>CAMRHE010000073.1:3145000-6115000 GCA_947044405.1 Leptodactylus fallax | reverse complement strand
CCCATACAGTATTAGATGCTTCAGTGTCCCCCATACAGTATTAGATGCTTCAGTATCCCCCATACAGTATTAGATGCTTCAGTATCCCCCATACAGTATTAGATGCTTCAGTGTCCCCCATACAGTATTAGATGCTTCAGTGTCCCCCCCCATACAGTATTAGATGCTTCAGTATCCCCCATACAGTATTAGATGCTTCAGTGTCCCCCACACAGTATTAGATGCTTCAGTGTCCCCCATACAGTATTAGATGCTTCAGTATCCCCCATACAGTATTAGATGCTTCAGTGTCCCCCCCATACAGTATTAGATGCTTCAGTATCCCCCATACAGTATTAGATGCTTCAGTGTCCCCCCCATACAGTATTAGATGCTTCAGTATCCCCCATACAGTATTAGATGCTTCAGTGTCCCCCCCCCATACAGTATTAGATGCTTCAGTGTCCCCCACACAGTATTAGATGCTTCAGTGTCCCCCATACAGTATTAGATGCTTCACTGTCCCCCACACAGTATTAGATGCTTCAGTATCCCCCATACAGTATTAGATGCTTCGGTGTCCCCCACACAGTATTAGATGCTTCAGTGTCCCCCATACAGTATTAGATGCTTCAGTGTCCCCCATACAGTATTAGATGCTTCGGTGTCCCCCACACAGTATTAGATGCTTCAGTGTCCCTCATACAGTATTAGATGCTTCAGTGTCCCCCACACAGTATTAGATGCTTCAGTGTCCCCCCCCATACAGTATTAGATGCTTCAGTGTCCCCCATACAGTATTAGATGCTTCAGTGTCCCCCATACAGTATTAGATGCTTCAGTGTCCCCCCCCCACATAGTATTAGATGCTTCAGTGTCCCCCACACAGTATTAGATGCTTCAGTGTCCCCCATACAGTATTAGATGCTTCAGTGTCCCCCATACAGTATTAGATGCTTCAGTGTCCCCCCCCACATAGTATTAGATGCTTCAGTGTCCCCCACACAGTATTAGATGCTTCAGTGTCCCCCCCCCACACATAGTATTAGATGCTTCAGTGTCCCCCACACAGTATTAGATGCTTCAGTGTCCCCCCCCACACAGTATTAGATGCTTCAGTGTCCCTCATACAGTATTAGATGCTTCAGTGTCCCCCATACAGTATTAGATGCTTCAGTGTCCACCATACAGTATTAGATGCTTCACAGTGTCCCCCATACAGTAGTATAAGCTTTAGTGTCCCCCATACAGTATTAGATGCTTCAGTGTCCCCCATACAGTATTAGATGCTTCAGTGTCCCCCATACAGTATTAGATGCTTCAGTGTCCCCCACACACTATTAGATGCTTCAGTGTCCCCCATACAGTAGTATATGCTCCACAGTAGGCCCCACATAGTAGTTTGTTACTTACCTTGTCCCACAAAGAGCGTCCTCCTCCTCCTCCTTCTGATCGCAGGCGCTGATGATTTACGTCATTGCGCCTGCGTCGGGGCACAGATCACACTCTGCAGTCAGTGTAGGCCGCGGTTCCGCGGACCGTGGCCTACAGTGACAGCTTTCACCTGTATGTGCGTTTGCGCATACAGCTGAAAGAACGTGATCGCTCACTAACCAGGAAACCTATACCGGATTCCCCGTTAGTGAGCGATCATGGTGACGGCGCGCGTGCCATAGGTTCGCCATCACGGACTTAGGCTATGTTCACATCTGCATTTGAGTTTCCATTTGGACTCTCCATTGCAATGTCCATCAGAAATCGCCAGGTGAAAAAGTCCTGTCCATCATTTTTCAGGATCAGTTGCTTTCTGTTTTTCCATTCTTCTGGTCCTGCGACAAACAGTGCAGAAGTGAATGTAGCATATCACAATGAAAATAGAGATACCTGTTCCATCAGGAGCACTACTTACAGATATGTCTAAATGTGTATTGGACAATACTTACTTACAAATGTAACCAAAAATGTACAGTACAGTACATACAGTACAAACAAAGCTTACACACTGTGTTATAATGATACTACATAAATTGATGCTACTTACAAAAATAACTAGAATATAGAATACATATCCACAGCACTCAGTCAGTAGATGCTTGAAGTAACTTTTACTCAAAAAAAATTAAGCCTAGGTAGATGCAGATACTATAACACTCTGCAGTGATACAGATTAGGATGGTTCTCAGGAGCAAAAACATCCAGTCATTGTCTCCATGCCAGTACAAATGTACTTGAATTGCAATTTCAGTCTATGACTGATGAATTTGTTGGAGTGAAAGTTATTACACCTAATATCTGAGAGTGCCATGGATAAGTATTCTGTATGACTTGAAAAGATCCTCCAAAAGTATCTCCCATTCAATATGGAGTGCTGGTTTAAATAATAATATCAACTGGATTACGACAGAAATATTGAAAAACACATAAATCCATATAAACATACCTACATATATGAATTATATATGTTGAGCTACATACATGCGTGAGCAAAATGTGGAGGTACTTTATTTACTCAGAATTCAGCAACATTCCAGCCCCCAAACTGGAGCCTTTGCCAACCTATAGAGGCTATACAATGTGGACTTTTTCTAATAAATATAAATATATATATATATATATATACACACACACACAGAGATGTAGCAGAGTTAGGCTAGGTTCACCTCTGCGCTGTGCTTTCTGTCGTTCAGATTCACCGAGAGCCTGACCCATCAAAACATTGAATTTTGTCCCCTTCTACTTAGTGACAACCCAAAGAGAACAGGAGGGTTTTATGTTCCATTTCATGTACCCTTATATCCTGTTTCCCTATCCCACTTCCCATCGGAGTCAAAATCACTAAGAAGTTGGATAAGTGTGAGAAGTGTCTGTTGTGCATGCACAAACCGTACCAGTAAATAAACATACTGGCCTGGAATGACGCCTTAAAAAAAATACCAGAACTGACATGATGGTGAAAATACCTATAACTGGGTGCCAACCCTAGGTATGTCTGCATGCATGATCGCCCCTTCTATGGGACTGATGGGACAGATCATGTGAATAGATAAATGTTGTTTATGTATTAAGGTACACATTTGCAAAGTAGTATATGTTTAGATCCACTTAAAAACAAAAAAGGTTAATTGCTCCTTCAAAAAAGCAAAGTTTTCACTGAGTTGCATCCTTTTACGGCTATTTTTAAGGATATACCTGTGTTATATGCAGACAACACAGGATCTCTTCATTCCCTACTGTATTTAGGCTTTCTAAAGGAGATTTGCTTAAATATCAGCCATCAATATGCATAAAACAAATATATTAAGAGAATATGATCTCTAAGGTATCTACACAAGTTGTGTACAAATGGCTTTAAAAAAAAGTCATAGCCATAAATAATCTTGGATAATATTCAAAATTCTCCTCAAATGAAAACCCTTCAAAGTTTTATGGACTTTTTTTTTTTTTTTGGGGATGGGTGAAGGGGATTAGATTTTAGTGAATGTTCAAGGTATGTTAGTTCTGAAACTATAAATGCCAACTTTTATACAGTATAAGAATAAAACAGTAATTTATTTGTGAATACTAAATTTAATATAAGATACAGCAGGAAGCAATTGTGCAACTCCGTCACATGCAAAAGAAATCACCTAAAGGATCTATGGAGTTTCCCTTTAAATATGAGTGTGTATTATGTAAATTGCAGATAATGTCTTCTTATACACAAAACTGGAATCAACATATTCCAAGGTGTGTGAAGTGAAATGACCAGCTTTTCAAATAACATGATTTCGCCCAACATTATTGTGAGATGTCTATACTATATCCTGTATCATGGTGTTGATCTCCCAATGGTTGTCATGTGAAGTACAGCCTGACATGAGTTTTTCCAGCATATTGAGATATTGTTTTGAATTTATGTAATTAAAATTGGAGTCTTTAAACAAATTTGAGCAACATGAAATTTGATATATCTAGTTAGTTTATATACTGTACATATAGTCTAAATTATGTACAGATGTGCTAACATTAGCTTGACACAGCATTGCCTTTCAATGTCAAGTGAATACATATTTGACTCTTTGTTGGTTCTGTATTATGGAACCTGAAACACATAGAGGCACCATTTTTGTGCAAAATTGCTGTGAGCTGAAATTTGTGACTTTTGTCATGATTTGTACGCCAGAAAATTGGTGTATAGAGTGTAATAAATCAGTCCCATTGTCCTCATAGTTCTTTACTATGGACCCAGAAACATACATTCCCTATGGTTCTGTATTATGAACCCCTGCACACCCAGTCCCTATAGTCCTGTATTATAGACCTAGGCACACACAGTCCCTATAGTCCTGTATTATAGACCTAGGCACACACAGTTCCTATAGTTCTGTACTATGGGCCACTAAATGTTCAGCCTTTTCCCCCCTACATTGGTGGCAACAACTGAACTGATTCTGTAGATTTTAGCAACCAATTTCATGAAATTAATTTTACAGAATAAAGAGTTTTATTGAAATATTAAATACTCATTCATAATTCCTTAGGTTCAATAAAATTCTTACACTTCATCCATTTATTTTGGAAAACTTACAGTTTTTCTAGTAAACATCACTGATTTCTCTATCAATCCCCTTGATAGTAGAATACCAATACAGTATTTTTCAGGGTCTGTGTCTCACTGCAACAACTCTATTAGTCTTAAATTATCCTTAAACCCATATTCCCATAAGTGTTGCAGTGCCCTAGCAAATCATACTTGGTTTCAAGAAAAACAAGACATGTTATTTCCACCGTCCCCCTAGAATTCCATCATGATTGCTTAATAATGCAAAACTGTATACCATTCAGGGTCTTTGGATAGTAAAGTGACAACTCCTGTGGGCACAGTTATAATGGCCATAATTATCTTAAAGTTAGTTATACTATTCATATAAGGTACCAATGGTTGAAACAAATGGTTGTTTAAAAGATCCAGCTCAGAATTTATATCTTTAGGTTAAAATCGGTTGTTAGCTTTTGCACAATCTCTTGATCCTCCTGATGAAGACTATGTGGCAAAATGTGCATTGAGATGTGTCTCTTCCCAGTATATGGTACTATTGGGGATATTGGCTATGGGTATGACCAGTGGCATGTTAGATTTGTATTAGCATATTGTGCTTTCTCCATTCCCATGTTAGATAGGAGGTATTGTTCCGTATATATAATACCCTTTCATCTATTTTGGGAGTTGTCTCCCTTATGTTGAGTGTGGTGTATAGGCTGTCACTATAAAATCTTAGTATACATATTCTGTCTATTTCTGGGATAATTGGGCAGTCTTTTTCTCCTCTTTCCATTACAATATTCATACATGAATTATAAGCAATGCTACCTCTGATGCCACCCCTGCTACCTCTTGTGTCACCCCCTCTATCTCATAGATTATAAGCTCTTGCGAGCAGGGCCCTCAGTCCTATTGTGTGAATTGACTATTACTCTGTAATGTATCTTGTTGTCTGTACTTGAACCCAGGGGCGCACCGCTAATGAGGCGAAGTGAGGCGGCCGCCTCGGGCGGCACTGTCCGGGGGGCGGCATTTTTACTATTTAATGTAAACCAGCCCAGGACAGGCCGCTTTAAAAAAAAAAAAAAAAAACAGAGCTGAGCGGGGCCTGTCCTGGGCTGGTTTACAAGACGTCGCATCTCAGCGCAGGCGGCGATACAATGACGTCATCACGCCGCCTACGCTGAGACACAGACGTCGCAACAAGAAGAGGAGGCGGCGGCGGCTGCATCAAGGCATTGCAGGTGAGTATAGCTTTTTTTTATATATATAAATAGGCCGTAACCTGTTGGAGTATCCCCGGCAGGTCAGGGCCTATTTATTTACCTACCCCGCGTCTGCTCATGGCCGCCCCCGCTTCCCCTTCTGCTATGGGCCGCAGAAAGGGAAGTGGATGCCGCTGTGAGCGGCCGCGGGTATCGGTAAGTGAGGCCGCGGGCTGCAAATACTACTATTATTATACTCCGGGGTCTATTCAGACCCCGGAGTATAATAATCGGAGGCCTAGGGTTGGTGAGGGAACATAAAAACCAGTGTTACTCACCTCCTGCGATCCGATGTAACTCCGAGCAGGCTTGAGGCCTCTGGTGACGTCATCAGGTCGCGTCGCCAGCCTGATCACGTGACGTGTGTGCGCAATTAAACAGGGCCGAAAGCTGCAAAGAGTGCACCGGTGTCCAGGATAGGAAAGTAACTCTGGTTTTTATGTTTGTATTCTCCTCTGGGTCTCCAATCATTATACTCTGGGGTCTGAAAAGATCCCAGAGTATAATAATAGTTCATGGGTCGGCCACTATGGGGCATAAACCCTGTTCAGGGACCACTGTAGAGCATAATACCCTGTGCAGGCGCCACTCTGGAGCATAATACAAGTGCAGGGGCCACTATAGAGCATAATACCGGGTGCAGGGGTCACTATGGAGCATAATACAAGTGCAGGGTCCACTATGGAGCATAATACAAGTGCAGGGGCCACTATGGAGCATAATACCAGTGCAAGGGCCACTATGGAGGATAATACCAGTGCAGGGGCCACTATGGAGCATAATACCAGTGCAAGGGCCACTATAGAGCATAATACCAGTGCAGGGGCCACTATGGAGCATAATACCGTGTGCTGGGGCCACTGTGGAGCATAATACCGTGTGCAGGGGCCAATATGGAGCATAATACCGTGTGCAGGGGCCAATATGGGGCATAAAACTGTATGCAGGAGTTGCTGTGGAACATAATACCGTGTGCAGTGGCCAATGCGGGGCATAATACCGTGAGCAGGGGCCATTATGGAGCATAATACCGTGTGCAGGGGCCGCTGAGAGGCATAATACAGTGTGCAGGGGCCGCTGCGGGCCATAACACTGTGTAATACTGTGTGCAGGGGCTGCTGTGGAACATTATAGTGTGTGTAAATGGGGCGCTATAAACATGGGCTATGGCACCTGTTTATATTATACGCTGTCTGTTTATAGTGACCGTGTGATGTAATTGTAGCCTTGTCACATACTGTAGACATGTACAGGACGAGGCTGCAGTTACATTACATGGCCGCTATGAGATGAATGACACTTTGTAAACAGAGAAGGGGTCACGGCGCTTACACAGGTACCATTCAAACAGCTGGTCTGTGGGGATCCTGGGTTTTTGAACCCCACTGATTAGTTTATTAATGACCTGGAAAACCTTTTAATTAGTTAACACCTGGGGTATTATTAATAAGGGGCACTATTTATACAGGGTACACACGGACATTATTAATATAAAGATGCACTTGGAAGTATTATTCATTATGGGCGGTTATATCATATATTTTATAATTGGGGTAGCAGCAGGATGGGTGTGCAGGTGAGGACAATGTGGGTTGGATGCCTGGAAAAGTGAGGAGCCAAAGATGTCTGTGTTGCAACCTTTACAGAGACAAGTCACAGCTGGAAGAAGTGGTCATGGCGGTCCAGAGGGAAGAGAAGGGAAATGTGAAGGATTAGTCAGAGACGTCACCTGTAAGTCACAGAATGTTACTGCACTGTATTCACCTAAATGATAGAGGATAAATACCTGATTGATGGGGGTCTGTCTGCTGAGACCCCCACTGAGCCTGAGAATTGGGTTTTTTCCCCCCACTAGGTGGGAATCCAGCCTGGCTGCAGCCATATATATAGGTGTGTCACTTGGTGGATGGACGAACCCGCGTGGCTCTCATTCACTTCAATGTTAGTGCCGAAGATAGCCGAAGTCCAGTACTCAGCTATCTGCGGCGCTCCTATTATAGAGAATGGCGGCCAAGTGGGCTCGTCCATCCACCAAGCAGAAGATGTGTGAAGTTATTGTCATTGTTAATACCGTCTTGTTGATCTGATACTGAAGTAATACAGGAAGAAGAATTCTTAAAAACTGTTTTATAACTTTGTGTATTGTGTATATTGTGCGACGATAACAGTGTGTTAAACTAGTAGCATGGAAACTCAGTTTTTTGTTTTTTTTTGTTTTTTGTGGGGGGGGGGGGGGCGTCTTTTGCCGCCTCAGGCAGCAAAGAGGCTAGGTTCACCACTGCTTGAACCCTACAAATTGTAAAGTCTTGCGGGATATGTTTGCACTATATAAATAAAATGTATTATTATTATTATTATTTATCTAATATTTATTGTGACTATTATACCCTGTTATGTACCTGGTTGGTTTGTTTTGTCCTGAGCTTTATCTGTCTCATACTATGTCATTGTGTTTTTTTTATCTTCTGTATGTAATATATATGAACATATTTTTCTGTTTGGTATGAGATTGTGGGCATTTCTATTTATGTCTGTAGACATGTGTATCTCTTGACATTAAACTCATCCTAAGTGTCACCCTATTGGGACCCCCAGCATTCAGCAATAGTCTTGGGAAAACATAGCATGCAGTGTTTAAAGGGTTTTCCAGGACTTATATATTGATGATGGGTCATCAATATGTGATTGATGGGGGTCTGACACCTAGGACCCCACAAATCAGCTGTTTGAGGGGCCTCGTGAATACTGCAGCCTCTTCCCTGTGCCTATGATGTCATGTTCATCAGTTACATAGAACAGCTACTCAGTCTCAAATGACTGAATAGACTGCAATACCAGTCCCTGTCATATTTACATTGCTGTGCTTGTTATTCAGTGGAGGCCACTCGTTTCTTCAACCAGCTGCTCTGTGCAGTCTCAGGTGTTGGATCCCTATCCTAAAGATAGGTCATCAATATGCAAGTCTGAGACAACCTCTTTAATAGGGGAAATTAAGTGCTCCTTTAAAATCAATGGTCTGTAAATTCAGGAAAGGTCAGGTCCCCCAGAGCAAGATATGCTTTGTGATGATCTTTGCTCTGGCCAAAAGATTTGGATTCTGAAGGAGGACTCCCATCTGTTAATTCAGAATTCCCTAAACAGAACAACTGTATTTAAAGGGTGTGTTTCATCAAACTTTTCATGTTATAGTAAAATGTTAGTTTTCATCAGTGGCGCCCGAGTGAAGACCCTTACCGATCGCTAAAACAAAAGGGAAGAAGAGCTCAGCTACATGCTACGTGCCTTTGACTTTGAACAGCTTTGCTCATCTCTCCTCAGATTCATAAAAAATATGCAGACATAGCAAACTTTAACTTGACTTTTATTGTATTTAATCTCAATTTCGAGTTTGTTGTTGAGTCAATTTCGTAAAACACACACCAATAACTGAGAGCTCTGCAAAGCCGATCAAAGCTCAATGAGCAAAGCACTCAGTTGAGTGCTTCTGCCCCTGTATTTTTGTGGTTAGTGGTTCCGTGGTTACCACCTAGACCCCTCACCATTGAAATACCTGAGAGGTTACTATGGCATATTAAAAGTTTTATTAAATTACTGTTACACTTTAAGCAACCTGATTTCTTTACTCTGAAGTGACCTCATAAGCCTTAATTCTAGATAGTCCTATGACATCATTGAAGTAAGCTGCATTTAAGCCAAACAGGTTACTTCAGTTGGTACTGCCCGCATTGTTGACAGGACTGTTGGTCTGTTTAGGCTATTTTTGTGAATAATAAGTATAAAGCAATAAAGCTTGTATTTACGACATGTTTATTTTTATCAAGTGACTCGTGAATTCTTCTACTGAGAAATTTGCAATGAAAAACCACAAATGCACAATGTGTAAAGTTTTTGGTATGTTTTCAAGGTTGCATGATTCAGGACTGAATTAAAAGAATTTATTTTTCAAGCTTATAGTTCAAACAAATTTACCATGAAACTGCTATAGTGATCTAAAAGAACAATCTTTCCAGTTAGAATGGGAGCCAAGTAGTAACTCCTATCTTGTAGTCTATAACAAAAATTATATTCAGCCCAGCTCAACAATTCTAACCAGGGTTGGGCTTGCCTACCATACAACCCGAGGATCCTACAGTGGGACGATGTTCTGAAATAAAAATAGGCCCCAAAATCCTGTAGATGGACTTGGACTTGCTTTTGGACCTAAACACTTGCCAAAATGTTCTAATGCTTATGGGTTTTTTTTTTCTGTGTGTGCTATTGAAAGAACATGACAAGATTTGCGTAGATGGGACATGATCTATATAGATGGAGGGTGGACACTCTTAGAATAATTTCCTCTAGTCAGCCCAAGGAAACCCAGATGTTGATCATAAATATCCAAGGATTCTAAAATCCAGCACTAAAATACTCAAAATGATGATTGAAATGGTATTTCTTTACTGCTAATCACACGGAGATGCTAACATGTTTGGAGACAAAGTTCTTCATCTTTGCGTAGCATTTTCTAGTTGCGTAGCATGCTTCCAGTTATGTAATGCCCACTCCCTGTAGAGTAGGCTTGTTAGGTGAATACCACGTTAAAAACATATAATACTACTGTCAGAGACAAAATACAAAATAAAGACATATCCCAGGAAAATGGAAATGGATCCTGCACAAACACAACTAAAAAGTCATTCCAACTGCATATAAGTATGTATAAGGTTACAATATATAAGGTCAGCACATACACTACCCTATTAATAGTTCACATTACCACATATACAGTCATGGCCAAAAGTTTTGAGAATGATACAAATATTAATTTTTACAAAGTCTACTGCTTCAGTTTTTCTAATGGCAATTTGCATATACTCCAGAATGTTATAAAGAGTGATCAGCTTAACAGCAATTACTTGCAAAGTCAATATTTGCCTAGAAAATTAACTTTATCCCCCAAAACACATTTCAACATCATTGCAGCCCTGCCTTAAAAGGACCACCTAACATCGTTTCAGTGATTGCTCCATTAACACAGGTGTGGGTGTTGATGAGGACAGGGCTGGAGATCAATCTGTCATGATTAAGTAAGAATGACACCACTGGACACTTTAAAAGGAGGCTGGTGCTTGCCATCATTGTTTCTCTTCTGTTAACCATGGTTATCTCTAAAGAAACACGTGCAGTCATCATTGCACTGCACAAAAATGGCCTAACTGGGAAGAGTATTGCAGCTAGAAAGATTGCACCTCAGTCAACAATCTATCGCATCATCAAGAACTTCAAGGAGAGAGGTTCCATTGGTGCCAAAAAGGCTCCAGGGCGCCCAAGAAAGACCAGCAAGCGGCAGGACCGTCTCTTAAAAGTGTTTCAGCTGCGGGATCGGGCTACCAGCAGTGCAGAGCTTGCTGAGGAATGGCAGCAGGCAGGTGTGAGTGCATCTGCACGCACTGTGAGGCGGAGACTCTTGGAGCAAGGCCTGGTCTCAAGGAGGGCAGCAAAGAAGCCACTTCTCTCCAGAAAAAACATCAGGGACAGACTGATATTCTGCAAAAGGTACAGGGAGTGGACTGCTGAGGACTGGGGTAAAGTCATTTTCTCTGATGAATCCCCTTTTCAATTGTTTGGAACATCTGGAAAACAGCTTATTCGGAGAAGAAGAGGTGAGCGCTACCACCAGTCTTGTCTCATGCCAACTGTAAAGCATCCTGAAACCATTCATGTGTGGGGTTGCTTCTCAGCCAAGGGAATCGGCTCTCTCACAGTCTTGCCTAAAAACACAGCCATGAATAAAGAATGGTACCAGAATGTTCTCCAAGAGCAACTTCTCCCAACCGTCCAAGAACAGTTTGGCGCTCAACAATGCCTTTTCCAGCATGATGGAGCACCTTGCCATAAAGCAAAGGTGATAACTAAATGGCTCAGGGAACAAAACATAGAGATTTTGGGTCCATGGCCTGGAAACTCCCCAGATCTTAATCCCATTGAGAACTTGTGGTCAATCATCAAGAGACGGGTGGACAAACAAAAACCAACAAATTCAGACAAAATTAAAGCATTGATTCTGCAAGAATGGACTGCTATCAGTCAGGATTTGGTCCAGAAGTTGATTGAGAGCATGCCAGGGAGAATTGCAGAGGTCCTGAAGAAGAAGGGTCAACACTGCAAATATTGACTTGCTGCATTAACTCATTCTGTCAATATAAGCTTCTGTTACTCATAATATGAATGCAATTATATTTCTGTATGTGATAAAAACATCTGACAAACACACATAAAAACCAGAGGGCAGCAGATCATGTGAAAATATAATATTTGTGTCATTCTCAAAACTTTTGGCCATGACTGTAGACTGCATATGTCTAGATAGTATATCATATAAATTCAAGTACGTCATATGGACCTACTCATGTCCTCACAAAGATTGCAATATCTACCGGTAATAATATATAAGGTCATATCTATGATCCATATCTTCTCTGTGGGCTCCCAGTTAACTCTCTTGCTGAACTCCAATCTACCCTTAACGTCTTCATTTGATTCTCATCTGCCTGCCCCCTCTGCCAGTCCCTTCACTGGCTGTCCATTGTCCAACTAATTCAATTCTACATATTAGTTATGACATACAAGGCTGTCCACAACCTGTCCCCTCCATACATCTCTGACATAATCTCCCACTACTTCCTAGCTAATAGATAATCCTCAATCCTCTCAAGACTTCCTTTTCACTCTGCTCTTATCCAATCTTCACATAACCACTTCCAAAATTATTCCCGCGCATCCCCTATACTCTGGAACTCAAAACCATGATGCATATCCCTCAAACATAACCTGAAGACTGTTACCCTCACTTGTTGTCTGCACCTACCTTCCCTTATAGCTTGTAAGCCTTTGTGGGCAGAATTCTCTTTCCTACTTGTATTAAGTTAGTTATCTAGCTAGTTCTGTGTTTATTGCACTTGTTGTTGTACTTGTACTTTGTAAACCCCTTCACAAATGTACAGCAGCATGGAATTAATGGCACTATATAAGACTAAAGGGCATTTCCGAATATTGGCCCTGGACCGTTCAGTCAATTGCGACTAAGGCATCTGAAGAGCGGTGGTACATGGGTGCCACCTTATTCGCTAGGACTGAGTGAGATCTAGGAGTGGCGATTAATTACCATGACAGCAAGGAGCCTATTCAAGGCTCCCTGACCTGTCATGACTATGCTTCTATAACAATCAGCCATAGACAGTCTGTAATAGAAGTCAATGGATTTTACAATATTCTGTAAAGCAATACATAAGTACTGCAATATATTGTGTGGGTGATCAGATTCCCTAGGGCTCAACTCACCTAAGAAAACTCAAAATACAAGTTAGAAAAAAAATGTAGAAAGTTTAGAAAAATATTTTAAAAAATCTATATCACATATACAGTGCCTTGCGAAAGTATTCGGCCCCCTTGAACTTTTCAACCTTTTGCCACATTTCAGGCTTCAAACATAAAGATATAAAATTTTATAATTTTTTGGTGAAGAATCAACAACAAGTGGGACACAATTGTGAAGTGGAACGCAATTTATTGGTTATTTTAAACTTTTGTAAAAACTAAAAAACTGAAAAGTGGGGCGTGCAATATTATTCGGCCCCTTTACTTTCAGTGCAGAAAACTCACTCCAGAAGTTCAGTGAGGCTCTCTGAATGATCCAATGTTGTCCTAAATGACTGATGATGATAAATATAATCCACCTGTGTGTAATCAAGTCTCTGTATAAATGCACCTGCTCTGTGATAGTCTCAGGGTTCTGTTTAAAGTGCAGAGAGCATCATGAAGACCAAGGAACACACCAGGCAGGTCCGTGATACTGTTGTGGAGAAGTTTAAAGTCGGATTTGGATACAAAAAGATTTCCCAAACTTTAAACATCCCAAGGAGCACTGTACAAGCGATCATATTGAAATGGAAGGAGTATCAGACCACTGCAAATCTACCAAGACCCGGCCATTCCTCTAAACTTTCATCTCAAACAAGGAGAAGACTGATCAGAGATGCAGCCAAGAGGCCCATGATCACTCTGGATGAACTGCAGAGATCTACAGCTAAGGTAGGAGAGTCTGTCCATAGGACAACAATCAGTCGTACAATGTACAAATCTGGCCTTTATGGAAGAGTGGCAAGAAGAAAGCCATTTCTCAAAGATATCCATAAAAAGTCTCGTTTAAAGTTTACCACAAGCCACCTGGGAGACACACCAAACATGTGGAAGAAGGTGCTCTGGTCAGATGAAACCAAAATCGAACTTTTTGGCCACAAATGCAAAACGATATGTTTGGCGTAAAAGCAACACAGCTCATCACCCTGAACACACCATCCCCACTGTCAAACATGGTGGTGGCAGCATCATGGTTTGGGCCTGCTTTTCTTCAGCAGGGACAGGGAAGATGGTTAAAATTGATGGGAAGATGGATGGAGCCAAATACAGGACCATTCTGGAAGAAAACCTGTAGGAGTCTGCAAAAGACCTGAGACTGGGACGGAGATTTATCTTCCAACAAGACAATGATCCCAAACATAAAGCAAAATCTACAATGGAATGGTTCACAAATAAACGTATCCAGGTGTTAGATTGGCCAAGTCAAAGTCCAGACCTGAATCCAATCGAGAATCTGTGGAAAGAGCTGAAAACTGCTGTTCACAAACGCTCTCCATCCAACCTCACTGAGCTCCAGCTGTTTTCCAAGGAAGAATGGGCAAGAATTTCAGTCTCTCGATGTGCAAAACTGATAGAGACATACCCCAAGTGACTTGCAGCTGTAATCGCAGCAAAAGGTGGCGCTACAAAGTATTAACTTAAGGGTTCCAAATACTTTCGCAAGGCACTGTAAATATAAACAAAAACAAGCAAAAACACATTAGATATCCCTGAGTCTGAAAATGCCTGAGCTATAAACATATAAAAATACTTATCCCATACGGTAAACACATATACCGGAAAAAGTTAAAATGGCTGAACAGAAGTTTTTTTGTAATTTCACCTATGAAAATTTTTTTTTAAAAAGTGGCCAAACGTCAAACAATCCCTAACATTGTATAAATAAAAATTTTGACTTGCCCCCTAAAAAATATTCCTTACACCAAGTTCACACCTTCTCCGTTGGAGACTCCAGCACAGAAACTGCCAGAAATCAGCTGAGGAAAAAGTCCTGCATGGAGGACTTTTCTCTCCGCCAGTTTTATTCTAAAAACGGCAGACACCAGGTGGACCCCATTATAGTCTATGGGGTCCACCGGTATCCGCGGGTAATCGCTGCCGGACCCGAACAATGGAGAGCCCAGCGCAGATGTGAATCTAGCCTTACACAGCAGAGATATTTAAAAAAAAAATTACAGGTGTAAGTTTTTTTATTTTGCAAAGTTTTGGATTTTTGTAAAAGTATTAAAACATAACAAAACTATATAAATCTGATATTGTCGTGATTGTACTGACAATATAAGTAACGTCATCATTTTTGAGGCACAGGGTTTGCTGTAAAAACAAAACCCATAAGAAAATGATGCAATTGTATCCCATTCTGAATTTGTTTTTCCAGCTTTCCTGTACATCATACAGAATATTAAATAGAAGGCAGGGAATAAGAAATGGGGAAAGTGGGAAAGGGTTGACCTAATTAGCCTTCTGTGTGGGGAGTGGGTGGCACTAGGAGTCTTTCCTGACAATGCTATGCTATGAGGAAGAACTTTGGTTCCAAACATATCAGAATCTCAGTAATGTGGCTTTTAATCCATGAGATCGATAATAGTAAGATAGTAAGAAATATCATACTAGAATTTGATGTTCTACAGTTCACATAGATGGAGGGTAAGGATTGCAAATGGGGTAAGCTAAAAACTTTTTTTTATATCTTTGATGTAACCTCTCATTAAGTCCTACCTATGCTATTGTATAAAGATACCTGTGTTATAAATGGCACATGGCAAGGACTTGCCACAGATTTTGCATTGGAGGTTCATGTTATCTGTGTGTCATCCATTTTTTATGGACCCAGAGACATTCACAGGCTTAAAAAGCAGATCAACCACAAATACCACACTATCCGCAAATGAGCAGGGTGGGGTGCTGTCCGTGAAAAGCACAAACTGCAGATACAGATGTGTGAATAAGGCCTTAGGCTGGACCTACACTTTAGATAGTTGTCGACCAAACTCTGGTTTGGTTGACAGTTGTCTTACCTCCATGCACATATGTTGTGAATGGGAAGAGGAGAGGAAAATACTGGCAGACCCCTCTGTTGGGGGCTTATCTCTCAAAGAACAAAAGGATCAGGCATGTTGAAATCCAACAGTCTATTTCTTATCTTCCCTGATATCTGCTATTGGCACAGACTTAAGAGGCCTCTTTAATCATTAGATGGTAATCTGGTCCGGCTGAAATTGGCAGATATGGCTGATATTAATATAATATGTATTTTCATATCTATTTATTTTATTCTTTATTTCCAAAGGAAGAATTTCTGCTATCCCACTGAATCATTCAGCAGGCATTGACTCTCTTTCAAACAGTTCACTTTTTTTTTGTATGTCTCTGTTTAAGAAAGCTCAATGGACTATGTTTTCATAGACATGAAACGAAAAAGGTATGCTGATACAAACCAGCCCAGTGTCTAGCAAAAAGGCATTTCTTTTGGCATTCACTGGGTGTTTGAGGGTTGTGAATACGTTCAGGGCATTTGACATGTTCTTTCTCAGCGCATATGTATAAGATGTTCACAAATGAAAGTGTGAACAGAGCCTGGTGGTACAGAAGCTTGGTAAGATCTGCTTTTGGTATTTCACATCTGCCTAAGTGACAGGACTGCCAGCTTTCCTGGCTGTATCTCATACTGTCACATTTAAAGGGGCATTTCTGCCTGGGACACTTATGGCATATCCACAGGATGGGCCATAAATCTCCAATAGATGTGGATTCCACCTCTCTCCAATTCACTTCTATGGGCATTCTGAAAATAGCTGAGTACATAGAGAAATATGTGGGTGCGTATGGGTGTTCTTGAGATTGATGTGGATTCCAGACCTGCATCTATTGGACTTTTACCTGACTATGCCATAAATGACCTAGATGGGAATACATTTCTAAACATCTGGTGGAAAGTTTCAGTGCACTTGTAACTAAACTATACTTTACCCTCCTATACTCCTCTTTACAGTCTGTGTCCTTAAACGGAGTCTATCACCACTGTGTTACAGAGCACATAACACACCTTTGTTATGTATGTCACTTTTGTAGATTTGGAGAAAAAAGTTTTGAATTGTTATGCAAATGAGACAGATGGTGCACTGGGTGGGCCTTCAGCTCCCACTGAAGGCCCACACCACTGCTCTTGCTGGTCAAGTAGGTTGGATGATGTCATAGCAGTTAGAAGGTCAGCTCCCACTGCACGGGGGGTTGCAGGCATGGAATTGTAGGGTCCAGAATGGCAAGAGCAGTGTTCCAGTGAGCTGAAGGACCGCTCCTAGTGCATACCTCCCAACTTTCAAAGGACAGAAAGAGGGACACAAACTTAGCTCCACCCACTTCTATGTTGACTCCGCCCATTCTCATCCATTTTTCTTTGTGCCCCCACACAGTACAATGTTCCTACAGTCACCCTAACATTATATGCCCCCACATTATAATGTTCCCCTCCAACTGCCCCACAGTATGAAGTCCCTCTCCTGGTGCCACAGTTTAAACTGGGGGAAATTAGAGGGAAGACATTAAACTGAGGCAGCTGGAGGGTGACATTAAACCATAGGGGTAGCTGGAGAGTGACATTAAACTGGAGGCAACTAGAGGCGGACATGTCCCACTCCAGCTACTCCCACCGTTTAATATCCTCCTCCAGTTGTCCCCAGTTTAATCTTCCCCCTGAATGCAGATGAGTTGAAATCGGGACATACCTCCCGCCGACTGGTACAGGACTCGGAATTCGGGACTGTCCTGCTGAATCCGGGATGGTTGGGAGGTATGCCCTAGTGCACCAACTGCCTCATTGGCACAAGATTTCAAACTTGTTTTTTCCAAATCTACTAAAGTGACATACGTAACAATGGTATGTTGTTTATCACCGTAATATGCTCTGTAAGATGGTCATGATAGCTGAATATTCTTGTAGTAGACTTCCTTTGAATCAACTTTTCTGGCAGCATAAGCGACATTAATACATTTTGCAATATACAAATTCTCATGCTGAAATCCACATTTTGTCCCTTGTTTATTACCCCTGTTTCTGTATTGCCTGCAGTATGTGATGTTGCGATAACCATACAGACTGGTGGTAAAGCACAGTCATTTCAGAAAGCTACCAAACAAATTATACACTGGAGCTGAATTTGACTGTAGAATAAAGGACAAAGTTTGGCAATGAAAATGTCACAGCGCTTCAGAACAGTGACTGCAAGTTACCGGAGTTTATATGAGGTGACAGAATACACTCCTGCTCTCACTCGCCTTCACACAGACTCAGACCTTTGGTATTTTGTGACACAGAACACTGCTGCCTGGAATGACATTGACAGGAAAAACACATAGATGGATCGCAGGAAATGTGCAAGTGCTCCCTTTGTATAGCGAGTTCTTACTTTGGCTTAAACTAAAACACAGTCAGTACAGGGCCATACGAAAAAGACGTGCCAAAGTTAACTACCCTCTTAGTGCAACACT
Source organism: Leptodactylus fallax (assembly GCA_947044405.1). Classification (NCBI taxonomy): domain Eukaryota; kingdom Metazoa; phylum Chordata; class Amphibia; order Anura; family Leptodactylidae; genus Leptodactylus; species Leptodactylus fallax. Next base: position 6,096,568 of record CAMRHE010000073.1, on the reverse strand, counting down.
TAGGAGAAACCAAATAGAGAACAGCAACTAACAAACTGCACGAATGGACACCCACTTAAGGTTGCTAACTTGAGAGATTGTCCTTAACTCCTGTACATCTCACCTCCCTCCCCCCTTCCGACAATCTGTTATAATTTTTGACAACAGCAAGCTCAGTTCTGGTGACAAAGGTTTAACTACATTGGGTGCCTACTGCCCCATCTATAGCCTCATGTCCCTACTGTTCCTAGATGATGAGTCCCAGGACGTCTAACCACTGAGTACTCCAAACTAGGTTTCCTGACATGGCTATCAGGCCTTTAAACACTTGGCCTACTAAACTGCCCCCCTTTTCAATCCCTCAACAAAAGATACATAGATATAGCTGGCAACAGGTGCTGACTTTAAACCTTGAAGGGCTCCTACAACTCTCACAGTAGACCACTGGACAGGGGAACTACCCTGCACCCTTTTCACACATTCACAACCAAGTCATAGGGGCTCTTCACTTGATGATGCCTCCAAAAGGAACCCTTAGCTCTTTTCCCATTTCTAATGGATCACCACTCCACGATCCCTCTGTATCTTCCAGCTGCCATCCTATGGGCCATAGGTCTCCTGTATGCTGAACAGCCACTCTTACTTATCCTGTCTTCTCTCAAGCTTAGCAGTGTGCTATTCCAGGATATGTGCTCCTCTCCTGTGCCGCAAAAAAAGGAACCATTCCAACTAGCCTTCAGTCTCCAGTATCCTGGCAGCTCAAGGCAAGCTTTCAGTGCTTCATGATTCTGCAGGCTGCTTTCTAGAATGACATATACAGAACAGGAACAACATACGGCTAGCTCGCTGAACTCCCGAAAAGAAATGAGAACTCTCCTTGCATAAAGAGTCCTCACCCTGGCATAACCTAAACTTCACACAACAGTCAGCATGGAGTCATACCACGGGACGTTCCCAAAATAACCCATTACCTGGGATAAAATATCTAGGCGCAACCATGGTTCTGCTCCTCTACATGTACCAGCAAAGAGAAAGCAATCAACACATTGCATACATAGACCAGTAAAACGAGCATAACACCGAATGTACATAGTTAAGCAGGGGCTGCCATCCTGTCTTGGGTAGGGACACATTATATGGCCAACAGCCATCCTCCTAATATTGCTAACTGGAAAAGTGAGCCTTCACTTATCTACAAGTACATGGTGTAGGTTTTGCAGTAGATGCTTCAAATAGCTGTAGCTCAAGCTTTATACCACCTAAAACAGTGGTATAAAGCACCCATTTCCGACTGTTTCTTCAACTGTTGATATTTCATGACACAAGAACCACTGTCCTAGATGGTAGAAAGCCTAAGATACAGCTATTTGAAGTTATAATGTTATTTGTCCCATATGGTGAACACTACTTAAAAAAAAAAATGTTTTGGTCACGTCTCCCTGAAAAACAGCAGTAAAAAGTAATCAGAAAGCTGTACATACCAGAGGAACCACTCAACTCAAAAAAAAAAAAAAAAAATGGTGCCCACTAGCCAATTTTTTGCAAATGGCGTTTTATTCAGTGATAGTGGAAAAACATGTTATACACAATATAAATTATAACCCGCCAGAAAAAATGGCTGTCATTTTTAATGCAGAGTGAACGCCATAAAAACACCTTACAAGAAATGATGGGATTCTGTTTTATTTTTTATGCGGACCCCAAAACATTAATAAAAGCAAATCAAAACTCTTAATTGGCACCATTTTGGGGTACATAAAAAGTACAACCTGTTGTGCAAAGAATAAGCCCTTATATGGTTATACTGACAGAAAAATAAGGAATTATGGAACACAGAGATGGAAAATAAGAAAAAAAAAAAGTCACTGAGACTTAATGCCAAAACTACCCTGCTTCCTTTAAAGGGTTGAGGAAGAGCTAGAAAGTGGATATGTTAGGGCAGGATTTCACAGACCAGAGTTAATATTTTTAATAATGTATATTGCTAAATGCATTAATAGCACAAACTATACCAGAAAATAAAAAGGCGTTGGAAGGTTTGGTACATTTTAAACACTGAAGATGTAGCTGAAGGTAGGGCAAACCTAGTAAGAAGACACTAGGATGATAAAAGGCATATGATAGATTTTGCACTGATGTCCAGGAACTGCAGGTTATGCCTGTGATAGACAGCAATGAAACCTATATGAAAATGCTTTATTCCTCTTTCATGAGGCTCACTTTGCTAACCAGATCTTCTCCAATAATTAATAAACCAATAAGGAGCAAATTCGCAGCTATACTGTTGGTATCAAGTGGTTGGAGGTGCTACATACTTCACAACATGCTGTCTTCCAAGTCTGTAAGGTGTTGTTATAGCATTAAAAAATTGCAGTTATCATTATAAATTATCAAGGAGTTTGTTTCGCTCTAAAGAGCCATATCATACTAACAGATCTACAAAAATATGTTTTCCCAGTATCTGTATATAAACAAACAGAAGGAGAACGACTTCCCGCTGCCTCTCCTCTATGGAAAGTACATTACTCACTTACATTAAGCATTTTTAGCTCCAGCTTGAAATTTTCACTTTTGCATTAATTTGAAAAGTATAATAAATTATAGAAAGATATAATCCTATGTTCACATTAAATGGATAAAATACATAATTTTTAAATAAAATAACGGGGAAGTCTAAATAAAGCGGAGATTAGAATATATCATGTGTGACTAGCTTTAGGCTGGCCATAGGCCATTACTAATCTGGTGAAAGAGGGTATAAGTGGCGGCTGAACAACTTGTGCCTCTTATTCCCAGGGATCTGACAATACGTGCTGCTGTGGCCTAATGTTCACAGGCGATGCATCTATTAAAGAGGAACTTTCACCAGTTCTACTAATTCAAGTGCTCAGCTTCTGTGAATAGGCACTGATTCCAACGCAGTTGGAATTTTCTCTCTAGCCCCCACCATTCCCAAGAAAAAACGCACCGCCCTCCTGACAGTAGACGGCCCAAATAGCTTATCTGGCACCAAAAATAACAGCATTGATTGCTCAGGAATGGTGAGGGCTAGAGAGAAAATTCCAACTGTGCTGGAATCAGTGGAACAGCGACTATTAATTGGTATAAAAAGCTGTACTTGTTGGAGGTGGTGAAAGGTCCTCTTTAAGGAGGCCACCTGATAATTTAGATCTCGGACGGCTGAAGTGCTGATCAATGAGAAGCACATTGATTGGCACTAGTTTGCATCGCCGTAATTACCTGAATGGGAGAGATGTGATCTCTACTACAATTGCCCACCCCCCCAATTCTGCTGCATGTGATGTAAGTGATGTGCTGTCCAAAATCTACATCTTTTACCCTGCTTAACATGCAATCGGCCAACCAGCAAACATTTGCTTGGCCAGCCAACTCATTCCCTGCCAGCACTATTAGACAGAGCCATTATCAAGGAACTATCATTCCTAGGAGCACGGATTGCAGATAACTGTATATCGGGCTACATAGGGGGTTTGTAGCTTACAGGGGGGCAGGGGGAAAAACTCAAAATAGTTTTCAAAATTGCAATGTGGAATAATTCTACTCTGTGTACAGTTTTACTATATTCTCCAGACTGAATGACCTGTTTAAGATGAACTTGGGCTAGGACTTGGCTTTACTCTCATTTGGGGCATACTTATCTCTCATGCACACTTGAGTGAGCATACATGTATTGTCAGGAAGAAGAGACATTTCCAGACACACCTGGCAGCAGCTTTTCTCCCAAGAACTAATGGATTGGGCATCTTAAAATCCATAACTGCCATATCCTTTTCTCTCTAAACATGTGTCATTGTAGGAAAGTGTGTAGGCCTCTGTACACATTATATAGATGCCTGGGTTCGCTATAATTGATGGATTTGCTGACACTTATCTAGTGTGTATAGTACGCTTTACCTCAGTGTTTGTCTTTGGATGAAAAAGTGATAACACAACCACATTTGGTTGGAATTCTAGTGATCATTGCAAATCTTTAACTTTTTCCTCTATATGGCACTCTTACCAGTTGAAATTTTTGGATTTTTGTGGCATTACTGTGGATTATTCACATACTCTTGGCAGATATCCATATGTATCTTGACAATCACCTTGTCGGTTATGTCTAGGTATATTTTTATTTTTTATTTTTTTGTATATTTTTGACCTGACCATTTTTTGATATATTATTTTTTTATAGTTTGGTAATAAAAATTTTGCTGTATTTTGTAGTTTTATACTCAAATAATTTTGAGCATATTATACTGAATAAGGATGTTTATTGGTACAGTAGTTACTTTCAACAGTTCAGAAATCCTACATTACATCTTCGTTTTCTCTCTTATTGGAAAATATATACTAAATAAGAGTTATAGAAATTAATGTCATTAAATGACTGACAGAGTCCTTTCCATCTGTAACCGTTACTCTGCTACAGCTAATGTCAGTTACTATCATCCGATGACAACAATGGACATTAACAATGGTAGTGTGAACGTAGCCCAACCTCATCAATAACTGTAGAATATTTGACTCTTACAAATAGAGAGGAGCTAGTCAAGACTACACAGTGATTGAAATAAACATCTCTCTTAAGTCATCCAAATAACTTTGTCAAAAGTTCCAGCTTACTCCAGTATTACTGTACAGTAGAGTTCCTGGGCAAGTATCTGTGACAAATGACTTTTTGATCCATTTGACCAACACCAAATCTAGGCAAGGATTCAGCCTCAAAAAGGTTTAAAAGGAGAAAATGTCAACTGGATTTGTTGTCTACCCAAATGATGTCTTTATAGATCCATTTTTTCAGATCCTGGTGCCTCTGACCTTTTTAGGCTATACTATAGATTGACTGAAAATCATAAGATGATAAATCTTCATAGTGTGACATGCTTTTACTATGTGCAATTTATATGACTCTTTTGGTTCATGGATTTCTTATTCCTTCCGTTTAGGAAACACTAAGTAGATATTGGCCATTAATAGCGATTTGGTCCTTATTTTCCACTAAAGAAACCACTAATTGCTGTGATTGGATTTCATGTAGCGCTGAATGCCAGCAGTTAAATATCCTTTTAATTCTTGGTTTTTATTTTTACTCCTGACTTTATAACAGCTGTGTGTTTGCATAGCTTAGAGTGCTCGACGGCAGGGCTTGACTAAACATACCCGAATTAATCTAGCTCCATCCACATGGCGGTCATTAAAAGGGGATTACGCAGTATAAACATTTGATCTCCAATCTGCAGATTGAGGGAAGATATGGCAGCCCTACTATTGTAATTATAGTGCATTGATGCTTACCACATGTCTAGACATAGAATTGTTTTTGAGCTGAAGGAAATGTAATATTTGTAATGCTGTATGAATAAATCCATAAGCTGTATATAACTTTTACATCTAAGGTGTAACTTCCTAGGACCCAGTGCAAAATTTGTAATGCAGCCCCTATCTACCTTGTGTTATTTTGAATAATGGTATATTTTATCTGTCAGAGGGACATTTAGGGCCCCTCAGAGCCAAGGGCTCGGTAGAACCTGCTACCACTGCAACCCCTATAGCTGCATACAGTATAGTTGAAATAGACACAAAATTTGGAACAAGATTTATAAAGGTGTTTTTACTGGCTCCTCCAAATAGAGTACACCACCAAATTGGTAATGACCATGTTACAACTGGTGCTGTAATGGGTCGATACGCCAGTCTTAATAATTTTGCCCTATTGTGCTGCTGCTAATAGTGAGTGTTTTAGCTCACTCCAACTGTATCATTTGCATCAATATTGTACAGTACTTCTGTATAATCTCCTCCATGCTGCTTCTCCATGCTGAGTAAGAGAGAACGTTGGGGAGCAGACTATCCTGTTTTTCTATGTGTTGCTTACAGGAAATGGCATGAATTACCAATGAGGGGTGTGGGGGGGGGGATTTTGCAAAAAAAAAAATGTAAGAGACCCATCATACAATGGCCACAAAAAGTTTTAGCTCTTGAACAAATATGATTTGAACCTCTTCTGGAAATTTAGCAAAGTATAAGTATGCTTTAAAGAGGACCTTACTCCACTCTTTACATTCTTCGACCCACTCCAACTCTTTACATTCTTTAATAAGCACCACTCCACTGATTCCAGCACAGTTGGATTTTTCTTTTCTCTAGCCCCCACCTTTCCCAAGCAATCCTTTCTGTTAGTTTCAACACCCAATAAGATAATTAGACTCTACTGTCAGGTGAGAGGTTCTAAATTATTTGTTCCAGTCCAGGACCACTCACTTGACAGTAGGGAGCCTAATTAGTATATTGGGTGCTGAAACTAACTGCACTGATCATTTTAGAACTGTGGGGGTTAGAGTAAAATTCCAACTGTTCCAGAATCAGTGTGGTAAGCCTTACCACACTAAGTATCGGCATCTGCCATCAGGGCACCAAGATCTGCAGTTCTTACTGCATTATCTTTATATTTTGGTTAGGTGTCTCTCCTGTTTTTTCTGGTACTACCCTGATGAACCTGGCAACCTGTTTATCAGCCAGGGGAAACACGTAGGCAGGTGTGGAGACTAATATATGGGAACGTACTGAGGCTGAGATATAATCTGGATTCAGCTATTCAATACATATGCTCCCGTTGGCTTCAAGTGGTCTGGGGATGGATATGTAATATGACCGGAGGGACATGATTATAGCCTACCAGCCATTGTTTTCTAACCAGCACTTTTCATTTGCCTAAGCGCTTATCTACTTCTCTTTCACTGGTAGATTTTGTTGGAGAGGTTGTCTTTTCCAAACCACTACAGCAAAAGAGGACATTACTTTGTTATCTACAGTGTACCTTTGAACTATTTATTTTTGCTATACCGGTTTGATATTGAATACTTTATAATTCAATATTATTGAGTTATGTATCAGGGTTTTAAAGTACTTAATAAAAGTTGAGTTTTAATATTGATTTATTTTTGGCCATTCCAATGTTAGTAATTTGATTATATTATATGACCTAATTGTGAGTAACTTATTTATACTTATTTACGCTAGGTTCACACTAGCATTCGGGTTTTGGTTCTTTGGGTCTGCTTAAAATGCAGTTACCCACGGAAACTATAGACTATAATGGTTTCTGCCCAGTTTCCACCCAGTTTCCTATTTTAAGGAAAATGGGGGACAGAGTCCCCGAATGCTAATGTGAACCTAGCGTTAGTCTGTCATCTGTGTACACAATGGCTACAGTATGCATGTATTCAATGAAACCACTTTTATATGTATGTAACCAATGGTTCTCTAAATTGCGACGGGAATATTGGTTTGGTATTCCATTAATTCTTAATGTTCTCTGGTGTGGGTCATAATCCCTGGTGTCCAGTGGTCTGATACCTAGGTTTGTATAACTGGCATCCCCTGCTTATCGTAAATGGGGAGCTTCATGTGATCACTGAGCATAAATAGGGTATTTAAAAAGAGAAACCAATGCCCCCACCCGCCATCACATTTTTCTATCGGTCATGTAGGAAAATCAAGTATCCATGAAAAGACAAATACACACGTTGCTGCTATCAAATCCCAACTCTTGTTCTTGGCCAAACCAAAAATGATTGATAGTAAACCATATGTTTTTGAGATATAATAAGCAATTATGATAGAACATTTTCCTTGGCAATATGGTTGCCTGAAACAGTTTCCACATTGATGGACGTACTGTAAATACTCAGGTCCTACAGCATTGTCCCCAAACTCCAAAACACATCTCAAAATCCATCATTTCAAGAGTCTGTATTATGCACTGAACAATGAATTAACATCATCTGTGCAAATCCCCTATACTGCTGTCATAATAGTAGAGGAAACGCTACTAGCAACACTGGCCAAAAACCAAAATCGAATGAATCTGCACATCTAGGAACACGGGATATTGAAAGCAATCAACATGTGTCTCCAGGCATGTTGATAAGATATTGCATTTTTCTTTATTGAACTTTTCCATTATCTCTCATCTCTCTTAACACGTGTGTTGTAGTCATGGTCAGTGGTTAATACCAGTATTCCTATAGGGAAGTTAGTTATTGTTTTGCAGACAGGATATTATTCAGCCTTGTGTAATATCAGATTGGCCAGCACAACCTTAAAGTGTACCTAAACCTTGGAACAACCTCTTATTATCTGCCATTTGTACCATGAATACATTTTTGCCTTTAACAAACTTTGTCATATACTTTTATTAAAGAATTTGGGCTCCATTAAATCTTGAGCACAAGACATTTGTTTGCAGTGACCTCCCCTTCAGTCCCAACTTCGCTGCATTAAACCCATATCCTTGTCAGAAGCAGTGAGGGTTTCTAATGCCAAAAAGAAATGGGACAGAAAGTGGATTTCAACATAGGATTTCACAAAAAGGAGCCAAACTTGTGTTATAGTATAAAACATGTATTATTGGTACAAATCCTGGCAGAAAATCAAAAGTTGTTTGAAGGTTTAGGCACACATTGAAGGTTTTTTTTCCCACATTGTACTCTTACTACATCCACAGGATAAGTGCTATGTTTATGATTTCTGTGTGTCTGACTCCTGGGACCCAAATATTGCTTAAGAATGGGGGTCCTACATGCCACTTTCCTCCTCACAGCACTGCCACAGTGCGGAGGAGTTTAATGGTGGCCAACTTATGTAATTTCAAATGTCTATTCTGGGAAAATGTTCATTCTGAGAGGACATTACCATATATATAGTTCCTACACAACTGCAATGTATGTTAAATTTTATCCACATTCTTACCAGTGTTCTACTGGTCTGGTAAACCACATAACAGAAGGCAGTCTCATCATTACCTTATTTTATATTACAGTGAGTCTGCCGATAAGCTAATTGCTGGTAGCCACAATTATAGAGTAGCTAGGCTGTTAGGATTCAGATGCAAGGTAAGAGATGTACTGGTCTTCAGGAGAGCAGCAGCAGAAAAGGGCTGACAACTGCGAGCAGTAGAAAATGCTACTTAAAGGAAAAACACTACTGCGAGCCAAGACCGGCCTCACCGGCCTTCACCAGAGCTCCTCGCAAGAAGAGATGGACTTTCGCTGAATCTGAAGACCGGAATTGTCACCAGAACAGAAAGTGTGTTACAAATAAATGCACTGCAGCATAAGCCTACTTCAAATCCACACACTACTCACAGGGACAGAGAAAACAGAATGGTCGTCAATCACTAGTCAGCAACTGAGGAGGGCAACACAGATCCAAATCACGAGATGAAGACAAATCCAGGAAACAAAGCCAAAAGTCAGAACCGATCAGGAATGCCAGAACAAAATCGCAAGACAAAGTGGAATCCACGAACACAGCCAAAGGTCAGGTATTGGAGTAGTCAAATCAAAGTCAGGCGCTTAGCAGGAAGTTAGGAAACTGATTAGCCAGCAAAGCTGAGTGATGAGGGAGTGGTTTATAAACACCTGCTCAGGAAGCTTCCCTATGTTGTCATGGCAACCTTAAAGCAGCAACAACAGATGTAACATCCCTGACATAGGCCTTTCTACACCCAGTGAAAGGAGTTAGTTTGTGTTCCTTACCCTGGATCTAAATACTATTGTACCATTGCAACATACCCTATTGAGCCCAAATATGATCTTGGGTTTAGCTTCAGAAACTAGTGCAATTGTTTAAGAGATGTGTTTAAAGATTAGTTATTGTTTTCTCAAACCTCTGATATCCTTGTGACATACAGTGGGGAAAAAAAAGTATTTAGTCAGCCACCAATTGTGCAAGTTCTCCCACTTAAAAAGATGAGAGAGGCCTGTAATTGTCATCATAGGTAGACCTCAACTATGAGAGACAAAATGAGAAAACAAATCCAGAAAATCACATTGTCTGATTTTTTAAGAATTTATTTGCAAATTATGGTGGAAAATAAGTATTTGGTCACCTACAAACAAGCAAGATTTCTGGCTCTCACAGACCTGTAACTTCTTCTTTAAGAGGCTCCTCTGTCCTCCACTTATTACCTGTAGTAATGGCACCTGTTTGACATTGTTATCAGTATAAAAGACTCCTGTCCACAACCTCAAACAGTCACACTCCAAACTCCACTATGGTGAAGACCAAAGAGCTGTGGAAGGACACCAGAAACAAAACTGTAGACCTACACCAGGCTGGGAAGACTGAATCTACAATAGGCAAGCAGCTTGGTGTGAAGAAATCAACTGTGGGAGCAATAATTAGAAAATGGAAAACATACAAGACCACTGATAATCTCCCTCGATCAGGGGCTCCACGCAAGATCTCACCCGTGGGGTCAAAATGATCACAAGAACAGTGAGCAAAAATCCCAGAACCACACGGGGGGGACCTAGTGAATGACCTGCAGAAAGCTGGGACTAACGTAACAAAGGCTACCGTCAGTAACACACTACGCCGCCAGGGACTCAGATCCTGCAGTGCCAGACGTGTCCCCCTGCTTAAGCCAGTACATATCCGGGCCCATCTTAAGTTTTCTAGAGAGCATTTGGATGTTCCAGAAGAGTATTGGGAGAATGTCATATGGTCAGATGAAACCAAAGTAGAAACACAACTCGTCGTGTTTGGAGGAGAGTGAATGCTGAGTTGCATCCAAAGAACGCCATACCTACTGTGAAGCATGGGGGGGGGCAACATCATGCTTTGGGGCTGTTTCTCTGCAAAGGGACCAGGACGACTGATCCGTGTACATGAGAGAATGAATGGGGCCATGTATCATGAGATTTTGAGTGCAAACCTCCTTCCATCAGCAAGGGTATTGAAGATGAAATGTGGCTGGGTCTTTCAGCATGACAATGATCCCAAGCACACCGCCAGGGCAATGAAGGAGTGGCTTCGTAAGAAGCATTTCAAGGTCCTGGAGTGGCCTAGCCAGTCTTTAGATCTCAACCCCATAGAAAATCTTTGGAGGGAGTCGAAAGTCTGTGTTGCCCAGCGACAGCCCCAAAACATCACTGCTCTAGAGGAGATCTTTTTGGAGGAATGGGCCAACATACCAGCAACAGTGTGTGCCAACCTTGTGAAGACTTACAGAAAACGTTTGACCTCTGTCATTGCCAACAAAGGATATATAACAAAGTATTGAGATGAACTTTGGTTATTGACCAAATACTTATTTTCCACCATAATTTGCAAATAAATTCTTTAAAAATCAGACAATGTGATTTTCTAGATACGTTTTCTCATTTTGTCTCTCATAGCTGAGGTCTACCTATGATGACAATTACAGGCCTCTCTCATCTTTTTAAGTGGGAGAATTGCACAATTGGTGGCTGACTAAATACTTTTTTTTCCCCACTGTACTAAATCATTGGGTCAGTGGATCTCCTGGTGCTGAGACCACCACTAATCTCTAAAACGAAGGAGAACTGTTCCCTTTAATTTCTGATTGGCTCTGCTTTGCTCTCCAAAGGAGTGAATGCCTAGATTTTCTAGGAATCCATTCACCACTTAATCCACTATCTAAGGAGAGCTGTGCAGAATCAAACAGAAAGTGGCAGAGTACTCAGCCGAGAGCTTATCCACTTAGTCTTAGCTATCCACGGGGAACTGGCATTTGGATCCTACTGATTAAAACTGTGACATTTCAGGAGATTCTGAAAATGATACTGCAGGTGCCACTTAATTTAAAGAGTTGTTCATTTTACTTATATTCTCTGGGTTTGTTTCATGCTGGACCTGGAGGTCCTGGGCAGGTTCCGACCCCAGGTTACATGATTGAAACCATCCCTGGGGTTGCTCTGCCTCCTCCCTTCTCTCCTGTTTTCACATTTAGTTAGTTACTTGTGCTATGGGGACTCTCTATAGTTTGCCAGCCCCACAGAATGAGAGAGGAGGTGGAGTAAATTTGGTGACCCGGGATCAAAACCAGCCAAGGATTCCCAGATCCAGCATGGAAAAAAAAAACTGTCCTTAAAAACCAATGAAACTGTCAGTTTTTAACTGTTTTCCATCAGTGTGTCACTTATTTTTCATCAGTTTTCTGGCCATCTGTCTGCTTTCAATGTCTTTTTTGCATAAGTTTGTTATCAATTTTTAACAATCAGCTTAAAAAAAGATTAACTTTTTTTTTTCTTTTTATATTTTTGACGCAACCCATTCATTTGTTTTTTATGGCCGTCAAATCCCTTTTGACGGACTTTAAAAATGTACCCATTGACTGATTTGTATTGATCGTCCATCCATCTGACAAGAATAGAACATGTCCTATTTTGTAATGGGCTGTTGAAAAAAAAGGGGAATGTGTATGTCCCCATTGACTCTCATTGTTGTAAAAACAGACTTAAAGAAACCTCCATTACACGTTTGTTTTTTCACATTTTGTATTCTTTTTGCATTCCATTCAGCCTGATCATTTCTGAACGTCTAATTACATTTGATAGGGCGCCATATTGCTTTACTTTTAATTCACAACGCATAACACGAAGACATCTCAAAGCAGATTTATTCCTGAAATAAAAAAATATAGTACAGTAAGTGCAAACATATTGCTTTCTGCTGCCAGGATTCATTAAGCTTTTTCCCTATATCACAGATGGGCTGTGTATTGCTGGCAGCTAAAGTCAGTCCTCTGCATTTCATGGCACAGTACTGTGGCTGGATCAGTGTTTTTCAGCTTTGAGTCCCCGAGACACAAGGCGCAAATATATAAATGTAAGAATCTGTCCTTCTGGAATAAAAGGTGGAAGATGTGTAATTTACTAATAATAATGACACAGAAATGGGTGATGGATGATGCGTCTCTATCCTGCAGTTAACAACTATGAACTATTGATGATGATCAATCATTGAAGCTTCCCCACCAGACGCTCTTGTACCAGCGGAAGTAGTGATGAATAGGATCTAGTGAGTAAACACAATGTCGCTGTCTTGGAATTTTTTTCTTTATAGAGTAAATGCATTCAGATTTTCTTTTATCTTGCCAGCATCTAAGGTTATTACAAATCTCGTATGTCAAGGCACAGGAGCAAACTTTTTTTTTTTTTTTAAACTAACTTTATGCTGAATTCTGCTATAAAGGCTTTATCCACTCCAATTATTTTTTTAGGAGGAGGAAACTGTCTATCATGTCTTGCAAGTTGCTCCAACTTTATCATTCTGCCATTTTGATAAATTTGGCTCAATTCACAGTTTTTAATGTCTCACAATGAGTTTCATTTTATGATTCAATCAATACATGTCCAGCGATGCTGTCATGTAGTGTATTAGTACGGAGGTCATAGTGACTCAGTGGTTAGCATTGCCGTCTTTCGGTGTTGGATTCATGGCTGCAGACTCCACAATGGTCAGCATCTGTATGGAGTTTGTATATCCTCTGTGTTTGCATGGGTTTCCTCCCACATGCCAAAAATATACTGAGAGGTAAATTGGTTTCCCATAAAAAACTGACACTAGTGGGTTTTGGGGATGGGTTCCTTAATGGCAGCCATTAACTTTTCTCCTACACAATACTCCTTGTACTTTGAGTGCTTTTGTGTGAGAAGAGCACATTACAAATGGTTATTTATGCTTTTTGTTATTTCTGTGTTTTTCTCAGATGTGTGTGTGTGTGTGTGTGTATATATATATATATATATATATATATATATATATATATATATATACAGTCATATGAAAAAGTTTGGGCACCCCTATTAATCTTAATCATTTTTAGTTCTAAATATTTGGGTGTTTGCAACAGCCATTTCAATTTGATATATCTAATAACTGATGGACACAGTAATATTTCAGGATTGAAATGAGGTTTATTGTACTAACAGAAAATGTGCAATATGCATTAAACCAAAATTTGACCGGTGCAAAAGTATGGGCACCTCAACAGAAAAGTGACATTAATATTTAGTAGATCCTCCTTTTGCAAAAATAACAGCCTCTAGTCGCTTCCTGTAGCTTTTAATCAGTTCCTGGATCCTGGATGAAGGTATTTTTGACCATTCCTCTTTACAAAACAATTCCAGTTCAGTTAAGTTTGATGGTCGCCGAGCATGGACAGCCCGCTTCAAATTATCCCACAGATGTTCAATGATATTCAGGTCTGGGGACTGGGATGGCCATTCCAGAACATTGTAATTGTTCCTCTGCATGAATGCCTGAGTAGATTTGGAGCTGTGTTTTGGATCATTGTCTTGCTGAAATATCCATCCCCGGCGTAACTTCAAATTCGTCACTGATTCTTGTACATTATTCTCAAGAATCTGCTGATACTGAGTTGAATCCATGCGACCCTCAACTTTAACAAGATTCCCGGTGCCGGCATTGGCCACACAGCCCCAAAGCATGATGGAACCTCCACCAAATTTTACAGTGGGTAGCAAGTGTTTTTCTTGGAATGCTGTGTTTTTTTGACGCCATGTATAACGCCTTTTTGTATGACCAAACAACTCAATCTTTGTTTCATCCGTCCACAGGACCTTCTTCCAAAATGAAGCTGGCTTGTCCAAATGTGCTTTTGCATACCTCAGGCGACTCTATTTGTGGCGTGCTTTCAGAAACGGCTTCTTTCGCATCACTCTCCCATACAGCTTCTCCTTGTGCAAAGTGTGCTGTATTGTTGACCGATGCACAGTGACACCATCTGCAGCAAGATGATGCTGCAGCTCTTTGGAGGTGGTCTGTGGATTGTCTTTGACTGTTCTCACCATTCTTCTTCTCTGCCTTTCTGATATTTTTCTTGGCCTGCCACTTCTGGGCTTAACAAGAACTGTCCCTGTGGTCTTCCATTTCCTTACTATGTTCCTCACAGTGGAAACTGACAGGTTAAATCTCTGAGACAACTTTTTGTATCCTTCCCCTGAACAACTATGTTGAACAATCTTTGTTTTCAGATCATTTGAGAGTTGTTTTGAGGATCCCATGATGCCACTCTTCAGAGGAGATTCAAATAGGAGAACAACTTGCAATTGGCCACCTTAAATACCTTTTCTCATGATTGGATACACCTGGCTATGAAGTTCAAAGCTCAGTGAGGTTACAAAACCAATTTTGTGCTTCAGTAAATCAGTAAAAAGTAGTTAGGAGTATTCAAATCAATAAAATTATAAGGGTACCCAAACTTTTGCACCGGTCAAATTTTGGTTCAATGCATATTGCACATTTTCTGTCAGTACAATAAACCTCATTTCAATCCTGAAATATTACTGTGTCCATCAGTTATTAGATATATCAAATTGAAATGACTGTTGCAAACACCCAAATATTTAGAACTAAAAATGATTAAGATTAATAGGGGTGCCCAAACTTTTTCATATGACTGTATATATAATACTAATTTTTTGCTATATTCTGAATATGTTGATTCATAATATAGATTTTGCACGTATGTAAATGTGCATCCGTTTCATCGACTTTTTTTTTTATTATTATTTTAAGGCTTATTTGACTTCTTCAGGGAATTACAGCATACTGTGTTCATTGTGCTGAGTATTGATAGAGCCACATGGTGGTCTCCAGGCAAAATGTTGTTATAGAGCAGGTTTATCTGAGCAGATTGATATATAGCTTTGTAGGAAAAGATTCACCATAACCTTTCATTTATTGACCTAAATCTCTGCTCATTCTGGGTTTAGTAATCCAATGCTTGGACACACAGCTTACCTTGTATAAGTTTGTATACAGGGATTACTTATTATGCTTACTTATATAGTGCCGTCATATTCCACAACGCTTTACAGACATTGACAGTCACTGTCCCATATAGGGCTCACAATCTACATTCCCTATCAGTATGTCTTTGGAGTGTGGGAGGAAACTGGAGTACCCAGAGGAAACCCACGCAAACACGGGGAGAACATACAAACTCCTTGCAGATGCTGTCCTTGGCAGGATTCGAACCCAGGACTCCAGCGCTGCAGTGCTAACCACTGAGCCACCGTGCTGCCCAGGATAACTGTCTGTCAGTGAGTAGGGCTTCTTAGAGACCAAAGTTCTTATTCTGAATACTTTCCCACAAACCTATATATCATTCTGCTCAGCTCCTCCAGATCTATGACACGCATTCTGCTTTGGAATGAATTTTTAGTGACAGGTTCCCTTTTAATAAATTAGTTTTGTACCTCACTCACCATTTTTTGCGAAAGAGGGTGAAACAGGATGGAGAGCAATCAAAGAGAATAAAGAAACTAGCACTAAAACCTAAAATATAACCTTTAATAATCTGATTAAAAAGTGTACAATGCACTACAAAAAAATGACGTCTGTAGTGTTGCTGCATGTGGCGTTCAGCAGTCAACAGCACATAGGTAGCTTATCACAATGTCCATAAAGCCTCTGTTTGAATAAGGCTAAACTAAGTGCTCAATAATCAGCAACATGTGAGAGGCTTTATCACAATGTCAATAGAGCCCCTGTTTGAATAAGGCTATCCTAAGAGGCTTATCACAGTGTCAACAAAGCCCCTATTTGTATAAAGCTATCCTCTAAGAGGCTTATCACAATGTCAACAAAGCCCCTATTTGTATAAAACTATCCTCGTTTGTATAAAGCTATCCTCTAAGAGGCTTATCACAATGTCAACAAAGCCCCTATTTGTATAAAACTATCCTCAACTCGTTTCCCCCAGAGATAAGCAGGGTTCATCAGGAGAAGGTAAAGATAAAGATAATATCTAGCCTACTGAGATAATTTGCAGTAATAACTGCAGTTCCCAGTGTCCTGATGGTGGACACTGGTACTAAGAGAGCCGACGCCATTCACTGTGTCCTGCCGAGTTAATAAACCCGTAGCCCCGCCCCCATGATACTCCCCCCTCATTACGTCATCGGACCGAGGCTCCGCCCACCTCGTCCGGAGGTTTGTCATGCAGGGGAAAACAGGTTTCCATGGAGAGGAGACGCTGAACAACAAATGTAAAAAAGAGAAAATGGTGAATGAAAACAAGACTGCAATAAAGTAAATAGAAAAGAACCTTTCAAGCTCACAATCAGATTTACTTAAGATAACAAATGCAAAATACAAGTATAAGTCTGTAAGAACGGATAGATGACTGGACTAGGGAAACACTGATATGTACACTAAGATGTACTAGAGTGGCAAAGATAAACCAGCCACCACGGCAGTGCATACAATTATGTACTGCTTTAATTGTTATATCCCATCCATATAGACATATATCCCATCCATAATAAACAAAAGATATTTGGGTAAAGCATAATAATAAACCATAAAAATGAATGACAACTAATATTGCTATATAAACAGACTAAATAGATGTAAAATGCAGATGAAAACATAATTATATAAATGATGCAAAAGAGAGTGAATCATTCAGGCCTTTAGGTTTCACACTCTGAAATTGAAAAATACGCCTGGTCTCATGTTGTAGGATCAACCGATCCCAGTTACCACCTCTCATTGGGGGATGTACCCGTTCTATACCTTGAAAGGTCAGAGACTTAGGGTCACCTCCATGATATTCCCATACATGGGTAGAGATGGTGCGATCTTCTCTCCGTGTGATATAGCCTACATGGTCAAGTATTCTGCGTCTAAATTCTCGTATAGTTTTACCTACGTAATTTAACGGACAGGGGCATGTGGCCACATAAATCACACCAGTGGTCCTACAGTTGATGAACTGTTTAGTAAAATGTTTCTTACCAGTAGAGACAATAGGAATAGTGTCCCCTTTCAAAATGTAGTCACATGCCTTGCATGAACCACATTTGAAGGTCCCAACAGGAACACTTTTATCCAGCCAAGTGCTAACCGCAGAGCAGGGTGTGAAGTGGCTATGTGTTAGCAAATTACCCAAATTCTGACCTCTGCGATAAGTAACAGAGGGATGTTGACTAATTAATTCTCTTACATCTGGATCAATTGTTAATATGTTCCAATGGGATTTGAGTATTTCCATGACACCCTTAGCTCCACGGTCATAGTTCCCTATCAGGCGGATAGCATGTGTATCCTTTGGTTTAATCTTAGGGGTAAGTAAAGTGGTACGATCACTAAGAGCTGCCATCTCTTTGGCTTCTTTGAGGACAGACATTGGATATCCTCGTTTGTAAAACCTACCCTCTAGCTCTTTAGCTTTGACATGAAAATCATCCAAATTAGAACAATTCCTACGTACACGAAGGAATTGACCCTTAGGTATTCCCCGCCTGAGGGGGGCTGGATGGAAACTATCCCATTTTAATAAGTTGTTTGTAGCTGTCTCTTTACGGTATAAAGAGGTTTCCAAATCCCCCTGTCCGTTAATAATGATACAAAGGTCCAAAAATGTAATTGAGTGAGAATCTATTGACGCAGTAAATTTCATATTGATGTCATTTTTATTGAGGGCCTCAACAAAGCCCCAAAACTCTTCTTTGGGGCCTGTCCAAAGGATAAGCTCATCATCGATGTACCTTATCCATAGCGAAATCATCCCAGTCCACCTCTCAAAGAGATCCGAAAAAACCAGACGCTCCTCCCACCAGCCCAAAAATAAATTAGCATACGTGGGCGCAGCTGAACTGCCCATAGTGGTCCCGCGTTGCTGGTGGAAGAAGCGCCCGTCAAAAAGAAAAAAAAATTCCTCTTTAAAACGAAATCAAGAAGCTCTAGGATGAATTCGCCATGGGGGGCCAATTGAATGGTACGAGATTGAAGGAAATGTCTAATGGCCTCGCAGCCCTTGTCATGCGGTATTGAACTGTATAAGGATGGAGAGCAAGGCGGACCAGGGCGGGGACACCTAGGCCTGACAAATTTTATTGTAACCTATGCCTGAAAGCTGGTATGCGTTATACAGTTACTGACTGGTATAGATTTCAATTCTGTTACACAAGAATGAGCCTGATTTATTAAGAGGCGGGTTATGTGGCTCAATTAGCTGCGAAACCTGTGGCATTTTCTATTTTTTAAGGTGTCCTGCTTCAATCTTAACCTCCTATTGAAAACAACAGGTGGCAGAATCAGAGTAGAATTTGACACTGGTTTTCCCGTCTCAAAATCAGCATAAAATTCCACCATGCGAACAAACCCTTACTGTATATTAATCATTGCATTGTAATTTGTCAACCTAGTGCTAATTTGGGACTGCAGCTGAGTAGGCACTGTTTGTCTAGCAAAAACATATATCATACAGTCTGTGTGTTTTACCTAAAGGATATAACAAACTTAATTGAGATTCCAGAGGTTAATCTGCAGCCTATAGAACATGCATTATCTGACTGCAGGAGGAATTAAATGAACTGTTCAATGTGCCTTTGGGTCGTAGAAAGTGGAACACTGTGGAACATAATGTTGCTACAAATTAACTACATTGTGTGTTTCACTTGGGAAGTATCTTCTGAAAGTTTTCATGCACCATTATAAAGATATCTGGTGAGAAAATGTGTCATACGTTGCGTAAGCACACTACTTGTTCAATTGTAATTAAATTTAATGGAGTCGGCGCAAGTAAATTGCCTGCTTTTTGTTTAGTGAATGACTTCTTGTGTGTCATGTCAGCGTAAGTCAGTGTGACTTCAGAATGCAGTGAATAGCATGCATTAGTGATGTGTACACTTACTCATAAGTTATTACACATGAAATGAGAGGGGCCACAGAGCTGTGAACCTTACAAAAGACAGGAAGGCTAATTGAAGAACGAAATGAGTAACCAAGAATATAATGCCCCCCCACACACACACACACACACTTCCCAGACTAAATACCAAGTTGTTATGTCTTTGAAAGAGCTTTAGATCTCGTAAATGTCACTTGTTAGTTTTGTCACTTTTTGCCTGAACTTATTAGAAGAAAAATCTTTTCCAGAAGACCCCCTATAGATTGCTGACGTGAATTCACCATTGATGGCTAGTCACTTCAGTATTTAAAAAAAAAATATACATTTTTATCTTTTCACAGTTCTGTGCACTTTGGCACAGTGTCCAACACTTCCAAATCTGAATTGGATGAATGACCCTAACCATGCATTTTTAGCATGTCATAACTTTAGTGAAGACTGACTCCCACATAGACATAGCAGTAGAAGAGAGATGTAGGAAAGATTTACAATAGGTTCCATTATTAGTCTGTGGAAGTCTGAGTAACAGCCAAGGGTTACAGACCATAGAGACAAACCAAGCTTAATAGCGCTGTCTCTATTTTTGCAGATGACACCAAGCTATGTAGTACAGAGCAGTCTATGGAGGATGTACGTAGCTTACAAGCAGACTTGGACAGACTGAGTGTTTGGGCATCCACATGGCAAATGAGGTTCAATGGGGATAAATGTAAATTTATATATCTGGGTAAAAATAATCTGCATATGACATATGTCCTTGGGTGAGTAAAGCTGGGAGAGTCACTGATGGAGAAGGACCTGGGTGTACTTGTAAATCATACATTAAATTACAGCATGTAATGTCAGTCAGCTGCTTCTAAGGCCAGCAGGATATTGTCATGTATTAAAGGGGTATGGACTTACAGTACAGGAATGTAATATAACCATTATATAAATCATTGGTGCAGCCCCATCTGGAATATACAGTTCAGTTCTGTATAATAATGGAGACCTCAGTTATGAGGAGAGACTACGGCTAAGGCCCCACATAGCGAGCCACAGCAAAAAAAAAGAAGACGCTGCGGGAAAAAAAAACGCAGCGTTAACACACTGCGTTTTTTTCCACACCATTTTTCTGCTCCTATTATACCTATACTGAAAATACCAACATTTCTGTAGGTATTATTGACATGCTGCGATTTAAGAAAACTCGAGCTTTTTTGAAAATGCAGCATTTCTGCTGCAGAATTTTTTTCTGCAATGTGTGAATGGGATTATCCAGAATCCTATCCACATTGCGGGTAATGTAAAACACCATGTTTCCGCAACGGGGGCCCTGACCTAAAGGAGTTAAATCTGTTTAGTCGGGAGAAGAGGCGTTTAAGAGGAGATATGATAAACCTATATAAATATATAAATGGCCCATACAAGAAATATGTGGAAAAGCTGTTCCTTGTAAATTCCCCTCATACGATAAGGGAGTACTCCCTCCATCTGGAGAAAAAAGGTTTAATCTCAAGAGGAGATGAGACTTCTTCACTATCAGAATTGTGAATCTGTGGAATAGCCTACCCCAGGAGCTGGTCATAGCAGTCACAGCTGACTGCTTCAAAAACAGCTTAGATGCCTTTTTAGAGAAAAAACAGCATTGATGCTTATTGCACTATATAGATATAGACTGCTCCTCCTTTCCTCCATTCATCCCCTCAGTTATGCCCTTTCCGATCCTTGCTTGAACTTGGATATATATGTTTTTTGTTTTTTTTCAACCGTACTAGCTATGTAACTATGTAGCTACTATAGAGCCCATAGAGTGCTGACAATTCCTAGCTGCTACCATTGCCTTTACTGGTGTAAGTCAGACAATATACAGGATCCCAATGCAAGATGAACTGAATATTTAGAAAATAGGATAGTAAGTTATTGATCCAGGATTAGTCCAGTTTCTCACAATTGAATGCACTGACAGTTTCCAACATTTTCCAATTTGGGTCAGACCAGTAACTCTACCTATGTACCAGTCATTCTTCACTTTATTTCTTGTATGTTATTTAGGAGTTCAGGATGTCCAAAGTAGTAGGAAGAACGTTTGAAGAAGGCATATGTGATCCTGTAAAAAGATGAAGCTTTAAATGTTATGTAATGGTCTGTTAAAAGTGGCATGGGAAGCACACATCATAAAGGCAGACCATGTGGCTACTATTGGGCCTTTGGAGAGAGGAGAAAATGCGTGGCTGATCCCATTCTCTTGTTAATGGATGTTGAGAATATATACAGAAATCCAATCCCCGGGGAACTGAATATTTTACAAATAAGGGAGTAAATAATACTCCAATGGTCAGGCATAATATGAAACTCCTAGGCCCCAGTGCAAGTATCTGTACCAGGCAACAGAACTATGATGTACCATTTATAATACTGGTATCCTTATATTGGGAAGAGAAACCTTAATGGCTCACAGGCCACACTGTCTGCACTTCCTCAAGTTAAGCCTCTACCAATGGTCAAGTATAGGGTATGATGGGGGAAACCTATACTGGACTCTTTAACCCCTTCCCGTCATCCGCAGGTATTTAAATAAGGAGCTCAGCTCCCAAGCAGCCTCCATAGCTGCCGGGTTTCTGCTGTATTATACAGCAGACACCCGGCACCAATGCCCACAATAAGTGCCCGCACTGATTGCGGGAATTAAACCCCCAAGCGTTTCAGTCAAAGCTGACTGAGGCGCCATTTTGCTGGGGATCGCCAGCACCTGGAGCGAGCTTCAGGGCTGGCGTCCCATTGACATGACAGTCGGGAGCCTATTGAAGGCTCCCCTTCTTGTCTGCCATTTACTTCTATATATAAGTGCCTATATTTTGCAATGCATTAGCATTGTAATGCATTGCATTATTGATCAGACCCTGTGGGGTAAAAAATATATATATATATAAAAGTCATCAAAGCAATAGCAATTCCCAAAAATGGTATAACTCAAAAGTACACCTGGCCCTGCAAAAAAAAAAAAACGTCCTATGCATTTCCTATGAATATGGTGATTTTTAGAAGAGAAAAATTTGTTTGGGATTTTTGTTAAGGGGTTAAAATGTAAATAAAACCATATAAATTTGGTATCCCCGGAATCGTACCAAAACATAGAATACAGGTGACATGTCATTTTGGCTGCAGAGTGAACGCCGTAAAAACTAAGCCCGTAAGAAGGTTGCACAAATGCACCTTTTCTTCAAATCCACCCCATTCTGAATATTTTCCATCTTTCCAGTACATTGTACAGAATAATAAATGGTAGCATCATGAAGCAAAATTTGTCCTTCAAGCATGAAGACCTCATATGGCTCTGAGAATGGAAAAATAAAAAAAGTTATGGGGGGGGGGAGTCAAAAATGGTGGGAAGGGGATAAGTTCACTACTGTTGACAATTGTTTTTGTATGTCAGACAAAAAAAATAGTGTATTAAAAACATTACGGCGCAAGACAAAAAGTAATTACAACCTGCTGAATGCTATATTTTTGTAGCTTGTAATAGATGATACAACATATGGATCAGTGTCTGTGTTGATACTGACAGCTGGTATATTGTTTTCTTCATCAGCTTGAGTTGTCTTCATATATAACAAAACATACAGTACACTATCACAACAAATAGTGATCTATAAATGTATCACAGGTTTAAAAAACTGAGAACACTTCATCTTATTTGATTAAATGTAAATAATTGTAATAAAATAATTTAAATACTCTGTATTAAAGCTTGATCAAAACACAATAAAACTGTTGTAATTTTTTTCCAAATCTAAATTATATGAAAACTTGCAATATCTTAAGGGAAATTTGGCATCTTTTAGGACCCTGTAAAAGTTCAGAAACCTTGATGGAAAAGAAGGATCAAGCGTAATTGAGTGTAGGTAGGAGGAGGAGGATGTGGCTGTTGTCTCCTTTTGTTGTCTCTCAAATGGTAAATTTATATACAGACGATTTGTTGCAGAAATTTATGCAACTAAAAGTCAATTCCATCAATCTGAATTTTTTTTTTTTCGGGGATTTCTGGAAGTCCCACCTAGATGAATAGTACAGTTGCACACATTTCTTCCAAAAATGTGGGAAGAGAGGGCTGAGAATCGAGGCAGGCTAGGGCAGACACACCTCGGAGTGACATATATACTATAAAGTGCACCAGAAAACTGGTGTAAGATATAGCTAAAGTCTATGACTTTTGCTGACTACTCTAGGTTTCATTTCTGGTGCAGGGAACCTTACGAGAAGGGCCAAAGTTATTTTACAGGCCAGTGTCTCTAAATTCTAGAGACATCTCATACCAGTGCCGACGGGTAAGATTGGAGTACAAACCGCTGGTCTCTACAATATCATCCTCAATATTGTGCCTGTCTCACTCATTGAACACACAATAACCATTTTTACTTTTTTTTCTAGGTGGAACACGGCGCTTTAGTGGTGCCCAGTGGCACCTGCAGAAAATTGTGAATGACTCAGTGGACAGCTCAGATGACGAATTCTTTGATGCCAGAGGTATGTCCTAAGAGTTGCATATTAAATTGTTTTGTACTTTTACAAATCTTGTTTTAGAAATATATTCATCCTGTTAACAATAAAGACTGTGGGGAAGATTTACTAATTCTGTCCAACATGTTTACGGTGTGAACTTGGACCAACCAATCTACAGATGCACCACATTTATCCAACTGGCTCATGCTGGAAGATAAATGTGGTGCATCCTTCAGACATTTGGCCTAACAATACACCACATACTGAGTATTGATTTGACTTGCTTTTCTGCAAAAGTTTGCACCAAAATGTTGGCGCATGTCGCAGCATGTCAATTATACATACGGAAACACCGGCGGTTTCCCCATAGGTATAATTGAAACAGAAAGTCAGCAGAGGAAAACTTCTTTTTAAAGCGCTGCTGGAAGAACCGCGATGCGATCCCGCCGCGGTTTCTCCTGCAATGCTTTTTTTTTTCTGTGGGATGCCACGTGGGGCCTTAGCCTTATACAGTAGTCAATAGTCATTCACCTGTTTGAGGTTTTTCCGAGGAGGACTGAGATAAAAAAAAAAAATCATGGCATGCACTATTATTATTATTATTTTTTTTCTCTTCAGTCATTCAAGTCTGTGTGTCTATAAAAAAAAATGACAGCACACAGATGTCATCTAAAGTCCACAAAATGGCTAGTTAGTATGAAAGCAGCCTAAACATGGTGCAAAGCATGAACTACAGGATTTTTGGTGCATTAACATGTAGCTAGTGAATCACCCCCCTATACAGTGCTGGCCAAAAGTATTGGCACCCCTGCAATTCTGTCAGATAATACTCAATTTCTTCCAGAAAATGATTGCAATCACAAATGCTTTGGTAATAATATCTTCATTTAATTTGTCTTCAATGGAAAACCACAAAAAGAATTGTCAAAAAGCCAAATTGGATATAATTCCACACCAAACATAAAAAAGGGGGTGGACAAAAGTATTGGCACCCTTTGAAAAATCATGTGATGCTTCTCTAATTTGTGTAATTAACAGCACCTGTTACTTACCTGTGGCACATAACAGGTGGTGGCAATAACTAAATCACACTTGCAGCCAGTTGAAATGGATTAAAGTTGACTCAACCTCTGTCCTGTGTCCTTGTGTGTACCACATTGAGCATGGAGAAAAGAAAGAAGACCAAAGAACTGTCTGAGGACTTGAGAAGCAAATTGTGAGGAAGCATGAGCAATCTCAAGGCTACAAGGCTACAAGGCTCCAAAGACCTGAATGTTCCTGTGTCTACCGTGCGCAGTGTCATCAAGAAGTTTAAAGCCCATGGCACTGTGGCTAACCTCCCTAGATGTGGACGGAAAAGAAAAATTGACGAGAGATTTCAACGAAAGATTGTGCGGATGGTGGCTAAAGAACCTCGACTAACATCCAAACAAGTTCTAGCTGCCCTGCAGTCCGAGGGTACAACAGTGTCAACCCGTACTATCTGTCGGCGTCTAAATGAAAAGGGACTCTATGGTAGGATACCCAGGAAGACCCCACTTCTGACCCAGAGACATAAAAAAGCCAGGCTGGAGTTTGCCAAAACTTACCTGAGAAAGCCAAAAACTTTTTGGAAGAATGTTCTCTGGTCAGATGAGACAAAAGTAGAGCTTTTTGGGAAAAGGCATCAACATAGAGTTTATAGGAAAAAAAAAAGAGGCCTTCAAAGAAAAGAACACGGTCCCTACAGTCAAACATGGCAGAGGTTCCCTGATGTTTTGGGGTTGCTTTGCTGCCTCTGGCACTGCACTGCTTGACCGTGTGCATGGCATTATGAAGTCTGAAGACTACCAACAAATTTTGCAGCATAATGTAGGGCCCAGTGTGAGAAAGCTGGGTCTACCTCAGAGGTCATGGGTCTTCCAGCAGGACAATGACCCAAAACACACTTCAAAAAGCACTAGAAAATGGTTTGAGAGAAAGCACTGGAGACTTCTAAAGTGGCCAGCAATGAGTCCAGACCTGAATCCCATAGAACACCTGTGGAGAGATCTCAAAATGGCAGTTTGGAGAAGGCACCCTTCAAATCTCAGGGACCTGGAGAAATTTGCCAAAGAAGAATGGTCTAAAATTCCAGCAGAGCATTGTAAGAAACTCATTGATGGTTACCGGAAGCGGTTGTTCGCAGTTATTTTGTCTAAAGGTTGTGCTACCAAGTATTAGGCTGATACTTTTGTCTGGCCCATTTTTGGAGTTTTGTGTAAAATGATCAATGATTTGACTTTTTTTTTCATTCTCTTTTGTGTTTTTTCATTGCAAGCAAAATAAATGAAGATCTTATTACCAAAGCATTTGTGATTGCAATCATTTTCTGGAAGAAATTGAGTATTGTCTGACAGAATTGCAGGGGTGCCAATACTTTTGGCCAGCACTGTATATCTTATTGCCATCACATTTCTGATTTCTGCATGGCATCTACAACAACTAATTCAGATATTGCATTAATGTTCTGTGCATACAGTAATATGTAGTAGTAATAATATGCAGTTCTATACAGATCCCTGACTACATACAAAGCCTATGTATAGTCACATAGTCATGGGTTACTTCCCTTGCCCTACCTCCTACTTCTGACTAACCTACTGACAGTAGAAGGGTAGATAGAACACAATATGCCAGATCAGTCTAAAAACAGGGTTGGTTTATTAACTATAACTACGGAGAAGCAAATGCTAGGATGTGGCGCTGTGTATTTTTTTGTTTTTGTTTGCAAATTGCTAAGTTCCCCATTTTTAGATGATTGAAATAGTGTGCACAGCCTTTATACTACAGCTGGTAAAACATTTGATGCCTATGAAGGAACTGATTTCGTATGCAAATTATACTTTTCAATACTGGAAGACTTTCACCCATATCATCTTACATTTGTGTATGATTTATTTACACTCATTATATCACTTATTGTGGGCTAGAAGTCCATACAGGAGTTCTTTGTATGACCTTTTGTTGTCTTTAGACAGTCAGCTTGTCATTTATTGTACTTTCTCACAAAGCTCTTTGTAATGCTTTGACCTTGTCAGAGTCTCATAGCTTCCATATTGAAGTGGATTGGACCTATTTTTAGCTTGCAGAGAAGTGGAAAATATAAACGCTCAATACATTAAGTTCTATTCATTTCTATAGGAGTAGCAGTATTATCTGTAATCTGCAGGCTCTACAATTCTTCTAACATGGGTAACTTCTCTTTCCATAATCATACTGTCAACATTGCCACGCTTTCACTAGTCACCGCCGAGATGACTTCAGAAGAGGCAACTACAGATGTGTCCTTTCTTATCTATCATCTTGGTTTAAGAGATCCTGAGATGCATGGCACAAGATGGCAGCTTTAAAAAGAGAAACTTTTGTGTTTGCTTATAACCCCCCACAGAATAACTAACTCAAAAGCCTTCTTTCAAAGCTGGTCACCTCATATCACTTACCTCGGGATATTGCAAAGAGAAAAGCAAGTAAGGACATATCCATAAGAGTACCCAGGCTATACATTTATCTCTTGCATCTCATTTATGTGACAAACATACAAGTTTACATATGAATGATCAGGATCTTATTTTTAATATATTTCACTCTTGTACATTACAGCATATCAAAGGGAAAGTGTCACTGGGTTTTCACACTATTAACTATCACCATAATGTAATTTACTATATAATGTAGTCCTGTTTCTAAAGATTCCCTGACTGATGAGCTATACGTCCCTTCACCAGGAGTGCAAGATCATTTTTCTCTAATTTATTACAACCTCTTATGTTTTAACAGGAACATATTCTTTTCCATCTTTTTCGCCATTTTTCCGCATGTTTCAGGTGTTAAGTGCATATTTCTTCTCCAAAGTCATTTTGGTCTCCTTCCGAATGCCTCTGTCTTGAGAGCTTGTTACTTAGCAGCTCATACTCTTTCCAACACCGAAATCTCAGCACAAAGACATAATTGGGGCACATATAAAAGCAATACAATTGCTTATACTTCTATTGATAATTACCTCTTTACCTAGATTTTATAGAGAGCTGGTGAAATGATACAATTTCCAAAAGAATCCATTTATTTTTGCACAAGATCCACTGACAAGTCTTCATATAATGCATTATATTAAATGACAAAGAGTCAGAGACATATTAGATGTATTACTGGTTGACCGAAGATAATGAAGAACTCTGTTGACATTTTACTGGATATGGAACATCCTTGGGTAAAATTATTTAGATTAACTATCTGGGTTGAAAGCACTGTTGTAAACTGAATTGAGTTAGATTATTTTCATGTCGTTACAATATGCACGAATGTTCTGCAATCTGGTATTAGACGTGAGACGGTTACTTGTCTAGAGATAAGCGATCTCTGAAGAAGCAAAGCACATGCATATATCCCTGAAGATGAATGTCAGCCAAAAGCAGGGAAAAGTATAACATGTCAATAATGCTATATAAAAGAAGCAGTCCATCAGGGTCTATCCTTTATATAGTACCTATACAGGTTATTAAA
The DNA here is from genome assembly GCA_947044405.1 of Leptodactylus fallax. Classification (NCBI taxonomy): domain Eukaryota; kingdom Metazoa; phylum Chordata; class Amphibia; order Anura; family Leptodactylidae; genus Leptodactylus; species Leptodactylus fallax. The sequence goes on along the minus strand of CAMRHE010000073.1, from coordinate 6,068,109 downwards.
GAACAATCTACTATAGATACTGTTGTGTACCTTGTCAATATCAATTTTAGTTGATGTGCTATTTATTGGTTATCTGCCATTTCTTCCTTTTCTTTTTCGTCTTCTTCTTTCGTCTTCTTCCTCCTCATCATTGTCATCACTTTTACAAAAATGTCAAGTTCAGCTGAGCCCAATATTTTGGGGTTTGCCACTTATGAATCATCACTATACACTTGGATCTCTTCAGATCTCAGAGTATAATAGTTAGTGACCCAGAGGAGGTTTGGAAAAATTAACACTCTCCTTTTGTAACTGGGGCTCTATTGTAGAGTCAGGTCTTCATTCCTGTGAAAGTATCATGATGATTGATGGCCCAGGGCCACTAACGTCAAAGGAGGCCAAAATATTGTGGGAACACCCAAGAATGAATACAACAGAGCTGGGATTAAACAAATTGCTCTGCTAGAGTATTACTACTGAATAAATGCTGCAACCAAGGTGGAGGAGACCGGAAGATGGGAGTAGTAGTGGCGGAGGATGTGCTACCTACTAGGCTGAGCACACTCACCAACTGCTCCAGCCCCACTCTTGGGTTGGACAGAGTCGTGGGGGGAGTCCTGCAGCACTACCGGATGATGGTGGTGGTAGTTCTTTCCCCTGGGGAGCTTCCAGTTGGAGAGGGGACCTCTCCTCTCTGAGCCGGTGTAGTGTTGGTCGGAAGGGCCCTGATGGTGATGCAGTCATGACTCATGAGTCAGCAGTGCAGTTGAACAAGAACAGCTTTTATTTGGCAACTGGAACAGAGGTAACAGCAGCTTCCCAATGGGGGTAGTAGTACAGTGTCCAATTTCCCCAGCCTTGGCTCTAGGAGGGTGCCCAGGGATGTTACAGGCTCTGCAATATAGTCCACCTCCACTCCTACTCCTCTCATGCCTTTCCCAGCCAAGTATACTGGGGATGGAGTCACAGGGAGTCCTGACAGGGATCTGGTTACCTGTGGACTAGGCCCAAACGTGGTCCTCTCCTGCTCCTCCTGGCACGGCACCGAAAATGTTCAGAAGTACAGACAGCACTTCTCCCTTGCTCAGGGCTATCTCTGGATGAGCCTGGGGCTGATGATATTCCTCCTGGGGCTGTGAAGGTGACTGTTGAGCTCTAGTCCAGCTGCAGGATGCAGGGATATTCTGCAGCGCCTCTCACCAACTGCACTCACTAGACTGAGAGCAGAACCGTCGTCATGGAAACTATAGTCTCCCACAACCCCGCTCAGGGGCCTGTGATAGGCTAGGCCTGAACCAAGACAACATTTTGAACACAGAGGGGGAAAAGCTGCATAACAGTGACACAGAACATAGAACAGGACATACCCACACAACCCAGAGGCACAAAAGACAAACAATTTAAAGCAGCAGCCTCTGGGATGCTGCATAAATAGTACAGCCTATGTGCAAAAAATATCCACTAAGATTATTAAAATGTACATGGGTTCTTGAATGATTCCTGAGTTCATAATTTACCTGGACTAAAGGAATGTAAGTGGTAGAAACATAAGAATGAAAACATGTAATAACACAGGCGATAAATGTACAGTATGATCACTTGAGGTCCGATTGCTGGGACCTCTACTAATCATAACAACATGGAGTCCTCGGTGTAAATGGAGACGCACATGTATGACTTCTGCTCCATTCATTTCTATGGGACTGAGGGAGCACTGTTCTCCATCAGTCCTATAGAAGTGAATGGAGTGGTAACCATTGATGCAAACTACAGCTCCATTCACATGGAAATACCCATGGCCACTTCCAGCTGTGTATATGTATCCATACTTGTGTTCACTCAAAGAGTGGTCCCCCATAACACTGTTCAAGTTCCCTGTCATGTTCCAATAACTTGGTAGTGGCACAAAAAACAATTCAAACAGTTTCCACCCTTTTTGCTCTGGGTTTTGGGTACCACTTGCATTGTCTCTGTTTGCAGGAAAAGGGTAACTTCTGTATGAACACTGGTCTTATTGCAGTGACTCTCCAGTGCAGCTGCTTCTAAATATGTTCATACAGTACAAGACATAAAACATTAAACAGTATGACATCATCACAACTGGATTCAACTACATCAATCCCTGCACACGATTGAGTGCGTAGTCCAAGTGTGTTCCATTTTAATATTTTTAGAGCAGGTTCTGTAAAATATTGGAATGGAGGAACAGAACAGAACACACTCGGCCTTGTGCGTGAAGCCTTACACTGCAAAACTGCAGTGTAATGTGGCAGTGGAATAAGTGTAGGTCGCTTGCAGTTGTTTCCCCATTCAAGCAACTACCAGTTTTGTTTAAGACTTAAAGGGAATCTGTCAGGGCAAATCACCCTGTTATAACGCAATCCATGGCCGCAGTAAAAATAATAAAGCTTTATATTCCCCCTGCCGCTGTACCCCCCCACGCCTGCGCAGTTCTTCAATGAAGCCATAGGAGTACACCTCGGCTTCAGTGCGCATGCCCCCGCAATTACATAGTGAAGCCGGGGTGTCCATCTTTGGCTTCACTGAATAACAGCGCAGGCGCCGGGAGGCGTGCCTCATGAATAAGCCGGACCGATCTCACCAAACAGCGTCGAACGGACCCTTCTCTAGGTAAGTATAAAGGATTTTTTATTTTTCATGCACCTGCGGATTGCATTACAACAGGGCGATCTGGGACACTAGACCCCAGGTCTATAAGGAGCTGTGGGTGGTTTAGTATACCAGATTGACCTGACAGATTCCCTTTAATGGTTAAAAAAACCTAATCTCATTTCATTGTGGTTGTGTGGATAGAAGAAAAATGGCTGCGTTTTGTTAAAGAGCAGTTTTCAGAGGGTGGAGCGTCAGACTGAACTGAATGCAATGTATATGCTGCTAAATAGCTATTTTATACTGATGTTGTTAGAATTATGCTAGTAAACATAACATATAATCTGGATCATAGACCAATACACCAATTAAATATGTGCTCGTAATAAATTAGTCACTACATGAACAACCATTAGTTCTTGACTAGTAAAATAGCTGAGCTGGCACCCTCCCCCCATCCTACCTTGAATTTACCAATATCCCCAGTAACGACAATGACACCAGACGTTGAAAGGAAAGGCCACAGGAGCATTTTATAAATTTTACAAATTTTCTATACTGTATCTATCCATCCTAAAAACAAAAACGGCCATAAATTATAATTTACAGAACATTTTGATAACACCAGCATGAATATATATATATATATATATATATATATATATATATATATAAGTCATACAGTTGTACCATTTGGAAGGAGGGGTCCTTGAAGGCACCAACCCAAAAAAAAACACGTCCCCAAGCCACCGATTTTTTTTTTTTTTTCCCCAGCCGTGATCCACAGGGGCAGGGGCACCAGCATCGGAGGGTAACTCAATCATGGGTACCTTGACCGCAGAACTTGTTTAAACCAGTCTGGCTCCCAAACCAGCATCCACTTTGCCATACCACCAATTGGGTGGAGACGACCCCTTGGTCCTTCACCCCCATTGCTGATTAAGCTTTCCGCTTATGCCTTTGGGTCCATTACGTGGGGCTTTCTTAATAGTTGATATAACAAGTAGTAATATCTCTGAGCCATAGCAGAAGCTTATATAGAATATGCCAAAAACATTTCTCTGTGTTTATATTCTGGATGCTGACAATGTGTTTTTTTTTTCCATTAATTTATCATATGTTAATAAATTGCTGTGCTTTGAAGCAAGTCACAGGCCTTACTGCATGCATGGAAACTCACATACTAGAGTAATGAGTGACAATTTTTATTTACATGGCATTATCTTGTTTTCGATATTAAAAGAGCACTAAATCTATATACTACAAGTATACAAAAGATAAACTTGTGCCCACTATTTGTCAGTCCACACGATTTTCTGCACGTCACTATAGAAATCCTATGGAGAATGGGGTTATGCAGGGAAAAATAAAGCTTACCAGTGTATTCCCTGCCTGGGATAAGCTTTATTACTAATACAATGTACAGTGGGGAAAAAAAGTATTTAGTCAGCCACCAATTGTGCAAGTTCTCCCACTTAAAAAGATGAGGCCGGCCTGTAATTGTCAGCATAGGTAGACCTCAACTATGAGAGACAAAATGAGAAAACATATCTAAAAAATCACATTGTCTGATTTTTAAAGAATTTATTTGCAAATTATGGTGGAAAATAAGTATTTGGTCAATAACAAAAGTTCATCTCAAAGCATGATGTTGCCACCCCCAGTAGGTATGGTGTTCTTTGGATGCAACTCAGCATTCACTCTCCTCCAAACACGACGAGTTGTGTTTCTACCAAACAGTTCTACTTTGGTTTCATCTGACCATATGACATTCTCCCAATACTCTTCTGGAACATCCAAATGCTCTCTAGAAAACTTCAGACGTGCCCGGATATGTACTGGCTTAAGCAGGGGGACACGTCTGGCACTGCAGGATCTGAGTCCCTGGCGGCGTAGTGTGTTACTGACGGTAGCCTTTGTTACGTTAGTCCCAGATTTCTGCAGGTCATTCACTAGGTCCCCCCGTGTGGTTCTGGGATTTTTGCTCACCGTTCTTGTGATCATGTTGAGCCCACGGGGTGAGATCTTGCGTGGAGCCCCTGATCGAGGGAGATTATCAGTGGTCTTGTATGTCTTCCATTTTCTAATTATTGCTCCCACAGTTGATTTCTTCACACCAAGCTGCTTGTCTATTGCAGATTCAGTCTTCCCAGCCTGGTGCAGGTCTACAATTTTGTTTCTGGTGTCCTTCCACAGCTCTTTGGTCTTCACCATAGTGGAGTTTGGAGTGTGACTGTTTGAGGTTGTGGACAGGTGTCTTTTATACTGATAACAATTTCAAACAGGTGCCATTCTTGCATTTGCTTTTTGATATGCATTCCCACAATAAACATTCCTCAGGTTTTCCTATACTACACATTCCAATTGTAACACATCTTGAGATCTGTATAGTCCTGTTTGTACACTCTGTGAAGTTGGCTGATATCCTTCACATCTTGAAGATCTAGATCTTGTAGTACGTATTCTCCAAGCTTCTGGAGGTCAGAATCAGCTGTTCAATGACATGTGACATTATGTCTTCTATAATAGATAACATATACTGTATACTGTAGTGTATCATTTACAAATTAATATCATTAGTCCCCGTGTCTGTAAAGGGGAAAGTTTCATGGAGAACTGCTGTGAAATCTGTTCATTATTGTCTTCATAATGAGCAGCTATTATTGGATTTATTCTTGACCGTATTCTTTACAAGCAAAGCAGCAGCTCACCGCATGGGTATTTGCTGCAAGGCTTTGAAATGTAACTATGGCAACCAGAAGACTTTGACAATAGTAGCGTGTCCATCCATTCACGGTATTGCTCTTGCTTGGCGCTGCTAAGATGCTACAGTGTCTTACTGACTCTGCTGTCTGCAAAGATATAGCAGCAGTTAGCAAGTCTTAGATTTCTGATTTACACCATCCGCCACTAAGTAGCTGGCTATATAATGTCTGATATCACTTGCTGTATATGCTATCATTCTGTTATTGAAAGGTTAATTAAAGAAACAATGTTTACTAACAAGCCGAGGACTAAAATAGACCTGACCTAGAGAATGGGCTGTGATGAGTTGTTTATGGTGCTGAGCATAAGTAATCCTTTCTAGAAGAGTTATTGTGAATACAGTATTTGGAGAAGATCTGCAGTACCATGAAATGAGAAACTTCTAAATATGATCATCTGTAAGGAAACTCAAATACGTCTCTGCAAGAATATCTGATCAGCAGGGATTCCATCTGAAAATGCTGGCACTTCGACTCCTGTCTGCTCATTCAGCTTTCTTTGACGTTACATTGTTGGCCGATTGATACTCATATGCAGTGGTCAACCATATGGCCTGTTGGAGTGTAGCCAAAAGGAGATGAAGTGAAATGTATTTATTTTTCTCTTTTGGGCTAGCACTGATACCATTTATTTCTAGTGAATCTTGAGGGTCATAGTGGTCAAACTATTGCTAATCGGACAGTGACTGTATATCCTAGCAATATATGGAATTGAAATAAATTGTGATTATGAGGCTTTAGTACAACTGGAAAATATAACATAAATATCAAGTTAAACGGGTTTTCTGGGCAAAAAAAAAATAATTTTTCGAAAAAGTTCTGTTAGTGCTATTAATAGGTTAATAAGTGCAACCAAATACCTTTTAACAGTGTTTTGAGTCATTTCTGGTTTTCTCTGTGAGCTCCTGGCATCTTCTGCATTTGTTTACATGGGTATCTTTCTGTTATGTTTTTCTACAACTACCATGATGCCATGTGCTTCACTCAGAGCTGACTCACACCACACCTCCCTCTCTCCCTCCCTCCCCCTCCATTTCCCTAGCTTGCCCACCCACTACTAACCCTTCCTTACTAACTCAACTCCCCCCCACCATCATACTTACCTGTCTTCCGTCAGGATCTTCTGGGTGCCTTGCACCTCCTCTTCTTGATGTCTGCTGGCCGCCAACGCCTGCACAATAGAGCCGGAGTGCCAGCATGTGCAGTAGTCGCACTCTGGCTCTATTGCGTAGGTGTGGGTGGCCGGCAGACGTCAAGAAGAGAAGGTGCCAGCTGCCCAGAACAAGTGAAGTCCCATGCCCAGAAGATCCTGCCCAGAAGACAGGTAAGTATGATGGATTGGTGTGGGGGGGGGGAAAGTTGAGTTAGTTAGGAAGAGCTACTATCTTAGATTTGAAAGATCAGTTTATCCTGAACAACCCCTTTTTAATATTCATTTTATAATATATCTTTATGGTGGACTTTAAAAAAAAAAAAAAAAAAAAAAAAAAAGCTTACATCCATTGTATACAATTATAGTGAATCCATTGAGTTCAAATATAGTTTACTGAAGACAGATTTTATACAAACATTGAACTGAATAATGTATATACTATAACAGCAGCCAGGTTATCCTTTAGGGTTATGCAGAGGCTCTGGCTGTGGGTTGGGCCGCCAGTGATTTCACTTCAAAAGTCAAACTTGTATTGATTATTGGCTTGTACTTGGTTTGTACAGCCAGTAACAATTGGAGAGCTAGAGACTAGCTGGGACCTAGTCAGCTTTAGAACAGTAACTAATTGGTGGAAGGAAGTATGATGTTTTTGTTTTTTTATGTCTGAGTTTTACCTCTATGGCTGTGTAAGGAGAAGCAGCGATTTCTGTATAAAAAACAGTTAAAAGTAAACTTTCTAACTCTGCTCTCTGCATATGTTTTAGATGCCTAATAACAGCCACATGTGTTTCATCCTTACAGAGGAGATTGTAGAAGGGAAAAGTGCCATCCTTATTGGAATGAGTCAATGGAACTCCAATGACTTAGTAGAACAGATTGAAACAATTGGAAAGTTGGATGAAAGTCCAGGTAAGTGTGCATTTAAATCTAAAAATTGTGAAACTTAAGAAGCTTTGTAGACTGTGTTGTAAATATGCACTGTTATTCTGATGTGTTACTTGCATATGAGTCCAGATTCAGTACATGGGTGTTGACTGCTGATTGACTTGTTATCTTTTTGATGGCTCATTCTGGGCAGAAATCTGCCTGTGTAGAAAGAACTGACAAACACTGAAGAGCGAGTACTAGAACGCAAGCAAATTGCCAAGATGTACTGTTGCACAATTTAGGGGTTTTACTTTCACTGCCTACATACAAGTTTGCCCAATATATGCAGAGCTCAGACAGGTAAAGGAGCCAAGCATCTAATATTGATCTTCAGACAGTGAGCCAGATATATTCTATAGCTGTATAAACAAGCATGTTAGTGTAAATTTTTTGAGATCCCATATGACCATATTATTATGTTCACATATTAAAATTTATGCTAATAATGCATATTCCTACATGAATAAACACCTACATATGTAATAACTATGTCTTTAGGCCTCCTATGATTCCTCCTACAATTGTCCAAACACTTATATTTTTCTTTTTAATGCCATTCTGGCCCTTCATTGCTATTATTTTTCTGATGCTTTCTGGGGCTCTACTTGTCTCTCCATCCTAAATCCTTTCGACCCACAGTAAACGACCAGTAAATAGTGAGGCGGTTGTTATTTTATTTAATTTTTTTCCTCCATTCCATTACAAAGAAAAATTAGAGGCTAGGTTCAGTGGTCCATGAAAAAAAGGTTCAACTTCTTCTGCCTTATTACTGTACTACTTGGTAACTAACAATTCTCTTATGCAGTAATTTACAGCTAAAGATGCATTATCCCATATATACTATTTAGTCAAAGATCACCACATAAATGCCTTAAAATATATATATTTAACTATAATAGTACTGGTGGATATAAAAAACTTTTGAATATATCTGATTAGAGAAAATGCTTCTTTCTCCTCTTATCAGGCTCCTTTCTTCCTCCTCCTCCCTCTTCCTTCTAAACTTTTCAAAAACTCTGAATTCACTGTTAAATTCCTCTTGAAAGAAAATATAGGACTTAATATCATAGAGGATCAAATTTGTGTACATACAACTCATAAAAGACTAGAGAAATGGAATGATGAGAAAAGAAGAGTAGGAGAGTGACAGAGAGGCAGAGAGCCTCAGACAGACACGTTGCTGCAGCTAACAGTAGGTGTTTTAGGCTTTATGCACATACTGTGCTATTTTTGATGGCTCTTACATCTGTTTTGTATCCATTTTGATGGCATAGTGTCATTCTTTTTTCATATGCTTTTAATGAACCATTAAAAAAAACAGATGAATTTCATTATTTTTTGACCCAACACACTACTCCCTTTTATCGGACATATCTGTGAATAATCGTTCACTTTTTTTTTTTTTTTGTTTAACGGCAATGTGATTGCCATTAAATGGTTGTCCCATGAGTGTTTCAAAGCTACTTTCACATGGCAGTGATGTGTGTGTGTGTGTGTGTGTGTGTGTGTGTGTTTTTTTGTTTTTTTTTTGTTTTTTTTTGCGGTTTTCACATGGCTACATTAAATTCACGGTTTGTGAATGGGGGCTATTCACATGCCACACATTGTTTTATGGTTGTGTAAATATACATGGCTTTACTGTTTCACTTCTATTAGATACATATTTACTTTACACTGCTCATATATTGGTGAATATAGGTCAGGCATTCATCAATAGGCTTCATCATTCACTATATACATGAATACATATGTGATGTTATATGGTAATTATTTTGCAGTAGCCGGAGTGATGCTCAACTGAAATACACCTTGCTTTTCAGTTTTCTAAGAAATAGGCTTAATAATGGTAGATCAGTATTGGTACAATTGATTTCTGAGTGCTCTAAGGAGATTTTATCAACTGAACCTGAGTATATATGTTGTTGTTGCAGTCATTCCGCAAACTGTATCTAGCCCGATATGTATCTCAATGTCTTGTCTTTGGAGTATGAAGTTGACCATTATGGTCTATTTCTTTACAACTGCATCTATTAAATGACTATTTATTAAAAACTTTAGACATGGGTAAAAATATGTCAGAAATGCATTACACCTTGAGGAGATAAGATCTTTGCACCCTTCCTTGTCCTAGAGGGAGTAGCTCTTTTGGCAGTCATAAATAACATCTGTGCGCTTTCAGCACTGTCATTTTAGGGAGAGCGTAACTTTCTCGCTTTCCACCTCAGGTAGCAAAAAGGTTAAAAGCACTGCTGTGAAAAGAAATTTTAATTAAAAAAATGCTATTATTTCCTAAATCTGTGTGTTTCTTATATCGAATATGAAACAATTTTTGAACATTCAGAAAAGCTCCTGTATCCAGCATATCCTCAGTTTAGTTTCATAGTAGCCATCATTTTATCCATGCTATGTGTGTGTGTGTGTGTGTGTGTATTTTAATATTACATGGTCACTGTGGTTTATTTTTTTTGCATAGGCACTACTATATTATGGTCACTGTATGGCAAATGTGCCCCTGTGTGCTCCCCTACAGGACACTCTCTAATATAATAGACTGTACTGACCAGATGACCTTGTACTGATGGTACATTCAGCAGTCATTTAGAGACTGTATTCACTGTCTACATTCCTCATACAAAATTTTCTAGACTTTTTTTTTCTTTTTCTTCTTTTTTTTTTTTTTCAATTCTACTTCTTCCCACTGTACAAGCTTTGCTAAGCACAAACTGCATATATAGCACTGTTCTGCTGGTGACCTGAATTTTTCAATATTAAATGCATCAGTTATGCCACACAGTTTTGTGAACATAACTTAAATGAAACTAATAATGCTAAAATGCAGTCCTTTCTGCAGGCAGTATTGTATAGTTCGGAGAAACTAAGCAGATTGATACAAAGTTTTGTTAGTTTTTCTTATTCTGAGCTTAGGAGTCAAGTGGGCAGTCCTACTCGGTGACTAACAGCCTTCTCTCTATAATTGTGCATGCAGAAATGACTGTCAATAACTTCTAAGACCAAAAGTTCTGAGATTTAAATGAAGAAATTATTAGTTCTACAGAATCTTTTCCCCCAAAATGTCTATTCAGCCTTTTTTGCTCTATATGATTGTGAAATGAGTGAACCATGCATGTGCGCTTCTAGTACGAGCTCCGCTTCTGGGTGCACTGTGACATCATCGAGTGTGCACTGTGCTTAACAAAGACTTTGGGAAAGATGAGTGAGGACCGAGGGCTGTCTTTCATCTTGTGTTGGGTGGACCTCGTAAGGAAAATGGGGGAGTAATCTGCAGTGCTCACCAAAGCCCAAACTTCAGATTACATGCCCACTTCATTTACATTGTTTATCTTTTGTATGCAATTTTGAACTGACAGACTCCCTTTAAAATAAAATATTTTAGTAGTAAATCATTTTCTAAACTAAATCTTTTCAATGACTGAGAAGTCCTAGAAATACTGTGTATTACTGATCATTCATAACAAAACCTTGTAGAGTATACGACCAATTATTTGCAATAAATATTAATAATGTATTCTACATTTAGCCTAACCATGTCTAGACGGTGATCTAGCTGTGGTGTACAGGTCTTTAATTATAGTCAAAAGTGACGTTTTTTTAGAAAATGCTAAAATTGGAGACACAGTGTTCTCTCTGGAAATAAACACTGGTTGGGAGAAAGTCTTCAGTATATGCAGACATAAACAAGAGCCGGAGAGGCTGATGAGGCTGACATAAGTGATTGCGTGCAGAAGACTTCAACCTTTCCTGTGCATTATGTGCTGTGTATACTGCAGAAGTAATAAATTGTAAAGGCCTGAGGATACCAAGGGAATGCTGTGACCTGACCATGTACAAACTCTTAAAATAGAACTCACTTTATTAGTTTTTTTTCTCCTGGTGTCTGCAGAGTGAAGCACTGAGAAAACTAGAAATAAAATTTGCTGGCTTTGCATGTACTGTAGAACTCTGGCTTATCAATGAGGCAGTCCTTGAAATAGCAGATGAGTATTGAGCAAATAAAGTGCTTGGTATTGACAATTGGAGGCTCTAGGTCCATGTCTGACAGTGAATAAAACAGATTTTACAATGAAAGAATCCTTGATCAGAGGATGTTACATCTTGTGCAGACGGTTTTAGAAGTAAAGCTAAGCTTACTAATTTCTAGTTGTATTGAAGATCTCCTTGGCTAATGTAATGCTATAGTATATGGAACCCAGTCTACTAGACACAGCTGTGACTGGAGCAGTTTTTAATTAAAAATATTTCACTTGATCAAAAAAAAAAAAAAATTTTACTTGAATTTCACCTTACAATCTGTGACCAGCTAAATTCTGAGTATAATTTATCCTCATAGTATTTCATCTCACTATAATAGTACATTGGAGCAGGCATAGAAGCCATGCCTGTGCCATTGCTACTGAAATATGCAGCTGGACCCCGGTTCTCACTGCTGGAGTCAGAAATAACTCCAATTCTGACAGATAAAACCTTTAGGGTAAGTTCACATAGAGGAATTAGGAGATGATTTGTGAGGCAGATTCTGCCTCAAAATCCGCTGCAAACTCCACGTGAAATCTAGCTCTCATTCTTTTCAATGGAAGGCAGAGACAGATTTGTTTTATTTTTTTATTTTTTGCTAGCTTTAACACAAAACAAACAAACAAAAAAAAACACGTCTTACTCATTCTTCAAGAGAGTTCTGCCTAACACTCCCATTAAATGGAATGCAGATTTTAGAGGCGATTTTCAGAATCTGCATCAAAATCACCTTCCAAAATGTGCTTCAAATTCCAGGGGAAGATTTTTATTGCCTGACCAAATTGCTCTGTGTGAACATACCCTTAGATCTGTGATATCAATACTGACCACAGAATCTAAGTAGTTAAAGACTCGGACTAAAAAAATGGAATGAAAAAAAGTGTCCATAACCTTTTAAGACTGAGACCCCATGTTGCGGAAACACAGCTTTTGTTGTTTCAGATTTTGATGTGGTTTTTTGAGCCAAAGCCAAGAATGGCTACAAAAGGAATGGGAAATATATAGGAATTACTTAGACTTCTATTTTCTGCTCGATCCACTCCTGGCTTTGGCTAAAAAAAACGCAGCAAAATCTGCAACAAAAAAAGCTGCGTTTCTGCAATGTGGGGCCTCAGCCTAAAAAGTTTTTTTTTTTTATTAATAAAACTACATTACAAGTTTAGAAAACCTTTTTCCCATCTCCCAAAATTTCCAATGTCTCCCATCCATAAATTGTGAATTAGTAAAATAAATAAAATGTGATTGAAAAATCATATGTACCCACAAATTATGCCAATAAAAAAATACATCAATACCATGCAAAAATAAAGTTTTCACACAACTCAACCAACTCAAAAAATAAGTTATGGGTGTTAGAACATGGTGTCACCTTTTAAAATGTGGATGTTTGGTAAAACAAATACCAAAAGCTATAAAAGGGGTATTGCCATGATATAATGAATCGCAAAACAAGCTACAACCTCAATTTTGCCACACAGTCAGTGTCCTAAAAATTAAATCCAAAATGCAATGATGAATTAGCCTTCGTAAGCTAAACAAAACCTCATATGTATCCACAAAATGGCGCATTCTAAAAACTGAACTTGTCACTCACACAAAAGAGTATTACCCTTGACAGATAAAAAAAACCAAAAAAAACCCTATATATATATATATATTTGAAATGAAGAAAAGCAAAAAAAAAAAGGTAGTGTGTTGAAGTCTAACATAAGCCATGTCCTAAAGGGGCTAAAATTGATGCCAAAGTAACTAAAAAAAAAATCCTGTTTCCTGTCTTCTTGCACTTTCTCCAGCCTTGACTTGCTCAGATTGCTAAAAACTATATCATGCAGGCATCAAATATATTTAAGTTAAATGTATTGTGGAGGTTCTCACCCAATAACCCTTTCTGAGATGTGTCAAGCCCTACATTGCGTTTACTGCAGTGTTACATGTTGGCTATCCAAATGAATGGTCATCAATGTAAAGAACCACATGGGTCTTCCACTGATACTCAGCAACTCTTAATTTTGGCTCCATAAAGGGGGTTCCAAGCAGGGTCAACCCCCTATAAATTATTACTCACAATTACTTTGGCAGAATTACTTTTGGTAACATGCTTCAAAATGATTATCTAGGGTGTCAACCAAGAACCACAGATAGGTTAGAGTCTCCTCCGTTGCCAAGATATTACTATTTTTTGATATGATAGTGAGAGCACTGTCATTGCTCCAAAGACCTCATTTGCATATTGACAAAAACAGGGATATCTTGGCAACTGTGGAACTGATTCACAAGAGGAAAACCACATTGATTATGATGACACTTCCTACAAATCACTATAATCAATATGTTTCTTCCTTTTTTAAGTTTTAGTATATGACACTGTCCTGATATTTCCAGTCCCACTGCTGTCTACACTTCAGTAGCTCCTGCTAGAAGACAGCTTAATCCTTCATCTTTTCTTCTACATTCAGGGACATATTTTTTTTTATTTAACAATCAATAAAAATTTGTCAAGTTGGATGAATAAAATATTTTGCTCTACTTTCTGTATTTAAAATCACATTTAATATTTGATTTTTTTTTTCTTTTTCCTTTTATAAACAATGTTATTTTGGAAGGTTTAATGGAACTTCAAAATTTTGGAAAATTTTGTGCAAAAAATTTAAAGCATGCCATAACCAAACATGAATTCTTCAATATTTACTGACTTTTCTGTATTAGCAATGGCTCAAGAAATGTATATATTTATAATCTAATCACACCAAAGTAGTAAGTTGTGGTTGTCCAATTCCCGATACAATTACAGGTAGACAGGGTCTTGAGGTGAAAGTATTATTTGGGTACAAGAATGATTTAACCAAAGCTCCGCGGTCATTTTAGACATTGCCTCATATTGGAATAGGTTTATATTTTGGTGACTTCTGGTTTTAGTAGGACTTGTTAACACGGTTGGCTAGCAACTGCATCAATACATGCCACCTCTGTACTACCGTACCTGATCCAAGGTTATTAATGGGTTTGCTTAAGAGTCATATGCACCAACATTTGGCCAACTGTAAATTTTCTTGACTAGATCTCGACATATTTTATCTTAGTACAAATAGATATTTTTCTTCAGAGAGCATTGGTGAATGGTTCCTCTTAGAAGTAACTTGGCTCACTTTTCAGGACTGAATTTCTTCATTTCATCTGGAAATTTTCATCTGCCAAGCAGTATATCGCTATATCCTATTAATTTTATGTCTCACATTAATGTTCTAGGGCAAGACTAGACTGCCTGATCTATGGACCACCATGCAAGGTTATCATATCACACAGATATAGTGAGAGTCCAGCTTTAGGCAACTCCTTTCATTAACAAGTGGGGATCTTTGTTTTGTACTGATGTGTGTATGGGGCTGAAGCGGGATCTCCCAGATGCCTGGCTTGGTACCTGGGTTTTGTTCAATTACCCAATTGCTAATTCCATTGCCTGGCTGGGGACATACTCCGTATTGATTTATATTTGATGAGATATAAAAGTAATTCTCAATAGTTCTGAAATACTACTTTCCGGCAATTCATTCAGTGCTTCTTAAATGGAAAATAGTTTTAAATTCTGACCATTACCTTGTCTGTAGAGACCCCAGAGTATATTACTTTCACTTCTGAATCATGGCAAATTTATTTGACCTGAAACAAATCTTTGGGCTGAACCATACAAAATTAAACAAATCTTCAGAGGTTCTTTCACCTCTAGTTGTAATTTGTCTATAATATGACCTATAGCTTGCTGATCTTTTTTCCATGTGTGATTTGTTTATCAATCAACCGGGGGTTAGAACTTTGTTTATACACTTTTTCTAATTTTTCAAAATTTGTTTTTGTTTTTTGGACTCCATATTTTTGGGCTGTATTACCACTTTTTGTAATTGAATTGTGATGGAAATTATTTAACAGTCTAATGCCCAGGTTTTACTATTTGTGATTTTTACATTGTATTTTTATTTTTTTTTAAACATTTTTACTTGCACTCTTGCGGATTTTATATGTGGTGCTGACTTTTTCTTTCATTAGACTCCCACTTACAGTGTATACAAATGTAAACACAATATCGGAAATATTAAATTTCCCCATTGTATATATTATCATCCATTTGTGCTAGTTTTTTGTATAAAATCTATGATGAAAGTAGCTAACTTTGGCATGTGGCCATTTTGTACTAAAACTTGCAACTTTTGGCACATTTGTGCCCTGTGGAGTGGGACTTGGTGGGAGGGTTTGTGGCTACTGAGTCTGCTGGTATGTTGGAATTTTGGCTACACTATCATTTTCATTTTTCTTTTTTTTATATATTTTGTAGGAGAACAGAGTGAGAAAATATTCAATAGTACAATGCCTCTTTTATCAGGCTTTAATTTTACAAAATCTAATGAGTTCCATCAAGAGAATCCTCGCCCTTAGTATTTAGGTTCTAGCTTTATTTTTTGTAATAATTTTACTGCTGCATTTCTCATCTAAATAAAGAATTCTCAAACGTCAAATCATATTGAAATCATTTGAAGAACCCAACAGAATGATAACGTGTGATTCCAGTCTCTGCATCAGAGCATTAAGGCTCTTCCTTCTGTTCCGCAGCTGTTTATTTAATCATTCTCCCTTGATGACATTTTAAGAGCTATTAGCCAATTTAGCCTGAATTTCCTTAACATTTTCACTCCAGATATGCCAACTAATGAAATTACGAGGCATGTTCTTAGATAGGGAATCGTCACAAATACAATTATTGGTCATTAAAGTAGCTCAGATGTGCCTGAGAGAAAACGTGTGGGCATTTGTGTATTTTCATGCTTGGTAAGGGTAATAATTGTATTCTGTTCTAATCTCTGCGCAAGAAACCATACGGTAAAGCTCAGCAGCGTTCCAACATCCCAAAAGAATTTATGGTGGAATTTTACTGATTCAGCAGAGGATGATGCATTTAACAATAGGTTACAACTCTTTCTCTTTCGGATTCTGTATCAGTAAGATATTCTGATTATCTGCTGGCAGCCTGTGCACTGTATAATGTCCTGATTTTATTACATATTAACTCACATTTATTTGCAGTATGTGCTGTATTATGGAAAAAGTCTTAGTCCACCTGTGGATTGACTTGTTAAATTATTTTTATTCTCTAACAAAATAGCATCTCCCTCTGTTATAAAAAGATCCTTTCACCAACTCCTTCACTAAGTGCTGCTCAATTCTGGCACAGTTGGAATTTTTTGTTTAGCCACTACTATTCCTGAGCAATCAGTACTGTTACATTGAGCACCCAGTATGCTAATTTGCTATATATTGACCAGGTGGGTGGTCCTGAGCTGGAGCACAGAGACAGGGACCACCCACCTAATGGTACAGAGCATATTGACGGCTAAAATTACTGAACTGATTACTCAGGAATGGTGGGGTCTAAAGAGAAAATTCTCATTGCATCGGGGCAGGGTGTAAAGAGTTAGAGTTGGTGGAGGCAGTGAAAGCTCCTTTTTAAAAAGGTATTGTTTTTTTGCTAATGGCGCTTAGACTTCCACCAATTTCTGAAACGGTGGAAGACCAGATTCTAGGTCTCCTTAGGGAGACTGCCTTTGCAGGACACCTTTGAGATATGTAGAGTCTACTAGATCATGCATGCTCTACTAGGAATTCTGGGAAAGTAATACAGAAATAATCTGCACAGTGGAAATGCGGCGATTTCTAAAACCTTTGCGTTTTTGGATATCATAGCATGTCAATTATATCTACGGAAACGCAGAGTCTGCAGAGGAAAATCGCTGCAGGAAAAACCATGATGCACTGCTTTTCTGCAATGTGGGGCCTCAGCCTAAAGGTTTTTTGTAGGATGAGCTGATGCTTATATTGATACCATTATGAGGAAAATAAGGAAACTTTCTTCACTTTTTATTAAAACAAAAAAAAAAAAAAATTCCTGCTGTGGCTTAAATATTTCAATCTGGGCACTGAGGTTGAATATTTTATGTTGCCGAATATACTTATTTTGTAGTTTTTATTTTTATATGTATTCTAGGGAAAGGGGGTGATTTGAACTTCTATATCTTTTTATATTTTTTTTGTCATAGGAATAGAACAGTGACATACTGGGAGCCACAACATCTGAGGGGTTAAATGCCCAAATCAGAGTTGTCTCTGATCGTAGGTATTGCAGCCATTTCCCTACTGTGCAAGACCTGGTGACTATATGGCACCTAAATACCTGGCATCCACTGTATACTTATAGCAGATGTTGGGAAGGGCCCCAAATTTCAGATACGCAGCTTTTTTTAGCCGCAGATTTATTTATTTTATTTTTTTTTTTTTTTTTTTGAGTCAAAGCCAAGAGTGGATTGAGCAGAAGGAAGAAGTATAAATACTTCCTATATATTTCCCATTCCTTTTGTAGCCATTCTTGGCTTTAGCTCAAAAAAACGCAGCAAAATCTGCAACTAAAAAAGCTGCGTTTCCGCAATGTGGGGCCTCAGCCTTAATGACTGAAAACAGAGGTAGTAGTAGTAATAATAATAATAATAATAATACATTTAATTATATATTACATTTGATTATATTTAATTAAATAATACATTTTATTTATATAGCACCAACATATTCCAAAGCACTTTACAAGTTGTAGGGTTCAAGTACAGACGAAATAACCTTACAGAGTAATAGTCAATTCGCACAATGGGACTGAGGGCCCTGATTGCAAGAGATTACAATCTGCGGTAGATGGGTTGACACAAGAGGTAGCAGGGGCGGCATCGGAGGTAGCATTACTTATACAGTGGTCCAGACTTTTTTGTGATAGAAGTTATTTTCATTACACATATATAAAGCTGTATGAGCCGTCACCAGTCAGTGTCCTTTACTGTGCAGATGGTGCCTGGACATACAGTGGGGGGAAAAAAAGTACAGTATTTAGTCAGCCACCACTTGTGCAAGTTCTCCCACTTTAAAAGATGAGGCCTGTAATTGTCATCATAGGTAGACCTCAACTATGAGAGACAAAATGAGAAAACATATCTAGAGAATCACATTGTCTGATTTTTTAAGAATTTATTTGCAAATTATGGTGGAAAATAAGTATTTGGTCACCTACAAACAAGCAATATTTCTGGCCCTCACAGACCTGTAACTTCTTCTTTAAGAGGCTCGTCTGTCCTCCACTCATTACCTGTAGTAATGGCACCTGTTTGAGGTTGTGGACAGGTGTCTTTTATACTGATAACAATGTCAAACAGGAGCCATTACTACAGGTAATGAGTGGAGGACAGAGGAGCCTCTTATAGAAGAAGTTACAGGTCTGTGAGAGCCAGAAATCTTGCTTGTTTGTAGGTGACCAAATACTTATTTTCCACCATAATTTGCAAATAAATTCTTTAAAAATCAGACAATGTGATTTTCTGGATTTGTTTTCTCATTTTGTCTCTCATAGTTGAGGTCTACCTATGATGACAATTACAGGCCGGCCTCATCTTTTTAAGTGGGAGAACTTGCACAATTGGTGGCTGACTAAATACTTTTTTCCCCCACTGTATAAGGTTACAGTCCGATACTGCATCATATCCTGTAGGATAATATGGGAGTGTGAACAGAGGAGGGTTCGTTTTAGGGATTCTAACTGCAGAAGGGTTAAATATTTTAGTAAGGTAAGTAGCGAAGGCAGGCGACAGAGACTGGAGAAGGTGTGAGAGGAAAGGGTCGCTACTGCAGTTCATAGGGCGAGAAGAAGAAAGGAATCAGGAGATTCTTCTTCTGTAAGTTTCAAAAGATGAGAATGAACATTCTGAAGTGTGGTTGGTGAGGGGATCAATGCCGTCTGGGGATTGGGCAGTTATTTCTTGACGTATCTTATCAATTTTGTCATGGAAATAAGTGGCCAGGTCATCTGCACTAAGGTCTGTCAGTGGCACCTGCTCCTTGGGAGTGAGTAAGGAGTGAAAAGTTTCAGAGTCTTTTAGGGTTACAGGAGAGAGAAGAGATGAGGAAATAGACTTGTTTGGCGAGGTGAAGGGCAGAGCTATAGGTTTTAAGCATAAACTTGAACTGGAGAAAGTCTGCAGATGTACGTGATTTTCTCCACAGACGTTCAGCACACCTAGAGCACCGCTGAAGAAAACGCATCTGTGGTGTGTGCCAGGCTTTCTGCCTCCTGTGTCTAAGTTTTTCAAAAGCCTGACAAATAATTTCATTTAGGACTCCTTTTGTGGGAAACCAGCCCTTGTCACTTAAATATCAGATGTCAAGAGTGAATTGGTAAGGTTCTCAGATAAATTAATAACTTGAACACAGGTTGCCCTTTTCATCCTCATATCTGATATCATTTTATAGATCCAATTTACACATAAGTACAGTTATTATCAAATACTGGTAACATACTCTTATGTTATCTTTCTTGGAATTTAAAAGGTTAAGAAGGTCTTGTCTTGCTTTTGACTTGTGACCTTCAGGTTAT
Source organism: Leptodactylus fallax (assembly GCA_947044405.1). Classification (NCBI taxonomy): domain Eukaryota; kingdom Metazoa; phylum Chordata; class Amphibia; order Anura; family Leptodactylidae; genus Leptodactylus; species Leptodactylus fallax. The sequence goes on along the minus strand of CAMRHE010000073.1, from coordinate 6,048,191 downwards.
AACAGAAAAATCAGGTAAAGTGCCACCAAAACCAGCATTTTGATCTATGTACTATGGGTTATAATAAGTTGTAAGGCTTGCAGTATGGAAGAGATTTTTTTCTTTTCATTGTTATGGTCTATTTCACTAGATCATGTGTCAGAGAGACAAAGACATACATTGAAGCTCCTGAGCCCAAGTGCAAAATCTACTATAAAATAAAAAAGGAGCATTCAACAGACTTGCCATCTTAAGAATTGTCATATCAAGTTGTACTAATATAAAAAATACTAATATTTAATGTTGGATGCCAAAGTGAAAAAAAAAAAACTGTACATCACACAAATAAGTTATCCATTTCTTAGTGTAGGTTGAGCTCAACAGAAAATTTGGTAACTGCTGAAACTTGGTAACGCAGTTTTATGATGACTACTGTGGTACACAAACTGAGTGGTATAGTTATAGGGGTTATAGAAAAGAGACACAACTGGCCACCAAATCAGCACAGTGTACATATGTGGGGGGGACTATTACCTGTGAAGGGCACTAATATCTAAGGCTAGCTTCACAAATACACTGGGATGTCCGTCGTACAGGTCTGCCGGGGGACCCAAATGATGTAGAAGTTGCCTGCTAAAACTGTGGTTACCCGTGGACCCGTCGGTTTTCGTCATTTTATACTGAAACTGGTGGAGAGAGAAATCCTCTGAGCAGGACTTTTCTTTCTGCCAATTTTAGGCGGATTCTGCGGCGGAGACTGCAACACAGATGTGAACCTAGCCTAAGTCAGTTAGGGCATTATTACCAATGTGGAGGGGAGACTGTTACCTGTAGGAGTAGGCACTATTAGGGACTATTGCCTATGTGGGGGGCACTATTGTTTTGCTGTATTAATTGGTCACTTAGTTGAAAGTTAGGCTGGGGCTCTTTGATAACTTTGGCAGCAACTCCTCTTGTTCGACCAAAGATTGCTTTTGTCCCCCTGCAACCCCTTCACTAATGTGATTGAATGGAGTCGCATTGTGACCCCCGAAAGATTGAGCAGTGCATAACGTTTTTGCAACTAGTAGTCAAAGTCGGTACATCCCCTAGGTTGCAATGCGACTCCATTAACTTACATTGGGAGCCACAGGGCAACACAGTGATCTATGGTCAGGAGTTGCAACCAAATTTGCCGTGTAGTCCTAGTCTTGTAAACCGGGACAACAGCCATGAATAACGTGTGGGGGGAGGTAAGCTGAACTTTCGCACCAGGGCCCATGAGCCTTTAGTTATGTTATTGCACATACTGTACACACTAGTAATTATTAAAAAAATAAAATAAAATAAAAAATGTATTTTTATCTTATTTAGCTTGGGTATCAGCTAGGTTTTTTTTTTTGTTTATTTATGAACAATGCAGGACCACTTATCTCTGGTGTAAAGCAAGCATAGCAACCCACAGTAAGATTATACCAGAAGTCAAGCATAACAGTACTATGAAGGTGTGTATCAGAAATTTCTTAAGGAAAACTCTGCATTTTCACAACGTGAGGCTTCATCCTGAGGCTAAGACCCCATGTTGCGGAAAAGCCGCTTTTTTTGTTGCAGATTTTGTTGCGGTTTTTTGAGCCAAAGCCAAGAGGATTGAGCAGAAGGTAGAAATAGAAGTGCTTCCTTTTAGATTTTCCATTCCTTTTGTAGCTATTGTTGGCTTTGACTCAAAAAAACCGCAACAACATCTGCAACAAAAAAAAGCTGTGCTTCCGCAACGTGGGGCCTTAGCCTAAGAAACGTTTGTAGGGCTGCTATAAAGCCGGGGCAAAAACATTCTTTAGGCCTGTTATGCTGTATATCTGGATCTACGGTGTGTGTGATTTCTTTTGGACCTAACCAATGGGAAAACGTTACCTCTTTATAAATTATATTTTTCAGTGCTATAAGTCACCAGAAAAATGTCTTTTTCAATTCTGACATTGTTTTAGTTGTTGCTGTCTTACAGTAGACCATTCCAAACACTTACTGCTCTTACAGCAAAGAATGCTGTCCCTAAAATAAATGTATAAATGCAAATACCCTTTACAGCAATGTAATCATCCATAGAATCCAAAAAACAGAAATATTCCCAAATTTAAGGACATTTATCAAATATGCCATCTATGTATTCCAATTGTTGATGATCAAATCTGTCCTCTAGAACCTGTCTGAGATATTTCCTCTGAGGCATGACTGATTTTTACCTAAAGATTTCAGCTTAATCTTAATTTCTAATGCTCTCCTGTGACTTGCTATGTAGCACAATGGATATCTTGAAGCCGGTGAACCATAATACCAAAATAATTTCTCACCACTGGGTCGATTCAGAACTGAGTTATGAAATGGAGGCTTATTGATGGATGCAGCCATAGATCATCATAATATATTCGTCTGAAGTTGTCCCAGTTTGCTGTGTGCTATGCCTGAAAATGTATTCATCTTCTTCATTCCTGTGATCATATTTCATTAAAGTGTTCAGCTGCCATAAGATCTGTTGTGTAGTTTTGTAAAATAGCAGGGCTATAGTACATGGCATGTTAAATGCATTGAAAGCAGAGTTTTAGAAGGTTTCTTACGCAGTTTGTATACATTAAACCAATTGTATGCAATTTACAAAGTTGGTGTTATTGGTGTTATACATAAATCACCTATGGAATACTATGTAACAAAACCAACAAATGGACTGAAAGCAAGACGATGGGTGGGTTTAAAATGATACAAAAACAATGACGAGTGCCCCTAGTAGTCACCTACAACCCACAGCTGGAGATCCTACGAAGGATTGCCAAGGAGCTCCAACCTGTGCTACATAGGGACAACAGGCTCAAGGACATATTTCCAGTCCCCCCTCTCCTTTCCTTTCGACAACCACCAAACCTGAGGCGTATTATCGTCCGGAGTGCCCTGAAGGCCCCAACTGAAAATGGCACCTCACCTTGCCTACATAAAAGGTGCATGACCTGCAAGCACATCCACACCGCTGACAGTGTACCTATCCCACAGTCACAACAGGTGCACAGAATTAGGGGGACATTTTCCTGCAGGTCTTCCAATGTGGTGTACCTCATAATGTGTGTGCAATGTCCCACCACAGGCCTCTATGTGGGGGAAACAGGGCAGAGACTCAGTCAACGAATGAACTCACACAGATCCACCATTAATAACAGCAGAACCGATCTCCCAGTGGCCGCACATTTCTCCGGAGAAAACCACTCTATTGAAGATTTGCGGGTTGTGGTTTTAATGGGACATTTTAAGACACAGGAGAAAAGAAAAGAATGGGAGAATAAATTTATGCAAAAATTTCAAACTCTGCAATTTGGACTTAATATTCATGCCAGCTTCATGTCACACTATGCATGAACCATGAACTGAACTCAATATTCATGCCAGCTTCAAATCACACTATGTGTGACCTGTGAGGGTCACAAATCACCTCCTGATAGCAAACAGATAACAGCAAGAATTACTGATCCCTCCGTCACGCACCACAAGTTTCCAGACTGTTTTTTTGACCTGTTGTAAATAACTTCTCTACTTAGATTGCATTTTTTTTTAAAGAATCCAAAATGCTTTGAAAACCATGTGTATAAAAATCTGTTAATTTTCAGTTCTTGTATCACACCATGTCTGATGAAGGGAGCTAGCTAGTACTCCTGAAAGCTTACTTATAAATATACTCAGTTAGCCTCTAAAAGGTATCGCCTGATTTCTTCACTCTTCCACTACTTTCAATGGCTAACACGGTACAACATTATACTACTATCAACTTGAAAGATACCACAATGTACCGCAAAAGAATGGAACTGAAAAACCGGCTTAAGAAACTTGCACAACTCAACAGCGACATCTTCTTCTTAACAAAATGCAAAAAGGAGAGACTCATCCCAAAAGGCTTCAATTTACGTAACCCAACCCGGAACACCTACAACAGCCGATATGCAGAACAACTATGTATTCGGACATCTGAAAGGCTGCGGAATAATATGATAAAAATTTCCTATAACAACAAAAAAAGAACACAGGAGGAGATACAGGCCCTGAAATCATCATTGGCTAATGACACAGAGGAAATGAAGGCCAAACTCCACACATACTACTGGAAACTTCAGGACATGCTTATTAACAACAAAAAGAAAAAGCTCCACAGACTGAGACAAAAAGGCCTCATTACTACAAACGCAAGTACTAGCCCAGCTCAGCAAAGCTGTGTTGTGAATCTTTCCTCTTATGAGCCAAACAAACACGAAATGTCAGTTCTCTCCAAAGGTCTCTCCTTCTGCCCCTCGGCACACACTGACCATATCCAACTCTGCAATGATATGGAGGAGTTTTTCAGAAAAATGAGATTGAGGGAATATTTTTATGACAAAGACCCTCCATACAGCAGCGACTCTGAGATGGAACAGCCCATAAGGAATCCTACCAAAAAATCTACCTGGACCCCACGCCCTGGAGCTAATGCAGCACTGGATAAATATATTGACTGTTTCAGAAGCAAAGTAAAATCAGAAATCCTGGAGAAACAAAAGAAACAGGCGCATAACCTAACCCTGCAGGAACAGAAGGCTATTACTTCACTGAAAGAAAATCAGGATATAATAATAAAACCGGCTGACAAAGGGGGCGCAATAGTCATAATGAACACCTCAGACTATATCCAGGAAGCAAACAGGCAACTGTCAAATCCCATCCATTACTCCAAACTTGGAAGTGATCCCACAGAGGCCTATATGAAAGAACTAAAGAGTATGATCAAGGAGTTTCCAGTCCATATCCAGAATCAGGTAAAAGGACTTATCCCACAAGATCCCAGACCGGGCTGCTTCTATATGCTCCCAAAGATACACAAAGATGGCAACCCTGGGAGGCCTATCATTTCTGGCATTGGGACACTGACAGAAAACATCTCAGGTTGGGTGGAAAATCTCCTAAAACCCCTTGTCAGGGATACTCCAAGCTATATCCAGGACACCACTGACCTTCTTAACAAACTGAATGCCCTGGGCCCTCTACCTGAGGGTACCATTTTGGCCACCATGGATGTGGAATCCCTGTATACCAACATTCCCCACAAGGATGGAGTTGCAGCATGTCGGGTACACCTGGCAAAACAAAACCTCCCAACAGAACCTGTAACGCAGCTCATACAATTCATCCTTAGCCACAACTATTTTACCTTTGGAGAGGATCTATATCTACAGCGAATGGGAACTTCAATGGGGACCAGATGTGCACCCCAATATGCAAATCTCTTTATGGCAGAAATGGAAGGAACATATTTATCAACATGCGCCACCAAACCTATGATTTACCTTCGTTATATCGATGATATCCTTGTCATCTGGACTGCAGGTGAGGAGGCCCTACTTCAATTCCATAATGACTTCAATGACTTTCACCCGACCATCAACCTTAAACTTAGCTATTCAGGGAGTGAAATTCACTTTCTGGATACCACAATATACATTAAAGACCACCGGCTACTCACATCGATATACCACAAGCCCACAGACAGAACGGCTTACCTGAGAAACGACAGCTTCCACCCCAAGCACACAAGACAATCTATAATCTACAGCCAGGCTATACGATACAATCGTATTTGCTCCGACAAAACAGACCTGGACAAGCACCTCCTGGATCTGAGGATGAAATTTCTCAGACTGGGATACAAACCAAAAGTAACAGACAACCAATTGAACAAAGCGGCAGCCATTAACAGAGACAGTCTGCTCACATATAGAGAGACCCAGAAAGATGTCCGAGTGCCCCTAGTAGTCACCTACAACCCACAGCTGGAGATCCTACGAAGGATTGCCAAGGAGCTCCAACCTGTGCTACATAGGGACAACAGGCTCAAGGACATATTTCCAGTCCCCCCCTCTCCTTTCCTTTCGACAACCACCAAACCTGAGGCGTATTATCGTCCGGAGTGCCCTGAAGGCCCCAACTGAAAATGGCACCTCACCTTGCCTACATAAAAGGTGCATGACCTGCAAGCACATCCACACCGCTGACAGTGTACCTATCCCACAGTCACAACAGGTGCACAGAATTAGGGGGACATTTTCCTGCAGGTCTTCCAATGTGGTGTACCTCATAATGTGTGTGCAATGTCCCACCACAGGCCTCTATGTGGGGGAAACAGGGCAGAGACTCAGTCAACGAATGAACTCACACAGATCCACCATTAATAACAGCAGAACCGATCTCCCAGTGGCCGCACATTTCTCCGGAGAAAACCACTCTATTGAAGATTTGCGGGTTGTGGTTTTAATGGGACATTTTAAGACACAGGAGAAAAGAAAAGAATGGGAGAATAAATTTATGCAAAAATTTCAAACTCTGCAATTTGGACTTAATATTCATGCCAGCTTCATGTCACACTATGCATGAACCATGAACTGAACTCAATATTCATGCCAGCTTCAAATCACACTATGTGTGACCTGTGAGGGTCACAAATCACCTCCTGATAGCAAACAGATAACAGCAAGAATTACTGATCCCTCCGTCACGCACCACAAGTTTCCAGACTGTTTTTTTGACCTGTTGTAAATAACTTCTCTACTTAGATTGCATTTTTTTTAAAGAATCCAAAATGCTTTGAAAACCATGTGTATAAAAATCTGTTAATTTTCAGTTCTTGTATCACACCATGTCTGATGAAGGGAGCGAGTACTCCTGAAAGCTTACTTATAAATATACTCAGTTAGCCTCTAAAAGGTATCGCCTGATTTCTTCACTCTTCCACTAAAGTCATACAAGATACTGAAACACTGAAGATACTAAAGTAACCAATAGGCTTTAATGACCCTGGGGGAGCTTGCTGATTTTTGGTTCTAAGCGTTCCAGATGGGCTACCCTTTGTTTATTCCATAGTTTTATACCCTGACAAATTCTAGTTTCACTATGATGATGGGAAATACCAAGTATTTGAGAAGTTTTGACCACCCAGTTTTAATTATACATTACTGAACCTATCGGTATTGGGCTATATTCAGATTACGTTTTTTGTTTTTTTTTTTTCATCTGCTTAGCGGATTCATTTAATGGAAGCAAAAAACAAACATGATGACGTTATGCCCTGTCTAACACTTTGCCCGAGAGCTTTCCTTTATGTCAATCTCCTGCTAGAGAACAGCTTCAGATCGGTAACTTAGAAATGCAGAGCAAAGAGGCATTGCAAAAAGCATAAGCACATTAAGGGCAGAGTCTATAAAACATGTATAGTTACATAATATAACTGGATGTGGTTGCTTTCCAAACATTTAATCTATTCCCCATTATATTTTTAATGAAAATCTGCTATAGCCTGTATTCTGTCAATCTCAGTCCTGGCGAGATGAAACCCTTAATACAATAGTAAGGTAAACTGAGGTTTGGCTATGGGCCGGTAGACCTGATATTTTAATCTTTAAACTATGTATCCCTATTCTTAAAAAAAAAGTGCTGCCACATATCCCAAGGTCCAAGGAGCAAACTTGGGCAAGATTTATTATGCCTTACACATCAGTTTTTTTGGCATACAAGGCATGAAAAGTCACAAATTTTTCCACCAACTGGATTTTTGCGCTAAAAGTTGTGGATTTATTCACTTTTGCACTACCACTGGCCCGACCAGATTAATAATCATTTATGCCAGTTTACTGATTTAAATCATCCCTGAAATCTATGCCAGCTACAAGTCGGCCTGGTGTAGGGTGCACCTCCTAAATAAGAACCTTTTGCCAGTGCAAGAGATATGAAGACTAGCATTGAATACACGGATTGCATTTTCTATTTCGGTGCTGTTTTGTCTATTTGAGACTCCTCTGAATGTGTTGGTGCATGATCCCATTATACTACGGGATTTGTTTATGCAAATTGGTTTGTGATGCTCCTTTTCTTTGCTGATGAAATGAGCAGCCGGAGAACCCATTTGGTGGCTGTTTAACAAGAAGAATACACTGAGTGAGTAACTCACCATTCACTACACACCAGTATGCCCTGTACTGCAGAGCAAAAGTGTTTTTTTTTTGTTTTTTTTAATGGACTGCTACTTTTAATACTGTTGGCTAAATTCACATAGTTCCATAAATACCAAAGTATAGATGCATTGTACTGGGTTTTTTTTTCCCAGACCAGTTACAAGTCCTTACTTACAGTATAATGGAGCTGCTACAGGAATAAACTGAAGAATAACTGGAAAATTATATCCAAGTTCCATTTTCTATCTCAAATTTGGAAAAGTAATGGGGTCACTTTTCATTTTTATTTTTTTCTCCAGACAGCTCAATATCTAAATTTCAGGATGCACTTGTCTTTTTTTTTCCTGAATATCTGCAGGACCAGGTGTATTTCAGATAAGTCTTGTTACAGTGGTCATAGAGGTTTTTTTCTGTAGATAGTACATAAAGAAGATACTTAAGGTAAGTTGCTGAAGCAAATGTGATTTATGGTTAAGAGCTAATGTCCTACCCTACGGTGCTAATGGTCTGTTTATGGTTTTCCAATAGAGCTAATGTACCTGTATTTATACAATGTGCTTGCTCTTTAAAAGCTGTGAACACTGATCTAAGGGAAATGCTCATTAGGGTTAATAAGTTAATTTACTGATCTTTAAGGTTTACACTATAAGCTGAATGTGTCGTGATGACTTATACTTAATTGCATGTATGTTTTTCAAGGTTTCCTTATTTTGTGCTCCTGAAATAGTGTGTTACATAAACCCTTTTCAAGTCATAGCACATGCCATGTGGAACTAAGACGCAGCTGCTATTGTGCCTTTGAAGAGATGGGACTCATGCCTATTTACTCCTATTCCCTTTGCTACTAGGAGGTGAAAATCTATGCAAGATTCCAGAGCTACTGCACTTTTGCAAGCAAAGTGATAAGAAATTAGCCCAATGGTCCTGAAAAGTGCAACTCTGAACTATTCTGATCGGAGTGTAAAAAAACATTTAAATTATTCAATTTCTCTGTTACTTATCCTAGAAATGTATGAATAAAATAAAATGGGTGTCACCAGTAGTGTTTGTGTGTGTCCCTATACATACTGTAGCTGCCCAATTGGGTCGTCAGTGCCAAAATATGTGGGGTCACACCCCTTTCACAAGAGGCTCATCTAGTTTTCAATTTATTCATAATTTTTATGTAGAACACTAGAGATGACAAAGTGGAATTCGATCCAAATTTCAGGAAATATTCAATTCGCATCAAATCCGAATTTCCTCACGCTTCGTGATAACAAATCACATTTAGTTCAAAATGGCTGCTGTACATGTTAGGACATGGGGCAAGGAATTCTGGGAATGCGGGATCACCCAAAATTCCATGTGTGCAGCCAATCAGCAGCCAGTCCTGTGATGTCACAGCCCTTTAACCCATTCATGAGCGTCCACGGCATGTTTGACCGCTGCATCCAAGGTGTTAAAACCCCCAATCAGTTATGGAGCAGGGTGTTAGCTGTAACTGCCACCCACCCCGGCTCTCTGCAGCCAATAAATAGCTGTTTTTGTTACGCAATTCACCACGATTTAATTCGGATCAAATAGAATCGTATCGCGAAATTCGGCGAAGTTGCTAAATCGAATTTTTGAATACTTTGTTCATCTCTATAGAAGACCTAACATACAAATAGAACAATGCAGAGTCATGAGAAAAGATGATCCATTCTGTGGGGGATTTAACTGTCTAGACTTACATGGCCAGGGAGCTGACAAGTTCACTTTAACTAAAAGAGGAGTCCTTGTTGAAAGTTTGTGACTTTTTAATTTTCAAACTTTGCAAAAGGGCAACTGTGCTCACTAAGGAGACATTGCCTTAAAAAAGACCACTTTGCAGGGTAAAGGGACTTAGACCCTGCATACCTTCCAAAGAATTCTGGAAAAGGAATATGCAAATAAGGGGAAATTGCTCTAGCAGCACCTTTTGGAAAGTAGCTCCCTATAGTTCAATACCTGGTTCTGGGAATAAAGCCAAGCCAGAATAACCCTTCTAAAAGGAAGAAGAAATCATCCACAGACGACTTTAAAGGTTAATGCCAAATTTGTCTTGGTCTCACAAGAGGGATTGTCAGATCACTGAAGGACCTTCTACATGGCACTGTTGCTGAGAGAGCTCAGTGCAGAATCTCCTCCTATTTTCTCAATGACTATCTATGGGAGACATCATCAGCTAGTCATCACCCAATATCTGAATGGACAACTGAGCCTTTACATTATGGAGCTCACAGAAAATAAGACTGCTAAAATGCAGAATACAGGACAATTGGTTTAGATAGTGTTACTCCTCATGTACTGTACAAGACAAGGCTTCTCTTGAAATGTCATCCAAATACTTAGTTAAGCTTGTCCTCCCCTTGTGTATTTGATTTCAGAAGCAAAGACATAATCATTTTGTTCAGTTTCCTTTTGGGAAAGGCTATACTCTATATATCAGAAGCTCTCTATAGTTCTTTGTTGCTTAAAGAAGACAGACTTAAGAAGCTATAAAATTAAGGCTCACATGAAAGAGACCTGTACTGACTTTTATGGGCTTGAGCCTTAAAAATGTTACTGTAGAATATTTGTCACATACTAAACCCTCTGTGGGTATTCCAGATAATCATCTTGTCCCTGGCAAAGACCTATTGTGAAGCACTGACTCTTCACAATTACTATAACCTATTTTTTTCCCACATCTAAAATCATAGTGGAGATAATGTCTTCAGGATATCAAGTTTTTGGAAAGGAAATATGGATGTGACTGATAAGCAATTTACTTCCTTTAAATTAACAATGCCTCTTATGTCTAACTTTTTATTTTACTTCCATAGATTCTATTTATATTCTACAATAATATGTTATATACCTTGTGTATTCTCTTGGGTTTTATACTAGTGTAGCTCCAGGCTGCCCAGCTGTTGAAGCAACTGTTGGACACTGAACCCTTGTTGAAGTTTTGTAGGTGATGTTTCAATGTCCAGTGCCTCCCTAACAATTTTTTTAATATCAATTCTAGACATCAGGTGAGAGGACTGGCTAGTAAACTAGTAAGTGGTGCTACACATTAAAATTTTGCCATACTGTGATGCACATATACAGCATAGAATGCCTTGTGTTAAGGCACCATGCACTATTTCAACCTGTCACCACGCCACCATGGATTACGAGTAAAGCTGTCAGCATCTAGATGCTAGAAGCTGGTGCAGTAGACTGGGAGTGCGTGCAGACTGCGATTAGTCAAGTAATAGGAGCGGTGCTGAAATTCCCCGCTGCGGTGGATGGGGCTGCTACACCTTTCCTATTACTTCATTAGGAGCAGCCTGCACCAACTTCCTGTGCCTACAGGCTGCCAGAACAGCTGATCTGTGGTGGGACTGTAAAATTAAGTTTTATAATGGTTAAATCAAATTGCTCCACAAAAATTAAACCCCTTTTTCCATACAGTATGTGTTTTTTTTTTTCTTCTTAATAATTCGCCATAAAAATGCATATTTAATAATGCTACAGTTGAATATATCACATGCCATAACATGATGGGGGACTTTTAAAAATTTTTTTATCCCCCCCACCCAAAAAAACATACAACTTTATTTTTTTTTTATCTTTACTAATTTTTGACTCGCATAATGCTCAAAAACTATTCTTGAAAATTAAACTTTTTTTTTTTTTAGCAGAAAAGTAATAGGGTTCACCCATAGAATAAAGTGAACATGGGATTTTTACTCTACACTATACAACAAAAAAATTATAATGGCCGATTTCTCCATTGGCCGTTATGTTCTCTTAGCCTATCATGGACTCTCTAATACTGTACATAGATTACACAAACCTCTGTGCGATTATATAGACAGGAAACTAAAGATGTAACATTAAGTGCTATAAATATATTAGTGATCCACAGTTTTAGGAGTTCATTCTTTAATCTGATACTCTTCTAAGCTACATTTATTGATACATATAAACAGATATAATAGACTTTATAATTTACAGTTATTGACATGAAGAAGAGCTGGGTATGACTTCAACCAACAATAAAATGCAGGCCTAGCAACTTACCATCGTAGAGGTAAATTACTTATGTGAGCAAATTACGTCGCTACCAATTAACATTCCATCCCAGAAGGAAGCAGCAATTCATGGAGCTCACACAGCAAGATCCCCAAGTAATAGTATTATTTTCTATTATCCTGGCAGAGTAAAGGGGTATTGCGTGTAGAAGAATGGAAAGCACAGTTTTATCGAGAAACCAAAATGTGTCAGACTCAAGAATGTTCTACTTGAGAAAGCAAGACTCTATAAATAGATGCCTGTACAATGCAAATTCTAAAGCGACTGTTGTGAGCACAGACCAAAAAAAAATAAAAAATACTGGGATTGTCAGCATTATAATATAATGAGAAAAAATCCCATTGAATTTCAGTTCAGTAGCAACTAGTTATGAGCAAACCGTTCGGAAATGGGTTCATTATGGTTTTGAAAATGTTTGTTTAGATTTGAGCAAATACAAACTTGCAGTTTCTGGCTAAAATGGCGGCTGCCACGTGTAAGGCACGGAGTAAGGAATCACATGACTTCAGAGACTGGCTGCCCTCTGTTAAGAGGGCTACTTGCAAGGCATTTTGGGTAAACCAATCATGAGAGACTATCAGTATAAAGAGGACCTTTCATGTCCTCCTACACATGCGGTTTTATATACCGCTAGAAAGCTGACAGTGCGCTGAATTCAGTGCACTGTCGGCTTTCCCGTTATGTGCCCCCTGGCTGAAGATATTGGTGCCATTAGTTTCGGCATCGATCTCTGCCCACTGTCAGAAGGGCGTTCCTGACAGTCTAGCTGTAGAGGGCTATGGACGAGTACTGTCAGGGGGGGGGCGTTCCTTACCGCCCAGCGATGACTCCCAGCTATACTATCAGGAACGCCCTTCGAAACTAAAGGCACTGATATCTTCAGCCCAGGGGCACATATAGGGAATGCCGACAGTGCACTGAATTCAGCGCACTGTTGGATTTCTAGCGGTTTATAAAATCGCATGTGCAGGAGGACATGAAAGGTCCTCTTTTAAGTTATTAAAAAGCTTTATGGAGGTGGTGTTCATTTTGTGGGATGAGATAGATGAGATGAGATAGATGGGAAATAATACACAGCTAATACAGTGTGGGGTTTCAATGGATTAATGTATGCAGGACTAGAGAAGATGATTTAGGTTTAATTAATTGATAGAGAGTAGACAGACTGAGTCAGAGGCGTAGCTGGTGGGGGGAGGGGCGGCGGTGGCCCCGGGCCTACTGTCTCTAGGGGGCCCACCTCGGGGCTGCCGCAACACAGGTTACCCTCACACATCAACTGCATCAGCGTCTGCATGACACTGATACAGTTAAAATACACAGTAGAGAAGGAAGCCTCTAGCTTACTTCTCTGCTAGTAAATAGCTCGTAAGCCACAAGCTACTTCAGGACTGTGGCCTACGAGCTGCCCTAAGATGTCTGCGTCCTGGCACAGACGTCTTCGTGATGACGTCACTGTCCTGAGCCATCTGCGCCAGAACGCAGAAGTCCTGCTGCTTCAGTAAGCAGTGGCAGTGCCAGCGGCGGAGGCTCCTCCTCGGGGGATCAGAGGTAGGTGAGTATCATCAACTTTTTTTTTTTTTTTTTTAACTCGCTTTGGGCATTTTAATTGGGAGTGGGGGTTGTAATACATATGAGATCAATTGGGAGCATTGGGAATTTAGCAAGATAAGAGGCCATAACTAATACAAGGGGTATTAGGGGGCTTTAATGAGGACCTTTCACGTCCTCATTATGCTGTTTTACATACCGCTAGAAAGCCGACAGCGCACTGAATTCAGCACACTGCCGGCTTTCCCGATATGTGCCCCAGGGCTGGAGATATCGGGGGTCTTAGTTTCACAGTTTACTGTCAGAAGGGCGTTCCTGACAGTCTAGCTGCGCTGTGAGGAACGCCCTCCCTGACAGTATTTCTCCATAGCACTGTACTGAGGGGGCATTCCTCACAGCTCAGCGTCATTGCTGGGCAGTAAGGAACGCCCCCCCTCTGTACTCATCTATAGCCGTGTACTGTCAGAGGGGGCGTTCCTTACAGACCAGCTAGACTGTCAGGAATGCCCTTTTGACAGTAAACCGTGAAACTAAGACCCCGGATATCTCCAGCCCCGGGTCACATACCGGGAAAGCCGGCAGTGCGCTGAATTCAGCGCGCTGTTGGCTTTCTAGTGGCATGTAAAACAGCACATACATGAGGACGTGAAAGGTCCTCTTTAATAAAAGAGGATATAAATTATAGAGAAAGGTCAGTGGGGGCTGTATGAATGTAAGGGGAGATAATATAAAGGTCATTGGGGGCTGAATGAATGTAAGGGGAGATAATATTAGGGGGCATTGGGGCAGTATTAAAGGGGTTTTCTAAGGAATAATAAAGTTTACTGGTAAGGATTGTATTGGGCAAATTGGAGAGGAGACGGGGAAGGTGAAACATAAAAAAAAAAAAAAAAAAATACTTGTCCCCGGGCTACCGATGCCCGCAGCCTTCTGCTGCTGTCTGTCCAGGCACACGCATGGCACTTCCCTGCCAGAAGTCCTGCACTGCACATGATTGGCCTCAGCAGTCACATATGACACGTGTCTGAACAGACAGTGGCGGCAGACACCAGAACACTGGGGACAGGTAAGGCTGGGTTCACTCTAGCGCTCAGTTTCCCAATCTGTTTAAAAAGCGGTTACTCACAGACCCCCTAGACTATAATGGGGTCTGCTGGGTTTCTGCCTGAAAAATGCACATTTCCAAATTTTTCAAACGGAATGGGGGACAGAATCCCCTAACAAAGTTCAAGCGCTGGTGTGAACCCAGCCTGAGTATGATTTTTTTTTTATCACCTACCCCACCTCCACTGTGATTTTTCCACTTCCTGGGCAACCCTTTTAAAGAGGACCTTTCATGTCCTCATGAACCTGTGTTATTATATACCGCTAGAAATCAGACAGTCGGCTTTCCCGTTATGCGCCCCGGGGATGAAGATATCGGTGCCGTTAGTTTCGTCACCGATCTCTCCACACTGTCAGAAGGGCGTTCCTGACAGTCGACTAGTGTCATTGCTGGGCTGTGAGGAAGGCCCCCCCTGACAGTATTCTAACATAGCCTTGTACTGTCAGAGGGGGCAGTCTATGGACGAGTACTGTCGGGGGGCATCTTCCTCATAGCTCAGCATCATCACAAGGCGGTAAGGAATGCCCTCTCTGACAGTGGGGAGAGATCGGTGCTGAAACTAATGGTATTGATATCTCCCCCCCTGAGGCACATAACGGGAAAGCCGACAGTGCGCTGAATTCAGTGCACTGTCAGCTTTCTAGCCGTATATAAAACCGCATATACATGATGACATGAAAGGTCCTCTTTAATACAAAGGGGTTATTAATAGGCATTATTAATACAAGAGGGGCATTTATGTAAGAGGGCATAATTTATACAAGGAGACATAAGAGGGTATAATTAATAATAAGGGAAATGGGCAATATTAATTTTAGGTGACACTCGGGCATTGATTTAAGGGGGTACACAAGGCATTATTAATTAGGGGGAATTATTCATTGAGGGGCACATAGGAGCATTATTAAATTAAAGGAACATGGGGTTATTATTCATTTCCAGGGGATTTTATATCATATATTTTATAATTGGGGTAGCAGCAGGATGGAGATTTTATGTAGTTGAGGACAATGTGGGTCGGGTGCCTGGAAAAATGAGGAGCCAAAGATGTCTGTGTTACAAACTTTACAGTCACAGCTGGAAGAAGTGGTCATGGCGGTCCAGATGGAAGAGACAATAAGTGTAAACAGTCAGAGACGTCACCTGTAAGTCCCAACATTGTTCCTGTACTGTATTTACCTAACTGGTCTTCACAGCCCTGTGTACAACCACTATACTGTCACCGTATAGTGATAGTTTTGGTATACCTAAGTTGGGGGCCCACTTGGACGTGTTCGCCCCCCTGTGCTGAACCCATAGCTATGCCTTTGGACTGAGTGAAAGTGACTAGCACAACACTGTTAGCCTGTGCTGGCTGCATTACACAATCAACCTCCGTTTGCTTCCAGTTCAAATCTAATCTGTGCTGGACTATGTTGTGCAGCAGCTGTATGAATCACTCACAATGCTTAGTCAAATTCAATCTGTACGGTCTTTGTCAAAGAAGGCTAAGAACACACAATTTTCACCAAATGCATCCTTTTTGCACGTTTCTGGTGTAATTTGGCCATTTTTCATTTTACTAAAAAAGTAATTCTCTTTTATTAAAAATTGGCCTGTTTTTTCATTGATAAACTTTTTGTCAAATACAGGTTACAAAAGCCGCCAGGGATAGTAATATTATACACTAAAGAATCCTCCACCAGCATCTTGAAAAAAGTGCCTTGTGAGAGATGAAACGTGGTGCTATGGGCTCTATAATGTGTCCATTATTTTTTCAAGATGCTGGTAGAGGATTTGATTTTTTTTTTTTTTCAAAAATTTTTTCTTCTGGGGAGGAGAGATTATGGTGGCTAAATAAAGAGGTAGACCTGCACTGCGAAAGGTTATGCTTCTTAGATAATCTATTATATTGTAAGGATATAACGTTTCAGGTAATAAAACCCTTCGTCAGGCAACAAAAGAACAGTTAGGGTGTATAGAGGATCAATTGAATGAAACAGCCATTTATGAAGAAGTCGAATTGTGTAAAAATATAGAAGTTTGAGGTTTGGTTTTCCAATTCCAAAAATCTGCTAGTGACCAGTGAGTGTCCCAGTAGTCATATCACTACTGATCTAGCATTTGTCATCCACTCAGCTTTAGGATGGAATCCCGCTTTAAAGAGAGAATGCGAGTATTATAAATCAAACAATGACTTTGATCTGCCTTAAAAATGCCATTTTTTTAGTAGTTGCAAATACAGAATTGGGCAACAGATGTCTTCTACTAGCAGCAACACCTGCTGGCTCACTTCACTGGTACGCTCCTGTCAGCCGCTCCTCCCTGCTCCCCTCTAGTGTCCTGTTTATTCTTCTCAGCTGCTGCTATTCATGCCTATAGGATGAAATTATTGGTTCTCTTGGTCTCAGGAAAGGCTAGCACACACAGCAGTAATTCTATTCCCTGCCAATCCCTGCTGGCCCTTTTTACTACACAAGCATTCTCAGCCCTCTGCTTGCCACCTGATCGATAAGGTTCAAGGCATGCTTGACATGCTGAAAGATGTCCCTGTTATCTAATTTGACCCTTGACTAGATCCTGACTACATACCTGTCTGCTTTTTCTTTCCTGCCTCCTACCTGTGTCTGACCTTGGCACCTTGGTAGCCTGCCCTGACCACTTACCTGTACCTCACCATTCTCTATCCTAGTCCCTGGTGCTTCACATCAGTGTTTCTTGGGTCGCTACCAATACCAAGGCCACCTCACCTCAAGAGTTAGAGACCTGGAAGTCTGCCCGCAGTGAAGTCCAGATCTCTTGAATACCGTGGAAGTTGCTTAGACAATGTCCTCAGAGTTGGTCCAAATTCAAATTGATCTAGTAACAAAGTGGGTCCGCTGTACATATGTTTTATGTAGATAAATATGTAAACAAAACACAAAATGACATGAACATACGTGACTTTCCCTACTTAGAATACTAAATGCCAATTGCATCAGTAAGTCTATGACTTGTTTAGTCTTAATAACATAGTTATTAAATACAATTACTTAAATGACTGCAGGAGAACATAAATAGAATTTTCCCCTCTGCAGATATGTTGGCGCTGACCCTGTCAGTAAACAAAATACAATGTAGAACACCAGGATGTGGGGACATAGGGGAGTGCTCAGTCGGATAATTGGCTAGGTTAAATGAAAACAGATCCATTATCTTGCTTTTCTATTTTGACATGACAAATAATGCCTCAGGGGGGAAGAATCTATCATAAGCATTGAGCTACTGCTCATAATATGATTTTGTATTATTCTGTGTAATAATAGTAACACTCATGCTGTGGAAGAGATAGATTTGTAGCTTATAGGTTCCTTATGTGACAGTAGGAGTATGATATCCTGCAGAGAGCATTGGTTTCAAAATTTTGTATGTGTCACTTGGTTAATTTACTCCTCTATCTTGGGATAACTTATATTACACAGACAAATAAGACTTTTATTAAGTGGACATTAAGGGCTTATTTTAATGGAGCTTGGAGCGTTAATTTCAGAATTAATCTTTGCTTAGTGCTACTCTACTGTGGAGTCTACTGTATCCGTAGTCTAAAAAATCTGTAGTTTCTAGTTCATAACATCTCAGTCATAGAAATCTCCTTCTGAGTGACTGAGGGAGTGCGAAGTGATCAATGGTCAGAGCACTGCATGGCTACTTGTGATGGGGCGAACTCCAAGACGCACTGACATTACTCAGGTTAAAGTCATCCACTGAGCCTGAGAAGAAGAATCACACAGCAGAATGTTCCCAATCCATGTTCTCCATGTCTTGGAGAAGAGTCTTAGTGATAAGGAGATGAATAGGTAGCAACACCATCAGCTTCACTAAGGTGTCTCTAGGAAAGGAGAGTGAGAGTAGGATGGTAGACAGCGTGTAGAGGTTGTCCAAGACCAAATAAAAATTTGGCAAGGGGTAGTACAAAGCAATAGAAAAAGCATTACTTGTTGGATTAATAAGTGCTTTGTTCCCCCATCCGTGTTTAATTACTTGTAATGTTTGCAGCTACTCACTGGTCTCAGGGGGTATAGATGATGTGAATGCTGGAGCCATCTAAATAAACTTCAATAGGGAGCACTTTAGAGATGGCACTGGAGCAGTAGGGGATGCAACAGGTGTATAGCTTATTTTGCTATTTTAGGAAGAATTTAACTGTCTGTCCCAGAGGTGGATGCTTTTTTTGCCCAGCAATCGTTACTCCTATCAGTGTTGTAGAGTTGGGGAGATTTTTGAATGGCATCTGCATTTGTCACATGACTGGCTGTCTTTATTTTAAGGTTTCTATGCCTACCAACCAAACTCTGGCTGGGGCTGCCTAGCCAGTCAGAGACTTGGCATGCAGAGACATTCAGCGCTCTACCTTAGTTTTCAATCAAGGGCTGAGGTGGGGTATTTGAGCTTTACTGTGGCCTAGTACCAAATTACTTTGTGTTCTGGCTCCCTGAGTGTACTTATTCCTTGTATCTCGCCAACTTTAACTTTTGTGATTTTCCTTGTGTATTTTGGACTATTATACTAGGCAATCCCTTGCTTACTGGTTTGGCTGAATCTGAACTCTGCTGGACTTTATCTTGAGGAAACCCACACAGACATGGGGAGAACATACAAACTCCTTGCAGATGTTGTCCTTGGCAGGATTCAAACCCAGGACTCCAGCGCTGCAAGGCTACAGTGCTCACCACTGAGCCACCATGCTGCCCTAACTTAAACAGTACATACCTCTCCCCGAGTCTCCGTTTTCATGAGTGGGAACTCTGTTGTTCTGCATACAGGGTCTCTGGCCAGTGTCACAAGTAACGTTTGTGCAAGGGCACTGTGGCAGCTAATCACAGACCTCAGTGGTGATCTCTTCACAAATGGCATGTTAATGCTGTGACGTGCCATTTGTAAAAAGGTGACTGCTGAGACCTGTAATTGGATGCAGCATTCCCCTCACACAAACCACATGGAAGCTGTATGCACACTAACAGACCTGCCCAGGGACTGGTGAGTACCTGTTTGTTTATTGGCCCACTAGCAGCAGTATAAAATAATAATATATGTCTTGGGACACACCTTTAAGTATTTTTACAGTCAAATAGACAAAAATAGTTACTAATCTTACCCTGTACTTTAAAGAAATCTACTGCATTGAATCTGCATAGAAATGCTGATCTACAGAATTTATGTATATTTTTGCCATAGAAAACCAGATATTTCTGTATTTTGGAAGGCAAAGTTGAGATCTCCAGGGTTTTAAATGATTGAATTTGAAGGGAACGGTAATGTTTAAAACATTTTATTAATGCATTGGGAAGATGATCTAGCACTACCCAGCTGTTGCTTCTAATAATTTGTATTCAGAATAAGGAAGCTGCAGTTTGCAGTCGGAATATATTCTTTGTGTCTTGTCAATGTAGATTGTATTCGTATACAGTTTAGGTTCTGAAATATGATTTTACTACAACTGGTCTATTACTGCTGGTCTATATACGTGTTTGTGGTGGTTGGTTGTTGTTGTGTCTGTGTGTGTGTATATATATATATATCTTATTTAAAAAATATATTTCTTTCCATTTATCAAGCAGAGTTACTTTTTACATGCAGTGGGGAAAAAAAGTATTTAGTCAGCCACCAATTGTGCAAGTTCTCCCACTTAAAAAGATGAGGCCAGCCTGTAATTGTCATCATAGGTAGACCTCAACTATGAGAGACAAAATGAGAAAACAAATCCAGAAAATCACACTGTCTGATTTTTAAATATTGTATTTGCAAATTATGGTGGAAAATAAGTATTTGGTGCATAACAAAAGTTCATCTCAATACTTTGTTATATATCCTTTGTTGGCAATGACAGAGGTCATACATTTTCTGTAAGTCTTCACAAGGTTGGCACACACTGTTGCTGGTATGTTGGCCCATTCCTCCATGCAGATTTCCTCTAGAGCAGCGATGTTTTGGGGCTGTCGCTGGGCAACACGGACTTTCAACTCCCTCCAAAGGTTTTCTATGGGGTTGAGCTCTGGAGACTGGCTAGGCCTCTCCAGGACCTTGAAATGCTTCTTACAAAGCCACTCCTTCGTTGCCCTGGTGGTGTGCTTGGGATCATTGTCATGCTGAAAGACCCAGCCACGTTTCATCTTCAATGCCCTTGCTGATGGAAGGAGGTTTGCACTCAAAATCTCACGATACATGGCCCCATTCATTCTTTCATGTACACGGATCAGTCGTCCTGGCCCCTTTGCAGAGAAACAGCCCCAAAGTATGATGTTGCCACCCCATGCTTCACAGTAGGTATGGTGTTCTTTGGATGCAACTCAGCATTCACTCTCCTCCAAACACGACGAGTTGTGTTTCTACCAAACAGTTCTACTTTGGTTTCATCTGACCATATGACATTGTCCCAATACTCTTCTGGAACATCCAAATGCTCTCTAGCAAACTTCAGATGTGCCCGGATATGTACTGGCTTAAGCAGGGGGACACGTCTGGCACTGCAGGATCTGAGTCCCTGGCGGTGTAGTGTGTTACTGACGGTAGCCTTTGTTACGTTAGTCCCAGCTTTCTGCAGGTCACTCACTAGGTCCCCTCGTGTGGTTCTGGGATTTTTGCTCACCTTTCTTGTGATCATTTTGACCCCACGGGGTGAGATCTTGCGTGGAGCCCCTTATCGAGGGAGATTATCAGTGGTCTTGTATGTCTTCCATTTTCTAATTATTGCTCCCACAGTTGATTTCTTCACACCAAGCTGCTTACTATTGCAGATTCAGTCTTCCCAGCCTGGTGCAGGTCTACAATTTTGTTTCTGGTGTCCTTCCACAGCTCTTTGGTCTTCACCATAGTGGAGTTTGGAGTGTGACTGTTTGAGGTTGTGGACAGGTGTCTTTTATACTGATAACAATGTCAAACAGGAGCCATTACTACAGGTAATGAGTGGAGGACAGAGGAGCCTCTTAAAGAAGAAGTTACAGGTCTGTGAGAGCCAAAAATCTTGTTTGTTTGTAGGTGACCAAATACTTATTTTCCGCCAAAATTTGCAAATAAATTCTTAAAAAATCAGACTGTGATTTTTAGATATGTTTTCTCATTTTGTCTCTAATAGTTGAGGTCTACCTATGATGACAATTACAGGCCTCTCTCATCTTTTTAAGTGGGAGAACTTGCACAATTGGTGGCTGACTAAATACTTTTTTTCCCCACTGTATTAGTCAATGGAGAGGGGAGTAGGGAAGAAGTGCCTTCTTGAAAATTCATATAAATAACTGCAGCTGCTACACTCTGCTATTCTGTGAGTTAGGTAGATCTTTTAACAGTATGTGTCCATATACGACTTTACTAGTGGACAGAATGGGTTAATAAATCAATTCAATTAACAGCCTCCTCCTCTCTCCATAGAGTTCTGTGTGTGAGATGACTTCAGACACAGGGTCTATGTGAACACGTAGTAGTCTGTGAAGATAAGGAGAGGTAGAGCAGCCTAATAAGTGAAGAAGGAAACAAATTTCTGATATACACACGTGGACAAAATTGTTGGTATCCCTAAAAATGAAAGAAAAACCCACAATGGTCACAGAAATAACTTGAATCTGACAAAAGCAATTTGCCAAAACTACATGTTGACAAGGCACAAAGCTTCTGGGAGAATGTCCTATGGACAGATGAGACAAAAATCAAACTTTTTTGGCAAGGCACATCAGCTCTATGTTCACAGACGGAAAAATGAAGCATATCTTGAAAAGAACACTGTCCCTACTGTGAAACATGGAGGAGGCTCTGTTATGTTCTGGGGCTGCTTTGCTGCATCTGTCACAGGGTGTCTTGAATCTGTGCAGGGTACAATGAAATCTCAAGACTATCAAGGGATTTTAGAGAGAAATGTGCTGCCCAGTGTCAGAAAGCTGGTTTCAGTCGCAGGTCATGGGTCTTGCAACAGGATAATGACCCAAAACACACAGCTAAAAACACCCACGAATAGCTAAGAGAAAAACATTGGACTATTCTGAAGTGGCCTTCTATGAGCCCTGACCTCAATCCTATTGAGCATCTTTGGAAGGAGCTGAAACATGCCGTCTGGAAAAGACACCCTTCAAACCCAAGACAAATGGAGCAGTTTGCTCATGAGGAGTGGGCCAAAATACCTGTTGAGAGGTGCAGAAGTCTCATTGACAGTTACAGGAATCGTTTGATTGCAGTGATTGCCTCAAAAGGTTGTGCAACAAAATATTAAGTTAAGGGAACCATCATTTCTGTCCAGGCCTGTTTCATGAGTTTTCTTTTTTTTTTTTAATTCTGTTGAAGCATGGTTGAAAAGCAATGTCTGACTTTCATTTGTTCATTTTCATAGAATTTTCATATATTATTACTTTTGTCAGATTCAAGTTATTTCTGTGACCATTGTGGGTTTTTCTTTCATTAAACGAGGGGTACCAACAATTTTGTCCATGTGTGTATTACACTGTTTCTTATATTCACATACATTATTCATTTATGAAGCATTCCCATAAAAACCTTTATTTTAAGGTCAAGTGGTAATGTACCTAAAGTATAAAGTCATGAGGTTAATTTGCTCACCACTCTATTTTGGCCCTTGGGTATATCATGTGATCCATATTCTAACTGTCCAAATCCTATGCCATCTTTTTGGAGGACCAGACATTTTTCTCTATTCATGCCTATGAGATTGACACTGAGAATCTCATGGAAATGAGGACCAGAATAGAGAGGATAATTGGTAGTCAATCTTCACTACTACTTTTCTCATGTACATTATCACCAGATGGGAAAAAAAAGTGTTTTTTTTATTGTGCAACTTTCAATTGATTCCCTATACTTAAGAGCTTTGGGAGGAAGTTTGATATATCACAGAGAGATTGTCCTGTGATCAAGGTAATGCCATGGAAGTTCCATGATAGAGTATATTTTTTGCTACAATGCATATATGTAATGTTGTATGTATTGTATGTTGCAGTTACTGCAGTAGTGATAACACTCCATTTTTGTGTCTTAGTTTGCAGCTATGGTGAGCATACTAAATACATTACTAAATATTCAATGTGTTACTCTGAAAGGCAACCTCTTAATTTATCAGTGACATTACCTCCTGCTTCTTGATGAGAGCCATGACTGTACAGATGTAACAAACTTTAAATTGACACCTAACAGGTTAAATACTCTACATAGTTGCAAAAAGAGTTAACCTTTTTAACTTTTTACTGTTGTTTTTTTTTAATTGTTTTTGAGTGACATCCTGCAGAAAGTTCTACAATTCAAGTCAAAGACTGCAACATCTGAACAAAACTAGTGAGAAGGAGGAACATGTCTTCCAACCTATAGCAAATCAGTACTTACACTTTACAGCATCTCCGGAGATTTTTCCTGCCCTCCAGCAATGTCTCTTACATGGCTCAGGCTGGAATAGCTGTCAGACACAATACTTGCATTACTGATAATGGAGAGATGAAAAATGGAACCCTAGAATGTTAGTGAATAATGCAAAAGCAAAGCCAGCCTCATATTGCTCAGTTGCAGATCACACTGCATTCACCAACAGTATATGACTATACGTCCTGTTAGGTCTATAAAAATACATTTGGACAATTAGTGTATAGTAACACTGATGTGCCTGAAACAATGGGCTCATCTAGTTTTCAAAGTGGTGGTTTTCCCACTTGATATGTCCCATCCCTACTTATCTGGCCTACCTGCTGTAGGTAAAATATATCCATTTAATCCTTTAAATTTTTTTTGTCAACAAGTCTTTTTGAGGTATGAAAGATGGAATATGCACATGCCAAACCCCCCCCCCCTCCAAAAAAAAAACAAAACAGTACATCTAGGTCAGCAGCCAGTCACTTAGATATACATTTTGGTCATCTTAGAGCCAATGAAAGTATTAGATAAATCAATAGTGATAGTGACTCAAGCCAATGGCCCATAATCATTGGAGCTGCAGTAGTTGTATAGTTCTTCTTTTGAGAAATGGATAGAATTCCGTCAAAAATTTACATTTAAAATGCAGTCCAGGTAGCATGGTATAGAGCGGGAGGAGCTGAGCAGATTCTACTGTTTACAAGGCAGAAAGTGAAGAGGAATGTGAGGTGGTTTCTGTCTGAGATTCCTGGTCCTGTGCGTCTCATGGAGGATGGGACTAATCGGTGGTAATGTCTCGCCACAGGTTCTGCTTTGGAATCTGCAGCAAGATCTGGCACAATGCTGTGTTTTGTTTTTTATCTAGCATCATTGGAATACCATGACTTGTAATTTTATCACTTTACCTCTCTGTTACTCTGGGCTTAAGACTCAAGTGGGCAGTTCTACTCTGTATCTCAGTAGGCCACAAGGCCCATTTGACTCCCTGCCCAGTCCCTGTTTTAAGTGAATAAGTTACATATTATACTGAATATTTCTCTATATAACAATATATCAATCTGCTCATTTCCTCCTGCTCTATAATAAGCTGCCAAGAGTTCCAACTGCTTTTTAATGTGGGGGGTTCTCTTTTAACTCTGTCGCTTTAATACTTCCATTTGGCAATAAATACTAATGCTTAAGGGATGGGCATCTTAAGCTCCTCCCACCTCCATAGCAATGGCACAGCCCAGAGGAGAGTTGCATGAACATACGGTATATATTAGTTTGAACAACTAATTATTATATATCATTATTCAAATCAAATTTATATAAAATCAAGCCTCGAGAAACTAAAGATAAGATAGTTTTGTTCTATAATGAAAATGTAATTTTAGTCTAGACATTCTGTACTTTCGCTACATCTTGAGACAAGTACGTTTTATTAAGCATGATATTGCACATCCTGTTGTGCTTGCTGGTTTTAATAAAATATATGGCAAGGTAATTATGAACATCTTCTCACTATGGTACTGACCCAAAGTAATTACATTCACCATTAGTGTCCATCTGGAACTCTCCCTTTAAATGTTACATGTAGAGAATAGATCACCTATGTTTTTCTTAATTAAAATGAGATACTATACATATTCTGTATTTTATTCATTCTATGTTTTAAGCCACTTTCTAAAACATTCGAAGATACTGTATACCTACAGTCAAATGGAGTATAGTAACCTGTAGTCTACGGATGAATCATGAGTGACTGTGATGTTTGATGCTGATGGTCAACAGTTAAAGGGAACGTGTCAAAGGCCCAAGTGTTTAAATCAAGTTTTATGTATTTTAAAAGATTTTTTTATTAGTTCATAAGCACAGGATAACACAATGGGGCAGATTGACTAACAGTGTTGAGGTTTTAGACAGGCCTAAATTGCACCAGATTTATCAAAGTGTCTGATGCTGTTTTGATAAATCTGGCGTATTGTTAGACTGCCTAGTCTAACATTAAATATCTTATTATTGGCTTAAAAAATTCTTGCCGCATGGTGTTACAACTTGGCCCACGCCCCATTTCCAATACCCCACGCCCTGTACACATCTAAAACGTGTCTAAATAGTAAATGGTAAATGTGGTGCACAGCATGTTAGACAGTTTTCTGGTGCAAATTACACTAGAATTCTGGTGCATTTATAAATTTCACCATGTATGTGTGTATATATAATGTATGTACATTTATCAAGCCTGTTACACCTATTTTTAACTTTTTACACTGTATTTATGAAATGCCCCCCCTTTTTTTTAGAGGGCAACTGCACTCCAGTACATGGGTAGCTTAAAAACTAAACTTATCTGACAACATTGGAATCACACGTTCCATGAGGTGAATTTTGCTAAAAAAAAAAAAAAAAAATGTATGATGCAGTTGCACCTCGGAATGACCCTAGTACAAGTGCATGCCAAAAAAATTATGCAAATGGTAAATGACCCCCATAGTGATTTCCTCTGTTTTTAAAAAATCACTAAAAATTCTTTAAAGTTTTTAAAACTACACCCTTTCACTTTGTATTTCAGCTTGCTTACATCTCTACCATACACTATTACACACACAGGTCATCATACCCATACATATTCAGTTTACTCCACACTGTCTTGTGCTTACCAGTCAGCACACTCTTTGAATATTATCCCATCTGTCAATCTATCGCATTAACTTCATTATCACAAATACTAATTTTGTTTTTATCATTAATACTATTATTATTGTTTTATTATTATGATTATCAGCAGTAATTTTCTTCATCTTATTTAATTTTTATCATCACTACTCTGTAGTCTCTTCACCCCAATTTACCACTGCCAAACCCCAGGGTTTTTTTTTTTTTGTGTACATCTCAAACCGCAATTAGTTACTGTATCATGACTTCCATGATGATTATTATGCGATGTATTATGCACCAGTCCCCTACAAATGTTTGTGTGATATATATCTATATATATATATATAGATATATATAAAATCATACTACTATTTGTTTCTGCTACCACTACAATTTATAGTCCTTTGCATTTATAGACATATTTATTTTATTATTTCATTTTATATCTGTTTTTTTATATATTCGTGTATTTATATATTCCTATATGTGTGTGTTTTTATTTATTTATTATTTAGTCGGCCTGATGAAGACACGTTTGTGTCGAAACGCGTTGCCTTTTTTGGAAGTAAAGCTACTGGAACTACTACTGTTCTTTTATTCATTACTATATCTCCTGGATTTTTGATTGAGTATAGCAGAGCTCAAATTGTCCCCAACCCTTTTTATTCTCTTATCTATATGCTATTTTACCGCTGACCAAGTGGTCCTGAAGCATACCACACCTACCAAGAGGAAGATCCTACATATTTCCCAGGCTATTCCCATTACCCCACTGAGGGTATACAATACAGGTTTTGGAGGCGCCAGTGTAGGTATCCGTGTATACACACTTTTACTTATATCTATCATACAAAACTTTATTTTAAACACTCAGTCCTTTTCAGATGACATATTCCCTTTTACTGTTGTCCATCAATAAAGTTTGCCCAATAATTTATTTTCAGTAAGTTATTAAGTAAATTTCTGAAGCCTGGAAAATGATGACATCCCGTATGTACAAGGACATTATGAAACCCTCAATTACCTTTTTTTAAATTTGGCTTTGATGTTCTCCATAATGTGCGTCACTGATGGTGGACCACTCTGACATTAAAGCATCAGTTGATCATAATTGCATCTATTATCCGAATGTTTCCCCTGAGTACATAGAAGATGTCTGATTATCCAGATTATTCCACTTCAATCTTTATCTTAAAATAATCAAGTTCCTCATTAATTCATTTTTACTACATGAGCCCAAACACTTCAACACGGCTTAATATGGCTGTGGAAACAGAAGAGATTTTGTGATCATTATAAGTATATAAGAGATATAACATGATTTCATTTCTACTAGCAAAAGGGATTGACATGAGTTTAAGAACTGAATAATGTTGAACAATCTAGAGGATAATTTGTAACATAGAAGAAAGGAGACATGTCTGATCATTGGGGGTCTGACTAATGGATCCTCAGCAGTCACTAAATAGGGGTCCCTAAGTCATTTATGTGCGCACGCATGGTCACCCTGTCATTCACATTCACTGATGGAGTGCTGTACCTGTCTATGTCCATCAATCTCACAGGAGTGAATAGTGTAATGGTCATGTATGCGTTCATTTACCATTCCTGTAATATTATATGCTTGTCAGGGGCATAACATTAGTTCCTAAATCAAAATCTATAACAGGCCTCCTACCTACCATGCACCATTTTCAATAACGGTTTCTTCTGACATGGTGGAGGGACGTCTGCTATACCCCTGGGTAGCAAGGGCTGGGGATGCATACTACTTTACTTCTGCAATTCTGCAGCACTTTTCAATTTGTAGGGTTCAAGTACAGACAAAATGAGACATTACAGAGCAGTAAGTCAGTTCACACAATGGGACTGAGGGCCCTGCTTGCAAGAGCTTACAATCTATGAGATAGAGGGGGTGACACAAGAGGTAGTAGGGGCGGAATATGAGTTAGCATTGCTTATACAGTGGTCCAGACATTTTTGTGACAGAGGTTACTTTTCATTACACATAAATCTGTATGAGCCATCAGCAGTCAGTATCAGAGATGCCCCTGATACCTGCCAATAGTCTGTTGCCAATAATTTTATGAAGTCATACATGTACTTTTGTAGAAAAAAACTTCTTCTGAAAACATCAGTCCAAATTTTCAAATGAAAAAACTTTATTTACAGCTCGCTCTTTCAACTTACCAAAAGTGATTTCCTAAAAAGTATTACCATATAATGAAAATCTCCGCAGATTTTTGAGATGCTTATTCACAATTTTCTTACAGTTTTCAATACCTTGCACTGAGTATAAATCTTTCTTTTGTGCATCCGGGGAATGTCCTGGTCAAGTCCTAACTATCATAACCAACCTGTTATTAGATGAAAGAGGTGATGCAGATAACCAGGCATGTATAGTAATGTTTGTGAACTGAACATGGTTAGTACAGGCTTGTAGGCACTGGATGTATATATGAATGTTTCCATCTACTAAACAGAGGTCAACAGTAGAGGAACTGTAGTAAAGCATACTGTCTTATAATTGAAGGCATTGAAGGCACGTGACTACAGCAGCCAATTACTGGCCTCAGCGACCACCTTTGGGATGTTAATCCATCATCATCACAATAGCCAGTCATTGACTTAAGTGGTCACATCAGGTCAAAAAGTCATTGCTAGAACAGGGAGAATAGAAACTGGAGGGGGACACTGGAAGCGTCACCACTGGAGCAGCATGGGTACATGTCACTCCTCTTCTTATTTTGCACCATTGTAAGCTGTGGAAGTATGGGGATTGTAGTTTCACTGCTAGAAATCTAAGCATAAAAACTACCAGGGTAGCAGATATACAGCTGCCATGGGGTTCAACAACCAAGGAGACCTATCTTCACTCAGACATAAGGTGCAGTTAGAGAGGACTATAGTTGATAGAGGGTGTTACTTTTTGAATTATTTTTATGCTGTGACATCATAGCATAGATCCTGTACTGTGACATCATATGTTCATTATACCTGTTTAGTGGCATAATTATGTTTTTCTCTCCTGTGGAGTGATGTCACTGTGATCTCTTTTTTTACATTTTGCGAGTACTAATATAAATATGTTCAATATAATACCTGTGTTGTAATATCACTATGTAGATTATGCCTATACTGTGACATCACTGTATGTGTTATACCTGTGCTGTAACTTCATTGTGCACATTATCCAGCTATTGTGACAACACTGTGCGTACTACATCTGTGCTGTAACTTCACTTTGAGCATAATTCCACTATTATGATATGACTGAGCATCATACCTGTAGAGTAGGGAAACCAAATTACATGTACAAATACAAATGCTCTTTTAAAGGAGTTTCCTGCCTCCAAATGGATTTTTCATATGAATGACCTATTCAACGATAGTAAGACACCTCAACACCAGAAATGAAAGCTGTTTCGGCAGCCTCCCAACTCAGGAGGTTCTGCAATGGATGGAAAATATGTGCAGTCCGCGCCTATTTAAGTTGCAACCCTGTCCAGTGTCCACTGTATTCTGAGGAAACACAGCTTTGCTCATATTACTTGAATAAGAACAGACAGCACATGCTCCCCATCCACTGCAGCAGCTTAATAGCTGTTTTGTGCAGGGTCCGAGTGTTGGACCACAACAGATCACATACTGTAGATAGGTCATCAATATAAAAATCCATTTGGAGCAGGAAAACTCCTTTAACTTGCTGCAGAGGGTAGTCATGGTGAAATTGAGCTCCATTTCAGGTTTTGCTATAAGGATCCATGCTTACTTGTTATGCCTATGGGTAAAGAGCCACAGTTTGGTGACAATTGGTATACTCCATCATCTAGATGTGTGATCTTGCTTGTGAGTTTTTCTTTAAAGATACATTAGAATGGTAGAATTATTGAATGGTATTCGGGTAAGAGCTTAGGTGCCATTGAATTCTTTTGAATGATATAGATACTACTGTATATTGTCTCTGAACTACAGTGCACATCCTATCCTTTGCATGTATTGTTCAATTTTTCATGAAACCATCTCTTGGCAGAGTATTGCAAAATCTTGTCAGTTATCTCGTGACACACCTCTACATATGCTAAAAGGAAAGGTAAGGTAGGATATATCTGTATGGCTCACTGACATTTAATGCACAAGAAACTACTTATGGAGTATTTAGAGATATTAGTATTGTTATGATAATTGTTTCTAACATTTACATCTGCCTTGTTGGATGGGATATCGACTTGAGAAGTGGGAAAAACCTAGATTGGAAAAAAAACAGGGCATAAGTTACAGACACCATGGGGGAATATAAATGTTGACAGATTAACTTCTAGTGTACATACCATAACTGTGCGCCAGATGGCTGGGGGCTGTAGGATTCTGTGTGGGAACAAGCCGTGCCATGAGTGATTTCCAGGTAGCCTGTAGTTCCTACTTGATGTAATTTTTTTTGCATTTATGACAAAGAGGCGATAGCATAGCGCAGCCTAGCAAGAAACCAAATTAAGACATTGGCGATTAAAACTCTCTCTGTGACCTTCTGCACAACACCTCAGGGGACGGAAATTATATTGGAAAATGTGTGAAGAAAATTGACATGTAATTTGCCCTGAGCACAAATTCCCAGTCAACGTTGTATCAAATAATAACATGCATATATACCAAGCAGCACCAAATCTGTCACGCAGTGAAAACCAACACAAGTGGCTACATCATACAATATCTTTTTGATAAGTATCCAAACTGATGTCAAAATTAAAGAAAATATATTGCAGTGCATATTTTAAGCATGAATGTCCCCGTGACCCATATGACATCTTGTGTTATTTAAGTCAAAATGATTATCTATATTTTTATTTTTAAGATAGGTTTTTGGAGGCTCTTATTAGTAGTTATTTGGGAATCCTTATGTAGTGTCCCACATGGACACTCCTTGTGGTAAAATGTTGTAATTGATTGTTCTGGTAAGGTTTGTTTTCTACTGTTTGTTACACTTCTCCAACTTTATGCTGGGTCTTTAAGGGTTAATCATCCATTCTTATGTTGCTGTGTAAATGGGGTTGGCAATTCTTTTGTGGTTTCTAGAAGGTGGGAGGCGATATCGGGTAGCCCTGCAACTCTCTTTAGCCAGCTTGGGCATGTTAGGAGTGTAACTGCTGGCCACCTCAGCTCTCTACTACTAGAGATAGTTAAACCTGAGACAGGTTACCCCACGTTGGGCCCCAAAGGTCGTAGTAGAAATTTAATTGTTGAGAGAAGACCCCCACTGCCTATCACTGTAAAAACTCTATGGCAACAACAAGCTTTACATTTCCCAATAGTAGCTGAAACAAAGGGCCAGATTAGGGATTTGGAGACAAAAAAGGTGGATGCAGAGGTAGAATATGCTACCAGGCCCTTGACCCTGGTGGGCCCCAAATGTCCCCTTTCCACATAAATACACCACTATTCTAAATGGCACAAAGTAGGAATGGGGGCCCATTACAGATTTTGCACTGGGGCCCAGGAGCTTCAAGTTATGCCTCTGGGATACAGGGTTTCCCCAGATTCATCACAAAGAAAGGGATGGAGGAATACAGGAGGGAGTGAATAGTATACACCATTCCCATCCTTGAATGTAGAGTGCCCTGTGTTTTGATACTGCTTCCTAAAACTACTCCACCATGTTACTTGTTACTGGAAGAATTAAAGTAAGTAAAGTGTGTCAGCTTCTCAAGCTCTTTGAAGAGGCCACCAATTTTGTCAGCAGGGAAAAATGCAGCATCAACCATGTAATCCCTCTATTGTATATGTCAGAGATCAGAGTCTCACCCACGACATATCCACTCACTGTATACCAGTGCTGTGGGGCATCTGTACATCTCACTCACACACACCCTAGATGCAATCATAAAAGGGAACTCTGCTTCCACACTCCCTTCCAGTTCGACAGTCCAATTAGGCTATACAGGAGTGAAGCGCCCTTTTAGCCTCATGCATCCATACAAAGCTGCTACCACTCACATCTTTATGGTAAGATGAGACATCAGTATACCCACACCATACACAAAAGGGGGCAATGCGGCTGAGCGATATTAGAGCCAAAGGACAATCTTATTACATTTTAGAAGTAATATACATAAAAAGTTACAGTGCATTAACAATAAAAAGATGGCATAAAAAAGACAAATACATACAAACAGTATGAAATAAAAGGGGAATAAAAGTACAGACCTGGTTTTAAGTCTGGTACAGAATCTTGCTAATTAGGTCAACCATAATTGATTTATTACATGGGACTGGTTCTCTCTGAGCTTCCTGGATTGGCACTGTAAAATCACAAATGTGCACTGCTGTGATGAGCTGTTGTGGCATCGCTGCTGTATTTTTATTCACTTAAGTTGCTGTGACATCATAGGTACTGTAGATAACTTATGTGTCTTTATAATATACCCAGTGATGTCATAGTAGAAAAAGAATGCACACAATGATTGCGCAAAAATAAAGTACACAACAATGCATCTACTGAAACAGATACAGCAAAAGAATAATGTAGATATTGTGATGCCCCAGAAGAAGTATAAGCTACAGAATGATGTCACAGTAGAGGGTTGATTCACTCACCACTGTCTCCTCTTCTCATCAAAATGACGTTCATACTTAGCCAAGCAGAATGTATATTAAGGAGGTATAGAGGGGTATCTGCAGAGATGGCTGTAATCCAACCGTTACATTATGTGTACTGTGTGTACAATTTTCTTAATTCAGTGTTATCACAATGTACAGTACAAACTATGCAGCCCCAAAAAGTTATATGGGTTGTCCAATGGTATAACTTTTTTTTTTTGGGGGAGGGGGAGTTCTAATTCCCCATCCCTCACTAATTCCTCGTTCCCCACATCAAACATTCAATCGCTTTCTTAGTTCTCTGCTGCTTTCTACTTCCTGGTCCTTCTTGATATGCAGGAAATTACTGTTCAGCCAATCACATACCCTATCAGTATTTCCTTTTGTATCCAAAAAAAAAAAAAATATATATTTATCTATATATATATATATATCTATATATATAGATATATATATATATGAAATATATCATGATGGAAAACCCCTTTAAATGACAAATTCGGCTCTACTATATCTGAACGTAGTGAATATAAGACAAAAACAACTTGTTTTTAAGAGTTTATATATAGAGTACACAGTGAGAACTTTTATCGCTGATTGTGGGATAATAAAATGTGGAGTGTATACAGCATGTACTGCAACGTCTGATTGAGGAAAGCGCACAACAGTAAATCATGACACATCTATACTGTGTACTGTGTAATATATCAGATTTGGAGAATATGGTTAGTCAGGGAAATTGCAGACTGGGATGCAACCCAAAAAAGAAAAAAAATCCTCTAGCAGCTTAGAAGATGAATTGATTTGGACAGTGGAAAAAAGTAATTCATCTCTTTTTAATGGGAGATTGACCGGAGGAGAACGTCATAGCACTGAATAGGCACAAATTACAGGTGCTTTCTCATATTGCTCCGGCATAATCCTCTCGGCTAGTAATGCATTTAAATATGATATAATGATTGTGGTCCTGTTAAAATAAGGGATCCAGATGGTAGCGGATTAAAAAGCAAACACACATGCATATCACTCAGTTGTAGCGGGGATGTTTTGGAAGCAGCTAGCTTTATTAGTAGTAAATAATATTACCATTTATATTAAAGGGTTGTCCAGAATAAATAAACAATTTGTGACTAAGTCCCTCATGCCCCCCCTCCAACTTTCTAATATATCTTTTTTTATATATTATATAGTTTTTCAGTAATATATGTAGGTCATGTGAGTTAGTTAGTTGGGAACGGCTAGTAGTGGGTGGCCTAACTAGGGAGATGGGGAGGGAGGGGGAGGGAGTGAGAGGGGGTTCTGAGTGAAGAGAAATGCATCATGGTAGTTGTAGGATAAACCATGTAAACAAATGCAGAAGATGCCAGTAGCTCCCAGAGAAACCCAGAAATCACTCAAAACACTGCGAAAGGTATTTGGGTTCACTTGTTAACTCATTAATAGCACTAACAGACCTTTTTTAAAAAAAAATGTTACCAGGAAAACCCCTTTAATGACATGTTGTGTTTGTAGTGTCTTTTTTTTTTTTACATGTTTCATGCTGATAGAACTTGTAGTTTGTACTTTTTTTGCACAAGTCTATAGTCAAAGTGGGAACAGTGAATATTATTTTATTAGAAATCCATAGATCTATTTTGTTCAAGAGAACCTGTCTCCTCTCCTTACATGTCATGATATAATTTAGGGGTCAAATTTACTGTGAGAAATGATAGCTGACACAACACTCAGCTGATCTGGGCCCAGTTGATACCCAAAATAAACAGTTACAGGGGTGTGTGTGTGGGTGTTCGACATCCCAAACCTGCACAGTTTAGCTGATCTGGCTGCCTCTTGGCATCAGAAGGTATCGAAATGGACTGAGCCACTTCTGACTTCATCCATCTATATGATCTATGTGGATGAGCACCTGGAGGCACTTGGATCAGCTGATCGGTACATGGTTGATGTTTTGGATCCCCAATGATCAGACCCTGTGGATAAATAACAATTCTGGAGCATCCTCTTGCGTAATTTTGTATTGAATGATTTATTTCTCTTAAATATCAATGAATACATTTACAGCTGGGTTTTATCATTTCATGTGTCAACAGATTGTATTGTAATCAATCTGTCTCTGTCCGCACTGACTGCATAGTGCCTGGGTCTGTGGGACCCTCCCCAAATGGAAACTCCTTGATTTTCTTAGAAGAGGCATAATAAACTAAAGGTACAACAAAGTGCTACAATAAAAAAAATATCTAAAATGAGGGATACAAATACTGAAAAGATAAAGTAGAAATATATTTAATAAAAATAATAAGCACTAATCCATTTTAGATTAGAATAGACATGCAAGTAAGATGACAGGCATTGGCATGAAAAGAATTTCCAGACCAGCCATTGCATTTCTTTAGGTGACAAGAAGCTAGTCATCCTGAAGAAGGCACCTCGCATGACAAAGCCAGATTTTTAGCCCATGAAAACATTAAAAATCCCATTCAGTATCTTCAAACAGAACCATGAGGAACTGATACAAGATGTATTTTAGACATGTACAATATATAACTTCATATTATACAATGAATAAACGTTCTTTGTTAAAAACGACTAAGATTTACAGCATTTACATTGTATTATCTCATGCCGATTGGCTGGTTAATGCACACATACTGTCATGTAAAACTCTAATCTAAATCTACATCATTCATATCCCAAGAAAGTCACACATTAACCTGCACAGTAGTAAAGCAATAGATATATTATCCTCAACCTCCAAAAAGACCCTTGTATTATCTAACAAAAGAGCTGTCACATGTGAGTGATGAGAGATGTGTGTAACTAATACCGGTTTACTTGGCAGCAATGACACAAGCTGAACCAGCGTGTGCAGCTCTTGATAAGCTGAAGAAGGGGTCGGCGGAGAGATAGCTGTGTTAGGTATTATGGCATTCGGTTTGCATTTGGAATGCTAATTCTCGCATGTGTGCTTATAACCTATGAAACCACAAGATGAAATTTCCCTGCTGAAATTATTAGTATCATTTCAGTTTAATTGAACTACATTAAAATAGTATCAAAGCTTTAGAAGAATATCTTCTCTCTGCATGAAGGCAGACACCTAGAGAATAGTAAAGTATTACCAAGCTAGACAAAAGGTCATTCATGCCAAAGACTGAAACCAGAGTAGGTGATCTCCTCTTCTAAGCTGATCTCAAGAAGGCATTTTGTTACAAAACGCAAACGTTTTGAAAATGACGGTTCATCTATTTAGGAAAGTGATAGTTTTGTGATACTTAATATTTTAGAATTTTTTAGTAAATATTTTGTTCATCTGTTCATCTCAGATATTGTCCTGGCCTTCAGTGCTTTGCTGTGATAACAGATCTGCTGTGCTGGTCATTCGCTAGAAATCCTGGACATCACTGTCCGTGTTGGAAATGGAGAATTTTCCAATTTTTTTTTTTTTAAAGGATTTGTGGTGTTTTGGGAATTATTCTTATATGAAAAAATCATATGAAAATATTATGGACACCATATTGAAATTTTGCAAATATTAACAATAGTTAATGCTCCACTGTATAGCCATTTCTGTTACTAAATGGGTTGTCTCATGCCACACTCTTAGTGTTTGTACCTAAGAAGCAACATTTGGATTTTGCTTGGGACTTATTACCTATTAGCTATCGGTACAAGGAACAATTTAACATAGTGTGATCTTTG
Source organism: Leptodactylus fallax (assembly GCA_947044405.1). NCBI lineage: Eukaryota > Metazoa > Chordata > Amphibia > Anura > Leptodactylidae > Leptodactylus > Leptodactylus fallax. Next base: position 6,011,216 of record CAMRHE010000073.1, on the reverse strand, counting down.
CTTTGGAAAAATACAATCAAATGGTCATCCTGTTATTTGTGCTTTTATTAAGCAATCTATATAGTCGATACCGATTTCCAGTTGGCCAGGGCACTAAGCAAAAAGGACAAGACTGGACATCCAAAATCAATGCACTTGATTGTATAATATACTATGGTGCCTTCAAAGAGGACCCTCTTTACAATTTAGTACTTTGAGATTTCCTAAAAAATGTATTTTCTCTATAAAAATGTAGTACTATCACTATATATACTATAACATGTCCTAGTTTCTTCATCTATAATCCTTCAAAGTCGTTCATATCTAAGCTACATTTCTTAAAAGTGGCACGTATCGGGGTCCGTTACTGCTTTTGCTCAATTCTGTTTTTCCTTTCATGTATTCATCTCTGCCAGCAGAAGTCCATGCAGACAGGAAACTACATGTGGCGAGCCTTAACTCAACAGATCACACTTTTACACTAGATAAGCACCAAAAATATATAACTCATTTTTTGGGCTTTTTACAGAATTGGAATAAAGAACTAATTGGTAAGCACTAGAAGGATAGGGACATCATCCACTAGATAACTGGGGACTATGGGGTAAGCCACTTGTTTGCCATGGACAAAGCACTAAACCAAAAGAACATGACTGAAGTCAAATACTCCAACAGGTCTCTGGTCTTGGGCCAAGACCAAGTGTTTGTTTACCAACCAAGTGCATTGTGGGGATATGTTCATAGTACTTTAGGGACATGACAGTCTTATGGTAAAGCCAAGGTATGATCTTGATTTTAATCCAAACCATGTTTCATCAACAGTCTCCAAAAAAATGTCACTAACCAGTAGAGATGAGCAAATCGAAGCTGCATAAGTGGAATTCGATCCGAATTTCAGGAAATATTCGATTGGCATGGAATCCGAATTTCCTGATGCTTTGCGGTAATGAATATTTAGTAAGGACCTTTGTGACATCAGACGGTCACATAATATTCTCTAGTGATGTGATTGGGTAGGCGTGTCTTTGCTTGTTAGCAGATCCTTCCACATGAATAAAAGTTGTCCGTTCTGGAGGGAGAGAGAGAGAGAGAGAGAGAGAACATGACCGTGCCATCCATGAGCTTCCGCCATTTTGCCACCCACCTGCCCACCCCGGCTCACTGTAGACAGGAAATAGCTGTTTATTCGCTGCAAATTAATTTGGATCGAAGAGAATCGTATCGGAAAATTCAGCGAAGTTGCCAAATAGAATTTTTGAAAACTTCACTCATCTCTACTCACCAATTCCTTTGTTCTAAAATAGCAGTCACATGCAGTAGAAAAAACAGGCTAGGAGGACCCTACATAGTACAGACAGATTATGGTTCACCACGCTTCATCAGGCCTGGCAATTTGGAGTAAAGTTTTGTTGTGAGAAATTGGTAAGTGTCGCTTTTTGGTTTCTGTTGCTGAAATGCTAGCGCAGATTTATGAAAACTGTCTGTTACGCAAAGATACCAGCAGAAATGAAAACTGCTACGAACTGCAACCAACGCTGTTCTTCTTTTAGACTTTTTAATAAACCTCCCTTTTTTTTATAAATCTTTAGCCCTTTAATATAGGGCATACTGTAGTGTAATGAAGGGTGAGATCAGCCAGCACGTCCTTGAGTGTAATCAGCCTCTTAACAGGTCCTGTGCAGGTCATGTGATTGGTAGACAGACTGACTTGCCGATTCACAAACCAGTTACTTTTGCTATGTAAGTCCATGAGAGTCTGTATGTTACACTCTTATAGACTTACATAGCAACCAGGAAATTCTTGCTGGTGTGTGAATCAGTAAGTCAATCTCATTGGTTATCACTTTACCACATGGCCCTTTTAGAGGCTGATTAAACTGGAGGATGTGCTGACTGAACGATTTTACCCTTTGGTATACTGAAATAAAACTTTCTTTATAAATCTGCTCTAGTATTTTTTTTTTTTTTTTTAACTGTCTTAAAGAAAAAACTTAAAACCTTTAAAAACTTTGTTTTTACCCTAATCAGAATAAATTTTACCTTGGCTCACAATGCCTTTTCCTTTGCTTCACCTATTTATCCTTTATCTAGAGGAGCAGCCATTTTGAATTTATTAACCCTAAGTTTTTTGTTTTAACATTTAACTCCATTTTTATATACAGTACAAGATATTTTTTGTTCTTTTCTGCGAGTAGCTTTTTTAAATGTATTTTTGTATCTTTTTCATAAAATTGCGACCATCTCTGTACTATTAAATAATGAAAAACCCATTTATCAAAAAGCTTGATGATTTTATGTTCACTAATTTGAAGTAGAAAGATGTATTCTAGGCCACAGCAATGCCCCACCCCCATCCCACACACAGACAGACAGACACACACACACACACACACACACACACGGATATTTTGGTTCTTTCATTCCCCTTATTTTTGCTGAATTTAATTGTATTAATAACTCCATTTTTAAATTAAATACAAGGGGGAAGAATATTCTGAAAAGTTACTTGCTTTGTAGGTCATGATGCTTTTTTTTTTTTTTTTAAAAGTTGCTTTTAAAATAAGTTATTTTATCTGCCATTTACCCATTTTTATACAATTTTGAAAGCGGTGCCCTTTTTAAAATGAATTATACCATTTCTTTTGGAAACAGTCCTGTTCTTGGCAGGATCTGAATCTTACGTATTTATAGAAGAAGAAGTTCACTGTCTTTTTATCCAGGTATTTGACAAGAAAGAAGACATTTTTAAAATGAGCACCCATTTCTCTTTTTTGGCCTTCTAGCAAGTAAATTGTTCTATAATCAAACTGGCTACTAAAATGTCAGTACATGATATACTGTCTGAATTGTTCATCCGACAGTCAAAATCCTGCATTATGTCAAAGTAAAAATGATCTAGTTTGAGAATAAATTGTAACGTGATACAGCTTTTTACCTGACTCGCTTCACTTCTTGATATGTTGTGAAACTAGTTAGTTAAGAAGTTGAAAGAGCCACAAAATATAATTAACATGGAGCATTCTTATCATTATGTAGCTTTTTTTTCTTTTTTATGCTTATAAATGTTGTCCTGGTTTGACGACATCAAATATATTTATTTTGCAAACAAGAATCGAACATAAAATGTGGTTATCTATTATTGTTAGCAATAAATTGGTTATAATCCTACACAATACCTTCACAATTCTATCCCCATATATATATATATTTTTTTTGTAAATCGCTATTTTATCCATATGCAAATGAGGATCAAAGTGCTTTGTATAGGAATCTAGAGCTGAAAACAAAGCCTGAGCAAGTTATGGCACTTCCCCTCATTTGCCTATGAATAACTGAGACTTAAATGAAAATGGGGCTCCAAAACTGAATAACAGAGGCATAGGTAGAAACGTTAGAATCTCCTCTACAAGGTGCTGGGATTAGGTTTATAACCAATTTACTTTTGACAAACTCCCTTTTAAGTGTACCTCTAGTTATAAATTAGTCATAAATTAATAGTACAAGTTAATCTATGAAACTTTGTAATATATCTTAAAGAGGACCTTTCACGTCCTCATGTATATGCTGTTTTACAAACTGCTAGAAAGCCGACAACGCGCTGAATTCAGCACACTGTCAGCTTTCCCGTTATATACCCCGGGGCTGGAGATATCGGGGGTCTAAATTTCACAGTTCACTGTCAGAAGAGCGTTCCTGACAATCTAGCTGCGCTGTGAGGAACGCCCTCCCTTACAGTACCCGTCCATAGAATTGTACTGGCGGTGCGTTCCTTACAGCTCAGCGTCAACACTGGGCTGTAAGGAACGCCCCCTCTGACAGTACCCGGCTATGGATGAGGACAGAGAGAGGGGACGTTCCTTACCGAGCAGTGATGATGCTGAGCTGTAAGGAACGCCCCCACCAGTACAAGTCTATGGGCGAGCACAGTCAGGGAGGGCGTTCCTCACAGCGCAGCTAGACTGTCAGGAACGCCCTTCTAACAGTGAACGGTGAAATTTAGACCCCCGATATCTCCAGCCCCGGGGTACATACCGGGAAAGCTGGCAGCGCTCTGGATTCAGGGCACTGTCATCTTTCTAGCGGTATGTAAAACCGCATATACATGAGCACGTGAAAGGTTCTCTTTTAGGAGATCTGTTTCCTTGATCACTTTTTAAGCTGTTCCTGCCCCTTATCTCCAATCTGACTACATACTCTGTGTACATTAGATTCATTTCCATATTCACCTTGCACACAGAACTCTATAGTGAGGGGATGAGTAGAGTATGCAGCTCCTGCAGGCAGATTCATTGATTTATTGCCTCATTCTGTGCACTAGTAGCCTCTTATCTACAAACACAGCAGTTTTAAAACCGCAGCATGTAACAGCAATTATTTGAGTGTCTTCTCTGCCCCCTCTCCTCTTCATAGACTTATATATCTAGAAAGTAACTCTGCCTGAACAGTGGAGAAAACCTATTTCTTTAACAAAGATATATTAACCTGTACTATTCATTTATGAAAAGTTGTTTATAACAAGGCACAGGTATGTTGCCAGAGCAAGTTGTTTATTATTCATTTACCGATATAGCAAAGTTTAATGGCTTTTCTCATACTGACTTTCTCCTATGCCCTTATATTAATAGGGACAGTTATCAAGGATTGTCTGTAGACTAAGGTGAAGTAGCGGGCAAGAATAAAATTAGCCACAGCTTTTACAGAATTACACTCGACAATGAGCACATTTCTCACCATCTAATAAACGCTTTGTGTCTGTCTTGTACATGGAGAGGCTTTAACTAATACTGAGGTGTCCAAAGTGGTGAATCTGTTCCCTCTAGAAGCTCAATATGCCATAATGTATCTGAAGAGGTCTGGTATACAGTAGTCAAGCCCATTCATATAGTCAGTTTCTCCAGTTAAAGAGGACCTTTCACACCCTCATGTATATGCTGTTTTACATACCGCTAGAAAGCTGACAGTGCACTGAATTCAGCGCTCTGTTGGCTTTCCCGTTATATGCCCCAGGGCTGGAGATATCGGCGGTCTAAATTTCACCGTTCCTGACAGTCTAGCTCACTGTGAGGAGCGTCCTCCATGACAGTACTAGTCCATAGACTTGTACTGGGGGGCGTTCCTTACAGCTCAACGTCATCACTAGGAGGTAAGTAAGGCCCTCTCTCTCTGTCCTCATCCATAGCGCTGTACTGTCAGAGGGGGCGTTCCTTACAGCCCAGTAATGACGCTGGGCAATAAGGAATGCCCCCCAGTACAGAGCTATGGACGAGCACAGTCAGGGATGACGTTCCTCACAGCCCAGCTAGACTGTCAGGAACGCCCTGGCTTTCTAGCGGTATGTAAAACATCATATACATGAGGACGTGAAAGGTCCTCTTTAAGTAGAATAATAGTAAAAGAAATTATTTCCTAAGTCGCCTCTTGAAATGATCACTGGTAAAGCAATGTGATTTTTTTCTGTCCTATCTTAAACCCCAAATAATCTGTTCCCTATCACAGACACTTTGATCTATAAATAGAAGTACAGTATGTGATTTTCATACTCAAAATAATGCAACCATGGAGTTCACACATAATACAGTCAATGAATAATAAAGTAATGGCACAGTATCATAGGGTAAAACCAACCAATGTCCAGATTCCAGTACTATACAGGTGGTTTCCAAATTACAGTATTTTTGTGCTGCAAATATAAGAAAGAAATACTGTATAGATCAGAAGCAGTCAATGGCACAATAAACAAATACTAAATGCAATGACTCACAGTTGAGGTTTTATCTATTTTGCATTATTTGCTTTCCTGGCAGATATAACCCATCCATGTATGAAATGGCTGACCCTTTGAATGTACTAAGAAATTTCCCCTACAGCACTTCTGGTTTATAACTTCTGATTATGAGATAACATTTGATCATACGTCCAACCTCAATTTTAAAGGGGAAAAATTATACAGTTTTTCACTGTACTTTCTGTATAAATTTTTCATGGTTTTCTAGATCTCTGCTTGTTGTCATTCATTCTGCTTACTTACAGTGGGTAAAAACCAGTTCAGGGTCATGTGATGGATATCCAAGTGCACAGCTCGTTATAGTCACAGCACAGTAACCAGAACAGTTTTATGTGTTCATCACATGACCATGGACTGTACATCACATGACCATGGACTGTACATAACATGACCATGGACTGATTTTTTTTTTTTTTAATCTATCCACTAGAAGTAAACAAAGAAAATGAAAGATCTTTTCATTTATAAAAACAATAAGATTTGTAACCCTTTTAACCCCTTATTTTTTTTATTTTATTTTATTGTTTTTACACCTTCCCTGGTATAATGTGGTGACCATTATAGTTTGCCTGAGACAAATCTCCATAGTTTTGTAAAAAACAAACAAACAAGCAACAATTTGGAATATTCAGGTTGAACCTGACTCTGTACAAACCAGTTCACCCAGGTTTATTCCATACTAGTTTTTTGCATCAATTTTTTTTAATGCCAAGATAACAGGTAGATCCTAAACTCAAAACAAACACATTAGAAACCGTTTAAAACACTATTTTTTGACTTAAAGTGGATCTTTCACAACCCTGTCTGTCTGTTTCAACCCAGGACCGTCTACGGTCAACCCAGAGCCTAATTAGCATATTTGGTGCTGACGTGAACAGCACTGATTGCTCAAGAACAGAGGGGCTAGAGAACATGGTGTAGCATGCAACACGCTCCCAAATACATCAATTGTGTCACATACAACTGCGACCTGCGTGTGACTATAGAATTGCTTTCTTTATAATCTTTGCCTTAATTTTGCTTACTGTCCTGATCATTACCTATATTGTTTAATTAATGTGTATTTGTAGCTGTAGAAGTTAATTTCAATCTTTAAAGTACATCGCAACAGAATCACATTGTGAAACATTTTGCTGTGTGATTTTTAATGCGATTTTTAGTCACCCAACAAATCTCGCCTTGTGGCCCTAGCCTTAGAAGTGCCTGCGAAATGTCTATACAACTGTGAACACAACACACTAGGAGCTGCTTCCTCACAAGCACACTAGATGGACTTTCTGATACGAAATCTAAATAACCCAACAGGGATAATAAGTATTTGACACCAATATCTAGACCCAGGAATATTTCAATCTATTATTGTTTGGCACTTGTACGTGGCTATCAAAACTTTGGGGTTAGAAGTTCCTTTTTGTTCAGCAGTTCTAAGATTTGAAAGGGATATAGGTCAGGGGAACTAAAACAACACAGCCACTTCAGTCAGTAATTTTCCAGGCAATACAGAATCCAACAACTTGCTGTTAAGAAAAGCGCATTAATTATGATTTAATGGATTAAGGTATTGATTCACCACGGGGCAGACACTAATTAACCTTCCTTCACTGTAGTGTTGTGAGCCGCTGATTGTTAGTAATGCCAGCATTGTGTGGGAAGGCCAAACTCAGTTTATCCGTACTTGTAGCTCACTTCAGGGGTTGAAATGCTCTGAAAACTCAGCACTCTTGAATTGTTAAAGGGGATTTTCAAGTCTGGATAACAAAATGCCAAATGTAGAAATGACTAATTTGAAACACAGAGAATGTGCTACATTGTATCTATTGTGTATCTATTGAAGCTAGTAGAGTTTAGGTATGTTGAATGGAGTGAAACCTTTTATACAGTGAAAGTAAGATTATTTAACCATAGAACCTTGAATAGCTGTGGGTGGAAAGGAACAATCCAACAGGATAAAAATTGTAATATATGTAGAAACATCACAACTGATCTTTGTTAAATGTTTATGTACACAATCCTGGGTATGTTATGTAAGGACTGCTCGCCAGATAAAGTTAATAGTATATTCTCCGTGATGACATCATCAAGATGATAGACCAAGGCCAAGATAAGATGTTATTGATCATCAGTGGTGCAAAAAGTTAAAGGTTATCCAGCCAGATGAAACTTGTTTAATGCTCACCTAGCCTTTGAGATGAACTTTCAGGATATGGTGTCATATGTGCAAGGCATATTTTTATTTTTGTATGATATATGACTTGTACGTTTATATTTTTAGCAGTTTTTTTCCTCTGCAGCATCTATCTCTCTTTTTCAGTTTTCCCTGAGCTGGTGGGTGGAGACTAGCAGCTATGATGTTTCCCATAGACTGCACACAAAGAGAAGTAAAGATCTGGCTCCTCTAACTGTAGCACATAAATGGCGGACTGTCATAGAGGACAGCCGTACCTGACCATTACTAATAAAGCACTTGGGGTTATATACTAACCCACCGTTTGATCCAGCAGCTTTTCTGTGCCTGTTCTTCTATTTCTCTCACAATTGGCCACTCCCCTTTCCATACACTTCTATTGTGATTGGTAATTTGACACCATCACTGAGCTGCAGGCAATTCAGAAAAAATGTCAATTACGGGAGGTGGAAAGAAGCAAGAAAAGTATAATAAAGTATATGTGGAGAAACAGCTACTTTTCTCAAAGATATATTACAAAGTTTCTAATCTTTACCTGTACTAATAATTTATGCAAAATGTGTTGCAAAAATTATTTAAATCCTAAAATGGAAAACTAAAATGGAAATTGAGTAAATTTACTGATATACTTTTAGTATAATGGCAGCCTTATGTACTGATTTGACTGCTCAACTGGGTTAATTTCAACGCAGATAGGGAGTTTCTTCTTCACTAGTTACACACCAAAACAGAAATGTGCTTAAAGGGGATGGCTGTTTGATATAGTACAGTAGCTAAGCCAGCTCCCTTCTTTATGAGGACTAATTCACAGGCATAAAAGGGACTTCAAGGGAGAGAAGATTCCTTTCAGGGTCAAAAAAATTAACCCAGAGGTTAAGTAAAACTGGTAGTGGAATCGGAACAGAAATGCTGCAAATGCTGCTATGATGTTTCCCATAGACTGCACACAAAGAGAAGTAAAGATATAGCTCCTCTAACTGTAGCACATAAATGGTGGACTGTCATAGAGGACAGCCGTACCTGACCATTACTAATAAAGCACTTTATATACTAACCCACCGTTTAATCCAGCAGCTTTTCTGTGCCTGTTCTTCTATGTCTCTCACAATTGGCCTCTCCCCTTTTCTGTCCCATAAACTGGAAGTGGAATTGGGACAGAAATGCTGCAAATGCTGCTATGATGTTATTTAAAGTATTTAAAACAAATTTACACAAGTTTTTACCTGTTTGGATAACCCCTTATAAGGTTCCACTATCAACATCACATGGTGTCCATCCCTGGTCACTTGTATGCATTAGAAGTAGGATATGTAGGTTTAGTTGAACAGTTATTTGGCTTTGATAAGTAAAGTTATTCTTTTGCTTAATGCCCTTTCTTTCTGGTGGGGCACAGCGGTCTAGCATGGCTACTTGATCACAAGAAGAACATAAAAACATCATGTAGATGCTAGCCTGGCCACCCTGCACTTCATGCTTATAAAGCTTTTTAATTTCTTGTGCTTAAGTAGCTATCCAGGGTTTCTCTCACACTCTCAGAATTTATTTACAGATTAAATGAGTTCTTGTAAAAATGATCCAAAGTGTCAGTATATGAAAAAGCTTGAGAGAGGAAATCGTATTGTGACTCCACAATTTCTCTGGACTGCTGTGGATCATGTTATCACAACGCCATATCTCCCTACTTTATGCTATTTTTTTTTTTTTCAATAGGAGAACTGTACCGGGTACATGGGAGGAAACACAGATGCCCACGACAGAGCAGTTTTGAGATACATGAAGACAGTGAGGTGAGGGGGTTTTCTTATACGTGTATTCCTTTATTGTAAATAAGACTAAACAATCTCCACTATCCACAACCTCCAGTAGCTAATGTACTGTACTTTCTAACACTGAGCGTGCAGCAGAATATTGTGGAACTACTGAAATATGTGCATTTGCAAAGGCCAATAAAAAATGTAAAAATGTTTCTTTCAGGACGGGGCCCCAATTTGCGAAAATGCAGCACTTTGGTGGAAACGCCGCAGCAAAAAAACACTGCATTTTACAGTACCTGCAAAGTGGATGGGATTCTGGCTAATCCCATGCACACATTGCAGAGAAAAATCTGCAGCCGAAAAATCGCAGGATGTCAGTTATACCTGCGAAAACATAATAGGGGTATAATAGGGGCAGAAAGTCCGAAAGGGAAAACTCTGCGGACTTTCTGTGAAAAGTGCGGGGGAAAAAAACGTGACGTGTTTCCACCGCAGTCTTTTCCGCAGTGTTTTTTTTTTTTTTTGCTGTGGCTCACTACTTGGAGGCTTAACCTTAAGAGGTTTTCTATTTTAGACTTTTCTCTGTTGGTTCCATAGGAAAACATATAGGAACATTTTCCTAAAATTGGCCATTTGAAAAAGATATTATCACTATGGAATTCTACCTTCTTTTGGACACACAGGATAAAAAAATAGAACCACTATTTAATTAGACATTTGTACTTCGGTTAATATCTAAGATACTGCTTACCTTACTTGTGCAATATGATATGTAATCTGTAAAAAAAAAAAAAAAAAATTTAAATTTTTTTTAAAAAATAGCTGTGTATTGTACCATCTAATTGACAAATGTCTTTAAAATTATAAGTTCTCCTGATTTCACTTGTATTCACCCCCTTTAAAGCAATAAAAAAAAACATTGAAAAAGATAAACAGCTTTAGGCATGTGACGAAAATGCAGTTATTGTTTTTTTTTGTTTGCAGATTTTGCTGTGTCTTTTTGAGCCAAAAAAGCAGAAGGTAGAAATATAAGAGTTTCTATATATTTCCCACTCCATTGGCTTTGGCTCAAAAAAGCGCAACAAAATCTGCAGAAAAAAAAGCTGCGTTTCCGCAAGGTGGAGCCTCAGCCTTAATAGCTAAACACTGCTGAAGTATGAGCACAGACCTGAAACCGGGTCAGATCCATTACATGGCACATACCGCACTGACGGTAGGGTATGATTGCTCCAAGTTTTTCCTCCTCATGATGGGGGGGGGGGGGGAACCGGACTGCATGAATTAGGCAGGGTTCACACCAATTAATGGTTCAGTTAAAAAAACGCACACATTAGCATCAGTTAGTGTCCGTTTTTTTTTTTTTTTGTTTCTCCTTTCTGAGCATGCGCAGGAAAAAAAATGGACATAAAATAATGGACAGTAACTGATGGCTATCAGTTACTGTCCATTATAAGTCCGTTACCCATAGACTTCAATGTTAAAAAAATAACGGACACTTGCTGTCTGTCAAGAATCCGTTTTTTTCAAACGGACAAAAAGTCCTGCATGTAGGATTTTTTGTCCACGAAAAAAAATGGACTTCTGATGGATTTGGTGTAAACAGACACAAACGGACACTAATGGACACAATATAAAAACCCATTGAAATGAATGGAAATTTTAACGGATTTCTGACGGTTCAGCTAGTGTCCGATGCTAAAATCTTGTAACAGACAATAGCAACAGACACTACTGACGGACACCAACGGTAGTGTGAACGCCCCCTAACTGTTTTTCCTATCAAATATGACTAAATCCGCAACATAGTCTTTGAAGTAGATGTGAACACAGCCTAACAGTTTGTAAAGTCAAATTCTTTGCTTTTCTTTCCCATTAGGATGTGGTCTCACAAAACAGCTGTAAGACACATGTCCTCGCTCTTGTCCTTCACGGTGGCAGTATACTAGATACAGGAGGAGGGGATATCAACAGCAAGATGGCCGATGTCAACACCTTCAGCTCAGTTTTTGAGAAGGTGACCAGAGCTCACTTTCCAGCAGCTCTTGGACACATCTTGGTTAAACTGGTTCCTTGTCCTGCAATATGTTCTGAAGCCTTCTCCCTGGTTTACAAGTAAGAATTGAAATCCACATGTAATAATCTAGAATAATATATATTAATTCAGATGTTGTAAGTACAAATTTCAGCACATCAGAAAATGAAGATGGGGAAATGCCTTGCATTTGTATTTATAATGTATTATTATTATTATTATTATTATATGCCTTTTGTTTTGCCTAATAACCATTGCTATAGTTTTGTTCCAGAATTTTCTGTGTTGTATTTGGGTCTTTAGACTTCTGAGTTTTTATTTCTGTCATAGTGATTTCCTAGTATTCCTTTCCTAGTATTCCTTTACAGTAATTTGGTACTTGAATCTCGTCATGTAAGCTGTACATGGCTTGATTTTTCTCAAGAGTTTTGTTTTTCTTGTTTTTCATGATGATCTCTAAAACCTAATGACTATGTTCACATTGGGGGGGATTTCTCAAGACCACCGATTAGCACGTTGGTCTTTATAATCTTGCACCACCAGTGGATAAACTTCATTTTTGACATGACACACATCATAAATCAGGCATATCCTTTGGTGGGGCCATACGCCTGTACTGAAATAAGCTTTTGTAGATTTCAGACATATAAGTCAAAACATTTTTGTGCGAGAAATGTAAATTGTTCAAAAACTGATTTTTTTTTTTTCATTTTTTTTAAAGCTTCACTCTAATGTTAATGACTCTTATGGCATCCCTAGTGGCTGGGCTTATAACTGCAGAGTATAGGACAGATAGTAGGTTAGCATTTTAGGATTTAAAGCAAACACAAACCTATACTGACAACTGAGATGATGCAAAGGTTTCAGCGGTTTCTGCACAGATATGGATTATGTTGGCAGCAATGACTTCAGACTGTGGCACTGCATAACAGCTTGTCAATGAACCAGATAACTACTTGCTTACAATGACAATAAGAAAGTTGTTCTTCGGTCTCTGTTAGATAGAAGTCCCAATTACAGAAGCAGAATAATAGCGTGACATGAAGTGATGCCTATTACTGACTCGCCACTGTAAATAGCGGTAACTTTGCAAACTCTGGTTCATTCATCGAACATCTAACAAATGATAAGAATATAAGCGGCTATAAACACTTGTACATTATAGCTCTACCTTACTGTATGTGTAGATATGCATTTAATGGGGTGTTCCAGTATTTTATGGCATATCCACAGGAGATCCATACCTATCTTAAAGAGGTTCTACCACCTCCCCCGAACATATTAAACTGTCACCGCCAGGTTACAGAGCACATTACAGTGATAAACAATATGCCTTTGTTATGCATGTCACACTTGTAGATTTAGAGAGAGACAACTTAGAAGTTTTTTGCAAATTAGGCAGTTGGTGCACTGGCCTTCATCTCCCTGGAGCACTGCTGTTACCACTCCTACCATCTTCTGCAAGTGCCGCCACCCCTCCCCCCTTGCTGTGGTTGTTGATCCTCCCACTGATATGACATCATCCATTCTACTTGAATAGCAAGAGCAGTGCTCTGGGAGCTAAAGGCCCTCCCTCAGTGCACCAATTGCTTAATTTGCATAAGACTTTAAAATTGTCTTTCTCTAAATCTACAAAAGTCACATACATAACAAGTGTATGCTTATTACCATAATGTGTTCACTAACATGGTGGTCACACTTCAATTTGCTTGGGATCGGTGATAGACTCCCTTTAAGAATGGCAGTTACCTGACCCCCCATATTACAGCAGCTATGAATGAAGAGGTGAATGGCCATGAATACATGGATGTCTCCTTTGATTTTTATGAGAGTTAAGAAAATAGCCAAACAGTCTGTGAGATAAGAATTCAGGAGCACATTTACTCATAACTGCTATTATAATACCATTTAATGTATTATTCCTTAATAACTGGGTGTTACCCTTTTCAAAGAGGAAGCACAGTCTGGTACTGTCAGCACTGACTGGGCACTGTCAGACTGTGTAGAGACACACCAACATGGTAACATCCAGATATCAATGTATATAAACACTTCTAGGAGGAATAACAGATGAACTGTACAACATAGAGTTATAAAAATGCTCTAGAATTGTTATATTATGGGGAATACAGTTATTTAGTACAACAGATTTGTCAGAAGAGGTGACAGGTCCTCTTTAATCACGTTAAAATACCAATCTTATTAATAATAATAATAATAATAATAATAATAATAATATAATAATAATTTATTTATAGAGCACCATTAATTCCATGGTGATGTACATTATATTAATTCCTTCACAGTCCTAACTCACCAGTTTTCATTTACCTATATACCACCCTTTTATTATTTCCTATATGGATATAATATAGTATGGTCCTATCATTAGCTAGATCAGAGAAATACTACAAACAGTTGTAGCGGGCCATAGCAGTAGGGCACAACGCCTTACAAATAAGGGAACTACATACAATGCTGCCATATTAGCAAGAACCCAGTAACCAAGGGACTAGTAATATCACTGCTCAGAATATTCTACTCTACCGGAAGTCTTGTTTAGGAAGCCCAGTACTCTTTGAAGAGACTCAATGTTAGCATAGCGTTGAATGCATGCAGTTGAAACATTGAATTGCATAGCAAGTCTCAATGCGCCCAACATATGAAAAGAAAAGATAGAGCCCTATAGAGTTACAGTGTGAAGAAATGGACTACAAATCAGTATTCAGTTCTGTTTCCATTGTATAACTAGTGTCCAAAAGCGTTCCACACTTCACACAGCGCTAAGAGCAGTTCCAATAAGCAAAGGAGCCGTGCTCCCTTTTGAATATTACAAAGCCGCCTTGCTTTCCATTTTGCTTTCTAATCACATGCTGTGCTTCAAAGTGAAAAAGCAGTCGAGTTTTCTGCTTCTCAGAATATGAATGTACATTTTAGTGTTTTCTGATAAATGGGCCCTATTGTCATCTCCTTAAATAGGTTTTAACTTATCACTTTGCTATGCATGTAAGCCACAATAGAAGCACATAGTGCATGCAAAACCCATGATTACTATGAAATATGCAGGTTTAATTTTGGCGTTCATGGATTAAAAATCCCCACCATTTCTTTTTATGGTGTATTTGAACTTTAACCCCCTCTAGACACCACATCAGCATCCAGAGGTGTAATAATAATGTATCTTTATTAGCAAATAATTGCATCATATCAGTACTAAATCATCTACAATGGTGCAGGATAGCTCCTATTATCTAGCAATAGGAAGCTGCAGATTTCCCTCAACTGTAATAAAGGATGAAGAGACAATTGCTTTACAAAACATACTGGAATACATTGTAATACATACATGTGTATATGAAAGTGGTTAACTCATAGCCTTAGGTAACATGTATCTAATATATCTCATCTGACTTTAATCTTTTTTACTCTAGGCTTCTTGTGCTCCACAATGTAACATTTCAATTGCTGTTTGTATTACTACTATATAGAGTATTCCTTGAAATATATGTTCTGCTTGCATTATAAATCCTATTAATTGCTTGATTTTTAAGGCTAAATACATATAATAGTAGAGGGAGAGAGAGATTTCACTATGCTGAGTTGTGTAAGAGCAAATCTACCCACTGTTGAAACTTTTTCAACACCATTTGCACAAAAAATTGATGCCACCCTTGCCACTTCCTGTCTCATCTTGGTGTCGGGTTCCAGGCATGGCCGCTTGCATCCACATACAGAGCACCCATTGACAAAGGTCTGTGAGACCGAAACATGTCATACTTTATATAAAATAAAATGTTATATGCATCTACTGCCAAGGATATTCTATCATTGTATTTTGGCTTTGACTGGCCCTTCACTGGCACCTTCTAAGTGACAGAATGTGGAACACCCAGACATGTATCATTGTAATTAAATGCATTCCCAGGCAGCACAGAAGATTTGAAGCTCGGTACAAAAATTTGTCTTGACAAATCTCCCACAGCAAGTCTGCCATTGACTCATTTTGGGGAAAAAAACACAATCCTTGTATAGTCCAGCACAGACTTGGCCCTCTCCAGCATCTCTTCATACCTCATCAACTCCAAGTTTGTCTGTTATTGACTCTCAAGACTCCATCCTGGGATCCCCACCATTCATCTATACCAGTGATGGCGAACCTTTTAGAGACCGAGTGCCCAAACTGCAACCCAAAACCCACTAATTTATTGCAAAGTACCAACACGGCAATTTAACCTTAAATTAACCAAGATCTGTTTTATAGTGACCATGCAATGTTATTACAGGCTGTAATAATATCATGTCTGCTATAAAACAGATACTGTGTGATATAAATAGTGAAGGGCTCCAAAGTGGCCTTCAGACAGTATTATATGCTCACAGTGGGCCCCCACACAGTAGTATATGCTTCACAGTGGGCCCCTACACAGTAGTATATGCTCCACAGTGGGCCCCCACACAGTAGTATATGCTTCACAGTGGGCCCACACATAGTATTAGATGCTTCACAGTGGGTCCCCACACAGTAGTATATGCTTCACAGTGGGCCCCCACACAGTAGTATATGCTTCACAGTGGGCCCCCCACACAGTAGTATATGCTTCACAGTGGGCCCCCACACAGTAGTATATGCTCCACAGTGGGCCCCCACACAGTAGTATATGCTTCACAGTGGGCCCCCACACAGTAGTATATGCTTCACAATGGGCCCCCAACACAGTAGTTTATGCTTCACAGTAGGCCCCCACACAGTAGTTTATGCTTCACAGTGGGCCCCCACATAGTAGTATATGCTTCACAGAGGGCCCCCACACAGTTTATATGCTTCACAGAAGGCCCCCACACAGTAATATATGCTCCACAGTGGGCCCCCACACAGTAGTATATGCTTCACAGTGGGCCCCCACACAGTAGTATATGCTTCACAGTGGGCCCACACATAGTATTAGATGCTTCACAGTGGGTCCCCACACAGTAGTATATGCTTCACAGTGGGCCCCCACACAGTAGTATATGCTTCACAGTGGGCCCCCCACACAGTAGTATATGCTTCACAGTGGGCCCCCACACAGTAGTATATGCTCCACAGTGGGCCCCCACACAGTAGTATATGCTTCACAGTGGGCCCCCACACAGTAGTATATGCTTCACAATGGGCCCCCAACACAGTAGTTTATGCTTCACAGTAGGCCCCCACACAGTAGTTTATGCTTCACAGTGGGCCCCCACATAGTAGTATATGCTTCACAGAGGGCCCCCACACAGTTTATATGCTTCACAGAAGGCCCCCACACAGTAATATATGCTCCACAGTGGGCCCCCACACAGTAGTATATGCTTCACAGTGGGCCCCCACACAGTAGTATATGCTTCACAATGGGCCCCCAACACAGTAGTTTATGCTTCACAGTGGGACCCCACATAGTAGTATATGCTTCACAGAGGGCCCCCACACAGTTTATATGCTTCACAGAAGGCCCCCACACAGTAGTATATGCTCCACAGTGGGCCCCCACACAGTAGTATATGCTTCACAGTGGGCCCCCACACAGTAGTATATGCTTCACAATGGGCCCCCAACACAGTAGTTTATGCTTCACAGTGGGCCCCCACACAGTAGTTTATGCTTCACAGTGGGCCCCACACAGTAGTATATGCTTCACAGAGGGCCCCCACACAGTTTATATGCTTCACAGAAGGCCCCCACACAGTAGTTTATGCTACTTACCTAGTTCCACAAAGTGCGTCCTCCTCCTTCTGATCGTGCGCGCTGATGACTTATGTCATCACGCCTGCGTCGGGGCAGCGGTTACACTCTGCAGTCAGTGGACCGCGGCTTACACTGACAGTTCAGCTGTATGTACATTTGCACGTACAGCTAAAAGAAGCGATCGCTCACTAACAGAGAATCCTGTACTGGATTCCCTGTTAGTGAGCGATCATGGCGACGGCGTGCGTGCCAACTGAGAGGGCTCTGCAAGCCCTCTCTGGCATGTGTGCCATAGGTTCGCTATCATGGATCTATACCTTTTAAGCATTTACATGGCCTTCAGTACAACTTTTATGTTGTCACCTAAATTTACCTCTCAAGTAAAGTCTCAGTTTTGGCTATATCCTCCCCTTTCTCACTCCGTTCCATACTTTCTCCAGTCCACTAACGTTCAAAATTTTTGATACACTGAATATTGGAACATATATTTCCATTTATGTATGCCAATAATACTACTACAATTTTTATATAATGACCTTTAATGGATCTGGCAATAATATAATGACAAAAATTATTTTGTATATATTTTAAAATGTCTCACTAGGAGAACTCCTTTAAAAATTCAGGCAGCTTCTACTGCCCACTTCAGTCAAAATGTAGTATTACATATTAGTCATTTAAATTAATGGCTGTCCATGCCATACAAGGGGAACCTATTTAAAATGCTTACTCGTTTTGAGGTTTTATTCTATTCCTTACTCCTAGCAGTACGGGGTAGAAAAAACCTTGAAACACGGAGGCATTGTAATTCATTATGTGTTTTAAGTATATATTCTTTTTAAGGCTTCATAACGAAAAGTTAATTTTTACCCAAAATTTCTGGAGCTGGCCTAAATCGTTGGATGTTTACACATTTTGACTTCAAACCCTGTGGTTCTGAGGGGTCATCTTGGCATCAGCTTTTGAGTTGTGGCTAAGTCAGATTGAGATAAGGGTAAGCTGTATAAAACTATTCTTTTTTTGCTAAAACCAAAAAAGTGGTAAAACCAATCCATGCTTTATATTATGATTTTTTTGTAGCCTAAATAAGAAATGGAAAAACATAGTTTTTAAATCTTAAACGGTACAGTGTGTGTACATGGGGAATAACACTATTTATGGTTGTTATATGACTTATTTTCTGTAATTTTTAGCACTTTTCCCTTTGTAGGCTTTATAAGTAGTTTGCATTTCTCTCTGAGCTGGTGGGTGGAGACTAGCAGCCATACATGGCACGTACTGGCCAATCTGCTTTATAACTCTCTCTCACTCATAAACAGCCCCAGGACTATGCAGTACTATGCAGCAAGGTAACTTCAACAACTTAGGGCACCTTACCAGTGAGCCTTGGATTTATGAAGCCCTGGGCTCGACTGCAACCCAGCACTTTTTTGCTTCCTTTTACTGAAAATTTCTTTTAGCAGAGAACAGTGGAAATAAAGGCTATTGTCTGTTCTAACACATGGATATACAGCAGGAGTATATACTTCCCTTCTGGTAATAACATGCATCACTTACATACATTGCTACATCTTCTGCAGTCAAGGAAGCTAAGATATTGTTAAATATAGTATTGGACCGCGTTTCTTAGAATTTAAACACAGTGGATCAGGTGAGTACATATCAATTCTGTGAAATAATCTGTAGGGAGTCTCATATTCTAAACTGTGAACACAAAAATCACATGCTGTTTGCCTGTATGGCCTCCAGTCAACTGGAAGGAATCGCCATACATAACCGGAACCCCCACAGTTTCCTCACAATCATTAAGATAAGTGGGTTCTTTAACCACTAGGAATTTTCCAGCACCTATCATTAGAAAGCTGTATTTTAACCCAGCAACTGGTCTTTGTCAGAAAACAATAAACCACATGACATATGAGTTGATGTGGAGCAGATTTGCCAAAAATAACCTTTACGGTGTAAGATATGCTTATGGTTCACGTCTTCAGAAAATATAAATACAAAATTTTATTGGGTTCATTGCTACTTGCCAACAACGAGGACAACAGTAGTTTGATCCTTGACAAAGCATGATTGCACAACTTCAAGGACAAATGACCAGACTGAAACATGGGAATTTTACTTTAGACATATAGGAGAAAATTTATCAAGCTGGGTGTTAAAAAAAAAAAAAAGTTGCAATTGTGTCTGTTTTGAGGTAATTTGCATAAAGCATTACAACATTTTGCATTTTTACACCAATCACTCCACTTTTGAAAAGTGGTTGGGATAGTGGGCATGGTGAGCCAGTCTAGCTGTCTTTACACCAGATTTATCAAATGCTACTTTTTAAAAAAGGTGCAATATTGTTGCAATGTCAATTCATTGAGTGGGGCAGATTTATGAAGACTGACATTATTATCACCAGTCTTCATAACCTCTGAGTCGGTGGAAGGAGCTCCTCATTTAAGAGGCGCATCGCATCATTTACGCCAGATTTCTGATTGTAAAAGATGATAAATCAATCAGGGCCAATAGCACCATCCCCTGCATACCCTCGCCCCCTTTTCAGGAAAGTGGTGAGTGCAGCACAGAAAACTGGTATACAAGGCATAATAAATATGCCCCAGTAATTTTTCAGGAAAGAAGTAAAAATTTCAGATATTATAATGGCCTGCATATACCCCCACACAATATAATTGGCCCTTTTTCCCTTACACACTGCATGGTATAATGGCCCCCTTTTGCCCCCACACAGTATAATAGCCCCTTTGTTCTCCCACTTACAGTATAATGGGCCCCTTATGCACTCACATAATATAATGTACATTTTGCCTGCACATAAAATATTATCCCCTTCTGCCACATACAATATTATGGCCCCATTTTGCCTGAACACAGTCCGTAATGTCCCTTTTATCCTAGAAAGCATAATGTTCCGAACTCCATAAGCTCCCTGGATTCCCTGACTTTTCCTTGCTTTTGACTGTTGCATTATGTAAGCACTGTGTGCTCCCTGGCCCATTACAAGGCAGAGAGTGCTTCTATCTGTAGCCTGAACACAATGACCGAAATCAACTGAATTTCAAACGACATTCTGGAATTTACACCATAGTTTTTCTGGTCTAGTTAGAAGTCCAATGGATTGTGCATATAGCCAATATGACTCTAGTTTACCATAGACAAAGGCCACTGGTCCTCTACTATCTCAATAACTTAAAGCTCAGTATATTTGCTAGTTGCTTGTCTGCTACCATCCTGAGTTGCATCCTGTTTTAGATCCCAGAAATGTATTCACCTTCTGGTCCAATTCAGTGCTGACTCAATGCATATACAGTGGCTTGCAAAAGTATTCATACCCATTGAACTTTTTCACATTTTGTCACCTTACAACCACAAACCTAAATGTATTTTATTGAGACTTTAAGTGATAGACCAACCTAAAGTAGCAGATAATTGTGAAGTGGAAGGAAAATGATACATGGTTTTCAAAATTTTAAACAAATAAAAATCTGAAAAGTGTGATGTGCAACAGTATTCAGCCCCCCCGTACTCTGATACCCCTGCATAAAATCCACTGCAATCAATTGTCTTCAGAAGTCACTTAATTAGTTAATGGAGTCCAGCTGTGAGTAATTTAGTCTCAGTATAAATACACCTGTTCTGTGAAGGCCTCAGTGGTTTGTTAGAGAACACTAGTGAACAAACAGCATAATGAAGACCAAGGAACTCACCAGACAGGTCAGAGATAAAGTTGTGGAGATATTTAAAGCAGGGTTAGGTTATAAAAACATATCCCAAGCTTTGAGCATCCCAAGGAGCACTGTTCAATCCATCATCCAAAAATGGAAAAAGTATTCTATAATTGCAAACCTACCAAGGCATGGCCGTCCACCTAAACTAACAGATCGAGCAAGGAGAGCACTGGTCAGAGAAGCAGCCAAGAGGCCCATGGTCACTCTGGAGGAGCTGCAGAAATCCACAGCTCAGGAGGGAGAATCTGTCCACAGGACAACTATAAGTTGTGCACTCCACAAATCTGGCCTTTATGAAAGAGTGGCAAGAAGAAAACCATTGTTGAAAGAAAGACATAAGAAGTGCCGTTTGCAGTTTGCCACAAGCCATATAGGGGACACAGCAAACATGTGGAAGAAAGTGCTCTGGTCAGATGAGACCAAAGTTGAACTTTTTGGCCTAAATGCAAAGCGCTATGTGTGGCGGAAAAGTAACACTGCTCATCACCCTGAACACACCATCCCCACTGTGAAACATGGTGGTGGCAGCATCATGCTGTGGGGAGGCTTTTCTTTGGCAGGGACAGGTTGATCAGAGTTGGTCAGAGTTGATGAGAAGATGGATGGAGATAAATACAGGGCAATCCTGGACGAAAACCTGTTGGAGGCTGCAAAAGACTTGAGACTGGGAAGGAGATTCAACTTCCAGCAAAACAATGACCCTAAATATACAGCCAGAGCTACAGTGGAATGGTTTAGATCAAAGAATATTCATGTGTTAGAATGGCCCAGTCAAAGTCCAGACCTAAATCCCATTGAGCATCTGTGGCAAGACATGAAAATTGCTGTTCACAGACGCTCTCCATCCAATCTGGCTGAGCTTGAGCTATTTTGCAAAGAAGGATGGGCAAAAATCTCATTCTCTAGATGGGCAAAGCTGGTAGAGACATATCCCAAAAGACTTGCAGCTGGTCTTTTTCTACTGTTTCCAAAAACAACCAGCAACATTGTGAATGTGGCAAACTAGAAATTCTGGATACAGGCAAAATAATGCAATGCATTAAAAAAAAGTTATCGAACTTTATATTTCAGATTTTACCTATATGTAAAGAGGACCTTTCACCACAAGCGCCAAGTCCAGGTCTTTGCATTATTTAATAGGCACTGCTCCACTGATTCTGGAACAGCGACTATTAACAAATACTAAGCGCTGGAGTTAGTGGAGGTGGTGAAAGGTCCTCTTTACATTGTAATATGATTCTGAAAGTTATACCTTATATCTATGAATGAATATATATATATATATATATATATATATATATATATATACTGTGTGTGTGTATATATATATATATATATATATATATATATATATATATATATATATATATATATATATAATATATAATATTCTAACATAAGGTAGTCTTCCTGGCTTGTTCCCTAATTTCGTTTACAGTAGAGACCAAAAAACCATAAGACTCTCCCAGATGAAGAACTTGCTATTGCTTTGGGGGCAGGAGGAATAGTAATACAATCCTAGTCAGCTGTTGGTATGACATTAGAGGTAGGCTGCAAACAGCAGAATGGCCAGGAACAGGCAAATGACAAAAAAAAATTAAAAATCAGTACAAAATAGAATAAATTCTCAAACAGTAGTTGGATCCAGACTGCAACAGTACTTTAAAGATTTAGATGACCAGTGCTCAGACGTAGGAAACTTTAGATAAGGATAGCATCCTAGGAATTACAGGAGGATACAAAGAAAAAAAAATGGTCTTCAGCTAAATTTCCATCATTGGCACACAATCTTCTATTACTGGTTACAAACATGTGAAAAATCCCTTGAAGTTCTAAACAAACTTTTTTTTTTGCACATTCCCAAACCTACTCAAACTGTCATTTTATATTTTTGCCCAGAAAATGATCCATCTTTCTGCTTAGAAATTACCTGGGTTGGAGATCAAAAGATGGTTATCCCTGTATATGGGCAAACTACAATAACATAACCATTTTGCTACTCAGTGGATGGGAGCTTATCTGCAGTAACCTGGTCCTGCCACTGGAGGCAGCTGGGAACAGTTGATTTGGGGGAGGGGGGGAAATCAGGTGTTTGGAGGCTGACTGATCTGATATTGGTATCCTATCCTCAAGAAAGGAAACCTATTTTCTTGTCCTCCACTGGACTCTACTCCAGTGAGCAGTTATTTCCTGTATGTCAAGATGGGCTTGGCTGTAGAAATTAACTGGAGCATCGGAACTGAAGTACTGGGGGGAATTGGTGACCTATATATTGCTGCTTTCACTTTTAACCCAATAAGAGCAAGCATTACCCACCAGAAAAAGAAACTTTTAGGCAAAGAGATATGTCCAGGTTTTTGATGCAGTTTTTGAAAAAAAAAAGTACCATCTGTCCTGACATTAAATCTTTTGGAAATATATTGTTTAACACCTTATGCAGCTTACATTCAGCCCTAGTCGACTGTCTGTACTGTATATATGAAACCAAAACCACAAAGATTAAAACAGGCTTGGATTAAAATAGTTAATGGAAAAACATTGTGTTAAATACATTTCTTTACACTGTTAAGCCATTATTTCTCTGAGTTTTATTTTAGATTTTAGCTTTATTTTTTGGGGCCTGCAGGGATTGACTAAACTATAGAGATGGAAGTAAGCATCAGGAAATTGACTGCATTTTACCCCCAGTGGTTTGTTTTAATATCACGCCTCAATAAGCTAATAAATGCATTCGCTGAGCCATTCTTTATTGGAGGTGTGAAGTGGGATATCGGTTTGATTTGATGAGCTTAAGTCTTCTTGTTGCTCCCAAAATTACTCAAGGGACAAGGAGTAGAAAGAAAAAAAAGACGATACTGGCACTAGCTCAACCTCAACATGGCACAAGAGGCTGGAATAGAATTTTGTGCATCAATTTCAGTGTAGTCTTGGTATATAATATTAGACTACATCAGAAGGCAATAACTATTGGTAATACAAGTTTGCTAAGAAAATGGAATCTGCCTTTTATAGACTTTTCCAAAAAAAAGCTAATACATTGTAAAGCTTCCATTTTATATGTTCCTTTGAGTGTTCTCTTTGTATTCTCTTTCTGGTTCAACTCTTGACACTCCTGCTATGGCCTTCCAATAACTTTGCCATGCTATTGTTTAGCAGGCACATTGTATATTTAGTAGTGGTTGTGCCTGTTGTTACAGTTTGCTAAAGCTTGATAACCTGGCATAGCCAGTAATAAAGATACTTGCTATATGGAGCAGTGTAGACAATAATGGAGATGCGCCACTTGCAGAAGCAGCATATTCATGAATAAACTATATATAAAATGTTTTTTCTCAATTGTACAACTACTTTAATGCTTAAAGGAAGTCTGTCAGAAGAAAAAGCGGTATCAGACTAATCATAGTACCTTACAGGGCGGCTTCTACACTTTCCAAAGATGTCTTTCTTATTCTGCATTGCAGTTTAATTTTCAAGTAAATCAGCATTTTATTATTATGCAAATTAGCTGAAAAGTCCTTTAGGGGCGTGTCTTCTCCTGCCAGGGCTGATTATCTAGAGCAGACAGTGAATCCCCAGTAGGAGAAGAAACGTCCCTAAAGCCTTTTTCAGCTAATTTGCGTCGCAGTCTCTGTAGGCGTAGATTCTGCCGAAAATCGTCAGAGATAAAAAGTCCTGCCTGGACTTTTCTCTCCGCTATTTCAGTATAAAAATGGTGGAAACCCAACGGTCACCCAGTGGACCACATTATATTCTATGGAGTGTCCATGGGTAACTGCTCTTTTAGCAGACAGGCTCTCCATCGTTCAGGTCTCTCAACAGTCAAAAATGATAAAGAGTCCACTGTAAGTGTGAACCTTGCCTAAGAGTAAAACGCTGATTTTCATGAAAATGAAGCTACATGGCAGAGTAAGAAAGATCTTTGGAAAGTGTAGAAGGCGCCCTACAAGGCACTCTCATTATTCTTGTATTGCTTTTCCTCCTGACAGACTCCCTTTAAATTTACCTGAGGGGCACTGGAGGAATGAATCCTGCAAGGTTTTATCATTTACTGCTGTTTGTTTCTTAGTTCAAGAACCAATATGTACATTTTCTCTGCTTTCAACACTAGACTGAATTATACTAGACCATAATAATATATTCTTCACTGGACACTGTAATGGGCATGAATAAAAGAAGTAAATTTTTACCCCTTGCAGTTTTGTTAACTTGCAACTTGCGATATGCCCAATTATTCCCTATGGTGAATGGATCACACAATTTGAGGTTGGTAAATCTAAATGAATATGTAGTAATTTTTTTTTTCCCTCTACATGTTGACCATGTATCTACCTGTTTTTGGAATATAAGGTTAAAGAATGAAAGTGAACATTTGTTGGCACATGCCTGGCTTAAAATTGTAACCACTGAAATTTTAATGCCAACTACTCTATATGGAATCTGTCCTATCCAAAAACCATGCAGCGTATGGGGACATGATTGTTTCTAATGATTTAAAGTATTTAAAATATAAAATGTAAAATTTTATATAGAAAAATGGTATTAACCATCTAGAGCTCATATGTACAGCTGTCTGATGGTGCTAGCGATATCTTGTAGTACACAATCTTAACCCAATTTGCATCTATCATTATACATTAAAAAAAGTTCTCCACCAAAATTTGAGATGGAAGTGATAGCCCTTCCTAATGCTGATGTAACCTAATCTGAAGATTTTACTGAGATGGGGCATGCTTTTTGTCAAGTGTGTAATATGGGTACCTTGTAACTTACTTTGGTTTAGCTGTTCCAATCTACAGTAGTTTCACTGGTTTTTTTTCTACAAGAAGATATAACCAACTCCTATGAGATAGATGTCAGATTCTGAGGACAAATATCATTCATAAGGCCAAATATGACAATCGCTCACAGATAAATCTAAATCCAAAACTTTACTAAATATACCAGTACTGTCCACTGCAGTTGGTCTGCCTTTGCATACTGTATAGGCACTCACACCATATAGGTATAGGAATTCACACCAGCTACTGAGTATCATATATCTGGGATAGAGTATACGCTGAAACACATAATTTTACCCTGAAAACACAAAATCTCTAAGATACATGTTTTCAGGGTTAACCAAATGCTTGCACAGACATGGCTTATATGGTGCACGGCATCTTTCTCTACTTGGCATCTCTGCTATCAGGTGGAAACGGTAGCAAAGGACATTGACAAGGTCACAATTGACAGAATATCAGACCTGACCGTCGTCCTTACTACAAGAACTGCCAGTACTACCTCTGGATTAACTGCATGGATGCCTTACAGGACACCTGGGGACAAGTGAGTCATGCATATAAGCCATGGTGTGTGAACTCTTTAATACTGATCTCTTCATTAATGCGTCTGTGATTATATGTCAATGAGATGGTAGGTGACACATAAATTGAATTATTTATTAACACTATTGGCCCCCTATTTATAACTACATAGCTCTGTGTGAATATTTAACACTTGTGGTACTATCATGGCAGTATGTGATGTATGCCGCACAGCTACTGTATAATTGTGGCTTCCTGTACTGCAATATGTGTCCCTTTTGTGTATAAGCAGAGAGATCCCTGCAAATATTGTGCTAGGACATTGTTCATCTAGTATCTGGCTTACTGGTTATAAGATATAACCTGGTATCTCCCCAACTCATGATGTGTGTTGTGAAAATTGTAATGAATTAGATTACTTTAGTAAAAGGTCTTTTAGATTTTTCGGTGACTTTTAATTTTGATGACTGCATATACAGTATAGGTAGTTTATCTATGTGAATAAAACAGTCAGTGAAACCCTGAATACAACCTCTTTCAACTACTACACTGCACATAGCATGTAGTAATATGTCTTTCAAGAAATAATTCAATCAACAAATTAAAGGGATTCTGTCAAGTTCAATGTACTTCCCAAAACAATAGTGCCATGTAGGGACCTTTAATGGAAGGCAAAATATTCCTCTGTGGCCCAATTAAAGGCCCCTATTATTGGTTTGGGAGACATTTTAGCTTGATAATTCCCTTTTAACCCTGACAATATACATAGTTTCACCGCTCTTACAGTAAAGAATCATCTTCTGTGATGATTTTGAAACCTCATTTTCCCTAGATGTAGAGTATGTCCCTTTTATTATAGTTATGACTAGCATTACACAGATCTCTGAATTAAGCCATATTTATACATATAAGCTAGGACTCCCCTGTCCGTCTTTTTCTCAAATTGAATAAACCCAGTTAATAATAATAATAATAATTATTATTATTTATATAAGCGCCAACATATTCCGCAGCACTGTACAATTTGTAGGGTTCAAGTACAGACAAAAAAGATACATTACAAAGAAATAGTCAATTAACACACTGGGACTGAGGGCCCTGCTCGCAAGAGCTTACAATCTATGAAGTAGAGGGGGTGACCCAGTTTTGGTTACTTATAGAATAAGAATTGTTACTGTGTTGCCTGATAGAGATGAAGAAGGACATTTTGGTGATAGTCATGCCATTTGCAATCTAAGTCTCTGCTATAATTGACTTTTGCTGAAGTTTTTTGTGCAGGTTTTGAATCCAAGGCTAAGGTGACTTCAAAACTCAGTAAAATCATTCCTGTATATTTCCTCTCCCTTGGAGATCTGCTACTAATATTAGCTTTAAAAAAAAGCGCTATTCCGGCAGACTCCAGGCGCCAGAAGTTGCTGCAGTGGACGAAGAGAAGCAGCAATATGCTCCTTTTAATCAATAAGAGTGGAATTGCAGCCCCATCCATTGTATAATGGTGGCACCAGAGTACCCCAGCGCCACCACTATATAGTAGATGGGACTGCAAATTCCACTTCTATTATTTGAATAGGAGCAGAGCTTCCTGTTCACTATGGCAGTTTTCAGCGCCTGGAAACTACCGAAGCAGCTGATCTGTGCGTGGTCGGGTGTTGGAACCCAACAGATCAAATGCTGATCCTATTTTATTGATGGGCGTTAAACATGCATTAGGGGTTGTAAACTCTCTTTTAATGGATATGTCACATGAAACATACAGGGTAGGAGAGCAGATTGATAAATAGTTTTGAGGAGGAGCATTCAGAATATCTTGTATTGCATCAATTTAAATCTATAGTAAGCTCTTTTCCTGGTTAGAAATTCATTGACACCCTTCCCTGTGTGAGTGTGCATACAGATACCTATTGGACCACCCACTGGACCTCTAAGCATAGAAGGAGCAAGGATTAAACTGAATAAAATACAAGTTATACTTTTTCCCACATAACTATTTATCAATCTTCTCGGCTTTTTCCGCTCTATTACATGTCTTAAGCTCAGACACCATATTCAAAATGAAAAGTTTCCTTATAAAAGGGTGACTGGCACTAAATGTGGTTATGACTTTGAAACCATCATGTCCTCTATATGTACATCTAATAAGATACACGTGCTGAAGGTACAATTTTAGTTGTTTTCTAAAGGCAACAGGTCAATCTCACAACAATAAATCAGTTGGACTCAAAAGCCAAGCCAATTTTGTACAGCGTCAAGCTGAAGAGGCCGCTTTGAATACAGCTTTCTTCTCATGTATGCATTAGTATGATCAAAGAGCCATCACAAATAATGGAAACAAGATAGCTTTATTACAGCTTGTCTGAACTTTGTTGGCGTGCTGCTTTTCTTCTATTTCTCATCCTGCATGGATATAATATATTCACACATTTTTGATATGACTCAGAACACAGACCAAAAAGAAAACAGGTGATGTGTGATACATGCACTGGACTGACACAGATCAGAAAAAAATCTATATTTCATGAGGGCAATGGCTTTTATTTAGATCCACATTCACAAAAAAAACAGAAAATACTGTAGAATTAATAAAATCCTCTTAGGACACCAAATGGTGTACAGAAATACATAGGACTGTCAAAGATATGCTAATAGAATCCAGACCAACCCCCTGCAATTGATATAATGTACTTAGAGTAATTTTAACAAATGGAATAGCAATAAGATTATATTGGAAGCTACTGATCAAATAAGTTAAAAAACAAAATAACATGTAATGGGAAAAAAATGGGAAAATAAAGAAGGGCTTTCCTAAACTTCTACTCTTAACCCAGTGTCCATTGGTAATGCTTATAAACAATCTGCAGCATCAATAGGTTTCAAAGATTGCACTGGTACTGAAAGTGTTTAGGGCAGACATGGATATAGGCATAGGTGGTATGCATCCAGTTCTCCCTGGTTCTGCCAAAGTGGTTGTTAATAATGCCACTGGTTCTCAGAACTGGGGGAAGAGGTGCCCTGACCCAGTTCTGAGCCCTGGGTAGGCCAGGAAGCCATAGGCCGCAACCCACCTTAGACTTATGGACTAAAAATGCTGGGAAGTGAGAGGTATCAAATCATTACTCACTGGTCTGCTCCACACTCCTTCTCTGTTCTGGGCAAACAGGACACATGATAGCTCCGCACCTGGAGCAGAGGAAGAGTAGGTCTGGGAAGCAAAGCAGTGAGTAATGAACCCTTACTCACTGCTTCCTCCCAGTAGTTTTGGGGTACTGAAGATGCCATTAAACTGCAGAGAAGCACTAAGGTGAGCATTAAACTCAGTGGAGGCACTGAGGGGGGGGGGCATATAACTTTGTGTGGGGACTGAAGGATCATTTGACACTGTGGGGTAGTACTGAGAGAGAGAGCATATGCGCAGATCAGGGGCCTGCCATGGTTGGTGTTCTTGGCCAGCATGGTCGTTGTCGTCGTCAGTCTCCTCCCCTTGCTGTGTCTGTGACATATCAAGGGCCCCTTCTACATCCAAGAGAGAGTACTCCTCCTCATCTTCTTCCTCCTCTTCCAGTCTAGGTGTCCCAGTTTCCTTACCATGATGACACTGACCCCGGAACCTTATCCTCCTCCATCAACAAAGGGCGATGATGTTGACTAAGCAGAGGAAACTATTCCTGCTCTTCCATCCTTCATTTCATGAGCGTAAGAGTTTCCTGTAAGATATATAATAGAGGGATCACATTACTGATGCTGCAGTCATCCCTACTCACAAATTTGGTGGCTTTTTCAAAGGGCTTGAGAGGCTGGCACACTTCCCTCATGAGCCTCCAATGACCTATCTCGAAGTAAAACATTGTCCCTGTGGTCTGCTGCATGCAATAATTGTTCATTACCTTCTGCTGCTCAAACAAATGCTACAGCATGTTTAAGGTGGAGTTTCACAAGGTTGGAACATCACAGATAAGGCGGTACAAAGGCAGACAGTTTTGTCACTGCAAATCGAACAGTACGTTTTTGCAATGCCAGAATGGCTAAAATGTGCAGACATTTTTCTGGCCATGAGGAACACCTCTTTTAAGCCACTATACAGGTTAATAAAGCCTTGAACCGCCAGATTAAGGACATACGCCATACAGGGACAATGTCCTATTTGTCCTAGCTGCAGCACAGTAACAATATTGGTGTCCTTGTCACTGATAACTATACCCAGTTGGAGTCGTCTCATTAATTTCAAAACCGCATGGCAGCTCCTCTAAGTCTGCCTTGGGCAGGCTTTTTGGATTTTTGCCCTGTGCAGTGGCTGGAATCTTTAATATCACCACTGTCACCATCCTGACCCAGTTTCTAGGTCCTATCTGCAAAAGAATCATTATCGGCAATGTCATCATCATCATCTTCCCAGCTGGTTTCTGACACCTCATTGTGGCCATGCACACCCTCAGAATTTACTCCTCCAGATATCCCCCTAACTCCCCTACCAAAACGACTACCAGTAATAGTACCACACCGCTTGCCACTACTACCTCCACCACCAACAGTGATCGTGTCTTCCTCCTCTGCTTGCACACAATGCTGACTGTTCTCATCAAAAAGAGGAGGAAAATTGCTCTTACTAGGAGAAATAGATTGCTCAGTAGCTGCCACATCACTATCAGGGATCTCTGTCAGTGAAGAATATGAGGAGACACAGTTGACAATCCAAAGGCCCTGCAGTAAATTGTATTATGTAGGAGTAGGAGGAACACACAGAAGCCTGACTCAAGATCACATCACATCTTGGATGCAGTATTCTCCTTTAACTGAAATGAGCCAGCTAAATAATCAAAAACTTCATCAACATTTTGAGGAAGTGCAACAATCCTGTTGGATACTCGCAGTGCCACCAAAACTGGAAGCAGTGTTGCGCTTGCCACCCACATTCTTATTGTTAGTATGTGCACAAGTGTTTCCTTATCCCCCTCCTTTTATCTGTCCCCTGCCCTGTTTCTTTGCAGTCATTTTTTACTGCACAGAAACAGTAGTGCTTAATTATTAAAAAAAAAAAATGCTGAAATAACAGAGATTCTTTTTATAGATTAGCTGAGGCTGCACTACGGTGCATATATATATATATATATATATATATATATATATATAACAGAGATGCTTAAGCAATGAATACTTTTTCTCAGATTAACAATAAAGCTCCATCACACTGTGTATTTGGTCACCAGAGCAGAAAATTTTAGATTTGCGCTGATGACATTAGCGCTTTGCAGTTAGAATAGCAGTATGTATTTGATGAAAAAATGTAAACTCTTGCCAAAATTCCTTTTTAACAAAATATA
Organism: Leptodactylus fallax; assembly: GCA_947044405.1. Lineage (NCBI taxonomy): Eukaryota > Metazoa > Chordata > Amphibia > Anura > Leptodactylidae > Leptodactylus > Leptodactylus fallax. The sequence continues at coordinate 5,979,419 of CAMRHE010000073.1, read as the reverse complement.
TTTCACTAATAGGATTGTCTTGTGAGTGTAAAAAAAATAGGGTGTTTAAAGAATTTCTATAGAGAAATTGCTCTATTGCACAACAGACAGATAAAATTAGATATTTGGAAATGAAAGAATTAACAGTATGTGTAAGCAACAGAAGCACAGTCACTGTCTATGAACATATTCTATCAATATTGTATTATAGAACTAATTTGTCTATGTAATTGCTTGATTCTCTAAGTTCTCCTAGTCCTCTAACTATTGTTGAAATTCCTACTGCTTTTTTAGAACTAAGCTAGCTTGTGATTACTTGAGATGGATCATAGATCTATTTGCATGGCCTTCACTAAAGGCTGATCACAAACTTTTATACACCATATGACATCAGCACTGTAAGGTCCACCTACCACTGAGAGGTTGTAAGGTTTTGCTACAACATCACAGTGACTCACAGACAGTGTCATTGCACTCAGAGTCATTGCACACGTCTCCCTGTACTTCCTGGCTAAACATGTGGCGGTGGCCATTTTCTCATAGCACAGACTTTTTTGTTCATCAAAGTGAATTATTCGCCATTTGTACAGTTCCGTTATAAACCAAACAATTTGGAATATTTGAGTCAAATCCAGTTTGTGACAAAGTGGTTTGCCCATCTCTATATGTAATTCCCATAATGCAAGTTTTATAAATTTGATAAGATGTTCTTAAGATCCATCAAGGTTATATTACCGTACCAGCTCCAATCTCCATGGGAATGATTCATTAGCTGTCAGATCCCTGTCCCTATGTCTGTTATTGAACAGTGATGTCATTTTATGTATAATACTCATCTGAATATAATGAATAATTCAACTACTCATTCTACGCTTACTTAGTTTTCCTGTACCCTTTTTCACAGGTTTATCAAATCTATAAGGCACATTAGCATAAATAGGTTACAAAAGCAAAGATATAGAGTTAGATTTAATAACGATCACAAACTGAGTGTAATAAATGGTAATTAGCAAATGTCTGGACAATGGAAAAAAAAACAAACAGCTGAATATACATGATCCATAATAAATGAATTTCCAAACCTGTCATGTCACACAAAGGTAATCAGTAATTCCATTTTATGCTTCACAAATCTTCTGCACAAGTCCTGCAGATCTACAATGCAAATACATTTTTCAGGCATTAAGTTCATTGCAAAATGTTAATTTTGTGTTCTGCATATCATATATATCCCCAAAACATGACCTATGTGACATGTGACTAAAATAAATTTGCTTTACTCAAAATTTGCAATCACCTGACATATAAAGGGTGGCAAGATCACTTTTTTCCTGTCATATTTTGAGGATACAGATAAAGAAATGAGTGGGAACTAATAAAGAATTTATTCTTTGAAACTTAAAAGCAGTTATCTTCCACATTTTATAATATTTATTAGTGCTCTTACTCACCTGTCCTGGGTCAGTATTAACAACTGTGGCAGGTCTGTGCATTTGAATACAGGTCCCCGTGCTGTTTGTGCCTGGTGACCGCTGCAGCTAGTTATAGTCCTCAGCAAACACCTCTTCACAAACTGCATGCCACGGGATGTTGCTGCAGTCATGTGGCGTGTGAAGGAGTCTCCGCAGGGGCCTGGGATTGGCTGCAGAGGTCCCTTCGCTCTAATGAGACGTTTCAGGCAATGTCAGCCAGGGGACCTTTATGCAGATAAAAAGGAGCCAATACCGGGGACAAGTGTGTAATATTTTGTTATATTTATGGCCTTACAAGCAGCACTAATAAATAAATTGACTGTCCACAATTCCTGAAAATGATACCACTCGCAACAGGAGAGGTGACTAGGAGAGTCAGTTTCTACTATCTAGGACTAATCATGCCATAGCTGTGAAGTTGTGACCAAACATGGCCAAATTTTTCTAAAATGACTGATAACATTTTTCAGCGGACAGAAGTCCACCATCGATAATAACTAGTGATTTTCAAATGATGGTTTGTCAAAATTGTCCATTTTGATCTACTTTTTTCTCATTTGTATGGACAGCTTAAGCAGGGTGACTAGACCATCATCCCAACAATCACGCCTTATGTAAAGCCATGTATGGTAAATAGAGCCTGTGTTGCAACACACAGGTTCCCTATTATGGAACAGATGGTACTCCATACATGAAGCATGTACATATGTAGCAAAGTTCAACATTACATTAGTATGCTGTGCCATGATATCTTGTCATATCAGACAACAAAATCCATTTAAATCTACTGAAAGTTGTGTTAATACTCTGTGCCACAGTGTAGTTATGTTTTATTTCTACTGTCTTATTTAGATCCCACCTTTGGGAACTATACTGGTCGTCATCATGGGGGTCTCCTGATTCCTGTCTTTCCTGGAAATTCTAATTTGTAAAACTTACATTCCCTACATATTATGATATGGAAAACAAATCCACTTGCTAACCAGGCGGATTTGTTGTTTATATGCAAGCTATATACTGTATGGCATCCCTGTAACTATATACTAAACCACATAAAACAGCACAATATGTAGCTAAGAAAACATAAAACAGAAGTTAAATGATATCCTTCAAGAAAATAAAAAAACTAAGGCTATGTTCACACCTACTTCGAGGGCACCTTTTTAGAAGCCTCTGGTGCAGATCCCACCAAAAATCAGACAAAAAATTCTTTTTATCTGACAAAATGAAAGATATCGTAATAGACCCCTTTAGAGCCTGTGGGTCCATGGTGGTCAGTTTGTGTCCATCATATGACAAATCCACCTCCATTGACATTTACATTTTTCTGTTGCTATAATGGAGATGTGAAAAAAGCCTTAAATATATTATAATAATAAGCACAAAAATTCTAATTTATTAAAGAAGAAAAGTATTTCTTTTCAGACATTAACCCCTGTGCAGATAATGAGTGGCTTACACTTCTTATTACGCCTCTTTATAATAGTCATCATTTGCAGCAGACTTAGTGTAACATGATATTTCCTGACTGAATCCTTAAGTGCATGACAACTGCCCTACAGGAAGTGAGACTGGAAATCAGTGCAGGAAATGGCTACGCACACATTTATAGATGGTATCTATGAGCAGAAATCTGTCACTTGCCTTTTATAGTGTATACATTCAGCTTAACATGAATCATTTTTTATCATTTAGTTTTTAGGTCCAAAATTTTGTGTTCATGAACTCTTTAACACATTGGTCTAATGGTTGAAACTTAGTTTTGCTGATACTGAACTCCAGATCTTCTGCATAGACATAAAAAGGGGATTTCCAACACCACCCGCTCCCCCTCCCAAAAAAAAAAGGGGGGGGCAGCAATTGATTTTAAGTTATATTCACCCCTTCTTTCCCCTCCATTCCAATGTGACCTCAGTAGTCTCCCTTTCTGGCATGACTAGCCACTCAAGTGACCATAACAGACAGTTACAGACCTCTGCGGGCATACGTGGTAGTTGGTCCATGTCATCACTGCAGTGATGACAAGTCATATTATTGCACTTTTTTTTTTTTTTTTTTAATAAACTTTAAATATTGCAGTAATGTTCAATAGACTTGAACAGGACACCTCTGCAGTACCCATAATTTTACTGCGGAATATACAATGAGTGAGGAACGCAGTGCTCCAGCATGTAAGCAATGCTGGGAGCTGTGTACATTGAGAAACAACAGTGGGACTTCCAACAATCTAAAATTGATGGCCAATCAAAGTAAACTTTGCACCATCTAAAACTAATGAATCCTGTTTGTAGTTTTAGAAATATTTATAAATTTGTCATATGGACCTTCATAAATATGTCTCGGACATGCCAAAATTCTGGCTCATTTTTTCCAATTCACTAAAAAATTAAAAACCCGTCTCTGTTGCCCACGTGCCAAAATTCTGTTTCAATTCAAACTTCAGACCAAATAATAAATGTGGATAGAAAGGTTGTTGCTCAAATATAAATGTGAACAAAAAGTAATAAATAGAACAACTAAAACGTAACTTTTAATTTTTAAAGTACGTATAAAATGTGTGTTACAGCACCATGATGAAACACAAGCAATGGTTATCCGCTCAAGTGATATAAAATATAGTACCCACTCAAAGAGTATGCATATTGTTCACCCCAAAATAGTGCTCACATTTAAATCAGCAGCATCTATAGCATATGCACCTTTAGGGGTTAAAGTAATATACACCTCTGTAGCATGTCCTGATTATGAGGCTATAGTGGGCAATGAAAAGGTGTGGGTGACGTTTACGTATGACCGCAGTCATACTAGCACAGATGTTTATCCGCTCATCATAGTGCTTTAACACACATTTTATACGTACTTTAAAAATTAAAAGTTACGTTTTAGTTGTTCTATTTATTACTTTTTGTTCAATTCAATCTTCAACTAAGTTTACACCACTTGGTCATTGAAGAAGAAAATCTGCACCATATTCGTACTTATTTTTCTCAAAAATGTGTTGTAAAGTTACACTTTTAAGCTGAGGCCCCACGTAGCAGACCGCAGCCAAAAAGCGCCGCCAAAAAGATTGTGACGGAGTTGCATCACGTTTTTTTTCCTCTGCGGACTTTCTGCTTTCATTATACCTATACGGGAACTGCCAGCGTTTCTGTAGGTATAATTGACATGCTTCGATTTACAAAAACTCAACTGTTTTTGAAACTGCGGCGTGTCCGCTGTGGATATTTTTATGCAATGTGTAGATGAGATTAGCCAGAATCCCATCCATATTGCAGGTACTGTAAAACGCCAGGGCCAAACCATGGCGTTTTTGCAACATATGGCCACGGCCTCAAACTACCATTCTGATGCACATTTTTCAATTGTATAGAGCCAGTCATAGTTTTCTGTTCTTTCTGCTCATAAAAGTGTTTGAAATGCGCCACATCATAATTTTTGGCACAAATGTAGACAGAAAAGTGTCGTACTTCTATTGATATATACGCTCCACTGTGCATTTAGTAGTCTGAGAAGCTGGGGGTTATTTTACCGAAATGAAGATGGGACTGGGAATCAGAGAATCTGCACAAGAAAGATTTCATTAAAGACTAAAAAGTAGGTATTTTTGCATTCATTGTGAAATTCTTATCATGAACCAGAGGGTCGCTTTAACTATGTTAGGAATGTAACAGAAGACAGAAGGATTATATACCATATATATCCTTTGATGTAACAAACAAACACGAACATGTTTGGTAAAAAGAGACTTCGTATTAGCATCTCATCAAAAGAATAGGAAATGAAATGCAGGAACATTAGACAATGATGAATCTTGAGAAGAATAAGAGATGCTGAATAAGACAATTGCACCGTATCGTACTGATGATATGCTGAGATATATATATCATTATATATATAGTTACACTGTCACAAAATACTGAAAACGTATTTTACATTATAGCTGATCTTTCTTATTAATATGGATGTTCTAGTATTTTATAACTTTGAACTTTGAACCAATTGGTTTTGTATATAGCGATATGAAATATTTTCCCAAGATCAAAGGCAAATATATCATACAAAGCAGAATGTAGCTGGAGGGAGGGGGTCCAGCTTGTTTGGTTACATTCCCTTTCCCATCTAGGTTGTTATATATTGGGGAGGTTTGTGGTTGCATAAACAGCATCTGGGGTGGAACATATGTCAATTTCTGCCATAGGTCTCTAAGACCACCCTTGTTCTGGATGCCTTTTTTAAATAACTATTTGCCATACTTGACCTACCATAATTCTGCTTGGATAGCTGCAGTTGTATGCAGTCTATTTGTATAGGTAAAAACTTGTAAGTCTGGTGCCCAGAGCAAAAGAAAAAGATATACTACTGTCTTGTGTATCTTACAGATGTTATTTAAAGGGGTTAAACATGGCTTCATTCTTCTAAACACAGTGTCAGAACTGTCCAGGTGATAAGTGTGGTATTCACTTTAGTAGAGTTAAACTGAAAAATCATGGACTGGTGTGGTATGGTTTCTGGAAGAAAGCAGACATAGCTTTTCTAATGCAGAGAAACCTTTTTAAATATGGAGAATATTAAAAATAAGAGAATATTTTGTGATTTCCGTGATAAATTGTCACTGTATTTTGAGTAATTTTGACAGCTCCTAGGAAGATCTTCACTATTATAGTTTTCTATATTTGATGATAATTGCTCTCAATCTAATTTGATTAAGTCGCATAGATTGATTTGTAACCCTTTCTAGACAATCATGTGTTGTGTATAAGTTTTTGACAGGTGTGGAAAAAAATGTAGCAAAGTAAAAATGGTTGCAAAAATAGAGGTGTTAATAGTTTGTGTCACTTAACAAAATGGTATCCTCAATGCTGAGCTATAGAGGCAGATACTTCTTCTCCATCATAGAATGTGTTTGGTTGGCTCCAAATTTTTTCTTCAGCAGAGCAACAACCCCGAACATATAGCTAGTGTCATGAAGAGCAAGCAGTCCTGGAAGAAATCTGATCATCATCATCATCATCATCCTCCTCCTCCAGTCTGTTTGGGATTACATGAAGAGACAGAAGGATTTGACCAAGCCTACATCCACAGAAGATCTGTGCTTAGTTCTCCAATTTATTTGGACTAACCTTCCTGTTGAGTTCCTTCAAAAAATGGTGTGTAAGTGTACATGGAAGAATTGGTGGATGTGTTTATATTTCTCTCTTGTTCATTCACTTAATTTGACAAAAACAATATTAACACTTCTATTTTTGAAAGCATTCTTTGTTCATACCCAAACCTTTTGCACAGTACTGTATAAAATGTTAACATATTTATTGATCCTTTCTGATTTTTGCAGTGTAAAAAGTTGCAAACCTTGAATTTACTTCTTTTTTTTTTTTTTTAAGGCCGGTTGTACCATGAATTGTCATTTTGTGCCGCCCATGCCACATCCTTGAAAAGGGGGCGTGACTGAGGTTTCTGGTGGTGGGACCATAGTCCCTGCCAGATTTATCATCAACTCACTTCAGGAGCTTGAAAATGCCAGTCTTCATATGTCTCCCCCAATGAGTTTTATGTCTAAGTTGTTTTATGTTATGGCAGTCAAAAATACTGTTTCCGCAAAAATCAAGTGCTCCTAAGACTATATTGAATCACGACTCTTGGATATTAAGCTTTGGTAACTTGGTTACTTAGGGGTTAAGAATTTAATAGCCACTTATAAAGGTGAATTAAAATAGTTTGGAAGTCTACAAAAAGGCTTACTAGACTTGTTATAACACTAGCATAGATTGAATTATTTGCTATTAGACTAGGGCTACACAATTGAATGATATGGATAATAATAATGATCACAATAATTGCAAGGTCAATTGCAACTTTTTTTTTTTTTTTTGCCGTTGTTGTTTTATGGTTGTAATGATCACAAGTGACACTGTACTGCATTAAAGGCAATAATTCAGTTAACAGTTACATATTAGGACATTGCTATTGCATATGCAGTATATGTTCCCCCGAAGATGATAATTGACGTCCATGTACAGCATGCTATAAAACATTCCTGGTATGTGTATATCTGCTATGTATGACATCTGCTGACTCTTGCTGACTAGCATGACTGACATGATTATGTCTTGTCTCTCCAGTCTTAACCCTTACAGCTACGATGAGAACTGCCTGAACATTAGTGAAGATCACATCCCACTAGCTGCCTTGCCATTGCTGGCCATTTCTTCCCCTCAGTACCAAGATGCAGTTGCTATGGTGATCAGCAGAGCAAACCAAGTTTACAATGAATTCCTCAAGTCTCCAGATGGAGCTGGCTTTAATGGACAGGTATTATTACAGTGTGTTTGGATTTATTAGAGTATCTTATCACTATAAAAGAAAATATTTCACTGCAAGAAAAAAAATGTAAAACTATATGGCATGTACGTCATAAGCTATACATTATATCAAATATTGCAGCTATGTATACGTACAATAGGCCCTATACAGTAGAATACAGGTAAATAAATATGTACATGTGATGAACCTTTCTCATTGGCTTGCTATTCCTTCTACTGCTATACTTTGAAGAGTTACCTCAAGCTACTAATAAAAATTGTGCTAAAAAAAAAAAAAAATTTCTAAATGAAACCAATCACAGTAAGTTTACAAAAAATGCACGTAAGAAATAAATCTGCGAGATAAAGATGTGTTTGGGTATTTGCTTTTGTGACACATGTTGGGAACACCTTTTGTTAAGAGGACACAGGTAAGGCTAAGGCCCTACGTAGGGGGCCACAGCAAAAAAGTGCTGTGGGAAAAACCCCTGCGGAGTTTCTGTAGGTATTAGAGATGAGCGAATCGAAGCTGACGAAGTGGAATTCGATCCGAATTTCAGGAAATATTCGATTCGCATCGAATCCGAATTTCCTCACACTTCATGGTAACTAATCGCATTTACTTCAAAATGGCTACTGTACATGTTAGGACATGGGGAAAGGAACTCTGGGAATGCGGGATCACCAACAATGCTATGCGTGCAGCTAATCAGCAGCCAGCCCTGTGATGTCACAACCTTTTAACCCCTTCGCGAGCGCCCACAGCATGTTTGACCGCTGCATCCAAGGTGTTAAAACCCACGATCGGTTATGGAGCAGGGTGTTAGCTATCAGTTACAGCTTGGATGCCGTGGTCAAATATGATCGCGGAATCCAAGGGGATCCGCCATTTTGCCGCCCACCCCGGCTCTCTGCAGCCAATAAATAGCTGTTTTATTAACGCGATTTGCCGAGATTTAATTCGGATTGAATAGAATCGTATTGGAAAATTCGGCGAAGTTGCCGAATCGAGTTTTTGAATACTTCGCTCATCTCTAGTAGGTATAATTGACAAAATGCGATTTCCATATTTCTGCAGTGTGTGGATGGATTTGCTAGAATCTATGCAGAGATGCCGCGTTTTTTTCCGTGCTACTTATGCCACATCGGGCCCCGGCCTTACACAGACAAAGGCCTGGCCATAATGAGCACTGATCAACTATAGAACAACCTGAATGACAATTTAAAGGGATTTTTACACAGGCTGATTCAGTGCCCATGTAGGGGGAAGAACAATTATTAATATCCTGTTTTACATCAGAAGATATGCTGCTATATATGTGGCTGATTGCTCATGTTTACAAAGAGCAATGATCAGGTGACCTTCGTTTTTTTTTTTTGTTTTTTTTTTAAACTTTTTGACTCTTCTCACACAAACGATGTATCCATATAACGATGCCAATTCCTTTCATCATCCTTCACATGTCATTAAAGTCAATTCATGTGAACGGGGCTATTCACATGACCGATATATATATATATATTTATTTTTTTTTAATGGTCATTTTACATATCGGTTATCATCTCAATAAAGCCTTACTGTCATCAACAAGTTACAGAGGTAGGGTACACAAAAGCAAGCTTTAGGTTAGTTGCGACACTGAAGAATGGAGAACTTGTTACTCATAGCTATTGTATTTTTGAGTTTTGTGGGCTATTATTATAACTTCAGGTTAAAATTATTTTAGTTATACAAATGCAGCAGGGCTGGATGTTTTTTGGTATAAGGTGCTCGGCTATCATAATGAGTTTCCTGTAGTTTTCTATAAGGCTACAGGTAAACCTATTTATCCTCTTAATTCAATTATTTATTGCAATGTATTATACACAACAAACTGTTAGAGGACAAATTCAGGATATCTCCATCTTTATATCTCTTTAACACTGGAAATGTTAACTCGCTTTGATAGAGTCAAAGAGATGAAGTGAAATGATAGAGATTAAAGATTTAAGCTGATCTTTGATGTTGGAGAGGCACAGCTGCCAAAAGACTGTCGGTTGTCAAGTTATTGGTTCTAGTTCTATAGCTGCTGCTCTAAGTTAAAGGTATTGGATGGTTTACCTCTCATGGTTGAGATGTACAATCTAAGCTTCTAGAACAGAGTAATAAAGCAAACTGTAAAACCGTGCCCAGCATTGTTGCTGCAACAAGATAACAATCTGATTCCCACATTTTAGATAAAGTATATAAAAAGATAAGACATTATCCCAGAGCAATAAAGGCCATTCTGTCTAGTAAGATCCTCACAGACCACAAAGCTCAATACAGCCTGTACCCCTTAAATGTCTCATTGGGGATATAGTATAGTGTAGTTACAAGGCTCAGTATCGCAAGTGGTACCTGGCTAGTTTTGCCCTTCTAGCTTCTTCATGGGTCACCATCAGGAAATTTTTAAAACACAGTAAAATTTTTAATTATATCTGCAAAAATGTTTAACTTTTTAACTTTCAATACCGGACCCCTCAATGGAATGATACCAGAGTGGAGATGTTTGCCCATAATGCACAGCACCACTTTTGTGTTGATTTTTTTTTTTCCAGATACCTGAAACCAACTGTTAAGCAAAGTGGTGGAGGGGGTGTTGATTTGGGATTGTTTTGGAGTCACAGGCCCTGGGCACCTTCAAGTCATTGAGTAGATCATGAACTCCTGTGTATATGGCTATACCATTTTGACTTCATTTTTAATGGAAAAAACAGGAATGTGTATGAAGTTTGTTCATCTGAGGTTGGATTTACCTAATTTAATCCTTTCCTGAAATCCTCCAAGATAGTAAGGCGGATGTTAGGAGCTGAGTGACTGCAGGGTCTCTGCTGTATTATACAGCAGAGACCTAGCGGCAATGCCTGCGAAGAGTGCCCGCACTGATCATGGACATTAACCTTAAGACCAAGGCACCATTTTCTTTAAAATTGTATAATTAAAAAGTACATCTGGCCTTATGAAGCCCCATATATGGAAATATAAGTGTCAGAATATGGCGACTCCAAAAAAAACTTTTTTTTTTCAAAGTTTTGGATTTTTTTAAGGGGATAAAACATGCCAAAATCTATATAAATTTGGTATTTCCATAATTGTGCCGACCCACAGAATTCAGGTTTCCAGTTACCATTTTGGTTGCAAATGCAGTCTTTTGTCTAATTCCACCCCATTCTGAATTTCTTTTCAGCGTCCCAGTACATTGTACAGAATATTAAATGGAACCATTACAAAGTACAATTTGTCCTGCAAAAATTAAGCCCTTGTATGGATGTATGAACAGAAGAATAAAAAGCTATGGCTTTTGGAAGGTGGGGAGTAAAAAATGAAAATTCAAAAATTGAAAAATGGCTGTGGCAGGGATGGGTTAAAGACCTTCTAAGGAACAAATGTTTTTCTTTCTGTCATGATACGTAAAACCTTAGAAATCAAAGACTGTGTGGTATACTTTGTTTTTCCCGTGACTGTATTTTGAGTAAATGTTTCTGCTGAGGTCAATTCATCCTTACAAATCCAGTCCAGTCTGCTCATATCATTGGATAAATCCCAGCTCTGATAACACAGATCCAAGCTGCTCATCTCTAATTAGGTTTACCATCTGTCTGAGGGAAGTAGAATAAACATCACTGCCATTGACTTTCACGGCCATTATTCAGAAGAATGTGAACAACTTTGTTATTGTTAGAAAATGCACAATAACGTAATGCTCTGACAATGGATTACTATCGCTCCTGTATATTCTTCATACTCCATGTTACAAAATCATAGAGTATCTTGAAACCAAAAGAGAGAAAAAATACAGCTGCACTTAAAAAGGACCTTTCACCACCTCCAACAAGTCAAGCTCTTCACATCAATTAATAGCTGCTGCTCCATTGATTCTGGCACAGTTGGAATTTTTTTCTCTAGCCCCCACTATTCCCAAATGCTGTTATTTTTGGCTCCTGATATACGATTTAGACTCTGTACTGTCAGGAGGGCAGTGTCAGGCAGACAGACAAGGGGTGTGATTCTGAGCTCTGACACTGGCTGCCTCTCATTGGAGATCTCACACTGCCCTTCTGATATTACAGAGCTCAGGAATTGTGGGCGCTAGACAATAAATTCCACCTGTACTGGAACCAGTAGAGCTACACCTATTAACAGATGCTAAGACCTTGAATTGATGGAAGTGGTGAAAAGTTCTCTTTTAAGCGGCAAGATGATGCAACTGACCAAAGTTTCTGTAGTTAAACTGCGATCGGTACGTTCACCAATCATGGCTGTTAGCTGTGCCTGTCTACTGTATCACAGCTGGCACTTACTACATATGATGTGGGCTCAGTTCCTGAGCCTGTGCCATATTGCCTTAGAAACATCCATTGTACATGGATTTGTACTGAGGCGTTAATACAGCTACACCTCTAAAGTCGTGCACCTGCTTTGATAAATTTAGTTATGCTACTGGGCTTGGAAAATCAGTAGTGCCAAGTGAAAGGATGGTTGCTGCTGATTTTCTTTGGCATATAAATGACAAATTTTGCAGCAAGCTTAATTTGTACAAAAATGGACATAAATTATGGTGCAAATCTATGCCAGCTCCTAACTGGCATAGATCCATAGATCTGCTTGTCCAACATAGACTGCCAAAAAGATGCGACAAACTTATTATGCAGTGTGCACATCTTATTAAATTTCCCCCTATGTGCTATGTGCCATAATACACAAAGGAAAAAGTATTTTTTGAGTGTAGTTAGTGCTCAAAATGTAATTAATTTAATAGACTCATTTTCAGATAGAAGGCATGATCACTTTAACCCCTTAAGGCCTAGTTTGATATTTTTTTCATTGTCACACTAAAACCCATAACTTTTTTATTTGAGTGCCATATGAGGACTTGTTTTTTGCACATGTTGTGCTTTTTTATTGTACCATTTTGGAAAACTTTTAGCTTATTGATCAAATTTTATAAATGCTTTCTTAGCGGGATGGCAAAGTTCAAAATTTTGCGTGATTCACTGAGTATCATAAATAGCATGTTATCTTTATTCTACTGGTCACTACGATTTTGGGAATACCACATTTATATAGGTTTTCTTATGTTCTACTACTTTTTCACAATAAAATCACTTATTTTCCAAAAAATTTGTCATCTTATTTTGAAAACCTTTTTTTCCCCATCTTCAAGACTATGTTAGAGCTTGTTTGCGGGATCAGCTGTCATTTTCATTGGTACTGATTTTTTCTAATTTTATTTTTGAGGCAATGTGACCAAAAACAGCAATTTTGTTGGAGTTTTCACTGCTCACAGTTGTTAGAGGACAATGTCAGCGGTGTGTTAAAGCTGAAATCCTTTCCCATTAGCATTGGCTCAGCTCCAGAGCCAGCACCTTCTTGATGTACTATTATATTGGTCTGCAATAACAGCACTGACTCCTAACATAATACTACGCTATGGGGCAGGAATGGGTTAAATGAGCACAGTCATTTGAACAAGCTTTGTATAAATGAATAGTACAAGCGATAAGAATATTTTTAGTATATCTTAACAGAGAGAAATGCCTTTTTTTTTTTTTCTATTAATTCTGAATTTCTTTGAATTTTATACAGTTTACACGTTAAAGAATATTTCAGATTGATACAGAGTACAATGTTGATAAGTGTCATATACAGCAACATTAAGTAGAAGTATAAGTAGTCATAAAACAATGGTGAGAATCACAAATTGGAGTACAATAGAAGAAATGCCTTTTTCTGCTCTTATAAGGCAGTTTCCTAGCTTCCATTCCTTTGCTAAATTTCCTTTCACTTTGAAAATTATTGTTCCCAGATGACTCATGTCTACAGAGAGGGAAGGGGGAGGACTGAACCGGAAGCTCAGGCAGATGTATGTCCTGCATGTTCTTGTAGCTGTTTTTGAGAGAGACAAGTTTACAGCAGATTCTCCTCTACTTACTGTGTGCAGTGTATGGCAGCTTGTCTCTACCCATAAGTTCAAGGAGAAATGAAAACCAAAGAAAAGTTCTACAGTTATTTACAGTCTTCCCCTCTGCAGGCTATAAGTCATATAATGACCAGAATTGTGTTACTCCTCATCTATAGACAGAAAAGGGCTTATTCACACAAGTCAAATGAAGTGACAGGTACACTTTCAGGTAAATAGCTAGAATAATTAACTGATGACTGTGTCTATGGGATAATCCATTGTCATGATTCTGTTAGTCCTATAAATCCTATTTATATCATGGTGGTAGTTAGTATTCCTTGTAGTATGTCGTGTCATTCTTTCATACTCCTCTATTTTGCATGATTACTGTATTTTGATATCACCGAGGATGCACATTGTATCCCCAAGGACATGTATGCAATTCCAAAATTAGATTGCAATGCACCATAGCCAGCATCGTTCCTCTAGCCTAGGGATCAGTGATATTCCCAGTAGTAAGCAAGCTGCTTCTGTGTAAATGAGATTTTAGTGTCACCCATGTCATGCTATGTCACCCATCACAGATGAGAAGGAAATTAATATAGCAAACTAAGTACAGCCATCTATATAATGATGCAATGAAGAAAAAGCTAGATGTGTACTTTACTATTATACGCATTCTAGCCCTTGTCTTGCCCTTATCCTTCCTATTTCTTTTTTCTTTCATGTATATGTGACTCCCGTATTAGGAGTCATGTCCTGTCTGTGTGTTCGTGGCTTAATAACCAAGGAGAAAATCCTCCTACTACGTGTCCACATGGTAGTCCACGGCATGTGATGGTAGCAGTGGTTTATAGTAGAGAAGTAAGCTGTTATACAAATAGTATAATGCTTACTGTAACTTTTTACATTGCACTCAGAGGAAGTGACCCAAAAAGAATGCTGAATATTTTTTAATGAACGTCTATTTTTTTTTCTTTTACACTGTATTTCACATATTTTATATAATACATCCATTTAGCTTGCCTTTACTAGTGACAGATCTGTTCTTAGACAGATGGATCTAGGAGTGAGTGTTTTGCTTCTCACGTATGTCCTTGACAAAATGTAGCTAAGCAGCAATGATAAATGTGCGATTTGATATACTACATGTATATATATATGGAAGGAAATGCTATGGCAAGGTTTAATACGACTTTCATGACACTGAATACAATACCGAACTGCGTTAATCTGTGTTTTACTAGATATGTAAAACAAGGACATTTCAGGTAAGAACTATTGTATCATCTACTCAGCCAAATATATTCTATATATTGCTTTCACGCAGCATTTGTTACTTTGTACTGACTCTGAGCTTCTAATTTTGCACGGCACAAGCAAAAGCTCTAGATAAACAACACAAGTCATCTTGTTTCCATTGAAGACAGTGTGAAAAGGTTGAGAAGGCCAGCAGTGAGTCTGTACTCTACAGAAATCCAGCTGTTCCGTTCCATTTACAGCCAGACACTGGTAACACATCATTATTGCTAACTTCCGACAAATCACCAATGTGCACTGAGACAAGCTCCAAAATACAGCTATTTCCAGAATGGATGCTGTGGCTACAAAACTTTATTTGTGGTTTAAAGGGGGGAGGGGGGACATTGTGCAGCTATCAAAAATATGTATAAAAAACATTAAAAATTAATAAATCTTTGTAAATGACAACAATAAAAGGCGGATGGAGGGGTTAAAGATTACTCCCTGGCCTCACATTTGTGATGTATGGCGGATTGGCTTCGGGGCACTTTGCATTTCACTAATGTTTTGTAGGATGGTAATTGTTCATACTCTATATAGTTAGAAGCTCTGCTGCATCTTAATACTGAATGCATCCCAACTGAAGTCAGAGAGAACCTATTACTTAGGTCCTCAGCTCCAGCATGATGTCAGGTGCGAAAGTTGCATTGATTGTCCTCTATGGCTTCCCTTCATCAGCAATCCTTCCTCCTTAGAGGGCAGTCCTCAAATCACAGTGGGATAGTCACTCAATATAATAATATTCACTAAATGGAGTGGCTAAAACTTAACTTTTAATGAAACCATTAAGGATAAAAATAAAATTGGTCTGACAGTGTATAAAAAAACTATATATCACACACCCAATATATGACACTGGGGCAGTATAATAATGGTGCAGGTTTCCACCTAATTCAACGCCTCCACATTCCTGGGTATTTGTTCAACTTGAATCACCCCTTTCTGATATGGGCTTGTAAATAGCAAGAGAATCGCCCCTCTTCTCAAATCTGTACACCTGGCAGAGAGATAAATATCTGCACAGGGAACATGAGAGGGGATTGCTATAATACAGCCCTTATAACTGGATGATGAGTTATAAATTGGCTAGGAGTACTACTGTGGATATAAGTGTCGACTGAGATGACAGGAGAGCAATATATTCCCCTGATAGATAATATACCTCAGTCCTCTAATTCAGATTTGCTACATCAGAGGATAGGAGCTGCAATTGTTCTGATAAAGCCCTCTATGTGTTTCTCCCATACTATACAAGTAATGGGATCATAAGGAGGAAAATAGAACAGTTCACGTAAGATGAACAAAGGAAATTGCAGTTAAAACTACATTTCCTGTGAACCTGATGGTGGGTTATGGTATTCTGTTGTGAGCCACCGAGCACGGCGTGTGGCTGGATATATAAAGCCACAGACTCCGCCAAGACCCGGCCGAGCGTCATAGTAACGAATGACGCTTGACACCTCTGTCAACCACATACTGCATACAAGCAGATGTGGAGAACAAAAGGGCAGATTTATCATCTCTTGCGACAGCTGGGTTGTGACTTGATGACCAAAATTGTGGACCTCTCCTGGTTGGACATTAAAGATGAGATTCCCGTGTTTAGTAGGACAACAGTTCACAAATTTACAAATCCGACACTACATATCCAGAGTATACACTTGTTTATTATATTATAATGATTAACATTTTTTAAAACAGAGTAATAAAAAAAACTTGTTCCGATTGATGTGCTCCCACCTAACCAAACGCCTCTCACCCTTGTTGCAAATCTAGGAATATGGCTAAGGTGAACATTTGGTGGACAAGTTGTGTTTTATGGATAAAACCAATAAATACATGTATTTAAAGACTCAAACACATTTACTTTATACACATACTCATTTTTAAACCATGCTTTAATGTTAGACATGAAAAATGTAAAAATCATAAATTCTTAAAAATATTTTTCCTAAATTTTCCATATCTATCTACATTATTAAAAAGTACTAAATCCTGCGATTTTCACTTTGGTCATGAACCCTAACATTAGAATGACTTTTGGCAATTCTGTAAGGGTTTTCTTGGCAGCAGTCACCTCATTTACATTACAGACAAGACAGATCGGATTACAATAGAAGGTAGCACCTCTATAGATAACATTACATAACACCTATGATGTCACAGTTTATCTCCCTCTCTGCACAGAGAATGCCTAGAAAACTCCCCCATAAACCTAAATGAGTCTGTTTCAGTCCATTGCTGCCTAATGCCATGACTATGCTGTAAAGCATATTACTTAATGCTTTTAACCACACAGAGGAGAAGCTCAGGCAAGAGGGCAGCCCCCATAATCGTGTACAGAAAATAAAACGGGTTACAATAAAGTGATATCTTTCCTGATCTGATTTTACTAAATTAATTAATATATTGACAAAACATTCCATTTAAAGCAACCCTCCCCCCACTTCACAATAAAAATGTAGTAATAAATGAACAATGCATAATTAAAATACCTTCTGCGCTTTACACGCTCTGGTGTGGTGCCCTCAATTTCCATTCCCTTCTTCATTGCTGTAAAATGGCCAACAGTTTCTTAGACTATTCTATGCAGATTGTGTTTTGGTAGTCTGAGATACTCCCCCTGCTGTTCGAGGAACCAGTCAAGGGTAGGTATAATGTGCAAACACTCCACTCTACAGCATTGGGTTCCCCCATTGCTAAGCCAACTACCCAAGATCAGGGCAGAAATTGCCCACCCTCACAGGACATTGGGAATAATAATAATAATAATAATAATAATTAATAATAATAATCCTTTAAAAGTCCCACCATGGGGAAATCAGTGTGTTACAGCAGCAAAGATAAGCAGATACAAATACAACATATGCAAGAATGTTCCAAGGTAGAGGCATTTCACTGATAGTAGACAGACAGATAAGAAGTAGTGGGGGGGGGGGGGGGAAAGGATATCACAAACAGATATATTTCAGTTCTCTTTATGGACTAATCTCCGCTTAGCTCGGTTTTGGTTGTACAGCCTGAC
Source organism: Leptodactylus fallax (assembly GCA_947044405.1). Classification (NCBI taxonomy): domain Eukaryota; kingdom Metazoa; phylum Chordata; class Amphibia; order Anura; family Leptodactylidae; genus Leptodactylus; species Leptodactylus fallax. Next base: position 5,961,418 of record CAMRHE010000073.1, on the reverse strand, counting down.
CGCAGTGGGAAGGAAAGACTTCCGATAGCGCTCCTTCTCACACTTAGGGTGGAGCAGTCGGTCACTGACAGTACTGCCCAGCGCTATAACGGTCTCATGCATGGGATGGGACTTCTTCTTCCGCATGAAGCTCACCACGGACAGTATCCTTCTGTCACCCACCACCTGCACTGGGTACAGTGGGCTCCCCTGGCCAGAGCTGGCCCTTCTAATCACCTTGTCAAGTTTATTTCTATCACTGGTTGATATACTGCTCCCCCAGCAGGCCACTCCGAAGAAGATGGCTGATGCCACTACCGAGTTGAAAAAAGTCCTAAGAAGTGCCCCCTGGACTACAAAGGCTCTCAGACTCCTAAGCAGGTAGAGCCTGCTGTGGCCCTTCCTGTACAGGACCTCCATGTGATCTGCCCAGTCCAGCTTATTATTGAGGAGCATACCCAGGTACTTATAGGTGTTCACAATCTCGATGCCCGTCCCCAGGATGTCCACTGGTTTAGGAGGGTATCTGCATTTACGGAAGTCCACCACCATCTCCTTGGTCTTCCCCGCGTTAATCTTCAGGTGGTTCCGCTGGCACCAGTCCACAAAATCCTGGTTCAGTTATCTGTACTCCCTGTCATCATCTTCTGTGATGAGACCTACTATTGCAGAGTCGTCAGAATACTTCTGTAGGTAGCAGCTAGATGAGTTACACCTAAAATAATGCAGTGTACAGTGTGAAGAGGAAAGGGGCAAGAACTGTACCCAGAGGTGCCCCCATATTACAGATCACGGTATCTGACACACAGTCCTGGGCTCTCACATACTGAGGTCGGTTTGTGAGGTAGTCTAGGATCCAGTTGAAGAGGTGGTGGCCCACTGCAGCAAGGCCCAGCTTGTCTCTCAGTAACCTGGGCTGTATGGTGTTAAAAGCACTGGAGAAATCAAAGAACATTATTCTCACCGTGTTCCCTGGTTTCTCCAGGTGAGACAGAGCCCTGTGCAGAAGGTGGATGATGGCATCATCTACCCCAATGCCCGGCCGATAAGCAAACTGGAGAGGGTCCATAGCGGGGCTCACTAGAGGGCGGAGATGTGTGAGAACCAATCTCTCTAAGATCTTTATCAGGTGGGATGTCACTGCTACTGGCCTGTAGCCGTTGAGGTCCATAGGGTGAGGTTTCTTTGGAACCGGTACCACACAAGAAGATTTCCATAATTCAGGGACTACTTCCAGCTTCAGGCTAATATTAAACATATATGTAATAATACTACACAGCTGATCCCCACAAGTCTTAATTAGCCTTGCACTTACGGCATGTGGCCCTGCGGCTTTCCCCGCCTTGACCTTTTTCAGCTCCCTTCTCACCTGGGCACATGTGAAGGTCAGACTGTGGTCAGATAAAGACGGATTGTTGGATTTACTGGTCTGGTGGGAAGTAGCCACATCACATCATTGGGAGCTTCTCTTGCGATAGTTTCAGGTATAGAAGAACTTGACAGTATTAGAGTCACAAAGCCTGTAGAAACACAACAGCATTCATGTTTGCACAGGGGATGTACCCAAGCTTGCACAGACTCTGCTACTCAAAGCTATCGCTACAGTTCACTCTGCTGGCTTTCAGGAGAGGTTCTGACCTCCACTGCCCGATTCCTGGACTACTCTGCAGACTCTCCACACTGAGTTAATTCCCAAATCAGGTTCCTGAAAGGCATGGGAAAACTATTAATAGTCAGCTTTTTCTGTCCCAAAGTGAGCAGGCTGTACTTTGTTGCTCCAATAAGTTGCGCATTGGGTGTTGCCTTTCACGCATCGAGTTCTTCTGGTGGGGAAATGATTGCAACTGTAACATGCTAGAACAAAGAACAACATGATGACTCAGCAATGACATAATACAATGATATAGTATTACAGTGGAAACACACAAGTCATCAGTGTCCTGTAGATAGTTAAAAGTAGTGCTGAGGACTGCAGGTTTGGCAGCAGTTTGGTGGAAGCACCCATCCTCTCTTGTCACCTGGCGGTGGAAATCCTGAGGCACGCCTCCAGGGTGCCTAACCTTTAATCTGGCCCTGCGCTACTGTACTGGTACTGTGAAATCTCTGCAAAAGGACACCACTGGGAAGTTAATACTGGTAGATGTTACCATGGAACAGCTGCTAGAAGTACTGCAATTTGGAACCATTTTGGGCATCATGCTGTTTGCACATCTGGGCACTTAGGGCACTGTATTTTCTTTCTTAGAGTTTGCAAAAGTACCAGAAGTTGGACCCCTACTAATCATAGTGTTATGGTATATCCTAGTGATCAGGGCTGCACTTAGCCTATATATATATATATATATTTTTTTATTTATGTATATATATATATATATATATATATACGCAGAATAACTGAGAATTACACCAAGACAAGTGAAACTGTGCAATGTGTGTGTAATATAAAATATATACATACACATATATAAAGTATAAGGCCACATGTGCACAACTCTATGCATTGTCATTGTGCTAGTCGTGTTTTTCATGGCTAACACATTGACCCATTCATTTTTATGGCCTCATACACACAACCATGTATTTTCACGTTCCCATGTATGAGAGCATGAGAAATACTTAGGACAGGTTCTCTCCTATGTCTGTGCCGTCCGTAGCATTTCATCATGGTCTGGAGACCTGGTCATGTGAATGTCATCGAAGAGCAAATAATGAGAATTATACCCAGCATACAGGACTAGAGAAGTAGTCCATATGGTGTACACACTCAAAACACATATATGCACTCACAGCAGATATAGATATACAGTGCACGCTTCTTTAGAACACTTAACTTTACAAAGACCCTTTTCTTCCTTTCCACAGTATTTTTGTTCCTTTGATTCAAGGACCTTTTGGTCATGTGGTATCATCACATCATGTGCCCTTCAAAGGTCCTACAGTCCAAGGAGAAAGAAGGGATGACACTAGAATGGAGAGTGTTATGGATCCAGTAGGTGGCGCTGCCTTGGCTCCAGGAGTGTTAGCTGTGTGGCCTGGCATGCCCTTCCTGCCGGCCTGTCACAGCTAACACTGTAAGATGGGGAAACAGTCCTCATGTTATGAATGTACCTGTTTCTATAAATAAGTTTATTTATTTATTTTTTTATAAACTGACATTTGTGTGTTTGACCACAAGAGGCCACTGTTACCTCAGAAATGGGAAGGACTGTAATTCTGTAATTCCCTGGAGTAGTGACGTGGAGACCCTGTTCTGCAGAGGTGGATCAAGAAGGAACAGAGTGTGTGTGGCAGCCATCTTAGGAGTGTGCTTTGAGCTTTTAGAAGAAGGATTGAAGTGAGCAAAAGAAGATTCCTAAGGGATCATAAAGATAGCAAGGTGGTGCTGAAGCAGAGACTGTTCCAGGGTTTGTTCAGACAGCATCCTAAGTTGAAGATTGCTATCAAGGACCCGGCTGAGAAGTGGCCCTGTCAGTGAGGTCGCATGTTTTCTGGATGAGCCCTGCTTGTAGCGGTTCCAGACCGAGGCTAACAGGTACTCAACAAAGCTGGATCAGTAAGAGAAGTAATCGTGCACGCCCGCATTATATTGTTTCGCTTGGGACTGAGTAAGGGCCTGTAGTTATACTAGTTAGACATCCTCATCTTCACAGGCCACACTACTGGTGAATTATCTACCTATTCGGTAGTAAGGACTCCCAGAGAGGAGCTTCTGAGGAAGTCTAGAAGTGACATTTTATACATTGTCACATTTCTATGGCTTGCAAGGTGACCTACTATTATATTTACTTGGTTGTACTTTGGGGGGAATAGGGGCATTTTGATAAGTTTGTAAGTTCTTGTGTTGTACTGCCAGTGCCCCTATCACACTCACTGAATTGTTCCTGTGACTAGGGTGATAAAAAGGTAACAAGCGGCTGGTTAGTTGCAGCCTGCAGATAGGTAAAAGCTTGGAGTGTATTGGAGCTGCACATGAAAGGGCACCGCGCTGTACAACACCAGGGTCTCAGCTTCCTGGCTGAGTGTATGTAAATAGGAGAGTGTTTTTTTGGTAAAGGGGTGTTACTACACAAAGTAAAATCTAGTTTTTTTACTAAATTGATTTGGAGTCGCTTCCTTTGTTCGTGACTTCGCTGTATCCTGGGGAGCCCACTCCGGTACACGGCTTACAACACACTCAGCATCTTGGTGTTTTTGGGTGTTAAAGTAGAGGCTAACTATGCCTCTCCTACATGCAACCCTAACCCTAATCTGCCTGGTTTGACAGCAGGAGTTGACTCATACTAAAAGTCACAGGAGGCAGCGCCACCTACTGGATCCATGGCATATATCAGTCAGCCCCTGATTCTAACCACTCCATTCTAGCATCTACTGAGAAAGAAGACTCCAAATCGGAGACTCCTGAACACTTCTGTGTATGTGGGGATTGCTATAGATCTCAGTTATATACAATTTCCACAACATACACAGATGTGTGCAGGGCAGCAGGCTCAACTGTTGACTCCTGCTGTCCTGAGAAATGATGCCTGAGGCCAGACGCTCACTTCTCCTCATTTGGATTGTGTGGCCGTGCTAGTAATATGCCATAAAATTACAAGATGGGAATACCCCTTTAAGTGATATGTGGCATCACTTTGCCGTTCTGTGGAATTCAGGGGAGCTTGTCTAGCAATGCTCTAAATTCTTCCTCAATAGTGGAGATCTTGTTAGTGTCATAACGGATCTGCTTCTTCCAGTGAAGCTATGCTTTTTGTTAAGAGTACAGCATTGGAATGGCATCCATAAGAAGTTATTACAAGAGCAGCGACTCTGTCTTTATAATGTTTAGACTGTGCATCTTAACAGGGGTATATAGAGCGTAAAGGGATAACGTGGGAAAATATGGCTTATTTCACCCTCCCACAAAATAAAAAAACAGCCTCTCAAAAATTGTGCAATAATAGCATCCACTTCGCCTACACTGTAATCTGTTTGTTTAATAACAATAATGTGATTTATTTTGGAGGATATCGGAGTTTGTGAAACAGCTCTGGCTTACAGCCACTTTAATAAGCACTAGCATAGTGCGCCTGCCGAGAGCGCTGAATAGCAAGATTAGGAAAAGAAATATTACACCAATTAGAAGAGGGTATTATACACACATGGAAAAGTAGCATTCTCTTCTCGGGAAATGGATCATACATTTCTTTAAACCTTCCAATGCTTGAAGGGACAGTAAGCATTATTTCTCAATGTATTACAGTCTTGTAGAACTTTACTACTACGGTAAGAGACTTTCTTGCATTCATTTTCCATGTTGATCACTGAGCTGCGCCTTTCTAGGTATTTTCATGGCTAGACACTTGAAATGAGTAGAGTGAAACCCTTCAAAAGACAATCTCTTTCAGAAGACCACCCTCTTACCGAGACCACATTTTTGTGACAGATTTTCAGTTTTTCCATATTGGCCATTAGAGAAGACTACCCTCAAGAAGATTGCTTTTTAAATGGTTACTAACTTTTCAGACAACCTAGTCTCATTTAATAGAGCATGCAATTCTGGACTTTATAATGCACTTTGGTTAAAAATGTTGCTGCTTACTGCCTGAAAAATCTAAGTTTATCCCCTGTTACTAGGGAAGTCCCATCCATAGGTCTCATTAAAAAGCAAGACTTCTTCACAGTGAGAGGAGGTAGGAGGGACTGGTCTCCTCACACAGTGAATGCAGAGGGGAGGGGTTGTTTTCTTCACAGTCTCCACACTTGTCTGCAAACTACTTTCTATGTGCACTGAACTGAACATAATCTCAAAGCTTACAATTTAAGAAAAGTCTTCTATGTACTTGTATCTACTTCTGGCCACTTGTGTGATTTACAGATGAGATGATATTCACAAACCGCAAGCAACTTTCCTGACTGTGTTCATAGATTGTGTGTTTTGTTTTTTTTAACTACATGTATTTGCAGTTCAGTGTTCTTGGGTCTCCTATATTATGCTCACTTTTGTCAGCTATTTGTTTGCTTCTGTACAGTTACTCCTGACAGAATTACATGTGGATAAACCGGTAGTAGATATAATGGATAGGGGAGAGGGACAGCTGTTCCATAATGTACATGCCCACAGATTCCAAGACAAATGTAAAATGTGCTGTATCCATAATTGGGATATTATCAACAGAAAAACTGATAGGACATCATGTATGAAGGCTTATATAGTTATAGAACAGACTGCTCTGCTAGACCCTGCAGATATCTCAACTTTTCGTAAAAACTCCCATACCATTTAGAATAATTTTGGGGTGTTGTGTCAAAGAGGTTTCACTGTAGCAAAGTTTAACATGGCAGTTAGTGAGTTAAATAAAGTTATAGCTCACTTTAAATTTAGCCATGGACAATGTAAGGAGAATTTACTGGTTTCTTTTAGATCTTTTGTAGCAATAGTAATACCTATGTACTGAGCTCCTCCTAGTGGTGGATGCAGGCTGCAAGTTTAATTACTCATCTGTGGACAAACATCTCCTTTTAACTACATCGGCAACTTCAGTGTGGGGCCACTGAGGGACATTACTTGCATGTCGGCTACTGGGGGACATTTTTACTTGCCTGAGGGCTCCTGGGAAACATTACTTGCTTGGGGGGCACTGGTGGATATTACTTGCCTGGGGGCAATTGGGGACATTATTGCTTGTCTGGAGGCCACTGGGGAGCATTGCTACTTGCCTAGGGAGCGTTGTAATGTGTTGGGCCACTGGGGAACCATATACTGTGTGTTGGGCTACTGGAGGTTATGATACTATGTGGGGGGGAAACAAGTGTGGGAACCACTTGGTGATGCTGAAAAGTACATTTTTGTATGCGCTGGGTGGAAAGTACAGGATGATGTAGCTTTGAGGATAAATTCACACTCTGCACTTTTGATGTGGTTTCTGGTGAGTGTTTCTAAAGTGAAACAAGTTTATGTTCAAGCTGTAAATTCAAAATATGTGCTAAAACTTTTTTTTTTGTCTTTTGGTAGAAATTATTTGATTGGGGTGCCCCAAGGAAAATTTTATTTTCCATGGGTCCCCCGAATTTTCTGGTGTAAATACACAGAAAAATATGGCAGCTGAAAATTAAAAAAATTAACTGAACTGAAAAAATTTGACTTTACAAAAACATAATCTCATTATAGGCCTTAAAATATCTGTGTACAGGCATCTTTGTTTTAGTGGCCCGTTTCTGCTGGGTAGATAAAATGCTCATCCAATCACTGACCACATTGCTGTCCTGCCTACATCAGTGATTGGCTGAATGCCATTTCCTGTGTGTCAAGAACAACCAAAATGCAGATATTTCACTTTTTCCATATTTGTCGTCTTGCAGGTATGTCTGATCGGAGACTGTGTTGGAGGCATACTGGGTTTTGATGCTCTGTGTTACAGTGCCAAGACACCTGGTGAGAGTCAGAACACCAGCCGACGGGCAAGTGTGAGCAGCATACAGGTACATTACTAATGTGTGGCTGATCGTCTTTTTTTCTAATAACTAGTGCTGTGAAATATTTAGAATATTTATGCATCTACAATATCTGCTATCTGGTAAATGTGTAATTATCATTATTAAATATTGACAAAGGAAAACAGAACACTGTAGTAATACTGTAAACCACATGATCGCTCCAGCATCAGACAGAATAGAAGGGCACACAGGACAGAGACCCACAATCTAATGTAGCTATTTATTTTGCTTAATTACATAGCACCAACATATTCTGCAGTTACAGAGATATTTTCAATACTGTCCCAAGTAGGCCTCACCATCTAAATTCCCTGGAAGAATGTACAAACTCCATGCACATGTTGTCCTTGGTCAGGTTCAAACCTAGGACTCCAGGGGTTGTCCCATTAGACATTTATCCCCTATCCTGTGAATATGGGATAAGTGTCACATTACTGAGGGTTGACCCAGAGATTAGGAGAATTGGGGACTGAAAGTCCCCCTGTACCCTCACTGTGAATTAAAAGGCTTGTGTAGGACTCCAAAACATGGCTGCTTTCTTCTTCTCAAAAAGTGACATTTCTGTTGGCCACATGGCAATGCCACTTCACCATCACATTAAAATAAATGGGACTAAGCTGCAAAATGGCCATGTGACCAACAGACATGATGTCACTTCCTGAGAAGAAGAAAGACTCCATGTTTTCAAAGTCCTGCACAACCCCTTTAAGCACCACAGCGCTTGCATTATCCACATTCCATTCACTTCTATGGGGCTGCCGGAGATTGAAGTCCCAACAACACCACAGCAGTGAATGGAGTGCCAGTCATGCAAGAACATTGACGCTTCATTCACAGGGAAGATGCAGGGGAAATTTTGGGGCCCCCCAATTCTCCAGATAGATGGGGGAGCCAGCTGTTGGAAACTCAGCAGAGCCATAACTTGAAGCTTCTGAGCCCCAGTGCAAAATCTGTAACGGGTCACCTACATACCTTGTGCCATTTAGAATAGTAGTATATTTTATGTGTCAGAGGGACTTTTGGGAACCCTTCAAGGTCCAGGACCTAGTAGTTACGCCCCTGACCCCCAGTGATGTGACACTTATACCCTATCCTGTGGCATAAGGAACATACCTTTTTATGTCCAAAAGCTGATGAGAAACTCAGCTCTTAATATGTATACGTGAGCTGTTTTAACTAGAAATCTGGTGGCAATGCCCACAATCAGAAACTATCTGAGGGCATTTTTTTCTCTTCAGATGCCTTGTTCGAATGTGACTGAGGTATCTATTACCTAGGATTTCATGTAACAGAAGAGAATAGATTTTACAATATACTGCAGTACATGGGCATTGCAGTATATTGTATGTTCCTAGGGGGTCTAAAAATAAGTTTAAGAAAACTATATATAAAAAATTTTAAAATGTTAAAAAAAAAAAAACTTTAAAAAAAATCTGAAATTTCAATTTAACTCTGTCCCTAATAACACATAAAAATTTAACATGAGTACATTAGGTCATTACGGTGTCCAAAAATGGCTAACTATAAACATATAAAATATATAAATATTATACATATATAATATAAATTTAGTATTGCTGTAATTATACCAACCAGCAGAATATAGGTAATTCTTGCGCACACTATAAAGGCCTAAAAACTAAATCCATATGAAAATGATACAGTTGCATTTTTTCCTAATTACTCCCCATTTTGAAGTTTTTCCATCTTACCAGGACATTAATACGGAATATTAAATACCAATTCAAAGTACAATATGTCCCAATCCCTCATGTGGCTCTGTGAACAGAAAAATAAAGAAAGTTATGACTTTTGGAAGGCTGGAAATAACAAAGGATGGAGGAATAAGGAGGAAATAACAAAAAATGCAAACATGAAAAAATGGCTGTGGCGGGAAGGGGTTAAATATGACTAGATGCCCCTCAGATCTGGTGAAAACATACTGGTTCTGGACTGTGAGACTCCCAAAGAGAATAGTGGCCTAGAAGTGACAAGCCTATGTCTTGTGAGCGTCCAGTAGGTCACCTGTATGAACCATGAAGTCCAACAGATAAGGAACAGTGAATAAGGAAATTTCTAAACTTAAAAATTGAAATTGAAAAACAAGTGCATGGCCATTTTATGCAGTCTGGGTATAGTACTGAAGAAGGTTGAAAAACACAGTTGCTTTTTCCAGAAACGGTGCCATTTTTGTCCATGGGCCAGATCTGTTATTGTAACTCAGACCTATTCATTTGACAAACTCATACAACCGCTTTCAAACCATGGGTAGTCTACTGGGACGGATTGTATAATAAATAAGGGTGGGTTCTCACTACTGTAATTAAAGTCTGTTGCTGTCATCCATCGAAGGATGAGAGCAATGGACATTAACTGTAGTAAAGTGACTGATGCGGATGGAGCTCCCTCCTGGTGTCTGCCTGTATTCACTGTCATATTAAAAAGAAAAAAAATAAATAAGAAAAAACACCATTTCCATTGATTCTAATAAAGAAAAAATGACGGCAGCTTTCTTCCATCATGTTTTTTACTTTTCTGTAGCTGCAGATCTTTTTGTTCTGTTACAAAAATAAACAAACAAAGAAATCTTCCATCATTTTTTCTTTATTAGAATCAATGGGGACGGTGTTTTTTCTAATTTTCTTTTTTTTTTTCTTTTTAATATGACAGTGAATGCAGGCGGACACCAGGCGGGAGCTCCAGCTGCATCAGTCAGTTCACTACCGTTAATGTCCATTGCTCTTATCCTTTGATGGATGACAGCACCAGACTTTAATAACGGTAGTGAGAACCCACCCTTATTTATTATACAATCCGCCCCACTGTTAATGTCTGTTGCTCTCATCCTATGACAGATAAGAGCAATGGACGTTCAGAACTGTATTGTGAACATCCCCTACATCAATCATACCATGTCTATTACTATAAACTATGTTGCCAATCTACCTAAACACAACCAATACAGCCAATATTTCCTCCTCACGTACAGTATGTAACTACAGAAGCAATGTACTTTCCTTGGCATTGGCTATAGAATATTTTATTCTTAATAGCCCTAGCCAATGCGTACACACAGTATCTTGGCATCCCATGGCATCCCATTGTTTTACAAAGACAACCATGCGGAACGTCAGTAACAAAAACATCATGTAGATAGAAGTTCTACACAAAGGAAAAGGAAAAACTTTTGAAATTTCTTGTCGGCATGAATCAATGGTAACAAATTGAACTTTTGTTCAAATACAGACACAAAGGATGGACTAAGTGTTATGCTTTCGGAAGATGAGGTCTTCGGCCTACATGAAAATGTAATGAAGCCTTTCACTCTCAGGGCATAAAAGGAAGATTTTCAATTATGCGCTAGATAGGTGCTTGTGAGCGCTTTTGGGATTTCTAGCTATCTCGCTCAGATTTTTCTATACAGCTATCGTTCTGTTTCTATACTAAAAGGGATATTATTGTTATAACTTTCTCTATGCCATGAAATGTCAAGGGGATATGCAAACCAGATTATTGCACTGATAGAGTAGAGAGAAGATGAGTATTGAAGAATGTGAGAATATGAATTACTTCAAACTTCTGCAAACCAAGAAGTAAAAAATATTTCTGATAACTTTAGAAGTATCTTATACACTGAAACTTCTCAAAAAGACCAACTCCTTGAGAAGATCACCTCTTTATCCAGACCATATTTCCAGTGATAGACTTTCAGTGCAACTATATCTATTATGGCCATCTTGGTTGAGAAGACCACCACTATAGCAGATCACTTTTCAATGAAATTGTGTGTGGTTATCTCAAATAGGTGAATGAATGAATGGCCAAGAGAATCATCAAAAATACATTTTCTGGCATTTTTTGCACACAGGCATTTTGCACTAACAAATGTGCCACGTTGTCCCTTTTACGCCATGCTTGCCCCTTTTGAAAAAGTGAGTGGGGCGGGGATGCCTCGGCCCAATAGATTTACTATAACTTGCAGCAGTGGAGGAATTAAGACTGGAGTGGGAAATGAGAGTGTTAATAAATGTCCCACCAAATTATAATATTCATAGTGTATTATCAATGTATTTTTTCAAGTGTTCACACATATTTCCGCCTATAATGCACTTAAAAATTATCAATATTCTGCTGACTGATCCACCTTTATGTTTTTCTGTATAGCATTTTTAGCAAGTCAACAGATATAGCCTGACTCATATCAACACTGTGGCACAGTATTAACTCGACTCTTTCAATGGGTTTTCAATGGCTTTTGTAGTCTTCTGAGATAGGATATCACGGCTCAGAAAGTTACCACCTTACAGAAAATCGATTTAAACAGTGCTACATTTGTATATTTGAGTTTGTCCCAAAATACGGTGTTGTCACTGATTCACAGAATAGATAAGTACCTGATCATTGAGGCGCCCCAATGGTGGGACCCCCAGTGAACACTAGAACAGGGGTTATAAGGTGTTTGGAGTACTGTCTATTGCACATACTCCTGCTCCATGTATAGACCAACCGTAATGGACACTTAAAAACACCCCCTCCCTCCAGCACCAACACCTTAACTTGACAACCGATAAAACACAGACACCGATCTAGTGGATAAAATTGTGAGGGTTGGCCACAGCTTTATTAACTAACTGATGTGTTACCATATGCCATCCACTGCGTCCACGGTGGACATGTATTTGATGTTCCCCGGGTGACACATCCGTGCTGCTCGTAACAGGTAAAAGGGGACAAGGTCCTGCCATATGCCTCTGTGCCACCTGGGAACGTAAAAAAAATAAATAAATACAAGAAATAAATAACCACACCAATGCAAATACAACAAGGGAGGGCGGGAGGGAGCGTTGTGACCACGATGCTGGCGGGGATCCAAGAGGAAGTCACCTCCCTGTGACTTAGTGGCACAGATTTACTAATCCTAGTGTTAGCTTAGACCAGCCATGTTGTATGAAGGCACAATGTTGGATGATAAATTTGACTCCTCTTTTGACAAATATGTCTTGATTTTACACCATATCTTGGATCCCTTGGCTGGTTCCAAAATTTGTCACCAAAATTATGGCGCACCTTATAGCATTCAAGATGCTCCCCCTTTTTAACATTAGGACGCACCTAACTTTCCTGCTAAGCCATGCTCCCTATCCCATATGAGACCTAGTGGATTCTTATTTTTGTGCATGATTTTTAATATATGTTGTAACATTATGCACCAGAAACAAACCAAATTTTGGCAGATTTTATGACTAAGTTCTAAGTGTAAGCACATCCACACAGCATCCTTTTTGCCCAGGTTGCTCCTAGGTTTTTATAGTAAAATGAAAAAAAACTTTTCATGATCAGGTTTATCCTTACTTTTTCTGCTGCTCGCCTTAAGAGTTTTGTGAAGAACATATTGATTGATCTTCCTGAATTATGCTTTTTGTTGGTATATGCGCTAATGTCATTCTAGGACCTTCTAATGGATTCTGAAATAAGTTTTTGCTACCTTTGCAGTTTGGCAAAGAGACTCGATTATTTATCGTTCTTCGGGACAAGTAGGTTTATTTGAATGGCGTTTCCTATACGTGAAACAATTGTATTGTGCCCTTCCAAAGCTTATAAGTAGTTCAGGATTGATCTATAACATTTTTCACAGACATTTATTACCAAGCTATACAAACACAAAGCAAAGATTGATGGGGAACACATACAGAACACATTCCTTCAATTCATTATGCACAATGTACGGCTGATAGTGAGAGATATCTCCTGCGCTGGAATTCATCCAAACTTGATATGGAGTATTCTCGGCTTGTAAGACGACTGATAAGTCTATTGCTCTAGGGAATTCCTGGTATGGGGTAATTTAATATACTTTCCTGCTGAAAACTCCTATATAAGTCATACTGGCCCTTTATTGAATCACTCAGTTACTGCCAAATGGAAACTGTTGGCCATGTACTGCAATTCAGTGTATCTATTCATCTGCTATTCAGACATGTTTATTGCATAAAATTCTATTGTGGTTCATCGTAAGAAAGAATAACATCATTTATATAGTACATGGAACCAGTCTGAAGAAAGGTGTTAAATGTTAACTTACCTTCCATACACTGTGCGAGACATTACTAATGGGATTCAATAAAAAGAGAAAACTTTATAGATGACATGGTTGACTTTACACATACTGTTAGGATGAAGACTATAAAAGTAAAAATAAACACAATGGGGGATATCAAAATTGGATTTATAACAGAGAACTTTAGTTTTCACATTTTTGGGCAAGTCCTATTTGTAACTTCACTTTAACTCATTTTGAGAAAAGCAGATTTACTATAATTCTATTACATATCTGGATCATCTCTCAGGTATCATCTGCACAAACAATTGGTAACGATGGGTTTAAAATGGGTTAAAAATACAAAACCTATAATTTCTGATCCTCTTCCACTTTCATTCCGATACTGCCTGGGTCCCGCTAGTCTCCATTTTCTGCTTGTCTTGTCTACCTCTACCAACTCCAACTATTTGTATCCTTCAATAGATGCCACTGATTCAGATACAGCCGAAATCTTTTTTTCTCCCTACCGTTCCTGAGCAACCAGAACTGTTAGTTTGAGCACACAATATGCTACTCAGACTCTCTACTGTCATTTGGGTGGTCCTGGGCACGAGAACACATCCTAGGATCATCCACCTGACCTAAGTGCCTTATTGACATGTTGCTTGGGAATGATGAGCCATAGAAAAATATTCCACCTGCACTGGAATCAGTGGATCGGTGCAGTTGGTGGAGAGGGTGAAAGGTCCCCTATAACACAGAAGGCTGTGGATTGACTGAATTGGCATTCCCAGTCATTTACTGGTGTGTCAAAACAGGAGTAGGAATTGAAAACTACAGAGACCTGGGGGGCATCAGAACAGAAGTGGCAGGGTATCATTGAGGTGAGTTTCGATCCTTTTATTTAAAATGCACTGCCACCAATTTTCCTGCAGCACTTTTTCCATATAGACTACTTGTCATATGAAATACCGGTCCTTGTAAACTCCCTCATGAGCTTTGCCACTATGAAAGTACTGTAATATGCACAGCAGCTACCAGGCCTACAAGCTATGAGGAACTACTTATCTAAGGACCCCTTGATGTGTGTATTTCAAAATGAAGAGAGTAGATGAGTATAGCTGAGTCAAAAATGTAGGGCCAAGGAAGGATTGAGTGGTCAGGAAAAACTGGAATGCTTTGTGATGCTTGTCCAGGATTCCATAATGGGGATACACTGAAATTCTATATAATGTGCATGGACATGAATGGCATTTTCTGGGAAAATAACATACCTTAGCCCTGATGGCACTAGCAATGGAGTATATTAGAGTAAGGAAGTCTTACTGTATGTCCTCTTCTTGAAAACAAGAGTTTTAATGCTTTTATAACCTAAGCTATTGACAGCCGCATATTGTCGCTACTAAGCTGAAGTCTAGGACTTTATTCTAGAACCTCAAGCTTTAAGCTATGTCTCTGATGTGAATCCATAAATATCAAAATCTACTGGCTACAGATCCGTAACTGATGCTAGCTTATACTTCTAGTTGACAGAAACATATGAGGCTGAGGCCCCATGTTGTGGAAACGCAGCTTTTTTTGTTGCAAATTTTGCTGCAGTTTTTTGAGCCAAAGCCAGTAGTGGATTTAATAGACGGGAAAAGTCTAAGAGCTTTCTCTATATTTCCAACTCCTTTTGTAGCCACTCTTGACTTTGGCTCAAAAAAACGCAGCAAAATCTACAACAAAAAAAGCTGCGTTTCTGCAATGTGGGGCCTTAGCCTAAAACTATAAATTTTCTGTGAACATAAACCTTGTATATCAATTTAGTACTCCTCTTTTGCAGGTAATACTTCTCAGCTTGAAAACCTACAGGTGCATCTCAATAAATTAGAATATCTTTGAAACGCTTATTTATTTCAGTAATTGAATTAAAAAAGTGACCTCCTATATTTTCTAGATTCTTTACACACAGTGTTCTGTTTCAAGTGTTTTATTTCTGTAAATGTTGATTATGGATTACAGGTAATGAAAACCCAAATCTAAGAAAATTAGAATATTGTAAAAAAGTTCAGTATTGTAAATTCAGTGTGTCACCTGCCAAGGTTTCCTAAGCCTTTAAATGGTCCCTCAGTCTGGTTCAGTAGGACACACAACCATGGAAGACGCTGATTATGGATTGTATTACTGAATTACTGAAATGAATGAACGGTTCAAAGATATTCTAATTTATTGAGATGCACCTGTACATAACCTTAGAGAAAGGTAACAATGGGACTTGTAGTTCCATGCCAGATAGCGTTACCTGAGAATAATTAGACTGAAGTGGCTTTTCTGAACTTTGTTCCATAATTACTATAGCGTGACCTACAACCTTTTATCTCCTCCACTAAATCTGTTATTTTACATTTTGTAATGTCAAGTACTGACGTCAGGATGAAATAAATCTATATAGTAGAAAGAGAGTATTAGGTAATGTCAAGCCCCATATTGACAAAGTAAGTAATTGGATGAGATGCATTAAAAAGACTGTCTTTCTCCTGACAACCTTGTCTAGATTGTAACCTTTAGTAAGAGAAGGGGAATGAAAGCTAAATGTGAAGCTGTAGAAATAAATTAGGCAGGAAAATCAACCAAAGACAGCCTTTAAGGCAGTGATAAACTCGCCAAATGCTTAATAAAGATTTCATAGTATAATACATTATTAATGTTACTGTAAATATTTTAGTCTACTACAGAAATACATTTCATACACATTGCAATGTCAGGTGTTCAATTTACAAGCAATAATTAAAGTCCTAATCTAATCCTATCTGCAGAATTATTCACAAACCCTGGAACTTTACAGTATAAATTGAAATAACTGAAATGATATGGATAGGTTATTAAAGGGTCAAAAGGGGTACTATGTCTCATTAAGGAGATGTTACCATGAGGTGTACATGGATTTATTAGAACATGTATGCCTAGCTAAGAATTCTGGTGCCCAGTCTACATTCTTGACTTTGCGAGAAGATTTTCTCCACAGGATAGCATTCTCCCAATGCTAATTAAATGACTATTTTAGGCACCTTGACTTATGAATCAGGATCAGGGTCTTTGCAGAAGTTAAGGATAAAGTGTGGAGACATTCCTTAGACACCACATCCCAGTCAAGCTAATGCCAAAACGGATTGTGAATTAGAGGAACCACCTCCCCAGTGAGAATTGGGGCAATATAATCAAGTTGCCAGATGTTGCACTGGGAATGCTGGCAAAGAAATATGCAAATATTTCCTTGGTAGAAAAGTAGAACTTGCTCTAGCACAACCTTTTTAAGGTAGCTCCCTATAGATCAATGCCTGGCTTTCCTGAAACTCAGTAGCATATTCTGGATTGGCTTTATATTATGCTAGTAAGCTTCAGGAAACCAGGTATTGATCTATAGGGAGTTGCTTCCCAAAAGGTGTCACTAGAGCAGGTTTTCCACCAAGGAGGACATGCATGCATATATGCTATAATAGGGCAGGTTAACACAGAGGAATTTGGAGAGTAATTTGTGGTGGTCTTTCTCTTCAAATTCCCCTCCAAATACTGGCTCTATGAAAACCATGGGTTTGCACATTGAAAGCCTCAGATACAATTGGACTTTCTTTTACACCACCATCACCACTTATGAAAGGGGGCGTGGTGTGGGGGCAGGGTTGCACCCATCAGATTTATGACTTATGCCAGTTTATTGGCGTAAATGATGCCTGAAATGTAAGTAGCCACAGATCTCAGTGTACGCAAATGTCAGGCACATACTTCAGAGGAGCAGGGATTATCAAGACCAGTGTGCTAAATGTCATTTTTTGTAATTCTGCCACCTTCCCAATGTTTGCACAAAATCGGACCATGTTTGATATAGACCACTAGATGGTTCTAGCTCCATCTTTTGGGAGGTAGCTTCCTATAGTTCAATGTCTGGTTTTTCTAAAACCTAGTAGCATAATCTGGGAATAAAGTCATGCCAGAATATGCTATTCAGTTCCAGGAAAACTAGGCATTGATCTATAGGGAGCTACTCCAAGTTCTACTTTTCCACCAAGGAGGACTTATTTGCATATTTCTAGCATTGGGTATGCTGTGGAGAAAATCTTAGCTCAAAGTCAAGAATGTAGACTGGGCACTAACAAAATGGGAGTCGGGATGGAACAATTTGGAAGATGCAATGGAACTGTAGCCAGAAGACAGCGCAGGAGTTGATACCAGGAGTAGAACTACTAGAGCCAATCGGTTATAGAGGACAGCAGTGATCAGTCGTATAAACAGAAATGAAAAGGCAAGGTATTCTGCAAAGCGCTTTTATGTTATTCATTCTATGTAAAACTCACATACATGTATGAACAAAGTACTAAACATTGTCTCCAAATCAGCTGCAGCTGTAAATGGGTCTAAGGCTAGGTTCACATCTTCACCAGGCTTTCCGTCGTTGGGGTCCGCCGTGGGAAGTCAGACCACTAAAACAATGGTTACTGGGTGTCCACCATTTTCATACTGAAAGCAGCAGAGAGAAAAGTGCCGTACTTTTCACTACAACGATTTCTAGCAGTTTCTGCTGCGGAGTCTCCAAGGAGTTTGAAGATAAGAAGACTCCAGCTCAGATGTGAACTCAGCCTTGTTGAATCAAGCAACAACTTGCAAAGATTTTCTAGCTATTTCTCTTAAAGCGTACCTCCAGTTATAAACAACTTTAGATAAATGTATAGTACATGTGAATATAACAAACTTTGTTATATATCTTATTAAGGATTTATTTCAGCACTTATTAAACTGTTCTGCTCCTTTATCTTCAATCTGACTGCTTGTTTACACAGAAATCCATCTCTGTATTCAGCCTCACACCCAGAACTCTATAGAGAAGGGTGGGGTGGAGTGGGCTTCTTCTACAGGCTGGTTAATTGATTTATTGCCTTATGTTGTGTGCTAACAGCCTCTTATCTGCAAACATAGCAGTGTTAAAAGTGTACAGAGTAGCAGAGTGTAGAAGCAGCAATTATATAGAGTGTCTTTTTACCCCCCTCTCCTCTTCATAGACTAACATGTAGAAAGTAACTCTGCCTGAAAAGTGGAGAAGAAAACATTTCTTTAATAAGATATATTACAAAGTTTCTTATACTCACCTATACTATTCATTTATGCAAAGCTGTTTATAACTGGAGGTATGCTTTAAAAGTTAAAGGAACCTGTCTGTAAATTTAGTAACCTCCTACTGTGGTTTCACTGAACCATTTATTCTATACCATATTATGTGTTCATGGCAGACATGAACACTGTCAGCACAGTATTTGGGCTTTCCAATTATTTGATGGTATATAAAGTATGGTATGTTTGCCTCTGAACTTACATGAATCAAAGACATTGAGGTGTGATAGTTATTTTCCTGACTGAAACCCCCTTGTGATGTTACATCAGCTTACCTAATGGAAATTCAGCTATGATGTCACAACAGACAACCAGTCTGAAACTCACCTGTGATGTCACAGCAGCTTCCCTAATGAAAACACAATTGTGACAGCAGAGCACCTTACCAGATAAAAAAAAGTGTGATGTCACAGCAGCTTATCTGACTGAAACCAACTTGAGATAGAGTAACTTTCCTCTCTCATTCCCACTACTGAAGCCACAGTAGCTGACCTTGTTAAAATGCACTTGTGATATCACAATTGCTTAACTGACAGATATTTGTGTTGTCAAATCTGATACTAGCGCTATCACACACCGACGTAATAGTATGTCATGAAGATGGCGCCGACTCAGGATCGCACACAGCTGACATCCTGCTCCAATGACTGTGGGCAATGAAAACAGTTTGTAACCAATTAACCCCTTAGATGCGGTGTCTTAGTGTCTGACTTTACCAGAGGCAGAGCCTTATAGTTATAATTTCACTTTCATTTTGCATAGATTTTTACAATAGAATACAGTCATGGCCAAAAGTTTTGAGAATGACACAAATATTCTATTTTCACATGATCTGCTGCCCTCTGGTTTTTATGTGTGTTTGTCAGATGTTTTTATCACATACAGAAATAGAATTGCATTCATATTATGAGTAACAGAAGCTTATATTGACAGTTAGAATGAGTTAATGCAGCAAGTCAATATTTGCAGTGTTGACCCTTCTTCTTCAGGACCTCTGCAATTCTCCCTGGCATGCTCTCAATCAACTTCTGGACAAAATCCTGACTGATAGCAGTCCATTCTTGCAGAATCAATGCTTTAATTTTGTCTGAATTTGTTGGTTTTTGTTTGTCCACCCGTCTCTTGATGATTGACCACAAGTTCTCAATGGGATTAAGATCTGGGGAGTTTCCAGGCCATGGACCCAAAATCTCTATGTTTTGTTCCCTGAGCCATTTAGTTATCACCTTTGCTTTATGGCAAGGTGCTCCATCATGCTGGAAAAGGCATTGTTGAGCGCCAAACTGCTCTTGGACGGCTGGGAGAAGTTGCTCTTGGAGGACATTCTGGTACCATTCTTTATTCATGGCTGTGTTTTTAGGCAAGACTGTGAGAGAGCCGATTCCCTTGGCTGAGAAGCAACCCCACACATGAATGGTTTCAGGATGCTTTACAGTTGGCATGAGACAAGACTGGTGGTAGCGCTCACCTCTTCTTCTCCGAATAAGCTGTTTTCCAGATGTTCCAAACAATCGAAAAGGGGATTCATCAGAGAAAATGACTTTACCCCAGTCCTCAGCAGTCCACTCCCTGTACCTTTTGCAGAATATCAGTCTGTCCCTGATGTTTTTTCTGGAGAGAAGTGGCTTCTTTGCTGCCCTTCTTGAGACCAGGCCTTGCTCCAAGAGTCTCCGCCTCACAGTGCATGCAGATGCACTCACACCTACCTGCTGCCATTCCTCAGCAAGCTCTGCACTGCTGGTAGCCCGATCCCGCAGCTGAAACACTTTTAAGAGACGGTCCTGCCGCTTGCTGGTCTTTCTTGGGCGCCCTGGAGCCTTTTTGGCACCAATGGAACCTCTCTCCTTGAAGTTCTTGATGATGCGATAGATTGTTGACTGAGGTGCAATCTTTCTAGCTGCAATACTCTTCCCAGTTAGGCCATTTTTGTGCAGTGCAATGATGACTGCACGTGTTTCTTTAGAGATAACCATGGTTAACAGAAGAGAAACAATGATGGCAAGCACCAGCCTCCTTTTAAAGTGTCCAGTGGTGTCATTCTTACTTAATCATGACAGATTGATCTCCAGCCCTGTCCTCATCAACACCCACACCTGTGTTAATGGAGCAATCACTGAAACGATGTTAGGTGGTCCTTTTAAGGCAGGGCTGCAATGATGTTGAAATGTGTTTTGGGGGATAAAGTTCATTTTCTAGGCAAATATTGACTTTGCAAGTAATTGCTGTTAAGCTGATCACTCTTTATAACATTCTGGAGTATATGCAAATTGCCATTAGAAAAACTGAAGCAGTAGACTTTGTAAAAATTAATATTTGTATCATTCTCAAAACTTTTGGCCATGACTGTAGAAAAACATTGCATTGTATTATTGTAGAAATTTCACCATCTACTGTTCAGTATGGGACCAAGTGTAAATGTAAAAAAGGAAAGTATTTAAAATTTAAAAAAAATTGAAAAAAATAACCATTTATTTTTATTTTTCTTGCAGAAAAATAATGAAAAAAAAAAATTGGTTTTATTGCCTCCATAACAACATAATATAAAATGGAATGTTATTTATCCCACACAGAGAATGCCGTAAAAATAACTGCTGCTGTTTGGTCACATTGCTTAAAAATATAAAAATTAAAAAAACTATTAAAAGTCACATATGACCCAAAATTGTACCAATAGAAACAGACGTTCTCGTGAAAAAAACAAACCCTAACACAGTTCCGATGATGGGAAAATAAAAGTTATGGCTCTCAGAATATGGTACCACTAAAACAAAGTGTTTTTGGCAAAGAAGTGATTTTATTTTGCAAAAGTAGTACAACGTAAAGATTCTATATAAAGTTATCACTGTAATCCTACAAAGTCTCCATTCAGATCACGTTTTGTACAACCCTTTAACAGATGCAAAAAACAAATGCAAACGGACAGCCATCAGTTTACATAGACATTAATGTTTAAAAAAAAAAAGATCTGTTTCTGTCCGTTTTTTCGAGGGAGACAAAAATGTAGTATGCCAAACTTTAGTGTCCGCCCAAAAATGTACAGAAACTGAACTTTTTTTTCTTTTCTAAACACTAATATCTATGAAAACTAAGAAAGAGTTAAATACAATTTGATCAATAAGCTAGATGTTTCCCAAAATGGTGCAATAGAAAAGTACAACTTGCTGTGCAACAAAATATAAAAGTTATGGCTTTTAGAATATGAACACATCCTTAAATATTAAACTAGGCCATGTCCTTAATGGGTTAAATGAAAGCGGAGCGCTAACTATAGACACTTGAGACACCGTCAGCTTACAGGGCTTCAGTGCAGGTACACAGGATACATTTATGGGATGTCCATCACTAGTTTTCACTTTTCAGCCTCTCGGAAGCTGGAATAGCAGCAATTTGGTTGCCTACCAACCTATCTAGAAATATAAAAGTAGGAATCAATTGAAAGAAATATTTTACCAATTTTTCAGAATAAGCTCAAACACATTTAGTTATTTATTGCATGTTTTTGCTCTTTAAACCTGTAATAGTTACTCAGGATATCTACACTATATCCATACTACATTTAGAACAACCTGACCTCCACCTTGTGTCAATGGCATCTCCGAGAAAATAGAATGATTTTCTTCTATCAATTCTTCCTATTCAGTAATTGAGCCAGGAATGATACATTACTTGACAAGGTCAAGGAGCTCTCATATGATGCATTTCCTATGAAACATATGGTTATTATTTTGGTACATACTGTTATATCACTTTTTTTTTCTTTTATCAAGTAAAGGCACTTTTCCATTTTCTTACTCGTTTTATATACTTTCTGAAGCATTATTCCAGGACCAGTCACATGATGCTCTGTGTTTTTCCATTATATCACCTACAATCCATTACATGACTCTCCCTCAAATTCCCATGCGAATACAAGGTACAGCAGAACAGTGGGGCAGGATGTGAAGCTAGAGGGGCAGAGTTGTAAGCCAGGGCTACTTTAAGATGGGAAGGACATGAGGCACATTGGGAAATTTTAGTCTTTAAGGCAGGGTTCACACTACCGTTGATGTCCGTTAGTGTCCATTAAAAAAAGAAAAACAAAAAAAAACCGGACACCTATCATAACAGACATTAACGGACACTAACTGATGTTAATGTGTCCATTTTTTTAACTGATCCAATTAATGGATTAGTTAAAAAAAATGGACACATTAACATCAGTTAGCATCAGTCAGTGTCCGTTTTTTAACACTGTCCGTTTTTTTTAACACTGTCCGTTTTTTTTTTTTTTTTTTCTCTGCTTTCTGAGCATGCGCAGGAAAAAAACGGACATAAAATAACGGACAGTAACTGATAAGTCCGTTACCCATAGACTTCAATGTTAAAAAAATAACGGACACTTGCTGTCCGTCAAGAATCCGTTTTTTTCAAATGGACAAAAAGTCCTGCATGTAGGATTTTTTGTCCACGAAAAAATAACGGACTTCTGACGGATTTGGTGTAAACGGACACAAACAGACACAATATAAAAATCCATTGAAATGAATGGAAATTTTAATGGATTTCTGAAGGTTCAGCTAGTGTCCGATGCTAAAATCTTATAACGGACAATAGCAACGGACACTACTGATGGTCACCAACGGTAGTGTGAACACCCCCTAATATCTTGCTGAACTTCCACTCACTCCAGAGTCCCTTAGCTGAGTGCACTGGATGTACAGCAAGTACTGGATTCATTGGTCCTAATGTTGGACTTACCTGTTTTTTTTTCTCATTCTTACCTTTCTCTCTAGCCCGATGAAGAAATTTAGGATTCAAAACATGACCAGCATTGTTATATCAGTGCATTAATTTTATTTAAGGAAAACCTGGATGGAATTCTATTTTTTATGTATATATCATTTGAGATAAGAGTTATAATAAAAAGCAGTTCTGAAGTCTGCTCTTTATTAGGTTTGTTAGTTCTGGGACGGTGGGGATAGAACATGTACACACTAATGCAAATTGATACCCAGGGTGTTCTGCCATCAGTGGATTTTTGCAGAACCTACAGATATGTGCTGCATCAAAAAGGGGATAGCGGTAAATAAACATATCTATATTGATCATATATTTAATGAATGAGCTTTTTGGTAAACTAAGAAAACCCTTTCATGATGTAACTTTGGTTATAGGATATGTACAGATATATCCACCCTTAACTGATCTTCATTTTGGTTGAGGACATCAACTTCTCAATTCAACACAATATTACCACATACTAACAATACCCTTGTCAGCCTGGGACTCTCGCTCCCTCCACAGGGTGACATTACATGGACACATATAGAATAGTTAGC
The DNA here is from genome assembly GCA_947044405.1 of Leptodactylus fallax. Lineage (NCBI taxonomy): Eukaryota > Metazoa > Chordata > Amphibia > Anura > Leptodactylidae > Leptodactylus > Leptodactylus fallax. The sequence goes on along the minus strand of CAMRHE010000073.1, from coordinate 5,937,463 downwards.
ATATCCCCTTGTGTTATTGCAAATTCATGTTGTGTTTAGAAAAGCAACTTGTGACACCTGCCCCGTTGGTTGGACATGTTCTGATAACTGTAATAGAGAACACATTTCATCTATAATTTATTTTACTAATTAAAACCAACAGTAAACATTATTTTCCATAGTTTCATATTGGAGCTTTTTAACAAGTGATATTGCTTTGTGAGATTGTTGTTAATGCTTTTCCATTTAATTATAGTTATGTTTTTCTAATACTTACAGTATGGTCACACTCACATGCTCATACTCAGCACTACTACGGCACCAACTCCAGATGCATAGAATATAATTCAGCCTGGAGAAGCAAGCATCCTGTCTTACTTACTTCTTGTGCCTATCTGACATGTAGCCCTGATTGCACCTCCTTTGTAGACTTGAGGCGAGGCCATAAAAGTTGGACAAATAGTCTGTGGGGTCAGGAATCAAAACCTGCAATAGGCAGCAATCCAAATATTAAGGTTTACTAATATTTTTAATTACTTACACAGTGTAAACTTAGACCAAGCAGCGTAAAATGTATGTTATCACAGTGGCCTTTGCCACATTTTAAGCACCTTTTGCAACTTTTATCTAACTTTACAACACTTTTTGGTTAGCTTACTTTGTGCCAAAATTTAGCAAATGTTGGGTACATGTTGGCAAATTTGAAGAGACTGTCAGTCCAAAATGCCTCCTAAACAAATACTAGAGCTGTAAAGGGGTTTTTAGTTACCAATGAAGTAATGCAGTGATAATCATCTTTTTATGGTATGCAAATCAGGCAAGTGCATCGGGATGGGACCTGATTTGAGAGCTTTGCCTACAGGCAGTTGCAAATGTTTTGGCTCTCCTGTGGAATGGGTGCCTAATGTAACCCTTTGATCGTGATTGCCATGATCAGCTTCTATCTTCATCACAGTTGTCTATAAGCCAATCTGGTAAAAGAGGCTTCGCCCCCAATGCACTTGTAGGCTGATTTGCATATCCATAAAAAGATGATTATCTCTGCATTGCTTGATTGGTTTGTGGTCACAAAGGTCTGTTTCTGCTCCTATTAAAGGCCTCTACACTATTATTAGCATGGGAGGCATTTTGGGCATGACAGGCTCTCTTTAAAGTCATGCCGCATTGCCAAGCAAGTGTCTAAAATGCATACAGTAGTAAATATGGTGCACAGTATGTGCAATAAATTTTTTGGGTGCAAATTAAGCCAGACTTATGGCACATTTAGCTTAAGTCTCCCCAGGTGATGATTTCAAGAAAGAGTCAGTGGATTTCAAGGAGTGTGCTGTTAATACACTTTCCCTGCTCTATATCCGAAAGCTAATGCTTACAAAGGGAATAATTCCAGTAGTAGAATTATGGTTGGAAATATAAAACTGTGGATTTCAGAGCCATATTTGTTGATCGTAATATGTACCTTCAAGCTACTTCTAACCTGGGTGGTAATGAAAAACAAGCTTGAGTAGAAGAATGGTCGATGATCAGTGATAAAATATTCTACAAATAAAGCTTATAATTTAATGTTGTGAAGTCCATATCAACTTTCGTATATGCTATCTGCTGAGAAACTGCTCTGCAGTGTATACCTATGACAGTAGTGTGTTTGCCATCTAGTGGTAGAACTTGATACTGCTCTTGGGAAAATATTCTTGTTTTTCTTTATCTGTATTTTAAAAAAAAAAATATTTAAATCTGTTTTAACCCTATGAATGAATTATAGTCATGTTGTTTTTTGTTTTTTTTTTCACATTTTTTATTAACAAAACTTCACCTTTTAAGAAACTTTAAAACTGAGGACACTTATAATAGACACACTGATAAATTTCCACCCAGGAAATTCAGCAACATGTTCTCCTAAAAGCTGCTTGGGAAAAACCACCAAAAACTGGCACACCAGCCCAGGGCTATAAGTAGTGAAGACAGGGCCTCATAGCAAGCTTTTGACTAAACTCACATGAGATATTGCCTCTTTAGTGGTCCCCATACAATAGATTGCCTCCTTTATTGGCTCCCCATCACAGGTTCCCCCACAATATAGTGCCCCATATAGGGCTCCACAAAGGTACTTTAGATCACTACCTACTGGATTACTCCAACAGATAACAGCCAATTCACTGTTCACGGCTGCCTTTGCTTAGGCTTCCAGTGTGTACCACATATAACGTCCACTACGACATTGGTTAAGCATATTAAAACCATGCTGCACATCCACTGTGTGAAAAATACACGTAAAATGCCTCCTTCACATATCCATTTTATATGTTATCATGTTATTCACAGGCTGCATGTGCACCCTTTAACTTTAAACTGTTGGTCCATAGAAAAGGATTGAGACATGCTCTGTTTTAGTCTATACTGTACAGAACACTGAGCACCAATACAGTCAGTGAGTCCCTGAATATCACACAACACACGGATTCCATCTGTGTGATGCCTATTTGTCATGGACCTAGAGACATAGAAAAGTATAAAAATACAAAATAAAAACAAACATGAAAAATGGATCAACCACAGACAGCACCCTAAAATAAGCAAAAATGTGTGCTGTGTGGAATGGTCATAGATATCATGTCTGTACAAAACAAGCATATAAATGAGGTTTCACTAGGACATGTATCCAATTGTTCGCGTTAGTTAGAAGGTCCATTGCCTTTTTTTTACCATTGGGAAACATTGAAGTCAGAATGCTATGGAACCCTAGTCTTGGTCACTGTTGCTTAAATAGCACAAACATATGCTGCAAAGTTGTACAGAGATTGCAGTCGCTCATACTGGTTACTGTCCCCAGCAGCCTAATTTTAGGGAACTGCATTGTCAGCCATGCTCTGATATACATCTGTCCTCCAACACATTGCAGCAGACCCTCAGCTCTTTTCATATTGTATCCATTTCATATCACATTCAATTGCATTTCAGCAAACTGTTTTTTCATCTGAACTGACATCCACTGTCTCCTGTACAGCGATTGCCACAGAATTGGTTGTACATGTCAGTAGTACATATGTCACCCACCATTGCTTCTTCAGTATAAAAGCGGAGGGCTGAGATCTGGGCTTGTTCCCCATTCTCTGTTTGTTAAGAAGGATCTTAACAAACTTTACCCACATCTGCATCTGTTCTGTTAGGAGCCTTCCGGAGCTGATTCAGTAAAGAGCATGGGTAAAATAATGCGGCATGCAGCACTATTTTTTCTGGGTAGATGGACTCCATGATACTAATTGGGGTCCTTTGGGTGCCGTTACATTCTGTCCTGTTACGGATCTGGCACTGCCTCCGATATAATTTTTCTGCTTCTATGACGGAACAGAACTTTGGAACTGGTGAACGCAGATGTGAACAGAGTAAGCCTAAGGGGACCTCTACTGAATAGATGTAAAGGGATTTTTTTTTGCTTCTTATTTAGTATTTTTGCTTGCACATATCAGTGCCAGCATTTTATTCATATGATACATAATCTGCACAGGTGAACAAACTCAGATTGGGACTATAACTCACTCAGTGCTAGTGTGTGAACCCTGGGTGTAGATAAAAACATAAGGGATATTACATTTCCTGGAACCTGTACAATTCCCATATGGCACAATCCTATTTTAATGCATAACATAACCTTGTACGCGCTGCACATCTACCACCTTATGTACCTGAACGATGAAAGATATCATCAGTCACGCCTCATTACACAGGTAGCTGCAAATCCACCTACTGTGTTAGCTTAGCACGTAATAGGTCATCCTATAGGAAGACCCAGCAAACATTTATAGTGAAAAATAATCAGTATTTATTACTAAAAATATCTATTGGTTCTCTTATGTCCCTCTGTCATAGGATGGAGCTGAAAATGCCGAACACAGGGATATTTATTTATTTAGCTTACTTATATAGCGCCATCATATTCCGTAGTGCTTTACAGACATTGTCAGTCACTGTCCCATATAGGGCTCACAATCTAACTTCCCTATTAGTATGTCTTTGGAAACTGGATTACCCGGAAACCCACACAAACATGGGAAGAACATACAAAGTCCTTACAGATGTTGTCCTTGACAGGATTCAAACCCAGGACTCCAAGTCTACAGTGTTAACCATTGAGCCACTGTGCTGCCAATTTTTCATGTTAAAAGTTGTGTAAATGTTGCCAGAATTCACATAGAAAGCAAGTGGGACTGCAACCCCCACCCATACAAAATAATTGACTCTTCCAGGATTAGTCTGTATACACTAAAACCTGTGAGGATGGAGTGAGCAGGACTCTCAGGCTTTCTCTAGGAGTCCTGGAGGAACAATTGTGGGCCATCCTTTCTGTGTTGTGATGTTCCTCTATTATTTTGTGAGTAAAGTGACAACTAGGCATGACCATTTCCCTTGTCAACTGGGTGTGTTACTGCACAATCTGACACAATCTACTGTAATCATTGCTGTAAGTGTAAGACTGTGTGGTAGCAAATCTTATGTCACTTCCTGTTACTATGAAGTCGGGATGCCAGTGTTTTGGCTTATAATACATTCAGGCTGTATTCTAAAACACTTGTCTAACATATTACTTTTTATGGCCTTGTTTACAAGGACTCTGCAGTTACATTCTACTTCTGAAAGGCTTCCTTTTTCTATTATTCCATAAGGATAATCCTATTCTATCGAGTGAAGGCAATGCCAACTTGCGAGGGACTAAACGGCTCAGCAAAAGCAATATTGACATCTCAGGAGTTTTGGACAATGGAGAACCCAGGCCGCCTTTACTGAGGAAACAGAGTGATTCTTCTACTTATGACTGTGATACCATAACGCAACACCATGCGTTCCTATCCAGGTAGGTACATGTTGTTACAGTATGGTCGGTGTCCTGCTGGCTGTTACTGCGGAGCACAGCTTGCTTGCATGAAGTTAGGTTTATATCAGGTTATTCCATTCTATGTATTGGATTGCAGCAGTGGTCGTGCACTATTACTCCATTCAAAGTCTATGGGACTGCTGAGGATAGCAAAACATTATACTCTGCTATCTCCATCAGTCCCATGGTAGTATGGAGTGCTAATATACTTGTCTGATCACCACCCTATTAAACAGGGGAATCCGGCTTCAGATATCTGTTTTTTCTGACCAGTAGAGCTCCCAAGCGATCTAGGAGTTCTCCCCGTCCCAAAAAATCTGCTCTAAATTAAAACTGCACTTCGTATTACTAGCTTCCTTTGACATCTGTCACTTGGATTATGGGTTGAACCTATTTTTTACCATCATTTTTTTTTTCCAGCATTCATTCAAGTGTCCTGAAGGACGATATGGACTTTCCCAGGACAGGGAGCTCCAATCTTTGTGAAGAAAACCTGGGCCGTTTTGACTTTGAGGTGTCGGACTTTTTCCTGTTTGGTTCTCCATTGGGCCTGGTACTCGCTATGAGAAGGACAGTTTTACCTGGATTGGACGGTAAGAGTGCTTTGTGACATCACTATTCAATAAACAAATGCAGAAGCATATTCTCATGATTCTTAAAGGGGTTGTCCAGGAAGTAGAGCAACCTATGGTGCAGCCGGGGGTAAAATATTATTATTATTACTATTACTACTACTACCACTACCACTACCACTACATACCTACTCCCCTGTCCCGAGAGCTCCATTGTCCACTACTGGTATCTGTTTAGTCTCTTGCCACTGCTCCATTGCTGGAAGTCCTGAGTCTCAAGTGACCGCTGAGATTAATCAGTGATCACTGACATCACTGGCAATGCAGCAGAGGCACGAGACTGAATGGACACAGGCAGTGGACAAGGGAATGCAGGGGGTAGGTGAGTGTGTTTTTTTTAAATTTATTTATTTTACACCTCTCCATGCTTTGCTCCAATTCATGGACAACCCCTTTTAATTGCCTCATAATTGCTCCTTTTAAAGGGGTCAGAACTTCGTAGCAGTGGTGTGCCCCTTCTTCAATTATGTTTTAGTGGGCAGTGGCCCTTGATGGTAGAGTTGAGTAACAGAAGGACTCAAGTGACAAAGATGTTAACTGTACAACTTTACTCAAAAGGAGACGTATACTTTAAATATGCTGAAATGAGTCAACTAGTGTGGAAGTTTCCAAGCAGTCTTCCAACAGGAAACCAGGTTGACTTGAACTTTGCTGAAACTTGCAACATAGTGCTGGAACTTACATCTCAACACCTACTCGGTCCAGGATTGTCTGCATGACTGCAGCTCGGCATAATCTCAACAGCTCATTTCTCTACTTGTGCTGGTCAGCACCCGACTCTCATGGTCACCTCTGCAATGCACTGCCGGTAATTTGGCTTGGTCCCAACTGCACTCTTGCTGCGGTTTTGCGCACTTCACAGTCTACCACTCTTGATAACCAGGGCACAGTTTCTAGCAGTCTCTGGTTCGGCACTGGTCTTTGTACTCAGGCATCAGCTTCCAGACTACTTTAGTGTGACTACACCTCGCCCATCACAGGTAGACACACTTCACATTGCTGGAGCATGCACTCTGTATCTTGTTACAAATGGGCTGGTCTTCAGCCTCTATCAGGAACAGACTCCTGATGAATGGAGCTCTGTTCCTGCCCAATGAACCAAATAACCAAGGATTTGGTGCTTGTTCTCATTCTCTTCGGGTACATTTATGGTACATTCTGTATATTTATAACATTGCCAACCATCTGTTTTAATTTAATAGTTTCATTCACCTATATATAGTAGTGTTAAGCCACAATACTTAATTTATAGCATTTTATTGATTATAACCAATGAATATAGTAACCCAAATTTTTTACATAAAGACTGTTCTAGTTGTAGTTATTATTTACTATTGACTCAGAAGCCAATGCCAGTGATATGGTTATAAGCCTACTGTCAAAGATCATATAGTTCTCACCTTGTTGCCAAGTTAATCATTGCTATAACCCAGGTTGTATGTATATAGAACAGGTGCCAACTGCTTGAGAACTACATGCTTAGAGTCCAAGAGACGTGTATGGCTTTTAAGCCACTGGTTAAGGAGTAAAGGCCTTATTTTTCCCTTTATTTTCTAATAGTCCCTACAGAATCTCTACCAAATGTATGCAACCTTCTATCAACTTAACAGGCCAGACTTTTCTGCAAAATACATTGGAAAGAATTTGTTAAGTCACGTGCTTCAGAATCTTGGTGTCAAAACTGCCCAAAAATTTTAGTTTTCTGACTTTTTGGGCGCTTTCCGGCATGACTCGTTGGCCCACCAGACTCCGTGATTGGCTAATTGGGAATTCCCAACCATTTCCTGCTGTTTCGGGACAATAGTAGTAAGTGGAGTGCAGTTGGGGACCCAGGCACCTTCTTAACAGCAGTGGCGAAGGAGCAGGGACCACTTTCATATTTTTTTAACCTATCTGCAACCACTGTCAACAATTTTAAAACTAATTATTTAAGGACAGGTCTGTTCTGTGCTTTAAGGATCAAAAAATGTTTTTATTGCTGTTTTCCAAGAGCAATAACATTTTTATTTTTCTGACAATAGCTGTATGAGGGCTTTATTTTTGAAGGGTTGCATATAAATTGTAATTCCACCATTATTGTTGTTTTTTTTGCCCTCGCTCCTCTCTCTCCCACATAATTATTAGCATCTCATTAACTTATAAAAAGCCATGATTTACATATAAAACACATTGTCCAATGTATTTCATGTGCAAATTTTCTCTATTTTTAGCAGACACCCTTCTACTAGTACTGCCTTTAGCACCATGCCTACTGTGCCTATATGGAAATTTGTACTTTTCACATCAATTTTAGGGGCTGTTGCTCAGCAATGTCCTGACATATTGTAGTGAACATGTTTTTTCTTTTTTTCTTTATAACAGTGGAAACCGAGGAATAAAGAATCCAGATGGAGGTTATACATTCATTTAGGCTGTTTGTTTGATCACCTGTCGCTTGTTTGCCTGCATGTGACTAAATCTTTCATCTCTAGCCGCACTGAGATATCACTGTGACACTGTACAGTGGGTTATGGTACTCTAAGCTAATCCACTCTTGTGAAGGTGTCAGGCAGCTTTCAACATCTAAACTAAAAATATCTTATATGTATCTAGGATCTGGTAGACGGATTTGTTATAACAAATGCTCCTAACTATACAACATAAGGCAGTGATGGCCAACCTATAAAAAGGTTAAACTGCCTGGCAAATATCACACCAAACTAATTTTCTGATCTCTTATAATTCTCTGTCCCAAAAATGCACAAAAAGTCTTTGGGTGGAATTTGCCATGGTGGTAATTTTTGCTAGAGTTGGAGTTAGGCCCCTTGCAGATGACTGTGGTGTGGGTCAGTGTACTATTCATGTATTTCACGGATAGCATACTGACCCATTCTTTTCGATGGCCCATACACACGACCGTGATTTTCACGGTCCTGTGTGCGGTTCGACAGTCCGGGCCGCAGCAGATAGGACAGGTCCTATTCCTGTCCTATTGTGCGGCCCTGCTTCCGTGGCTCCTATTCATTTAATGAAAGGAGCCGTGGAAGCACGGCCCGTACGGGCAGCACAAGGGGATATCCCCGCGTCCCCGTGTGCAGACAGTGCTTTTAATTCACAGCAGGCCGGTTGCTGCATGGTCGTCTGCAACCGACCTAAGTTGCAACAAATTTATTAGATTTCACATACTGGGGGAATTTATCAACCCCTCTACGCCAGTTTTCTGGTGTATAGGGGTGAAAATTTTGTTTCATCTGCTCACCACTTTCCACAAAAGTGTCCAGATCGGGGTGAGAGAGGGATGCCTCGGCCAGACATATTTATTATAACTCATGCTTTCTGGCTTGGGTTATACAGAAAATCTGTAATTCCTAACTAACATAAATCTGCATTCTGGTGCACAGGCATATGCCTAACTTATTAAAAGGCCGGAGCCGCTTCATAAATCAATGTGCTTTGCGCCTGTTGGGTCCTTTAAGACTGTCGTATGTCAATTTTAATAAATGTGGCCCAATATTTGATAAATCTATAAGTCTAACGCTTCTGTACCAACCTATTACTGAAGTGAGATTGTGACAATTTTAGGACTTTTCAATAGGTCACATTTGATGAAACTGGCGTACAGACAGCTAACCATGTCCAGTTTCTCACGCATTTTTTAAAATTGGAATGAATGGTGTAAAAATGTAAAGATCGCACAAATTTAGCACAAATAAGCTCAAAAAGTCACAAATTCCATCAGTCAGACCCCAATGATCAGCAAATTACCTATTCTGTGGATATGGGTAACATGTTATGAAGGAGAATTAGGCAAGTGGAAAAATAAGACTAAAACAACAGAATAAGTTGGTGTGCTACACTAAATTTAATGGTGAATATTGTGTTCTGGAATAAAAAGATCAAGTAGAAGAAGTAGCAATTCGACACATGATGTTCTGGTGAAAAATGGGAAGTTTTATTAAACAGCAATGTTTCAGCTTCTCAGTGGAACCACGCTGACACTTTGTTCTGCTGTTGCCTGTGTTGAAGTCTTTGTTAAATACTTGTGACAGATTTACTAATCTTGTCTAATATTAACTCTTTAAGGACAAAGGGTAGTTTGTACGTTAATGCACAGTAATTTATTTTTATTTTCCTTCTCTGCTTTCCAAAATTCATAACTCTCTTATTTTTCTGTCACCATAGCTAAGTAAGTATTCTCTATGAATCAGCTCTGAGAATAAATGATTCGTGGGGGTGCCAGATGTTGGACACTCATCGTTCAGGATAGGATAAGTCATCAATATTTTTAGTCCTTTTAACCCCTTCCTGCTCAGTGCCATACTATTACGTTGCGCCAAGCGCAGGGCCATTTTAACACACTGGTGGGCCCAATGCAAAGGTTTCATAAGTGGGCGCCCCCCCATCAGCACTGGTTAGAAATATCTGACCTGCACAAATTATAATGCTCCCTAAGTGGCTCTCACACAGTTTAATGCCTCCCTAGTGGCCCCATACAATATAATGTCCACCTCCAGGTATTCCCACAGCATCTGCCCCCACGGCATAATGTCCCCCGCCAGCTGCCCCCACAGTTTAAAGTCCCACTGTAGTTTCTCCTTGTTTAATATCCCCCTCCAGCTGCCCCCACAGTTTAAAGTCCCCCTCCTACCAAACAAAAATATAAAAAAAAAAACACTGATACTCATCTCTCCTTGCTCCACTGCCGTTCTGGTCTGGAATCTTCAGGGAGCTGCAGGTGGCGATGTAAGTGACGTCATCACATCACATCTGCAGCTCCCGGGGAAGAGAGGGGATGAATGGGGAAGCAGGGAGCAGATGGCCCCTTGCTTCATTATTGTATGAAACTCATCGGTGTCCTAAGGATGCTAATGAGCTGAAGTTGGGGTAGCCCAGAATGGCAGAACAGCAAATGTCTCAAGGGGACCCCCGCTACAATAGGGCCCGGTGCAAGTGCATTGTTGGCCCTATGGTTAAAGGGGCCCTGGCTGAGCTTATAGTTAATGTTCAGTGCTATAATAGTACAGAGCTGTAATGCTGCAGGCACAGCTCTTATATTACTTAGCCAGCCTCCCACCAATCTGATATTGATGACCTGTTCTTAGGATATTTTATACCAGAAACCTATTTAAGGCAATTCAAACTTAGACTACATACTTTATATATGTGATATGTTCTGTGCGGGCCCAACTCCCAGACCAAACACAGATCAACTGTTCTGGTAGCCTTTTAAAGTAAAAGGAGCCCTGCAATTCCATGGAACCACCGCTATACAGTGGATGGGGCTGTAGCGCTGCTCATATTACTTGAATAGGGGCAGCCTGTGTGTATGTCCTGTTTGCTACAGCAGCTTCTGGTGTCAGGAGGCTGCCAGAGTAGCTGATCTGTGTGGGGTGCGGGTGTTGGACTCCCACAGATCACATACTAATGACCTATCCTGTTTATTGCAGATTTTGATTTGAGCCAAAACCAAGAGTGGCTTCAACAAGAATGGGAAATATATAGGAAGTTCTTATACGTCTCCCTTCTGCTCAATCCACTCCTGGCTTTGGCTCAAAAAATTGCAGCAAAATCTGCAACAAAAAAGCAGTGTTTTTGCATGACCCCACCTTTTATATTACTACCCTATCATTTTACATTTTGTTAAAAGAAAATAAAGAAATACACCAATACCACACCCACATCACAGGTTTTAGATCATAACAGAGAGGGAAAACTATTTTAGGCCAGGCCCCACGTGGCATAAACATCATGTTTAATAATGCTGAATTTTACAGTCACTGTATATTTGATGGGATGCTAGCGAATCCCATCCCCACAATGCGGGAAAATATGCGTAGCTGACACTCCACAATTTCGAAAACTGTTGCGTTTTTTTTGCTGTGTCCCGCTACGTGGGGCCTTAGCCTTAAAAACTATTTTAGTAGCACTTTGTGCTATTAAAAGTGAAATGTGAAAAACAGACACATTTTGCTTCCTTTTTTTGTTCACATTTTTCCGCATATAGAAAAAAAAAGAAAAAACATGCAAAAATAAAAATAACATAAAAATAAATCCCTGTGTTTTTGAGAAAAGATGCAAAAATTCGTTGAATAAACCACATGAAAAAAATGTTATCGCCCTTAAAACCACATGCGCGAAAAAAAACCAAAAATTTGTCTGGTCCAGAACCAGGGAAATTGGCCCGGTAGTGAAGTGGTTAATCTACTACTTTATTACTATTTTACTATTTCTCATTAGGAAATGCATGTTTCATATGTTACCATTCCCTTGTAGCTGTAACTCACTGTAGTTATGAGGTGTACATATGAGCGAGGTATCCATTTCGTTATAAAATGAATGAACGGTTCAGTTTAATCATATCTAGAAGATCCTTAGAGGATAAACAAATGATCTTTTTAGTAAGAGAATTTTTACAATTAATACTCTGGCTCCCTGGAAATCTTAGTGGAATTAAAGGTAGAACAGAACTACAATGAAGGACATTGGTAGGCATCTGTCTGTGGCAACGAATGTTCTCTAATTTCTGTTTTTCTTGCATTGTGCATTTGGGGGGATGTCTGACTCCATTTTGGTCTTGCTCGAAACTCATCTATCCAAGGATGACTTATTAGAGCATAATATGGGTGAACTATGCTCAACTACGTTCCCTTTTTATTCATTCAGAGGCTCAGGTCATAGTTACATAGTAGCAAGTCCACCCTATATCTCTACATTGTTGATCCAGAGGAAGGCAAAAAAACCCCAATGAGGCTGAAGCCAAATGTCCCATGTCAGGGGAAAAATTCCTTTCACTCCAAATCCGGCAACCCTGGATCAACTTGTCTTTACCACTTTCCAACATATTTATTATAACTCACACCAGTATTTCCTAACTGGTGTAGATCCTGAGAGAAGAGACTACTACGTATGCAAAAAATGAATTTTCAAAAAAGGTCTGTTTATGTTATTAATGAGTTAATAAGTGCACCCAATTACCTTTTAGCAGTTTTTTGAGTGATTTCTGAGTTCTCTGAGAGCCCCTTTCCTACAACTCCCATGATTCCTTGTGCTGCACTCATAGCTGACTCACTCCCCCTCCCGTTCTCACTCACTTCCCTTCCCTGTTTCCCGAGCTAGCCTGACCACTACACCATCAGCAGTCATCTTTAGACTCCTAGTTCTCACTCACTCAATAACCTTCTCCTTAGGCTGTAAGATTGTAATCACCTCCGTAAATCATCAGTCTCACAGAGAAAGCTTCAGGACAACAATTAATTCTTCATGCTTTTTTGGCATTTGGTAAATAAATAAATATATATATACCGTATATGCCGGCGTATAAGACGACTGGGCGTATAAGACGACCCCCAACTTCTGCCCTAAAAATATAGAATTTGGTATATACTCACTGTATAAGACTACCCCTCTCCCAAATGAAAAAAAAGTCTGCTTTGCTTTCAACATGTTAATTTTAATTCAAATGCATATGACATGCAGGTACTGTATATAGCAGCAAAACTGTCACTTATAAACATAAGGTTGTTTCAAACATGTACGGTAAAGCTAAGCTCTTCATTAATATCACAGCATGGATGCGAGGGGAATCTGGCGTTACTGCACCGCCAGCTTTCCCCTCGCATCCATGCTGTGATATTAATGAAGATCCGACATGCTTCTGTAAGTGCCGCCTGTGACCCCCAGCTCTGTGACGCCGACCGCTGTGACGGGGCGGCTGCATTAGCATACAGCGCGCCGCCCCGTCAGCGCGTACTAAGCCTCTTCTAATGACTGTGAGAGGCGGATTGCTGCGCATGCGCGGCGGTCCCAGGAAGCGGCTCTCTACGCGCTGACGGGGAAAAAAACACCTCACACAGTGCGGCCCCCCGTATATCCGGCGTATAAGACGACCCCCCACTGTAGCCATTATTTTAAGGGGTTAAAAAGTCGTCTTATACGCCAGTATATACGGTACACACGTGGACAAAATTGTTGGTACCCCTTGTTTATTGAAAGAAAAACCCACAATGGTCACAGAAATAACTTGAATCTGACAAAAGTAATAATATATAAAAATTCTATGAAAATGAACAAATGAAAGTCAGACATTGCTTTTCAACCATGCTTCAACAGAATTTTAAAAAAAAGAAAACTCATGACACAGGCCTGGACAGAAATGATGGTACCCCTGAAATAATGTGACCAAAGGGACATGCTAAATTAAGGTGTGTCCACTAATTAGCATCACAGGTGTCTACAATCTTGTAATCAGTCCGTGGGCCTGTATATAGGGCTACAGATACTCACTGTGCTGTTTGGTGACATGGTGAGTACCACACTCAACATGGACCAGAGGAAGCGAAGGAAAGAGTTGTCTCAGGAGCTTAGAAAGAAAATTATAGACAAGCATGTTAAAGGTAAAGGTTATAAGACCATCTCCAAGCAGCTTGATGTTCCTGTGACTACAGTTGCACATATTATTCAGAAATTTAAGATCCATGGGACTGTAGCCAACCTCAAGCTCAAGGAACATCAGTGTCAGATCGCACCATCCGTCGTTGTTTGAGCCAAAGTGGACTTTATGGGAGATGACCAAGGAGGACACCATTGTTGAAAACAAATCATAAAAAAGCCAGACTGGAATTTGCCAAACTACATGTGGACAACCCACAAAGCTTCTGGGAGAATGTCCTATGGACAGATGAGACAAAAATTGAAATTTTTGGCAAGGCACATAAGCTCTATGTTTACAGACGGAAAAATGAAGCATATCTTGAAAAGAACACTGTCCCTACTGTGAAACATGGAGGAGGCTCTCTTATGTTCTGGGGCTGCTTTGCTGCATCTGGCACAGGGTGTCTCGAATCTGTGCAGGGTACAATGAAATCTCAAGACTATCAAGGGATTCTAGAGAGAAATGTGCTGCCCAGTGTCAGAAAGCTTGGTCTCAGTCGCAGGTCATGGGTCTTGCAACAGGATAATGATCCAAAACACACAGCTAAAAACACCCAAGAATGGCTAAGAGGAAAACATTGGACTATTCTGAAGTGGCCTTCTATGAGCCCTGACCTAAATCCTATTGAGCATCTTTGGAAGGAGCTGAAACATGCCGTCTGGAAAAGGCACCCTTCAAACCCGAGACAACTGGAGCAGTTTGCTCATGAGGAGTGGCCAAAATACCTGTCGAGAGGTGCAGAAGTCTCATTGAGAGTTACAGGAATCGTTTGATTGCAGTGATTGCCTCAAAAGGTTGTGCAACAAAATATTAAGTTAAGGGAACCATCATTTCTGTCCAGGCCTGTGTCATGAGTTTTCTTTTTTTTAAATTCTGTTGAAGCATGGTTGGAAAGCAATGTCTGACTTTCATTTGTTCATTTTCATACAATTTTTATATATTATTACTTTTGTCAGATTCAAGTTATTTCTGTGACCATTGTGGGTTTTTCTTTCATTAAACGAGGGGTACCAACAATTTTTTCCACGTGTGTGTGTATAATATATATACAGTACAGACCAAAAGTTTGGACACACCTACTCATTCCAAGAGTTTTCTGTATTTTCATGACTATAAAAATTGTAGATTCACACTGAAGGCATCAAAACTATGAATTAACACATGTGGAATTATATACTTAACAAAAAAGTGTGAAACAACTGAAAATATGTCTTATATTCTAGGTTCTTCAAAGTAGCCACCTTTTGCTTTGATTACTGCTTTGCACACTCTTGGCATTCTCTTGATGAGCTTCAAGAGGTAGTCACCTGAAATGGTCTTCCAACAGTCTTGAAGGAGTTCCCAGAGATGCTTAGCACTTGTTGGCCCTTTTGCCTTCACTCTGCGGTCCAGCTCACCCCAAACCATCTCGATTGGGTTCAGGTCTGGTGACTGTGGAGGCCAGGTTATCTGGCGTAGCACCCCATCACTCTCCTTCTTGATCAAATAGCCCTTACACAGTCTGGAGGTGTGTTTGTGGTCATTGTCCTGTTGAAAAATAAATGATGATTCAACTAAACACAAACTGGATGGAATAGCATGCCACTGCAAGATGCTGTGGTAACCATGCTGGTTCAGTATTCCTTCAATTTTGAATAAATCCCCAACAGTGTCACCAGCAAAGCACCCCCACACCATCACACCTCCTCCTCCATGCTTCACGGTGGGAACCAGGCATGTAGAGTCCATTTGTTCACCTTTTCTGCATCGCACAAAGACACGGTGGTTGGAACCAAAGATCTCAAATTTGGACTCATCAGACCAAAGCACAGATTTCCACAGGTCTAATGTCCATTCCTTGTGTTCTTTAGCCCAAACAAGTCTCTTCTGCTTGTTGCCTGTCCTTAGCAGTGGTTTCCTAGCAGCTATTTTACCATGAAGGCCTGCTGCACACAGTCTCCTCTTAACAGTTGTTGTAGAGATGTGTCTGCTTCTAGGACTCTGTGTGGCATTGACCTGGTCTCTAATCTGAGCTGCTGTTAACCTGCGATTTCTGAGGCTGGTGACTCAGATGAACTTATCCTCCGCAGCAGAGGTGACTCTTGGTCTTCTTTTCCTGGGGCGGTCCTCACGTGAGCCAGTTTCTTTGTAGCGCTTGATGGTTTTGGCCACTGCACTTGGGGACACTTTCAAAGTTTTCCCAATTTTTCGGACTGACTGACCTTCATTTCTTAAAGTAATGATGACCACTCGTTTTTCTTTACTTAGCTGCTTTTTTCTTGCCATAATACAAATTCTAACACTCCATTCAGTAGGACTATCAGCTGTGTATCCACCTGACTTCTGAACAACACAACTGATGGTCCCAACCCCATTTATAAGGCAAGAAATCCCACTTCTTAAACCTGACAGGGCACACCTGTGAAGTGAAAACCATTTCAGGTGACTACCTCTTGAAGCTCATCAAGAGAATGCCAAGAGTGTGCAAAGCAGTAATCCAAGCAAAAGGTGGCTACTTTGAAGAACCTAGAATATAAGACATATTTTCAGTTGTTTCACACTTTTTTGTTAAGTATATAATTCCACATGTGTTAATTCATAGTTTTGATGCCTTCAGTGTGAATCTACAATTTTTATAGTCATGAAAACTCTTGGAATGAGAGGGTGTGTCCAAACTTTTGGTCTGTACTGTATATATATATATATATATATATATATATATATATATATATTTATTTACCAAATGACAAAAAAGCATGAAGAATTCATGTGTATATATTATATTACACATACATACATAAACATGAATATTTTGACATCTACATCTCTCTCTCTATCTCATATATATATATATATATATATATATATATATATCTTTATGAATGTTAGAAATGTATGTCTCTTCTCTTTCTCATATATATCTAAAGTGTGCAGACACAGGACACAGGGCTTCCTGCAGAAATTTTGAGCCCTCCCACACACAGTATAATGCTCCACATGGTATATGATGCTCCACAGTGGCTCCCGCACAGTATAATGCTCCACAGTGCCCCATCACATTATAATATGTATGCAAAATCCATATTATATGGTGCTACATGCCGACAGGATTCCCTGATGCCCACTCTACGGAAGTGCCAGCTGATACCTCTTCTTTGTGACGTGTGCCAGCCAGCACCTCCTCTTTGACCTACCCCCCAGCCCCATTACACTTACTTTTTCTTCCTGGCATCTCCGGACCCAGGATGTCATCGCCGGCTGGCACCTCCTCTTTGTGATGTATGCTGGTCTCCTACTGTATTATACATGCTTTCCAGTGATGATGTCCTGGGGTCCGGATATACACAGGAGAAATGGTGTGTATAATGGGGCTGGGTTGGCAGCTACTTTCCACTGAAGTTGCAGGTACAGATATCGAGACCTCGCAACATCAGCGGAAAGGCAAAAAAAAGTTATACATTTAGGTCACATGACCTACATATATTACAGCAAAACAAAGAAAGATTGTTAATAAATGTAATTTAGAAAGTTGGAGGGGGGCCTAAATGTTTAATATATACATTTATACTGGACAACCCCTTTAATTCAAGGCGCAAAGAGAGGTCAGTCACTTTAGTGTAGGGATCCATATAAAAGAGGCTGCCATGTCGCTGGCAGATGTACTTATATAGTTTGGTCAAAATGTAAACTAAGAACCTAGTTTTCATGTGTTTTTATATACAGCAGGTATAGCAGTTTTGCTCCTAGCAGAGTGATGTTGCAACTTTTTGTGTTCACAAATGTTCTCGAATCTATATTTTGTACATATGGCTGTATATTCCTGAATAAATTGCCTGGTGCAGATGCAGATAATAAAACCTGCTGTACGATATATAAATAGATATTTTTTTACTTAGTCACCTTGGCAGCAATTTTATTAAGGCGTTCAGATGAGCATTACTTACTTTCTTTCCCCACTGAATTGCGTTTTATCTGATTTTCACCTCGCTACTACGTTAAGTGATTCATGCTAGCTGTAATAAGTTAATGAAGTCAAATTAAAACGTGTTAAATGTTATTTATTATAGAAATGTGTTTATTTTCCACCTATTAAAATTAGATCATTCAGTAAAGTAAGTATCATCCTGGCACCCATTAATAGGATTAACTAATGTATAATGAATTCATGAAGTAATAGAATAAGAAAAATACTAACAGTAATAACACTAGCATAATATTTAAGAATATAGTAGATTATGTTTAATGGGGCTTGTAGACATCAGTCAGACAGGCTTAGTGATGCTAAGCAGCAACAATGCCTTGTATTTGAACGGCAAATATACCATGAAATTGCTCATTAGCCAATAACCCTTATGTAATAAAGACCTATATGGACAGATGAGTCATGAACTATATAAAACGTATATATAAATTACCTGTATCCAGCATAAAAATGTATATGAGCTGAATAAAATGGAACGGGTTTTCCAGACTAATGACCTATAGTAAGAATAGTTCATCAGTACCAGATCAGTAGGGGTCCGACAACCAGCACCCCCCACCATTCAACTGTTCTCAGTGGCTAATACACAGAGTAAAGAGGAGTAAGCAGACAGCTATGTTCTGTATAGTAGCCAAAACAGGCACATCACATGATAGTTGCAAAGAAAACCCATACAGAATTGGCAAGTGTCACTCTATTATTAGGCTTAGTGGCAAGAGTGAAAATTGTAGGCTTTAGTACTTTGTAAAAAAAAAAAAATGGAGATAGTTATATGGAAAATGAAATAATCAAAAATTCTTTAAAATGTGTAACATAAAAACTTGGTTGAATAATAGGTCATATTCTGGTGACAATTTCCCTTTAAATTTCCAGTGCATACTGCTACAATTTTAATTTTTCAGAATAATGTGCATATCAGAAAACAAGGACAATATCATAGAGAATGGAAGATAAAATCACAGCTAATGGCTAAAACGCAGAGATGTCACGGCACAGGGTTGATAATTCTAGCATTATAATACAATGCTGATGCACACCACAATGTCAGGGAACAGGGACAATGCCACAAAACATGGATAATAAACAATGCTGTCACAGCTAAAGGCTAAGGACTAGTGACATCACATAACATGGGTAATAGATACATAGAGAATAACTATAGTAATGTAGCAGCACAGGGGCAATAAATATGTTTAACACTGAATTATAATGCACATGCTTATGCAACAATAC
This sequence comes from Leptodactylus fallax, assembly GCA_947044405.1. Lineage (NCBI taxonomy): Eukaryota > Metazoa > Chordata > Amphibia > Anura > Leptodactylidae > Leptodactylus > Leptodactylus fallax. The sequence goes on along the minus strand of CAMRHE010000073.1, from coordinate 5,918,381 downwards.
AGGGACAATAAGTGATGTCACAGAATATAGCACTAAAAACTGGAAAAGTACTAGCACTAGAATAGGGAAGAAAGGGAAAAGTAAGGAACAGCTAGTGGAAGGTAATGTGGGTGCTATGTTAAAACATTATTTAATATTCACAAATAAAATATATACAGTATATACATAGATTATTATACCTATATTATTGTTGTGCCTTATCATATAGCACAATAGATGCCAGTGCACACTAACATAATAAAAATATCTACATATGTACAGATGAAAGTATTACACGTGCACAGAAAAATCAATGTTGATAGGCACCTATTTACACACGTGGACAAAATTGTTAGTACCCTTCATTTAATTAAAGTAAAACCCATAATGGTCACAGAAATAACTTGAATCTGACAGACTGGAATTTGCCAAACTACATGTTGACAAGCCACAAAGCTTCTGGGAGAATGTCCTATTGACAGTTGAGATAAAAATCGAATTTTTTGGCAAGGCACATCAGCTCTATGTTCACAGACGGAAAAATGAAGCTTATCTTGAAAAGAACACTGTCCCTACTGTGAGACATGGAGGAGGCTCTGTTATGTTCTGGGGATGCTTTGCTGCATCTGGCACAGGGTGTCTTGAATCTGTGCAGGGTACAATGAAATCTCAAGACTATCAAGGGATTCTAGAGAGAAATGTGCTTCCCAGTGTCAGAAAGCTTGGTCTCAGTCGCAGGTCATGGGTCTTGCAACAGGATAATGACCCAAAACACACATCTAAAAACACCCAAGAATGGCTAAGAGGAAAACATTGGACTATTCTGAAGTGGCCTTCTATGAGCCCTGACCTAAATCCTATTGAGCATCTTTGGAAGGAGCTGAAACATGCTGTCTGGAAAAGGCACCCTTCAAACCCGAGACAACTGGAGCAGTTTGCTCATGAGGAGTGGGCCAAAATACCTGTAGAGAGATGCAGAAGTCTCATTGAGAGTTACAGGAATCGTTTGATTGCAGTGATTGCTTCAAAAGGTTGTGCAACAAAATATTACGTTAAGGGAACCATCATTTCTGTCCAGGCCTGTTTCATGAGTTTTCTTTTTTTAAAAATTCTGTTGAAGCATGGTTGAAAAGCAATGTCTGACTTTCATTTGTTCGTTTTCATAGAATTTTTATATATTATTACTTTTGTCAGATTCAAGTTATTTCTGTGACCATTGTGTGTTTTTCTTTCATTAATCGAGGGTTACCAACAATTTTGTCCACGTGTGTATTTAACCTAGGCATCATACTCATTGAATATCCATACAAACCATGCCTGTCTCCAAAAGTAAAGAGGTGGCCATACCACAAGATCTGCTATTCTAGATAGTAGACACTAATAGGGGGCAGTCTATTAATCCTATTTTTCCTGTGGGCAATTACAGGCTGTAGGCTCCTGCCTATTTTATAGATATGGTGGGCATAATTTAGGTATATATTTTTTAACTGTAGAGAATAGAAGTTGTTTTTCCCCAACTTAGCATCTGTTAATAGGTACTCCTTCTCTAATTCCAGCAAAATTTTAGTTGTTTTTCTCTAACTTCCACCGTTCCTGAGCAGATATTGGACTCTGTACTGTCACATTGGCAGTGTCAGGCAGGAGCAGTAAAGGGGGCAGGATTCAGTTACAATCAGAGGAGGTGGACTGTATCAGAGCTCAGAATCACACTCCTTGCCTGTTCCTGTCTGACACTGACCATCTTGACAGTACAGAGCCTAAGTAGGATATCAGGCACCAAAACTAACAGCACTTATTGCTCGGGAATGACGGGGGCTAGAGAAAACACTCCAACTCTGATGCAATCAGTGGGGCAGAGCCTATTACATGATGAACATGGCCGAGGAGGTAAAAGGTCTTTTTTAACATAGCACCCTCATTAACTCCCACTCGCTGCTCCTTACTATTTTGCTTTTTAAGTGACTGCATAATAGGTGGTGTACAACAGAGTGGGTGATAGAAAAAAAAATCATAAATACAATATATCCATAGGGGGTAATTTATTTTTTTTCTCCTTGCCACAATAAAGAGAACAAATACTGTTATTTCCTTATAGTGCAGAATAGTAAAACCCTATAGTGAAAGGAGTTCTCCAAGACTTATATTGTTTAATAGCCTATCCTTAGAATAAGCCATAAATATGTGAGGGACGTGACATGTGGCCCCTGCATTGGTCAGCTCTATGGGGCTGATTCTGACACCCATACTATGCCCAACTAGGGCCTAGAAGCACTTGGCTCTGTGCCCTATATAGTGGTTGGGTACATATTCTGCAGTGGGAGCTGAGCTGTAGTACCGGCACCTGGCCACTGTACAGGAACCAGAGCCAACGGCTTCTGGCCCTGTGTTGTGTATACTACAGGTATCACAAGTGGCTCTGTACAACTGATCCATGCCTGTCAGCCCCCCATTGATCTGATACTTATAGTCTATCCTAAATATAGACCATAAAAAATACAGATATATCCTGGACACCCCTTTAATCTCTGTTCTGTAGTCTGGATCTGCAGTACATAGAGTTTAATATGTGATCATCACAGAGCATAGAGAGTAGACATACTTGTTGATAAAACATGCATATTTTTTGGTGCATGAATAACAGATGATGGCGCTGCTACAATGTAGAAACCATATTGTAACTACAAAGCCATTACCCATTCAGCACAAACTGCATAAATGATGAATAGGTAAAAACAGTATCATAGTTTTTTTTCTTCCTTGACTGAAGTTCTTTAATGGTAAAACAATGTAGTGTATGTTCATACTGAAAAACAATAAATCCTCATTAAAACAACAAAATCCTTAGATACCTAGAATTTGACTAGATTTTGTGCTCCATTCCTCATGTGTGGTTACAAAAATCAGGTTTCCCCATTTATTGTACACATGACTACCAGAAGTCCTTGCTGGCATAAGTAATGTGCATTTCTGTGTCCCCAGGCTGATGGGATCCTTCGGTGCGCAGCATTTATGATGCAGTTATGCACTGGAGCAAATCTCAACAGCTTTACATTGGTTCATTGATTAACTTCTCTAATACTTTCCTACTGTTCTCTGAAGCATTTCAGCTTCAACATATTCTTATTTATCTCTGCCTGCTTTTCACTATTACTAAGTGAGTTATTCTAACATTCCTCTAATATTTCTATGTCTTATTATCCCTGTCATAACTACAACTGGAAGCTTTCTGGGTGAAGGGCTCTTATATATTGCTTTCCAGTGATCGCTGTATTATTGCTATTTCATTTAGTCTGCATCATAAAATTTTAAATGACACTTAAGCCTTGATCACAGATGCTTTATTATACCCTAGTGCAGGGGTCAGCAACCTCCGGCACTCCAGCTGCCGTGAAACTACAACTCCCAACATGCTCCATTCCATTCAAGTTCCTAGAACAGCAGAGCAAGTATGCATGCTGGGAGTTGTAGTTTTACAACAGCTGGAGTGCCGAAGGTTGCCTACCCCTGCCCTAGTGCACTGGTCACTAGCCTGTGGCTTTCCACTATTGCTGGCTGATCATGCTGGGAGTTGTAGGTTTGCTACAGGTGGAGAGCCTCAAGTTGGAGATCACTGCCTGGGACTGGATGTCATGCTCATACTGGTACTGAAGTATCAAAATGCACATTTTCTTTAAAATGCTGAAGATTCTGAAAACCATAACATGCCCTGCCCTGATATTTATGGCAATAATAATGTAATGTAATATACACTTTATGAATGCCATTCGTCGGTCCACGTTTTATTTCCTTGTAGGTTTTTCATCTATATTCATTTTATTTTCTTAGCAAATATACAGTAGATCTGTTTTTGTAGGATCATTACCAGATCTGTTCTTGTAGGTAGATCTATTATTGTATGTTCCTTGTAAATCTCGACTCGAATTTGGCACATTTGGGGTTCATCACCCACAAAACTCAATTATACTCTGGGGTCTGTTATAATAAGTGGAGGCTCAGGGAAGGTGGCACAGCATAGGAAACAGTTATTCTCACCTTGCTTCACCTCTTCTATGCAGCCTCGCAATGTCTGCCCCCCAGTGTCCTCTTCTGGCCTCTTGCTGACATCATGTCTTTCAGGGTCACCACTGAGGACTTCATCAAAGCACCATGATGTTGGAATGCCCCGAAAGACCACAGAGACCAAATCACAGGCCTCAGCCTCAGTTTTTCTGCTGCTAATATTCACATTATGGCTGAAACACATTTTACATTTCTCTCTTAGGCAGGGGGCGTTTATATTAAGAAGCCCGCCCCCCTCTCCTATCCATTGATACTGTTCTGCCATTATGCCAGGAGTAACTGTACAATAGCAAACAAATAGCAAACCCCAAGTGACCATAATATAGGAAATCAGGAGCACTGGACTGTAAATACAGGGAAAACCTACACAGGCAAGCAGCTAAAACACAGGAAAAAAAAAACAATCTATGAGCAGAGTCAGTAAAGTTGCATGTTGTCTGTGAATAATATTCCATCTGTAATCACACAAGCAGCCAGAAGTAGATACAAGTACATAGAAGACTTTTATTATATTGTAAACTCTGGAATTTACAGAATTGTCAGTCCTGTGCAGGCTGTGAGGATAATTAACCCCTCACCTCTCCATTTACTGAGTGAACAGAGAAAAGAACTGCCCTCCCCCCACACACTTACTGTGATTCCACCTTGCTTATATAATGTATCTATGGACATACTTCCCTGGTAACAAAAGAGTGAACTGTAAATTAGCTAGAAGGAAGACACTTAATGGCAGCAGAGGTTTTTCAGGCAGAAAGCAGACACTTTTTTTAATGAAAGTTCATTATATTTTGGTCCCGAATGAACATGCTCTAATAAATTAAACTAAGTTGTCTGAAAAGTTATTTACCTTTTAAAGTGGTGGTACCGCCAGAATTAACATATTTCAGAATGTAGACCCTTGAGCAATGAGTGAATCACTCCAAGTTCTGACTCTTGCAAACTAGGCAAACTGATTTTGCTGGAGACATGCCATGGCCAGCCATGCGTTTTCCCTGCAGTTCAGGGTCAAACTGGCCCAGGTGACTGCCAAGCTTCCCAGGCCTGGCAGAATGTCCCCTTCTCCCCATCTTCTGGGTTAGGGCTTATTTTATGTTTGTCTTATCTACTTTATCCCTGAAAAAGGTATTTGGCCAGCACATTTGTGCCCATGTCACAAGATATCAAGTATGGCGATATCCAGAAGGGGTGTCATGCCCAAAAATGTGCGCAGTGAGCACCATTATTCTACACAATAAGGTCCTAATGTTGACAAGTATGGTCAAGATCCACTTCCGAGGAATCAACTTTGTAAAGGGGTCTCTTATCTTGACGTCTCTGTAACATTCACACCCAAGCCCCCTGCTCTAAGAAGATACCAGTATTATAAATAGCACATGGTAGGTGAGGTGCCCTTTTACACATTTTTCTGTTAGAGCACATGAGATTTTTAGGCCTATAATACCTTCAAAACCAATATTACTGCCATGTAGGAGTCTTTAATGTGAACAGAAACATAGCTTTGTGGCACTAAACCCCTGAAGCAATGTCTTTTTATAGATATCAGCCTGATGGGGCCTGATTTGCTCAAAGAGATTGTCCAGGATAAATTATTTTTTTAAATTAGGCTGGGGGAGGTGAAAAAAAAAAAAGTATACTCACCTGTCCCCGGGGTCGTCCCACTGTGATCCTGTCCTGCTGCGCCGATGTCTTCTTGCTGCAGCAGTCCTCACTGGCTGTGATGTCCCAGGTCCCTTTCCTTAGGCCTCTGACTGGCTAGGAAAGGACCCGGAGACGTCAGAGGTAGTGATGTCCCGTGTCCTTTGTTGAGGCCGCTGATTGGCTTTAGAGGTCACATGTGGTGGGACGTCTGCTGAAAGAAAGCCTCACAGCCGCAGGACCAGACTGTGCTGGGAGGCACTTGAGCATCATGGACAGGTGAGTATAGGTTTATATTTTTTCACCTCCTCAGGCCTAATTTTAAAATAAAATTTTATCTTCGACAAGCTCTTTAAAAATAGCCACAAATGCTATGAATATCTGCCCAAAGTAACTCATTTAGCAGTAAATGGCACTTGCAGTCTCAGCTGTCTTGCTGAATTACACATTCATAAAAAGATGATTATCTTTGCATTGCTTCACTGGCTCGTTGCCACATAGATACATTTCTAATCCTGTTAAAGATACACATCACTATTATTGGTTTTGGAGGCATTATGGACCTGGCAGACGTGCTTTAAGTAAAGCCTCAAATGTGACCAATTAACAAAAGCAATTCTAAAAATATTGTACATTTCTGTGTTTTCAGCATGCCATGCTTTACCCAAAGGCATTGAGATCTCTGAGACTGCACTGGATAGGATAATTTATTTCAGGAATCTGAAGACTGAGCTAGAGCAGGCTACACAACAGAGGATGTATTAGGTGTATGTGATGCACACAGGCCTGCATGTCTGAAATCAGTTACAGAAGCAGCTTCACTGATCTAAATTGCTAAACAGATTTTGTGAGTCTGTAATCCCCAAAATAAATTGATTTTCACTGAAGTTTACAAAGAACCCATACTTTATAGCATTGTGCATGTAAATTAATGTGGCTGGGGAAAAAGCTGTCCATACACATTAGATTTTGGACAAGCATGATGCAGCCGCCCAATCGATCTTTCATATGCACAATCCCACCATCAACATTAACTACTAAACTGTCTGAACAGGGGAAAGGTTAGTTGCTAAAATATATATATAAAAAAAAAAAAAAAAAATAGTGAGTCTGAGCAAATTGGCTGCACTGCCCTCCATCAGAGAACCCACTCTCCTACTCATGGGTCAGCTCGGGGAACAGATTGACTCCAGCTATGAGGTGGCTTCATTCCTCCAGCTGTCCAACAAGTCTCAAGCGTCTCATGTCCAAAGCTGTCCTCCTCACCTACCAGCACCTCATCTCAAGCTAGCCTCCAAGCCAGCCCACTCACCAAAATTGTAGTGAAGGACCCTAAATCCGTTCTCAACATCTGCTGTAATAGTACAGCAGATGGTGGGTCTTTAAATATGGCATCTGCTCAGGAGCAGAGTGGGTGCCAGAACTGCTGTGTCTCCACTGTTTTATGCAGTGGATACCTGACAGTAATGCCTGGGATTAGAGTCCTTTTAGAGTTAACCCTTAGTTTGCTGCCCATTCTCCCATTTAATCCACCTCCGGTTCCATGCTCTTGGTACTTTCACTTTCATTATATAGGGCGGTTCCTGTGTGGTGAGATCATGGGAGCCATCTTACTTCAAGCATAGCTCCCAACCGTCCCGCATCTGGCGGGACAGTCCCGATATCACACTGCTGTCCCGCCTAGCTTACAGTGTCCCGCTATGCCCCTGAAGTGTTTTGCTGTTAACAAACTTTATTAGGGGAGGGTAAAGGCTAAATGGTAGATGCTAAATCCTAGTGGGCTAAAGGACCTTTGATGACGTCATGACCATGTGATCAGACTCGTGTGGGAGGAGCTATTCTGGATACTTCGGGACAGACTGTGATGTTACACAGAATGCTGCTAGGAACGAGAGTGATCGAAGAGATAGCATGTGTGAGCATGTGGGAACTGGAGGCAGATGTAGAGGCAGTTAAACTGAAGGCAGATGTAGGGGGCAATTAAACTGGAGGCAGATAAAGGGAGCAATTAAACTGGGGCAGATGAACGGGCAATTAAACTGAAAGCAGATTAAGGGGGCAATTAAACTGGTGGCAGATAAAGGGGTACATTAAGCTGGTGGCAGATAAAGGAGGAAATTAAATTGGTGGCAGATAAAGGGGGACATTAAACTGGGGGCAGATGAAGGGGGCATTAAGCTGGTGACAGATGAAGGGGAGGCATTAAATTGGTGGCAGATGAAGGGGGGCATTATGGTATTGGCAGATGAAGGGGGACATTAAGATGGTGGCAGATAAAGGGGGACATTAAACTGGGGGCAGATGCTGGGTGGACATTAAACTATGGGGCAGCTGGAAGGTGAAATTAAACAGGGTAGCTGGAGGGAGACATGTCTGCCTCTTGTTGCCCCCAGTTTAATGTCCCTCTCTAACTACCCACACTGTTTAATGTCACCCTCCAGCTGCCCCATAGTTTAATGTCACCCTCCAGATGCCCCATAGCTTAATGTCACCCTCCACATGCCCCAGTTTAATGTACCCCTCTAGTTTCCGCCAGTTTAAACTGGGGCATGAGGAGAGGGACTTAATGCTGTGGGGCAATTGGAGGGGAACATTATAATGTGGGGGAATATAATGTTAGGGTGACTGTAGGAGCATTATATTGTGTGGGGGCACATGGAAAAATAGATGAGAATGGGCAGAGTCAACGTAGAAGTGGGTGGAGCTAAATTTGCCACGGCGCGCATAGCACAACACATATTCTGTCCCTCTTTCTGTCCTTTGAAAGTTGGGAGGTATGCTACTTCAAAGACATCCGGGAGACTGTTGCATTGCAGTCTATGACATAAGTGATCTGTTGATCGCAGATGAAAGCCTCTTAGGGGAACTTAAAAAGGTAAAGTAAAAAAAAAAATATATATATATATATATATATATATATATATATATATATATATACAGTCATATGAAAAAGTTTGGGCACCCCTATTAATCTTAATCATTTTTAGTTCTAAATATTTGGGTGTTTGCAACAGCCATTTCAATTTGATATATCTAATAACTGATGGACACAGTAATATTTCAGGAATGAAATGAGGTTTATTGTACTAACAGAAAATGTGCAATATGCATTAAACCAAAATTTGACCGGTGCAAAAGTATGGGCAGCTCAACAGAAAAGTGACATTAATATTTAGTAGATCCTCCTTTTGCAAAAATAACAGCCTCTAGTCGCTTCCTGTAGCTTTTAATCAGTTCTTGGATCCTGGATGAAGGTATTTTTGACCATTCCTCTTTACAAAACAATTCCAGTTCAGTTAAGTTTGATGGTCGCCGAGCATGGACAGCCCGCTTCAAATTATCCCACAGATGTTCAATGATATTCAGGTCTGGGGACTGGGATGGCCATTCCAGAACATTGTAATTGTTCCTCTGCATGAATGCCTGAGTAGATTTGGAGCTTTGTTTTGGATCATTGTCTTGCTGAAATATCCATCCCCGGCGTAACTTCAAATTCGTCACTGATTCTTGTACATTATTCTCAAGAATCTGCTGATACTGAGTTGAATCCATGCGACCCTCAACTTTAACAAGATTCCCGGTGCCGGCATTGGCCACACAGCCCCAAAGCATGATGGAACCTCCACCAAATTTTACAGTGGGTAGCAAGTGTTTTTCTTGGAATGCTGTGTTTTTTTGACACCATGCATAACGCCTTTTTGTATGACCAAACAACTCAATCTTTGTTTCATCAGTCCACAGGACCTTCTTCCAAAATGAAGCTGGCTTGTCCAAATGTGCTTTTGCATACCTCAGGTGACTCTGTTTGTGGCGTGCTTTCAGAAACGGCTTCTTTCGCATCACTCTCCCATACATCTTCTCCTTGTGCAAAGTGTGCTGTATTGTTGACCGATGCACAGTGACACCATCTTCAGCAAGATGATGCTGCAGCTCTTTGGAGGTGGTCTGTGGATTGTCCTTGACTGCTCTCACCATTCTTCTTCTCTGCCTTTCTGATATTTTTCTTGGCCTGCCACTTCTGGGCTTAACAAGAACTGTCCCTTTGGTCTTCCATTTCCTTACTATGTTCCTCACAGTGGAAACTGACAGGTTAAATCTCTGAGACTTTTTGTATCCTTCCCCTGAACAACTATGTTGAACAATTTTTGTTTTCAGATCATTTGAGAGTTGTTTTGAGGAGCCCATGATGCCACTCTTCAGAGGAGATTCAAATAGGAGAACAACTTGCAATTGGCCACCTTAAATACCTTTTCTCATGATTGGATACACCTGGCTATGAAGTTCAAAGCTCAGTGAGGTTACAAAACCAATTTTGTGCTTCAGTAAGTCAGTAAAAAGTAGTTAGGAGTATTCAAATCAATAAATCAATAAAATGATAAGGGTACCCACATTTTTGCACCGGTCAAATTTTGGTTTAATGCATATTGCACATTTTCTGTTAGTACAATAAACCTCATTTCAATCCTGAAATATTACTGTGTCCATCAGTTATTAGATATATCAAATTGAAATGGCTGTTGCAAACACCCAAATATTTAGAACTAAAAATGATTAAGATTAATAGGGGTGCCCAAACTTTTTCATATGACTGTATATATATATATATATATATATATATATATATATACAGTATATATGTTCAACATAAACAAATTTAATAATTATGCATCCCTGCCTCCAAAAATGCCAAACTACAATATAAACTTGAAATATTTTTCCCATGGGTCAACGCTGTAGCCTTGTTCACCTATAGACCAGTCTGAGTGTGCAGGGAAATTACCTATATGGACCTTTCAATCTAAGGATCTGAGATGATTCTGGCCATTACAACCCTTTCAATTAGTACTGTAATTGATAACTTCTGAAATCATGTACCATGGTGGAAAAACCCTTTAGGCCGGGGTCCCACGTGACGTAAACACCATGGTTTGACTGCTATCCCATCTGCACGTTGTGGAAAAATATGCGCAGCGGACACACCTTCACGGTTTTGGAAATCGCAGCATGTCAATTATTCCTACGGAAACGCTGTTTTCCCTATAGCCGTGTTGGCGAACCTATGGCACACATGCCAGAGGGAGCTCTTAGAGCCCTCTCTGTTGGCACGTGCTCCGTTGCCCTTATCGCTCACTAATGGGAAATCCAGTACAGGATTCCCCGTTAGTGAGCAAGCGTTTCTTTCAACTGTATGTGCAAATGCACATACAGCTGAAAAATGTCAATGTAGGTCGCGGGATTGTGGCTTACACTGACTGCAGAGTGTGACCTCTGCCCCGAAGCAGGCGTGATGATGTAAGTCATCAGCACCTGCAGTTAGAAGAAGGAGGATGCTACTTTACCTGCTCTTTGTGGGACTGCAGGTATTAAGCATAGAATACTGTGTGGGGGTCCACTGTAAAGCATATAATACTGTGTGGGGGCCCACTGCGGAGTATATAATACTGTGTGGGGGCCCAAAGTGGAACATATAATATTGTGAGGGGGCACAAAGTGGAGCATATTATACTGTGTGGGGTTCACTGTGGAGCATATAATACTGTGTGGGGGTCCACTGTGGAGCATATAATACTATGTGGGGGCCCACTGTGGAGCATATAATACTGTGTGGGGGCCCACTGTGGAGCATATAATTCTGTGATGGCTCCACACTGGAGCATATACAGTGGGGAAAAAAAGTATTTAGTCAGCCACCAATTGTGCAAGTTCTCCAACTTAAAAAGATGAGAGAGGTCTGTAATTGTCATCATAGGTAGACCTCAACTATGAGAGATAAAATGAGAAAACAAATCCAGAAAATCACATTGTCTGATTTTTAAAGAATTTATTTGCAAATCATGGTGGATAATAAGTATTTGGTCAATAACAAAAGTTCATCTCAATACTTTGTTATATATCCTTTGTTTGCAATGACAGAGGTCAAACGTTTTCTGTAAGTCTTCACAAGGTTGGCACACACTGTTGCTGGTATGTTGGCCCATTCCTCCATGCAGATCTCCTCTAGAGCAGTGATGTTTTGGGGCAGCTACATTTCATCTTCAATGCCCTTACTGATGGAAGAAGGTTTGCACTCAAAATCTCACGATACATGACCCCATTCATTCTTTCATGTACACGGATCAGTCGTCCTGGTCCCTTTGCAGAGAAACAGAACCAAAGCATGATGTTGCCACCCCCATGCTTCACAGTAGGTATGGTGTTCTTTGGATGCATCTGAGCATTCACTCTCCTCCAAACACGACGAGTTGTGTTTTTACCAAACAGTTCTACTTTGGTTTCATCTGACCATGTGACATTCTCCAAGTACTCTTCTGGAACATCCAAATGCTCTCTAGCAAACTTCAGACGGGCCCGGATATGTACTGGCTTAAGAAGAGAGACACGTCTAGCACTGCAGGATCTGAGTCCCTGGCAGCGTAGTGTGTTACTGACGGTAGCCTTTGTTACGTTAGTCCTAGCTTTCTGCAGGTCATTCACTAGGTCCCCCCATGTGGTTCTGGGATTTTTGCTCACTGTTCTTGTTATCATTTTGACCCCACGGGGTGAGATCTTGCGTGGAGCCCCTGATCGAGGGAGATTATCAGTGGTCTTGTATGTCTTCCATTTTCTAATTATTGCTCCCACAGTTGATTTCTTCACACCAAGCTGCTTGCCTATTGCAGATTCAGTCTTCCCAGCCTGGTGCAGGTCTACAATTTTGTTTCTGGTGTCTTTCCACAGCTCTTTGGTCTTCACCATAGTGGAGTTTGGAGTGTGACTGTTTGAGGCTGTGGACAGGTGTCTTTTATACTGATAACAATGTCAAACAGGTGCCATTACTACAGGTAATGAGTGGAGGACAGAGGAGCCTCTTAAAGAAATTACAGGTCTGTGAGAGCCAGAAATCTTGCTTGTTTGTAGTTGACCTAATACTTATTTTCCACTATAATTTGCAAATAAATTCTTAAAAAATCAGACAATGTGATTTTCTGGATTTGTTTTCTCATTTTGTCCCTCATAGTTGAGGTCTACCTATGATGACAATTACAGGCCGGCCTCATCTTTTTAAGTGGGAGAACTTGCACAATTGGTGGCTGACTAAATACTTTTTTTCCCCACTGTAATACTGTGTGGGAGCCACTGTGGAGCGCATTGTACTGTCTGGGGGCCATTGTGGAGTGCATTGTACTGTATGGGGGTGTGATGAACCGACCCTCAGTTTTATATCTTTCTTGGAAGTGTGTTTTAACTTGCTCATGTCAATCCTCCCCCCACCTGTTGGAATGTGGTGCTTAAGTTGAGTCTACACTGCTGGACGCTATGCCTCACTGGTTTTTATCCCTGGCCAGATGGCGATGGGGATAGTGATCCGGTGACCTTAACTTCACCCACCCCTCCCCGCACCTAGGAAGGCACCCATCTTTCCTTCTAACCGGCATAGATTCCTCTTTTCGTGAGGAGAGGGCTGGCTGGGGGGAGGTGAAGTGTGGGGCTGAAGGGGGTCTGACACTGAGGTAGAGTGAGTTTTCTTTGGTCTTTGTGTGGAGCCTGAAAGAGACACAGCTAAGAGAGCAGCTGGGCTCAGGTATTATTCTATACTTTATTCCCATTTTTGTTTTTGTGCCGTATCATCGCACTTTTGCTCGTATGTTTATGCTTCATCATATTAATATTGTATATTTCTGTATATGCTATTAATTAGTACCGACCCACTTGGGTTATTAAATATATAAAATTTAAAAAGCTTGTTTTGTATTATCCTATGACCCGGTCTACTCACAGTGTGTGAGTGGGAGGTTAAGAAAGAAGGTTGATCGCAGGCGTGCCAGGTGGCTGGGCGAGGCGAGATCCTTCACAGTGGTGGCAGTGTTGTGAGATCTTAGGATAACAGTGTGTGGGTGTGGTATCACTCAGACACTGAGGATTGAGGCAATCCTATGGAACGAGCCCGGTATGAGATCAAGCTTAAAATACGGTGAAAGTTTGGTACAGTACTGTTCCCTCCCTTCTTCTTTTTTCTGTCCTATCTTTTATTTGGCAATGGCTTCTAGTGGATGTCTTGGACTCTGAGAAGTGGAACCAGGGGACGTCAGCAACTGACTGATACAAACGTTGAGCAGATGGCTGATATGGAAGGTGCTGCAGCTGGGCAGGACGAGGAGCAAAGTCCTGAGGGGCTGGCACAAGAAAACATCACCATGCCAGACGGTTCAGCAGGTGCCCAGACCCCAGAGGTAACTGTGCCTGGAGGGACCAGTAGCCCCAGTTCTGTGGGGGTAACGGACTTATACTTGCAAATGGCCTTACAGCAGATAGACGCCAGTGACTATAGCACCCGTCTGCAGGTGATTCACCAGTACCAAGCTGCTGCTGCTGCAGAGCGCCGGGCGGAGAGAGAGGCTGAGCGAGAGGCCCGTGAACGCCAGGCGGAGAGGGAGCATCAGCTTGAGCTAAAAAGCTGGAACTTCACCAGCAGGTGCAACCATCCCCTGCACAAACTCCAGGAGCCCAAGCACTAAAGATCTGATCCGAGAACTTTCCAGTCTTGGAAGATAACGGGGATTTGGACTTGTTCTTGCGGGGATTTGAGAGGGCGTGTAAGCAGCATCATATTCTCCAGGCAGAATGGGCCCGTTACCTGTCTCCCCGGCTGAAGGGAAAAGGCCTGGATCTTTCCACGAGCTTACCAGAGGACGCGGACTATGAGACCCTCAAAGCAGCGCTGATCCAGAAATACCGGCTCACGCCGGAGGTGTACCGCAAAAAGTTCCGGAATATACAGCGGGGTCCCACAGAGAGCTATACGGATGTTCTGTACCACTTACAGGCTACATTCTGGCAGTGGATCAAAGGACTTACTGTCACCACGTTTGGGGAACTTGGGGACCTTATGATAAAGGAACAATTTCTCTAGGTGTGGCCTCTGGAGGTCCTCCAGTTCGTGTGTGATCGGAAACCCAAGACAGCAGACCAGGCTGCAGAGATTGCTGACGACTATGTGTCCACCAGGGAGCAAGGGGCCAAGAGAGGAGCCACACTGCAGAGACCCCCAAGCTGGAAGGAGGGGCAAAGCTGGAGTTCACCACAGCCTGTGGTCTCCAAGTGGGGTAAGACAAACTCTGTCCCGTGTGCCCCCTCTACTTCCCCTGTCCCAAGAACTCTGGGCGCCCCGGGGACCACCTCCAAGTCCCAAGGAGAAGTCCAGCGGTGTCATGCCTGTAACCAGCCAGGACATTTCAAGGCGGAGTGCCCCAACCGCTCTAAGAACCCCCCTGTTTCCCCAGCCACAGCAGTTGGCTCATCTGTATACTTGGTGGGGAGGGGTTGCAATCCAATGCCAACCGTCAACAGGTCATTGTGGGGGATAAAGTGGTCATGGGATTTCGGGACACTGGGGCGGATGTTACTCTGGTGCAACCTGACTTGGTCCCTGCGGACAGTATTATCCCTGGAAAAACTCTGACCCTGAGGGGTATTGGACAAGAATGCTTAACTGTGCCCATGGCTTGCGTCCATTTGGACTGGGGTGCGGGAAAAGGAATGCGTGATGTGGGGCTAATGTCTGATTTGCCTGCCAATGTACTATTGGGAACAGATTTGGGGCCCTTGGTGTCCCAATATGGGGTGGGAGTAGCCCCACCTCGCTGTGACAAAATGTCTGTACTGAAGGATGATTTTAATGTGGTGTTGAAGCCTGTCACAGAGGGAGGGGTCAGCTGCTTGTCTCCCCCTGCTGTGTGCCCAGCTAAAGTAATCAGTGAGCATGTGAATGAGGGACTGCGGAATGTTAACCTGGCTGTAGCCCCACCCACATCTGCGGGTGGTGCTAGCCCCCTCAGTGTGACCCAGGCTGAGCCATTCACCCATGCAGTTCACTGTGAATCAATGAATGAATGCAATGTCAATGTAATTGCTAATTCTTGCCTTGCAGATTTCCAGGGTAGCTCTTCTGAGATGCTGGGGGCAACCCCAACTGATGACAATGCGCCAGGTGGTCAGGTGGGTCACGGGGATCTCAGGGCCGATCCGGATGAGAAACAGACTGCTGGTGTTGCGGTGGTAACCCGCAGCCAGAGTGCTAGAGGGGTGGAAGGCGCTCCGACCCCTGAGCCGTTCCCTCTGTCACCCGGAGATGGCACTGAGACCGCCATGACTAGCCTCCCCACACTGGAGCCAGAGGAGTCCGGCGGGTATATGACATGCACATCCCTTCTTTCTGGTTCCAGTCAGGAGTTCAGGGACGCTGTCCAAGCTGACCGCAGTCTGGGCGCATTGAAGGAGCGTGCTACTCAACCTCCCTTGGAGTCGGACAAGGAGCGTGTACTGGGAGCAAGGGAGGTTGTACTGGGAAACGATCCCCACAAAGGGAAAAGAAAGTCGGCTCAGGGAGAAACATTTGGTGGTACCCAACCCTATCGGGTGGAGTTGTTGCGGATTGCTCATGATATTCCACTGGCAGGCCACCTGGGGATCGCTAAGACCAAGGCTCGCCTCAGCCACTTATTCTACTGGCCTAAAATGGGGACAGATGTAGCTAAATACTGCCGTTCATGTGACACTTGTCAGAGGATGGGCAAGGCGGGGCAAGGCTCAAAAGCCCCAATGATACCTATGCCCATCATAACCGAACCTTTCCAGCGGGTGGCTGTGGATCTCATTGGACGCCTGTCCATTCCCAGTCGCACCGGGAAACGTTTCATATTAACGGTAGTAGACTACGCTACTAGGTACCCGGAAGCTGTCGCTCTGTCTTCCACCCGGGCTGATGTAGTGGCCAAGGCTCTGGTAGGCATCTTCTCCCGTGTTGGATTTCCCAGAGAGATGCTCACAGACCAAGGTACCCAGTTCATGTCTGCCTTGATGCAAGGCCTGTGTAAGGTAACAGAGGTGCAACATCTGGTGTCCAGCCCGTATCACCCACAGACCAATGGCCTGTGTGAACGGTTCAATGGCACCCTGAAGCAGATGCTCAGGATGTTAGTCGAGTCCCACGGGCGCGACTGGGAGCCTTATCTCCCGCACCTGCTGTTTGCTTACCGGGAGGTGCCTCAAGCCTCAACGGGGTTCTCCCCCTTTGAGCTCTTGTACGGGAGACGTGTACGTGGGCCCCTAACTCTTGTGAAAGAGTCCTGGGAAGGAGAAACAGCCATCCAAGGTGTGCCAGTCGTGGAGTATGTCCTGTGATTCCGTGACCAAATGCAGGCTATGGCGCAGCTGGTGCATGACAACATGGTCCAGGCTCAGGCTGACCAGAAGCGCTGGTATGATCAGAATGCCCGTGAGAGAACATACCAGCCGGGACAGAAAGTATGGGTCCTAGTCCCTGTGCCCCAGGACAAGCTTCAGGCGAAATGGACCGGTCCATACGTCGTGCACCAGCAGGTCAACAGCGTCAGCTACCTGGTCACTGTTGATCCAGGCCGGAACAGGCATAAGGTCTTCCATGTCAACATGATGAAGGATCATCATGACCGGGAAGCTAGTGCCTTTCCGGTGTGCAGTCTGCCAGAGGAGGGGGAAGAAGAAGACCTTGTTAACTTGCTTGCTCATTTTCAGGAGGATGGGTCCAACAAGAAGGCACAGGTGAACCCCCTTCTGGCTGAGGCCCAGCTGTCCCAGCTGGATGAAGTTGTGCACTCCCTACCTGGTCTGTTCTCCGCGAAGCCCGGGGGAACTGATCAGGCCATTCACCATGTGGATACCGGGAATCATGCCTCTATCCGGCGGTCGCCATATCGCGTCTCCTCGGAGGTACAGGTCCAGATGCGCAAGGAGATTGACGAGATGCTGGAACTGGGGGTGATTCAGCCCTCCCACAGTGCATGGGCTTCACCTGTGGTTCTTGTGCCCAAAAAGGACCGGACCACCCGGTTCTGTGTAGACTACAGGGAACTTAATGCGGTTACAGTCGACGACGCGTACCCCATGCCGCGCATCGACGACCTGCTTGACCGGTTAGCTAAGGCCCAGTACTTGTCCATCATGGACTTGAGTCGGGGTTACTGGCAGATCCCCCCTGTCCCCTCAGGCACAGGAGCGATCGGCCTTTATCACCCCTTTCGGACTGTACGAGTCCACTGTCATGCCATTCGGCATGAAGAATGCCCCTGCCACTTTCCAGCGGATGGTCAACTCCCTGCTGACGGGATGCGAAGGGTTTGCCACTGCGTACCTGGCGCAGGTGCTGGGGCGGATCCACCGTGCGGGCTTGACCATCAAACCGGAAAAGTGTCAGCTGGGGATGCGCGAGGTCCAATACCTGGGACACCGGGTAGGTGGGGGAACCCTGAAACCAGAACCTGAAAAGCTGGATGTAATCATGTCCTGGCCAACCCCCGGACCAAGCGACAGGTGATGTCTTTCCTGGGTACGGCAGGGTACTATAGGGAGTTCGTACCGAACTATAGTGCTCTGGCTGCCCCCTTGACGGACCTCACCAAGAAGAAGTTGCTGCAAACTGTCCAGTGGACGGATGCTTGCGAGCGCTCCTTCCAGGCCCTGAAAGCGGCCCTGGCGAACGCACCTGTACTTCAGGCGTACGATGAGTCACGTCCGCTTATGCTACAGACAGACGTCAGCACCTACGGACTCGGTGCCCTACTGAGCCAGCTTGACTCAGCGGGGCAAGAGCACCCGGTGCAGTACCTCAGACGAAAGCTACTGCCGCGGGAGGTGGCCTACGCCACAGTGGAGAAGGAATGCCTGGCAATTGTTTGGGCCTCGCAGCATCTGCAGCCTTACTTGTATGGGCGCCACTTCACCGTGGTGACGGATCACAACCCTCTGATCTGGATCAAACGTGTTGCAGGTCAGAATGGACGGTTGTTATGTTGGAGCCTGGTGCTGCAGCAATACAACTATGACATCCGGCACAAGCCTGGCCAGGCCCATGGCAATGCCGATGGCCTTTCCCGGCGGGGTGAGGCTGCGGAGGTGCAGGTGGAAGAGGAACGGAGGCTCCTCCTTACTCCCGACACGCTCTAAAAGGGGGAGGTGTGATGAACCGACCCTCAGTTTTATATCTTTCTTGGAAGTGTGTTTTTACTTGCTCATGTCAGTCCTCCCCCCACCTGTTGGAATGTGGTGCTTAAGTTGAGTCTACACCGCTGGACGCTATGCCTCACTGGTTTTTATCCCTGACCAGATGGCAATGGGGGTAGTGGTCCGGTGACCTTAACTTCACCCATCCCTCCCCGCACCTAGGAAGGCACCCATCTTTCCTTCTAACCGGCATAGATTCCTCTTTTCGTGAGGAGAGGGCTGGCTGGGGGGGAGGTGAAGGGTGGGGCTGAAGGGGGTCTGACACTGAGGTAGAGTGAGCTTTCTTTGGTCTTTGTGTGGAGCCTGAAAGAGACACAGCTAAGAGAGCAGCTGGGCTCAGGTATTATTCTATACTTTATTCCCATTTTTGTTTTTGTGCCGTATCATCGCACTTTTGCTCGTATGTTTATGCTTCATCATATTAATATTGTATATTTCTGTATATGCTATTAATTAGTACCGACCCACTTGGGTTATTAAATATATAAAATTTAAAAAGCTTGTTTTGTATTATCCTATGACCCGGTCTACTCACGGTGTGTGAGTGGGAGGTTAAGAAAGAAGGTTGATCGCAGGCGTGCCAGGCGGCTGGGCGAGGCGAGATCCTTCACAGGGGGCCCCTTCACTATTTATATCACACAGTATCTGTTTTAGAGCAGACATGTGATATTAGTACAGGCTGTAATAATATTGCACGGTCACTATAAAACAGATCCTGTGCAATGTAAATAGTGACATTAATTGTTCAAAAGTACCAAATGCAAACTATTACCTTTCAGTGCAAAGTTGTTTGTATTATTGAAAGCTCTGTAAAGCCCCATTCACACGACTGTATTTTGCGGGTCCGTAACTTTCCTCAATTGTGGATCCGTAGAGTATTAAGGTTAAATTGTTGTGTTGGCATTTTGCGTTAAATTAGTGGGTTTTGGGTTGCAGTTTGGGCACTCTGTCTCTAAAGGGTTCGCCATCACTGCCCTATAGGTATAATGGAAGCAGAGGAAACCTCTACGAACTTTCTGTGAAAAGCACAGTGGGAAAAACTCCAATGCCTTGCCACCGCGGTTTTTCTCGCAGCGCTTTTTTGCTGCAGCCAGCTATGTGGGGCCTTAGCCTAAATATATTCCAGTGGTTTAGTGTCCGGCCTGTAAAGTGACACCATCTCAACATAGCTTCAACACTGATTTATCAATATTCTGGGACATTCCTGAAGATGGAAAACAGTTTCTTAAAGAAGACATTTGTAAGGTTTTTTCCATTATGCAGTTCACATATGATTAAATATATTTGTGTTGTTGTTGTCGTCATTGACATAATGTACTTTGAATGAGAATAGGACGACAGGAAGAAAAACAAAACAATTACCCTGAGAGACGCTCGAAATATTCGTTCCTCTACTGTAAATCGTCTGTGTAATTGTAACCATTTCTGAAATTGAGAAAATAACAAGATGTTGTTGCTCTGTGTAAAATAAACAATCTTGTCATTGTCAGGAGACCTTGGAAACATTTACAGAAGAAATACATTTTTACTTGGTTGTTTTTGCTGGTTTGATCTTTTGATCTTATGAAAAATTTTTGTTGTTTTTATAAATCAATGGCTGCTGCTCGAAGTCACGTCCTTAACATGTAGACTTAATCTGAATGTTATACATTACATATATTATTATGTTGTTTATTGGTAGAAATATAATTCATTACAGTGGGTAAGATCCGTAATCTTATTTGTGTTACAGACAGTGATGAACCTAGCCTCTTTGCTGCCTGAGGCGGACTATAGAAAGACACCCCTCTCCCAAATAAAAACTGAGTTTCCATACTACTAGCATCACACGCTGTTATCGTCGAACAATATACACAATACACAAAGTTATAAAACAGTTTTTAAGAATTCTTCTTCCTGTATTACTTCAGTATCAGATCAACAACACGGTATTAACAATGAAAGTAACTTCACACATCTTCTGCTTGGTGGATGGACGAGCCCACGTGGCCCCCATTCTCTATAATAGGAGCGCCGCAGATAACTGAGTACTGGACTTCGGCTATCTTTGGCACTCCCATCGAAGTGAATGAGAGCCACGTGACACACCTATACAGTATATATGGCTGCGGTCAGGCTGAATTCCCAGAGGGGGGAAAAATCCAATTCTCAGGCTCAGTGGGGGTCTCAGCAGACAGACCCCCATCAATCAGGTATTTATCCTCTATCATTTAGGTGAATACAGGGCAGTAACATTTTGTGACTTACAGGTGACGTCTCTGACTAATCCTTCACATTTCCCTTCTCTTCCCTTTGGACCGCCATGACCACTTCTTCCAGCTGTGACTTGTCTCTGTAAAGTTTGCAACACAGACATCTTTGACTCCTCACTTTTCCAGGCACCCGACCCTCATTGTCCTCACCTGCACACCCATCCTGCTGCTAACCCCAATTATAAAATATATGATATAACCCCCCATAATGAAAAATACTCCCAAGTGCATCTTTATATTAATAATGTCTGTGTGTACCCTGTATAAATAGTGCCCCTTATTAATAATGCCCCAGGTGTTAAGTAATTAAAAGATTTTCCAGGTCATTAATAAACTAATCAGTGGGGCTCAAAAACCCAGGACCCCTACTGATCAGCTGTTTGAATGTTACCTGTGTAAGCGCCATGACCGCTTCTCTGTTTACATAGTGTCATTCATCTCATAGCGGCCATGTAATGTAACTACAGCCTCGTCCTATATACATCTATGTGACAAGGCTGTAATTACATCACATGGTCACTATAAACAGACAGCGTATGATATAAACAGGCGCCATAGCCCCTGTTTATAGTGCCCCATTTACACACACTATAATGTTACACAGCAGCCCCTGCACACAGTATTACGGCCCGCAGAGGCCCCTGCACACTGTATTATGCTCCATAGTGGCCCTTGCAGACCCCAGAGTATAATGATCGGAGACCCAGGGGAGGTGACAAACATAAAAACTAGTGTTACTTACCTTTCCTGTACACCGGTGCACTCCTTGCAGCTTTCGGTCCGGTTCAATTGCGCGCACACGTCACGTAATCAGGCCAGCGACGTGACCTGATGACGTCACCAGAGAGCCCAATCCTGCTCGGAGTAACATCGGATCACAGGAGAGGTAAGTAGCATTGGTTTTTATGTTCCCTCACCTCCCCTGGGTCTCCGATTATTATACTCTTGGGTCTGAAAAGACCCCAGAGTATAATAATAGTAGTATTTGCGGCCTGCGGTCTCACTTACCAATGCCCGCGGCTGCTCACAGCGGCATCCACTTCCCCTTCTGTGTCCCACAGCAGAAGGGGAAATGGAGGCGGCCACGAGCAGACGCGGGGTAGGTAAATAAATAGGCGATGCCTTGATGGAGCCACTGCCTCCTCTTTTTGTCCGTGACGTCTGTGTCTCAGCATAGGAGGTGTGATGACGTCATTGTATTGCCGCCTGCGCTGACATGCAGAGGTCTCGTAAACCAGCCCAGGACAGGCCCTGCTCAGCTTTGTTTTTTTAAAGCGGCCTGTTCTGGACTGGTTTACATTAAATAAATAGTTAAAATGCCGCCCCCAGACAGTGACGGATAGTGCTGCCTGAGGCGGCCGCCTCACTTCGCCTCATTAGCGGTGCACCCCTGGTTACAGAGGACCATATAAAAAAAAGTATGTGCATTAGAAAGGTGGAGAACTTCTTGGTTACCCCTCCTATGGTACATACCATTGTTAGACCACCCACCCCTAGCCACATAACTGTTGTAAGATCAGAAACTACAGATAATCGGGCAAGTTCATCATTCTCTACGCTAGAAAACGCGCATAGAGGGATGATCTTCCTAAATCTCCTGTTCCCTGCGTTTGTCAGGCCGTTACAGACTGAAATCTGATACGAAAGTTTTAATATATTTGCCACAAAGTACCTGACCACACAAACCAACCAAGATAAAAAAAAAAAACTAAGCAAGCATACACTATATATACAAGGATCTTTTGTACTTTGTGAGGCTGATTTATCTATACCAGTCTTGATAACCCCTGGCGCATGCCTTGTCATAAGTTTTGCAGACTGTCTTAAGCAGAAATCTATACCAACTCCTTCCTGACATAGTTTTCTGGCATCTTTTATGCAAGAACTGTTGGACAGCTCAAGTCATGTAACTTTTTTGTGCATGACATTAAATAGATAGATATAAAATTTTATTCATCCCCAAGGGGAAATTGTGTTACAGCATCACATAAAATTCTAGAAGTTGTAAAAACAGCAAAACTACACATAACAATCATTCAATATACACACATATTAAAATTCTGACAAAAAAATTACACATAATTACATATAAATATGTCACAAAAATCAACCTGCCTAATATAACCGGCTAAGGCTAGGTTTAAATCTGTGTAGGAGTCTCTGCAAGAGACTCTGCCGCAGACAGGGCCGCTTTAACCATAGGGGCAACGGTGCACTTGCATCGGGCCCTATGGTAGCAGGGGCCTCCTTTGGACAGAGGTACAGTCCTGCATATGCTGTCCCACCGTTCTGGGATGCCCCAACTTCAGGTCATCAGCGTCTGATGAGTTTCATACAATGATGAAGCAGGGGGCTGTCCGCTTCCTGCTTCACTATTCATTTACTCTCTTCCCCGGGAGCTGCAGACACGATGTGATGACGTCACTTATATCGCACCTGCATCTCCCTGAAGACTCCGTACCAGAGACAGCAGGGGAGGGAGGAGAGGTGAGTATGTGTGTTTTTTTTTTTTGCGTGGTAGGAGAGGGACATCAAACTGCAGGGGGACTTTAACCTTTTCCCTGCCATCTGGCCAGGGTGGCACTTTAGTTGAAGAGGACGTATGTAATATTCTGTAATACATATGTATTCTTATATAATACCCCTCTGAACATAACCAGGAAGTTTATTGGCGCTGTGATCCAGACATTTACCATCGTCCAGGTCACAGCACCAAAAGAGTTGCACCAAACACTTACACAACACATGCACAAAGCCATCAATAAAGTTTACATTTAACCCTGTCTATAACCGATCTTTATATAGTAAAATACGCCAACCACCTCTCTAGCGTATAATAGCAATAACGGTTATTACTAGAGATAAACATATAAAACATTTCTAACAGGCGGAAAGTTCCATCAGTCACATGCAGTAACACATTTTCACCCATTGAATGTCACCATAAAATCCCAGTTTGTGGCAGCTATCAGATGGGTATAATAACAGGTGGTGATGGGGCTGGGGGGCACTATGAAACCTTTGCACTGGGCACAGTCTGTTAAAACGGCCCGGACCGCAGATTCTGTCTAAAATCAGCGGAGAGAAAAGTTGTGCATGGAGGTCTATGGGGTCTGCAGGTAACTGCTTTTTTTTTAGCAGACGGGCTATCCGTCTTCCAGGTCCCCATGCAGACCTGAACGACAGAGAGCTGAACACTAGTGTGAACCCAGCGTAACTAAAACATTATTACTCCATCACATCCCCACCTTTTATTATTTTTTATTATTGTTTATTTATATAACACCATTAATTCCATGGTGCTTTACTTTTTCGGATTTACATACAGTACACCAGATATACAAAACAGATAATGCTGACAGTGACCAACTGGCACAGTGGGATAGAAGGCCCTGCCAACAAGGGCTTACAATCTATGAGGGAAGAGGGATAGAGACAGAAGGTGGGGGTAGAGGCTGTACAGGTGGTGGTGTGGTGACAGTAGCGTTATTGGAGGTTGTAGGCCTTCCTGAACAGGTGAGTCTTCAGGGCCTTCTTGAAGCTTGTGATTGTGGGGGTCAGTCTTATGTGTCTTGGTAATGAGTTCCAGAGTATGGGGGATGCACGGGAGAAGTCTTGGAGATGTTTGTGTGAAGACCTTTCCTCGACTGTGTTGATAACGTTCTTTCACACATCTGAGTAGAACAAATCTATATATGTTTAGGGAAATGTTGCCCCACAGAACTTTTCCCTTTCATTTCCCATTGTATAAAGGACGAGTTGTGCAACTTTTTCATGTCGCAGCAAGGTTGTATTAAAAATGCAATTTCTGTGAACCAGAAGTGCATAAATAAGAACTGCAACTTGACTCATCCCCATGGATGTCACTTTTTTCGACAATAATCCAAATACTGTACATGCAGTGACTATGTGCATAAGTTTACGCTAGATTTCGAATATACTGTATGTAACATGGAGCCAAATGTAGTCATGTGCATAAGCTCTAATGTTCTTTCATGGTTGCTTGGTATGAGCTACCTGTATGGTGTGTCTGCGCTCTGTCAACAGATTCGGCCTGCTGTACATTTATTGCATCAGTCTTTGTAGAAATAGAATTTGTGGCTGAACCTGTTTATGTCCTGTTTAATTTGTTCTGCCCAGATCCACATCATTTTGAGGAAAGAAGTGAGCGATATGATCTGATAGGAAACCAGCTGCATGTGCGCTGGCTAATACCAGGAATAATTATAGCTCAGTGCTGACCGTCGATACATGAGCTCATATATCATACTTTCTCAATGAGGAATGAAATAAACCTAGCTTCTATTCTATAACACTGTTTTGGTGCTAAAAATACATAAACAGATGAGAAATCTTTAGATCAGTATTTTTCGGCAGTTTACTTTCACACTGTTGTTACCTAAAAACTGCCAACCAGCTGCCATTGATGGATCTTTTCTTCTTAGGCTGTTCATATATGCGCTGGACAGGTGGACTACTACAACAGCATATACATACGGAACCTGACGGACCCCATTGATTATAACGGGGTCTGTTAGGTGTCCTTTGTTTGTAAACTGAAATCGGCAGATAAATAAGTTGTGCGTGCAGGACTTTTTCTTCCGATTTCAGTCAGGCACTGCCACAGTGTCTTTTACAGACGCAGATGTGAACGTAGCATCATTTGTTCTTGTTTAGCATTTTGAAACTGTAATAGTGTCCTGCTGTATTTTAGCATATAATAGGGCCCTGTTATGAGTATGGGGCTAGGTTTACACCATGTTAAAACTGCAATACTAAAAAAAACAACAAAAAAAACCTTCAGCCCTGGATGAGTAAGCATTGCGTTATGTGTATACATATGTGTCCATACTTATTTTAGCTTGGATTTTATTAAAGGGGTTTTCCAGAACATTTTAATTGCTAACCTATCTTCTGGATAGGTCATCAATTGAAGATATGTGGGGAGTTCAACATCCAGGACCCCCGCAGATCCACTGAGCACCTCTTCTGCTTCACAGGCCATGTGATGTCACAGTCATATAACCTGATTGCAGCTCAGTCCCATTCAAGTGAATAGACTGAGCTACGATACCAAGCACAGCCACTGCACCATTGTATGGCACTGTGCTTGGAAAGTACTAAAGGGGCTGCCGAACTCACCTGAATGTTATGCCTCTTCAAACAGCTGATCGGCCTGGGGTCTGTGTTTCGGTTCCCTGCCGATCTTTAATTGATGACCTATCCTAAGAATTGGTCATCAATTATTTAGCCTAGAAATCCAATTGTCCCATAGGATACCTATCTTTTCAGATAACCTTTCAGAATAGGCTGCTGTGCAACATTTATTTTTTTATACAGTTTCTCGCCATTATATAACTTGCAATTTTCCCCACTTCATATTTTCTCTAGTTCTCAGTTGTTCCTTAGCTGGGGGTAGAGACTAGCTGTTATTATGTCTCCCATAGACAGGTTATAGAAAATAACAGGAAATTTGTCTCCCTAATTTTCTCTTATTCTCAAGATACATCATGGAGGAGGTTATAGAGAAGTAATGAACAGTACTAATGTTTAAAATGTTGGGGTGACATATAACTACTACTACTAGCTGCAGTAGGCTCTATCAGTTATCCTATGGACAAATAAGTCCCCTCTAAAAAGTACTACACAGTTGACTTAAATGGGTTGTTTTCTTTAGAAGACCCACTGTTACATATACCATTCTAAAATTCTGTGTCATATCCATGTGTGTAATGCCTTGTTTCTCCTGTGGTGGTGCTATTGATCATTATGCCTCCTGTTTTTCCCACAGAATACAGCTTGAACATAGGTGGTTCTCAGAAGCAGAACACTCCAGTGATCCAGTCTGACTCAATTCTTCAATAAAATTAGTTAAAAAACTTAATCACTGCTTTACATGAATTCATTTTCCATGTTCTAATATGTTGCCTTTTTTCATCTCTTGCAGTGTGCCGGGCCCGTCCTGCTTGTAGTCAAGTTTACAGTTTTTTCCATTCTGCTGATCCATCTGCCTCGAGATTGGAACCTTTGCTGGAGAAGACCTTCCATATACTTCCACCATTCAATGTTCCTAGATACCAGAAAGACCCCTTGGGAGATGGAAAGTCTTACCTATTAGGTAAGCCAGACTTATGACATTGTGACTTAAAGAATCAGAAGGGGTACCGTCTCTTATTAGGGAGAGATGGTACAGGGACTTATTAGACCATGTATACCCTGCTATATTATCACCAGATTATGCCTTAGGTTTCTTTTGAAAAACATGCATTAATCTATAGGGAGCTACATTCCAAAAGGTGGCACTAGAGCAAGTTCCTCATTTCCACCAGTGAGGTCTTACTTGCATATTCCTTATTGTGACATAAAGATAATCTTCCATCATCAAAACCACTTATATGCTGTTTTAGAGACGTCTAGTTATATAATGAACATATAGTTTTGTTTTTTGTCAGAGTGCAATCTTGCTGGTAAGAAAATCAACTTTAAATTCAAGAAAAAAAGAAGGTTCTCACCGCTCACCACTTGAATGAACAGCTTATAGACTTGAAAGCTGATGCACGGAAATGATCCCAGGACTTGTAGGAATAAATAGCATTTAAAAAAGGCTTGAATAAAATTCCAGCATCAAGAAAATAAAAATGTAACTTTTAATCCAGTTTAAGATAAAATGACATAAAAAAATCCAAAATTCACGGATTCATGACAATAAAATGAAGCAGTAGGTGTGGTTCTTTTGATGGACTATTTATTCTGATATCAGTGAACACAAAGTTAAGCTAGGATAAAGGAGCCTTGTTTGCTCTGAAACGCGTAGGTACTGTTTCATTTTTTTGTCATGGATCCGTGAATTTTGGATTTTTTTATGTCATTTTATCTTAAACTGGATTAAAAGTTAAATTTTAATTTTCTTGATGCTGGAATTTTATTCAAGCTTTCTTTATCAACTTTAAATTCACATGCAAATGAACTGTATCATGCACTCATGCTGTAGCTGCTCCTGCAGGAGCACAAATTTTCCTATGGTTGCTCTCTGGTGCTGACCCCTACTATAAAGATTGACAGGTCTTAAAGGGGTCCAGTTCGTTACGTGGAGTTGCTGCTGGGAGACCTGAGCCACATGTATGTGAGTGATGTCACTAGTTCCTTTCCTCGTCTTCTGATTGGCCTTAGTGGTCACAACCAGTGCAGGACTTCTGGCGATGACTCCATGGTGCATAGAGGTAGACATCGGAGCACCAGGGACAGGTGAGTATGTGTTTTGTCATGATAAAGAGATGTTTTTTTTTTTTTTGTCCTGACAAGCCCGTCATGATAAGGAGATAATTGCTGAAAAATGATCTCAACAGAACAGGAGGTGTCAGTCTATTATAAGGTTCAGTGACTGAAGTCAATTCTGCAATATTTCTGTTGACCTATTAGGTAGATTTGTTATAGATTGCGTAAGACATAAAAATGTTGGACACTTTGATTTTTTTTTTCTGTTTTGTGCCACCCACACCACTTTCATTGGTGCGCAGCGCTCTAGCTTTATTATAATTTGCACCAGTTTATTGTCATAAATGTTCCCTAAAACCTACATCAGCTACATACACGGATACATGGCCCTGCAGAGGGTGTGTCTGATGTATGAAGAGTCATGTGTCTCCGCATAAATGAAGTGCATCCTCTACTGATGCAGGGGAAAAGAAGACCGGAGTTGAATATGCCAGTCTTCAGAAATCTTCCCCATTCTGTTTAAACAGGAATATGGACAGAGGTCTTGAAAAAGGTTTAAAAGGAATTAGAAAAACAAAAAATATATTCGAAAGTAATAGAATTTTGCATTGTTCAATGATAAAGCTATATTAACATAATACAGTCATATGAAAAAGTTTGGGCACCCCTATTAATCTTAATCATTTTTAGTTCTAAATATTTGGGTGTTTGCAACAGCCATTTCAATTTGATATATCTAATAACTGATGGACACAGTAATATTTCAGGATTGAAATGAGGTTTATTGTACTAACAGAAAATGTGCAATATGCATTAAACCAAAATTTGACCGGTGTAAAAATTTGGGTACCCTTATCATTTTATTGATTTGAATACTCCTAAGTACTTTTTACTGACTTACTGAAGCACAAAATTGGTTTTGTAACCTCACTGAGCTTTGAACTTCATAGCCAGGTGTATCCAATCATGAGAAAAGGTATTTATGGTGGCCAATTGCAAGTTGTTCTCCTATTTGAATCTCCTCTGAAGAGTGGCATCATGGGCTCCTCAAAACAACTCTCAAATGATCTGAAAACAAAGATTGTTCAACATAGTTGTTCAGGGGAAGGATACAAAAAGTTGTCTCAGAGATTTAACCTGTCAGTTTCCACTGTGAGGAACATAGTAAGGAAATGGAAGACCACAGGGACAGTTCTTGTTAAGCCCAGAAGTGGCAGGCCAAGAAAAATATCAGAAAGGCAGAGAAGAAGAATGGTGAGAACAGTCAAGGACAATCCACAGACCACCTCCAAAGAGCTGCAGCATCATCTTGCTGCAGATGGTGTCACTGTGCATTGGTCAACAATACAGCACACTTTGCACAAGGAGAAGCTGTATGGGAAAGTGATGCGAAAGAAGCCGTATCTGAAAGCACGCCACAAACAGAGTCTCCTGAGGTATGCAAAAGCACATCTGGACAAACCAGCTTCATTTTGGAAGAAGGTCCTTTGGACTGATGAAACAAAGATTGAGTTGTTTGGTCATACAAAAAGGCGTTATGCATGGCGTCAAAAAAACACAGCATTCCAAGAAAAACTCTTGCTACCCACTGTAAAATTTGGTGGAGGTTCCATCATGCTTTGGGGCTGTGTGGCCAATGCCGGCACCGGGAATCTTGTTAAAGTTGAGGGTCGCATGGATTCAACTCAGTATCAGCAGATTCTTGAGAATAATGTACAAGAATCAGTGACGAATTTGAAGTTACGCCGGGGATGGATATTTCAGCAAGACAATGATCCAAAACACAGCTCCAAATCTACTCAGGCATTCATGCAGAGGAACAATTACAATGTTCTGGAATGGCCATCCCAGTCCCCAGACCTGAATATCATTGAACATCTGTGGGATAATTTGAAGCGGGCTGCCCATGCTCGGCGACCATCAAACTTAACTGAACTGGAATTGTTTTGTAAAGAGGAATGGTCAAAAATACCTTCATCCAGGATCCAGGAACTGATTAAAAGCTACAGGAAGCGACTAGAGGCTGTTATTTTTGCAAAAGGAGGATCTACTAAATATTAATGTCACTTTTCTGTTGAGGTGCCCATACTTTTGCACCGGTCAAATTTTGGTTTAATGCATATTGCACATTTTCTGTTAGTACAATAAACCTCATTTCAATCCTGAAATATTACTGTGTCCATCAGTTATTAGATATATCAAATTGAAATGGCTGTTGCAAACACCCAAATATTTAGAACTAAAAATGATTAAGATTAATAGGGGTGCCCAAACTTTTTCATATGACTGTACCTTTGAAACCTTTTTATGTCCATGCAGGACATAATCACAGTGGTTTAGCCTTTGTGGACTTGCCAGCAGCTAATTCGCTGCAGCATATAGTAAAATGTCAAGTCCCATGTGAATGGTGCCATGGACAGGAGTTCTGTGTGACACTCAGAAGCACATGCTGTATCCTAAATAAGGCTTCTCCTATCATGCAGCCTCTTAACTTCTTTAGTCACACACGTGACTGCAACAATATGGTGACTCTGGATCAAACAAGCCCAGAGGTGACACAATACAATGCACATTTTTGAACATCAACCGGAATCCTTCATGAGAGCCCTTATGTGGGTACAATGATGCCAGCTATATCAGGTCATCTGGAATTCTTGCTTTTAATGTAGAAAGAGATCCATAAGGCTTTTTTTTTTTTATTAAGACAACAGCATTTTATGTAGGACATGTGATCTTATTACAACAAGTGACCACCGTGAACCTGAAAATAACATTTAAAGAAAAGTTCTATGGTTCATTACTGGAATATTACTAAATTATTTAATCAGCCCTGGGACTTGCACATTTTCCAGAATTGCTTTGCATGCGGCCTTAATTATTTAGAACAGACTCTGGAACACACAAGGTGATGCACACAAAGCGAGAAGCCATCCACCTCATTACATAATGCAGCTCCTTGTTAGATAGGATTTTAGCACTTCTCAGATTATTGTTGTAATAAAAGCTGAACATACAGCAATCCCACTGGAGTCCTTGAACATAATTATTTGCCAAATGACAATCCAAGGTAATTTCTATTGTAGTGCTTAAAAAATGGTTATTCTACAGTATAAAATGAGACGCAGTATGTTAGTGTCTTATGATGTTATGTAATCATTGTCTATTGTCTTTGTTTTAACTGAAGCAGGGTTTAGAGCCAAATGAGTAAAAATGAACAACCGGGTGCTCTGAAATGTTAGAAAAAAGTTCTATAGTTTTAAAGTTTCTAACAGGACCTCAGTCTGGCTGTCTATCTAGCCTGGTTACTTGAGCTATGTGCTTGAGATTGGACTGACCTACCATTATACTAAAGACCAAAGGATAGTTTGGTGGCTCAAAAATAATGGGTTCCAAATGTCAAATAGTACACAACCCCTTTCAGAGATTATTTATGGGTCAATTCCAGGGGTGTAACAATCACAGTTGCTGGGGGTGCTACTGCAACTGGGTCTGGCAGGTTATGGGGTCCGTGTCCAACTGGAGGTGGCCAGGGCTCTGCAGCATCATGACAAACAGTCGTGTAAAGCATAATAACCCGATTGCTGTCTTCCTTGTAATAACAAAGCGTTACTGGCAGCAGAGATCGGCACTCCTCTCTGCATTCTGTGTAGAGGTCACTGCTGCCGGAGATGTTTTGACTACTGTATACAAGGGAGACAGCAGTGAGGGTATCGGGCTTTCTCCAACCACTGTCATGAGGCTGGAGTGAGGAGTCCATGTCATCAAAAAGAGATCATTGGCGGTCTAACACCCAGAACCTTGCTGATCAGCTGATTGAAGGGACTGCAGTGCTTGTGGGAGTGATATGATCCCTTCATTATTTACATTACATGCCATCTGTTTTATAGTGGGCGTGCACTGTTATTATAGCCTTGTAGTATAGAAGTGAACTGGTTGTAAGCACAGCCCCTATAAAAAAGATGGTATGCAATGTAAGTAGTGAAGGGGTCATGGTGCTCGCTCAGACGGGTGTTGGAACCCCATTGATCTTTTATTGATGACCTATCCTGAAGATAAGACATCACTAACAAGTAACTGGTGGTACAGCTGTGTCCTATTCCTGTCTAAAGGACACCGCTGTAGGTCCTATGGATAGGATAGTGCCCCCAGTCCCACTGGACTTTTAGTTTAATTTACATTGGTCTACATAGATGGATTGACAATTGACAAAATCTATGTAGGCATTTTGTCCTTACAGAACTTCCTAGAAGTGTAAACATATGTGAATAAACTACTTACTTTACAGAAGTGGTCACTCAACAGAAAGCTTGAGCAGCAGGATTAAACTTCATATTGTAGTAGCATTGTATAAAATAATTCATATGCTACCAAGTTTGGTCATGCTATAGATCTAATGGGATGGATTTATTAATGTATTGTTTTCAAGCAAAAATATGACAAGTTTGGCACAGTTGTCAGACACCACATTTATGAAGGCCTTTAACCAATTTTGTAAAACACATTGAAATGTTTTGAGAAAAGTGGGCAATGCTTAAGAAATACAGTACATTCAATAAAACAAATTGATATGATTACAAGAAAAAAATGTAGCCAGAGCATCCTCTTAATAATATACATTAGTACAAATTGGGGTAGGTCAAGGTACCCCCATGTATGGGATTTAAAACGTACCATCCACAATCCTAGGTTGTTGAAGTTCTGCATGTTAGTTGTTGGATTGCCAGTCATTCATTTACTTGCCCCAATTTTTGCAGTGTGGCAGGTGTATTATGCTACTGAAAGAGGACACTGTCATTAGAGAATACAGGTGCCATGAAGGGTTAAACTTTGTTCAAAACAATGTGTAGGTAGGGGGGTACAGTATGTGCCAAAATAACAAATAAATGTTGTGACCCAAGGTTTCCCAGCAGAACATAGTCCAAAGCATCACATCACTTTCTCCACCCTGTGTGGTCCTATCCCTTTCCCACTTAAGTAATAACCAGAAATCCACATGATATAAAAGAGAATGTAACTTATCAGACTGGGCTACCTTCTTCCATAGTTCTATGGTCCAGTCATGATGCCTATGTGCCCATTGTAGGTATATTCAGTGGTGAACAGCAGTCCACACTAGCACTCTGACCACTCTGCTGCTACAAAAGCAGCAACTTTTTTTTAGCAATTCTGCTACATTAGCTCCTCTGTGGGATCATACCATATAGTTTAGCCTTTTCACCTCATGTGTGGAATCAGCCTTTAAGTACCCATGACCCTGTTGCTGGTTTCCTGTTGTCAGTCATTGGAATATATACTTTTGGTAGGCAATAACCACTGTACACTGTAGGAATACCCCAGAAAACCTGCCATTTAGAGATGCTTGGACCCAGCAGTCACCTAGCCTTCACCACTGGATCTTGTCACTCAGATCCTTCCACTTACCCATTTTTCTTGCTTCCAACACACTTCTAGACAGGAGCTATTGTCACAAGATTATCAATGTTATTCAATTCACCAGTCAGCAGGGACATCACTAAAGGTGCATGGGCTCTGGTGTAAAAACTCGACTTGCGCTCCCCATTCAACTTCTTCTTACATTATGTCCCATCCATACATTTTAGCATAATTTACAATTACCAATTCTTCTCTGAGCCCAGATCGCCATGAAGACTTGTTCACAACATGTCTGTGCACACTGCTGCTGACCAACTGATATTTTTAACAAATAGTTAATTTTCTCCTTTCTGACAGTGGCAGGCTGATATCATAAACCTTTTCCCTCCAGCTCTCCGGAGGGCAGGAGTAATACATGCTGGACAGACTGCTAGCCATCAAAGGAAATCAGAAAGGAGATCTAACAAGTTTTATCCTTAGAAGCCAAGGAAGCCCAAAGGTCAACCTTACCATACTAAGCCAGCCACAACTCCGAACACTGCAGCCCCCATAGTTACATGAGTGCAAGTCAGTGGTTTTAATGTCTAATCATTGTATATACTCATATATATACACACTGCCGCCCAACAGAAATCAGCTGCTTCACTCTACCTACCCCAACACAAGAAACATATTTAGACACTCAGACACAGAGGGGCGGAAAACTAACACTGTCTAACTTTTAGACAGTGTAAAGTTAGACTTAAACTGCACCAGATTTTTCAAAGTGTCTAATACTATTTGAAAATTTGGCATGCTTTTGCACTGTCTAGTATAACTTTATACAACTTACGCTAGGTTCACACTAGAATTTTGGTTTCCGTTCTTTGGGTCCGCTTGGGGGAACCGAGAAACGGAAACCCTATCTGCTTAAAAAGTGGTTACCCATGGAAACCCGCAGACCTCATAGTCTATAATGGGGTCTGGCAGGTTTCCACCCGAAATCGGCGGAGAGAAAAGTCCTGCTTAGGGTAGGTTCACATATGTCAGTTGCATCAGTATCAGTTTTTTTGTCCTTTAGTCATTACAACTGATGCCAAAACTGATGTGAAAATGCATCAGTTGTCATCAGGCTTTTTCACAAATTTCTACTCCAAAACCATCAGTTGTCATAAATTGTCATCAGT
The DNA here is from genome assembly GCA_947044405.1 of Leptodactylus fallax. Lineage (NCBI taxonomy): Eukaryota > Metazoa > Chordata > Amphibia > Anura > Leptodactylidae > Leptodactylus > Leptodactylus fallax. Next base: position 5,883,685 of record CAMRHE010000073.1, on the reverse strand, counting down.
GTTTACCATCAGTTTTTACTATCACTTTTTACTTTTAGGGTGAGTTATAGCTGTATAGTACAACCCTCTTGGCCCTTACCTGAGAAACGAACCCCTGATGCCGTGTGCTGGAGACTCGGGAGCTGCATTTACTGGCATTTCAAGAGTTCTGCAAAAGTGTCATGACATCCAAAAACCAAACCATCTAAATCTGTGCGCCAAAAACCAAATAACGCTCCCTCCCTTCTGCCTGGTTGTGTGCCCAAATATCAGTTTATACCGACATATGACATTAAGTACGATATCCTGGGTACACTAATGTCATACATGTGGGCATAAACTGCAGTTTGGGCACACAGCAGGGCACAGAAGGGAAGTAGCGCTATGTGGCTTTTGGAGTGCAGATTTAGATGTTTGGTATCTGGACGCCATGTCATGTTTGCAGAGCCTCTAAGGTGCCAGAAAAGTGGAATCCCCTAAGAAGTGACCCCATTATGAAAACTGCACCGCTCAAATAATTAATCAAGGGTTGTAGTGAGCATTAGTATCCCAGACGTGACTGCACAGCGGATGGGGAAAAGTGAATTCCCTACTATTTTCCCAGTAGTTGCTATTATTGGGGGGGGGAGTCACTATGGGGGTCACTTCTGCTGTCTTTTCCCTTGTAAGCTCTAAATCTGGGGTATACCCTCATATATGTTAGCACAGCTTATACATTCCCCTCCTGCCACAGACAGTTTTGTTCTAATGATTTGGTGATTTTTGTCTTCACATTGTACAGGCTATATTTTCTTTATTTTTCTGGTGATGTCGCCATATGAGGGCTTGTTATTTGCGGAATGAGATGCATTTTGTAATGACACCAGTTTTGGGTTCCTATAACTTATTGAATGAATTTTATCAACTCATTTTTTTAGTGGATTATAAAAAACATCAATTCTGCCATTGCGTTTTACCTTTTAAATTTTTTGCCATGCAGCATAAGTAACATGTTACCTTTATTCTGCAGGTCGGTCCGATTACAGCAATACCTCATTTATAATTTATTTATGCGATACTAATTCTGCACAACAAAAACCCATTTGGGGAAAGAAATCAATTATGTTTGCATTGCCATCTTCTGAGAGGCGTAACATTTTTATTTTTTGGTTTACAGAGTTAGTTGAGGGCTTATTTTTTTCAGGACAACTTGTGCTTTTTATTGGTACTATTTTGGGGTACATATAACTTTTTGATCGGTTTTTTATAGCATATTTTGTAAGGTAAGATGGTGAAAAATCATTAATTACGGCGTTTTTTTCCATTTTTTTTTCCCTGAGTAGGTTAAATATTGTTTCAGTTTTATTGTACAGGTTGTTACGGATGCGGCGATACCAAATATGTATTATTCCTATTAATTTTTAGGTTTTTTTTTTTAATATATAATTCATTTTATATAGGAAAAAGGAATTTCTGGGGCATAATAACTTTTTATTTATTTTTTTTTTAAACACACTTTTTTTTATTTATTTATTTTTTTACATTTTGTACTTGTCCTATAAGGACATCTGAACCCGCCATACACTGATCGCTGGTTCAGTACTATAGAATGTAATACACAAGCATACATGTGTATTTCAGTCTATAGAGAAAGTCAGTCTATACAGACACATAGACTGACTTTCTCCATCGCAGGCAAGATCAACCAGGTACTTGGGGGTCCCAGCAGCCTGGGGTCACTGGCCAGACCCCAGGCTGCCAAAATGGCATAACGGCACCCCCGATCTCGCCGCGGGGGGGTGCCTCGGGGGTCATTATTATAGTGCAACCCCCCTTGGATGCCGCGGTCATGTTTGACCGCGGCATCTAAGGGTTAACACCCGCGATTGGAGCCCAACTCCACCCGCGGGTGTCAGCTTTGCGATCCTGAGCAATTCGCTCAGGTACAGTAGTGAAGCAGTCAGTTGCCGGCTACTGTACAGAGACTGTGCAGAAGCCGGGTGCTGCCGCATCCATCTTCAGGCGGCACCCGGCGGCCTCTGGTGCTAATTAGATTTTAAGGAAGCCGGATGGAAAAACGCTGCAGGTAGCGTTTTTCCATCCAGATGAGGCACAGATCCGGCGCCAGAACTGATGCCTCTTGTGCCAGAACCGATCCCATAGAAAACTATGGGATTCGTCCTGGCATCAGTTTCCCTCCAGCTTGTGTGCACCACGCCGGAGGGAAACTGACAGCTGCGCCAGATATATGTGAACGCACCCTTATTTAAGCAGAATTGGGTACAGAATCCCTGATTGGTAACACAATGCTAGTGTGACCGTAGCTTTATTAGTGGGTTTAGTTTCCCAAATTTTAGCTCAAAAATTGGCACAATGCCTGAAATTTTGGTGCCATCTTCCAAAATTTTGTTGCATTCTCTGGCTTAAGATTTAGCATATTAAAACACACCCCATTTTCAAGAAGCCCTGCCCACATGCCGTAAAAGGTGCACAAAGTATTAGAAAGCATCTAAAGCACTTAGAAAATGTGGTGCTAAGCATGTATACCAGTTTTTTTGGTGTAGATTATGCCAGAATTCTGATGCATATTTATTCGTATATCTGCCCCAGAATTTTGTTTGGTTGGTATAAACAAATTTAAAGGCAAAATATTACTTTTTTTAATCTATAAATTTTGACTTGGTTGCCAATGACATCCTAGTGCTAAGAACCTCCCCTCTGGCTCTCCAGTGAACATGATAGTTGATCAGGTTGCTGTTTTTATTCATTGTTAGAGGTGACACTTGTACCTTTTTCCAGCACTAGTTTTATACATGAGGTCCTGTGTGTTCTGCATTCTCTAAAGCATTGATATTTGCACTAAATCCATATGAAGAGTAAATTAGCTGCGCTCGCTACAGATGTTACTATGTTGTAAAATAAATAATTGATAGCATTAATGCTGTGCTCATGATTCATGACTCCCAAGGGAGGTACAGTAAAATTCGGTTTGCAAACAGCTGTTCCAATTGTACGTCTGCCCTCCTACTGATCTGAAATAGAGCACAAAATAGCTCCTGGCAAGGGAAGGTGCTGCACAGATATAGAAGAAGCAGCGTTATGTGATGAAAGGAACTTTCATTTTTTCCAGTCCAAGCATTTTAAAGGGGCCATGAATAATTGAATTTAAATTAAAAATCCTTTGTGTGTCTATAGAAACAGTCCAGAAATTGTCCCCTTATCTGTGACGCCAGCTAATGGATAATAATGAATTTACTATAGTTGATAGTGTCAGCACATTGTACCCTGTTTTTTCATTATCACACAGCTATTTGTCTGAAGCTTTAATATTGTCGTCTTTAGTTGTGTCCCATATTTCTGAATGGTGGTAAAAGAAATCCCGGAGGCATGCTTCTGCAGCACGCAGCTGCCATTTTGTTAATCAGCCCAAGAAAAAGCTAAAGATCTGAAGACATAGGTTATTCTATTTGCAGAGATTTTCATTATTATTCTATTTTTTTTTGTAACTCCAAATATTATTGGAATTTTCATTATTATCTGAAATGAACCACATCACATTGGTTTTAGTCTGTACATTAGGAATAGTAATGTGCAGAGAACAAGGGGTTAATTTAGCGCCGATATCTATTTATAGTGGTTTCTGACGAGGCAGGATTATCCATCAAAAAACATTTATTACCTATCAATAGGACAGGTATTTTATGATTGATTGGGGGTCTGACCACTAGGACCCCCCAACAATTATATAGGGGTCTCCAAATCCCCTGTGGGAATGGTGTAGTTCACATATGTGACCACTAGTCCATTCACAGAGATAGTTAAATAAATAGGTAACGTGATAAATGTTTGTTGTAGGAGAACTCCTTCAGCTTTTTTTTGTCTCCTACTAAAGACAGGGCAGAAGGGAACGCCTTTCTCGCAGTCAGTTACTATACCTTAAAGCTACACACAATGATGATGAGTCGTCTGTTTCTATTAACAGAGCAGATTCTCCTGTACTGACTGTGTGCAGTGTATATGGCTAGTCTCCACCAGCAGCTCAGGGGAACTGGAAACTGGAGTCGTATAATGAGCACAGATAATGTTTTCGCCATGTACTCACACTGTACTATTGATGTATGCAAAGTTTGTGTAAAGGTTAGGTAAGCTTTAATGCAGTTTGTGAAAACAGGGAAAAGCTATAATCAACTTTTAGCCAATATTACATAACCTTTCCAGATGGTGTGATTGCATTATTTGGGTCAATTCTACCATATATGCCTCTTTCTATAATGTTACACCCTAATCTTGTTTTAGGCCATCAACATCCTTCCTAGTTCAATACATTATTTTTTTTAATAGTCTTACTGTAATCATGACTATAGTATCAAGACTACAAATGGCGATTGATGGTGGAAATAATCATTTTTGTTCTTTTACCTGAGAAAAAGCACATGTGAGGGAATTAAATATTAAGACTGGCATAGGAAACAGAGGTGCTGAACTGGGGATGTGGTGCATCTTTGGCGCCTAAAAGGGCCTTGTACCAAAGATGTGCCACATTATCACTCATCCATGCCAGAAAACTGGTGTAGGTGGGATAATAATCTAGGATATAACTAGCATATTCAGTTTCCAAGTACATGTTTTATATATTATAGTTACAATAAACAATGAATAGATTCAGCAAACTTTAACTTGACTCATTCCAGTGGATGCTATTCAAGCTTGTAGTGCAGCATTTGTAGAGACAGCTAGCAGCAACAACTCCTCTGCAGAGGCTCCGACATCCACCAGCTCATCGACCCCTACACAAGTTAAAGCTAGACGATCTAGCCTGGTGAGCATGAGCAGCGAACTGTCAAATTCTTCAGAAAGCCTGCCGTCTGCAAAAATGGCTAACAGTAAGTCAGACATTCATTTGTTTGTCAGCATTGTTTTACTTTCATAGTCATGTGGATTGTTAAAGGAACACTAAACCAAGAGACAAATGCTAAGAGTGAACAAGAAATGTACTTGCCCTCACTGTTTATCACCCTGCAGCATTTTCTTCATGGTCCATAGTCTTGCAGAAATCCTGTTAATGGTCCAGGATTCCCTTTAACGTAATGAGGGGTAACCCAGAATATAGCGTCATTTTAAGTTCAAGGAATGCTATGGGATGGGACAGTTCTTTGCCCTCCTATTACCCGCTTCTGATCATGCTGAGATAAATGCAATATCCATTGTGGTAAATATTCTTTGGTTCTCCTTAGGATGAGAACAATCATTCTTCCGGGGTTTGTTAATAGTAAGAGGTTAAAGAGAATCTACCACCTCCTCCAAGCATATTCACCTGCCTCTACCATTTTACAGAACAAGATGTGAGAAATATCTTACCTTTGTTATGTAAGTCACTTTTGTATATTTGGAGAAACACAACTTTGTAGTCTTATGCAAATTAGACAGTTGGTGCACTGGGGGCGGGCCTTCAGCCCTGGGAGTACTGCTTTTACTGCTCAAGTAGGATAGGTGATATCATAGCAGTGGGAGGATCAACTCTCACTGCACACAGTGGCACAAGCAGGAGATGGTAGGGGTCTGAGCAGCAAGAGCAGAGCTCCAGGAAGCTAAATTCCCATCCCCAGTGCACCAACTGCCTAATCTGCATAAGACTTCAATGTTGCTTTTCTACAAATCTACAAAGGTGACAAACATTACAAAGGTATGTTGTTTATCACTGTAATGTGCTCTGTAATATGGCGGTGGCAGCTGAATATGTTTGGGGAGGAGGTAAATCTCTGTTCTCTAGATATGGAACAGTATTGCCACTGACCACCATCTTTGACCTTTCACGCTATGTACTGTATTTTCAGCTTTATCATTATGGTTCGCAGTATCCTGAAATGTACATGTGAATGTTTGTACCACACACAGAATAAAACACTGGAATAAATATATTGTGTAACCTTGTAGCAGAAATGCAGCATAGTTGTATTAGATCTTGGTGACGTAAGAATTTTTTTTTTACCCTATTTTATCTGTACACGAAAGATCAATGGTGATTCTTCATGATAAAATCCGCATAAAGTTATATAAGAACTGAAGGACAGACGACCTCCAGCCACACAGAGAATTCTCCTGGCATCACCATTGAATCATTCATCAATCCTCCCAAAAAGATTTTATTGTATTCTGCGTGTCTTGGGATTTTATTTTTCTAAATCCATTGGAACTTGCGGCGCTCAGATGAAATTTTAACAAGGCTTTTTGGTAGACTAGAATATTAAGTATGTTGAAGGCATTTAACATTAGAGGACTAGAGGGTTACCATTGGCTTGAAGAGCCTCAAAGGATTACACTAGTGATTTTATTTCAATAATACAGGGCAAAAACTGTAGCATAATAAAACTGTAGAATAATAATTATTCATGATTTTCGCATTCAAACTTTGATTTAGCCACAATGTGTTACTAAGAGGAATTGCTTTGTATTGTACCAAAGTATGCAAAATAAAGTAGGTACATGAAATTAGGAAAAAGGGACTGTTGTTGTCCACTCGCCCTGTGCTGTAGATTACCTCCTCTTACTGCCGTGCAGCTCTCCCCGGGGAAGAGCTGTCAATCAGAGGTGGATTGAGCTGGGCAGCAGTCAGGGGAGGTGATCTACAGCAATGAGCAAAGTCTGGGAAAAATATTATATGCCACAAAATTTGCAATTCTGAATAACAAAGGCATGTTTGGAAAGTGTGTAAAGAACAATACAAGGTACTGGGATTACTTTATGATATTCCTGCTGACAGACTCACTTTAACTATTTGCAATATTTAGCAAGTATGCACTCTGAATTTGTATGTCGCTTCTGCAGTTACAGCGAATTGGTGGGGAACAAAGCGCATCGATTATGCCTTATACTGCCCTGACGTACTCACCGCCTTCCCAACTGTAGCACTACCACATCTTTTCCATGCCAGTTACTGGGAATCCACAGATGTTGTGGCCTTTATTCTAAGACAGGTAAGATTTAATGTTATTTACAGTGGGTATGGAAAGTATTCAGACCCCTTTAAATTTTTCACTCTTTGTGTCATTGCAGCCATTTGCTAAAAGCAAAAAAGTTCATTTTATTTCTCATTAATGTACACTCAGAATCCCATCTTGACAGAAAAAAACAGAAATGTAGATATTTTTGCAAATTTATTAAAAAAGAAAAACTGAAATATCACATGGTCATAAGTATTCAGACCCTTTGCTGTGACACTCATATTTAACTCACATGCTGTCCATTTCCTTCTGATCCTCCTTGAGATGGTTCTGTATAGTGTATATGGGGGTGTGCATGGTATTACAGCTCAGCCCCATTCATATGAATAAAACTAAACTGCTGTTTTACCATGTGACTGACAAACTTGACATCATTGGCACAGGGAAGGGACCTCTGTGCACTGCGGCCCCTTTAAACAGCTTCAAACATATTTCTTTAGAAAGCGCTGCGGAATATGACAGCGCTATATAAGTAAGCATGATAAATAAATAAATAAATAAATAATAAATAGAAATTTCAATTTTCACTTTGTACATTCATTTTTGGGAATCACTATTGGGCTCAATAATGATAATACCCCTTGTGTAAGTTAAAACGCCTCAAAGTTATTGCCATATAAAATGACACATTTCAATTTTGATAAATGAGGCCTAGTCATTAAGGTACTTTTAGGTTCGGTCCTTAAGGGGTTAATGACCTATGCTAAAAAACCCTTTTATAACTACTATATTTTCCATCAGTGTAGACATATTTTTTGTATTTTTACAGGATGAGTTGCATTTTTCAATGGCTCTATTTTTCTGTACTTTTAATTTTATTGTTTTTCACAAATAAGTATAGGAGTGTTGTAAAATATTTTATTATTCCTGCACAATAAAACCATGTTTTTAACAAGAAAGTTACTTTATTCTATCTTGATTTCCAGTGCAAAAACTTTTTAATTTTTTCTTTGACATACCTGTATGAGGGCTTGTCTTTTGCATGACATGTTGAAGTTTTTATTGGTACTAATTTTGGAGCAAATAATTTATTAATTGGATTTTTTTTACTGGGGTAGGAAAAGCAAAAAAACATCAATTCTGTCATTGTTTCCACAGTATTTTTTTTTCTCTCCAATTTTTCATAAAAACACCTTTTCAAAGACAACCACTCTTTTGTTATCTTTCTGCTTGGTATCAAAGAGGGGGACATCCCTCCATGCCATTCATATGACTCTTTATGAAGGTATTTTTGATTATGCGTCAACTAGGATTTACTACATAAATGATGCGTATATGTTTTCTGTATACAGATGAACTTGCTGGAAGGCACAAGCATGGTTCATAAACATAATGCTAATTTGTCACTTCACTGCACACAATATACATCTGACATCTCACTACTTGTCACTTTATGACGGAAATGAATAGAATCCTGTACATTGCAGTATGTAATGTATTCAAGTTCCAGCATCTTATATGTCTGCTTTTTAGTGACTGATCACCTTTGATCTGGGATTCCTGAAGGAACAGCTTAGGCTTAGTGTACTATGACGTCAGTACTCTATTAATCAGTTTGCATTGTCTTCCAGCTTATGAGGTATGAGAGTGTGCAAATACAGCAGAAGGAAGGAATCGACACTATGAACATGAGTCCCTCAAGTCGCCAGGAGAAATGGCTGCGAAAGAGGAATCACGTCAAACTGCGCGTATGTCATAAAGTGGAAATAAGAAAGATTCTGAAATACTGCATAATTCTAAAGGGTTTTCGGGGTCTTTTTAGCTTGATGACCTAGCCTCAGAATAGATCATAAGTTTTAGATCTGTGGGGATTCGACACCCGAGACCCCACGGATCAACTGTTTGGAGCGGCCGCTTCACAGACCATGTGATACCACATTCATCGGTAGCATGGCCTCATCACAGCTCATTCTCATTTAAGTTAATGAACTGAGCTGCAATACCAAGCACAGCCGCTGCACAAATGTACAACTCTGTGCTTGCTAAGTACAAAATGGTACTGTGTATCTCTAGTTTAGTGTATGTATATCAGTTGTACCCCCTAACACTGCCGGCAGCTTTCCTAAGCATTGCTCTGAGCATATTTGGGATACTACTTTGCAAACAGGGCCATTTCCTGTGGGTCTATTTCCTGTCTATAAGCAAATAACATAAATCTAAAGTGATCCTTCAATCACTTGCTTACAGATCCTATGTAAGTCAGTACCTGCAGAAGATGATCACCTGCTAGGTGTATTTCTCACATTGTGCTGCTTGGCTTGTTTTTCAGCTCAGCTCCATTAGGACAGGGTTGTGACCAGAGACTACAGTTTAGCTACAGTGCTTAGTCTCAGGTAGTTTAAGATACACCCCTCTCTTATTATGGGTTTAAGCTTGAAGATGAGATCGAGGGTGTGTCTCAGACTACCTCTGACTTTTTGTAGGCACATGTACTGCTGAGCTAAAAAGAGGCCAAGATTTGAGGAACATACATGACAGGAGGTCATCACTTGAAGGCCCTGACTTGGTTCTTATTCATACAACCTTTCTATTTTTCACATCCCAAATATTTGTTAAAAAATGAATGCATCAGTCTTTTTTGGCCTTTTCACACAACGGCCATGTGGTGTCTGTTTTTGGAACAAAAACAATGAATGGGTGTATTTTACATGTCCATTTTTTTTAACTGTCAAAATGGACAAAGATAGCACTTGTCAGTTTTTTTTGAAGGACAGTTTTCATGATCCATTAAATATGTGATTACACCCATAGACTTTCATGGTTTTAAAACTGTGTCGTGTGAATAAGGCCTTACATATTATGTATCTCTTTGAGCAAATCAGTCAATTATACTGTATAAGGGAGTCACATGTAATTCTAAACTCCTCTAATAGTTTCCGCTTCACACACATATTGAGAGAAAAATGTTATGGTCACATAATAATAATAATAATGATGATACATTTTATTTATATAGCGCCAACATATTCCACAGCACTGTACAATTTGTAGGGTTCAAGTCCAGACAAAAAAGATACATTACAAAGAAATAGTCAATTAACACAAAGGGACTGAGGGCCCTGCTCGCAAGAGCTTACAATCTATGAGAGAGAGGGGTGACACAAGAGGTAGCAGGGGCGGCATCGGAGGTAGCATTGCTTATATAATGGTCAGACAATTTTGTAATAGAGGTTACTGTCATTACATATATACGATTATCACGATTTTCTTAATCTTTGTTGTAATTCATTGTTTACTTAAAGTGGATAAAAATCAGTCCATGGTCATGTGATGGGCACACAGGTGCACAGCTCGTTACCAGGCAGATGTCTGATTACTGTGCTGTGACTGTAACGAGCTGTGCACCTGTGTGTATATCACATGACCATGGACTGTGCATCACAATGCCATGGACTGATTTTTATCCACTGGAGAGAAGCAGAATGAATGACAACAAGCAGAGATCTAGAAAACCATGACGAATCAATACAGAAAGTATATTGGAAAATCGTACAACTTTTCATTACACAAACAATAACATTTGTCTCTCAATATTTGTCTGAAACTGGACAACCCTGTAAATAGTAATTTTTATTAGAAGAATTTTCTGTCATCCAATTATTAAAGTAAATAAAAGCTGAGGGTTATAAGAATTTTTTTTTTTACCATATCTGGATGCGGTATAGTCATCTTAACATTATGCATTCTAAATGGTTAAAGCAAAAGTGTTATTTTGTTAATCTCAAATTTCATTTTTCACATTCTGTCTTTTCAACAATAGTCAAGTGTTTCAAAATGTTCTTCAATAGCAGGGAATTTTGAGCGCACAATTCAGTGACAAAAATAGAGACAAATATTGTTCTAGATTGCCACTTGTAACATTCAGACAATCACTTTGTTCATTCACTGTATTAGAAATTGACACAACAATGTTAAATATGAATTGACTTGGATTTTTAAAAAGGAGCCATTCTAGTTCATCATGTGGGCTGTACCTGTCAGGACGGATTGAATGGTGTCAGGGTATGTAGGGACACAAGCCCACGTGGAAACTCATAGCTATCAATTTATTTATACATACAAAATAGTAATAAAAGATGCTCTAGAATTAAATAAGTATTTTGTAAAACAGACAGATTAGGCTAGATTCCTTGCCAAGAATTGCGTAATGCCAAGAATTGCCTTCTGTAGTGCTGTAAGGAAAGTGTGAGTAGGCCTGAAAAATATGCATTTCTGTAACCGGTCTCTATAAGGATGTAGTTATGGGAGAACTACAGTACTGTACCAAAGTTTTAGCTAGGCATGAAAAATGCTGCAAAATAAGAATGCTTCTAAAATAGAAGTGTTAATAGTTCTTCTGTTGGGCGGCCGATGCCTTGAAATATCTGGGAGTTTCTCTCACTTCTGACCCGTAAGACCTCTTTTAAGCCAACTTCTCTCCCATGCTAGTGCCTTTCCAAGCGGATTGGACAAGTGGCAAATTCACATGGTTTGCCAGATGTACTGGCTTCAAAATTAATATCCTGTCCCACCTCCTACAGACCTTGCCTATCCACATCCCATCTTCTTGTTTTTTTTCGGGCCCTCTCTACCTTTCAAATCTCTTTAATTTGGTCAGGTAAACCTTCAAGAGTCAGCAGAGCCCTTTTTTCCCATTCAAAGCATAGAGGTGGACTTGCTCTCCTCAATTTAACTCTGTACTATTATGCCGTCCATTTTGCTCGGATAGTAGACTGGTGCAGACTTGGATCTCTGAAGCTTTGGGTTGGACAGTTCTGGTGTGAACCAGGTTGGTGGTTGGGTCCGGACATCCCTCCCCCGTGAGATTTCCCCCCCCCCTCGATGCCTGACACAAACTGCATATCCACCCCCGGTGGATTTTAGAAGTGACTACATGTTCCTGGAATGGCTATGTATTGGTGAGGGTCCCCTACGTCGCTCTCAAGCTGTCATTTTCAAGCTACTGATAGAGATCTCTGATGAGGTTGTTCCCCTGTTCATGCTGAAATGGGAGACGGACCTCTACTTATCCCAGAGGGAACGTATATACTTCCTCGCCCATCAAGCCTCGATTAGCTCTTGCTACCAAGAAGCTAACTTCAAACTTTTGTCTCGTTCGTACCAAGTTCCAATGAAATTGCATACTTTGCGCCCTCAAGTTGCTCCAGTGTATTAGAGATGTGGAGTAGAAGAAGGTTCTATGTTGCATGTTTCCATCATTTGGGTCCTGCCTTGTTCCTCCTCCCATCACTGCGAGTCTCCGGTGCGTACATAGAAGCGGCCCATGCTTCACTTTCTGGTCCTCGCAGCCCGGGCCTGTTTTCCACAATTCTGGAAGTGAGTGGAGTTACCTCCTCTCTCCCTCTGAATATAAGGGGTAAATGAACTTATGCGCATGGAGAACCTCCTTCCTCACTTCCTGTACAACACCACTCAAGTATTCAATTAAAAATAATACTACTGGTTGGAGTTCCAACGTACTGGAGAGTACCAGACGCTTCTTGGATCTGCAGCTCCCCCACGGGACTAGGATGGTGCACCATGATTCCTGTGGTTGCATATGTCCCACTTGTTTTCTATTCCCCTCTAGCAGGCCTTTGCATTATGGTACGCTGGGGAGGGCCGTTCCCAGTGTCGGGGCGCCTGGACCATACAGATTTCTGGGCATCCGCCTGGACCTCATTCATTTATTTGACCCCCCTCTCCCACTTTTAACTTTTTTTTCTTTTCTTAGTTTTGTTTGGCCCTGTTCTCTCTCTTCATCCCTCCCCCCAACCTAATCTCTCTCTCCTCTGCCCCCCTCCCCCCCCCCACAAGCCTCTTCACCTATCCACTCGCTTCCCCCACCTTTTGACATTTGTCCCCTACTTGGGGTTTAAGATTCTATTGTTCAACCTTTTGTACGATGCTTGCACTGCTGTATGACTTCTGTACATCCCTGTTTTACATGTATCTTGTTGAAAATCAGTAAACTTTAAATTGCAAAAAAAAGAAGTGTTAACAGTATTTTTCTCATTTAACAAAATTAAGTGAAAGAAGAAAAGCGAAAACTAAATCCCATCAATATTTGGTGTGACCACCCTTTGGAGGAGGAGGCCCAGAAGTGATGATATGACCCCCACAGAGAACTGATGCTGTAGGTAAAGGGTAGTCACACCAAATATTGATGGGATTTAGATTCTCTTTTGTGCATTCACTTAATTTTGTTAATTGAGAGAAAAAAAAAAACTTTTTGTAAGCATTCTTACTTTGCAGCAACAACTTTACTTTTTCCCACACCTGCCCAAAACTTTAGCCCAGTACTGTATGACTTGGGTGTTGGGTGCCCATATGCCACCCTGTCTTGTATGGTGTATTTAGATACAGGGCCAGATAAGGAAACAAAAGTTTGCCCCTAGGTGAAGGAAAAACATAAAAGCGACTCCATGGGTCTCCATCACTTCTACAAGGTGGTTAAAAAGGGCATGTTATTGTATTCCACATTAAATAACAATTCTGGATCTTTTTCTTAGAACTCTACATTGTGCTGTTCCTCTATTATTCTTCCTAGAAATCTGTAAATTAACAGCATAATAGAGGAACGGCGCACACACAACAGTTATAAGAAAGAAATTGATATTTCATGGAGAATGCATTTACTAAAACAGACAAAACAGGAGAGCTGGCGGGGGTTTATAGTTTGTACAATGAAAAGTTCTACAACTTTTCAATATACTTTCTGTATCAATTCTTCATGGTGTTCTAGATCTCTACTTGCTGTAATTTATTCTGCTTACTTTCAGTGGATAAAAATCAGTCCATAAGTTATGTGATGAACCACTAGAAGCAAACAGAATGAATGATATCAAGCAGAGATCTAGAAAACCATGAGGAATTGATACAGAAAGTATACTGGAAAATCGTACAACTTTTCATTATACAAACAATAACATTTGTCTCTCAATATTTGTCTGAAACTGGACAAATCCTTTAAGGTGTAGAAGTTAATGCTTGGATCTTTAATACTTTTATTATGTTCAGATTGTATCATTTTTATGTTTATTCCAGAATGTTACAGCCAATCACCGAGTCAATGATGTGATTGCGGTTGAAGGAGGATCTCAAGTCTTAGTTGGTCGATTCATGTATGGTCCTCTAGACATGGTAGCTCTGACGGGTGAAAAGGTATTTTAATCAATTTATTTGGGGGTAAATTAATCTTCATAAACAGGGTATCCTTGTAATTCTGCAGGCACTATTGCTATCTTTGTGCCATTATTTAAAGTTTGTAAAAACTTATTATAGGAAAAACCTTCTACGTTCTCTCACTGGATCCTCTCCTGCCTTCTAAAGTGCTGAATTCACTGCCAGATCCCTTGTCACTGAAGTCTGACAGATCTGGCTACATAGAAGTCTATGGAGATGGGTAGATTGGAGGAGGAGTCCAGTGATTGAGAAACAGACAGTGAATTGAACAGTTTAGCAGGCAGGAGAGAAGCTGATAAGAGGAGAAAGAAGCATTTTCTCTAAGAAATATTAAAAAATTTCTTGCATTTGCCAAAAAAATTAAAAATGCCAGTTACTCTTTAATCCTGGTCGCCAGGTATCTACCATTACATTTCAAAATCTTTTTTTTTTTTGTCTGTTTGTCTAAGTGGTCGAAACCCCTCTGGTGTGCAAGTGATCCCCTATCCTATGGATAGGGAATAACTTGTTTCATGAGAAAATACCCCTAAATCCGTAAACCAGGTGTGAATCATTAAAGGCAAGAACCATGAGGCTAAAACCTGGCATTGTGGAGCTTTTTTGTTGTAGGTTTTGCTGGGATTTTTTGAGCCAAAGCCAGTAGTGGATTGAACAGACTGGAAAAGTATAAGTATTTCCTATATGTTTCCCATTTCTTTGGTAGCTATTCTTGGCTTTGGCTCAAAAAAAAAAAAAAAAAACCACAGCAAAATCTGCAACAAAAAAAGCTGATTTTCTGCCATGTGGGGTCTTAGCCTTAAAGGGCAGGAGTTATTGTCCCTATTTGGAAGTCTACAACTGGTTTTGGCTTCAAAAACTGGACTATAAGACATGAACATGTGCCTTATTCTAAGTCTGCTTGCTCACTATATGGTGGCTGCATACAGACTAAATCCTGCCTACATTTGTTGACTAATGGCCCCCAGATTTTGAAGGTAATGCCTCTATTTTACAGGTAGTCTTGTGTGGTCATTGGTTACCGTGAGGGCTGGATTTTGTCCACATGCACCCTTAACCCATGAAGATCATCATAATCAGAATTACATTATGACTTTTAGAACTGTGTCCACTCCATGACACCCTGATCTGCCATCTATAAACAATAAACTAATTTTCTAGGTAGACGTTCTTATTATGATGGAGCCCTCCAGCGGAAGATGGGTTTACTTTGACACAGAGATATCTAATAGCAGTGGACGAGTGTCTTATACTATACCTGAGGATAAAAGATTGGGAGTTGGAGTTTACCCCATCAAGATGGTTGTAAGGTGAGAGCTTGTACACAGCTTTAACCATGCATGTCTTAGGTATGTTTGTTTAGTGTGTGCTATGAGTGCCTTGTATTTATGACACTTATTACACTAACATTTCATATTATTAGACTTGTTTCATGGATTCTTTCTTTTGTTTTTGGTCTACAGAGGAGATCAGAGCAGTGCACAGAGTTACCTTACTGTGCTCCCTCGGGGGATGGAGTGTGTCGTTTTCAGCATAGATGGCTCTTTTGCAGCAAGTGTGTCCATAATGGGTAGTGATCCTAAAGTCAGGGCTGGAGCAGTGGATGTTGTCAGGTATTTTCCAGTTATATTATTTGTTTGGGGTTTGGTACATGCCTACAGTACACAAGCTATAGGTGACAGCGATATCATAGAAACCTAGGTCATTATATGGGCAGATTTTGCTGTCAGTTTTTGTGTTGGCCATGCATTGTACTAAAGTCTGTCATGATGGTGGTTATTCTCTGTGTTACATTAAATTTCAGGCACTGGCAGGATCTCGGCTATCTAATAATTTACATCACTGGCCGCCCAGACATGCAGAAGCAGAGAGTAGTCTCCTGGTTGTCCCAGCACAATTTTCCCCAGGGGATGATCTTTTTTTCTGATGGTCTTGTCCATGACCCCTTGCGTCAGAAGACTATATTCCTCCGGAACCTCATGCAAGAGGTGGGAAGTTCTAATTGTAAACCAAGATCTAGTGCTATATAGATATGTAAATCAAGTTTCAGCCTGTATTACAGGTATTAGAACAGTGATTTATTTGAAGGGATTTTCTAATAACATTGGTATTAGTTAATATTATTAGTTATAACTCCTAATGAGAGAGAGAGAGAGAGAGATTATATTTTTTTTTTTTTTTTTTTTTTTTTTTTTTTTTTTTTTTTTTTTTTTTTTTTTTTTTTTTTTTTTTTTTGGTGTTTTTTTTGTTTTTTGTTTGTTTTTTTTTTTTTTTTTTTTTTTGTTTTTTTTTTTTTTTTTTTTTTTTTTTTTGGGGGGGGGGCGGGGGGGTTTTGGATTTTTTTTTGGGTGGTTGTTTTTTTTTTTTTTTTTTTCATTGTCAATCGTTGATTATATTGTTAATCTGTTTTCCCTTAGTCCTAACAGCAGCACAATATGGGGTATTTCTCCCCCTGTGTGTTGTCTAGGACAGGTGGAACTTTTAATTAGCACAAAAATGTGCTTACTAACCTGCCCTATAAGAGGGCACGAGAGACCTCCCTCACCTGTGTAAATTATAAAGTAAAAGAAACAAGATTTTAGGGAGGGAAGCCTTGTGCTGCTGTTAGGACTAAGGGAAAACAGATTAACAATATAATCAACGATTCCCTTACGTCCTACAGCAGCACAATATGGGGATATAGCAAGTAATTCCCCTAGGGAGGGTTTCCTCGCCTTACAACCTCAAGAACTGTCTGGCCAAAGGCAGTCGCCTCGGAACTGCGGACATCCAAACGATAGTGTTTGACGAAAGTCAGCTGGGATGACCAAGAAGCAGCCGCACAAATTTGATCCAGTGGAAGCGAGTGATTCTCAGCCCAAGAAGTCGACACAGCCCTGGTCGAATGGGCTGTACAAAAAACTGGAGGAAGCAACCCCTGAGCAATGAAAGAAATTTTGATTGCTTCCTTAATCCATCTGGACAAGGAGGGTCTGGAAGCTTTAAGACCTCTGTCTTTACCATACATATTGATTAGGAGATTTTCAGCTCTCCTGAAAGATTGTGTCCGCGATAAGTAAATTCGCAGACACCTCACCACATCCAAAGTATGAAGTTTTAACTCCTCCTCTGAAGATGGATCCGGAAGGAAAACAGGCAAAGAAATCAGTTGATTATAGTTATTACGTGAAGGAACCTTAGGGATAAAGCCAGGCAAAAACCTAAGGTGGACCCTATCCGAAAAAAATACAATATAAGGTTCTTTGGAGGAGAGCGCCTGTAGTTCTCCTACCCTTTTGGCAGATGTGATGGCTAACAAAAAAGTAGTTTTAAAGGCTAAAAATTTTAGCTCCGTAGCTTCCAGAGGTTCAAAAGGAGGACCACAAAGGCCTGAAAGGACCGTCGCAAGGTCCCATTGGGGAATAGGAGAAGATACCGCAGGTTTCAGCCTCGCCGCTCCTTTAAGGAATCTTGCAACCAGGGAATCCTGGGACAACCGTCTGTTTAAGTGGGCGGATAAAGCCGATACCTGTACCTTTAAAGTAGCAGGGGCAAGGCCCCTGTCCAAGCCATCCTGAAGAAAATCCAAAACATCAGAAGTCAAAGGATTAGAAATATCAACGCCTCTTTTGGAGCACCACTCCAAAAAAATCTTAGCCGTCCTCTGGTAATTCCTTTTGGTGGATTCAGCTCTAGCACAGGAAAGCGTCTTCAGGACGGCTTCTGACAGTCCTCTATACATTCGTAGGGACTGGTCAACCTCCAGGCTGTCAGGTTGAATCTCCTCAGATCCTGGCACTTCAGTGATCCTTGGGAAACCAGGTTCTGGGTGGGGGGAAGCCTCCAATATATCCCTCGACTCATCACCATGAGCTGGGAAAACCAAGCTCTTTTTGGCCAGAATGGAATGATGGCTATTACAGAGGCTTGGTCCTGTCTTATTTTCATCAATACTCTCGGTATCATAGGAATTGGAGGGAAAATGTATGACAGCCTGGACCTCCAAGGGATGGACAGGGCATCCACTGCCAAGGGATTGTCCTCCTGGTACAGGGAACAGAACGTCTCCACCTTGGCACTGAGTCGGGTTGCCATGAGGTCTATCTCCGGTAGACCGTATTTCAGGGTAATCTGATGAAACACTTCTGGATTGAGTGATCATTCTCCTGATACGGCATGACCCCGACTCAACCGATCCGCTACTGAGTTCAGGGAGCCCTTGATGTGAACCGCGGATAGATGGGTCAGATTTTTCTCTGCCCAGGAAAAAATCAGATCTGCCTCCCTGAGGAGGCATGATGATCTGGTGCCTCCCTGTCTGTTCACATATAATACCAGCGTCATGTTGTCTGAGCGAATCTTGACTGCTCTTCCCTTGAGAAGAGGAGAGAAATGGAGTAAGGCACGGTACACAGCTCTGAGCTCCTTCCAGTTGGACGACGTCCTTCCTTCTGGAGCGCTCCAGACTCCCTTTATGGAGTTTCCGTCCAGATGGGCTCCCCATCCCGTAAGGGATGCATCTGTAGTCAACAGGGTCCAACGAGGTTGGACCGTGGACCTTCCGTCCTTGAGGTGCAACCACCATCTGAGAGAAAGACGGGTCCTGGGGGAGAGCCGAATCCTCCTGTTGAGACCGGGCAGAGAGCGATCCCAAATTCCTAGGATTTCCATCTGAAGAGGACGTAGATGCCATAAGGCCCAAGGAACCGCCATGATGGAAGATGACATCAGACCTAGGATTTTCATCAAAGTTCTGATGGACGCTCTCGGCCTCCTGAAAAGTTGCCAAACCGCTGTAATTAATTTCTCTTTCCTTGCAGTCGCCAAGGAGATTTCCAGCCGGTCTGAATCTAGGAAGTAACCAAGAAACTTCCTTTTGGTTGAGGGGACAAATTTCTGACTTCTCCCAATTTATGAGCCATCCCAGGCTTTGAAGCAGGGATATGGCAATCTGTAAATGCTGGAGCAGAACAGACACTGACTGGGCTTTTATCAGCCAGTCGTCTAGATAAGGGACCACAAAGAGTCCCTGAAGCCTGAGGGCGGCTACTATGGGAGCTACCACCTTGGTAAAGGTGTGGGGAGCCGAGGAGATCCCGAAAGGGAGGGCCGAGAACTGATAATGCTTCCTGTGGCCGGAAACTATAACCGCAATCCTTAGGAACTTCCTGTGCGGAGGGTAAATTGGCACGTGCAAATAAGCATCCTTCAGATCTAGGGTGACAAAAACGTCGCCATGGAGAAGAAAGGAAGAAACTGAGCTTATGGTTTCCATGCGGAACCGTTTTTTTCTGATGAAACGGTTTAGATACCTCAGATCTATAATCATCCTCCATCTGCCTGCTGGCTTTGGTACTAGAAAAACGGGGGAATAAACCCCCAAACCTTCTTCTAGAGAAGGAACTTCTTCTAGAGCTCCTTTGCGGATATACTCTTGAATGGAGCGTTCCAAAATACCTTGCTGCGACGAGGGAAGACGGCGAGTTAAGACGAACCGATCTCGGGGAGGACAGAGAAATTCGATTGCATAACCTCGCTGAATTAACTGTAAGACCCAAGGGTCTTGAATTTTTTCCCGCCAAGCGCTGAGAAAAAGGGAGAGACGACCCCTGACAGGAATTTCGGCCACAGGAAGACAGCTTCTCATGTCAGAAACTGGGCTTCCTTCTATCTTCGGTTTTGGGAAATCTCCGTCCAGAGCCTCTAGAATAATACCTAGAGCCCCTCCGGGACTGCTGACCACGTCGAGGTGAAAAACCTCTGCCGCGGCCAGGGCCAAATCTGCCCCTAAAAGACTGAGGCAGAGTCTTGCCTTTTTTATCAGCCAAGCCTTCTAAAATTTCATCCAGGCTACTGCCAAAGACTCTTCCTGGCTCAAATGGTAAGGCACAAAGGTTATACTTGGAGATAAAATCAGCTCTCCAAGGTTTTAACCATAAGGGTCTCCTCACCGCCGTGGAAAGCGCCAAGGACTTTGACGCCAGCCTTAATTGATAATGGGAGGCCTCAGCTAGGAATTCTGCCGCCAAAGAAGTTGAAGTTAAGAAGGAAAGTAACTCGTCTCTGGAGACACCAGAATCGATGTCCCTCTCAAGCTGGAGCAAATCAGCCCGTAGTTTGGCTGAAACTTCACATGACGCAACAGCGACAGAGGTCTGAGCAGAGGCCGCTGAGTAGGCCTTCCTGAGAGTACTCTCCATGCGTCTGCTTTCCATAGGATCCTGCAGATTTGCTCCATCCTCAGATGGTACTAGAGTGCGGCGAGATAGCTTGGCTACCGCTATATCCACCTTAGGGGGAGGACCCCACTGATCCAGTTGAGACTCTGCGATGGGGAACAAGGCCTTAAACCTACCAGTAGTTATAAAGGGTTTCTCCGGAAATTTCCACTCTGAAGACATTAACTTCTTTAATGTCTCGTCCACTTGGAAGACCCTGGGCCCTCTATAGGTGGACGTGGAGGCTTCCCCATCAACATCACGGTCTTTAGACCGGATGGACTTCAGCAGCCTATTGACTTTCTCGAGTGGGAAGAGAGGTCTGCTGGTATCTTCAGCGGAGTCATCAGAAGACAAAGTTTCATCCACAACCTGAAAATCTTCGTCCGAGACCCGCAAGAGAGGATGTTTTTCAAGACGTGGTCTTTTGGCGATCTGGGAGATAGAATTCCGGATCTCCTTGAGAGAGTCCTTCATGTATTCTTTCACCCATGTCACAACCTCACGTATGGATGGCTCCTCAGAAGGGGGGCCACGACACTGGCGACAGCGGGTGAATTCATAGCCGTCAGGCAAGGGAGTCTTACAATCTAAACAGGTTAAATGCCATAATGAAACATAGAGGAGCAAAAGCCTAAGTCAGAGGCTCAAACAACAAGCAGCAAAAATCAATTCTATATTTTTCCTTTAAATTTTAAATTTCCAAACTTACCGCACTTTTTCCGAGAACCGGAAAACCGGAAGGAGTCCGGCGAAATCCGTCCGCACGGGAACCCGGACACAGAGAAGAGTTCTGGCCGTCGCAAAGTCCGACGTCACCTCCAAGTAGGCGGAAGCCTACCGCCGGCCGAAGATTTACCGACAGAAGCGCTGAGAAGAACGAACGCAGGCCGGCAACAGAAGGAAACGACCACCTCAAGGTAAGAAAAAAACCCTTAACTCTAGAGAGGTCACAAGAGATCTCCTCCACCTGTCTCACACAGGACAGAAAAAAACACAGGTGAGGGAGGTCTCTCGTGCCCTCTTATAGGGCAGGTTAGTAAGCACATTTTTGTGCTAATTAAAAGTTCCACCTGTCCTAGACAACACACAGGGGGAGAAATACCCCATATTGTGCTGCTGTAGGACGTAAGGGAATCTGCATATAAGGCCTCGTGGACATAACCATATGAGAAAAGGCACTTGGTATGGATGTGTAAGCTGCCTGTGCTACTGTATCTCTTCTGTGTGAGTGCAGAATAAGTGCTTTATGAAAGCAGAAAAAGAATATTCATTTTGAAGTACTTTTACGATTGATGTACCTTTGTCCTCAAATACATCCCTTCACCCCAGATGAATTTTGGTATCTATATAGAGTACCAAAAAATGTTTTGGTTTTCATAAAATGGCTCATAGATTGGGTGTGTGTAAAAGAAAACAAAAAAAAAATGCAGAGCTGTGTGCGAGGGGTAATGTAGAGGTAGCAGTGCTGTGTCTGGGGGATATAAATGCAATAGAGCTGAGTACATGGAGAGAGCAGGCTGTATGCAAGCTGAAACATGAAAGTAGGTGTACAGGTGCATCTCAATAAATTAGAATATCTTTTGAAACATTTTTTTCTTTCAGTAATTAAATTAAAAAAGTGACCTCCTATATTTTCTAGATTCTTTACACACAGAGTATTCTATTTCAAGTGTTTTATTTCTGTAAATGTTGATTATGGATTACAGGTAATGACAACCCAAATCTAAGAAAATTAGAAAATTGTAAAAAAGTTCAGTATTGTAAATTCAGTGTGTCATCTGCCAAGGTTTCCTAAGCCTTTAAATGATCCCTCAGTCTGGTTCAGTAGGACAGTAGACGCTGATTATGGATTGTATTACTGAATTACTGAAATGAATGAACGTTTCAAAGATATTCTAATTTATTGAGATGCACCTGTACATGGGTGTAACATGGAATTAGAAGAACTTTGTGTGCAGGAAGGAAAACATGGGGGCTGCAATGTTTGTGTGTGGAGGGAGAAAACATGGAGATAACAGAGCTATGGATACAGAGAACATGGAGGTAGCAGTGCTAGCTGTGTGTGGGGTGAGCATGGAAGTAACAGCAAAACAGAGTGAATGTGGCTGACTTTTTTTTTTTTTTTCAAACAGGGCCAAGTACGGTAGTGGGGATCTCCCAAACTAAAGACTTTCAGAAAGTATGGGAACCACTGCTCTAGACTAACCTTCCTAAAATTGTAAAATGGACAAACATTATTGCATTACAAAATTGTTTAAAATTGTATAATATTCTATGGTCTAATCAACATTAAATATTTATGTTCTATTTTAGTTTATTAGTGAAGGATATGCCGCTCATTTGGCTACTTTGGAATTTGGTCACCATTCCCGTCCAAAAAAGAACAACTCCCGCATGATCCTGAGGAAGGGTAGCTTTGGTTTGCACACACAACCTGAATTTTTAAGAAAAAGGAACCACCTTCGAAGGACTATGTCTGTTCAACAGCCGGAACCACCCTCTACAAATCCAAAACCAGAGAGAGCACAGAGCCAACCAGAGTCTGATAAAGATCACGATCGACACTTAAACCCACTCTCCTGGGTGCGAAATGCGAGCCACAAATTTGAGCCCTCACCATAACAAAGACTTAGTGGTGTCCTTTGGGTTATAGTGCACACTGCAAGTAGGCCATGGAGAATTGCAGACAGGCTGTGCAGCGTGAAACAGCAATATGATGGATCTGTGGTGGCTTCCAATAAGATCCTTCCCTTAACCTAACCACTTGAGTGTAGACCAAGAGTTTTTTGGACTTTTCAATGTATTTTCCGATAAAAAGACAAAAGTGAGAAGTGGCACACAGTTTATCTCCACCCTGTAGCACTTATCAAATATCAAATTGTAGATCACAACATTTGCATTACCTGCCAATGGACACAGTTTTGCGTATCAGAACCTGATCATTAGCGATTGCCCATTAATTTGCCTATATTTAGTGCTCAGGAACCAAAAAGTGTTAATTGTGTGTATCGGGCACCAGAACACACAAAGATCTCATGGTTATGTCAACAGAAAAGTGAGGAATACCAAGAACATGAACTCTTATAACCAGGGCTTAAGCACTATATATACAG
This sequence comes from Leptodactylus fallax, assembly GCA_947044405.1. Lineage (NCBI taxonomy): Eukaryota > Metazoa > Chordata > Amphibia > Anura > Leptodactylidae > Leptodactylus > Leptodactylus fallax. The sequence continues at coordinate 5,860,252 of CAMRHE010000073.1, read as the reverse complement.
ATAAATAGCAGAATAAGTATATATATATATATATATATATATATATATATATTTCTGGATAGAGAAAATATTACTCTTAGACTCATGTTATCCAGTATTTTGTATGTGAGAATTTCTAATCTCTAAATCTTGAGAAAATTGAAGAGATTACTGAAAAAAAAAAAACCCAGACGGCCCGCTTGGACAGTGGTAGTTTTCATATTCTGCATAGAATTACCTGTGAAAGGGAAGAAGTCACTTACTAATGGGTTAGTCGCTGACTAGTAGAGATACCTTATGCTAGGATTGTCATTTTCACTATAACTTCTTGTGGGTTGTTGTTTTTAATCAGTGGACCAAACTAATTTGTTTACAACTGTTCTTCAAGAAATGAGAATTTCCAGATATGGATGTCTGATTAATATGGGGGCCAATATATTAAAAGAACAGGGAACAAAGAAAATACACAATTTTTTTTAATGCACCCACTTTCTTTCTTTCCTTTGATCCAGTTTGTTTTATATTAGAGTTAAAACTGAGAAATATATTAAGAAATAGTTTGTGTGTTCTAGGGGCTTAGCTAAGTCCCCCTTCCATCTTCTTACAGTCCTGTGTCTGGCTCTTAGACAACTGGCTGCAGCAGGAACCTGTCTGAAATAGAACAAAATGTAGATAAAGGGGTAGTGTAGGATAAGTGTAGGGGAAAGGTGTCTGATCACTGGGGTACCTGGCAGTCAAACCCACCAGCAATCAGAAAAACAGGGGACCGATAGTCTCCCTAAAGCCTCCTTGTGAATGGGGCGCCAGTGCACTTGCAAGACAAACAGATCCATTCACGGCCATGGAGCTGCCCAAGACTACAGTCCCATCAGCCCCATAGCACTGAATGGAGCACCGGTCACCCAAGTGCATTGGCAGTCCATTCACAAGGAGGGAGACATGGGGACTTTCGGTCCCCTGTCCTCCTGATTGCTGGGAGACCAGGCAGAGACCCCCTGTGGAGAGAGGATGTGTCCTTAGTGGCACAACCCCCTTTAAGCCCTACCTCTTACTTGGTTTCCAGTGAAAGATGGAGCATTAACCCCTTTGTCCTCTGCAGGATTTATACAAGACTATTTGTCAGTCTGCTACCTTTTCTGTATAATCCTGAAACAAACACTGAGGACAACTATATTTCTTGTTTATTTGAAGCATTAATTTCTAGGTTTAGTGTACCATTAAAAAGACATCTATTCCATGGATGAACATAAATACATTGTCTCCAAGCTGGAAAACTTATAAACTAATCTCCAATACAAAAAAAGCCTTAACCATTCCCATCGATGGAAGTAAAACTCCTACAGTGAATCCAGATCCCACAATACGTTTAGGCCTATGATGGGTGTTCAAGTAGTATTACAATATAATGCCGTAAATCACACCAATCTGAAATGACCAGCTTTGCTGGATGTCAGCAATGACCTAGTTTTTCCTTCTCTGTGGATGAGTTGTAAAATATAAAGCATATTTGTGGAATAAAAACCTGTAGACAAAGCAAGATGCTGGCACAAGTCAGTGGGAGCAGGTGGTGAATTCCGTTATACATTTTCTATTTGATTGAATAGGATTGTATCGCCTATTGTTCAGGCTAGGTCAATGTCATGTCCAGGAGATGATGTGGCAGGAATTATAACAACCTTTAGCCAAGCTGGCAATGGGGCCAAAACCTGCTAAGGTGTATCTATATATGAAAGTTGTATATTGAACTTGTAACTTGGAAACAGAGTTGAGAAAATAGGAGGATTTTGCTTTTGATGACTATAAGAGTGCATGAGGCAAGTTTAGACTTGTCAGGTTACATTCCAGGGAAACATCAAGATAAAGTTGTATGGCCTACAATGGCACTAAGTGGCATCTGCTTAACATATGTGGCCGAGGTTTCCATTGTGAATTTTTTTAAAGGACAAGTTTAGGAAATGCTATTGTGAATTTGGAAACTTACAGAGGCATCTCAATAAATTAGAATATCTTTGAATGGTTTATTTATTTCAGTAATTAAATTAAAAAAGTCACCTCCTATATTTTCTAGATTCTTTACACACAGAGTGTTCTATTTCAAGTGTTTTATTTCTGTAAATGTTGATTATGGATTACAGGTAATGAAAACCCAAATCTAAGAAAATTAGAATATTGTAAAAAAGTTCAGTATTGTAAATTCAGTGTGTCACCTGCCAAGGTTTCCTAAGCCTTTAAATGGCCCCTCAGTCTGGTTCAGTAGGACACACAATCATGGAAGACGCTGATTATGGATTGTATTACTGAATTACTGAAATGAACGAACGTTTCAAAGATATTCTAATTTATTGAGATGCCCCTGTATCTTTGTATACATGATTTGCTCATCTTTTGTACATCTTTTATAGTCTTGATAAATTACAGGTTTACTTCCCAAGTTTTCAGTGCTATCCTAAATCTTCCCTCTTATAACCATCGTAAATTATAGTTACTCCATATTCATCCACTGCTCACCTCTATCTTGTGCGGGCATGGAGCTTATTTACATACAAATACAAAAATGCATATTTGCCAAAAAGACAGAATAGCAGCACTATAGCGTGCACTGTAGATCGGACTCAAGGTGTGATTGCTTCCTATGGATCACTTTGCACTTCATAGTAAATAGCACCACTGTCTGGTTATTAGTACATTTTGTAACATAAAGGGGTATTCCAATACTAGCAAGTTATCCCACTAAATAGGAGAAAACTGCTAGATCATTCGAGGTCCTATCACTGGGTCCTCCTTGATCTACAGCAATGGGGTCAGTGCACCAGGAATTGAATATAGCAGTGGCTGAACAAATGTGCTGCAGCTCCACTTGATCTCTATGGGAGTGGTAGAGATAGCAGAGTACAGGGCGCACCTTTTCGTCAGTGCCATAGACTATAAATTGTTTCACCACAACTCCTCCTGGCTGTGGTCTTGCATCAGCTGAAATGTAGGATATAGGATTCTGGTGATGAGTGAGGGATTCCATTGGTCTGACCCCCTATCCAGTGAATAGGGGAAAATTTGCTGTTACTGGAATACCTGGGGTAGCTGAAGGAGGTGCAGAAGCAGCAGTTGCATCTATGGCTTAGTTAACATCTGCGTTCGGGCCATTCCGTTCCCCTCGCCACATGAAAAATACAGAGAGAAAAGTCCTGCAAGCAGCACTTTTCTCTCCACATTTTTCATGCGGAAACCACACTGACCCCATTATAGTCTATGGGGTCCACCGGTTTCCTAAGGTAACTACTTTATGTGGATTAGGTTTCTCCAAACGGACTCCCCTAAAAGAAACCCATGCGCAGATGTGAACCGGGCCTAAACCCAAAAGCCTGCCACATACAAAGCTTATTAGTATTCGTATAATCCTGGATCTTATGAATTCAACAAAAAAGCGACTCCACATTTTCCAAAAACTTGATTTATGCATTTTGTACATGTTTGAGATACCTGGCAATATATTTTTCTGGTGATATGATTTTGGATATTATAACCAATGTTACATTTCATTAGATTATCCAATAGCCTCTACTATGTCTTCTCCTTGAAGAAAAAACATAGTGTCCTGCTTTGCCTTGTTAAATATAACCAATACTGAGTCATTTTATTACTGGAATCTGGCAGGTTTTCACTTCGTACACTATGAAAACGGTATTTAACGTCGTGATTCACATCAGTGGTATAGTACTAATGGTAGGTTAGCTGTAGATATCACTCTAAATACTCAGCATTACCTCTTGTAAGAATTGGTGGTGTTCATTCATTAACCAATAAACCTCCTAGTGCCTCTTGTATGGAAGGAGAAAGTGCAGGGTAGCAATTATTCAGACTAAGACAAGGTTAATACCTGCCGATTGCTTTGTAGACCAAATCGACCTTTCCCACATAGAAGGTCATTATTCTAAAGGGACCAGGAAACCTCTTTTTTGTAACGTTGGGAAACCACATAGAATTCTGCACAGGGCATACAGACGATCCTTCTCGCCAGAGGCAGCACGTGTATATAATTACAAGTTTCGTAAAACACTTCCGTGATATTTTTAGTCAAAGCTATTACAGCAGTTGGTAGTCTGTATATGCTTTCTCTTTAATAGTTGTTTGGTTGGCTACGTCCTGTTAGATATGTTATCTATATAAAGGTATAGTTGTTAAACGTTTAATATAGAGCATGGCAGATGCCACAACTTGAATTACGTACCTATTTTGTTTATTTAATCTGCAATAATGCACTTGCTGGGTTACCAACAGGAGATGGTTAAACATTTGGGGTCACGTGAATGAGTCCAAAGTCAAGAACTGCACAGCTATATTGATGGCGGCGGGAAAAAGTGATCCACATCATTATCCTCTGCTTATATATAGGATGGGAATAATGAGTTCAACCAAGTTGTAAGGATTTTACAGATATTTTGTGAAAACTAATGAATTTAATGTCATTTTATAGGACTTTATGGTGCACATTTTGCCTTCAGTTACGCTTGAAATGGTTATGCTTGAGAATGCAGACTATTCATTTATTTCTCATCTGTTCTAAGTATAGTGTTCTATATCAAAACAAGTAATGACGTTCCAGCGTCCAGACAAATATCCATAAAAAACTGATTTCTTTCAGAGTTTTAAAGACACATGCTGTGAACAGCACGAAAAACGTACATCGACCATCAACTGGCGGATTCCCCCCTTTATTGTTATATATCAGTGATGTACCAATGGCTGTAAACTTAAAGTTGTCTTCCAGTAAGAGGCCATTGTCACCTTTCCTTTGGATAGGTGATAAATGCTAAACAGGTAAGGGTTCGACTGCTGAGACCCCCGACCGATCACTAGAATGGGGGACCCTGGCCTCTGGCTTCCTGCAGCTAGGAGTTTGAATGGCGCAATGGTGACTGTTTCCATCTTCCTCACCATAGTCTTGCAGCTACAGGGATCAGCGTCCCCTGTTCTGGCAGTTAGTGGAGGTCCCAGTGGTTGGATCCCCTTTCATCTAACATTTATTACCAAGTATAGGTGGTAAACACTTCTGACCAGAATGCCCCATTTAGTACACCCAGTGAATTATTAGGTCACATATGCAAGACTGTCTACCAAATTCTTACAACCAGTTTACCTAGACTAGGTTAACTTGGTAGATATTGTATAGTGCATATGTTTTTCTAACAGATTGAGGAGATTACAAAATACAGAGAGAAAATATTTGTCATGTATACAGCTATTTTTTTTTACTCTCTCTTTGCTGACTATTTACCTGCCCTCCACCCTATCTGTAGTTTCGCATGAATCAATCCTATGTTTGTATTTTGATCTACATTGAAAAGAATCTCATTTGACTTCCAGCACACTAATACTGCCATCTACAGGATATTTGTACTAAATGTGTACAGACATATTCTTTAACCAGGGTATACCTTCAGTTTTACTGCCTTCACCGTACAAATCCACCTTAAAGTAATGTAGCTATTTGCAAGAAAAGGCGTTTTTAATTTGCCATAAATTCTTCCAACCATAGTTGTGAAAAACACAGCATGTTATTTTTACCTGCGCAAATGCTGCACATTTCCATAAACGTATATCGGGGAGGTGAAAGTCGCAAGCTGTTTTTGTTATTTGTGGCCTTAAAGGGAACCTACCACAATAACCCAGCCCTGCAGATAGATAGGTTAGGCTCCCCCGAATCAAACTATTTTCCTCTAGCGAATCGATCCCTCCATTGCCAATATCCCGCTGTTTTTGTCTATATGCAAATGAGATCTTTGGAGCAACAAGGACATTGTCATTTCTCCAAAGAGATAAGTGGCCACGCCCTTGTGCTCCAAATAGCTTATTTGCATATTGAATAAAAACGTGACATCTTTGCAAAGGAGGCAACTATTCACAAGGGGATAACACTACCGTGAGGCTGGGTCCTGGTGACAGACTCCCTTTAAGCCTAGTATGCATAACCCGGGCCTTTTAGTATGTGTAGATTTCTAACGTCATGCATGCTAGGGTTAAAGAGATTTTCCCACTAACCACGTCTCTTGTATCTATTCATCCACTGTGACCCTTAGTGTTCACAGGAACAATATCCTCAGTTTCCCTGTCTGAACTGAACAGTAATGTGCATGCATGACTACCAATGTACTCTCTACCTTGAGACCTATGGAGTGTTCCCACAGAAGTGAATGGAGAGGTGGTCACACATACACACTATTGCTACATTCACACTGGATCCTAGGGGACCCCCTTTCTTGTGCTCAATGAGGGTCTCAGCAGTTGGGCTCACAGCAGACAGCTACCTATTCTGTGAATAGGAGACCCCGTTGAATATGTCTAACTGCTTTCCATTTGTAAATGTGACCTCCTGAAGTCCAATCTATATGTTTACAGATGTACAGCCACTAGAGAACAATTCCATATAAACCCTTGGGGCTCGCCTGATGGTAACCCAGCACCTTTAATAAGGCTTTGCTGTTACACAGGATCTCCGGAGATCAGTTTTGTATTCTGTATGTAAGGGACATCTTGGCCATACTATTACCCACATGGCATGTTCTAAGCAAAGTGATCTAAATAAAACAGCTACTTCAGTCTACAGTGTTGATGATATGTCCGCCTACGTGTTTGGTACCGGAAAAGATATCTTATTGCTTGACCAAAGTATTCTTGTTTTAGTGTGTGGCATGTTATATCTCTATATTTCCAGGTGATTGGCGTCAAGATTTATATACCCACTATTGTGTTCTTACATGAGGAGTCATGAGTCTGAACTCTGGAATATAATGTGCTGCTCATTCTGAATACCAAGAAACAGCTATGAGCAATAGTATAGCGGCAAAAGCTTATAATAAGAGCGCAATCGACAGGTTTCTCCTCTCTGGCTTGCTTCTGAAAGTAGGTGTTTGGAGGGATGTTTTGGTATACCTCTTCCTGCTTCTGTACAGCACCTGCACCACTGATATCCTTGGATGGAGGGGGATCAGCGAATATAGGCCTGTATTAGGATATATTGACACACAGCAGGAACAACAAACATTTCCGATTGTGCAGTTTAAGATGAAGGCTAAGGCCCCATGTGGCGTCCCGCAGCACCAAGATCACCAAAGAAGCAGGTTATTGGAATTAAAACACACATAAACCTACAGAGACCACACTTGTGGAACAGGTAGATCTGCAGGTCTTCTGTAGTGATATTATGAGCCTCAGGGTGATGTCATATACATGTTTTCCAGGACTTTAATATAGACGACCTGTGGGTTAGCTAGGTCATCAATATAGTGGTGGAGGTCCAACTCCAGCTGACTGAAGGGGCCACAGAACTCTAGCAGATGTGCATTGGGTACTGCAGCTCAGTCCCACTCAAGTGAAAGAGACTGATGCAGCATCACTCATGTGAACTATACAATATTAACAGCTATACCTGCTTCCAGACCGCAGCAGCCCCTTTAGTCAGCTGAGTACTAGGAGTCAGACACTATCCTAAGGATAGGTCAACAGTATTAATCTCCTGGAAACACTTTACTTGACCACCATCTCTTGGCTGCCATAGAAGTGCATGGAGAGAGTCATACATGCACGGCCATCTCTCCACTCCCATCTGCTGCAAGATGAGGGACCCCTGTTCTTGTGATGAGGAGGTTCCCAGCGGTGTTACACCGGTCTATTGTAGATTTTCCTCTACAACTTTGCTTGTAAACACAAAAGTAAGCAATTCTGGATATTTTCTTGATAAAATCGGTAGCTATTCTTTCAATTTTAAATCAGGGATTCAGACAAGATTAGAAAATACATGTTCACTATATAACTGGGAGCCTTTTATTGACTTCATCCATAGCCTGTTTCCTAGGCTGATCCTCTCACGAGGTTTATTACTCAGTAGGCCCCAAATCAATATAGGAGTTGGAAAACATCCAAAATTTCTTTTATAAACTGAAGCTTGGGGATTGATAGCATCGTAAGACTCTTCTATTGCAAACAACAATGCAATGCAACAACGTGTAGTGCTTAAACAGCATTTGTCAGCACCCGGGTTGTATAGAACGCCAGAGTATTACCGTATGTTACCAGCTGCACAATTTGGTAATGTATGTAATGGATGTAAAGGCCTGGGGCCCCTAATATTTAGTCATTAAAAAAGCACACAAAATAGTGTAAAATACATCAATTCAAAATACTGGGGGGAATTTAACATATGGGAAATATTTTCAGTTAGTGGTGTTGGAGTCTGTTTTGCCTAATTTAGCCAAATTTCTCAAATGTTGCATGGCGTTTGATAAATTTGGAGCATCTATAAGTTTAACATTTCGATCCTGAGCTCCACCATCTATCTGGAGTTACCTTGTTAGAATTTTGTGAGTGCTTTTTTTTTTTTAACCCCAACCCACCTGAGAATCTTAAATTGATTTATTCCCCTCCTGCCTGCCCTGTTTTTCCTTATGATGTATTGGGAAGCCAGAAATTATAAAATGGGGCTTTGTTTTTATTGCATACTACAAAAAATGACCTGTGGATCAGCTGACATTATTGGTATCACATTGCGGTACATTTAAGTTTTGGGTCTTTTTTTATTCTATTTTTTTTTTTTTTTTTTTTTGGGGGGGGGGGGGGCATTCCATTCCATTACAGTGTTCTCTAGAATAAATACAGCTCGTTTTTGGATATGACAATACCTAATGTTTCATAAAACTATTTTTATTTTAATATTTAGTCCCTTAGGGGTTTGAGCACTCACACATTATATGGCAATATTCCTATATCGCAGTATGTAGTCTCAGTACTACAGTCCTATTACGCCTTGTCTATGAATGACTCCCCGCTGTCATGACTACCAATCATGGTGAGGAAGTGACCACTGCAATGGCTTAGATGCTGCAGTCAGTTATGACCATGGCATCTAAGTGGTTACCAGCCACGACCAGTGCTGACACTGTTCATGGCTGTGTCTTGTGTGTGTCTGTTGTATAATACGACCAACATCTGCAGCCTAACATTATGCTGCATATCATAAACTTAGAGTATATAGAACTAGACACTTCCTAACCACAACTGAAACGTAAAGTAGTACAACAATGCAAAATGTCATTTTTTGTGTACATAAACTTATAACGTCATGAAAGTTTACTTTGCAAATTTTTTACGCCAGAATTCTGAAGTGTTAACCCTGGCCTCCTGACTTATAGTTATGAAGCTGTTCTTGATCATATGTGTGTGATGTACACCATAATGTAAGTGCTTTCATACCTAAGCACACATTATATTCCTAAGCAGACTCATGACCTCTCCACCGACAAAATGAGTATTTTATTTTTATATATTTGTGATCAGATGTTTACTTGGTTTGTGAATTCCAGTGGAAAAATAGAGACTGGTTTCTGGGTCTAGAGTTTTAACTATGCGTCTAGTTTTAAAAATAAAAATGATAAAATACATGTCTGTTAATAAAACAAAAAAGTTATACCTGGTGACAAATGGTTTATATTTCTTATGGATGCCTTGTACAATACAGAAGAAAAAAAAATGTAAAATTTAGTATGTATTTCTAAAAAATGAAAATGTACAATTTTTACAGCCAGTATACTTTTTGATGTCTGTTTGTTTTTAAACAAATAAAAATAAAAGTATCCTACAAACCGTGTTACTTATCTTTTTTATATTTCTTTAAGTATTTTAAGGTCCAATTCACATGGTGGAATCTGCTGCTGATTTTGTGTCGGATTCCATCCTGCTTCTGCTTCCCATTGTTTTGAATGGAAGGCAGAGATCAGAGGAGAATGGTGAAAAAATGCTCGATCTTGCTGTGGAGTCCGCGGCTTAAGACTTCCTGCCGATCATAATCAGTCATCTGTGCCTAACCAGCGGCGGAGAGCCAATGCTGTGAATGGGCATCTCCCCGTGGGAATCCGAGGCGGATGTCCACTTCATTTTCCATTGTGTGAACAGGACTTCAAGGGTTTGCCCAGCAGAAAATATGGCAAAGTGGATTTAAAGTATAAGTAAACTTTTGTTCAGTTTTTTTTTTTTTTTTTTTTTACTACAGATGAAGGAACACACTATGCTATAAAGTGCACTAAAGAAAAGTGCCTGTGTCTTTAGGTAGTACTTCTCTTATCTGAGTCATTTCAATCCATACTCTGTATACAAGCAGTGTCTGTTTGCAATGAACTCTCTGCAGAGGGGAGGAGGAGAGAGACATATATGAGGCCATCTATAACATCCCTGTCAGGAGAAGGCTGATAACCCAGCTGTGCTGTGCTGTGCCAAAAAATAGTCACTATAAAGTGTGGATGTCTCTGCTTTGAACTGCTCTCCCACTCTTTCATTCTCCATAGACTTCTATTGCACTTATTTTATCAGTGGCAGGAGGAGGTAAAGGAAAGGAAAAACAGGCTATTGTCTTTAATAAACTATATTAAAATGTGTGCCCTTCACCTATGATATATGAAAAAATACATAAAAGTATACTTATGTTGCTATTTCTTAAAGTATATGCCTCCTGCACAAATGCTTAATAGCTCTGCGTCTGTCTCATCCTCATGGTCCCACCTCAATGCAAAAGAAATGCCTGCTTAGTCACTGACTGTTGTGAGACCGGACCAGGAGGAGGCGGCTGAGAAGTCGCCTATGCTGTGTTTGCTGTTGGAGGTCTCATAGAACAGTGATGACAAAAAAGAGGTAATGCCCTAGAGAAGCCAGACTAATGGCGAGACTTGAGTTTGGCGCTAAAAGGACTTGATTTTGATGTTATGTGTCACATGTGCTGCTGTTTGTATGAATAATCCCCATTACTGGGCCTTATAACCAGTTGGAAGCTGATTGTGCCATGTCCACTCGCTTGTCTTCTGTACAGAAATAAAAGGTGTTAATGTTCATAGAAGTGTTGTGCGTAACAGGAATTTGTGAGAAAATTCTTTTTAAAATCAAATTATGTTAAGCATATTTTAAAGAATTTTTTTTTTTTCAATGTCGGTATCTAGATTTGAAAACTCCTGTAGTTTTTCGTCTGTTCACTAAGACCAACATTTCCTGTTCTATGGGAAATGTCTTTGTATCAGTCACATCATTAATATAGGCAGGATTGCAATGACAGGCGTCACCTATATTAGATCGTACAGGGATCGCCATTAACAAAAGGTGGTGGACAGATTACTACTTCTCTTTACTACACAATGACTGCCATGCAGCATGTCTAGAAAACTCTCCCACCAACCTAAATTAACATTTCCAGACTACTGTGTGTGTAGTCCATGCGGCTGTTATAAAGCATACATCTAAATGTTAATGGCATTAGAGGGAACCTGGAAGGCTAGTAGTAGTAGTAGAAACAGTAACGGTTACAGTGGCTAGATGAATCAATCAAATCCTCCTGGGCTGGTGCAGAGCTGAGGGAGCCTACACTGTACCTGAAGGTGGTGGTAGTCTTTCCCCAGGGCACATCCTAATGGTCTTCTGCACTCCTGAGCTAGATGGGTATTGGAGTGCACATGATGTCACAGGAAGAGAGGCTCAAAAAACTTGTGGTTGCAGGAAACTGTTCAAACATAACCTTACTGAGTAAACAGTACAATAAGGCAACCAATTACGTCTATGTAATGGCAACACAGATTTATAACTGAGGTCCACTGAGTGTATGGGGTGAGTATGATGGATGGTAGTTCCACTTTGGTCTGTCTCTCTCCCCAGGATGTCCTGTCCTTCCTTTGGCTTGTTACAGATTTGTCCTTAGACCCTGCAAAAAAGGCACTTGGCTACCTCTAAAACTTCTCTTTTTGACTAAAGGCAGCTTTTTTTCCACCCTGTCTCAGAGCTGCATAAGTTATAGTAGCTCTCAGGATCAGCTCAGCTCACACACTACCTTCCTCTTTGAAAGCCAAAAGAAAATTCCAGGTCTCCTCCCACATTCCAGAACTTGTTGGCTGTGTGCTCAATCCAACCACACACAGTGGATCAGCCCATTTAAGGGGGCAATATACAAGAAAATTCTATGTATATAAACTACGTACACAGTGGTAACCAAAAAATATATATGCAGTATAAACACATTAGGGGAAATTTATCAACAAATCTATGCCAGTTTTATGGCGGCACATTTCCTTTTCTGTGTGTAGTTTGCCACTTTCCATGAATTTGAGCGGGGAGGAGAAGGGACAACATATTTATTATAAACAGACTGGCGTAGATCTCCATCCTGGTGCATGGGCCTGCATGTGATTTATTAAAGAGGCCGATATTCTTAATAAACCAGGCGTGCCTAAGTACCTGTCAGACCCTGCAGTAAAACAGGTACATGAATATGTGATATTGTATGCTGCATTAACAGCAGCTCAAGAAAAATGGCTGATCTCATAAACACGTACAGAAAATCTACAATCAGAAAACAAAAATTGATCAGAAAAAAGTAATGCTTTACAGTTTAAATTGATTTAAAAATATATATACAGAGATGATATATTCCGTTTAATACTGGAACCGGCTGGTGTAAATTGTTAACTTTGTTCATGGATGAGAAGGAAGAGGTTGATTTATATTAGGATTTCCTGTGAAGTGGAACAAGTAATATATTTGGAAGGATTGGACACTTCTTCATATTGCTTGCTGCACCCAGGTGTTTAATGTGCATAGACTACGCACTGCTCGCTTTTCATGCATGTATTAAAAAAAAACAGAGCTGGCAAAAATCAAAAATGTTCAACTTATAAGATAGTCAGAAGATTATCACTTCTGTATTAGGAAGCAAAGTCATTAGAACGTTACTGTATGCAAAGGAGATAAACAATTCAGCATCCCAATTTTTTGTTGGAAACCTTATAGATCTGGTTTGCTTGCAGATTAAACCCAGGTAACTAAACGTCCATAATCACCCAAAAAAAAAAAAAAAAAAAAAAAAAAGCAAAGCTGTAAACTGCATTTATATAGAATGGGTACCCAGGGGCAGGTTTGCCATTTTGGGGCCCCCCTAATAAAACTTTTAGGCCACTTTCCCTCTTTACCAGAACTTCCCACCCATTTGCAGGTCAAAAAATATCCCATTATTGTATAACATCCCTCTTATTGGCCCCCACAGTATTACTCACTTTACTGGCCCACATTAGGCTATTACTTCTTGGACCTAACATCTGGATGCTGATGTAGTGCACAGTCCCCCCGCATAGAAGCCAGGATGTGTGAGTAAAATAGTGTTTGTTATCTGTTGGAATAGTCAATTAAGTAGCAGTCGATTAAAAAAAACAAAAAAAACACTTTATTTAATGCAATTGTGTAGGTTGAGTTATGACCAAACTCCCCAGTGTGTATGTGGCACAATGGATCTTGATGATGATGGTGTAAGTTCATGTTAAATGAGTAGGTGCTTGGGATGCCCAAACACCTTCAATAGCTATCACTCATTCAGCCAACAACTATTTGTCCTGACCAACACTCTCCTTGCATGCTTTTTCAATAGGGATAGAAGAGTAAACTCCTGCCAAAAACCTCTGGTGAAGATTTATTTCCCAGGTGAAAAATAGATCCTGCGTATTAAGATTAATCTTGCGCGATACAGCTTTCCCCCAACATTCAGGACTCCATTATATAGGTGGCTCTGTATGAGGGGGATCACTTACTTGTCTTTTGCTCCTGCCTCAATTTATGTTTAAGAAAAAACAACATATCTGATCTAAAAGCAAAATAAAACAAAAGACAGCCATATTTCAGAAAAGATTATAATACAAAAGATATACACAATTTTGATAATATTACAAAATACAAAAAAAAGTGTTTCCTTCATTTCAAGCTTTACAAAATAGGTAGATAATGCGGTATATATAAAAGGATATTGCTTTATAAAAGCTTACTGCTTTTGTTCATAACCTTTTTAGTAAGTCATTAGCTTATTGTGATCAATATTAGTAAAATAAACAAATGTGGCTGCAGCTCTGCAGTGAATGGATCACTTTGTTCAGTCTTATGTTAACTGCATACTGGGCAACATAGAATTTTGTGTCCCTTTTTTTTTTAATCTATTGTAGAAACATTTTGTGTGCGGACAGGTTTGGGGGCAATAAGCTGATAGCTACACGTGTCCTTTCTAACCTTTCCCTTTGGATGGACATATTCCAAGATTTCACTGATTTCGGGATACAGCATCACAAGACATACGCTATATGTGTATGTGCAGCCACCCAGTAGTTGTGACATGAGTCTGACCCTGCCAAATGTTTAGCTAGCACATCATGATATTGTACTGGATTTGTATCATGGGGACTAGGAGTCCTCAACCAAATTTGAAAAAAATTTAAAGTAGTTGTTCAGGAATTAGTTTTCTGCAAGGAGGCCTGGGAAGGTGAAAAAAAAAAAAAAAAAACACAGCCAAAAATACACATTCACCTGTCCCTGGTGCCCTCCATTGCTATCCTGTCCACCGGTGCCCCGGGGGTTGCTCCTGCAGAAGCCTTCACCGATCTGCATTTGTATTAGTTGTCTCCATTTTTGCTCTCTGCAAAATGATTTACTTAATTTGCTCAAAAAACTACTCTAAAAAAAAAAAAACCTGAAAATTTCCCTAAATATATTTGACTGCAGTATTTAAAAATACTAAATATTATCCCTTACATTCTTTTTTTTTTTTTTTTATAAATAAACTGTTAAAGTGGTTGCACAGGATTAGAAAGACATGGCTGTTTCTACACCTGACCACAGGTTGTGTCTGGTATTGCAGTTCAACTGAAATGAATGGGGATGAGATGAGATATTACATGTGGTACCACTTCTGGAAGAAAGCGTCTGTGGTTTTCTAATCCTGGACAGCCCTTTTAACATCAGATTATTATAGTATAGTGAATAAAAGTCTTTTCTTCCAGAAAGATATAAAGTCCAAGTGCACTACATGGATGCTCGCACTCACACAGTGCTGCAGTTAGTAACAATTATATGGATATACATATATAAATGACAAAGCTGGATACACATAGCATATTGTTAACGTGCGCCAATGTTGCCAATACTGGTTAAAGCCACCTCAGTCCAGCCTTCAAGTGTACGCCGAAGTCTCCTTGTACTTCTCCAAGGTAACCGAGAATGGCGAGTACAACGCAGGTTCTTGGTCATTATACTGTGGTAATTCAAAATGGCTTCTTTCCTGAGGACACAAATTAGATGAATGGGATTTTTTTTTCCAGGACAAAAAAAAAAAAAAAAAAAAAAAAGTATAGTTTCCCTATATTAAAGATTCA
The DNA here is from genome assembly GCA_947044405.1 of Leptodactylus fallax. Lineage (NCBI taxonomy): Eukaryota > Metazoa > Chordata > Amphibia > Anura > Leptodactylidae > Leptodactylus > Leptodactylus fallax. Next base: position 5,845,064 of record CAMRHE010000073.1, on the reverse strand, counting down.
GTGTGCTGCGTTTTGCTTTCGATGTTAGCAAAGTAAGCTCTGGGCATCTTGTTTAAGGGCGGATTAAGAAGCAGTAGCAGCCAATTTAGGAGTCATGGCCTAGTCGTCAATTATTAAGGATTCTTTTAAATATGTTACAGGTGAACAAGGGTCCACAATCTGAAATTAGTTGGGGGAAAGATCAGAGGCGAGTTCAGGAAATATGTTATCACTGAAAGAATGGTTGAGGCTTGGAACAAACTTCCAGCACATGTAGTTGGGAAATCTACAGCAAGTGAACTTAAACATGCCTGGGATAAACACATGTCTAGCCTAAGAAGAAGAAAAAAAAAAAAGGAAATACTGAAATATAAGTGCAGTCTAGGTGAGCCAAACGGTCACTTTCCTGAGTTGGTGACCAAATTGAGAGAACAGAAAGGAATGTAATTCTAAGGGGTCACCATGAGATCAGATGACCCATCATAAGAGAGGGGTTCCATGAATTCTAGGGTAGAAATGAAGAAATAAGGTGATACTAACTGAATTATATATATTGGTTGAATATGTAACAAATTGATAAGAAGTGCTCTTTGAAAAGGTGCCGACAGCTCTCTCTCCCAAATGCGCCATACACATACACACTGATCTGCAAGTGGCCGAGCTTGCATATGTTATGAATGGAGTGAAGAGAAAAAGCAGCAGCTATATACCAGTGAAAGTGTCTTATCTCCTATTAGAACAAAAGGTAGGGTGCTGGAATTTAATGTACTGTGTCTGGAGAGAGAAGGGAGGACCCCATACACATTTGACGTGTCAGCAGGTCGAGCAGATAAGGTATTGTGTACAAGAGTCTTTAAAGCATACTTCAACAAACTTTGGATAAATCAATAGTACAATGTCTCTACATGAGGAGTTACATTGTTTCAGGCCTTTATATTACTTATATTCTGCATTTTCTAGCAGTTTTCCCTCTACAGGTTCTAATTTTCAGTTCTCCCTGAGCAAGTAGGTGGAAAATACCCAATATGATGTCTTCCATACGTTACACACAGAAAGCAGAGAAGAAACTTTGTTCTCTCCATCACTACACAAAGTAGTCTTGACGTAAAAAAAGCTCTTGGGGTGAGCTAGAAACCTCCTATTTTGCCTCTATCTGTGCCTGTGGCTCTCTGCTCTCATTAGACTTCTATATATGAAACCTCTGTGAACTGCAGCAAAGCTCACGACAGATTAAGCAGAGATTTGTGTTTGAATGTCAGTTTAGAAAGGGATGGGCAAGCAGGAAAACAGCATGAGGAGTGGAGAAAGAGGCATTTTTCTCAGATATATTACAAGATTTCTTATATTTGCTTGTACTAATTTATGCAAAGTTTGTTGAAAAGGTACTGCCTAAATAAAAAAATAAATGTGTGGTTTTTTTTTTAGACAGAACATTGAGAAACCTCCCATTATACCTGACTGTCCACCTTAACATAAAAGACAGATATAAATTTCAGGTTTATCTTTTCGCTCAAAGTTTAAAAAAAAAACAAATAACTAGCAAGCAAAATGCTTTTATTTCTAGGTCTTTGAACAGAACAATATGCTTCATGATGATATAGTGTAATACGCACATGGTGCACAATGTGATCGCTATACTTTCAAGTACCTATTACCATTGATCCTCCCGAGTTTCTATCCTATCGTACGCATAAAGGCTGCACACATGCTGACTGGTCTGCAATATCATCTTATATACACTGCTGGACAATAGTAGATCTGATTGGTCAAAACCATGAATGAAACTCTCCCTCTTCATTTTTCTTTAACTGCTTTAGGACTGAGTCAAGTTTCCTGGTTCAGGACCAGATACATTTTTTATATATATATATATATATATATATATATATATATATATATATATATATATATATATATATAACACATACATACATGTGGTTTTGAGATGGACCTCAGTTAACATTTTTTCATTCAGGCTATTTAAATAATTTCTGTGCCTTTTTTCAGTGACACAGGGCTTTAATTTTTTTTTTGTCATTTTTATTCTTGCATTTTTTTTTTATTTATCCAGGAAAATGTAAACAAGAAAGAAGAGGAAATGTGACTTTTCACAATTTTTTTTTAAATAGAAAAAACAAAACAAAAAACACAACACACTTTTAAAAAGTGCTAGTAAACTTTTTGAAATAGCTTTAATCTCTGTTACAGTAATTTTTGGGTAGCTGAGACAGTGTTATGTTATCAGGTGTTGGGCTAGAACATATAATGTGGAGTGCCATTGTTTTTTTATTTTTACATTGTGCCCCCTATAAGGAGGAATGCACCCTCCTACCCTGAACTGCAGGTATCAGACCCCCCACAATCAAATACTTATGACTTATCCTAAGTATATGTTATCGATATTTAACTCAAAGAAATCCATTTTAACACTTCTGCTGCTTTAATATAAGTGACCTCTTTGGGGTGCAGCACTAGTTTTAAGTCAAGGAGGAGGATGAAAAGTTTTACTTGTTTTGTGTGTGTCAAGGGAGGGGAGAGCTGCAAGTGTCAGAAGGAAGAAATATTATAGCCTTTTACTGCCGTTCCTTTAAAAACGCCAGGGAATCCAGAAGAGGAAATTCAGCAACTTTACTTCAGGTGATCATCCTTCTTAAAGGGGTTTTTCATACTGAATACCTAACCATTGCTATAGAGTTGGAAGCAGCTCTGCTCCTATTGAAAAGAATAGGAGCACAGCTGTAGTGTACAAGCACAACCACTATATACTGGATGGAGCCCGCAGCTCTGATACTATAAAATGAATAGGAGCACAGCTGGCTCCTGGTTATAGCTTCCAGTGCCCGGAGGAGGGAGCCTGATCAGCTGACTGATCAGTGAGGATCCAACACCCAAATTCCGCACCAGATATTGATGATCTATCCTGTGGATAAGTTATAAGTATGAAAAAAGCCTTGGGGACGGGAAAACCCCTTTAATCAGAGCCTGTTACTGTCATCTCTACAGGCAATGATAACATTTCAACCATTTGTAACAATAAGGAATCAAACGGCACAAAATATTACTGATTCACGTATATTGTACTACTATATCATACATATTCTTTATACAGAGCCTGTGTTAGTGCAGCAGAACTACATGTGTATTTCTGAATTGTGATGCAGGTTATTCAAGCTAAGCTCAGGAAAGAAATCATGAAGCACTAGTATATAATTGATATATGTTTAATAGGACAATAACCCATTCCCCTACAGTAGGTCACTGAAAAGCAGTCCTTACTTCTACACAGCATAGAATTGCTGAAGTTGGAGCCTGGTGACAAGGATTTGCATACTGCACATATCAGCTTTTCAAGGAAAAATCATTTTGGTAAAAGACCAGAACACTTCAAAGTCCAGAGTAATTTCTAGGAGCATTTAGTGCAATTACTCAGAGTGACAGTGAAGAGCTACTAGAACAGAGGAAAGAGGTCTAATAGATACTGGCAGGAGGTCAGGGACACAGATCCTGCTACAGATCAGCAATAGCCTATTATTCGCAAGATTCTCTAGGGGGGAATAAAAGCATTCACAGCAAAGACATTTTTCTGTATTTTTTTTGCAAAGCCTGAAAAAGTTGAACAGAAGTTTCAGCGCAGCAAAGTAACAAAAATTCTATAGAAAAAAAAAAAAGCCTATAAGTAAAATGCCTCCGGCATCATTATTCAACCAGGAGTAGGAACCTTACCAGTTTTAATAGGAGTCTATCAGCAGTAAATTGTTATAAACCTAACCAAAGTACCTTGTAGAGGGGATTGTACAGTTTCCAAATATGTCTCCGCTATTCAGCTTTGGAGCCCCATTTTCAGGTAAATCAGAGTTGTATTCATATGTAAATGAGGGGAAAAGTGCTGGTACTGAGATTACGTTTATAACAAATTTCCTGCTAACAGACTCCCTTTATAGTAACAGATGTGATTTCTACTGCCCTGTCTGAGAGCAGGACATGACAGAAAGAAGCTGAGCTCTGTTGTATATAGTTTATATGACAGAGGGTGAGAAGCTAAGCTCTGTTGTATATAGGGTTATATGATAGAAGGAGACGTTGACCCCTGTCATATATATCTTACTGCTCATTTTGTCCCTCATATACCTGTTTTCACTTGATCCCAATAAAGAAACACTGAAGTCTGGTTTGTGTGCCGCTCTTCACCTCCTTTTTCCCTGGATACTTGGACTGTATTACTCTCAGCGTGCTCCTGGACTGTCTTCCACAGCATTTAATGTGACAGTACCAGCTAAGTATCCTATTTATTTCCATATATCAGATTTGTGCAGTTTATGTAGTGCCCGTATTTTTCTTTAGGATACATACCTGTCATATATAAGTTTATATGGTATGTAGTAGAATTTCTGAGTAAAAGCTAAGTAAGTACTAACAGGACTCCTAGAAGAGACCAGCTTACCCCACCCTCACAGTGAGTGGCATATTTTTCTATACTCACAGTGATGCAGCTCACCGTATGTTAGCGGAGTAAGCAGGACTCCCACTGACTCTCCTAAGAGTTCAGTCACAATTTACTTTGCTCTTTACCTGAAAATCCTTCCCCAGATCATAAAAAGCTATAGAGAGCTCAGCTTCTCTCTCCCTCTATCATACAAACCTATATAGGGTATATCAGAGGGCTCAGCTTCTCTACATCTGTAATAAAAAGCTATATATCAGAGTTCAGATTTTCACATTGTATCATATCTTGCACTCAGAAAGGGCAACAAAACTTACCTTACAGATTCACTTTAAAAAGGATTATACCTAAATAACAGAAACGTATACCAAATCTTTATGGTTTCATTACTTAACATGAAGCAATATGATAATGTTTCAAGAACCCAAACGCTGTAAATAAAGGGAGAAGGGATACAAGTGCTCTTAGGGTTAAAGGCAAGTGGTTTTAAGGAAAAAAGAATACCCCGGTAAGTTAGTAACATGCAAAGCTTTACAGAACACACCAGATAAAATTTCAAGGACTTTACCTGCCAGATACATTCTTCAGTTATCAATGAGAGAAACTGTCATGTCGCTGATAATAGATGGGAGAACAATAAGTGTCAGCAGAGATTTTGTTTGTATTGTTATATGTACATAAGGCCAGATTATAGTTTGTTTTGTATACATGGTTATTGCAGTAGTAGGCTTTACAGTGACTGCACATTCTGATACTGATATAGTATGGAGTACTTTAGTGTGCTTGGCCTAAGCATATAAGTTACCAGATTTCCGCTTTAGTTTGCATCTACCTCCTCACAGTTGTTAGGCTGCTCATACACCAGTAGATGTGAAGCATGGCCAACAGCACATAACCAATAAGCTCTTGTCAGTAAACCCTGCCCAGGCCTACTCCATGGTATAGACTATGGTCTTCAACATTGTACGGTGTCAAGGTGTTCAGCGCTGCAGCCGTCACCAAACACCACAGGAGAGAGATACAGCAGATTGTACTGACTAGAGCCAGAGCACTTGCTGGGCTTGGGATCACCCACTGGGCACTGGCAAGCTTATTTCTGTAATACTACCCAGCTACTGCCACAATGGCATTTTTACATAAGGGTTTACGACCTCTGCCCAGAGCCATTATTGGCTTAATATGTTCTAGTGATCACAAGCCTCTTGTGAATAGAACAATGGTACGAATACTCAGGTATCGCTCCATTCACTTCTATGGGATTGATGCCCTCACAGAAATACCATAGAGGCGAATGGAGTGGTGGAGGAAAATGCACGTCACTACTCTATTCACAATTCCAACCATCTCAATGACAACTGGAAAAACTGGAAGAGAGTGGAAAACTGCTAAAAATGCTAAATATGCATCATAATAGCCAAAAATAGTGTAAGTCCTCAGGTACACACACTGAACCTTTGATTTATACTGTGTGTTAAAAGGCTAGGTAGACTTTACAGTATTCTATGATGTACATGTCAGTGAGCTGGTAAGAGTTAATAGCTATTTCTCTATACCGAGTGTACTGTGTAAGCTAAAAGTGTATTTTCTTTAAGGGCTGAGGGGATCTAAGCACGTGCTGGCATACATAAATACCCTTTGCTGCCACAGATAATGCCGTACTGGTATCATATCTATGCTTCAGGCAGTGTCATACTCAGGAGATGCATCATACAAATAATCCACTTTACCTTTCTTCCTGTAAAATGGCATCATCAAATACCCTGGAGAGACGTTTCAGCTGCCGGATTCCTGCAGAAACAGATTCCAGGTCTTTTTCAAATTGCCTGCCAAAAAGAGGAAAAGGTGATAGAAACAAACACTAAAGTGGGAATATGCAGATATGCATAAAAATGATCAGACCACTGCACTGTAAAAAACATGTTATTCCCTGAAATATGGGACAACATTTAGATATAATTCATCTGATTGAGCAATTTCACACATCTGTATTTCACATCTGGGTGTGCGCGCTTTCCACTGACATCACTCAGACGTTGTGATTTTATGGTCATCTTGTGTCAGTGCTTCATCCGTGAAAAACAGATCTAACCTTTTCAGAAAAAAAAAAAAAGACTGTACTGACAGAAACCAATAATAAGTGAATGAGAAGACCATTAGGGGATGTCCAACAAGACGTAACTAATATAACTTTCTAACGCTGATTTGCGTGTTTACAGCAGCAGTAAAGTGGGTAAGATTTAAACAAATTTCATGCATATGTTGCACAAAAAATTATACAGAAAATCTGCAGCATAAATTGACCTGTGGTCTTAATTTTAAATGCAGCGTTTGTCAATATCTGCAGCGGATTTTTCCCTTTTCAATGAATGAAATTAAATCTGCAAATACAAAAACAGCCCAGTTTGGTGTGGTGGAGATGCTGCAGATGTCAGGCAGATATGCTCTGCGGTGAGAAATCTGCAGCATATGCCTCCCATCTGGATGTACAATGTAGGCAGGCCACGTACCTTCTTCTGCTAACAGTCACGGGTGAAGCGTATGGGCTGTTCAGGGAGGCCGCCCTCACAGATCTTCTCAAGTTTAGTCCTTCGTTCCCCACTATATTTGAGAAGCTTTTCCACTGGGAGCCGCTAGCTTTTCTGGTATAGGGGGAGGCCCTCTTGCTGGATTTTGGAGTGACTCTAGTATTTGGACTTGCTTCTTCTATCAAGCGCCGACATCTGGGAGTTCTGGGTGTCGAAGATTTTCTACTACTTTTGGGAGTACGGTTTTGTTTCGTGGTTCCTCTAACCTGGCCTGGAGAATCCAATAAATACTGACTTGCATTTCTGCCATTTTTCTTCATTTTCTGCAAAATATTATAGAAATAAAATATTAATTAATTCAGTTTAATCATTAAAGGGGTTTTCTAGGACTTTTACATTGAGTGCCTAGCCTTAAGACAGGTCATCAATATGTCTGTAAATAATGTAATGAAGAGGTGCATCATTTGCCCAAGAGCTGTGACCTCTTAAAACAGCTGATCACTGGGGTACAGGGAGTCGGACCCCCACCAGCCTGATAATGATCACCTATTCTAGGGATAGGCCATCAATAACAAAGCCCTGAAATACCCCTTTAATATAAATACTATAGTCCATAACACGTTTTACAAAAGTTTCACTTTTCTTCACATAATTCAGGAGATATTTCTTTTGCTCTCACTTTGTACACAGATAAAGTTTCCAAGACATATCCCATAATCCCACAGCTGGGCTTTGCTTGGCTGCCTTGGGTTTGGAGAGCAATTTGTGCTGCTCTTTTTCCCTTTTATGTGTTTGTTAAAGCGCTGCTAGTCTGAACATCTTAAAGGATTATTTCTTCACACGGCCCTTAGTAGAGGAGACTTCAATATATACAATTGAATGAATGAGAATAAGAAGGATCCTATCAAATACCTGAAGGTTAAAAAGAAGGTAATGTGCTCACCCAAAATAACATTTACTATGCTTTGGTTTTCAATATATTCAACAGTTACCAAACTACTACAACACAAACAATATTACCACCAGAATTTCATTATACGCAAGTAAATATAGAAGCTTCAGAAATGCTAATAAATTTGCTGTTGAAATTCACATGGATAGATCCTTACATTATAATCTACACTCTACAGAGACAAAATGTAACAAATTTAGTTTTCTTATGCTCAGTTCAAACAAGCATTGCCTCTCTGTTGTTCTGGTCCAGAACAATGGAGAGGCAGACCGCTAAAACAGTGGTAACACATGGGGTCCAATAGACCCCACTGACGATAATGCGGTCCGTGGGGTGTCTGTCATTTTAAAACTAAAACCAGCAGAGGAAAAAAAAAAAAAAAAAAGGCCTCCATGCAGGAATTTTTCCTCTAACAATTTTCACTGAAACATGTGAATGAAGAATTACATTGATATTTCCACACAGGTTAGATTTCCTGCAGAAAGTCTCTACGGCAATCTGCACATAGCTGTAGCTGTCCCATGGGGTGATTTCTATGATCTCTTGCTAGTCTGATTTAATAGAGCATGTGATTCTGGACCAAAATATCATGCACTTGAACATTTAAAAATGTTGCTGTTTCTACCTAAAAAAATTTGCTGTTTACTCCCTGTACCTAGGGAAGATCAGTCTTTAAAATCAATAGGCACAAGAGGGAACACAGTAAGTGGAGAGGAAAGGGCAGGTCTCTCTTCACAACCTCTGCATGTTTATATACAGGGAGCTGCTCTGTGCTCCCTGCCTGTACACTGCTCAGAGAGGAGTCTGTGTAAGGCGAGTCTACTTCTGACTAGCTGCTTGTGTTATTGTTGATGTGATGTTAATTGCAGACAGCAAGCAGCTTTTCTGATTGTGCTCAGATTTTTTTTTTTTCTGCCTCAGGGAACTTTTTAGCTACATCACACCTGGATTTGGAGTCCAATGTTCCCGAATCTCCTATATTATGTTCACTTGAACTTTTCTCAGCTATTTGTCTGCCATTTTACAGCTACTTCTGGCAGAATTAAAGGAAAAAAAAAAAAAAAAAAAAAAATAGTAGTAATAATGGAGGGGGAGGAGGGAAGGCTTCTTATAGTGCACGCCCCCTGCATCAGAGAGAAATACAAAGTGTGCTGTAGCCATACTGGGGACATTACCAGTAGAAAAGCTAATAGGACACCATGTATGAAGGCTTATACAGTCATAGAACAGACTGCCCAGCAAGACCCTGCATATATTTCTAATTCCATGAAAACTCAGGTACCCTTTAAAATATTTTTTTTTTAATTATATTATACAATTTTTGATATTGCATAAAAAGTTAGATGAAGAGCCTGTTGAATATTTACCATATTTTTGGGACTATAAGAAGCACTGAGAAGACCCCAGTGTACAATAATAGCCCATGGAGCTATTATATGTGTGGGGGCCACTGTGGGAAGCATATTGTACTGTGTGGGGGCCACTGTGGGAAGCATATTGTACTGTGTGGTGGCCAGGTGGTGTAGGCACGTTAGGAGAAAAAGCCTGCACCACCCACAAGTGCCATCACGTGACTGGTGTGTCCCACATTAACTTAGGCAAATTCAACTGCAGAGCCACCTGTCAAAGTGGCCCTGCAAAACTACAACTCCCATCACACTTGGACAGGTTGGGATGATGAAATCTGTAGTTTGGCAACAGCTGCAGAGCCACACAGGTTGTGCAACACTGCTGTCCACATACAAGAGTGTTGCACAACCTGTGGCCCTCCAGCAGCAGATCTCCGCCATAACAATGTCAGTATCGGTGCGTCTTCTAGTCCGAAAAATACAGTACTTTTTTTAGTAATTTAATCACTAGCTTTTTTTCAGGAATTAGAAGAGCTGTCACTACATCTGACCTTGGCTGTCAGCCATTTATGACGAAGTTGTATTTGGACTGTTGAAAAATAGAACAGTTGGAGTTGGTGGTATGGCCTACTGACTCGACAGCCTTGTCTCTGATGTGTATAGTGTATACCGGTATTTATCTACCCAACAGTACAAAACTCAGGGAAGAAGGAGGAACCTGCAGCAAAAAAAAAAAAAAAAAAAAAAATAAAAAAATTGTGATGTCTTCCTAGGTTTAATCCCAAATTAACTCTGTAGCCATTTCTGCTTACTAAACTAAATTGAAGGTGATCTGCAGAAGGCAACAGTAAGTAAAAGTACCAAACTGAGGTGCAGGGACCTGGAGGCAAACTTATTTCTCATATGCTGATATGAAATATATTCTTGTAAAAAGAGACATCTTCTGCCAGGTCCCTGCAGCTCTTTGGGTTGTATGCCAATGAGTAAATGCCTGAAATAAGTCCACATGTACTAAAAGCCCAATAGGTTTCATAAAGGATTCCAATACAAATGGTACATTTCCCCTTAGATTTTGTTTTCAGGCTTGTGCTAACAGTCTGGAGTGCAGAGCTGTAACGAAAGATTGTGGGAGATTCTGTTTGAAATTGAGCCAAAAACCTGGGGCACACGGCATGCATCACATTTATTATTATTTAAGACACATTTGTAATGTCTAAGAAGGGGTCATGGTTAAAAGGGTTGCCCAAGCAAAAATGGACAACCACTTTAACTTTTAAAACAGCCGGGGGCAGTGAAAAAAAATAAAATAAATTCATACTCACCTGTCCCCGATGCTCCGGTGTCCACCCAACGCGTTACAGTTCTTCTGCTCAATGGGTCTCTTCCTTAGTTCCGCTGATTGGCCTCTGTGGTTACGTTACCACTGAGGCCAATCAGCGAAGGGCATGTGATGTCACTACCTGTGACATCATGGGACTCTTCTTCACGTGACCGCTGAGGCCAATCAGCAGAAATCCTGAAGAGACCCGTTGAGCAGTAGAATCGGAACATGACAGGAGTACAGGATGACACCGGAGCATCAGGGACAGGTGAGTATGATTTTTATTTTTTTTTTCTTTCCTTTTCCCCTGGCTGATTTAAAAGTTAAAGGGGTTTGTCCATTTTTGCCTAGACAACCCCTTTAAGCATATTCATGAAGTGCGAAACCTTTATTAACAATGCAAAATAATGGCATAAAATAAGTCAACCAAGGGGTAGTATAATTCAGACTATAAAATTACAACAAGATATTGCGAGCCAATCAAAACTTATTCTTAAGCTAGGAGAGTCACCCACTAATATCTGGATGCATTAAAATATTAACTTTATTGAATATTAATTAAAATACTAAACTGGGGAAAACTACAACATAAATATTAAAAGGACTAGGATAGAAAGGAAATTATTCCACTATGAAACCAGACCTAAATATTAAAAGGCCATATTTAAGCTTCATAATATCTCACTACTGATAGGTGTAGATATAACAATATACATCTATCTAAATAACCCTCTCCACGCCATATATTACAGGAGCAAAACTTGGACTGCTAAAGCATATAGTTCCTTCAGCTTAACAAAGCACTGCCTAGCGTCCACAGTGTTATAATACCCAACACTTCTATGCTACCTCTAAAAATAAATGTCAAAAACGATTAGTGCTTACTATGATATCCTCTATTTAGGCAATTGACGTATGTTAAATTATCCTACCAACACACTTTCTAACACAGCGACTAGTATTCACTATCGTATCCTACTGACACAACCATATCACAGCAATAAACTTTAACCGTGATATCCTACTGACACAGCTAACGCATTTCCTATGTCGGAATATACACCGATACCGACACATTCATCAGAGGTACGTGTCTATATTTCAAAGAGCCACTAAGGTAAGTATGTTATAGTACTATTTTGTAGGCATATCACCCTTTCCCAACATACAACCCCGCTCCCCCATCGGCACTAATGTTTGGCCGCACGGAGCAGCGGAGTTGGCGGTCTCAAATACATTTTGTCACGCCCACTTACATTAATCCAGCCAATGAAGACGCTTTCCACTCACAGCTGATCTATGGGGAACTCCCCTCAACCGGGACCAGCCCAATGTGCATGCGTGACAAAAGACCAATCACAGAGGCCCTCCAAAAGAACCTGCCTCCATCAGCCCCGCCCATCTGAACGGAGAATAAACAAATCTCTCCCTACTAAATATAGGAGATAGAATTCAAAGGGAATCATTTTAGCAAGCTAAAAACGAGTGGATCCAATACATAATGGTCAAAATAAATACTAGGAGCTTCCATTCAAAGATATATATAATCATTAGAGCCAATAGCGCAACTGCCTTCATTAATGTCAGCCTAATTATAGATATTGCCAATACAATGTCAATACATAGGACACAACAACTACCATCTCAAATAAATGATGCATATGAAATCGCATCATTTAAACCCCATGGTTTGACTATTTTCAGCACAAAAGTCCAACGGGCCTCACATTGAAGGAGCTTTTGATCAAGATTGCCCCCTCTGGGAGAAGGAATAATTTGTTCAGTGCCCTGGAATTTAATACGAACGGGATCACCTCCATGATGGGCCCATATATGACGCGCTACCGTGGTGTCATCCTGACAGATTATGTTGTTTACATGTTCCCTCATCCTCCTGCGGAATTCCCTCAATGTTTTACCGACGTATTGAATCCCGCAGGAACATGTGATGAGGTACACCACACCAGCCGTTTTACAGTTGAGAAAATTATTGTTTTTATACCATTTGCCTGTTGTACTAACAAAGTCTTTGCAAGTTTTTATAAAAGAACAGGCCCTGCAGGACCCACAAGGATGGGTACCCACAAATTTCCTTCCTTGCCTATTCAGCCAGGTATCGGAATTAGTGGATAACAAATGGCTATGAACCAACTTATCTTTGAAATTAGTACCACGTCTATATGTTACTGATGGAGAATCCCCCAACAATGGGCCAATATCAGGATCAGATATTCACTATTGACCGCCACTTTTTCCACCAGCTCAGTTTAGTATTTTAATTAATATTCAATAAAGTTAATATTTTAATGCGTCCAGATATTAGTGGGTGACTCTCCTAGTTTAAGAACAAGGGGTGGTATAAGAAACAAGAGAGTCTAATCTCTAGCGAAATGAGTCAGCTCTATCATACCTCTGGTTTCCTCTGACACTCCAAAGATACATTAGTAGGGAATTTATATTGTGAAACTGATTTGGGACAGTGAGTGATAACGTCTGTAAAGATCTGTGGAGTATATCGGGGTTATATATACACAAGAGAAAAATATCCTGCTAGTTTCCGCTACACCATTAATAAAACCTCCCCACTGTCTCCTTGCTTTGTACTTCTGATGGCACAAACCTGTAATCTCTGTGGGCACTTCCTTGCATAATACCCTTAATACCCTTCTATACAGTCAAGTATTCTGTAATATTACTTTCCAGACACACAATGCCTTCCCACACTTGAGAAATGAGACAGTCTTATCTTTCCTCTGGCCCTTGAAACCTTTACATAGCATGTTGAAGAGGAAGCTATTTCTACAAATTTGCTATCACAATAACGGATACATTCCACAAATACTTAGCATTTTCCCGCCCAAGGTCTCAGTGGGAATAATCCAGGCCAGGCTGAACAAATCTACAGCTAAAATAAAAAATACAAATACTTTCCTTTCTGGTTAACTCAACAATCACTATTATAGGGTGAGGGTACGACACTAGTAGTCAAATTAAACTAGGATACTAAATGGAGGTAAATCATGCTTGTGTGAATTAGCACTTAGGATATATCACTGTGATACATGCTAATCATGGATACAAAAGGGCTACGGGTAGAATTGATCATTCCCCATGCCAGTTTTGCAGGGTGAAATAGTTACCAACTTTTGCGCAAAAAAAAACATTGTGTGTGATTTTGTTGCAGGAAACACACCGGCATAGGAAACTTGTCAGATGCTCGTCGGTCAGCTAATTCACTGATAAACAACTGAGAAATTTGGTCTTGCTAAAACATATCTGCTAACAAAAACGCACATATGTTGGCAAAGCAAACGCACTTTTTAGAAAGGAGAACCTGACATGAAAGTCCTTCCCATGCATGTATTATTACACTACAGTAAGGAACGTAATGTTACATCCATATGCCTTGAATGTCAACATACATAGAAACATAGTAGATAAGGTTGGATAAAGTCCATCAAGTCCACCCTGTAAAACCCACCAAGTTGAGACAGAGGAAGGCAAAAAGAAAAATAAACCAACATGACTGATGTCAATTGCCCTAGCTGAGAAAAAAAAATTCTACATATAATACATCTGTTCCATGTTATTTAACACATTGATTCCAGACTATTAGTCAATGTAGAGATTGTAGTGTATTTAGTAAATGTTGTAGAAGTATACCCTATTACAGCCATGACTAGCCATGTAGTATTTGAATTTTACATACATAATAATAAATATATATATATATATATATATATATATATATATATATTGTAGGGATCAGCACGCACGGTGGGGCGGCAATGACCAAGTTCACACACAGCAGGTTACTTAAAACTGTGATAGTGCTTTATTGTGGCAATTCCAGCACAAAACAAAAGTGTCCAAACAAAAATAAATGTCTAGGCCTGTCTGGCGCTAGCTAACATCAGCGTACCTCACTGTCCTCATGCAGGTAAACATAACGTAGCGAGCACAGCGGTCCAGTGTAAACACTCACCTCCAGGAGCGTTTGGTCTCTCTCCCCTCTGCGGTATATCAGAGCTCCCTTTTTGTGTTGAGCTTCCTTCCTCAATCAATGACACACAGGAAACCTCACCTGGGATTAGGGGAGGCAAATCCCGAAGTGGACTGGGGTGTGGACTGGAGAGTACCCACTACCAATCCTGCCCTCCAGTCCAGGAAAAAACAGCCCATATATTATAACGAAAAAACGCTAGCAGACTATGGTCTGCTAAAGCAACCTAAATTCTGGATTTCCTTTATCTCACCTGGCTGAGGAAACCAGGTGAGATATACACCCCGTCCAGGACTTTACCGTACACTTTACCACAATATATATATTGACAGAGGCCTGTAATAGACATCATAGGTAGACCTCAACTATGAGAGACAAAATGAGAAAACAAATCCAGAAAATCACATTGTCTGATTTTTTAAGAATTTATTTGCAAATTATGGTGGAAAATAAGTATTTGGTCAATAACAAAAGTTCATCTCAGTACTTTGTTATACATCCTTTGTTGGCAATGACAGAGGTCAAACGTTTTCTGACAATATTCTTTGTATTATGTACCATATATGACAATATGATTTTCACTTGTAGATGATAAAATGCAGGGTAAGGTTCCTGGATTTGGTACATCATGGACACTAACAGAGTCTCCACTACAGATATGAATACAGCCTTACATGACAAATACTGAAAACTATATTTTATCGTGTCTAAGGACACATAACTGTACCAGGATTAAGATACTACTCACAACATTTACCTTTGACATGGCTCCAAACATGTTCCTCGCTGTAGCTGTCATGGACTGCAGGGGGCGCTGCTTTTCCTTTACTCCCACCCTGCTCCAGTCAGGCACAGCATTCATGTTGATTTCCACTGGTTTCAGTGGCATCCTCTTTCTCAGGGACATCCGCACCGTATTGAGGGAGCTGGAGGAGGGACGTTTTCTGAACTTGTCAGGCAGAGGGCTGTCTTGTTCATCAATATTTTCCAGTACATTGTGGTTCCTCCAACCAACACTTTGAAATATTGAAGACATCTTGCTTTACCCTAAGAACACTAGAAAACAGAGAGAAGATGTAAAACAAAGTCTCATGCATATACATGCAGAAAGAAAGCCACAAAAACATAGGGTATAAGGCAAAGTTCACCTTTTTCTATTGCCATTAATATTAGATCTGCAGGGATCCGAGACAGATCTCTGCAATGCTTACATACCGGTAATGGTGAGTGTAGGTACCATAGTGGATTTATAAAAAAAAAAAAAAAAAAAAAAAAAGAATTATCCGCCTTTTTCAGTTGCACTATGACTACTGTACACATGTTAGTAACTGTACTAACACCTACAATCACCCACATCAGACGCCAGATCGTATGGCGGTGCCCTTTCTAAAGTATCAACAAATACACTCATTGACAACTATTAAAAGGCTCTCAGAGGATACTTTTGCATAATGTAGCTCTTGGTGAGAGATCATTGACTGGTAAACATAAATCTAAATAGACATTTTTCTAGTTGACAGAATTACACAGATATAGCAGGGTTAGGGTGGGTTCACACCTGCGCTTCAGTCCGTCCGCTGCCAATCCGAGTGAAAATCTCGGGGAACGGGATAGGCACCGGATAGCAACAGGTTAGCGACGCATTGGTTAAAAACCCATTCATTTGAATGGGTTTTTAAAGCAATGTGCGGTTGTGCGCTTACACCCTATGCACTGCGAAGCCTATTTTTTTCGTCGGACACGAAGTCCTGCATGTCCGACTTTGTTTCCGACAAAAAAAAAAAAGGATTCGCAGTGCAGAGGGTGCAATCGGACACCCGCGCATTTCTTTAAAAACCCATTCAAATTAATGGGTTTTTAACCAATGCGTCACTAACCCGTCGGTATCCAATGCCGATCCCCTATATTTTCACTCGGATTGGCAGCGGACGGACTGAAGCGCAGGTGTGAACCCCCCCTTAACCAGAACTTCTGCAACTGGTTAAACTGCTGCAGCGTGATATCTTATCACATAAGACATAAGACAACGAAAAACAATGAACAGTCACTGGATAAACATTTTTCAATGACTTTTCATTAGTTTGTGTTATCTTCTGTGAGAAGATATCAGTTCTGAATAACTCTCATTCAGTTCCAACAACTCTTAGGGTAGATTCACATCTGCTTTGGAGTCTTTGGAGTATGGGGTCCGCAGGTTTCCACGTGTAACCCGCTTTTTTAAGAGGACAGGGCTGGCTTGGGGACCCGAAAGACAGAAACTAGAATGCTAGTGCGATCCTAGCGTTACTTGGTGCATTACTTATTGTATCCATGAGTGTAAATTCCATGTGCTATTTCAGCAGTGTGATCACACTACTAAAAGCTGCCTGTGTAGCTTACACCTTGTACAGGAGCTTCTATCTTTCCTTACTAGAGGCATGCTATAACTAACAGCTACAGTAAGACTGATAACTAAATAACAGGCAGGAAACTTATACAGGATTAGACTTGGACGACAGAAAGAGGAATCTTCATTTAGAAAGAGGGAAGACCACAGCCCTTGGTCTGCTGCCAAATCTACGGAGGAAGGAGGAGAAGAGTCTATAGGAAGCATTTGTGGTCTCCTCTGAATCTCCAACTCCTTTTAACACAGCCCAACCCAACTCCTGCAATAATGGCTGCCAACCATGGTTAGAAGCAGTAAAGATCCTCTAAGGGGCCGTTCACACTACCACTGGTGACCTTCAGTAGTGTCCGTTGCTATTGCCCGTTACAAGATTTTAACAAATCCGTTAAGATTTCCATTTATTTCAATGGGATTTTATCTTGTGTCCGTTTTACACCCAATCTGTCACATGTCTGTTATTTTTCGGGGACAAAAAATCTGACATGCAGGACTTTTATGTCTGTGAAAAAAAATGGTAATTAGTTACCGGTAATTGGATTTTCCAGAACCCACGACAGCACCCAGAGAGAGGATCCGCCCCCAGGGACAGGAAACCTACAGTATAAAAAGGTGGAGCCTCTCCTACCCCTCAGTAGTTTTATAGAAGCGAGAGAGAGACTCCAGTTAACTTGTATCTCATGACCCTAAGGTCAAAACATTTTTTATTTTTGCTTGCTACACCCAGTGCCAAACAAAAGTCAATCACCAAGAAAAAAGGGAGGGATAAAGGATTGTGCTGTCGTGGGTTCTGGAAAATCCTATTACCGGTAAGTAATTACCATTTTTCCCATCACCCACGACAGCACCCAGAGAGAATAAAATAGGAAAACACTAGGGAGGGACCAACGCTTGTAAAACTTTCCTTCCAAAAGAAAGATCAGCAGAATCCCCAATGTCCAGCCTATAATGGCGAAAAAAGGTAGAAGGTGAAGACCAGGTTGCCGCTTTGCAGATAGATTCTATGGAAGCGTCAGCTCTCTTGGCCCAAGAGGTGGCAATCGCCCTAGTAGAATGTGCCTTGAGCCCCACTGGGGGAGGGGGAGGCCCAAAGAACTGTAGGCCAGGGAGATTGCTAGTCTCACCCACCTAGCCAGACTACACTTAGAGGCCGCCTTCCCTTTGTTGGGACCTGAAAAGAGAACAAAAAGGGAAGTAGATTTCCTTCAGGAGGAAGCAGAGGACAAATACTGGATTAAGCAACGTCTTACATCCAAACAGTGGTATTCCTGCTCTTTAGCATTACTCGGGCTAGCACAGAGGGAGGGGAGAACTATCTCCTGAGATCTATGAAATTTTGAGGCTACTTTAGGCAAAAAAGCTGGGTCTGGTTTAATTATTACCCTGTCCTCTGTAATAACAGTAAAGGGTGGATTAACTGATAGAGCCTACAATTCCCCTATACGACGTGCCGAGGTAAGGGCCACTAAAAGAATCACTTTCAGGGATAAATTTTTAATAGGGCTAGAGTCCAATGGTTCAAAGGGAGGTTTAGTTAAGGCAGACAGAACTAGGTTCAAGTCCCAGGGAGGAACTCTGGACCTAACCACTGGTCTACTTCTAGAGGCCGCCTTGATGAACCTAATCACCCAGGGATCGTCAGCCAATTTAACGTTTAGCAGAGCACTAAGGGCCGAAACCTGGACTCTTAAAGTACTGGTAGAAAGCCCCTTTTCTAGCCCCTTCTGAAGGAACTCTAGAATCTGTTTTCTAGGTATATCCCTAAGCTCCCCCGGAGAACCCCCTAGAAATTCAAAAAACCGGAACCAAGTCCTAGCGTATATTTTAGTAGTGACCGGTTTTCTGCTTTTTAGAAGAGTGGAAATGAGATTCTGAGAAAAACCTTTTGAAGCTAGTAATCTTCGCTCAAATTCCAGGTCGTTAAATGTAAGTGGCTGGACTCCGGATGGAGAATGGGGCCCTGACATAGAAGGTCCTGGCTGACTGGGAGAATCCAAGGGTCCAAAACGGACAGGATCCTTAGCCAGGTAAACCAGGCTCTCCTCAGCCAAAAGGGCGCAATTAGAATAACCCTCGCTCGATCCTCCCTGATCTTCCTCAGAACTGCTGGAATGAGAAAGAAGGGAGGAAAAGCGTAAGCTAGATTGAAATCCCACTTGTGGGACAGAGCATCTTCCCCAAAGGGGGATTCCTATGGGTTTAGGGAAAAAAAATCTCTCCACCTTCTTGTTTGACCGACTGGCAAAGAGATCTATTTCCGGGACCCCCCAAACCCTGGTGATCTCTAAAAAGATGGATGGGTTCAATTCCCACTCGCTCTGATTCAGACTGTGGCGGCTCAAGAAATCTGCCCTGAAATTGTCTGACCCCCCCTGATATGCAGAGCGGACAAGGAGAGAACCAGAGGCTCTGACAGATGTAGAATCAGGGCCATTATTTTCATAAGGGGAAGGGACCTCATACCCCCTTGCCTGTTTATATATGAAACTGCAGTCATATTGTCGGACATGATCCTTACATGGCGATTCCGAATACTCTGACCTACGACTTTCAAGGTCTCCAAAATCGCCATTAGTTCCCTCTGATTCGAGGATGCCTGAGAAAGACTCCTTGACCAGCAGCCCTGGAACACCTGATCCCCCATGTGGGCACCCCACCCCCGAGGGCTGGCATCTGTGGTAATAATTAGGGGGTCTGAGATCTTCCATGGAACTCCAATTTCTAGGTGACCCCTGACTAACCACCAACCCAGGGTTTCTCTTGTTGGCCGAGACACCCACATAAATCTGTCAAGAATTTTCTCTTCCTGACGCCAGGCTGTCAGGATTTCCCACTGCAGGTCTCAGGAGTGGCTCTGAGCCCAATGTACTGCTGGAATACAGGCCGTGAGAGTCCCCAGAATGGACATAGCCTTTCGTATAGTGACCCTGGGGGACTGGATCAGGGTTTTTATTAGGGACAGAACCCCTTCTATTTTCTCTGGAGGGAGAAAACATCTCTGAGCTGTAGAATCTAGAATGATCCCTAGAAACTTTTTCTGTTGAGAGGGAACTAAACTTGACTTTTCTAGATTCGCCATCCAACCTAATTCCTCCAGAATGTTCAGTACTACTCTGACACTTTCTAAACATTCTATTCTGGATCTTGCCACAATGAGAAAGTCGTCTAGATATGGAATAAACAGAATGTCTTTCTCTCTTACATGTGCCCCCATTTCTGCCACTATTTTGGTAAAGACTCTCGGAGCCATGGAGATTCCAAAGGGAAGGGCCTGATATTGGTAATGCTGAACCACCCCTCCCATCTCTACTGCTACTCGCAAGAACCTCTGGTGACCTGGAAAAATTGGAACATGGTAATAAGTGTCTTTCAGGTCTATCACCGCCATCCAACAAGTGGGAGTTAATCTCACTGCTGACTGCACTGTCTCCATACGGAATTTCTTGTAAGACAGAAACTGATTTAACCTCCTTAGATTTATTATGGTTCTGTAGGAGCCATCGGGTTTTCTTACCAAGAACAGATGGGAATAAAACCCCTGCCTCTCCTCTTCCTGGGGAACTGGAATAAACACCCCTTTCAAGATCAGGCTCTTCACTTCCAATTCCAGAGCCGATTGAGAGGTTGGGGAAGTCTGAGTTCTGGTAATCTGAAAACTTGAAGGCGGAGGAGACGAGAACTCCAACTTCAGGCCTACTCCCACTGTATCCAGGATCCAAGGGTTTGATGAAATTTTCCTCCAGGCAGGAAGAAATTTCCTCAGTCCCCCCCCTACCCGGGGCCTGGCGTCATTGCCTATTGGGTCTTGGATCTTTATTACGGGGGGAGTTGTTAAATAAGAACCCCTTGTGTTTCTTATTGGTTTCCGACCAGCTATTATCTCTGGACTTGACAAATTTCTGCCCTCTGCATGCTCCAAGGGGACGAAAGGACCTCCGTGTCCGACCAGAGGAAGGCACAGGAAAACTTCTCTTTTTATCTGCTGCCTTAGCTAAGAGGTCATTCAAGGCTGGTCCAAATAGATATTCACCATCACAGGTCAGATTGCACAGCCAGGTCTTAGACCCTACATCACCTGTCCAACTCTTCAGCCATATAGCCCTTCTGGCAGAGTTGGTCAGGGCAAGGGAGAGAGCTGATAATCTTACAGCGTCCGCTGAAGCATCTGCCAAAAAATCTGCAGCTTTTCTAATAGTCAGCAGAGCTGACAGAATCTGCTCTCTTGGGGCCTTATCCCTTAATTGATCTTCCAGCTCCCCTAGCCAGATCATAAGGGATCTTGCAGTACAGGTAGCCACTATATTGGGCTTGAGAGACACTCCTACACTCCTTTTACCCTTAAGGGAACTTCTGACCTCCTCCTGTATCATAGATCTGATACCCTGTAAGAATGACTGGGACTCCTCAGCAATAGTTCTATCAATGCATGATGGGCAGAGCTTTTTCTCATAAGAAGAAAGTCTAGTTCTACATAAGGCACATTCCTTATTCTTAGATTTCGCCAGGTGGACCTTCATCTTGCCCTCCATCTTGGGGTCTTCCTCATGCCGGCGGCTGCTGGGACTGTGACTGCAGCTGTGGCTCTAGCTGCTGCTGCTCTTCCATACTGTAGAGAAGTCTTCTCAGTGCAGGGAGGGCCAGGAACTGCTTAGCAGCTCCACCATCCTTCAATCTGCATTATATGGCCAGACGCTAGACCACGCCCTCATTACCAGCAAGCCACGCCCCTTCCATCAGAAGCCACGCCCACTTCCTTCCAGGCTGGCACCTCCACATGTCTCCCTGCAGGCCCGGAACTCCTGCGGCCTAAAGCAGAGGAAGCACTCTCCTTCTGCCTGGATATCAGAACCCCCGCACCCGGAACACCAGAGGCGCAAATCATGAGAACTAAGGTGTTTTGTACCCCATATTGAATGGAGCAGCAGGTCAGGAATGCACACCATCACTCCATTCACTTTAAAGGGAACCGAGCTACAGTAATGGCGTCTGACACTATCTCCTTCCAGCTCTGTACACTGCATAGTACAAGGATCTATTCTAAGGACAGGCCAGAAATAAAAAAAAAAAAATCCTGCACAACCCCTTTAAAGAGGACCCTTCACCACCTCCAGTTGTTAGCAGCTACTAACCCCTTCAAGACTGAGCCCAAAAATGCGTTAAGGACACAGCCTCGTTTTTCATCTTTTAATCGTCCTGTAATTTATTTTGGATGTTAGAAGGCTTACAAGGGTAACAGCGATTTTCCAGATTTACAAGAAAATTTCCCAAACTAATTTTTTAGGGACCACTTCAGTTCTGAAGAGGATTATAATGGCCTATATATTAGAAACCCCCATAAATGACCCCATTTTCAAAACTGCACCCCTCAAATAATTCAAAACAACATTTGGGAAGTTTGTTAACCCTTTAAGCATTTCACTGGAATTAAAACAATATGGAGGTGAAATTTAGACATTTAATTTTTTCCCACTAATTCCTTAATTTAGCCCTAAAATTAACACATTCACAAAGGGTTAAAGGAGAAAATGCATCTCACAGTTTGTTATGCAATTTCTCCCGAGCACGTAAATACCCCACAAGTGGGTGTAAACTGATGTTTGGGCGAATGGCAGCGCACGGAAGGGAAGGAGCGACACTGGGCGTCTGAAAAGCAGATTTTGCTGGAATAGTTTTCAGGTGCCATGTCTCATTTGCAGAGCCCCTAGAGTACCAATACAAAGGAAAACCCCAAAAAAGTGACCCCATTTTGGAAACTACACCCCTCACAGAATTCATCAAGGGGTATAGTGAGCATTTTGATCTTACAGCCGTTTCACAGATTTTGATAACACTGGGATGTATAAATGAAACATTACTAAAATGTCACTTTATCCCCAAAGTTTTCATTTTCACAAGGGGTTAAAGGAGAAAAAGCACCCCACAGTTTGCAAAACAATTGCTCCTAAACACAGCAATACCCCATATGTGGTCGTAATCTGCTGTATGGGTACATGGCAGGGCTCAGAATGGAAAGAGCGCTGTTTGGCTTTTGGAAGGCAGATTTTGCTGGAATAGTTTTCAGGTGCCATGTCGCATTTGCAGAGCCCCCAAAGTACCAATACAGTGGAAACCCCCTAAAAGTGACCCCATTTTGGAAACTACACCCCTCACAGAACATATCAAGGGGTATAGTGAGCATTTTGACCCTACAGCTGTTTCACAAATTTTATTAACATTGGGACATTAAAATGAAAAATTACTTTTTTTCCAATAAACCGTCAATTTAGCCCAAAATTTTTCATTTTCACAAGAGGACAAAGGAGAAAAAGCACCCCAAAGTTCGTTACAGAATTTCTCCTGAACACAGAAATGCCCCATATGTGGTTGTAATCTGCTGCATGGGTAAATGGCAGGGCTCAAAATGGAAAGAGCGCTATTTAGCTTTTGGAGGGCAGATTTTGCTGGAATAGTTTTCGGATGCCATGTCTCATTTGCAGAGCCCCTAAAGTACCAATATAATGGAAACCTCTCAAAAGTGACCCCATTTTGAAAACTACACCCCTCATAGAATTTATCTAGGGGTATGGTGAGCATTTTGACCTCACAGCTGTTTCACAGATTTTATCATCATTGGGACGTAAAAATGTAAAATTACGTTTTTCCAATAAACCGTCCATTTAGCGACATATTTTTAATTTTTGCAAGTGGTTAAAGAAGAAAAAACCCCACAGTTTGTTACACAATTTCTTCTGAACACAGAAATGCCCCATATGTGGTTGTAATCTGCTGTATGGGTACATGGTGGGGCTCAGAATGGAAAGAGCGCTGTTTGGCTTTTGGAGGGCAGATTTTGCTGGAATAGTTTTCAGGTGCCATGTTGCATTTGCAGAGCCCCCAAAGTACCAGTACAATGGAAACCCCCCCAAAAATTGACCCCATTTTAGAAACTACACCCCTCAAGGAATGTATCAAGGGATATTATGATTTTGAGCCTAAAAATGCTTCCCAAAAATTAATGTACAAAGTGAAAATTAAAGTTTTTAAAGAAATATCCAATTTCAGTGCCTAATACGTTGCGGCCACTTTGTGGCATCAGAGACATGAACTCCTAAAACTATTAAGTGGGATATCCCGGGGACAAAAAAATTAAATATGTGGGTATAAACTGCTGCTTGGGCACACAGCAGGGCTCAGAAGGGAAGGAGCACTGTGTTTTTTTAGCTTTTGGAGCACAGATTTAGAGGGACTTTCTGGTCGCCATGTTGTTTTTGCAGAGCCCTGGAGGTGCTAGTAAATTGGAATTCCCCAAGTGACCCCCATTTTGTAGGGGCAATTTTAGGGTCTCTGCAAATGTGACACGGCGTCCAAAAAACAACAATCTAAATATGCGCTCCAAAAGCACATAGCGCTCCTTCACATTTGCGCCCTGTTGTGCCCAAATGACAGTTTATGCCCACATGTATGACACTGGTGTACCCAGGATAACGTACTTAACAATGCCATATGTGGGTATAAACCGCTGTTTGGGCACAGCCGGGCACAGAAGGGAAGGAGCGCTATTTTGGTTTTTGGAGCACAGTTTGCTTTTTGGACACCATGCCACTTTTGCAGAGCCCATGAATTGCCAGTAAAGTGGAATCCGCAGACATGTCACCCCATTTTGGAAACTATACCCTTCAAGGGATTTATCAAGTGGTGTAGCGAGCATTATTAACCCTTAAGTGTTGCATTATTTTAATTTCCGGAAATGAATGCGCAGCTGATAATGAAAAGTTAAAAATGAAATTTTTCTATAGATACGCCATTTCAGTGCCCAATATGTTGTGCCCAGTTTATGTCTGCACAGACACACACTCCAAAAACTGGTGAGCGGGGATCCCGGGCACAACAGCTTTTGGAGCGTTCATCTCTGATACAAGCCGGGCACAACATGTTACGCACAGAAATGTCGTATTCCTGGAATAATTGTCATTTTCACCTTTCATCATCAGCTGCCTATTCATTTATGGATAATAAATTATAGCAACACTTGGGGGTTAAAAATGCTCACTGTACCCCTGGATAAATTCCTTCAGGGGTGTAGTTTCCAAAATGAGGTGACGTCAGGGGATTCCACTGTACTGGCATTTCAGCTCTGCAAAAGTGCAATGGCGTCCAAAAACCAAATAGCGCTCCTTCCCTTCTGTGCTCGGCTGTGCCCAAACAGGAGTATAAACTGCAGTTTGGGCACACAGTAGGGCACAGAAGGGAAGGAGCGCTATGTGGCTTTTGGAGCGCAGATTTAGATGTTTGGGATCTGGATGCCATGTCATGTTTGGAGAGCCTCTAAAGTACCAGTAAAGTGGAATCCCCTAGGGAATGACCCCATTTTGAAAACTGCACCCCTCAAAGAATTTATCAAGGGGTGTAACGAGCATTAGTATCCCAGACGTGACTGCACAGCGGATGGGGAAAAGTGAATATGTAATCTGTGCGTAGTACATTGGGTACACTAAATTCCCTACTATTTCCCCAGTAGTTCCTATTATTGGGGAGGTCACTCTGGGGGTCACTTCTGGTTTATTATCCCTCGTAAGCTCTAAATCTGGTTTGTACCCTAATATACGCTCGCACAGCTTATACATTCCCTTCCTGCCGCAGCCAGTTATGTTCTAATCATTTGGCGATTTTTGGGGGTTTTTGTCTTCACATTGTACGAGCTATATTTTCTTTATTTCTCTGGTGATGTAGCCATATGAGGGCTTGTTGTTTGCAGTAGGAGATGTATTTTTTAATGACATCATTTTTAGGTGCTTACAACTTATTAAATAAATTTTATTAACTCTTTCTTGGTGGATTAAAAAACAACCCCATCAATTCTGGCACTGCGTTTTACCGTTTAAATTTTTCACCATGCAGCGTAGAGCGTAAGTAACATGTTATCTTTATTCTGCAGGTCGGTACGATTACGGCGATACCTCATTTATACTGTTTTTTTATGCAATACCAATTTTGCAGAACAAAAACCCATTTGGGGACATAAATCAATTTTTTTTGCATCGCCATCTTCTAAGATGTGTAGCATTTTTATTTTTCAGTTTAGAGAGTTGGTTTAGGGCTTATTTTTTGCGGGACAACCTGTTTATTGGTACTGTTTTGGGGTACATATGACTTTTTGATCACTTTTTATAGCATATTTTGTAAGGTGAGATGGCGAAAAATCATTACTTTTGGCGGTTTTTTTTCCCCGACGTTCACTGTGTACATTAAATATGGTTTCAGTTTTATTGTACAGGTTGTTACGGACGCGGCGATACCAAATATGTATTGTTTTCATTCATTTTTAGGTTTATTTTTTATATAATTCATTTTATATAGGAAAAGGGAATTTTTGGGGCTTTATTCTTTTATTAATTTTTTTCACATACTTTATTTATTTTTTCACTTTTTTTACTTTGTCATGTGTCCCATTAGGACACCTGAGCCAGAGATGCTTTGATCTCTGGCTCAGTACTATAGACTGCAAGACACGAGCATGCAAGTGTCTTGCAGCCTATACAGGAAGTCAGCGCTATGGAAACACAGCGCTGACTTCCGCAGGTCTCGGCAGAATCAACCAGGTACTGGGGGCTCCAGGCAGCCTGGGGTCACTGGGCAGACCCCAGGCTGCAGATTATAGATATCGGCACCCCCCGATCTCGCCGCGGGGGGTGCCGGGGGTGGCGGCAAGATGGCGGAACCCCTTGGATGCCGCGGTCACTATTGACCACGGCATCTTAAGGGTTAAACAGCGGGGATCAGTGTTACCACTGGTCCCCGGGAGCCTGGCTGTCAAATACAGCCGGGCTCCCGCGGTGATCGCACGAGCTCTGCTTCTGAGCCCGCTCAATCACCGTCACGTACCTGTACATGGGGATGCGGTAACTAACCACATTCTCCCACGTACAGGTACATGAGAATGCGTGAAGGGGTTAATAGGCTCCGCTCCACTGATTCGAGTGAGGTTGGAATATTTTCTCTCTAGCCCCCACTGAGCAATCAGTAGTTTGTTTTTCTGCCTGATAGGCTCCGTACTGTCAGGTGGGCGGCGTCCACCAAAACTAACAGCATTGATTGCTTGGGAATGGTGGTGGCTACAGAAAAAAAAACTCTGTAAAAAATTCAGAATCAGTGGAGCAACACCTATTAAATAATGTGAAGAGCGGGACTTGGGAAAAGGTCTTCTTTATGGCTAAGGCTCCACGGTGCGGAACGTAGCTAGGAAAACACACTGCGTTTTTCCTGCCTTTTTCCCTCCTTTTTTTACCTATAGGGAAAACATTCAAGTTTCCGCAGGTAAAACTGACATGCTGTATTTTTGAAAACGCAGCTTTTCCACAGCTTTTTTTCACTGCAATGTGTGTAAGGTTAATGCCCCACGTTGCGGAAAAGCAGCTTTTTTTTGTTGCAGATTTTGTTGCGTTTTTTTGGGCCAGAGCCAAGAATGGCTACAAGAGGAATGGGAAATATAGGAAGTCCTTATACTTTTACTTTCTGCTCAATCCACTCCTGGCTTTGGCTAAAAACCCCCACAAAATTTGCAACAAAAAAAGCTGCATTACCGCAATGTGGGGCATTAGCCTAAAGAAGTTTTATAAAACAAAGACCCATCGGAAGGTACATGACATCACCAGGGGATATTGCTGATACACATCTGCACAGAGCTCTATGACGATTTACATTCCTATCACTTGCGGTTGGGCTGGGTCTTGGCACACAAGTTTTAATTGTGTTGCCAGAAGTACACATCTGTATGCAATTTCTGCTAGTATATATATTACACACACACTGTGTATACACTGCTGTGGGTTATAGGTTTTTTCACAGCTGTTTTGCACTTAAGGGGTACCCATTTTCACAGATCCCTCATACATTTGAGGGGATAAAAATAAAACATGCTCCATGTGAAAAACAGACCGTGAAAAAAAAAAAGAAAGAAAGATGCCTCTATTCACATGCATTGAATTTAATGCAATATTTATTGTCACGTGAATACAGGGGTATAGAGGTGAGCCGAAACTGAAACGGCTACTATTATACTGTGGGGACCTAGAGTATAGGCGGAGGGCCAGGGGAGGTGAGGAAACATAAAACAACGTTACTCACTTCTCTGGCGCAGCTCTACTGTCTTTGGCGTAACTGGCTGACGTCACGTGGCGTTGCAACGCTTGTGTCAATGTGTCACACCACGTGACACTGAGGTCCAGTCACCAAAGACAGCAGGGAGTCACGCCGGAGAGGCGCGTTTGAAACCCCACTATATAATAGCAGTTTTGGTCCAGCCGTGTTCAGACAACTCTCATGATGATCACCAAACACTTAATCATACTCTAAAGAGGGCTTGCCCTAAATCACCATTAATCGTAATCGAAGTAAAATGCCCAATTAATCACAATTTTTTACTTAGGTTATAATCGCCCAGCCCTAATATTGCCCCATACAATTGCCATATAATATCACCCCTGATGTCAGGCACTCTTGGTATATGTCTGCATCACTGGGCAGGTTACTGTGCATTGTAGGGAGTTCTGTAACATACAGTATATGCAGTGCATACACCACAAATAGAATGTGAACTGAGTCTAAGGTTCATTTATATGTAAAAAAAGAAAAATGCTCTTCTCCCCCATGCAACCCCCTATAGACTAGAACAAGCTGCAGAAAGTCAGCCATTTATTAGCAACGCGAGCACGGGACAAAGAGCAGGACGCCATCCCACAACTCACAAGTACTAATACTCGGCCCGCCATAAACAGAAGCGTCATAAGCGAACACATGGAAAGCAGCACAGCCGCCCGCCATAATAACGCAGTATATTCTAAGCATGCGGTAATCCGCTCGCTGTACTCACCCGCTCACACTCTGCGCCACTTTCTCTCAGTGTTCGAATCCAGCGCCGCTCCCACCCGCCTCGCTCTCCTCTGCTCCCATTGGTTGGGGCGGAGAGCGGGCTTATCTGCAGTTAACCAGTGCGGTGCTGAAAGCACACGCAACTCCATGGATACTACAGGGAGACCAGTGGGATAGTACGGGAGTTATAGGGTTACTTGGCATATGGACAGGGTGGGAGCGCGCGCCAAGTTGAGCGGGTGTGTGCGCTGGGCTGAGGAGAACGTACTGAGGAGACTTAGGGGAGGGAAGGAAGTGTAGGCTCTGTGGGGAGAAGGGGAATGGAGGGGGCTGACGTGATTTTTCATTGTAGAGGATATTCTAGAGTATTTATTTTTATATAAAGGAATTACAAATTATCCGCCAGTAGGGTTTGTTTAGATGTGCAGGTTCTGTTCCGTTTTCTTTTTAAGTTATTTTAAAAATATCCCTTTTTTAAGCTGTTTTTGAAGCAAAAATCAGGCTAGGTTCACACACTCTGTACCCGAATCTGCTTCAAAAATGCAAGCAGGACTATTCTCTATGCGTGTTTTGGGCGGAAACCAGGAGGACCCCTTTATAGTCTATGGGTAAGCGCTTTTTAGGCTGGGGCCCCACATGGCGTAAACGCCGTGGTTTACCCACGTTGGAAATAAATGCGCTGTTTTACAGTCAGAGCAAAGTGGATGAGATTCGTTGCCCACTTTGCGGTAAAATACGCACAGTGCAAACACTGTGATTTCCAAAATCGCAGCATGTTATTATTTATTTATTATGCTTACTTGTGTAGCGCCATCACATTCCGCAGCGCTTTACAGACATTGACAGTATCAATTATACCTACGGAAACACCGGCGGTTTTCCTGTAGGTATAATTGAAGCAGAAAGTCTGCAGAGGTTTCCTTTCTGTGCAAAACACTGTGGAAAAACCGTGATGCGTTGCCGCCGCGGTATTTCCCGCAGCGCTTTTTTGCTGTGGGACGCCACGTGGGGTCCTAGCCTCAAGCAGGTTGGGTTTCCTTTTTTCGGGACCCCAAGCAGACCTGAAGAACGGAAACCCGAACACAGGTGTGAAACCTAAAAGAAGGAAAAAGAGATCAGCTGTTACTACTTCGTTTTAATCCACTCTGGACTTTGGCTTCAAAGGCTGTACCAATAACTTGATTAACCCTTCACACACCCCCCCCCCATTTTTTGATTTTTCATTCCCCACCTTCCAAGAGCCGTAACTTTTTTTTTATCTTTTCGTTCATTACTTTTTAATGGAACAATTTAATATTCCATATGATGTACTGGGAAGCTGGAACAGAAATTCTAAATGGGGTGGAATTGGGTTCACTTTGCAGCCAGAATGACATGTCACCTGTATTTTTTGGGTTAGTACAATTACAGGGATACAAAATATATATATATTTTTTTTTTTTATGTTTTAACCTTTTTAAAAAAATTCTTGGAGTCGTCATATTTCACATGGCTCCCCAAAAACATTAAAGCTAATCAAAGGATTTATATGTACCCCATTGGTGCCAACTGAAAGTACAACTTGTCACACAAAGAACAACCCCTTATATGGCTATGTCAACAGAAAAATAAAATAGTTATGAATTTTGAAAAGTGGAGATGGAAAATATGAAAAAAGGTCGCTAAGCCTTAATGCCCAAAATATCCTACATTCTTAAAAGGTTAATATGCTAATAATAATAACTTTATTTATATAGCACTGCCAACATATTCTGCAGCACTTTACAAATCAGAGGGTACATGACTAATAATAACTTTATATAGCACCAACATATTCCGTAGCAATTTACAAATCAGAGAACACTTGAACAGACAATATGAGACATTACAATGTGACAAAGAAATAAACATATCAAACAACAGAAGTGAGGGCCCTGCTCTCAAGAGCTTACATTCTATGAGGAGATAGGGGGACACCAGAGGGCTTATTTGGTACAATGGTCCAGCCATCTTTTACTAAATAAGGTGAACAGACAGCTTCCGACATTAGAATATGAGAAATAAATTAACATATCAAACAATAGGAGTGAGGGCCCTGCTTGTGAGAACTTACAATCTATGAGGAAATAGGGGTGATGTAAGAGGGTGTGTTCAGTACATTGGTCCAGCCATCTTTCAATAAATAAGGTCATATAAATGAAGCTGTATGAGCCGTCACCAGCTGGTATCTGTGAATATACAGATACTAAGTGCAAGGAGTGCAGTGTAACTTCTAGATGGAGAAGAATAGAATAAAGCTTAGGATAAGAGATGTTAGCTTAGTGTGTGGAGAACAATGCAATCAGGTCATGTGATAAGCCTACCTAAACATGTAATTTTTAAGGCAGTTTTGAAGCTGCTGTAGTTGGGTATTAATCTGACTGTCTGGGGTAGAACATTCCAGAGCACCGGTGCAGCTCGAGAAAAGTCTTGGAGACAGGAGTGCGATGATAACAGAGGATACAAGTCTAAGGTCATTTGCAGAACGGAGAGGACGGTTAGGGTGGTAGATAGTGACGAGAGAGGAGATATAGGGGGGGGGGTGAGCGCTATGGATGGATTTGTGGGTGACTAATAATTTTATATTGTATTCTGTGGTGGACGGGCATCCAGTACATTGACTGACACAAGGTAGATGTGTCTGTGTACCGGTTTGACAGAAAGATGAGTCTGGCAGCTGCATTCAGGACAAATTGTACAGTAGAGGGGAGAGTTTAGTAAGAGAAAGCCGAATTAGAAGAGAATTGCAATAGTGAAGACGAGAGAGAATCAGAGCAACAATGAGAGTTTTTGATGTTTTCACAGTGAGAAAAGGGAGGAAGGTGCAGGTGACAGAGTGTGCAAGTTTCTGAATATGTGGGGTGAAGTTGAGATCTATGTCAAATACAACCCCCAGACAGCGGGCATGCCGCCTCGGGGAAATAGTAAGTCCACAGACAGAAATGGAGATATCAGGGTTAGATCGGTTAGGAGATGGAGGGAACACAAGAAGTTCAGTTTTTGAAAGTTTCAGCTAAAGAGAAGACATGATGTTAGAGACAGCAGAGAAACAGTCACTGATGCTATGTAGTAGTGCAGGGGTGATGTCACAGAATTAGTTATAAAGTTTGGTGTCATCAGCATAAAGATGGTAATGAAAACCAAATCTGTTGACGTTTGTCTAATAGGAGCTGTGTACAGAGAGAAGATGAGTGGGCCGAGGATCGAGCCCTGAGGAACCCCAACTGCAAGGGCAGAGGAGAAGAAATAGCACCAGCGAATGATACACTAAATGAGCGGTCAGGGAGATAGGAAGAAAACCAAGAGTGAGCGGTATCCCTGAGGCCAGTAGAGTGGAGCATAGTGAGGAGGAGTTGGTGGTCTATAGTGTTAAATGTTGCTGAGAGATCCAGAAGAATAAGTAGTGAATAGTTCCCTTTAGATTTAGCCATCAGGAGATTGTTGGAGACCTTTGTGAGGGCCGTTTCTGTAGAGTGTAGTGCACGAAAACCTGATTGTAAAGGGTCCAGAAGAGAGTTAGCAGAGAGATAGCGGATTAGGCGGGAGTAGACCAAGCGTTCCAGGAGTTTAGAGATGAAGGGGAGGTTAGAGATGGGTCGATAGCAACACAGGAAGGGTCGAAGGAGGGTTTTTTCAGTAGTGGGGTTATGACAGAATGTTTGAAGGAGGAGGGGAAGATTCCAGAAGAGAGAGAGAGGTTAACATTTTTAGTAAGGTGAGTTGTAACAGCAGGGGACACAGAAACTGGAGGAGGTGTGACGGGATAGGATCACTTGTGCAAATAGTAGGATGAGAATAAGAAAGGAGCTGGAACACTTCTTTTGTTACTGGGTCACAGAAAGAGAGTTCATATTGAGGAGCAAAGAAGGGAAGGGGACTGATACTGCTTGGAGACTAAGGCCCTACATAGCAAGCTGCAGCAAAAAGCGATGCGGAAAACACCGCTGCAGGAATGCATCATGTTTTTTTCCGCAGAGTATTCCTCTGTGGGCTTTCTGTCCCTATTATACCTATATGGAAAACGCCAGCATATCCCTAGGTTTAATTGACATTCTGCCATTTACAAAAATGCAAGTGTTATTGAAATCGCAGCATTTGGGGTGCAGATTTTTTCTGCAATGTGTGGATGGGATTATCCAGAATCGTATCCACTTTGCAGGTACTGTAAAATGCAGGGATTTTTGTTGTGCTGTTTCCACCGTGGTCAAAATGCGTTTTTGCAACGTGTGGCTCTGGCCAGAGACTGAGTTATCTCCTGACGAAGGTTGTTGTTGATTTTGTCTTTAAAGTACGTGGCCATGTCTTGAGCAATGAGGTCTATGACAGGTATCTGCATCTTCAGTGTATGGAGGGAGTCAAAGGTGTCAAAGAGTCGTTTAGGGTTATTGGAGAGAGAAGAGATGAGAGAGGTGAAGTAAGCTTTTTTGGCAACGTGAAGGGCAGAGCTATAGGCTTTGAGCATAAACTTGAAGTGAAGAAAATCTGCAGATGTGTTCAATTTTCTCCACAGACGTTCAGCACATCTTGAGCACTGCTGAAGAAAATATTTTTGAGAAGTGTACCAAGGTTGCCAGTGTCTGTGTCGGGAGTTTCGGACGGTCAAAGGTGCTACTTTATCCAGGGTGGCTTTGAGAGTCTCATTGTAGTGTTTGGTGGCAGTTCAGGCCTTGAGAGAGAAGAGATGGGGGACAGTGATGACTGTAGGGTGTCTGAGAGGTGCTGCGTGTTTACAGCCCATACATTCCTGTATATGCGGTAGGTTCGTGTGTTTTGTGAAGGACAAGAGCCTTTCATAAGAAGGTTGTGGTCAGAAATTGGTAGGCGATTGTTAGTAAAGTCAGAGACAGAACAGAGCCGTAAGAAGACCAGATCAAGGATATTACCATCTTTGTGTGTGGGAGAAGAAGTAAGAGAGACACCAAGAGAGGCGGTCAGTGATTATTATTATTATTGTTTATTTATATAGCACCATTAATTCCATGGTGCTTTACATTTGCGGATTTACATACAGTACACCAGATATACAAAACAGATAATACTAACAGTGACCAACTGGTACAGTGGGATAGAGGGCCCTGCCCGCAAGGGCTTACAATCTATGAGGGAAGAGGGATAGAGACAGAAGGTGGGGGTAGAGGCTGTACAGATGGTGGTGTGGTGACAGTAGCGTTATTGGAGGTTGTAGGCCTTCCTGAATAGGTGAGTCTTCAGGGCCTTCTTGAAGCTTGTGATTGTGGGGGAAAGTCTTATGTGTCTTGGTAATGAGTTCCAGAGTATGGGGGATGCACGGGAGAAGTCTTGGAGACGTTTGTGTGAGGAGCAGATAAGAGCAGAGCGGAGTAGGAGGTCTTTGGAGGATCGGAGGTTACGTGCGGGCAGATAGTGGGAGATTAGGTCGGAGATATATGGAGGGGACAGGTTGTGGGTGGCTTTGTATGTCAGTGTTAGTAGTTTGAACTCTATTCGCTGGGCAACGGGGAGCCAGTGAAGGGATTGGCAGAGGGGAGCAGCTGATGAAGAACGGGGAGGGAGGTGTATTAAGCGCTCTGCACAATTTAAGGTGGACTGGAGGGGAGCGAGAGTGTTTGCTGGGAGGCCATGGAGAAGGGTATTACAGTAGTCTAGGCGGAAGATTATGAGGGCGTGGACTAGCATCTTTGTAGTTTCAGGGGTGAGGAAGGAGCGGATTTGATGGATGTTCTTGAGTTGAAGGCGGCAGGAGGTGTTGAGGGTTTGAATATGCGGCTTGAAGGATAGGTCAGAGTCTAGGGTTCTCCCAAGGCAGCAGGCTTGTGGGACTGGGGTGAGAGTGGTTCCATTAATTTTGATAGATGGGTCAGGTAGGGGGGCCGTGCGAGGAGGGGTGAAGATTATGAACTCCATTTTCTCCATGTTGAGTTTGAGAAAGCGGGAGGAGAGAAAGGAGGCTACGGCTGCTAGACATTCTGGGACTCTGGACAGCAGGGAGGTAATGTCTGGTCCAGAGAGATATATTTGGGTGTCGTCAGCATAGCAATGGTAATGGAAACCATGGGAAGTGATAGAGGGAGAGAGTAAGATGGGGAGACAGGTGTGTTAATGGGAATGTTAAAATCACCCATAATGAGGGTAAGGATTTCACAGGATAGGAAATTGGGAAGCCATGAAGCGAAGTGATCTAAGAACTGGTAGAGTGAGCCAGGGGGATGGTAGATGACAACTACTCGCAGGGAGAAAGGGCGGAAAAGTCTGATAAAATGACAAATGAGCTAATGCAAATTTTTGTGCAGCAAAACTAATAGGCTGTTTTGTGAAATACTGATATTTAGGGGTCATGTACCTGGGCCCTTACATGTACCTGGGCCCTTTTGGGTACACATGGCACAGGCAAAACATGGTAAAAAACCAGGGCTGTGGAGTCGGTACGCCAAAACCCCGACTCTGACTCCTCAATTTCCCCTGACTCCAACTCCGACTCCGATTCCACCAAAATAGGCACCGACTCCGACTCCGACTCCACAGCCCTGGACTGCTAAACCTTATAGGTTCACTCAGAACTCAGTCTTATCATTATATGAGGAATAGAACAGACCTTTACAGGACATTTCATCATTTTCAACATTTTATCATTTCCCCAAATTCTTATGAAAATATATTCAGCACATACTGCATTGTACTACTAACTGTACCAATTTATTATATATTTTGGGAGTCGGAGTCGGTCCATTTTATACCGACTCCGACTCCACCAAAATAGGCACCGACTCCGACTCCACAGCCCTGTAAAAAACAATGAATAAGCAGGAGGGACATTTACAATGGGTTTTCTAAACAAGGCCGACCCTTTAATGTTAAGGACCCACATTACGGAAAAACTGCTTTATTTGTTGCAGATTTTGCTGTGTTTTTTTTTTTTTTGAGCCAAAACCAGGAGAGGATTGAGCAGAAGGGAGAAGTAAAACATGCTTGCAAAATCTGCAACAAAAAATATGGAAATGT
Source organism: Leptodactylus fallax (assembly GCA_947044405.1). Lineage (NCBI taxonomy): Eukaryota > Metazoa > Chordata > Amphibia > Anura > Leptodactylidae > Leptodactylus > Leptodactylus fallax. The sequence goes on along the minus strand of CAMRHE010000073.1, from coordinate 5,809,268 downwards.
ATGTGTTATTTGGTTGCTATTAAGCAATGCTTAGCTGCATATCCAAGAATATCACTATTCCAGTAGGTAAACACATATACAGAAGTGAACAATTTAGAGGTTTGCATCACTAGGGTTGTAGATTTCCTGATCTTAGTGTTACCCCTCAGGCAATAGCATATTCTTTGCAGTTGTTCTAGTTCTGATATATACACTCAGTTTGACTGGAGACAGTTTAAGCAGTAGCTTTTTCAGCCACTAGATGTCAGCACATAAAGCAGCAATATTTCACAACATTGTATCTTATTACGTGTATAGATATGGAAAAAACAGCACCAGAAAGGTAAACATTTTCCATCATACACTTGTCCCGTGCACAACAATAACAGTATTATTCTTTACAGTATCATCAGTGAAACTATAATTACTGACAAAAAGAAAAATTGGTCCTGTTAGATAAGGCAAATAGACATTATACTTTAGATATGGTCACTCTCCTGTCTCTGTGTACTCAGGAGGGATCTTTCACCCCTCTATTATAATTGAACTAGTTCTTGTACATTTATTATTTTTCTTTGCATTTTTAAATAGAACAGAATATTTAATACACTAAAGGAAGTTGTGTCCAAAACACCATAGGATAGGTCATCAGTATGTGGCCTGTGGGGGTCTGACACCCATACCCACGCAGATCAGATGTTCCGGCAGCCTCTTGCCACTGGAAGTTACAGCAGTGGAGAGTGAATGCGTGCAGCTGCTCCTATTCATGTAATAGGAATGGCGCTGCAGCCCCATCCAGTCTATAGTGGTAGTTCCAGGGTATTGCAGCACTATTACCTGAATAGGAGCAGACTGCACATGCTCCCCATCCACTGCTTCAACATCTGGCACCCAGAGGCTGCCGTAGCAGCTGATCTGTGTAGGGTCCAGGTGCTTGACCACCACAGATCACATACTGATGACCCATCCTATCCTTTTGGAGCCAGATAACCACTTTAAGTGCCTTTTATAGAGGCCAATGACGTTGAATGAACATTTGTAATACACAAAACATTGCTGCACCTGCAGTGCATACAGCCCTTGATACAATATACAAATTTGCTGTAGCGGTAATGCTTATTCCCCATAGAGACATTGCAGCACTTCAGCACAGTACAGAAATACTCTGCTATAGCACTCTAGTCTGGTGTACCTGCATTGGCCAGCAGAGGGAGCCAGAACTAATATTAATGCTAATAATTCTAATATATGTAGTGCCAACATATTTCTAGGAAATTGTCAGGGAAGACGTTCTAAAGTATGCCATACATTATTACTGCTGGTTGAACAGTTGTCTCACCCGATACCTCCATACACATGCACACTTGGCTTGAGTATGTGTGTTGAACTGGTAAAGTCTCTGCCAAACACCTCTGGCAGTGGTTTATATCCCAGAGAACAAAGGGATCAGACAGTTGGAATCCAAGTTGGGCAGTAGAGTTGGGAGTCCCCCATACACATTATTTGGTTGCCAGAACCTGCTAAAATCACTGGGTTCGGCCGATATACACCTGATGTTTTTGGCCAGATTAAGAGACAAATGAAATGGGCAGGGAATGTCTCTGCGACAATAACGGGGAGTGTGTCTCTACAGATCCAGACTGCAATGTGGAGAGAACCAGCCCATGGAGACTCCACAGCAATGTGCTAAAGTAACAGATCTAAAGTAACCCTCAGTTATCTTGCCTCCATATTGTCACCATTCATCTGCAACCTTACTAAAAGATCATCAATGTAAGCATCCCAGCATTCTGCCAACAAACCTTCATTTATTGACTAATGACATATGATACACGGCATTGTAAATCACTGTTTATCGGCAGTCTTGTGTACACAGCGATATTCTGCTGTGAATAATGGAATTGTATGTGAACAAACAATCATATTAACAATCAGGTAGTCACATACGGTCATAGTGATCACCACACGTACATTGAGCTAACAGGGCCCTTTGTCCGGTCTGTGGTAGCCTCTGCATTCTGTTCTTATCTGACAGGAGTTGATGGCGCAAAAAAGTTTGTTCAGAAATTATAAAGATACACCTTGCCAAAAAGAACTGTCATTGCAATGCTCTGCATATAGTCATTTAGTAAATGGACTGTAACAGTGTGAGGTTCCCTTTTGAACACAGGAGGGAGCCAGTATCCCATCTATATTTCCAATGCTCCCCTCAGCAGTAAATTGCTTGTGAAATGAGAATACCTTCTCACTTCATTCTTCCTGTTCATTAGCGGCAAATATTTACAATATTGCTGAATGCTGGCACAATCATTTGTAAGATAACATAGCCCGAGATATTATTGTGCCAGGTTTTGTAGCTGTGATGATAGCACACAGTCACTTTTTATTGTGGCTTTTAAATATAAAATAAGGAAGATAACTGGAAAAACAAAATGTCAATTCTCCGTTCCCATAAAAAATGACAATAGTTTCACGAGAAACAAAAAGAGGAGAAGACGAATATATTTACAGGGATATCTTACACATTTTTACTTCCGTAAGAGAGTTGTAATTCTCAAAGGATCCATGATAAGGTGCTCTCATTGGTGCTACAAAAATGTCAGTGTCTGAGATTCTATGTAATGCAGCTGCTGGCTATAAACTTGAGGTAGCTGTGGGCCAAACACTTTTTCAGCCATAAGCCATCTCTTCCGAATCTGCGTGCATATTGTCAATGGGGAATATGATACTGCCAGACATCTCTTATCTAACAGAGAAATAAGGACATTAAAATCCAATATGCTTTATCCCTCTGTCTTCCCCAAAGTATTCTGCTAAGGGACAGTTGTGAGAGTCCCACACACATTATACCGATGACCATTGCTGACAGATTTGGCTCAGGCTGCATTCACACAACATGATGCTGGTAGAGGGACTCCTAACATAATAGTTATCTATGAGGCTAGGAGTCCCTGCCGCACAGCGACATCCTGTCCCACTCTTTAATCGGTATGGAACAGTATGTCACTGGGAGGCAGATAACTATTATGCTATAAGTTCATCCGGCGACTTAACCCCTTGGATACTGTGATCCTTCCTTGCCACCCCTCGTATCCCCCCAATGATATTGCGGGGTGTGAAGTTTTGCCATGACTGCCAGGAGGCTGCTATTACTCATAGAGAGCCTATGTGCAGTTGCACTGGGGATCAGTGATCCTAGATTCAAGTCCCCTTGTGGGACAGGAAAAAAGTTTTAAAAGAAAAATTCAAAATAAAATATAAAAAATAAACAACAAAAAGTTAAAAAACCCACCTTTTAATATAAAAAAACATAATGTAAACAAAAAGATAAACAAACATGTTAGGTATCCCCACGTGTGTATAAGTCTGCACTACCCAAAAATAGCATAATTTATTCTGTATGGTGAATGCCGTAAAAAAAAATATATACCGCAGTGTGCAAATTAATGTATTTTGGTCACCTCACTTCCCCCCAAAAAATATCAATTTAAAGTAATTAAAAAGTCATACGTACCAAAAATTGGTACCAAGAAAAACTACAACTTGCCCTGCAAATAAAAGGCCCTGACATATCTCCGTCAACAAAACAGTAAAAAACTTATAGGCGTCAGAATATGGTGACCCCAGGAAAATCCTTCATATTCAAAAAATTACATTTTTTTAGTAAACACAGTAAAACATAATAAAACTAATATTAATATGGTATCGGAATGACCGGCCGGACAAAGTTGCAATATGTCATTTTCAATGCAGAGTGAACGCAGTAAAAACAAAATCCAAAAAATAATCATAGCGCCCCAAAAATATTGATAACAGTTTATCAAAACATTATATGTACCCCAAAATGATGCTAAATTAAAGTAAAACTTATCATACAAAGAACAAACCCGCACTTTGCTATGTTGACAGAAAGATAAAAAAGTTATGGATTTGGGAAGGCAGAGAAGAAAAATATGAAAAAAGTGGCCAAGCATTAACATATAAACTACCCTGTGTCCTTAAAGGGTTAATCGCAAGACTCAGGACACCTGTTTTTGTGATCTGTGGGCATACTGTCTTACTGGTTGCTGCTCAGTGGGTGTATAGCCCCTCTATCTTTCTTCAGTAAGGGCATCTGACCTGTGTAGTCTCACCTTGGAGTCACGTTACATTATCAATCTGCATTATTATATTAATAACCTATAGATAATAGGAAAGAGACAGATGGAGGGGAGGTAGCCTGAAATCACATGACCGAGTCCTGTCTGGAAACATGATTCATGTGCAGGCCATACTTCCTTAGACTGAACATGGCATTGTAAATGGATCTAACTGCATCAAAATCAGTTATGAGGCATTGAGTTCTAGGATGGCCAGACCGCTACAGTACTGAACTGACAGCTCACTATGATGTACAAGGTCCATATACACAGCCATGTTCAGTCTGGGGGACTGGACAGGTCATGTCAATACATCATAATTTGCAAATAAATTCTTTAAAAATCAGACAATGTGATTTTCTGGATTTGTTTTCTCATTTTGTCCCTCATAGTTGAGGTCTACCTATGATGACAATTACAGGCCAGCCTTATCTTTTTAAGTGGGAGAACTTGCAAAATTGGTGGCTGACTAAATACTTTTTTTCCCCACTGTATAATAGAAGCAGAAAGTCCGCAGAGGAAAATTCTGCGGACTTTATGTGAAAAGTGTGAACTGAGATACATTTCCGCCAAGGTTTTTACCGCAGTGCTTCTTGGTTGCGGCCTGCTACATGGGGCCTTATCCTGAGGCATCCTGCACACGACCGTAGTAACTTTTACTGTCCTCAAATACTGATCCACAGACGTGGATCTACAAAAAGACTTGTACGACCCCCTACACTTGTCTGTTCTGCAGAAGTGGGCAAAATTAGGTCATGCTTCATCATTTGCGGTCCTTGTATACGGCATGGACACACAGCCACAAAAACTATGGCTGTGTATGTGGGCCCATAGGAATGAATGGATCCGTACTTTTATCCACAATGGCGGATAAAAGCTACAGTCGTATGCAGGAGGCTTTAACACTAGACTGCAGGATCTGACTACGCACAAGTTCTGTTTGTAGTGTGTAACTATAGGGACATTTTGATCTCCATAAGAACTATATACACAAAATGATAGATTTTCAATCAAACTTGTAGGCAAAGTTAACACGTTTTTTTTTTTTTTTATATGGAATGGTTGCAAAAGTGAATATATCTTAGTTTTAGAAAATCTGTGATGTGAACCATCATTTTGTTCCCAAATTTTTCTGCTTTCGTTGGTTATACAGCAGTTTATTATGCAGCCACTTGACCTCAGCTATTTGTTAGTGAACTTTGATGTGAATCTACTGTAGGTTTGTGCCAGTGGAGAAGCAGGAGAAGCAGACTTCTGCTGTGCAGTCACATTGTCAAGTGAAAGAAAGCTGCAACTATTTATACAATCCGCTTCTGTCTGATGTGTGTTCTATTGTCTAAGGCAATGTTTTGTATTATTAAATACCATCTGGAGCGTGTGGTCACCTCTTTCTACAGCTTTACACATCTTCCTGTCATTAGAGCAGCGCACAAATTCTTCAAGTGATTGTTTTGTTTTTCAGAATGTGTTCATATCCACTGGTAGTACAGGGATGCTGACAATGTATTGTGTGATAATTAATGGGTTAAATAATTATGTGCAGTACAGTTAATTATACTGATTAAAGGAAATGAGTCGCTAACAAAATAATAGGCTCTGTAGCCATTGAAATTATAGTGTCATATACTGCCGTTCAGAATGAGAAGAGGGTCTTGGCTTACGCACAGAATACCAGTGTCATCCTGGATCCACAATGTGATTTTTTTTTCATCTCTAAATGAAGCAATACTAGAATTTACAGACTTTTCCCAAGGGGTGATCCCAGAGACAGGCATAAAGGAGAGTGGATCCCATAACAAGAATAAAATGCACCCGATTCATATCACCATGCCATCCTCATACCAAGACTGGTCTGATTTATTCATACTCCTATCTATCAATTTCTTGCAGCACTTTAGGCCACTGCACTGTTTTCAACTTCTGCTACTTGATACTTTGGAAGTCCATGCAGAGAGGAAATCATTTGTAAGTTCACACTACCAATGTAAAGGAAAATGGGCAACCTAAGGAAGGGGCTAACATTTAACTGATTCCACAGTTTCCATCCCTCAGGAAATCAAGTACTTGTGACCTTACCCTTAAAGGGTTATCCACTTTAATAAAACTGATGACCTATACTTAAGATAGGCCATCAATTTCAGATTCAGGTCTATGGGACTCCACTGTAGACTGCAGTACTTAAAACTTCCACTATGAAAAACATGGTGAGTGAGCACTATGAGTCCTGGCATGTAAACAATGCACAGAGCTGAGGTCTCATAAAAACAGCTGATCTATAGAAGTCCTGAAAAGTGACTGGTTATCTTAAGGATACGCCAGTGATTTTATTAAAGTGGATATCCCCTTTAACCCATTCCTGCTTTGTACCATAAAAGTATGTTGTGGCATGAAAGTGGTTAACAAGGGTTGACATACTATTATGGATGTGCCCATGCCATTGTATGTAGGTGCCAACTGTATTTGATAGCTGACAGCCCACACTACTGCCTAGGGTAAGAGATAATTTTAATTTAAAGGGAGTCTATCACTGCCCCCAGCTACTTTAAACTGGTCCCTTAGTGCTGTAGATGCTGTTAGCAGAATAAAAACCATACCTTTCTTAAGTTTCAGAGCCCCAGGGATGCAGAGAAAAAGCACTTTTATCCTTTATTGAAATGAGGATCTCCCCCTGGGCAGTGTGATTTGATCATCCCAGTGTCAGTTGATCCTCCCACTGCCCAGGATGGGCGTGTTTAGTGATGATGCAGCAGTGCTCAGTAATAGAAGAAAATTCCCCCTGTACTCCAAGATCCTCATTTTAATAAGGAATAAAAGTGTTTTTCCCAGGCATCCCTGGGGCTCTGAAACTTAAGGTATAGTTTTTATTCTGCTAACAGCATCTACAGCACTATGGGAGTGGTTTAAAGTAGCTGGGGGTAGTGATAGACACTCTTAAAAAAAAAATAAAAATACATATATGCATTATGCAATCAAAAACAAAACTATGTTGACAGATATATATAACAGTTAAGATGGATATGAAAAAAGGTAGAGTTATTACATACAGATTTATCAAAGTTAACCTGTTTTTATCCTGTCACCAAACTTGTTGTAGAGTAGCATCTTACAGTCATTAATAAATCAGTGGGGCAGATCTATTTTGCCTTGTATGCCAGTTTTTGGGCATAAAAGGCATAAAAAGTTGCAATTTTTTTTAAGCAAATGGGGTTTTCGCACAAAAAAGTTTACAACTTTTTCTTTTTTTGTGCCGCCTTAGCTCCAAAGAGATAAGCAACAATGTTCTCGTTGCTCCAAAGAGCTAATTTGCATATTAACAAAACAGCAATATCTTGGCAATGTAGGCACTGATTCACAAGGGTAAAACACAGTTTTTTTAACCTAGCCTAGAAAGTAGCCATATCTTGCTAATTCCGGACAACCCTTTTAACAGTGACCATATTAGTTGCTTTTAGACGGACTCCGGTGCTACTGTGCACTCCCATTCCCTTGGCAATTTTCTTACTGCTATCGGTTTGGACAAAATACATTTTCCTTTTTCTGAATACAGGCCCAATGCATACATATAAGAAGTAGAAATATACATTGTTGCTGTTGTCTACATTACCAGGAAAATGTATCCCAACAATTTTCAATTTGTTATTTATCGAGGATTATACATGGACAGGAGAGGAAAACCTGCCGAGAGAGAAAATATTTCCCTATGCTACAGAAAGACATTTTGAAATATTGCTTATATAAGAACACCAGCTTCCCTCACTAAGTCAGGCAATCTGTGCTAAGACTATTCAATCCCCAGGTCTTATGCCTTGAAGGCAGTTTCGTAGATCCTTCCTTATCTCTATATAAAGGTTAATCTCACAGTCTGAATCCATTTTCATCCACAGATAGCAGGTGCAATGGAGGAAGCAATAGGTTTGAACATTGAAGGTGTAAAGAAGAGAATTTGTCATGGGGGCACTGGAGACCTGCCTAAATTTATCACTGGATCGAAGGTTTGTCTTGCTGTTCTGTAAGTTTGCCAAGTACTGTTGTATGTATTGTAAGTGGGCAGTGAAAAGGATACCATAGAATGCAATACACTAACTGTATTTGTATCTGTTCCTCTGAATCTGCCCCTTGTACTGCTATATGATTATAAAAATGAGTTGCTAGATAATTATGACATAGATACTGTAGATAGCTAGATAGATAGATAGATCAGAAAATTGTAAGGCCTAATGCACTGTATGGCTGTATTATGCTGTAGCTCTGAACAACTTCCAAGTTGAATGATGTTGTGAAAGGCTTTCCATGGACTACTGTGAGCATCTATAGCATCCAGCCAGTATATGCATCTGATTGTAAAGGACACCTGTCATGTAAATTTGGGAAACCATTTTACCAATACATCCTTATGGACTGGTGGCTTAGTGTTCCAAATATCCCTATAGATAGCCCTTCTGTGGCCAGGATTTAAAACAAAAAATAAAACCTTTGCTTACCTATTGATGAGTTTGATAAGGCTCATCAGACTCCTCTCTGGTGCTCCCAGCACATGCACCTGAGGTGTGGCGCATGCACAATGAAGCTGTATACTAATGTGATCAGCAGAACACCACAAAAACAAGGGTGAAGGGATCTTAGAACAGTGAAGGCTGTGCTGACAGCATCAACAAATGTTTATGTAGATCTGTGCTGATAGTAAATATGGGATGCTGCAGACTGAGTGGAAGGAAGGTCAGAAAATACGTAGAGTTATTAGTCAATGTGGCCGATTTATTAAGACTGGAGTTTTTAATACTAATCTTAATATCTCCTGCGCCACCGAAGGGCACGCCTCATTATGATGAGTTGCCAGCCTCCTCATAAAACAGGCACACCCTTTGCCAAGCTATGTGTCTGCGCTGAAACCTACGCCAGCTACCTATAGCTTATATATATATATATATATATATATATATATATATATATATATAAACAAAACAGGAGAAAAGATTAACTGTGGTGCACACCTCCCAGCATCCAATCCAGTACTTCCTAGTATACAATAAAAAACAAATGAAGGTAGCACTACGAAGTGTGGAATGTTGGTTTCCTTTTAGATACAGTGGGGAAAAAAAAGTATTTAGTCAGCCACCAATTGTGCAGGTTCTTCCACTTAAACAGATGAGCGAGGCCTGTAATTGTCATCATAGGTAGACCTCAACTGTGAGAGACAAAATGAGAAAACATATCTAGAAAATCACATTGTATGATTTTTAAAGAATTTATTTGCAAATTATGGTGGAAAATAAGTATTTGATCAATAACAAAAGTTCATCTCAGTACTTTGTTATATATCCTTTGTTGGCAATGACAGAGGTCAAACATTTTCTGTAAGTCTTCACAAGGTTGGCACACACTGTTGCTGGTATGTTGGCCCATTCCTCCATGCAGATCTCCTCTAGAGCAGGGATGTTTTGGGGCTGTCACTGGGCAACATGGACTTTCAACTCCCTCCAAAGGTTTTCTATGGGGTTGAGATCTGGAGACTGGCTAGGCCACTCCAGGACCTTGAAATGCTTCTTACGAAGCCACTCCTTCGTTGCCCTGGCGGTGTGCTTGGGATCATTGTCATGCTGAAAGACCCAGCCACGTTTTATCTTCAATGCCCTTGCTGATGGAAGGAGGTTTGCACTCAAAATCTCGCGATACATGGCCCCATTCATTTTTTCTTGTACACGGATCAGTCGTCCTGGTCCCTTTGCAGAGAAACAGCCCCAAAGCATGATGTTGCTACCCCCATGCTTCACAGTAGGTATGGTGTTCTTTGGATGCAACTCAGCATTCACTCTCCTCCAAACACGACAAGTTGTGTTTCTACCAAACAGTTCTACTTTGGTTTCATCTGACCATATGACATTCTCCCAATACTCTTCTGTAACATCCAAATGCTCTCTAGCAAACTTCAGACGAGCACAGATATGTACTGGCTTAAGCAGGGGGACACGTCTGGCACTGCAGGATCTGAGTCCCCGGTGGCGTAGTGTGTTACTGACGGTAGCCTTTGTTACGTTAGTCACAGCTTTCTGCAGGTCATTCACTAGGTCTCTGTGAAGAATATCGCCTCGCCCAGCCGCCTGGCACACCTGCGATCAAACTTCTTTCTTAACCTTCCACTCACACACCGTGAGTAGACCGGTTCATAGGATAAAACGAAACGAGCGATATACATTTTATATGTTTAATAACCCAAGTGGGTCGGTATGGATTAATAGCATATACAGAAATATACAATATTAATATGATCAAGCATAAACATACAAGCAAGAGAGCAATGATACAATACACCAAAATAAAAGGGAAATAAAAGATTAGAAATGATATCTGAGCACACAGCTTTGTCCTAGCTGTCTCTCTTCCATGCTCAACACAATAGACTCTCAGAAAACTCCCTACCGCCGTGTGAGACCCTCTCCAACCACACCCTTCACCTCCCCCAGCCAGGGCTGAAAACCAGTGAGACATAGTGTCCAGAGGTGTAACCTCACTTAGCATCACATTCCAACAAGTGGGCGAAGGTCTGGCATGAGCAAGTAAAAACACACTTCCAAGAAAGATACAAAAATTGAGGGGCTCATCATCACACCTCCCCCTTTTAGAGCGTGTCGGGGGGAAGGAGGAGCCTCCGTTCCTCTTCCACCCGCACCTCCGCAGCCTCACCCCGCCGGGAAAGGCCATCGGCATTGCCATGGGCCTGGCCAGGCTTGTGCCGGATGTCATAGTTGTATTGCTGCAGCACCAGGCTCCAACGTAACAACCGTCCATTCTGACCTGCAACACGTTTGATCCAGATCAGGGGGTTGTGATCCGTCACCACGGTGAAGTGGCGCCCATACAAGTAAGGCTGCAGATGCTGCAAGGCCCAAACAATTGCTAGGCATTCCTTCTCCACTGTGGCGTAGGCCACCTCCCGCGGCAGTAGCTTTCGGCTGAGGTACTGCACCGGGTGCTCTTGCCCCGCTGAGTCAAGCTGGCTCAGTACGGCACCGAGTCTGTAGGTGCTAGCGTCTGTCTGTAGCACAAGCGGACGTGACTCATCGTACGCCTGAAGTACAGGTGCGTTCGCCAGGGCCGCTTTCAGGGCTTGGAAGGAGTGCTCGCAAGCATCCGTCCACTGGACAGTTTGCGGCAACTTCTTCTTGGTGAGGTCCGTCAAGGGGGCGGCCAGAGCACTATAGTTCGGTACGAACTTCCTATAGTACCCTGCCGTACCCAGGAAAGACATCACCTGTCGCTTGGTCCGGGGGGTTGGCCAGGACGTGATTACCTCCAGCTTTTCAGGTTCTGGTTTCAGGGTTCCGCCCCCTACCCGGTGTCCCAGGTATTGGACCTCGCGCTTGCCCAGCTGACACTTTTCCGGTTTGATGGTCAAGCCCGCACTGTGGATCCGCCTCAGCACCTGTGCCAGGTGCTGTAGGTGTTCCTCCCAAGTGGAGCTGAAGACGGCAATGTCATCCAGGTACGCAGTGGCAAACCCTTCGCATCCCGTCAGCAGGGAGTTGACCATCCGCTGGAAAGTGGCAGGGGCATTCTTCATGCCGAATGGCATGACAGTGGACTCGTACAGTCCGAAAGGGGTGATAAAGGCCGATCGCTCCTGTGCCTGAGGGGACATGGGAATCTGCCAGTATCCCCGACTCAAGTCCATGATGGACAAGTACTGGGCCTTACCTAACCGGTCAAGCAGGTCGTCGATGCGCGGCATGGGGTACGCGTCGTCGACTGAAACCGCATTAAGTTCCCTGTAATCTACACAGAACCGGGTGGTCCGATCCTTTTTGGGCACGAGAACCACAGGTGAAGCCCATGCACTGTGAGAGGGCTGAATCACCCCCAGGTCCAGCATCTCGCCAATCTCCTTGCGCATCTGGACCTGTACCTCCGAGGAGACGCGATATGGCGACCGCCGGATAGGGGCATGATTCCCGGTATCCACATGGTGAATGGCCTGGTCAGTCCTCCCGGGCTTCGCAGAGAACAGACCAGGTAGGGAGTGCAAGACTCCATCCAGCTGGGCCTCAGCCAGCAGGGGGTTCACCTGTGCCTTCTTGTTGGACCCAGTCTCCTGAAAATGAGCAAGCAAGTCAACAAGGTCTTCTTCTTCCCCCTCCTCTAGCAGACTGCATACCGGAAAGGCACTAGTTCCCGGTCATGATGATCCTTCATCATGTTGACATGGAAGACCTTATGCCTGTTCCTGCCTGGATCAACAGTGACCAGGTAGCTGACGCTGTTGACCTGCTGGTGCACGACGTATGGACCGGTCCATTTCGCCTGAAGCTTGTCCTGGGGCTCAGGGACTAGGACCCATACTTTCTGCCCCGGCTGGTATGTTCTCTCACGGGCATTCTGATCATACCAGCGCATCTGGTCAGCCTGAGCCTGGACCATGTTGTCATGCACCAGCTGCGCCATAGCCTGCATTTGGTCACGGAATCGCAGGACATACTCCACGACTGGCACACCTTGGATGGCCTTTTCTCCTTCCCAGGACTCTTTCACAAGAGTTAGGGGCCCACGTACACGTCTCCCGTACAAGAGCTCAAAGGGGGAGAACCCCGTTGAGGCTTGAGGCACCTCCCGGTAAGCAAACAGCAGGTGCGGGAGATAAGGCTCCCAGTCGCGCCCGTGGGACTCGACTAACATCCTGAGCATCTGCTTCAGGGTGCCATTGAACCGTTCACACAGGCCATTGGTCTATGGGTGATACGGGCTGGACACCAGATGTTGCACCTCTGTTACCTTACACAGGCCTTGCATCAAATCAGACATGAACTGGGTACCTTGGTCTGTGAGCATCTCTCTGGGAAATCCAACACGGGAGAAGATGCCTACCAGAGCCTTGGCCACTACATCAGCCCGGGTGGAAGACAGCGCGACAGCTTCCGGGTAACTAGTAGCGTAGTCTACTACCGTTAATATGAAACGTTTCCCGGTGCGACTGGGAATGGACAGGGGTCCAATGAGATCCACAGCCACCCGCTGGAAAGGTTCGGTTATGATGGGCATAGGTATCATTGGTGCTTTGGAGCCTTGCCCCGCCTTGCCCATCCTCTGACAAGTGTCACATGAACGGCAATATTTAGCTACATCTGTCCCCATCTTAGGCCAGTAGAATAAGTGGCTGAGGCGAGCCTTGGTCTTAGCGATCCCCAGGTGGCCTGCCAGTGGAATATCATGAGCAATCCGCAACAACTCCACCCGGTAGGGTTGGGGTACCACCAAATGTTTCTCCCTGAGCTGACTTTCTTTTCCCTTTGTGGGGATCGTTTCCCGGTACAACCTCCCTTGCTCCCAGTACACGCGGTCCTTGTCCGACTCCAAGGGAGGTTGATCGGCACGCTCCTTCAATGCGCCCAGACTGCGGTCAGCTTGGACAGCGTCCCTGAACTCCTGACTGGAACCAGACAGAAGAGATGTGCATGTCACATACCCACCGGGCTCCTCCGGCTCCAGTGTGGGGAGGTTAGTCATGGCGGTCTCAGTGCCCTCTCCGGGTGACAGAGGGAACGGCTCAGGGGTCGGAGTGCCTTCCACCCCTCTAGCACTCTGGCTGCGGGTTACCATCGCAACACCAGCAGTCCGTCCCTCATCCGGATCGGCCCTGAGATCCCCGTGACCCACCTGACCACCTGGCACATTGTCATCAGTTGGGGTTGCCCCCAGCATCTCCGAAGAGCTACCCTGTAAATCTGCAAGGCAAGAATTATCAATTACATTGGCATTGCATTCATTCATTGATTCACAGTGAACTGCATGGGTGACTGGCTCAGCCCGGGTCACACTGAGGGGGCCAGCTTCACCCGCAGATGTGGGCGGGGCTACAGCCAGGTCAGCATTCCACAATGCCTCATTCACAGGCTCACTGATTACTTTAGCTGGACACACAGCAAGGGGAGACAGGCTGCAGACCCCTCCCTCTGCTTGTGTCTGCATCTGGGTGACAGGCTCCACCACCACATTAAAATCATCCTTCAGTACAGGCATTTTGTCACAGCGAGGTGGGGCTACTCCTACCCCATATTGGGACACGAAGGGCCCCAAATCTCTTCCCAATAGTACATTGGCAGGCAGATCAGACATTAGCCCCACATCACGCATCCCTTTTCCCGCATCCCAGTCTAAATGGACGCAAGCCATGGGCACAGTTACGCGTTCTTGTCCAATACCCTTCAGGGTCAGAGTTTTTCCAGGGATAATACTGTCCGCAGGGACCAAGTCAGGTTGCACCAGAGTAACATCCGCCCCAGTGTCCCGAAATCCCATGACCACTTTACCCCCCACAATGACCTGTTGACGGTTGGCATCGGATTGCAACCCCTCCCTCCTCACCAAGTATACAAATGGGCCAGCTGCCGTGGCTGGGGAAACAGGGGGGTTCTTAGAGCGGTTGGGGCACTCCGCCTTGAAATGTCCTGGCTGGTTACAGGCATGACATCGCCGGACCTCTCCTTGGGATTTAGAGGTGGTCCCTGGGGCACCCAGAATTCTTGGGACAGGGGAAGTAGAGGGGGCACCCTGGACAGAGTTTGTCTTACCCCACTTGGAGACCGCAGGCTGTGGTGAACTCCAGCTTTGCCCCTCCTTCCCGCTTGGGGGTCTCTGCAGTGTGGCTCCTCTCTTGATCCCTTGCTCCCTGGTGGACAAATAGTCGTCAGCAATCTCTGCAGCCTTGTCTGCTGTTTTGGGTTTCCAATCACACACGACCTCTAGAGGGCAAACCTGGAGAAATTGTTCCTTTATCATAAGATCCCCAATTCCCTCAAACGTGGTGACAGTAAGTCCTTTGATCCACTGCCAGAATGTAGCCTGTAAGTGGTGCAGAACATCTGCATAGCTCTCTGTGGGACCCCGCTGGATATTCCGGAACTTTTTGCAGTACACCTCCGGCGTGAGCCGGTATCTCCGGATCAGCGCCGCTTTGATGGTCTCATAGTCCGCGTCCTCTGGTAAGTTTGTGGAAACATCCAGGCCTTTTCCCTTCAGCCGGGGAGACAGGTAACGGGCCCATTCTGCCTGGGGAATATGATGCTGCTTACACACCCTCTCAAATCCCCGCAAGAATGAGTCCAAGTCCCCGTTATCTTCCAAGATTGGAAAGTCCTCGGATCGGATCTTTAGTGCTCGGGCTCCTGGAGTTTGTGCAGGGGAAGGTTGCACCTGCTGGCGAAGTTCCAGCTTTTTTAGCTCAAGCTGATGCACACTCTCCGCCTAGCGTTTACGGGCCTCTCGCTCAGCCTCTCTCTCAGCCCAACGCTCTGCAGCAGCTTGGTACTGGTGAATCACCTCCAGACGGGTGCTATAGTCACTGGCGTCTATATGCTGTAAGGCCATTTGCAAGTATAAGTCCGTTACCCCCACAGAACTGGGGTTACTGGTCCCTCCAGGCACAGTTACCTCTGGGGTCCGGGCACCTGCGGAACCGTCTGGCATGGTGATGTTTTCTGGGGCCAGCCTCTCAGAACTCTGCTCCGCCTCCTGCATGGCTATGGTAGCTTCCATATCCGCCATCTCCTGGAGTTCAGCAGCAACCAAGTCCTGCAGACGTTTGGTTATGCTTCTGGTCCCACCAGCCATCCACTGGAAGCCGTTGCCAAATAAAAGATAGGACAGAAAAAAGAAGAAGGGAGGGAACAGTACTGTACCAAACTTTCACCGTATTTTAAGCTTGATCTCATACCGCGCTCGTTCCATAGGATTGCTGCAATCCCCAGTGTCTGCGTGATACCACACCCACACACTGTTATCCTAAGATCCCACAACGCTGCCACCACTGTGAAGAATATCGCCTCACCCAGCCGCCTGGCACGCCTGCGATCAAACTTCTTTCTTAACCTCCCACTCACACACCGTGAGTAGACCGGGTCATAGGATAAAACAAAACGAGCTATATAAATTTTATATGTTTAATAACCCAAGTGGGTCGGTATGGATTAATAGCATATACAGAAATATACAATATTAATATGATCAAGCATAAACATACAAGCAAGACAGCAATGATACAATACACCAAAATACTGTAAAAGGGAAATAAAAGATTAGAAATGATACCTGAGCACACAGCTCTGTCCTAGCTGTCTCTCTTCCATGCTCAACACAATAGACTCTCAGAAAACTCCCTACCCCGGTGTGAGACCCTCTCCAACCACACCCTTCACCTCCCCCAGCCAGGGCTGAAAACCAGTGAGACATAGTGTCCAGAGGTGTAACCTCACTTAGCATCACATTCCAACAAGTGGGGGAAGGTCTGGCATGAGCAAGTAAAAACACACTTCCAAGAAAGATACAAAAATTGAGGGGCTCATCATCACAGTCCCCCTGTGTGGTTCTGGGATTTTGCTCACTGTTCTTGTGATCATTTTGACCCCACGGGGTGAGATCTTGCGTGGAGCCCCTGATCGAGGGAGATTATCAGTGGTCTTGTATGTCTTCCATTTTCTAATTATTGCTCCCACAGTTGATTTCTTCACACCAAGCTGCTTGCCTATTGCAGATTTAGTCTTTCCAGCCTGGTGCAGGTCTACAATTTTGCGCGCTGCAGCAAAAAAGTGCTGCGGGAAAAACCGCAGCGGCAGCACATGGTAGTTTTTCCCACAGTGCTTTTCACAGAAAGTCCAAATAGGTTTCCTCTGCGCACTTTCTCCTTCCATTATACCTATATGGAAACCGCCGGCGTTTCCGTAGATATAATTGACATGTTGCAATTTCTAAAATCACAACTGTTCGCTAGAATCCCATCCACTTTGCAGGGACTGTAAACCGCTGTGGTTTTTGCTGCGGCTTTTCTGCCATGGCTAAACTGCGGTATTTACGCCATGTGGGGCCCTGGCCTTAGAGTATGACTCTGGATCTTACTTGCCCTGTGTTCACATTGTAGACCTGTTCCGGGTCCGAGAGGTATTTTTATTGCCTTGTGTTCACATTTGTAGACCTATTCTGGGTCCAAGAGAGCTATGTCTGTTTTGTGTAGGTCCACCTGAATTAGGTCGCCTTGTCAGGGCAGGTGGGCTTCCTACTTTTTGATTAAATATGTATAACAAAGAACCTCTAATTTATATATGTAGTCTAAAGACCATATTCGTTTATCTATATGTGCCAATAATAACAGCAATGTCGTTTTCATCTCTATTCTATATATGTCCTGGTGCTGTGTTACAGAGTGCTGCATCATTTTTGTATTTGTAGATAGATAGATAGATAGATAGATCATTCCTTAACTTGATGTTATCAATAATATTCATGTGTATGAAGAAGTGTATGCATAATATATCAGAAAGTCTGTATGTGTATAGAAAGTCTGCTAGTGATATAAATATACAATGGCTGCAATACATCATTAACAAAGCAAGAACTGCATTGCATTGCATGATCTTTTGCTGCTCAGTATGTGTAACCTGGGATTTCAGTGGCATTATCGCTTAGGATGGTAAGATTACACCACAGCAGATGGTGACACATTTAATGACACTCGTAATTAATACTTCTGTTGACTAAATTTATGTTCCAGTAAAATTCTAATAATGTAAAGTTTGTAGCAGAAAACCACAAAAACAAGGATGAAAGAGTCTCGGAGCAGTAAAAGCTATGCCGACAGCAACAACAAATATGTTTATGTAGATCCGTACTGCTTGAAAGTATGAGTTGCTGCAGACTGAGTGGAAGGAAGGTCAGAAGGTACATAGTGTTATTAGTCAATGTATCCATGGCAGCTGAATGCTTTTAAATACATATTTCCTTCAACATTATTTTGCTAAGCAGGTCATTGTTTTTCTTTACAACATAATCCTAGCGCTTAGCTCTGTACAGTTTAGGTATGTGGATGGGTAAACAGAGGAGGAATGGAAAATAAGGCTTTACTGAACAATTAAGGCTACATTCACACTGCCATGAAAAAAGTACTTTTTTCACTTCCAAGTGCACACCCAAGGATAATCCGACTTTACAGATCCCTCATAGACACGAGTCCATGAACTCTTGAACTTTGTTTTAATTCTTTTCCCATCTTCCAAGAGCAATAACTTTTTAATTTTTCCATCAATATAGTTTTATGAAGGCTTTGTACCAGTCAGTTTTCCATATAAAGTATTGTGAAATTAGAAAACATTTAATTGTGAGGTGGATTGGGGAAAAAAGGAATTCTGCCATCATTTTCTGGGATTTTTTGTTTTTGCAGCATTAACTGTGTGGGTAAAATGAAATGATAAAAGAGGACCTTTCACCACCTGCACCAACTCAAGTTCTTTGCATATGTTAATAGGCACTGCTCCACTGATTTTGGCACAGTTAGAATTTTTACTCTATCCCCCACCATTCCCCAGTAATCAGTGCTGTTAGTTTTGGTGCCTGATATGCTGCTTAGCCTCGGTACTGTCAGGATGGAGGTGTCAGGCAGGAGCAGGCAAGGGGTGTGATTCTGAGCTCCAATCAGAGGTGGACAGTGTCACGGCTCAGAATCACACCCCTTGTCTGCTCCTGTCTGACACTGCCCTCCTGACAATAGAGAGACTACATAGTATATGAGGCACCACAATTATCAGCTCTTATTGCTCAGGAATGGTGGGGGCTACAGAAAAAATACCAACTGTGCCAAAACAAGTGGAGCAGTGCTTATTAAATGATGCAAAGAGCTGGACTTGTCAGAGGAGGTGAAAGGTGGTGAAAAGTGAAAAAATTGCTTTGCATCGCTATATTCCTACACCCATAAATTTCTTGCATCCATGTTTCTGTTCAAGTGCTCACTTCGTGCGGAACAAGCTGATAATTCTATTTTTGAGGTGGGGGGGGTGAGTGGTATCCAAAAATCTACTGTATATGTACAGCGGCCTAGTTTTATGATAGGCTGTCAGTGTTAAGGTTCCAGAAAATCCATTGAGACCAGGGCCACATGTGGCATAGTCATAGCAGGTTTACCATTGGTGGAATCCATCAACACACTGGTAAAAAACTACTAGAGTTGGAAGGTTGGAAATTGGCCGAGCTGTGGGGGTAAAGCAGAGGTATGGGCAGATCCACTGCGAGATGATAGCCACAGTGAACCCTCCACATATGGCCTTAGCCCTAAATCCAAAAATATACTACTAGTCATAGGAACAAAATACAGAAAAGAATTTTAATACTTTCTATTTTTCAAAGCAATTCTTTTTTTACAGACTATTTTCCACAACTGCCTAAAACTGTACTGCACTGTATTGTATTGTATATAACTGGATGGATATAGATACATATATTATTAATTATACAGAACTACATTAGTTATATAGTAACCCCTTCCCAATGCATCCATTTTTTCGTTTTTTACTCCCCACCTTCCAAAACCCATAACATTTTATTTTTCCCTACACAGAGCTGTATGATGGATTATTTGTTTGTGGGACAAACTGTATTTCATAATGATACCATTTAATATTCCATACGATGTTCTGGGAAGCTGGAAAAAAAATTCAGAATGGGGTGGAATTAGAAAAAAATTGCATTTCCTTATGGGTTTTGTTTTCACACTATATAGGTAACATATATTCTGCATGTTGTTATTTTTAAAGCAATATAACATTTATATAGTTTTTGTTATGTTTACACACCTTAACAAAAATCCAAAGCTTTGAAAAATAAAAACAATCCTTTGGGTTGCCATATTCTGATACCCATAAGGCATCTTGTTTTTACCAGGCCAGTTGTACTTTTTATTCATACTACTTTGGGGAAATGTATGATGTTTTGATCACTTTTTATTACATTTTTTGAGACATGATCCTAGGGGTCTGATCAACAGTACAATAAACTGCAGTACTTATGTATTACAGTATAATGAGAATCCAAATACGACAGCCTGTAATAGAAATATAATAAAGATAGGCATGGGAGCCTTCAATACATTCCCAGCTCTCATGGATACAGGTAATATAGGCCCCTCAATCCCAGGGAAGCAAATGTGGTGGCACCCATGCACTTCTGGTCATCAGGAGCCTTGGTCACATTTGACCGAGTAATGCCCCCAATCAGAGAGATCTCTGATCATGGGCATTGCCACTGGATCCCCACTGTGTAATACAGCAGTGACCCAATAGCTTTGGCACCTGCTCTGGTCTTCAACAGGTTCCATATTTAAAGTGCTGTCATCTGCTGTACTATTATGTCAGATGTCGGCAAGGGGTTGAATTTGTCTGTGTCAGAATTGATGAAATATTGGCAGCTTGGATTTACACAATGGTAAAGAGATATATGTGTCCTCATTATGCTCATGTGAAATTGGGCTTGAAACAGTTCCTGGTCTATTGGTCTACCCAAAACACATTTAACCCCTTCCCACTGCAGCCATTTTTCAATCTTCATTTTTTAATGCCCACTTTCCAGAAGCCATAACTTCATAACCGTATAAGGGCTCAACTTTTGTGAGACAAATTGTAATTCATAATGGTACCTATTAATATTCCATATAATGTATTGGGAAGCTGGAAAAAAATGGGGTGGAATTAAAGAAAAATTGTGTTTGTGTCACTTTCTTATGGGTTTTGTTCTTACGGCATTCACTGTACAGCTATATGTTCGTTACATGTATTCTGCGGGTCTTTATGATTACTATGATACCAAATTTATATAGTTTTTGTTATGTTTTAACACCTTAAAAAACTCCAAAACTTTGAAAAAAAAACATTTTCTTGTAGTCGCCATATTCTGACATCCATAACTTTTTATATTCTGTATACGGCACTGCATAAGGCATCTTTTTTTTTCGGAGCCAGTACTTTTTATATATACCATTTTGGGGAATTTCTGATGTTCTGATTGCTTTTGTTTAAATTTTTTGGGAAGGCGAAATAGCAAAAAATTCAGTGATTTGCCCATTTTGATTGTTTTTCCCGCTACAACATTCATACTTTTATATGTTTGTAATTCAGCTATTTTCGAATACCTAACTTTTTATGTTTGGTTTTGTTTGGGGTAATTTGAGTTTTTAGGTTTTATACAACTTTTTTTTTTATTTTTGTTGTTTTATTAGCCCCCCTGGGAGCAGGAACCTGCGATCATTAGATCGCATGTCCCATAGACTGCAATACAACTGTATTTCAGTCTATGGGGAAATTACTATGCCTCTATTGAGCCGTGCCGTGAGTGAAGACAGACCATTTTCATAGTAAATGGCCGGCTCCCGCAATCTCACCACACGGGAGCCTTCCTGCACCAAAAAAGTTAAATGGGCGATGGGGACTTGTAATACGGGGCACCCAGAGGGGGTCAGGGAAAATGTGAAGTGAAAATGCCTGCGAACTCTGATCACGAGCATTAGCATCAGGTCTTTGCTCTATAGAACAGCAAAGAAATGGTGGCTATGGCAGCCGCTCTTCTTCAGAGTGGTACAGCAGCTGTCAGGAAGGGGTTAAGGCCACTTTCACAAAGTCAGTATTTTGCATCAGTATTTATAAATCAAAACCTGGAGGAGGTCCAAAATACAGATGATTACAAATCTTTCCATTATACAACTGTATCAGAAATGCAGCAGGGATAGAGTATGTGGTAAAATGCCAAAAGTTTCAGTAAAGTAGAAATAAATATAATTGTCATTCAGGTTGCGACAGAATTGTTTTATACAAACACCCTCTGAGGATTTATCTTCAAATATGTTTTTCTTGATCTAAATAACTTCTAGAAGAACTAAGTCAGCGTATTTCCTCAGTTAATTAGGCTACAACAGAAATGAAATAAGTCCCCTGATCCCTTCCATTTTTAATTGTATTTCATTGCCAGTGTTATATAGGCCCTGGGTGGCAGCACATTGCTACATGGTGTAATTAATCTTGCTGTGTTTATGAAAATGTATCACTTGTACTAAAAGTTTTAAAGGGGAATTTAGCCAGACCTGGATTTATACTCTGTGCCCTCGCTGGCCACTATTTCAATAGCAACCCAATGTTTCTGCATTGCCTATGTTAAAAATGCTAATTTTGAATACTAAAACGTGTGACTGCTGAGACCAGTGATTGGCCACAGCGGTTACCTGAGCCTCATCACTTCCGGCACAGCCAGTCCTGGCAATGGGTGGGGAACAGGGGACGTACTGCCTATACAGGGGGTAGGTGAGTATCACTTTTTTAATTTTACACCACTTCAAGCCATCTCTGAGTTTTCTATTTATCCTGGAAAACTCCTTTAATGGCATGTCTGGAGAGCCAAATAGAGAATGACTACAAACAGTCTTTTCTGTAATGCTCAGCCTATTCATGAATTATACAGTGGCTTGCAAAAGTATTCATACCCCTGGAACTTTTTAACATTTTGTCACCTTACAACCACAAACTTAAATGTATTTTATTGAGATTTTAAGTGATAGACCAACACAAATTAGCAGATAATTGTGAAGTGGAAGGAAAATGATACATGGTATTCAAAATGTTAATCAAATAAAAATCTGAAAAGTGTGACATGCAAAAGTATTCAGCCCCCTGTACTCTGATACCCCTAAATAAAATCCAGTGCGCACAATTATTTGTTTATTTTATTTATTTATTATGCTTACTTTTATAGCGCCATCATATTCCGCAGCGCTTTACAGACGTTGACAGTCACTGTCCCATATAGGGTCACAATCTACATTCCCTATCAGTATGTCTTTGCCTTCAGAAGTCACTTAATGAGTTAATAGGGTCCAGCTGTGTGTAATTTCGTCTTTGTATAAATACACCTGTTCTGTGAAGGCCTCAGTGGTTTGTTAGAGAACACTAGTGAACAAACAGCATCATGAAGACCAGGGAGCTCACCAGACAGGTCAGAGATACAGTTGTTGAGAAGTTATAAAAACATATCCCAAGCTTTGAGCATCCCAAGGAACATAGTTCAATCCATCATCCAAAAATGGAAAAAGTATTCTACAAATGCAAACCTACCAAGACATGGCCGTCCACCTAAACTAACAGATCAAGCAAGGAGAGCACTGGTCAGAGAAGCAGCCAAGAGGCCTATGGTCACTCTGGAGGAGCTGAAGAAATCCACAGCTCAGGTGGGAGAATCTGTCCACAGGAAAACTATAAGTTGTGCACTCCGCAAATTTGGCCATTATGGAACAGCCGCAAGAAGAAAACTATTGTTGAAAGAAAGACATAAGAAGTGCCGTTTGCAGTTTGCCACAAGCCATATAGGGAACACAGCAAACATGTGGAAGAAGGTGCTAAGGTCAGATGAGACCAAAGTTGAACTTTTTGGCCTAAATGCAAAGCGCTTTGTATGACGGAAAAGTAACACTGCTCATCACTCTGAACACACCATCCCCACTGTGATACATGGTGGTGGCAGCATCATGCTGGGGGGAGGCTTTTCTTCAGTAGGGACAGGGAAGCTGATCAGAGTTGATGAGAAGATGGATGGAACTAAGTATGGGGAAATCCTGGAAGAAAACCTGTTGGAGACTTGAGACTGGGAAGGAGATTCACCTTCCAGCAAGACAATGACCTTAAACATACAGCCAGAGCTACAGTGGAATGGTTTAGATCAAAGAATATTCATGTGTTAGAATGGCCCAGTCAAAGTCCAGACCAAATTCCCATTGAGCATCTGTGGCAAGACATGAAAATTGCTGTTCACAGACGCTCTCCATCTAATCTGGCTGAGCTTGAGCTATTTTGCAAAGAAGAAATGGCAAAAATCTCAGTCTCTAGATGCACAAAGCTGGTAGAAACAAACCCCAAAAGAATTGCAGCTGTAATTGCAGCAAAAGGTGGCTCTACAAAGTATTGATATAGGGGGGCTGATTACTTTTGCACGTCACACTTTTCAGATTTTTATTTAATTAAAATTTTGAAAATCATGTATCATTTTCCTTCCACTTCACAATTATCTGCTACTTTGTGTTGGTTATCACTTAAAATCTAAAAAAAAATGCAGTTAAGTTTGTAGTTGCGAGGTTCCAGGGGTATGAATACTTTTGCAAGGCACTGTATAAACAGCCCATTGATTTAATTGGACAACATGTAATGCTCACAATGTTGGCTTGTGCCCTGCTTGCTACTTTTTATGACAGTGGGTGGAGACCAAGATGGGCCATGGCAGGGACGCCTCAACCAGACAAATTTACTATAACTCACACCAGAAAACTGGCATGAATTATACCTGAAAGATTTGTTAGTTCCTGGCCGGAGCCTCTTAATAATTCAGGCACATCTCACACCAGATGGGGACTTCATGAAGACTGGCATGCATAATGCCAATCTTAATAAACTTAATCCACTATGATTATCTTATTTTTTTCAGGATCCTTCTAGTAAAAATGGATTGCAAAAGGATATAATGGGGGAATTGATCAGTGCATCTACGTCAGTTTTCAGATGTGTGATAATGTGGCACATTTTTGACACAAAGCCCGCTCTGCTGCTCTCTCACCACTTTCCGTGAGTGGGCCGGGATGGGGACACTTCCACCCAACACATTTATTATAACTCATGTCAGTTTTCTGCCAGTACCTGACTGGCATAGGAAACTCCAGTCTTAATAAATCTGCCCCAATCTGTTTAATGTACTCTTTCAGATTACTCCAAAATTGCAATAGGGTGTCCCAACTCTACTCAGAGATGACGTAGCAGTAGAAGTGTAATGTGTATTGTATGATGACTACTTTAGTTCCAGACTGAAATACTGTTTTATCGATAGTAGATAAAACACTTTTCAGAAATAACAATGCATTGCGGGCTTTGGTATATGGCTCCTTTAAGAGTCTAAGTCCTCAATTGGAGTAACACAGTCTTTAATCTCAAATTTGGACGACACAGTCTCTCTCTTAACTGTTCCATTAGTACATTAGGTGTCTCCTGCTACAGAACTGATTTCTGTGTAAATTTTTGTCACCTGCTACCTTGCATGCTTCCCTATTGACTTTCCAATCCTTTTGATCTCTTGCTTTGAGATCCACACCTTGGCACCCAGGGACTTGGAGTTGATGCAAACAGCGCTGTTTCTCTGTACTTGTGGCTTTCTGTTATTCGGCTGCTTGTCTTCCTTTTTCTCAGACCTCTGCACCACAATAGTCTCTGCTTCACACTCCACTACACATAGCTCACAGGATCATGTCTCATATCAGATTTTTCCTACTTCCCATGTTTCACAAATGCTTTTCCCAGGGACCAGTATCTCTCCTGTAGTGCCCTTTAGCACAGGCTATCGCAGCATCATTACTGGGATTTACTATATAAGTATGAGAATATGGATCAACATCTAGTTAGAATATGTGTATCTACCTCTACAGCAGTAGATGTGACACTTGCCCTTTAAATATTTTTATATACTTTCTGCTTATGACAATTACTTTTTCTTTGTATGTTGTAAACAAGATTGATTTTTTAATTTTAAGGGTGATGGTTTGGAGATCATCCATGCCTCGGCTTTAGCCATAAATTCACACGGCATTGGAGAGAAACCTTGATGAGTTTACTAATAATTTTTAAGACCCTCTAAAATAATAGCCTAACATTGTCGCAGAAGAACATCTGAAATAATCAGGGAGAATGTTCCTTACAAAAGAGAGATAAGAAATATATAATGATTTTCTGCTAGTTTAAGAGTAATAGCTCTGTGCAGTGTATACAAGATACCGAGATTACAGTTCTGAAATTGTGTAATCGCACAGATGCCACATGTACTTATGAGCTCAGTAAATCACTGCCTGATCTGAATTGGTATCATATAGAAAATAGTGAAGGCCCACTGTCCTATTGCAATACTAAACAGTCTGGTTTTTGCATAAAAAAAACACAACAAAACAGCATTACTTCTGTAAGTGCAATAACCTTTATGTATCATCATATATAGATATCACGCTTTTTGTTTTATTGGAATGGAAGCAGCTGCCTATATTTCTGTAAGTACTGGGCCCACTACTATTTGGGAAACATTGTGGCTTGTACTGTTTGGAGAAATTGTTTGGTACTCTTTTAGATCATTGTGGCTGATACTTTTTATGAAGCATTATATCTGGGAATATAGGGTAAGCACAAAATCTGGTGCCTAAGGCTAAGGCCCCACGTAGTGAGCCGCAGTCAAAAAGTGCTGCTGGAAAAACCACGGTGGAAACGCATCATGGTTTTTTCCGCAGTGCTTTTCACAGAAAGTCCGCAGAGTTTTCCTCTCCGGACTTTCTGCTTCTATTATACAGTGGGGAAAAAAAAGTATTTAGTCAGCCACCAATTGTGCAAGTTCTCCCACTTAAAAAAATGAGGCCGGCCTATTATATGTATACGGAAAACCCAGCGTTTCCATAAGTATAATTGACATGCTGCGATTTACGATAACGCAACTGTTTTTGAAATCGCAGCACATTTCAGCCGCGGATATTTTTCTGCAATGTGTGGATGGGATTATTCAGAATTCCATCCACTTTGCAGGTACTGTAAAACAGTGCGGCAAAATCACGTTGTTTACGCTATGTGGGGTCCCGGCCTTATAAGGTTTCTGTGGCTGTTAGTATTATGAGGCTATCACTGTTTGGGGCATCTTAACTAGCAATGTTTGGAGCTATTATTTTGGGTAGTGTTAAAAGGCACTTTTTTTGGATGGCACTGTGGCTTGCCCTTTTAGCTTTACTGCGATTAGCCTTGCAGAGGTTCCATGTACTGAGCTGACATTATATTTAACCCCTTAATGACGCAAGGCAGTTTGTACATTAATTCTCAGCGACTTTTTTCATATTTTTTTCATATTTTTTTATTAGTATCCAATAATAAACATGAATCTGGACACACAATTCACAAACAATACAAGTGTAAGTACAATATGGGGAAAGACTTGTAAAGTCAAATATAGTACCAGTAACCAAAAAGGGCATGGTGGTAATGGAAATAACAATGCGCTGATGCAAATATCACATATAGAATCACAAGAATAATGCTCTCAGAGGTGTAAAGATATGACAAGGTGAAACATAAATTCTACCTGAAAATTACCCTAACCCAGTGGCATAACTAGGAATGGCTGGGCCCCAAGGCAAACATTTAACATGGAGCCTCCCCCCCCCCGCACAAACTGCATTCCTGCGCACGCTATTATGCCCCATAGTGGCCCCTGCACACAGTATTATGCAGCATAGTGGCCCCTGCACACAGTATTATGCCCCATAGTGGCCCCTGCACACAATATTATGCAGCATAGTGGCCCCTGCACACAGTATTATGCAGTATAGTGGCCCCTGCACACAGTATTATGCCCCATAGTGGCCCATGCACACAGTATAATGCCCCATAGTGGCCCCTGCACACAGTATTATGCCCCATTGTGGACCACCTATGAACGATTATTATTCTCTGGGGTCCTTTCAGACCCCAGAGTATAATGATCGGAGACCCAGGGTAGGATACAAACATAAAAAAACAATGCTTCTTACCTCTACCTAGCTCCAGTGCACTCCAGTGTGCTACTTCGGCCATCTTCAATGTTGGACCGGATCTCGCGTGAGCCAAGCCGGCGTCGCAACGTATAATGACATCGGCTGACGTCTGGGACGTCACCAAACAGGCCCGAAGCCTGCAGAGCGTAGGAGAGGTGAGTTACAGTGGTTTTTATGTTCCCTCACCTTCCCTAGGACCCCGATTGTTATACACCGGAGTCTGAAAAGATCCTGGAGTATAATGATAGCAGTGTTTATGGGATTTGCAGTAGCGGCTGCCACAAGGCTCCGGGCCCCATAATGTTCTGGGCCCTGTGGCAGCCGCTACTGCTGCTACCCTGGTATTTACGCCCCTGCCCTAACTAGAGAGAGAGGATCAACAATTGACAAAACCCACAAACAATAGAGGCCCAACTGAATATGTGATATGCAGATAAAAAGGATTACTTATCCACACCATGCAGACGCCCGACACGCGTTTCGCCTATACCCAAGTCTTTGTCCCTGTTTGTTTTTAAATTATTATTTTACTTAATTTACTTCTTATTTTTTGTATATTTATTTATTTATTTATTTATTTATTTATATTGAGCCCCCCATAACATTATATTAACATTACATTGCTCCTCTAGGACCCAGCAACTTCTACTGAGTCAGAAGGGTGCTATGAAAGCTGCATCATGGTGGCTTTCATAGCTGTATACACAGTTCTCATTGAGCGATGTACACAGTGATCAGGAAGGAAAGGATGGTAATAAATTCTCCCTGCTTTCTATATAGGAGCTCCAGCTGAAGTTACAGTCGGCTTCTCAGTTCTGTTCTTGCAGGGTCAATAGCGCACTGCCCAGACATCTAAAGTTAATTGAGGGTGTGCTCCACCACCCAATGAAGATGCTAGGCTGTAAGCCAGCTGACAGCGCAGGGATATTGGCAGCCGAAACTTACGGACCAATATCTCTGGAACTGAGGAACCTATTCGGCTTTGTAATGTTATATAATATGCCCTGTCTTAGAGGATATGAAAGGTCCTCTGGATTTTGTGTTAAGCAAAATTGTACTATGGAAAACAAAAAACTAAAATTATTCAACATTAAATTTATGATAACCAGTGAAATTATTTTATTTCATATTTTGTCTAAAACATTTTCAGCATTTCATAGAACGCCAGCATTTTACACTTTGCCTATAATACCTATACAGTCTATGCTAACAAAGTTGTCCTCTTGTTTCATTAGGTAACTTTCCACTTTCGGACTTTAAAATGTGATACTGATAGAACTGTTATTGATGACAGCAAGAAAGTTGGCGTCCCAATGGAAATTATTATTGGCAACATGTTCAAGCTGGAGGTTTGGGAGATGCTGCTCACTTCAATGAGGATTGGAGAGGTGGCTGAATTCTGGTGTGACGTCACAGTGAGTAAAATGTTAATAAAATGTTATTCAATGAATTACTGTACTAGACTTAATTTTCATTGGCACAAAAGTATAATTTGTTTGCAATTTTGTCTTATTTTTTTATTAATAACAATGTTACAAATTTATATATGTCATATCAAATCCTTTGTAAAGCCTTCTGTAATCAATACCGGTAGTCTAGATGGAGGTATATATTGTTAATAATGGGTTTAGACTAGGCTAGCATACAAACGAGTCTAAAATAAATTGACATGCAGAAATTCATTATCAGAATTTTTCCAGGAGGTTCAAATACTGTAGAATTTTATTTTATCTCTTTAGTTCACTGCTAAATATGTTTATATTTTTTTGTCTATTTTATACTGTACCCCTTTCCCATAAACCTGAATAGTGCATCCGATTATAATTATTACTAAGGGGGAATTCACATCAGATTTCTGCTGTCCGTTCAGCAGATCTGTTTAACAGATCAATTTTTTAAATAGCAAAATAGATACTTATATGCATACATTTTACATTAAAGAAAGATCTGTTTAGTGTACAGGGCCATGAATACTGTTGTGTAGAGTGCTATTATTATACTCTGAGGCCACAGTATAATAAGCGGAGGCCTTGGGGAGGTGAGTGAAAATAGCAAACGGCTATACTCACCTTGCCTCACCTCTAATGGGTATCCGGCAGATCGCTGGCATCTGCATCCTCTTTGATGCTTTGACCCAATTACAGGCCTCAATAGTGACCCAAGGGTGCGTGACATCATCCAGGGGCTTAAAGAAGATGCCAGGGGGCCACCGGACACCCAGAAAAGATGAGCATAGCTGTTTGTTATTTTCACACACCTCCCTCAACGTATTATACTCAGGGGTCTGAGTTCATTTGAATGGACGAAAAAGCATGAATGTATGAAGGTAAATGCACCAGATTATGAAGTCATGGAGGAGTCCAAAGAATGTACTTTTGACATCCATTTTACCAACAGAAGTCTATGGAGAAGTTGAACAACATGTTTTAACAGTTTTTTTTTCTGTGTCAAAACATGTCTGCTCTACAAAAATAAAAAAACATCATGCGAGCTTCCTTATTGGAAGTGGTAGCTTTCAATAACTATTGAGCCACAGAATGAAGATCTTTGTTCCGTCACTGTGACCGCTGAAAATTGCCGATGAGAGAGTGCTGCAAATTTTTGTTCAGCGATTTTAGCTTAAAATGAATGGCCAAATGATGGATCCCATAATAGTCGATAGCTGGTGTTCTCTGTTTTAGAGGTCCGTGTCCGTTGATCTGGTCCTCCAACAGATCAGGACAGTGGCCATACGAACGCAAGTGTGAACATAGCGTAAGTCAAGTTATGTCAAACCTATTTCTGGCCAGACTTGGTAATATAGACTGATTAGTACTGGTGAACTTCAGCGTGCTACTAAGACATTACTGGTGGGCTATTAAAAACATTGTTTCGTTAAGGCTAAGTTCACAACTGCGCCGGAGAGAAAAGTCCTGCTGCTTTCATTATGAAAACGATGGACACCCATTGGACCCCATTGACTATAATGCTGGTAACTGCTGTTTTAGCGGTCCGGCTTAACGTTGTTCAGGTCCTCCCGGTGGACATGAACGATGGAGAGCCCAGTTCAGATGTGAACCTAGCCTGAGGCAACTCCTTTTCAGAAAGATGTCAGCCTCCCTCATCATCTACAAATGGCACTTTTTGGCTGGGAAAGTGATGGCCAGACACATTTCTTCTTCAGTGGCTGGCACATAGAGCAGCATTTTTTCCATCCCTGCCTAAAACATTTGAGCAGTACTGTGTATATATATATATATATATATATATATATATATATCTTATATATATAAAAATGAGTTTCTGTCTGTCTGTCTATCTGTCTGTCTGTCTGTCTGTTCTTTATGCGCGACCAAACGACTGGACCGATCCTCACCAAATTTGGCACACATGTACATCAGGTGTCCGGGAATATTATAGACTGGGTCTCAGCTCTCTTGGACGTACCGTTCCTGAGATACAGTATTCCCAAAAAATTACCAACATTAGTCTATACAAGCCTGCAAGTCTTTCACTCATATTCCAACTGCCATACACACGGTCACATGTCCCTTATCAGCCAATAAGAGCTTGCAGGCGCTTACTCTCCTCAGGCACACAGGTTTCCATAGCAACCAAGCTATGTATGATCTGTATTAGTCAATAGCAGTTCACAGGACCTTAAATATTCAGTCATATCATGTGTATCAGTCAATATAAGTTCACATTTAATTTACCAGGTTTCCATAACAACACAGCCATAAATAGACTGTACCTATACTGGACTCAGTGGCGTAACTAGCAATGGCAGGGCCCCAAGGCGAACATTTGACATGGGACCCCCCCCCACACAAACTGCATTCCTGCACACACTATTATGCCCCATAGTGGCCCCTGCATACACTATTAGGCCCCATAGTGGCCCCTGCACACAGTATCATAGTGGTTCCTTCATATAGTATTATGCGCACTTCCCGCTACTTCTTCAATGTTGGACCAGATGTCACGTGAGCCAGGCATGTATCGCAACGCATAATGACGTCGGACTGGCCCACCGACATCTGGGACGCCACCAAGGAGGCCCGAAGCCTGCTGAAAAGACCCCAGAGTATAATGATAGCAGTGTTTGTGGGGTTCACGGCCCACAGGCCTTACTTACCAATCCCCGCTCCTGCTCACAGCCGCCTCTGCAGAAGGTGAAGTGCAGGCGGCCGTGAGCAGGAGTGGGGATCGGTAAGTAAATAGGGCCCGTTACCTGCTGGTGTTAAAAAAAAAAAAAAAAAAAATCAGAGGCCCGCCGGGTCCCCTAATGTCCCGGGCCCTGTGGCAGCTGCTACCACTGCTAAACCGGTATTTACGCCACTGACTGGACTGCCATACTGGATTTCAGCATTCTTATAAATTGAAATGTTTTTTAAACTACTCATGTCCCCTGCAGCAAAACGCATGGCTGCTGCTCGAGCTAATGAAAACTCTCAGCAGACCCAAGCCTGTCTCCAATCTCATAAGGTATGTTACAGACAACAGCGAGCTGCTGAAACTCCTCAGCAGACCCAAGCCCGTCTCCAATCTGACAAAGCATTGTCAGCCGCATGCACACAGCTGCACTCCAGGTTTCAATAACAACCCAGCCATTTTTCTTCACTGCTGTAGGTCAGCTTTAAAGGGGCAGGGCGCTGTGGATGACACTGTGGATGTTTATCAACATGCGCCACCAAACCTATGATTTACCTTCGTTATATCGATGATATCCTTGTCATCTGGACTGCAGGTGAGGAGGCCCTATTTCAATTCCATAATGACTTCAATGACTTTCACCCGACCATCAACCTTAAACTTAGCTATTCAGGGAGTGAAATTCACTTTCTGGATACCACAATATACATTAAAGACCACCGGCTACTCACATCAATATACCACAAACCCACAGACAGAACGGCCTACCTGAGAAACGACAGCTTCCACCCCAAGCACACAAGACAATCTATAATCTACAGCCAGGCTATACGATACATTGCATGACGCTGTGCATGACACTGTTACACAAGGTCACATACACACAGCTTTACTCCAGGTTTTCCATAACAACCGATCGCAGGTTTTTCACTGATATCCAAACTGAGATGCACATGATCACATGACACTTATGGACCAATGGAAAATTGCAGGTTCAGTCTTGACATACACACAGCTTTACACCAGGTTTCCATAGCAACCAAGCTATTTATGTCCTGCACGAGTCAATAGCAGTTCGCAGGTCCTTAAATATTCAGTCATATGACGTGTATTAGCCAATATAAGTTCACATTTCATTTACCAGGTTTCCATAGCAACACAGCCATAAATAGACTATACCTATACTGGACTGCCATACTGGATGTCAAGTGCAAAACTGGCCAATTCTTATGGGGTCACTACACAAACAAAAAATAAAATATACCCGGGTCCTTATATGTATCAAATTTTAACAAAAACATGTTTTATAAACATAATTATGTTCATTTCTGTGCCATTTTTTCTGTGATTTTTTCTGTTCCTTAAACCTGAATGATTACAAATACCTTTTTTTAACCCCCCTTCCCCACTGTGAGTAAGGATATAAAAGTTCAGCACTAGCCAGCAGTATATATAAAGTGCAGATCCTATTATTTGAAGCGGACAGTTTTTAAAGGTCACCAATCGAATAATATTTCTGAGCATTTATTGTCTGTTCTAAGTAAATATAAAGAAGATTGCTTCCTTTCAAACAAAGTACCAGAAGTGCACAGTAAGTGGTATCACAAAGAGTTGGAAAGCTTTTTACTGGAGCTAACAGTTACCCTCTTCAAGTAAAATACAAACATAATATAAAAATACAGGAGAAACATAGACAGAAAGCTTCTTCAAAGAAGACATAATAAAAATCCTGATATCACTAAAGATGAAAAATGCTTGCAAATAAGAAAAGTCTCTTAGAAAGAAGTACTTTGAGGACAAAGTTTTCCTCTGTTTACATGGGCTAGTCTATTTTAGTAAGCAGCTGTATACAGTAACTGAGATGTAAGCTTTTCAGTTACTTCTGAGGCCGCTTTTAAGTAATGCAAGGGACAGAAAAATTATACTTAATTATGCTATATATAAATAACATTTATAATCTATTTATACTGTCACATGTCCTAAGAAAACCTTTATTAAGATTAATGTTTGTTACAAGACACCCGCTAAGTTAAGCTCAGGATGACAGTAATAAAGTGCCAATTTGAGCAGATAAACTAATACTGTCTAGCATTTAGACAGCGTAAAGTTAGACAAGACAGTCTGGTATACTTTTAGACTGCATAGTCTAACTTTACAGCACTTATTAGTTGACTTGGTTTCCAAAACAATTTTAGTGCAAAATTTTGGGCGTATTTTCTGATGCACAGTTCTGCATATTAAGCTCCATCCCCTTTTCATCAAGATCCACCCACCTGTCGAACAAGGCACAGAAACCGTTAGAAAGTGTCTAAGGCACATAGAAAATGAGGTGTAAAGCATGTATGTCAGTTTTTTGGAGTAAATTATGCAATAATTCTGGTATTTTTATTAGGTTATCTATCTACTGCCTCTATATCCAGATCTGGCCTTATGTCGGATGGTTTCTTCTTCAGTATCTTCTGTTCACTACCTCCATATGGTGTACTGTCATACAGTATACAAAAACCCATACCAAGTCTGGTGTCTAAATAACAGTACCGTACAGTATATTGACCAGTTACCAAACAACAATGTCAAACACAGAGGTGCCAACACAATACAGCAAAAAATATTATACTGTAAAGTGCCAAAGTAGCAGCGCTACTCAAAATAGTAAAGTATTGTAGCAATGCCAGCCTACCCAAATGGTGAGCAGGGCAGCCACCTCCCCTCTTCTGTGATGCTTGTAGAAGTTAAAGAGAATCTGTCAGGTCAATCTAGGACACTAGACCACCCACAGGTCCTTATAGACCTGGTTTAGTGTCCTAGATCGCCCTGTTGTAATGCAATCCGCAGGCACATTAAAAATAAAAAACCTTTATACTTACCTAGAGAAGGGTCCGATTGACGCTGTTTGGCGAGAACAGTCCGGCTTATTCATGAGATTCTTTGTTGGCACGCCTCCCGGCGCCTGCGCTGTTCTCAGTGAAGCCAAAGATGGACACCCCGGCTTCACTATGTAATTGCGGGGCATGCGTACTGAAGCTGAGGTGTACTTCTCTGGCTTCATTGAAGAACTGCGCAGGTGCGGGGGGTACAGCGGCAGGGTGAGTATAAAGCTTTTTTATTTTTTATGCGGCCATGGATTGCGTTATAACAGGGTGATTTGGGACACTAAACCCCAGGTCCATATAGACGTGTGGGTGGTTTAGTTTCCCAAATTGCCCTGACAGATTCCCTTTAAGCTAAAGAAGCACACGCACAACTCAAAGGTCACAATTTTCACCCAACACTTTACTGAGTTAGTTGCAGGTTACAAACAGTTCTCAAACAGTTTAAGGCAGTTCATAGGGCGCAGTTAACTTAAGTTCTCAGACAGCGTTTGGAGTCTCAGGCTTGAGGCAGCACACAGCAGTGCTTCTGCTTGCCCAGGGCGGTGCTTACCTCACACAGGTCTCCTGGCTCATGCTGTAATCTTGCTTTGTTAGCTTTTGGATAAAGCAAAGGGTTCTAACACCCACGGTAACATGCATAGACAGGCGGCCAAAAAGGACGCACCAAATCTGAGATTAATTTGACTGAACTCCATTTAAAAGCACCTTTTCCTACCATGGGTACAGGATAAAACATATGCCTTGGGGTTTATGCCCATGATCTTTAAAGACCCTAGCAAAGCCCCTAATTTTCACTATGCAGAAACTTTGTTGAATGCAAGATTGTCTCCTTAGTGCAGGAAGGTAGCTGCAGAGCCAGGCTGTCTGCTCATCTTCTGCTCCGAGATCTCATGTCAGTCCCCTCATTCATTGTTAAAACAGAGGATTTACACTTTGCCTCATCTAAAGATTTGTAGGAGTGGTGTTAGAAATTGTGAGTATAGAGGACAATAGTGAGATCCCTGATGACTTTGGAATTAGAAATGCCAATGAAAAGATTCAGAAGGCTTCTTCTTTTAACAAATGTAGCCATAATTGGATTACATCTCATGTGGGGAATATTGTGCTATATCAGTAGAGCCTTTAAAGTTCATTCCCTCATGTACCAGCATTGTTATTTGAATACACCAATTGACAAAAAAAATAAATAAATAACACAGCAAAAAGGAGTTGCTGGAATCAAATGGACCTACTGTGTATGAATGCAATGATGATACTTATGAAATATTATATTAGAGCAAAAGGATACATTTATTTTTGAAAACTGCAACTGCAAGTGAAATGAGGCTCTAATAACCTGTTGGGTCATCTCTAGCCTAGATGCAAGACGAGATATGGTTCAGTATGGGGGCATGCAGGTTCTTTATGGTATCCTGTACACACCAGATGTTGCAGCTAGACCTATAGATCTTGCACACTCGTAGGTTGCCGAAGCTAACATCGCATAAATGTGCAACACTACTGCAAATGAAGGCGACGATGGCTGGTTGTCAATTGCGGAACGTGTAATGGGCGCAATGATGTCAAATTTCCTTATGCCCTGGTCTGGGCATAAGAAACAGGGGTGAGTAATGAAGGTGCCACCTGTGTATGGATGGTGGGCAAGGAAACTGTGGTAGTCCTTCCTACTGGTGGTCTGCCTGGGTCATCTGGAGCCTGCTCTCAGTGTGTGCATGCCCTCACATAAGCAATGCCTCCTAACAGCTATGTCAAAATGACCCAGTGCCCAAACTGCAACCCAAAACCCACTAAATTATCGCAAAGTGCCAACATGTTAATTTAACCTTAAATTAACCAGGACCTGTTTTATATTGACCGTGCAATGTTATTACAGCCTGTAATAATATCAGATGTCTGCTATAAAACAGATACTGTGTGATATAAATAGTGAAGGGTCCCCACACAGTACAATGCGCTCCGAAGTGGCCCCAGACAGTACAATTCACTCCGAAGTAGCCTCCAGACAGTATTATATGATCCAGAATTGCCCTCATACAGTATTATATGCTCCAGAGTGGCCGCCACTCAGTATTATATGCTCCAGAGTGGCCCCCACTCAGCATTATATGCTCACAGAGGCCCCCGCACAGTATTATATGCTCACAGTGGCCCCCGCACAGTATTATATGCTCCACAGTAGTATATGCTTCACAGTGGGCCCCCACACAGTAGTATATGCTTCACAGTGGGCCCCCACACAGTAGTATATGCTTCACAGTGGGCCCCCACACAGTAGTATATGCTTCACAGTGGGTCCCCACACAGTAGTATATTGCTTCACAGTGGGCCCCCACACAGTAGTATATGCTTCACAGTGGGCCCCCACACAGTAGTATATGCTTCACAGTGGGTCCCCAAACAGTAGTATATGCATTCACAGTGGGCCCCCACACAGTAGTATATGCTTCACAGTAAGCCCCCCCACCTACAGTAGTATATGTTTCACAGTGGGCCTCCACCTACAGTAGTATATGCTTCAGTGTCCCCCACACGTGTGCCATAGGTTCGCCATCACGGGCTTAGATGCTTGGCAGTTCTTTGAAACAACTATCCTGCTTCTCTCAGTCCATTGATGTACTCCCTCGCAAAGTATGTCAACTGGGCCAAATGTCTTTGTGTTGTAGAGGAATGTCTAATGGTCAGTGATCTCTCAACATGAGATACTTTACCCAGAAGTAGCCTCTGAGAGCTTTTTTATAGGACAGCGGGAGAAAGCACTTTTATGTCCTCTTGTGGCAAGATCCAGTCTCTAATCTGCCTGAGATATACTGTAACTGCATGCTGAGTTTTGCAGCAATCTGACATTTTTATCAGGGTGCATTATTTATCTATCTATTTCATCTATTTATCATTATCTATCTATCTATCTATCTATCTATCTATCTATCTCTTTATTTCTATCTATCTACTATCTATCAATATAGCATATATATATATATATATATATATATATATATATATATATGATAAACTTTACAAAATTACACTCATTGACAAAAAAGTCGTATTATATCGTATTTTGCAGTTTGCATTCTCCATGCTCCATAATCTCAACAATTGGTAAATCGAGTAGTTTCTTGAATGTTTTAGAACTTGAGTGCCTGTTGTTTATGAGATGATTTTGACAAAGGTTTATTTTGGGACCATTTTTGAAATCCTTTTAACTGCAGGCTCATCATTCCTTAAGAAGATTACAGCAGTCCTTGAGTGATTGTGGAGATCAGATGCATAACATATGGTGATGATTCCTCTCCCCTCTGCTGGCAAGCTGCAGGCTGAACTGTGTACAGGTGCAGTAAGCTCAGTGGAGCCTTACAGAGCATACAGAACCACCAAGAGCTGCAATACCTTCAGCTTTACAGGCTGCCATGAATAATGCATTGGTATTCACATATAATCAGTTTATGTTTCCCAGGGCCTTTCAAATAGTGATGTCTTTGATGGTATTTTCTCCCAGACATGTTCACATCACGCATTATAACCTTATTTTACCTCTTCTAATGTATTAGCTCCAATGTGATTTCAGATGAACAGACTTGGCCTTACACACAGAATAGAACATAAGGAACAAAGCCAACCCATGATAATTGTATGTCATTGCCCAGTGTTGTTTTTCTGCATATATTGTATAACTTCTTCAAAAACTTTGACAGTATTCATACTCCTCTGTATTGTTCAGCAATACAATACTGACTGCATTACAGATGACAAGATGTACAGTACAAGGATTGAAATGACTAAATTATACTAAATTATCAGTTCATTTTTCAGAAAACATTTTCTTTCATGCACATTTTAACTGTGTCTTTGCTGTACTTAAAGGGGTGGGTAATTCAGGGGGTAAACTATATCTAAGTGTTTTTAGAAATGAAAAAAAATAAAATAAAATAAACTATGCCACCTTCTTTCCTCTGCACGACTGGAGACTAACTACCACAGGAAACTGTAGTGACATGTGGTACACAATTACCTGAGGGTCTTTTAGCTTATGATCAGCATTTCACTCATCAGATCATAGATCAGAAGTTATTTGCCTATTCAGCACAGACTACCCACTGCTGTAGAGGAGACCCACACCCTTAACCCTGAACCGACATCACTGAAGCCACTGTGCTTCAGGTGGTTTGCGTAACACTAGTCCCTCAGGAGCCTGGAACCTGAGCACTCACTAAATCTGTCACTTCCAGAGCAGTGGCTCTCAGGTATGTTGTGTACCCCCTGAGACTGCTCAGCGTAAACCATGAGGTACACACACCACCGGTTGAGAACCAAATCCAAATGGCACAAAAAAAAAAATCATATAGCTATGTGAACAGAAATGTAAAAGTTCTCTTGACTCTTGGAAGAATGGGAAGAAATAAAGAAAACAAAAGGAAAATGACTGTGTGGGCTTCCAACACTTAGGGCGCATTCACATGACCGACTTGCAGCCATGAAACTCAGTCCGTGTGTTGGTCGGATTTATTTCACGAGAGGGACTCCGAGCACTATAGTTATCTATAGCAACATACTGCACTGTACCAATAGGAGTCCCTTTCCTGGCCTAAGGTCCAGACCAGTGAATCCGGCCAACTAACGGACCAAATTTCATGGCTGAAAATCTGTCATGTGAATGCGCCCTAAGACCCTAGCAAGAAATAAATTAAAAAAGGCAAATTATAAAATGCAAATATAATCTGATATCATCACAGCACTTTCTTACTGAAGAACTGCATGCAGATATTAATTGTAGTAATGAGTAGCTCATGATACTATGCACTATGGCCATTACATTAGACACCTTGATCATTAGCATACAGGTGAACTGTGTAGTAACATTTGCTACTCATTACTGCAATTAAAGACTGCATGCTGTTCCAGTACAAGAGTGCTGTGTAAAGCCAGCCTAACATGGATGTTATATTGCAGTGACAGATTTTTTTTATGAGACATGAATCATACACATACAGTAATATGCTGAACCACATGTGCTGTACTTATGCTTTGCTTGATATTCTACAAAAGCAGGTAACCATGCATGGCAATTCAATGATTGTTTATGTAAGCTTATAATGAATGATTGGTGTAATTTACATTGTAATTGAGGTACATTGGCATGTAGGGGATAAGAGTCTTCATGAGATGAGCTGTAAACGCTTTTCATTTCAGAGCAATTAAACAATTATCTGCTCCAGATCCGATGATATTTATAAATGTGCGCAATGAAAGCTTCAATGGCCTCATATGGCTCACATCTTACATATAGACGTCACTGTTGCTCTACATCTCTGCTGATTCTGTTTCTGTTGGAAAACAATATAAAGGTTAAGTAAGCTTCCTTAGGTGTACAGAAAATATAAATAATATGTAGATGTTAAAAGCCTTTATAGCAGATTCATTATGTCTACTGGGCCAAAACAGAATCGCTTTGAAGATTGCAGCATGTCAATTATACCTACAGAAATGCTGGCATTTTCTATATAATAGGTATAATAGGGGCAGAAAGTCCACAGAAGGAAACTCTGTGGACTTTGTGTGAAAAATACTCTGGAAAAAAATGCAGTCTTTTCCACAGCGTTTTTTGGCTGCGGCTCGCTACATGGGGCCTTAGCCTTAGGCCCCATGTTGCGAAAACCCAGCTTTTTTTGTTGCAGATTTTGCTGCATTTTTTTTAGTCAAAGCCAGGAGTGGGTTGAGCAGAAGGGAAAAGTAGCTTCCTTTATATTTCCCATTCCTTCTGAAGCCACCACTAGGGTTGGCTCAAAAAACTGCAGTAAAAATCTGCAACAAACAAAAGCAACTTTTCCACAACATGGAGCCTCAGCCTTAAAGCCTTGACTATAGTTATCCCGGTTCTAAGATTGATGGCCTATTGACACCCAGGACCCCTGCAGATATAATATTCATGGCCTATCCTAAGGACATCCCCTTTAAAATATACCAATAATGCATCAAATATTTCATCTGTATTTATTTTTTTTTTAATTCAGTATATTGGTCTGTTTGGTCAGTCTGTAACTAGTGTTTTGTGCTAGTAGTTGTGTTCATAGCTGGTGTAGATTTCAGGCATCATTTACACCAGAAATCGGGCATTAATAAAAGTTTGTAAGGCTAGGTTCACATCTGCGTCCAAAAAAATCGCAGAAACCTGATGGACACCTGGCGGACCCCATTATAGTCTGTGGGGTCCACAGGAGTCTGCAGGTATAGTAACTTCTTTTTTAGTGGACAGGCTCTCCGTTGTTCGGGTCCCCCAGCGGACTTGAATGTTGGAGAGCCTGGCGAAAGTGTGGCCCTAGCCTTAGGTCCCATCAATAGTATGCTCTCCCCATGCCCCCTTTTTCAGAAAGTAGTGAGGGTGGTGTAAAACAGCACTTGTGACAATTTTGGTCACAAGTGGCATTTATACAGTTGCAAATTCGAAGTTTGCACCTTTTTTATACCTGAAAAGTGATGTAGGTACTTGATAAATCTGCCCTATTACCTTTATTCTGCAGGTTTTCACCAAATTCTGACACCTATAACCAGTGGCGTAACTAGGAATGGCTGGGCCCCAAGGCGAACATTTGACATGCCCCCCCCCCAAGCCGCCGCCCCCAACCCCCCAAAGCCGCCGCCCCCAACCCCCCCAAGCCGCCGTCCCCAACCCCCCCACACACACAAACCGCATTCCTGCGCACACTATTATGCCCCATAGTGGCCCCTGCACATGGTATTATGCCCCATAGTGGCCCCTGCACACGGTATTATGCCCCATAGTGGCCCCTGAACACGGTATTATGCAGCATAGTGGCCCCTGCACACAATATTATGCCCCATAGTGGCTCCTGCACACAGTAGTTTGCCCCATAGTCGCCCCAGCACACAGTAGTTTGCCCCATAGTGGCCCCGACAAACAGTAGTTTGCCCCATAGTGGCCCCTGCACACAGTAGTTTGCCCCATAGTAGCCCCTGCACACAGTAGTTTGCCCCATAGTAGCCCCTGCACACAGTAGTTTGCCCCATAGTGGTCCCTGCACACAGTAGTTTGCCCCATAGTAGCCCCTGCACACAGTAGTTTGCCCCATAGTGGCCCCTGCACACAGTATTATGCCCCATAGTGGACCACCCATGAACGATTATTATACTCTGGGGTCTTTTCAGACCCCAGAGTATAATGATCGGAGACCCAGGGGAGGAGAGAAACATAGAAAACACTGCAACTTACCTCTTCCTTGCTCCGGTGCACTCCCGTGCGCTACTTCGGCCAACTTCAAAGTCGGACCGGATCTCGCGCGATCCAGGCCGGCGTCGCGACGCATAATGACGTCGGCTGACGTCTGGGACGTCACCAAACAGGCCCGAAGCCTGCGGAGCGGCGGATAGGTGAGTTACAGTGTTTTTTATGTTCTCTCACCTCCCCTGGGCCCCCGATCGTTATACTCTGGGGTCTCAAAAGACCCCAGAGTATAACGATAGCAGTGATTGTGGGGTTCGTGGTAGCGACTGCCACAGGGCTCCGGGCCCCGTAATGTTCCGGGCCCTGTGGCAGTCGCTACCACTGCTACCCCGGTAGTTACGCCCCTGCCTATAACTTTACTAATTCACCTTCTGCAAAGCTGTGTATGGGCTTTTTTTGTTTTCTTTCGTACAGTTATGGAGTGCATGTGACTTTGTAATATTTTTACATTGTTTTTTTTTTTTTTGGGGGGGGGGGTGACTAAAAACAGCATTTTGCATATTTTCTTCCCTTTATAGTGGTGGCAAATACTCTTTTATAAGTTATGGAGTTTTAGAGTTAGATTTGGGTCCAACCTCTGGGACCTGCATCTCTATTTCCAGAAGGATCAATACAGAGGCTCTTTGCTTCGTATCTCTTCAGAGAGCGTGGCGAAGAGGACCAACACTTGTGTATATTGATGAATTATTGTAAGAATGTAATTTCCTCCCACTGTATTTATATTCACTAGAAAGACTGGTGAAAAGTCCCACAAGAAAGTAAAACGTAGACTTGGCAGTGCACAGGATAAAACTTGTGCTTCCAAACCATAGGTGTGATTTACAGGAGAATAAATATTATTAACAAGCAATTTAAGCAGCAAATGAAAAGAACTAATAAGATTGTAACAATCTGATACATTTCTTTACAATGGAGTATAAAATTTATATGGCAGAAAGAAAACAACTTCAGTTTAATTTACCAGAATATTAATTTTATCACCTCATATACATAGACTGATAGTATAATAATTACCGCACAGAGGACGACTACAAAGAATAGAGAGATTAGCACTTACTCACTGTGTCATTCCAAGTACATCTTCAGAATCAGTTGCTATGTTTGTGTACCTGAGTAATAAATATATGGTATATCTGATCACAATGTTACCTGTATGATGTATTCTTCAGCATTCCACCCCCCCACACCTTTAATCTCGATCTGTAAGTGTCAGCTGAACTCAGTTCCAGAAGGGGATGCAGTTTCTGCTTCTTTCACATTTAAGCTGGCCATACACATCAAGTGAATGTAGTTGTGGTGTAGGATTAAAATCTCTACACACCTTCACTGGTGCTCTCCTCAATGTGAGAGATTCTTGTCCCTAACCCACTCATTGCCTCCCACTAAGCCAGCCAATTCACTTTGCTCTGTACTGATGAAGGACAACAATCCGGAAACAGCACTGTATGCAGATAAGTGAAATTGGCTTGGCTAAGATCCCTTTTGCTGTCTCAAGGCTCGGTGAGTCAAAAGCAAATTGAGGATCTGTTACATCCAATAGAGGGCGCATGAGCTCCCCAGCTCCTTTCCCATAATGCCTTGTGATATGTAGTTGTGGTGTGACTGACAAGTTGCCACAGCCATGACACGACTAGAAATATAAACTGATTTATTTGGCTGACCATCTAATGTGTACAATGGCTGATGTCATGAGAGATAAGATGCAGGGATGTTCGATATGCAGTATCTATATATGCCTGATCCTTTTATTTTGGGGGAAATTAACTGCCACTAGAGGTGTTTGGCAGTGGCTTTCTCCCTCCTTATATTTGCATTTGGGTTGAGGGGAGCAGGAGACCTCTAATGTGTATGGTCAGCCTTAGAAGCACTGAATCCCTGCTCCTCCACAGCTCCCAGTTCTGTGCCTACTTTTAACGACCTAAGACAGGTTCTGATTTGTGTCCTGAGTGAGCTCCCCATGTACCCCTCAATTCTGTGGCCAAAAATTTGCTCAATCATGAGACATGGGAACATAAGCCATTTGTAGCATCTCAATTCTCCCTTCTTGCTCTTTCTGCATGGATCATAAGTGCTCCAGGTCATAGTACTAGTTAAATTGATAGGGCACATATGTGCTTTGACTTCTTAAAGAGTCAGCGGGCATGGGCCCTGGGTCTGTGTGCACCAATCAACACAAACACACCCGGTTATTTAAGGCACCCCATGGGAAGGTGTCTGAGCAATTAGATACCTAGTTCCTAGTGTCCTTCTTAGGTGTTTACCAGAATTTGGCTGTATTACTTGTGTTTGGCCTCTGCTTGTGACACTAGCATGTCCACTGACTATATCTGTGCCTGTCTCTTCAGTGTGTCTCTCGATCGCTCTTAGTCAGCTATCGCTGAACAAAGACTATTCCAAGAAGTAGCAACCTTGTGGTTTCCTGTAGTGTACTCCCAATTATAAACAACATTCCATAAATGAATAGTACTGGTTAATATATGAAACTTTGTAATATATCTTATTAAGGAGATCTGTTTCCTACAC
Source organism: Leptodactylus fallax (assembly GCA_947044405.1). Classification (NCBI taxonomy): domain Eukaryota; kingdom Metazoa; phylum Chordata; class Amphibia; order Anura; family Leptodactylidae; genus Leptodactylus; species Leptodactylus fallax. Next base: position 5,765,000 of record CAMRHE010000073.1, on the reverse strand, counting down.
CGCTTATTAGGCTGTTCTTCTCCTCCTTATCTTCAGTCTGACTGCTTGTTTACATAATATCCATCTCTGTGTTCAGCCTCACACATAGAGCTCTATGGAGCAGGGAGAGGTTGAGTAGGATTCTCCTGCCGGCTGGTTAATTGATTTATTGCCTCATGCTTGCACTCATAGTCTCTTATCTACAACCTAGCAGTGTTAAGCAAGGAATAGCAGAGTGTAATGGCAGCAGTTATTTAAGTGTCTTTTCTATCCCCCTCCTCTCTTCATAGACTAAAATGGAAAAACTAATGTTGCCTAAAAGTGGAGAAGAAAACATATTTATTTATTAAGATAGTTTCTCATATTAACTTGTACTATTCAGTTATGAAATGTTGTTTTTAATTGGAGGTAAGCTTTAAAGGGTGAATACTGGGGGGCAAACACCTGCTGACAATGCCCTAAGAAGTAGCTCTAAATCAAATCTGTTCATTGACAGTGAGGGTCCACAGGTGCTGCTGTACACCACTCATACAGTACCTAGTAGTCTAAAAGATGTTATTTATGTTTTTTTAATAAAATATCACATAAACACTTTGGCGGTGAGTTATCCACAGAATTAAAATAAGGTAACAGATATGAAATGGAATGCTGAGAATATAATTGTGACATTCATCTTTCAGGGTACAAAATATAAACTGCCACCTCTCCACCAACCATAAGCACATGCACACCCAGCACCCAATAACATAGAACCTACCAAGCAGTCTCAAATGTCTCCAGTCAGAGCTTCCAAATATTTTCAAGCTTGTAGGAACATTTCCTACTAATGTACAGTAATTGATATAAAAGGACATATTTGTTAATAAGCTGGAGCCAATGTACCTGTGTGGGTTTTTCAGTCGCCTTCCAGACCATAATAATAATTTTCCTAGCACAAAAAAAGAGTGAATTTAAAAAAAAAAACAGCTATCAGGTGGAGAAGCACCCATGTATCAGGTGGAGAAGAACCCATGTATCAGGTGGAGAAGCATCCAGGTATCAGGTGGAGAAGCAGCCAGGTATCAGGTGGAGAAGCACCCAGGTATAAGGTGGAGAAGCACCCAGGTATCAGGTGGAGAAGCATCCAGGTATCAGGTGGAGAAGCATCCAGGTATCAGGTGGAGAAGCACCCAGGTATCAGGTGGAGAAGCATCCAGGTATCAGGTGGAGAAGCATCCAGGTATCAGGTGGAGAAACACCCAGGTATCAGGTGGAGAAGCACCCAGGTATCAGGTGGAGAAGCACCCAGGTATCAGGTGGAGAAGCATCCAGGTATCAGGTGGAGAAGCACCCAGGTATCAGGTGGAGAAGCATCCAGGTATCAGGTGGAGAAGCACCCAGGTATCAGGCGGAGAAGCATCCAGGTATCAGGTGGAGAAGCACCCAGGTATAAGGTGGAAAAGCACCCAGGTATCAGGTGGAGAAGCACCCAGGTATAAGGTGGAAAAGCACCCAGGTATCAGGTGGAAAAGCACCCAGGTATCAGGTGGAGAAGCACCCAGGTATCAGGTGGAAAAGCACCCAGGTATCAGGTGGAGAAGCATCCAGGTATCAGGTGGAGAAGCACCCAGGTATCAGGTGGAGAAGCATCGAGGTATCAGGTGGAGAAGCATCCAGGTATCAGGTGGAGAAGCACCCAGGTATCAGGTGGAGAAGCATCCAGGTATCAGGTGGAGAAGCATCCAGGTATCAGGTGGAGAAGCACCCAGGTATCAGGTGGAGAAGCATCCAGGTATCAGGTGGAGAAGCATCCAGGTATCAGGTGGAGAAGCACCCAGGTATAAGGTGGAGAAGCATCCAGGTATCAGGTGGAGAAGCACCCAGGTATCAGGTGGAGAAGTTCAACAGGTGTGCAGTAATTTTGGTAAAGAAAATAGGATTGGATCAGGAAATCTCTAGCACTCATCACATTATCAAAGATGGATAATTCCCCTTCTCTACACTCCTCATCTGTTAAAAGGGTTGTACCATGAAAACTATTATCCATCATTTTGCTCAGCTACTCCACCTGACTATTTTTGCAGACCAGATCAAAGCTCAAGAGTTCCCTCTGCCTATGAGGATGCTGACTGAGCTGCTCCAGGAACACATATGTGCATCCACTGTCGCTGTGCTTTTTCAGTGAGTGCAGAGAATCTGAACGATACAGACAATACCCAGGCCCAGATTTCTGATAAGTAATGGGACACTTCTATGACTTTGCATATATTATGTTATGTTATAATGTTATGTAAAGTATAGATCTTGAGGGGTAGTACATCACAAAAAAGATTAAAAAAAACATTACACAGAGAATCCAGATATCCTATACCAACTGCTGAGGATGCAGGGCTACATACCCTTTATTTTCTGGATCAGTGCGAGAGGTCAAACCATAGCAAAATACCTTCACTTGAAAACCCTTTTTAAAGTCAGGACTGGTTAAGTGAAATCTATTAATACACCATTTTTTCTATCTTTAAGGGTCATTCCGGCATATTTATTTTTGTCTTAAATATATATGCACTCTACCTAACTGAACCTTGTCTTACCTTCATGACACAAGTTGGATGGCACGAAATCTTGGCAAAATCTTGGCATGATATGCTGAATTATTTCCTATGTAATATACAGTTATAATACAAGCTTAATATATAACTAAAAGGTAAGGAGTGCAATGACTGATAAAAAGGAAGCATTTAAGGAACTAAAAGTAAACATAACATAGGCATAAGGGGTCATGGGTGTTGCATATATTTTAGGCAGAATTTCACGAAGTCATAATTTCTAACTATTTGAAGCATTACCAGTGATACAGTAGTTTGCTCGATTTATTCCTATGTGACAAAAGTTGGTGGTTGATGTTAATTTGGAATGCATATAAACTGTGGACGCTTATTTACAATTTCAGGTAAAACACAATACATTCTCAGTCCCGCCTTATGTACCCAGCTCTTGACGGCTTTTGTTCTGTAGAGAATAATGGTATTTGTGTTCTTAATGTTAGATGAGTAACAGTAATTCAGTGAAAATTGTGTTTCCTCCCAAATGATTCTTGGGATAAGCAGAGCTTAATACATAGCTGACATCTCTTTGGCAGGAAGTAAGTGGCTGACAACAGTCTTGTATAGATGGTCCCAAGATTTATTTTAAAGAAGAGTCCTTAGCCCTTAGAGTTCTGTAGGGACTTATTTAAAAAATACCTTAGTCTTAAAATGTAAAGACCTTTTTTTGAAAAATATGGAGTAAATGCATAATAGCCATCAAACAGTTTCTTACGTTGGTCTGACATTTCTAACAGAAATGTTTTTAGATAATTCAGCCATTGGCAGTTTGTTCATAAAACGTTTTGTGACATTTTTACCTAAAGTGACTGAAATATAATAATGATGGTCTATCCTACGAATCCTCAACAATCAGATATTGATGGTCTGGTCTAATGACTATCCAGCAAAGTTTTAGTCCTAGTAAAGTAAACATAACTGCTAAATACAAAACCAGATGGCCATAGGCAGAGGTATTACTTAAGGCTCCTTTGCCCCAATGTAAAATCTGTAATGGGACCCCTACCTATTTTGTCCCATTTAAAACAGTGGTATATTTCATGTGGCAGAGAGACCTTTGGGGCCTCCTCAGGGTACAGAACCCAATAGAGGCTGCTGCAATCCTCAGAGATCAGTTGTCACCAATGGTCACCAAGGGACCTCATGCCTGACCATTTCACTACAGCAGCAGAGGATATGCAGGATGACATACCATCTACTCCAGTGAAAAACTGAACACGTAATACATGGACTGGCCTAACCAACGAAATCTGAAGCCCCTCTCTCTGTTAAGCACCTCATTTTGGCTTATAGAGTAAGGTCCCAAGTGGGGACTCCTACTCTATGACCAATATCTCATGTGCCATTCACCTTTCTTCTAAAGCAAAATATTACTGTACTTTTAATTTTTGCACAAAAACAGGATTGTGCAATAATTGGCATCCATTTTACACCAGAAAACTGGCCTAGAGGGATAACTTCCCCCATTGTGTTTATCTAATGGGAGGGATACATGTCTCACAGGTTGTGAATCTAGTGTATTGAGGGCTGGTATCTTTCTTATAGATGTAGCAAAGTTTAAAGGAATATCTCACAAAGCAAAAACAGCAGGACCTTTTTCGCACTGCACACTCATCCTGGCTGAGGTCAGGCTGAATTTGGGTGTAACTGGTGATGGACAGCGCTCTCATTGGTCAATGGAAGCGCTGAAGATAGCCGAAGTACAGCACTCAGCTAACTCTGCCACTCCTATTGAAGTGAATAGGAGCACCATCCACCACCAGTCATGCCTGCTTTCAGTGTGCCTGTAGTCAGGCTGAATGTGCAGTGGGAGAAGTTTTGCCATTTTTGCTTCATGGAATACCCCCTTTAACCTGATGCCTTAAAGGGTTATGTGGGTAGAGATACCTTTTCATGGTACATTCACTGCACTGGATAAACATCCTTACTGCATAGAAGAGGGTCCCCTGGCACCCCAATTTTTAGCTTTGCAGAGCGCAGCAGTAGGGCCAGAAATATGACCGAGAGCTAGAGGGAAGACAGAACACAGAAACTCATGTCCCCGCTGAGCTCCTCAAATCTAACAATTGGGGCACCAGGGCACCCTCATCTATAAAGTAAAGATGTATATCCAATGCACTGAGAAAAGTTGTCTCTCCCCATATAACCTCTTTAACATGCTACCTGCACTGGCATAGAACTTGTATAACTCAATGACTATAATTCAATGTCTACAATAATAATGATGTCAAATTAATCTCTGCAACATCTGTATACTCACTGGTATAATTATAGGTAATGCAGTAATAGGAGTTGCCACCAGACCCCTACGCTACATATAAAGGCTCCATTACATGTGATGTTGGGGCAGTCTGTTTCATGTGATGAGCAGGACAGTCACAGAATGGGTTAAAAAAATAGAAGTACTTACCTCACTGATCCCCTGTCACTGCTGTCCCAACTACTTCTCGGTGCCTTCTCGATGCACAAGAAAGTCACGCTATGAGTCCACAAAGTAGAGATCAGCAGGCACCCAGAACAGGAGTGGCTGGGGATTTCTGAGGTGAGTACTGCTTCTTTCTTTTTTTAACCCATTCTGAGCCTCTCTGAAATGTTTTTCCTGCCAGAAAACCATTTTAACCTCTGTATTGCTTTGACTTTCCCAGAGGTCCATAAGTGGAAGGCAAGCTATGCCGCACTTCATACATTGATTGTATTAAGCCCAGTATTCTACAGAGAGTACATACGTGAGGGTTTCTTTATTAGGCATTTTGTTGCTTTGTGACAGGGCTAGATATTGTGCCATTTGTTACTGTAAATCTGTTACCCTTCACACATTGGAGCCGATAGAAAACATACTGCTTGTTGAGGTGGATTTGCTGGGAAATCCTTCCCAGTCAGATTTTTGGCAGAATTCAGTAATTTAATACCTATAAAATATTGTCTGTAATGTACAACAATGGCAAACATTTGTAATACGTTTTTCTCACAAGGATTTCGGAGCTCCATGTTCTATGGTGATCTGAGTCACACGTTCCCCAGCAGTCAGGGGAGGCTGTCCTATATGACTGATATTTACCATTGATTTACAATATATGAGACACTACCAGTAATGGAAATCTCTCACTGTAACCGGCTGTACATAGCGCATATGTTTCACTGAATGTAATTGCAGTCATCCAATTACGACACTTACAAATCTGGAACTTTCTAACCATAGGTCTTAAGCTCATTTCTCTTTTGTTATTTCTTAGTGACTGAAGTTTATATGTGGTCAGCACCTTCTAATCATTTCCTCTATGTTTGCTAGAGAATCAGCAAAATTATCTGCCTGTGACTTTGATTCGAGGTTTAATTATGCCGTCTAACACTGAGCGTTCGCAATATCTCTCCCTTCAGAGACACGCTGACATTTAATGATGTGGATATCTGCATCTCGCTTAATTCAATGTATTGCTTTGAGAGCAAGAACTTGTATGAAATATGTAAAGACAGCAAGAATTTCTGCATAGACGGAGCATCATTAATATTGGTCTTGTTAAAATAAAATCAGTAAAATACAAAAAGAAATAAACATCATTTTTGTTATAGGAAGATCAATATGTTTTTTGTAATTATTGGAATTTCTAACAGCTACTGGAATTTGGAAATTGATAAAGATTATTATAACAATATACAGAAATATTTATAAAAGCAAACCTGTCAGGTTGTTTCTGCTGTTGAGGCTGAATTATGTGATATATAGGTTATATGAAGCAGAATTTCTGAGTGAAAAGCAGAGAAAATCCTGATAGGACTCCTAGGAAAGACAGTGAGAGTCCTTATTACTCCGCCCACACACAGTGATTGACGCTCTCTTGTGTTCCAACACTGATATAGGGAAAGCTGTCAATCTATCTGTGTAGGCCGGAGTAAGCAGAATGTTCATGTACATAGTACTTTGCTTGAATTGTGCATAGTGACCCCAAAAATAGCCATTTTTTTCTTTCTTGAATGTAAATCTCCTCTTTGTGTCTTTCTCTGGCAGCACACTGGTTTGTACCCACTTGTCTCTAAGAGCTTAAGGCGCATTGCAGAAGGAAAGGACCCAACAGACTGGCATATGCATACCTGTGGGCTGGCAAATATGTTTGCTTATCATACACTGGGCTATGAAGATCTGGATGAACTGCAGAAAGAGCCCCAACCTCTAATATTTATTATTGAACTCTTAAAGGTAACTAAATGAAATCAATTTAATTAGTATAAGAGTATTAAACAGGTTTTCCAGGATTTATAGGGGACTGATTTTTTTTTTCCCTCAAAACAATGGCATTCTTGTCCATACAGTGCTGGCCAAAAGTATTGGCACCCCTGCAATTCTGTCAGATAATACTCAATTTCTTCCAGAAAATGACTGCAATCACAAATGCTTTGGTAATAATATCTTCATTTATTTTGCTTGCAATAAAAAAACACAAAAGAGAATGAAAAAAAAGTCAAATCATTGATCATTTTACACAAAACTCCAAAAATGGACCGGACAAAAGTATTGGCACCCTCAGCCTAATACTTGGTAGCACAACCTTTAGACAAAATAACTGCGAACAACCGCTTCCGGTAACCATCAATGAGTTTCTTACAATGCTCTGCTGGAATTTTAGACCATTCTTCTTTGGCAAATTTCTCCAGGTCCCTGAGATTTGAAGGGTGCCTTCTCCAAACTGCCATTTTGAGATCTCTCCACAGGTGTTCTATGGGATTCAGGTCTGGACTCATTGCTGGCCACTTTAGAAGTCTCCAGTGCTTTCTCTCAAACCATTTTCTAGTGCTTTTTGAAGTGTGTTTTGGGTCATTGTCCTGCTGGAAGACCCATGACCTCTGAGGTAGACCCAGCTTTCTCACACTGGGCCCTACATTATGCTGCAAAATTTGTTGGTAGTCTTCAGACTTCATAATGCCATGCACACGGTCAAGCAGTGCAGTGCCAGAGGCAGCAAAGCAACCCCAAAACATCAGGGAACCTCCGCCATGTTTGACTGTAGGGACCGTGTTCTTTTCTTTGAAGGCCTCTTTTTTTTTCCTGTAAACTCTATGTTGATGCCTTTTCCCAAAAAGCTCTACTTTTGTCTCATCTGACCAGAGAACATTCTTCCAAAAAGTTTTTGGCTTTCTCAGGTAAGTTTTGGCAAACTCCAGCCTGGCTTTTTTATGTCTCTGGGTCAGAAGTGGGGTCTTCCTGGGTATCCTACCATAGAGTCCCTTTTCATTTAGACGCCGACAGATAGTACGGGTTGACACTGTTGTACCCTCGGACTGCAGGGCAGCTAGAACTTGTTTGGATGTTAGTCGAGGTTCTTTAGCCACCATCCGCACAATCTCTGGTCAATTTTTCTTTTCCATCCACATCTAGGGAGGTTAGCCACAGTGCCATGGGCTTTAAACTTCTTGATGACACTGCGCACGGTAGACACAGGAACATTCAGGTCTTTGGAGATGGACTTGTAGCCTTGTGATTGCTCATGCTTCCTCACAATTTTGCTTCTCAAGTCCTCAGACAGTTCTTTGGTCTTCTTTCTTTTCTCCATGCTCAATGTGGTACACACAAGGACACAGAACAGAGGTTGAGTCAACTTTAATCCATTTCAACTGGCTGCAAGTGTGATTTAGTTATTGCCACCACCTGTTATGTGCCACAGGTAAGTAACAGGTGCTGTTAATTACACAAATTAGAGAAGCATCACATGATTTTTCAAAGGGTGCCAATACTTTTGTCCACCCCCTTTTTTATGTTTGGTGTGGAATTATATCCAATTTGGCTTTTTGACAATTCTTTTTGTGGTTTTCCATTGACGACAAATTAAATGAAGATATTATTACCAAAGCATTTGTGATTGCAATCATTTTCTGGAAGAAATTGAGTATTATCTGACAGAATTGCAGGGGTGCCAATACTTTTGGCCAGCACTGTAGGTGAAAAATAGATCTGAACTGTGACTACAGATGCAGGACATGGACAAGTGAGGCATTGTTTTTTGGATAACTCCTTTAATGATGACAATCCTCAAGGTCCTGTTACAGTGGACATGATCTGGAGAATGAACGTATATGCACATGTTTATTCCCAAGCATTGCCCTAGGTCTGTGGTGGCGAATCTACGGTATGCATGCCAGAGGTGGCACTGAGAGCCCTCTCTGTGGCCACCCATCTGTGGAACAGATTATACTGTGTGGGGGCCATTTTGTAGCAGATTGTACTGTGTGGGGGCCACTGTGGAACAGATAGGACTGTGTGGGGGCCACTGTGGAGCAAATTGGACTGTGTGGGGGCCACTGTGGAGCAGATTGGACTGTGTGGGGGCCACTGTGGAGCAGATTGGACTGTGTGGGGGCCACTGTGGAGCAGTAATTGTCTGCAATTGTGGATCCGCACAGTATTAAGGTTAAATTGCCGTGTTGGCACTTTGCGATAAGTCAGTGGGTTTTGGTTTGCAGTTTGGGCACTGAGTCTATAAAAGGTTCGCCATCACTGCCCTAGGTAAATATGCCAATGATCAGCTGACAAGTGAGCAAATAGGATGTATTGCTGACAAAAGTAAAACTCAGTGGGACAAACAATCTTAAGTCACCCATCCCTATATAGTGGGATGATTGTATGTAGATGGAACTAAAGAAAATACCAACAAATCAACTTGCTAATATCGAATATTGGTGCTCCTTAAAGGGGTTTTTCCAATATACAATTTCACCCAGCAATTTGCCAATGGGCTACTTGCTTAATTTAAAAATTCAAAAAAGAAAAAAAATATCAATTAAAAAATAATTGAAATTGCGCTTTTTAGCTCATCACCCGCTATAATTAGGAACTACAGACTGTATTTTTCATGCTACATCATGTGATTTGAAGACTATATTCCCTGTTTTTGCATTCCTAAATAATTAACTCCATTTTTTTTCTTAACTTACAGGTAGAATCCCCCAGCATGTATAAACGGGAGACTTGGGCACTGAACAATGATGAAAAACTCAAAGCTGTACCAGTCCTACATGGAGAAGGCAACAGGCTCTTCAAGTTAGGACGCTATGAGGATGCAACCAACAAATACAGAGAAGCTCTCATCTGCCTAAAAAATTTACAGACCAAGGTACAATAACTTAACCACATAAACATATATTCAGATATGGCTTGTTTTGTGGACCTGGAAGCAGTTTAGTATTATGTTGCAGAATATATTTGATAGAAATGTAATGAAGCTGGCTGGACACAAAACAGCAGAACTGGACTTCACCTATAGTAATTCCCTTTCTTGGATACTAGCAAAGTTATCTGCTACTTAGTTACAGCCAGGACTTACAGTAGGGCTGAATTATGCAACAACCAGGGAGCTGAGTGAACAAGAAATATAGTGGGTACGGAAAGTATTCAGACCCCTTTAAATTTTTCACTCTTTGTTTCATTGCAGCCATTTGCTAAAATCAAAAAAGTTCATTTTATTTCTCATTAATGTACACTCAGCACCCCATCTTGACAGAAAAAAAAACAGAAATGTAGATATTTTTGCAAATTTATTAAAAAAGAAAAACTGAAATATCACATGGTCATAAGTATTACGACCGTTTGCTCAGTATTGAGTAGAAGCCCCTTCCTTTTGAGCTAGTACAGCCATGAGTCTTCTTGGGAATGATGCAACAAGTTTTTCACATCTGGATTTGGGGATCCTCTGCCATTCTTCCTTGCAGATCCTCTCCAGTTCCGTCAGGTTGGATGGTGAATGTTGGTGGACATTCATTTTCAGGTCTCTCCAGAGATGCTCAATTGGGTTGAGGTCAGGGCTCTAGCTGGGCCAGTCAAGAATGGTCACAGAGTTGTTCCTTTGTTTTTTTAGCTGTGTGCTTAGGGTCATTGTCTTGTTGGAAGGTGAACCTTTGACCCAGTCTGAGGTCCAGAGCACTATGGAAGAGGTTTTCTTCCAGGATATCTCTGTACTTGGCCGCATTCATCTTTCCTTCAACTGCAACCAGTCGTCCTGTCCCTGCATCTGAAAAGCCCCCCCCATAGCATGATGCTCCCACCGCCATGTTTCACTGTTGGGATTGTATTGGGCAGGCGATGAGCAGTGCCTGGTTTTCTCCACACATACCACTTAGAATTAACACCAAAAAGTTCAATCTTCGTCTCATCAGACCAGTGAATCTTATTTCTCATAGTCTGGGTTAGTCAGATGATGAAACAAATGGATAATGCTGATCGTAGGTTAAACAACCAAACAGACCATAACTCACCCTGACTTTAACAATAAAAATCTGAAACTTTTATTTTGGGAGTTCTGTCAGGACTAGTTCGTATGTTCCCTGTGGCAGGTTCCCTTTGCCAGTACTGTCTCTATTTTGTCTTACATTTTTGACCCTGACTCTAGCTTTCCTCAAATCTATCCCTGAATGCTGATCCAACCACTTGACACCACAGACTTTCACTGTCCCGACAACTTTCCCTAATGGAAACTGTAATTTGCAATAGTGAGTCTAACACAGACAACAGGAGAGTGCTAGGACCTAGAGACAAGAAAACGCAAACTAAGAAGACCAATAAATAGGCAGAAAACTGATTTCTACAGGGAAACCAGAAAAAAACAATCAAAAAGAGCACATGATAATAAAACTGGAACTAGAAAAAAACACAAAAAAAGCTCTACACTAGGAACACAGTTAGTACCCAGAAAAGGAGATTGCTTTGATCACTTAACTTAATTTATTTATTACAAGGGAAATTTGATCATTTGTGACATAACAAAAAAAAATGTAAGGGTTTTTCTAGAAACATCCACAGTATAGAGGGTGAGTCTTATCACTGGGACTCAAGCGATCATGAGAAGGGTTCCCTGTAGTACACTTGTATGGTCAACCCTTAGTTTATTTCTATGGGATTGCACTCGGCTACAGTCATCACACCCTCAGAAGTGAATGGAATGCTGGTCACTCATGAACCCTACCACTTCATTCACATAGGGGTCTCAGGATCCCTGTTCTCATAAATTGCTTGAATTCCTAAGAGACAGACCCTCTGAGATCACAAACTTATCTCCTATCCTGTGGACAGACGATAAGTGTTTTCATGGGAAACCCCTTTAAGTCTACAGATTTTGAGATTTGAGGTTTTTATATACTGCATACATTGTTCTTTAATAGGATAGACAGAAGCTGGTATGCTGCCAAGCAGTCGCACTGGTATTGATTTACCTCTTCTGATCTTAAAAGGCCTCAGGAGGTCACAAAATCTTACAAAACACTTCACAAGTCATCACTAGATGCCAAGAAGATAAAATTTATAGCTTAGCAGACATAGCACTGACAAAGCCTGATTTATAATCATTACAGTGCCCCTGACATACTGATTTCTGCTTTCAGGAAAAACCCTGGGAGGTGCCTTGGATGAAACTGGAAAAGATGATCAACACCTTGATCCTGAATTACTGCCAGTGCCTGCTTCGCATGGAGGAATATTATGAAATTTTAGAACACACAACTGACCTAATCCAGCACCACCCAGGTAATATTGAGATCTATTCAGACTGATATCAAGCACTTTTATGCCTACACTTTTGCTTGTTGCAGCAAGTACCAATGCTGTGACAGTGAAAATTCTCTTGCGTTTGGCACAAATCATCGTAGACTGATACAATACATGTATTTGTATTGTGTACATGTATTTAAAGAGGACCTTTCATGTCCTCAGGCACATGCGGTTTTACATACCGCTAGAAAACTGACAGCGCGCTGAATTCAGCGCACTGCCGGCTTTCCCGGTATGTGCCCCGGGGCTGGAGATATCGGTGGTGTACGTTTCACGGTTTACTGTCAGAAAGGCGTTCCTGACAGTCTAGCTCCGCTGTGAGGAACGCCCCCTCTGACTGTTCTCGTTCATAGACTTGTACTGGGGGGGGCGTTCCTCACAGCTGAGCGTCATCGCCGGCCAGTAAGGAACGCCCCCTCTGACAGTACAGCGCTATAGACGAGTGCAGAGAGGGGGCGTTCCTTACTGCCCGGCGATGACGCTGAGCTGTGAGGAACGCCCCCCCCAGTACAAGTCTATGAACGAGCACAGTCAGGGAGGGCGTTCCTCACAGCGCAGCTAGACTGTCAGGAACGCCTTTCTGACAGTAAACCGTGAAACTTACACCGCCGATATCTCCAGCCCCGGGACACATACCGGGAAAGCCGGCAGTGTGCTGAATTCAGTGTGCTGTCGGCTTTCTAGTGGTATGTAAAACAGCATGTGCCTGAGGACATAAAAGGTCCTCTTTAAAATCATTTGCAATGTGATCGTCCTGATCTACATCTGTATTTTTTTTTTTTTTACCAAAATGACTGTTTATTAATACACATAAGGCTAGGTTCACATCCGCGATGGTTATCTATTCTTCTGGACTATCGGAGAACCAGAAGAACAGAAAAAAAGAACTGCAAAAATAGGAGATATGAAGGAAGCCAAAGGGACCCCATTGACTATAATGTGGTCTGTTGGGTGTCTGTCTGATGTCCGTTCTTCTTAACTGAAATTGCTGGACAAAAATGTTGGGGGCTTGCAACACTTTTCTGTCTGGTGATTTATGACAGATCTGCATCGGATGGACTCCCGACTCAGATATGAACCCAACATAAGCGGTTTTGCTCCTGTCTAGCTATCTTATAATACTTTATTTCTCTAATCAAATTACAAATAAAGATAGCCGAATTGGCTCAGAACGAGAGGGGTTTGTCCCAAATATTTCAAATTGTTAGTTTTTTTTTTTACGAAACTCAACAAATGGATATTCGTCTTGAGCAAACTAAAATGGCCACCACTTTATACTCTGGGATCTCTTGAGACCCAAGAGTATAATAGTTGGAGGTCCAAGGGAGGAGACAAAGATACAAACACACTCACACTCCATTACCTCTATTGGGCCTCCTCACAGTGTCTGGTGCTTTTCTGTGATCTCATCGGCCCGGGATCAGTACTGAGGACTGTGATTGGGCCTCAGCGGTGACCTGGGCACGCCGAGCTGCCAAACTCCAACACAAAATAAGTCCTGAGAGGTTCGCCCATCTCTACTTGCAAGTCCTCACTAGAAAGTGTGAGGATGGAGAACTGATTTCTATTATAGAATATGAATAAGTACTCTATTTTTTATGATGCATCAGTTGCAAATAATATTTTCCTTTCCTGCCTTTACTAGAGCTTGACTGACTGCTCCTGACAACTGTATAGTGAAAAGTCTTTAGAGCTGATGTTAGGCTACTGCAAGTTGCAAAGTTATTACAATCACTTTTTAGTTGCATCTTGCACATAGTATTAAACTGCTTCACCTTAGCAAGATGCACATCTGTAAAATTGCAAAGCTGTGACTAAGTATGACTACATGTGGTTTTTCTAGCACTGTTTTCAAACACATGGCACAAACCTCTCTGTGTATGGACACCTTTCATGTGAAAATGTGCCATGCAACAGATGGCTGCAATGTTGAAAGCATACTGCGTTAGTGAGTACAGGGAGTCCAAAGGGGGGATTTATTAAGGCTGGTGTATCCAGAGTACCTAAATCATTAAAAGGTATGCCTCTTAGCCCCCATGCTCATGATTGTGTGCATTGTCAGTGTGCTACCTGTGTTTTTAATGGCTAGCACACTGACCCATTATATTTTTATGGACCCTACAGACAACTGTGTATTATCAAGTGTCAATGTAGGGGGGGGGGGGAGCAAAACTCAGGACAGGTCTTTCTGTCTGTTTTGCTTCCTTGGATCATTAACAGAATTTATGGGTCCATAGAGGTCACAGACGGACACAGATATCATCCATATGTGTTGTGGATGTGCATGTAGCCTTAATGAATTTCCTTCACTCCATGCCCCAGAAACTCAGCTTGGATATGGCATGCATATGAGCTATAATTTACATCAGTTTTTATAGTAAATCTGCTGAGACACTTTTCTGAAAAAGTGTGATATGCTTTTATCATACATTTTATGCCAAAAACAGACATAAAATGTGTTATAATTTCCCCCTAAATTTCCCCACAATGTAGTCAGAGGACACATGCAAACACTATGAGATAGCTGATTTTTTGTTTATTCTTAAAGGGGGTCTGTCAGTTCTTTCCTTCCTGTCAAACTAATTATAGCCCCAGGTATTGCACTGAAACAATTGTGAACATACCTTTGTAGCCCTGGAGAGAGGTAAGATCCAGCACGGAGGAGTGTGACATCAGACAGTGCTGGCGCCTTAAATAAGGAATACCTTAATAACGTCTAAAATAAAAATAATGCAGTTCTGTAACTTTCCATCAACTAAGCTATCTCTCAGCAAAAAACAACTTACTACACTGTAAACATCTAAAAATAAAGATAGCGAAAACATCCATTTCTTTAAACATTGTTATTACTTTGTGCCATATGCAACAGTAGAAAATAACATGTGTTAGCTGGAAAACAGTGCGCTCACCATCAGTGCTGTCTGTTATTTGTCTGTGTTCTTGGAGTACAGCCAGTGTAAAGATAAGATTATAGAGACAAGGGGGCCGCAAAATGACTTTGGATGAGAGAAGATCACTCGGCTCTTACTCTTTAATTTCCTTTCAAAGGTCACAGGGTGGCACTGTTTGTATTTCCACCTGGCATGATTTCAGCCCTTAATCCAGGACCCATTTATTACTTTAATTTATCCTTTCTGAGTCTTGGTAAGAGGAGCATATGTGTTGTGTGTACCATCCTACTCTGGTATCCATCTGCCCTCCCAGGTTACTTTGTCTTAATGCAGTTTCCTGTACAAGAAGATTCATTTTCTTCACTCTCTCTCTGGACAACTTGATCTTCTACGCCCTAATAAAATCTGACATAGTAGAACAAGCTAGTTAGTGACACTAGAGATAATCTGAAGGGTTCCTCGACCTCTCCTACCTCCCTGAAGACTGCAAAGCTATATGTTCTGCTGCTCTGTGTCAAAGTTGGTTTGCTAGTGAGGACTGTGTCTCGACTTTCAGCAGCAAAGTAGGTTGAAGGTACAATAATGAGAATCCACAATCTAACATTTTATAAGGAAAATCTATTTTTTATATAAAGTACATATATTGGTGTGTTTTTTTTTTTATGGTAGATAACTAAAAAGGGACTGTTAAGAAAAACCTGATGACCCATTTAAGGATCATAAAAATAAACCTTATGACATACTACTAATTGCAAATATTGTTTGCTCATCTTAGCTCCCAGTTTCTGTACAGATGTGTCCTTTTTAGCCTTTTTTTCTTGGCTTATCATATCTTGGGGTGAGTGAAGCGAGATGACCAATGTTTAAAAGAAAAACAAGACAATTTTTTTAGTGCAGTGCTCTTTTTTGATTTTGCAGTGCTCTGTCATGAGATGTTTACCATTGTGTGTCTGTGCCCCCATCCAGGTGTAGTATTGAGCTTTACAGTCTGTCAAGGGTTTTGCTGGCATGTTAAGATGCTGTATTGAGTGGGTTTTGTGAGAAAGGAGTTCGTAATAGGGATCTTAAAATATTGATGACCATTCCCATAAATATTAGATTGGTGGGATCAGACACCCGTCACCTCCATTAATCAACTTTTGTCATCAGCTTTTGCACAGAGAATGGGGCAGCAACATTCTGTATAGAAGTCAGCTCATTTTACTACACATCAGCTCCCATTCATTTGAAATGAAGCAGAACTGTAGTTACTCAGCTCAGCCACTACAGAGAGAACGGAGCTGTATGCTTCCTGCCCCATCCTCTGTGTATCACCTGCTGAGAACATCTGATTGATGGAGGTGCTGGGTGTCGAACACCTACCGATCTGAAATTGATGACCTATCCTTAGAATAGATCTTCAATGTTTTTAGCTCAGAAAACCCTTCTAACAGTGATGCACATCTTTGAGGGCATTTTTGGATCATGGGCTAAAAACATCCTCCAAACAAGCACAAATATCACTTTGTCCACGCTATTTATTTTAAGCCGCTTTCTCAAGTTCTCTTTGCAAGGACACCATTGCGTACTGTACATTAATAACAGCCATATATTTTCTTCACTGTTGCAGCAAGCGTTATTTTTTTATACACAAACTAAAGAAAATTCTCACAAAGCTTCTCTGCGCCTTCTTGTTCCACTGGCAATTGTAAAACTGTAAACGTCTTACAACCCAAGATTATCTTCTGAGCTGGGAGATTAACACAACTTCAAAGACGGAGGATTTGAAGGACACAAATTCAAAGAAAATTGCCCAATTTACAGATCCAATATTTCATATATCACATCATGAAGCCATGCAGTGTACATAACAGCCTATGAGGAGCTCTCTCTAAATCTCTCAGTGTAATTAATTTGATATAAGTCGCTCTTTATATTGAAAAAAATGGTTCTCTCAATGACAGAAAGGTTTATTCTCCCTTTCTTCAGGTAGAAACATTATAATAATTGCCACTCAGAGGGGCTTAATGTTAAATCTGCTTCAAATTATATGCAGGGTATACAATTATCAATGTAAATATCACTTCATAGGAAACAATAACCTATAGTGCTGATGTCATTATCTATCTGGTTTTGTATAACAATGTCTGATATTTTGTTAGGAACTATGGGATTTCATTGCATTTGAGCAAAATAGCTGGAGAAAATGACTAATTTTCATAGGATGGATCTTCTTATTTGTTCATTTCTGAATTGCCTTCATACAGTTTTAGCCCTTCTTGTGATGAGCAACAATCTGTCATGTATATGAAGACCTTGATGAAGCATATCCATGACGTCTGTTTGGCAATGCAGAAGCAATCATGCAGAATGACTAATGTGTTAGGTGTCCTCTGCGCACCACTGAACATTATAAACAGGGAACTGTGATAGTGGCCATAAACATTATTAATGATAATAATTTTATTTATATAGCACCTATTTTATTTATATAGCACCTGATATAGTCTGCTCATGTGTCAGAGGACACATGAGCAGACTATATCAGGCATGACAGTGTAACAAAATAATTAACATATCAAACAATAGGAGTGAGGGCCCTGCTAACAAGAGCTTACACTCTATGAGGAAATAGGGAGACACAAGAGGCAAGAGGGCTTGTTTAGTACAATAACCCAGCCATCTTTTAATAAATATGGTCATATAACTAGCTGTATGAGCAGGGGTGATATCACTGGATGACGTTTATTATTGGATATCATCAGTATAAAGATGGTACTGAAAGCTGCTGATAGTTAGTCCAATAGGGGCTGTGTAGAGAGAGAGAATGAGGGAGCCGAAGACCGAGCCCTGAGGAAACCCCAAAAGCAAGGTGCAGAGGAGAAATAGCACCAACAAAGGATACACTAAATGAGCCATCAGAAAGAGAGAAAGAAAACCAAGAGAGAGCAGTGTCCCTGAAGCCAATAGAGTGGAGCATTGTGAGGAGGAGTTGGTGGTCTATAGCGTCAAAAGCCACTGAGAGATGCAGAAGAAGAGAATACTCGCCTTTAGTTTTAGCTGTCAGTGTTCTGGTCCTCCTGTCTGCCATGTTATTTATCCCCAAGTTCACCAATGACACCTGTAATTGGGTCTAAACTTGACCTGGAGGCCGGATAAGTTGGCAGATTGCCCGGGAAGAGCCTGGAACCCTGAAGGATGCTACAGTGCCCAGTAAATTAGTATTTTTTTTTTTTTAATTTTTACACACCTTCCCTGTCCTCTGGTTATTATACTCTGGGGCTTGTAGAAATGCCAGAGTATAATAAACAAATTATCCCGACATATCCAGTTCCGGCTGAACAAGTTAATTTAAAACATATTTTGATAGTGAACCATACAAATGTTAGCAAATGTACTAAGAGACCCTCAATCTCATGATTCATGATCAAGACACTTATTCCCTATCCTTTAACTGTAGCCTGATCCTATTGCCCACCTATCTATTTTAGTTGTAATAGAATGATGTGGTCTTCATAGTGAAGTCTCTCTATCACAATCACTTCACACCATCAAGATGTTGGTCATATGAAATGACTTTACCTTGGACATCACTCCACTATAATGATTAGAGATGACCTGTTACAGAGTCAGGAAGTTGAATGAGTTGAATAGACCACAGATAATTATGAAATTGGCAGATTGTTTATTAAGACAGGAACCTCCTTAATGTACTGTAATAATATCCACTGTACAAAATGTGCAATTTGTTTCTTGTCTGGTTTTAGTTAGATATTTCTAAGAGCTTTTCCTCTGTGTTCCCTTGCGCTCATAATCTCATACTTTCTAATATTATCCTGTAAGCTAAGACCTGTTAAGAAATTCAAGTTCTAAATTGTACTGGTCCACTGACCTGAGTTGTTTGATTCATCCTAGGTTTGGTGAAGGCTTATTTCCTTCGAGCTAAAGCTAATGCCGAAGTGTGGAATGAAGCAGAAGCAAAGAAGGATTTTGAGAAAGTCATAGATCTGGATCCAACAATGAACCGTCAAGTAAAGAAAGAGATAAGGATGCTGGAGACAAGGATGCAAGAGAAGGAAGAGGAAGAAAAACTGAAGTACAGAAACCTATTTACATAGAGATCAAAAATCACAACAAGACCAGATTCACATGAATGTATAAAACTCATCCGAGTTGCATCAGCAACAAACGGATGATTTTTAATAGATATGTCCATGGAGGTTATGGATTGGAAGGCCATTGGAAACAATGGGGGAAGTTTATTAGGACTGGTATTTTCTATGCCAGTCTTAATCAATTAATCAAGATATAGTAGATAATAATGTTCATTAGATCTCATAACATTAGAGAAGCATTATAGAAAAGTATAAAGAGAGATTTAATAATACTAGCACATTGGGGGGGGGGGGATTTACTAAGCTAAATGTGCCAGAAATCTGGCTTAATTTCCACCAGAGAACTGATGCACATGCTTAGAACCAGCAGATTTGGAGTTTTGATTAACAAGGGGGCTTATCAGGATGGGCATGGCTTCAAATGCACCACTGTTTATCACTCAGTTGGAGCCACTCTGATAAATTTTGCACATTTTTATACTAGGTTTGTCTAATATTAGTGAGGATTAGTAAATATGCCCCACACTGTGTGAGCAGTGTGCCAGTTCTTCCTCCAGTGTAGCACTCTCCAATAGATGCAATGCCTGGTTGGACCTTCTACTTAGAAAAGTATTGGAAATCTTGGATCTATCAGTCACGCTGTGTAACTCTAAAATTCTGTTTGCTTTCCCAAAACATTTGTATATGCTAACAAAGTGGTGAATGTGCTTCATTAATATGACATTTGATCACAATTTGCTATAAAACACTGATACATTCTGAATACCAAAATGACAGATATACTTTTAAGAAAATTTCAGCTTCAATGCAATGGTGCAAAAAAGTGAAAACTGTAAAAGAGTTCAATACAATTCATGCATTGTTTGGAAATATGGTATGTAATATTGATGTAGGATAACATTATAACCCACAGATGAAAACACATATATTAAAAGAATACAACCTCATCTACGGCTAATGTCAATGTGGCCTGTAAGTGACATCTAGACTATGTTAACCAAGGCAACATATGACAATAAAATATTATTTAGTGGTACTTAACCTAAATATATTTTGCTTTTACATATTGAATACATAAGTGTCTTTATGTACCTCTATGTTCCTGTCATGGTCTGGGGTTACAACTTTTCCATTATCCATCATGGAGATGTAGCTGAGTTGTATAGCCTGATACATTTTCACAGCTGAAAAATAGTAAGTGCATGACAAGTCAAGCAACTTAACTTTTCTAAAATCAGCAATATTTTGTTATAATGTATCACAAAGTAATAAGCTAACCAAACTCTACATATATGTATGCATCCACATAGTTGGGGGGGGGGGTGAATTTCAGCTCTTCAAGGCTTTTATTTCCATGTTGAGATATTGTATTGAATTGGTTTCATGAGAAATTGTAGTCCATAACCATATTAGATATTAGTTAAGTGTGGGCACATGTGTGATAGCATTTGGGATATGATTATCCAACTTCCTATTAAAAAGAGTCTTTAACAGGACAGACTCCTTTAAGCAAAAATATTCACTACATGTTTGTTTGGATATACAGCAGGGCACACATGTAAGGACACATAGATTTGGGGCTCCATTTTAAGTGATTACTGTGAATTTCATTAAAGACTCCATTTTCTAATGACCAAAATTCTTTACATTATAGCAACATGGTAGCAAAATGCTTCACAACCATTGAGTGTCCACACTTATATATAGCGTACTCATCTCCTGAATAATAGTGCAAATTCATGTAAGGAAGGTCACACCTGTATGTAATAGGGAGGTCCAGGATCTCATAAAAGGATTCTCTTCTATAAGCCAGAACGTTGCATCCTGCATTACATGGATGGCCATTTATTTCAATAGCCTGGATGTAGTGCTACATGTTACCTGCAAGGGTGACTGCAGGGGAAATGGCCTATGATTTTTCCAGGTCATTGTCAGAATTGAGAGAAGTCAGACCCACAACTGGTCACCACGCCTGCTGAGTTGTCTTTATAAAGCCCCTTGCAGACGACCATGGGTGAGATCAGTGTGCTATCCGTGTTCTTCCCAGATAGCACACTGACCCATTCATTTCTATGGGCTCATGCACACGACAAATAATAGAGCAGGTCCTATTCTGTTCAGTGTTTGCGGCACGGACTCACCCATAGAAGACTATGGGAGACTAAAAACCACGGATGGCAGATGGATGTACTCCGTGTGTCATCAGTGTGCCGTCCATATTTCGGATAAGCTAGGGATATCATTGGATGTCTCCTATGTTGTTTTTTTTGTTTTTTTTTTTGCTCAGATCACACATTAATGACACACTGTCCATTTTTACAGACATACAGCACTGATGGTGAAGACACACGGTCCGCAAAAAAGGAACACTGATTGCTAGTTTGTGGACCACAAAATACACATGGTCATCTACAACTAAGATAGTCCCTTTAACAATACATTTTAAAGGGAGTCTGTCACGAGAGGCCAGTATATAAACCCAATCCCACAGACAAATAGGATAGGATCACCTAAACTGCGGCATTTTACAATCCCTGCAAATTGGATGTGATTCTATCGAGTCCCATCCACACATTGCAGAAAAATACCCGCAGCGGAAATCCTGCAATTTCCAAAAGCATCACATTTTTAGAAATCGTAGCATTTCAATTATACCTAAGGAAACGCTGGCAGTTTCCCTATAGATACAATTGAAGCAGAACGTCTGCAGAGAAAAACTCTGTGGACTTTCTGTGAAACGCACTGCGGGAAAAAGCTGCAGCACTTTTTGGCTGCGGTGCTCTACGTGAAGCCTTAGCCTTAAAATGTGTTGTTAAAGGGACTGTCTTATAAGACAACCCAGCAGGCATGGTGACCAGTTGGTGTTTGGCACCAGACATATAAAGGCATGCATCTCGGCAGGGCAAAGGGGCTGGAAATCACTGGTCCAAGGAGCTGTGAAGCAGGCAGGTAGGTAGCTGTAGATTGTGACAGCAAAGGCACAAATACAGATGAGTAAAAAAATGACAAACCAGGAAAAGGACACTTGAGGAAATCAGTTTTTGAGAGAAAGTGCTTAGTGCCTAATGGAGTAACTTAAATAATGGAAATGAACTGATATGTTTCACAAATAGTTGATGCTACGTAATAGACATGACTTGCAGAGAATGGTTTAAGTATAAAATTCATTAGTCATAATGGTGTAACCAACCATGGTGAGACCAAAAATAAGTATCATCATCATCTATCCACAGCAAAGATATCATCTGCAAAAAAAAATGGTGACCAGTTGTGGGTCTGACTTCTCTCACCTCTGACAATGACCTGGTAAACATCATAGGCTGCCACACATTTCCCCTGCAGTCACCCAGTAGCATTACATCCTGGCCATTGAAATAAATAGCCATCCAGATTCATTTTAAGAAACAGAACTTTACTTTACACTCAAACTCTTGTCTTTGTCAATTACACCATGATTACAATATTTCTTCCATACCGCACACCTTATTTTTTTCATATAAAATAAGATTTGGTCTTGCTGAATAATCAGATGATCTTCCTAATTGTGGGAGATGATTCATCAAAACCTGATTAAAGTTCACAATTCCACTTCTGAAACAAATGAATGTAATATCTCTTCTATTAAAACTATTTGATGAGAGACGCATTTGGTTACATTTGGAAACTAAATAACTGAGACATAAGTGATTATAGTGCAGGACAAGTATATAAGTGGTGTAATAATCATAGGTGAGGGCAAACTGGTCAAGCTGCAAATTAATCCCTTCTCACTCCAAAGTGCAAATGAGCAGACGATAATTGTCTATTATCAAGAAAGTTTTTAGACACAAAATGAAGAGGTGCAGAAATAAATTAGCATGGATCACGGTCTGAGTCACAGCTTAATATACAGAACATGGAGAAATCTTATTTTAGTCGATGGTTCCAGAGGATTAAAGATATTCTGAAGACATACATAACATAAAACTTAAGATGTCCTACATAAAGAAGCTATTAATAAAGTCTACGAGAAAAGCCTAAAGCTTCTCATACATTGACAGACATATATCAGGTATTTTACATTATCCTAACATTTGCTGTAAAGGGCAAGGCATTTCTGCCAGGATACTGGAGCAACAGTCTGCAGAGAGATAACGCCACAGGACACATGCTATGTCACGTCCTCTTTTATATTGTGGAGGTCACATCCTGAATTGTTGGTTTTAGCTTATTTTTTGGCTTTATTTAACATTAAAATCAGGAACTCAAGCATTGTTCGTTAGGATTTAGATGCAAGGCTACAAAAACAAGGTTAGTAATGTACAGACTCCTGAAAAGCAGCAGCAGAAATGGGCTGATGACTGTGAGCAGTAGAAAATGCTACCTAAACGTAACACACCTCTGCGAGCCAAGACCGGCCCCAGGCACCTTCACCAGAGCTCCTCGCAAGAAGAGATAGACTTTAGCTGAATCTGAAGACCAGAATTGTCACCAAAACAGATAAGGGTGGGTTCACACTTACGCCGGAGTCCGTCCGCCGCAAATCCGACTGAAAATTCATTTGAATGGCTTTTTAAAGCAATGCGCGGGTGTGCGCTTAAACCCTCAGCGCTGCAAAGCCGTTTTTTTTCGCTGGAAGCAAAGTCGGACATGCAGGACTTTGTTTCCGACGAAAAAAACTGGATTCGCAGTGCAGAGGGTGTAAGCGCACACCCACGCATTGCTTTAAAAACCCATTCAAATGAATGGGTTTTTAAGCAATGCGTCACAAACCTTTCCCTATCCAGTCCCTATACAGTTTTCCGAGATTTTCAGTCGGATTCTCGGTCTACGGACTCCGGCGCAAGTGTGAACCCACCTTAAGTGTACTACAAATAAGTGCACTTCAGTAGAAACCAAACACCAAATCCACACACTTACCCTCGGAGCAGTGATCTCAGAGTGGTCCTCTAATCACAGGTCAGCAGCTGAAGAGGGTAACAAGAAACCAAATCATGAGACAAAGACAGGTCCGGATAACAAGCCAAAGTCAAATCCAATCGGGAATGCCACAACAAAATCGCTAGACAGAGAGGAATCCAGGGACAAAGCCAAAGGTCACAAGTAATACAGATATGCACACAAAATGGAAAGCCAAAGTAGTAGGTAGCAAACTAATAGTCCGCACATATCTCAGGAGGGTGTGGCCTTATGTAGGTCTCCTCATCTGCTAACTGGACCAAGCTAGGAAGCCTCTGAAACTGTAAAAGCTTCCCAGGTTAGCCTGGTAACGTAAAAGGTGCAGCAGCTGGATAGAGAATCCAGACACTTCAAGTGATCTGCCTACATGTAAAGCTATCCATTAACCTCTTAGTGATCAGCCTGTTTTGAACTTTAAAGACCAAACCATTTTCTGCTTTCTTATATCATTGCATATCAGGAGCAATAACTTAATTTTTCCATCACTGTAACAGTATGAGGGCTTGTTTTTTTTGAAGGGCAGGTTGTAGTGTTTAATGGCACCATTTTGGGGTAGATATATCTCACTAATTAATGTTTATTAACTTTTTCTGGGAGAGAATGGAAAAAAACAGCAATTCCAAAGTCTTTCTAATCATTTTTTTATTTGCGTTGCCACTATTCAAGACTCATAGCTTTATTATTTTTCTGCCAACAGAATTGTATGAGGTCTTTTTTTGTAAGAAGACCTGACATCTTAGTTGTTGCCATTTTGGGGAACATAACAATTTTTGCCAAAAAAAAAAAAAAGGCAATTCTGGTAATGTTTATTTACTTTTTTCATGCCATTTACTATGTCAGAAAATAACATTCAAGTTGTATTACTCAGGTCATTATGGACGTGGCAATACTCAATTTTATGCATATTATGTTTTTATTTTTTTGTATTTACAAAACATTTTAGGATGGGAAATTAATGTTTTGTTAATTATTTTTACACTACAACACCACTAGGGGACTTGAACTGATGATCTTGCACTGCAATGTATTTTGTTGTCACTACTGAATTGACAGAGAGACCTGGGGACCTTCATTAGGCCTCTGGCTACCATGTATTAACATCGGGAACCCATGATTGCTTTGGAGGCGATGCCTAATAAATTGAGCCTCCTCCTTCTAGGACCACTTAGATGCTGCTGCCAATATTTACTGTAGCATCTAAAGGGTTAATGCCACCAGAATGGTAATGTCTCCCCTCTTACTACCCATCACTTTGCCTGTATTTGCAGCTGGTACTCATCATTAGGAAAAATCAAGAGGAATAGTATTTATTATATAATAGCTTCTTACAAAATAACTGCAGTCACAATACTATATGTGGAAAACATTGATGTCCTAAAAAAACACATAGCTTATATTGAATTCTGGAGCATATTGGTGATTTTGTCGCTACCTACGCAGAATGTTGAACAGACGGCTTCAATGATTTTAGAAGACCACTGAGTCATGTAAATAACACAATGTCAATCAATATTTTTTAAAAGGTAAATTGATTTTCAGCATGACATGACACCATCCGAACTACACAGGCTAGCCGCGTACCTTCTGTGCTGAACTAGCTGGATACTAGATAGAAAGTGCAGAAAAAAAAAAAATATGCATCATGAAAATAAATACAAATAAATACTAAATCATAATAATACAAATTGTAATATTGTAGCAAATAACAAAATCCAATCCTGCAGTATCATCAAAGTGTGATGGGAAAAAAATCATAATAAAAACAAAAATAAAAACATAATTTTGTTTAATAAAAGCAAAGCAAAAACAGCACCTAGGACAAGTTTAATGGGATGTTTAAGATGTACCTGACTGCTCACATCCAGCTCTCCAGAGGACTTTAATAATAAGATCAGCACCATGGACAGAGACATGTTCAGCCCTAAATCTCCTTTTAAAAATTCTGTTCACTGTGATGGGACAAGGAGATAAAACCTCACCTGTATTGTACCCTTTTATAGTCTTATAGGAAAATAGAACTGATGGAAAAAAAAACTCTGAAATCCTGCATATATGACACCCTGCTGGGTTTGTAAGTGATGGTACCGCTGACCCCACTACTGAAGACAGGATAGAGGTGTATTACTTTGCGTCACATCCTGAGTGGCACTTCTGGAGGTTATTTGTGAAACGGTAACCTAACGGCAAGCTTTCCTAGTGACAGATTTCTTTTAAAATGAGTATGTCAACACAATCCAGCATATCAAACCACACCCTGCAGATAGATAGGTTAGGGTCACTTTAATCAGACCATGTTTTCCCCTTGTGAATTGGTGCTCCTATTGCTGAGACATTGTTGTTTTTAATCCAATAGTTTTTTATTGAAATTTTTAACAGAAATACAATACAAGTTAGAAACACATTGAGGAAACAAGGGCACAGTTATGACCTCATATACATCATAGTTGCAATGCAATACAATATACTCAGATGAGGTACATCCATGAATAAAATATATACAATGGCAATGCATAGTACGAACAAGTAAATCTAATCAAACGTACGGCAAACCTAACATGTTGAGGTTATAGGGGACGACATTCAGTTTTTGCCATAAGACGGATAAGATGGGGAACAGGCTAGAGGAGGATAAGGAATAAAGCGAAGGGCAAAACAATAAAAGAACAGAAAACACAAAGCAAAATATAGGCCTAGAAAATGAATACAATCGGATCGTATCCCCCCACTCGCAGAGTAGTTGGTTCGCCCCTTACAAAAAGGGGGAGACCCATCAGCTACCAGATATCAATTTTCCAATTTCTTAAACAAATGGTATATAGGTGTTACAGGAATAACAAATCATAGCAGCCCCCAGAGGCTACAAATAAAGTAGGAAGAAATACCCTAGTGAAAGGGAAGGCCTCGCTGTATAGTCCGTCAATGATTGTACGGTGGAGGGAATGCCTCTGCCCATGACTCCCAGTGCGTCCTGAATCTATCCAGGCCCCCTCCATTACATGCATAAATACGCTCATATTGATAATTCAAGGACACCGCTAAAATTAACTCTGTCAAGGCCGGGCATGCAGTAGACTTCCATCGTCTCGCAACAAGTAGGCGGGCAGCCCCTAGCACCTGACAAACGACTGTTCTATGTCTACCAGGTATCATGTGAATACCCAGCAGGAGGAGTGCCAGTTCAGGTGTATATCCCACCCCACCACCACATAGGCCATTAACCAAGGAAAACACAGAAACCCAAAAGGGCTGAATGAGTGGGCAGTGCCAGAACACATGGAATAAAGAGCCGGTCTCCCCGCATCCCCTCCAACAAAGAGGTGAACACGATGGGTAGAACTTAGCTATACGTAAAGGAGGGTAATACCAGCGTAATAATAATTTGCTATATTGCTCCCAATGTGAGGCACATACTGTGGATCGCTTAGCCCATCTGATCGCCTCTCGCCATTGCCCGACCTCAAATCTGCTCCCTATGTCCTCCTCCCAAAGGATCATGTGTTTAGTCTTGCGGAAAGTGCAATCCATATTCAAAATTTGATACAGGGTTTTAGTTTTATAAGCCGCTGTGGAAGCCTGTGTGTGTAAGAGGTCGGCGGCCGTCTGTGGCAGGCGTACCTGAGTCGATGTCATGTCAGACAAGTAGGAAGTCAATCTGGTATATGTGTACGCTTCCCTTACGGGCAGATCAAATGTCTCTTTCAACACGGGGAAGGGCGCCCTAGTGCCACCCCTATACAGGTCAGAGACATACTTTACTCCACACCTGCGCCACACGTCTAGGGATAAATATGGTATCTCGTGGGGGAGCGTTGTAATGGGAAGATTCAGTGCTACCGTAGGGGCATCCCCATCCTGCAGAGTACACAATGCATGCCATGCCCCAATCGTAGCCTGCACAGCTGGTGAAGCAGATATGGAAGATCCACTCCTGGGGCCTGACGCTAAAAGGTAACCCTCCCAGTCAGAAGTCTGAGCCATCTGAGCCTCCATCGCTGGCCACAGTTTGTCATGGTTTGTTGTAAACCAGAACTGGAGTTGGCCTAAAACTATGGCTAAATAATAGTGATACAATTTTGGTACACCCATACCCCCATTGTCTCTTGATTTAAACTTTGTATGGAGTGCTATTCTGGGTTTGCCCCCATTCCATATAAAGGACATCATTTGTTTTTGGAAACTCAGGAAGGTGGACTTTGGTATCGGTATCACTAGTGTTCTGAAGTAATAAAGTATCCTGGGAAGGATCAGCATTTTATATAGCACTATTCTTCCCATCCAGCTATGCTCAAATTTAGTTAACCAATCAAGCTCCTTCTGGAGGATAGCCAGCAGGCCTGGAAAGTTGGCCTTAACTAAATCCTTTGTGTTTGGAGTGAGCTGTATCCCTAGATAAGGTATAGCGTGCGAGCACCATTGATAGGGTGATGTGCTTTTGATGTGGCATATATTGTTTGGAGACATACTAATTCCTAACATCTGGGACTTGGATTCATTAACTTTATAATATGATAACTCTCAGAAATCTTTCAGAATTTGAGAAACAGTACAGAGCATATTATTAGAGTAGGTGAGGGACAGAATCACATCATCCGCGAATAGGTTAATTCTATGGTCTGTCCGGTCTAACTTGATACCAGACAGATCCGGATGTGTCCTGATCCTTTCGGCCAAGGGTTCCATTACCAATGAAAATATCAAAGGGGACAATGGGCACCCCTGTCTCGTGCCATTGGTAATGTCGAAGGGGCGGGACAGGACCCCATTCGCCAGCACCCGAGCGGATGGGCTAGAGTAGAGTGCAGAGATTGCAGTAGCAATGGGACCAGAAAAACCAAATTTATGGAGAACCTCGAAAAGATACCCCCAATGACCTGGGCACGCCGAGCTGCCAAACTCCAACACAAAATAAGTCCTGAGAGGTTCGCCCATCTCTACTTGCAAGTCCTCACTAGAAAGTGTGAGGATGGAGAACTGATTTCTATTATAGAATATGAATAAGTACTCTATTTTTTATGATGCATCAGTTGCAAATAATATTTTCCTTTCCTGCCTTTACTAGAGCTTGACTGACTGCTCCTGACAACTGTATAGTGAAAAGTCTTTAGAGCTGATGTTAGGCTACTGCAAGTTGCAAAGTTATTACAATCACTTTTTAGTTGCATCTTGCACATAGTATTAAACTGCTTCACCTTAGCAAGATGCACATCTGTAAAATTGCAAAGCTGTGACTAAGTATGACTACATGTGGTTTTTCTAGCACTGTTTTCAAACACATGGCACAAACCTCTCTGTGTATGGACACCTTTCATGTGAAAATGTGCCATGCAACAGATGGCTGCAATGTTGAAAGCATACTGCGTTAGTGAGTACAGGGAGTCCAAAGGGGGGATTTATTAAGGCTGGTGTATCCAGAGTACCTAAATCATTAAAAGGTATGCCTCTTAGCCCCCATGCTCATGATTGTGTGCATTGTCAGTGTGCTACCTGTGTTTTTAATGGCTAGCACACTGACCCATTATATTTTTATGGACCCTACAGACAACTGTGTATTATCAAGTGTCAATGTAGGGGGGGGGGGGAACAAAACTCAGGACAGGTCTTTCTGTCTGTTTTGCTTCCTTGGATCATTAACAGAATTTATGGGTCCATAGAGGTCACAGACGGACACAGATATCATCCATATGTGTTGTGGATGTGCATGTAGCCTTAATGAATTTCCTTCACTCCATGCCCCAGAAACTCAGCTTGGATATGGCATGCATATGAGCTATAATTTACATCAGTTTTTATAGTAAATCTGCTGAGACACTTTTCTGAAAAAGTGTGATATGCTTTTATCATACATTTTATGCCAAAAACAGACATAAAATGTGTTATAATTTCCCCCTAAATTTCCCCACAATGTAGTCAGAGGACACATGCAAACACTATGAGATAGCTGATTTTTTGTTTATTCTTAAAGGGGGTCTGTCAGTTCTTTCCTTCCTGTCAAACTAATTATAGCCCCAGGTATTGCACTGAAACAATTGTGAACATACCTTTGTAGCCCTGGAGAGAGGTAAGATCCAGCACGGAGGAGTGTGACATCAGACAGTGCTGGCGCCTTAAATAAGGAATACCTTAATAACGTCTAAAATAAAAATAATGCAGTTCTGTAACTTTCCATCAACTAAGCTATCTCTCAGCAAAAAACAACTTACTACACTGTAAACATCTAAAAATAAAGATAGCGAAAACATCCATTTCTTTAAACATTGTTATTACTTTGTGCCATATGCAACAGTAGAAAATAACATGTGTTAGCTGGAAAACAGTGCGCTCACCATCAGTGCTGTCTGTTATTTGTCTGTGTTCTTGGAGTACAGCCAGTGTAAAGATAAGATTATAGAGACAAGGGGGCCGCAAAATGACTTTGGATGAGAGAAGATCACTCGGCTCTTACTCTTTAATTTCCTTTCAAAGGTCACAGGGTGGCACTGTTTGTATTTCCACCTGGCATGATTTCAGCCCTTAATCCAGGACCCATTTATTACTTTAATTTATCCTTTCTGAGTCTTGGTAAGAGGAGCATATGTGTTGTGTGTACCATCCTACTCTGGTATCCATCTGCCCTCCCAGGTTACTTTGTCTTAATGCAGTTTCCTGTACAAGAAGATTCATTTTCTTCACTCTCTCTCTGGACAACTTGATCTTCTACGCCCTAATAAAATCTGACATAGTAGAACAAGCTAGTTAGTGACACTAGAGATAATCTGAAGGGTTCCTCGACCTCTCCTACCTCCCTGAAGACTGCAAAGCTATATGTTCTGCTGCTCTGTGTCAAAGTTGGTTTGCTAGTGAGGACTGTGTCTCGACTTTCAGCAGCAAAGTAGGTTGAAGGTACAATAATGAGAATCCACAATCTAACATTTTATAAGGAAAATCTATTTTTTATATAAAGTACATATATTGGTGTGTTTTTTTTTTTATGGTAGATAACTAAAAAGGGACTGTTAAGAAAAACCTGATGACCCATTTAAGGATCATAAAAATAAACCTTATGACATACTACTAATTGCAAATATTGTTTGCTCATCTTAGCTCCCAGTTTCTGTACAGATGTGTCCTTTTTAGCCTTTTTTTCTTGGCTTATCATATCTTGGGGTGAGTGAAGCGAGATGACCAATGTTTAAAAGAAAAACAAGACAATTTTTTTAGTGCAGTGCTCTTTTTTGATTTTGCAGTGCTCTGTCATGAGATGTTTACCATTGTGTGTCTGTGCCCCCATCCAGGTGTAGTATTGAGCTTTACAGTCTGTCAAGGGTTTTGCTGGCATGTTAAGATGCTGTATTGAGTGGGTTTTGTGAGAAAGGAGTTCGTAATAGGGATCTTAAAATATTGATGACCATTCCCATAAATATTAGATTGGTGGGATCAGACACCCGTCACCTCCATTAATCAACTTTTGTCATCAGCTTTTGCACAGAGAATGGGGCAGCAACATTCTGTATAGAAGTCAGCTCATTTTACTACACATCAGCTCCCATTCATTTGAAATGAAGCAGAACTGTAGTTACTCAGCTCAGCCACTACAGAGAGAACGGAGCTGTATGCTTCCTGCCCCATCCTCTGTGTATCACCTGCTGAGAACATCTGATTGATGGAGGTGCTGGGTGTCGAACACCTACCGATCTGAAATTGATGACCTATCCTTAGAATAGATCTTCAATGTTTTTAGCTCAGAAAACCCTTCTAACAGTGATGCACATCTTTGAGGGCATTTTTGGATCATGGGCTAAAAACATCCTCCAAACAAGCACAAATATCACTTTGTCCACGCTATTTATTTTAAGCCGCTTTCTCAAGTTCTCTTTGCAAGGACACCATTGCGTACTGTACATTAATAACAGCCATATATTTTCTTCACTGTTGCAGCAAGCGTTATTTTTTTATACACAAACTAAAGAAAATTCTCACAAAGCTTCTCTGCGCCTTCTTGTTCCACTGGCAATTGTAAAACTGTAAACGTCTTACAACCCAAGATTATCTTCTGAGCTGGGAGATTAACACAACTTCAAAGACGGAGGATTTGAAGGACACAAATTCAAAGAAAATTGCCCAATTTACAGATCCAATATTTCATATATCACATCATGAAGCCATGCAGTGTACATAACAGCCTATGAGGAGCTCTCTCTAAATCTCTCAGTGTAATTAATTTGATATAAGTCGCTCTTTATATTGAAAAAAATGGTTCTCTCAATGACAGAAAGGTTTATTCTCCCTTTCTTCAGGTAGAAACATTATAATAATTGCCACTCAGAGGGGCTTAATGTTAAATCTGCTTCAAATTATATGCAGGGTATACAATTATCAATGTAAATATCACTTCATAGGAAACAATAACCTATAGTGCTGATGTCATTATCTATCTGGTTTTGTATAACAATGTCTGATATTTTGTTAGGAACTATGGGATTTCATTGCATTTGAGCAAAATAGCTGGAGAAAATGACTAATTTTCATAGGATGGATCTTCTTATTTGTTCATTTCTGAATTGCCTTCATACAGTTTTAGCCCTTCTTGTGATGAGCAACAATCTGTCATGTATATGAAGACCTTGATGAAGCATATCCATGACGTCTGTTTGGCAATGCAGAAGCAATCATGCAGAATGACTAATGTGTTAGGTGTCCTCTGCGCACCACTGAACATTATAAACAGGGAACTGTGATAGTGGCCATAAACATTATTAATGATAATAATTTTATTTATATAGCACCTATTTTATTTATATAGCACCTGATATAGTCTGCTCATGTGTCAGAGGACACATGAGCAGACTATATCAGGCATGACAGTGTAACAAAATAATTAACATATCAAACAATAGGAGTGAGGGCCCTGCTAACAAGAGCTTACACTCTATGAGGAAATAGGGAGACACAAGAGGCAAGAGGGCTTGTTTAGTACAATAACCCAGCCATCTTTTAATAAATATGGTCATATAACTAGCTGTATGAGCAGGGGTGATATCACTGGATGACGTTTATTATTGGATATCATCAGTATAAAGATGGTACTGAAAGCTGCTGATAGTTAGTCCAATAGGGGCTGTGTAGAGAGAGAGAATGAGGGAGCCGAAGACCGAGCCCTGAGGAAACCCCAAAAGCAAGGTGCAGAGGAGAAATAGCACCAACAAAGGATACACTAAATGAGCCATCAGAAAGAGAGAAAGAAAACCAAGAGAGAGCAGTGTCCCTGAAGCCAATAGAGTGGAGCATTGTGAGGAGGAGTTGGTGGTCTATAGCGTCAAAAGCCACTGAGAGATGCAGAAGAAGAGAATACTCGCCTTTAGTTTTAGCTGTCAGTGTTCTGGTCCTCCTGTCTGCCATGTTATTTATCCCCAAGTTCACCAATGACACCTGTAATTGGGTCTAAACTTGACCTGGAGGCCGGATAAGTTGGCAGATTGCCCGGGAAGAGCCTGGAACCCTGAAGGATGCTACAGTGCCCAGTAAATTAGTATTTTTTTTTTTTTAATTTTTACACACCTTCCCTGTCCTCTGGTTATTATACTCTGGGGCTTGTAGAAATGCCAGAGTATAATAAACAAATTATCCCGACATATCCAGTTCCGGCTGAACAAGTTAATTTAAAACATATTTTGATAGTGAACCATACAAATGTTAGCAAATGTACTAAGAGACCCTCAATCTCATGATTCATGATCAAGACACTTATTCCCTATCCTTTAACTGTAGCCTGATCCTATTGCCCACCTATCTATTTTAGTTGTAATAGAATGATGTGGTCTTCATAGTGAAGTCTCTCTATCACAATCACTTCACACCATCAAGATGTTGGTCATATGAAATGACTTTACCTTGGACATCACTCCACTATAATGATTAGAGATGACCTGTTACAGAGTCAGGAAGTTGAATGAGTTGAATAGACCACAGATAATTATGAAATTGGCAGATTGTTTATTAAGACAGGAACCTCCTTAATGTACTGTAATAATATCCACTGTACAAAATGTGCAATTTGTTTCTTGTCTGGTTTTAGTTAGATATTTCTAAGAGCTTTTCCTCTGTGTTCCCTTGCGCTCATAATCTCATACTTTCTAATATTATCCTGTAAGCTAAGACCTGTTAAGAAATTCAAGTTCTAAATTGTACTGGTCCACTGACCTGAGTTGTTTGATTCATCCTAGGTTTGGTGAAGGCTTATTTCCTTCGAGCTAAAGCTAATGCCGAAGTGTGGAATGAAGCAGAAGCAAAGAAGGATTTTGAGAAAGTCATAGATCTGGATCCAACAATGAACCGTCAAGTAAAGAAAGAGATAAGGATGCTGGAGACAAGGATGCAAGAGAAGGAAGAGGAAGAAAAACTGAAGTACAGAAACCTATTTACATAGAGATCAAAAATCACAACAAGACCAGATTCACATGAATGTATAAAACTCATCCGAGTTGCATCAGCAACAAACGGATGATTTTTAATAGATATGTCCATGGAGGTTATGGATTGGAAGGCCATTGGAAACAATGGGGGAAGTTTATTAGGACTGGTATTTTCTATGCCAGTCTTAATCAATTAATCAAGATATAGTAGATAATAATGTTCATTAGATCTCATAACATTAGAGAAGCATTATAGAAAAGTATAAAGAGAGATTTAATAATACTAGCACATTGGGGGGGGGGGGATTTACTAAGCTAAATGTGCCAGAAATCTGGCTTAATTTCCACCAGAGAACTGATGCACATGCTTAGAACCAGCAGATTTGGAGTTTTGATTAACAAGGGGGCTTATCAGGATGGGCATGGCTTCAAATGCACCACTGTTTATCACTCAGTTGGAGCCACTCTGATAAATTTTGCACATTTTTATACTAGGTTTGTCTAATATTAGTGAGGATTAGTAAATATGCCCCACACTGTGTGAGCAGTGTGCCAGTTCTTCCTCCAGTGTAGCACTCTCCAATAGATGCAATGCCTGGTTGGACCTTCTACTTAGAAAAGTATTGGAAATCTTGGATCTATCAGTCACGCTGTGTAACTCTAAAATTCTGTTTGCTTTCCCAAAACATTTGTATATGCTAACAAAGTGGTGAATGTGCTTCATTAATATGACATTTGATCACAATTTGCTATAAAACACTGATACATTCTGAATACCAAAATGACAGATATACTTTTAAGAAAATTTCAGCTTCAATGCAATGGTGCAAAAAAGTGAAAACTGTAAAAGAGTTCAATACAATTCATGCATTGTTTGGAAATATGGTATGTAATATTGATGTAGGATAACATTATAACCCACAGATGAAAACACATATATTAAAAGAATACAACCTCATCTACGGCTAATGTCAATGTGGCCTGTAAGTGACATCTAGACTATGTTAACCAAGGCAACATATGACAATAAAATATTATTTAGTGGTACTTAACCTAAATATATTTTGCTTTTACATATTGAATACATAAGTGTCTTTATGTACCTCTATGTTCCTGTCATGGTCTGGGGTTACAACTTTTCCATTATCCATCATGGAGATGTAGCTGAGTTGTATAGCCTGATACATTTTCACAGCTGAAAAATAGTAAGTGCATGACAAGTCAAGCAACTTAACTTTTCTAAAATCAGCAATATTTTGTTATAATGTATCACAAAGTAATAAGCTAACCAAACTCTACATATATGTATGCATCCACATAGTTGGGGGGGGGTGAATTTCAGCTCTTCAAGGCTTTTATTTCCATGTTGAGATATTGTATTGAATTGGTTTCATGAGAAATTGTAGTCCATAACCATATTAGATATTAGTTAAGTGTGGGCACATGTGTGATAGCATTTGGGATATGATTATCCAACTTCCTATTAAAAAGAGTCTTTAACAGGACAGACTCCTTTAAGCAAAAATATTCACTACATGTTTGTTTGGATATACAGCAGGGCACACATGTAAGGACACATAGATTTGGGGCTCCATTTTAAGTGATTACTGTGAATTTCATTAAAGACTCCATTTTCTAATGACCAAAATTCTTTACATTATAGCAACATGGTAGCAAAATGCTTCACAACCATTGAGTGTCCACACTTATATATAGCGTACTCATCTCCTGAATAATAGTGCAAATTCATGTAAGGAAGGTCACACCTGTATGTAATAGGGAGGTCCAGGATCTCATAAAAGGATTCTCTTCTATAAGCCAGAACGTTGCATCCTGCATTACATGGATGGCCATTTATTTCAATAGCCTGGATGTAGTGCTACATGTTACCTGCAAGGGTGACTGCAGGGGAAATGGCCTATGATTTTTCCAGGTCATTGTCAGAATTGAGAGAAGTCAGACCCACAACTGGTCACCACGCCTGCTGAGTTGTCTTTATAAAGCCCCTTGCAGACGACCATGGGTGAGATCAGTGTGCTATCCGTGTTCTTCCCAGATAGCACACTGACCCATTCATTTCTATGGGCTCATGCACACGACAAATAATAGAGCAGGTCCTATTCTGTTCAGTGTTTGCGGCACGGACTCACCCATAGAAGACTATGGGAGACTAAAAACCACGGATGGCAGATGGATGTACTCCGTGTGTCATCAGTGTGCCGTCCATATTTCGGATAAGCTAGGGATATCATTGGATGTCTCCTATGTTGTTTTTTTTGTTTTTTTTTTTGCTCAGATCACACATTAATGACACACTGTCCATTTTTACAGACATACAGCACTGATGGTGAAGACACACGGTCCGCAAAAAAGGAACACTGATTGCTAGTTTGTGGACCACAAAATACACATGGTCATCTACAACTAAGATAGTCCCTTTAACAATACATTTTAAAGGGAGTCTGTCACGAGAGGCCAGTATATAAACCCAATCCCACAGACAAATAGGATAGGATCACCTAAACTGCGGCATTTTACAATCCCTGCAAATTGGATGTGATTCTATCGAGTCCCATCCACACATTGCAGAAAAATACCCGCAGCGGAAATCCTGCAATTTCCAAAAGCATCACATTTTTAGAAATCGTAGCATTTCAATTATACCTAAGGAAACGCTGGCAGTTTCCCTATAGATACAATTGAAGCAGAACGTCTGCAGAGAAAAACTCTGTGGACTTTCTGTGAAACGCACTGCGGGAAAAAGCTGCAGCACTTTTTGGCTGCGGTGCTCTACGTGAAGCCTTAGCCTTAAAATGTGTTGTTAAAGGGACTGTCTTATAAGACAACCCAGCAGGCATGGTGACCAGTTGGTGTTTGGCACCAGACATATAAAGGCATGCATCTCGGCAGGGCAAAGGGGCTGGAAATCACTGGTCCAAGGAGCTGTGAAGCAGGCAGGTAGGTAGCTGTAGATTGTGACAGCAAAGGCACAAATACAGATGAGTAAAAAAATGACAAACCAGGAAAAGGACACTTGAGGAAATCAGTTTTTGAGAGAAAGTGCTTAGTGCCTAATGGAGTAACTTAAATAATGGAAATGAACTGATATGTTTCACAAATAGTTGATGCTACGTAATAGACATGACTTGCAGAGAATGGTTTAAGTATAAAATTCATTAGTCATAATGGTGTAACCAACCATGGTGAGACCAAAAATAAGTATCATCATCATCTATCCACAGCAAAGATATCATCTGCAAAAAAAAATGGTGACCAGTTGTGGGTCTGACTTCTCTCACCTCTGACAATGACCTGGTAAACATCATAGGCTGCCACACATTTCCCCTGCAGTCACCCAGTAGCATTACATCCTGGCCATTGAAATAAATAGCCATCCAGATTCATTTTAAGAAACAGAACTTTACTTTACACTCAAACTCTTGTCTTTGTCAATTACACCATGATTACAATATTTCTTCCATACCGCACACCTTATTTTTTTCATATAAAATAAGATTTGGTCTTGCTGAATAATCAGATGATCTTCCTAATTGTGGGAGATGATTCATCAAAACCTGATTAAAGTTCACAATTCCACTTCTGAAACAAATGAATGTAATATCTCTTCTATTAAAACTATTTGATGAGAGACGCATTTGGTTACATTTGGAAACTAAATAACTGAGACATAAGTGATTATAGTGCAGGACAAGTATATAAGTGGTGTAATAATCATAGGTGAGGGCAAACTGGTCAAGCTGCAAATTAATCCCTTCTCACTCCAAAGTGCAAATGAGCAGACGATAATTGTCTATTATCAAGAAAGTTTTTAGACACAAAATGAAGAGGTGCAGAAATAAATTAGCATGGATCACGGTCTGAGTCACAGCTTAATATACAGAACATGGAGAAATCTTATTTTAGTCGATGGTTCCAGAGGATTAAAGATATTCTGAAGACATACATAACATAAAACTTAAGATGTCCTACATAAAGAAGCTATTAATAAAGTCTACGAGAAAAGCCTAAAGCTTCTCATACATTGACAGACATATATCAGGTATTTTACATTATCCTAACATTTGCTGTAAAGGGCAAGGCATTTCTGCCAGGATACTGGAGCAACAGTCTGCAGAGAGATAACGCCACAGGACACATGCTATGTCACGTCCTCTTTTATATTGTGGAGGTCACATCCTGAATTGTTGGTTTTAGCTTATTTTTTGGCTTTATTTAACATTAAAATCAGGAACTCAAGCATTGTTCGTTAGGATTTAGATGCAAGGCTACAAAAACAAGGTTAGTAATGTACAGACTCCTGAAAAGCAGCAGCAGAAATGGGCTGATGACTGTGAGCAGTAGAAAATGCTACCTAAACGTAACACACCTCTGCGAGCCAAGACCGGCCCCAGGCACCTTCACCAGAGCTCCTCGCAAGAAGAGATAGACTTTAGCTGAATCTGAAGACCAGAATTGTCACCAAAACAGATAAGGGTGGGTTCACACTTACGCCGGAGTCCGTCCGCCGCAAATCCGACTGAAAATTCATTTGAATGGCTTTTTAAAGCAATGCGCGGGTGTGCGCTTAAACCCTCAGCGCTGCAAAGCCGTTTTTTTTCGCTGGAAGCAAAGTCGGACATGCAGGACTTTGTTTCCGACGAAAAAAACTGGATTCGCAGTGCAGAGGGTGTAAGCGCACACCCACGCATTGCTTTAAAAACCCATTCAAATGAATGGGTTTTTAAGCAATGCGTCACAAACCTTTCCCTATCCAGTCCCTATACAGTTTTCCGAGATTTTCAGTCGGATTCTCGGTCTACGGACTCCGGCGCAAGTGTGAACCCACCTTAAG
The DNA here is from genome assembly GCA_947044405.1 of Leptodactylus fallax. Lineage (NCBI taxonomy): Eukaryota > Metazoa > Chordata > Amphibia > Anura > Leptodactylidae > Leptodactylus > Leptodactylus fallax. The sequence goes on along the minus strand of CAMRHE010000073.1, from coordinate 5,725,747 downwards.
TGTACTACAAATAAGTGCACTTCAGTAGAAACCAAACACCAAATCCACACACTTACCCTCGGAGCAGTGATCTCAGAGTGGTCCTCTAATCACAGGTCAGCAGCTGAAGAGGGTAACAAGAAACCAAATCATGAGACAAAGACAGGTCCGGATAACAAGCCAAAGTCAAATCCAATCGGGAATGCCACAACAAAATCGCTAGACAGAGAGGAATCCAGGGACAAAGCCAAAGGTCACAAGTAATACAGATATGCACACAAAATGGAAAGCCAAAGTAGTAGGTAGCAAACTAATAGTCCGCACATATCTCAGGAGGGTGTGGCCTTATGTAGGTCTCCTCATCTGCTAACTGGACCAAGCTAGGAAGCCTCTGAAACTGTAAAAGCTTCCCAGGTTAGCCTGGTAACGTAAAAGGTGCAGCAGCTGGATAGAGAATCCAGACACTTCAAGTGATCTGCCTACATGTAAAGCTATCCATTAACCTCTTAGTGATCAGCCTGTTTTGAACTTTAAAGACCAAACCATTTTCTGCTTTCTTATATCATTGCATATCAGGAGCAATAACTTAATTTTTCCATCACTGTAACAGTATGAGGGCTTGTTTTTTTTGAAGGGCAGGTTGTAGTGTTTAATGGCACCATTTTGGGGTAGATATATCTCACTAATTAATGTTTATTAACTTTTTCTGGGAGAGAATGGAAAAAAACAGCAATTCCAAAGTCTTTCTAATCATTTTTTTATTTGCGTTGCCACTATTCAAGACTCATAGCTTTATTATTTTTCTGCCAACAGAATTGTATGAGGTCTTTTTTTGTAAGAAGACCTGACATCTTAGTTGTTGCCATTTTGGGGAACATAACAATTTTTGCCAAAAAAAAAAAAGGCAATTCTGGTAATGTTTATTTACTTTTTTCATGCCATTTACTATGTCAGAAAATAACATTCAAGTTGTATTACTCAGGTCATTATGGACGTGGCAATACTCAATTTTATGCATATTATGTTTTTATTTTTTTTGTATTTACAAAACATTTTAGGATGGGAAATTAATGTTTTGTTAATTATTTTTACACTACAACACCACTAGGGGACTTGAACTGATGATCTTGCACTGCAATGTATTTTGTTGTCACTACTGAATTGACAGAGAGACCTGGGGACCTTCATTAGGCCTCTGGCTACCATGTATTAACATCGGGAACCCATGATTGCTTTGGAGGCGATGCCTAATAAATTGAGCCTCCTCCTTCTAGGACCACTTAGATGCTGCTGCCAATATTTACTGTAGCATCTAAAGGGTTAATGCCACCAGAATGGTAATGTCTCCCCTCTTACTACCCATCACTTTGCCTGTATTTGCAGCTGGTACTCATCATTAGGAAAAATCAAGAGGAATAGTATTTATTATATAATAGCTTCTTACAAAATAACTGCAGTCACAATACTATATGTGGAAAACATTGATGTCCTAAAAAAACACATAGCTTATATTGAATTCTGGAGCATATTGGTGATTTTGTCGCTACCTACGCAGAATGTTGAACAGACGGCTTCAATGATTTTAGAAGACCACTGAGTCATGTAAATAACACAATGTCAATCAATATTTTTTAAAAGGTAAATTGATTTTCAGCATGACATGACACCATCCGAACTACACAGGCTAGCCGCGTACCTTCTGTGCTGAACTAGCTGGATACTAGATAGAAAGTGCAGAAAAAAAAAAATATGCATCATGAAAATAAATACAAATAAATACTAAATCATAATAATACAAATTGTAATATTGTAGCAAATAACAAAATCCAATCCTGCAGTATCATCAAAGTGTGATGGGAAAAAAATCATAATAAAAACAAAAATAAAAACATAATTTTGTTTAATAAAAGCAAAGCAAAAACAGCACCTAGGACAAGTTTAATGGGATGTTTAAGATGTACCTGACTGCTCACATCCAGCTCTCCAGAGGACTTTAATAATAAGATCAGCACCATGGACAGAGACATGTTCAGCCCTAAATCTCCTTTTAAAAATTCTGTTCACTGTGATGGGACAAGGAGATAAAACCTCACCTGTATTGTACCCTTTTATAGTCTTATAGGAAAATAGAACTGATGGAAAAAAAAACTCTGAAATCCTGCATATATGACACCCTGCTGGGTTTGTAAGTGATGGTACCGCTGACCCCACTACTGAAGACAGGATAGAGGTGTATTACTTTGCGTCACATCCTGAGTGGCACTTCTGGAGGTTATTTGTGAAACGGTAACCTAACGGCAAGCTTTCCTAGTGACAGATTTCTTTTAAAATGAGTATGTCAACACAATCCAGCATATCAAACCACACCCTGCAGATAGATAGGTTAGGGTCACTTTAATCAGACCATGTTTTCCCCTTGTGAATTGGTGCTCCTATTGCTGAGACATTGTTGTTTTTAATCCAATAGTTTTTTATTGAAATTTTTAACAGAAATACAATACAAGTTAGAAACACATTGAGGAAACAAGGGCACAGTTATGACCTCATATACATCATAGTTGCAATGCAATACAATATACTCAGATGAGGTACATCCATGAATAAAATATATACAATGGCAATGCATAGTACGAACAAGTAAATCTAATCAAACGTACGGCAAACCTAACATGTTGAGGTTATAGGGGACGACATTCAGTTTTTGCCATAAGACGGATAAGATGGGGAACAGGCTAGAGGAGGATAAGGAATAAAGCGAAGGGCAAAACAATAAAAGAACAGAAAACACAAAGCAAAATATAGGCCTAGAAAATGAATACAATCGGATCGTATCCCCCCACTCGCAGAGTAGTTGGTTCGCCCCTTACAAAAAGGGGGAGACCCATCAGCTACCAGATATCAATTTTCCAATTTCTTAAACAAATGGTATATAGGTGTTACAGGAATAACAAATCATAGCAGCCCCCAGAGGCTACAAATAAAGTAGGAAGAAATACCCTAGTGAAAGGGAAGGCCTCGCTGTATAGTCCGTCAATGATTGTACGGTGGAGGGAATGCCTCTGCCCATGACTCCCAGTGCGTCCTGAATCTATCCAGGCCCCCTCCATTACATGCATAAATACGCTCATATTGATAATTCAAGGACACCGCTAAAATTAACTCTGTCAAGGCCGGGCATGCAGTAGACTTCCATCGTCTCGCAACAAGTAGGCGGGCAGCCCCTAGCACCTGACAAACGACTGTTCTATGTCTACCAGGTATCATGTGAATACCCAGCAGGAGGAGTGCCAGTTCAGGTGTATATCCCACCCCACCACCACATAGGCCATTAACCAAGGAAAACACAGAAACCCAAAAGGGCTGAATGAGTGGGCAGTGCCAGAACACATGGAATAAAGAGCCGGTCTCCCCGCATCCCCTCCAACAAAGAGGTGAACACGATGGGTAGAACTTAGCTATACGTAAAGGAGGGTAATACCAGCGTAATAATAATTTGCTATATTGCTCCCAATGTGAGGCACATACTGTGGATCGCTTAGCCCATCTGATCGCCTCTCGCCATTGCCCGACCTCAAATCTGCTCCCTATGTCCTCCTCCCAAAGGATCATGTGTTTAGTCTTGCGGAAAGTGCAATCCATATTCAAAATTTGATACAGGGTTTTAGTTTTATAAGCCGCTGTGGAAGCCTGTGTGTGTAAGAGGTCGGCGGCCGTCTGTGGCAGGCGTACCTGAGTCGATGTCATGTCAGACAAGTAGGAAGTCAATCTGGTATATGTGTACGCTTCCCTTACGGGCAGATCAAATGTCTCTTTCAACACGGGGAAGGGCGCCCTAGTGCCACCCCTATACAGGTCAGAGACATACTTTACTCCACACCTGCGCCACACGTCTAGGGATAAATATGGTATCTCGTGGGGGAGCGTTGTAATGGGAAGATTCAGTGCTACCGTAGGGGCATCCCCATCCTGCAGAGTACACAATGCATGCCATGCCCCAATCGTAGCCTGCACAGCTGGTGAAGCAGATATGGAAGATCCACTCCTGGGGCCTGACGCTAAAAGGTAACCCTCCCAGTCAGAAGTCTGAGCCATCTGAGCCTCCATCGCTGGCCACAGTTTGTCATGGTTTGTTGTAAACCAGAACTGGAGTTGGCCTAAAACTATGGCTAAATAATAGTGATACAATTTTGGTACACCCATACCCCCATTGTCTCTTGATTTAAACTTTGTATGGAGTGCTATTCTGGGTTTGCCCCCATTCCATATAAAGGACATCATTTGTTTTTGGAAACTCAGGAAGGTGGACTTTGGTATCGGTATCACTAGTGTTCTGAAGTAATAAAGTATCCTGGGAAGGATCAGCATTTTATATAGCACTATTCTTCCCATCCAGCTATGCTCAAATTTAGTTAACCAATCAAGCTCCTTCTGGAGGATAGCCAGCAGGCCTGGAAAGTTGGCCTTAACTAAATCCTTTGTGTTTGGAGTGAGCTGTATCCCTAGATAAGGTATAGCGTGCGAGCACCATTGATAGGGTGATGTGCTTTTGATGTGGCATATATTGTTTGGAGACATACTAATTCCTAACATCTGGGACTTGGATTCATTAACTTTATAATATGATAACTCTCAGAAATCTTTCAGAATTTGAGAAACAGTACAGAGCATATTATTAGAGTAGGTGAGGGACAGAATCACATCATCCGCGAATAGGTTAATTCTATGGTCTGTCCGGTCTAACTTGATACCAGACAGATCCGGATGTGTCCTGATCCTTTCGGCCAAGGGTTCCATTACCAATGAAAATATCAAAGGGGACAATGGGCACCCCTGTCTCGTGCCATTGGTAATGTCGAAGGGGCGGGACAGGACCCCATTCGCCAGCACCCGAGCGGATGGGCTAGAGTAGAGTGCAGAGATTGCAGTAGCAATGGGACCAGAAAAACCAAATTTATGGAGAACCTCGAAAAGATACCCCCAATGTACCCTATCAAACGCCTTCTCCGCATCCAGGGACAGGAGCAGAGAAGGCGTCCGCCGAGCCTGGGCTGTGGCAATCAGCGCGATCACACGCCTCGTGCCATCCGGTGCCTGTCTTCCCTTAGTGAATCCAACCTGGTCTCCTCCTATCAGTGTGGGCATGACATCAAGAAGCCTGTTCGCAAGTACCTTCTCAAACAACTTAACGTCCACATTCAATAGCGATATGGGCCTGTAGTTAGAGGGTCGGGAGGGGTCCTTGCCTGGTTTGGGTAATGTCACAATCGTTGCGGATAGCATCTCACGGGGAAAGGTACCTGTCATCATTGATAAATTAAGCACCTCAGTAAGGTGGGCAAGGATAAGTGGCTTGAACAGCTTGTAGTATTCCCCAGAGAACCCATCCGGGCCGGGAGATTTATTAAGCTTTAAACCATCAGTCTCCCTAGCCACTTCCTGAGTGGAAATAGAAGCATTTAAAGACTGCAGCTGCACAGGTACAACAGAGGGAAGGTGCAAAGAGCTCAGGAATCGGTTAACATCTGTCATAGAAGGCTGCGTGGTGTCCAGATCATCCTTCAAGTTATACAGGTCCTGATAATATTTACTAAATTCATCAGCAATTTGTTGGGGGTGGAAGACTTTGTCTGTGGTCGCTTTAGACACAAGAAATGGAATTTTAGATTTAATCCTTGCTGCCTTAACTCTCTGTGCCATTAGCTTGCTGGCTTTATTGTACGACCGGTAATAGGAGGCTTTCACACGTTTAGTGTGCTTTTCAAAATCCATCAGTAAATGGGCGCTCAAGTCATCCCTGGCCTTCCGCAGAGCATTCGACAGGGTAGGGTTAGGGTCAACTTTGTGCTTCTGCTCTAGAGAAGCAATAGAAGCAAGTAGCTCCCTCATCGTTTTCAGTCGAGTGCGCTTAAAGCGCGCAGCATGCTGAATCATTAGACCCCTGACAAATGCTTTATGCGAACTCCAGAGGCAAAACTTATCCTCTACTGAGGGGGAATTAATGTCAAAGAATTCGGCAATGTCAGTATGCAATTTCTCGGTTACCGATTTCAGAGACATGACATATGTATTGTTTCGCCATGACACGGGGGGAGCCACTGTGCCCGCTAAATGGATACTAAGTATGATAGGCGCATGGTCCGACCACGTGATATTTCCTATTTCACAACTTTGCACTCTAAGTAGCATATCACTCTGGGCTAGGAACATGTCTATTCTGGAGTAGGATTGGTGACGAGCAGAGTAGTACGTATAATCTTTCTCAGAGGAATGGAAGCACCGCCAAACATCGTGAAGTTCCGACTGCCGGAGCCAAGGGCCTAATTGCTGAGGTGGATGCTTGCCGCGATAGGTGGAGTCAGCAGCAGCGTCATGCACAATATTAAAATCCCCGCACAATAGAACCTGGCCCTGAGCCTGCTTCCTACACTTCTTCACTACTGAATTTAAAAAGGAAATCTGAGACGCATTAGGACAATATACGTTTACAATAGTGATGGGGCAGTTGTCAAGCAGACAGGTGAGCGCTACATAGCGGCCCTTGGGATCTGAACTGACATGTATTAACTGAAATGACACTGTATGTTTTACCGCTATGAGGACACCCGCAACCTTCTTGGTGGCATTGGAACAAAAGATATGTGGGAACAATTTGTGAGATAGCTTTGGTGGATGAGAGTCACAGAAATGCGTCTCCTGTATGCAAATTACATCTGCTGCAGATCTGAGAGCCTCCTTCCACAACAGTGAACGCTTAAAGGGACTATTTAGTCCCCTCGCATTAAGTGACAGTATTTTAACACCCATTAATATTATCAAGAATTAGAAATACAGACTGGTAGTATATAGGGTCGGACAAGAGGATAACGCTAAAATGACATCTCTCAGGCCTAGAGAAGAACAATTCGGTATTGGCATTAGTCAACACAAAACTAGTTAACAGTAAGGGGAGAAAAAATAATGTTACACAACCGAGCAGTGTAATACTGCGCAAACTTGGGGGGAAGTTTGCCATAAAAAGGGAGGTACAAAACACACCACAGGTGACTCACAGTACGTCCATAATGAGCTGTTCACTCGGCGGAGGTGGTAGACTTCCATGGAGGGTCCAACTTATGGGACTCGGGCCTTGAAGGTTTCGGGACATTAGGCGCAGGTGGCGGCAGGTTCCATTGGTGGAGCAGGTTACTCCCGGAGTCAAAGGAGTTAAAGGTAGAAGTCATTCCATTCCTGTTAACGATGACTTTAGTTGGGAATCCCCACTTGTAGGGAATGTTGTGTTGCCGGAGGACCGCTGTAACATGAGCAAGCTCCCTTCTGGCAGCAATGGTAGCCTGAGAAAGGTCAGCGTAGAGTTGAATTTCTTTAAACGGTTCAGGCAATGCTGGTCTTTTCCTCGACTCAAGCATGAGACGATCTTTGACATGGTAGAAATGTATGCGGGCGAGGGTGTCTCTAGGGATATGATCCGGCATCCCCCTCGGCTTCGGCAGATGGTGGGCCCTGTCTATTATAAGATCCGCGTCAGAGCATTGTGGCAGGATAGTTTTCATTAATTGTTGCAAATAGGGAGTCAATTCCCTAGCAGCGACTGATTCTGGAATGCCACGAAACTTGACATTGTTCCGCCTATTCCTATCTTCCATGTCAGCAAGTTTAAGTTTGACCGCTGCTAATTCTTCCTCCAGATCATTGTGGGCATCCACTATAGTGTTATGTGCCTCAGCAAATTCACTCATTTTGTTCTCAACATGGTCTATTCTGTTGCCAAGAGAATCAACCGTGGAGGAAACGGATGTAATCGCCTTAGTAATATCCTTCTGAATAGACCGATGCAATGCCAGAATTATATCCTTCAAGAAGGACTCAGAGGCCGATTGGGTACCTGCAGGGATAGCCTGAAGCGCATCTGAATCACCTAATTGGGAGTCTTCTGCAGCCGGGCGAGAATCAAAACTAAACGTGGTATCCCATCTCATCCTTTGCTTTACAGGACTTTGTGTGGGAGTAGTGTTATCTGCCTGGGAGGATGTTTCTGCAGGAGGAAGCTCAGGATGGCTGACAAGGGCTAAAGTGGATGAGGATGAGGGTTGTAGTCCCCTCTTTGAAGCCTGCTGCTGGCCCTCTACAACTTTTACCTGGCTAACCTGGGAGCCAGGGCTGACACCAGAGGCCTCCAGGCATAATTGCTGCTCACCTGGAGTGCTGTTGCGATCCGCGCCGGAGCGGCCCGCCGCCTGCGGCAGCGGGTGCAGAGAGGAGCCGCCGGCGCCATCTTGGGCCGAGTCTGCTGCGGCAAAGAAGTCGGTCAGCCGCTTCGGGGGGCCTTTTTTCCCCCGTTTCGTCATATTGCCGCAGTCCTGGGGAGCAGAGGACCCTTCCGCGCCCTGGATTCCGTGAGTCGCCGGTGCTAATTAGTTGCTATGAGCCGCTGGACTACTGTGAGGCCTCGGAGCTTCACAGAATAGCGGCCATCTTAGTCGGCTCCAAGCCACGCCCCCGAGACATTGTTGTTTTTGACAATATGCAAATGCGCCCTTGCGAGCTACGAGGATGCTGTCACTTAAGTCTTTGGAGCAATTGCAACACCCTTGTTGCTCCAAAGAACTCATTTTCACATTGACAAAAACAGTGATATCTTGGCAATGGAGGCCATAATTCACAAGGAGAAAACACTGTTCAATTCAGGTGACCCTAACCTATGTATCTGTGGGGCTGGGTTCTGGTGACAGACTCCCTTGAGCTTACTATAAGGTCCTCATTTGGAGAAGAACATGAGTAGAAATGACTAGTTTATATTTTATCCTATATTTATTTTTACCATTTTATTAGCATAAAATAATCATACTAGTAAATATATATGTATAAATAATACACGCACAGTGCACATAAAGGTATATCATGAAACAAGAGTTATGGGCTCACCATGGTAGACTGTTATTATCTAATATCTATGCATTTTTATTTCTTCTGGATGAAGGATATAGAGTACAGAAGGCCACAGGATGTTATCTCAGTTGTGAAAAAGATAATTATATTACGCAACGTACTTTATTGATTTTCCTTGGGACGCAGTGATCCTTTAAATCAAGTAGGTTAATGTGATTTTAGACGGCATTATTTATAAAGTCACAAAGTACAGATACAAGTTAATCTTATTACATTATTGTTCTTCTTTTCTGCACTAAAATGTAAGCGCTCAGTCTGCAGCCAACAAATCTCAGTGTTGACTTTAAAATCCATAGGAACTTCACCTTTGTTCTCATTGACTTGCATATCAATATGAACTTGTCACTGTGTAAATATTAATCTGGGACATCTACTGTAAAACAACAACATTGTAAATTATATATACACACAGATACTACAAAGTGTACTTTGATGTATTCATTGACCAGCAGAAAAGCCTGTTTATTTACACTGATGTCGAGCAGCCAATGGCATAATCTCTATCTTAAAGCAAATCATCGTATAATATATACTGCATTGTTGGATTGGAAGTTACAATGAAATCCTATAACATGTGTTGTGTGTTACTGATTCTGAGTGGTAGAACAGAGGTGAGCACTGCAGTAGTATCACGCCTCACTGAACACAAATTTCCAGTTCTTGGAGTGAATGTATACTCTGACAGTTCATTGAACAGAAATTAAAGCTGCGGTGCTGCTGGGAAAACTGATCTAAAATGGTTTCCTATGGTGAATCCTTCCACTTGATCACTTTCTACACTCTGAACAGAAGCCTCATTCATTGTATAAATAGCTGTTTTAGTAGTTTGGCTGCTCACACTCCTTCTTCAATGAACACTATAAGGAGCTGTTATTAAGGAAGACAAACAGACGCTCATTGCAAAGACAAAGCAAAGATCCATCCGCCAATCTGGCATCTACCTATGGACAAGATTATACATCCAGCTGTTATCCATAGATTCACCTGACTTCTTATTGGGAGCATTGACCCAGATATTTTTGCGCAAAGCATAGTGTGCCATTTTTAACTCTGTGAAAAGGAGGCATGGCAAAGGTGTCCAGGGGGCATGGCCAAATTTATCATCATTTACACTAGTGTACATTTCCCCCCAGGCCCAAAGCCCAGTGGAGGGTGCTCCTTATTTATGAAGAGACGTGCACCTTGTTATACATGAAGTGCACCCTCCGCCGGCACCAGGACTGGCGTTAGTCTTCATAAAGCTTCATAAATTTGCCCCAATATTTTTACTGATCATTTATCCCTGTTGGAGCTGAGTTATGTAGAAATCTTTGAGACTGTCCTCTGGACAACTACTTACATGGATGAAGACTGGCTGGGAATGAAATCATTGACACAGGCCCAGCAGGCTGAAACTACCTGAGGCTGACTGTTATCACCAGGGAAATCTGCAGGTGGCCAATACAGGAGAAATTTGGTATTACATTGCACACATTCTAATGAATAGCATTTAATGCGTAGTTAGATTGAGTCCTCCATGTATATGTATCACTAGTCTCTAGCGGGAAGAATAAAACATCTTCCTTAGCTGCACATACAGCCATTAGATTTGTTTTCCTCCAGATTATTTACTCTATTAAGGGGGTTGTCCGATTGGCTGGTTTTTGCTTCCAGCTCTGATGTCATATCAATAATACTTGACTGCTGCAGCCTATCACTGACCTTAATAGTTTACCTATAAGACAAGTGATTGGCTGCAGGATTCACATGACACGATGTCACCACTGCACCATTGTCAGGGTACACACATTCAGGATTTGTACAAGGAAACTCTGCACTGAAATTTGCCTGTATATGCACAGAAATCCACATGGAAAATCCACATCAAAAGACAGTTTTTGGTGTGGATTTTCATACAATGTACATAAGGAAAAGAGGAATTAATTCACATACTGCAGGTTTTGAAGTCCACACCATAGGTCAGTTTTTGCACTGAAAAAAAAAATCTGCTTCATGCGCATGAGAAATAGAGTTTCTTTTGACTTTAATTGTAATGGATTATGGTAAAGATCTTCCACATTAAAATATGGGTGGTAAATCTGCATGTAATCCTGATCATGTGCATGTACCCTAAACATACTGTAGATTGGCGGGGAAGACCAGAATAGTGTCCAGGGGCATAGCTATATGGTATGCAGTGTTAGAAGTCGCTGCTTGGCACTGGGCCCTGAGGGGGCTCCAAGGGTCCATCTGCCACATGACATATACCCCTATTCTAAACAGCACAAGGTAAGTAGGGGCCTATTACAGATTTTGCGCTGGGGCCAAAGGAGCTTCAAGTTACACCTCTGAGATTGGTTTTGGATAGACAGAAAAATCAAGGGTTAACAAATTCTTATTTTGCTATTTTGCACCATCTCCTGCATGTGCCCCGATTTTTCTTGATCATGGACAACCCCTATAAATGTAACCTGAGTGTCAGCCATTGCTATCATGTCATTTAATAATAGCATTTTTACTTTTTCTAGTCATTTAGACAGTAACATATCTCTCACCAAAGAATTCCGCACTGATCTATCTATTGCTATCTATTATGGAGCCATAAATACAAGGCAATGGAGGCTAAAATGCTATTATGCAGATTCCTATTTTATTCTCAATGATCTTATATTTAATAGAGATTTTACTTAATTCTAATGCCAAAGGAAATATGCAGCAAATGTACAGAACAACTATGATAGACATTTCTATAAAGTAATAGTTTTCTGTTATATAACCTTGCTCTTCATAATGTTTGTCTCAAAGATGCATATAAAGCAAAGAAAGCGGCCAGCAGAGGGCAGTAAAACCAAAGTTGTATAGGAAACAGAACAGGAAAGTATATTTTTCTTATATTTTGCAGGTTTTTTAATGTTTTTCTGATTATATATTTTTTCAATTTGTTACAAAAATTATACATTGGCAAACACTACGTTAAGATTATTCTAGCAGCAGACAATCCATCTTGAAGCTAGTTTAACCCTTTCAGGATATTTCACATTTTGGAATGCTGTATTCTAAGGGTAATTTTATGTTTTTCTTATATTTTGCAAGACACTTTCTGGATTTCTTATTGTTTAACATTATTCGACTGATTATTTGAATTTGCCAGTTCCTGGTGAACTACAGTCATATCTGATCAATATATCTAGTGTTCAGGCCATGATAATGACACCCAGACTGCTGTTAGTTATATTCTAGCCATATGTGGACTCCCCTTGAAGCAGGAACCCTGCGATCCCTGGTGGAAGAGGGTCTATAAATATACAGCAGTCCTACAGATTGGCACACTGCAATCTGTCATATATTCATGTGAAGGAGTAAATTATTTAAAGAGGACCTTTCACCACCTCCACCAATTCAAGTTCTTAGCATGTTAATAGGTTCTGCTCCACTGATTCTGACACAGTTGCAATTTTTTTCTCTAACCCTCAATGTTCCCAAGCAGTAAGCATAGTTAGCTTTGGTACCTGATGTGCTATATAGTCTATGTAATGTCAGAAGGGTGATGTCAGGCGGGGGGCGTGATTCAGAGCTCCAATCAGAGGCAGCCAGTGTCAGAGCTCAGAATCACACCCCTTGTCTGCTCCTGACTGACACCGCCCGCCTGACAGTACAGAGCCTAAATAGTATATCAGGCACCAAAACTAACAGCACTGATGGCTCAGGAATGGCTGGGGCTAGAGAAAAAATTCCAAGTGTGTCGGAATCAGTGGAGCAGCAGCTATTAACAGATATAAAGAACTGGTATTGTTGAAGGTAGTGAAAGGTTCTCTTTAATACCAATTAATAAGATGAATAAACACTTTACTTTTAATGTATATAATACTAGAAATTGCTTTGTAACATTCACTATTGTGTAGTCACGAGAGATTTCATAAGTCAGGATTCTTTGCATGTTCAGTGTCTGTACAGAACTTGTTCTGGTTATAAATAGTGTAGGTTTAAAAAGACGTATATGTACACCAAGTACAACCGAGTGAAGGGAGTGGCCTGGAGAGAATGGCAAGCAATCTTACAATTTACAACATACAGTTCTCCTGTCTGAATGGAGCTACAAACCAAATATGCACTCTGCCACTCCAGTCATTCTTTATGACACTGCCTGAGATTGGTAGGCATTGTATTTGGCTAGCTCTCCTTGTTCCATAGACAGTGAATGGAGTGGCAGTGCACATGCTCAGTCTGCTGCTCCATTCAGATGGAGAAACAGGACCCCCCACTCTCATGACTGGTGGAGGTTACCCCTCTGACCAACATGTTATCCCCTATCCTGTCATGTTTCTTTACATTTGTGATGGAAGAAAAAGTCCTGCACGCAAGTGTAAGAGACAGCCAATGTTGTCCTAAGCTTTATTTGTCTGTATAAACTGTTAATGTTGAATGTATTTCTGTGATTCTGTTCCTTTAAGACAGCAGCCATTGTAATTGTGACATGATGCTGGAGTGACTCCCCCCCCCTTTTATGTCAGCCTGCCTGTTCTGCAGACAGAATGTGAGCAGAGAAGCAGGAAGTGACGAGACAGAGAGCAGCAGCCATCTTGGCAAGTGTTGTATTGAACTGGTGTGGAGATTATTCTGTACAGCTAAGCTGTATCTTGGTCCAGAGACAAACAGAGTGTAAAGAGACAACAGGACTAGTGAGTCCACGTGAAAGGAACTGTGCTCAGTGGCTGATCAGTGAGACTGACATTGTGACTGTGTATATGGATATCACATATAGAGACTCGCAGTGCTGTTGATGTACTGGACAGCACCTGCTAAACCCCGGCTTACATCCCAGCTCAGTGTATGGATTCGGCAGGACTGTCAGTGTGCTGAGTGGAATCTGCTGTTGGATTACATTGCATTCATTGGGTTTCCCTGTTAAAGAGGACTTCATTTCTCCCAAGATCCTGATAACCGTGAGGAGAGGACGTTTCGCTATAAAAGAAAGGAACGACTTTGGGCCCCACCGCGTGCTTCTACGGACTGTAAGCGGTCCACCTGGACCACTGGGGAAAAGGGGGTGCACCCAAATGTGAAGTCAGGGTCAGTTAGGGATAGTTTTGAGTATATTGTTCATTCAGTGTCCATACTGCAGAATTGGACAGAGTAAAAGTAGAAACCATTGCAGAATTTGCCTTGAAATTGTTCATGCTATATTGTATATTTTGCTTGTCTTTATCCTGTCATTTTACCTTCAAATAGCCTTTATTAACTTATAGTAAATATATATTCTTTTCTTGAACTACCGCGTGTGCGTTCATTTCTGGTTGCGGAGACCAAACCACCTGCCTTGCTCTCGGTTCACACAAGATTTTTTTCTTCTGTCAAAAAATATAAAATGTAACAGAAGAAAGCTTCCATAATGATTTTACAGCAGAGTCAATATAGATAGTCACCAGACAGAGGGGGCTTTCTCTGCATTAGTCACTGTACTACTGTTAATGTCCATTGCTTTCATGCTATGATGGATCAGAGTAACAGACATTAATAACAGTAGTGTCAAATTACCGTTAGAGGTCACTGATGAAAGTCTGTAATCTGTGATCACTTTTAGTCTGAAAGGAGTTTTACACTTGAAACATTCCTTTTTGTCATGATCCCCAAGGCTATCAATGGGATTCTCCATTCATTGCAATGGAACTACATCCGCCTGTACTGACCAGTGTACATGTTATCTACTACATGTATTACTGTATAAGCAATTGTTGTGAATCTGTACAGGTATAATTAATCTTTATAATTTTTTTCTGTAAGCAAAAAAGAAATTGCAAGAATTGTAATAGGTGCAAATATTGATTTGTTTAGGGCAACATGTTTATAGTCTTGTTTTCTTTGTTTTCCATTCCTATTGCTATGAAGACTATGTTCTAATTTATAAAATAATGTGACTCTCTCCCCCACACATATGGGTGGCAAATCTGTGACTGGAGTGTTTTGTTTTCCTTTCTTGTTGCTATTAAGACAATGTTATAATTTATTAAAATAATGTGGCTCAAACATATAGGTGACAAATCTACGACGGTAGTGTTTTGTTGGTTGTTTATATTCTGTCCATGTGTCATTTCCAAATTGTTTAGCGCTGTATGTTTCCAACACATTGAACATATCTGTAAATGTGTCTGTGTCTCTATTGAGCTTCTTTGTAAATATGTACAGATTTAGCCATCTTCAACTTGAATCAGATAACTTGCTGCAACATTGGAAGCATTGGAAAAAGTCAAGTTAAAGTGATTATCAACTGTTTACTTAACATGTTAAAAGTCATGTTAAACTTGGCTACATCTGCATGTATTAGGCATTTACTATGTACAGTTTGTATATAATTACATTAGACAAAGTATGACTATGGGGGCTGCCATTTGCCAGAGCTGCTCCTCTGCTCTGGATTTTATGATATGATTTATAGCGTAGTCATGGTCATAGGCAGCAATAGACTGGAGCTAACTCATTGAGGTCTATGGGAGACTTTTCTAGACATAGTCTGTGGAGGGAGGGTGAGTAGATAAGTTGTGAGATCATCTGTTGTCAGTAGTAGATCCAATGATGAGTGTTCTGTGAGGTTATCTGTAGAGGTGTTATGATCTTCTATTGTAATCTTTTCCATCTTGTTTGTGGTGTAAATGAGGTGACTGAAGAATTGGCAAGTGTCAGTCTATTAATAGGCTTAGTAGGCAGAGTGACAAATGCCAGATTTAGTATTTAAAAAAACATAGTGAAATGGAAAATTCTTCAAAACATAACTTGCTTTAAAAAATATATTATTTTCTGGCGACACATTCCTTTTAATTTACTAAAGCTGGAATACTTTTTTATTGCCTGCGTACATGGATCAATTTATCAAACCATGATACAGATGTGTTGACCCTTAACCTTTATGTGAATTTCATGAAGTAGTCCAATTTCACTTGAAAGGAATGTCATACATTGTAGAGTAGACTCACACAGCATAAACAACTACCGACAGAGTAATGAAGAATCTTTTTTTTTTTGTTTTTTAAGCTGGTCATCTGGTTCCACTTTTCTTGGGGAATCTCAAACAAAGGGTTAAGGTAAGAGAGGACACTCTGTAGGTTTGAAAAATAGTCCTGATAGACATTACAGATGACATTAGAAGCACAGCTTTGTTTTTCCTTTAAAGAGAGCTAATTTTACATGTTTCCCAGAGAGGCATAGCATTGCTTATAAAATCCTTTCACAGTGCTCCACATGAGGACAAACAGTATCCTTTAAAAGGAGTCTACCATACCAAAATTGCTTCTAAATCACTTGTATACTGAAGTAGGGTTGGTTAGTGACATAGTAAACATACCTTCTTTCTTGTGTCAAAGTACCATCTTGCTGCTGATAAATTCAACTTGTATTCCTTATGTAAATGAGCTGTTTGGTGCAATGAGGACGGGGCCTATGCTGCATCTCAGTGGACACTGCTAAAGTGATGGTGTGCTGATTATTTTGTATTTGCCATGTATATATGCAATGTATACAGTGGGGAAAAAGTATTTAGTCAGCCACCAATTGTACAAGTTCTCCCACTTAAAAAGATGAGGCCGGCCTGTAATTGTCATCATAGGTAGACCTCAATTATGAGAGACAAAATGAGAAAACAAATCCAGAAAATCACATTGTCTGATTTTTAAAGAATTTATTTGCAAATTATGGTGGAAAATGTATTTGGTCAATAACAAAAGTTAATCTCAATACTTTGCTATATATCCTTTGTTGGCAATGACAGAGGTCAAACGTTTCCTGTAAGTCTTCACAAGGTTGGCACACACTGTTGCTGGTATGTTGGCCCATTCCTCCATGCAGATCTCTTCTAGAGCAGTGATGTTTTGGGGCTGTCGCTGGGCAACACGGACTTTCAACTCCCTCCAAAGGTTTTCTATGGGGTTGAGATCTGGAGACTGGCTAGGCCACTCCAGGACCTTGAAATGCTTCTTACGAAGCCACTCCTTCGTTGCCCTGGCGGTGTGCTTGGCATCATTGTCATGCTGAAAGACCCAGCCACGTTTCATCTTCAGTGCCCTTGCTGATGGAAGGAGGTTTGCACTCAAAATCTCACGATACATGGACCCATTCATTCTTTATTGTACAAGGATCAGTCGTCCTGGTCCCTTTGCAGAGAAACAGCCCCAAAGCATGATGTTGCCACCCCCATGCTTCACAGTAGGTATGGTGTTCTTTGGATGCAACTCAACATTCACTCTCCTCCAAACACGACGAGTTGTGTTTCTACCAAACAGTTCTACTTTGGTTTCATCTGACCATATGACATTCTCCCAATACTCTTCTGGAACATTCAAATGCTCTCTAGCAAACTTCAGACGGGCCCAGATATGTACTGGCTTAAGCAGGGGGACACGACTGGCACTGCAGGATGAGTTCCTGGCGGCGTAGTGTGTTACTGACGGTAGCCTTTGTTACGTTACTCCCAGCTTTCTGCAGGTCAATCACTAGGTCCCACCGTGTGTTTCTGGGATTTTTGCTCACTGTTCTTGTGATCATTTTGACCCCACGGGGTGAGATCTTGCGTGGAGCCCCTGATCGAGGGAGATTATCAGTGGTCTTGTATGTATTCCATTTTCTAATTATTGCTCCCACAGTTGATTTCTTCACACCAAGATAACAATTTCTAACAGGAGCCATTACTACAGGTAATGAGTGGAGGACAGAGGAGCCTCTTAAAGAAGTTACAGTTCTGTGAGAGACAGAAATCTTGCTTGTTTGTAGGTGACCAAATACTTATTTTCCACCATAATTTGCAAATAAATTTTTTAAAAATCAGACAATGTGATTTTCTGGATTTGTTTTCTCATTTTGTCTCTCATAGTTGAGGTCTACCTATGATGTCAATTACAGGCCGGCCTCATCTTTTTAAGTGGGAGAACTTGCACAATTGGTGGCTGACTAAATACTTTTTTCCCCACTGTATATAGTTTTATATGTAACTCATGTATTGCCCCTTAAATGGCCTTGTCCACTGTGGATGGGGAGAAAATGAGCCATTGGTAGCTTTAAGCCAGCAAGTTCTGAAAACTGGGAGGAGATGGAGAGTCTTCTTCCAGCTTCCAAAGAGGCAGGTCTTGTGTGAGCTGAGCTGGTATTGAGAAATACTGCAACTGCACTGCCCTGAAACATAATACACAAGAGAGAACCAAGAGAGAAGTATTGGAGTTAGCCAAGTGCCTTTTGTAGAGTCTAAGAATAAATGTAACAAGGATCTTAATTCCTGCAACAGCATCATGGGCACTCTAACCCCCATCTGTTTGAAGAGGGCAGAAGATAGGATGTGCCCCGGGAAAAACTATGGGTTGCTTCAACTACTATGTAACTAACCAGCCCTACAGCCGTATATAAGTGGTTTAGAAGCAGTTTTGGTGGTGGTGGTAGACTGCCTTTAAACCCCCTAGTCATGCACCATCCTCCAGGTCTTGCATTAGGCATAACACGGAGCATTAGTTTAGCTGGTGTGTTCATATAAACCTATAACCAGTTACTATTCCACTATATTAGATGCTGTAACGCCTTCCAGTTAGCATAGATGTCCTTGACAATAGGGATGCTGCACACTGAAAAAAAGGTGACATTCAGTGTATACTACTCAGCTCTTCATTGTCATTCCTTTCTTTTGTAATGGAGATCTTGTATGAACTTACTATACAATTCCTATAACCTGTAAGTTATATCTGCTCGCTCGTGCTGTACAGATTTATAAGTATCCAGGTCATTGTTTCATAAGGTGAGAGATACAGTGGAAAGTCACAGACAATAAATTATTTCTATGTGATAGATTTCATCTGAAAGGTTAGCTGTCTTGTAGGATGAATGGCGACTATCAGAGAGATAACAACCACCCAAGGGAAGCGTTTTCACCTGCTGTAAAATATTTTTTGACAGGTGTACATATTTTTATAGCACTTCAATGCTTCTGTAGGTGTGGAAAAACAATGTGACTGATCTGCACCCGGGTCATTAAACCAAGGCTTTTTATCATGATCGTGGTTTGAAATTTAGTTGACGTCGATGGTTGGTTCCCCAGAAGATTATCTTCTTGTCATTAGGCTGAAGAGAGAGATATGTATCAACATTTAGTGTTGCTCGATCTAGCACTGAAATATGAGAGGCATCAACACTTGTCACCTGAAAACAGATGAAACCTGCAATTACACTTCACTTAGTCTACTAGGGAACAGATTGTACCATGTAATAATTGTCCATCCAATTCAAAGGCAAATGTATGTGAGAGGAACAGATATTCATAAAAACTACAAACGTGTCAGAGAGCGGTTCCTCTAGGTATATGACAAACCATATATATATATATATATATATATATATATATATATGTCCCAGAGGTATATAGTTACATAGGTTCAAAAAGACAATGTCAACCATTCCTTGATTTAACCAGAAGAAAACAAGACACAACCGAAGTGTCTAGTTCTTTCATAAATCCTGTTATTGATTTTGCCATTGCTACCTCTTATAGTAGTGTATTCTGCAGTATAACCAATGTTACTGTTATTAGTCTGCTCCTACTATATTAATGGTGGAAATGTCTTTCACCTGCAAATGGTATCCCTTCATCCATTGTAGTTTTTGTTTTGTGTCATCAATAAAAAGTGATTTACAGATGTAGCAAAGTATAACTTGATACTTGACACTTGGGGATTGTTAGGTGAAGCCGGTGGAAAGCTGAAAGTCTAGAGGGGAGGGCCAGAAAATGAAGAGGAATCTGAGGTGGAAGTCCCTCTCAATTCCTCTTCATTTTCTGCTGTCTGAATGGGCCCTAAGGCTGCCAAATAGCCTGCTGTAATTGACAGTAGCATTATAGTGAATAAGATTTATACAAATCTCACCCACATACCGCAACTGAAACCCATTGTGCAACGTGACCTTCGCTTTAGGTGTTAAACCCACAGCATGTTACTTATTGTTTCAGCAGCAGCAACTTTCAACCTTTGCATTGCAAAGCATGAAAAATGTGGGTGTCCCACATTGAAACCTGCAGGTTAGCCACATCGAAAAACACCCAATTTTGGTCATGTGATTGGAAGCAGCACCCAGCCCCCAATTGCTCTGCCTCCCTCTCTGCTATTGTGCTCACTGCTAGTACCCTGTATTATGGGGAATAGCCTTACTATTATAATGATATAGTCAACCAACCCCCATGATACAGGTAACTAGTAGTAAACATAGGAGAGGAGGGAGAAGGGGGAGCAACTTAGGGGCAAGCTGCTGGTTCTGATCACATGACCTGGGGTTAGAACAAGCCCGAAACTCCTGGGTTCATCATATACAAAACCTGGGCTAAGTAAGTGATGATAGACTCCCTAGTGAACCCCTTTAATCACTTAAAGAACAGGCCATTTTTCCTAGTTCATGACCGGAAGCATTTTTGGCTTTTTTTTGGTACATATGGTTTTCAGGGGTATAACTTTTTTTTTTTTTTTTGTCTGGGTTTTTAAAATTATTTTTGCATTTTTTATAGTTTTTTTTCACATTTTTCATGTTTTTTTTTTAGTAGCACAAAGTACAACTAAAAAGTTTAAAATAGTTGTCCCTCTCCGTTATTGTAATTTTCATATAGATGACACATAGTTTTGTGTTGCCAGAGATGGTAGTAACTTTTTATTTACCCATTGTTACGGTCATAATTGACATTTTAATATTACATTTTTTTTGCTGATTTGTGGCTGATACATTAGCCAAAGTTACAGGATAAGTACAGCCTCCTAACATGAACTGCAGAACTGATCTGGGTCCTTTATTTTGAAGTTACATCATTGCAACTACTCTTTGACTTCTCCTTTAAACATGTAGAAAGCTAGCCCTATAATCATATTGGACTGCAGACATCATAGACTAAGCTTCTCATTCACAATACTACTATAATGAATCCATTTAATACTACTTTGCAGACAGTTTATTGCTTATTAACCTTGAGGAT
Source organism: Leptodactylus fallax (assembly GCA_947044405.1). Taxonomy (NCBI): domain Eukaryota; kingdom Metazoa; phylum Chordata; class Amphibia; order Anura; family Leptodactylidae; genus Leptodactylus; species Leptodactylus fallax. Next base: position 5,704,866 of record CAMRHE010000073.1, on the reverse strand, counting down.
TAGAAACTTGAATATTGTTAAAAGAGATGTCCAAGACTTCATATTGATGTCCTATCCTTACAAAGGTCATTAAAGGTTTTTTTCCACTACACTTCTCTCCTATCCATTGGATTAGGAATAGGTGCCAGATAACTGGAGGTCCAACCACTAGGACCCCCACCGATCAGGAGAATGGGGAACAGAAAATCCCCCCGTATCCTCCCTGTGAATGAAGCACCGGAGCTCCATTCAATTCTAAGAGCCTGCCAGAGATACAGGTGCAGTAGCACTCTTAATTTCTAGGGGTCAGACCCGCTACGATCTGACTCTTATCGTCTATCCTGTCTATAGGGGTAAATGAAGAGGCAGAACCCCTTTAATATGAGATCGGCAGGGGTTCAACACCCTTCGCCTTCTCTGACCAGCTGATATCTACACAGTGTACGAAGCTGGAGTAGATGGCTCAGTACACTGTATTGTGGACATACTTTAGTATTGCTCTCAGGTGAATGGGCACTACACATTGTACAAAGCTGTTTTCCGCTCCGTACAATGTGGAGGTAGATTAATGGGGGTTCTGGGTGTCGAATCCCCAACAATTTCATAAAATAAATAAAGTTCAAATACATTCCCATTTGGGAAGAACAAGGAGAAATGGCTCCACAAATTTTCCGCCACTTTTATGGCGTCTTTTTCATAAAACATATCAGTCAGAGCCTTTCTGTGTATACCTCAATATATAGTTTGCTGTAGTATCACTTGGATGGTGCAGCAGTAATTGCTGGAATAATGTTTGAAAGAAATGTAATGGTGGGAAAACATTGTAAGTGATATAGAGAGAGCTCTACAATTCTTCTAAAATTTGTTTCCCCATCCTTTCAATATTTTCAGCCTCATCGGGACACCCCACAGACCTTTATATTACTTTTCTTGAACGTATTGATTTTCTGTGATTGTCATCACAAATTAGTTTTTCTGGTGTCTAGGGTGATAAGTGAACAGGAAGTGCAGGAATTGACGTTGATCCTTATTGCCTTCCAGACATGTAGCTCTTAAGGTTATTTGTGTGTTCATTAGATTCTGTACTATTTATATTGTTAATTTAGTCTGCTGATATTTTTCCTCTATTTCTATCACTACTGATTCTCCTAAAGTAATAGAGGCTAATTGTATATTTCCATTATTGAAATTACTTTTTTTTTTATTACATAAATGGAATTAATCTATAGCAGGTATTGGTCACGAAATAGACTGTCATTGCCCTTTTAGCCCATCTGAATAATGCAGGCTACTGTTTATGGTTGTTTTTGCACAGCAGAATTAGGTTGTTGCTTCTTTGTTCTACTATTGAAATGTTCCGATTCAAAAAGATTGGGATGGAAGGATAGCTTGAATTGTGCAGTGAATAGAGATGGGCTAACCTCTCAAGATTCGCTTTATTTTTTGTTCGGGTTGTTTGGGAGTATCAGGACCAATATTTGTTTTGGGTTGAGCAAGTTCGGTATGAACCATAGCTTAAATTGGCATAAAATATAGTGTATAACACTGCTAGGAACCTATCTATTCCATTTCTAGTTGTCTAAGGCAAACACCACCAAAGTTATGTCTAAGTGAAGTGACATGTATCTCTATGGAAAAATGGATGGTGAGCAGTGGATACAAACTCAGAGTTTAACCATACACTGCACTGTCACTCACTTTTACACATTTTAGCGTTTAAAGCAATCCAAAATGACCCTTTTGGGGGAAAGGTGCTTGCCTGTAGTTTTTTAGACACACATGGTGGTTATATTGCAAAAAGCAATGGTTTTGTAGACAAATTATCCCTTTTTGATGACTTGTAAGGAGTTTGTATGTTCTCCCCGGGTTTGCATGGGTTTCCTCCCACACTCCAAAGACATACGGATAGGGAATGTAGATTGTGAGCCCTATATGGGACAGTGACTGACAATGTCTGTAAAGCGCTGCGGAATTTGATGGCGCTAAACAAGTAAGCAGAATAAATAAATAATACAGGCTTGCTGTTATTTGGGAGACAAATTTGTGGCTGTGAGCCAAGTTGAAAAGTGATGAAAAATTAGCTTTTCAAAAAAAAAAAAAAAAAGCCACCAAAAATTAGCCTTTTATGGGAGCAGATGTAAAGTCAAAATGGATTTGGGTTTTTGATGCCAACACTTTGGCACCAACAGTGTGGTATAGTGGAATGTGATGGACCAGGCAATAGGACAAGTGTGGCTGGCAGTAGTGGTAGCTTTGGCAACATGAGTGGCAGTAAGCATGAAATAATATGATGGACCAGGCCCCAGGACATGTCTGGTTGAGTGGTGGCTGTGGCAGCATGAGTGGCAATATGTCCCCCTTCCTTAAAGGGGTTGTCCGGCATAAATTGAAAATCAAACCCTAAACTAAAACCCCTCTCCCCGCATAACTTCTAATTGACTTCATAAAAAAAAAAAAAAAATGTATATTTACCGATATACCTGGGGTGGTCATGTGACCGCCTCAGACACATTTTCTGATGATCCGGTGACATTCCGTTTCTGCATTTCTGGAAATGAAGCATCACCAATACTCCCCCCCGTCCCCCTCATACTTGCCCATCTTCAGTCTTCTGGCATAAAGCGTCTCTTCCTCCGCTTCTGCCGGAGCCTGCGCAATAGAGCTTTATTGTACAGTCGCCGGCAGAAGCGAAGAACGCATACCACACATGCGCAAGAAGTCCACAGAAAAAGATGCCAGCGGGACTGAAGAAAATTAACTCCAGGACACAGAAGACAAGTATGACTGTGGGGGGGGGGAACTGGGGCTGAGTTAGGTAGGTAGGTAGATCGAGCTAGTAGTCCGTGGGCTAGCTAGGGAAACAGGGAGAGGGTGTGAGAGAGGGAGTGAGAGGGGGATCATAGGAGTTGTAGGCTAGGGAAGCAGGAAGCTAGCCATGTAAAGAAATGCAGAGGATGCTAAGAGCTCCCAGAGAAAGCCAGAAATCACTCAAAGCACTGCTAAAGGTATTTTGGTACAATTATTAACCCATTAATAGCACTAAAATACCTTTTTTTAAAAAAAAAAAAAAAAGGTTTTTTTTGCCCGGAAAACCCCTTTAAATAACAGAGATTTTTTTCAGATTAGTGCAGGCTGCAAGACTATTGGGGGAGGAATAAAAAACGATTAAAGGGGTATTCCCATGAAAATAATCATACCTCTTTGTAAATAATTAAAAGTTAAACATTTTTGCTAATATAAGTTGTTAAAAATTGCAGAAAATGCAGAGTTTTAAAGATTTCCTCTAACTATCTTAGTGGTGACAGTCTGTTGTCTATATTGGTTGCCAATGGATACGACCACAAATGCAGAAACTTTCTGTGGTCTGGGACGTGTCAAAAACCCAGCCATGATTTTCTTATTGTAGCTGGGTTATTAGGCAGGGACACTACATGTATGAGGAGATAGCCTGACCACGGTAAGAACATCATGGCTAATTTTCTGACCTCAGAAAGGTCCTGCATTCATGGTCGTATCTACTGACAACCGATCAAGACAACAGACTGTGGCCACAAGATATTTAGAGAAAACCTTTAAAAAAAATGTAATTACTTATATTTGCAAAAATGTTTAACTTTTAATTATCTACAAATTTAAAAATGGTTATGTTCTTGGAAATACCCCTTTAAAAAACTGATTTGTTTCAGATTAGCAGGCTCTGTCACACTATTTATTGGGTGAGCAAAAAAAAAAAAAACAATGTGGATTTTTTTCAGATTAAAGCATATATTTTTGTCATGAATTTATACCTAGTACGCACAGAGGTGTAAGCAGGATTTTGTTAAGGTGGTTGTTCACACAAAGATTTAGAGATGCAGACAGATGGTCACACATAAAAAACCCAAGCATGCCATTACTCTGATTAGTTTATACTAATCTGATCAGCTTCTATGAAGAGGTCAGCTCTAGACTGAACATGGGTAATGCGGTAGACATGGTGTATCTGGGCTTTTCAAAGGCTTTTGATACTGTATCAAATAAAACCTTGGTATACAAATGGGAATGTTAGAACTTGGGTTTACAACTGGCTCAGTGATAGGAAACAGAGGTTACTTGTTAATTAGAGATGGGGGGATTTGGTTCATATAAAGCCAGGTTTGACCCAAATGTTCCAAATTGTTTGATTTTTTTACAAAACCAAACAAATGGACATGTGTCTTAGGCAAACTAAAATGGCTGCTGCATTATAATCCGGGGTCTCTTCAGACAGAGTATATATTAGATGGAGGCCCAAGGGAGGTTAAAAAACAAAACAAAAAACTTTCATACTCACCTTCCCTTACCTCTTTTGGGCCTCCATGCGGCATCTGGTGCTGTCCTGGTAACATCCGGCGCTCATCTGCAACGTCATGGGCCTGGGGTCAGCTCGGCTTGCCCATATGAGAGAGTATAATAATGTCATTTTCACGTTGGCTGTGTTTGCCTTATAGAGATAAAAATGAAATAGATAGGCTCCTAGTAGCCCCAAGAGTGTTCAACACTATGTTTTAAACCAATTTAACCCCTTAACGACCAATGATGTACCTGTACATCATTGGACGCATGGGGATGTATGGAGAGGGCTCAGGAGCTGAGCCCTCTTCATACATGATGGATGCCGGCTGTATAATATAGCCAGCATCTGCCGCTAACAGCTGCGATCGGTGCCAACAATGATCGCAGCTGTTAAGACTTTAGATGCTGTGATTAAACGGCTCAATGGGTGCCGTCATCTTTAATCAATCACCGCCCTCCGGACTATTGGTTATTGATGGCTCCAAGGCTTGTCATTACATCAGTTCTATTACACGGTGCCGTAGGTAGTATACAGTCATGGCCAAAAGTTTTGAGAATGACACAAATATTATATTTTCACATGATCTGCTGCCCTCTGGTTTTTATGTGTGTTTGTCAGATGTTTTTATCACATACAGAAATAGAATTGCATTCATATTATGAGTAACAGAAGCTTATATTGACAGTTAGAATGAGTTAATGCAGCAAGTCAATATTTGCAGTGTTGACCCTTCTTCTTCAGGACCTCTGCAATTCTCCCTGGCATGCTCTCAATCAACTTCTGGACCAAATACTGTCTGATAGCAGTCCATTCTTGCAGAATCAATGCTTTAATTTTGTCTGAATTTGTTGGTTTTTGTTTGTCCACCCGTCTCTTGATGATTGACCACAAGTTCTCAATGGGATTAAGATCTGGGGAGTTTCCAGGCCATGGACCCAAAATCTCTATGTTTTGTTCCCTGAGCCATTTAGTTATCACCTTTGCTTTATGGCAAGGTGCTCCATCATGCTGGAAAAGGCATTGTTGAGACCCAAACTGCTCTGGGACGGTTGGGAGAAGTTGCTCTTGGAGGACATTCTGGTACCATTCTTTATTCATGGCTGTGTTTTTAGGCAAGACTGTGAGAGAGCCGATTCCCTTGGCTTAGAAGCAACCCCACACATGAATGGTTTCAGGATGCTTTACAGTTGGCATGAGACAAGACTGGTGGTAGCGCTCACCTCTTCTTCTCCGAATAAGCTGTTTTCCAGATGTTCCAAACAATCGAAAAGGGGATTCATCAGAGAAAATGACTTTACCCCAGTCCTCAGCAGTCCACTCCCTGTACCTTTTGCAGAATATCAGTCTGTCCCTGATGTTTTTTCTGGAGAGAAGTGGCTTCTTTGCTGCCCTCCTTGAGACCAGGCCTTGCTCCAAGAGTCTCCGCCTCACAGTGCGTGCAGATGCACTCACACCTGCCTGCTGCCATTCCTCAGCAAGCTCTGCACTGCTGGTAGCCTGATCCCGCAGCTGAAACACTTTTAAGAGACGGTCCTGCCGCTTGCTGGTCTTTCTTGGGCGCCCTGGAGCCTTTTTGGCACCAATGGAACCTCTCTCCTTGAAGTTCTTGATGATGCGATAGATTGTTGACTGAGGTGCAATCTTTCTAGCTGCAATACTCTTCCCAGTTAGGCCATTTTTGTGCAGTGCAATGATGACTGCACGTGTTTCTTTGGAGATAACCATGGTTAACAGAAGAGAAACAATGATGGCAAGCACCAGCCTCCTTTTAAAGTGTCCAGTGGTGTCATTCTTACTTAATCATGACAGATTGATCTCCAGCCCTGTCCTCATCAACACCCACACCTGTGTTAATGGAGCAATCACTGAAACGATGTTAGGTGGTCCTTTTAAGGCAGGGCTGCAATGATGTTGAAATGTGTTTTGGGGGATAAAGTTCATTTTCTAGGCAAATATTGACTTTGCAAGTAATTGCTGTTAAGCTGATGACTCTTTATAACATTCTGGAGTATATGCAAATTGCCATTAGAAAAACTGAAGCAGTAGACTTTGTAAAAATTAATATTTGTATCATTCTCAAAACTTTTGGCCATGACTGTATACTATACTATACTATGTATACTATGAGCGACCAGACCAGCTAGGGTTCAAGGTTCCTAGGATGTTTGAAAATAAAAGTAAAATAAAAAAAAATGTTAAGAGTATAAAAAAAATATAAAACACAAAAGTTCAAATCACTTTAAACATAAACACTTTAGGTATCCCCGCGCTCCAAAATGTCAGAACTATTAAAATATAGAAATATTTATCCCATATGGTGAACGTCGTAGCAGGGAAAAAAATCATAATAGCCAAATGGCTGTTTTTTCAACACTATAAAAATGGAATAAAAAGAGATCAAACCATCAGAACTTCCCCAAAATGGTATCAATAAAAACGGCAACACATAAAAAGACGCCTTACCCAGCTGCATACACATAAATATAAAAAACTTACAGGTGTCACAATATGGCGACACACAAAATTTTTCAATTTTGCTAAATTTTTAATTTTTTTAAAAAGTATCAAAACATTACAAATACTATATAAATTTGACATCGCTGTGATCGTATTGACCTGCAGAATACAGGTACCATGTCATTTATACCACATAGTGAATGGTGTCCAAATTAAACCCATTTGAAATTTGCTCAAATGTGTTTTTTTTTCCAATTGCACCTCATTCAGAATTTTTTTCCAGCTTCCCAGTACATTGTAAAGGATATTGATTGGTACCATTACAAAGTACAATTTGTCCCGCAAACAATAAGCCATCATGTGACTCTGTGAACTGAAAAAAAAAAATGATGGCTCTTGGAACATGGGGAAGAAAAAACAGATACACAAAAACTAACATTGGCTTGGTCTTTAAGGGGTTAAGGTATGGTTCGACCCGAAATAAATCAGGGACTGCCGAACACAAACACAAAATGAATTTTGAGAGGTTCGCCCATCTCTATTATTGATGGGAAATACTCAGACTGGGTCACAGTCACCATCAGAGTACCGCAATGGTCAGTGTTGGGTCCCCTCCTTTTTAATATATTTATAATTGACCTGATAGAGGGTTTACAGAGCAGGGTTTCCATAATTGAAAATGATACTAAAAGCTATAAAATAATCAAGAATTTTAAAGGGTGAAGCTGGAAGCATGGGCAGAGACTTTTCAAATGAAGTTTAATGTAGACAAAGGTAAGGTTATGCACTTTGGTCAATAAATAAAATTATGTACTTCACTGTAAATTACTGGGTAAGACTGCCACTGAAAGAGACTTGGGGATTTTGGTGCATAGTAAGCTTATCTTTAGTGACCAGTGCCAAGCAGTTGCTGAAAAGGCAAATAAAATTATGATTATGATTATTTGATTTAAACCATTCCACTGTAGCTCTGGCTGTATATTTAGGGTCATTGTCTTTCTGGAAGGTGAATCTCCTTCCCAGTCTCAAGACTGAGAATTTGGCTGTATTTGGCTCCATCCATCTTTCCATCAACTCTGACCAGCTTTCCTGTCCCTTCTGAAGAAAAACCTCCCCCCAGCATGATGCTGCCACCACCATGTTTCACAGTGGGGATAGTGTGTTGAGGAGGATGAGCAGTGTTACTTTTCCGCCACACATAGCCCTTTGCATTTATGCCAAAAAGTTCAACTTTGGTCTCATCTGACCAGAGCACCTTGTTCCACATGTTTGCTGTGTCCCCTATATGGCTTGGGCAAACTGCAAACGGCATTTTCTATGTCTTTCTTTTAACAAAGGGTTTCTTCTTACCACTCTTCCATAAAGGCCAGATTTGTGGAGTACACAACTTATAGTTGTCCTGTGGACAGATTCTCCCACCTGAGCTGTGGATTTCTGCAGCTCCTCCAGAGTGACCATGGGCCTCTTGGCTGCTTGTCTGACCAGTGCTCTCCTTGCTCAATTTGTTAGTTTAGGTGGACGGCCATGTCTTGGTAGGTTTGTAGTTGTAGAATACTTTTTCCATTTATGGGTGATAGATTGAACAGTGCTCCTTAGGATGCTCAAAGCTTGGGATATGTTTTTATAATCTAACCCTGCTTTAAACTTCTCCACAACTTTATCTCTGACCTGTCTGGTGAGTTCCTTGGTTTTCATGATGCTGTTTGTTCACTAGTGTTCTCCAACAAACCACTGAGGCCTTCACAGAACAGGTGTATTTATACTGAGACTAAATTACACACAGCTGGACTCTTTTAACTAATTAAGTGACTTCTGAAAGCAATTGATTGCACTGGATTTTATTTAGGGGTATCAGAGTACAAGGGGCTGAATACTTTTGCACGTCACAATTTTCAGATTTTTATTTGATTAAAATTTTCGTTCCACTTCACAATTATGTGGTACTTTGTGTTGGTCTATCACTTAAAATCTCAATAAAATACATTTAAGTTTGTAGTTAAAAGGTGACAAAATGTGAAAAAGTTCAAAGGGTATGAATACTTTTGCAAGCCAGGGTTCAAGGGTTATAGGAGGGACTTGATGGATATACTATTTTCTATTTACACATATATACAGCACATATTACATTGCTTAGGATGGCAAACTACAGTAAGCCCAGATTGTGCTGTATGCAGGTTACAAAAAGTCAAAATGTACTAACATAATGCACAACTTTGACCATATAGAGCCAAACAATTATTAGGAATATTTAGCAACATCAAACCTTTTAGTGCCTACCTAGTGCTATATTGTGGCCAACTATAGACAATCTATGATCAGAGAAGACCAAATTGCCAACATGTAGTCATATGGTCAAATAGTGCACCCATAGTTTAAAACAGCAATCATAGATGCCAAATATTGCCCTGACAAAATGTGGATTATAGCTTTTATTTAATTACTACTATACCTACATAGTAGGGATGAGCAAACACGTTTGTACCAAAAATGTTTGGATTCAGATGCACCCAAAATTTTCAGGGCTTGCCACCCATGAATCATTTTTATTCTTTGGGGTCTTTTTAGTGGTCAATGCCCACCACATGACTGCTGAGGTTGACCTGAGGCTCGATGATATCAAACAAACCCATGTGACCTGGGGCCTGGAAGATAACAACAGAACTCGGAGGATAAGGTGGTAGAGATTAAGAAAGGTGAGTATTATAAGAGTATTTTTATGCACCTTCCCTGATCACTAATTTTTATACTCTGAGGCCTCAAAAGACCTCAGAGTATAATAATCTTCCCAGTAACCTTTGGAAATATTCACAAAACAAAGGAGGTTCTTCCATCACTACTACATAGTGCTTGCAGCTCACAGACCATTTATTATGAAGGATACTACCTCATCCTTTTTGTACCCATTTTGAATGAATTACCAGCAACAATGTCTTATTCTACTAGTTTCACTGTTTACCTTAAAGGGATTATCCAAAGTCAAAAATTAATGGCCAATCCTTAGGATAGGACATTCATTTGAGATTAGCAGGGGTTTGATATCTGGCCACCACATCAAAACATCAACTAATCTGAGCATAGTGTATGGAACCCGAAGAAAACAGCTCCATACGCTGTTTAGTGGCCCAACTTCGCTATTGCAGCTCAGCTCCCAATTAAGAGAATAATAGTAATAGCGCAATTTGGCCACTACACAGTATGCAGAACAGTCCACTTCTGGCTCTATACACTATGCTCAGAACAGCTGATTGTCAGATCCCTAAGTAACTTAAATTAAAAATCTATTTTTAAACCAGGGCTGAGGAACCCACCTTCACCAGAGTTCCCACCTTGTTGGGTTGAGCCAAAGTGACTGAAAGCTGTCAGACTGTTCTACTGAGCTGTTGTGAGAGGGTGGTCTTTACCACAGTATGTCCCACCCAGCATCACTTGCACGATTGCAGTAGTCACTTAGTTCAAGATTTGCCCTGGACCTTTGTGGGTCCTTGTGGACACTACTTTTAATGGAAACCTGATTTTCCTCAACTGTGAATGTGCAGATATGCATATATGCTACCATATGAATGGATAGCACAGTCCCATCCAAAGTAATTTTTACAAATAGGGTGTTTCCCAATATAATGTGCAACTCAGCAAACCTGTAACTGTAACAAATGATGCATTCAAGCATTCATCGGAGGACCAGAAGAATGGAAAACCAGTCCATCTAATAATGGACAGCAACACATCCTGAGGATCCCCATTCACTATAATGAAGTCACCTGAGTGTCCATTATTTTTTGCAGTCAAAACCAAAGAAAAAAGTTGGGCTTGCAGGACTTTTAGTCTGGGAATCTTGCAGCACTCTGTCCCGGAAGCTCTGAACAGAAAGTTCAAAGCACATGTGAACATAAGCTTGAACCCTTGGGCCTTATTTATTAAATGGGTTGTGCAGGACTTCAAAAACGTGGCTGCTTTCTTTTCTCAGGAAGTGACATCATGTCCGTTAGTCACATTGCCATGCTACAACTCAGTCCCATTCATTTTAATAGGACTCAGATTTAGCATTGCCATGTGACCAACGGACATGAGGTCACTTCCTGAGGAGATGAAAGCAGCCATGTTTTTGAAGTCCTGCACAACCCCTTTAATGTATTCACACCTTTTTATCTGGCGCGTTTAACTCCAGAATTATGTCTAGTTTGTTATAGGACACATTTATTAACCAGTTGTGCCAGAAATTAGAGCCATTTGTTTCAAGCATGTAATTTTATAAAAGTGGAGTGAAAAGCTGCTTGCCATGACTTACGCTAGGTTCACACTAGAGTTCGGGTTTCTGGCCTTTGTGTCCCAAAAAAAGCGGTTACACGCGGAACACCACAGACTTCATAGACTATAATGGGGTCCATCGGGTTTCAGTCGTGCAAGCAGCACTCTCCTCTCCGCTTGCTTCATGCGGAAACCGAGTGGAAACCACACGGACCCCATTATAGTCTATGAGGTCCGCGGGTTTCCCAGGTAAACTGCTTTTTTATATAGGTTTCCGTTTGGGGGTCCCCAAGCGGACTCCCCGAATGGAAACCCGAATGCAGATGTCATCTCCACCTCAAAAATATCTCCAGAATCCTCCCTTTCCTTACCACAGATACACTAAAGACAGTTATTGTTTCTCTGATTGACTACTGTAACTCCTTACTAATCGGTCATCCCCTTACTAAACTCTCCCCTCTACAATCTATTCTGAATGTGGCGGCCAGGCTCATCTATCAGTGTAGACGCTACAGCGATGCCTCCAGTCTGTGCCGGTCATTACATTGGTTGCCTATTCAATACAGTATACAATATAAACTTATCACCTTCATCCACAAGGCTCTCCATAATGCTGCACCTCCCTGCATTTCCTCCCTCATCTCTGTCTATCGCCCAACCCGTACTCTCCGTTCACTCAATGACCTAAGACTAACATCCTCTATTATCAGAACCTCCCACGCTCGTATACAAGACTTCTCCCGAGTTGCACCACTTCTCTGGAATGCTCTATCCCACATTATCATATTAACCTCCAATTTCCACAGCTTCAAGCTCAAACTAAAATCTTATCTTTTCAGACAGGCCTATCCCAACTCCTAATGTAAACCCTTCCATAGTTAGAATCCCTAAACGTACCCTCCTCTGTTCACGCTCCCACATTACCCCACAGGATATGATGCTTTATATGTCCAGGCACCATCTGCACATTAAAGGACACGACTGGTGACGGCTCATACAGCTTATATATGTGTAATGACAGTAACCTCTATTACAAAATTGTCTGACCATTGTATAAGCAATGCTACCTCTGATGCTGCCCCTGCTACCTCCTGTGTCACCCCCTCTACCTCATAGATTGTAAGCTCTTGTGAGCAGGGCCCTCAGTCCCAGTGTGTGAATTGACTATTTCTTTGTAATGAATCTTTTTGTCTGTACTTGAACCCTACAAATTGTACAGTGCTGCGGAATATGTTGGTACTACATAAATAAAATGTATTATTATTATGTGAACCGGGCCTTACTTTGGCAAAAAGTGCATATAACAAATTCCCCACTATCTCTAGAGCTTCTACTAAAAAGATACAAGTTCCTGTAATTAGGTGGTGGAGCCCATCTGATTTCGATATGGGGCCCTATAAATTGTACATCTCTGGCTGTTTGTATTTTATTGCACTAATTGTATTTTTTCTTATATTTGTCAAATTTTCTTTTTTTTTTTACTTCACCTTTCTCCCATTTCAAGAAGTTTTGCTCAAAAAAATAATGTAAAATGCAGCTGCAAGTAACACGGTATTATGTTTCAATATACAACATGACTTCATGTTCTACCTTACACACACAGAGATAACAGCACCCAGACAAAGATGGAGAATTATCCATAAAAGCTCATTTATCTGACTGATATGAGGCAGCAAATATTCTTGCTCAGCATGGCTAAATCTCAGAACATATTGTGAAAAACATATTTTCTCTTCTCTGTTTCTTGTGTTCTTTAGAGGGAGAAAACATCTGAGTGCATAATACTTCCTCACATCATATTGTTTGTGTAGAAATGTGTCAAAAACACAGCCTGAGTCAGCCATCTAGATTTAAAGGGGTAGGAACCTATTGACAGTCCAGTTTTGTATCTTGGAATGGATAGAGACAATAGTGGCTTAGAGGGCTGTACTCAGGTGTCCCCTCTTATGTCAGTGCTTCCTAACCTTTTCAAACAAAGTACCCCCAGGTAAAAAAATAAAGTTCCAACCAAGTAATCCAAAGCAGCAATCATTTCTAATTGATAACAAGGTAATGCTCCATTTAGAGCCTGCATCAGCAGTAATATCAGAGGACAGGATAATGGATCCCTCAGTGCCCCCACACATAGTATAATGCCCCTCACACAGTTTATTGGCTCCCTCAGTGTCCCCACACACAGTATGATGCCCCCCACACAATAAACAGAGCCCTTTCAGTGCCCCCAGACATAGTACAGTGGCCTTCTTAGTGCCCACACACACAGTATAATGGCCTCCTCAGTGTCCAAACACACAGTATAATGGCTCCCTCATTTCCCACCACAAAATATAATAGCTCTCTCAGTGCCCTCACACACAGTAGAAAGGCCCTCTTAGCGCCTTCCCACACAGTATAATGGCCCCCTAAGTGCATCTACACACAATATAATGTCTAGAAAGTTAGATTCATTACTCACTGCTCTGTTCCCCACTTATTCTCTGCTTTAGGATAACTTATGTGATGTCAGTACTCAATGTCCAGAGTAGAGAGCATACAGGGTGCTACATGGTGAAGAATTAATCTTTATTCACCGATTACTCCAGTGTTCTTCAGAACATTGTTCTTCTCAGCCATGGCATGTAAGCCCAGGGTCTGCAGGGCGTACTCCCAGGGGTACACGAACCACATTTTCAGAACCAATGCTCTATGTTCACTTTGGACTGAATTTACATGTATAATTATAAAAAGTTTGTATAAAAAGTTATGTTTCCTTTACATGGATAGATTCTTGTGCATAACAAGCACATATCAATGATATATCAATTGGCACCTGTTTAAAAAGCCTTTAGATAGACCTAAGCAAACTGTATTGAGAGTGAATGATCATTAATATGATCATAAAACCCTCTTACAATTTGCATATTGTTGGCAGCATATTTCCTGTTTACATAGGGCGATGTACTGCAGACAATAATGATTTTTCGGTGCAGGGCTGGACTCAAGGTAACAGCCTAGCAATGCTGTTCTACTCTGCTCCCATAACTTCCAGAGAGGTGATTGGGAGCTATGACAACAGTTTTACATAGCTGAGATACACTGTTTACATTGCATCACAGTTTAGCCCCTTGCAGACGACCGTATGAATGGTCAGTGTGCTATCCGTGTTTTTCCCAGATAGCACACTGACCCATTCATTTCTTTGGGCCCGTACACATGACTGTGAATTACACAGTCCCACGTGTGGGCCAACAGTCCGGGCTGCAAAATATAGAAGTAGCCCTATTCCTGTCCGATTTTGCAGCCACGCTTCCTCGGCTCCAATTCATTGAATGAAAGGGGCCACAGAAGCATGGCTGGCGCACTGGCGGCCCACGGATGACATCCATGTGTCGTCCGTGCGCCACCCATGCCGTTCATTAATGGTCTTGTGCAACCGGTGTAAGCTGTGACAGGGGTGGGCTTCCCAGCGCCGCTCTCCTATGCGCAATCTTCTCTCATCTAAGGTGAAAAGTGTAGAAGAGGTCATCTCTGTTCACCCAGCGCTGCTCTCGGTTCCAGCAGAAAGTTCTCCAGCGCGGATGGCGACCGATTCTATCCCAGCATCTCAGCCTTTCACAGATGCTTGGAGACTAACCAACTAAAAATGGCCACATCAAAGCTTCCTGTGTAGCACTTCCTCCTACCAACAGGTCTCTATTAAAGTCTGTGGAGGAACAGCAGGGGGGCAACAGTGGCATCTAGTGACCAAAGGGTAATACTGTGGGCATTAGTCCATACAATATAATATAATCAGCATACATTGTGCAACTATATACAACTGTACAGCTCATCATAAACTCCAGGGTACTCATTCAGAATGTATAGGTTGTCAAACATGGGCAAGTGTGGTGTATTTCCCTGCCTCTCCCACCGGCTTTACTGAAAGAGTATAGTTAAATGTTTTACACTGTTTCCATGACTCAAACTCAACCTCTACAGAAGTTATGGTAATGCAATAGAGCAGCTCTGCTCAACTGTTCCTGTAAGTCTAGCCCTAGGGGTCAGGACATAGGAGCAGTGATTCTTAACTTGGCAGCAATTTACTGAGATGGGGATAACCCTTTAAACATTATAGTAATTTATATGGAGGTTATAAAGTGCGTCCTAGAGGACTGTTTCTCTTTCTAAGGTTTATACCTTAACTTATAAAAGAACAAACCTTCTCAGAGGATAAGTAGAATTATTACTAGTATGCTTATGATTTTTTTTTCATGTAGCTTTTGGCAGAAATGTTGCTTTTGATTTTGGTTAGGAAATTATTTTACATGGACTATATGGTCCCTTGCTCAAAATGGAAGGTTTAACAAAATGATGTGGCAGATTAACAATTGGCCCTGACGATTAGTTTGAGAAAATTTTTACTAGTTATTACTAAATGTTGACCAAAGTCTAAAAATTCATCTAAATCCTTAAGTTTAGCATTGTTTCACATGAAGTCTCTAGAATGGATGATAGTTTGTATCTGGGCTAGAATAACTCAGGACTTGTCCCTGGCACTGTCATAGCTATTCTTTCCTTGACTGTAACTCTTCTATATTTTCCAGTAAAACTATGAGAGCATGAGAATTAAAGTAAATGGTAACACAATAAAAATAAATAAAAAAAGCTGTAAATATTTCAGAGATAATGAAATGTGTAGAATGATTGGAAACCATTACTTTCTTACTGGAAGCACAACTCTTTATGACAATTACACATTTTCAGTAATGTGAACATTTATTCTATAATCCATGTCTTTATAATTTTACACACTTGTCAATAAGCCTAGGGTTTCATGTCATCATCAGCCACGCAGACTACGGTATGTAATCTCTAAGAGGTAACAATTTCTTATTTGCGATTTTATGGTCTCTCTTAGTAAATAGGGATGGAGGTACTAACCTGGTACATAAAAGAAGGACATTCAATAATAATGATAGCGTTCCTTTTTAATGCATCATATATTCTGAAAGTTATTTTGCACTTGTTTATTAGTTTAATGTTATTTTCAAGTTGCATGTTAGCTCGAAATTTCAGAATGCGATTTTTTTCCTTCAACTTCATTCCTATCCCCTCTCCCATTGCAGCCAGTTTTCAGTTCCTATTTTTTATCTGCTCTTTTTTAAAATGTCTATGTGGGCTAGTTTTTTGCAGGATAAGTTGTATTTTTTAATAGCACCATTTATTGTACCATGTAAAGTTTTGATAAACTTTAAAAAAAAAATATTTAGGTGTATAATTAAAAAAATGCAATTCTGCCATTGTTATTTGGGTTTTGTTTTTTGATTATGTTAACTGTAAAAATTACATTAACTTTGTACTGCAGGTCTCTATGATTATAATGGTACCAATTTTATATACAGTGGGGAAAAAAAGTATTTACTCAGGCACCAATTGTGCAAGTTCTCCCACTTAAAAAGATGAGGCCGGCCTGTAATTGTCATCATAGGTAGACCTCAACTATGAGAGACAAAATGAGAAAACATATCTAGAAAATCACATTGTCTGATTTTTAAAGAATTTATTTGCAAATTATGGTGGAAAATAAGTATTTGGTCAATAACAAAAGTTCATCTCAATACTTTGTTATATATTCTTTGTTGGCAATGACAGAGGTCAAACGTTTTCTGTAAGTCTTCACAAGGTTGGCACACACTGTTGCTGGTATGTTGGCCCATTCCTCCATGCAGATCTCCTCTAGAGCAGTGATGTTTTTGGGCTGTCGCTGGGCAACACGGACTTTCAATTCCCTCCAAAGGTTTTCTATGGGGTTGAGATCTGGAGACTGGCTAGGCCACTCCATGACCTTGAAATGCTTCTTACAAAGCCACTCCTTCGTTGCCCTGGCGGTGTGCTTGGGATCATTGTCATGCTGAAAGACCCAGCCACATTTCATCTTCAATGTCCTTGCTGATGGAAGGAGGTTTGCACTCAAAATCTCACGATACATGGCCCCATTCATTCTTTCATGTACACGGATCAGTCCTCCTGGTCCCTTTGCAGAGAAACAGCCCCAAAGCATGATGTTGCCACCCCCATGCTTCACAGTAGGTATGGTGTTCTTTGGATGCAACTCAGCATTCACTCTCCTCCAAACACGACAAGTTGTGTTTCTACCAAACACTTCCACTTTGGTATCATCTGACCATATGACATTCTCCCAATACTCTTCTAGAACATCCAAATGCTCTCTAGCAAACTTCAGACGGGCCCGGATATGTATTGGCTTAAGCAGGGGGACACGTCTGGCACTGCAGCATCTGAGTCCCTGGGGCGTAGTGTGTTACTGACGGTAGCCTTTGTTACGTTAGTCCCAGCTTTCTGCAGGTCATTCACTAGGTCCCCCCGTGTGGTTCTGGAATTTTTGTTCTCTGTTCTTGTGATCATTTTGACCCCCACAGGGTGAGATCTTGCGTGGAGCCCCTGATCGAGGGAGATTATCAGTGGTCTTCTATGTCTTCCATTTTCTAATTATTGCTCCCACAGTTGATTTCTTCACACCAAGCTGCTTGCCTATTGCAGATTCAGTCTTCCCAGCCTGGTGCAGGTCTACAATTTTGTTTCTGGTGTCCTTCCACAGCTCTTTGGTCTTCACCATAGTGGAGTTTGGAGTGTGACTGTTTGAGGTTGTGGACAGGTGTCTTTTATACTGATAACAATGTCAAACAGGAGCCATTACTACAGGTAATGAGTGGAGGACAGAGGAACCTCTTAAAGAAGAAGTTACAGGTCTGTGAGAGCCAGAAATCTTGCTTGTTTGTAGATGACCAAATACTTATTTTCCACCATAATTTGCAAATAAATTCTTAAAAAATCAGACAATGTGATTTTCTAGATATGTTTTCTCATTTTGTCTCTCATAGTTGAGGTCTACCTATGATGACAATTACAGGCCGGCCTCATCTTTTTAAGTGGGAGAACTTGCACAATTGGTGGCTGACTAAATACTTTTTTTCCCCACTGTAGTTATTGCATGCATTACTACTTTTACAACATCATTTTTTTTAATGCTTCGTCATCATATTGTGAGAGCTATAAAATTTTTATTTTTCTGTTGATGGAGCTATATCAGGGCTTGGATTTTGTAGGGTGAACTCTGCATTTCAATGGTACCAATTCGGAATACATATGAAATTTCAAGCTTTTGATCAAAAGACAGCAATTCTGGTTTTGAAATTTTTTGTTAGAATGTTTATTTTGTAGTGTAAACTTTAAATTATTACAGTTTGGACATATATAGATGTAGCAATACCAATTGTATTTATTTTTATTTTTTTGAGTTTTTATATGCTAAATAAAACAAAATACAAACAAAAACTTCTTTATTACAGGCATTGTGTTATGCCTTCCCATAGTGTCTTTCTATTACATACTTCCTGCCATGTATGGAGTAAACTCGGGTTACACAACTTGTTCTACGTGTGCATTTACACCGTATACTGCACAATATGTGACATTTACACTACTAAAGCCTATGTTGGCAGTCCTGTCAGATTTGATGGGAAAAATACTACAACAGAGACTGTGACCAAAACTGGCAGCCACTGTTGTTAAGCAATAGACTTGTTCGGCACTACTAGTATAGGTTGACAACAGATCTAACTAACAATGTGACGCATTTTCTGTTATTAAATGGTGCCAAGATGCAAATGTGAAGGGGGCCTAAGTGTACTGGTATAGATTTACAGCTTCATTTCTGGTGTGCTGGAGAAAAGATAGTAGTAGTTTGTTATTGTGTCTGTAATTCTCTATGTACACTGACATTATAGAATAGAGGCAGACACAATGTGTGAAAAACTGCACAGTAATAAAATTGTAAAGCTTTAATATCCTTATGAAAATATGTACAAAAAAATTATACAAAAACCCCAAAACCACCACTGCTAATCCAAACCATATCTATGGCCAGGGGCATAGTTATAGGGTGTGAAGAGGTAGATGCAGTTGCTACTAGGCCCTGGAACCTGAGGGGGCCCCAAAGGACCCTATGTCACATAAAATATACTACTATACTAAATGGTACAAGGTAGGTAGGTCCCCCATATTGGATTTTGCATTGGAGCCCAGGAGCTTCAAGATGTGCCTCTATCCATTTCTTGGAAGCTAACATAACAAAAAAAAGTATAAAATAGATTCAAAATATATATTTTAGTACAAGTTACCCTATAAAGGAAAGAAACTAGTTCAGTGTTAATGCACACACCCTGGTCCTGGCTTCTCTAATTTAATCTTTTCACATGTAACTATGATATGTCAAACAATGATCCCTACTTAAGTTAGCTACTTAAGTCCAAATGTGTCGCCTTTTAAGTTACCTTCAGGCTAAGGCCCCACTTTGCAGAAATGCAGAGTTTTTGCCTGCTGCGGAAATGCAGTGAAAAAAAACACTGTGTTTTACAGTACCAGTAAAGTGAATGAAATTATTTTTACCACACATTGCGGAAAAAAATAGTTTTGGAAAAACTGTGTTTTCCAAAACACGTGCGTTTTTGAAATAAAGTAGCATTTTAATTTTAGCTGTAGAATTGTTTTTCCCTATAGATTTAATAGAGGAAGCAAAAACACAAAGAAAAACATGGCAAAAATTCAATGAAAAAAACGCTGCCGAAAAAATATAACACGTTTTTGTCGGTTTTTTTTCCACTGCTTTTTTCTTTTTTTTTAAGCTGCATTTCACTGTGCCGGGCCTTTACCTGAATTGATTCAAGGTGAGAAACCAATCTGATACAGTATTGCAACATGCTATAATTCACAGCACCTCCACTGCATGGCCATACATAGTAAAAATGCTTCAAGAGAGAAGATTGAGAAATCATGTTGTTTTAAAACTCTGGTCATCTCATGACACACATATCTAGACTTGTGCAACTGAGAGGAAAGGTAAAGGATACATCTGTATGTTAGCAAAAATTACAGAGAAGATGAAAGGAAGTGTCACTACAAAGGCATGCTTGTAGTCTGTTACCTTGGAGACACACAAAGTTTGTCTAACATTCATAGAAGAAAAATGTTAGTATACATATTTTAATGAACGCATATGAAAATATGCATTGCTGGCTTTAAATCTCATCTCCGAAAGCTATATACTCTAACAAATTTTCAGCTGTTTGTGCTAGTTTGTATTCTGTAGTAGATATGGTAGACTCACACAATCTTGTCACATATTCATCAAAAGATTACATTCTGCCTATATAAGAACCTCTGCACATAAGTCTAAGAACCATCACTTACACATATACATTTTTGGCTAGTGTGTGGCCTTACTTGGTCAGTTGCTACTTTACAGATGTAGCAGATTTTCTGAAGCAAGATATATTGCTGTAGCTTGATATCGCAGGAGAAAGCTAAAGTCAATGAAAAGTAATTAAAGAATGTTTTTTCAATGATTTTTTAATTGGTTTTTGCTGCTTCAATTTAACCTGCTGCTATACATCTGTATATCTTATCCTTAAAGGGGTTTTCCAGGCAAAAAGGTCTGTTTTTAAAGGTCTGTTAGTGTTATTAATGGGTTAATAGGTACACCCATATACCTTTAGTAGTGTATTGAGTGATTTCTGGGTTTCTCTGGGAGCTCCTGGCATCTTCTGCATTTGTTGTCATGGTGTAGCTTCCTGCTGTGTAGCTTCTACACTACCTCCCTCTACACCACTCCCTGTTTCCCTAGCTATCCCACCCACTATTAGCCCTTCCCAACTAACTAACTAAACCCATCCCCCCCACCGCATCATACTTACCTGTCTTCCTCTCTGAGAGATGGCTCCTCCTTTTCTTTCACTGTGCACAGGCTGGAGACACCTCTCTTCCTCTCTGCAAGCGCGTGCACAGACCAGAATTACCTCTGATGCCTGCGCAGTAGAGATGGAGTGCCATCTCTATTGCGCATGTGTCGCAGGAACACGAACACTGCACAAGCTCTGGCAGACAGGAAGAGTGGAGGAGCTATTCCCAGAGAGGAAGATATGTAAGTATGATGTGGTTGGGGGGGAGTAATGGTGACGTTCTGTCTCGGAAATGGGGAAACGGAACGTCACTGGATTACACATGACCGCCCCAGGGATATAGGTAATTATGGATTTTTTTTTAATATAAGTAAATTAGAAGTTAGGCGGGGGGAGGGAGGTTAGTTTAGGGGTTAATTTTGATTTTATTTCAGACAACCCCTTTAATATCTGTATGGTAATGACTCCATGAGTTACAGTAACTTAGTAGGTTCACCTGAAGTCTTATGTGCTTATGTACACGACAGAATTCAATGGCCATGTGCTTGCCATTGTATTAATGGATTAATGAATCAATTCACACGACTGTTAATTTAATAGCCCATGTGACTGATCCAAGTAAAAATAGAGCATGCCATTAACCAGGCCAATTTCATAGATCCTTCCATAGACTCCATTCTATGAGGGATCCGTGAAAATGGAATATACACTCAGTTGTGAAAAAAGTCCCTATTCATGATTCAGTGCATGACACATTAATGTAAATATGCACTAAGTGACATATATCAGGATATCAGGACAAGTTGTGCCATCTGACAAGCTCTGCTACATCTGACTTTATATCTGACATCTTTTTGATTTAAATATTGTCAAAATCCTACATTTTACAATGACTTTTGAGTGGATTGTTATCCAGATGATCTCTGACACATCCCAGCTCTCTTCTCAGTGCTGACATTGGATTATGACAAGACTTAAAAAGATTTAGACAAGCCATGTTCTAAACCTATCCGGGTAGCCCCATGATTAAGAGAGTGCTAACCATTAAAAGTCATTATAGACTTATTAAATCCAGAGCATCGGTATAATGTGCAGGTCTTGGTCTTCGAGGGGGCATTGATTTAATTTCTACTGCTATGTTAACGGATGGATGGTTAAATTGGAATGGCTTTCACATTGTAAAATATTCACTTTTTAATCTCAAGCTCCTGTAAAGCGAGAGTTTCTTGCTGACACGTTTGAAAAATACATCGGCAGAATGCCCACTAAGTTTGTACATGTTCTAATGAGAAGGATCTCTCATTACAACTTGTGGATGGAGATGAGAGAGAAGCTTTTTTCAGTAGAGTCTATTGTTAAACCACAGCCTCAGCATGTTCAATAAGACCTACAGAAACCCAGTGATTGACCGCTGAAAGACCGAAGCTGAGCCGTATGGAGAAAAAAATACCATTAATTTTGACCTCTTGGGATATGTAATCCTATAAAATGTCTTTGTCGTCTTTACATCAGCTGTAGCTCTTTAGTCTATCTCTGCTAGAATTTCGACGCTGAGTAACTGCTTTAGATATAAAGTAAATTATTCACAAAGAGCTGTACTTTTTCTATCGTAAAGATTTTAGAATTTCAGCTGACAAAGTTATACATGAAAATGAAGTGCATAACAGAAATCTTGTGGGTGACGTTGTGCCATCCCCCTGTATCGCAATGCAAAGTAAATACCCTGCAAACACAGGATGAAATGCATGCTCAGAATCCCTTGAATATTTATGTAACATTAATATAACTATGCATAGAAAAGTTCTGCAAGATGTTTCTTTGTGAAAGGAAGACAAAGCGTTTGCAAATTAAAGAGCTTTTCCAAGAGGCCCCATGGATTGCTGCCACCGATGTCTAAACTGGGAAAAGTCACTTTTATGTTGAAAATTGAATTCATTTGAACATTTAAAGTTTTCTTGTCTTTTCTGTAGCAACATAGTTGGTAAGGCTCAAAAAAGACATATATTCAACTTACATTCCTGTAATGTTGATCCAGAAGAAGGCAAACCCCTCATATGGTATGACTATCCTATGGCTCTGACCTCTTACAGTAAAGAATCCCTTCTATGTTGATGTAGGAACTTTCTTTCCTTAAAGCATAACTAAACTATTAAACAACTTTGATAATTTGATTTTCTGGCATTATTTATGTCATTAATAAATATTGTAATATACTTTATTAACAAAATTGTGGCTCCTTGCTTTGAAATCCTGCTTTTTTTGTATTCTTTCCCTCACTTCCCTTGCTACTCTTTTGAGTTATTCCCTGCTTCTCACTGTGTATGGGCTTGTTGTGTGTAATACACATTATAAAATGTAGAAACATGCTTCTGGTGTCATATGAAAGAGATGAATATCAAAAGTTGTTTGAAAGTTTAGTTACTCTTTAAAATGTAAAGGAGGCCCCTCTGTTACTGTCATATTCCTTTTTATGTAGTTATTAGGTTGCTCTTCATCTATCTTTCTTTAAAGTATATACTTAATTTAGTGATTTTTCTGGGTAATGTAGTCCACTTATTCTGTTTATTGCTTTGGCTACCTTTCAACTTTTTCAAGATATAGTAATTTATGAGCGGAATTTACTAATCCAGAAAACTGGTGTAGATGGGTGTAAATGTGGCACATCTTTGCCACACGTCCCTTTTTTTCACCAAAGATGAGATACATTTTTTGGTTCTGTGCTCCTCGCCAATTTTTGCGAAAGTGAGCAGATTAGGAAATCTTAGAGATCTTTTCACAACCAACACCAACTATTTGCATTCTTTAATAGGTGCGGCTCCACTGTTCTGGTGCAGTTGGAATTTTTCATCATTTCAGAGCAATCATTTCTGCAATTATCAGTTTCAGCTCCCATTATACTAATTATGCTGGCTACTGTCACATGGGTGGTCCTGTGTAGTAGACAATCAGGGAACGCCCATCTGACAGTAGAGAGCCCAATTAGCATATTGGGTGCTAAAAGTAACAGCACAGGAACAATAGGGGCTAGAGAAAAAAATCCAACTGCTCCACGGGGAGCGGCACTTATTGGAGGATGCAAAGAATTGAAAATGATGCAGGTGGTGAAAGGTCGTTCTCTTATAGAAATCCCCCAAATGTGAACTAATTCCTAGAACTGTACACAGTAGTCTGTGTGCAATCTTGATATAACTCTGGTCTGTGTGAAGCCAAAAGTCACTGTTCATCCTGATCTTCCTGACACGAAGAGTACAGAGGACAACAATACAGATAGGGAGAGCAGGTCTTGAATCTCCCATTTGAATGGAGCGGCAGTTACACATGTTCAGTATCTCTCCAATCAACAATATGGTATTACTGAAGATAGGGTTCCTATCACCATAGGGTAGAATAGAGTGGTATAACATTGGGCAGTTTTTTTCTCCACAATGGTAACACCATCCACCATTTTCTATATCACCACAAACATAAAGCAGATAGAGCAGTTACCCACCGTAGCCAATCAGATTGAATAATTCTTTTTCCAAAAGTCCTCTGAAACACAAGTTTAAGAATTTGACCAGTTGCACTTTTGTAAATGTGAATACAACCAGACACTCCAGAGGGTTGCATCTCACCTTTTCTGTAATTTGAGCCTTTATTATCCATGATATATACAATTGAACATTTTAAATATGTCTAAAAGTAATTCTTAGTGATTTCTTTCAGGATTAGCTAAAAGGCAATGTAGCAATAATTCTGAGCTAAAAAAGAAAACATAATCATTAAGTAGTTAGTATTCTATTAGTAGATATATTATGGGAATAGCATATTGTGCACAGTAAAGCATACATTAATGAGAGACAATCACCACGCACTGCGGCCTCAGCGCTTCACATTCATTGGACGTTATTGGAACTTTTAATAGGTAAAGTATGAAGACAAATTAGAAAGAGATTACTGATAAATATGGGAAGGACAATGCTTTCTCATTTGGTGTATTGGGTTGATTGTGGAAAATCAGAATGTGATGCATAATCCCAGAGATTGTGCTGAACGGATGCAAAGCATTCTTTAAAGATAATTTACTAGTTAACTTAAATTCAAGCTGAAGCTTCTCATCTCAGAATTTCAGGACGGCTTGCTTCAGCAGGTAATTGGAAACACCAACAAACAGGTTCATTTGTGAACAGCGCATCTTGCGTCGCCTGCCATTTTAATTGTGTTGCCATCTCTATGGGAACGAAGTGCTGATTGCAATTAGCATTGTATACAACTTCCAAATGAGCTCCGAAATCCAAACAAATTAAAAACTGCAAGTGGTGCGCACTGACATTTCCAATGAGCGACTTTTCTCCACACTGAAATACTGGGATGTTCTTGCCAGTCGTATTGATTGGAAGAATAACGTCTTAACAACGTCTGCAGCAGACAGAAGGCTGTCTGAGTAACGCTGCTGTTCACATCCTTAATTGTCTCTAATATTTCTTTCCTTTTCACTTCTGAAAATGATGTGCTATACACTGGCTCTTATAACTATTTCACTATTCTTATTCGTAGCTACTCTTTTAATCCCTTCATGCTCTATGCCACAACAGTAGGTCATGTTAAAAAGAAGATTAACCCTGTCAAAATAGCAGGAGCCACATTCATCATGCAGCTGACACTCATGTTCTGGCTCTCAGGATTAGATATAACTTATGATCTTTCCTTTTCACATCTGAAAATGATGTGTTATATGCTGGCTGTTATAACTATTTCACTATTCTTCTTAGTAGTCAGTCTTTTAACCCCTTCACACTCAGCCCCATAATAGTAGGTGGTAGTAGGATGGCTAATGCTCATTGTCATTGGGTGCCAGCTTTATTATACAACTTACACAATGCTTGATCCTGGGTGTTTAACCCTTCACATGCAGAGGTCAATGCTGAACTGCAAAGGAAAAATGAAAAAATCTACATGTCCTGAAGTATAAAATAGGCCAGGGTCATATACAACGGACAAACTGCACAATTTCCCTGCAGTTTTCTCTGCACACCCCTGCTACTTTCAGCCTTTGCATTATAAAAGGTTGAAAGCTGCAGGTAAAATTTGCAGCAACAATTCATATGCTGAGGACTTACAACTGGCTACATAAGCCACTTCACATTGCAGGTTATAGTCACAGTATGTGGATAAGATTTGCTTAATATCATCAATAGTGCTGCTACTGTAGAGTGGGTTATCCAACGGCGAGATTGTAGCTGCTAACCTGCTGTGATTACTGCCGCCCCCCCCCCCCCACTGTGATTACTACAGAGGCACAATATTGTGACACATGGAATACCAATGGCTCTCTAGTGGAGACCTTGGGTGCCACCAAACATGTACCTCCATGTATGAGGCCTAAGTATATGCTATATGCTAACATGGTGTGCTTTTGGCATACAGCCATTTGACCGATATATACTGTATACAAATTCCCTGCATAACTACCTTGATAAGAGCAGTGAAATGTGCAACCTTTTGCCATATTTCAGGCTTCAAACATAAAGATATAAAATTTTAATTTTTTGGTGAAGAATCAACAACAAGTGGGACACAATTGTGAAGTGGAACGAAATTTATTGGTTATTTTAAACTTTTGTAAAAAATAAAAAACTGAAAAGTGGGGCGTGCCAAATTATTCGGCCCCTTTACTTTCAGTGCAGCAAACTCACTCCAGAAGTTCAGTGAGGATCTCTGTATGATCCAATGTTGTCCTAAATGACTGATGATGATAAATATAATCCACCTGTGTGTAATCAAGTCTCCGTATAAATGCACCTGCTCTGTGATAGTCTCAGGGTTCTGTTTAATGCGCAGAGAGCATCATGAAGACGAAGGAACACCAGGCAGGTCCGTGATACTGTTGTGGAGAAGTTTAAAGTCGGATTTGGATACAAAAAGATTTCCCAAACTTTAAACATCCCAAGGAGCACTGTGCAAGCGATCAGAGATGCAGCCAAGAGGCCCATGATCACTCTGGATGAACTGCAGAGATCTACAGCTGAGGTGGGAGAGTCTGTCTATAGGACAACAATCAGTCGTACACTGCACAAATCTGGCCTTTATGGAAGAGTGGCAGGAAGAAAGCCATTTCTCAAAGATATCCATAAAAAGTCTCGTTTAAAGTTTGCCACAAGCCACCTGGGAGACACACCAAACATGTGGAAGAAGGTGCCCTAGTCAGATGAAACCAAAATCGAACTTTTTGGCCACAATGAGAAACTATATGTTTGGCGTAAAAGCAACACAGCTCATCATCCTGAACACACCATCCCCACTGTCAAACATGGTGGTGGCAGCATCATGGTTTGGGCCTGCTTTTCTTCAGCAGGGACAGGGAAGATGGTTAAAATTGATAGGAAGATGGATGGAGCCAAATACAGGACCATTCTGGAAGAAAACTTGTTGGAGTCTGCAACATATATGGGCATATATGTATAATATGAGCCTGAGGCAGGAAATAGTCCCTAAATTATGGAAATCTTCTTGTGTGGTACCAGTTCCAAAGAAACCTCACCCTATGGACCTCAACGACTACAGACCTGTAGCACTGACATCCCACCTGATGAAGATCTTAGAGAGATTGGTTCTCACACATCTCCGCCCCCTAGTGAGCCCCGCTATGGACCCCCTCCAGTTTGCTTATCGGCCGGGCATTGGGGTAGATGATGCCAACATCCATCTTCTGCACAGGGCTGTGTCTCACCTGGAGAAACCAGGGAACACGGTGAGAATAATGTTCTTTGATTTCTCCAGTGCTTTTAACACCATACAGCCCAGGTTATTGAGGGACAAGCTGGGCCTTGCTGGAGTGGACCACCACCTCTCCAACTGGATCCTAGACTACCTCACAAATCGACCTCAATACGTGAGAGCCCAAGACTGTGTGTCAGGTACCGTGATCTGTAATACGGGGGCACCTCAGGGTACGGTTCTCGCCCCTTTCCTCTTCACACTGTACACTGCAGATTTTAGGTGCAACTCATCTAGTTGCTACCTACAGAAGTATTCTGACGACTCTGCAATAGTAGGCCTCATCACAGACGATGATGACAGGGAGTACAGAGAACTGAACCGGGATTTTGTGGACTGGTGCCACCGGAACCACCTGAAGATTAACGCGGGGAAGACCAAGGAGATGGTGGTGGACTTCCGTAAAGGCAGATGCCCTCCTAAACCAGTGGACATCCTGGGGACGGGCATCGAGATTGTGAACACCTATAAGTACCTGGGTTTGCTCCTTAATAATAAGCTGGACTGGGCAGATCATATGGAGGCCCTGTACAGGAAGGGCCACAGCAGGCTCTACCTGCTTAGGAAGCTGAGAGCCTTTGGAATCCGGGGGGCACTTCTTAGAACTTTCTTCAACTCGGTAGTGGCATCAGCTATCTTCTTTGGAGTGGCCTGCTGGGGGAGCAATATATCAACCAGGGACAGAAATAAACTTGACAAGCTGATTAGAAGGGCCAGCTCTGTCCTGGGGAGCCCACTGGACCCAGTGCAGGTGGTGGGTGACAAAAGGATACTGTCCGTGGTGAGCTCCATGCAGAAGAAGAAGTCCCATCCCATGCATGAGACTGTGATCGCGCTGGACAGTACTGTCAGTGACCGACTGCTCCACCCTAGGTGTGAGAAGGAGCGCTATCGGAAGTCTTTCCTCCCCACCGCGGTTAGGCTGTACAACCAACACCGACCTAAGCGGAGATCATTACACACAGAGAACTGAAATATCTCTCTGCCTGCTAAACCCCCCCCCCCTACTAATTCCTATCTGTCTGTCTACTATCAATGTAATGACTCTTACCTTGGAACATTCCTGTACATGTTGTATTTGTATTTGTATCTGCTTATCTTTGCTGCTGTAACACACTGCATTTCCCCATTGTGGGACTATTAACACTAGAAGTCCCAGAAATTTGGAGCTCCCCCTTGAAGTCCTGAAAGAGGGTCAAATGACCCTTAGTCCAAACTGACAACTCTGATGGCTCCAATTAGCATTTCCTTTCATTTGTAAATGTGGCCATTGTCTGAGGAATCTGCAGGGGGGAATTGTGTTGATCCACCTCAGGTCTTGTAAGAGAGTGTAAACAAGAGAATGTAAGCTGCTCCTGAGTGTCTGCCCACCCCCCAGCTGCATTGTTGTGCTGGGAATATTTGCTAACACCTTAGCAAATTTGCATGCAGCCTTTTGTGCTGTGGGGGATGTGACTGCTTCTCAAAGTAGTCTGCGACTTGAAATCAAAGTACATCTGTAATGTCCTCCCATATCTTGGCAAGGACCCCAGTCGTCCCAGCGGGGAGAGACTGTCCGAAACTGTAGTGATGAGGCTGATGGAATCATTCATGGACAAGGGCAGAACTGTAACCACGAACAATTTCTTTACATCATTGTCACTTGCACAATGACTGCTTAGCCGGAAAACCACTATCCTCGGCACAGTCAACAAGAGTCGCCGGGAAATTCCTCAATCCGCTAGACAGATGGACCGCACTGAATTCACCACTCAGGTGTTTTCAACCACTGGTGCCACACTGACAGTGTATGCACCCAAACGAAAGAAGGCCGTCTACATTCTCAGCAGCATGCACAGCGTGGTTGAGACTAAGGATACCAACAAAAGGAAGCCAAACACGGTCACACAATACAACCACACAAAGTGCGGTGTGGAGGTAATGGACCAAATGGTGCGGGAGTACAGCGTGCGTGCAGGAACACGGAGATGGCCAGTCGCCGTGTTCTACAACATGATTGACATGGCAGCACTGAATGCTCATGTTCTTTATCAGGCATGCACTGGGGTGCAGGAGAGACGGGTGGACTTCCTGGTTGAGCTTGCAAAAGAGTTAGGTGGCTCTCATGTGACTGAAAAGAAGGCACGCAAGGAGAAACTCCTTCGGCAACAACCTTCCACACCCAGCCCTGGCAAAAGGGCGAAGTGTCAGGTCAACCATCGATGCACGAACAATTGTGCAACTGAGAGATGTGTTTACTGCTACAAATACACGTGTGGCAAATGTACCAGGGACATACCCAGGCAGTGCCAGGTATGTTCCGACAGTGCAGACAGACTGCTGAGTGAGTGCTGAAATGCTAGTCACACAAGAAGGACATGCCACTCACACACACACGCAGCCCCCCACAGCAGCCTATTGTAAATATGTGTGGAATTGTTTTATTCCTTGTATTTTTTTTATTATTTTCATAACAAAAATAAAAAGCATAGAAACAAATAACAGTTGTTCTTTTGTATATTTACATTTTTGTATATTTAGATTCAAGTCAATAGGTGCAGAAAAAAAAAAAAAAAAAATCGCAAAAAAAATCACAGCTACTTGCGATATTTTTGTGATCTGTCCCATTGGTCATATAGATCACTCCTCTGGGATTTTTTCGCACGAAAAAAATCGCACAAAAAAAAAATCGCAGGAAAATCGCACCTATGAAAAAAAATCGCACGAAAAAAAAAATCGCAGGTGTGCTTCATGCCATTGAAATACATTGGCAAATCGCAGAAAAAAATTGCATCGCATTGCGATGCGATTTTCGCGCAATTTTTTTTTTGCTAGTGTGCTTGAGGCCTTAGACCAGGGGTCGGCAACCTATGGCACGCGTGCCACTCTTGGCACGCGAGGCTTATTCCCCTGGCACGGCAGCGGACTCCTCACCCAGCAGTTTCGATCGGACCAAACACAGCCGAAACGAAACTGCTATTATTATACTGTGGGGTCTCTTCAGACCCCCGAGTATAATAAGCGGAGCCCCCGGGGAGATGATCAAACATAAAAAACAATGTACTCACTATTCCACGCTCCGCAGCCGCTCTGTACTCTTCGGGCGCTTCTGCCTGCAGGGGCCACTATAGCGCATAATACCGTGTGCAGGGACCACTATGGGACATATACCGTGTGCAGGGGCCACTATGGGACATATACCGTGTGCAGGGGCCACTATGGGACATATACCGTGTGCAGGGGCCACTATGGGACATATACCGTGTGCAGGGGCCACTATGGGACATATAGCGTGTGCAGGGGCCACTATGGAGCATAATACCGTGTGCAGGGGCCACTATAGAGCATAATACCGTGTGCAGGGACCACTATGGGACATATACCGTGTGCAGGGGCCACTATGGGACATATACCGTGTGCAGGGGCCACTATGGGACATATACCGTGTGCAGGGGCCACTATGGGACATATACCGTGTGCAGGGGCCACTATGGAGCATAATACCGTGTGCAGGGGCCACTATAGAGCATAATACCGTGTGCAGGGACCACTATGGGATATATACCATGTGCAGGGGCCACTATGGGACATATACCATGTGCAGGGGCCACTATGGAGCATAATTCCGTGTGCAGGGGCCACTATGGGACATAATACCGTGTGCAGGGACCGCTATGGGACATATACCGTGTGCAGGGGCCACTATGGGACATATACCGTGTGCAGGGGCCACTATGGGACATATACCGTGTGCAGGGGCCACTATGGGACATATACCGTGTGCAGGGGCCACTATAGAGCATAATACCGTGTGCAGGGACCACTATGGGACATATACCGTGTGCAGGGGCCACTATGAAGCATAATACCGTGTGCAGGGGCCACTATAGAGCATAATACCGTGTGCAGGGACCACTATGGGACATATACCGTGTGCAGGGGCCACTATGGAGCATAATACCGTGTGCAGGGGCCACTATGGAGCATAATACCGTGTGCAGGGGCCACTATGGAGCATAATACCGTGTGCAGGGACCGCTATGGGACATATACCGTGTGTAGGGGCCACTATGGAGCATAATACCATGTGCAGGGGCCGCTATGGGACATATACCGTGTGCAGAGGCTGCTATGGGACATAATACCGTGTGCAGGGGCCACTATAGAACATAATACCGTGTGCAGGGGCCGCTATGGGACATATACCGTGTGCAGGGTCTGCTATGGGACATATACGGTGTGTAGGGGCCGTTATGGGACATATTGCTGTGTGCAGGGGCCGCTATGGGACAAATACTGTGTGCAGGGACTGCTATGGGACAAATACTGTGTGCAGAGGCAGCTATGGGACAAATGCCGTGTGCAGAGGCAGCTATGGGACATATACCATGTTGAAGGGGCCGCTATGGGACATAATACCGTGTGCAGAGACCACTATGGGACATTATTCTGTATAACGGTGTGTTTTCTATATTAAGGATGTGTTTTTGCACAGAAAACTCCGGCTTTGTTTTTTTTTGTGCAAAAATGAACCAGTTTTACATTGAATGAAAAAGTTCCAAATATAGCTGCATCCAGATACATAGTGTTTATTCACCATAAGGATGCCGCCATACGGGGCTCCTGGACACAATAAATTTACCACTAATTGGGGGCTGCACATGGACTTTCATTGCTTCTAATCAGAAAGTACAGGAGTGTCCCAGGAAATAGCAGTAAACGCATGTGTCCTAAAGCATCTGGTGGCAGCACTTCTGTGTTATGGTTTGTGGTATATGACTTTAGTTTAGGGGTCGTCAGACTTACAATTATTGACCGGCACTCCGAGTACCTCATCTTTGATTTTTTTATTAAAATCGGCACGCCGAACAAAAAAGGTTGCCTACCCCTGCCTTAGACAAATGCTTCTGGTCATTACTCACAGCTGTACCTTGCTCTAAAATTTCTAATTCTATTTAAAATATATAAAAAATGATTAATTGTTTCAGTGCTTTTTTGCTCAAATAAAACTAAACTAAATACAATATGTATAGTCTTTATATTATCAAATACAATAAACTGAATAGAACTAACTAGAAACTAAATGGCTAAACTCAATGGAAAACAACAACCTCCTGTGGTGTGACAGTAATGGCCTTAATTACAGAACAAAAGACGGTGATTATAGGATGTTAGATAAAATCCTTCAGGTCATTCGACCCGTCTCTGGGTTCCAAAGGTAGAAATGTTAAATGACCCCTCTCTGGGACTTCTAGTGTTAAAGGACTATTATTATTATTATTATTATTAAAAGACCTGAGACTGGGACGGAGATTTATCTTCCAGCAAGACAATGATCCCAAACATAAAGCAAAATCTACAATGGAATGGTTCAAAAATAAACGTATCCAGGTGTTAGAATGGTCAAGTCAAAGTCCAGACCTGAATCCAATCGAGAATCTGTGGGAAGAGCTGAAAACTGCTGTTCACAAACGCTCTCCATCCAACCTCACTGAGATCCAGCTGTTTTCCAAGGAAGAATGGGCAAGAATTTCAGTCTCTCGATGTGCAAAACTGATAGAGACATACCCCAAGCGACTTGCAGCTGTAATCGCAGCAAAAGGTGGCGCTACAAAATATTAACTTAAGGGGGGCCGAATAATTTGGCACGACCCACTTATCAGTTTTTTATTTTTTACAAAAGTTTAAAATAACCAATAAATTTCGTTCCACTTCACGATTGTGTCCCACTTGTTGTTGATTCTTCACCAAAAAATTTTAATTTTATTTCCTTATATTTGAAGCCTGAAATGTGGCAAAAGGTTGAAAAGTTCAAAGGGGCCGAATACTTTCGCAAGGCACTGTACTGTATATACCTGTACTGTTCATACGTCCATTTTAGTAAATGTAAATACTCAAAGCGGGTGAATTTAGCCTTTTCTGCCATTATTGTGTAGTTAAGTGAAACTTTGTAAAAGAAACTCAATAAATAGATATATTTAAAAGGGTTTTCTGAGCAAAAAATAATTTCTCAAAAAAGGTCTGTTAGTGCTATTAATAGGTTAATAAATGCAAACAAATACCTTTAGCAGTGTTTTGAGTGATTTCTGGGTTTCTCTGTGAGCTCTTGGCATCTTCTCATTTGTTTACATGGGCATCTTCATGTTCTTTGTTTTCCTACAACTACCATGATGTCTTGGGCTTCACTCAGAGCTGACTCATACCACATCCTTGTCTCAC
Source organism: Leptodactylus fallax (assembly GCA_947044405.1). Taxonomy (NCBI): domain Eukaryota; kingdom Metazoa; phylum Chordata; class Amphibia; order Anura; family Leptodactylidae; genus Leptodactylus; species Leptodactylus fallax. The sequence goes on along the minus strand of CAMRHE010000073.1, from coordinate 5,671,200 downwards.
TCCCTTTCTCACTCCCTCCCCCTCCCTTTCTCACTCACACCCCCTCCGTTTCCCTAGCTAGCCCGCCCACTACTAGCCCTTCCTAACTAACTCAACCCCCCACCCCATCATACTTACCTGCCTTCTGATGCAGAATTTCTGGGCATGGGACATTACTTCTTCTGAGCCCATGCCTGTGCAATAGAGCCAGTGTGCCGGCAATGCACAGTAGGTCCAGATCGGAAAACAGGTAAGTATGATGGGATAGGGGGTGGGTTAGTATAGGTGACCTTCAGTTTCCCCCCTTCCGGAAATGTAACGTCACCAGAAAATCTGAAAATGTGCCTGGGGCGGACACATGACCTCCCCGGCAATCTAGGTAAACATAGATTTTTGGTACACTAAGAAATTTAAAAGGTAGGCGTGGGGGATGTTTAGCTTAGATTAGAAATATTAATTTATCCCGGACAACCCCTTTAATAAATAAAGAAAGAAAGAAAGAAAGAAAGAAAGAAAGAAAGAAAGAAAGTGTTTAGCTTAGATTAGAAATATTAATTTATCCCAGACAACACCTTTAATATAGAAAGAAAGAAAGAAAGAAAGAAAGAAAGAAAGAAAGAAAGAAAGAAAGAAAGAAAGAAAGAAAGAAAGAAAGAGTGTCGGACTGTGATGTCTAGGGACCACCAGTGGAATTGCTTCTAGGGGCCCACCAAAAGGATCCCTGCAGATCATCTGTACCGAGACAGAGCGGCTACAGGTAATAACATGTCGGGCTCACCCACCAAATGATGTGTACCACTGCACTACCTAAACCCACTGCTACATCCTTTATGGCAAGTGAACAGCTACTGGAATTGTTACCATTACCTATAGCCACACTGTCCTGGAAAACTGATCTGCAGAGGCCCTCGCTGTCGGACTCCCGCAGATGTAATATTGGTGATATCCTAAGGACAGGCCATCAATATTTGAAAGATTGTCCAGGAAATGGAGCAACCCTTTTGGCGAGCGGGAGGTGTAAAATAAAAAAAAATTAATTAATTAATAAAAAAGCATACTCACCTGTCCCCAGTGTTGTCCGTCACCAGTGTCCATTCAGTCTCATGCCGGCGTCTCCTTGCTGGGAGTCCTGCACCTCATGTGACCTCTAAAACCAATTAGGTACAGGATTTCCAGAAATGACATGCTGACATGAGCCCGAACACACACAGGCGGGGACAGGTGAGTATGCTTGTTTTATTTTATTTTTTTTAATTTACACCTTCCTGATAGCCACAGGGGTCACTCTTATTTATGAACAACCTCATTAAAGGGGCTAACATCTTGCGGGGGGTGGGTACATTAAACTGTGTAGGCATATTAAAGGGGTTGTCCTGGCTTAATTTTTTTATGGTCTATCCTCAGGATAGCGTATAAATACCTGATAGGTAGGGGGCTGACACACGGCTCCATCAGCTGTACGGAACCACTTCCGGTCGCAATTCAGGGCCAAAAGCAGAAAGCTCCATCCACTGTATAGCAGGCCAGCACCTTCACTGCAGCTCAGCTCCCACTAACTTCAATAAGTGCTGAGATGCAGTGAAGGTGCCCAGCTAATATACAGTTTACAGAGCTTTCTGCTTCCAGCCCACGTATTGCGTACAGGACGGGTGCCGGAAGTGGCTCCATATTGCTGATCGGTCCAGGGGACAAGTGTCAGCCCCCTACTGGTCAGGTATTTATGGCCTATCCTGAGGATAGACCATAAAAAAATTATGCCTGGACAGCCCCTTTAATACACCTCCCTAATGCCCCACACTTTAAAGAGGTTGTCCAGCATAATTTTTTTTTTTTTATAATTGGTCCAGGGGAGGTGGAAAAAAAAAAACATACTAACCTGTCCTCAGTGCTCCGGTGTCTTCACAGTGCAGTCCGGTCCCCGATCCTGCAACTCTGTTGTCTTCTTTTGCCAGAAGTCCTCGCTGGCTGTGATGTCCCAGGTCACTTCCCTTAGGCCACTAATTGGCCTCAGAGGTCATGTGACATCACAGGTAGTCATGTGCAGCGGGGACTTCTGGAAGAAAACAACGGAGCTGCAGGAACGAACCACGCTGGGAGACACTGGGTCCTCCCCATAATAAGCATTAGGTCATTGCTTACCTGTCTGCTCTCCAGTTCCGCTCCTTCTTGCTCCGGGTGAACTGATGTGATGTCATGTGCACCTGGAGCAAGCAGGTAAGTATTGGTGCTTAGCTTGTAGGCCACAGGCTCAATGTGGCCTTTGGCCTACAAGTCTGTGAGTGGTAGAGCAGGAAGCCTGTGGCTTTCTGCTCTACTAGTAGCAGAACTGGGTTCACTGCTCCTCTTCTCCCCAGTTTTGCGATCTGGTTGTCAGATACTACTAAATCTCTCTACTTAGTGTTACAGCTGGTTGCCTAGGTTTCAGACCTGCTAAAGTCCCTACTCCCAGCCACACATATTTTCTTCTCTCCCTTTTTCTGCATATAGCTTTCAGCTTTTGGGCCCTGATAAGGGCTAGGTAAGTCTCTTTAGCAATGTTTCTGTTATCTGTTTATATAAATCCAGAGGTAACTGTACCATTTACAACAAGCATGAGCTCCGTGCAAGAATGAGATGAAAACAGAAAGTAGAGGGGAGAGGAGACAGGGGGCAGCCATTTGCAAATAAAATAACTAGTCCAAAGTACAATACTTTAGCAGCATCTCAGGAAAGTTATGGGGTTGTGGCTGATGAGCGCACTATTTACTCCTCAAATCGATCCACTAATCCACTCTGTACTTTACTCTTTGAATGTAAACCGTAAAACAATAAAGCCATAGAGAAGCTGGCTATCGATCTCTCTGCCATGCAGATTATGAAATCCTAAGGACATCAATAGTAGTAGCTGCAACAATTCAATGAAGTATATATCACTGATGTGCTGTTGGGTGATTCTCAATTATCTCCTATTTCCTAATCCTAAATTAATGGCTGGTTGATACATATTTTTCTTACAAAAAGGAATACTCAAAACATCCAACAATTACTCCGAACTGATCTGATAACCTGAAACAGAGAAAGGAAACTAGCTCAACATTTAGGTGGGTGTCTCTGTCTTGACTAGTTGAGTTTCAAGGCTCTGTACTGTGTCAAATAGGAAGTTATCGTTGCTTGGAATGTTCCACATACAGGGCAGTTTGGTCACAGTCACAGTTATGCAAGTGTACTAGCCCCAAGAGAGGGACACGAGAGAGAGAGAAATGGAGAAAGAGAATGCGTGTGTGCATTCAGTACTCTCAGGAATTCACTAGTATGTTTCCAATATATTGCGACACAGACAGGTTTTAATTTCCTGTTTAAGGTAGGATATTGAAGTATTTCTATCTCTCTCACTGTCTATTTATATCTGAGCCGGAGGTAAAGCTCTGCATTAATTGAAGTCTTGTCTTTTTTCTCAAATTGCTCACACCTGTAGAAAAACTGCATTTTTTCACCAAATTTTTCAGTCTTGGAAAATACACAACCTGTATGCTAATGGATATAAAATTGAAAACCTCTGGTATACTGGCCGAGTAGAAATGTGCTTCTCATAACTGCAATTAAATACTGCATAAAGTACCATGAATCACACCCTGAGGTTCTCATTAAAGGGAAAGTTTTTTGAAAATGTACACCTACAGACAAAAAAAAAAAAAATTCCTTTTACTTTTATTTTTTGTTTTTAAGAATGCTGCATGCCCTATTTGTCGAGTCTTTGTTGCAGCTTTCAGTAGAAAGCTATTTGATTTATTTTAAACTGCACTAAGGCTAGGTTCACACCAGCGCTTTTCTCTCCGCATTTTTCCTCCCTTTTTGGGCATAAACCAGGCGGAAAACCGGCATACCCCATTATAGTCCATGGGGTCCGAGGGTAACCGCTTTTTTAAGCAGATTAGGTTTCCATTGGGGGGGGGTCCCCAAGTGGACCACCCAAACGAAAACCCCAATTCAGATGTGAAACTAGCGTAAATTGCACATTGAGAATACACAAAAAAGCATGCAGTTGTTTATGTTTGGTGGTTTCAATTGTGTTTTTTTACAAAACCTAATTTTTTGCAGGTGTGAACATAACATTAGAATCACTAGACATACTGTATGCCTAAATTTATAACCTTGGCTTTACATAAGATAAATAGACAGCTATTCTGAGTTTACCACAGTCTGGTAATAAAAAATGTTATTGTTAAAATGTGGCATACTGCACATTAAAAGGGTTTCTCGACCCCAAATGGCTTATTCATACTGATGACCTGTTCCAGGCGCCAGAAACTACTTGTAATGGAAAGGGAGCACATATAGGCTGCTCCTATTCATGTGATAGGAGCAGTACTGCAGTTGCATCCACTGCATAGTGATGGTTCCAAGAAATTGCAGCGTCGCTCCTATTAATTGAATAAGAGCAGCCTATATGTGCTCCCTTTCCATTACAGCAGTTTCTGGCGCCTGAAACAGGTCATATGTTCCCCATCTCCCTGCTGTAACTTCCAGCACCAGGAGGCTACTGGAACAGATGATCTGTTCAGGGTATGTGTGGAACCACCATGGGTCACATACTGATGTCGATACGTCTTCAGTATTAAAACTTCATTTGGGGCTGGGGAATCCCCTGAGAGGGAGGTCTCAGACACTCTCTGTAATAAGTGTTTATAATTGCAAATTTTAATGTTGCTAAATACAGGCAGTGCCTGCCATACCACACAGCTATCACTCCTGGTGCCGAGGCAGCGCCACCTACTGGATCCACAGCACACCTGAGTTAAATCACTCCATTCTAGTCCAATCCTCCACACGCACATGGGGATGAAAGGGAACAAGACAGCTCCCATGGAGATGCTCATAGGTGATTATGATGAGCCCTGGTGTCACCATACTCAAATAGGTAGAGCTAGGGGTAGCCTTTATTAGGGGGAGGGGACACATTAATTTAAGTTGGTACTCTCTTGGTTACTCTGCCGTGCCTATGTTTGTATGTTCTTTGCCTGGCAGTCACATGGGAACAAATGAAATGCTTGCCCATCTTTCCAGAAATACAAATGAGCTACATCAGGAATGGATGGAGGACCAAATGGGTCAGAGTTAACAATTTTTTAATAAAAGTGTATGCAAATGTTGTACGGTTGTATATTTTGCTTTAGCTATTATTTTTAAATTAAGAACCATAGTGAGACAGCTCCTTTAATATGATCTGGTTCTTTCCCTCACAAAATATATATACTGTATATATATGCATTTCTTTAAGCCCCATTCCTAATCAGAACCTACTTTTTATTAGTAAGTGCAATAAGTAAAGCAAATGAATTTGCTAGAATAGCTTTTTAGATACATATAATTCCTGTTGGTCTTTTCTTTATTTTAGTTTGGACATTCTTTGGACCTTAGTTAATTTTAACGGACAACCCCTTAATGTTTTAATTCTCCTGCAGAGTTGCTGGAGTCAGGTTTTGGCCTGCTTGATACCAAAATCCTTATGTGTAAATCAAGACTGGTTAGGTGTTACGGATCAAATGCACCTCCGGGCTTCGTAGTGAGTCCCAGCACCAGACACACTGATCAATGGCAAAAACTCCGCTGAGCGTCCAGCGCACTCCAAGCCGAACCAATCCCAGCCCCCACAAATGTTCACCAGAGCCCCTGACGGTGGGGATGGACTTGGAAGCTACTGTTGGGCAGGGCGGTAACAGGTCAGAGAGCGTAGGTTGCACAGCACACCACTAGTCTCAGCAGACCCAGAAGCTGAAAACACTTACCGGAAAACTTACAGAGGCAGGATGAATGTCTGAAGACACAGAAACAGCAGATGGCGGTAACCAGGAGGTGGCAGCAGTTCACCAATAGAGTAGTCGTCCAGTCCAAATCATCAACGAGAGGTCAATGCAGTACAGAGGGGTATTGCAGGAGAAAGGTCAAACAAGCCGGGTCGATAGCAGGAGAGCAGCGCAGTACAAAATCGTGATTAACAGGCGTAAGTCTAGAGGCAAGCGGAGGTCGTAGCAGGAGAGCGCAGAGGTACAAAATCAGGAGATGGGAGCAGAGTTGGGGACGGAACCAAGAAGTCAGGCAAGAGGTACAGAGAACACTGGTGAGGAGAGCTAATAACCGGAAAAGACCAAATAGCCAGCGGTGAACAGGAGTGGAAGTGAAACTAAATAGACTCCGTAAACACCAACATGAACCCTTTACCGGAACACTCGGCACGTGTTTAAGAGAAAGCCGGCAACCCCAGCATCGCTGCTGCAGAGGTGTCGGCACTACTCCTAACATTAGGTTTACTTCTACATCAGAGATTCCGTCAGGAGCCAACAGCACAGGTTCCATAAAAAATCCTGGATAAAAAAGCCCTCCAAGCTCAACTTTTTCTTTTAGGAAAATGACGCCAAAACAGAAACCCAGTGGACCTCTAAAGTCTATGAGATCTGCTGGGCTCCATTGGGATCTGTCATTTAACTGGTCCTGTGACAGAACAGAAAAATGGAATGAACAGATGTGAACCTAGCCTGTACAACTGTTGTAATAGTGTAAAGCTCATGCAGTCACACAGTCTACAGGTTCAACACTCTCCAGGCTCTCCTAGATGAATTACCTTGCATTTCATCCCTGTTGTCTTCACTAATACATTTATACATCAATAGCCTGCTATCATTACAGAGACATATCATAAAACTGGAGCTGTACTCACTCACACATTCATATAAGGGGACAGACCGTAGCCTCATACAATACTAGTCACTCATCTCCTTTAAATGGTTGAAAACTGATCTATCTCTTGGGGATGAAACATAGATATAACAAAATTATGCGCACCTCATTGTGGTTACCTAGGATACATATGAGAAGGTCACATTGGTGAAGTCCTTTACTTAAGACCATCACTGATTTTCTCTGCCACTAATCATAGATTTCTGATAATGGAAACCTGATATAATGTTGTATGTGAACTGTCACTGATATGAATGACCCTTTGATTAGAATGTTCAATTCTTAGTAATTTTCTGTGATCGATTTTAAAGTCATTTCACCACTCTATAGAGCCCTTACATGTAGTATATTAGTGGGGGTTCAAGATCTCAGACTTACCTAATGTGGTCTATTCACATGCAGCCGACATATCAGAGGATCATATTTCAGAAATCTCTCTATAAGATCCTTAGGGGACAGATCTAATGCTATGCTATACCTGTATTTTGTCATACGTGATGGAAGTTTATTTGGGTTTCCAAACCTATGTAAAATACACTGTATTGATATATGAAAAAAGATATTAAAATGTTCCATATTGTTTTTTACACTATGGCCCCATTATGTACAGGATCAAGTACGTACCTTTTCATTGCTGCTCCTCTGTAATCTTTCTGCTGCAGGAAAGTGAAATTATAAATGTCTGAAAACATAAGTCATGTGTATATTAATCTAAATAGTCATGAATGGGGAGCAACTTCAGCCTAGTCACGTCTCCTGAGTGTGAGCAATATCTCTCGCTCTGACCCCTCACTCCCATTGTCAGACTCTCTACCTACCTGCTGGCCTAACCTCATTCAGGAAACGTTGCGTCTGCTTCTGTATGGACTGCTGCTGACTTCAGGAGACTAATGCACATACTCCCACTTCCTGTCCACTGTGACTACTTAGGTTAATTTGCATATTTTTATGTACACACGTGGACAAAATTGTTGGTACCCCTCGTTTAATGAAAGAAAAACCCACAATGGTCACAGAAATAACTTGAATCTGACAGACTGGAATTTGCCAAACTACATGTTGACAAGCGACAAAGCTTGTGGGAGAATGTCCTATGGAAAGATGAGACAAAAATTGAAATTTTTGGCAAGGCACATCAGCTCTATGTCCACAGACGGAAAAATGAAGCATATCTTGAAAAGAACACTGTCCCTACTGTGAAACATGGAGGAGGCTCTGTTATGTTCTGGGGCTGCTTTGCTGCATTTGGCACATCATGGTGCCTTGAATCTGTGCAGGGTACAATGAAATCTCGAGCCTATCAAGGGATTCTAGAGAGAAATGTGCTGCCCAGTGTCAGAAAGCTTGGTCTCAGTCACAGGTCATGGGTCTTGCAACAGGATAATGACCCAAAACACACAGCTAAAAACACCCAAGAATGGCTAAGAGGAAAACATTGGACTATTCTGAAGTGGCCTTCTATGAGCCCTGGCCTAAATCCTATTGAGCATCTTTGGAAGGAGCTGAAACAAGCCGTCTGGAAAAGGCACCCTTCAAACCCGAGACAACTGGAGCAGTTTGCTCATGAGGAATGGGCCAAAATACCTGTTGAGAGGTGCAGAAGTCTCATTGACAGTTACAGGAATCATTTGATTGCAGTGATTGCCTCAAAAGGTTGTGCAACAAAATATTACGTTAAGGGAACCATCATTTCTGTCCAGGCCTGTTTCATGAATTTTCTGTTGAAGCATGGCTGAAAAGCAATGTCTGACTTTCATTCGTTCATTTTCATAGAATTTTTATATATTATTACTTTTGTCAGATTCAAGTTATTTCTGTGACCATTGTGGGTTTTTCTTTCATTAATCAAGGGGTACCAACAATTTTGTCCACGTGTGTACATGTCAATCATAGCAGGGAGATTGGGTCTGGGCACTGGAAAGCATTGCTCTTTGGTGTAATGAGAGCAATGGTGACACCATTGTTGCACCAAACAGGTCATTAGCATATCAGGAAAAAGCTAATATCTCAACAATGGAAGCATCAATAAGGAAACAGACAAAACATTTTATACATAGGAATTCCATCTTTATGACTCTCCCTATAGTTTAATAGGGACTGTTCTGGTGACAGACTCCCTTTATAAAGTGGTATTATGGTTTCAGCAAGTTAAGTTTAATGATTGTGTAATGAAAAGTTATACAGTTATAGCATCAATTCCTTATGGTTTTTGGTATCTCTGCTTGAAGTCATTTAGTAGGGGCTTCCATCGTTTTCCTTCTAGTGAATAAAAATGTCTCCTGGATATATTGTGATCACATCAGTGAAAGGTTCATGAAAGGCAGGCTATGTTCACACTTTTCTTTATGGTATCTGCTTATAACTAAAACCATGATGCATTGCTGAATCCACTGTTTGACCAATACTAGTAGTGGCTCACAGATCTAATTGACTTACAATGGTCCATTGTCTCAGTGGGAAAAATAGGACTGCTGTTCTTCCTGTAAAATGTGATTAAATTTGAAGTGAAAGAACATACAATGCAAATGTGAACAAAGTTTTACAGGGCCAGGTATCAGTGATTTGTCTTGTAATGAGCCAAGTATCTGTGTGTTGATCATAGATGACCAGGATCAGGGGCGTACATAGGTATTATAGGTCCCTATAGCAGCTGCCTGGTCTGTATACATGATAAGCATGCAACTGACCAAAACATATGGTTATCCTTTAGAAGTAAATAATAAAAGTACCTACTGAATTATTATTATTATTATTATTATTATTATTTATTGTGCTTACTTGTATAGCGCCATCATATTCCGCAGCGCTTTACAGACATTGACAGTCACTGTCCTATATAGGGCTCACAGTCTACATTCCCTATCAGTATGTCTTTGGAGTGTGGGAGGAAACCGGAGGAAACCCACGCAAACACGGGGAGAACATAAAAAATCCTTGCAGATGTCCTTGGCAGGATACTGAATGACTACAAACAGATATCTTAAGAACTGGGAGAGGTTACTACTAACAGAATACTGGAAAATTGTAGAACTTTGCATTACAGTATACAATGAATAAGTTTGTTTTTTTGAATTAAAAATCCAATTAATTTCCCTTTACTTATTTTATTGTAATGAACACAGAACTAAAGTCACTACTTGTATATTTTCTTCATGGCTGTAGCCCTGTAGTCATTATTAGTAAGGTTATATTAATACCAAGTTCCTTTTATTAATACAACCTGCTTCTCTGCATCTATAATACGTGCTATATAGTAAAATGTCAAAATGTATTTGTTTTGGAAATTGTATTTGACGTACTATATTGTATGTTTATTTCACTCTGTTATTACTCTATATAGCCCGTCTGGGAAAAAAATAACTTCTAATGTGCATCAATAACTACATGGTCAATGGAGCAAGAGAGGCTAAAGCTAAATGAACTGACAGGCACGGGATGAATATTCTATATTAATCTTTATATTTCCCACATCATTTCCTGCGGTTGGTCTCAGGGGGTGTCATTTAAAATATGATCTAGCAGGACTTTGATCTGATGTGACAGAGATGTCAATACAATTAAACTTCATCAGCAGCGGCTTACAGCAACAAATAATTGTCTCACTGTATTGCATTGATTCTGTGTTTTCCTGTGCTAATATTCACAGAACAAAGTGTGGGTATTGACTAGTGAGTTGGGTAATGATGTAGAGCAGACATGATAAAATGGTCTCATGGTGGGAACTGTTCTTTGCAGAGCCTTGCAATTGTAAATTGAGTCATTAAACTAAACTTTTACATGAATATTTTATAAATTTAGCCTTCCTATTAGAGAAAAAGAAACCTTCAGAGGTATAGGACATAACGTAAACTGAGCTGAGGCAGGAGCCAAAGTTTTCTCCTGGAGAATAGATAGTAAATTACATTAAGAATCTGCAAGTTGTCAATCATTCACGGCTACACTGAGAGCAAAGTTTGGAGCTGTCTAAGATTCACCCTTGAATTCCAGCATTTAATATGAATATGATTTTCATAGTTCGAATTATGTATCCAGTTTGACACTTGTTACCCATAGTAAAGGAATATTCTTTAAGAGAATATGTCATGGGAAAATTTGCAATGGCCATCAGGAATTTACCTATTGGTTCAATGATGTTTTTATAGTATATTAACCATATTTGTTGAAAATGTTGGTGAATGTTTTTTCTATTTCTCATGTCACTTGCTAGATTAAAATCCTGAAATCTTGCAGTTCTGTCTGGGCCACTGAGGTTCATAATAGACTGACAATTCTTGATCTGTAGGGATCTCTTCTCAACAGTTTTTTACCATTATTACCATGAGTATATGCACAGTCATGAGGAAAATTCTATGGTTTTGCAAATCAGGACATAATAGAAAAAAACTGTCCCGTAAAAGGCAATGGTGTAGCTATTGGGGTTGCATCAGTCACAGACATCCAAGCCAGGCCCCCTCACCACACAGTTCTAGCAGCATCCTCGCTTCATTGATCGGTTTATCCGTCACATAAACCTTCACACACATTTATGTAGGCTGGCGATTAGTTATGTTTTTGGTGGGAGGGAAGTTTTTGTGAGATGCGACTCTTCAATCCATTACTTAGCCAACTTCCCAGTGGTCAATAAGCAGCTCTGTCTTCCATGTGAGATAGAGGATGTGGAAGATCAGGGTCCAATATCCTCTCATCTGCTTGTTCCCACCATGTCTACTGTCTGCTATAACTCAGTTACAGTACAGAATAACAGACAGTAATTAATATGTATAGGTAAGAAGTTGGTTCAGCTCTTTAGTTATCTTCCAATTCCTAATCCATGGAGATAGGAGAGCCCAGAGAAGCTTGCACATATGTTTAATAATACTGTTCTATTGCTCACGCCTTGGGCTTGGCTGTTAGACATAATGGCTTTCTAATCCATAAGGGAGCTCAGTTGAGAGATCTCATAATATATACTATTGTATACTTACAACTTACTGCTGCTGTTTATACCCAGTGTCACTCAACTCATATGTGGTATAATACATACACCAGCTGCTACATGCTGCCTTCCTCCAGGGAAAGCTCCCAGTAAATATGTTGTATTTATTACAGTTACATATGAAGCAGAATTGTAAGAGACACACATGAGTTATCAGCTGTCACATCATGATAGAGCTCATATTATTTAGGGTTAAACCAGATGTGGCAGCTGAAAAACATTTGGGCATGTATACACAAAAAAAATCGCACAACAATAAGAGCCATTAAACAATCAATTCTGAATGATGAACTAGAAATCAGTGGCTGCTGACATGGCTTGACATGGTTTTCAGCCACATCCTGGTCACATCACAGCCAAGTCTGACCTTGGCCTAAAGAGATACTTAACAAAAAAGTTTAATCGGCTGGCATATTAGTAATGCAGATCTGCTTTCTTCTGGTTCAACCTTATACCGTGTGAGCCCGCATGCTAACTATTGCAAGTGCTATTAGGGAAGCAGAAAATACATTTTATATATGTGAACCCTGGCTCAATCTGACTGTGCTTATAGTTCAATAGGGACTGTTATGGTGACAGGCTCTCTTTAAGGGATATTATGGTTTATTGATTGTGTAATGAAAAACTATTCAGTTATAATATCAATTCCTTATATTTTTCAGCATCTCTTCTTGAAATTCATAGTTGACTCAATAACTGCAAGATGCCCAAGTCTTGTGGCTGCAAGACAAGACCAAATCATCAACCCTCCACCGCCAACTGGCCTTATAACCCTTCCCAGATTAATGGCCAGTAATAATTTCTTCTGTAACATCATTGCTTTCTTCTTGGCATTGTGTTAACACATGTCTGAGTGCTCTAGCCCAGCAAACTATCGAAACTTTTATTTTTATAGAGGCGGTCATAATTGCTGATGATAAGTTGTTCAGAGGCATTTGACTAGCACCACATGACTGCTACTTGCCCTCTTAATTCCTATGATAGCAGTAAAGGTGTACTGAATTTTCACACACTGTATCTGCTTTACGGCCTAGTTTTAGTTAAAATAGATAATGATATAATATAATTTATTATGTGTTGTTGTTCATCTGTGATTGTGATTTACCCAGTTTTAAGGCCTTCTAACAGGAGCATAGGTAAAGGCTCATGGGCCCTATTGCAAGAGTTAAATTTGGGCCCTCCTCCTTAACACAATCCATACCCAACATTTCTCTGACGCCCTCTCACCTAGTCCTGCTAAACAGCAAAACAGTCAATTTAGGCCTCATGGCGGTTCAAAGCAGTGAGCTGAGAAGTTTAGCAGACAGTGGAGGAGCTGATAACAGGAGATAGGAGCACTTTTTCTGGTAAGATACAATACAAAGATAATTATATTCACCTGTAATATTCATTAAAAAAAAAAAAAAGAAACATCAGTTATGCTTCAGTGGACGAATATTTTTTAAAGGGGTTTTCCAGTCAAAAATGAACAACCCTTTTAACTTTTAAATTAGCCGGGGGTATTGAAAAACATAAAAAAAATGCATACTCACCTGACCACTGAGGCCAATCATCAGCCTCAGCAGGCTTAAGGAAGAGGACCCGTGATGTCACAGATAGTGACATCACATGCCATTTGCTGATTGCCCTCAGTGGTCATGTGACCGCTGAGGCCAATCAGCGGAACTCCGGAAGAGACCCGTTCAGAAGAAGGATCGAAACGTGCCGGGAGGACACCAGAGCATCGGGGACAGGTAAGAATTTTTTTAAATGTTTTTTTATGTTTTTTCAATTTTTGCCTGGACAACCCCTTTAATGAAGCCACCATTTTAGAGTTTCAGGCATATGCTACATTCAGTAGTCACTGTACATCCCTCCCCTAGATAAGCAATTCAGATGAAGATCATGACAGAATGCACCTTCAGTGGTGATTTGAAAGCACCAATAGGAATGGAATTCAGTAACTGATTGAGCCTGGAGATTTTATTCAATGTCTTTAAGAACTGTCTTGTTTTCACATCTCATAGTCACGTCTTTGCCATAGCATTTTATAGACAAATACCATATGGACTGCAGCTGGTATAAATGTTATTAAAAATCAGAGTCTGCTTTCTATTACTGATTCTTTGGAATTTACATAGGTTAAATGTTGCTTTATTAAGCTATAGCCAATTTTCTCTGATGCTTATGTCGACTCTCATCTTATTTATGCAGTCTGAATTAATATGGAAAATTGCCGTACTTGCAGAGACTTGTGCAGTGTTTCGACTAAGATGAGCCTTTTGTGCAGATAATAGCTTTTATATTTGGCAGATGATAATGATAACAGAGGTGACATAACTTTCTTTCAGAAACGTCCTTGTGCTTTGTTAAACATTAACCCTTGAACGGCATACATTTCATAATTTACAAAATATGCTGTTAAGGACCTCTTTCACAAAGACTCTATTAGGATATGGTCATTACATTGACTAAATCTAATTAAAAAAGCAATTTCCTCATCACTTCCAAAACAATTTAGAAGGAAACTATTTAGTTATGCAGAACAAGCTGTTCACTCTTTCATCCACTGTGCATTTACTGTAAGTGTTAGGGTGTACAGAAGTTTTCTGGAGGGATTTCGGTGTTGAACTGTGAGTAGGAAAAATGGAATGACGCTAAATAAAATAATAGTCAACATTTTAGTCCATTCTGCATGGACTACTGTTGGACCAATCTTAGACATTTCCATACTTTTTCCATTTTCCAGGATAAAACAACATTGAATCTCATTGAACTATTTACCCCCTTAATCACTTCCGTACTGCCCATAGACTATATACATCCTTGGGGTGGTGGTTGTCTATTTCTGCAAGGACGTACTGGTATGTCCAAACAGAAATCAGCAGCTGCATGAGATCGTGCGGCTACTGAAACTGTGAGCCAGCTGAAACTTCAGCCGGAGCTCCCAGAGAGAAGACAGGGAAGGTTTATTACCTTCTCTGCCTTCCTGATCGCTGAGCGCTGTATACAGTGCTATGGGTGCCATCTTGCGGCCACCCTGTGACCCGACGGTCATGTGATCCACTGGGATCAGCGTGTGGTAGAGCTGCTGGGTCCTACAGGACCCAGATCAGCTCTATAGTAATGTGCAGGTGGCTGTATTCCTCCTGCAACTGGGGCTAAATGTACCAGCCCCAATTACAGGGGAAATCAGCCCCCCCGAAAAAAAAAAGTGATCAGATGTCCCCAAAGGTCTATGGGGATACAATGTAAAAAAAATAAAATAAAATAAAAATGTATAGAAAAGTAAAAAAAAAATGTAAATAAAATAATTAAAAAACAATAAAATAATACGCCAATAACATGCCCTTATTAAAGGTTATAGACCTACCCCCGACAACACCATACAAAATAAAAATTACTGTAATGGAGAGGAAAAACTATTTTAAAAAGTTTTTTAGTAGCACTTTGTGTTATTAAATAAACAAAAAAATGAAAAGTGAAAAACAGACTTTTTCCCTCCTCTTTTGTTTATATTTTCCCGGATATAAAAAAAATGAAAACACATGCAAAAATAAAAACAACATAAAAATAAAGCCCTATGTATCACCGAAAAAAAAAATTTAGAAATTAGTTGAATATCGCAAATGATAAAAATGTTACAGCCCTCAAAACCGCACATATAAAAAACTTGAAAATGTGCCTGGCCTGGAAGGGGGGTAAAGCATCTGGTATGGAAGTGGTTAAAGAGGACCATTCACCACCTCCAACAACTCCAGTTCTTAACATTTTTTAATAGGTACTACCTATTATAATATTAACTAGTGGCACCCTCACCAATCAGCTGTTTACAGCAGCTGCACTAGCACAACCCCATACACTGCGTAGCATCCATGGGCATTTCAGTAAGCACAGTTCTATTCATGTCAATGGACCCCTGCCATTCTGATATTGCTGAGAAATCCTAAGGACAGGTCATCAGTAGTATACTGCTGCACAACGCCTTAAGTCTGAGTTCTTACTTGATCACTTCTAGCCATTTACACTGTGGTATTTGTGCAATTCATGAGTAGTATTGATTTTATATTTGGGGTTTTTGTCTTAGAGGAAAATACATTTTCTGCTTAGTTCTCTTGCAGACTGCAGCATGCTTTTATCCACAATTTCCTTTTCTCTGCGGTCATTTATCCATCTACACCAATCTCCACTCTCGTCATATGATTCATAATGTCACCATTCCACTAAGCTTTAGGGTTAGTGTTTGTAAAAGTATTTGGCTTGGATTAAACATTACATTTTTATAATCTAAATCTAAATAATGGAGAGATCAGTCTACAAGCCTTTTTTAAAACTTGACTTCATATTTCTTTCAGCAAACCATAGTGAGGCGTAGAGATGGGTGAGCTTCACAAGATTTGTTTTGCAAATATTTGCAAGGATCACCTGCTAGTTTTTAGTTCAGTCGGAAGTGCTATAATAATCAGAGGCCCAGGCGAACTGTGGAAATAAATAATAAACACTCTTACTCACCTTCCCTCACCTCTACTGGGCTCCGCCACTACATCGTGTGTACTTTCCCAGTCTTCTTCTGGCCCCTCTGGTCACCGTTGAGGCCTCAGCAGTCACCTGGGTTGTTTCAAAGTCATGCCTTTTGCATCAAATCATTATGATATTGACAGAACCCATGTGACCGCTGAGACCCAATCACAATGATGTCACCCCGGAAGTTAGAAGAGGCTAGAAGATGCCCGGGAAAGAATACTGGATGCTTCAAAGGAGTCCAGTAGATGTGATAGAAGGTGAATATCAGTGTTATTTTTCCACACCTACTCTGGAGATCTCAGAGTATAATAATCCATTTGTTGATGGCAAAACCCTAAAAATTTTAGGTTCAGCTGAACAAGTTTGAACAAGTGACATTATTGGCATGTTACCCCTCTAAAACCCCATGCACATAGCAGCAAAATGAACACAAAGTCTGTCTTTTGGTGCATATGGAGGTCATACAGCATCTTAGTAATATATATAGGGGAGGATACTTTCTTAGACTCTATCATTTTCTCCTGCCTGATTTTCCTGTTGATGGCCACTAAAGGGGACCTTTACATGGTAGCCATATAAATACAAGTATGGCTGAAATCTGCCAGAATGAGAGATGCTCATAAAAATGGTACTCCATTCTGGCTTACCATAGAGGGGTGCCAATCACAGTAGGTACATCTAAGCCATCTGTATGACCTAGTAGGGAATAAGACAGGCTATTTCATTTGACAACACCTTTAACGCTTAGTATTCACGAAGGTTTGGTGAATTATTTCACAATAAATACATTTATTGCACTTTCCATTTTGCATTTTATCTTTTTGCACTTTATCAGATGAAATACAATGTTCTCCATACAAATAATAATGAAATAAATTATTACAAAATAAAATATCTTTATTATTACAATATTGGAAATTGGATTTAGATGAAAAATAAGTCTGATGTTTGCTTTTCTTCCAGAAATTCATAAAATATGATTTATATATAAATAAAAAAGAGATCATTCTGCTTGGAATGATTCATGGGGTGCCAACATTTCTAATGCATCATTAAAGGTTGGAGATGTTAAAAAGGGCAGAAAAAGCAGAGTAAGTAAATGTCATCCATGAACAAAGTCAGGAACTGATGGCTCCGCAGGATCCAGTATTTTAGTCAGGAAAAGAAATTAATTGGTGACTCCGTTGTTTTCTCAAGTGGTGTTGGGAGTAGGGAAGTAATTGGGAAGATTTTGTTTAACTTAACTGTCTTGAATTCATCTAGACCACGACTGCACAATGACTAAAAGCCACAGTAAAAGGGTGGTCTTGAAGTACTGAATTAAATTACTTATAGCATTATAGCACCATAGTAAATATAAGACTAAGCTCCTCATTTTGTTTCTGGCACCTGTTAATGGCACCTATAATGGGTTGGGATATAAAGTAGTAGGTAGGAAGTGAACCGTTAGCCTCTGAAGACCTGCACTGTACAATTGTGGGGTAAAAAAGAAAACATGACAAAGAGTTCAAGGTGTTGAATTGACCTCCAAATACCTTAGTTTTAATTGTTATCAAGGATCTGTGGAATGTTCTGGAAAAACAAGTCTGATCCAAACTACTAGACTTAAAGGGGTTGTCTGGCTCCAAATTGATTTTTTTTTTTTCAATGAATTTTTCCACAGGATAGGTCATCAGTAAGTGATCTGTGGGGGTCCGACACCCAGATCCTACAAAGATCAGCTGTTCCATCAGTGACTGGGCACCTGAAGCTATAGTAGGGGACAGGGAATGTGTGCAGGCTGCTACTATTCAATTAATGGAAGTGGCGCAGCAGCCCTGTCCACTGTATAGTGGTAGTTTAGGACCACACAGTCCCTTTAAAGGTTCTGTTGCTGACAACTCAGTGCCAGATACCAGAGAACAGCTTTATAGATCTTGTGGAGTCCATGCTTCAACTGATCAGAGCTGCTTATTAGGTGGTTAGCACTGTTGTCTTGCCACCTATGTTCAAATCTGACCAAGGACAATATCTGCAAGGAGTTTGTATGTTCTTCCCTTGTTTGCGTGGGTTTCTTCCCACACTCCAAAGACATGATAGGGAATTAGATTGTGAACCCTATTTGGGACGGTGACTGACAAATTTTGTAAAGCGCTGCGGAATATGTTGGCGCTGTACAAGTAAGAGAAATAGACAAATAATATGAAGTTTTAATGTTAGAACTAATATGAATATTCCTCTACACATCTACTGGAATATTTTTATAAGACGATTTTTAGGTTCAGTTGCTCTATCTAAAAACGCAATTTGCCAGGAACTGCTGAGATTAGTTAATCAGATTGGGTGTTATTTTTGAGAAGGGTCTGAAATGATAAAGTTCTTTGGTTTCAGGCGACTACTTTCCACTTTCCTGATGATTCATTCTTTAGTGATTGCAATTTCTCTTTATATAAAGCAAGAAACAAAGACTGACCAAACCTGCCGGAGGGAGCTACATTCTTTTGTCTGCTTTTTATCACTAAATCGTTCCTTCAAGTCTCTATTCATATGGGCCATGCTGTGCTGATAATTATGTATTGATCCCTCTATAATGATGAATGCTTCAGCTCTACTGCTGCTCAGCTTAGACAAAACAAAGGTAATAGAAATGCTTTGATTTTCTTGTAAATAAGCAAAGTAGGACGCACATGGCTTAAAGTGTCATGAGGTAAGTGGTGCCACTGATTTTTTTCATAAATAACAAAAGCTGTAAGGTTAATAGTGTGTTTTCCTCAGCTTTTTGCCATTTGTAAATGCATTACTGCCTAGAAAGGGTTAATGTATTCATAGAACGAGATAGTGACCTATTTCCCTGTGTCCTGAATATTATTTTGTATCATTCACAATCAATCCTTTTAATGAAACATAGAACTTACATGAAGATGTTCAAAAGTACCTGGCAGGTGAGATACCATGATCACTAAGGTGTTTCTCCCAGGGTGAGGCTCATCCATTGCACTCCGGGTGTGCTGACTAGAGATGAGCGAATCGAAGCTGACGAAGTGGAATTCGATCTGAATTTCATGAAAGTTTCGATTCGCATCGAATTCAGATTTCCTCACACTTCGTGGTAACGAATCGCATTTTTTTCAAAATGGCTGCTGCACATGTTAGGACATGGGGCAAAGAACTCTGGGAATGCGGGATCACCCACAATGCCATGCATGCAGCCAATCAGCAGCCAGCCCTGTGATGTCACAGCCCTATAACACCTTCGCGAGCGCCCACGCCATGTTTGACCGCTGCATCCAAGGTGTTAAAACCCCCGATCGGTTATGGAGCAGGGTGTTAGCTGTAACTGACACCTAACACCCTGCTCCATAACCGATCGGGGGTTTTAACACCTTGGATGCAGCGGTCAAACATGACCATAGCATCCAAGGGGTTCTGCCATTTTGCCGCCACCCATCCCGGGTCTCTGCAGACAGGAAATAGCTGTTTTTTTTAACGCGATTCGTTGCGATTTAATTCAGATCGAATAGAATCCTATCGGAAGATTCAGCAAAGTTGCCGAATCGAATTTTTGAATACTTTGCTCATCTCTAGTGCTGACCCCTGCAATTTTCCTAAATGTGGGAAACTCGACTGCATAATTTGTGGTAGTGCGGAATTTTCCTCTGATAAAAAAAGATGTTCCAAAGTACATACTTATGACACTCTTGCTGGAAGTAGACATCACTAATAATAATGATTTGGATTTGGGTAAAGGCTAATATATCTTGTATTATAAACAAATAAATTTAAGACACTTTGTAATATATTTTATCTGAGGAAAATGACTCTTTTTCTTCTCCCCCCATTTCTCCTAAACTAACATTCACTCTGAAATCTCTGCTGAATCCATCGTGGGCTCCCAAAAAAGACTGCAGCTGACTGAAGTATCTAACTAAATGTCCCTTTTTAAGGCTATAGAGAAGAGAATAGGAGGGAAGGAGGAAGAGCCGAATGAGAAAAATAAAGAGGGGATGGCTGGAGTTAGCAGTAAATTTTGCATCTCAGCAAAGTTCTTTATTTATATCAGTATTTGTCAGTACTGCTGCACTTCTGTCACTTATGTCAGTGAATTATAGATAGATTGGGAAAAAGAATATCGTCTTCTCTTTGAGTATTGTATATGAGAGTATCACAAATCAATTTTATTAGTAATACATAAAAAATTATTCACTGTTTTGGTCCCAAATGGACCTTCCTCAGGCATCTACAAGAATATGCAAAGACAATAGTGAGATGGTATAGAATTACATGTATATCAGCAGCTAATGGTATATCACAAAGGATAGCAAACTAAACGAAGAGGGTCCAATACAGCAGTTCCAGAGTGTAAGAGTATACTGTAATTGGAGCTTCAATAAACAAAATGTAATAATATAAGATAATCGTGTACAATGCACTAGCGTATAGTAAATGACTAGAACACTATGAAATGGGCTGATACAAGGTTCAGTACTAGATATGTATTGTCCAGCTGTCTAATACAAGAGAATAGGGCCAAAAAAAACTGTAGGTAGAATCCTACAAAACCTTACTGTTTTACCTGGAAAAGTATGAATGAATGAAGAGCGCCAGAGTAATAGGCAGTCATGCCTTTGTGTGGACCGTACGGTATGACAGTGGAAAAGAGAAACTTAAAGCTGAGAAGATACCAGCAAATCAATGACAGAGGAAAGGTCAAAGATCTGGTACTGACTTCAGGTCGTACCATGTGCCACACTAGAAGTCAATGTAGTGGAAGGAGGAATATGCCCGACTTTCTACCCAACCTACATATTTATTCCAAAAGAAAGAGAAACAAAGAGACTGGTGGTCCTGAAGTCGGTCTGTGTCGCTGATAGCACTGACCTACTGGTGAAGCACATCTTGAAATGACAGGTGGTATACTGTATATTGTAAAGCCTCAATTCAGCATTGTGCAGATCTTGTCAACAAGGGAGCGCAGGGGAGAAGATCCTCAGGAAAGTATGTCAGTGTAAAATACTGTGTTCCCTCAAGCTACAGACCCTCAGGATGTAATATTTTCAACATACAATGGTGTTTTCTGGAGCACTGCAACTTGATACAGGACTCAACGTACAATGCTTGGCTGGAGGATCCAACAAATCAACATGGTCATTTCACTTGTAAAACCTCTGTATTAGTGAGGTGCATGCACTGATTCGCTGACTAGTAGCGCCTCTAAGAAATCATGAAATTGCAGATTTTTTTTTAGTGTAAAATGAAATGCACTTGAATTATACCATCACAACTGGCAATATATATGGGTTAGGATATGATGGCAATAATGTCGGAGTGGATGTTGTATTGTAACCTTTGCAGAACTATACTGCTTGGGAGCTGTGAGCCACAAGTTAGAAGTTAAATACCTATACACCATCTTGGAGTCACAATAATGATAATGTATTACAAATAATGAATGTAAAGTAAAAGAGATATTGGAAGTGTTAATCTAGATTCTAGTTCAAACAAATTGTGAATATGAGCTTGAGGTGATCGCAAGTGCAGATGTAGCAGTACAGTACAAGAGCAGAAACAGCTAGGCTATAACATAGGTACTTCTGAAAATGGGTGCATTATGGAAGAAATGTCTAAAAACTTAAGGCTGAAGCCCTCCCTGGTGTAAACTTTGTGGTTTGGCCATGGCAGAAACGCGGCAAAAACTGCATCGTTTTACAATCCCTGCAAATCCCATCCACACAATGCAGAAAAATACCTGCAATCGAAATGCTGCGATTTCCAAAAGCACTGCGGTTTTAGAAATCGTAGCATGTCAATTATACCTACAGAAACACTGACGGTTTCTGTATAGGTATATAATTGGAGCAAAAAAATCCACAGAGGAAAACTCTGCAGACTTTCTGTGAAAAGCTCTGTGGGAAAAAATGCAAAGCATTTCCGCCACAGTATTTCACGCAGATTTTTTTCGCTGTGGCCTGCTACATGGGGCCTTAGTCCAAAGGGGTTTTCCCATGAAAGTAATTTACAGCATATCCACCTATCTCCAAAATAAGCCTCCCAGCCTTCGTGCCTTGCTACTTACCCAGCCATAACCTCACTGAAAAGACTATCAGGTACGGTCACGCTATATGGAATTATCCCATAGACTGCAATACAGCGTATTGCAGTATATGGGAGATTATCTACATTACTATTGAGGCTGGTCATAGACCAGCCTCAATAGTAATATTCCTATGACAGGCCTGGGAGCCTTCAAAGGAACAGGTCAGCTCCTGCGATCTCGCTATGTGAAAGGTATGGGATGGAGGGGACTGGACCCGGGGGATAGTTGCTCTGCTTTAGGAGTTGGATTTGGGGAGGGGGGTCACAGACTGGCACACTCAACAATGCCCGCGTACAGAATGGACTCTGATCGCGGGCATTAACTGCGGGTCTCTGCTGTACAACAGAGACCCAGTATAGTAGCTATAAAGGGTTGGAACCGGCCCTAGGGACTGTGGGACAGAGGTCACACTTAATGCCCATGATCAGAGTCCACTGTGATCGCGGGCATTAACTCCGGCGGTTGTGCTACTTTGGTGGGAAGGAGGAGGGTCGCACTCAACAATGCCTGTGATCAGGGTAGACACTGATCGCAGGCATTAACTTCAGGTCTCCGCGGAGACCCGTACGGTAGTTATGGTAGCCGCTCAGCAGCAAAGCGGCCGTCATCTTTAAGGACCCGGCATCTGCTGTAATCGCACGGCAGATGTCGGGAAGGGGTTAAATTAGCTAGGGCTTATTTTTGGAGTAGGGCTTATATTTCAAGGCTACTCCAAAAAACCTGAAAAATCTAGCTAGGGCTTATTTTCGGGGTAGGTCTTATTTTTGGAGAAACACAGTAGCACAATAATCTACTCTTATATGGGAGCTACATAAACAGCATAGATATATTAACTCAGGTGTTTCTGCAATTCTGGCCACCTCTGACTGTCATGTCCAGGTGGGATGGAGTTGGGGACCTATCCTCACATATTACATATGCTTGTATGGAGTTATATAGTATACCAAGCAGCTATAATTAAAATTTATGCCATATTGTTTTCTCGCGAGCTCTTTATGCACCAAGCCTTAAACAACTATTACTTTTAACAAACTGCTAACACTGACAAAAAGCCTTAGTTTACAAAACTGCTCTCCTAAATAAATCTTTCTGGACATTTTAATATTTCTGAAGATCCAGCCGCTCATTTTTCAGAGACAAAGCAATAATCATTAATATGTTATTCATCTATCGCAGGCTGTAGTCTCAAAGACATACATCCAATGCTTCATTGCTACCAATATAGGAAGAAATGTTCTTTTGTTATTTTTTGTGTATTTTTAATTATATTTTGTGGGGGCAAGATAAATATTTCCCAGAATATACAAGATGCAGTAATTTTATACTGGAAGGAGAAGGACATTACTGTAATAGGATTTTTTTTGTAACATTTATAAAAAGGAATTATTGTTTGCGTTACATAGACGATAATAAATCAAATAGGGGTATTGTTTTAAAGTAGCTGTAACGTTTTGGTGAATTTAACCAAGAAGCCAAGTGAAGTGAATGAGATACTCTGTAGGTTTTGATTTTTATGTGGTGAGTTTAACATCCATTGTGGGGAAATCATTTCAGGGGCTCTTAAGTGACTATACTGTATACAAGAGTATGTGACTGTATATATTATCAGTGACAGACAGCATGGTTTTACTGAAGACAGAAGTTGTCAGACTAACCTGATTAGCTTTTATGAAGAGTTGAGTAGAAGTCTGGACAGAGGCGAGGCTGTGGATATAGTGTTCCTGGATTTTGCAAAGGCATTTGACACTGTCCATTATAGTTGTTTAATGGGTAAAATCATGTCCTAAGGCTTGGAAAGTATAGCTTGTATTTGGATTGAAAACTGCTTGAAGGATCAAATCCAGAGAGCTGTGGGTCAATGACTGCAGCTTAGACTGGTCCTCTGTTATAAGTGGTGTACCCCAGGGTTCAGTACTGAGTCCTCTGTTATAAGTGGTGTACCCCAGGGGTCAGTGCTGTGTCCTCTGTTATAAGTGTTGTAACCCAGGGTTCAATAATAGGTCCTCTGTTATAAGTGATGCACCCCAGGGTTCAGTGCTGAGTCCTCTGTTATAAGTGGTGTACCCCAGGGGTCAGTTCTGGGTCCTCTGTTATAAGTGGTGTACCCCAGGGTTCAGTAATGAGTCCTCTGTTATAAGTGGTGTATCCCAGGGTCAGTGCTGAGTCCTCTGTTATAAGTGTTGTACCCCAGGGTCCAGTGCTGAGTCCTATTTTATAAGTGGTGTACCCCAGGGTTCAGTGCTGGGTCCTTTGTTATAAGTGTTGTATGCCAAGGTTCAGTGCTGAGTCCTATGTTATAAGTGGTGTATCCCAGGGTTCAGTGCTGGGTCCTCTGTTATAAGTCGTGTACCTCAGGGTTCAGTGCTGAGTCCTATGTTATAAGGGATGTATCCCAGGGTTCAGTGCTGAGTACTCTGTTATAAGTGGTGTACCCCAGGGTTCAGTGCTGAGTCCTTTGTTATAAGTGGTGTATCCCAAGGTTCAGTGCTGAGTCCTCTGTTATAAGTGGTGTACCCCAGGGTTCAGTACTGAGTCCTCTGTTATAAGTGGTGTACCCCAGGGTTCAGTGCTGAGTCCTCTGTTATAAGTGATGCACCCCAGGGTTCAGTGCTGAGTCCTCTGTTATAAGTGGTGTACCCCAGGGTTCTGTGCTGGGTCATTTGTTATAAGTGGTGTATCCCAGGGTTCAGTGCTGAATCCTCTGTTATAAGTGTTGTACCCCAGGGTCAGTGCTGAGTCCTCTGTTATAAGTGGTGTATCCCAAGGTTCAGTGCTGAGTCCTCTGATATAAGTGGTGTACCCCAGGGTTCAGTACTGAGTCCTCTGTTATAAGTGGTGTATCCCAAGGTTCAGTGCTGAGTCCTTTGTTATAAGTGGTGTATCCCAGGGTTCAGTGCTGAGTACTCTGTTATAAGTGGTGTACCCCAGGGTTCAGTGCTGAGTCCTTTGTTATAAGTGGTGTACCCCAGGGTTCAGTGCTGAGTCCTTTGTTATAAGTGGTGTATCCCAAGGTTCAGTGCTGAGTCCTCTGTTATAAGTGGTGTACCCCAGGGTTCAGTGCTGAGTCCTATGTTATAAGTGGTGTACCCCAGGGTTCAGTGCTGGGTCCTCTGTTATAAGTGTTGTATCCCAGGGTTCAGTGCTGAGTCCTCTGTTATAAGTAATGCACCCCAGGGTTCAGTGCTGAGTCCTCTGTTATAAGTGGTGTACCCAAGGGTTCAGTGCTGGGTCCTCTGTTATAAGTGATGCACCCCAGGGTTCAGTGCTGGATCCTCTGTTATAAGTGTTGTACCCCAGGGTTCTGTGCTGGGTCCTCTGTTATAAGTGGTGTACCCCAGGTTTCAGTGCTGAGTCCTCTGTTATAAGTGGTGTATCCCAGGGTTCAGTGCTGAATCCTCTGTTATAAGTGGTGTACCCCAGGGTTCAGTGCTGAGTCCTATGTTATAAGTGGTGTATCCCAGGGTTCAGTGCTCAGTCCTCTGTTATAAGTGGTGTACCCCAGGGTTCAGTGCTGGGTCCTCTGTTATAAGTGATGTACCCCAGGGTTCAGTGCTGAGTCCTATGTTATAAGTGGTGTATCCCAGGGTTCAGTGCTGGGTCCTCTGTTATAAGTCGTGTACCTCAGGGTTCAGTGCTGAGTCCTATGTTATAAGGGATGTATCCCAGGGTTCAGTGCTGAGTACTCTGTTATAAGTGGTGTACCCCAGGGTTCAGTGCTGAGTCCTTTGTTATAAGTGGTGTATCCCAAGGTTCAGTGCTGAGTCCTCTGTTATAAGTGGTGTACCCCAGGGTTCAGTACTGAGTCCTCTGTTATAAGTGGTGTACCCCAGGGTTCAGTGCTGAGTCCTCTGTTATAAGTGATGCACCCCAGGGTTCAGTGCTGAGTCCTCTGTTATAAGTGGTGTACCCCAGGGTTCTGTGCTGGGTCATTTGTTATTAGTGGTGTATCCCAGGGTTCAGTGCTGAATCCTCTGTTATAAGTGTTGTACCCCAGGGTCAGTGCTGAGTCCTCTGTTATAAGTGGTGTATCCCAAGGTTCAGTGCTGAGTCCTCTGATATAAGTGGTGTACCCCAGGGTTCAGTACTGAGTCCTCTGTTATAAGTGGTGTATCCCAAGGTTCAGTGCTGAGTCCTTTGTTATAAGTGGTGTATCCCAGGGTTCAGTGCTGAGTACTCTGTTATAAGTGGTGTACCCCAGGGTTCAGTGCTGAGTCCTCTGTTATAAGTGGTGTACCCCAGGGTTCAGTGCTGAGTCCTTTGTTATAAGTGGTGTATCCCAAGGTTCAGTGCTGAGTCCTCTGTTATAAGTGGTGTACCCCAGGGTTCAGTGCTGAGTCCTATGTTATAAGTGGTGTACCCCAGGGTTCAGTGCTGGGTCCTCTGTTATAAGTGTTGTATCCCAGGGTTCAGTGCTGAGTCCTCTGTTATAAGTAATGCACCCCAGGGTTCAGTGCTGAGTCCTCTGTTATAAGTGGTGTACCCAAGGGTTCAGTGCTGGGTCCTCTGTTATAAGTGATGCACCCCAGGGTTCAGTGCTGGATCCTCTGTTATAAGTGTTGTACCCCAGAGTTCTGTGCTGGGTCCTCTGTTATAAGAGGTGTACCCCAGGTTTCAGTGCTGAGTCCTCTGTTATAAGTGGTGTATCCCAGGGTTCAGTGCTGAATCCTCTGTTATAAGTGGTGTACCCCAGGGTTCAGTGCTGAGTCCTATGTTATAAGTGGTGTATCCCAGGGTTCAGTGCTCAGTCCTCTGTTATAAGTGGTGTACCCCAGGGTTCAGTGCTGGGTCCTCTGTTATAAGTGATGTACCCCAGGGTTCAGTGCTGAGTCCTATGTTATAAGTGGTGTATCCCAGGGTTCAGTGCTGGGTCCTCTGTTATAAGTCGTGTACCTCAGGGTTCAGTGCTGAGTCCTATGTTATAAGGGATGTATCCCAGGGTTCAGTTCTGGGTCCTCTGATATTAATGGTGTACCCCTGGGTTCAGTGCTGAGTCCTATGTTATAAGTGGTGTACCCCAGGGTTCAGTATTGAGTCCTTTGTTATAAGTGGTGCACCCAAGGGTTCAGTACTGGGTCCTCTGTTATAAAGTGTTGTACCCCAGGGTTCAGTGCTGAGTCCTCTGTAATAAGTGATGCACCCCAGGGTTCAGTGCTGAGTACTCTGTTATAAGTGGTGTACCCCAGGGTTCAGTGCTGGGTCCTCTGTTATAAGTGTTGTATCCCAGGGTACAGTGCTGAGTCCTCTGTTATAAGTGATGCACCCCAGGGTTCAGTACTGAGTCCTCTGTTATAAGTGGTGAATCCCAAGGTTCAGTGCTGAGTCCTCTGTTATAAGTGGTGTACCCCAGGGTTCAGTGCTGGGTCCTCTGTTATAAGTGGTGTATCCCAAGGTTCAGTGCTGAGTCCTCTGATATAAGTGGTGTACCCCAGGGTTCTGTGCTGGGTCCTTTGTTATAAGTGGTGTATCCCAGGGTTCAGTTCTGAGTCCTCTGTTATAAGTGGTGTACCCCAGGGTTCTGTGCTGGGTCATTTGTTATTAGTGGTGTACCCCAGGGTTCAGTCCTGAATCCTCTAAGTGATGCACCCCAGGGTTCAGTACTGAGTCCTCTGTTATAAGTGTTGTACCCCAGGGTCAGTGCTGAGTCCTCTGTTATAAGTGGTGTATCCCAAGGTTCAGTGCTGAGTCCTCTGTTATAAGTGGTGTACCCCAGGGTTCAGTACTGAGTCCTCTGTTATAAGTGGTGTATCCCAAGGTTCAGTGCTGAGTCCTTTGTTATAAGTGGTGTATCCCAGGGTTCAGTGCTGAGTACTCTGTTATAAGTGGTGTACCCCAGGGTTCAGTGCTGAGTCCTTTGTTATAAGTGGTGTACCCCAGGGTTCAGTGCTGAGTCCTTTGTTATAAGTGGTGTAACCCAGGGTTCAATAATAGGTCCTCTGTTATAAGTGATGCACCCCAGGGTTCAGTGCTGAGTCCTATGTTATAAGTGGTGTACCCCAGGGTTCAGTGCTGAGTCCTCTGTTATAAGTGGTATACCCCAGGGTTCAGTGCTGATTCCTCTGTTATAAGTGGTGTACCCCAGGGGTCAGTGCTGGGTCCTCTGTTATAAGTGGTGTACCCCAGGGTTCAGTAATGAGTCCTCTGTTATAAGTGGTGTATCCCAGGGTCAGTGCTGAGTCCTCTGTTATAAGTGTTGTACCCCAGGGTCCAGTGCTGAGTCCTATTTTATAAGTGGTGTACCCCAGGGTTCAGTGCTGGGTCCTTTGTTATAAGTGTTGTATGCCAAGGTTCAGTGCTGAGTCCTATGTTATAAGTGGTGTATCCCAGGGTTCAGTGCTGGGTCCTCTGTTATAAGTCGTGTACCTCAGGGTTCAGTGCTGAGTCCTATGTTATAAGGGATGTATCCCAGGGTTCAGTGCTGAGTACTCTGTTATAAGTGGTGTACCCCAGGGTTCAGTGCTGAGTCCTTTGTTATAAGTGGTGTATCCCAAGGTTCAGTGCTGAGTCCTCTGTTATAAGTGGTGTACCCCAGGGTTCAGTACTGAGTCCTCTGTTATAAGTGGTGTACCCCAGGGTTCAGTGCTGAGTCCTCTGTTATAAGTGATGCACCCCAGGGTTCAGTGCTGAGTCCTCTGTTATAAGTGGTGTACCCCAGGGTTCTGTGCTGGGTCATTTGTTATTAGTGGTGTATCCCAGGGTTCAGTGCTGTATCCTCTGTTATAAGTGTTGTACCCCAGGGTCAGTGCTGAGTCCTCTGTTATAAGTGGTGTATCCCAAGGTTCAGTGCTGAGTCCTCTGATATAAGTGGTGTACCCCAGGGTTCAGTACTGAGTCCTCTGTTATAAGTGGTGTATCCCAAGGTTCAGTGCTGAGTCCTTTGTTATAAGTGGTGTATCCCAGGGTTCAGTGCTGAGTACTCTGTTATAAGTGGTGTACCCCAGGGTTCAGTGCTGAGTCCTTTGTTATAAGTGGTGTACCCCAGGGTTCAGTGCTGAGTCCTTTGTTATAAGTGGTGTATCCCAAGGTTCAGTGCTGAGTCCTCTGTTATAAGTGGTGTACCCCAGGGTTCAGTGCTGAGTCCTATGTTATAAGTGGTGTACCCCAGGGTTCAGTGCTGGGTCCTCTGTTATAAGTGTTGTATCCCAGGGTTCAGTGCTGAGTCCTCTGTTATAAGTAATGCACCCCAGGGTTCAGTGCTGAGTCCTCTGTTATAAGTGGTGTACCCAAGGGTTCAGTGCTGGGTCCTCTGTTATAAGTGATGCACCCCAGGGTTCAGTGCTGGATCCTCTGTTATAAGTGTTGTACCCCAGGGTTCTGTGCTGGGTCCTCTGTTATAAGTGGTGTACCCCAGGTTTCAGTGCTGAGTCCTCTGTTATAAGTGGTGTATCCCAGGGTTCAGTGCTGAATCCTCTGTTATAAGTGGTGTACCCCAGGGTTCAGTGCTGAGTCCTATGTTATAAGTGGTGTATCCCAGGGTTCAGTGCTCAGTCCTCTGTTATAAGTGGTGTACCCCAGGGTTCAGTGCTGGGTCCTCTGTTATAAGTGATGTACCCCAGGGTTCAGTGCTGAGTCCTATGTTATAAGTGGTGTATCCCAGGGTTCAGTGCTGGGTCCTCTGTTATAAGTCGTGTACCTCAGGGTTCAGTGCTGAGTCCTATGTTATAAGGGATGTATCCCAGGGTTCAGTGCTGAGTCCTCTGTTATAAGTGATGCACCCCAGGGTTCAGTGCTGAGTCCTCTGTTATAAGTGGTGTACCCCAGGGTTCTGTGCTGGGTCATTTGTTATTAGTGGTGTATCCCAGGGTTCAGTGCTGAATCCTCTGTTATAAGTGTTGTACCCCAGGGTCAGTGCTGAGTCCTCTGTTATAAGTGGTGTATCCCAAGGTTCAGTGCTGAGTCCTCTGATATAAGTGGTGTACCCCAGGGTTCAGTACTGAGTCCTCTGTTATAAGTGGTGTATCCCAAGGTTCAGTGCTGAGTCCTTTGTTATAAGTGGTGTATCCCAGGGTTCAGTGCTGAGTACTCTGTTATAAGTGGTGTACCCCAGGGTTCAGTGCTGAGTCCTCTGTTATAAGTGGTGTACCCCAGGGTTCAGTGCTGAGTCCTTTGTTATAAGTGGTGTATCCCAAGGTTCAGTGCTGAGTCCTCTGTTATAAGTGGTGTACCCCAGGGTTCAGTGCTGAGTCCTATGTTATAAGTGGTGTACCCCAGGGTTCAGTGCTGGGTCCTCTGTTATAAGTGTTGTATCCCAGGGTTCAGTGCTGAGTCCTCTGTTATAAGTAATGCACCCCAGGGTTCAGTGCTGAGTCCTCTGTTATAAGTGGTGTACCCAAGGGTTCAGTGCTGGGTCCTCTGTTATAAGTGATGCACCCCAGGGTTCAGTGCTGGATCCTCTGTTATAAGTGTTGTACCCCAGGGTTCTGTGCTGGGTCCTCTGTTATAAGAGGTGTACCCCAGGTTTCAGTGCTGAGTCCTCTGTTATAAGTGGTGTATCCCAGGGTTCAGTGCTGAATCCTCTGTTATAAGTGGTGTACCCCAGGGTTCAGTGCTGAGTCCTATGTTATAAGTGGTGTATCCCAGGGTTCAGTGCTCAGTCCTCTGTTATAAGTGGTGTACCCCAGGGTTCAGTGCTGGGTCCTCTGTTATAAGTGATGTACCCCAGGGTTCAGTGCTGAGTCCTATGTTATAAGTGGTGTATCCCAGGGTTCAGTGCTGGGTCCTCTGTTATAAGTCGTGTACCTCAGGATTCAGTGCTGAGTCCTATGTTATAAGGGATGTATCCCAGGGTTCAGTTCTGGGTCCTCTGATATAAGTGGTGTACCCCTGGGTTCAGTGCTGAGTCCTATGTTATAAGTGGTGTACCCCAGGGTTCAGTATTGAGTCCTTTGTTATAAGTGGTGCACCCAAGGGTTCAGTACTGGGTCCTCTGTTATAAGTGTTGTACCCCAGGGTTCAGTGCTGAGTCCTCTGTAATAAGTGATGCACCCCAGGGTTCAGTGCTGAGTACTCTGTTATAAGTGGTGTACCCCAGGGTTCAGTGCTGGGTCCTCTGTTATAAGTGTTGTATCCCAGGGTTCAGTGCTGAGTCCTCTGTTATAAGTGATGCACCCCAGGGTTCAGTACTGAGTCCTCTGTTATAAGTGGTGTATCCCAAGGTTCAGTGCTGAGTCCTCTGTTATAAGTGGTGTACCCCAGGGTTCAGTGCTGGGTCCTCTGTTATAAGTGGTGTATCCCAAGGTTCAGTGCTGAGTCCTCTGATATAAGTGGTGTACCCCAGGGTTCTGTGCTGGGTCCTTTGTTATAAGTGGTGTATCCCAGGGTTCAGTTCTGAGTCCTCTGTTATAAGTGGTGTACCCCAGGGTTCTGTGCTGGGTCATTTGTTATTAGTGGTGTATCCCAGGGTTCAGTCCTGAATCCTCTAAGTGATGCACCCCAGGGTTCAGTACTGAGTCCTCTGTTATAAGTGTTGTACCCCAGGGTCAGTGCTGAGTCCTCTGTTATAAGTGGTGTATCCCAAGGTTCAGTGCTGAGTCCTCTGTTATAAGTGGTGTACCCCAGGGTTCAGTACTGAGTCCTCAGTTATAAGTGGTGTATCCCAAGGTTCAGTGCTGAGTCCTTTGTTATAAGTGGTGTATCCCAGGGTTCAGTGCTGAGTACTCTGTTATAAGTGGTGTACCCCAGGGTTCAGTGCTGAGTCCTTTGTTATAAGTGGTGTACCCCAGGGTTCAGTGCTGAGTCCTTTGTTATAAGTGGTGTAACCCAGGGTTCAATAATAGGTCCTCTGTTATAAGTGATGCACCCCAGGGTTCAGTGCTGAGTCCTATGTTATAAGTGGTGTACCCCAGGGTTCAGTGCTGAGTCCTCTGTTATAAGTGGTGTACCCCAGGGTTCAGTGCTGATTCCTCTGTTATAAGTGGTGTACCCCAGGGGTCAGTGCTGGGTCCTCTGTTATAAGTGGTGTACCCCAGGGTTCAGTAATGAGTCCTCTGTTATAAGTGGTGTATCCCAGGGTCAGTGCTGAGTCCTCTGTTATAAGTGTTGTACCCCAGGGTCCAGTGCTGAGTCCTATTTTATAAGTGGTGTACCCCAGGGTTCAGTGCTGGGTCCTTTGTTATAAGTGTTGTATACCAAGGTTCAGTGCTGAGTCCTATGTTATAAGTGGTGTATCCCAGGGTTCAGTGCTGGGTCCTCTGTTATAAGTCGTGTACCTCAGGGTTCAGTGCTGAGTCCTATGTTATAAGGGATGTATCCCAGGGTTCAGTGCTGAGTACTCTGTTATAAGTGGTGTACCCCAGGGTTCAGTGCTGAGTCCTTTGTTATAAGTGGTGTATCCCAAGGTTCAGTGCTGAGTCCTCTGTTATAAGTGGTGTACCCCAGGGTTCAGTACTGAGTCCTCTGTTATAAGTGGTGTACCCCAGGGTTCAGTGCTGAGTCCTCTGTTATAAGTGATGCACCCCAGGGTTCAGTGCTGAGTCCTCTGTTATAAGTGGTGTACCCCAGGGTTCTGTGCTGGGTCATTTGTTATTAGTGGTGTATCCCAGGGTTCAGTGCTGAATCCTCTGTTATAAGTGTTGTACCCCAGGGTCAGTGCTGAGTCCTCTGTTATAAGTGGTGTATCCCAAGGTTCAGTGCTGAGTCCTCTGATATAAGTGGTGTACCCCAGGGTTCAGTACTGAGTCCTCTGTTATAAGTGGTGTATCCCAAGGTTCAGTGCTGAGTCCTTTGTTATAAGTGGTGTATCCCAGGGTTCAGTGCTGAGTACTCTGTTATAAGTGGTGTACCCCAGGGTTCAGTGCTGAGTCCTTTGTTATAAGTGGTGTACCCCAGGGTTCAGTGCTGAGTCCTTTGTTATAAGTGGTGTATCCCAAGGTTCAGTGCTGAGTCCTCTGTTATAAGTGGTGTACCCCAGGGTTCAGTGCTGAGTGCTATGTTATAAGTGGTGTACCCCAGGGTTCAGTGCTGGGTCCTCTGTTATAAGTGTTGTATCCCAGGGTTCAGTGCTGAGTCCTCTGTTATAAGTAATGCACCCCAGGGTTCAGTGCTGAGTCCTCTGTTATAAGTGGTGTACCCAAGGGTTCAGTGCTGGGTCCTCTGTTATAAGTGATGCACCCCAGGGTTCAGTGCTGGATCCTCTGTTATAAGTGTTGTACCCCAGGGTTCTGTGCTGGGTCCTCTGTTATAAGTGGTGTACCCCAGGTTTCAGTGCTGAGTCCTCTGTTATAAGTGGTGTATCCCAGGGTTCAGTGCTGAGTCCTCTGTAATAAGTGATGCACCCCAGGGTTCAGTGCTGAGTACTCTGTTATAAGTGGTGTACCCCAGGGTTCAGTGCTGGGTCCTCTGTTATAAGTGTTGTATCCCAGGGTTCAGTGCTGAGTCCTCTGTTATAAGTGATGCACCCCAGGGTTCAGTACTGAGTCCTCTGTTATAAGTGGTGAATCCCAAGGTTCAGTGCTGAGTCCTCTGTTATAAGTGGTGTACCCCAGGGTTCAGTGCTGGGTCCTCTGTTATAAGTGGTGTATCCCAAGGTTCAGTGCTGAGTCCTCTGATATAAGTGGTGTACCCCAGGGTTCTGTGCTGGGTCCTTTGTTATAAGTGGTGTATCCCAGGGTTCAGTTCTGAGTCCTCTGTTATAAGTGGTGTACCCCAGGGTTCTGTGCTGGGTCATTTGTTATTAGTGGTGTATCCCAGGGTTCAGTCCTGAATCCTCTAAGTGATGCACCCCAGGGTTCAGTACTTAGTCCTCTGTTATAAGTGTTGTACCCCAGGGTCAGTGCTGAGTCCTCTGTTATAAGTGGTGTATCCCAAGGTTCAGTGCTGAGTCCTCTGTTATAAGTGGTGTACCCCAGGGTTCAGTACTGAGTCCTCTGTTATAAGTGGTGTATCCCAAGGTTCAGTGCTGAGTCCTTTGTTATAAGTGGTGTATCCCAGGGTTCAGTGCTGAGTACTCTGTTATAAGTGGTGTACCCCAGGGTTCAGTGCTGAGTCCTTTGTTATAAGTGGTGTACCCCAGGGTTCAGTGCTGAGTCCTTTGTTATAAGTGGTGTAACCCAGGGTTCAATAATAGGTCCTCTGTTATAAGTGATGCACCCCAGGGTTCAGTGCTGAGTCCTATGTTATAAGTGGTGTACCCCAGGGTTCAGTGCTGAGTCCTCTGTTATAAGTGGTGTACCCCAGGGTTCAGTGCTGATTCCTCTGTTATAAGTGGTGTACCCCAGGGGTCAGTGCTGGGTCCTCTGTTATAAGTGGTGTACCCCAGGGTTCAGTAATGAGTCCTCTGTTATAAGTGATGCACCCCAGGGTTCAGTGCTGAGTCCTCTGTTATAAGTGGTGTACCCAAGGGTTCAGTGCTGGGTCCTCTGTTATAAGTGATGCACCCCAGGGTTCAGTGCTGGATCCTCTGTTATAAGTGTTGTACCCCAGGGTTCTGTGCTGGGTCCTCTGTTATAAGAGGTGTACCCCAGGTTTCAGTGCTGAGTCCTCTGTTATAAGTGGTGTATCCCAGGGTTCAGTGCTGAATCCTCTGTTATAAGTGGTGTACCCCAGGGTTCAGTGCTGAGTCCTATGTTATAAGTGGTGTATCCCAGGGTTCAGTGCTCAGTCCTCTGTTATAAGTGGTGTACCCCAGGGTTCAGTGCTGGGTCCTCTGTTATAAGTGATGTACCCCAGGGTTCAGTGCTGAGTCCTATGTTATAAGTGGTGTATCCCAGGGTTCAGTGCTGGGTCCTCTGTTATAAGTCGTGTACCTCAGGGTTCAGTGCTGAGTCCTATGTTATAAGGGATGTATCCCAGGGTTCAGTTCTGGGTCCTCTGATATAAGTGGTGTACCCCTGGGTTCAGTGCTGAGTCCTATGTTATAAGTGGTGTACCCCAGGGTTCAGTATTGAGTCCTTTGTTATAAGTGGTGCACCCAAGGGTTCAGTACTGGGTCCTCTGTTATAAGTGTTGTACCCCAGGGTTCAGTGCTGAGTCCTCTGTAATAAGTGATGCACCCCAGGGTTCAGTGCTGAGTACTCTGTTATAAGTGGTGTACCCCAGGGTTCAGTGCTGGGTCCTCTGTTATAAGTGTTGTATCCCAGGGTTCAGTGCTGAGTCCTCTGTTATAAGTGATGCACCCCAGGGTTCAGTACTGAGTCCTCTGTTATAAGTGGTGTATCCCAAGGTTCAGTGCTGAGTCCTCTGTTATAAGTGGTGTACCCCAGGGTTCAGTGCTGGGTCCTCTGTTATAAGTGGTGTATCCCAAGGTTCAGTGCTGAGTCCTCTGATATAAGTGGTGTACCCCAGGGTTCTGTGCTGGGTCCTTTGTTATAAGTGGTGTATCCCAGGGTTCAGTTCTGAGTCCTCTGTTATAAGTGGTGTACCCCAGGGTTCTGTGCTGGGTCATTTGTTATTAGTGGTGTATCCCAGGGTTCAGTCCTGAATCCTCTAAGTGATGCACCCCAGGGTTCAGTACTGAGTCCTCTGTTATAAGTGTTGTACCCCAGGGTCAGTGCTGAGTCCTCTGTTATAAGTGGTGTATCCCAAGGTTCAGTGCTGAGTCCTCTGTTATAAGTGGTGTACCCCAGGGTTCAGTACTGAGTCCTCAGTTATAAGTGGTGTATCCCAAGGTTCAGTGCTGAGTCCTTTGTTATAAGTGGTGTATCCCAGGGTTCAGTGCTGAGTACTCTGTTATAAGTGGTGTACCCCAGGGTTCAGTGCTGAGTCCTTTGTTATAAGTGGTGTACCCCAGGGTTCAGTGCTGAGTCCTTTGTTATAAGTGGTGTAACCCAGGGTTCAATAATAGGTCCTCTGTTATAAGTGATGCACCCCAGGGTTCAGTGCTGAGTCCTATGTTATAAGTGGTGTACCCCAGGGTTCAGTGCTGAGTCCTCTGTTATAAGTGGTGTACCCCAGGGTTCAGTGCTGATTCCTCTGTTATAAGTGGTGTACCCCAGGGGTCAGTGCTGGGTCCTCTGTTATAAGTGGTGTACCCCAGGGTTCAGTAATGAGTCCTCTGTTATAAGTGGTGTATCCCAGGGTCAGTGCTGAGTCCTCTGTTATAAGTGTTGTACCCCAGGGTCCAGTGCTGAGTCCTATTTTATAAGTGGTGTACCCCAGGGTTCAGTGCTGGGTCCTTTGTTATAAGTGTTGTATGCCAAGGTTCAGTGCTGAGTCCTATGTTATAAGTGGTGTATCCCAGGGTTCAGTGCTGGGTCCTCTGTTATAAGTCGTGTACCTCAGGGTTCAGTGCTGAGTCCTATGTTATAAGGGATGTATCCCAGGGTTCAGTGCTGAGTACTCTGTTATAAGTGGTGTACCCCAGGGTTCAGTGCTGAGTCCTTTGTTATAAGTGGTGTATCCCAAGGTTCAGTGCTGAGTCCTCTGTTATAAGTGGTGTACCCCAGGGTTCAGTACTGAGTCCTCTGTTATAAGTGGTGTACCCCAGGGTTCAGTGCTGAGTCTTCTGTTATAAGTGATGCACCCCAGGGTTCAGTGCTGAGTCCTCTGTTATAAGTGGTGTACCCCAGGGTTCTGTGCTGGGTCATTTGTTATTAGTGGTGTATCCCAGGGTTCAGTGCTGAATCCTCTGTTATAAGTGTTGTACCCCAGGGTCAGTGCTGAGTCCTCTGTTATAAGGGATGTATCCCAGGGTTCAGTGCTGAGTCCTTTGTTATAAGTGGTGTATCCCAAGGTTCAGTGCTGAGTCCTCTGTTATAAGTGGTGTACCCCAGGGTTCAGTGCTGAGTCCTATGTTATAAGTGGTGTACCCCAGGGTTCAGTGCTGGGTCCTCTGTTATAAGTGTTCTATCCCAGGGTTCAGTGCTGAGTCCTCTGTTATAAGTAATGCACCCCAGGGTTCAGTGCTGAGTCCTCTGTTATAAGTGGTGTACCCAAGGGTTCAGTGCTGGGTCCTCTGTTATAAGTGATGCACCCCAGGGTTCAGTGCTGGATCCTCTGTTATAAGTGTTGTACCCCAGGGTTCTGTGCTGGGTCCTCTGTTATAAGTGGTGTACCCCAGGTTTCAGTGCTGAGTCCTCTGTTATAAGTGGTGTATCCCAGGGTTCAGTGCTGAATCCTCTGTTATAAGTGGTGTACCCCAGGGTTCAGTGCTGAGTCCTATGTTATAAGTGGTGTATCCCAGGGTTCAGTGCTCAGTCCTCTGTTATAAGTGGTGTACCCCAGGGTTCAGTGCTGGGTCCTCTGTTATAAGTGATGTACCCCAGGGTTCAGTGCTGAGTCCTATGTTATAAGTGGTGTATCCCAGGGTTCAGTGCTGGGTCCTCTGTTATAAGTCGTGTACCTCAGGGTTCAGTGCTGAGTCCTATGTTATAAGGGATGTATCCCAGGGTTCAGTGCTGAGTACTCTGTTATAAGTGGTGTACCCCAGGGTTCAGTGCTGAGTCCTTTGTTATAAGTGGTGTATCCCAAGGTTCAGTGCTGAGTCCTCTGTTATAAGTGGTGTACCCCAGGGTTCAGTACTGAGTCCTCTGTTATAAGTGGTGTACCCCAGGGTTCAGTGCTGGGTCCTCTGTTATAAGTTGTGTACCTCAGGGTTCAGTGCTGAGTCCTATGTCATAAGGGATGTATCCCAGGGTTCAGTGCTGAGTACTCTGTTATAAGTGGTGTACCCCAGGGTTCAGTGCTCAGTCCTTTGTTATAAGTGGTGTATCCCAAGGTTCAGAGCTGAGTCCTCTGTTATAAGTGGTGTACCCCAGGGTTCAGTACTGAGTCCTCTGTTATAAGTGGTGTACCCCAGGGTTCAGTGCTGAGTCCTCTGTTATAAGTGATGCACCCCAGGGTTCAGTGCTGAGTCCTCTGTTATAAGTGGTGTACCCCAGGGTTCTGTGCTGGGTCATTTGTTATTAGTGGTGTATCCCAGGGTTCAGTGCTGAATCCTCTGTTATAAGTGATGCACCCCAGGGTTCAGTACTGAGTCCTCTGTTATAAGTGTTGTACCCCAGGGTCAGTGCTGAGTCCTCTGTTATAAGTGGTGTATCCCAAGGTTCAGTGCTGAGTCCTCTGATATAAGTGGTGTACCCCAGGGTTCAGTACTGAGTCCTCTGTTATAAGTGGTGTACCCCAGGGTTCAGTGCTGAGTCCTTTGTTATAAGTGGTGTACCCCAGGGTTCAGTGCTGAGTCCTTTGTTATAAGTGGTGTATCCCAAGGTTCAGTGCTGAGTCCTCTGTTATAAGTGGTGTACCCCAGGGTTCAGTGCTGAGTCCTCTGTTATAAGTGGTGTACCCCAGGGTTCAGTGCTGGGTCCTCTGTTATAAGTGTTGTATCCCAGGGTTCAGTGCTGAGTCCTTTGTTATAAGTGGTGTATCCCAGGGTTCAGTGCTGAGTACTCTGTTATAAGTGGTGTACCCCAGGGTTCAGTGCTGAGTCCTTTGTTATAAGTGGTGTACCCCAGGGTTCAGTGCTGAGTCCTTTGTTATAAGTGGTGTATCCCAAGGTTCAGTGCTGAGTCCTCTGTTATAAGTGGTGTACCCCAGGGTTCAGTGCTGAGTCCTATGTTATAAGTGGTGTACCCCAGGGTTCAGTGCTGGGTCCTCTGTTATAAGTGTTGTATCCCAGGGTTCAGTGCTGAGTCCTCTGTTATAAGTGATGCACCCCAGGGTTCAGTGCTGAGTCCTCTGTTATAAGTGGTGTACCCAAGGGTTCAGTGCTGGGTCCTCTGTTATAAGTGATGCACCTCAGGGTTCAGTGCTGGATCCTCTGTTATAAGTGTTGTACCCCAGGGTTCTGTGCTGGGTCCTCTGTTATAAGTGGTGTACCCCAGGGTTCAGTGCTGAGTCCTCTGTTATAAGTGGTGTACCCCAGGGTTCAGTGCTGAGTCCTCTGTTATAAGTGGTGTATCCCAGGGTTCAGTGCTGAATCCTCTGTTATAAGTGGTGTACCCCAGGGTTCAGTGCTGAGTCCTATGTTATAAGTGGTGTATCCCAGGGTTCAGTGCTGAGTCCTATGTTATAAGTGGTGTATCCCAGGGTTCAGTGCTCAGTCCTCTGTTATAAGTGGTGTACCCTAGGGTTCAGTGCTGGGTCCTTTGTTATAAGTGATGTACCCCAGGGTTCAGTGCTGAGTCCTATGTTATAAGTGGTGTATCCCAGGGTTCAGTGCTGGGTCCTCTGTTATAAGTTGTGTACCTCAGGGTTCAGTGCTGAGTCCTATGTTATAAGGGATGTATCCCAGGGTTCAGTGCTGAGTACTCTGTTATAAGTGGTGTACCCCAGGGTTCAGTGCTGAGTCCTTTGTTATAAGTGGTGTATCCCAAGGTTCAGAGCTGAGTCCTCTGTTATAAGTGGTGTACCCCAGGGTTCAGTACTGAGTCCTCTGTTATAAGTGGTGTACCCCAGGGTTCAGTGCTGAGTCCTCTGTTATAAGTGATGCACCCCAGGGTTCAGTGCTGAGTCCTCTGTTATAAGTGGTGTACCCCAGGGTTCTGTGCTGGGTCATTTGTTATTAGTGGTGTATCCCAGGGTTCAGTGCTGAATCCTCTGTTATAAGTGATGCACCCCAGGGTTCAGTACTGAGTCCTCTGTTATAAGTGTTGTACCCCAGGGTCAGTACTGAGTCCTCTGTTTTAAGTGGTGTATCCCAGGGTTCAGTGCTGAATCCTCTGTAATAAGTGGTGTACCCCAGGGTTCAGTGCTGAGTCCTATGTTATAAGTGGTGTATCCCAGGGTTCAGTGCTCAGTCCTCTGTTATAAGTGGTGTACCCCAGGGTTCAGTGCTGGGTCCTCTGTTATAAGTGATGTACCCCAGGGTTCAGTGCTGAGTCCTATGTTATAAGTGGTGTACCCCAGGGTTCAGTGCTGGGTCCTCTGTTATAAGTGGTGTACCCCAGGGTTCAGTACTGAGTCCTCTGTTATAAGTGGTGTACCCCAGGGTTCAGTGCTGGGTCCTCTGTTATAAGTTGTGTACCTCAGGGTTCAGTGCTGAGTCCTATGTTATAAGGGATGTATCCCAGGGTTCAGTGCTGAGTACTCTGTTATAAGTGGTGTACCCCAGGGTTCAGTGCTCAGTCCTTTGTTATAAGTGGTGTATCCCAAGGTTCAGAGCTGAGTCCTCTGTTATAAGTGGTGTACCCCAGGGTTCAGTACTGAGTCCTCTGTTATAAGTGGTGTACCCCAGGGTTCAGTGCTGAGTCCTCTGTTATAAGTGATGCACCCCAGGGTTCAGTGCTGAGTCCTCTGTTATAAGTGGTGTACCCCAGGGTTCTGTGCTGGGTCATTTGTTATTAGTGGTGTATCCCAGGGTTCAGTGCTGAATCCTCTGTTATAAGTGGTGTACCCCAGGGTTCAGTGCTGAGTCCTATGTTATAAGTGGTGTACCCCAGGGTTCAGTGCTGGGTCCTCTGTTATAAGTGTTGTATCCCAGGGTTCAGTGCTGAGTCCTCTGTTATAAGTGATGCACCCCAGGGTTCAGTGCTGAGTCCTCTGTTATAAGTGGTGTACCCAAGGGTTCAGTGCTGGGTCCTCTGTTATAAGTGATGCACCTCAGGGTTCAGTGCTGGATCCTCTGTTATAAGTGTTGTACCCCAGGGTTCTGTGCTGGGTCCTCTGTTATAAGTGGTGTACCCCAGGGTTCAGTGCTGAGTCCTCTGTTATAAGTGGTGTACCCCAGGGTTCAGTGCTGAGTCCTCTGTTATAAGTGGTGTATCCCAGGGTTCAGTGCTGAATCCTCTGTTATAAGTGGTGTACCCCAGGGTTCAGTGCTGAGTCCTATGTTATAAGTGGTGTATCCCAGGGTTCAGTGCTGAGTCCTATGTTATAAGTGGTGTATCCCAGGGTTCAGTGCTCAGTCCTCTGTTATAAGTGGTGTACCCTAGGGTTCAGTGCTGGGTCCTTTGTTATAAGTGATGTACCCCAGGGTTCAGTGCTGAGTCCTATGTTATAAGTGGTGTATCCCAGGGTTCAGTGCTGGGTCCTCTGTTATAAGTTGTGTACCTCAGGGTTCAGTGCTGAGTCCTATGTTATAAGGGATGTATCCCAGGGTTCAGTGCTGAGTACTCTGTTATAAGTGGTGTACCCCAGGGTTCAGTGCTGAGTCCTTTGTTATAAGTGGTGTATCCCAAGGTTCAGAGCTGAGTCCTCTGTTATAAGTGGTGTACCCCAGGGTTCAGTACTGAGTCCTCTGTTATAAGTGGTGTACCCCAGGGTTCAGTGCTGAGTCCTCTGTTATAAGTGATGCACCCCAGGGTTCAGTGCTGAGTCCTCTGTTATAAGTGGTGTACCCCAGGGTTCTGTGCTGGGTCATTTGTTATTAGTGGTGTATCCCAGGGTTCAGTGCTGAATCCTCTGTTATAAGTGATGCACCCCAGGGTTCAGTACTGAGTCCTCTGTTATAAGTGTTGTACCCCAGGGTCAGTGCTGAGTCCTCTGTTATAAGTGGTGTATCCCAGGGTTCAGTGCTGAATCCTCTGTAATAAGTGGTGTACCCCAGGGTTCAGTGCTGAGTCCTATGTTATAAGTGGTGTATCCCAGGGTTCAGTGCTCAGTCCTCTGTTATAAGTGGTGTACCCCAGGGTTCAGTGCTGGGTCCTCTGTTATAAGTGATGTACCCCAGGGTTCAGTGCTGAGTCCTATGTTATAAGTGGTGTACCCCAG
Source organism: Leptodactylus fallax (assembly GCA_947044405.1). Taxonomy (NCBI): domain Eukaryota; kingdom Metazoa; phylum Chordata; class Amphibia; order Anura; family Leptodactylidae; genus Leptodactylus; species Leptodactylus fallax. The sequence continues at coordinate 5,629,375 of CAMRHE010000073.1, read as the reverse complement.
GGTTCAGTGCTGGGTCCTCTGTTATAAGTGGTGTACCCCAGGGTTCAGTACTGAGTCCTCTGTTATAAGTGGTGTACCCCAGGGTTCAGTGCTGGGTCCTCTGTTATAAGTTGTGTACCTCAGGGTTCAGTGCTGAGTCCTATGTTATAAGGGATGTATCCCAGGGTTCAGTGCTGAGTACTCTGTTATAAGTGGTGTACCCCAGGGTTCAGTGCTCAGTCCTTTGTTATAAGTGGTGTATCCCAAGGTTCAGAGCTGAGTCCTCTGTTATAAGTGGTGTACCCCAGGGTTCAGTACTGAGTCCTCTGTTATAAGTGGTGTACCCCAGGGTTCAGTGCTGAGTCCTCTGTTATAAGTGATGCACCCCAGGGTTCAGTGCTGAGTCCTCTGTTATAAGTGGTGTACCCCAGGGTTCTGTGCTGGGTCATTTGTTATTAGTGGTGTATCCCAGGGTTCAGTGCTGAATCCTCTGTTATAAGTGATGCACCCCAGGGTTCAGTACTGAGTCCTCTGTTATAAGTGTTGTACCCCAGGGTCAGTGCTGAGTCCTCTGTTATAAGTGGTGTATCCCAAGGTTCAGTGCTGAGTCCTCTGATATAAGTGGTGTACCCCAGGGTTCAGTACTGAGTCCTCTGTTATAAGTGGTGAACCCCAGGGTTCAGTGCTGAGTCCTTTGTTATAAGTGGTGTACCCCAGGGTTCAGTGCTGAGTCCTTTGTTATAAGTGGTGTATCCCAAGGTTCAGTGCTGAGTCCTCTGTTATAAGTGGTGTACCCCAGGGTTCAGTGCTGAGTCCTCTGTTATAAGTGGTGTACCCCAGGGTTCAGTGCTGGGTCCTCTGTTATAAGTGTTGTATCCCAGGGTTCAGTGCTGAGTCCTTTGTTATAAGTGGTGTATCCCAGGGTTCAGTGCTGAGTACTCTGTTATAAGTGGTGTACCCCAGGGTTCAGTGCTGAGTCCTTTGTTATAAGTGGTGTACCCCAGGGTTCAGTGCTGAGTCCTTTGTTATAAGTGGTGTATCCCAAGGTTCAGTGCTGAGTCCTCTGTTATAAGTGGTGTACCCCAGGGTTCAGTGCTGAGTCCTATGTTATAAGTGGTGTACCCCAGGGTTCAGTGCTGGGTCCTCTGTTATAAGTGTTGTATCCCAGGGTTCAGTGCTGAGTCCTCTGTTATAAGTGATGCACCCCAGGGTTCAGTGCTGAGTCCTCTGTTATAAGTGGTGTACCCAAGGGTTCAGTGCTGGGTCCTCTGTTATAAGTGATGCACCTCAGGGTTCAGTGCTGGATCCTCTGTTATAAGTGTTGTACCCCAGGGTTCTGTGCTGGGTCCTCTGTTATAAGTGGTGTACCCCAGGGTTCAGTGCTGAGTCCTCTGTTATAAGTGGTGTACCCCAGGGTTCAGTGCTGAGTCCTCTGTTATAAGTGGTGTATCCCAGGGTTCAGTGCTGAATCCTCTGTTATAAGTGGTGTACCCCAGGGTTCAGTGCTGAGTCCTATGTTATAAGTGGTGTATCCCAGGGTTCAGTGCTGAGTCCTATGTTATAAGTGGTGTATCCCAGGGTTCAGTGCTCAGTCCTCTGTTATAAGTGGTGTACCCTAGGGTTCAGTGCTGGGTCCTTTGTTATAAGTGATGTACCCCAGGGTTCAGTGCTGAGTCCTATGTTATAAGTGGTGTATCCCAGGGTTCAGTGCTGGGTCCTCTGTTATAAGTTGTGTACCTCAGGGTTCAGTGCTGAGTCCTATGTTATAAGGGATGTATCCCAGGGTTCAGTGCTGAGTACTCTGTTATAAGTGGTGTACCCCAGGGTTCAGTGCTGAGTCCTTTGTTATAAGTGGTGTATCCCAAGGTTCAGAGCTGAGTCCTCTGTTATAAGTGGTGTACCCCAGGGTTCAGTACTGAGTCCTCTGTTATAAGTGGTGTACCCCAGGGTTCAGTGCTGAGTCCTCTGTTATAAGTGATGCACCCCAGGGTTCAGTGCTGAGTCCTCTGTTATAAGTGGTGTACCCCAGGGTTCTGTGCTGGGTCATTTGTTATTAGTGGTGTATCCCAGGGTTCAGTGCTGAATCCTCTGTTATAAGTGATGCACCCCCAGGGTTCAGTACTGAGTCCTCTGTTATAAGTGTTGTACCCCAGGGTCAGTGCTGAGTCCTCTGTTATAAGTGGTGTATCCCAGGGTTCAGTGCTGAATCCTCTGTAATAAGTGGTGTACCCCAGGGTTCAGTGCTGAGTCCTATGTTATAAGTGGTGTATCCCAGGGTTCAGTGCTCAGTCCTCTGTTATAAGTGGTGTACCCCAGGGTTCAGTGCTGGGTCCTCTGTTATAAGTGATGTACCCCAGGGTTCAGTGCTGAGTCCTATGTTATAAGTGGTGTATCCCAGGGTTCAGTGCTGGGTCCTCTGTTATAAGTCGTGTACCTCAGGGTTCAGTGCTGAGTCCTATGTTATAAGGGATGTATCCCAGGGTTCAGTTCTGGGTCCTCTGATATAAGTGGTGTACCCCTGGGTTCAGTGCTGAGTCCTATGTTATAAGTGGTGTACCCCAGGGTTCAGTATTGAGTCCTTTGTTATAAGTGGTGCACCCAAGGGTTCAGTACTGGGTCCTCTGTTATAAGTGTTGTACCCCAGGGTTCAGTGCTGAGTCCTCTGTAATAAGTGATGCACCCCAGGGTTCAGTGCTGAGTACTCTGTTATAAGTGGTGTACCCCAGGGTTCAGTGCTGGGTCCTCTGTTATAAGTGTTGTATCCCAGGGTTCAGTGCTGAGTCCTCTGTTATAAGTGATGCACCCCAGGGTTCAGTACTGAGTCCTCTGTTATAAGTGGTGTATCCCAAGGTTCAGTGCTGAGTCCTCTGTGATAAGTGGTGTACCCCAGGGTTCAGTGCTGGGTCCTCTGTTATAAGTGGTGTATCCCAAGGTTCAGTGCTGAGTCCTCTGATATAAGTGGTGTATCCCAGGGTTCAGTTCTGAGTCCTCTGTTATAAGTGGTGTACCCCAGGGTTCTGTGCTGGGTCATTTGTTATTAGTGGTGTATCCCAGGGTTCAGTCCTGAATCCTCTAAGTGATGCACCCCAGGGTTCAGTACTGAGTCCTCTGTTATAAGTGTTGTACCCCAGGGTCAGTGCTGAGTCCTCTGTTATAAGTGGTGTATCCCAAGGTTCAGTGCTGAGTCCTCTGTTATAAGTGGTGTACCCCAGGGTTCAGTACTGAGTCCTCTGTTATAAGTGGTGTATCCCAAGGTTCAGTGCTGAGTCCTTTGTTATAAGTGGTGTATCCCAGGGTTCAGTGCTGAGTACTCTGTTATAAGTGGTGTACCCCAGGGTTCAGTGCTGAGTCCTTTGTTATAAGTGGTGTACCCCAGGGTTCAGTGCTGAGTCCTTTGTTATAAGTGGTGTATCCCAAGGTTCAGTGCTGAGTCCTCTGTTATAAGTGGTGTACCCCAGGGTTCAGTGCTGAGTCCTATGTTATAAGTGGTGTACCCCAGGGTTCAGTGCTGGGTCCTCTGTTATAAGTGTTGTATCCCAGGGTTCAGTGCTGAGTCCTCTGTTATAAGTGATGCACCCCAGGGTTCAGTGCTGAGTCCTCTGTTATAAGTGGTGTACCCAAGGGTTCAGTGCTGGGTCCTCTGTTATAAGTGATGCACCTCAGGGTTCAGTGCTGGATCCTCTGTTATAAGTGTTGTACCCCAGGGTTCTGTGCTGGGTCCTCTGTTATAAGTGGTGTACCCCAGGGTTCAGTGCTGAGTCATCTGTTATAAGTGGTGTACCCCAGCGTTCAGTGCTGAGTCCTCTGTTATAAGTGGTGTATCCCAGGGTTCAGTGTTGAGTCCTATGTTATAAGTGGTGTATCCCAGGGTTCAGTGCTCAGTCCTCTGTTATAAGTGGTGTACCCCAGGGTTCAGTGCTGGGTCCTTTGTTATAAGTGATGTACCCCAGGGTTCAGTGCTGAGTCCTATGTTATAAGTGGTGTATCCCAGGGTTCAGTGCTGGGTCCTCTGTTATAAGTTGTGTACCTCAGGGTTCAGTGCTGAGTCCTATGTTATAAGGGATGTATCCCAGGGTTCAGTGCTGAGTACTCTGTTATAAGTGGTGTACCCCAGGGTTCAGTGCTCAGTCCTTTGTTATAAGTGGTGTATCCCAAGGTTCAGAGCTGAGTCCTCTGTTATAAGTGGTGTACCCCAGGGTTCAGTACTGAGTCCTCTGTTATAAGTGGTGTACCCCAGGGTTCAGTGCTGAGTCCTCTGTTATAAGTGATGCACCCCAGGGTTCAGTGCTGAGTCCTCTGTTATAAGTGGTGTACCCCAGGGTTCTGTGCTGGGTCATTTGTTATTAGTGGTGTATCCCAGGGTTCAGTGCTGAATCCTCTGTTATAAGTGATGCACCCCAGGGTTCAGTACTGAGTCCTCTGTTATAAGTGTTGTACCCCAGGGTCAGTGCTGAGTCCTCTGTTATAAGTGGTGTACCCCAGGGTTCAGTACTGAGTCCTCTGTTATAAGTGGTGTACCCCAGGGTTCAGTGCTGAGTCCTCTGTTATAAGTGATGCACCCCAGGGTTCAGTGCTGAGTCCTCTGTTATAAGTGGTGTACCCCAGGGTTCTGTGCTGGGTCATTTGTTATTAGTGGTGTATCCCAGGGTTCAGTGCTGAATCCTCTGTTATAAGTGATGCACCCCAGGGTTCAGTACTGAGTCCTCTGTTATAAGTGTTGTACCCCAGGGTCAGTGCTGAGTCCTCTGTTATAAGTGGTGTATCCCAAGGTTCAGTGCTGAGTCCTCTGATATAAGTGGTGTACCCCAGGGTTCAGTACTGAGTCCTCTGTTATAAGTGGTGTACCCCAGGGTTCAGTGCTGAGTCCTTTGTTATAAGTGGTGTACCCCAGGGTTCAGTGCTGAGTCCTTTGTTATAAGTGGTGTATCCCAAGGTTCAGTGCTGAGTCCTCTGTTATAAGTGGTGTACCCCAGGGTTCAGTGCTGAGTCCTCTGTTATAAGTGGTGTACCCCAGGGTTCAGTGCTGGGTCCTCTGTTATAAGTGTTGTATCCCAGGGTTCAGTGCTGAGTCCTTTGTTATAAGTGGTGTATCCCAGGGTTCAGTGCTGAGTACTCTGTTATAAGTGGTGTACCCCAGGGTTCAGTGCTGAGTCCTTTGTTATAAGTGGTGTACCCCAGGGTTCAGTGCTGAGTCCTTTGTTATAAGTGGTGTATCCCAAGGTTCAGTGCTGAGTCCTCTGTTATAAGTGGTGTACCCCAGGGTTCAGTGCTGAGTCCTATGTTATAAGTGGTGTACCCCAGGGTTCAGTGCTGGGTCCTCTGTTATAAGTGTTGTATCCCAGGGTTCAGTGCTGAGTCCTCTGTTATAAGTGATGCACCCCAGGGTTCAGTGCTGAGTCCTCTGTTATAAGTGGTGTACCCAAGGGTTCAGTGCTGGGTCCTCTGTTATAAGTGATGCACCTCAGGGTTCAGTGCTGGATCCTCTGTTATAAGTGTTGTACCCCAGGGTTCTGTGCTGGGTCCTCTGTTATAAGTGGTGTACCCCAGGGTTCAGTGCTGAGTCCTCTGTTATAAGTGGTGTACCCCAGGGTTCAGTGCTGAGTCCTCTGTTATAAGTGGTGTATCCCAGGGTTCAGTGCTGAATCCTCTGTTATAAGTGGTGTACCCCAGGGTTCAGTGCTGAGTCCTATGTTATAAGTGGTGTATCCCAGGGTTCAGTGCTGAGTCCTATGTTATAAGTGGTGTATCCCAGGGTTCAGTGCTCAGTCCTCTGTTATAAGTGGTGTACCCTAGGGTTCAGTGCTGGGTCCTTTGTTATAAGTGATGTACCCCAGGGTTCAGTGCTGAGTCCTATGTTATAAGTGGTGTATCCCAGGGTTCAGTGCTGGGTCCTCTGTTATAAGTTGTGTACCTCAGGGTTCAGTGCTGAGTCCTATGTTATAAGGGATGTATCCCAGGGTTCAGTGCTGAGTACTCTGTTATAAGTGGTGTACCCCAGGGTTCAGTGCTGAGTCCTTTGTTATAAGTGGTGTATCCCAAGGTTCAGAGCTGAGTCCTCTGTTATAAGTGGTGTACCCCAGGGTTCAGTACTGAGTCCTCTGTTATAAGTGGTGTACCCCAGGGTTCAGTGCTGAGTCCTCTGTTATAAGTGATGCACCCCAGGGTTCAGTGCTGAGTCCTCTGTTATAAGTGGTGTACCCCAGGGTTCTGTGCTGGGTCATTTGTTATTAGTGGTGTATCCCAGGGTTCAGTGCTGAATCCTCTGTTATAAGTGATGCACCCCAGGGTTCAGTACTGAGTCCTCTGTTATAAGTGTTGTACCCCAGGGTCAGTGCTGAGTCCTCTGTTATAAGTGGTGTATCCCAGGGTTCAGTGCTGAATCCTCTGTAATAAGTGGTGTACCCCAGGGTTCAGTGCTGAGTCCTATGTTATAAGTGGTGTATCCCAGGGTTCAGTGCTCAGTCCTCTGTTATAAGTGGTGTACCCCAGGGTTCAGTGCTGGGTCCTCTGTTATAAGTGATGTACCCCAGGGTTCAGTGCTGAGTCCTATGTTATAAGTGGTGTATCCCAGGGTTCAGTGCTGGGTCCTCTGTTATAAGTCGTGTACCTCAGGGTTCAGTGCTGAGTCCTATGTTATAAGGGATGTATCCCAGGGTTCAGTTCTGGGTCCTCTGATATAAGTGGTGTACCCCTGGGTTCAGTGCTGAGTCCTATGTTATAAGTGGTGTACCCCAGGGTTCAGTATTGAGTCCTTTGTTATAAGTGGTGCACCCAAGGGTTCAGTACTGGGTCCTCTGTTATAAGTGTTGTACCCCAGGGTTCAGTGCTGAGTCCTCTGTAATAAGTGATGCACCCCAGGGTTCAGTGCTGAGTACTCTGTTATAAGTGGTGTACCCCAGGGTTCAGTGCTGGGTCCTCTGTTATAAGTGTTGTATCCCAGGGTTCAGTGCTGAGTCCTCTGTTATAAGTGATGCACCCCAGGGTTCAGTACTGAGTCCTCTGTTATAAGTGGTGTATCCCAAGGTTCAGTGCTGAGTCCTCTATTATAAGTGGTGTACCCCAGGGTTCAGTGCTGGGTCCTCTGTTATAAGTGGTGTATCCCAAGGTTCAGTGCTGAGTCCTCTGATATAAGTGGTGTACCCCAGGGTTCTGTGCTGGGTCCTTTGTTATAAGTGGTGTATCCCAGGGTTCAGTTCTGAGTCCTCTGTTATAAGTGGTGTACCCCAGGGTTCTGTGCTGGGTCATTTGTTATTAGTGGTGTATCCCAGGGTTCAGTCCTGAATCCTCTAAGTGATGCACCCCAGGGTTCAGTACTGAGTCCTCTGTTATAAGTGTTGTACCCCAGGGTCAGTGCTGAGTCCTCTGTTATAAGTGGTGTATCCCAAGGTTCAGTGCTGAGTCCTCTGTTATAAGTGGTGTACCCCAGGGTTCAGTACTGAGTCCTCTGTTATAAGTGGTGTATCCCAAGGTTCAGTGCTGAGTCCTTTGTTATAAGTGGTGTATCCCAGGGTTCAGTGCTGAGTACTCTGTTATAAGTGGTGTACCCCAGGGTTCAGTGCTGAGTCCTTTGTTATAAGTGGTGTACCCCAGGGTTCAGTGCTGAGTCCTTTGTTATAAGTGGTGTATCCCAAGGTTCAGAGCTGAGTCCTCTGTTATAAGTGGTGTACCCCAGGGTTCAGTACTGAGTCCTCTGTTATAAGTGGTGTACCCCAGGGTTCAGTGCTGAGTCCTCTGTTATAAGTGATGCACCCCAGGGTTCAGTGCTGAGTCCTCTGTTATAAGTGGTGTACCCCAGGGTTCTGTGCTGGGTCATTTGTTATTAGTGGTGTATCCCAGGGTTCAGTGCTGAATCCTCTGTTATAAGTGATGCACCCCAGGGTTCAGTACTGAGTCCTCTGTTATAAGTGTTGTACCCCAGGGTCAGTGCTGAGTCCTCTGTTATAAGTGGTGTATCCCAAGGTTCAGTGCTGAGTCCTCTGATATAAGTGGTGTACCCCAGGGTTCAGTACTGAGTCCTCTGTTATAAGTGGTGTACCCCAGGGTTCAGTGCTGAGTCCTTTGTTATAAGTGGTGTACCCCAGGGTTCAGTGCTGAGTCCTTTGTTATAAGTGGTGTATCCCAAGGTTCAGTGCTGAGTCCTCTGTTATAAGTGGTGTACCCCAGGGTTCAGTGCTGAGTCCTCTGTTATAAGTGGTGTACCCCAGGGTTCAGTGCTGGGTCCTCTGTTATAAGTGTTGTATCCCAGGGTTCAGTGCTGAGTCCTTTGTTATAAGTGGTGTATCCCAGGGTTCAGTGCTGAGTACTCTGTTATAAGTGGTGTACCCCAGGGTTCAGTGCTGAGTCCTTTGTTATAAGTGGTGTACCCCAGGGTTCAGTGCTGAGTCCTTTGTTATAAGTGGTGTATCCCAAGGTTCAGTGCTGAGTCCTCTGTTATAAGTGGTGTACCCCAGGGTTCAGTGCTGAGTCCTATGTTATAAGTGGTGTACCCCAGGGTTCAGTGCTGGGTCCTCTGTTATAAGTGTTGTATCCCAGGGTTCAGTGCTGAGTCCTCTGTTATAAGTGATGCACCCCAGGGTTCAGTGCTGAGTCCTCTGTTATAAGTGGTGTACCCCAGGGTTCTGTGCTGGGTCATTTGTTATTAGTGGTGTATCCCAGGGTTCAGTGCTGAATCCTCTGTTATAAGTGATGCACCCCAGGGTTCAGTACTGAGTCCTCTGTTATAAGTGTTGTACCCCAGGGTCAGTGCTGAGTCCTCTGTTATAAGTGGTGTATCCCAGGGTTCAGTGCTGAATCCTCTGTAATAAGTGGTGTACCCCAGGGTTCAGTGCTGAGTTCTATGTTATAAGTGGTGTATCCCAGGGTTCAGTGCTCAGTCCTCTGTTATAAGTGGTGTACCCCAGGGTTCAGTGCTGGGTCCTCTGTTATAAGTGATGTACCCCAGGGTTCAGTGCTGAGTCCTATGTTATAAGTGGTGTATCCCAGGGTTCAGTGCTGGGTCCTCTGTTATAAGTTGTGTACCTCAGGGTTCAGTGCTGAGTCCTATGTTATAAGGGATGTATCCCAGGGTTCAGTTCTGGGTCCTCTGATATAAGTGGTGTATCCCAGGGTTCAGTGCTGAGTCCTATGTTATAAGTGGTGTACCCCAGGGTTCAGTATTGAGTCCTTTGTTATAAGTGGTGCACCCAAGGGTTCAGTACTGGGTCCTCTGTTATAAGTGTTGTACCCCAGGGTTCAGTGCTGAGTCCTCTGTAATAAGTGATGCACCTCAGGGTTCAGTGCTGAGTACTCTGTTATAAGTGGTGTACCCCAGGGTTCAGTGCTGGGTCCTCTGTTATAAGTGTTGTATCCCAGGGTTCAGTGCTGAGTCCTCTGTTATAAGTGATGCACCCCAGGGTTCAGTACTGAGTCCTCTGTTATAAGTGGTGTATCCCAAGGTTCAGTGCTGAGTCCTCTGTTATAAGTGGTGTACCCCAGGGTTCAGTGCTGGGTCCTCTGTTATAAGTGGTGTATCCCAAGGTTCAGTGCTGAGTCCTCTGTTATAAGTGGTGTACCCCAGGGTTCAGTGCTGAGTCCTATGTTATAAGTGGTGTACCCCAGGGTTCAGTGCTGGGTCCTCTGTTATAAGTGTTGTATCCCAGGGTTCAGTGCTGAGTCCTCTGTTATAAGTGATGCACCCCAGGGTTCAGTGCTGAGTCCTCTGTTATAAGTGGTGTACCCAAGGGTTCAGTGCTGGGTCCTCTGTTATAAGTGATGCACCTCAGGGTTCAGTGCTGGATCCTCTGTTATAAGTGTTGTACCCCAGGGTTCTGTGCTGGGTCCTCTGTTATAAGTGGTGTACCCCAGGGTTCAGTGCTGAGTCCTCTGTTATAAGTGGTGTACCCCAGGGTTCAGTGCTGAGTCCTCTGTTATAAGTGGTGTATCCCAGGGTTCAGTGCTGAATCCTCTGTTATAAGTGGTGTACCCCAGGGTTCAGTGCTGAGTCCTATGTTATAAGTGGTGTATCCCAGGGTTCAGTGCTGAGTCCTATGTTATAAGTGGTGTATCCCAGGGTTCAGTGCTCAGTCCTCTGTTATAAGTGGTGTACCCTAGGGTTCAGTGCTGGGTCCTTTGTTATAAGTGATGTACCCCAGGGTTCAGTGCTGAGTCCTATGTTATAAGTGGTGTATCCCAGGGTTCAGTGCTGGGTCCTCTGTTATAAGTTGTGTACCTCAGGGTTCAGTGCTGAGTCCTATGTTATAAGGGATGTATCCCAGGGTTCAGTGCTGAGTACTCTGTTATAAGTGGTGTACCCCAGGGTTCAGTGCTGAGTCCTTTGTTATAAGTGGTGTATCCCAAGGTTCAGAGCTGAGTCCTCTGTTATAAGTGGTGTACCCCAGGGTTCAGTACTGAGTCCTCTGTTATAAGTGGTGTACCCCAGGGTTCAGTGCTGAGTCCTCTGTTATAAGTGATGCACCCCAGGGTTCAGTGCTGAGTCCTCTGTTATAAGTGGTGTACCCCAGGGTTCTGTGCTGGGTCATTTGTTATTAGTGGTGTATCCCAGGGTTCAGTGCTGAATCCTCTGTTATAAGTGATGCACCCCAGGGTTCAGTACTGAGTCCTCTGTTATAAGTGTTGTACCCCAGGGTCAGTGCTGAGTCCTCTGTTATAAGTGGTGTATCCCAGGGTTCAGTGCTGGGTCCTCTGTTATAAGTGTTGTATCCCAGGGTTCAGTGCTGAGTCCTCTGTTATAAGTGATGCACCCCAGGGTTCAGTACTGAGTCCTCTGTTATAAGTGGTGTATCCCAAGGTTCAGTGCTGAGTCCTCTGTTATAAGTGGTGTACCCCAGGGTTCAGTGCTGGGTCCTCTGTTATAAGTGGTGTATCCCAAGGTTCAGTGCTGAGTCCTCTGATATAAGTGGTGTACCCCAGGGTTCTGTGCTGGGTCCTTTGTTATAAGTGGTGTATCCCAGGGTTCAGTTCTGAGTCCTCTGTTATAAGTGGTGTACCCCAGGGTTCTGTGCTGGGTCATTTGTTATTAGTGGTGAATCCCAGGGTTCAGTCCTGAATCCTCTAAGTGATGCACCCCAGGGTTCAGTACTGAGTCCTCTGTTATAAGTGTTGTACCCCAGGGTCAGTGCTGAGTCCTCTGTTATAAGTGGTGTATCCCAAGGTTCAGTGCTGAGTCCTCTGTTATAAGTGGTGTACCCCAGGGTTCAGTACTGAGTCCTCTGTTATAAGTGTTGTACCCCAGGGTCAGTGCTGAGTCCTCTGTTATAAGTGGTGTACCCCAGGGTTCAGTACTGAGTCCTCTGTTATAAGTGGTGTACCCCAGGGTTCAGTGCTGAGTCCTCTGTTATAAGTGATGCACCCCAGGGTTCAGTGCTGAGTCCTCTGTTATAAGTGGTGTACCCCAGGGTTCTGTGCTGGGTCATTTGTTATTAGTGGTGTATCCCAGGGTTCAGTGCTGAATCCTCTGTTATAAGTGATGCACCCCAGGGTTCAGTACTGAGTCCTCTGTTATAAGTGTTGTACCCCAGGGTCAGTGCTGAGTCCTCTGTTATAAGTGGTGTATCCCAAGGTTCAGTGCTGAGTCCTCTGATATAAGTGGTGTACTCCAGGGTTCAGTACTGAGTCCTCTGTTATAAGTGGTGTACCCCAGGGTTCAGTGCTGAGTCCTTTGTTATAAGTGGTGTACCCCAGGGTTCAGTGCTGAGTCCTTTGTTATAAGTGGTGTATCCCAAGGTTCAGTGCTGAGTCCTCTGTTATAAGTGGTGTACCCCAGGGTTCAGTGCTGAGTCCTCTGTTATAAGTGGTGTACCCCAGGGTTCAGTGCTGGGTCCTCTGTTATAAGTGTTGTATCCCAGGGTTCAGTGCTGAGTCCTTTGTTATAAGTGGTGTATCCCAGGGTTCAGTGCTGAGTACTCTGTTATAAGTGGTGTACCCCAGGGTTCAGTGCTGAGTCCTTTGTTATAAGTGGTGTACCCCAGGGTTCAGTGCTGAGTCCTTTGTTATAAGTGGTGTATCCCAAGGTTCAGTGCTGAGTCCTCTGTTATAAGTGGTGTACCCCAGGGTTCAGTGCTGAGTCCTATGTTATAAGTGGTGTACCCCAGGGTTCAGTGCTGGGTCCTCTGTTATAAGTGTTGTATCCCAGGGTTCAGTGCTGAGTCCTCTGTTATAAGTGATGCACCCCAGGGTTCAGTGCTGAGTCCTCTGTTATAAGTGGTGTACCCAAGGGTTCAGTGCTGGGTCCTCTGTTATAAGTGATGCACCTCAGGGTTCAGTGCTGGATCCTCTGTTATAAGTGTTGTACCCCAGGGTTCTGTGCTGGGTCCTCTGTTATAAGTGGTGTACCCCAGGGTTCAGTGCTGAGTCCTCTGTTATAAGTGGTGTACCCCAGGGTTCAGTGCTGAGTCCTCTGTTATAAGTGGTGTATCCCAGGGTTCAGTGCTGAATCCTCTGTTATAAGTGGTGTACCCCAGGGTTCAGTGCTGAGTCCTATGTTATAAGTGGTGTATCCCAGGGTTCAGTGCTGAGTCCTATGTTATAAGTGGTGTATCCCAGGGTTCAGTGCTCAGTCCTCTGTTATAAGTGGTGTACCCTAGGGTTCAGTGCTGGGTCCTTTGTTATAAGTGATGTACCCCAGGGTTCAGTGCTGAGTCCTATGTTATAAGTGGTGTATCCCAGGGTTCAGTGCTGGGTCCTCTGTTATAAGTTGTGTACCTCAGGGTTCAGTGCTGAGTCCTATGTTATAAGGGATGTATCCCAGGGTTCAGTGCTGAGTACTCTGTTATAAGTGGTGTACCCCAGGGTTCAGTGCTGAGTCCTTTGTTATAAGTGGTGTATCCCAAGGTTCAGAGCTGAGTCCTCTGTTATAAGTGGTGTACCCCAGGGTTCAGTACTGAGTCCTCTGTTATAAGTGGTGTACCCCAGGGTTCAGTGCTGAGTCCTCTGTTATAAGTGATGCACCCCAGGGTTCAGTGCTGAGTCCTCTGTTATAAGTGGTGTACCCCAGGGTTCTGTGCTGGGTCATTTGTTATTAGTGGTGTATCCCAGGGTTCAGTGCTGAATCCTCTGTTATAAGTGATGCACCCCAGGGTTCAGTACTGAGTCCTCTGTTATAAGTGTTGTACCCCAGGGTCAGTGCTGAGTCCTCTGTTATAAGTGGTGTATCCCAGGGTTCAGTGCTGAATCCTCTGTAATAAGTGGTGTACCCCAGGGTTCAGTGCTGAGTCCTATGTTATAAGTGGTGTATCCCAGGGTTCAGTGCTCAGTCCTCTGTTATAAGTGGTGTACCCCAGGGTTCAGTGCTGGGTCCTCTGTTATAAGTGATGTACCCCAGGGTTCAGTGCTGAGTCCTATGTTATAAGTGGTGTATCCCAGGGTTCAGTGCTGGGTCCTCTGTTATAAGTCGTGTACCTCAGGGTTCAGTGCTGAGTCCTATGTTATAAGGGATGTATCCCAGGGTTCAGTTCTGGGTCCTCTGATATAAGTGGTGTACCCCTGGGTTCAGTGCTGAGTCCTATGTTATAAGTGGTGTACCCCAGGGTTCAGTATTGAGTCCTTTGTTATAAGTGGTGCACCCAAGGGTTCAGTACTGGGTCCTCTGTTATAAGTGTTGTACCCCAGGGTTCAGTGCTGAGTCCTCTGTAATAAGTGATGCACCCCAGGGTTCAGTGCTGAGTACTCTGTTATAAGTGGTGTACCCCAGGGTTCAGTGCTGGGTCCTCTGTTATAAGTGTTGTATCCCAGGGTTCAGTGCTGAGTCCTCTGTTATAAGTGATGCACCCCAGGGTTCAGTACTGAGTCCTCTGTTATAAGTGGTGTATCCCAAGGTTCAGTGCTGAGTCCTCTGTTATAAGTGGTGTACCCCAGGGTTCAGTGCTGGGTCCTCTGTTATAAGTGGTGTATCCCAAGGTTCAGTGCTGAGTCCTCTGATATAAGTGGTGTACCCCAGGGTTCTGTGCTGGGTCCTTTGTTATAAGTGGTGTATCCCAGGGTTCAGTTCTGAGTCCTCTGTTATAAGTGGTGTACCCCAGGGTTCTGTGCTGGGTCATTTGTTATTAGTGGTGTATCCCAGGGTTCAGTCCTGAATCCTCTAAGTGATGCACCCCAGGGTTCAGTACTGAGTCCTCTGTTATAAGTGTTGTACCCCAGGGTCAGTGCTGAGTCCTCTGTTATAAGTGGTGTATCCCAAGGTTCAGTGCTGAGTCCTCTGTTATAAGTGGTGTACCCCAGGGTTCAGTACTGAGTCCTCTGTTATAAGTGGTGTATCCCAAGGTTCAGTGCTGAGTCCTTTGTTATAAGTGGTGTATCCCAGGGTTCAGTGCTGAGTACTCTGTTATAAGTGGTGTACCCCAGGGTTCAGTGCTGAGTCCTTTGTTATAAGTGGTGTACCCCAGGGTTCAGTGCTGAGTCCTTTGTTATAAGTGGTGTATCCCAAGGTTCAGAGCTGAGTCCTCTGTTATAAGTGGTGTACCCCAGGGTTCAGTACTGAGTCCTCTGTTATAAGTGGTGTACCCCAGGGTTCAGTGCTGAGTCCTCTGTTATAAGTGATGCACCCCAGGGTTCAGTGCTGAGTCCTCTGTTATAAGTGGTGTACCCCAGGGTTCTGTGCTGGGTCATTTGTTATTAGTGGTGTATCCCAGGGTTCAGTGCTGAATCCTCTGTTATAAGTGATGCACCCCAGGGTTCAGTACTGAGTCCTCTGTTATAAGTGTTGTACCCCAGGGTCAGTGCTGAGTCCTCTGTTATAAGTGGTGTATCCCAAGGTTCAGTGCTGAGTCCTCTGATATAAGTGGTGTACCCCAGGGTTCAGTACTGAGTCCTCTGTTATAAGTGGTGTACCCCAGGGTTCAGTGCTGAGTCCTTTGTTATAAGTGGTGTACCCCAGGGTTCAGTGCTGAGTCCTTTGTTATAAGTGGTGTATCCCAAGGTTCAGTGCTGAGTCCTCTGTTATAAGTGGTGTACCCCAGGGTTCAGTGCTGAGTCCTCTGTTATAAGTGGTGTACCCCAGGGTTCAGTGCTGGGTCCTCTGTTATAAGTGTTGTATCCCAGGGTTCAGTGCTGAGTCCTTTGTTATAAGTGGTGTATCCCAGGGTTCAGTGCTGAGTACTCTGTTATAAGTGGTGTACCCCAGGGTTCAGTGCTGAGTCCTTTGTTATAAGTGGTGTACCCCAGGGTTCAGTGCTGAGTCCTTTGTTATAAGTGGTGTATCCCAAGGTTCAGTGCTGAGTCCTCTGTTATAAGTGGTGTACCCCAGGGTTCAGTGCTGAGTCCTATGTTATAAGTGGTGTACCCCAGGGTTCAGTGCTGGGTCCTCTGTTATAAGTGTTGTATCCCAGGGTTCAGTGCTGAGTCCTCTGTTATAAGTGATGCACCCCAGGGTTCAGTGCTGAGTCCTCTGTTATAAGTGGTGTACCCAAGGGTTCAGTGCTGGGTCCTCTGTTATAAGTGATGCACCTCAGGGTTCAGTGCTGGATCCTCTGTTATAAGTGTTGTACCCCAGGGTTCTGTGCTGGGTCCTCTGTTATAAGTGGTGTACCCCAGGGTTCAGTGCTGAGTCCTCTGTTATAAGTGGTGTACCCCAGGGTTCAGTGCTGAGTCCTCTGTTATAAGTGGTGTATCCCAGGGTTCAGTGCTGAATCCTCTGTTATAAGTGGTGTACCCCAGGGTTCAGTGCTGAGTCCTATGTTATAAGTGGTGTATCCCAGGGTTCAGTGCTGAGTCCTATGTTATAAGTGGTGTATCCCAGGGTTCAGTGCTCAGTCCTCTGTTATAAGTGGTGTACCCTAGGGTTCAGTGCTGGGTCCTTTGTTATAAGTGATGTACCCCAGGGTTCAGTGCTGAGTCCTATGTTATAAGTGGTGTATCCCAGGGTTCAGTGCTGGGTCCTCTGTTATAAGTTGTGTACCTCACGGTTCAGTGCTGAGTCCTATGTTATAAGGGATGTATCCCAGGGTTCAGTGCTAAGTACTCTGTTATAAGTGGTGTACCCCAGGGTTCAGTGCTGAGTCCTTTGTTATAAGTGGTGTATCCCAAGGTTCAGAGCTGAGTCCTCTGTTATAAGTGGTGTACCCCAGGGTTCAGTACTGAGTCCTCTGTTATAAGTGGTGTACCCCAGGGTTCAGTGCTGAGTCCTCTGTTATAAGTGATGCACCCCAGGGTTCAGTGCTGAGTCCTCTGTTATAAGTGGTGTACCCCAGGGTTCTGTGCTGGGTCATTTGTTATTAGTGGTGTATCCCAGGGTTCAGTGCTGAATCCTCTGTTATAAGTGATGCACCCCAGGGTTCAGTACTGAGTCCTCTGTTATAAGTGTTGTACCCCAGGGTCAGTGCTGAGTCCTCTGTTATAAGTGGTGTATCCCAGGGTTCAGTGCTGAATCCTCTGTAATAAGTGGTGTACCCCAGGGTTCAGTGCTGAGTCCTATGTTATAAGTGGTGTATCCCAGGGTTCAGTGCTCAGTCCTCTGTTATAAGTGGTGTACCCCAGGGTTCAGTGCTGGGTCCTCTGTTATAAGTGATGTACCCCAGGGTTCAGTGCTGAGTCCTATGTTATAAGTGGTGTATCCCAGGGTTCAGTGCTGGGTCCTCTGTTATAAGTCGTGTACCTCAGGGTTCAGTGCTGAGTCCTATGTTATAAGGGATGTATCCCAGGGTTCAGTTCTGGGTCCTCTGATATAAGTGGTGTACCCCTGGGTTCAGTGCTGAGTCCTATGTTATAAGTGGTGTACCCCAGGGTTCAGTATTGAGTCCTTTGTTATAAGTGGTGCACCCAAGGGTTCAGTACTGGGTCCTCTGTTATAAGTGTTGTACCCCAGGGTTCAGTGCTGAGTCCTCTGTAATAAGTGATGCACCTCAGGGTTCAGTGCTGAGTACTCTGTTATAAGTGGTGTACCCCAGGGTTCAGTGCTGGGTCCTCTGTTATAAGTGTTGTATCCCAGGGTTCAGTGCTGAGTCCTCTGTTATAAGTGATGCACCCCAGGGTTCAGTACTGAGTCCTCTGTTATAAGTGGTGTATCCCAAGGTTCAGTGCTGAGTCCTCTGTTATAAGTGGTGTACCCCAGGGTTCAGTGCTGGGTCCTCTGTTATAAGTGGTGTATCCCAAGGTTCAGTGCTGAGTCCTCTGATATAAGTGGTGTACCCCAGGGTTCTGTGCTGGGTCCTTTGTTATAAGTGGTGTATCCCAGGGTTCAGTTCTGAGTCCTCTGTTATAAGTGGTGTACCCCAGGGTTCTGTGCTGGGTCATTTGTTATTAGTGGTGAATCCCAGGGTTCAGTCCTGAATCCTCTAAGTGATGCACCCCAGGGTTCAGTACTGAGTCCTCTGTTATAAGTGTTGTACCCCAGGGTCAGTGCTGAGTCCTCTGTTATAAGTGGTGTATCCCAAGGTTCAGTGCTGAGTCCTCTGTTATAAGTGGTGTACCCCAGGGTTCAGTACTGAGTCCTCTGTTATAAGTGGTGTATCCCAAGGTTCAGTGCTGAGTCCTTTGTTATAAGTGGTGTATCCCAGGGTTCAGTGCTGAGTACTCTGTTATAAGTGGTGTACCCCAGGGTTCAGTGCTGAGTCCTTTGTTATAAGTGGTGTACCCCAGGGTTCAGTGCTGAGTCCTTTGTTATAAGTGGTGTATCCCAAGGTTCAGTGCTGAGTCCTCTGTTATAAGTGGTGTACCCCAGGGTTCAGTGCTGAGTCCTATGTTATAAGTGGTGTACCCCAGGGTTCAGTGCTGGGTCCTCTGTTATAAGTGTTGTATCCCAGGGTTCAGTGCTGAGTCCTCTGTTATAAGTGATGCACCCCAGGGTTCAGTGCTGAGTCCTCTGTTATAAGTGGTGTACCCAAGGGTTCAGTGCTGGGTCCTCTGTTATAAGTGATGCACCTCAGGGTTCAGTGCTGGATCCTCTGTTATAAGTGTTGTACCCCAGGGTTCTGTGCTGGGTCCTCTGTTATAAGTGGTGTACCCCAGGGTTCAGTGCTGAGTCCTCTGTTATAAGTGGTGTACCCCAGCGTTCAGTGCTGAGTCCTCTGTTATAAGTGGTGTATCCCAGGGTTCAGTGTTGAGTCCTATGTTATAAGTGGTGTATCCCAGGGTTCAGTGCTCAGTCCTCTGTTATAAGTGGTGTACCCCAGGGTTCAGTGCTGGGTCCTTTGTTATAAGTGATGTACCCCAGGGTTCAGTGCTGAGTCCTATGTTATAAGTGGTGTATCCCAGGGTTCAGTGCTGGGTCCTCTGTTATAAGTTGTGTACCTCAGGGTTCAGTGCTGAGTCCTATGTTATAAGGGATGTATCCCATGGTTCAGTGCTGAGTACTCTGTTATAAGTGGTGTACCCCAGGGTTCAGTGCTCAGTCCTTTGTTATAAGTGGTGTATCCCAAGGTTCAGAGCTGAGTCCTCTGTTATAAGTGGTGTACCCCAGGGTTCAGTACTGAGTCCTCTGTTATAAGTGGTGTACCCCAGGGTTCAGTGCTGAGTCCTCTGTTATAAGTGATGCACCCCAGGGTTCAGTGCTGAGTCCTCTGTTATAAGTGGTGTACCCCAGGGTTCTGTGCTGGGTCATTTGTTATTAGTGGTGTATCCCAGGGTTCAGTGCTGAATCCTCTGTTATAAGTGATGCACCCCAGGGTTCAGTACTGAGTCCTCTGTTATAAGTGTTGTACCCCAGGGTCAGTGCTGAGTCCTCTGTTATAAGTGGTGTATCCCAAGGTTCAGTGCTGAGTCCTCTGATATAAGTGGTGTACCCCAGGGTTCAGTACTGAGTCCTCTGTTATAAGTGGTGTACCCCAGGGTTCAGTGCTGAGTCCTTTGTTATAAGTGGTGTACCCCAGGGTTCAGTGCTGAGTCCTTTGTTATAAGTGGTGTATCCCAAGGTTCAGTGCTGAGTCCTCTGTTATAAGTGGTGTACCCCAGGGTTCAGTGCTGAGTCCTCTGTTATAAGTGGTGTACCCCAGGGTTCAGTGCTGGGTCCTCTGTTATAAGTGTTGTATCCCAGGGTTCAGTGCTGAGTCCTTTGTTATAAGTGGTGTATCCCAGGGTTCAGTGCTGAGTACTCTGTTATAAGTGGTGTACCCCAGGGTTCAGTGCTGAGTCCTTTGTTATAAGTGGTGTACCCCAGGGTTCAGTGCTGAGTCCTTTGTTATAAGTGGTGTATCCCAAGGTTCAGTGCTGAGTCCTCTGTTATAAGTGGTGTACCCCAGGGTTCAGTGCTGAGTCCTATGTTATAAGTGGTGTACCCCAGGGTTCAGTGCTGGGTCCTCTGTTATAAGTGTTGTATCCCAGGGTTCAGTGCTGAGTCCTCTGTTATAAGTGATGCACCCCAGGGTTCAGTGCTGAGTCCTCTGTTATAAGTGGTGTACCCAAGGGTTCAGTGCTGGGTCCTCTGTTATAAGTGATGCACCTCAGGGTTCAGTGCTGGATCCTCTGTTATAAGTGTTGTACCCCAGGGTTCTGTGCTGGGTCCTCTGTTATAAGTGGTGTACCCCAGGGTTCAGTGCTGAGTCCTCTGTTATAAGTGGTGTACCCCAGGGTTCAGTGCTGAGTCCTCTGTTATAAGTGGTGTATCCCAGGGTTCAGTGCTGAATCCTCTGTTATAAGTGGTGTACCCCAGGGTTCAGTGCTGAGTCCTATGTTATAAGTGGTGTATCCCAGGGTTCAGTGCTGAGTCCTATGTTATAAGTGGTGTATCCCAGGGTTCAGTGCTCAGTCCTCTGTTATAAGTGGTGTACCCTAGGGTTCAGTGCTGGGTCCTTTGTTATAAGTGATGTACCCCAGGGTTCAGTGCTGAGTCCTATGTTATAAGTGGTGTATCCCAGGGTTCAGTGCTGGGTCCTCTGTTATAAGTTGTGTACCTCAGGGTTCAGTGCTGAGTCCTATGTTATAAGGGATGTATCCCAGGGTTCAGTGCTGAGTACTCTGTTATAAGTGGTGTACCCCAGGGTTCAGTGCTGAGTCCTTTGTTATAAGTGGTGTATCCCAAGGTTCAGAGCTGAGTCCTCTGTTATAAGTGGTGTACCCCAGGGTTCAGTACTGAGTCCTCTGTTATAAGTGGTGTACCCCAGGGTTCAGTGCTGAGTCCTCTGTTATAAGTGATGCACCCCAGGGTTCAGTGCTGAGTCCTCTGTTATAAGTGGTGTACCCCAGGGTTCTGTGCTGGGTCATTTGTTATTAGTGGTGTATCCCAGGGTTCAGTGCTGAATCCTCTGTTATAAGTGATGCACCCCAGGGTTCAGTACTGAGTCCTCTGTTATAAGTGTTGTACCCCAGGGTCAGTGCTGAGTCCTCTGTTATAAGTGGTGTATCCCAGGGTTCAGTGCTGAATCCTCTGTAATAAGTGGTGTACCCCAGGGTTCAGTGCTGAGTCCTATGTTATAAGTGGTGTATCCCAGGGTTCAGTGCTCAGTCCTCTGTTATAAGTGGTGTACCCCAGGGTTCAGTGCTGGGTCCTCTGTTATAAGTGATGTACCCCAGGGTTCAGTGCTGAGTCCTATGTTATAAGTGGTGTATCCCAGGGTTCAGTGCTGGGTCCTCTGTTATAAGTCGTGTACCTCAGGGTTCAGTGCTGAGTCCTATGTTATAAGGGATGTATCCCAGGGTTCAGTTCTGGGTCCTCTGATATAAGTGGTGTACCCCTGGGTTCAGTGCTGAGTCCTATGTTATAAGTGGTGTACCCCAGGGTTCAGTATTGAGTCCTTTGTTATAAGTGGTGCACCCAAGGGTTCAGTACTGGGTCCTCTGTTATAAGTGTTGTACCCCAGGGTTCAGTGCTGAGTCCTCTGTAATAAGTGATGCACCCCAGGGTTCAGTGCTGAGTACTCTGTTATAAGTGGTGTACCCCAGGGTTCAGTGCTGGGTCCTCTGTTATAAGTGTTGTATCCCAGGGTTCAGTGCTGAGTCCTCTGTTATAAGTGATGCACCCCAGGGTTCAGTACTGAGTCCTCTGTTATAAGTGGTGTATCCCAAGGTTCAGTGCTGAGTCCTCTGTTATAAGTGGTGTACCCCAGGGTTCAGTGCTGGGTCCTCTGTTATAAGTGGTGTATCCCAAGGTTCAGTGCTGAGTCCTCTGATATAAGTGGTGTACCCCAGGGTTCTGTGCTGGGTCCTTTGTTATAAGTGGTGTATCCCAGGGTTCAGTTCTGAGTCCTCTGTTATAAGTGGTGTACCCCAGGGTTCTGTGCTGGGTCATTTGTTATTAGTGGTGTATCCCAGGGTTCAGTCCTGAATCCTCTAAGTGATGCACCCCAGGGTTCAGTACTGAGTCCTCTGTTATAAGTGTTGTACCCCAGGGTCAGTGCTGAGTCCTCTGTTATAAGTGGTGTATCCCAAGGTTCAGTGCTGAGTCCTCTGTTATAAGTGGTGTACCCCAGGGTTCAGTACTGAGTCCTCTGTTATAAGTGGTGTATCCCAAGGTTCAGTGCTGAGTCCTTTGTTATAAGTGGTGTATCCCAGGGTTCAGTGCTGAGTACTCTGTTATAAGTGGTGTACCCCAGGGTTCAGTGCTGAGTCCTTTGTTATAAGTGGTGTACCCCAGGGTTCAGTGCTGAGTCCTATGTTATAAGTGGTGTATCCCAAGGTTCAGTGCTGAGTCCTCTGTTATAAGTGGTGTACCCCAGGGTTCAGTGCTGAGTCCTATGTTATAAGTGGTGTACCCCAGGGTTCAGTGCTGGGTCCTCTGTTATAAGTGTTGTATCCCAGGGTTCAGTGCTGAGTCCTCTGTTATAAGTGATGCACCCCAGGGTTCAGTGCTGAGTCCTCTGTTATAAGTGGTGTACCCAAGGGTTCAGTGCTGGGTCCTCTGTTATAAGTGATGCACCTCAGGGTTCAGTGCTGGATCCTCTGTTATAAGTGTTGTACCCCAGGGTTCTGTGCTGGGTCCTCTGTTATAAGTGGTGTACCCCAGGGTTCAGTGCTGAGTCCTCTGTTATAAGTGGTGTACCCCAGCGTTCAGTGCTGAGTCCTCTGTTATAAGTGGTGTATCCCAGGGTTCAGTGTTGAGTCCTATGTTATAAGTGGTGTATCCCAGGGTTCAGTGCTCAGTCCTCTGTTATAAGTGGTGTACCCCAGGGTTCAGTGCTGGGTCCTTTGTTATAAGTGATGTACCCCAGGGTTCAGTGCTGAGTCCTATGTTATAAGTGGTGTATCCCAGGGTTCAGTGCTGGGTCCTCTGTTATAAGTTGTGTACCTCAGGGTTCAGTGCTGAGTCCTATGTTATAAGGGATGTATCCCAGGGTTCAGTGCTGAGTACTCTGTTATAAGTGGTGTACCCCAGGGTTCAGTGCTCAGTCCTTTGTTATAAGTGGTGTATCCCAAGGTTCAGAGCTGAGTCCTCTGTTATAAGTGGTGTACCCCAGGGTTCAGTACTGAGTCCTCTGTTATAAGTGGTGTACCCCAGGGTTCAGTGCTGAGTCCTCTGTTATAAGTGATGCACCCCAGGGTTCAGTGCTGAGTCCTCTGTTATAAGTGGTGTACCCCAGGGTTCTGTGCTGGGTCATTTGTTATTAGTGGTGTATCCCAGGGTTCAGTGCTGAATCCTCTGTTATAAGTGATGCACCCCAGGGTTCAGTACTGAGTCCTCTGTTATAAGTGTTGTACCCCAGGGTCAGTGCTGAGTCCTCTGTTATAAGTGGTGTATCCCAAGGTTCAGTGCTGAGTCCTCTGATATAAGTGGTGTACCCCAGGGTTCAGTACTGAGTCCTCTGTTATAAGTGGTGTACCCCAGGGTTCAGTGCTGAGTCCTTTGTTATAAGTGGTGTACCCCAGGGTTCAGTGCTGAGTCCTTTGTTATAAGTGGTGTATCCCAAGGTTCAGTGCTGAGTCCTCTGTTATAAGTGGTGTACCCCAGGGTTCAGTGCTGAGTCCTCTGTTATAAGTGGTGTACCCCAGGGTTCAGTGCTGGGTCCTCTGTTATAAGTGTTGTATCCCAGGGTTCAGTGCTGAGTCCTTTGTTATAAGTGGTGTATCCCAGGGTTCAGTGCTGAGTACTCTGTTATAAGTGGTGTACCCCAGGGTTCAGTGCTGAGTCCTTTGTTATAAGTGGTGTACCCCAGGGTTCAGTGCTGAGTCCTTTGTTATAAGTGGTGTATCCCAAGGTTCAGTGCTGAGTCCTCTGTTATAAGTGGTGTACCCCAGGGTTCAGTGCTGAGTCCTATGTTATAAGTGGTGTACCCCAGGGTTCAGTGCTGGGTCCTCTGTTATAAGTGTTGTATCCCAGGGTTCAGTGCTGAGTCCTCTGTTATAAGTGATGCACCCCAGGGTTCAGTGCTGAGTCCTCTGTTATAAGTGGTGTACCCAAGGGTTCAGTGCTGGGTCCTCTGTTATAAGTGATGCACCTCAGGGTTCAGTGCTGGATCCTCTGTTATAAGTGTTGTACCCCAGGGTTCTGTGCTGGGTCCTCTGTTATAAGTGGTGTACCCCAGGGTTCAGTGCTGAGTCCTCTGTTATAAGTGGTGTACCCCAGGGTTCAGTGCTGAGTCCTCTGTTATAAGTGGTGTATCCCAGGGTTCAGTGCTGAATCCTCTGTTATAAGTGGTGTACCCCAGGGTTCAGTGCTGAGTCCTATGTTATAAGTGGTGTATCCCAGGGTTCAGTGCTGAGTCCTATGTTATAAGTGGTGTATCCCAGGGTTCAGTGCTCAGTCCTCTGTTATAAGTGGTGTACCCTAGGGTTCAGTGCTGGGTCCTTTGTTATAAGTGATGTACCCCAGGGTTCAGTGCTGAGTCCTATGTTATAAGTGGTGTATCCCAGGGTTCAGTGCTGGGTCCTCTGTTATAAGTTGTGTACCTCAGGGTTCAGTGCTGAGTCCTATGTTATAAGGGATGTATCCCAGGGTTCAGTGCTGAGTACTCTGTTATAAGTGGTGTACCCCAGGGTTCAGTGCTGAGTCCTTTGTTATAAGTGGTGTATCCCAAGGTTCAGAGCTGAGTCCTCTGTTATAAGTGGTGTACCCCAGGGTTCAGTACTGAGTCCTCTGTTATAAGTGGTGTACCCCAGGGTTCAGTGCTGAGTCCTCTGTTATAAGTGATGCACCCCAGGGTTCAGTGCTGAGTCCTCTGTTATAAGTGGTGTACCCCAGGGTTCTGTGCTGGGTCATTTGTTATTAGTGGTGTATCCCAGGGTTCAGTGCTGAATCCTCTGTTATAAGTGATGCACCCCAGGGTTCAGTACTGAGTCCTCTGTTATAAGTGTTGTACCCCAGGGTCAGTGCTGAGTCCTCTGTTATAAGTGGTGTATCCCAAGGTTCAGTGCTGAGTCCTCTGATATAAGTGGTGTACCCCAGGGTTCAGTACTAAGTCCTCTGTTATAAGTGGTGTACCCCAGGGTTCAGTGCTGAGTCCTTTGTTATAAGTGGTGTACCCCAGGGTTCAGTGCTGAGTCCTTTGTTATAAGTGGTGTATCCCAAGGTTCAGTGCTGAGTCCTCTGTTATAAGTGGTGTACCCCAGGGTTCAGTGCTGAGTCCTCTGTTATAAGTGGTGTACCCCAGGGTTCAGTGCTGGGTCCTCTGTTATAAGTGTTGTATCCCAGGGTTCAGTGCTGAGTCCTCTGTTATAAGTGGTGTACCCAAGGGTTCAGTGCTGGGTCTTCTGTTATAAGTGATGCACCCCAGGGTTCAGTGCTGGATCCTCTGTTATAAGTGTTGTACCCCAGGGTTCTGTGCTGGGTCCTCTGTTATAAGTGGTGTATCCCAGGGTTCAGTGCTGAATCCTCTGTTATAAGTGGTGTACCCCAGGGTTCAGTGCTGAGTCCTATGTTATAAGTGGTGTATCCCAGGGTTCAGTGCTGGGTCCTCTGTTATAAGTCGTGTACCTCAGGGTTCAGTGCTGAGTCCTATGTTATAAGGGATGTATCCCAGGGTTCAGTGCTGGGTCCTCTGATATAAGTGGTGTACCCCTGGGTTCAGTGCTGAGTCCTATGTTATAAGTGGTGTACCCCAGGGTTCAGTATTGAGTCCTTTGTTATAAGTGGTGCACCCAAGGGTTCAGTACTGGGTCCTCTGTTATAAGTGTTGTACCCCAGGGTTCAGTGCTGAGTCCTCTGTTATAAGTGGTGTACCCCAGGGTTCTGTGCTGGGTCATTTGTTATTAGTGGTGTATCCCAGGGTTCAGTGCTGAATCCTCTGTTATAAGTGTTGTACCCCAGGGTCAGTGCTGAGTCCTCTGTTATAAGTGGTGTATCCCAAGGTTCAGTGCTGAGTCCTCTGATATAAGTGGTGTACCCCAGGGTTCAGTACTGAGTCCTCTGTTATAAGTGGTGTATCCCAAGGTTCAGTGCTGAGTCCTTTGTTATAAGTGGTGTATCCCAGGGTTCAGTGCTGAGTACTCTGTTATAAGTGGTGTACCCCTGGGTTCAGTGCTGAGTCCTCTGTTATAAGTGGTGTACCCCAGGGTTCAGTGCTGAGTCCTTTGTTATAAGTGGTGTATCCCAAGGTTCAGTGCTGAGTCCTCTGTTATAAGTGGTGTACCCCAGGGTTCAGTGCTGAGTCCTATGTTATAAGTGGTGTACCCCAGGGTTCAGTGCTGGGTCCTCTGTTATAAGTGTTGTATCCCAGGGTTCAGTGCTGAGTCCTCTGTTATAAGTAATGCACCCCAGGGTTCAGTGCTGAGTCCTCTGTTATAAGTGGTGTACCCAAGGGTTCAGTGCTGGGTCCTCTGTTATAAGTGATGCACCCCAGGGTTCAGTGCTGGATCCTCTGTTATAAGTGTTGTACCCCAGGGTTCTGTGCTTGGTCCTCTGTTATAAGAGGTGTACCCCAGGTTTCAGTGCTGAGTCCTCTGTTATAAGTGGTGTATCCCAGGGTTCAGTGCTGAATCCTCTGTAATAAGTGGTGTACCCCAGGGTTCAGTGCTGAGTCCTATGTTATAAGTGGTGTATCCCAGGGTTCAGTGCTCAGTCCTCTGTTATAAGTGGTGTACCCCAGGGTTCAGTGCTGGGTCCTCTGTTATAAGTGATGTACCCCAGGGTTCAGTGCTGAGTCCTATGTTATAAGTGGTGTATCCCAGGGTTCAGTGCTGGGTCCTCTGTTATAAGTCGTGTACCTCAGGGTTCAGTGCTGAGTCCTATGTTATAAGGGATGTATCCCAGGGTTCAGTTCTGGGTCCTCTGATATAAGTGGTGTACCCCTGGGTTCAGTGCTGAGTCCTATGTTATAAGTGGTGTACCCCAGGGTTCAGTATTGAGTCCTTTGTTATAAGTGGTGCACCCAAGGGTTCAGTACTGGGTCCTCTGTTATAAGTGTTGTACCCCAGGGTTCAGTGCTGAGTCCTCTGTAATAAGTGATGCACCCCAGGGTTCAGTGCTGAGTACTCTGTTATAAGTGGTGTACCCCAGGGTTCAGTGCTGGGTCCTCTGTTATAAGTGTTGTATCCCAGGGTTCAGTGCTGAGTCCTCTGTTATAAGTGATGCACCCCAGGGTTCAGTACTGAGTCCTCTGTTATAAGTGGTGTATCCCAAGGTTCAGTGCTGAGTCCTCTGTTATAAGTGGTGTACCCCAGGGTTCAGTGCTGGGTCCTCTGTTATAAGTGGTGTATCCCAAGGTTCAGTGCTGAGTCCTCTGATATAAGTGGTGTACCCCAGGGTTCTGTGCTGGGTCCTTTGTTATAAGTGGTGTATCCCAGGGTTCAGTTCTGAGTCCTCTGTTATAAGTGGTGTACCCCAGGGTTCTGTGCTGGGTCATTTGTTATTAGTGGTGTATCCCAGGGTTCAGTCCTGAATCCTCTAAGTGATGCACCCCAGGGTTCAGTACTGAGTCCTCTGTTATAAGTGTTGTACCCCAGGGTCAGTGCTGAGTCCTCTGTTATAAGTGGTGTATCCCAAGGTTCAGTGCTGAGTCCTCTGTTATAAGTGGTGTACCCCAGGGTTCAGTACTGTGTCCTCTGTTATAAGTGGTGTATCCCAAGGTTCAGTGCTGAGTCCTTTGTTATAAGTGGTGTATCCCAGGGTTCAGTGCTGAGTACTCTGTTATAAGTGGTGTACCCCAGGGTTCAGTGCTGAGTCCTTTGTTATAAGTGGTGTACCCCAGGGTTCAGTGCTGAGTCCTTTGTTATAAGTGGTGTATCCCAAGGTTCAGTGCTGAGTCCTCTGTTATAAGTGGTGTACCCCAGGGTTCAGTGCTGAGTCCTATGTTATAAGTGGTGTACCCCAGGGTTCAGTGCTGGGTCCTCTGTTATAAGTGTTGTATCCCAGGGTTCAGTGCTGAGTCCTCTGTTATAAGTGATGCACCCCAGGGTTCAGTGCTGAGTCCTCTGTTATAAGTGGTGTACCCAAGGGTTCAGTGCTGGGTCCTCTGTTATAAGTGATGCACCTCAGGGTTCAGTGCTGGATCCTCTGTTATAAGTGTTGTACCCCAGGGTTCTGTGCTGGGTCCTCTGTTATAAGTGGTGTACCCCAGGGTTCAGTGCTGAGTCCTCTGTTATAAGTGGTGTACCCCAGCGTTCAGTGCTGAGTCCTCTGTTATAAGTGGTGTATCCCAGGGTTCAGTGTTGAGTCCTATGTTATAAGTGGTGTATCCCAGGGTTCAGTGCTCAGTCCTCTGTTATAAGTGGTGTACCCCAGGGTTCAGTGCTGGGTCCTTTGTTATAAGTGATGTACCCCAGGGTTCAGTGCTGAGTCCTATGTTATAAGTGGTGTATCCCAGGGTTCAGTGCTGGGTCCTCTGTTATAAGTTGTGTACCTCAGGGTTCAGTGCTGAGTCCTATGTTATAAGGGATGTATCCCAGGGTTCAGTGCTGAGTACTCTGTTATAAGTGGTGTACCCCAGGGTTCAGTGCTCAGTCCTTTGTTATAAGTGGTGTATCCCAAGGTTCAGAGCTGAGTCCTCTGTTATAAGTGGTGTACCCCAGGGTTCAGTACTGAGTCCTCTGTTATAAGTGGTGCACCCCAGGGTTCAGTGCTGAGTCCTCTGTTATAAGTGATGCACCCCAGGGTTCAGTGCTGAGTCCTCTGTTATAAGTGGTGTACCCCAGGGTTCTGTGCTGGGTCATTTGTTATTAGTGGTGTATCCCAGGGTTCAGTGCTGAATCCTCTGTTATAAGTGATGCACCCCAGGGTTCAGTACTGAGTCCTCTGTTATAAGTGTTGTACCCCAGGGTCAGTGCTGAGTCCTCTGTTATAAGTGGTGTATCCCAAGGTTCAGTGCTGAGTCCTCTGATATAAGTGGTGTACCCCAGGGTTCAGTACTGAGTCCTCTGTTATAAGTGGTGTACCCCAGGGTTCAGTGCTGAGTCCTTTGTTATAAGTGGTGTACCCCAGGGTTCAGTGCTGAGTCCTTTGTTATAAGTGGTGTATCCCAAGGTTCAGTGCTGAGTCCTCTGTTATAAGTGGTGTACCCCAGGGTTCAGTGCTGAGTCCTCTGTTATAAGTGGTGTACCCCAGGGTTCAGTGCTGGGTCCTCTGTTATAAGTGTTGTATCCCAGGGTTCAGTGCTGAGTCCTTTGTTATAAGTGGTGTATCCCAGGGTTCAGTGCTGAGTACTCTGTTATAAGTGGTGTACCCCAGGGTTCAGTGCTGAGTCCTTTGTTATAAGTGGTGTACCCCAGGGTTCAGTGCTGAGTCCTTTGTTATAAGTGGTGTATCCCAAGGTTCAGTGCTGAGTCCTCTGTTATAAGTGGTGTACCCCAGGGTTCAGTGCTGAGTCCTATGTTATAAGTGGTGTACCCCAGGGTTCAGTGCTGGGTCCTCTGTTATAAGTGTTGTATCCCAGGGTTCAGTGCTGAGTCCTCTGTTATAAGTGATGCACCCCAGGGTTCAGTGCTGAGTCCTCTGTTATAATTGGTGTACCCAAGGGTTCAGTGCTGGGTCCTCTGTTATAAGTGATGCACCTCAGGGTTCAGTGCTGGATCCTCTGTTATAAGTGTTGTACCCCAGGGTTCTGTGCTGGGTCCTCTGTTATAAGTGGTGTACCCCAGGGTTCAGTGCTGAGTCCTCTGTTATAAGTGGTGTACCCCAGGGTTCAGTGCTGAGTCCTCTGTTATAAGTGGTGTATCCCAGGGTTCAGTGCTGAATCCTCTGTTATAAGTGGTGTACCCCAGGGTTCAGTGCTGAGTCCTATGTTATAAGTGGTGTATCCCAGGGTTCAGTGCTGAGTCCTATGTTATAAGTGGTGTATCCCAGGGTTCAGTGCTCAGTCCTCTGTTATAAGTGGTGTACCCTAGGGTTCAGTGCTGGGTCCTTTGTTATAAGTGATGTACCCCAGGGTTCAGTGCTGAGTCCTATGTTATAAGTGGTGTATCCCAGGGTTCAGTGCTGGGTCCTCTGTTATAAGTTGTGTACCTCAGGGTTCAGTGCTGAGTCCTATGTTATAAGGGATGTATCCCAGGGTTCAGTGCTGAGTACTCTGTTATAAGTGGTGTACCCCAGGGTTCAGTGCTGAGTCCTTTGTTATAAGTGGTGTATCCCAAGGTTCAGAGCTGAGTCCTCTGTTATAAGTGGTGTACCCCAGGGTTCAGTACTGAGTCCTCTGTTATAAGTGGTGTACCCCAGGGTTCAGTGCTGAGTCCTCTGTTATAAGTGATGCACCCCAGGGTTCAGTGCTGAGTCCTCTGTTATAAGTGGTGTACCCCAGGGTTCTGTGCTGGGTCATTTGTTATTAGTGGTGTATCCCAGGGTTCAGTGCTGAATCCTCTGTTATAAGTGATGCACCCCAGGGTTCAGTACTGAGTCCTCTGTTATAAGTGTTGTACCCCAGGGTCAGTGCTGAGTCCTCTGTTATAAGTGGTGTATCCCAAGGTTCAGTGCTGAGTCCTCTGATATAAGTGGTGTACCCCAGGGTTCAGTACTAAGTCCTCTGTTATAAGTGGTGTACCCCAGGGTTCAGTGCTGAGTCCTTTGTTATAAGTGGTGTACCCCAGGGTTCAGTGCTGAGTCCTTTGTTATAAGTGGTGTATCCCAAGGTTCAGTGCTGAGTCCTCTGTTATAAGTGGTGTACCCCAGGGTTCAGTGCTGAGTCCTCTGTTATAAGTGGTGTACCCCAGGGTTCAGTGCTGGGTCCTCTGTTATAAGTGTTGTATCCCAGGGTTCAGTGCTGAGTCCTCTGTTATAAGTGGTGTACCCAAGGGTTCAGTGCTGGGTCTTCTGTTATAAGTGATGCACCCCAGGGTTCAGTGCTGGATCCTCTGTTATAAGTGTTGTACCCCAGGGTTCTGTGCTGGGTCCTCTGTTATAAGTGGTGTATCCCAGGGTTCAGTGCTGAATCCTCTGTTATAAGTGGTGTACCCCAGGGTTCAGTGCTGAGTCCTATGTTATAAGTGGTGTATCCCAGGGTTCAGTGCTGGGTCCTCTGTTATAAGTCGTGTACCTCAGAGTTCAGTGCTGAGTCCTATGTTATAAGGGATGTATCCCAGGGTTCAGTGCTGGGTCCTCTGATATAAGTGGTGTACCCCTGGGTTCAGTGCTGAGTCCTATGTTATAAGTGGTGTACCCCAGGGTTCAGTATTGAGTCCTTTGTTATAAGTGGTGCACCCAAGGGTTCAGTACTGGGTCCTCTGTTATAAGTGTTGTACCCCAGGGTTCAGTGCTGAGTCCTCTGTTATAAGTGGTGTACCCCAGGGTTCTGTGCTGGGTCATTTGTTATTAGTGGTGTATCCCAGGGTTCAGTGCTGAATCCTCTGTTATAAGTGTTGTACCCCAGGGTCAGTGCTGAGTCCTCTGTTATAAGTGGTGTATCCCAAGGTTCAGTGCTGAGTCCTCTGATATAAGTGGTGTACCCCAGGGTTCAGTACTGAGTCCTCTGTTATAAGTGGTGTATCCCAAGGTTCAGTGCTGAGTCCTTTGTTATAAGTGGTGTATCCCAGGGTTCAGTGCTGAGTACTCTGTTATAAGTGGTGTACCCCAGGGTTCAGTGCTGAGTCCTCTGTTATAAGTGGTGTACCCCAGGGTTCAGTGCTGAGTCCTTTGTTATAAGTGGTGTATCCCAAGGTTCAGTGCTGAGTCCTCTGTTATAAGTGGTGTACCCCAGGGTTCAGTGCTGAGTCCTATGTTATAAGTGGTGTACCCCAGGGTTCAGTGCTGGGTCCTCTGTTATAAGTGTTGTATCCCAGGGTTCAGTGCTGAGTCCTCTGTTATAAGTAATGCACCCCAGGGTTCAGTGCTGAGTCCTCTGTTATAAGTGGTGTACCCAAGGGTTCAGTGCTGGGTCCTCTGTTATAAGTGATGCACCCCAGGGTTCAGTGCTGGATCCTCTGTTATAAGTGTTGTACCCCAGGGTTCTGTGCTTGGTCCTCTGTTATAAGAGGTGTACCCCAGGTTTCAGTGCTGAGTCCTCTGTTATAAGTGGTGTATCCCAGGGTTCAGTGCTGAATCCTCTGTAATAAGTGGTGTACCCCAGGGTTCAGTGCTGAGTCCTATGTTATAAGTGGTGTATCCCAGGGTTCAGTGCTCAGTCCTCTGTTATAAGTGGTGTACCCCAGGGTTCAGTGCTGGGTCCTCTGTTATAAGTGATGTACCCCAGGGTTCAGTGCTGAGTCCTATGTTATAAGTGGTGTATCCCAGGGTTCAGTGCTGGGTCCTCTGTTATAAGTCGTGTACCTCAGGGTTCAGTGCTGAGTCCTATGTTATAAGGGATGTATCCCAGGGTTCAGTTCTGGGTCCTCTGATATAAGTGGTGTACCCCTGGGTTCAGTGCTGAGTCCTATGTTATAAGTGGTGTACCCCAGGGTTCAGTATTGAGTCCTTTGTTATAAGTGGTGCACCCAAGGGTTCAGTACTGGGTCCTCTGTTATAAGTGTTGTACCCCAGGGTTCAGTGCTGAGTCCTCTGTAATAAGTGATGCACCCCAGGGTTCAGTGCTGAGTACTCTGTTATAAGTGGTGTACCCCAGGGTTCAGTGCTGGGTCCTCTGTTATAAGTGTTGTATCCCAGGGTTCAGTGCTGAGTCCTCTGTTATAAGTGATGCACCCCAGGGTTCAGTACTGAGTCCTCTGTTATAAGTGGTGTATCCCAAGGTTCAGTGCTGAGTCCTCTGTTATAAGTGGTGTACCCCAGGGTTCAGTGCTGGGTCCTCTGTTATAAGTGGTGTATCCCAAGGTTCAGTGCTGAGTCCTCTGATATAAGTGGTGTACCCCAGGGTTCTGTGCTGGGTCCTTTGTTATAAGTGGTGTATCCCAGGGTTCAGTTCTGAGTCCTCTGTTATAAGTGGTGTACCCCAGGGTTCTGTGCTGGGTCATTTGTTATTAGTGGTGTATCCCAGGGTTCAGTCCTGAATCCTCTAAGTGATGCACCCCAGGGTTCAGTACTGAGTCCTCTGTTATAAGTGTTGTACCCCAGGGTCAGTGCTGAGTCCTCTGTTATAAGTGGTGTATCCCAAGGTTCAGTGCTGAGTCCTCTGTTATAAGTGGTGTACCCCAGGGTTCAGTACTGAGTCCTCTGTTATAAGTGGTGTATCCCAAGGTTCAGTGCTGAGTCCTTTGTTATAAGTGGTGTATCCCAGGGTTCAGTGCTGAGTACTCTGTTATAAGTGGTGTACCCCAGGGTTCAGTGCTGAGTCCTTTGTTATAAGTGGTGTACCCCAGGGTTCAGTGCTGAGTCCTTTGTTATAAGTGGTGTATCCCAAGGTTCAGTGCTGAGTCCTCTGTTATAAGTGGTGTACCCCAGGGTTCAGTGCTGAGTCCTATGTTATAAGTGGTGTACCCCAGGGTTCAGTGCTGGGTCCTCTGTTATAAGTGTTGTATCCCAGGGTTCAGTGCTGAGTCCTCTGTTATAAGTGATGCACCCCAGGGTTCAGTGCTGAGTCCTCTGTTATAAGTGGTGTACCCAAGGGTTCAGTGCTGGGTCCTCTGTTATAAGTGATGCACCTCAGGGTTCAGTGCTGGATCCTCTGTTATAAGTGTTGTACCCCAGGGTTCTGTGCTGGGTCCTCTGTTATAAGTGGTGTACCCCAGGGTTCAGTGCTGAGTCCTCTGTTATAAGTGGTGTACCCCAGCGTTCAGTGCTGAGTCCTCTGTTATAAGTGGTGTATCCCAGGGTTCAGTGTTGAGTCCTATGTTATAAGTGGTGTATCCCAGGGTTCAGTGCTCAGTCCTCTGTTATAAGTGGTGTACCCCAGGGTTCAGTGCTGGGTCCTTTGTTATAAGTGATGTACCCCAGGGTTCAGTGCTGAGTCCTATGTTATAAGTGGTGTATCCCAGGGTTCAGTGCTGGGTCCTCTGTTATAAGTTGTGTACCTCAGGGTTCAGTGCTGAGTCCTAT
Source organism: Leptodactylus fallax (assembly GCA_947044405.1). Lineage (NCBI taxonomy): Eukaryota > Metazoa > Chordata > Amphibia > Anura > Leptodactylidae > Leptodactylus > Leptodactylus fallax. Next base: position 5,596,254 of record CAMRHE010000073.1, on the reverse strand, counting down.
GTTATAAGGGATGTATCCCAGGGTTCAGTGCTGAGTACTCTGTTATAAGTGGTGTACCCCAGGGTTCAGTGCTCAGTCCTTTGTTATAAGTGGTGTATCCCAAGGTTCAGAGCTGAGTCCTCTGTTATAAGTGGTGTACCCCAGGGTTCAGTACTGAGTCCTCTGTTATAAGTGGTGCACCCCAGGGTTCAGTGCTGAGTCCTCTGTTATAAGTGATGCACCCCAGGGTTCAGTGCTGAGTCCTCTGTTATAAGTGGTGTACCCCAGGGTTCTGTGCTGGGTCATTTGTTATTAGTGGTGTATCCCAGGGTTCAATGCTGAATCCTCTGTTATAAGTGATGCACCCCAGGGTTCAGTACTGAGTCCTCTGTTATAAGTGTTGTACCCCAGGGTCAGTGCTGAGTCCTCTGTTATAAGTGGTGTATCCCAAGGTTCAGTGCTGAGTCCTCTGATATAAGTGGTGTACCCCAGGGTTCAGTACTGAGTCCTCTGTTATAAGTGGTGTACCCCAGGGTTCAGTGCTGAGTCCTTTGTTATAAGTGGTGTACCCCAGGGTTCAGTGCTGAGTCCTTTGTTATAAGTGGTGTATCCCAAGGTTCAGTGCTGAGTCCTCTGTTATAAGTGGTGTACCCCAGGGTTCAGTGCTGAGTCCTCTGTTATAAGTGGTGTACCCCAGGGTTCAGTGCTGGGTCCTCTGTTATAAGTGTTGTATCCCAGGGTTCAGTGCTGAGTCCTTTGTTATAAGTGGTGTATCCCAGGGTTCAGTGCTGAGTACTCTGTTATAAGTGGTGTACCCCAGGGTTCAGTGCTGAGTCCTTTGTTATAAGTGGTGTACCCCAGGGTTCAGTGCTGAGTCCTTTGTTATAAGTGGTGTATCCCAAGGTTCAGTGCTGAGTCCTCTGTTATAAGTGGTGTACCCCAGGGTTCAGTGCTGAGTCCTATGTTATAAGTGGTGTACCCCAGGGTTCAGTGCTGGGTCCTCTGTTATAAGTGTTGTATCCCAGGGTTCAGTGCTGAGTCCTCTGTTATAAGTGATGCACCCCAGGGTTCAGTGCTGAGTCCTCTGTTATAAGTGGTGTACCCAAGGGTTCAGTGCTGGGTCCTCTGTTATAAGTGATGCACCTCAGGGTTCAGTGCTGGATCCTCTGTTATAAGTGTTGTACCCCAGGGTTCTGTGCTGGGTCCTCTGTTATAAGTGGTGTACCCCAGGGTTCAGTGCTGAGTCCTCTGTTATAAGTGGTGTACCCCAGGGTTCAGTGCTGAGTCCTCTGTTATAAGTGGTGTATCCCAGGGTTCAGTGCTAAATCCTCTGTTATAAGTGGTGTACCCCAGGGTTCAGTGCTGAGTCCTATGTTATAAGTGGTGTATCCCAGGGTTCAGTGCTGAGTCCTATGTTATAAGTGGTGTATCCCAGGGTTCAGTGCTCAGTCCTCTGTTATAAGTGGTGTACCCTAGGGTTCAGTGCTGGGTCCTTTGTTATAAGTGATGTACCCCAGGGTTCAGTGCTGAGTCCTATGTTATAAGTGGTGTATCCCAGGGTTCAGTGCTGGGTCCTCTGTTATAAGTTGTGTACCTCAGGGTTCAGTGCTGAGTCCTATGTTATAAGGGATGTATCCCAGGGTTCAGTGCTGAGTACTCTGTTATAAGTGGTGTACCCCAGGGTTCAGTGCTGAGTCCTTTGTTATAAGTGGTGTATCCCAAGGTTCAGAGCTGAGTCCTCTGTTATAAGTGGTGTACCCCAGGGTTCAGTACTGAGTCCTCTGTTATAAGTGGTGTACCCCAGGGTTCAGTGCTGAGTCCTCTGTTATAAGTGATGCACCCCAGGGTTCAGTGCTGAGTCCTCTGTTATAAGTGGTGTACCCCAGGGTTCTGTGCTGGGTCATTTGTTATTAGTGGTGTATCCCAGGGTTCAGTGCTGAATCCTCTGTTATAAGTGATGCACCCCAGGGTTCAGTACTGAGTCCTCTGTTATAAGTGTTGTACCCCAGGGTCAGTGCTGAGTCCTCTGTTATAAGTGGTGTATCCCAGGGTTCAGTGCTGAATCCTCTGTAATAAGTGGTGTACCCCAGGGTTCAGTGCTGAGTCCTATGTTATAAGTGGTGTATCCCAGGGTTCAGTGCTCAGTCCTCTGTTATAAGTGGTGTACCCCAGGGTTCAGTGCTGGGTCCTCTGTTATAAGTGGTGTACCCCAGGGTTCAGTGCTGAGTCCTATGTTATAAGTGGTGTATCCCAGGGTTCAGTGCTGGGTCCTCTGTTATAAGTCGTGTACCTCAGGGTTCAGTGCTGAGTCCTATGTTATAAGGGATGTATCCCAGGGTTCAGTTCTGGGTCCTCTGATATAAGTGGTGTACCCCTGGGTTCAGTGCTGAGTCCTATGTTATAAGTGGTGTACCCCAGGGTTCAGTATTGAGTCCTTTGTTATAAGTGGTGCACCCAAGGGTTCAGTACTGGGTCCTCTGTTATAAGTGTTGTACCCCAGGGTTCAGTGCTGAGTCCTCTGTTATAAGTGATGCACCCCAGGGTTCAGTGCTGAGTACTCTGTTATAAGTGGTGTACCCCAGGGTTCAGTGCTGGGTCCTCTGTTATAAGTGTTGTATCCCAGGGTTCAGTTTTTTGTGGTGTGGTTGTGCTGGGTCCTCTGTTATAAGTGGTGTACCCCAGGGTTCAGTGCTGGGTCCTCTGTTATAAGTGGTGTACCCCAGGGTTCAGTGCTGGGTCCTCTGTTATAAGTGGTGTATCCCAGGGTTCAGTTTGTTTGGTTGGTTTTTTGGTGTGGTCCGGGTGCGGGGCTGAATCCTCTAAGTGGTGACAGGGTTCAGTCTGAGTCCTCTGTTATAAGTGTTGTACCCCAGGGTCAGTGCTGAGTCCTCTGTTATAAGTGGTGTATCCCAGGGTTCAGTGCTGAGTCCTCTGTTATAAGTGGTGTATCCCAGGGTTCAGTGCTGGGTCCTCTGTTATAAGTTGTGTACCTCAGGGTTCAGTGCTGAGTCCTATGTTATAAGGGATGTATCCCAGGGTTCAGTGCTGGGTCCTCTGTTATAAGTGGTGTACCCTTTTTAAGGTTCAGAGCTGGCTTGTTGTGTTCCCCAGGGTTCAGTCTGAGTCCTCTGTTATAAGTGGTGTACCCCAGGGTTCAGTGCTGAGTCCTCTGTTATAAGTGATGCACCCCAGGGTTCAGTGCTGAGTCCTCTGTTATAAGTGGTGTACCCCAGGGTTCTGTGCTGGGTCATTTGTTATTAGTGGTGTATCCCAGGGTTCAGTGCTGAATCCTCTGTTATAAGTGATGCACCCCAGGGTTCAGTACTGAGTCCTCTGTTATAAGTGTTGTACCCCAGGGTCAGTGCTGAGTCCTCTGTTATAAGTGGTGTATCCCAAGGTTCAGTGCTGAGTCCTCTGATATAAGTGGTGTCCCCAGGGTTCAGTACTGGTCCTCTGTTATAAGTGGTGTACCCCAGGGTTCAGTGCTGAGTCCTTTGTTATAAGTGGTGTACCCCAGGGTTCAGTGCTGAGTCCTTTGTTATAAGTGGTGTATCCCAAGGTTCAGTGCTGAGTCCTCTGTTATAAGTGGTGTACCCCAGGGTTCAGTGCTGAGTCCTCTGTTATAAGTGGTGTACCCCAGGGTTCAGTGCTGGGTCCTCTGTTATAAGTGTTGTATCCCAGGGTTCAGTGCTGAGTCCTTTGTTATAAGTGGTGTTCCCAGGGTTCAGTGCTAAGTCTCTGTTATAAGTGGTGTACCCCAGGGTTCAGTGCTGAGTCCTTTGTTATAAGTGGTGTACCCCAGGGTTCAGTGCTGAGTCCTTTGTTATAAGTGGTGTATCCCAAGGTTCAGTGCTGAGTCCTCTGTTATAAGTGGTGTACCCCAGGGTTCAGTGCTGAGTCCTATGTTATAAGTGGTGTACCCCAGGGTTCAGTGCTGGGTCCTCTGTTATAAGTGTTGTATCCCAGGGTTCAGTGCTGAGTCCTCTGTTATAAGTGATGCACCCCAGGGTTCAGTGCTGAGTCCTCTGTTATAAGTGGTGTACCCAAGGGTTCAGTGCTGGGTCCTCTGTTATAAGTGATGCACCTCAGGGTTCAGTGCTGGATCCTCTGTTATAAGTGTTGTACCCCAGGGTTCTGTGCTGGGTCCTCTGTTATAAGTGGTGTACCCCAGGGTTCAGTGCTGAGTCCTCTGTTTGTGGTCCGTTCAGTGCTGAGTCCTCTGTTATAAGTGGTGTATCCCAGGGTTCAGTGCTGAATCCTCTGTTATAAGTGGTGTACCCCAGGGTTCAGTGCTGAGTCCTATGTTATAAGTGGTGTATCCCAGGGTTCAGTGCTGAGTCCTATGTTATAAGTGGTGTATCCCAGGGTTCAGTGCTCAGTCCTCTGTTATAAGTGGTGTACCCTAGGGTTCAGTGCTGGGTCCTTTGTTATAAGTGATGTACCCCAGGGTTCAGTGCTGAGTCCTATGTTATAAGTGGTGTATCCCAGGGTTCAGTGCTGGGTCCTCTGTTATAAGTTGTGTACCTCAGGGTTCAGTGCTGAGTCCTATGTTATAAGGGATTATCCCAGGGTTCAGTGCTGAGTACTCTGTTATAAGTGGTGTACCCCAGGGTTCAGTGCTGAGTCCTTTGTTATAAGTGGTGTATCCCAGAGGTTCGGCTGAGTCCTCTGTTATAAGTGGTGTACCCCAGGGTTCAGTACTGAGTCCTCTGTTATAAGTGGTGTACCCCAGGGTTCAGTGCTGAGTCCTCTGTTATAAGTGGTGCACCCCAGGGTTCAGTGCTGAGTCCTCTGTTATAAGTGGTGTACCCCAGGGTTCTGTGCTGGGTCATTTGTTATTAGTGGTGTATCCCAGGGTTCAGTGCTGAATCCTCTGTTATAAGTGATGCACCCCAGGGTTCAGTACTGAGTCCTCTGTTATAAGTGTTGTACCCCAGGGTCAGTGCTGAGTCCTCTGTTATAAGTGGTGTATCCCAGGGTTCGTGCTGAATCCTCTGTAATAAGTGGTGTACCCCAGGGTTCATCTGTCCTATGTTATAAGTGGTGTATCCCAGGGTTCAGTGCTCAGTCCTCTGTTATAAGTGGTGTACCCCAGGGTTCACTGCTGGGTCCTCTGTTATAAGTGATGTACCCCAGGGTTCAGTGCTGAGTCCTATGTTATAAGTGGTGTATCCCAGGGTTCAGTGCTGGGTCCTCTGTTATAAGTCGTGTACCTCAGGGTTCAGTGCTGAGTCCTATGTTATAAGGGATGTATCCCAGGGTTCAGTTCTGGGTCCTCTGATATAAGTGGTGTACCCCTGGGTTCAGTGCTGAGTCCTATGTTATAAGTGGTGTACCCCAGGGTTCAGTATTGAGTCCTTTGTTATAAGTGGTGCACCCAAGGGTTCAGTACTGGGTCCTCTGTTATAAGTGTTGTACCCCAGGGTTCAGTGCTGAGTCCTCTGTAATAAGTGATGCACCCCAGGGTTCAGTGCTGAGTACTCTGTTATAAGTGGTGTACCCCAGGGTTCAGTGCTGGGTCCTCTGTTATAAGTGTTGTATCCCAGGGTTCAGTGCTGAGTCCTCTGTTATAAGTGATGCACCCCAGGGTTCAGTACTGAGTCCTCTGTTATAAGTGGTGTATCCCAAGGTGTCAGTGCTGGGTCCTCTGTTATAAGTGGTGTACCCCAGGGTTCAGTGCTGAGTCCTCTGATATAAGTGGTGTACCCCAGGGTTCTGTGCTGGGTCCTTTGTTATAAGTGGTGTATCCCAGGGTTCAGTGCTGAGTCCTATGTTATAAGTGGTGTATCCCAGGGTTCAGTGCTCAGTCCTCTGTTATAAGTGGTGTACCCCAGGGTTCAGTGCTGGGTCCTCTGTTATAAGTGTTGTATCCCAGGGTTCAGTGCTGAGTCCTCTGTTATAAGTGATGCACCCCAGGGTTCAGTACTGAGTCCTCTGTTATAAGTGGTGTATCCCAAGGTTCAGTGCTGAGTCCTCTGTTATAAGTGGTGTACCCCAGGGTTCAGTGCTGGGTCCTCTGTTATAAGTGGTGTATCCCAAGGTTGTGTGGTCTCTGTTAAGGGTGTCCCCAGGGTTCTGTGCTGGGTCCTTTGTTATTATTTTTTTTTCCGGGTTCAGTTCTGAGTCCTCTGTTATAAGTGGTGTACCCCAGGGTTCTGTGCTGGGTCATTTGTTATTAGTGGTGTATCCCCAGGGTTCAGTCCTGAGTCCTCTGTTATAAGTGTTGTACCCCAGGGTCAGTGCTGAGTCCTCTGTTATAAGTGGTGTATCCCAAGGTTCAGTGCTGAGTCCTCTGTTATAAGTGGTGTATCCCAGGGTTCAGTGCTGGGTCCTCTGTTATAAGTTGTGTTCGGGTTCAGTGCTGTCCTTTGGGGTTTTTGGGGTGCCCAGGGTTCAGTGCTGAGTCCTTTGTTATAAGTGGTGTATCCCAGGTTCAGTGCTGAGTCCTCTGTTATAAGTGGTGTACCCCAGGGTTCAGTCTGGTCCTTTTTTTTTAGGTGGTGTACCCCGGGGTTCAGTGCTGAGTCCTCTGTTATGGTGTTCCCCCGGGTTCGTGCTGGTCCTCTGTTTAAGTGGTGTACCCCAGGGTTCTGTGCTGGGTCATTTGTTATTAGTGGTGTATCCCAGGGTTCAGTGCTGAGTCCTCTTTTTTAATTGTTGCCCCCGGGGGTTCGTACTGAGTCCTCTGTTATAAGTGTTGTACCCCAGGGTCAGTGCTGAGTCCTCTGTTATAAGTGGTGTATCCCAAGGTTCAGTGCTGAGTCCTCTGTTATAAGTGGTGTACCCCAGGGTTCAGTACTGAGTCCTCTGTTATAAGTGGTGTACCCCAGGGTTCAGTGCTGAGTCCTTTGTTATAAGTGGTGTACCCCAGGTTCAGTGCTGGTTTTTTTTTTTTAGTGGTGTATCCCGGTTCAGTGCTGAGTCCTCTGTTATAAGTGGTGTACCCCAGGGTTCTTGGTTTTTGTGGGGGGTTAGTGCTGAGTCCTCTGTTATAAGTGGTGTACCCCAGGGTTCTGTGCTGGGTCATTTGTTATTAGTGGTGTATCCCAGGGTTCAGTGCTGAGTCCTCTGTTATAAGTGATGCCCCAGGGTTCGTTGAGTCCTCTGTTATAAGTGGTGTACCCCAGGGTGGGGGGGTCAGTGCTGAGTCCTCTGTTATAAGTGGTGTACCCCAGGGTTCAGTGCTGAGTCCTATGTTATAAGTGGTGTATCCCAGGGTTCAGTGCTGAGTCCTCTGTTATAAGTGGTGTACCCCAGGGTTCAGTGCTGGGTCCTCTGTTATAAGTGATGTACCCCAGGGTTCAGTGCTGAGTCCTATGTTATAAGTGGTGTATCCCAGGGTTCAGTGCTGGGTCCTCTGTTATAAGTCCTGTCCTCGGGGCGGGGGCGGGGCCATGTTTTTAGGGATGTTCCCAGGGTTCAGTTCTGGGTCCTCTGATATAAGTGGTGTACCCCTGGGTTCAGTGCTGAGTCCTATGTTATAAGTGGTGTACCCCAGGGTTCAGTGCCTCTGGGTCCTCTGTTATAAGTGTTGTACCCCAGGGTTCAGTGCTGAGTCCTCTGTTATAAGTGATGCACCCCAGGGTTCAGTGCTGAGTCCTCTGTTATAAGTGGTGTACCCCAGGGTTCAGTGCTGGGTCCTCTGTTATAAGTGTTGTATCCCAGGGTTCAGTGCTGGGTCCTCTGTTATAAGTGATGCACCCCAGGGTTCAGTGCTGGGTCCTCTGTTATAAGTGGTGTACCCCAGGGTTCAGTGCTGAGTCCTCTGTTATAAGTGGTGTACCCCAGGGTTCAGTTGGCTGAGTCCTCTGTTATAAGTGGTGTACCCCAGGGTTCAGGTGCTGAGTCCTCTGTTATAAGTGGTGTATCCCAGGGTTCAGTGCTGAGTCCTATGTTATAAGTGGTGTACCCCAGCTGGTCCTCTGTTTGTGGTGTCCCGGTTCAGTGCTGAGTCCTCTGTTATAAGTGGTGTACCCCAGGGTTCAGTGCTGGGTCCTCTGTTATAGTGGTGTTCCCGGGTTCAGTGCTGAGTCCCTTTTGTGTGGTCCCCGGGCTGTGCTGGTCCTTTGTTATAAGTGGTGTATCCCAGGGTTCAGTGCTCGAGTCCTCTGTTATAAGTGGTGTACCCCAGGGTTCAGTGCTGGGTCCTTTGTTATAAGTGATGTACCCCAGGGTTCAGTGCTGAGTCCTCTGTTATAAGTGGTGTATCCCAGGGTTCAGTGCTGGGTCCTCTGTTATAAGTTGTGTACCTCAGGGTTCAGTGCTGAGTCCTATGTTATAAGGGATGTATCCCAGGGTTCAGTGCTGAGTACTCTGTTATAAGTGGTGTACCCCAGGGTTCAGTGCTCAGTCCTTTGTTATAAGTGGTGTATCCCAAGGTTCAGAGCTGAGTCCTCTGTTATAAGTGGTGTACCCCAGGGTTCAGTACTGAGTCCTCTGTTATAAGTGGTGTACCCCAGGGTTCAGTGCTGAGTCCTCTGTTATAAGTGATGCACCCCAGGGTTCAGTGCTGAGTCCTCTGTTATAAGTGGTGTACCCCAGGGTTCTGTGCTGGGTCATTTGTTATTAGTGGTGTATCCCAGGGTTCAGTGCTGAATCCTCTGTTATAAGTGATGCACCCCAGGGTTCAGTACTGAGTCCTCTGTTATAAGTGTTGTACCCCAGGGTCAGTGCTGAGTCCTCTGTTATAAGTGGTGTATCCCAAGGTTCAGTGCTGAGTCCTCTGATATAAGTGGTGTACCCCAGGGTTCAGTACTGAGTCCTCTGTTATAAGTGGTGTACCCCAGGGTTCAGTGCTGAGTCCTTTGTTATAAGTGGTGTACCCCAGGGTTCAGTGCTGAGTCCTTTGTTATAAGTGGTGTATCCCAAGGTTCAGTGCTGAGTCCTCTGTTATAAGTGGTGTACCCCAGGGTTCAGTGCTGAGTCCTCTGTTATAAGTGGTGTACCCCAGGGTTCAGTGCTGGGTCCTCTGTTATAAGTGTTGTATCCCAGGGTTCAGTGCTGAGTCCTTTGTTATAAGTGGTGTATCCCAGGGTTCAGTGCTGAGTACTCTGTTATAAGTGGTGTACCCCAGGGTTCAGTGCTGAGTCCTTTGTTATAAGTGGTGTACCCCAGGGTTCAGTGCTGAGTCCTTTGTTATAAGTGGTGTATCCCAAGGTTCAGTGCTGAGTCCTCTGTTATAAGTGGTGTACCCCAGGGTTCAGTGCTGAGTCCTATGTTATAAGTGGTGTACCCCAGGGTTCAGTGCTGGGTCCTCTGTTATAAGTGTTGTATCCCAGGGTTCAGTGCTGAGTCCTCTGTTATAAGTGATGCACCCCAGGGTTCAGTGCTGAGTCCTCTGTTATAAGTGGTGTACCCAAGGGTTCAGTGCTGGGTCCTCTGTTATAAGTGATGCACCTCAGGGTTCAGTGCTGGATCCTCTGTTATAAGTGTTGTACCCCAGGGTTCTGTGCTGGGTCCTCTGTTATAAGTGGTGTACCCCAGGGTTCAGTGCTGAGTCCTCTGTTATAAGTGGTGTACCCCAGGGTTCAGTGCTGAGTCCTCTGTTATAAGTGGTGTATCCCAGGGTTCAGTGCTGAATCCTCTGTTATAAGTGGTGTACCCCAGGGTTCAGTGCTGAGTCCTATGTTATAAGTGGTGTATCCCAGGGTTCAGTGCTGAGTCCTATGTTATAAGTGGTGTATCCCAGGGTTCAGTGCTCAGTCCTCTGTTATAAGTGGTGTACCCTAGGGTTCAGTGCTGGGTCCTTTGTTATAAGTGATGTACCCCAGGGTTCAGTGCTGAGTCCTATGTTATAAGTGGTGTATCCCAGGGTTCAGTGCTGGGTCCTCTGTTATAAGTTGTGTACCTCAGGGTTCAGTGCTGAGTCCTATGTTATAAGGGATGTATCCCAGGGTTCAGTGCTGAGTACTCTGTTATAAGTGGTGTACCCCAGGGTTCAGTGCTGAGTCCTTTGTTATAAGTGGTGTATCCCAAGGTTCAGAGCTGAGTCCTCTGTTATAAGTGGTGTACCCCAGGGTTCAGTGCTGAGTCCTCTGTTATAAGTGATGCACCCCAGGGTTCAGTGCTGAGTCCTCTGTTATAAGTGGTGTACCCCAGGGTTCTGTGCTGGGTCATTTGTTATTAGTGGTGTATCCCAGGGTTCAGTGCTGAATCCTCTGTTATAAGTGATGCACCCCAGGGTTCAGTACTGAGTCCTCTGTTATAAGTGTTGTACCCCAGGGTCAGTGCTGAGTCCTCTGTTATAAGTGGTGTATCCCAGGGTTCAGTGCTGAATCCTCTGTAATAAGTGGTGTACCCCAGGGTTCAGTGCTGAGTCCTATGTTATAAGTGGTGTATCCCAGGGTTCAGTGCTCAGTCCTCTGTTATAAGTGGTGTACCCCAGGGTTCAGTGCTGGGTCCTCTGTTATAAGTGATGTACCCCAGGGTTCAGTGCTGAGTCCTATGTTATAAGTGGTGTATCCCAGGGTTCAGTGCTGGGTCCTCTGTTATAAGTCGTGTACCTCAGGGTTCAGTGCTGAGTCCTATGTTATAAGGGATGTATCCCAGGGTTCAGTTCTGGGTCCTCTGATATAAGTGGTGTACCCCTGGGTTCAGTGCTGAGTCCTATGTTATAAGTGGTGTACCCCAGGGTTCAGTATTGAGTCCTTTGTTATAAGTGGTGCACCCAAGGGTTCAGTACTGGGTCCTCTGTTATAAGTGTTGTACCCCAGGGTTCAGTGCTGAGTCCTCTGTAATAAGTGATGCACCCCAGGGTTCAGTGCTGAGTACTCTGTTATAAGTGGTGTACCCCAGGGTTCAGTGCTGGGTCCTCTGTTATAAGTGTTGTATCCCAGGGTTCAGTGCTGAGTCCTCTGTTATAAGTGATGCACCCCAGGGTTCAGTACTGAGTCCTCTGTTATAAGTGGTGTATCCCAAGGTTCAGTGCTGAGTCCTCTGTTATAAGTGGTGTACCCCAGGGTTCAGTGCTGGGTCCTCTGTTATAAGTGGTGTATCCCAAGGTTCAGTGCTGAGTCCTCTGATATAAGTGGTGTACCCCAGGGTTCTGTGCTGGGTCCTTTGTTATAAGTGGTGTATCCCAGGGTTCAGTTCTGAGTCCTCTGTTATAAGTGGTGTACCCCAGGGTTCTGTGCTGGGTCATTTGTTATTAGTGGTGTATCCCAGGGTTCAGTCCTGAATCCTCTGAAGTGATGCACCCCAGGGTTCAGTACTGAGTCCTCTGTTATAAGTGTTGTACCCCAGGGTCAGTGCTGAGTCCTCTGTTATAAGTGGTGTATCCCAAGGTTCAGTGCTGGCCTGGGGTTGAGTCCTCTGTTATAAGTGGTGTACCCCAGGGTTCAGTACTGAGTCCTCTGTTATAAGTGGTGTATCCCAAGGTTCAGTGCTGAGTCCTTTGTTATAAGTGGTGTATCCCAGGGTTCAGTGCTGAGTACTCTGTTATAAGTGGTGTACCCCAGGGTTCAGTGCTGAGTCCTTTGTTATAAGTGGTGTACCCCAGGGTTCAGTGCTGAGTCCTTTGTTATAAGTGGTGTATCCCAAGGTTCAGTGCTGAGTCCTCTGTTATAAGTGGTTTACCCCAGGGTTCAGTGCTGAGTCCTATGTTATAAGTGGTGTACCCCAGGGTTCAGTGCTGGGTCCTCTGTTATAAGTGTTGTATCCCAGGGTTCAGTGCTGAGTCCTCTGTTATAAGTGATGCACCCCAGGGTTCAGTGCTGAGTCCTCTGTTATAAGTGGTGTACCCAAGGGTTCAGTGCTGGGTCCTCTGTTATAAGTGATGCACCTCAGGGTTCAGTGCTGGATCCTCTGTTATAAGTGTTGTACCCCAGGGTTCTGTGCTGGGTCCTCTGTTATAAGTGGTGTACCCCAGGGTTCAGTGCTGAGTCCTCTGTTATAAGTGGTGTACCCCAGCGTTCAGTGCTGAGTCCTCTGTTATAAGTGGTGTATCCCAGGGTTCAGTGTTGAGTCCTATGTTATAAGTGGTGTATCCCAGGGTTCAGTGCTCAGTCCTCTGTTATAAGTGGTGTACCCCAGGGTTCAGTGCTGGGTCCTTTGTTATAAGTGATGTACCCCAGGGTTCAGTGCTGAGTCCTATGTTATAAGTGGTGTATCCCAGGGTTCAGTGCTGGGTCCTCTGTTATAAGTTGTGTACCTCAGGGTTCAGTGCTGAGTCCTATGTTATAAGGGATGTATCCCAGGGTTCAGTGCTGAGTACTCTGTTATAAGTGGTGTACCCCAGGGTTCAGTGCTCAGTCCTTTGTTATAAGTGGTGTATCCCAAGGTTCAGAGCTGAGTCCTCTGTTATAAGTGGTGTACCCCAGGGTTCAGTACTGAGTCCTCTGTTATAAGTGGTGTACCCCAGGGTTCAGTGCTGAGTCCTCTGTTATAAGTGATGCACCCCAGGGTTCAGTGCTGAGTCCTCTGTTATAAGTGGTGTACCCCAGGGTTCTGTGCTGGGTCATTTGTTATTAGTGGTGTATCCCAGGGTTCAGTGCTGAATCCTCTGTTATAAGTGATGCACCCCAGGGTTCAGTACTGAGTCCTCTGTTATAAGTGTTGTACCCCAGGGTCAGTGCTGAGTCCTCTGTTATAAGTGGTGTATCCCAAGGTTCAGTGCTGAGTCCTCTGATATAAGTGGTGTACCCTGGGGGGGGGGGGGGGGGTTGGTGGTGTGGGGCCCAGGGTTCAGTACTGAGTCCTCTGTTATAAGTGGTGTACCCCAGGGTTCAGTGCTGAGTCCTTTGTTATAAGTGGTGTACCCCAGGGTTCAGTGCTGAGTCCTCTGTTATAAGTGGTGTATCCCAAGGTTCAGTGCTGAGTCCTCTGTTATAAGTGGTGTACCCCAGGGTTCAGTGCTGAGTCCTCTGTTATAAGTGGTGTACCCCAGGGTTCAGTGCTGGGTCCTCTGTTATAAGTGTTGTATCCCAGGGTTCAGTGCTGAGTCCTTTGTTATAAGTGGTGTATCCCAGGGTTCAGTGCTGAGTACTCTGTTATAAGTGGTGTACCCCAGGGTTCAGTGCTGAGTCCTTTGTTATAAGTGGTGTACCCCAGGGTTCAGTGCTGAGTCCTTTGTTATAAGTGGTGTATCCCAAGGTTCAGTGCTGAGTCTGCCTCTGTTATAAGTGGTGTACCCCAGGGTTCAGTGCTGAGTCCTATGTTATAAGTGGTGTACCCCAGGGTTCAGTGCTGGGTCCTCTGTTATAAGTGTTGTATCCCAGGGTTCAGTGCTGAGTCCTCTGTTATAAGTGATGCACCCCAGGGTTCAGTGCTGAGTCCTCTGTTATAAGTGGTGTACCCAAGGGTTCAGTGCTGGGTCCTCTGTTATAAGTGATGCACCTCAGGGTTCAGTGCTGGATCCTCTGTTATAAGTGTTGTACCCCAGGGTTCTGTGCTGGGTCCTCTGTTATAAGTGGTGTACCCCAGGGTTCAGTGCTGAGTCCTCTGTTATAAGTGGTGTACCCCAGGGGGGGGGGTTCAGTGCTGAGTCCTCTGTTATAAGTGGTGTATCCCAGGGTTCAGTGCTGAATCCTCTGTTATAAGTGGTGTACCCCAGGGTTCAGTGCTGAGTCCTATGTTATAAGTGGTGTATCCCAGGGTTCAGTGCTGAGTCCTATGTTATAAGTGGTGTATCCCAGGGTTCAGTGCTCAGTCCTCTGTTATAAGTGGTGTACCCTAGGGTTCAGTGCTGGGTCCTTTGTTATAAGTGATGTACCCCAGGGTTCAGTGCTGAGTCCTATGTTATAAGTGGTGTATCCCAGGGTTCAGTGCTGGGTCCTCTGTTATAAGTTGTGTACCTCAGGGTTCAGTGCTGAGTCCTATGTTATAAGGGATGTATCCCAGGGTTCAGTGCTGAGTACTCTGTTATAAGTGGTGTACCCCAGGGTTCAGTGCTGAGTCCTTTGTTATAAGTGGTGTATCCCAAGGTTCAGAGCTGAGTCCTCTGTTATAAGTGGTGTACCCCAGGGTTCAGTACTGAGTCCTCTGTTATAAGTGGTGTACCCCAGGGTTCAGTGCTGAGTCCTCTGTTATAAGTGATGCACCCCAGGGTTCAGTGCTGAGTCCTCTGTTATAAGTGGTGTACCCCAGGGTTCTGTGCTGGGTCATTTGTTATTAGTGGTGTATCCCAGGGTTCAGTGCTGAATCCTCTGTTATAAGTGATGCACCCCAGGGTTCAGTACTGAGTCCTCTGTTATAAGTGTTGTACCCCAGGGTCAGTGCTGAGTCCTCTGTTATAAGTGGTGTATCCCAAGGTTCAGTGCTGAGTCCTCTGATATAAGTGGTGTACCCCAGGGTTCAGTACTAAGTCCTCTGTTATAAGTGGTGTACCCCAGGGTTCAGTGCTGAGTCCTTTGTTATAAGTGGTGTACCCCAGGGTTCAGTGCTGAGTCCTTTGTTATAAGTGGTGTATCCCAAGGTTCAGTGCTGAGTCCTCTGTTATAAGTGGTGTACCCCAGGGTTCAGTGCTGAGTCCTCTGTTATAAGTGGTGTACCCCAGGGTTCAGTGCTGGGTCCTCTGTTATAAGTGTTGTATCCCAGGGTTCAGTGCTGTGTCCTCTGTTATAAGTGGTGTACCCCAGGGTCAGTGCTGGTGGGGTGGGAGGGTTCAGTGCTGGGTCTTCTGTTATAAGTGATGCACCCCAGGGTTCAGTGCTGGATCCTCTGTTATAAGTGTTGTACCCCAGGGTTCTGTGCTGGGTCCTCTGTTATAAGTGGTGTATCCCAGGGTTCAGTGCTGAATCCTCTGTTATAAGTGGTGTACCCCAGGGTTCAGTGCTGAGTCCTATGTTATAAGTGGTGTATCCCAGGGTTCAGTGCTGGGTCCTCTGTTATAAGTGGTGTACCTCAGGGTTCAGTGCTGAGTCCTATGTTATAAGGGATGTATCCCAGGGTTCAGTGCTGGGTCCTCTGATATAAGTGGTGTACCCCTGGGTTCAGTGCTGAGTCCTATGTTATAAGTGGTGTACCCCAGGGTTCAGTATTGAGTCCTTTGTTATAAGTGGTGCACCCAAGGGTTCAGTACTGGGTCCTCTGTTATAAGTGTTGTACCCCAGGGTTCAGTGCTGAGTCCTCTGTAATAAGTGATGCACCCCAGTGTTCAGTGCTGAGTACTCTGTTATAAGTGGTGTACCCCAGGGTTCAGTGCTGAGTCCTATGTTATAAGTGGTGTACCCCATGGTTCAGTGCTGGGTCCTCTGTTATAAGTGTTGTATCCCAGGGTTCAGTGCTGAGTCCTCTGTGATAAGTGATGCACCCCAGGGTTCAGTGCTGAGTACTCTGTTATAAGTTGTGTACCTCAGGGTTCAGTGCTGAGTCCTATGTTATAAGTGGTGCATCCCAGGGTTCAGTGCTGAATCCTCTGTTATAAGTGGTGTACCCCAGGGTTCAGTACTGAGTCCTCTGTTATAAGTGGTATATCCCAAGGTTCAGTGCTGAGTCCTCTGTTATAAGTGTTGTACCCCAGGGTCAGTGCTGAGTCCTCTGTTATAAGTGGTGTACCCCAGGGTTCAGTACTGAGTCCTCTGTTATAAGTGGTATATCCCAAGGTTCAGTGCTGAGTCCTCTGTTATAAGTGGTGTACCCCAGGGTTCAGTGCTGAGTCCTATGTTATAAGTGGTGTACCCCATGGTTCAGTGCTGGGTCCTCTGTTATAAGTGTTGTATCCCAGTGTTCAGTGCTGAGTCCTCTGTTATAAGTGATGCACCCCAGGGTTCAGTGCTGAGTACTCTGTTATAAGTCGTGTACCTCAGGGTTCAGTGCTGAGTCCTATGTTATAAGTGGTGCATCCCAGGGTTCAGTGCTGAATCCTCTGTTATAAGTGGTGTACCCCAGGGTTCAGTACTGAGTCCTCTGTTATAAGTGGTATATCCCAAGGTTCAGTGCTGAGTCCTCTGTTATAAGTGTTGTACCCCAGGGTCAGTGCTGAGTCCTCTGTTATAAGTGGTGTACCCCAGGGTTCAGTACTGAGTCCTCTGTTATAAGTGGTATATCCCAAGGTTCAGTGCTGAGTCCTCTGTTATAAGTGGTGTACCCCAGGGTTCAGTACTGAGTCCTCTGTTATAAGTGGTGTATCCCAAGGTTCAGTGCTGAGTCCTCTGTTATAAGTGGTGTACCCCAGGGTTCAGTGCTGGGTCCTCTGATATAAGTGGTGTACCCCAGGGTTCTGTGTTGGGTCCTTTGTTATAAGTGGTGTATCCCAGGGTTCAGTGCTGAGTACTCTGTTATAAGTGGTGTACCCCAGGGTTCAGTGCTGAGTCCTCTGTTATAAGTGGTGTACCCCAGGGTCAGTGCTGAGTCCTCTGTTATAAGTGGTGTACCCCAGGGTTCTGTGCTGGGTCCTTTGTTATAAGTGATGTATCTCAGGGTTCAGTGCTGAGTCCTCTGTTATAAGTGTTGTACCCCAGGGTTCAGTGCTGAGTCCTCTGTTATAAGTGGTGTATCCCAGGGTTCAGTGCTGAGTACTCTGTTATAAGTGTTGTACCCCAGGGTTCAGTGCTGGGTCATCTGTTATAAGTGATGTACCCCAGGGTTCAGTGCTGAGTCCTATGTTATAAGTGGTGTATCCCAGGGTTCAGTGCTGGGTCCTCTGTTATAAGTCGTGTACCTCAGGGTTCAGTGCTGAGTCCTATGTTATAAGTGATGTATCCCAGGGTTCAGTGCTGGGTCCTCTGATATAAGTGATGTAGCCCTGGGTTCAGTGCTGAGTCCTCTGTTATAAGTGGTGTACCCCAGGGTTCTGTGCTGAGTACTCTGTTATAAGTGGTGTACCCCAGGGTTCAGTGCTGAGTCCTATGTTATAAGTGTTGTATCCCAGGGTTCAGTGCTGAGTCCTCTGTTATAAGTGTTGTATCCCAGGGTTCAGTGCTGAGTCCTCTGTTATAAGTGATGTACCCCAGGGTTCAGTGCTGGGTCCTCTGTTATAAGTGTTGTATCCCAGGGTTCAGTGCTGAGTCCTCTGTTATAAGTGATGCACCCCAGGGTTCAGTGCTGAGTACTCTGTTATAAGTCGTGTACCTCAGGGTTCAGTGCTGAGTCCTATGTTATAAGTGATGTATCCCAGGGTTCAGTACTGGGTCCTCTGTTATAAGTGGTGTACCCCAGGGTTCAGTGCTGGGTCCTCTGTTATAAGTGGTGTACCCCAGGGTTCAGTGCTGAGTCCTCTGTTATAAGTGACGCGCCCCAGGGTTCAGTGCTGAGTACTCTGTTATAAGTGGTGTACCCCAGGGTTCAGTGCTGAGTCCTATGTTATAAGTGGTGTACCCCAGGGTTCAGTGCTGGGTCCTCTGTTATAAGTGGTGTACCCCAGGGTTCAGTGCTGAGTCCTCTGTTATAAGTGGTGCACCCCAGGGTTCAGTGCTGAGTACTCTGTTATAAGTGATGCACCCCAGGGTTCAGTGCTGAGTACTCTGTTATAAGTGGTGTACCCCAGAGTTCAGTGCTGAGTCCTCTGTTATAAATGGTGTACCCCAGGGTTTAGTGCTGGGTCCTCTGATATAAGTGGTGTACCCCAGGGTTCAGTGCTGAGTCCTATGTTGTAAATGGTGTACCCATGGGTTCTGTGATGGGTCCTTTGTTATGTGTTGTACCCCAGGGTTCAGTGCTGTGTCCTCTGTTATTTAGCTTATTTATTAATGATATAGAAGATGGTATTAATAGCGCTGTCTCTATTTTTGCAGAAGATACCAAGCTAGACAGACTGAGTGTTTGGGCATCCACAACGCGGTTCAATGTGGATAAATGTAAAGTTATATATCTGGGTAACAATTATCCGCATGTGACATATGTCCTAGGGTGAATAAAGCTGGGAGAGTCACTGGTGGAGAAGGACCTTGGTGTACTTGTAGATAATACATTAAATCATAGCACACAATGTCAGTCAGCTGCTTCTAAGGCCAGCAGGATATTGTCATGTATTATAAGGGGTATGGACTCACAGTACAGGGATATAATATTACCACTTTATAAGTCATTGGTGTAACCCCATCTGGATTATGCAGTTTAGTTCTGGGCACCAGTTCATAGAAAGGATGTCCTAGAATTGGAAAAGGTTCAACAGTTCAACCACAAAACTGATAAGGGGCTTGGAGGTCCTCAGTTATGAGGAGAGACTAAAGGCGTTAAATCTGTTTACTCTGGAGAAGAGGTGTTTAAGAGGAGACATGATAAACCTGTATAAATCTATAAATGACCCATACAAGAAATATGGGGAAAAGCTGTTCCATGTGAAATCCTCAAAAGACAAAAGGGCACTTCTCTGTCTCTCTCACAGCAGTCACAGCTGACAGCTTCAAAAAGGATTAGATGCCTTTTTAGAGCAAAATAGCATTGATGGTTATGGAAATGTATAGACTACATGACGTTTCCCATCCCCTTGTTGAACCTGATAGACATATGTCTTTTTTCAATCATACTAACTATGGCTGGTCATTTTTACAGAAAAATAAAAATAAAAGGGACAAAAATGGAAATACTGCATAAACAACATAGCTTTCCTCAAACGTTTCTATCATAAATTTGATCATAGAAGAAGGAAGATGTGACAAGGTCATATATTCTAGGACTAGGTAGAGATTCTTGCGATTGAGCCTCCACTGATATCAGGTTTCCTGTAGATGGACAATGCATTTTAATAGCTAGATAAAGACCCTATGAAAGGTTGAAATGTTGCGGCATGCTTTTGAGTAATTCATTCAGTCTGAATGGCTATGGTTTTTACATTTTTTATTGCAAAAGCAAGAAAACCAGTTTAAACTAAGAATACAATCCATGCGAATCCGTAAGAAAAAATTCAGTGTATTTCTTTTGCAATAAAATGTAAACAATTGTGTGAACACACACTTACCATATGCCTTTATTCACTATGTTCCCCTCATGTCCAATAATAAGGATTTTATGGGATATGTATACAATCTCTAGCTTGCTCTCAAAAAGGTATTGGTTGCACTGTGAACATATTCTGCTTACTTAGCAATCCCCCTGAGAAGTGCTTGAAATGACATACTGTGAACACATTTCACACAAAATGTGACAGAAAAAAACTCTGCATGTCTGTGTATGAAATCAGATTCATATGGAGGTGCAGTAAGACCACATACACTTTTTATGAGCGCTGTATTCCACCTCTGTACAACTGGATGATTGATAATACGGCCATGTGCCTGAGGCATGATACATTGTAATACTCCTTCATTAAACCTCCTTAAATTTGCTGCAGCCTGTCTAGTGATCCATCCAAGTGCATATGATGTCATCGGTTTGCTGTTTTATAGGGCCTGGAATCATTGAGAGGGTTGGCTAGTGGCTTGTTTACCTGCATAACCTTATGTAATTCCTCCACATCTTGTACAGTTCAATGTTTCTCCAGCAAAAAACTTTAGAAAGGTGATTGACTGATGAAGGATTCTACATTCTCCTATCAATTGATTCTCCGACAAGAGAATCACATTAATTCTCTGACAACCTCTGGAGAAATGACTGTATCATTTCTCATTAGGACTAAGAAAAGCCAAAATAAGAAAATTTTTACTGGATTGTGCTCAACATTAAAAGAATTTTTAGGACCAAAAGGTGTCAATTAAGCCAGCTGCATTTTTCTAAATAAGGGGTTGGTCCCTGAAATGTGTAACAGAGTGTCTGAAATAAATGCTGTTTTATTAAGACTGGCATTGTAACGTCTCTCCCCCCCTGTCCGGGCCCCCCCCCCCCCCCCCCCCCCCCCCCGGGGGGGGGGGGTTTGTTTTTTTTTTTTGGGTGGGGTTTTTTTTGCTCAGTCTAAACACTGTCAAGATCCCTTTAATCACGTTGCAAGTGGGTTCTGCACATTTGTAAGAGACAGCCAATGTTGTCCTAAGCTTCATTTGTCTGTATAAACTGTTAATGTTGAATGTATTTCTGTGATTCTGTTCCTTTAAGACAGCAGCCATTGTAATTGTGACATGATGCTGGAGTGACTCCCCCCCCCTTTTATGTCAGCTTGCCTGTTCTGCAGACAGAATGTGAGCAGAGAAGCAGGAAGTGACGAGACAAAGAGCAGCAGCCATCTTAGCAAGTGTTGTATTGAACTGGTGTGGAGATTTTTCTGTACAGCTAAGCTGTATCTTGGTCCAGAGACAAACAGAGTGTAAAGAGACAACAGGACTAGTGAGTCCACGTGAAAGGAACTGTGCTCAGTGGCTGATCAGTGAGACTGACATTGTGACTGTGTATATGGATACCACAGATAGAGACTCGCAGTGCTGTTGATGTACTGGACAGCACCTGCTAAACCCCGGCTTACATCCCAGCTCAGTGTATGGATTCGGCAGGACTGTCAGTGTGCTGAGTGGAATCTGCTGTTGGATTACATTGCATTCATTGGGTTTCCCTGTTAAAGAGGACTTCATTTCTCCCAAGATCCTGATAACAGTGAGGAGAGGACGTTTCACTATAAAAGAAAGGACCGACTTTGGGCCCCACCGCGCGCTTCTACAGACTGTAAGCGGTCCACCTGGACCACTGGGGAAAAGGGGGTGCACCCAAATGTGATGTCAGGGTCAGTTAGGGATAGTTTTGAGTATATTGTTCATTCAGTGTCCATACTGCAGAATTGGACAGAGTAAAAGTAGAAACCATTGCAGAATTTGCCTTGAAATTGTTCATGCTATATTGTATATTTTGCTTGTCTTTATCCCTGTCATTTTACCTTCAAATAGCCTTTATTAACTTATAGTAAATATATATTCTTTTCTTGAACTACCGCGTGTGCGTTCATTTCTGGTTGCGGAGACCAAACCACCTGCCTTGCTCTCGGTTCACAAATTGGCGTAGTCGGCAGGATCCGCTTACCAGAATGGACGGTGACGCACCCGTTCGGGAGAATGGTGCTGGAGGAAGAATGCCAGCAGGGGCTATAATGAGTCAGTTAGCTAAATTTGATGGCAATAATATGTCAGTGAGTATGTGGGTGGAACAGATACGAATGATACAGCGAATGTACCAGACCGCACCAGAAGTACTAGTAGAGCTAGCAATATTGACATTACAAGGGGATGCTAAGACCACGGTGATATTGAGGCCATTTGAACAAAGGCAGACATTTGAGCAAGTAGTCCAGATTCTAGAAACCATTTATGGAGAAACTGCATTGCTGGGGTCTCTGCAGGCTCGGTTCTTCCAGAGGGTACAACAGGAGAATGAAAGCCTTCCCCAATATGCAAATGCCCTACAAGAACTGCTCCGAGATATTCAAGTGAAGGAAAGAGGGGGCTCGCCAGCCTTCTGTAACCCTGATCGGACTCTCCGTGACCAGTTTGTCCTGGGGATACGTGACGGCAGTTTAACTGTGACTATGCAGGATTTTATACGACGAGAGACTGATGCTAAATTCCATGATGTACAGGTAGAGGCCATCTCCCGTGCCAATAGTATGTTCCCGAAGCCCCAGACCGCAGTTGGAGTTACTTTGTCACAGGGGGCTAGTTCTGGCTCAGAGACAGTAGAAAAGGGGACGGTTAAAGAAATTCTCACAGTAATGCAGAAACTGCAAGAGCAAATGGAACACTTGCACACCCGTTGTGATGAACATTCTATGAAAATTGCAGACTTCCAGAAAACTGGAGGTGAAAGGGTGAGCCGTCCATACCCAGAAAATCAGAATCACCCACCACCCCGCTGGAGGGATGAGGATAGGACCTACCGAAGGGGTCCAAATCAGTTAATGCAGTGCTCAGGAGAAATCGAAGGGGCTTACCGAAGGGGCCCAAACAGATGGCCAGAACGACGGGAGATACGCTGCTGGGAGTGTGGACGGATGGGCCACGTTGCTGCTAGATGTCCAGAGCAGCGACAAACTTATGAGAGACCGCCGTTAAACTGAAGTCCCCTGCTGCTGTAGGGCGTGTAGTAGGGGAGACTGACAAGGAGACTATGTGGGGAGAATGCCCTAATGATGACCTGATCGCTGCAAGTCCTGTTATACAGGTGGAAATGGAGGGTATTCCGGTTACCGGGATGATTGACACGGGTTCCCAAGTAACGACCTTGAGTAGAGACTGTTATGAACGGTACTTCCAGCAACATGTGAAATATGATCCCCATACATTCGTACGAGTGGTCGCAGCTAACCAGTTACCAGTTCCAGTCGTGGGAGTGGCCTGGATGAATGTCCGGGTATGTGGCCAAGATCTGGGTAGGAAAGGCATTGTGGTGGTACAGGAGTCACATGAAGTAAAGGTCCCTGTCATTTTGGGGATGAATGTGTTAAAAGAATTAGATCAGATCCTCTTTGAAAAGAAAGGTCACGGTTATTGGAAAGAAACCACCACCCATCGGCCTACTCAAACAGCTTTCCAGCGGCTGATCCGGACATGTGGCTTACAGAAAAGTTCGGATGCGCAGCGTCCTCTGGCTCGAATTTCAGTTCCTTTGCATACAAAAGTTACACTGCCACCCAGTCGGGAGACAATAGTGTCTATGCCCATAGGCACCTGTCGGAAACTAGAGGGCATAGCTGTGTTGGTAGAACCACTGCAGGCAGCCGAAGGAGGTGTTGATCCGCTAGTGGCCCGTTCCTTGGCAATAGTTCGCAATGGAAGAGTACCACTTCGATGTGTAAACACTCAGGACCAGAGTGTGGACCTGACCCCAGGGAGGCAGCTGGCTAACATCTATGTGACTCCGGAGGAAGTAAGGAAAGTAACTCCAATGCAGCTGAAGCCGACTGAAAGGGATGAGTGGAACGTAACTGTGTCCATGGGAGAAGATGAGGAACCCACCTCTGAATGGAATGGCCGTGCAATACGAGAACAGATGAAGATGGATGCAAGTTCATGTTCTCTGGAATGTGTGCAGAAGGTAGATGAACTGTTGTGGGAGAACCGAGCCGCCTTTTCACGGTATGCTGAAGATTTTGGATGTACCACAGGGATCTACCATGAGATTCCCACAGGAGACACCCCTCCAATTAGAGAGCGCTACCGACAAATTCCTCCACAGTTGTATCAGGAAGTAAAAGAACTGTTAGCTAAGATGCTACAGGGTGGGATCATCCAAGAAAGCCAGAGTCCCTGGGCAGCTCCTGTGGTGTTAGTAAGAAAAAAAGATGGGTCCATCCGATTTTGCGTAGACTATCGGAAGTTAAACGCTTGCACCGTACGAGATTCCTACCCCTTGCCACGGATTGAGGAGTCCCTCTCAGCGCTGGGGAGAGCCCGGTACTTCTCCTCACTAGATCTGGCTAGTGGGTATTGGCAGGTGCCGATGGCCACAAAAGACAAGGAGAAGACGGCATTCATCTTGCCCATGGGACTATACGAATTTAACCGGATGCCCTTCGGGTTGACAAATGCACCCGGAACGTTTCAGCGGTTGATGGAGAAATGTCTCGGTGACTTCAACGTTGAGTTCACTCTCATCTACTTGGATGACATTATAGTGTATTCTGCGACCTTTGAAGACCATCTCCACCAGTTGGGGCAAGTATTTCGAAGATTGCGGGAACATGGGCTCAAATTGAAACCCAGTAAATGTCGGTTGTTCCAATCTGAAATTGATTACTTGGGTCACCGCGTATCAGGAGAAGGGGTGAGACCATCAAGAGACAAGATAGCGGCTGTTCAAGATTGGCCAATACCGACTACCCTGCGAGAAGTGAGGGCGTTCCTTGGAGTAGCCGGTTACTATCGACGGTTTATTAAGGATTTCGCCAAGGTAGCAGCACCACTTAATGCTCTCCTACGAGGCACATCCGGTGGTCCAAAGAACCGGTCCGTGAAGTGGGGACCTGAATAGGAACAAGCCTTCCAGGCATTAAAGGATGCACTGACAACAGCCCCAATCTTGGCATATGCTGATTACCACTTGCCGTTCCAGCTGTATACGGATGCAAGCCTGTATGGTCTTGAAGCAGTGCTTTCCCAGCTTCAGGATGGCCAAGAGAGGGTCATAGCGTACGGCAGCCGGTCTTTGAGAGATTCTGAAAGAAACCCCGAGAATTATAGTTCATTTAAGTTGGAGCTGTTGGCACTGGTATGGGCCATGACCGAGAAATTCTCTGAATATTTGACCGGTGCTGAAGTTTTAGTACTGACTGACAACAACCCACTAGCTCACCTGGAAAATGCCAAGCTCGGGGCGTTAGAGCAGAGGTGGATAGCCCGAATGACTAAGTTCAATTACCGCATTAAGTATCGGTCCAAGACAGAGAACCAGAATGCTGACGGGCTTTCTAGGGTAACCGCCCAGACCCCCACAGTAGACGTGGATCATGAGTTGGAGCATGTGGAGGTGCCCGACTTCAGCAGATTTTCACAGGCCTTGGCCGCCGCTAATCAGTTTGAGTTGGAGGGGACTGAAACGGCTCCTTTCTTTGGTCCCTCACGACAGGAATGGGCACAGATACAACAGACCCATGAGGGGCTGGCACAGATGATCAAGTGTGTTGAGAAAGGCCAGAAGCCCTGTAGAGAGGAAAGAGAACGACTGACACGTGAGATATTATCTGTTCTGAGTCAGTGGGAAAAGTTGGAGATGAAAAATGGAGTGCTATGCCGAAAGGTCTATTTACCTTCTGAGATCGACATTCGATACCAAATTGTGGTGCCTAGTGAACTGGCTCGCTCGTTGGCAGTTGAGGCTCATAATAAGAATGGACATTTTGGTCATGAGAAGACCTTTCGTTGGTTACAGCGACTGATTTACTGCCCTGGTCTTCGTCAAATGGTCGAAGAAGTATGCCGCAGCTGTCGAACTTGTGAGATCCATAAGGCAATAGAACAGAGAGCTCCCCTGCAAACCATCGTGACCCAGGAACCTTTAGAAATCGTCATGATAGACTATCTAATGGTGGGCCCATCCAATAGCGGACACCAGTATTGCCTCGTAATGGTGGATCACTTCACCAAATTTGCGGTGGTAACCGCCACCAAGGACCAGACAGCTGAGTCAGCAGCTCGTGCTCTGTGCCAAGATTTCATTCGAGTATATGGGTGCCCTAAACGCATCCACTCCGACCAGGGTGCCTGCTTTGAGGGACACGTAATAAAAGAAGTTCAACGTATCTACAGGATAAAGAAGTCGCACACGACTCCATACCACCCTCAGGGAAATGGGGCCTGTGAAAGATTCAACAGAACTCTGCTACAGATGCTGCGGACTCTGGAGGAAGACAAGAAGTTACAGTGGCCTCAGTTCTTGTCTGAAATGGTGTGGGCCTATAACAATCAGGTCCATTCTACAACGGGGTACTCTCCTTATACACTTCTCTTTGGGCGGTCTGGGCGAAGTGTAGGAAAATTACAGTTGGATGATGTGGATGGGTTCCCTCCGAGGGATCCAACCTCTTGGGTGCGGGCGCACCGGCAGAGACTTGAGACGATCCATCGATTGGTGCGGCAGCGCCTGCAAGAACATCCCCATCCTGATAAGACCCCAGTGCAAGAAGCACCATTGCAACCAGGCGACCTGGTGCTAGTTCGTGTCAAGAAACCCCAAGGGAAATTGGAAAGCCGATGGGAGGCTTTGCCGTATCGTGTTGTTGGCCGCAAGTATGCGAATGGGCCAGTGTACCAGGTCCAGAAAGAAGGAACTGATTGTGTTCGAGTACTTCACCGAAATATGTTGCGCCTGTGTCATTCTGAAGGGACAAATCATGATGGGCTTGCCAATGTGAATGAGCTCCCACAGTCAGAGAATGGAGGTGCGGAATGGGCCTCAGACGAGGAGGATGATTGTTGGCCGATCCCTGCTCCTGGGGATGTTCCACCTGTGACTACTGTATCTCCGGCCTGTGCCCCCTCTGGTGCGGAATCCGCTGGTCCTTCTCAGCCCATAGCTGCAGCACCCCATAATATACCACCGGTCCTCAGACAGACCACTAGGCCAAATGCTGGTATTCCCCCTGTTCGGTATGCGCAGGATGAGTTTGTTTGGCCTGCCATACATCGGTATACTACCACCCTGTGCATAAAAGTATAACCCTCTGGATATACAGTCATAGGCAGGGACTGCCAATCTTAAAGTGGGGGGGAATATGTAAGAGACAGCCAATGTTGTCCTAAGCTTCATTTGTCTGTATAAACTGTTAATGTTGAATGTATTTCTGTGATTCTGTTCCTTTAAGACAGCAGCCATTGTAATTGTGACATGATGCTGGAGTGACTCCCCCCCCCCCCTTTTATGTCAGCTTGCCTGTTCTGCAGACAGAATGTGAGCAGAGAAGCAGGAAGTGACGAGACAAAGAGCAGCAGCCATCTTAGCAAGTGTTGTATTGAACTGGTGTGGAGATTTTTCTGTACAGCTAAGCTGTATCTTGGTCCAGAGACAAACAGAGTGTAAAGAGACAACAGGACTAGTGAGTCCACGTGAAAGGAACTGTGCTCAGTGGCTGATCAGTGAGACTGACATTGTGACTGTGTATATGGATACCACAGATAGAGACTCGCAGTGCTGTTGATGTACTGGACAGCACCTGCTAAACCCCGGCTTACATCCCAGCTCAGTGTATGGATTCGGCAGGACTGTCAGTGTGCTGAGTGGAATCTGCTGTTGGATTACATTGCATTCATTGGGTTTCCCTGTTAAAGAGGACTTCATTTCTCCCAAGATCCTGATAACAGTGAGGAGAGGACGTTTCACTATAAAAGAAAGGACCGACTTTGGGCCCCACCGCGCGCTTCTACAGACTGTAAGCGGTCCACCTGGACCACTGGGGAAAAGGGGGGTGCACCCAAATGTGATGTCAGGGTCAGTTAGGGATAGTTTTGAGTATATTGTTCATTCAGTGTCCATACTGCAGAATTGGACAGAGTAAAAGTAGAAACCATTGCAGAATTTGCCTTGAAATTGTTCATGCTATATTGTATATTTTGCTTGTCTTTATCCCTGTCATTTTACCTTCAAATAGCCTTTATTAACTTATAGTAAATATATATTCTTTTCTTGAACTACCGCGTGTGCGTTCATTTCTGGTTGCGGAGACCAAACCACCTGCCTTGCTCTCGGTTCACACACTCTCCTCAAACACCCCTCTTTTTTTTTTTTTTGCCCCCCCCCGGAGCACCACCAAAACAATTTTATTTTTTTTTGAAAAAGGGAGTTAATAAAGGGGGGGGGACGGGGCCCCCCCCCACATTCCTTTCCCCACCCAAAATTTTGTCAGAGAGGGGCCCCCCCCCCCCCCAAAGGGTTGGGAACCCCCGGCCAAAAAAAAATGTTTGCCTGGTCCACCAGCACCTCTTGTTGTTCAGGGAGATCTAGAATTTAAGGCAGAGAAAATACTGGTTCCTTCTGAAACTGGTTTGTCTGGTGAGAGTCTGGTGGCCTCTCATAAAAGGGGGGGTACTGTAACGTCTCTGCCTGTTCGGGTCTCTGCGCCACCCTCTGCTCGCACGCTGCGGCGAAGGAGGTGTGTTTAGTTTGATTCCTTGCGTAGGGTTCTTGTTGCTCAGTCTGAACACTGTCCTAGTACCTCTTGTCTATAATTGAATTTCTACCACACCCGTCTCATGCACCTTTGTTTATCTCTGCTCCTCAAATAGTTAACCTCAGCCTTGACTGTGTGATTGACAGCCTATCGTCCTATGGGGCGGGTTCTTCCTTCCTATTTATTTTTTGCTCACATTCACATTGGTGCTTGCTATTGCTTCTAGCGTACCTGCCTTTACTCATTGCTGTTTTGTTACCTGTATTCTTATTCCTGACCTCTGGCTTTGCATTGCTCGTCTGTTACTGACCCCTTGGCTAGCTGACCTCCCTTTTTGTTGTTCGTCCTGTCCGCATTCTGTGTTGCCATTTATATTGAGAAGGGACTGTCGACCAGTTGCTGGCTGTCTCCTATGATAGATCAGGCAAGTTAGCCAGAGACATTGGGGGGGGGGGGTTCAGCTCACTGTCTTGTTGTGCCCCTCCCCTCAGGGTTCTGCAGCAGCACTGGGGAATTGTTCAACTGGCAATTCCCTTACAGGCATAGTATATAGTATAATAGTGTTAAAGAATGGCCAGTCCAGAGTGAGATACAGTTGTGCTAAAAAGTTTACATACCCCAGCAGATTTTTTTGTTATTTTTGGCCTTTTTTTTTTAGATAATATGAATGATAACACAAAAACTTTTTCTCCACTCATGGTTAGTGGTTGGTTGAAGCCATTTTTTGTCAAACTTCTGTGTTTTCTCTTTTTAATTGATAATGACAACCAAAAACATCAAAATGACCCTGTTCAAAAGTTCACATACCCCAGTTCTTAATACCGTGTATTGCCCCCTCTAACATCAATGACAGCTTGAAGTCTTTTGTGGTAGTTGTGAATGAGGCTCTATATTTTCTCAGATGGTAAAACTGCCCATTCTTCTTGGCAAAAAGTCTCCAGTTCCTGTAAATTCCTGGGCTGTCTTGCATGTACTGCGCGCTTGAGATCTCCCCAAAGTGACTCAATGATATTGAGGTCAGGAGACTGAGATGGCCACTTCAGAACCTTCACTTTCTTCTGCTGTAGCCAATGACAGTTCGACTTGGCCTTGTGTTTTGGATCGTTGTCATGTTGGAACGTCCAAGTACGTCCCATGTGCAGCTTCCTGGCTGATGAGTGCAAATTTGCCTCCAGTATTTGCTGATAACGTGCTGCATTCATCTTTCCTTCAACTTTGACCAAGTTTCCTGTGCCTTTGAAGCTCACACATCCCCACATCATCAGTGATCCACCTCCGTGCTTTACAGTAGGAATGGTGCTCCTTTCATCATAGGCCTTGTTGACACCTCTCCAAATGTAACATTTATGGTTGTGGCCAAAAAGTTTGATTTTTGTCCCGTCACTCCAAATTACCTTGTTCCAGAAGTTTTGAGGCTTGTCTCTGTACTGTTTGACGTATTGAAGGCGAGATTCTTTGTGGCATTTGCGCACTAATGGCTTTTTTCTGGCAACTCGACCATGCAGCCCATTTTTCTTCAAGTGCCTCCTTAGTGTGTATCTTGAAACAGCCACACTGATAGTTTTCAGAGAGTCCTTTATTTCAGCTGATGTTATGTGTGGGTTTTTATTTGCACCTCGAACAATTTTCCGGGCAGTTTTGGCCAAAGTTTTGGTTGGTCTATCTGACCGTGGTTTGGTTTTTACAGAGCCCCTGAGTTTCCATTTGTTAATCACAGTTTGAACACTGCTGACTGGCATTATCAATTCCTTGGATAACTTTTTGTATCCCTTTCCTGTTTTATATAGTTCAACTACCTTTTCCCGTAGATCCGTGGACAATTCTTTTGCTTTCTCCATGACTCACAATTCAGAAACGTCAGTGGCTGGAGGAAAGATGCAACAGTCTGTCTGTCTATAAGCAAACAGGCCACAGGTGAGGAGGTTACCTTTAGTAGCCATTCAAACCCCTTTGTGTCAACTTCTGAGCATGTTATCAGTCCAAAATCACCAGGGTATGTGAATTTTTGAGCAGGGTCATTTTGATGTTTTTGGCTGTCATTATGATTTAAAAAGAGAAAACACAGAAGTTTGACAATAAATGGCTTCAACCAGCCACTAACCATGAGTGGAGAAAAAGTTTTTGTGTTATCATTCATATTCTCTGAAAAAAGGCCAAAAAAACAAAAAATCTAAAGTGGTATGTAAACTTTTTAGCACAACTGTATGCCAAAATTAAGAGGTTTTTGAGCACGTGTTGGGTTGTCCAAATGGCAGAAAATTAAGGACTCTAAGGCTGAGGCGGGATTGAGCAGATAAATTGAGTTTAAGCAATAAATACTTCCTAAATATTTTTCATTCCTTTTGTAGCCATGTTTGGCTTTGGGTAAAAAAAAAAACGCAGCAAAATCGGCAACAAAAAAAGCTGCATTTCCGCATCGTGGGGCCTTAGCCTAAGGTTGCAATTTATCATGTCTTTTTAGCACACCTCTGTCCATTGCAATGTGCTGGATTAGCGCTCTTGTTCTACTAGTTCCCGGATGTGGTGTTTGCAATGACAGTCCATGAAGAAGCAACGGCTCCTCTGTTTTCGGCAGACTGTAAGGGAGATGTCAGTAATGCCCTGGAGGTGACTAGGACACCACATACCTTGGAATGGGGTGACTAGGCTAAAGCAGCTTCCCGTCTCCTTTTACTACGTAGGTTAATTTACATATGACTTGTAATGCTTTAATACATTTATAACTTCAATTTCTGCAACAGTAGGATTACAGAGGAGCACCAAAGGAAAGGGAATTACTTGATCTTGGACATGATGGGGTTAGTTTATGGCTAGAGCTAGTTTAGTTTAGAGCTACTTCACTGCAGGAGAAGTTGTACGTTGTTCTCCCACATTGCCGCCATTGATGGAAGGGGCAAACAATTTAAGGGCCCATTTCCACAATGGAGAGGGAGGAGGAGCCTGTGCAGTAGGTAAAAGAGTTGCACCTCACTGCTTGTAGGTTGGATTGCCCAGCCACCTTGGCAACCCTTGATCCAGTAGCACCGATTGGAATTGGAGCACCAGCATGGACATAGACTGCCAGTAAAAGCATGGTGTCTGCTGCTGAGGGAGCAGAGAGCTTTTTGGACTGCTGTTATCTATTGTTCTTTTTCAGCTGTACCCTGCTTATATAGAGCCAGTAAAGAACTCTGCAGTGAGTGTCTTTGCTGTTTTTGTGTTTCTGTTCCTTCAGCCACAAAGAGCTCTGGCTGTGACCTGCAAAGGAAGGGTGTGGTGTAGCTGGTTGGGTCCTCCCTGAAGGCAGGTCAAGCAAG
This sequence comes from Leptodactylus fallax, assembly GCA_947044405.1. Taxonomy (NCBI): domain Eukaryota; kingdom Metazoa; phylum Chordata; class Amphibia; order Anura; family Leptodactylidae; genus Leptodactylus; species Leptodactylus fallax. Next base: position 5,565,588 of record CAMRHE010000073.1, on the reverse strand, counting down.
CAGATCGTCAACTGCTGAAGATGGTAGTACTGGGTGCAAGCAGGTAAGTACCATCCCATCAGTGTGAGAAGCCAGACTGTGAGTGTGTTGGATACAATTGACTTACAGGGTAGCTTCCTATAGAAGGCAGTAGAGATAATCTGCCTGCTTTATCTGGCCACAGTCTGACCTTCACACGGGCCCAGGTGAGGAAGGAGATGAAAAAGATCAAGGCGAGGAAAGCCGGAGGGCCAGATGACATCAGTGCAAGGCTAATTAAGACTTGTGGGGACCAGCTGTGTGGTATAATTACATATATGTATAATATGAGCCTGAGGCAGGAAATAGTCCCTGAATTATGGAAATCTTCTTGTGTGGTACCAGTTCCAAAGAAACCCCACCCTATGGACCTCAACGACTACAGACCTGTAGCACTGACATCCCACCTGATGAAGATCTTGGAGAGATTGGTTCTCACACATCTCCGCCCTCTAGTGAGCCCCGCTATGGACCCACTCCAGTTTGCTTATCGGCCGGGCATTGGGGTAGATGATGCCATCATCCATCTTCTGCACAGGGCTCTGTCTCACCTGGAGAAACCAGGGAACACAGTGAGAATAATGTTCTTTGACTTCTCCAGTGCTTTTAACACCATACAGCCCAGGTTATTGAGGGACAAGCTGGGCCTTGCTGGAGTGGACCACCACCTCTCCAACTGGATCCTAGACTACCTCACAAATCGACCTCAATACGTGAGAGCCCGAGACTGTGTGTCAGGTACAGTGATCTGTAATACGGGGGCACCTCAGGGTACGGTTCTCGCCCCTTTCCTCTTCACACTGTACACTGCAGATTTTAGGTGCAACTCATCCAGCTGCTACCTACAGAAGTATTCTGACGACTCTGCAATAGTGGGTCTCATCACAGATGATGATGACAGGGAGTACAGAGAACTGAACCGGGATTTTGTGGACTGGTGCCACCGGAACCACCTGAAGATTAACGCGGGGAAGACCAAGGAGATGGTGGTGGACTTCCGCAAAGGCAGAAGCCCTCCTAAACCAGTGGACATCCTGGGGACGGGCATCGAGATTGTGAACACCTATAAGTACCTGGGTTTGCTCCTTAATAATAAGCTGGACTGGGCAGATCATATGGAGGCCCTGTACAGGAAGGGCCACAGCAGGCTCTACCTGCTTAGGAAGCTGAGAGCCTTTGGAATCCGGGGGGCACTTCTTAGAACTTTCTTCAACTCGGTAGTGGCATCAGCCATCTTCTTTGGAGTGGCCTGCTGGGGGAGCAGTATATCAACCAGGGACAGAAATAAACTTGACAAGCTGATTAGAAGGGCCAGCTCTGTCCTGGGGAGCCCACTGGACCCAGTGCAGGTGGTGGGTGACAGAAGGATACTGTCCGTGGTGAGCTCCATGCAGAAGAAGAAGTCCCATCCCATGCATGAGACTGTGATCGCGCTGAGCAGTACTGTCAGTGACCGACTGCTCCACCCTAGGTGTGAGAAGGAGCGCTATCGGAAGTCTTTCCTCCCCACCGCGGTTAGGCTGTACAACCAACACCGACCTAAGCGGAGATCATTACACACAGAGAACTGAAAATATCTCTCTGCCTGTTAAATCCCCCCCCCCCCCCTGCTACGCCCTATCTGTCTGTCTGCTATCAATGTAATGCCTCTCACCTTGGAATATTCCTGTACATGTTGTATTTGTATTTGTATCTGCTTATCTTTGCTGCTGTAACACACTGAATTTCCCCATTGTGGGACTATTAAAGGACTATTATTATTATTATTATTATTATTATTATTAATATGCAATACTACAAATATAGCACCATTAAATAACACACTATCGACAAATGGTCATAATGTACAGTAAATAAATAACTGTGATCATAATATAACAAAATGGTCTTGGGGAAGTACCAATGATGCCATTAGTCACCAATCAGACTTCATGTCTCATCTTCCCAGTGCCGTTTATAAGATAAAAGCCATACCGCTACTGGTTGCTATTGGCAACAAGGACACTTTTCTCCTTGAGACAGTGTGAATGTATGAAGACTATTGTGTACAATATTCCCAAGAAGCAGTATGCACAAAATGTTATTAAACATTCAGCAGTATGGAACATCCACTCCATTTATAATTGTAGCTTTGCAGTTCAAGATAAGTGCATTAACTTAAATGTTCAGGCCAAGAGATATAACCGCAACAATAAAACATATTGCAGAAAGCAGAATGGCTGCAGCCTTTGATAATTACTAGCCATGCATAATTAATTTCTTGTATAATGTATTGCTTAGCAGTAAGTATCCCAAGTGTGTACAAAGGAACACATGGAACTTGAGATTGTACAAAGGCAAACATGTAGAGTTTAGTTTCCAAAAGTTTCTAGTTAAAAGCAGTTTCTTTAGTACCATAATAGCTAAAGCACTGTCTGTCCATAGGCTTTACAGATAGAAGTTCTCTGATTGGGGCCCTTCAATATGACCTAGAATAGGGATCTAATATGTAATACTATATTTTCATACAGCATCCACCGCAGGAGAAATAACTCGAGCAGAAGACTTTCCACAAAAAAATGAGCTATTTGCTGGGTGCAGCATGAGTCAAACATTTGATATTGATCCGATTACCTTTACAACTGCAGTAAAAAAAAAGAGCTTGTCTTTGTTATACCATTTAATATCAGACTGGTAAGTGGTCACACAGTATTATGTCACATAGCAGCCCCTCCACACAGTATGATGTCACATAGCAGCCCCTCCACACAGTATAATGTCCCATAACGGCCCTTCCACACAGTATAATGTTACATAGTGACCCTCCACACAGTATAATGTCCCATAGTGGCGCCTCCACACAGTATAATGTCGTATAATGGCCCCTCCACACAGTATAATGTTCCATAACAGCCCCTCCACACAGTATAATATCCTATAATGGCCCCTCCACACAGTATAATGTTCCATAGTGGCCCCTCCACACAGTATAATGTCTCATAACAGCCCCTCCACACAGTATAATGCCCTATAGTGGCCCCTCCGCACAGTATAATGTCCCATAGCGGCCCTTCACACAGTATAATATACCATAGCAGCCCCTCCACACAGTATAATGTCACATAGCGCCCCCTCCACACAGTTTAATGTCCTATTGTGGCCCCTGCACACACTATAATGTCACATAGTGGCCCCTGCACACAGTAGAATGTTGCATAGCAGCCCCTGCACACATTATAATCTTTCATAGTGGCCCCTGCACACAGTATAATGTCCTATAATGGCCCCTCCACACAGCATAATGTTCCATAGCGCCCCCTCCACACAGAATAATGTCCCACTATGACCCCTTCACACAATGATATGTCCTGTAGTGGCCCCTATGTTGTTCATTACAGATACTGAAAAAATTTTGGGTTCTGCAGAATCCAAAATCTTTGGGGCACACCGCACACGATCTATTATTATACTCTGGGGTCTTTTCAGACTCCAGCGTATAATGATGGTAGGACCAGGGGAGGTGACCAACATAAAAACTAGTGTTACTCACCTCTCCTGAGCTCCAGCATGACTCCTCTTCAATGATGTCACAGACGTGGGTTACGCCAGCCCGAAGACAGCATGGAGTACCGTCGGAGCTCAGGACAGCTTACCTCCCATGAGAACAAAGAATCCAGCTTGTTGAAATTCCACATACTATTTCTTCTCAGAGGCCCCATACATATACAGTAAGACGGTTGTCCAGTCCTGCTAAAAGCAGTGAGTTCAGCCAACTGCTTGTATGTGTATGGAGTCTGGAAGCTTTTACATGTATATTTAAATGTGTCAACCACTTCTCGTTTTTGATGATTTTTCTGTTATTTCTCAGAAAAACAATTTCTAGTCTATGTTGAATGCTAGAATTTCTTTTATTAGATTCAACTATCTAGAGTCCTGACCTGTAGCATACATCATACACATATATCAAATAATATATGTAACTTAAGACATTAACATCTGTCGCCAAGGTTACATGAACGGAACCTTCAGGGCTAATGCAATTGGAGAATGACCTTATTTAGGAGTAGATGTCATTGATGTCTCACAGGATTTATCACTTGTCAAGGTAAATATCTCACAGACCTCATGTTAAATGTTGAGTAAATTCAGCAATGAGCAACCTAAAATCATTGATACTATGTTTTATTTTTGTTGGCAGTTTTCTCTGTGGTTAGTTGCAGGAAAGAGTCTTCAGTGTAGAGTCTGGCAGAAATCCTGCAAGCCCAACTTTTTTGTCCAGTAAAGTCTGTGAAAAAATAACGTACCCATTGACTATATGCGTTGCTATCTCTCATTAGACCGATTGTTTAACCATCAGAAGAATGGAGACAAAGGCCCACAAAGGTTCACACTAGCGTTCAGGTCTCCGTCATTTGGGTTTGCATGGGAACCCGAAAGACGTAGAGCCTGTCCACTAAAAAAGTGGTTACCTGCAGGTGGGTTTCTGCCGGTTTTATACTGAAACCTGCGGAGAGAAAAGTCCACCTTGCAGGACTTATCTCTCCTCCAATTTTAGGCGGAATCTGCGGCGGAGTCTTCTGTGGAGACTCCAACGCAGATATGAACCTAACCTTACACAGCTAGTACCTGAAAACACAGGTGGCATGGCCCGGCATTTGGCTTGCACAACATTGAGTAGCAGCATCTTGACAGTTACTCTATTACCACAATATAGGATATGTTTTCACAAGACCCTCTTGATGGGAGCTCATTACAATTAGAGATGAGATCATTGGTGGCAGCTCATTTTATTGGCTCATCTACTACATATAAGATCAATATCACAGAAACATGGACCTATATTCTGACACATCAGCTCAATTGACTAATACAATATATAGTAAATAAGGCTCCATGTTAGAAAATTCACCTATTGCCCAAGTGCTGACAATACCAGTTCTCAAAAATGTACACATTAAATCTCCAAAGTACTTAGTGATCTGGTGATTGTTGCAGACTTAGGTTCCGAAATTTGGGGAAATCTAGTATTATATGCCTGCTATTTAAAGTGCCAGGTCAACTAGAGCAAGTATGTGTTGTTCAGCTCTAGCTAAAGGTGGGGATTTGGATAATGAGACATCATCTTTAAAGCAATATCATCAATCAAAACTTTGAGGTTTATATGTTATATGTCCAAAGTTATTCATAAAGAGCCCATTGGCTTTTATGACATGTTTGCTGTAGTAAATACATAAATTCCCCATGAAATACAATTCTTGATCATCTTCTATTCTAACTCTGCCCTGTATCCTTCCTCTGTTCTTCCTCATTAAAATGTATTAATAAATTGATAACTGGGTTTTACCATTTTAAGGGGTGTCCCTACACTGTCAGCACTAATTGGACAGTGTGAAAGCTGGCTGAGACACACCCGCAACTGGTATCACCCATTTTAAATATATTCAAATATTTTGGCATGGCAGTGGCAGTAAAGAATAGAATATAAGAAAAGGTGCCTCAGAATCAGGTAGGTATAAACTGAAATAGACATGTCACAAGAGCCACCAGGTCTTCTAATTTTTCTGGATATTTCTGCTTTTGGCTCAGTCTAGGAAGAAGCTACTTTACAGTAGCCATGTTGGTCTCCGGTGAATTTTAATTATATCACAAAGTCAAAAAGGTTCCATAGAAATACATCACCCTTATTGTTTCTCATATTAGATTATCTGGTGAACTCACTGCAGTGTCTAAACGTTTGCAATTTGTAATGTCAATTCCAGAAAGGCTATTCTACCTTCTCATTTTAAAGGTTGATATTATGGCTGCAAAACCAGGAACAAATGGAAATCCTGGATATAGGGGTGTATCCAGGATTTTTCAGAGGGAGATTCATGGGAAGAGCTCCACACACATTATACTGTTCCCTAAATGACTCCACACAGTATAATACCCCTCAGTGACCCCCACATGGTGTAGTGTCCACTTTAGAGCTTCCATGCACATCATAATGCCCCCTTGTGACCCCCATGGAGTGTAATGCCTCTGCTCAGATCCCATACAATATATTGCCTCCAGTTTTACACAGTATGTTGACCTAATCCCACACAGTATAATGACCCCCCACAAACAGTATATTTCCCCAAGTGCCCATGCAATATATTGTCCCATCCCACACACAGTATATTGCTCTTAGCCCCCGCATAGTATATTGCCCCAGCCCTAATGCAGTATATTGCTTCCAGCTCCCACACAGTATATTGCCTCAGCTACAACACAGTATAATGGCCACAGCCCTCACACAGTATATTGCCTCCAGTCCCCATATACTATAGTGCCTCTAACCCAATATACTATTATACAATTTTTGGTCAACCAAAGATTTAACGACATTGTTGTTTTTATAAATACATCTACAGGAAAGCAACTATAACTATGGCAGTGCATGCTGAACTTTGAAAGAATTGCCAGGAAAGCATGAAATTAGAAAAAAAAGTCCACTAAAAATGTCATGTTATTATGGCATAAAATGCCATCAAAAATCACTATGCAACCAGCCTTGTTGAGCCTCATTAACAAAAAGAAATGATATTTTAGCTTTTTGTTAATAGTTTACGACATATCATTTGCATTAGAGGATACTTCACCACCAGCATCTGCATTTCACTCATAAAATGTTTCCTACCTTCTAATTCAAGATAAAAATGTGTTGCAGGGATGGGCTGATAGTCAGTTAGTAGGCTTCCCTGCTAGGATAATAGCTTTCCTGACTTAGTCAGTTCATGCTAAATGCTGGATCTTGTGCCACCTTTTACTGTGCCAGTCATGCTGAGTTAACAGACACCTACTAGTAATATTGCTTCCCACTGGGACTATAGGGGGGCATTTTCTGCTTTGCTCTCGATGATTATTGCCCTTGTTATAAAAACACATTCTGACTCTTTCATATGAAGGTAAAGCAGCTGCTTTTGTGAAACCTCGCTGTGTCAGAAATAGTGAATGCACAGAAGAGTCAGCTCATACATATGAGGCTCAAACAAGTAGTGTTCCGGCGCCTTGTCATATGAAAATATTCTTTTGGTTAGCCATAATGATGTGTCTGTTGTGGTCTTATGACTGTACGAGCTTAAGGCTAGGGCAAGATGTCACACATGAATCGTGGTAAAATCACAGGCATGAAGCAAGTTCAATTGTTCTCTATAAGGAAAAAAATTCTAACTCAAAAACTGTGACCATGTTGGAAATTTTGCAGTGGTCGAAAGGTCATTTCAGACTTTTTATTCCTTCCACAGGGAACAATGGAGGATGTGTAGAAGCAATGTTTTTTTTTATCATGACACAGTAATTTTTTCAGAGACTGTATAAGCTATAGGACCATGTACAATGTAAAATTTCATTTAGGCTTGCAACATGTATTAGATGAATCTTTTTGCTCTGTTCACACAAATACAATGCCTTCTGACAAATGATAGCTTGGACAAATTTGGTTTGAGGCTAAGGCCACATGCTACACAAAAAATGCTTTTTTTTGTTGTATGGGAAATATATAGGCAGTTCTTATACTTCTCCCTTTTGTTAAGTCCACTCCTGGCTTTGGCTCAAAAAAAATGCAGCATGATCTGCCACAAAAAAGCAGCTTTTCCACAAAGTCGGGTCTTACCCTGATAGGGATACATACAAATCCCTATGGAGTACACTGACATTTAACAAGTCCATCAGGTTTCCACTTTTTCAGCAGGTACCACAGGGGCCTCCTTGAAATTAAAGGGGTTGCTCAGGATAAACCGTTTTGGGCAAGGTGGACAGGGTAGGTGAAAAAAAAAAAACATACTCACCTGGTCTATTGTCTCTCACCGGGTGCTCCCAATGCTTCTTCCGGTGGAAGTCCCTGCCGCGAGTGACCACTGAGGCCAATCAGCAGCCTCAGCAGCCAAAAGAAAGAACATAAGAAGTCACAGGTGACGTATACGGGTGAAGTCTCAGTTTCTTTCCTTAGGCTGCTGAGGCTGCTTTTTCGCCTCAGTGGTCCCGTGTGGCTACAACTTCTGCTGCAAGAAGCATCAGTAGCAGCAAGCCCGGACCATGGTGGGAGACAACGGGACTGGTGAGTATGTTTTTTCTTCTTTTTCACCTTCCCCGGTCTTTCCAAAAACGGTTTATCCTTGACAACCCCTTTAACACCTCATGGGAGAATTGTTCAAGTGAGCAGGGGTTGTCCAAATAAGCATTACTTATCACTAAGAACATAAACAGATGGCAAATACTCGGACATTTTACATCTGTTTAACCCCTCTACTGAACCTTACTCCATCTTTGAAAAATTATTGCTATTTTATTTCTGAATATTTTTGTCCATAGAGATCCTTCATAAATATTATACAGTGGGGAAAAAAAGTATTTAGTCTTAAAAACATGAGAGAGGCCTGTAATTGACATCGTAGGTAGACCTCAACTATGAGAGACAAAATGAGAAAACAAATCCAGAAAATCACATTGTCTGATTTTTAAAGAATTTATTTGCAAATTATGATGGAAAATACGTATTTGGTCAATAACAAAAGTTCATCTCAATACTTTGTTATATCCTTTGTTGGCAATGACAGAGGTCAAACGTTTTCTGTAAGTCTTCACAAGGTTGGCACACACTGTTGCTGGTATGTTGGCCCATTCCTCCATGCAGATCTCCTCTAGAGCAGTGATGTTTTGGGGCTGTCGCTGGGCAACACGGACTTTCAACTCCCTCCAAAGGTTTTCTATGGGGTTGAGATCTGGAGACTGGCTAGGCCACTCCAGGACCTTGAAATGCTTCTTACGAAGCCACTCCTTCGTTGCCCCGGCGGTGTGCTTGGGATCATTGTCATGCTGGAAGACCCAGCCACTTTTCATCTTCAATGCCCTTGCTGATGGAAGGAGGTTTGCACTCAAAATCTCACGATACATGGCCCCATTCATTCTTTCATGTACATGGATCAGTCGTCCTGGTCCCTTTGCAGAGAAACAGCCAAATGCTCTCTAGAAAACTTTAGACGGGCCCAGATATGTACTGGCTTCAGCAGGGGGACACGTCTGGCACTGCAGGATCTGAGTCCCTGGCGGCGTAGTGTGTTACTGACGGTAGTCTTTGTTATGTTAGTCCCAGCTTTCTGCAGGTCATTCACTAAGTCCCTTGTGTGGTTCTGGGATTTTTCTCACAGTTCTTGTGATCATTTTGACCCCACGGGGTGAGATCTTGCGTGGAGCCCCTGATCGAGGGAGATTATCAGTGATCTTGTATGTCTTCCATTTTCTAATCATTGCTCCCACAGTTGATTTCTTCACACCAAGCTGCTTGCCTATTGCAGATTCAGTCTTCCCAGCCTGGTGCAGGTCTACAATTTTGTTTCTGGTGTCCTTCCACAGCTCTTTGGTCTTCACCATAGTGGAGTTTGGAGTGTGACTGTTTGAGGTTGTGGACAGGTGTATTTTATACTGATAACAATGTCAAACAGGTGCCATTACTACAGGTAATGAGTGGAGGACAGAGGAGCCTCTTAAAGAAGAAGTTACAGGTCTGTGAGAGCCAGAAATCTTGCTTGTTGTAGGTGACCAAATTCTTATTTTTCACCATAATTTGCAAATAAATTCTAAAAAATCAGACAATGTGATTTTCTGGATTTGTTTTCTCATTTTGTCTCTCATAGTTGAGGTCTACCTGTGATGTCAATTACAGGACTCTCTCATCTTTTTAAGTGGGAGAACTTGCACAATTGGTGGCTGACTAAATACTTTTTTTTCCTCACTGTATGTGTGTGGCCTCTGATCTTTATATAGGACAACCCCATTCGTGCAGTGAAAAGGCTGATGAACAGATATACAGTAGAATAGTTGGACACTCAACTATTTGACAAGAGGGTTAAGGGTGGGTTCACACCTGCGTTCCAGTCCGTCCGTTGCCAATCCAGTGAAAATCTCGGCGAACGGGATTGGCATCAGATACAGACCGGTCAGTGACGCATTGGTTAAAAACCCATTCATTTGAATGGGTTTTTAAAGCAATGCGGGGGTGTCCGATTGCACCCTCTGCGCTGCGAATCCTTTTTTTTCGTCGGAAACAAAGTCAGACAGGCAGGACTTCGTGTCCAACGAAAAAAAACGTCTTCGCAGCGCAGAGGGTGTAAGCGCACACCCGCGCATTGCTTTAAAAACCCATTCAAATGAATGGGTTTTTAACCAATGCGTCACTGACCGGTCTGTATCCGATGCCAATCCCGTTCGCCGAGATTTTCACTGGATTGGCAATGGACGGACTGGAACGCAGGTGTGAACCCACCCTACAGTCATGGCCAAAAGTTTTGAGAATGATACAAATATTAATTTTTACAAAGTCTACTGCTTCAGTTTTTCTAATGGCAATTTGCATATACTCCAGAATGTTATAAAGAGTGATCAGCTTAACAGCAATTACTTGCAAAGTCAATATTTGCCTAGAAAATGAACTTTATCCCCCAAAACACATTTCAACATCATTGCAGCCCTGCCTTAAAAGGACCACCTAACATCGTTTCAGTGATTGCTCCATTAACACAGGTGTGGGTGTTGATGAGGACAGGGCTGGAGCTCAATCTGTCATGATTAAGTAAGAATGACACCACTGGACACTTTAAAAGGAGGCTGGTGCTTGCCATCATTGTTTCTCTTCTGTTAACCATGGTTATCTCTAAAGAAACACATGCAGTCATCATTGCACTGCACAAAAATGGCCTAACTGGGAAGAGTATTGCAGCTAGAAAGATTGCACCTCAGTCAACAATCTATCGCATCATCAAGAACTTCAAGGAGAGAGGTTCCATTGGTGCCAAAAAGGCTCCAGGGCTCCCAAGAAAGACCAGCAAGCGGCAGGACCGTCTCTTAAAAGTGTTTCAGCTGCGGGATCGGGCTACCAGCAGTGCAGAGCTTGCTGAGGAATAGCAGCAGGCAGGTGTGAGTGCATCTGCACGCACTGTGAGGCGGAGACTCTTGGAGCAAGGCCTGGTCTCAAGGAGGGCAGCAAAGAAGCCACTTCTCTCCAGAAAAAACATCAGGGACAGACTGATATTCTGCAAAAGGTACAGGGAGTGGACTGCTGAGGACTGGGGTAAAGTCATTTTCTCTGATGAATCCCCTTTTCGATTGTTTGGAACATCTGGAAAACAGCTTATTCGGAGAAGAAGAGGTGAGCGCTACCACCAGTCTTGTCTCATGCCAACTGTAAAGCATCCTAAAACCATTCATGTGTGGGGTTGCTTCTCAGCCAAGGGAATCGGCTCTCTCACAGTCTTGCCTAAAAACACAGCCATGAATAAAGAATGGTACCAGAATGTCCTCCAAGAGCAACTTCTCCCAACCGTCCAAGAGCAGTTTGGCGCTCAACAATGCCTTTTCCAGCATGATGGAGCACCTTGCCATAAAGCAAAGGTGATAACTAAATGGCTCAGGGAACAAAACATAGAGATTTTGGGTCCATGGCCTGGAAACTCCCCAGATCTTAATCCCATTGAGAACTTGTGGTCAATCATCAAGAGACGGGTGGACAAACAAAAACCAACAAATTCAGACAAAATTAAAGCATTGATTCTGCAAGAATGGACTGCTATCAGTCAGGATTTGGTCCAGAAGTTGATTGAGAGCATGCCAGGGAGAATTGCAGAGGTCCTGAAGAAGAAGGGTCAACACTGCAAATATTGACTTGCTGCATTAACTCATTCTAACTGTCAATATAAGCTTCTGTTACTCATAATATGAATGCAGTTATATTTCTGTATGTGATAAAAACATCTGACAAACACACATAAAAACCAGAGGGCAGCAGATCATGTGAAAATATAATATTTGTGTCATTCTCAAAACTTTTGGCCATGACTGTACAGTAACTCACTATCTTCCAAGAAAACACTGAAGCATCTGTTGCGATACATGGAGCTTCTGCAATGCCTAGTTTGGCAGTAACTATATTCCACACTGGATACTTCAGACTGCAAGTGTGATTTCTTGCTATATATATCTTACAGCTCCAATTCAATAGAAGTCACAATGAGATTTTTTGTCCCTTAATACAATGCTAGTGCTGAGCTATTTTGACCTTGGCCTTCATACTTTTTCTTATTACCCACAGTTATATCCGAAACTTTAACTAACCTGACATGTATAGATTTACAGAGGAGAGCTGTAATATCACATGGGTTTATTTTATCATGCTGGTTTGAGCTTTAACCCTCTAAAATGCTTAACATTGTAAAAGTGTGATGCTTCTATTAGTGATTTTATTGATTTTTGTCCAAAAGACAAAATATTTTTTGTGCATCTATTCAAATCAGAATTTATGCTGAGTGTATTTCTCACTACCCCTTCTGGGGTAGGATCCCCCCGCCCGGCTCCTATGCATTTGCACTATAGCACTACACTCCTCTACCATATTTCTCCGATGTTGGTTTTGGGTTTTGATACCTTTTTGTCCCCTTTTCTTACTTTATGCTTCAGTTGCCTCCAGCTGATTTTCAGTTTTCTAGTTTTATACTTGTATTGTTTTACATCTTTGTACTTATACTACGACTTCTTACTTTGCAATGTTTAATGTTATTGAAGTTTTTCAATAAATACTTTTGAAACTAAAATCAGAATTTATAGTTCTCTCAACCTTAAAAAAACATTGAAAAGAATTAATAAAAAATGTCAAGATGCCACAGTTTCTATTCAGTCTTAGGCAAGGACTACACTACAAATTTCGGTAGAACTAGTAATTTTAACTATTTAGCTACAGCTGCAGTCCAAGTGAATGCATTGTAGTACAAAATGTCACAGTGTAGCTCTGGCCTTATCTATGAAAAGATTCATTAGACCTTTTTCACACTTTTTTCAGTGTTTTTTTTTCACCATCAATGTTAAGCATAGAAACATAGAAACATAGAAGACATATTCATACCTATATATATGTAAGAGACAGCCAATGTTGTCTTAAGCTTCATTTGTCTGTATAAACTGTTAATGTTGAATGTATTTCTGTGATTCTGTTCCTTTAAGACAGCAGCCATTGTAATTGTGACATGATGCTGGAGTGAGACCCCCCCCTTTTATGTCAGCCTGCCTGTTCTGCAGACAGAGTGTGAGCAGAGAAGCAGGAAGTGACGAGACAGAGAGCAGCAGCCATCTTGGCAAGTGTTGTATTGAACTGGTGTGGAGATTTTTCTGTACAGCTAAGCTGTATCTTGGTCCAGAGACAAACAGAGTGTAAAGAGACAACAGGACTAGTGAGTCCACGTGAAAGGAACTGTGCTCAGTGGCTGATCAGTGAGACTGACATTGTGACTGTGTATATGGATACCACAGATAGAGACTCGCAGTGCTGTTGATGTACTGGACGGCACCTGCTAAATCCCGGCTTACATCCCAGCTCAGTGTATGGATTCGGCAGGACTGTCAGTGTGCTGAGTGGAATCTGCTGTTGGATTACATTGCATTCAGTTGGTTTCCCTGTCTGTTAAAGAGGACTTCATTTCTCCCAAGATCCTGATAACCGTGAGGAGAGGACGCTTCACTATAAAAGAAAGGACCGACTTTGGGCCCCACCGCGCGCTTCTACGGACTGTAAGCGGTCCACCTGGACCACTGGGGAAAAGGGGGTGCACCCAAATGTGAAGTCAGGGTCAGTTAGGGATAGTTTTGAGTATATTGTTCATTCAGTGTCCATACTGCAGAAGTGGACAGAGTAAAAGTAGAAACCATTGCAGAATTTGCCTTGAAATTGTTCATGCTATATTGTATATTTTGCTTGTCTTTAGCCCTGTCATTTTACCTTTAACTAGCCTTTATTAACTTATAGTAAATATATATTTTTTTCTTGAACTACCGCGTGTGCGTTCATTTCTGGTTGCGGAGTCCAAACCACCTGCCTTGCTCTCGGTTCACATATACATATTTGAATGTTTTCCTCATATTCTACCTTTCCCTTTTTTCCTCAAAGTTGAGCAGATTTACGTTCTTTAAGTGTCTCCTGAAATGTTTTATACTTTAGACTCTCCACCATTTTGTAGCCTGCCTTTGAACTTGTTCTATTTTTATCTACGTCTTTTTGTAGGTGTTGTCTCCAAAATTGGATGTGATTCAAATCCAACACAAAGCAATATCTGTATGGAGTTTGAATGTTCTCCCTGTGTTTCCTCCAACATGCCAAAAATACACTGATAGGTAAATTGGCTTTCTGTAAAACAAAAGACCCTTGAGGGTGTTGGGGATGAAAAAGCAGTAAAAAATTCAAGTTCTTTTGCTGCATTTTTTCCAGCAGTGTTTCCGTTTCCACAGTGTTTTTTTTTTTCTGCAGCATTTTTCAGTTGTGTTTCACTACATGTGGCCTCAGGTCTTCTGCTCACAACTGTAGTGGTTTTTACTTTCCACAAATACTGATCAAAAAAAAAAATGTCAGCATGTCATCCGAATGCAAGGATCTGCAAAAAGACTTCTATGATCCCCTACACTTGTCTGTGCTGCAAATTCGGGCAAAAATAGGTCATGCTTCATAATTTGTATATTTGTCCTTTTATATGGTATGGGCACACGGCTGTAAAAACTACGGCCATGTGTATGGGCCCATAGAAATGATTGGATCCACACTTTTATATTCAATTGTGGATCTACAATCATGATTAAAATTAGAGTCGTACACAGGAGGCCTCAAACTTAGTCATGCTGAACTCACACAGTCTTTGTTTGGTAGTTTTTAAAGCCAAAACAAGTGGATATAAAAAAGAGTAGACATTTCAGTCTATCCTTTATACTTTTCCTTCTTTTAGGATCCACTCCTGTCTTTGGCTAATAAAAGGGCATCAGAATCTACCACCAAAAGTCTATGTGGGGAATTAATTTTATACACTAGTCTTAATCTGTAATCTGCTGATGTCAGATGTTCCATATTTGTAGATTATGTTGGATAAAAATGAAGATCCAAAAAAATAGAGGTGCATATCCTGCGCTTATCCAAATAGATTTTCTTTATTTATCTCAACACGCGTTGTGTGTTGAGCTTAAGGGTCTCCTTTTTCAAGTGCAAATGAGACAATCTGTGCATAACATACAACTTATCATAATACTGGAGTGATCTATTTACTGTTGGATACCGTTAATAGAAAATGGTTAGTGTTAGTGTTAGTGTTTTTTTTTTTTTTTTTTTTTTAACACTAACCATTTTCTATTAACGGTATCCAACAGTAAATAGATCACTCCAGTATTATGATAAGCCCCATACTTGAAAATAAATAGGCCCATAAATTGTAACAAAAAAGTCCCCAAGTATGTTTTGATAAGTGTCCAATCAACTTAAGAGAGAACTAGGTTTCTATCTCTCTCCCTTTTTGTGTTTTAAAGTCAAGCGCATTAGTGCCTTTATTCTCGAAGTATACTTTGTAAGCGCTCTAACATTCCAAGAGAGTATCAGCTGTTACAAGCCCTCTCTCTCTTTCTTTTATTTTCCCCCCTCTCCCCCCTTTAATTAATGACATGCGTAGCGGTGTTTCTCATCCTCAACACACGATATAAGCATCCCAATAGCGCATACGCGATATAGTACGTAACCCCCGCGAGATACAAGCATATATCTAGCGGGGAAACAACTCACGCATGCGCACTGAGTGGTCAGAGACGCTGAACACACGATACACGCGTCCCAATAGCGCATGCGCAGAAGAGCACGTAACCCCCGCGAGATGCAAACATACATCTAGCGGGGCAACGACTCGCGAATGCGCACTAAGTGGTCAGGAACGCTAACCGAGCCCAGCAGCCTCCGTGTTATGGTAATACCAGATTCTGCTTACTGTCAATAATGAGTTTAATTGTAACTGCATAAAGACTCAGTATACACTCCCTATTTATATCTAATATGAGTTTCAACATTCTTATGTTAATTTTATTGGTCCACTTAGCCCCTCCCTTTAGAGGGTGTACCCAGTGGGTCAGAAGCTTTTTAAACGTTGTAATATTGTATGTTATGCAGATTGTCTCATTTGCACTTGAAAAAGGAGACCCTTTATCTCCGAAACGCGTTGTGTGTTGAGCTTAATAAAGAAAATCTATTTGGATAAGCACAGGATATGCACCTCTATTTTTTGGGATCTTCATTTTTATCCAACATAATCTACAAACATTGCATCCAGTTCCTTGGAATTTGGTATTGAGAGGTCCTGCAGCATCCTACTTCCAACATTTAAAGTGGATTTAGCTGTTGTGACTACTCACAACTGAACCAGGTGAGGGTAAAACCTTAACATTCTCATTCTTTATTGCGGTATTAATCCCTCACACTGTGGAATTGATACAAAGGCACATTTCACTATCATTGTCTGCTTTATTATAGAAACAATAGAGCACGTGTTACCAAACAGTATTATGCTATGTGCCGCTCGGCATTCTCTTCTTTTTATTCTTTTTAAGATGTTCCATATTGGCACATTTAGAGTATATTCTAAAATTCAGTCATGCATTTTTCAATAGTTGCACAGGACAAGGGAAAACAATATCATTATTGCATCTATGCTGTGATGAAAGAATCACACTTGTGTATGTATCATTACTGAATGATATTGTTCATGTATATATTATTAGTGAGTATAGTGTTTATGCATGTGTCTTCAGTATATTACATTCTTCCTGAAATCACAAGACCAGACATTCTCTTTTATTATGCTGGACAAGCCAGGTTATTTTTTTACAATTCTTGGCTCATCAGAGAGCAATCAGGCATAAGAGAGGGTGAATTGTAGCAGGAAAACAATCTGTAGGGTACTTATCTTTCTAAGGCACGGATGGAACCAGTTAATTTCCCAGATTTCCCAGGATAAGATAAGGGGAAGGAGGAGACACCCTAGCAGTGGGTGCGTCTGCTAGGGTGTCTACTGTACTGCAGTAGACTTCTAGGGGCACCATATTATATCTCTGAACAACTCGGAGCATGAGGATGCATATGTCACTTACGGAAGGTCCTAGCATGTTATGTGGGAGTGGCTGTCAGGGATCAGTTTTCTCTACTTACTCAATCTTGTGCTCACTTGGCTGCAAATTGAGAGTAAATCACACCCTAACACAGTACACACTACACAGTACACCACCTATTGTATTCAGAATCAGGATCAATAGGCATCCCAGACACTCATGCTACTTCTCCCAGCAGTCATACACGAAAGGTAATGGATTCATAGAGTACACACAAAGTACCATTAAATTTAATTATTTAATACACTAGGGTTTCAGTGCCATAAAATGTATGGCAAGACAAGCAAAACCATTTTTAAAATAAAAGGAGAATAAACAGAATAAAGTCCTTAGAGTCCTTTGGTTTCCATGGAGCTGGGAAGATCTCTCATATAAGGCATGCTCTATGGGATAACTTATTATTGGGGTAACAATAACGTTATAATTGCAGTGCCATACAGGATATTCCATATAACTCCAAGGCATGCTCTATGGGATAACTAATTATTGGGGTAGCAGTAACGTTATAGTTGCAGTGCCATACAGGATACCCATATAGCAGCACATAGTATAGAGCCATACATGTATACATGGTCCTGCTGTATGCATAAAGTCATATTGCATTTATGGTAAAAGTTTTCATTGCATAGTCCTTTACCAGAATTCCAAGTAACAGAATTATTGTAAAGGGTTTCAATATAGCAGGTTATGACTACTAAATTCTGGGTAGAGGGAGGTTTCCAAAGTGCCAACATGACAGCTGTAATAATAATGTATATATAAGCACTAGACATGCACAATTTCGATAACACCTCTGCTATTAGTAAGATGGAGCTGATTTCAACTCTTTCCGTACTGGATCTTATGCAAAATCTCAAACTGATATTAGTGGACACCAAACTAAACTGGTTTCAGAAACAAAAACGGATAGGTTGTTAGGATGCAATATGCTGTTCCATATGTTTTAAGACTTTTTCTGCATCTTTTCCATCTGGTTCTGGGAAATGCACAGTGCTTTAATGATCCTTTCTAGGGTTATTAAACCAACAGCTGTTGTCATTAATGGAGGACACTCTTTATTGCCGAGAACAATCGTCTATAATAAATCCACCATTGCCATGCCATAGATCTCTTTAATGACTACACCATTAGCATTAGGACTGAGGTTATGGCAATGGTACATTTTTAAGGGAGGGATGCCAAGCTGATTTTATGACACATATAAATTGTGGACAGTAAAATATCAGATAATGTCTAATATTTTCCAACACAATCTCTTTCTCCTCCAGTTGGCCCCTGCTGACATCTCCATGTTGAGTCCTTATCATAGTAATGTGTTTGACAAATTTTAATTAAGCCATTAACCAGGAGAAGTAAACCAAGGGTGAATTGTGTCATCAGATTTAGCATTAACTTCTTAAGAGTTCGGCGACATAAATAAAAGTGACGGTAAGTTTAATATCCAGTTTGTTTTTATTACTATGAGCTTTGTGATCCCTCATCCTAATGAACATTGTAACTGCATGCTTCAGTAGACTTTATATCTAATTATTCGTAGCCCACTCCCACGGCACTAGTGTTTATAACACCATGTAATGGCTTTCAGTTACTTTTGCATTGTGATTTCTTTACGGTGCTCATAAAAATTGTGCAGTACACAATGATAATAATCCCTGCTCTATTGCATTTCATAATATGAGATAATTGTATTTTGTTTATTGGTAGCTCTTCAGGTTGGAGATGGAAGTTATCAACCTCAGCAATTTTACTTTGTACCGTGACGGGCAAATATCAAATTTGTAAATAATCATGCTCATTTTCATTGCCTTAAGATCCTTTTGACAAGATGCTTATCTAGGTGAAAGCGGTCCCATTGGGCATTATGTTGATGTTTTTGCCAAATGCGCAATGATATTGAAGTAGAGGTGGTGTCTCCCCTTTTGCTCCTGTGTTAATAGGAACATCTCTATTAACTAAAACCTCTTCGCAAACATCATGTAGCAAAGAACTGGCAACTGTACGGTATGTGTATGTAGTGTTAGTTAACTAAACTTAGGTCGGTAATTTCCTATTGTATTTCATGGTTTGGTGTTAATTGTTGCTAGCCTGGGAAAATCTCCAATATGTACCAAATATACAGTAAAGCTTACCCAACAGGTTTACAACCGTCCTTCCATAGCTGCCATTTTGCTAATTCCAATGCAGTTGGAATATTTTCTCTAGCCCCCTCCATTCCTGAACAATCACTGGTGCTTTTTTCAGCACCAAATATGCTACTGTTAGGTGGGAAGTCCTGGGTTGGAGCAGATAGTCTGGAACCACCCACATGACAGTAGAGAGCCTAATTAGCATATTGGGTGCTGAACTACTGGCAACAATTGCTCAGGAACAGTGGGGCTAGAGTAAAAATTCCAGCAGAGAAGAAGCGGATTCAAAGAATTGTTGAAAGGAGTTCTTTAATATACCTGTTATTCTAATATTATCTGACCATGAGTGACTATCTTTCCAATGTAAATCAATGGTATTTACGAAAGTCTACATTTTTAACTGAAATGAAATAATCATAGACTCTCCTTTAAGAGCTCTGACAGAAATAAATCCTAATTAGATGGATACAGATATAAA
This sequence comes from Leptodactylus fallax, assembly GCA_947044405.1. Taxonomy (NCBI): domain Eukaryota; kingdom Metazoa; phylum Chordata; class Amphibia; order Anura; family Leptodactylidae; genus Leptodactylus; species Leptodactylus fallax. The sequence continues at coordinate 5,546,016 of CAMRHE010000073.1, read as the reverse complement.
TACAATTTCACATTTTTAATTTTTTTTTCATGTAATTTGACAGAATTTAATTTTTCAGAAAGATCAGGTTTCATATTTCCCTTTCAGTCTATAATTCATGACATATATTTTTCCTTTTCATTTGATATTAGATTATTTTTTTTTATTTCAAGAAATTTATACATCTTAGAAATAATATGTAGATTTACACCTAGCTCAAAACCAGTTCTACACATCACAAGTCTGATTTTACTCTAACAATTACTCCCTCATACAGTAATAGAACATGTGAGCAGCTCTCTAGACCTGTTGAATGGGAAATTTCATAATACTAAGTTGGTTAATATTGTGTCTGAATGTCTAGAATTCTTACCAGTTATTTTCTCCTACTGCCATATACAATAATGAGTGTGGAATACATAATAATTACATACAAGACACACCATTGACACCCACAGGACTTGACTAATACAAATAGGATACTTATTCTTTGTGTTCTGAATACAGATGGTTCAATGTTACTTTTTAATGAAAAGACTGTAATAACATGTACAGTAACCAGCGGTTCTCAGGCCGTCTACACATAACCTTTTTATGGAACAGTGTGGCACAGATCTGTTATATAGCGGCCATAGTCTACTCTGGTCTTACACTGGATCTCTGTATGCCCACGGTAAGGTACAGACACAGGCAACAACAAGCCCCTGTGCAAAAATTGTGTCTGGGCATGTGTGCTTTCAATGCCAGTTACTCAAAGAATACACATACAACATATACATAAACAGACATACATAAAGTCCAAAGATCATACCATGGAAGTCGGCCAAGTCTTATACTCAGCATATATTAAACAGAATCAACACTTCTTCCCATTCCCAATCATTAAAAGGGTTGTCCACAAATAAAACAAAAATCTGGCTCCAGGTTATATTGTAAAGTAACAAAACAGATATTATTTACCTGTTAAACACCCTGCTGCTCCAGTGTTGATGCTCCCATAGCCCTCGATCAGATCTTTATTTACATGCCAATAATGGCACGGCACACTGCTACAGCCATGCATACAGATACTGGATGGAGGAATGCGTACATGCTATACGTACTGGCCTCATTGCTTCTGCCAATGATATACTGCATATCACAAGGCATTATGGGAAAAGGAGCTGGGAAGCTCAAGCGCCCTCTGTTGGATGTAACAAATCCTCAATTTGCTTTTGACCCACTGAGTCTTGAGAAAGCAAGAGGGATTTTAGCCAAGCCAATATCACATGATATACAGCAGCAGACATATTGCAGAGACTGTTGGTGCTCAGCTCAGAAGTGTCTCAAAGTACCACTACTACTAATCCTAGAGACCAATTCTTTTAAATAGATTTTCTAGAAAAAAAAAAAAAAATATATATATATATATATGCAGTACAGACCAAAAGTTTGGACACACCTTCTCATTCCAAGAGTTTTCTGTATTTTCATGACTATAAAAATTGTAGATTCACACTGAAGGCATCAAAACTATGAATTAACACATGTGGAATTATGTACTTAACAAAAAAATGTGAAACAACTGAAAATTTGTCTTATATTCTAGGTTCTTCAAAGTATCCACCTTTTGCTTTGATTACTGCTTTTCACACTCTTGGCATTCTCTTGATGAGCTTCAAGAGGTAGTCACCTAAAATGGTCTTCCAACAGTCTTGAAGGAGTTCCCAGAGATGCTTAGCACTTGTTGGCCCTTTTGCCTTCACTCTGCGGTCCAGCTCACCCCAAACCATCTCGATTGGGTTCAGGTCTGGTGACTGTGGAGGCCAGGTCATCTGGCGTACCACCCCATCACTCTCCTTCTTGGTCAAATAGCCCTTACACAGTCTGGAGGTGTGTTTGGGATCATTGTCCTGTTAAAAATAAATGATGGTCCAACTAAACGCAAACCGGATGGAATAGCATGCCGCTGCAAGATTCTGTGGTAACCATGCTGGTTCAGTATTCCTTCAATTTTGAATAAATCCCCAACAGTGTCACCAGCAAAGCAGTGGTTTCCTAGCAGCTATTTTACCATGAAGGCCTGCTCCGCACAGTCTCCTCTTAACAGTTGCTGTAGAGATGTGTCTGCTGCTAGAACTCTGTGTGGCATTGACCTGGTCTCTAATCTGAGCTGCTGTTAACCTGCGATTTCTGAGGCTGGTGACTCGGATGAACTTATCCTCCGCAGCAGAGGTGACTCTTGGTCTTCCTTTCCTGGGGCAGTCCTCATGTGAGCCAGTTTCTTTGTGGCGCTTGATGGTTTTGGCCACTGCACTTGTGGACACTTTCAAAGTTTTCCCAATTTTTCGGACTGACTGACCTTCATTTCTTAAAGTAATGATGGCCATTCGTTTTTCTTCACTTAGCTGCTTTTTTTCTTGCCATAATACAAATTCTAAAACTCCATTCAGTAGGACTATCAGCTGTGTATCCACCTGACTTCTGAACAACACAACTGATGGTCCCAACCCCATTTATAAGGCAAGAAATCCCACTTATTAAACTTGACAGGGCACACCTGTGAAGTGAAAACCATTTCAGGTGACTACCTCTTGAAGCTCATCAAGAGAATGCCAAGAGTGTGCAAAGCAGTAATCAAAGCAAAAGGTGGCTACTTTGAAGAACCTAGAATATAAGACATATTTTCAGTTGTTTCACACTTTTTTGTTAAGTATATAATTCCACATGTGTTAATTCATAGTTTTGATGCCTTCAGTGTGAATCTACAATTTTTATAGTCATGAAAATACAGAAAACTCTTGGAATGAGAAGGTGTGTCCAAACTTTTGGTCTGTACTGTATATATATATATATATATATATATATATATATATATATAAACAAAAAAGGGTAGCAGCACTCTGACACAGCACAAGGGTATATAGAGAACAGAGATAGCATTACTGCTATTATTGGCACATATAAATTAATATGGTGTATAAACTAAAAATTTGAGGTTCTTAGTTATGCATATTTGATCAAACAGTAAGAAGCCCACCTGCCCCGACAAGGTGACCTCATTAAGAAGCCAGGGCAGGTGGGCTTCTTACTGTTTGATCAAATATGTATAACTAAGAACCTCAAATTTTTAGTTTATACACCATATTAATTTATATGTGCCAATAATAGCAGTAATGCTATCTCTGTTCTCTATATACTCTTGTGCTGTGTCAGAGTGCTTTTACCCTTTTTTTGTTTTTATATATTTTAACACAGTAGCTTGCACCTGTTCACATTGGGATGTGCTGTCTGAATCTTTTTTGTGTAAATATATATATTGTGAGTATGTAAACCAGAGGGCGCTATTGAGCGACCCAGGCCCAGGCCAGAAAAGGCTCTCAGCCACGCCTTTGGGTGGGGGCGCGTAACTCCAGAAGGCTGGAGTATCCTGCAGGAGGCAGGAACTGTGGCACCAGCTGGACAGATAGACGGTCTGTGCCAGGAGGGTTGGGGTCCACAGGGGACTTTTGCAAGAGCTGAGCAGGAGTCAGGCTAGTTAGGGGCTCAAGAAGTTAGTTAGGGCCCTAACTGTGACCTAGGTTTTTTTGTTGTTTTGCTATGTTGAAGTTAAGCTGAATAAAGCCAGTTTTATTTTACACTTGGACCGTCTGAACGCTATCTTTCTGGCGCCCAGTACCACGAACCACCGCACCACATGTTTACATGTTGCAAGCTACACTGCTCACTCGCCATGCAGACTGGCGAGTGTAGATATTGCAGTGCTGTCCCATTGAATTCTATATTCCCTTAAAGTTTATATACTGTACATACTTCTTGTCATGGTCAGAATGAACATGGGGGTGTTCTTGCCATTTAATTTGTACACATCTTTACATTCATTTCAGACATGGACAGTCTGCGCTCTCTTGAAAGCATAGAAAATAGAGTTGACAATGTCTATACGGTGTATATATATATATATATATATATATATACAGTATATTGTGAGAAGGTGACAGGCAGAGTGCTGGAATCACATTATATCTCCCCCAGGTTTTTGACATATGTGTGGTCCAGTACAGGTCTTGAGTAGGCCTCAGCCCAGGTGTGAGTCCTAGGCTCATTACTGGCCCATAAAAGGCTACAGAGACTGCACTGCTGGGCAGACCCTGGGAGTGAGAGGAGGCGTCTGGATCTGTCCTGATACACTGAGAGTCTGGTACTGTGTCAATTTATTTGTTTGTGTGGCCAGCAGAAAGCCACATGTATAGTTAGTTTTGTTACTGTTTAGTTAGTGCTCGGATGAGCAAGGTTTTGTTTGACGTTTTTCCTGAAGTTAAGGCGTATTTTATTTTGCTCATTTTTGTACCTGACGTGAAGGTTTATTTATTTTTCTGTTTTTTTCTAAATAAACCTGTTTGCACCAGATTTTGTGTCCCTGTCTCTGACTGGATGGGTCACCATTGCTGCTACCAAGCCACCTTCCCCACATAATATATATATATATATATATATATATATATATATATATACACACACTCACACACACAGGAGATCAAAATTAGAAAACAACACACAATTTCCTAAATGTCAAGGTCATTGTGTAGTCCTATGTGAATATATCCTAACATGAGTAAAATAGCAATATTTTAAGCTGATTTCATAAATTGTATTTATTCTAAAGCACAAAATAAAAATGTAAATGAGATTATTGAAAAAGAACACTGATCAAAATTAGAGAACACTTTCACATACCTGCAAATTATTGGTGTTAATCTGGCACCTGGTGCTAATTTCCTTAATTATCTGACAAACCTTATGTAACTGGCAGCCTAACTTTCCAGTTTTCACTGACTTTGCAAAAATGGTGTGCCGTACCAAAGTGACTGAAACCCTCCGGCAGCAGGTTGTCCAGATGAAGGCCAAAGGGGTGACCTTATCAGCCATAGCAAGAGAAGTTGGTCATTCCAAGTCTGTGATTTCTAGAATATTGCATCTTTACAACATCACAAACTCATTCAATTCCCCTAAGAAGGCTGGTCGCCCTCGAAAGACAAATGCTAGGGAGGACAAGATAATGCGGAGAATCTTTTCAACACTGCAGCTGGAATTTCTGGCCAGTTCAGCACTGAACAGGGTAAGGATCTGTCTCCTTGTCATACAATGTGTCGATGGACTGAAAACCCACACTGCAGAGACCAAACCTCTCATTGGCAGAAAGAATCACAAGGCTAGACTCACCTCTGCTGAGGAGCATGTTGTGTGGACAGAGGAGAAGTGCTCCAGAGCTCATTTTAGTGATGAAAGCAAGTTTAATTTAATTGGGTCTGAGGGGAAACATTATTTTTGTTGACAAACTGGGAAAAGACTGAACCTAAAGTGTGTAAAGAAGTCAATGAAATGTGGAGGAGGAAGTGTCATAGTTTGGGGAATGTTTTCTTCAGCAGTTGGACCTCTCATACAGCTACATGGCAGAGTGAATGCAAGTGTGTATCAGAACCTTCTTCAACAACACATGGTTCCTCCTTGTGTTCATCACTCAATCAGCTAGCAATTTTCATGCAGGACAATGCCCCCTGTCACACAGCAAAACGGGGTAAGAAGTTTCTTGAATCTGAAAACATTGAAACAATGAAATGGCCAGCCCAGAGTCCTGATCTACACCCAATAGAAAACCTCTGGTGACAAAGTTATGGTCAAGAAACCTACAACAGTCACAGAACTGTGGAAGACCTGGAAGAAGAGTGGACCAAAATCACACCAGAGCAGTGTGGGAGACTAGTGATGTCCTGTGGCCGCAGATGTGCTGATGGCCTGTACACTTCCTACTGACTGGTGACTGTTGTAACCTTCAGAAAATGTACATATAATCTTTCTCTGTTCTACAGTCATTGCTGTTCTCTAATTTTGATCATCACATTTTTTGCAAAATGAAGGTTTTATGTTGATATACTTTGGTTATTTTGTAAAACATTGTTCTAGTGGCATGGTGTACCCCTTACAAAAAATCCTTCAAATGTTGATCAATGTAGATTACATTATTTATGAAAAAATCAAGTGTTCATACATTGTTCTATAATTTTGATCTCCAATGTATATGTATGTATATATATATATATATATATATATATATATATAGTGGTAAAGTTTATGGTAAAGTGCTGGATGATGTGTATATCTGAGGAAACCAGGCGAGCTAACGGAAATCCATTAAGATGCATGTTGCCTTAGCAGAACATAGTCTGCTAGGGATTTTCTTTAAGTTACATGGGCTGGATTTTGTGGACTGGAGGACAGGTTGGCAGTGGGAGTCTTCCAGTCCACACCCTTGGTCCACTGCTGGGTTTTCCCCTACTCTCAGGTGCTCTCAGCTGAGGCTTCCTGTGAGTGATTACTGAGGAAGGAAGCCTGGCAAGAGGAGGGCTGACAAGCCCCAGGCTGGAGAGAGAGGTTTACCCACTTTCATACTGTGGTTGCGGATATGTATTTGCCTGCACTAGGCTAATGAGAGGCATGGTAATGTTTAGTTAGAGCCGGACAGGCTTATGCTTTAGTTTTGCTTATGTGATGTAATTTTGTGCCGAAGCGCCTAAATAAAGGACCCTTGGAGTTTTAAAACCCGCTGCCTCTGTGAACTTCGTCATTGCTGACCCCCACCGTGTGAGCTGTTCCCTACAATATATATATATATATATATATATATATATATATATATATATTTACATACATGTATGTCCTATTGCAAAATAAGATGCAGCGCTGTTGCATGACAGGTAAAAATTATCTTCCCATAACAGTTCCAGCATAGTGATGTATGAAGATGTGTTTGTTAGAGTAAGTATGTGTCAACAGTAACACTTTCCTAAAGTACTTTCTGACCATCTACAACTGTTAAAATGACATCAAAATTGTCCTTTTAGGCACAATGACAAAAGGCTGTTAAGTGCGGCGCTAAAATCATCCTTTTTATTCTATCCAGCCTAGAAAAGGTAACTGTGTATTTCTGATTGTAATGGACTTCAGTTTTACAAGCTGAGAGTATATTGATGCTTAGAAAGTTACCGAAACACCTGTGTGCTTTTGTTGGCAGATGTTAATAAAAAGAAAAAAGTACTTTAAGGGTAAGGCCCCACATTGCAGATTTTTCTGCGTTTTTTTCGAGTCAAAGCCAAGAATGGCTTATACTTCTCTTATACTTCTACCTTCTGCTCGATTCACTCATGGCCTTGGTTCAAAAAAATCACAGCAAAAACTGAAACAACAAAAAAACTGCGTTTCCACAATCTAGGGCCTCAGACTAAGGCTAAAGCCCCATGTTGTGGAAACGCAGTGTCTTTGCTGTGAAAACACAGTGGAAAAAATAGTAGTTTTACAGCATCAGCAAAGTGAATGAGATTTGAGGAAAAGCTGAGTATTGAATAAAGCATGCCTTTTTGAAAATCGCAGTATATTAATGTTAGGTGCAAAGCATTTTTTCTACACATTTAATAGGGGAAGAAAACTGCAGAGGAAAATGCAGCAAAAACTTTGAAAAACGTGGAAAAAATACAACGTGTTTTCAATGCTTTTTTTTCACATTGTTTTTGGCAGTGTTTCATTACATGTGGCCTTAGCCTAAAATCATTAATATTTTAGTTTATTATTAAAAAAACAAATAAGTTCTGATACACTGTATAATACCATATATACATATATATCTTTAAAAAATTTACTTTTTTTCATGTCCATTTTGTACCTCTTTTGTATGAATCTAGCTTAATACAAAACTCACAGGAGCACTGGAGTGAGATGCACTAAATTTATTAACTCCTTTATGCCACAGACATTTTCTGTTTTTGCATTTTCCAAAAGCTAGATCATTCTTTTTACTATTATGATGATTATTATTATTATTATTACTATTATTATTATTATTAATATAAAAAGTTATTATTTTTTGTAAAATATTAGCGATTTTTGACTTTTTACCTATAGTAGCATATTCTTAGCATCTATGATTTATCTTATCTTATCTTTAAATAAAATTAAAAAGAAATGCACCACTTCAATGAAAATCCAATTTAACAAAATGAAAATTTGCTTGTTTATTTATTTGCAAATGTTAATTTAAAATGTTTTTATTATGTTAAATTATTATCTTTCCATCTTGATTGGTGAAAAAAAGAAAAAAGAAATGATTCCTTAGACTGGTGAATCTGCCGCTCTAAATGAATTTACTCATCTTCTTCCTGAAAGATTAATCTTTTCCCAAAAGTGAATCCTTTAGGTCCTTTGACTGTAATTAGATGAAGGAACATGATAGAGAAATAGGCTTAAAGTTGTTGTTTAATTTTTTCACCACTGAAGGGCATCTAGTGCATGCTTGAGTAATGACTTCCTGTGATGGAAGACCCTCAGGCCCAGAAAGATTGAATCAGGTGTCTGCATTCACTGGTAATAGATGGATTTGTCCCTGCAAGAATATATGTTCAATATAAGATATAATGTACACGCCTTGAAAATAAGTGGAAAAAGCAGATATTCTTTGAGCGATATGAAAACCATTATCAATAAACTATATGAAATCTAAAAGACAATAAAATATCTGGAATGTGTTTATTTGTTAGGCCTTGTTTTAGTTCACGTTTCTTTTTTTGTATGTTTTCCTTATCTTATCTTATTCTTTATCATTTTGAAAAATACAGTGAAAATTTTCTAAATTGTACACCTAAAATTGACCAGAAAAATGCTATTTTATAAAGGTGGTCTTTTCAAAGAAAAAAAAATATTCAGTTTGCAGGTTAAAGTGTCTGATGGAATTAGCAGGTGTGTACAGCCCCCCAAACTGCCAAATACTGAACAAGGCCAAAAATTCTGTATTTTATGCTTCAGCATATTACACCAACCCAGGCACCTACATATAACCTTTCTTACTCCCCTGGTGATCTACACATTTCCTAGTTCAAGATGGCCCCATCATTCTTAGACCCTGGCATGGCTTTAAAGGGAGTCTATCATTGAGATTTTCAATTTTTAGCTAAGGCTATATTCATGTAGCCCTTATAAAGGCTATTGTAGGCATACCTTTTATTTCCTGACTCTTGCCGGCGTTTTTCAGAAAAAGCCTTTTTCCGATATGTAAATTAGCTTCCCCGGATCACAGGGGGCGTTCTCCCTGTGCTCCGAGCACCCCATGCATCATCACCCTCTCCCTGCATCGACGCCCCCTTCTTCCTTCTTATTAACGCCTCCTCCGCTTCTTTGCCTCTTTCTCCTGTCAGCGCGAACGAAATCTCGTGCATGCTAATCTTGACAATACTTACTGACATTTCATAGGTATAAATCTGAATGTTAAAGTCCACCTGGCAACAACCCAAGAATGACAATTTTATTATGGGGTATACTGTACATACAACCTGTTCCTTTTGTGTCCAGGCAAAATTGGGATGGTTGGCATGTATGCTCAGCACCTCAATGGCAGATTGTATTGTCATATGACATGGACTCTCTCCTCCACTGTGATGCTGGTGACTCCATATCCCTTGCAAGTCTCTGATCTTTCTTGCTTTAGTCCAGTGATGTGGACCAGCACAGAGCTATGGCCATATTAGTTGCCCAGTGCATGTAAGACTAAAGTGTGGTCTTTTCAAATGGGTTCCCACTGAAAAATTCTGAAAAAGTGGTCATTGGCTGGATAAGAGGATGGTCTGCTTCTAGAGTATAATAAGAGAAAAAACAGTAACTGAAAGAATCAGTCTTTATGAGGGGTGTCTTTTCAAAACTGGTCTTCTGAAGAGGTTACACCGTTTAATAAAATGATGATATATATGTCAGAATTTCATGTACACATGTCTAAATGAGATATTCCCATCATAGAGAATTACATTATATTCACTGAATATGCTATGAATGCTTGTTCTATGAATTATGCAAATGTTCATACCAACCCATGTCCTTTATGATCAGCCCATATTTTGAAACATACATGACCACAATGCACAAAGTGCCACAGGTCTGTCAGTCTAACCCATCCACAAACAATTACAGCTGACAAATACCCCAAAAAATACAACACAATTGATTTTGGTTGTGAACAACTTTAGTTGATGCTCGGCTGTATGGGACGAATGTTCATGAACAATTGTTCACCGTTCTTGCAAAATCTGTCACATCAGTCTAAAGTCTAATGCGTATGACAAGCTTAAGACAGTTTCCTCCAAGATAGTAGCCACATGTAGATTACCACTACTTGCTAGTCTACAGCTGCACTTGCTTTTTTTTCAATCAATGTTCCAGAGTTCGCCAGTAATACAATCACATATTTATATATATATATATATATATATATATATATATATATATATATATATATATATAAATATATATATATACACACACACACGCACTTTTTAAACTTTTTATATACCTGTACACTAGAAAAATGTTTTAAGTATTTGATTTTTTTTTTTTACTATTTACTCTCTGCTTTTCAAAAGCCAGAACGTTTTAATTTTTCTGTGGTACTTTTTAAATTTCCTTAAAAGTTACTGGAAAGCTGAAAAAAAAATTCAGGATAGAGTGGAGTTGAAAAAAAAAAGGTTCCATGTTATGGAAAAGCAGTTTTTTTTTTTGTTGAAGATTTTGCTGCGATTTTTTTGAACCAAAGCCAAGAGTGGCTACAAGAGGAATGGAAAATATATAGGAAGCACTTATACTTCTCCCTTTTGCTCAATCCAATGTGGGGCCTCAGCCTTGGTGTAAACTATAATAGCAGCCATGTAGATTATAAGCAAACATTTCCAGGGAAGTTTAAAACACTGTAAAAAAAAAAAAAAAAATAGACACAAATTTGCATTTTTTTTTCTGTTTATTTTTGTTTTTTTATGGGTAAACTATACTGAAGCTTTTTAGTCATATGGTTTGAGAATCCAGAAATTGCTCTAATTCTTTTATAACAATTAGAGACTTGAAGGACAACCCTAATGTTTTACTGTATGTTAGTAGAATGCGGTTAATAAACTGAAGGAATTGGGAGACATGCTTAGACTGTCAATTTTTACAAGGACTAAAGAAGGATTTTCCATAACCTTGTATTTTTCTAAATAGGACTTCTATGCTAATGTTTATTTCGCTTTCATCCATGTAACAATCCAACATGAATGAGTGTAAATGCTGCTCGTGGGTTTTAAATATAGAAGCTCATTTCTACAGTTATTTTGTTCCTGGCCACAGTAATTATGCAGAAAGATAATATAGAATCTTAATCTACTCCGAATAGCCAATTAAGGCTGGAAACCCAGAGCAATCTCAGCCGATTATTTCATGCTGATACTGTGGTAAGAGAAGTAATTTGCAATTTGTGCAGAGATGAAACATAATAAAAGAAAAGCAGGGTTTTAAAGAAGACTGCTTTTTCCTGATAATTTTCACATTCTTACAAAGTGCAGAAAGTTATATGGACATTAGGTTATTATGGTGTGCTTGATGATGACCTGACCGTAACAGATGCAAGACTCCAGTTATCTTCTCCTCCATAAAGACCAGTCATCCCACTCCTTTATGTATTTCCATCAAAGTGAGGTTATACATTTTCGTGGACGTCAAGGGGTTTTATGCCTTGCCTTGAGTGGTCATGAGAATTTTGTATACAATGCAGGTACACAATTGTAGACAGATAAAAGCCATAAATAATGAATTCAAGTTTAGTACATATGAATAGAGATTCCCTACCATGTGGTCTTCTCCCTTTGGATATTCGAGGTTTTCTAAACTATTGGCACAATTGTATACATCAATCTTAATACTGCTCATTTTTTTTTCTTTTTTCTCCTCTTCGTCTTCTGAACACTATTGTCTCTTCCAATGATTTATATCTTCTCGAAACATGACTGAAATAAGATGACTACAGTTATATCACCACAGAAATGGTAACTTTTGAGACTAATTCTAGTCAGCGATGAAAAGGTTATCTTAAACCTGTTAAAGGGATTTTGTCAGTAGTAAATTGATCATAAACATAATTCCAGTACCCTGTAGAGGTGATTATACTGTTTCCAAATATGCCTCTGTTGTTCAGCTTTGGAGACTGATTTCCATGGTAAATTGCAGCATTCCAGTGAAAACTACTTAAACACCTGGTACACTATGTGATTTACTGTTGTTGTGTTATGTGACACTTGTGTCTACTTTTATATATCTGTCTGTAACTGACCCCTTTAAAAGGGTTGTTCCACTGGGGATGTTCCACTGGCTTTCAGTGAGAAGAGACGTGTTCCAGCTCTACTAGAAAGAGAAGAGAGTATGTGAGGGAGAGTGAAGCCTGAGGTATTGGATGCTGCAGCCCTGAGACAGGGAGAGAATATTGCTGCCACCTTTGACCGGAATTTGAAATGATTAGTGCCATTTTTGCAGAGAATCTAGGGTTGTTCAAGTACTTTGACAAGAGAGCCTGATTTAACATAGGACTAAGAGGGCTGTTCTAGGAATGTACAGAACTGACAGAGAGTTAGAAAAACAGAGGTTATTAGCACAATATTATATTATTCTGGGTTGGAAAAACCATTACCTGGTTCACCCCTCGTCCACAGTAGAACTACTATAAGAGCTATACCTCCATATAGTATTGAAAGCTGTTAGTTGCTGTTTACATCATTGAAAGTAAAGTTCAAGCTGTTTTCATATGCAATCCTGTGTCATTACCTGCACTACCATCAAAGGCCCTGCCAAATACCACCTGGCTCAGGAAGACTAAAGACCATGAGCTAACATGCAGGCCCCCGCAGCTGTGCACCAGCCCAGGAGATGAGCTGGGGAAATTGGTCAAGTCTAAGGCTACCTTTGACAACTCCTTTTAAATAGGCCCTATGGGTGTCTTAATACAGCTCTGCACAGCTCAGAACTTGTATAGAGGTATAATATAGCATGTGCACCAGCTCCCTTACTAGAAATTTATAAAATATGTAGTTTCTTTGTTTACATTTAAAATAAATATTGGGGAAATTTACTAAACAAAATACTCTAGAATTGTACTGTAATTTGCGACAAAAACTTTCTAACATGCATTGTGCCACATTTATAAAACTTTTTAGATACTTGCTTCATACTTGTATGAAAAAGGGACATGACCTTGCAGTAAAGTGGAGTGACCTCATGGAAAGTGGATGTGGCCAAACCTGTGTCACCGTGTGCCAAACATGTACCAATTTTTGACGCATTTTTCTAGCCTAAACTAGACCAACTAATAGGAGGTATAAAGTTAGACTAGACAGTCTTACAAAGCAACAGAATTATAAAACGGCATTAGACACTTTGATAAATGTAGTGTAGTTTAACACTGTCTTGTCTAAGTTTACATTGTCTAACTTATAGAAAGTGTTAGGCTACAAGAACACAACAGTAGAAAAAATAGGCATTGAAAAATGGATGAAACTCAGTTTTTAATGTCTGTTTTTCATCAGTGTTTAACATATTTTTCATCTGTTGTCTGGCCATGTGTTAGTTTTTAGCATCCGTTTTGCATCAGTTTTTAACAGTTTTTTTTCCAGTGAAAAATTGATGGTCTTTTTTTATTCTCAAAACCTCATCTATTTTTAATGTCAGTGAAACATACATCACCCCTGCCATGCTTTTACTAGACTTCCAGCAGTATGTTAAATACGCTGCTTTTTAGTGAGATGATTATGATGACTCCTGCTGATCCTGTCCCAATGTACTGTATACATCAAAGCAGAAAACTAAAAGCATCAGTTTATCATATCTACTCTAAAATATTTTAAGATTTTTGTTTTATATAAATAATCACATTACAAATGGGAAAATACAAACTCTGTCTAGAATTAGAGATAAACAAACTTTCCAAAACTCGTTTCATTGTTGATTCTCCAGTTCAGACCAAAACTTTGATTCTAGTCTGAACCAATTGGTTTCAAAATAAAATTGCAAACAGCATTAAAAAGTTGTATATGACACTCTAAGGATATCTAGGACTCTTTCTAACGCCTGTGTAGCTTTGTAACTCTTTAAGGACCAAGTATCATTAAAAAGAGTTTTTAGTGTCATAGTAGTAAAACATTAAAAAACCTATACATAATTGGAATTGCCATAATTGTATTGTTCTAAAGAATAGATTATGAATGTTATTTTTTACCATACAATGAACAGGAGAAAATTTATACTATAAAAATAAATAGCAAAATTGCTGTTTTTTCCCATTCTCTCCCAGAAAGAGTTAAAAATGTAAATCATTAAATGATTTGTGTTGTGAAAATGATGCTGTTCAAAAATTCAACTAATCCTGCAAAAAACAAGCCCATATATGGATATGTCAACATAAAAATATAAAAGTTCTGGCTCTTGCAATATGATTATGAAAAAATTACAAATAATGCTTTGTCCTTGAATAAAGTTGAATAAAGGCCACATCCTTAAGAGGTTACGCAAAGTTGATTAATCAATAAGATTTATAGAAAAAAAGGGTCCCAAAAGTGCCTTTTCCACATAAGTAGAGTATTATAAATGGTAAGAAGGTAGAAGTATAAGCACTTCCTAGATATTTCACATTCCTTTTGTAGCCATTCTTGGCTTTGGCTCAAAAAAATGCAGCAAAATCTGCAACTAAAAAAAGCTGCATTTTCCGCATTGTGGGGCCTCAGCCGAAATCAGCTTGAGGCAGGGGGGTGGAAAATGAAAATTAATCTCAAAATTCCTCTTCATTTTTTGCCATCTGAACATATACTTCCTCTTCTCTACAGTTGGCTAGCAGCAGTGGAGTAACTAGGAATGGCTGGGCCCCAATGCGAACATTTGACATGGGCCCCTCCCTGACAACCGCCTTCCCCGCACAAACCGCATTCCCCTCATTCCTACACACACTATTATGCACCATAGTGGCCCCTACACACAGTATTATGCCCCATTCTGGCCCCTGCACACAGTATTATGCCCCATAGTGGCCCCTGCACACAGTATTATGCCCCATTGTGGACCACCCATGAATCACGGCCAGCGGCTAGCACACGGGCATGTGCAACCGGCCTTAGACTTGCACCTCTGGATTTCCAACATTTTAAAACAACTTTTCCAGTAAGGCAGTGCTGCATCAAGTCTTCTGAGTATACTCTACATATACTTGAATCAACAAAAAATACTTGCTCATTTAACTAAGTCAGTAGTAGCATGAGACTCTTAAGAGTCTAAATGAATTAGACCAAATGAACTGTAAAAACAAACTGCCTAAAAATCACTGGATGAGATTGCTGTCCAGGCGTAAAGCTCATGTCTGTATATAAAATGGTAGCGGAGTTAAGCTGAGAGAGACCCAGATTTATACAGCTGCCAATGGTTTTACTACACCTTCCGGCCCCTTCATTTATATGGCTGTTTGGCATGCTGTCCTGTTTACTAAACTGAGCCCCATGTGACATCTTTTACAAGAATGGACTGGACTCCAAACCCAGGCGAACAGCCTGCGATGTCAAAGGTGAAGTGTTTAGCGCCACTACAATTATCAACATCTAAATCACTGAAGAAACCGATAGAAGAAAACAAATAAGTACAATCTTACAAAAACACGTCAAATGAGTCTGGATAAAAAGCACTGAAGGAGTCATTTGCCTTAGTATGATGGTTAATAAAATGAATTTTCATTGTTTTTGTGGTTTCAGCGGAGATTTAGAGACCCTCTGCAGGCTCCTATTCTTGTTGAAGCACACTCTGAAATTAATTGTGCTATTTACTTGAGAGCTCTCTAAATTGGATTACATTTCTCTCTTCAGAACAACGCCATGCAATGAAAGACTGTTCGGCTTCTCATTTATCAGATGAGCGTCATGATTTTCTCATAATAAGATGACATTTTGCTCTAAGCATTTAATGGTCAAATTCTCAGCGAGGCAGATACTTTTCTTTTATTTGCTGATGATGCATTTGATTCCTGAGCTGGTCTCCTAGGTGCTAGAAGATGCAGCGATCATATGTAAATTGTAATCATGCAGGCAATAATCCTTATTTATGTGGGATAGAATTTCAGGATGCTTTACTCATTATAGAATGCTGCTAGCAAAAAAGAAATTACAAGCTTTAGTGTAATTAATATTCTTCCCAGCTAGAGCATTTTTTAACATTGGGGGCAATCTACTGTATCAACGCATCTAAGCAAGTTTTCTGGCGGGGGACGTGCCTCATTGACAACTTTCCTTAAATGAGGGAGGAATGGGGCAGAGAGTGTGGCGGGGATACCTTGGCCCTACATATTTATTATAACTTATGCCAGTTTTCTACAGGAATTCTAAGCCAGTTTTTTGACCTCGCGCTCCTGATTTCTTAAGGAGAGCCTCTTGATAATTCAGACAAGCCTTGTGTCAGTCAAGACCTGTATTAAGACTGGTGTCTGGTCTTAATGACCAGAATGAAAATTGCAGGGTATAGATGTCGCAACCCAGATGGAGGGAACTGGAGGATGGAAGTAGTAGTGGCGGATGATGTGCCACCTGCTAGGCCGAGCACACTCAACCGAACACTCCAGCCCTGCTCCTGGGCCGGTCACTGTTGAGAGGGTCCTGCAGCACTACCAGATGGTGGTGGTAGTAGTTGTTTCCTCAAGGGTGCTTCCAGTTAGAGATGGACCTCTCCTCTCTGAGCCGGTGTGATGTTGGTCAGAAGCGCCCTAATGGTAAGGCAGGCACAACTCAGGAGACAGCAGTGCAGTTGAACCAGGTAACAGTTTATTCAGCAACTGGGACAGAGGTAAACATCAGCTTCCAAATGGGGGTAGTAGTAACACAGTGTCCAATCCCCCCAGCTTTGGTTATAGGAGGGTGCCCAGGGATGTTACAGTCTCTATGGCGGACTTCTCCAACTACTCCTCCTCTCATGCCTCTCCCAGCTATAAATACTGGGGATGGTAATACAGGGAGTCCTGACAAGGATCTGGTTACCTGTAGACTAGGCCCTAAACTGTTCCTCCTGTCAGGGTCCTCTCCTGTTCCCCCTGGCACAGATAATGTCCTGAGGCAAATAACTATCCTTCTAGAGGCTGTATAGGCGGCCGTTGAGCTCCAGTACTGGTGTTCTCACTGCACAGTCCAGCATGAACTGCACAGGATGACTGCTTTCACTGAACTGAGGGCTCAACGGTCGCTGTGGAGACTAAGGTCTCCTACAACCCTGCCCAGTGGCCTGTGATTGGCCAGGGCTGAAACACGGGGGAAAAACAAGGAAAGCTGCAAAACAGTGACATAGAACATAGAACATAAAGGACATGACATACTAACACAACCCAGAAGCACAATAGACAAACACTTAAAGCACTAGCACTCTGGGATGTTGCAGAGTACTTTTTTTAAAATATAGAAAGTGAAATAGAAAATGTAAAAAAAAATCACATAAAAATGTGGATTCAAAAGTAGGTCATTGTTGGTGACACATTCACTTTAAGTAGCTGTAGTGCTATGATTAGAGATGAGCGAATCGATTCTGCAGAAGTGGAATTTGATCCAAATTTCAGGAAATCTTTGATTCACCACGATTCCGGATTTCCTGATGCTTCGCGGTAACGAATATTTATTAAGGACCTTTGTGACATCAGAGGGTCACAAGATGTTCTCTAGTGTTCTAGTGATGAGATTGGGTAGGCGTGTCTTTGCTTGTTAGCAGATCCTTCCACATGAATAAAACTTGTCCGTGCTGGAGAGAGAGAGAGAGAGAGACACATGACCGTGGCATCCAAGGGCTTTCGCAATTTTGCCGCCCACCCTCCCACCCCGGCTCTCTGTTTACTCGCCACAAAGTAATTCGGATCGAAGCTAATTTTTTTGGAACTTCTAATCGAACTGCCGAATCGAACTTTTCAGAAATTCGCTCATCTCTAGCTATGATTATAGTTAAAGAGAACCTTTCATGTCCTCATGAAAGTGCAGTTTTATATACTGCTAGAAAGCTAACAGTGCGCTGAATTCTGCACACTGTCGGTTTTCCCAGTATGTGCCCCAGTGATGGAGATATCGGTGCCGTTAATTTTGGCACCGATATCTCCCCACTTTCAGAACGGCGTTCCTCATAGCTCAGCTCACAAAAAGAAAGAGAGAAACGCGGAGCCGCACATCGTGTGATACACTGTCATGCAGAGGAGAAATTTTGTTAAAGGGCCAAAAGGATGGCCTCTCACGTTATAGTGTTGTGAATTAGTCACAACAACCAATAGTGTTTAGTATAAACAACCAAAATTCAGGTGGCAGCAGACTTCGTCATGAGTACCGACGTCAAGGAATGCAGTAGACTTGGATAGGAACCAAGGAATTGGCAGGACAACACGCGCACTTCGACAATCAGGGCTAAGCCTAGCATGCCTCATAGCTCAGCGTCATCGCTGGGCTGTAAGAAAAGCCCCCTGACAGTACTCATCCATAGACTTGTACTGGGGGGGGGGGGGCATTCCTCACAGCTCAGCGTCAACACTGGGCAGTTAGAAACACCTCCTCTGACAGTACAGGGCTAAGTTACAGTACCATCGGGGGTGCATTTCTTACAGCCCAGCAATGACGTTGAGCTATGAGGAACACCCTATTGACGATGGGGAGATATTGGTGCCGAAACTAACAGCACTGATATCTCCACCAGCAGTATATAAAATCGCACTTTCATGAGGACATGAAAGGTGCTCTTTAATTACTTTATAAGATATAGCTTGCAAGTGCTATTACAGAGGAACTGCTCAGCACCTTCTAAGGGCACCCAACAAATTAGACTGTATATTGCACAACTGAGAAACTGCGCAAATGCATATTCTGCATCATTAGTATTTATCATCATACAAGTCCTTATGCTAAAATCAAATTAAATGACTGAAAATGGGTTAAAATTTACACCTTATAGCCTGGCACTTTATAGAAGGATAATTTTTTGTATTTATAATACTAAGCATACACCATTCCCTTGTTTCGATGTATACTCATATAGCGGCATATGTATGCAGTATGACTGTGCCTACAGGTTTCTGTTAATTATAATTATTATAATTATTAAGTAGGACCACCCATAGGACTCCTCAGCTTACAAGACACTGTGATTGAAATGAATAAAATACACATTATACTGTATGTTCTTCCATTAAAGAGTACCTTTCACCACCTCCAGCTCTCTTCTGATTCTCTCCATTGATTCTGGCGCAGTTGGAATTTTTTATGTAACTCCCACCATTCCCAAGCATTCAATGCAGTTAGTTTTGGTGCCTGATATGCTATTTAGGGTCTGTTCTGTCAGGAGGGTGGTGTCAAACAGGAGCAGACAAGGGGTGTGATTCTGAGCTCTGACACTGGCTGCCTCTGATTGGAGCTCTGAATCACACCCCCCGCCTGACAACAATCTTCTGACATTACAGAGCTTAAATAGCACATCAGGTACCAAAACTATCTGCACTTTTTGCTCTGGAATGGTGAAAGTTAAAGAGAAAATTCCAACTGTCCTGGAATCAATGGAGCAGCGACTATTAACAGATTCTAAGAATTTGAATGGATGAAGGCGGTGAAAGGTCCTCTTTAAATAATTTAGCAATCTGCTTAGCTCCTCCTGCCTAATATCATGATTCCTGAAGATGTTGAACATGACAGATTCCCTTTAATGTAAGCACAGTTATTTTACATACCTGAGATATAAACAGCTCTGAACTATAACATTTAATTTATTGTATGGGAGCTAATAATGTCCAGATCTGAGTTTAGAATTTTTGTATTAAATCTGATTTATTAAGGGTTAAAGTACTGTAGAAAATGACGCATCCTACATAACCTTTCATGACTAGGAAGGATAGGACAGAAATTAAAGATGTCAACCCCAATGAAAGAATCAGAAATAGAATTTACCCAGGGACTAAACTGATTATTCAGAAAAGATGAATGAAATGTCAGCCTAATTTTACTCTTTGATTGCATTCGTGATGAGTCGAGCACCAGTGTGAGCGCAATTAACATCATCTCACCTTTAAACCAAATGTGCTACCTAAATCCTGTCTCCTGAAATTGGATGAGGCCGGTGATAGAAAGTGGTGAATGGGAAGCCTGGAGCTACACTACTTCAAATCAAAATCCATCCAATTTTGCTTGGAGCCATGATTACTGCATAGCTTAAGTCACCATCAAATCTTTACCTTATTAAAAGAGATGTGTGAATAATCTGCAAGATTTGCTATCTATAGCTGCTCAGGTCAATTTGTACTGCATGTCACCAGAATTTGCAAGTTCCGACTTGATTGACAGAAATCCACTTTGCTTTAAAGTCATTAAAATTTGTCACAGGTGCGTGAATGTGAGATCTCTATGTGGCTGCCTTTCATAGACTTATTCAAATGTCACACAGAAATTAGATGTTATTTATCAGTACTTGCAGCAAAATATACAAGAGCCAAGCAGAACAAAATATATGTTATAGAAAAGCTGAAAGTATTGGTTAGCATAGTAATAAAGTCATATTCAAACAAGAACAGAAGCCTAGCACAAGTATGCCTATGCATATGTATGTACATAGCTGTGCATATTTATGACTACATTTGTGCATGCTATGTACTTTTTATACCCAAGCTATTTTAAAAGCAGAATGTTTTAGATTAATACTGTATTAATTGAACTGGCTTCAATCTATATTTTACCAGCTCTAAATTTAACCCCTTCACATTGTAGTTATTTTTCATTTTGAGTTTAATTTTTTACCTCGAGTTTTAATTTATTCCAGTAGAACGGGCTTATTTTCTACAGAACAAAATTATGCTTCCTTATTGCACCATGGGAAGCAGGAAAAATCTTTAGCATGTATAGCATGTAGTAGAATTGAAAAAAAAAAAAAAAACACAATTGCGCCATTTTTTTATAGGTTTCATTTTTACAGCACCAATTGTACCAATACCAATTGTATATAGTTTTGTTATGTTTTAATAACTTAAAAAAAATCTTAAACTTTGAAAAATGTAAAAATGTCTTTCTATCCCCATATTGTGACACCCATAATTGACCGAGGCATCTAAAGGCTTAACAGCTGCAGTTGGTGCAGGCACTGATCATGGTGGTTAGTGGCAGGTGCCTGCTGTATGATAGAGCCAGCACCCACTGGGTACGGAATTGACGTCTCTTTGTCTTATTTGCTGCACTGCAGATCTCTAAGCCACTGACTATGCAGGGTACTGAATCATAGTAACAATAATGTAAATGGAGCAATGTTGTGGTTTTCTGAAGCTCAAGTGTCTAGCTCAGGGGTCTCAAACTCGCGGCCTGCGGGCCAACTGCAGCCCTCGGGACAATAGTTTGCGGCCCCCACCTCAATATCAAAGTTTATTGTTACTGCGGCCCGAGTTTGATACGAATGGCACCAGGGGCGCACTGTCTGGGGGTGGCATTTTTACTATTTAATGTAAACCAGCCCAGGATAGGCCGCTTTAAAAAAAAAAAAACAACGCTGAGCGGGGCCTGTCCTGGGCTGGCTTACGAGACGTCCGCATCACAGCGCAGGCAGCGATATAATGATGTCATCGCGCCTCCTACGCTGAGACACAGACGTCTCGGACAAGAGGAGGCAGGTAATGGCCTATTTATTTACCTACCCCGCATCTGCTCGTGGCCGCCTCCGCTTCCCCTTCTGCTATGGGACGCAGAAAGGGAAGTGGACGCTGCTGTGAGCGGCCGCGGGCATCGGTAAGTGAGGCCGCGGGCCTCAAATACTACTATTATTACACTCTGGGGTCTTTTCAGACCCTGGAGCAGGGGCGTAACTATCAGGGTAGCAGCTGCCACAGGGACCGGGACATTAGGGGCCCCGGAGCCCTGTGGCAGTCGCTACCGCGAACCCCACAAACCAGTAACGATCGCGGTCGCAAGGGGTGCGACTGCGACCGGACCCAGCAGGGTACGGAGCCCGCGGCCAGCTGGAGATGGCCGGGCCCCGGACCATTATGATAGCGGTCTGGGAAAGCCTGGTTCCCCGACCGCTATACATAATGTTATTGGAAAGGAGTCCTGGTATATTGCAGGCCCCTTTCCAATACATGCCAGCCCAGGAGAGGTGACTGTTATCTGTTTGCAATCAGGTGGTGATTTGTGACCCTCACAGTCCATACATAGTGTGACATGAAACTGGCATTAATATTAAGTCCAAATTGCAGAGTTTGAAATTTTTGCATTAACTTATATTCCCATTCATTTCTGTCTCTCTGTGTCTTAAAATTTCCCCTACACAGCTGGAGATCCTACGAAGGATTTCCAAGGAGCCCCAACCTGTGCTACATAGGGACAACAGACTCAAAGACATATTTCCAGTCCCCCCTCTCCTTTCCTTTCAACAACCACCAAACCTGAGGTGTATTATTGTCTGGAGTGCCCTGAAGGCCTCAACTGGGAATGGCACCTCACCTTGCCTACAAAAAAGGTGCAAGTCCTGCAGGCACGTCCACACCACTGACAGTGTACCTATCCCACAATCACAACAGGTGCACAGAATTGGGGAGACATTTTCCTGCAGGTCTTCCAATGTGGTGTATCTCATGTGTATGCAATGTCCTACCACAGGCCTCTATGTGGGGGAAACAGGGCAGAGATTTAGTGCATGAACTCACACAGATTCACCATTAATAACCGAAGAACAGATCTCCCAGTGGCCTCACATTTCTCCGGAGAAGACCACTCTATTGAAGATTTGCAGGTTGTGGTTTTAATGGGACATTTTAAGATGCAGAGGGACAGAAATGAATGGGAATATAAGTTAATGCAAAAATTTCAAACTCTGCAATTTGGACTTAATATTCATGCCAGTTTCATGTCACACTATGTATGAACTGTGAAGGTCACAAATCACCACCTGATTGCAAACAGATAACAGCAAGAATGAATGATCCCTCAGTCACGCCCCACAAGTTTCCAGATTGTTTATTTCTTGACCTGTTGTAAATAAATTTTGTTTTGTTTTCTTTAAAGATTCTAAGATTCTTTGAAGATCCATGTCTTGAGTGTATAAAGAGTGTGTGAATTTTCAGTTTCTTGCATAACACAATGTCTGAAGAAGAGAGCTAGACTCTCGAAAGCTTACTAATATACTCAGCCTCTAAAAGGTATCGCCTGATTTCTTTACTGGATTCACGGGAGGAATGGACAGAGCACATCATCCTGTGGCTCAGATACATCGACGACGTGTTGATTATTTGGACTGATACGATCGACTTATTCTGGAGATTTGTGGACACACTAAACCAGAATGATATAAATTTGAAATTTATGACCTGTATTCATAATAAGGTCATGACATTCTTAGACCTAAACATTTTGGTTGGAGATGATAATGGTTTATCCACCATTTTATATAGGAAAGAGACTGCCACGAATAGCCCTTTGCCGTTATGGAGGGGCATCCCCAACGGGCAATTTCTGTTGGTTCATAGAAATTGTTCCTCAATACAGGAGTTTGAAATTCAATCATGAGACCTGGAGGTACGCTTTAAAAATAGGGGATATCCAAAGAAGGTCCTCCGAGATGCTCAAATCTGTGCAGCGTATTATGATAGACGGACCCTTTTGGTACTGAAGTAAAGAACAGCATCTGATAAGATTATCAGACTGATTGGTACCTTTGATCAGGAATCCAAGATGGTTGTGGACACATTACGGTCTTATTGGGACATCTTAAGACAAGACCCTCTCGTAAGGGAGAAAGTAAACACATTTCCATCGTTTACTTACCGCAGAGGGTGCAATTTAAGGGGCAGATTAGTCCACAGCCATCATGGAGCAACTGACACTATGACCTGGCTAGGGAGTATAGACCTCCAGGTATGCATAGGTGCGGCAGATGCAAGGCATGTGACTATATCCGCAAAGAAAGGGAAATAGTAGCGGCAACCACGGGGAAAAAATTTTACATCAAGGACTTTATTCATTGTCGCTCAGTTGGTGTTGTATGTGTTGCATCTTGCCAATGTCCCCTAAATTACATAGGGAAAACCAAAAGAGAATTGTGGCGCAGAATTTTAGATCATGTTGGATATATTACTCGTAGGGAGGACCGTCCTCACAGAGTACATGTATGGTACAAACATGGGGGGAATCCCTCATCAATAAATTTCAGGGAATCGAATTGATTCGAAAATCCCCCATGTGGAGAAGACTGGTGGCACAATGGATTTTCCGGTTCAGATGTGTTAAACCTTTCAGTCTGAATGACGGGATCTCATTTGCCCCCTTTATTTAATTATTTCATTGCTAGAGGAAGTTTTTTGGTTAGTTGATTTTACTGGTGTGGATTGGGGGGAGGACGTTAGATTTTCTGAGTGTGGGCATGTGTTTTGTCCCCATACTTATTCTTCCCCTACCTCCCAATTCCACTCCCTCTTCTGCTTTCCTTTTCCCCTATATGTGTACTGTTAATCTATGTATGATTAGTCGATATATTCCCAGTATTTGGAACAGTCTTGTAATATTGTGTATAATCTCTCTTATTCACTTATGTTTTTGGGATATCACCTTCCTTCTTTTCTCCAACTTTGTGGTTTGAATGGTGTATTGAGTTAAGTCACTAGGAACTGTAGGAGTGGCTGGTTCTGCTGATATATATTGGATTATTTTTACAGGGTGGGTTATGGAGGTGTATATGTCCATGGTTTGTCCCTTTGGAGTTATTTGAGTAATAGCAGAAATGGGGGCTCCCTTACGTTTATAGTAAGAGGTGATCTGTCATGTAGGGGAATTTAAGTAAAGATAATGGCCCTAGGGACTGGCTTTATTTATGAGTAAACTCTCACTGGATTTATATGGGTTGAGTTTCCATTTTGTGTAGTATTATTGAATGATCCTCCTAGAGACATTGGCAATCTAGTTTGCTGTATACCTCTTTAAATGCTTGTGTAGTATCTACTGTCCCAGCATTGTTCATCCTGAACATTAGCAGGATTTATTGACTGGTGGAGTTTGGGTTGCTCCTTTACACTAGTCTTATTCAGTCATTATGTTTTCAATGCTGCAACCTGCCAGTTTTGGATATCTCACACAGCACTGAGATATATTTTTTAGATCGCTTATATAAATAGCAGACACTATGGAGATATTGCTTGTAAATCAAATACACTGTTATTATCTGTTGGCAGTTTCTGTTTGGTTAAAAACCACTCTTACTTTGCGCAGACGATTGTATGCATTTGGATTATGTGATCATTTCCTTTCCTCTCTGGCCATGCGGGTGTGTTTATACATATATAGCGAACGCTCCTCCTGAGGGATGGAACTGGGGCTGGTTAGGCCAGAAAAAGCCTTATTGGCCTACATCCCTGAACACATGATGGGGGGGGGGTGGCACTAGAAGGAGGTTCTAGGCAATATAAGGCCAGTACCTCTCAGTAACAGAGTCGGCTTTCATGAGTACTGGGCATACATCTTTTTGAAACCTATCAAGATCAACCTCTCTTTTTAATTATTGCCATATTTAGTATACCTTTCAATACTACTTGTTATTAGATGAGTTTATATCCCATTTTTATATGCTTACATAGCATCTGTTATTACTACCTCTTGGTTAGGGCATTCCATAGTTTCACTACTTTAGCTGTAAAGAACCTTTCCCTTTATTGATGTGTCTTCTGCCTTTCCTTCACACATACTGTAAAAACAGCCCCAGTCCTTGGAAAGCGTTAGCTTTGTTCCAGTTCTTAGCATTACCCAAACATACCGTGTACTGTATCTATACATGTAAATAAATTAACCTGCAAGGCATCTTTTTCATGAGCTCAACTAGCACCCTTTTTTTTAGCTTTTTAGAAGAGAGACCTTGCATTTCATTCTAGTTTCCCACCTTGAAACTTGCTTAAGCTCTTCCATACTATATCCTTTTTGCAATATAAAGTACAAAACTGAATCCCATATTGGAGATCTCTTCTGAACGATTTACAGACATTACTGTTCATTGGCATACCTTATTTTGTTCTGTTATGCCCAAAACAATACATAAATTTTACTTTATACTTTTATACACATTACACTGAAGGATTATTTTCCGATGGCTGTGCAGAAATATTTTATCCCTATAAATAATAAAATTCCTTCTGTTGGTCCTAGTTGTCCTTTATGTTTGGGATTATCCTTTTCAACATAACTATTGCTTCCAATTGTAGCCAGTGCAAAATCATGAGTTTCCAGGACTGATAATGTGGTGATACAATGAAAGTTACCTTAATGTATTTCTTCTCCATGCATAAGATTCCTGCATTTATTAAATGACAAAAGGAACTTTTTACAGGTGACAGTACTTGTCTCTTAAATCTGAGCAATTTTGTCTATATTCTGGGAACTTCTGAAGATTCCTATTGTGCAGACACACTTTCTCATTACACTTTTACATTTCTTTATAACTCAAACTTCTTCCTACAGAGCAATCTAGTTGCAGCTAATGTAACTCAATAGACCTCTCTTAACACTAGTAGTATTCTGGTAGTCTTCATTGCTTTTCAGTAAAAACTGCTCATAATTGTGAAAATGTTCTTAGAATTACTTGCCAGTATTGCTTCATTTTTTTCTTTTCATATTTATCATAGTGTCAGAAAATGTATTTTGGAGAAAGAATAAAAGTGATATTATAGAAAATGCTCCTAAATATTGAAAAGTGAAGTCAAAGAAAAGTGGAAAAAATAATAAAAGGAATTTTGGTTTCCAATAAACACCTGGACCATTAACTGTTTCTGATAAGTTCTCCAAAGCCCAACTCCAAACCAAATCTTCTGATGAACCTTTAATGCCGTTAACTATGTCAGAGCCTGGGCCCGCAGCAGGAGCCAAGGTCATATGTACTCTGCTACTCCAAGCTATCACCATGTGTCGCACTATTTATTTTCAGTACTGGATTGTGCAGCCCCAAACCAGACACAAGTCCTATTTCTTTCAAGCAGTTTCCAAACCGACTTACAACTACTAACTCCCAAAAGGCCAAGTAAAACTCCCAAAAATAAAAAGACATCTTGCCACAGCATGTTGGAAAATGTAATGCTGTAGTGTGGGTAGGCCATACTGCAGGAAGCTTGGTGAACACAATACCATAACCTCTTGGCACAACAAAGTTCCCTTTCAGAACATGCTAGAATAAGATGTGGTGTGTTGACTCAGCAGTGGCATTTAAAGTGACATCAGAACAGCAGTATATCGTGCTCAGCCATATACAGTTGAAAGTGGTGTATGGCTACAGTGGCTATGTTGATGTGAAGTCACTGTTGCAGTCGCTCTATATACAAACAGAGCAGAGGTGGGGACAACCGGTCCAGTGCAGGAACAGAGGGAAGGATCCAAGTAAGTATAAGTGCATATTTATTTTCTAATGCTCCTCTGCTACCTTCATTAAAATTTATGGTCTGGGACAACACTTTAACTTCAACCCGAATAACCAACCTATGTGCACCTATGAGCTTGGAGAAGGGCTTTGATTATACTACAGCACGGGTCATCAACCTTTCATGTATCATGTGCAGAATAAAAAAAAAAAAAAAAGTCAGTGATGAAGTAGTTAGAGTGCCATGCAATAATTGTAAAGATGTCGACCCCTGCATGAAAGTTATATAATAGAAACCATAACAGTAACCGGTTGATTAAACTTCCATTTCAATGTGATTCTTGTCCATGACTTTTTTGTGCAGAGATGATTCTTCTCTGGTGGATACAAATTTTGGCTGGACACATTACTCATATTCAGTAATTCAGATTTGTGGGGCAGAGGATGTCCCTTACATAGCCTGGTCTTTTTTTGCATAGACCCATACAAATCTGTCTAGCCTTGTTGAAATGAACCAGCACCTACTTTAGCGTGTTAGGTTTCCATATCATACTTTATTTTGCACTTGCTTCAAGATACAGAAATTAATTTAACAGGCAATTTCTGCACCCTGGCTAGGCTAGTTGACCTCCCAGACACTAGGATGCCATGCTTTCTCCCAGTGGCATAACTAGGAATGGCTGGGCCCCAAAGCGAATATTTGACATGGGGCCCCCTGAACCGCCCCCTCCAACCCCCCCAAAAAAATGCATTCCTGTGCACACTATTATGTGCCATAGTGGCCCCTGCACACAGTATTATGCCCCATAGTGGCCACTGCACACAGTATTATGTCCCATAGTGACCCCTGCACACAGTATTATTCCCCATAGTGGCTCCTGTACACAGTATTATGCCCCATAGTGGCCCCTGCACACAGTATTATGCCCCATAGTGGCCCCTGCACACAGTATTATGTCCCATAGTGGCCCCTGCACACAGTATTATGCCCCATAGTGGCTCCTGTACACAGTATTATGCCCCATAGTGGCTCCTGCACACAGTATTATGCCCCATTGTGGACCACCCATGAACAATTATTATACTCTGGGGTCTTTTCAGACCCCAGAGTATAATGATCGGAGACCCAGGGGAGGATACAAACATAAAAAAACAATGCTACTTACCTGTTCCTCGCTCCGGTCCACACCCTGGGACGTCACCAAACAGACCCGAAGCCTGGAGAAGTGTAGGAGAGGTAAGTACATTGTTTTTTATGTTCCCTCACCTCCCCTGGGCCTCCGATTATTATACTCTGGGGTCTGAAAAGACCCCGGAGTATAATGATAGCAGTGATTGTGGGGTTCAGCCTGCAGCCTTACCTACCAATCTCCGCTACTGCTCACAGCCGCCTCCATAGAACGGGAAGTGCAGACGGCCGTGAGCAGTTCACCGGGGATCGGTAAGTATATAGGGCCTGTTACCTGCTGGGGTTACTCCAGCAGGTAACGGCCTATTAAAAAAAAAAAACATCGGGGGCTCGCGGGGCCCGTAATGTTCCCGGCCCTGTGGCAGCCGCTACCGCTGTTACCCTGGTAGTTATGCCCCTGCTTTCTCCCTTATTGCTTTCTCCCCTCTGACTGTGTTTATATGGTCCATGAGAAAGAGGGACTTCAATGTTTTAAACATTAGAGAGAACCCTGTGCAGGGCAAATATGCCTGAAGTGCCGAACTTGGCACATGTGCCGGAGGTTGTTGATTTTTTTGATGTACGTATAATTTGAGTACAGCATTTTGGAGTTCTGTATATACATGTTGCAGCCAACTACTGGCAGGGCTGGTTATTGAAGACACAAGTAAGAATTTGTGCTGTTTATCCCACCATGAAAATCTGAAGATCTCTGAGAACACTCAGCACACAACTTTGACACTAGGTAATTCCCATCCAGAACAGTTAGGCTACGTCAACATGATTGTTCTTTATTTGCTTGTCGGTTCCATTATAGGAACAAAAAAAGACAAAACAACAGTGCTGGATTTATCATATGACATATAATGTGAATTGCTCAAAATAGAAAAAATTGTGGTATGCTCCTTTGGATGCAGTGTGTATGGAGGGAGTCTTCTCTTGAAGCATGTAGAAGTTGTAGGGCTCCATACTAAGGAGCCATACAGTCGTGGTACCTTTCCTTACAAGCTCCATTCACAGGATTTTGCACAGGGCTATTCACAGGCAAGACAAAGCGTAAGACACAAGTATCAGGTGGTTAAAACAAGGAGTGGTTCTTTACTTATGCAAATCAACAGTCCTTAAAACATGCGAACCCCTAACACACTAGAGGGTTGTGGTCTTACCACTGTGGCTCTCCACTAAATGCCATAGGCTGAGAGGGGCAGAGTGGTGGAAGGATAGAAACATGGTTGTTGGCATGCATCAGTTAGTTGGTGCACAGTTCATTCAGAAACAGGAAGTTCTCATCAGTTCTGAAAGACAGGCCAAGCCCCAGTACCCAGAGGAGCCAAGAGAGAAGTCCCAGAACAGAGGAATGTACGACAGCATCTTGGTACATGGTGAATGGACAGCAGAGTCTGCCACATGAAGACAGTCTCCACAAGACTCCCCTTGCACCGTCCAGGCATCTGAAGAAGAGCAGCAGGCATCAAGTACATTAGTTGTTTTCACATTTTTCAAACCAAAATTGTTCAATTTTCCTAAGTTATCATAAAGAACCTTGAAAGTTCAACCTGGTTCTTGTTTCTGTGTCCTTTACACGTTACGCAGACACCAAGAGCATCCAAATGACGCTTCCAATGCTGATATGAACATAGAAAAAAGAAAATGCAGGCAAAAGATAGCGTGAGAAAGAAAAAGACCAAAACACACAGATTAGAAACACAAATTTAGTCAGCCTACTGAACATACGCAACATACTGAATAATATTCTTCTACAGCTGCCAAAAGGGTGATGGGGATTTTTCTGTAACAATAGGTAGTCTTTAAATACCTGCATAAGGCTCCAGCAGACAAATGTCATGTCCTAGTTCAGGTTTTCTTAAAATATAGTAGCAATATGCTTGAAAGGGAGAGATAGATGAGCAGCAGATACATTTGCATTGAAAATGACTTTCCTTTTTTCATTGTAAGTAATTAGAGCTGATATGAGTCCATTTCAAAGTATTTCAGTATCCTGAAAATAACTGCTTTGCTGGCACATCTTTGGCCCTGTGCAGCTGGTAAAATAATAGCTTTAGTTCAGAGAGCAGAACGCATTAGATGGGTCTAAAAGGAATGAGTACTTCCTCCATATGGCGTTCAGCTTCTTCCATACTGTGTGTAATTGCCATTACCTGAGGCAAATAACCTGATAATTACATAGCAGAATACATGGATCCTATATTTTAACTGAAAGAGCAAATAACAAAAAAATAAAATATAATATTACAATATAAAATGTGCCTGCTTCCTTCAACACCAAATTAGTCTTTTACTGTTAAGCTACTATATGTTACACTCATTTTATGAAGTATTATAAAGTGTATGGGTGGCTGGAAGCATTTCTCTTAGGTGTCATTCACACGACAGAGCCACATGCACCGAATCAGTAGAAAATTGTAAGCATATGGAGGTACAGCATGACCTCAAAGATTTCTATGACTATTGTATTACGGCTCTGTATGGAGGTTTTTACTATGGGACTGCATACTGTATGTATCTGACTAAATATAAACAAATTGGGGCATGCTCCATTGGATGCAGCGTGTATGTGCAGCATCCCAACTGTTTGCTTTTATTGCAGTGTTTGCATTTATTTTATGCCTTTGCTACTGTATGTACATAATTCTGCAGGTTCCTGCTATATTTCTCCCTGTTAGGGAGAGTTCCACTGTGGATGGTACACCCCTCCTTTTGAGAGAGCTTGGTCTAGCCCGACCCATGGTTGGCTGGGGTGAGGGAAGAAGACTCTAAATCTAGAGTTCAGTTGAGCCTTCTATGAACAGTCAAGCAAAGAGATGTGAGAAACAGTCCATTTCAGCCTGTCATGAGAGAAGCCCCCCGGACACCATTGCTGCAGCTTTGAGACAATGAAGAAGCTACTTTTATCCTACAGAGAGGAGAGAAAGTACCATTTTGGAGCAGAAGTTGAGGTTTGCTAGAGCATCACAGCCTGGATCCTGCAAACCCCTCAGGTACTCATGAATCCTTGGGATTTACTCATTCACAGTCCCCATATCTACTGGGAGAGGCAAGAGTATAGTTGCATTGGAATGGAGAGACTAGGTACTGTATTTCACATCCATTATTGGCATCCCGTTTCTGTGAAAACTGGAGGAGTCAGTTGAGAGTTCCTGGCCACCGCTGACAACACTAACTACTAAGCCCATCATCCAGACCCTCCAGTGGGTTGCAACATATGGAGGTATTCTCCTGTTGAAGCATGCAGAGGATGTAGGGTTCTGTACTAAGAAGC
Organism: Leptodactylus fallax; assembly: GCA_947044405.1. Classification (NCBI taxonomy): domain Eukaryota; kingdom Metazoa; phylum Chordata; class Amphibia; order Anura; family Leptodactylidae; genus Leptodactylus; species Leptodactylus fallax. Next base: position 5,514,376 of record CAMRHE010000073.1, on the reverse strand, counting down.
CATACAGCCATCATACCTATCAATACAAACTCAAATTACAGGGCTTTGCACAAAGCTCTTCATGGGCAAGACGCAGGGAAAAGCATGAACACCAAATGATTAAAACACGGATTGGTTCTTTATCTATACAAATCAGCAGTACTAGTACTCACAGAGCAACAGTTGTGATCATAGTTGTTAAACACACTCTTTACCTTCTTTATATAGTCGCTTAACTTCAACTTTCCCTTTAAGTAGGCAGGCTTTGACTGTAAGTATCCGACTATCTCTCTATGAATCTGTATAGATGCCTCCTATTACTTCTGACTGCCCATTTGGTTAATGTTTATTATTTCTCATTAAATTATTTTTTTTTTTTTTAAAAAATCCCCCTTCCCCCCCCCCCCCCGCTCCTCCACCCCACACCCCTCCCTCTTCCACCACAACACCCCCCCACACACCACCCAAACAAAAAATACACACTAAAAAAAAAAAATTAAACCCTTTTATTTCATCTCCATTTATTCCCCGGGGGAAAGGGGCAAAAAAAAAAAAAAAAAAAAAAAAAAAAAGATAGGCCTTCCCCAACCCCACGGAAGAAAAAAAAAACACTCCCCCCCCAAAAAAAAAAAAAGAGGGGGGGATAATCACCCCCCCCCCAAAAAAAAATTTTTTTAAAAAAAAAAAACCCCACAAAAAAAAAAAAAAAAAAAAAAAAAAAAAAAAAAAAAAAAAAAAAAAAAAAAAAAAATTTTTTTATATAAAAAAAAAAAAAATTATTTTTTTTTCTTTTCCCCCCCCCCCCACCTTCACATAAAAATAATTGTTTTATTATTTATATAAAAAATTCTTTTACACACCCCCCCCTTTATTTTATATTTTTTTTTCACAAAAAAAAGGGGTATATTTTTTAATAGGTGGGTGTAAATTTTTGACCCCCCAAAAATCTCCCCCATTAAAAGGGTATTTGCTCCAGATGCCCCCCCGCTCCATTCTTTTTTTTTTTTATATAACTGTAATTTTATTGAAAAATTTTTCATTAACAAGGAATAAAGAAAAAACAAAAAAACAATAATAATCAAACAAACAGGAAGCATTGAGGTAAATAGAGGCTATCTGCCTCCTCCCCCTTAAGCAATATGCATTTAAATTAAGCAGTGAACAAGGGAGGGGGGAATGGAGGGGTTAAGAAGACAAGGGTAGGACCAAAGGGAAGGGGGGGAGGGAAGGAGAGGACTAGAGATCAGAGACCCTGTGATGTACAATACATGTCCCAGGGTGCCCAAATAGCCCCAAAGGCTTCCCGTGAATTATGTAGGCCAGCAGTCAGGTATTCAAGACTCCTCACATCCTTCATTCTAGCCACAAGCTCAAGACTAGATGGGGGACTCACCTTCTTCCAGTTTCTAGCTATGAGAGTTTTAGCTGCAGTACAAAGATGCAAGAAAAGCCTGGATGACTTATTGCTCAGGTGTCTGGGGGGAAGGTTCAGGAGATAAAGAAGAGGGTCAAGAGGAACCTCTTGCAAAAAGAGAGCAGTCGTCAGAGTCCTGACCTCCCTCCAAAAACCGAGGATGAGAGGGCACGTCCAAAAGATATGGTGCAGGGTACCCACCGCAGCTCCACAGCGCCAGCACCATGGGGGAACTAATGGGTTTAAAGTATGAAGGAGAGCCGGAGTATGATACCAATGCATCAACAGCTTATACTGCGTTTCCCTAAACGTAATGCACTGAGATGATTTCTGGGCCCGAGACCATACAATCCGCCACTGTTCCTGGGAGATGGGTTTACCCACCGCCTCCTCCCATTTAAGCATATAGCGATGATTAACAGGAGAGCCTGTAGTTTGTGAGTTAAGAAGTTGGTAAATAGAGGATATAAAGCCCCTAGTGGACGTGCCTGCACGGCAAATCTTTTCAAAAGCGGTGGGGAGTGACACCTTAAGAGACCCATGGAGGGAGCGGACAAAGTGAACCACCTGCAAGTAATGGAACCATTCAGTACTTGGCAGGTTTTGATTAGCTGTAAGATAAGCAAAGGACCTGAGTTCCAAGGTTCCAGGGTCAACCATGTCAGCAATCCGGTAAAGGCCAGCTTCAGACCACACTTTAGTCATGGCAGAAGTCAGGCTCTCTGGGAGAAGGGGGTTGTATAGTATGGAGACCATAGATGAGCGCGGGGACATCAGGGAGAATCTAACACAACAGGTAGACCAGATAGATCTAGTAAACCGAATGGGGCCCAACAGGTACGAGGCAGGGGGGGTGGGGGGGGGAGCTGACCCACAGAAGCGCGTTAGGATGCATGGGTGCCAGCCATAGCTTCTCTATCTGCACCCATCTGGTGTATGCTGGCATAGCCGCCCAGAATGGGATATGGCGTAAGTGGGCCGCCCAGTAATAATGTAACAGATGTGGGACAGCCATACCCCCAGACCCCCTATCCGCCAGCATAACAGATCTAGGTATTCGGTGTCGTTTTGCTTTCCAGATAAACTGGAAGATAGCTTTCTGTAGGTTCCGTAATTCTCCCCGAGGTATCGCGACTGGGAGCGTCTCGAAAAAATACAGTAGCTTCGGGAGGAGAGTCATCTTGACCGCAGCAATTCTCCCCAAAAGGGAGATAGGCAAGGGTTGCCATTTGTCCAATAGGGCTCTTAGCTCACAAAACAACCGCGGGTAGTTTGCCGAGTAGAGGGTCGCATAGGAGGTGGATATATGGACTCCCAGGTAGCGGATAGAGGACTCCCGCCACTGGAAATCGTAATTACTGCGGAGGAGAAGGAGAAGGTCCCGTGGGATGTTAAGTGGGAGTGCCTCAGTCTTCGCGGGGTTCACCTTATACCCTGAGAGATCACCATAGGTCTCTAGCGAGCGCAGCAAGTTTGGAAGGGTAGTATGAGGGGAGGTGAGAGTGAGGAGTACATCGTCCGCAAAGAGAGATATCTTAAATTCCTTATCTTGGACCATGATGCCCTTGATATTAGGGTCTCGCCTAATCTTGGCCGCTAGCGGTTCAATGCAGAGGGCAAATATGATGGGTGACAGGGGGCAACCCTGCCTAGTGCCATTTCGAATAGGGAAGAAGGGCGAAGATGCATGGGGAAGCTTAATTGCTGCTGAGGGTAAGGAGTAAAGGGCCTGGATAGCTGTGAGAAACGGTCCCGTAAGCCCGAACGCCTTAAGCGTAGTATGCATAAACGACCAATTTATGCGGTCAAAAGCCTTTTCAGCGTCCAGGCTCAAGAGAAGGGCCGGGGGTAGAATAATGATTGGCCACCTCCACCAAATCCACAGTCCTCCTGGTGTTGTCACCACCCTGACGACAGGGGATGAATCCCACCTGGTCCTTATGGACAAGCAGAGGGAGCCAAGCATTCAGTCTATTGGCTAAGAGTTTGGTGAAAAGTTTCAGGTCCGTGTTCAGCAAAGCAATCGGTCGGTAGTTAGCACAATCCTGCAAGTCCTTACCCAGTTTAGGGACCAATGTGAGTAGTGAAGAGAGCATAGTCGGGGGTATAGGGGAACCTGAAAGGAAGGAATTGAAGAGGGACAATAGATGAGCAGAGAGTTCACCCTGGAAAACCTTATAATAATTGTAAGTGAACCCATCTGGGCCTGGGGCTTTCCCATTTGGGAGGTCCCTCAGGACCCCTTCTAGTTCCTCCCTGGTGATGGGGGTGTTCAGGGAGGTTAGGGCCTCAGGAGGAAGGCGTGGGAGACAACAATCCTTTAAATAGTCTTCCAGTAGTGTTGAGTCATCCCCAGGGAGTAGTGCTCGTGGGGGGGGGTAAGTCATACAGCTTAGAGTAGTAAGAGTGGAACGCCAGCGCCACAGCATCAGGGTGATGTTGAAGAGTACCCGCGGGGTCACGGACAGAGTGTGGTGTGGAAGAGGCCCGATGATCCCTGAGGGTTCCTGCCAGGAGGGTATGAGATTTATTACCTCGTTCAAAAAACCTCTGACGGGTATAAAGGAGAAGTCGTTCCACATGGCGGGTCTCCAAATCACGGAGGTCCGCCCGGGCCAGGACCAAACGGCGAAGAACCCCCAGGAATGGATGCGCTGCCAAAGTCGTCGTAAGGGACCAAATACGGGCTTGGAGGAGCTGTTCCTGGACCTGTCTGTCCCTTTTAAGCCTAGAAGCCAATGCGATACAGCATCCTCTCATGACCGCCTTATGGGCTTCCCAGAGAATGGCAAGAGAGTCTACCGAGCCTAAGTTGTCCCTAAAATAATCTATCAAGTGTGTGCGCAGGGTCTCGAGGGAGGTCGGCGAATTGAGCAGTGTTTCGTTAAGACGCCAATGACATTGGCGAGTAGGCACTGGAGTCGTAGATAAGGTAACCACGACTGGGGCATGATCAGACCAGGTGAGAGGGCCAATGTTCGTGTCCCTAAGCAAACGAAGAGCGGGAGCATTTCCAAAGAAGTAGTCAATGCGGGTGTGAGTGTTATGAGGGTGAGAAAAGAAGGTGTAGGAGCGCGCCGTAGGATTGTCCACTCGCCAAAGGTCATACAAAGAGTGGGCGCGGATCAGCCTGCGGAACTCCCTTGCAAGTTGGGCCAACCTATGGGGGGTTGGGCCCTGGGGTAACGCCAGACGATCCGCCCGTTCAGAGAAGACCATGTTAAAGTCTCCCCCCACCAGCCAAGCTGATGGTGGGAGAGAGCGCAGACGGGAGAATACCCGGCGCAAGAACGGGATCTGTGCTGAATTGGGGGCATAGACATTGCATAAAACAATCGGGGCACCATAAAGGAGCCCCTCCAAGATAACAAACCGGCCACCTGGGTCTATGTGGGAAGTCGTCACTGTAATTGGGCAGGATCGAGAAAGAAGGATAGCCACCCCAGCTCTGCGTCGATTGTGGAAGGCCGAAAAAGCTACGGGAAAATAATGCTTAGCGAAGGCAAAAGTACCAGCGCGGTCAAAATGAGTCTCCTGAAGAAACGCCACATCCGCTCGTAAGGAGCGGAGTTCTCTAAGGACATGGCGCCTTTTAATGTTGGAACCCAGACCCTTGACATTAATTGTCACGCACCTAACCATTGGGACCCAGGATTGGAGGACAGTGGCGGATTGCAATAAGCTCACCCATCTCACATGACGCTGGCAAGTTTCCCTCGGAGAGGCAAAAGGGCAATCCACAAACAGGAACCCAAAGTCGAGGCAGGGTCTCTAGATCAGGGAGGGGGGGGAAAGAGAGGGAGGGAGGGAGGCAAAAGACATCATAAATGACAAAGTAAAAATAAAAACAGTTAAACAATACTTTGTGGGCGAGGCTAAGTCACTCGCCTGGGGACCAATGAGGGCAGCCAGAGGTCCAATCAGGATCAATGGCCGCACAGTCCAAGTATCCCCTTAGGGGGGAGAGCGTGGACAGGAGGTCGGAGGGGAGGCGGTGGATCCCCAACCACCAGTAAAAAGAAGGAAGGAAGGGGAGTCACCGGAACCCCACCCCCGCCCCCACTCCGCTAAAACAATCCAATAATAAGCATAATAGATGAGACCCGTAGACCTAAAAAAGAAAAAAAGAGAAGCAAACATAACATTAAGGCATGCAGATTCCAAAGCACCACCGAGAAAAGGGAGAACGTCTCAAGGGGGGGGGGCAGCCTCCTCAGGGATCAGTCTCCAGCCGGGGCCTCCGAGTGGTCACCACCGCGGAGGATGCATGACGTCGTCTGGGCTCCAATCGTTGCCAAACCGGTGGTGGGGGAGGGGGTGGAGAGAATAGCTCCCAGTCTGTTAAATCCGGCAGGGGAACATCCAATAGGTCACAGAAGAGAGGCAAATCCGCAAAGGAGCGAAGCGTAGCGGAGCGACCATCCCTACGAGCAATGAGAGCAAACGGAAATCCCCACCGGTAAGGAATTTGGTGCTCCTGAAGAATCCGGAGGAGGGGTCGGAGATGGCGGCGTTTCTGGAGGGTGATTAGCGACAGATCCTGATAGAATTGTAGTGGAGCTCCCTGAAACTCGAAGTCTTTGAGTTTGCGCACTTTGCTCATTATAGCCTCTTTAAGGGTGAAGTCGTGGAGGCAGCAGATGACATCACGGGGTGTGGCGGAAGATCCTCTGGGTCGAAGGGCTCGATGTGCCCTATCAAACTTAATTTTGTGGGATGGGGGCTCCTGCAGTATAGTGTTGAAGACAGCCTCCAGCAGAACAGGCAGATCCTCAGATTGGTCAGCCTCTGGGAGTCCCTTGATGCGTATATTGTTGCGCCGGCCCCTGTTGTCAAGATCCTCCAAGTGGCGTTGCATGTCCCGTATAGCTGAACCCTGTTCAGTGGTAGTATCATGCAGTGAGGCAACATAGTCCCTGGTAGTGTCATGGTCATTCTCCAGCGTGTCCATTCGGTTAGCAATGGAGTGTAAATCAGTGCGGAGGGTAGCAATTTCAGATCGGAAGGATGCTGTGATTTCCGCAACCATACTTTTAAGGTCTTGTTTAGTAGTAAGTTGAGGAAGAAGGTCCGCCATGGATGATTGTGCTGAAGATGGGCCTGGAATGCAGCTCTGGGGGTACAGGACTGGAGGGGGGGAGCCATAATCCTTGGGAGTGCGGGGCAGAGAAGCCCCTACGCCAGAGCCCTCCACCGCGCCATCCCCCTCTGAGCCATGGAGGGGAGGGGCGATGGGGGAAGATAGTAGGTGGGGGGCCACAGAGACCAGCTCTGTGGCCACAGGCTGCAACTCATCAGCGGTGTAGGAGGGAGCAGAGCCACTGACCTCAGAACTCCTTGAGAAGCTGGAAACATCCGGGGTCCTCTCATGCCGCTCTGCCAGGAGTGCTGGTGAAGCAGAATGTAGTTGCTGGGACATCCCAGGGTGAGGAGACTGTGGGAGTACTCGTGCTGGGGAAACTCTGGGTTGCCCAGGCGCCAACAGGGATCTCTGTTGAAGCGGCGCTCCGCTGGCTGACAGGGGGAGCGCGGGAGGAGAGAAGCTGCGCTGCGACCCCTGTGCCTGGAGAGCGGAGGAAATCCAAGATGGCCGCCCCGCAGCAGCCTGGCCCGGTAGAGAAGGCCTCTGGGCCAGAAAGGCGTCCAGGGTGGCCCCCCCAGACCTCTCCACGGGCGCTGGGGTGCCCGGGGCCACCTTCCTCGGTAAGCGCTTGCCCATACTGCGCCTGCTGAGGGGTCCACGGGTCTCAGTAGCGAGCGGAGGAGCGGAGAAGGACCTGCGCGCGTGCTACTCCATGCGCGTCCAGGCCCCCCCCCTGCTCCATTTTTACAAAAAAAAAAAAGGAAAAAATAAAAAAGAAAAACACTACACCACCCCCCCCCCCCCCACAAAAAAAAAGGGGGGAGGGGGGGTTTTTGGCCCCCAAACCCCCTCAAAAAAGGGAAAAACCCCCCCCCCCAAAAGGGGGGGGGCCCCAGGGGGGGGCCCCCCCCCCCCCCCCAGTTGCTCCCCCCCCCCCCGGTGGGGGGAGAATATTTTTTCAAACCAAAACCCTTTAAAAAAAAATCCTCAATTTTACAAAACACAAAAAAACACAAAAAAGGGGGGCAAACAAAAGGTGATAATACAAAAAACTTTTCCATTTTCATGTATGTCTATGGGGAACCACAATGTAATGGGGGCAGCAAACTGTATGTAAGTTACTAGATTTCTATGGTAAATTTCTGGTAAATTTAAACCTAGCTGTATTATTATAGTGATGTAATATTGTTATAGTAGTTCAAATTGAGATTAACAATAATTTTGCATTGTATCAAATTTGAAGAAATGCAGTCCGTCAACTTCAAATTGTTTCTACAGTATGTACGGCCCATTTACCTGTTTCCATGTTTTAACTGATGGGGTTGGACAGCTGCTTTAACAAAATGTTCCTCTTTAGGCTAAGGTCCCATGTAGTGGGCCGCACCAAAAAAAGCTCTGCGGGAAAAGCGCGGCGGCAACGCATTGCAATTTTTCGTGCAGCGGTTTTCACAGAAAGTCCACAGAGGTTTCCTCTGTGGATTTTCTGCTTCCATTATACCTATAGGGAAACCACCGGAATTTCCGTAGGTATAATTGACATGCAGTGATTTCCAAAACCGCAAGGGATTTGAAAATCGCAGTGTGTCCGCTGCACGCATTCTTTCGCAAGGTGTGGATGGGATTTAATGGAATCCCATCCACCTTGCAGTGACTGTAAAATGCCTCATTTTTTTCGGCCAAACTGCGGCATTTACGCCATGTGGGGCCCCGGCCTTAAACTGAGTAGTAAAGATGAGCGAATTTCTCAAGAGTTCGATTCGGCAGTTCGATTCGAAGTTCCAAAAAAATTTGCTTCGATCCGAATTACTTTGCGGCGAATAAACAGCTATTTCCGGTCTTCAGAGAGCCGGGGTGGGCGGCAAAATTGCGGAAGCCCTTGGATGCCGCGGTCATGTTTCTCTCTCTCTATCTCCAGCACGAACAACTTTTATTCATATGGAAGGATCTGCTAACAAGTAAAGACACCCAATCACATCACTAGAGAATATCATGTGGCCGTCTGATGTTACAAAGGTCCTTACTAAATATTCGTTACCGCGAAGCATCAGGAAATCCGGACTCGTGGTGAATCGAAGATTTCCTGAAATTCGGATCGAATTCCACTTCTGCAGAATCGATTCGCTCATCTCTACTGAGTAGGTTGATTTTCAAACCAGTAACTAAATGCAGGTGAATAAATTCTGCTTGTAGCCATGCCATATGTCATGCATAAAACACATACTGTGGTGGAAATGTGTATTTTTGTAAAAATGAAATGTGTTCTGTACCAACACTCTTAAATCTCTATGCGTGACTGAACTCATGAAGATCACAACACATTCAGAAGACACAGCAGTTCAGGTGTATCAGGTCTATTACATTGTTTTTGCTCATTTTAGCATGCGTAGGTTACTTTTAAAGAGCTAAAATCTATTATTCACCGTCGGCCATTAATTAGATGGTCCCTGATATCTAATTAAAACTAAGAGTTTGCTTTAGTGAAAAACTGTAATTATTGGACACGGAGGCTTGTATAAAATACCTAACTGGCAAAAATATATCAATACGTGGAGAGCATTCTCAGCTATTTCAGCCAGGAACGACCATGCTCCAGTGCTTACGGACATTTCTTCAGCAATGTGGAATGAGCAGAAAGCTGCCACAAAAACAACAACAATAATGATTTATTTGCCTCCCCACTGCACCATTTAATAGCAGAGGAAATGTAATTTGTTGTCTCTGCTCAAGAAAACTGATTTATTATGGGCAGACCCACAGACACAGAACCGGGATCAATGTGCACTGCTCACTGCGAGGGGATTTTTTCTTAAATATGTAATTGTTGTACTCCTTGGTTTATTTTAGACATTTACTCTAAATTGTGTCATAGGCCTCGGAGTTTATTACCTCTAACATTGCAAAATACATAATGGGATATTGTGTACAAACTGGACAGAGGACTGGAATACAGTTCCCATAATCATTCTGAACGTATTTCATGCAATGTGTCATACATTAAATTACATGCGTAGATAGGCAGCGACCTGGACTGCTCTCATCAACCAGTAGAACGTGCGGAGAAAGTGAACTTCCTTGCAGATTGTTTTTTCCTTTTCAATGCTTTGTTTTATTTTGGACACAATTACAATTGTAAAATACTTTTGCTCCGCTACATTTTATGGCTGTGTCTTTTGTTTGTCTTCATGCTGCAGTAGTTTACCCTCACATATATTTTTGTCATAAAGTACAAGAACTGTTCACTGTACCCAAAAAGACATAACCGCCTAAGAAGTATATACAGATGGGATACATAATATACAGAAGGCCTGCTAGGAAATCATATTTAGAATCATGCAGGCATTGGCACATCTACCCCTTCCATTTATTCATAAGATGGTTTCCTGTATTGTTTGTACAGGTCCAGTGAAATTGGAGCGGAGGGAATTTATAAGAGTGCAAAGGAAAAGTAGAGGAGTCGCCCAAGCAAACAAGCACATCTCTGCTTCCATGTATTGTGTATGCCTTATTTTAAGTATCTTATATTTAGAGCTAAAAACAGATCCTGTCCGGTAAGTGCATCGAAATGGAGGAACTGTACTGAGATGGATCTCTCTAGGCTACCAGTTTCCAATTTTTTTTTTACTATATGGGAACTGCTCAAAAAAAAAATCACTTTTTGGTGAACCACAAAAACTATCCTAGGATTAGGTATTTTGCAAGGGTTTTATAATTCGCCTCACCGCAATTGCTTGCTCTCTTTTATCTGTCTATTCTTTCTACAGGGTAATGTTCATTGTCCTGGTCTAGTTTTATTTGTAGGTTTTATTTGCTCTACTTTGTTTTATTTTAACTCTAAGGGTATGTTCTCTTCATTTTCCTCCGCCGGTATTTTCACCCGCAGTCTAGCCACGACGGGATGCTGATGCAGGGTCTCGTCATTCTGTCGCGGCTTTCCACTGCTGATTAGGCACGGATGAATGGACCTGATCAGCAGGGAGTCTCGAGCTGTGGACATCATGGCTGAATCAGCTGCGGAATCAGAGGCAAGATTGAGCAGGACGCTTCTTTTTTCTTGGTCCTGCTGTGATCTCTGCCTCCCATTGAAAATAATGGGAGATGGATTCCGGGCAGAATCTGCCCCGGATTCGGGGGGCGGAATCCACCCAAAATCCATGGCAAATTCTGCCGTGTGAACATACTCTAGTACTGACATATAGGTTTGGACTGAGAAATGTCTGGCTATTTGGTCAACAAGAAGAATTAAAAGCTAAAGAACACTGTAGAACAAAACTGCTGTTACCTCCTATAAAAGTACGGTATATGGAACATTTTCAAGGGGGAGAGCTGTCCTAAAGCTCTGGGGCCTTGGTGGTTGGTATATAATTAGTCCATCCCTTTATAATAGAAGTACAGATATAGTAACCACAGATTTACTGATTTTATCAGGACTGACCATTGATCCAATGACTGCAGAAGCAAACAATCGGCCATTTTGAAGTTCCGTGAAGGATAAACCATCACCAACTTATTCCTTTCTCTCCATTGAAAACACATGCACTCTCAGTTAAGCAGAGAGGTATAGCTGTTGGTTAAGCACTGTTGGCCACCAAAAATCCAAGGTATTTTGGCAGCCTTAGGGCATATTCACACGCCATTTTATTAATGGATGATGTCCAAGTTACATTAGTTAAAAACGGGTCAGTGGGTTGGGTCAAAAAAGAAAGAACATTGACATTTTTCAGTATTTTTAATGGTCCTTTAAAAACAAATGCAAAACTAATGACACATCAAAACTGGAACATAACAGATGCAAAATGGATGCAAAACAGCAGTCGAAAATGGCTGTGTATGTCCATTTTTCATGGACATACACAGGCCTAAGACTAGTCTGTTGGCCAAAAGTTCTTTGAGCTAACAGTTATCCGCCCATTAATATGCAAGCTCAGCATGGCCAAGGGGAGCCTTAGTAGAGGGGCGAAAGCCACTGCCGCTAATTCTTCTTGTGGCAGCTAATCTGCCCAAGAGGAAAAGGATGGTATATGTTAAAATCAAACATGCTCAACCCTTCTCTCACAGCACTTGCACCATCAGGAGAGAATCTGTGGCTAATATAAATTTAGAGGCTATCTTTCACATTGTACAAAATATATAATAAGTGTTTAGATATATAGTAATTACACGGTTACATTCACATATAGTAGAATCACCTATTATAATCTACGTATTACTGAGCATTTTATATGTAAGAAATGAATGGAGTGATCTATACTTCATTGTATATATGATTAGAGGATTAATAGTACAGAATTAAGTCATGGTATTCTTTGTGGTTATGTTCATTAAGTCCTATATTCATTCTTGTAGGCCCACTTTCCCAATTAATTGCAATGTTAATTTCATTGTCTACTGACTTCTTAATGTATTTTCATCACAATTTAAATTATTCTCAAATATGAGCAAATTGGATGCTAATAGCTGAAACCCTGCTGATCCATGTCTCAGATTAATGTCCATGCAGCTGGATTGGTCAGGCATGCATTAAAGGAACTCAGATTCTAATTAAATGAATTGGATAATGTCAGAACTCATGTATAGTTGAATAATAAATACAATAAATGGTCCATATTTCAGAGTGATTTACATCCAGATAGATTGGCTGCCGGAACATGTAATGGTTGAACATGCCTAAGAATTCAGCCATGTAAATTAAGCTCTCTAATATTTCATCTTGCCTAAGTAAAATTGTCTCTGAATACATTTATAGCATGATATTTGTATGATTAAGTAGTGTATGGACTGAAAAACTGCGAGTCAACAATGAACAGATATTTTCTTAAAATATGATTTCTGAACAGTGACCAATGTTGTCAAAGGTGATACCACAACTTTGAGCACATTTTTCACCAAGTACAGCACTGCAGGAGATGGCTCAGTTAAGGGTAGACTCAAGATGGCAGCCTTACTCATCATGGTGGCTTTAGGTGCCAAATCCTCTAACAGGCCATAGGTTGGTACACTGATGAGGGGGTTGCACTGAGGTGATGGTGTTGGGTCTCCAGGGGCACTACCTGCTACTTGTCTACCATGTGATGGTGTTTTGTGGGTGCCCTTGGTGTTCAGTGCAAATAAAGGCACAGGAAATAATGACAGATGAAACAAGCATTCCTCTCAGTTTGCATGGCTTAGTTTCATCCAGTTACAGAGCAATGCAGAGCCACATTCACTTACAGCAGCAAGTTCCACACATCTGGCACTTTACATACACAGAGTGGAGTGGTTATTGATCTTCACCCCTTCTACAGCCCTCTGAACATTTCCACTGTGTTGGTCTGGGGCAACCACAGTGATCTAATCCTCCTTTCCAACCACTATTTTGGAAGTGCAGGGCATGCCTCAGCAGTGGATACATAGGTTTCCACACTGGCTTAGCAGTGGAAATGTTCAGCGATCACCAGGTTCATAAAGTCATATTTCTATGATCCTGGCGTCTGGTGACATAAGACTACCTGTTAACCTTATCTGCCACTAACTAGTATGAAAATCTGTGCTTTCCACAATCTAACTCCCTGGTTTGTCGATAACACTTGTCTGAGGTGAACAGTAAGTAACTCCCTGGCTAAAGACTGGAGCCTCCAAGCAACAACTAAACTCCTCTCATGTTCCCAGAGCATAATCCACTCCTGCTTGCACAGCATCACAGAAATGGTTTATTATCTCCTGAGTATCCAATGTAAAGATGGAAAATGTGAATAGCCAAAAATTAACAATATAAAACTGCTAATTTTGAGTTGGAATCCACTGTCAAATTTACTGTAATTTACGCCATGGCCCCCGGAGGATGTACCTTGCAATAAATTAGATACAAACTGGTTTTGGAAAACACTTGTTTTGATCATCTACCTTCATATCCTTGCCAGTCACTATCACCAAATTTTGTTTGCAGAAAGGATAACTAAAGTTTCTGATCTACTGTTACGATCACCTGTAAACACAATTCCTTTCTGCTTAACTCATAGCACATGCTTCCTCTGCCAATTCAGTTCTGTGTACCTTCACTTCCCCCCTAAGGGCACTGTTGTCAGGAACTTTTATTTCCACAACGTTCCCCGTCAAGCCTGGCACAGGGCATCTTGAAAATGGTCCCTTCTGACCGATACCTCCTCTTCCTGCAGGATGGCATTTAGAAATGCTCACCCACTAACAGAAATGGCGACACTTTCAATCAAAGTTTGCCAACTTCGACTTCAAAGAACTTGACTATAGAGTAACTACTAAACCAGTGCAAGTCCTTCATGCACTATATGGTTCTTAATTCTTTAAAATTTTGCCATGTAATATCACGGAAATGTGTGGCTTTTCATAGCTGTGCCCGTATAACTACATAATAGCTCATTGTCAGCTTTACAACGGACAAAATAAATAGATCACACATATAGGGTTACATATAGTATACAAAAGGGGTTTCCGTATAGACCTTCCTTTTAAATATGGTGAGGAGAAATGTTTTAAGACTGGCGTTTCATACACCAGTCTTAATCCATTCCACAACTGGCACTAAAATTCTGCTCCAGCCTCTTAATAATGCTGGTGCACTTAAGGAAGTTACATGCCCCAGGGACTGGTATAGATTTCTGGTATAACTTATGCCACTTTTATGGTCAAGTTGTAGTAAATTTGATGGGCCTGGGCATCCCCACCATGACCCAACTTGATCCTCACTCCATCCACTTTTTTAAAAAGTGGCAAAGGAGTGCAGAAGGAGAAAAAAATGGTGCATCTTTGGTGCAATAAAGGGCTGTGTGCCAGATATTCACCATCTACACCGATCTATTCCTGTTTTCTGTAGAGGGAATAGTACATTTGTCACACTATTTTAACCTAGATACCCACTGTGTGCTCACATGTACGGTGTAAGTATGTTTATAGTGCAGTTATATTTTTTATATGTTTGTATTGTTTTTCTTCTCACACCTAAAATACAACAGATTCAGCTGGAAATACAAACATATTCAGCAAATGTAATAATGACTGACATCAATAAAGCTGTGCAAATCTAACAGTGACTTTATCATAATGGTGGATTTTCCTTTTCACATTTCCAGCCATCAAAAAGATAAGTAGATCTATAATAATCCTTTAAAGAACAAAGTAGAATGTGCTTTTCTCCTTGTGGCCTTTATTGCACTGGATATTATCATATATAATTATGTCATCTTATTGTTCTGTTCCGGTAATTCATGTGCAAATACTGCTTAAGCAGCAGCGGTGTGAAACTATATGGGATTTAATCAATGCTCTGAGAAGATGTTGGCAAATCATAGGGAGCAAATAGAATCTCTACACATGTCTATTACACCAAATGTCTACCTTTTTATTAGGAGAGGGAGGTTCCCCTCCTCCTTACCACACCCAAAAACAGTCAGAGTGGCTCATTTGGTATAAGGTCGGACCTGAACACAGAAGATAATTTGGCAATGTTATTTGCATCATCTACAATACTAATGTGTTAGGTGATTAAACATTTTTTGTGGGAGTACCTCTAGGGGAAGGTCAGACATGCTATGATGTGGCTGAAAACTATATGGCCGCCATTGATTTCTATTAGATCATGAAGAATTGATTGTTTAATAGCTAGCAATGGCTGCACGGTTTTGTGTGTGCACATGCTCAAGTGTTGTTCAGCTGCCACATCTGGTTTAATCCTAAACAATATGACTTTTCCCATGATGAAGGGTCTGGCATGTGTCAGCTGATAAACCGATTTACATCTCCTATAAATTCTGCCTCATATGTAAATACAACATATATACCCCTGGACCATGGGAGCTATCCTTGGAGGAGGGTAACATGTGGCAGATTGTACATGTATTGCACCAAATATGTGCTGAGTGACACTAACTATACAGTATACTGCAGCAGTTAATACAGTAAATGTTCCCCTGGACCATGGAGGTTTCCCTGGAGGAGGGCAACGTGTAGAAGCTGGTGAATGTATTATGGCACATATGAGCTGAATGACACTGACAATATGCTGCAGCAGTAATTAACAACTATACAATACTATACATTATGGGTTCTCAGCTGAGCTCCCTATGAATTGGGAAGCCATTATGCCCAGCAGAAGCCAAACATAGAGTATGAACTGGAGCAGCGCTGTTTGGGAGCTCCTATGGGCTCTCCAGCCTCCATAGAATAGGAACAGGAAGGTGTAAGAGTTAAAAATAACCCCAGGTAGATTTGGTAAATAAGTCAGGTAAAACCCTGGTACCGGCAAAAGGACAGAGACGACACAGGCTTGTCAGTAACTGCCAGAGATCTCCTGAGGGAGGATCACTGGTCATTTATTTTATAGAGTATTGAGCAAAAGTTACAATCAATCATATTACATAAATTGGGGATGGTTTATTGGCACACAAATATGGGATTTTACACAATTTCTGGGAATTTATCTCAAATTATATTTAACTAATGTCACACAATAGTTGTAATGTTACATAACAATGATGGATGAAGTAATCTTGACTCCCTCGCATCCTTCATCCATATCTTGCGACATATCAGGTCAGACTGTCTCCACCAAATTTGGCAGTACAAGTTGTTTACGGTATAAAAATGAGAATATGTCCAAAAATGGTAAAAACAAAGGAATGTCATATGATACAGAATACAAAGTCTTTTTGAAACTTTGGTTCACAATACATGAGTGATACATGAGTATATATGTTTGCTTAGATGAGATTATAATGGAGAATATATATAAGATTAACTATATAATGATTACTCTAACATTACTCCCCTCTTTTTATCATTTTTATACAGACAACACGGACAAAGTCTAACTCCCTTGTTATTTAGGATAGTAATTAGAGTCACTCTGCCTACCCAAAGTGTGAGAATACTAATTTTCACAGATTGAGGGATGCCAGCATCCGTCCAGATAACTCCAATACATAACCATCCTACTACCTGTCAATAATTTGTCTTTTTGAAACTTTGGTTCACAATACATGAGTGATACATGAGTATATATGTTTGGTTATATGAGATAATAATGGAGAATATATATAAGATTAACTATATAATGATTACTCTAACAAAGGGATTAATCAATTTACTTACCAATACACACTCATTGTCTGTACTTCTGGACTGTAACTGAGTACTAACGTACAGCAGATGTGGTGGGGAGAAACAGATGAGAGGAGATGGAGCCCTACTCATCCTCCATCTCCTCATAGAGGACAGAGCTGCTTATCGATCTCAGGTTAGATGGCCAAGTAAATGCTTTTTCACAAAAGCCTCCACCCCTGCCATAAACTTATCTAATCACAACACCAAGCTACATGACTGAGAAAGTGTCTGTGACCTGTCTATAGAATGCTGCTAGAACCGCTTTAGCATACAGTGTGTGATGAGGGGACTGCATGTGAATCCATTGGTGGGGCCTGATGCCATTCCTTGTATGAGCAGTGCATACAGAATACTCAACCAGCCCATGTGTCCATTTAATAACTTCGATAAATTATTTAACAAACAATTTATTATATAGGCACATCAGATGGCTGATATGACATCTAGGCTTAGAGGCAGGCCAACCAATATCCTTCTTCCCTGGGCCCACATTATCAATGTCCTTTGTGTGCCCAAGCACCTTGCAGCACTTTTGCTGCTGTTTGAGCACATATCCCTGACTCACATAGCTAAAAGTACTAAGGCAAAAGCAAGTGAGCAAGCTACTCACAGGACCCTAAGGACAGATAATGATAGCCCCTAAATAAAAATTCCTGGTCAACCCCCTTAAGAAAACATAGTACCCTTCTTACAAAATCCAAGAATGGCATCGTATATTACATTGCAAGATCTAAAATGTTCCAGCATAAGCTAAGTTAACAAAACAGTCTCTCCAGTTGCATTTCATGGTTATTTTACAGCCTAAGCAGAATTTCATCCATGAATTCTTCTTTTCATGGTGAACTCTCATGCTGAATACATAAAAGACAGACTATTTCCCCTAAAATACCTCCTAAACAGCCTTCTTGGTAAACAGCTCAGGCTTTAAAGACACTCATCGGGCGTAAGCCATATACACCCCATGCCCTAAATAAGATGAGCAAGTGAAAAAGCAATGACATAAATATCATGGCTGCAACAATAGAAGAGGATCTCTGCTGTTCTTTCTGTGGATAAGTAAAATAACAGATGTTATCATTAAAAGCATTTCCATCAGATGACTAATGGCCTTTAATGAGATTATGGCTTCTTGTGCTGCGTTCATTTCCAATTAATTAGGTCTGTGATGACCCCCCAACAGAGAGAAGATCAGCAATGGTTGGATGATGTTAGAAATGATAGAGGAGATTAAGAGAACTTTTAAATGATCTCTCCTGCTTATTAACTTAATAAAATTGCTTCCATTACTTCCCAAGTACAGCGAATGCTGAGATGGTATATCACCTTTAATTATTAAGCCTGGCGATTAAGAATTATTTATTGATCATGCAGAAATCAATCTAAGTAATTTTCTTGAAAGTGAACATTTAACCATAAATTACAATTATGCATTCCCATAATATACTGCATATATTATTCTTGTTTTTATACTGAAACCCTTTCTAAAGAGTTTTATTTCTGAACCCCCCAGGCATTTTTCATACTGATGACCTATAGGTCATCAGTATCTGATCAGTAGGGTCCAACATCCAAACCCTGTACCAGTCAACTGATCCAGCTGCCTATAGTGATGGACAGAGCTTGAATCAGCTCTGCTTCTATTCAATAGGTACACAGCCTCAACCCCATCCAATGGATGGTGGTAGTGTCAGGGTGCTGCAACTCTGCGACTAGAGGGCCCAAAGAAGGGAGGAAATTCACAGTCTATATATAGCAAGTTAATATGCACTGTACTTCTAAGTGTTCCTAAATTTTCAGGATAAGTTGCCATATGTGTGTAATGCCAGCACTCTGTCGTACTGCCTTTCTGAGCAGACCTAGCCACTTATCCACTTGTTCCTGTCTCTTTAAGAATTAGTGTTCTCACCTGCCTCTATGTCTACATATATATATATATATATATATATAAGTCTACTTCTTTAGTCGGGCAATATGTTCAGTTTCTATATCCTGATCTTTTGTTTTATGCCAGAGTCCTGTTAGGTACACTAGTCCCCTTGTCTGTTATATCTCTGTCCCTATCGGCTTATGGCTTCTGCTACCTGTTCGTTTTTTGGCCTATGGCTTCTGCCAACTGTTACTCTTGACCTTTGGCTTCTGTAATACCTCTGCTACCTGTAGCCTTGTGTCTTCTGCAATACCTGAGTTAGATCCTATTCTGATTTCTGTGTTAGACCCAGCTTATACAGCGTCATCATATTCCACAGCGATTCACAGACATTGTCAATCGCTGTCCCATTTAGGGCTCACAATCTACATTCCCTATGTCTTTGGAGTGTGGGAGGAAACCGTAGTACCCAGAGGAAACCCATGCAAACTCCTTTCAGAAGTTGTCTTTGGCCAGATTTGAACCCAGAGCTCCATTGCTGCAAGGCAACAGTGCTAACCACTGAGCCACCGAGCTTCTCCTGGTTTTAGCCTTGTTCACACTTTGTGTTTTCTGTGGCGCACTGCACCATAGATCTGATCCATCTGTTCAGCTGCTACCAAATCAGGACTACCTTAGGAGGTAGTGACCTGGTAGTCTTCCTGTAGCAAAGTCCAGAAGTGAACATGCCAATATGGCGGTTAGAGAGTGAAAACCTGATAAAACCTGCTTAGTCAATGTTCTTAGAGGTAGCCCCAAGCTAATGCAGTTTGGTAGTACAGTGGGCTCATGATCTGTTACCTGCCACAGTGTGTGCAAGAGTAGTAACATTATATGATTCATATTATACATGTTTAGCAGTTTTCCTACTGCAGGCTTTAACTCCAATTCTCAGTTGTCCCTCAGCTACTGGGTAACAGCTAGCTATGATGTCATCCCCTAGATAACTCACAGAGAGAAAAGGAAACTCTGTTCCTAAATCTCTCTCACTTACTCAGAAGCATCATATAGCATCATATGGAACCCAGCTCTTTCTAGTTATGCCCATGCTGATTATCTTAGTCTCTATGAAATAAAGTGATGGCTTAAAATCCCCTGTCATGGAGACCAGAGAATGTCAGGGGAGTTAAATATGAAGTCTTATCTGTGTATAGTATATAGGGTTGCTACCCTTCTTAATCTAAGCCTAGATCAGTAACTCATCCACACTTTAATGACAGCAAGATGACTCAGCTTATTTTGTCTCAGTCTGGACAAGTGAGCTGCAAAAAACAGGATCAATTACCTTATTGCAGCGGCTTTCATTGCCAGTGTGAAAACTTTCCAAGGTATTATTTTATATGGTTAGTCGTAGTAAGATAAAACAAAATGTATATAAAAAGGTTAATATTAAAAACAAGATATTACCATTTTCTGATGATCAAGGCTAACATTGTAGCCCTGAAACATATTAGACTGCTTACAAAGATTTCTGTTCCTGCTTTCAAGATTGATTCATCAAAGCTATGTAGCTCTATCTCACTCTACATATTTTCCTTTATATAAGTATAGCACATACACTGTAGTAACTTCTCTATAATATGACTGCAATTATTCAAGTCATGTTCTAAAATAATATTTAAAGTCATTTGATATTACAAGTTTTTATCTTATATGTGGATACCTATCAGCAGGAATTTCTTCCTTTCAACAATTAAGGTAAAGGGATTCCAAGTGTTAGAGTTAATAGGATTCTCAGGAGCGGTGAGTCTGTATTATGATAGATTTCAGTTGTGCAATAAAATATAATTACGATAAAGATAATGCTTTTAGAGTCAATATTTTAAAAAAAATGTAGCATGTGCCTTAGGTTGTAGGATGGCTTGGAGCATTATCAGCTTGCTCCTGGTTATTTCTCTTAACATTATCTGCGTGCTATTGTCTCTTATGCTGTTATTTGCTATCTTTTGCCAGTAATTCTAGTGTGCTGGTGAGAGGGAGGCAGGGAAGTCAGCAGCATCCTTGTGTGATTAGAAGAAAGATGATTCCTGCCAGCTTGATTTAGTTGGGGTGGATAAAAATTCTAATTAATTAAACGGATCCTTTCACCTTTTCTCATGCAAGAAAAGACAAATTAGAAAACCAAAGGGGCATTGTTCACAGCAGATATTAAGGTGCTGGATAAAAATACATTTAATTAGCTGCTTGCCTTGAAATGTCAGCAATCTGATATATATTACAAATCAGTAAAATAGCACTTACAGGCAATACTGCTGCCACGTTCTGGGGAATATTTGTTTCACCTGTATATAATATACAGTGCTGGCCAAAAGTATTGGCACCCCTGCAATTCTGTCAGATAATACTCAATTTCTTCCAGAAAATGATTGCAATCACAAATGCTTTGGTAATAATATCTTCATTTATTTTGCTTGCAATGAAAAAACACAAAAGAGAATGAAAAAAAAAGTCAAATTATTGATCATTTTACACAAAACTCCAAAAATGGGCCAGACAAAAGTATTGGCACCCTCAGCCTAATACTTGGTAGCACAACCTTTAGACAAAATAACTGCGAACAACCACTTCCGGTAACCATCAATGAGTTTCTTACAATGCTCTGCTGGAATTTTAGACCATTCTTCTTTGGCAAATTTCTCCAGGTCCCTGAGATTTGAAGGGTGCCTTCTCCAAACTGCCATTTTGAGATCTCTCCACAGGTGTTCTATGGGATTCAGGTCTGGACTCATTGCTGGCCACTTTAGAAGTCTCCAGTGCTTTCTCTCAAACCATTTTCTAGTGCTTTTTGAAGTGTGTTTTGGGTCATTGTCCTGCTGGAAGACCCATGACCTCTGAGGGAGACCCAGCTTTCTCACACTGGGCCCTACATTATGCTGCAAAATTTGTTGGTAGTCTTCAGACTTCATAATGCCATGCACACGGTCAAGCAGTCCAGTGCCAGAGGCAGCAAAGCAACCCCAAAACATCAGGGAACCTCCGCCATGTTTGACTGTAGGGACCGTGTTCTTTTCTTTGAAGGCCTCTTTTTTTTCCCTGTAAACTCTATGTTGATGCCTTTTCCCAAAAAGCTCTACTTTTGTCTCATCTGACCAGAGAACATTCTTCCAAAAAGTTTTTGGCTTTCTCAGGTAAGTTTTGGCAAACTCCAGCCTGGCTTTTTTATGTCTCTGGGTCAGAAGTGGGGTCTTCCTGGGTATCCTACCATAGAGTCCCTTTTCATTCAGACGCCGACGGATAGTACGGGTTGACACTGTTGTACCCTCGGACTGCAGGGCAGCTAGAACTTGTCTGGATGTTAGTCGAGGTTCTTTAGCCACCATCCGCACAATCTTTCGTTGAAATCTCTCGTCAATTTTTCTTTTCCGTCCACATCTAGGGAGGTTAGCCACAGTGCCATGGACTTTAAACTTCTTGATGACACTGCGCACGGTAGACACAGGAACATTCAGGTCTTTGGAGATGGACTTGTAGCCTTGAGATTGCTCATGCTTCCTCACAATTTTGCTTCTCAAGTCCTCAGACAGTTCTTTGGTCTTCTTTCTTTTCTCCATGCTCAATGTGGTACACACAAGGACACAGGACAGAGGTTGAGTCAACTTTAATCCATTTCAACTGGCTGCAAGTGTGATTTAGTTATTGCCACCACCTGTTATGTGCCACAGGTAAGTAACAGGTGCTGTTAATTACACAAATTAGAGAAGCATCACCTGATTTTTCAAAGGATGCCAATACTTTTGTCCACCCCCTTTTTATGTTTGGTGTGGAATTATATCCAATTTGGCTTTTTGACAATTCTTTTTGTGGTTTTCCATTGAAGACAAATTAAATGAAGATATTATTACCAAAGCATTTGTGATTGCAATCATTTTCTGGAAGAAATTGAGTATTATCTGACAGAATTGCAGGGGTGCCAATACTTTTGGCCATCACTGTATTGCACAAAAACCATATATGTAAAGTTAAATAGACTTGTATAAATCAAAAAGAAAAAAACAAAGAAAAGTAAAAGAAGCAAAACCAAAGTAATATCATTATGTTTGGGATTGAACCCTTTTACTATAAGTGGGTATAAGGCTATGTTCAGCTATGGTGGAAAATGAATCAGTCTCAGATTACTCTTCATTTTTTGCTCCTTTACCCGGCTACTACTCAGCAGGATGTCTCGAGCCGCGGACTCCGGAGAAGGATTGAGCAGGACACCTTTTCCAGTGTCCTGCGCCAATCTCAGCCTCCCATTGGATACAATACAACGCACACAATGCACTTCTTTGCATTATCGCACTTCTTTCCTGATAAAGGGTTCCTAACCCAAAATGTCGCATAATTACACAAGTGGTGTTAATCTGAATTGTATTCACCTGTACACATGATGTAATATATTCACATTAAGCAATTCCTTGTTGTTCCATTTTATTGTTCATGGATTACTACAGGGAGTGTGGCCAGTCCCCATTGTCAACGTGCACCCATTGAATGTACACAAAGAGAGTATTGCCCAGTACTTCGACTGCATTGATTTGGGGGGGGAATCCACCTCAAAATCAGCACCAGATTTCACTGTGTATACAAAAGAAACATCCAATAACTTATTCAACTGAAAAAGTTCCTTCTATAATCTCCATCCTAGAATAGAGTGTTAACTTTTTCAATGTCATGACCACTAAAGGATAATAATAATAAATATATTTATATAGAGCCAGCATATTGCGCATCACTTTACAAATCAGAGGACACATGAACAGACAGTATTTGACATTACAATGTGACAAAGAATTAACATATCAAACAATAGAAGTAAGGATCATCCTCACAAGAGCATACAATCTATGAAGAAATAGGGGGACATAAGAGGTAAGAGGGCTTGTTTGGTACAATGGTCCAGCCATATTTTAATAAATTAGGTCATATACAGTGGTTTGCAAAAGTATTCATAAGCCTTGAACTTTTTCACATTTTGTCACCTTACAACCACAAACTTAAATGTATTTTATTGAGATTTTAATTGATAATCAACACAGAGTAGCAGATAATTGTGAAACGGAAATTATACATGGTTTTCAAAATTTTAATAATACAAAAAAATCTGAAAATTGTGACGTGCCAAAGTATTCAGCCCCTTGTACTCTGATACCCCTAAATAAAATCCAGTGCAATTAATTGCCTTCGGAAGTCACTTAATTAGTTAATAGAGTCCAGCTGTGTGTAATTTAGTCTCAGTATAAATACACCTGTTCTGTGAAGGCCTCAGTGGTTTTTTAGAGAACACTAGTGAACAAACAGCATCATGAAGACCAAGGAACTCACCAGACAGGTCAGAGATAAATTTGTGGAGAATTTTAAAGCAAGGTTAGGTTATAAAAACATAACCCAAGCTTTGATCATCCCAAGGGTCACTGTTCAATCTATCTACAACTGCAAACCTACCAAGACATGGCAGTCCACCTAAACTTAAAGATTGAGCAAGGAGAGCACTGATCAGAGAAACAGCCAAGAGGCCCATGGTCACTTTGGAGGAACTGCAGAAATCCACAGCTCAGGTGGGAGAATCTGTCCACAGGATAACTATAAGTTATGCACGCCAGAAGTCTGGCCTTCATGGAAGAGTGGCAAGAAGAAAACCATTGTTGAAAGAAAGACATAAGAAGTGCCATTTGCAGTTTGCCACAAGCCATATAGGGGACACAGAAATCATGCGGAAGAAGGTGCTCTGGTCAGATGAGACCAAAGTTGAACTTTTGGGCCTAAATGCAAATCGCTATGTGTGGCAAAAAAGTAACACAGCTCATCACCCTGAACTCACCATCCCCACTGTGAAACATGGTGGTGGCAGCATCATGTGGGGAGGCTTTTCTTCAGCAGGGACAGGGAAGCTGATCAGAGTTGATGTGAAGATGGATGGAGCTAAGTATGGGGAAATCCTGGAAGAAAACCTGTTGGAGACTGCAAAAGACTCGGAGACAGCAGTGGGATGTTCAGATAACAGAGGATACAATTCTAAGGTCATTGGCAGAAAGGAAAGGATACAAAGGATAAAAAGACCCCCTCATTTACAGCAGCAAAATTTAGAGACACGGCAGAAATATTCCTTGATAGCCCCTCCGAGGCATCAGATACTGTACGTACAGAGATTTTCAGGATGTCTGTTGCGCAATCTACATATTGTAAGTTATAGGCAGAATAGGTAATGAGATAACTGAGGAAGTCTTACAACAAATATATTACAACAAAAATACTGTTGTACATAATAGGAGCTCTTAATGGAAAAAGAATCAATTGTTTGGAGTCATTCCCAAATACATTTCCATTGCCCACATTTGTACAATCTCATATATTGTACAGCATGTGGTATCTGCAGTATCTTTATCAGAAAACTAACTGGAGATCGTACAAATGTGGGCAATGGAAATGTATTTGGGAATGACTGCAAACAATTGATTCTATTTCCATTAAGAGCTCCTATTATGTACAACAGTATTTTGATCAATTGTAGGGTCTCTTGGAAACAGCCTTCCAGTATAACCCAATTTAACACACTTGCAAAAAAGTAAACTTGTAAATACAAAGTCATGGTTTATACTTGTCTGCAACTATGCACCAAGCTCTACTAAGGAACAATCAGGATAACCTCTATGTGTAACATGGAACAATTTTTCCTGGGGAAAATGATTGTGCCAACAGGAATTTTTAGGAAATGTGGAAGGTGGCAAGAAGTGGCGTGTAAAATATTGCCAGCTAATGCCTTGTAATAGGTTACACTTACAAGAGAAAGAGCGAACAAATTTTTTTTTCATGGATTGGCAGCAGATTCTATCTTATACATAGACTTGCGAAAGTGCATCTTTGGCGCAAGGCCCTCTCTTGCACTAAAAATGTAGTAGATTACTGTGCCTTGCTAGCCACTTTACATGAAAGCGGGGCAGCAAGGCAGACCGGGGCAGGGATGCCTCGGGCCCCACATATTATTGTAACTCACGCCATTCTGGCACCAGGTGGTGTGCTTGATTTATGAAGAGGCAGAGCACCAATCTTAATAAATCTGCCCTATGGTGTCAGTCGGAGAGTCTGCGTATATGTCACATGACACAGCTGAGGACCAGTATAGAGTGGATAACAAATAAAGCCACCACATGGATGACTACCTTCATTATAATTTACATCATTTTCACCTAACAGTTTATAGAATATTTTTTTGGGATGAGTGCTTCTTTAAAGGCATAGATAAGACAGATACAAATAGTTTCCTGAACTAAGAACATTGATGCCGTATATCTATCTTATACAAAGCACTTTATATTGCGGAAGCAAACTAAACATGCTTAAACCTTTGTCATATATATTATTTTACACAGACAATGAATAATGATCCACATTAAATATTCATGTTGATTCACTCTGTTATTTCCAGCTTTCAGATTAATCTCTTTAGAAACAGACGATACCGCTTAAGGCAAAACAATGAGTTTAAATCAATAAAAAGACAAATGATTCCTGTTAAAAATGATAGTAGATTGTTTAATCGTGAATATGCGAAGTGCAATTATTTTAGCGAATTTGACAAAGTTCCACAGAATCCTGTCCTACACCTGCTCTGCTTTATTTTTGGGTTCTCTTTTTAAGCTGATAACAAGCAAGCAGTGAAATTGTTCCGCACCTGGTCCTAGACTTGAAATCAGTGCCATTGTAAATGTACGGTGATAGTTTAAAGCTCCTGCTGCAGTCTAGTGGAGAAAGGCTGAGTGCTCGGGATCCCAAGAAGAAGACAGAATGCTTCTAGATTCTGTTTTTTTAGGTTACTTAGTAGTCCATAAAAGCAATTAAATGAATACAGGAAATGGCAGTGTATTGTACCCAGCAAACATGTAACACATGGACACCAGGTGCATGGCAGGGTTGCTGAGTCCTACGCGGTCAACTCTGCCAGTGACCAATGTCATGACAAGGGGCTGTTTAAATTTATAAGAAGGCCACATAAAAAAATAAATAAATAAAAAGCTATTGGTCAGATTTATCAAGCCCCTACACCAGAAAAGTGACATAAAAAGTTTCAAACATTGGGTTTGTGACTTTCCAAGTGCGACGTGTGGCAAGAATTGTCACAGGTGGCAATTTTACACTGCCCTCGCCCTCGTGGCAAGGGAATACTGTTGTCAGGGGCATCATCCCCACCTGATTTTTCATTATTTACCCCAGTGTTCTGGCATAAGTGATGACTTAAATCTATGCCAGCCCTGAACTGACATATATTCAGTATATGCATTGGTCTTAATATCCCCCCATATGTGTGAACATACCCCAAGGACTTTTATGATCTCTTGTGGGACATATATCACATATCTGTGTCCTTCAATACGTGTCCTCTTCACTGTACATGTCCAGACCTGTTTCATACTCTAAAAACAACATGATTTTGTGATAAGTTATATCATAAAGTGATGAGATGATAACTGACTTACATTTGTCTGTGTGCAGGGACCCAGTAATGGAAGGGTAAGGGAAACAAATAGTAGCCTTCAAACTTTTTTCAAGTTAAAGGTGGACACATTTGTATCATGGTAAATTAAAACTGGGCAAAAGAGCCTTTCTGTGCTGCGGGATGCCATATGGAACCAGCATGCCACCATGTCCAACCTTATCTCATCTTACATTCACACATGTAAAGTTTCATTCCATTCCAGCAACTCCTTCTTGGTGTGTTATTTTTTTCTGTCAATGAGTATCTATCTATCTATCTATCTATCTATCTATCTATCTATCTATCTATTTATTTATCTATCCACCAATCTACATATCTATATACAGAAAAAGCAACAAAAGTTCTATAAAATGAAAAAGAAAAAACACTGCTTCCGCCAATCCTAACCATTGTTGTATCCACCCTGTACACATTAAATATCAAAAGAAATAAAACATATTTAAAAAAGTAACAAAAACTATTTTGGTAGCCCATGGGAAAAAAAGTTACAGCTCTTAAAGCACCATATAAGCAAAATCACTAAAAAAAAAGTCTTGTTATTTAGGACCAAAACACGCTGGCCATTAAGGGGCTGACTATAGTGCTATATCTGTAGATATGTCTAAGCTGTGGGGAAATGCACCAGTGCTTTTATGGATGTCTAATAAAAGCAAATTGCAATGAGCGCTGGACCTTTTATACATCTGCCGTAAATGCCAGTCTGTTTATACTGATGGACTTGGCGGGGAATTTGATTTCCCCACTGCTGTTATTACTATTCTGCTTTATTACTAGATTCATTGTGAAGGAAGTCTTTCAAATGATAGATATAGCAGAGAATTTCTACATGTTATGTTCTCTCTTCTCTATTTCCTGATTTAGGGTCATTAACTCCCTAAACTCCCCATAAAAAGGGCAGTATTGCCATACATACAGTACCATAAATTGAAGAAAGGCTAGTGTGTGCAAACAAAAGATATAGGACATAAAAGTAGTTACATGTTTCAAAGCTAAATGTTTTGCTAATCTTTATATGGGGTCCTTCAAGTAACAAAATATAATGGGACATGATAAATATGCTCCAAAATCAGTTTTTATGAAAGGTTTATAGACAACCTTATCTTTATTTGGTCAGGAACAGAGAATGAACTAAACTCATTCGCTGAGGAAAAAAACTGCAATAACTGGGAGCTGCAGTATACTGCCCGGTTTGATCCATTGCAAATTGTGTTTCTGGACAAGTAACCCACAGGAATTCATTGAAACAGAAACCCACTTTAAGGCTAAGACCACACATAGCGGAATTCCCGCAGCGCTTTCACAGAAAGTCCGCAGAGTTTTCCTCTACGGACTTTCTGCTTCATTTATACCTATAAAGAAACCACCGGTGTTTCCGTAGGTATAATTGACATGCTGCAATTTCCAAAAACGTAACGGTATTTTTCAATGTGTGGATTGGATTTGCTAGAATGCCATCCACTTTGCAGGGACTGTAAAATGTTTACGCCTAAAGCTGTAGCTCTAACAACTCCTAAATTGTGCAAGTTGTTATCTCAGTAAATTTAAAGCCAACATTCTATATAGATAAATATGACAGCTAAGCTTATTTAAAAAAAATAGATTAGATGGGAATACCCCTTTAAGAATTTATTTTTGCTTTATAAGTGAAAATAGCCAGCATCATGTAGGTAACTCCTGCAAAGTAGACCCCTTTAGAATTCACAAGTTTCAGACTATTGTTAGTTACAGTGTAGCTCTTTTGTTTCTATCAAGCCAACCACTGCGGGCAACCTGAATTTGACTGTCAACAGGATTGGATGAGACTGGATGGCATTTGGTGGAATTATCGCTAAAGACTGGTGCAGGTCACAGAGGTGAATCCCACATCTATCACGTTTGGCATGTCCTGTGGATATGCCATATATGTCTGTTCTGGGACAAACTTTAACTAAGCAGTCCAGTGAAAACCCTTTTTTTCGATCCCTGCACCCCACATCTGATTGTCTTTTACACTATGCAGTTCTTGGTGCAATGTGTATTGCACCAATACCCATGCAGTTCACCATTCTGTCTGTTTATGATCAGACTCCCTCTTAAGTTTTTAATGTCATCTATCAATTTGATGATGACTCAGCACAGCATCATATGGATAGCTAGAGATGGCGCCATCTCCATCTGTAGGGGGAGTCTATTTATCCTTTTCATTTGATATTCTTCTAAATAGTATGATACCATAAGTATATAAACATTTCTGTACATTGCCACATTTTGACATATGTAACTTTTTTATATTTCCATTTATAGAGCTGTCAAAGGGGTATTTTTTTGTTTGGCAAGTTGTGGTTTTTATTAATACATTTTTTTAAACTATTTTGTATGTGTTTTAATCACCTTTTATTATTTATAAACAATGCAGCAAAAAATATGGCTATTTAAGTAATTTGATTATTTTTCCCACTATTATTTTTATTGTTATTATTCATTTTTATTTATTTATTTATTTAAATATTTTAAAAAAATTTTTGCTTTTATTTTCAACATGCCCTACAAAAGAACTTAAACATAGCATGGCTTGATCGCCTGTACAATGTACTGCAATGATTCTGTATTGCAGTATATTGTACATTATACTAGACCCCTGGTATGTTCTGTTTCTGGCAAGACCAAACAGCCATCCCTACATTACAACCTGGAGACCATAGTTAGTCCTCCTGGCTGCCATGTCCCCCCCTACTCATTATAATATCACAGCATCTGCATTATTTCTGTTCCCTGCAGGAAGAGCCATGTCCAGGCTGTAAAATACACGTGGAATCTGCCAGAGATGTAGCAGGAGCTGCTTGTGTGCCTACTACCTTGCAGCACTGAGTGTTAGCTATGTACTAAGCATACTACTATTATATTACACTAACACACATAGCTAAGTGAAATAGTAGTACTTTGGTTTATTAAGGTTAACATTGATGTGGGTGAAGTGTTTTCTATCAGATGCAATTTTAGCAAAAAGAAAATGATGCCAGAATTGCATTTTTTGTTGAACTTCTCTCTCAAAAAATGGAATAAAAAGTGATCCCAAAATAATACTCTCAAATGATACCAATAAGAACAATGGTAACATTAAAAATGTGACTGGCTTCCTTTAAAGGGGTTAACCACCTTTTTGAATATTAGGATAGGTCATCAATATTAGATTTGCAGTGGTCTGACAGCTGAGACTCCCACAGATCAGCTGTTCCAGGTTTAGATACTGCAATGTTGTCTCATTGAAGTCTGTGGGATGGCGCTGCACTACCTAAACCCGCTGCTATACATTGCACAGCAAGTGAGCAGCTCAGCTCCCAGCATGTAAACACTACAGAGAGAGCTGCATTGTGCTGGAATAGCTGATCTGCGAGGATCATGGCTGTCTGACCTCCGCAGATCTAGTGTTGATAGCCTATCCTATGGATAACCCATCGGTATTAGAAAGGTGGATAACCCCTCTAAGGTATGGAAAATAACTCTCTTTCAAAGCAAAGCTGTGCCACTAGCAACAACTGTTGGATGACAGCAATCCTATATGTCCAATCCTTTAAGTAGGGAGACATGAAAGCCAAGCTAGACATCCATGTGTTTCAGGATGAAAGGCCTTTGTGGGAATCTAAGTGGTAATGTTACTCTTGTTCTAAAATAACATATGAGGGTCTGATCTAAAAGACTTTATTCTTAATAAACTACTCTTAGTACCTGTATATAGGTTTTAAGTAAGATATATATTTATATACAGTTTATATACAGTATATATATATATATACATTTTTTTTTTTTTTGTAAAATCTGATTAAAAGAATACTATGGTTAGAATTGCATGTTAAAGCAGATCTCCAATTAAAATGCAGTTTTCCAGCACTCTTCAACTGTTCTCCAAGCAACTACAAGTGTGCAGACAGTGAGGCTGAGCTGTTATGTCTTTTATTATAACTGTGTGTAGGGAACTGTCTACTCATCATCAGTAAGTGTGTGTGTGTGTGTCCCTTTCACCCTGTGAAAAACTTGTGTGGTACTGTCTATGCAATGTCATCATACAGGAACCCCTTAATTCTGGGCGACA
This sequence comes from Leptodactylus fallax, assembly GCA_947044405.1. NCBI lineage: Eukaryota > Metazoa > Chordata > Amphibia > Anura > Leptodactylidae > Leptodactylus > Leptodactylus fallax. The sequence continues at coordinate 5,483,342 of CAMRHE010000073.1, read as the reverse complement.
CATAGCTCTCCATAGACTCAAGTATAAATGTGTGATTCACACTGTACCTAGGTAACAGCTCCAGTCTAAGATGTATATATAAAAGCAGCAAGAAAATAGCTGTTGTGAGACTGACACATGAAATGTCATGGTAAAACACATGAGAAACAAATTTTGGATGGAGTGTCCTTTTAAGCGAGTATTCAGTACATGTGTGGAAAAAATGGTGCAAAGTAAAATGTGAATAAATAAAAGAGAAATATGAATCAATATTTGGTGTGACCGCCCTTTGCCTTCAAAACAGCATCAATTCTAGAAACACTTGTGCACAGTTTTTTAGGAATTTGGCAGAGAGGTTGTTCCAAGCATCTTGGAGAACTAAGCACAGATCTTCTGCAGATGTAGGCTTGCTCCAATCCTTCTGTCTCTTCATGTAACCCCAGACAGACTGGATGATGCTGAGATCAGGGCTCTCTGGAGACCATATCATCACTTCCAAGACTCCTCCTCCATAGGGCGGTCATACCAAATATTGATGTGATTAAGATTTGTCTTTTGTTCATTCACCTTGTATTTTATTAATTGACAAAAATAATCTATTAATACTTCTATTTTTGAAAACATTCTTATTTTGCATTTTTATTCTACATTTACATTAAATTTTTGCACAGTACTGTATATTTAAACTTTAGGCTTTCTTTGAGATGTGCACCAAATCTTCCCCTATTTTGTGTACTGATCTGTTGCCAATAAAACTGTATTCTTGTCAATCAGGTGTCAAGAGAGCTACACAGATTTGTAGTGCAAAATGCATATTTTTATGTCCATCATTTTCCTGGCCAAAGATCAACTATGAAGTGGAAATAATAAAAAATAGCTTGAGGGAATCTGCGCTAAAACATTTGCCATTCAAGCAGATCATTTTTTTGGATGGAGATATGACAGGATTGTGTTTAAAAAATAATGACAGTTTTGAGCAATGTTTATTCCTATCAATCCTACTTTATTGTATGCTGCATTAGCTTAACATTTAGAGTCGCTGGAGCTGCCATTAACCTTTCTAAAGGATGCATTGCTGGCAATTATTCAGCACTAGCACCTTTGTCATTGTATCATGGAAATGTCCATTGAAGTAGTCATGATATTTTGTTTTTTTCACACTGGAGAATAAATTGGTCTAGAAGTTTTGCTTCTAAGTTCAATAGAGGTGTAAAAGTGCACTTAAATAGTAACTGTTGTATCAAATATTTTTTGTAAATGAACAGTTCAGGTGAATATAAGTAACTATGTAATATATTTTATCAGAGGAAAATGTTACTATCTACTATCAGCTCCTCTCCTGCCTGGCAAACTGCTCAGAAAAGGATGCAGAAAACCCAGACGGAGCGATGATGCGCAAGAGAGGTGAGGTAAGGTGAGTGTAAATGTTTTTTATTTTCCATCACCCCCCCCCCCCCCCGGGCCTCCGATTATTATACTCTGGGGTCTGGCAACCTCATTGTATAATAATAGCTCTAAAACTAATCTGAGTGCTGTACCTCACAAATGTTCGGTGAATTTCGTGGGGTTCACATGAAACGGCTTAAAGAGGACCTTTCATGTCCTCAGGCACATGCGGTTTTACATACCGCTAGAAAGCCGACAGCGCGCTGAATTCAGCACACTGCCGGCTTTCCCGGTATGTGCCTCGGGGCTGGAGATATCGGCGGTGTAAGTTTCACAGTTTACTGTCAGGAAGGCGTTCCTGACAGTCTAGCTGTGCTGTGAGGAACGCACTCCCTGACAGTTCTCATTCATAGACTTGTATTGGCAGGGGTGTTCCTCACTGCTCAGCGTCATCACCGGGCAGTAAGGATCGCCCCCTCTGACAGTACAGCGCAGCGTCATCACTGGGCGGTAAGGAACGCCTCCTCTCTCTGTACTCGTCTATAGCGCTGTACTGTCAGAGGGGGCATTCCTTACTGCCCGGTGATGACGCTGAGCAGTGAGGAACGCCCCCCCCAGTACAAGTCTATGAACGAGAACAGTCAGGGAGGGCGTTCCTCACAGCGCAGCTAGACTGTCAGGAACACCTTTCTGACAGTAAACCATGAAACTACGACCCCCGATATCTCCAGCCCCGGGGCACATACCGGGAAAGCCGGCAGTGCGTTGAATTCAGCGCACTGTCGACTTTCTAGCAGTATGTAAAACCGCATGTGCCTGAGGACATGAAAGGTCCTCTTTAAGGTGGGACTATTGAAAACATTTTATACTGTTTGGGGGCCACTGTGGGGTGAATATTATACTGTGTGGGGCCACTGTAGATCATATTATACTATGTGGGGGTCACTGTGGAGCATATTGTTCTGTGTACGGGCCACTGTGCACTATATTATACTGTGTGGGGGTCATTGTTGAGCATATTATACTATGTGGGGGCCACTGTGGAGCATATTATACTGTGTGGGGGCCATTGTAGAGGATATTATACTGTGTGGGGGCTACAGTGAAGCATATTACACTCTGTGGGGCCCCTTCATTATTTACATCACACCCCATCTATTTTATAGCAGACATGTGAAATTATCACAAAATGTAATTACATTGCATGGTCACTATAAAACAGATCTGTGCAATGTAAATAGCAATGGGGTGAGTGTGCTCACAAAAGCACCACGGTCCTGGGTGTTAGACCCCCACTGTTCTCTTAGATCTCTTAGATTGGTAGGACCCTGCAGATCAGATGTTTACCAGAACACACAGCTGTATGGGCCATGTTAATGGTAACAATTCCAGGAGTCACACTGCTCCCTTGCCATACATAGTGTAGAGGTGTTTTAGGTAGTGCACTTTGTATGGCGGGTGAGCAGCATGGTATTATTATTACCTGTAGCCGTGCTGTGTTGGTACAGCTGATCTGCAGGGGTCGTGGCTGTGAGCCCCTAGAAACAATTCCACTGGTGGGCACTAGACATTCCACTCTGACACTGTGTACAGCTAAAGTCCTGCTAAGATCTGCTGAAAAACTGTTATAAAAAGTGATATAAAAGAACGAAATCTTACTGTGTCCTCTAGCAGCTTGTTCCTCTCTGCTAGCTTCTGCCGCATTGGGCTCCTACTTCTGCTCCCTCTCCCCTTGTCATAGACCTTAATGTCAAATGATCTTTGAGTGAGCTAAACTTTCTTCACAGTGAAGACAGATCTCTCACTGAACTCAACAGTTTGCCATGCAGGAAAGGGGCTGATAACAGGAAATAAGAGCATTTTCTTATGATAAGATATATTGCAAAGTTTCTTATATATACCTGAGTTATTCATTTGCAAAACAAATTGAAACAATAGTTGCTCTTTAGAGACTTGGATATAGCTTTAGATTTATACTCATGTCTTTGCTTTCAAATGGATTCATACTGATGTTTTTTTCTACTGGATTTGATATTAAAAAATAGCCCAAATTTAATCTGATGCTGTATTTTGGAAGTATTATCACATAGAAACATTGCTTCTAAACATACAATGGAACATAGCTAGTGGAATCTATGTAAAAATAAAACCAGCTATTTGCCTCTCACTGCTTCCTATTGTTTCTAAATGATAATTATACTGTAGTTCATACAGTGTGGATTTTCCCGTAAGCAGATTTAAATTATGAGTTGCTGGGAAAAAAATCAGCATGGCAATTCTTTCTCTGAATGGGGCTATATGTGTATGCCCACCCGCCACAGTTCAAACTTCTAAACCATGGTAGATATCCTAGCTTCAGCTTTGAAATTGTGCTGAAAATTTTACGGGTGATGGGAGAGGTCTGCCGTCTGAGTATACCTTTATGCAGATGGTAAAAATGCCTTAGAAACTGCAGCACTGTTGTAACATTTCAAAGATGCCAATAAACAACAGCAAACATTGGTAATATGCTTTTCTCGCAATGGATTCAAAGCGCAGAAACATTGCTGATAAAAATGCATTGGGTCAGATTTATCAGTGACTTTATGACATCTTGCTTGCATAAATACATTGAATAGCATTACATTTGGGTTTAATAAATGTTCTTTCTATTTCAGAGAGGAAACCCTGATATGATTGTTGCCGATACTGATACTTTGTGATTTATGCCCCCTTAATAAATCATGTTTCTATAGGTAGAGATATCTGGTAAGATGGACTTATATAAGGTCAGCTGTAAACTAGACATAATGTGATAAATACATGTTCTCTACGAACAATATTTTAGAGTTACTGTTTCCAGGAACTTCATGTAAAATGTAGCCAGTTCAGATTCTACATTAATTGCTGAACTTGTTGCCTTCCAGTGTCACAATAAAATACATTTATCTGTGTAGAATGTAATGTTCAGTAGCTGTAGTGTAATGCTGCCCTTCTCTTCACACTCCACTATTATCATCACCATGTTAGAGACTTGTTATATGATATTTTTCTAGTGAGTAAATTACTCTTTTATTATTTCTACTCATACTAATCTTAATCTAATGTATCTTATTTTGCTTAAAAGGGTTATGTCCAAAAAATAATTTGTCTCCTATCCATAGGATGGGGGATAAAATATTGATCAGTAGGGGTCCAACCAATCCTGAGTATGGGTATGTTTTACCCACATTGTGAATGTAATGGATGACACAGAATGCATGTTTCTGATCCATTCACTTCAATGGGAGCATCCAAAATAGCTGAAGTACACTGTTTGCCTTTCTCTGGCACTGGTAGTGAGTGAAGTATGGACATGCATTCTGCATCCACCGCTACATACACAATGGGGGATAAAACACCCTTTACCTTCACCCTTTTTTAAGGATCTCAGCAGGGAAGTTGTTCCAAACATCTTGGAGAACTAAGCACAGATCTTCTGTAGATGTAGTGTTGCTCTAATCCTTCTGTCTCTTCATGTAATCCCAGACAGAATGGATGATGTTGAGATCAGGGCTCTACGGGGGCCATATCATCACTTCCAGGACTCCTCCAAAGGGCGGTCACACCAAATATTGATTTAATTTAGACTTCACTTTTGTTCATTCACTTTGTATTTGGTTAATTGATAAAAGTAAACTATCAACACTAGTTTTCAAAGCATTCTTACTTACCACAAATGGTAGGTGGTCAGGACTGCACCTATGGATCAGTTGTGAGTCTGACCACCTAATACAGTGCCTTGCAAAAGTATTCATACTCCTTGAACTTTTTCACCTTACAACCACTAACTTAAATGTATTTTATTGAGGTTTACGTGATAAACCAACACAAAGTAGCAGATAATTATGAAGTGGAACAAAAATGATACATGGTTTTTAAAATTGTAATCAAATAAAAATCTGAAAAGCGTGACATGCAAAAGTATTCAGCCCCCTGTACTCTGATATCCTTAAATAAAATCCATTGTGCACAATTGCCTTCAGAAGTCACTTCATTAGTTAATAGCTGTGTGTAATTTAGTCTTAGTATAAATACATCTGTTCTGTGAAGGCCTCAGCGGTTTGTTAGACAACATTAGTGAACAAACAGCATCAAGAAGACCAAGGAACTCACCAGACAGGTCAGAGATAAAGTTGTGGAGAAGTTTAAAGCAGGGCTAGGTTATACAAACATATTCCAAGCTTTGAGCATCCTAAGGAGCACTGTTCAATCCATCATCCAAAAATGGAAAAAGTATTCTACAACTGCAAACCTACCAAGACATGGCCGTCAACTTAAACTATAAGATGTAGCAAGAAGAGCACTGGTCAGAGAAGCTGCCAAGAGGCCCATGGTCACTCTAGAGGAGCTGCAGAAATCCACAGCTCAGGTGGGAGAATCTGTCCACAGGACAACTGTAAGTCATGCACTCCACAAATCTGGCTTTATGGAAGAGTGGCAAGAAGAAAACCATTGTTGACAGAAAGACATAAGAAGTGTTGTTTGCAGTTTGCCACAAAACATATTGGGGAACAGCAAACATGTGGAAGAAAGTGCTCTGGTCAGATGAGACCAAAGTTGAACTTTTTGGCCTAAATGCAAAGCGCTATGTGTTGTGGAAAAGTAACACTGCTCATTCCCATGAACACACCATCCTCACTGTGAAACATGGTGGTGACAGCATCATGCTGTGGGGAGAGGAGATTCACCTTCCAGCAAGACAGTGACCCTAAACATACAGCCAAAGCTACAGTGGAATGGTTTAGATCAAAGAATAACCGTGTGTTAGAATGGCCCAGTCAAAGTCCAGACCTCAATCCCATTGAGCATCTGTGGCAAGACATGAAAATTGCTGTTCACAGACGCTCCATCCAATCTGGCTGAGCTTGAGCTATTTTGCAAGGAAGAATGGGCAAAAATCTCAGACTCTAGATGTGCAAAGCTGGTAGAGATATACCCCAAAAGACCTGCAGCTGTAATTGCAGCGAATGGTGGCTGTACAAAGTATTCATCTAGGGGGGCTGAATACTTTTGCATGCCATACTTTTTAGATTTTTATTTGATTCAAATTTTGAAAACTATGTATCATTTTCCTTCCACTTCACAATTATCTGCTACTTTGTGTTGGTCTATCACTTAACATCTCAATAAAATACATTTCAGTTTGTGGTTGTAAGGTATCAAAATGTGAAAAAGTTCAAGGGGTATGAATACTTTTGCAAGCCACTGTGTGTCATAAATTTATGATATATTAGGTGGTCAAACTCACAACTGGTCCATTGGTGCAGTTCTCCTGCGATAAACCATTCTGGTCGGCTTCTCACCACTCGTCCTGCTGGTGTCCCCCCATAATCTGTATGGAGATATACAGTTGTGCTAAAAAGTTTACATACCCCGGCAGATTTTTTTTTTTTTTTTTTTTTCAGAGAATATGAATGATAACACAAAACCTTTTTCTCCACTCATGGTTAGTGGTAGGTTGAAGCCATTTATTGTCAAACTTCTCTGTTTTCGCTTTTTAAATCATAATGACAACCAAAAACATGAAAATGACCCTGTTCAAAAGTTCACATACCCCAGTTCTTAATACCATGTATTGCCCCCTCTAACATCAATGACAGCTTGAAGTCTTTTGTGGTAGTTGTGGATGAGGCTCTTTATTTTCTCAGATGGTAAAACTGCCCATTCTTCTTGGCAAAAAGTCTCCAGTTGCTGTAAATTCCTGGGCAGTCTTGCATGTACTGCGCGCTTGAGATCTCCCCAAAGTGGCTCAATGATATTGAGGTCAGGAGACTGAGATGGCCACTCCAGAACCTTCACTTTCTTCTGCTGTAGCCAATGACAGGTCCACTTGGCCTTGTGTTTTGGATCGTTGTCATGTTGGAACGTCCAAGTACGTCCCATGCGCAGCTTCCTGGCTGATGAGTGCAAATTTGCCTCCAGTATTTGCTGATAACGTGCTGCATTCATCTTTCCTTCAACTTTGACCAAGTTTCCTGTGCCTTTGAAGCTCACACATCCCCACATCATCAGTGATCCTCCTCCGTGCTTTACAGTAAGAATGGTGTTCCTTTCATCATAGGCCTTGTTGACACCTCTCCAAATGTAACGTTTACGTTTGTGGCCTAAAAGTTCGATTTTTCTCTCATCACTCCAAATTACCTTGTTCCAGAAGTTTTGAGGCTTGTCTCTGTGCTGTTTGATATATTGAAGGTGAGATTCTTTGTGGCATTTGCGCAGTAATGGCTTTCTTCTGGCAACTCGACCATGCAGCCCATTTTTCTTCAAGTGCCTCCTTATTGTGCATCTTGAAACAGCCACACCGATAGTTTTCAGAGAGTCCTTTATTTCAGCTAATGTTATGTGTGGGTTTTTCTTTGCATCCTAAACAATTTTCCGGGCAGTTGTGGCCGAAAATTTAGTTGTTCTACCTGACCGTGGTTTGGTTTCTGGGCATGTTATCAGGCCAAAATCACCAGGGTATGTGCACTTTTGAACAGGGTCAATTTGATGTTTTTGGTTGTCATTATGATTTAAAAAGAGAAAACACAGAAGTTTGACAAAAAAATGGCTTCAACCAACCACTAACCATGCGTGGAGAAAAAGGTTTTGTGTTTCATATTCTCTGAAAAAAGGGCAAAAAAACAAAAAATATGCCGGGGGTCAGGGGCGTAACTACCGGGGTAGCAGTGGTAGCGACTGCCACAGGGCCCGGAACATTACGGGTCTTTTGAGACCCCAGAGTATAACGATCGGGGGCCCAGGGGAGGTGAGCGAACATAAAAAACACTGTAACTCACCTCTCCGCCGCTCCGCAGGCTTCGGGCCTGTTTGGTGACCTCCCAGACGTCAGCCGACGTCATTATGCGTCGCGACGCCGGCCTGGATCACGCGAGATCCGGTCCGACATTGAAGATGGCCGAAGTAGCGCACGGGAGTGCACCGGAGCGAGGAAGAGGTAAGTTGCAGTGTTTTCTATGTTTGTATCCTCCCCTGGGTCTCCGATCATTATACTCCGGGGTCTGAAAAGATCCCGGAGTATAATAATCGTTCATGGGTGGTCCACAATGGGGCATACTACTGTGTGCAGGGGCCACTATGGGGCAAACTACTGTGTGTAGGGGCCACTATTGGGCAAACTACTGTGTGCAGGGGCTACTATGGGGCAAACTACTGTGTGCAGGGGCTACTATGGGGCAAACTACTGTGTGCAGGGGCCACTATGGGGCAAACTACTGTGTGCAGGGGCCACTACGGGGCAAACTACTGTGTGCAGGGGCTACTATGGGGCAAACTACTGCGTGCAGGCGCCACTATGGGGAAAACTACTGTGTGCAGGGGCCACTATGGGGCAAACTACTGTGTGCAGGGGCCACTATGGGGCAAACTACTGTGTGCTGGGGCCACTATGGGGCAAACTACTGTGTGCAGGGGCCACTATGGGGCATAATATTGTGTGCAGGGGCCACTATGCTGCATAATACCGTGTCCAGGGGCCACTATGGGGCATAATACTGTGTGCAGGGGCCACTATGGGGCATAATACCATGTGCAGGGGCCACTATGGGACATAATACCGTGTGCAGGGGCCACTATGGGGCATAATACCGTGTGCAGGGGCCACTATGGGACATAATACCGTGTGCAGGGGCCACTATGTGGCATAATAGCGTGCGCAGGAATGCGATTTGTGTGTGTGTGGGGGGTTGGAGGCGGAGGTTTGGGGGGGTTGGGGACGGCGGCTTGGGGGGGTTGGGGGTGGCGGCTTGGGGGGGCCCCATGTCAAATGTTCGCCTTGGGGCCCAGCCATTCCTAGTTACGCCACTGGCCGGGGTATGTAAACGTTTTAGCACAACTATATATATTTATATATATATATATATAAATTAAAGATGGGCGAACCTCTGAAGATTAATTTTGTCCTGAGTTCGGACAAAGCGACTTCGGTTTGGCTTGGTTCAGAGAGAACCGAAAGTGAAATTTTTATACTCTGAGGTCTTTTCAGACCCCAGGGCATAATTGGTGGAGGACCAGGAGAGGTGACAAAAATAAAAAAAAAAAACATTTATACTCACCTTCTGTTACCTTTTGGTATTGCGCTCTGTCTCTGCTTCTTCGTGGTGTCCAGTGCTGTCATGCGACATCATGCGCCTGGGGTCACCGCTGAGGCCCAAGGGCTGTATACTGGTCATATTGTGTATACTGGCAATACTGTGTATACTGGCCATACTATATACATGTTATTAAATACTCCTCCCCTTTATATGGAGTCTATTGATCTGTATACATCCTCCATCTTAGTTCCATTTATTGGACATGCTGTTTATATTGACCCTGCAGTATACAGGTCTATCACTGTATATGGATTCCAGTGGTCTCTATAGGTCCTTCATCTTAGTGCCGGTGTTATTATTTACCCTCTTTATGTATGGATTCTAATGATCTATATGTAACTTCCATATCAGGGCTGAATACTGAGTCCTGTGAGGATATATGGCAACCTTCAGTCACTTTATACATGCTGTCCTGCTGATGCTGCTGTATATAAAATGTCTGCCCTTACCTCATGTAGCTATTTCATCTTCCATTTGGAAATTCAGCTATTACCTAAAATGGTGGATGTTATAAGACTATGTAGATTATGTGGAGCCTTATCTAGATGTTTTTTCACAGTCTTCTAGAAGAATATATTATATTTAGATATATTTATAGCTCTGAAAGGTGTTCATGGAGGGCTCAGCACATGGTTATTGTCAGTGGTCTTGCCTTATTATGTAACCCCATAGGGCATGGTTGCTTAGGATTGGGATGCGTACACAATGTCCTAGTGCCTCCAAGCCAGTGTGTAACTGCTGGTGGTTTGGTATACACTAACAACCTGCCATTTCTTGACTGAACTTGCTAAACAGAATGTAATGTAGTTATTTACTGATGTGTTTTCTTAATTCTTTAGCTTAAATATAATCCTACATTATAGCTATTGTTGTGCATTATAATTTGCACTATTTAAAATAAATTTATATTTATAATTTTTATGGATCCTTGAAGTTACTTATAATTTGCCAGTAATGGGCAACCATCTCAGGTGTAACCCAGTGCAAGGCTAACCATCGGAGGTATGACCCTCAGGTGTAGAGGGGTGACCCTCAGATGTATGGCCGCTTGGTGTGGAGGGATTACCATCGGAGCTATGACCGCTGGTGCAGAGGGGTGACCATCGGAGGTATGGCCCCCTGGTGTGGAGAGGTAACCATCGGAGGTATGGACCCCTGATCTGGAAGGGTAATCATTGGAGATATGGCACCCTGGTGCTGAGCGGTAACCATCTGAGGTATGCCCCCCTGGTGTGGAGAGGTAACCATCGGAGGTTTGGACTCCCTGGTTCCTGCAAACCAATTATTCATTTAAAAAAGACCCTGTTAGGGTAGGTCCCTAGGGTCATGGCTATCAGTTTTCACATGCCTGCACAGTAATTTGAGCCCTCTGAGCTGGTGGTGGCTGCAGCTGGAGGGAGAGAGAAAAAAAAAGCGAGCATGTTTTTGATAAAAATCTACAGCTTCAATGACCATTTCTGTTGACTTGTAATTTTTCTTTGTGAAGATATATGACTATTTATATTGACCAACTCATACACACGTGGACAAAATTGTTGGTACCCCTCGTTTAATGAAAGAAAAACCCACAATAGTCACAGAAATAACTTGAATCTGACAAAAGTAATAATATATAAATAATCTATGAAAATGAACAAATGAAAGCCAGACATTGCTTTTCAACCATGCTTCAACAGAATTTTAAAAAAAAAGAAAACTCATGAAACAGGCCTGGACAATAATGATGGTACCCTTAACTTAATATTTTGTTGCACAACCTTTTGAGGCAATCACTGCAATTACACGATTCCTGTAACTGTCAATGAGACTTCTGCACCTCTCAACAGGTATTTTGGCCCACTTCTCATGAGAAACTGCTCCAGTTGTTTCGGGTTTGAAGGGTGCCTTTTCCAGACGGCAAGTTTCAGCTCCTTCCAAAGATGCTCAATAGGGTTTAGGTCAGGGATCATAGAAGGCCACTTCAGAATAGTCCAATGTTTTCCTCTTAGCCAGTCTTGGGTGTTTTAGCTGTGTGTTTTGAGTCATTACCCTGTTGAAGGACCCATGACCTGCGTCTGAGACCAAGCTTTCTAACACTGGGCAGCACATTTCTCTCTAGAATCCCTTGATAGTCTTGAGATTTCATTGTACCCTGCACAGATTCAAGACAGCCTGTGCCAGATGCAGCAAAGCAGCCCCAGAACATAACAGAGCCTCCTCCATGTTTCACAGTAGGGACAGTGTTCTTTTCAAGATATGCTTTATTTTTCTTTCTGTGAACATAGAGCTGATGTGCCTTGCCAAAAATTTCAATTTTTGTCCCATCTGTCCATAGGACATTCTCCCAGAAGCTTTGTGGCTTGTCAACATGTAGTTATATATTATTACTTTTGTCAGTTTCAAGATATTTCTGTGACCATTGTGGGTTTTTCTTTCAACGAGGGGTACCAACAATTTTGTCCACGTGTGTATTTCTCTTAAGGTTGCTGACAGTGTGATATAGCCATAGATGCAGTAGAGTGTCTATCACAGCCAGTTAGTGAAAGGAACCCAGCACTGCTTATCACAACCCCATGATCTGCATGCAGGAGCTATATAGTCCTGTAGCTCCCTAGCGGTACGGGCAGCATTATGGTGGTGCTGGCCCATGACCAGCAAAATAGAGAATGTTCAGCTTCAAATTTCAGTCTGGGTGCCCTGTGGTCGGTGCATGCGGTTAAGGGTAAAGGTTATTAAGTGCTCTGAAAATGATTGAGAGATGACAGGAGAGGATATCTCACTGCCTTCAAAGACTCCTGTAAATCGAGCAGATCATGGGCTTATTCTCATCATTATAAGCATCATTTAATGGCTTGTTTTACTGTTGATGTGGTTGGGACCCATTGAACAACAATGGTGATGTTTTTCACTACAATAGGTGCTCTGTAGTATCTGTAGAAGCTGACACACAGCAAGTACATTTTTCTTCCCTTCTTTATAGTCTCTATGTCTTTCCTGGCAGTATAAGTGGGTATAGGGTTGCCAATGAATATAAATGGACAGTTCTAGTTTTTTAGTTGTAGAGGTGTTATCTCATACATAGTATATACATCTATATAATTTGTCTACAGTTACCACCATAAGTGGTACCCCACATCACATAAGTGGGAAGTATATACTTATATGCATAAATAGGCTCCTCTGTCCTCCACTCATTACCTGTAGTAATGGCTCCTGTTTGACATTGTTATCAGTATAAAAGACACCTGTCCACAGCCTCAAACAGTCACACTCCAAACTTCACTATGGTGAAGACCAAAGAGCTGAAAGAGCTGTGGAAGGACACCAGAAACAAAATTGTAGACCTGCACCAGGCTGGGAAGACTGAATCTGTAACAGGCAAGCAGCTTCGTGTGAAGAAATCAACTGTGGGAGCAATAATTAGAAAATGGAAGACATAGAAGACCACTGATAATCTCCCTCGATGAGGGACTCCACACAAGATCTCACCCCGTGGGGTCAAAATGATCACAAGAATGGTGAGCAAAAATCCCAGAACCACACGGGGGACCTAGTGAATGACCTGCAGAAAGCTGGGACTAACGTAACAAAGGCTACCGTCAGTAACACACTACACCGCCAGGGACTCAGATCCTGCAGTGCCAGACGTGTCCCCCTGCTTAAGCCAGTACATATCAGGGCCCGTCTGAAGTTTGCTAGAGAGCATTTGGATGTTCCAGAAGAGTATTGGGAGAATGTCATATGGTCAGATGAAACCAAAGTAGAAGTGTTTGGTAGAAACACAACTCGTCGTGTTTGGAGGAGAGTGAATGCTGAGTTGCATCCAAAGAACACCATACCTACTGTGAAGCATGGGGTGGCAACATCATGTTTTGGGGCTGTTTCTCTGCAAAGGGACCAGGACGACTGATCTGTGTACATGAAAGAATGAATGGGGCCATGTGTCGTGAGATTTTGAGTGCAAACCTCCTTTCATCACCAAGGATATTCTATTAACTATAATGGGATCTGATGGGTTTCCATCAGACAACTGGCATTTTACCAGACAAATAGTGCAGCCTGCGCTATTGGAGCCAGATGTGAACAGAGGCTTATTAGGTCCTGTAGCAGCTGAGTTGTGTAATATGAGGTCAGTGGCATCAGATGTGTATATTGCGATGTTCTGCAGCAGCTGAGGTGTTCTGCAGGAACCCCCATTCTAATGATGATATGGACCTTCAGTAATAATACATTTATTATCTACACTGTGAAAAGGTGATAAATGTTTGTCGTGGGATCACCCACTGAAAAATAAGAGATCCCCATCCTCAATTACAATAATAATACATACAAATAATATATAATGACATCATCTCTGTAGTTCTGTTATAAGTGGAAATCAGAGAAAGGTCACAGTCAAACTGTTATTTTTTATATATATTTTTTTATTTTTTTTTATAGGTAAGAGACAGGGAAAATGGGAAGGGAGATTTTTTTTGTTGCTTAGGGGAAGGGTTAGGAAAAGTTTATTTGTATTCATTTTTTTTGGGGGGGGGGGGGAATTGGAAATTTTTTTTTTATTTTTTTGAGACTTGGGGAAGGAATGGTTTAGGGTATTTTTAGGGGATTATTTTTAGGATTTTAATTTTTTTTTTAAGTTTTCAGGTTTTTTCTTTTTTTGTGACAGTTGTTGGCTTGTTCTTGACATTTTGCCTTTATACTGGCTCTTTTTCCAGAGGTTCTTGTTTTTTCTTTTTCCTCCAGAATATGCAGATGCTGAAAGAAATAAAAATATTAGTTATTTGATATCTGCTACGTACAAGTGAGCTGTGAATTCTTCTATACTGCACATGGGTGTAATGTGTGTAGATGTCCCTCGGGTATGTTATCGCTCACTTAGGACCTCTGATCCCTATGGCAGCCTTAGCACTTTATTGACTTCATTGGGATCTGTCAGGTTTGTGTTTTTTGTATTACTTTAACATTTTCCTGGATAAGGAGAGTAGCAGACTGCGCTATTGTGCCTGTCGGTGCAGAGGATAACCGAAGTAAACTGCTGGCTCAAGTATCCCACTAAACATAAGTATTTCTAAATATGATGAACCAAAAAGGCATAGAAAGAAAGTGACAGAACCGAAATGTACAATACTGAAGCATCAGAACTGAATCTTCTGATCAAACATTTGTATCAAATAGAAACCTGACAAGATTTGTTCGGCTTGACTACACTTATATGATTCTTGCTTGTTTGCTGCTAATCCTACAAGTATCTTATAACTATTACCTACCATATGCCAGCGACTAACAGGATGGTGATGGCTCCGGCCACAGTTATTACTAGGAGGTCCTTATTGCTTTTATCTAGGTCCTCAAGAAGTGGCCGCTCAGGCTCTGTGATGTCAAGCACATCAGGAAGTGTAGGGCGAGCCTGGTATTTTTCTGTCGCCCTTATTGATCCTCTGAGAACTAAATTAAGAAGAAATGTATTTAATAAGGCAAATAGTGTTATATTAGGTGGTATAATAATAATAATCATCATCATCATCATCCAGATATAATATATTGGGATATCAGACTCATATCTTCTTGTCATAGATAATAATTACATATAACTATATTTTTCATGTCAAATTTGATAGCTTCTGGGCTGGAGCTTCTGATGCTGAAGCTAAACAAATCGTAAAAGCTGAAAGTTTAGTGGGGGTGATAGTGTGCACTTACCTGTCACATGGTAGACAATGCTGCTGACTGGCACCCCGGAGCTCAGGCTGGTTGTGCACGAGTACAGGCCGGAGCCCTCCATCTGTATCCCTTTGATCACTAGATAGGGATCCTCGGTGACTTTTGGTTCAATATCACCGCGCTGAAAAGAAAATATGAACAGTTGTTAGATCCACAAATATCTCATTTCTTTATAATCAGGTTATTTCTATCACTGACATTATATTGTATCATTATTATCTTTACATTGTATTTACCTTGAGGAATGTGTTCTTATAGGAGTCCTCCAGCCTGGCATGCCATTGAAAGCTACAGTCCAGGATTAGGTCGTCGTCCTCTGTAACTTCTATATTTCTCTCTAGATATAAAGAAAAAAGTTATAATTTCAGTCTTTTGGACCCCCGACCTCTGTTACCTACAGTAGAGAGTTGTTCTCTACCTCTGCATAGGTAGCCTTTACTATGTAAGTCCTAGTAACTGGTATATAACACTATCTACTTACCTCCACAGCTTATAGCTTCAGCAATATGAGTTTTATGGTCTTTGCAGGGAGAGCAGTATAGGCCAGTTTTTAAGTCTGATAAAAGAGAAAAATCTAATGTAAGCGGAGACTATATAAGAATATATCTCATGTGTTGATCTGTATCACCCCCGATTATATGACAGAATACAGGCTGCCACACACAGCGCTTTTTCTACTTGTGGCACATGTAGGATTCTTTTTGGACAGAGTCATATTAATCTAAGTGTCCTTCTGGCTCAGTAAGTCAGATTTTCTAGAATTATCTGTGGACTGTTAGAAGTGTTCTGGATATAAATATAGTGTATATGGGGTATTTAGTGTCCTGAGCTTTTACCCAATAAATACAAGAATTTATAGAAAGGAATATAAAGGGCTACTTTACCAAAGCATCTGTTCTGGGAGCACATGCAGCTACATCTACCAAAGTATTCTGTCAAAAGAGGAAAAGCATTTTATAGCAAATATCTTCATCCATATAAGAGAATATTGTCACTAGACATGTGAGGAGAACACGCATCTTTATAATATCATGCACAAGTGTCTCCATAGGGTGCTGAACACAATGACCATCACAACATGTTAGTGAGTACACCAAGATAATGGCAACCACAATAGCCACACTTCTAAATAGTGCCACGTGCAATAAGCTCCCCAAATACAGCGACCTCTGTGTATTTGCTTCTTCCCCATCCCTTACTGTGCTGTCATCTCTCATAGTTACATGGAAGTATCCAGTCAGTGGCCGCTCACATGGAACTTCCTTATCCTGAGCCAAAGATCAGCAGATCACTGACAACTATCTGACAACACAGTGATCATATAACACACATATAATGTACCAACACATCAATAATAAGTCCAATATCATGTATTATAACAATAAAAGACTGTCATCCTAGTTCCTCTGGATTATTACATACATGTTATACCATACCTTGATTTTTTGGAGGGCCCCCGGCACAGACAACCTTTTCCTCTACACAGGTCTTGCAGTTGGTGTAGGTTTGTACCATTAATCCTAGGAAAAGCACTTGTGTTAGAGACTTACAATGTTATACAAAAATATAATATATATATAAGATGAAGAGTCATATAAAATGTACTTACCACAGCTGTCTGCACCTTAAAGAGGGAAAAGAAAGAATTACGGATTATTGAAAGTTTTTATTCTCAACAGTAAACTTTATATTGTCTGTGTCTTTATATTATTATATTATGGCAGTGACGTCTTGTCTTGTATTATAGGAGATTTCCTATAACAGAAATCTCGGAGCTGTCCCAGTAGGTTCCAGACCTGCTATAGAGGATAGTAGTGACTAATACAAACATTCCTGGCAGCCAATCAGATAGTTCATGTCCCCACCAGGTTTTCTCCATAAGGCCCTGGGTGTTTATTACATTTATGTAGAATATTATTGTCGTGTGCTAGGAAGTAATAATGTACAGAGTAGAACTTACCTTGTTTATTTGGACACCTCCCTAAAACGTGAAGAAATAAAGCAAAATTACTTATTAGAAGTGAATAGAGCCTAGTGACACACTGTATATTAGAAGTGATATATATATATATATATATATATATATATATATATATATATACATATACACATTCATACATAACCTACTCTAATAGAAAACTGCATAAATAGTCATTGTCAATATAGTATCAGAATTGTTTCTTCCTATTAGTAGAATATAAGCAGATACATGTGTGAGGAAAAGGAGAAGAAAAGGCCGGCTCATAGTAAGAATATATGTGATACTCAGAACAAAGGGAACAGGTAAAGTAGAGCTGAGTTTATTTGGTGCAATTCCTCATTATTTTTGCATAGGACTGCAGGTAAACCTGCTACATCATTGTGGTCATCTCCAATAGCCAAATTCAACGCTATTGTCTCAGAGTTTGGGGTCGTATGTGTGGGAGATAGACTACTAAAATAGATACATAATATGATTTCTTTATGTCACAGGCTTTAACCCTGTAGCCTGTATTTGGTGTATAGATAACAGTGGGTGTAATGTTGTGAGGTGTAAATGTACATGTAGCACAGGAGAATACTAGTCACCAGTACTGATATGAAGACACTTACTGTTATTTGAGTCCTGGACAATACTCTTGAGTTTTTCTTTAAGTCGCTGGAAATGAAGTCCAATGATATGTAGAAGTTGGACCTCTAGAATACAGGAAGAGAAATAATAATACAGATAAGATATAATACAATCCCCTCATCTATTAGTCTGAGCCCCCCAATACAAAGGCTATGTTTAGTTTCTTTTGCTAAATGAATTTACACATTTGGAAAATGCTTTATTTACCTTTAAAATCGGTGCCCTCGATGACATCAATAGATTTTTTATATTCGGACACTATTTCGGTTATTGCATAGGTATCTAGAATGAGAAGAGCGCAGTTATAACCATAATCTATCTTTCATCATCCACATAATCTATATAATAATAAGTATAAGAATTACCCAGCATCCCGACTTCATCCTCAAGGTAATCCAGGACTTCTTGTTGAGCGGCTTTAGCAAACCGCTGAATAGTCATATAGCCCTCTAGATTTTGATCCACTTGGTTTCGAATGAGGGTCAGAAATTTATTCATGGCCTCTTTCCCTCTGGAGTCGCATTCTATGCAGCAGAGGGATTGGCCAATAAAGAAAGATGTTAGTAGCATTAGACGCCACATCACGGTCTAGATTGAATTAGACGTTTTTTAGAAAAATCGCTTCCAATAGCCAATAATCGCTAAGGTCGCAGAGAAATGAACTGTATCCCACGGAGAAGAAAACAGAACTGAGAGTTCACAGCCCCAGACAATGACTTAAGGGAAATGTCTTTATGACATCACAATATGACATAATTCCATGACCTTATAAGGAATATGCAAATGAGGTCATGTGACACATGAACTGTTAGATAACACATGGGGACACATGTTATTATGACATCATCACACAATGTATGCAAATGAGGCTCTGAAACATGTGATATATTAGAAATTTAAATAATATATTCCCCATTATAAATTTCTTTTTTAGAGTTTACACAAAAACGAAGTACATGTACAGTAACTCTATTACTTACCTTACACTGATCCCAAATTACTGGGTTTATTATAATCCACAGCTCAATTTATAATTTTTATGACTGTTTGTCAAGTTAACAGTATTATTTTTATTATTATCATTATTATTTATTTATTTATAGAGCCCCGTTAATTCCATGGGTCTGTACATTATTATATTAATTCCATACAAACAATTTTGTACAGTATCTAAGTACATAATATGGAGCAATTTAATGTGCTACTAAGAAATACAACTAGTACAACAAAAAACAAGCCCTGCTTTATATTTCAAATCTGTCTGTAATCTTTCACATAGTTACATTTTAAAGTGTCTTAGCTGTGTTAAAGCCTACCTAAACCTTTAAAAGTTTTTTTTATTCATAAATCAATAGTGCAGGTGAATGTACCAAACTTTGTAATACACTTTATTAAAGAAAAATGCGTCTTTTGAAAAAATACAGATCAGATTATAATGAAGTCTACAGAGAGGTTACTTTGGTTAAAGTAACCTGTCAGTGTATAGAGCAGAGGAGTCTCTTGTCTCTCTTCTGTCTCTTTGCCTCCAGGAGCTGACCCCCCCCCCCCCACTCCATATACTTCTATTGCCTGCAGCTTAAAGCTAAACAGACTTCTGCCTCGGATCAAATCCAGACATTGAAGGTGAAATGAAGAAGCAAACTATTTTCTTTAATAAATTATATTATGAAATAGTAAAAAAAAGTTCTGAAAGTGTGACAAGCTTTGTTAATGTTCTGTCCACATATACAGATGTAGCAGAGTTACATGTGTATATGCAATAGGTTGAACTGCTGCAGCCTTATATCTTATCATAGAAGACAACAGAAAGCAATGGAAAGACTTTTTGTTGTTTTTTTGTTGTCTTCTGTGATAAGATATCATGCTGCAGCAATTTAACCAATTGCAGAAGTTCAGGTTACAGCTGTATCTTTGCAAACGTTGGCAAGAAACAGCCTAATCTAAAATGAACCATTCACACGGCAATGCAAATATGCACTCTTGAGGTGATCTGCAAGTAGATATCAATAACAAAATTGGGGAAGGATAAACATGTCTACACATTTCTTGCTAATTTCCATATTGATAAAAACAGGAACGAAATGGACCAGGTGACCAGAGTTGAGATAGACAGAAAAATCTCCTTTAGTCTCATTTCAACAATCAATATCTAAAGTAGGCAATGCTTCACTTGGTAAAGCCATAGGTATCCTATGGAACCATGCTGTTCTTGGAACCAAGTGCTATGACTAGGAAGAGCATTAACATTTTGTTAACATCAAAGACTTGAAAATACTGTAAATGTTAAACTTTCTCCACATTATCCACAATAGAAGAGTGATGCTTTCTTTAAAAAGTACAGAGTTTACTAAGGTTGCTAAGGTTTACTGAGGTTACTAAGCAACACAAGATGAAAGCAAGTATTGACTCTTCTGGATGACAGGCACACAGGGGGTTATTAGGTAAGGCTTTCTATTTTTTAATCTTATAGATCATAGTGGATATACTATAAACATATCCTAAGATAAATGACAGCTTATCTGACATTACATGAAGCAGCAGAAAGTGTACTTTAGTCAATGAAACATTTCAAAAGTCCCCTTGCTATATGTCTGTAAGGAGTTAATGTGGAGTATATACAATATTTCTGCAGTATGTGTCTTTAGAATGTTTTACACATGAAGGGGTTAAGTGAAGCATATATGCTATAAAGTATTGTGTGCCCTTAAATGGAGTCTGTCACCTTAACCCAGCATGTCAAACAAGGCCCGTAGATGGATAGGTTTGGATCACCTCAATCAAACGTAATTTTCCCCTTGTGTATCGATGTGTCCAGTGCAGAGATATCGCTATTTTGTCACTATGCAACTTATCTCTATGGCGCAAAGAGGGCATGACCATTGAACCACAGAAGTAAGGGTCAATGTCCGCACTGATCCAAACAGCTAATTTGCATATTGACAAAAATGGTAATATCTTGTCAAGGGGATAACATTGTTTGATTCAGGAGACCCCAATCTTTCTGCGGCGCTGGGTTGATATACTGGATTCTGGCAACAGATTCCATTTAACTTTTTAGACAGTTTAATATAATTTCATATAGCATGTGATTCTGGACCAAAATGTAATGTACATTAATTAAAACTGTTGCTGATTTTTGCCTAAAAAACCTCTCTAAAGTTCCTGTGTTAGGTGTCTCCCTTCTAGCTAATTCTCAGTTCACTCCCTGTTGCTAGGCTAGTTTTGTCGCCAGAGACACAAGATGAGATCACAGTGAGTGGAAGGAGGCGGGTCTGTTTGGTCTTCACACAGTGAATGCAGAGGGGAGGGGCTGATGTTCCTCACATCTTCACACACGACTGCAAACGTCTGTACATCTCACAGCTTACAATGTAAGGAAAGTCTTTAATGACCTTGTATCTACTTCTGAATGCTTGTGTGGTTATAAATGGGATATTATTCACAGATAGCAAGCAGTGACTCTGTTCATAGATTAATCTTTTCTGTGTAATGCCTGCATGGTAGATGCTAGAATGAAGTGTTTGCAATTCAGTTTTCCTGGATCTCCTATCTGATGGTCATTTGTGCTTTTCTCAGGAATTTGTTATTGTACAGTTACTCCTGGCAGAATTACATGTAAACAAACCAATCTAGCTATAATGAATAGGGGAGGGGCAGGCTACTCCTTATTGTACATGCCCAGAGCCTCAGATACATATGTAAAATGTGCTTCAGTCATAATAGGAACATTAGCAGCAGCAAACTGATAGGACATGATGTATGAATGTATACCAGGGGTCCCCAAACTACGGCCCGCGGGCCGCATCCGCAATTTCCGCAATTTCCTTGTGTTATTTCAATTGTGAGCGCACAGGCGCTTACAATTGAAATAACCCACCGAGCACTACAAGGAAGTCTCATTCCTGTGTAGACGCTCGGCGCTCGTCATCCGCACCCGGCCCGCGTCGCAATTTCCTTTTGTTATTTCAATTGTGAGGGCACAGGCGCTTACAATTGAAATAACCCACCGAGCGCTACACGGGAAGTCTCGTTCCTGTGTAGACGCTCGGCGCTCGTCGTCCGGACCTAGAATGATCACGTCATGACGCACAACGTGCTCATCTAGGCCTTACAGCCGAAGATAGAGGAGCCGGGACCACAGCGCGGGAGCGGCTGCAGTGCTAGGTAAAGTATATTTTCACTTTTTTTTTTTACTGGGCATGGAGGGGGATCAGAGAGCTGGATCTATATGGGGGATTGATGGGACCTATATGGCGGAGAGCTGGACATATATGGGGGAGAGACCTGGACCTATATGGGGGAGAGACCTGGCCCTATATGAGGGAGACTGCATGGGACCTATATGGGGGAAAGAGCTGGCCCTATATGGGGGAAAGAGCTGGCCCTATATGAGGGAGACTGCATGGGACCTATATGGGGGAGACTGCATGGGACCTATATGGGGGAAGAGCATGGGACCTATATGGGGGAGACTGCATGGGACCTATATGGGGGGGCATGGGACCTATATGGGGGAAAGAGCTGGCCCTATATGAGGGAGACTGCATGGGACCTATATGGCGGAGACTGCATGGGACCTATATGGGGGAGACTGCATGGGACCTATATGGGGAGACTGCATGGGACCTATATGGGAGAGACTGCATGGGACCTATATGGGGGAAGAGCATGGGACCTATATGGGGGGGTATGGGACCTATATGGGGGGCATGGGACCTATATGGGGGAGAGAGCATGGGACCTATATGAGGGAAAGAGCTGGACCTATATGGGGGAGAGAGCTGGACTTATATGGGGGCAGAGTGCTGGACCTATTTGCAGGAAGAGAGAAGCACATTTCAGAGGTGCACTGTGCTGTATTTGGGGAGTACAGTGTATGTAAGTCTTATAATCTGAGTTACAGTGTGTGTACAGTATTATTGTTGGCATATATTGTTTTTGTAGGGCTGTATATATATCTATTGGTATTTTACTAATGGCAATTTGGAATCCCTAGGAAACAATGACGTCAAAAAAGAGAAAAATTGACTCGGAGTGTAGGATATTCAAAGAACAGTGGACTTACGATTACTTTTTCATGCAGTACAAGGAAAAAGCTGTGTGTTTGATATGTCAGAATATAGTGGCTGTGTTCAAAGAATACAATTTGCGTCGACATTATCAAACTCAACATAAAGATAAATATGATTGTTTGGTTGGAGATGTAAGAAAAGATAAAATATTAAAACTGAAACATTCATTGACAACTCAGCAAAATACTTTTGTGAAGCAGAAGCAGCTAAATATTTCATCACTGCGAGCAAGTTTTCAAGTTGCCAAGCTAATAGTGTGCACTGGCAGACCATTCGTGGAGGGAGAATTTGTTAAAGAGTGCCTTCTTTCTGTTGCCAAAGAGATGTGTCCAGAAAAGTCAGACTTATTTAGTACAATTAGTCTTTCAGGATCTACAATTACACGAAGGACTGAAGAAATGGGAGACAATTTGCATCAGCATTTGCAAAACTCCGCAAGAAAACTTTCTTATTTTTCCTTGGCACTTGACGAGAGCAATGATGTTCGTGATTCTGCACAACTTCTAATTTTTATTCGTGGGATGAATGACAATTTCGAAGTCATGGAAGAGCTTGGTGCACTGCAAAGCATCAAAGGAACAACTACAGGAGAGGATATCTATGAAAAGCTTTCCCAAACTGTGAAGGATTTGGAGCTGGACTGGGCTAAACTAGCCAGTGTGACAACTGATGGTGCGCCTAGCATGGTGGGGTCTAAGAAAGGAGTAATTGCTCGCATTAACCAAGAGATGGACAAACGTAATCATTCTCATCCAATAGCCATACATTGCCTCATACACCAACAAGCGCTATGTAGTAAATCACTGAAGTGGGACTCTGTTATGAAAATTGTGGTATCTTGTGTTAACTTCATTAACTAATGCACTAAACCACAGACAATTTCAGGAATTTCTGTCTGAGCTAGATGTTGCCTATGAAGATGTTCTGTACCACACAGAAGTCCGTTGGCTGAGTCGAGGGAGAGTTTTGAGACATTTTTATGACTTACTTCCACAGATTACAGATTATATGCTTTCAAAAAACAAAGAAGTACCAGAGCTCAATGATGCAGAATGGAAATGGCACCTCGCCTTTCTGACAGATGTAACAGAGCTACTCAACAGTTTCAATGTGCAACTTCAAGGAAAAGGGAAGCTCATCTGTGATATGCAATCACATGTGAAAGCATTTGAAGTAAAATTAGGCCTTCTTATCAAACAAGTGAAGGAGGAAAATTTCTGCCATCTCCCCTTAACTCAAAATCTGTTAGCAGAAAACCCCTTGATTGCATTCCCAAAAGAAACATGTGTGAATTCACTGGAAAAGTTGCAAAAGGAGTTTCAATTGAGATTTAAAGAGCTTCATCTCCATGAACAGGACATACAGCTTTTTCGTAACCCATTTTCTATTGACATTGAAAATGTGGATGCAATTTACCAAATGGAACTGGCTGAATTGCAGAATTGTGACTCTCTGAAAGATGCATTCAAGGCAAGCAGCTTGCTTAACTTCTATGCATCTCTCTCCTCTGAGACCTATCCTAATCTCAGGAATCATGCACTCAAAATGGCAACAATCTTTGGCAGCACTTATGTTTGTGAACAGACTTTTTCCAGAATGAAACATCTGAAATCTCCAACCAGATCTAGACTAACCGATGTGCACTTGCATCACTTGCTACGGCTAGCAGTGACAAATATGGAACCGGACATTGACCATCTCATTAGCCAAAAGCAGGCCCATATTTCACATTGAAATAATGGTGAGTTTGTTGACTTAAATTTACTATTTCTTTATTTTGAATGTTGTATTTGTTCCCTTTTTGTTTTACTTTAAAATGAGATACGTGTAGTGTGCATAGGGATTTTCATAGTTTTTCTTATAGTCCGGCCCTCCAACGGTCTGAGGGACAGTGAACTGGCCCCCTGTGTAAAAAGTTTGGGGACCCCTGGCTTATACAGTCATGGAATAGACTGTCCAGCAAGACTCTGCAGATATTTCAACTTTTCATGCAAACTCAGGTATCCTTTAAGATGTTCTGCATTTTCTTTTGCATTGTCACATATATTTAATGCCATTAATTGAATAGTTTGGCTGCAGATAAATTGCATAGGATTGTTTTAGGATTGGGGATGTAGCACAGGAATGCCATGGAAAAGTCAATCATAGTTGTCTCATCTCCAGTTAAATTTAGTGCAGGTGAAGGCAGAAATAAAAGTAGAACAGACCAGAAAGCAATTGAGTGTGTTTTCTCAGCATCCATGACAGAGTGCCACAATCCTCAGTCACTGTCTTTGAGAATCCATACAATCCAGAACCCTCAATAGTACAGCAGGTAAGAGGTGTTAGTAAGCTTCTCAGCCGCTAGGAGGGGAGTGTAACAAGGTGTCAGTATAGAACTCGAGCTGCCAGCAGAGACCCATGAGACCGCCAGATGGAGTTTGAAAAGTGCCAGGGTATGAGATTAGCCCAGATTTCAGCCTAGCAAGCGAGGCCACAGATTGATAGGGGGCAGCTGTCCAGAGTTAAACAAGACTAAACAACCTGGTACCTGCAACCAGAGCCTGCCTATAAACAATTAAAGAACAAGCAAGGGTATAGCTAGTCATCAAAGGGCAACATAAACGAAAAAATAGCACAAAAATAAAATATAACTTTTATTGATATTTTAAAACCTACATCGTTGTAAACTATAACATATAGGCGTATGTACGCATTAAAATGTAGGTAATTGAACGCACAAACTGTCATCCTATCATAAGTACAAGTCCAGATATGTGTATCACAAGTTTGGATATGTGTATCACAAGTTAAGCAGCTTTTCTAAACACGACATGGTTTTGTGGGTTCACAAAAAGGAAGTGCTAACTATCCTACGTATTTGTGCCCATGTGTGACCACCCAGTGTGGGTGTCTGTGTGTGGCATAGGGATGAATTTCAAGGCTTTGGCTTTTAAGGCTTTTGTAAACATATTGTGATATTGTGTTGAAATGATTTCAAGACAATTGGAATACTTAACCAAATTGGAGATCATACGAGTGTGTAGACATCCATATTGTAGATAACAATTGAATTCAGGTAAACAAATTCCAAATGTCGATGAACAGTTTAAAAACATTTTGATGTAAAAAATTTCTTCAGCATGGTTAGGGGTCGTTCACACTACCGTTGGTGACCGTCAGTAGTGTTCGTTGCTATTGTCCATTACAAGATTTTAGCAATGGAAACTAGGAGAACCGTCACAAATCTGTTAAAATTTCCATTAATTTCTATGGGATTTTATCTTGTGTCTGTTAGTGACCATTAGTGTCCGTTTTACACCAAATCTGTCACATGTCCATTATTTTCCGCGGACAAAAAAAATCCGACATGCAGGACTTTTGTGTCCATGAAAAAAAAATGGTTTCATGACGAAAGTCAAGCGTTCATTATTTTTTCATATTAAAGTCTATGGGTAATGGACTTATAACGGACGGTAACTGATAGCCATCGGTAACCGTCCATTATTTTGTGTTCGTTTTTTTTCTGAGTATGCTCAGAAAGGACAAGCCAACTCTAGGGATACATGTGGAAATATATTTTAAACAGTTTATTCATGTAAAAAATGATGTTTATTCACAAAAAAAGATATACAATAAAAAAAGTAAAAAAAAAGTATTAAAAATTATATATATTTTTTTATTAAACAAACAAGAGAGGCAGAGTTGGTGTAACATCTTTGCCCGTTCGAGCCTCTGCGCCATCCTCCGGTCGCATTCTACAGCGCACGAAGCGTGTTCATTTATGATCCTTGCTCCGGTTGTTTTAGCACAGCTGAATATTTATTGCTGTGTGTCAGTTCAGCCAGTGCTATTATTCCTCTGGTTACTAAGGAGTTAAAGTTAGTAGCTATTTGATTGACATTCCTCTTTGCCAATCTGCCCTCTCTTCTATGCTTGCTATTGCCTTATGTGTGCTGGCTGTATACTGTTTGCTATCTATATTCATATTTCTGACCTTGGCTATTTCCTCTGACTACTCTTTTGGATTCTGACTCTGTACTTCACTGCATGACTGGTTCCAACCCCTTGGCTAGGTGACCACCCATTTCTTGTTGTTTGTCTTGTCTGCGTTCTGTGTTATCACTTGCATTATAGGAAGGGACTGTTGACCAGTTGTCCCCTACCGCTTAGGGTAGTTGAGGCAAATAGGCAGGGACTGGGGGCGGATTCAGCATTAGGACTCACTGTCTTGTCGTTCCCTTCCTCCCAGGTTTCACGAGCAGCTACTGGGGAATTGCTCATCTAGCAATTCCCTAACAGTTGGTTTCTTTAACATAGTGTCAAGTGAGGCCTCCTCACTTGGTTTAAGTGTTGATGTACACTTTGACCACTGAGAATCCCTCCCTTGACTCCATCCTTAAAGAAACCATTTACATTTTTTTTTTTTTTTAACGGACACTTTCCTAATGGAATCTAGACAGTAGTGTGAATGCCCCCTTACTTTTCACAGACTGGGTCTGACTTTTTATATTGGTGCAGAATAAGAATTGGTGCATTTTAGACGTCTGCACCTATAGCTCCCTGTGATCTCTGGGAAAAGTGTTGGTGATTTTGTTATTGCTCTTTTGATATCTGATTTTCAGTTTGAAAATCAAAAAAAGTGATTTCTAATCCACCTGTAATAACTATTACTGTCCACTTTCTTAAAATATGTTTTAGTGGTTACAAGAGATGGATGAACCTCCCAAGATTCATTTCATCAAATATTTGTGAGGTTTGGTCATCTGGTTCGCTTCAGGCTCTAACTTGTTTGGCACAATCTACAAGTGATATAATAACTATAATATAAGAAGTAAAATAAGTGGTGACCCAGGGGAGGTACAGCAACATAACAAACAGTTATACTCACCTTGCCTCACCTCTTTTGATCTCTGCTGGCAGATGTCATGTGACTGAGGCTTGTTATTGCATTGAAGCATCCCCACATGGCGTGCCCCACATGACCAGTAAGGCCCAATCACCCTTGACTGGACGCTGCAAGGATGCCCAAGACAGGTGAGGCAGGGTGAGTATAACTGTCAGTTATGTTGCCACACCTCTCCTGGGCCTCTACTTATTATACTCTAGGGTCTGAAGAGACCCCGCAATATAACAGTATTACGTGGTGAAATTTTGGAGAATTCAGGTTGAATCTTAAGCAGTTTGGTTACTTTGATCCTTCTATATTTGTTGTGCTTGTCATAGCTACAGTACTTGTAAAAGGGGCCATGGAGCCCAGAAACACATTGGGGAAATTTATTAAGATTGACATCATGTGTCAGTCTTAGGATATGTTCACACTGAGTTTTTTGCAGGATGATTTTGAGACGGAATCCGCCTAAAAAACCACCTCATATTCATTTCAATGGGAGTCAGTAGCAGTTTTTTTCCTTTAGCTGATTTTTTCAGCTATAGGAAAAAAAAAGCAACATGACTTATCTTCAGGCGGATCCTGCCGTGAAAAACCCATTGAAATCAATGGGAGGCGGAAAAAAACGCAATTTATTAAAGAGAAGTTTCCAGGTCCATACAGTATGCTGGAGCAAAAAACCATGACAAAAACCGTGGCAAAAAACGCGACAAAAACCACATCGTGTAAAAAATGTGTCAAAAAACATTTCCTTTCCTGAAGCAGATTTTTTCAGCTTGCAAAAAACTCCATGTGAATATACCCTTAATGTTGTGGACTCTGGCCTCTTAATAATTATGGTGCAGTATGGGAGGCCTGGAATAGACTTGAATACATTTCATATATAACTCTTACCAGTTTTGCATCCCCTCCCTGGCCTGCCTTGATCCTGCAACAGTTCGCCACTTTTGAGAAAATAGACAAAGTGGCACATTTTGGTGCTTTTTTGGAGAAAAAATATAGATATATATTCATAGTTCCAAAAAAATTTGCTTCGATCTGAATTACTTCGCAGTGAATAAACAACTATTTCCAGCCTGCAGACAGCCAGGGTGGGCGGCAAAATGCCGGAAGCCCTTGGATGCCACGGTCATGTCTCTCTCTCTCTCTCTCTCTCTTCAGCACGGACAAGTTTTATTCATGTGGAAGGATCTGCTAACAAGCAAAGACACGCCTACCCAATCACATCACTAGAGAACATCATGTGACCGTCTGATGTCACAAAGGTCCTTACTAAATATTCGTTATTATGAAGCATCAGGAAATCCGGAATCATGAAGAATCGAAGATTTCCTGAAATTCGAATCGAATTCCACTTCTGCAGAATCAGTTCGCTCATCTCTAAAAGATATATATATATCTGCATGAGTTAATTTACATTTTAATAGTTAATCTTTTTTTCTACAAATCTACAAAATGACATACAAAATGTTTTTAATAACTGTAATGTGCTCTGTAATGCTGTGGTGAGAGTTGAATATGCTTGGGGAGGTGGTAGACTCTCTTTAGTCTACACTCCCTGCACTCCTTGTTTTGTAGCAGATTTGTTAAAGAAGCACTCTTGTGATTGTGATTTTTTTTATTCATTATGTACCTATGCCCCCTATACGCCTCCCTAACTATATACAGTTCTTATAGCTTCTTAAATTATTTAGGAGACTGTAGAGAGGAAGAAAGTTACAACGGACCATCAAGATATCGATCATGTGAATAGCCCCCATTCACATGAAGGAATATTAATGCAGCCAAGTGTGGGCCATTAAAAAAACATCTGTCACAAGGCCAATTACAACTTTCATGTCAATATAGGGTAACTTAGTCTGATCAGCTATGTCAATGTCATTAACAGGTGAAGTGAAGAACATCGATTATCTCATTAAAATAATAAATGGGCAAGTTTTAAAGATCTGAGCAATTTTAATAATGGCCAGATTGTAATATCTAGATGACTGGGCCTTGTGGAGCTTTCATGGTATGAAGTGATTAGTACCAAAATTGGTCCAAGAAAGGAGAACGAGTGAACAGCAACAGGATCATGAGTATTGATGTACATGGGGAGTGAATGCTAGCCCATCTCACCCAATCCCACAGATTGCTAGAAAATTGATGTTGGTCACTTTATAGATCTTTTGGTGTTAACATCAAAAAAGCTTTTTTTTGGTTAATTCACACACAATTGGCCAGATTTATTAATATTGTCTAATACACACTGAAAAATTAGACTAGGCACAGACTTAAAATGCACCAGATTTATCACAGTGGCTGATGCTGGATGATAAATCTGTTGCATCTTTAGACTGTTTAGTTTAACTTTCTACCACATATTAGTTGGCTTAGTTTCTGCCCAAGAAAACGTTCCAATATAGTGTTGCATCTTAAGACCCATTCTCTTTCCATCAAGCTCCACCTCTTGCACATTTTTATTTATAAATCTTCTTGATTTTCTTCCCCAACACTTTAAAATGTATGTAAAAAGTTGCAAACATTGTTAACAGTACCTTTTACATACGTTTTCCATAGCATTTTTCAATCTTTTGATATTTTGTGCTTTCCTTGGTGCTTGTAAAGTTCGGTAGAGAAAACATTTTGCTGGGTTTTAAAAAATAACATACCCCAAAATACAATTAAAACACTATAAAAATGTTGTGCATGCAGATTTCAATATTTTGCTGTAGATTTTAATTGAACGTTTGGCTAGATCATTTTAATTAATAACAAATATAAAACAATATTGTGATAAACGTCAACAAAAAAAACCCATCAAAAGCTGTGTGTGAGATGCATAGAAACATATTTGTATCTGTAAGATTATCAGATGAATATCCAAGTAAAATAAATTTATTGGATGAACTTGTTATTTTATGAATTCAATATACAGCACAGTAGGTAAAGAAATAAGCAAACCAAGCATGCTATTTGCATAAGGTCAGGGATCTGTGAAGCAAACACTTAAAAATGTACTTGCATTACTTTCCAAAGAGAATGCAAGTAGTCTTTGAATATACAGTATAATATGGCAGGTCAGCAGTGCAGCAGATACACAGGCATTCTACTCATATTTCTACTATGGAGGTGTCATCATTAACTTTAGTTTCTAACAAATAAAGGTGGTAACTCTTTCTTCAGCTACTGAAATGGCCCAAACAAACAAAACCCATAAAAAATAAAGCATGAAAAATAAAAGTTATTATGTGTTATTTGATGCATATCAAGTCTTGGAACATCACAATCTCTTTCTATACTAAAGCAATACTGGTAGCCACCAGAATGCCACAGGTCCAGCTTCATAAACCTAGATGATCAGTTGTTATCACCGAGGCATGGTCCAGTATGCCATATATAATAGATGACCATACATACATCTCCATTGCCTCCCAATATGTCCACATAACCTAAAAGGGCATATTAAAGGAGTTTGTCTTTCTAAGATAAAACATTTAAAGACAGCTATAAGAAATATACCCTAGTAGTAAGTGCTTGGCTCTAAAGTCAGCTCTAAATGGGTTGTCTGCTGCTCGGCATTTGAGGACTGTTATTGTGTCGTAGACTTGGCTCACTGAAAGATCCTTTGGCACGCTGGTGGATCAGCCCAAAATTATTATTATTATTATTTATTTATTATGCTTACTTATATAGCGCCATCATATTCCACAACGCTTTACAGACATTGACAGTCACTGTCCCATATAGGGCTCACAATCTACATTCCCTATCAGTATGTCTTTGGAGAGTGGGAGGAAACTGGAGCACCCGGAGGAAACCCACACAAACACGGGGAGAACATACAAACTCCTTGCAGATGTTGTCCTTGGCAGGATTCGAACCCAAGACTCCAGCGCTGCAAGGCTAACCACTGAGCCACCGTGCTGCCCTGCACAAATGACTCCTGTGGACCACAAATATTTCAGGCTAAAGTAAATTTCCTAATATTAATGTCAATTATAGTCATTCAATTCATAAGAGATAGTCAAAATTGCCAACCCAAGGGCCCATAATAGTGCAATATGATGGTCACCAGGTCCAGGTGTTAGTAGTGTTTACAGGACGTGTGCATGCTTTCCCTGCTTCTTAAAGGCAGAGCACGCAGACACAGTTGGTTCCAATCGCCACGCATCTCTTGCTATATAAGGCACTCTCCCCATAACAGTGTGTCTGAGCAATAAGATATCTAGTGTCCTGAGATACCTGTCCAAATTACCCATGTTTGTGTTACCTGACTTCAAACCTGTTCTATATGTCGTGACTTCTGCCAGAGTTCAGTCTTGACTCTGTGTCAACTGCCTTGACCTTTGCCTGAATTAACATTATGCATGAACTCTGCCTGCCTTGTCCGTGTGGTGTTACACAGTGCCCGTGATGTGCCCATATGGGTTTTTAAAAGGCGAATACCAGGGGGCCATTTAGACAATGTCCTTAGGAGTAGTCCCAAGTAAAATCTTATCAGTGATGCAGTGGATCCACTCCCACTACATTAGAGACAGAATATGTTCACTGACAGAATATGACATTGATAAATGATAACTACCAGTCAAGTTTAATCTAGCTGAAAATGTGCTGTAATGTGTTACATGAATAAGATTCATATACTTAGTACCAAGGATCTTGTCCTTGAAGATCAGGAAAGTCTTTGCTAAAGGGACCACTCTGAATGCTATCCTGTCCTTGGTACTAAATGTGCGGCATATGGATTTACTGAGGGGTCTCCTGCTCAATGGAGGACCCTCCTCAATGAGCTAAAACACATAGCTGCTCAGTAAGACCAACTTAACTTCTGGCAGGCTCAAGCCATCCATTTTATTACATAAATGAAAATTTATCACAATGATTGCAAGGCAAGACTAAATTTTCTAGATTGCCACCATTGCTCTTGGTAAAATGAACCGTACGCAGAGTGTGCTGGAACCTGACTTGGGGCAATGACCCATTTGCCACATCATCTCCTATGTCAAAGGTGTTGTCTTTATTAAGACATTCCCTTCATCACATCTATGTGCATGAGCCATTACACTGAAGTTGTATAGCGGATGGCACTGAAAATGGCATTTTCTCATTAATTCACGGGATACTACTGAAACCCCGCAATAATGTGTACAGGGGTCAAGAGTTCAAGTGTTCAAAGTGGCAGACACTTAAATAGACCAGTGGTCAAGCAAGTACAAGGTCACTCATTCATATGTAATGTGAGGGTCCAAAACAGCATTAGTGATCAGATGGTGATCTTGTGATCCTGTGGATAGCTGATAAATGTGATTGGTGGGAAAACCATTTTCGCACTCTTTTACAGTACAGTATTTAAAAGAGAATTTAAGTGTTATTAAAGAAACACTTAAAGAACAATATTGTTAGAATAAAAGAAATTTACTCCGCCAGATAATTGCATATGTATAAATTAACCGTGTGACATCAGCTATAGTGCTGGATAATTTCCTAAAGAATGAGTTAACTGGAGCATTGTAAAGCATGTGCCCAATCTGTGCAGGTCATTATGCTATTATGTTTGTGTGTTCTTTTCCATGTTACTGTCTTTCTCATCTCAAATTGATGGGAGCTGTGAAATACGTCTGTGCTTTTTAATTAAAGGTAATTATAACAATATGCAAATTATCTCTATTTGAACTTAATTAGATGGTAATTACAGCTATGTGCATGCAAATTGAACTCATGCCTTAGAAACCAGGCGGGTTCTAGGGTTGTGACTGCTTTTGTTTTGCAGATAAATTACAATTATATTGTTAATTATGTAATGTTTATGTGCAAAATAATGAAAAAAACAACAAATAAAATATCTAGAATTCATAAACACACACATATATATATATATATATATATATATATATATATAACAGTGCCTTACGAAAGTATTCGGCCCCCTTGAACTTTTCAACCTTTTGCCACATTTCAGGCTTCAAACATAAAGATATAAAATTTAAATTTTTTGGTGAAGAATCAACAACAAGTGGGACACAATTGTGAAGTGGAACGAAATTTATTGGTTATTTTAAACTTTTGAAAAAAAAAAAAAACTGAAAAGTGGGGCGTGCAATATTATTCGGCCCCTTTACTTTCAGTGCAGCAAACTCACTCCAGAAGTTCAGTGAGGATCTCTGAATGATCCAATGTTGTCCTAAATGACTGATGATGATAAATATAATCCACCTGTGTGTAATCAAGTCTCCGTATAAATGCACCTGCTCTGTGATAGTCTCAGGGTTCTGTTTAAAGCGCAGAGAGCATCATGAAGACCAAGGAACACACCAGGCAGGTCCGTGATACTGTTGTGGAGAAGTTTAAAGCCGGATTTGGATACAAAAAGATTTCCCAAACTTTAAACATCCCAAGGAGCACTGTGCAAGCGATCATATTGAAATGGAAGGAGTATCAGACCACTGCAAATCTACCAAGACCCGGCCGTCCCTCTAAACTTTCATCTCAAACAAGGAGAAGACTGATCAGAGATGCAGCCAAGAGGCCCATGATCACTCTGGATGAACTGCAGAGATCTACAGCTGAGGTGGGAGAGTCTGTCCATAGGACAACAATCAGTCGTACACTGCACAAATCTGGCCTTTATGGAAGAGTGGCAAGAAGAAAGCCATTTCTCAAAGATATCCATAAAAAGTCTCATTTAAAGTTTGCCACAAGCCACCTGGGAGACACACCAAACATGTGGAAGAAGGTGCTCTGGTCAGATGAAACCAAAATCCAACTTTTTGGCCACAATGCAAAACGATATGTTTGGCGTAAAAGCAACACAGCTCATCACCCTGAACACACCATCCCCACTTTCAAACATGGTGGTGGCAGCATCATGGTTTGGGCCTGCTTTTCTTCAGCAGGGACAGGGAAGATGGTTAAAATTGATGGGAAGATGGATGGAGCCAAATACAGGACCATTCTGGAAGAAAACCTGTTGGAGTCTGCAAAAGACCTGAGACTGGGACGGAGATTTATCTTCCAAAAAGACAATGATCCCAAACATAAAGCAAAATCTACAATGGAATGATTCACAAATAAACATATCCAGGTGTTAGAATGGCCAAGTCAAAGTCCAGACCTGAATCCAATTGAGAATCTGTGGAAATAGCTGAAAACTGCTGTTCACAAACGCTCTCCATCCAACCTCACTGAGCTCCAGCTGTTTTCCAAGGAAGAATGGGCAAGAATTTCAGTCTCTCGATGTGCAAAACTGATAGAGACATACCCCAAGCGACTTGCAGCTGTAATCGCAGCAAAGGTGGCGCTACAAAGTATTAACTTAAGGGGGCCGAATAATTTGGCACGCCCCACTTTTCAGTTTTTTTATTTTTTACAAAAGTTTAAAATAATCAATAAATTTCGTTCCACTTCACGATTGTGTCCCACTTGTTGATTCTTCACCAAAAAATTAAAATTTTATATCCTTATGTTTAAAGCCTGAAATGTGGCAAAAGGTTGAAAAGTTTAAGGGGACCGAATACTTTTTCAAGGCACTGTATATATATAGTACTGGGCAAACATACAATTATGTGCAAAAGTTTTAGGCAGGTGTGAAAAAAGTGCTGCAAAATAAGAAGAATGCTTTCAAAACTACAAGTGTTAGTAGTTTATTATTGTCAATTATCAAAATGCAAAGTGAATGAATAAAAGCGAAATCTAAATTATATCAATATTTTGTGTGACCATTCTTTGCCTTCAAAACAGCATCAGTTCTTCTAGGTACACTGGCACACACGTTTTGAAGGAACTCAACAGAAAGGTTGTTGCTAACATGTTGGAGAACTAACCTCAGATCTTGTGTGGATGTAGGCTTGCTCAGATCCTTCTTTATGTACTCCCATGGACTTGATGATTTTGAGGTCAGGACCCTGCTAGGGCCATATCATCTCTTCCAGGATTCTATAGTTATTAATGACATTAACTGTATGCTTCAAGTCACTGTCCTGCTGCAGAACAAATTTGGAGTCAACCAGACACTTGCTGATGGTATTGAATGATGGATAAATTTTTGCCTGTACTTTTCAGCTTTGACAACACCATTAATCCTGATTGACAAAATCCAACTCCATTTGCTGAAATGCAGCCACAATTGTGCAAGGAACTTCCACATGCAGACACTTATTACTGTACTACTCACCAGCCCTTTGTTGAACACACTGTGTTCTGTTACATCCAAATGTTACAAATTTTGACTATTTTTTCATGTATAGTTGAGTCGTTCGACCATGTTTCCACGTCAAAGGAATGGATTTTGACCACAGTTCTTCAATGAAGACCACTTCTAGCCAGACTTCTCTGAACAATATATGGGTATACTTGGTTTGGTACCCATTAGTTTCTGCCAGTTCTGAGCTGATAGCTGATGACTACTGGACATCTGATCTCAAGGAAAAGTATGGTGCGCCTTTCTTTTCCAGCACTAAGTTGGCTTGGCTGAGCACTGCGTCTATGGTCCTCAACTTTGCCATTTCTTGGTGCTTCTTCAAAAGAGCTTGAACAGCACATCTTTTAATCCCAATCAGAAATTTATTCTGCAGCAGGACAACGGCCCCAAACATGCAACCAACGTAATTGAGAACTATCTTCACTTTAAAGAAGATTGAGGAGTCCTGGAAGTGATGATATGGTCCCTAGAGAGCCCTGATCTCAACATCATCGAGTCTGTTGCCATTACATGAAGAGACAGAGAGATTTCGGCAAGCCTACATCCACAGAAGATGGTCAGTTCTCCAAGATGTTTGGAACAACCTTCATGCCAAGTTCCTTCAAAAACTGTCTGCAAGTGTACCAAGAAGAATTGATGACATTTGAAAGCAAAGGGTGGCTACGCCAAATAATGATTTGATTTAATTTTTCTTTTTTTTCATTCAAAATAAACTATTAACCCTACTATTTTTGAAAGCATTCTTAGTTTGCATTTTTTCCACACCAACCAAAAACGTTTGTATAGTACAGTATATATATGTAAGGGTCTTGCCAAACGAAGCAATACCCTGACACTACTGCAGCGGTCAGGGAGGAAGGACAGAGACAAGTGAGCCCTAATCTCACCCCAGCCACTGTCCCTTCCTATTGCCACAGTTACCCTAAATGGTAAAAGGACAACCTGAAGACAAACCCTATACTGGGTAAGTGACACACAGAACAGGACCAGACAAAACAACACAGAAGCAGTGTGAGCAAGCCAAGGGGTCAGCAACAAACGAGCAAAGCAGTACAAAGTCAAAATCCAAGAGAATAGTCAGGGGCAAGCCAAAGGGTCAGAGAATCAAGTAACAAAGTATCAAGGAGTATAGAAAGAGAGCAGGCAAAACACAAGTGTAATAACCGGCAACCTGCTGAGAAATGACATCCTATATATAGAAAGTCTGGGCCCAGCCACAGATCTGATAGGTACACAGGCTGTCAATCACACAGGCCAGGAAGAGATTAACTCTATGCAGTCCAGAGAGAAATGTTCCTAATTACACGGGTGTGGCTTTACACAGCAAGGGAACTAGGACCATGTTCAGACTGAGCATCAAGAAACTTAAACAAAGAACCAAGCTGAAGACGCCTCCTTCGCCACAGCGTGCGAGCGGAGGGCGGCGCCGAGACCCGAAACGGCAGAGACGTTACAA
Source organism: Leptodactylus fallax (assembly GCA_947044405.1). NCBI lineage: Eukaryota > Metazoa > Chordata > Amphibia > Anura > Leptodactylidae > Leptodactylus > Leptodactylus fallax. The sequence goes on along the minus strand of CAMRHE010000073.1, from coordinate 5,445,975 downwards.
TATATCAATCTTTACAATAATAGAAATATAACTGCCACTCGTATGCATATGACATTTTCTAACATAAAGAGTAAAGGATTTTCTTAGAATTGTGTTATGTAGGATTATTCAGTGGACATCCAAACCTTCTGACTTTGACAACAGTGTTATTTCGCACAGATGTCTAGTTGCATTTCACAGCACATTACAAAACAGGTGCTAAATTGCCTTTGGCTGCCTTCACAGACCCGGGGGCTTCTTCTGGTTATCCCTAATGTAATTAAACATTTACACTCAATTAAGTGAAGATTGTGTAGCCACTGCATGCTGAGCACTGTTATACCCTGTTACACCGATGCAAGTGGTGCTTGATGTACAACCTTGGCATAAACAGATGTAGCACAAATTTCTCTAAGTCTAATATTTAAAAGTCAGTGTAGACCTCTCATAAAGGATGTCCATCTGTTTGTACATCATAATCTTTAACTAGATAAAGTACTCACAAAAAACAATCATTTACAGTTTGCAAGTAATTATCTTTTTTCATGCCTAAAGTTTACACTTAATATCTGGCTATAATAAACTATAGATATCTATTTGTTAGTAAAGTAATAGCACAAAAACAGTTCATGTCTTTTATTGAGCACATTAAGTTAGCATCAAAACTGCAGGGAAAAAAGTGGTAGTTGATTTTATGTGCTCTGAATCCTTCTCTTTTTATATCACACAGCATCTCCTCAGTTTGGGGTCATGGATTGCTTCCCTTACATTTTCCTGTAAACTATTTTCACACATCTTACAATTCGTTGGTTCCTCAGTCATCACAAGTGATACATTTCCTGACTTGGCTTCACACTTGGGATGAGGTTTTGTTAATGTGCAGTGGTCTTTTGTCTCCAAGTGCTGTGCTTTTGTTCTAAAAGCTTATGACTCACCTTTCCATAGAATATTTACCCAGAAGTAGTGCAGAACAAAATGGTTCTAGGCAAACTTCAGATGGGTTGCAATATTATTTTGGACAGCAGCACCATTCTTTAGTATTTTATAGTTTTAGCTACTGTATATGTCTGGCAAAATTTTAGCAGTGACTCTGTATAGTAGCCACATTGCATTGATATGGACTATTCTGGATGGATCTTGTATTGACACTATCATTTGGCCTATACTACTGTATGACACTACAGTATGAAAAAGGTACACTATAAATACTTGATATAATACTAGATATAATCTCCAAGAAGAAAAACAAGATGGACCGTATATCCTGATCTTATACATTGATCTTGTGCTTCTCAGTAAAATCTACAATACAGAACATGATGTTCTTAGCATACATATTGATCAAGGTGTATAAGCCCACTAGTTACTTCACGGTGACCTCTTTATAATGGGCCCCTACTCTACTGGGTGCGCCACCACCACATTCTAGCGCCCACAGGGAGAGCGACTCAGCAGCCCAGAAACACCTCTGCCGCCAGGCTAAGCCCCCAGGCTCTGGGCTACATCACCCCATAGGCACAGCAACACACAGACACCGCACCATGTGAACAGATCATAAAAAAGTTCAATGCGGGGGCAGTATAAGAATTATAGTGTGGAGCAACACAGGGTTATTACTGGTATCTCATGGTCTAGACATGGGTTAGACAGTCTCTATGAGGCCACCCTGAGATGTACAGGGACGTATTAGACATCCATGCCAGGAAAGAAGTATGCATGTAAGTCCTACCTGTTAGAAAAGGAGAACTTGCTCTATTGCCACCTTTTGGAAGGTAGCTCCCTATAGATCAATGGCCTGTGTTCCTGGAACCTGGTAGCATAATCTGGTAATAAATCCAAACCAGAGTACCTCCATCCAAAAGGAATGCCCTATTGTTTTAAGATGATATCTCCAGTTGGTTTTGCAGGTGATTTCAGGATAAGGGCTGGGGTAAGCATATTTATTTACTTTTATGTGTTCTTCCTTACCCTTAGTCTTCACTCAACATGTCCTAAGATGTGTGATGTGAGATGGTCAGCTTTTAAAAGAAAAAAATATGATTTTGTGATAGGATGTCAGTATTACAGAATATATGTCTATGTATGTGACTGTTATGTGATTTTCAGGGTTTTGCTAGCATGTAGGGAATTTATTTAATGAGAAATTCATTTTGGTAAAATTGATGGCCTATCTACATCACTCATAGGAGCACCCATGAAATTGCTGATAGTCAGGGGTGTAGGGAGTCGGACCCTCACCCATCTAAAATTAATAACCTATCCCCATCACTCATGTGAACGACCTTCAGCCAGCTGATTGCCAGTGATGCAGAGAGTTGGACTTTCACCCAACTAAAATTGATATCCTATCTTTAAGGCAATAGATTTGTAAAAGTAGAATAACCTCTTTAACCAGTTTTAAAGTAGGGTAAGGCCTTGTTCACATGATAGTTCCATTTTTCATGGATCTAACATCTGTGAAGAACAACCATGTTGGTCCAATAAGCCTGTTAAAAGGGCTTATTCACCTGAGTGTGGCCATTTTTCCAATGGTTATCACACGACCATTTTAAAACTCATGAATGTCTATGGGTCTATTCACATGGCTATATCTATGTCAATCATAACAGACAAAGTTTTTTTGATGGCAATGAAAAACAGTACATTAAAAAATGGACATGTAAATAGACCCATTTACATTCATGTGTGTAATATATGTAACATGCGCTTCTATGCTTCCATGACTGAAGCTCAAGACCTGCTGCTAACCATTATTGTGGCTCTCAAAATAGGCTAGCTATACCACCAAATTTATGAGAAAAAATTATTTTTACTTATAATTACAAGATTAGTTTTCTGCATTTTGGCTATTATTCCTCTTGTACTAAACATACATACGTCAATCACATTTCTTTCTTCAATGATTGAATTTCGGGAGACAGAAGAAGCAAGCAAAAACAAGTATTTGCTAACAGGAAAACAAACATGGAGTGTAATACCGAGGTAGGTGACATGTCACAGTCCATCAATAGTTCACACAAATTAAGCTTATAATAAATGATTTAGCTTCTTGTAGTTCAGTTTGGAAATAAAAACCTTAAAGGTTGTGTGAACACAGTAAAATACAAACAGCATCAGAAACCAACAAATACTGTATGATGAGGACAACATCACAACCTCTTATTACAGCATGAACGAGATTCTGTCACTTTCCATTGTATCATATTGACTGAAATGATACAGGAGCTGCTACAATTAATTTCTAGTGGATTACAATCTACCGAGTAATTAAGATAAATATATATTCATGTTTATTGTTGTCCTTGGAAATAGGATTTAATTACATTAACAATCTGTTTAGATGAATGTAGACACTCGGGCTGAGGTCCTCTCATTGCTTTAATTAAGGAATTATCTTCGAAAAATCTATTAATAGGCTTCACTAAACAATGTAGCCCTTAGAGGGTAACTAAAGATCAGCTTTAATATCTTCAGCAAAATGAAAGTGCATTGCCAGATATTTGGACAAAAATTGCTTAATTTGTTTGTTAAAAGATCCATGGCTACCCTTCCTTCATATAGCTCTATTTATTTGCGTTCACATGTAGAGCATCCCTTATTGATCTCACTATTAAAGGGAGTCTATCACCTCCTCCAAACATATACAGCTGTCACCACTGCATTACAGAGCACATTACAGTGATAAACAACTTACCTTTGTTATATATGTCACTTTTGTAGATTTGGAGAAAAATAGCTTTGAATTCTTATGAAAAGGAGGCATTTGGTGCACTGGGGGTGGGCTTTCAGTCCTAGGAGCACTGCTTTTGCTACCTAAGAAGGATGGGTGATGTCATAGCAGTAGGATGATCAGCTCTCACTGCACAAGCATGAGAAGGTAAGTGTCTGAATGGCAAGAGCATTGCTCCAGGGAGCAGAAAGCCTGCCCCTAGTGCATCAATTTCCTCATTTGCATAAGATTTTAAAGTTGAATTCTCCAAATATTCATTATGTAGCTATGCCCCAGAGAGATCGATCGATCGATAGCTAGATAGAATTCAGCCAATATTTCCTTATTTAGTTATTCCTTTCTATCTGAAGCCTAGTTAGTGACAAGAACCTTCTGTCACTAACTATTGGTGAGCAGACAGTTCCTGTCACTAATCTATGATGAAGGAGCTTACAGCTCAGGCTCCCTATCTATATACTTAGAGTCCCTTAGATTGTTTAGAATACTATAGAGAGAAGGATAATTGCTCTGTCCCACAGCAGGTAGATACAGTAGAGTCTCTAGCTGTCAGTGTAATGCCATGCAGAGGCATGAAGGGATTGACAGCAGATCAGAGATATATAGCCAAGATGGTGTCTGATCAGGAGCTGAGGAGAAGCTAGTTTACAGGGATGGGATATGAGTGCAGTATATATGAAAGAAGCCTGTAGAGTGACAGACAAGCAGGTGATGGAAATAAAATGTTTGCGCTTCTATAAAAATTTGTTTCATCAGAGACAATCCTTTTCAAAATGCAGGCCACAGTTTCCAAACTGATAGAGGATTTAGATTGTGAGCCCTACACAGTGAGTAATGACGATCTCTGTAAATCGCTGTAGAATATGTTGGTACTATGTTAGTAAAATGAAGAATTGTTTTGCGGAAATAGATGAAACCTCAGAATAATTAGAGATAAAATACTTGTTGATCATGTAGTACAAAGAAATATTATTTATCATTATTGAAGTTTGTAAACATGAATTCTGTACTTATATCTGGGTATTTGCTACTAGAAGGTGCCTATGATGGCAGTTATTAGGGTACATCACTGTTATGAACACTTTTCCTTATTTGTTTTTGCTCTTTTTTATAATTCTTTGGTGAGGTGGACCTTTTTTTTCTAGGCAGAAGTAGACTTGCTCAGCAATCTACTCATGCATATGGCACTTTTGAGCTGGGACTTTTTGGTGAAAAATGGCAAACAATGGTATTAAAATTATTTGAAACATAAAACATGGAGGCCTTCATACAAAGGTGTAACTTGAAGCTCCTGAGCCTGAGAACAAAATTTGCAATGGGACCCCCATTACAGCCCACTCAAGTTCCAGGACTGGAAGGAATTGCTATCTCTGAACTCCCTATAGATACACCCCTGCATTTATACACATGCTGTGTGCGGAAAACAACATTTCTTTCTTATATGATTACCCTTCTGTCTCTTGTGTCCTTGAGCAAGGCTAAATATAGGCCTTATCAATAGCTGGCATGTAACATTATTAAAGGGGTTTTCCAGGATTTATCAATTGATGACCTATACTTAGAATAAGTCTTAAATTGAAGATCATTGGGAGTGTGACATATGTACCCCCTGCTGATTAGCTGTTTGAAAGCCATGTGATGTCACATTCGTCTGTGACATGGCCTGTTTTCTGCTTTGTCCAATTTAAAAGAATGGTATTGAGTTGTGAAACTAAATACAGCTGCTACACAATGTATGGCGCTGAGCTTGGTTTTCTGTGCAGATGCCGTAGTGCTCACCCAAATGCTCCAATCTCTTCAAACAGCTGATTGGCATGGTTCCAGGTGTTGGGATAAGTCATCAATTGAATTAATCAACCTAATTTATCAAAGTATAGGTCATCAATTAATAAGCCTGGAAAACCCCTTTAACCCCTTCAGTGCGTTAAGGACCAGGCCTCATTTTTCAAAACTGACATATGTTACTTTATATGGCAATAACTTTAAGATGCTTTAACTTACACAAGAGATTTTGAGATTGTTTTTTCGTGAGACATTGTACTTCATGTTAGTGGTAAACATTGATCAATATTTTTGTATTTATTTATAAAAAAAAATAGGAAATTTGATGGAAATTTGGAAAAAAAATCGCAATTTTCAAAATGTGAAATGCTCTACTTTTCAAACAGATAGTCATACCACCCAAATAAGTTAATAAATATTATCTACCATATCTCTGCTATATATTAGCATCATCTTTTAATTGTCATTTAATTTATTTTGGACATTATAAAGCTTACAAGTGTGACAGTGATTTTCCAGATTTACAAGAAAATTTCTCAAACTAATTTTTTAGGAACCACTTCAGTTCTGAAGAGGATTATACAGTGCCTTGCGAAAGTATTCGGCCCCCTTGAACTTTTCAACCTTTTGCCACATTTCAGGCTTCAAACATAAGGATATAAAATTTCAATTTTTTTGGTGAAGAATCAATAACAAGTGGGACACAATCGTGAAGTGGAATGAAATTTATTGGATATTTTAAACTTTTGTAAAAAATAAAAAACTGAAAAGTGGGGCGTGCCAAATTATTCGGCCCCCTTAAGTTAATACTTTGTAGCGCCACCTTTTGCTGTGATTACAGCTGCAAGTCGCTTGGGGTATGTCTCTATCAGTTTTGCACATCGAGAGACTGAAATTCTTGCCCATTCTTCCTTGGAAAACAGCTGGAGCTCAGTGAGGTTGGATGGAGAGCGTTTGTGAACAGCAGTTTTCAGCTCTTTCCACAGATTCTCGATTGGATTCAAGTCTGGACTTTGACTTGGCCATTCTAACACCTGGATACGTTTATTTGTGAACCATTCCATTGTAGATTTTGCTTTATGTTTGGATCATTGTCTTGTTGGAAGATAAATCTCAGTCCCAGTCTCAGGTCTTTTGCAGACTCCAACAGGTTTTCTTCCAGAATGGTCCTGTATTTGGCTCCATCCATCTTCCCATCAATTTTAACCATCTTCCCTGTCCCTGCTGAAGAAAAGCAGGCCCAAACCATGATGCTGCCACCACCATGTTTGACAGTGGGGATGGTATGTTCAAGGTGATGAGTTGTGTTGCTTTTACGCCATACATATCATTTTGCATTGTGGCCAAAAAGTTCGATTTTGGTTTCATCTGACCAGAGCACCTTCTTCCACACGTTTGGTGTGTCTCCCAGGTGGCTTGTAGCAAACTTTAAACAAGACTTTTTAAGGATATCTTTGAGAAATGGCTTTCTTCTTGCCACTCTTCCATAAAGGCCAGATTTGTGCAGTGTACGACTGATTGTTGTCCTATGGACAGACTCTCCCACCTCAGCTGTAGATCTCTGCAGTTCATCTAGAGTGATCATGGGCCTCTTGGCTGCATCTCTGATTAGTCTTCTCCTTGTTTGAGATGAAAGTTTAGAGAGACAGCCAGGTCTTGGTAGATTTGCAGTGGTCTGATACTCCTTCCATTTCAATATCATCGCTTGCACAGTGCTCCTTGGGATGTTTAAAGTTTGGGAAATCTTTTTGTATCCAAATCCAGCTTTAAACTTCTCCACAACAGTATCTCGGACCTGCCTGGTGTGTTCCTTGGTCTTCATGATGCTCTCTGCGCTTTAAACAGAACCCTGAGACTATCAGAGAGCATGTGCATTTATACGGAGATTTGATTACACACAGGTGGATTATGTTTATCTTCATCAGTCATTTAGGACAACATTGGATCATTCAGAGATCCTCACTGAACTTCTGGAGTGAGTTTGCTGCACTGAAAGTAAAGGGGCCGAATAATATTGCATGCCCCACTTTTCAGTTTTTTATTTTTTACAAAAGTTTAAAATAACCAATAAATTTCATTCCACTTCACAATTGTGTCTCACTTGTTGTTGATTCTTCACCAAAAAATTAAAATTTTATATCCTTATGTTTGAAGCCTGAAATGTGGCAAAAGGTTGAAAAGTTCAAGGGGGCCGAATACTTTCGCAAGGCACTGTAAATATATACCCTATATATTAGAAACCCCCATGAATCACCAAATTTTCAAAACTGCACCCTCATATAATTCAAAACAGCATTTTGGAAGTTTGTTAACCCTTTAAGCATTTCACGAGGATTAAAACAATATGGAGGTGAAATTTAGACATTTCATTTTTTTTCAATAATACATTCATTTAGCTCTAAAATGAACACACTCAGAAAGGGTTAAAGGAGAAAATGCATCTCACAGTTTGTTATGCAATTTCTCCCGAGCGCAGAAATACCCCACATGTGGGTGTAAACTGATGTTTGGGCACACGGCAGCGCACAGAAGGGAAGGAGCGACACTGGGTGTTTGAAAAGCAGATTTTGCTGGAATAGTTTTCAGGTGCCATGTAGCATTTGCAGAGCCCCTAGAGTACCAATACAATGGAAACCCCCTAAAAGTGACCCCATTTTGGAAACTACACCCCTCTCAGAATTTATCAAGAGGTATAGTGAGCATTTTGACCCAAAAGCCTTTTCACAGATTTTATTAACATTGGGATGTGTAAATAAAAAATTACTAAAATGTCACTTTATCCCCAAAATTTTCATTTTCACAAGGGGTTAAAAGAGAAAAAGCTCCCCAAAGGTTGTTAAACAATTTCTCCTGAACACGGCAATACCCCATATGTAGTCATAATCTGCTGTATGGGTACATGGTGCGGCTTGGAATGGAAAGAGCGCTATTTGGCTTATGGAGGGCAGATTTTGCTGGAATAGTTTTCAGGTGCCATGTCGCATTTACAGAGCCCCTAAAGTAACAATACAATGGAAACCCCAAAAAGCGACCCCGTTTTGGAAACTATACCCCTCACAGAACATATTAAGGGATATAGTGAGCAGTTTGGTCCTACAGCTGTTTCACAGATTTTATTAACAATGGGACTTGAAAATAAAAAAATACTTTTTTTCTAATAAACCGTCAATTTAGTCCCAATTTTTTTATTTTCACAAGAGGATAAAGGAGAACCCCCCCCCCCCAAAGTTTGTTACACAATTTCTCCTGAACATGGTAATACCCTATATGTGATTGTAAACTGCTGTATGTGTACATGGTGGAGCTTGGAAAGGAAAGAGCGCGATTTGGCTTTTGGAGGGCAGATTTTGCTGGAATAGTTTTCAGGTGCCATGTCGCATTTGCAGAGCCCCTAAAGTACCAGTACAATGGAAACCCCAAAAAAGTGACCCCATTTTAGAAACTACACCCCTCAAAGAATTTATCAAGGGGTATTAACATTTTGAGCCCAAGAGTGCCGCTCGAAAATTAATGTACAAAGTGAAAATTTACATTTTTAAATAAACATGCCATTTCGGTGCCCAATATGTTGCGCCCAGTTTGTGTCATCAGAGACACGCACTCCTAAAGCTATTAAGTGGGGATCCCGGGCACAACAGCTTTTAGAGCGTTCGTCTCTGATACAAGCCAGACAAAACATATTACATACTGAAATGACGTATTCCTGGAAAAATTGTCATTTTCTCCTATCATTATCAGCTGCGTATTCATTTCTGGAAACTTAATTAATGCAACACTTGGGTGTTAAAAATGCTCACTGTATCCCTGGATAATTTCCTTCAGGGGTGTAGTTTCCAAAATGGGGTCACATGTCACGGGATTCCACTTTATTGGTGTTTCAGCAATTCTGCAAAAGTGCAATGGCGTCCAAAAAGCAAACTGTCTAAATCTGTGCTCCAAAAACCAAAATAGCGCTCCTTCCCGTCTGTGCCCAAACAGCAGTTTATACCCCCATGTGGCATTAAGTACATTATCCCAGGTACACCAGTGTCATACATGTGCGTATAAACTGCAGTTTGGGCACACATTAGGGCGCAGAAGGGAAGGAGCGCTATGTGGCTTTTGAAGTGTATATTCAGATGTTTGGTATCTGGACGCCATGTCATGTTTGCAGATCCTCTAAAGTACCAGTAAAGTGGAATCCCCTAAGGAGTGACCCCATTATGAAAACTGCACCCCTCAAAGAATTTATCAGGGAGTGTAATAAGCATTAGTATCTCAGACGTGAATGCACAGCGGATGGTGAAGAGTGAATATGTAAGCTGTGCGGTGTACATTGGGAACACCAAACTCCCTACTATATCCCCAGTAGTTCCTATGATTGGGGGGGTCACTCTGGGGGTCACTTCTCATTTATTTTCCCTTGTAAGCTCTAAATCTGGGGTGTTTCCTGATATATACTCGCACAGCTTATACATTTCCTTCCTGACACAGCCAGTTTTGTTTTAATGATTTGGCGATTCTTGGGGTATTTGTCTTCACATTGTACGAGCTATATTTTCTTTATGTTTCTGGTGATGTAGCCGCATGAGGGCTTGTTGTTTGCGGTATGAGATGCATTTTGTAACGACACCATTTTTGGGTGCCTATAACTTATAGAATAAATTTTATTAACTCTTTCTTGGTGAATTTAAAAAAAACAAAAAAAAAGCAAAAACAAAACATCAATTCTGGTAATGCTTTTTACCTTTTAATTTTTTTTTTCCACGCAGTGTACAGCATAAGTAACATGTTACATTTATTCTGCGGGTCGGTACAATTACAGCGATACCACATTTATATTGTTTTTTTATGGGTTACTAGTTTTTCAGAACAAAAACCCATTTTGGGAAAGAAATCAATTATTCTTGCATCACCATCTTCTGAGAGGTGTAGCATTTTTTTTTTCGGTTGACAGAGTTGGTTGAGGGCTTATTTTTTTGCGGGACAATCTGTGCTTTTTATCCGTACTGTTTTGTGGTACATATGACTTTTTGATCACTTTTTAAAGCATTTTTTTTAAGGCAAGATGGTGAAAAATCTTTATTTCCTTGCTTTATTAATTAATTGTTTTCATACACTTTACTTTTTTTTTTTTACTTTTTTTTTATATGTCCCACTAGGACACCTGAACCAACGATAGTCTGATCGCTGATTCAGCACTACAGACTGCAATACAGTTAAAAACCCCGATTGTCAGCGCCGATTGGAGGTTGAGGAGCAGGATGTTAGCTTAACTGACAGCTAACACCCGCTCTCGATGCCACCCGCGGCACTCAGTGCAGCGAACAAACACTTAAAATGCCGCGGTCGCTATTGACCGCGGCATCTTAAGGATTAAACAGCGGGGATCGGTGTTATCACCGGTACCCGCTGTTGCAGCGGGAGCCTGGCTGTCAAATACAGCCGGGCTCCCGCGGTGATCGCACGGGCTCTGCTTCTGAGCCCGCTCGATCACCGTCATGTACCTGTACGTGGGGATGCGATAACTAACCACATTCTCCCACGTACAGGTACGTGAGAATGCGTGAAGGGGTTAAAGAGAGCCTTTCACCACATCCACCAACCCCAACTCTTTGCAATAGGTGCTGATTCACTGATTCTGGCACAGTTGAAATTTTTTTCTCCAGTACCCACCATTCCCAGTAGAGAGCATGACTGTGCTGAAACTATCAGAAATAATTGCTCAGGTTCAATCAGAGCTAGTGAAAAAATTCCAACTGCACTGGAATCAGTGGAGCGTTGTCTCTTGAAGGATGCAATGATTTTGAATAGATGGAGGTGGTGAAAGGTCCTCTTTCAAGCTAAGACCACATGTAGTGAAACACACCTAAAAACATGCAGTGCAAATTCAGCGTTTTTATTTTTGCCTTCCCCCTACTGCTATAAGCCTCTGGAAAAAATGCAGTTTCCACAGTTAAATTTAATATGCTGTATGTTTTAAAATATTTATTTTCAAAATATATCCTTGTGGAACAGAATATAAGAAATTTTTTTTTTAAAAACCTTGATTTCCCACCAGTAAGTGTTGTACCACTTCCCATATGTTCCATATATATATATATATATATATATATATATATATATATATATATATATATATACAGAATTTATGGCTGATATACATTAATAAAATGTATTTTTAAGGGTACTACTGTTGATTGGTGCGGGGGCTAGGTATTAGACACCCACTCATCTCAAAGTTAATGAAATATTTTAATGATGGGTAATTAATTTTTAGTCTTGGTTAATCCCTTTAATTAGAACATTGAATTATGATTAAAGATAATCCTTAAAAGGAACCAGTCACCATGAAAATGCAACATAATCTACAGGGATCATGTAGAGCTAACAGGAGGAGCTGAGCAGATTGATATATAATTTTATGGGAAAAATTCTGTATAGCGTCTCATTAATTCAGGAGTAATTGAGTCTAGTGGGCAGTCCTAATGGTTACTGTGTTTACAGAAAAATCTGTCTGTCACTGTTACGACCGCCCACTGGACTCAATCCGTCATTCTATGCACAGAAAGAAAAGAGAAATAACTGAATATTAATATTAATGGTATACTGAATCTTTTATATAAAACTATATATCAATCTGCTCAGATACGCATAGATACACATACATAGCACCGTTATTGCCTATACATAAAAAAACAATAAAAAGTAAGGCAACCAGAAAAAAAAGAATATATACCCAAAATAATATATTGGGAAGAATTCCTCTAGCAACTGGTTTAATTTGGAATATGACACATTTGCGTCAGTGTCACTTAGTAATAGTATAGACATATCAGTTCACATATTATTAGACAGGTATTCAATCGCTTTTCCACTTTCGCATATTTTTTGTTTATAGTCATCATTTGATCTATTTTTCATAAACTTTTCTTGTGTTGATATTATATAATAGCTTATCTTGCTCATTTTGAACCAGTAATGGATATTAAGATCCCAGGTTCGGTCTTCTCTGTTGCATTCAGTGTTATGCCTTTGATTTGGTATGAATAAAAATTTGATATTAGATACAAATAATTCTGAAGCTCATTCAGTAGTGCTAAGCAATCATCAATGCTTCAGTGCACACATGGGAGATAGAGATAGGAGATATATTGTAAAGCTATTTATTACATCAGGCGCGTAAAATGCAATTTTACTTACATTCATACATACACTTCAAAAATAACCATATAGAGAGAAATTATGGATTATTTCAAAGCTATTTTTTTTTTTCATTTTTCTTTTGCTGTTAAACAGACTACCAATCCAGTGCTGTAGGTTTATGGATTATAGTGAGACCAAAAGATGCCACAACTGGACATCACTGGAACCAAATAATGGGGTAATACCAAGGATACAGCTATAGAGGTGCAATGCTAGCACTTGCATCTAAAACCAAGCTAAAGGCCCTTCTGCCACATTATAAGAATCCTGTATAATAAATGGCACATGGTAAGTGGGGAACCCTGTTACAAATGCTGCATTGGGGACCAAGAGCTCCATGTTACACCTCTTTGTACTGAGTATGGGTGAACCTCACTAGGTTCATTTTGACAAATATTTGGGAGGTTCAACCCTCTGGTTAATTTCAAAATGCTGTTATACTCTGGGGTCCAGGTGAGGCGTGGAACAATAACAGCCCCTTAACCCACCTTGCCTCACCTTTCATAGACATCCTTCTGGTGTCCAGCAGTCTCCGTGTGTCCTCTTCAGGACTCTTCTAGCCTCCAAATGACACCTATGATTAGGTCTCAGTGGTGATCCCAGGAAACATGACATCAGTCAGAGTCCAGAAGAGGTCTGAAGAGGTCACTGAGAGACCGCCGGATGCCCAGAAGAGGTGAGGCATGGTGAGTATAAGTGTTTTTTTATTTTCCATCACCTCCCCTGGGCCCCCAAAGAATATAACAGTGTTTCATGGGTGACAAACCCCAAAAGTTTTGTGTTCATTGGAATTCAAACCCTTTGGAAATTTCAGATCAAATCTGGTTCCAAACAAATTCAATTGTCCATCGCTAGCCCTTAACTTATCTCAAATTTGATAAAGTATTTTCTGGCCTCTAATGTATCTTTAATACTGATGACCTTACTACAGCATAGGCCATCAGTATCTGAACTGTGGTCTGACACCCTGATTCCATAAACATTAGCTGCTCTGCAAGCCTCCAGGCACTGGAAGCTGCTACAGTGGACCGGGAGTGAATGCAGTTTGTTCCTATTCAAATAATAGCAGAGCAGCAGAACCATTCACTGCAGTAGCTTCCGGCTGAGCTGAGTGGGATCCAGGTGTCAGACCTCCACAGATCAGATACTGATGATCTAGTTTGTGGATACTTCATCAATATTAAACACGCATTAGGAGCCGGAAAATACATTTAAGGACAAACTTCTTATGAGTTATCACATATAGACATATATAGTATAAGCATCTTGTGACAGAATATCACAAAAGCTTGTTTTTTGTTTGTTTGGTTCTTTTTTTTTGAAAAGCTGATCATTTTTGCTCACACATTTTGTGACATGTTGAGCCAAGAAGAAAGGTAAGCAATGAAAGATCTTTACATATTTAGTTTTCATAATCAAAGTATAACTTACAATACAATGTGCCATGACCTTCCTTTCTTACTAGTGATCTATGTATTGAGACCTATACTAGATGCATCTCTGACTTTCTGCTACTCTTATTGCTTGGATTTCCAAATCAGTACTTTTATATATACATGTTAATTACAGAGCTATTTCCCCTCTAATCTTTAGTACAAGAGACACTAGTTCCCTGTCTCTATTCACTACATGATATGCCTGACTATCCATGAAACTGCTACATCCAATAAACGTTTAGTGATTGTCTGCCGTAGTCTCATGGGTACTTTGCCAAGTCATTGGTGCAGCATAGACTGGAGGAGAGCTTTGGAGTGGTGGCAATGGAACAATAGGGGCTTTTTCATGTGAATTAAAGATTTTTTTTACTACATTTCCTAATCTTTGCCCAATTTTGATGATATAAAAAAACGCTTTCAATAGATGGTGGTGGTCTCTTTAGGACTAGAGATGGGCGAACCTCTGAAGATTCATTTCATGCTCAGGTTGGGTGGCTCGGGTCCTTGATTCATTTTGTTCGAAAAAGTTTGATACGAACCACACTTTAAATTGGCTTAAAACTTAGTGTATAACGCTGTCAAGGCTCCTAGGAATCTAGTTATCTTATTTCTGGCTCTCTAAGGCAAACACAGTTGAAGTCAATGTGAAAGTGATATTATTATACTTTGGAGTCTCAGGGTCAGATCCCAGAGTATTATAGGTGGAGGCCCAGGGAAGGTGTAAAAAAAAAATTTCACCTATACTCAAGAGAACCCAGAGTATAATGCAGTGGCAATTTTAGTTCACCCGAGAGGTATCTCCATTTGTTCGGTTTCGTAAGGAAATGAACAATTTGGAAAATTTGGATTGAACACAGGTCAGTATGAACTGATTCGCCCATCTCTATCTAGGATGATTCTCATTAGCCACAGTTGAGAATAACTACAAACATAGACCCAGATTTACTATTGTGGTTGCAATTCTGGTGTAAATGTGGCATATCTAAGATGCATCTTGGGGCATCTAGATTGATCTAAATTTTTTTCCAACTTGCTAGACATGTGGGTTTGGCTTCTTCAAAAAAAGTGCAAAGCTTAATTGCTCAAAGTAAGTCAACGAAAAGATGGTATAAACTTTACTTAGACTAAACTTAAAATTTAGCATCAGCCAATGTGATAAACCTGGGGCATTTGCAGACTGCCTGTCTTAGCTTACACTGTCTATTAGTAGATCTGAGCAATATTCTATTATGTTTGTATATATATATATATATATATATATATAGTAATAGCAAACTTTGTATTGCACTTATATACTACATATATTCCACAATGCTTTACAATTAGGAAAATAACACCAAGTAACAGATGACATGTAATCAAAACAAACTACATTATGTGACAAAATGATAGAAATCCTCTCCCATAAGCATCCAATCTCATTACATGGATAGCCTATAATTGCCTTTAATCAGGAACACTTAGATGGGATATCTGGGGAATAGTAAAACACTAAATAGAATTCCCCCCACATAGATGAGTGGTAGGAGTATGCCAAAAATTAATCCAATCTTGCTATTGCAAAAAAAAAAAATGCAAACCAAAAAAACACCTAATAACAGCTATTTTAACTGATAATGTATTCCTAATATTTACAGGTTAAAAAATAACCTTTATTGTATCAGTTAACAGTGACTAAAATCCCAACCCATCTGGAACTAACCATATCCGATAACCCTATAGTACACAAAGTCTGAAGGCTCAGCTCTATTAGAATTGTCTGTCAAGCAGATAGTCTGCAGAACTGTGCCTGTATTTTTCTAAGTGCTCGAAAGGATAGTGTTAAAATATTATTATTCACTCCCACCATGATATTATTCACTCAGGGGCAGTGAATAATAATATTCATGAGGTTCATGTGGCCACTGAGACCAATCAGTGACCTCAGCTGTCACTGGTAAGGAACGAGTGACATGTGAGTGATGCCAGCAACCACTGAGGTCACTGATTGGTTTCAGCAGACACGTGAGGCTCAGGACTTTCAGCAACGTGGTCCCTGCACAACACAGAAAGGGCAACAGCCAAGGACAGTCGAGCACTGGGGACAGATGAGCATGCTCTTTTTTTATTTTGCACCTTCCTCAGCCACCCCAATGGTTGCTCCAATTCCTGGAAACCCCTTTAACATTTGTTAATATTATATATCCCAGTTCCCCTGACCCTGTTTATTACCTTTTTGGAGGGCACCTCTCATTCCCCTGTCTCCCCTACAACATCTCTGGCTCTTACTGATGTCACGAACCCCCCTTGACATGGGCTGCACTAGGGTGGAGTCAGAGTATCAGCAGAGGTGGTAGAAGAATGAGAGTTTCGGTTTCCTCAGCTGCCCTTTTGCATAGGTAATAAATGGGGTTCCAGGGTATATATTAGTAATAATGCTTATCCAGTATAGGGAATGCACTGGTATACTGTATTATTCCCTGTTTATTGGGTAATCCATGGGATCAGCATATTTTTGGGGGATCTTTCTTGATTACCGAAAGCGAAGAACCTCTCATATAAATATGAGCATGTGGTTAATGAACCTGCAGCATTTCTCTAGCACATGCTGTTGTGAACATTAAAAAAGTACATCGACATCCTAAGAGTCGAAATACTGTCTGATTTAAAATTCAACACCACTTGTGCCTGTGTCACCAGCTTGACTTCTTTTCAAGGAAAAGCTCAATTTGTGACTGATTCAGACTGGAGAGAAATGTCCCACTGTTCTTAGAAATCCTTATGAATAGGTTACAAAATTGTTTCAATTTTGCTTAACATATTTACAACCTCTTCAGAAAATCTATGATTATGTTTTAATTGTGTTTTGCAGGATTGCTATGGTGACCTTCATACTGCTGTCGTGCACAATTCATGGGGGGCATGCTGATGCATTTCAAGTGGACCATTATGGTGCTTGATATTTGATTTGCTTCTTACCTACAAACTGCTCAGGGGGGTATGAGACGCTAAAAAAGAATTTTCTTTAAACAAATATAAATGGTAGGCTATGTCAAGTAAACATCGTGTAGCATAGTAATAGAGCTGTGTACATACATATATGCATAATTGCTCCTACTCTGAGGACTAGAAAACATGATTTAGAGCAAGGAAAGAAAGCGTAAGGCAAAGACAATGGTGAAAAAGCAAGAAATTATTTTAACCCATAATGAAATGTAGTCTATAGGTTTTACCCTTTAACGTTATGTTACATAGTTTTTTTTGCCTGCATTATAATTATACATACCGGTAGGTAAAATCAGCATGTACTGTATAAATACTACCATGTCTTTATCCAGAGACTGTAAAGTTCACCATAACAAGTGCCAACGATATAATAAGTTGATCAGTGCCTGTTAAAATGGCTATTTACATGGCCAGATGCAAACAGTAGGGGGACAAACAATCACACTGCCAGATACATGGCCAGACGCAAATTGTATGAAAAACGAATATCCAATTTTTGATAACACACCACAGGTTTAGGCAAGAAATATTAGGAAAAAATATTTCATATTAATTTAACTTTCCCTGGTGGACATGTGGAGTAGAATGGTCAATGTCACTAACTGATAGGCTAGGGAAAATAGAGGGGGTCATTATCTAACCATCTGCTTACGCTGCTCACAATCTGCACATACACAAAAAGCCCCATTAGTAGTTATACACATTTACTACTGTTATACTGTGTGTGGGGGGGTCACTAATGGGAATTTACAGTGTGCAGAGGATAGTAATAGAGCATTATACTGTGTGATGGATACTAAAGTAGCATTATACTGTGTGCGTGTTTGTGGGGGGGGGACTAAAGGAACATATAAAGGAGCATTATACAGGGTGGAGGTTACTTATGAACATTATACTGTGGGGGGGGGGGCATTAATGGGGAATTGCTGCCCATCATACAGTAAAATGCTCCCATGCAGCATAATGCACATATTGCACTTATAGTTTGCTTACACTTAGTTACACTTACATGTCACTTACAGCTGTCAGGAGGAACATTGTGTTACCATTAATACATTACAATAATGGCAGCAGGGATTGATAATCATCCTTGCTGTCTACATAGGAACATGGCCACATTACTCCTGCATAGTCAGCAGGAACGATTACTGATCGATGCTGCCGCTATTGTAAAGTATCAGAGCTTTAGGGATAGTGGTCAGGAGGTGAGTCTTTCTCCTGACTGCTGTCATTGTGAAGAAAGGCAGGGGTCCAAACAGCTGGTGGGCGAGGTCTACGCTGGCACCATGGTCCACGTTTGGTTTTCCAAACCAGTTAACTACAGTACTTTAAGGTTTGCTAATAAGAGGATCTTTTTGACTAAGGTCATTCAGGGGGCGTTCACACTTGCGTTGTGCTCTCCACATGTAATCAGTTTTTGTAATCTGTCTTAAGATCACAAAAACTGATTTGAAATGGTTTGTTAAAAAACCCATTGATTTCAATCTGCAGTTGTGCGTTTTGAGCGTTCCCGCCATGTATTCGCTCTTTTGGATGGAGACCAAAGTTGGACTTGCAACACTTTGTCTCCGTCCAAAAAATAAGGACGCACCGCATCCGCAAGTGGGGAAAGAAAAAAAAACGGATTGGTTAAAAACTGACACAAACTGAAACAAACTAATCCAAACGGTTGTTTTTTTGACGGACTATTGACTAATCCATATAAAAAGACGGATTCGGGTAACCATTTGGAATACTTTTTGTACCAAACCGTTTTGTTTTTTTTAAACAGTTTGCAAGCGGGCGGATACCAGGCACAAGTGTGAACCTAGAGTAAGATGTATAATAGTTTACTTACAGTTGTTGTTCCAGTTCAGTTAAAGGGTTATTCCAATTGTTAGAATATACAATCATATTATATTCAGTGAGGATCCAACTGCTTGAAATAAAAGGGTCTGAGTGCTAAATCCCCTTAAATGCTTTTCCTTACACAATGACTAGCACAGTAAGCTGGAATGTACATGCCAATATGTACTTGTACACACTGCTTGAACTGAAGCACAGTGGAGTACCTGGACACATTTTTTTCAGTTTGCTATAGTTTTGGTAAGTTTCTACTCATAACTACGTCATCTCCCTTAATACAAAATGAGAAGATTTAAGGAACTCCTAGTTGCACTACCTCTATGGGCTTAAAGTGTACCCATCACTTCAACAGTCTTTGCATAAATTGGTAGTACAGTCTATGTATATAAGGATTAAGGAGGATTAAGGAGTCTATCACCTCCCCAAACATATTCAACTGTTATTACCACCATGTTACACAGCACCTTACAGTGACAACTAACATACTTTTGTTATGCATGTCTCTTTTGTAGATTTGGAAAATCTACTACATTCTTATGCAAATGAGACAGTTGGTGCACTGGGGGTGGGTCTTTAGCTTCCTTTAGCTTCTCTTGTCACTGAAATCCCTACCATCACCTGACTGTGGCGCTCTGTGGAGTGGAAGTTGGTCATCCCATTGCTATGTCTTCACACATCCTACTTGAGAAGTAAGAGCATTGCTCCAAGGGCTGAAGGCCTGCCCCCAATGCACCAACTACCTAATTTGCAT
This sequence comes from Leptodactylus fallax, assembly GCA_947044405.1. Lineage (NCBI taxonomy): Eukaryota > Metazoa > Chordata > Amphibia > Anura > Leptodactylidae > Leptodactylus > Leptodactylus fallax. Next base: position 5,426,285 of record CAMRHE010000073.1, on the reverse strand, counting down.
AAGACTTCAAAGTTGTTTTTCTCCAAATCTAAAAAAAAAAGAAAACATACAAAAACAAAAGTATGTTCTTTATCAATGTAATGTGTTCTATAATGTGGTGGTAGAAGTTAGAATATGCATGGGGTAGGTGACATACTTCAATGCTATTTTTGTCCATTATATGACTTACAGTTTGCATTTTTAACTATTTCCCCTTTGTGGGATTTAGCTCTAATTTTCAGCTCTACCTGAACTTGCTGCTATGGCTCCCATAAACAGTATAGAGAAATCAGAGAATAATTTGCTCATCTAACTTTGTGTCTCACACCAAAGCATCACCAGGCTCATATAGGACATTATAGAGATATACTGATCTGTGTTAATGTCGGGGTGAGAAACAAACTTACTATTCAGTTCCAGAAGCCTCAGTCTATGTCTGTGTCTCTCATTTCTCACTCTTCTTCTGCTCACTCCTCCCTCTTCCCTTCTCCATAGACTTCTATTGTGATCTGTAATCTGACATCTTGTCACGTCTTGATCTAGCAAGATGAATTAAGCAGAGATTTTAGAGTAAGTAAGAAAAGAACAGGAAAACGTTTGCAAAGTTCATTGAAAAGTTAGTGACCATTTGACTTAACAGACTCTTCTGAAGATAACAGTGCATAGGACAGCAGTTTTGGTGCATAGGACAGCCGTTTCACTGACTGCTATGATTATTACCCCATGATATAAAATACTTTATGACTATTCCATTTTCTATTTTTTTAACATTAGCACTGGGACAGAAATATTGGGCTATATATGGCTGAAATTGAAAAACTTCTCTCCTTAATTACATGAAAACATAAACACTTTACAGAACAAAACTGTTCTTTCACACCTTGCATGACAAATACGATAAATAATTTAATTAGGAACATGTTCTGAAGTTTTAATGTTTGCGTTTAATCCTGCAGCCACATCTGTTCCTGCAAGAAATAGATAATTGAGAATTCTGCTCTGTAAAAAAAATGAAAAGCAATGGATGTACACGTACAATGTGTGCTTCAGCATAAACAGTCAGATTCTTTAAGATGTGCCCACTCATGGTGGGAGGCCATATGTATGCCTGTAAAGCAGTGCCAGCTATCATAGAGCTCATATATTGCTGCAATAGTAAAACAACAGCCATATAACATCAGTGTTGATGTTCCTGGCCACCAGAAGTATTAAGGCTAGTTAGCCGTTACTAGGCAACTGCATGCTCTCCTTGTAGACCTCCTGCATTCTATACAGTGGTTGCATATAGTTTTGTCATTATTGTCAGTCACAGTGGTGTCCTCGCTAAGTCTGAAGTCAAGTATACGGCAACATCACTGATGTTCAGTGACTGGAAGGAAAAAAATAGCATGTTAAGTAAATGTGATGGGCATATCTCCCAATTGGGTAAAGTGTTATAGACCTACAGTGGGTATAGAAAGTATTCAGACCACTTAAAATTTTTCACTCTTTGTTTCATTACAGCCATTTGCTAAAAGCAAAAAAGTTCATTTTATTTCTCATTAATGTACACTCAGCACCCCATCTGGACAGAAAAAAACAGAAATGTAGATATTTTTGCAAATTTATTAAAAAAGAAAAACTGAAATATCACATGGTCATAAGTATTCAGACCCTTTGCTCAGTATTGAGTAGAAACCCCTTCCTTTTGAGCTAGTACATCCATGAGTCTTCTTGGGAATGATGCAACAAGTTTTTCACATCTGGATTTGGGGATCCTCTGCCATTTTTCCTAGCAGATCCTCTCCAGTTCCGTCAGGTTGGATGATGAACATTAGTGGACAGCCATTTTCAGGTCTCTCCAGAGATGCTCAGTTGGGTTGAGGTCAGGGCTCTCTCTGGGCCAGTCAAGAATGATCACAGAGTTGTTCTGAAGCCACTCCTTTGTTTTAGCTGTGTGCTTAGGGTCATTGTCTTCTTGGAAGGTGAACCTTTGGCGCAGTCTGAGGTCCAGAGCACTCTCGAAGAGGTTTTCTTCCAGGATATCTCTGTACTTGGCCGCATTCATCTTTCCTTCAATTGCAACCAGTCGTCCTGTCCCTGCAGCTGAAAAACACCCCCATAGCATGATTGTACTGGGCAGGTGATGAGCAGTGCCTGGTTTTCTCCACACATACCGCTTAGAATTAATGCCAAACAGTTCAATCTTCGTCTCATCAGACCAGAGAATCTTATTTCTCATAGTCTGGAAGTCCTTGATGTGTTTATTGGCAAACTCTATGCGGGCTTTCATATGTCTTGCACTGAGGAGAGGCTTCCTTCGGGCTACTCTGCCATAAAGCCCCGACTGGTGGAGGGCTGCAGTGATAGTTGACTTTTGTGGAACTTTCTCCCATCTCCCTACTGCATCTCTGGAGCTCAGCCACAGTGATCTTTGGGTTCTTCTTTACCTCTCTCACCAAGGCTCTTTTCCCATGATTGCTCAGTTTGGCTGGATGGCCAGGTCTAGGAAGAATTCTGGTTGCCCAAAACTTCTTCCATTTAAGGATTATGGAGGCCACTGTGCTCTTAGGAACCTTGAGTGCTGCAGAAATTCTTTTGTAACCTTGGCCAGATCTGTGCCTTGCCACAATTCTGTCTCTGAACTCCTTGGGCAGTTCCTTTGACCTCATGATTCTCATTTGCTCTGACATGCACGGTGAGCTGTGAGGTCTTATATAGACAGGTGTGTGCCTTTCCTAATCAAGTCCAATCAGTTTAATTAAACACACCTGACTCCAATGAAGGAGTAGAACCATCTCAAGGAAGATCAGAAGGAAATGGACAGCATGTGAGTTAAATATGAGTGTCACAGCAAAGGGTCTGAATACTTATGACCATATCACCATGTGATATTTCAGTTTTTCTTTTTTAATAAATTTGTAAAAATATCTACAGTACAGACCAAAAGTTTGGACACACCTTCTCATTCCAAGAGTTTTCTGTATTTTCATGACTATAAAAATTGTAGATTCACACTGAAGGCATCAAAACTATGAATTAACACATGTGGAATTATATACTTAACAAAAAAGTGTGAAACAACTGAAAATATGTCATATGTTCTAGGTTCTTCAAAGTAGCCACCTTTTGCTTTGATTACTGCTTTGCACACTCTTGGCATTCTCTTGATGAGCTTCAAGCGGTAGTCACCTGAAATGGTTTTCACTTCACAGATATGCCCTGTCAGATTTAATAAGTGGGATTTCTTGCCTTAGAAATGGGGTTGGGACAATCAGTTGTGTTGTTCAGAAGTCAGGTGGATACACAGCTGATAGTCCTACTGAATGGAGTGTTAGAATTTGTATTATGGCAAGAAAAAAGCAGCTAAGTAAAGAAAAACGAGTGGTCATCATTACTTTAAGAAATGAAGGTCAGTCAGTCCGAAAAATTGGGAAAACTTTGAAAGTGTCCCCAAGTGCAGTGGCCAAAATCATCAAGCGCTACAAAGAAACTGGCTCACATGAGGACCATCCCAGGAAAGGAAGACTAAGAGTCACCTCTGCTGCGGAGGATAAGTTCATCCGAGTCACCAGCCTCAGAAATCGCAGGTTTAACAGCAGCTCAGATTAAAAACCAGGTCAATGCCACACAGAGTTCTAGCAGCAGACACATCTCTACAACAACTGTTAAGAGGAGACTGTGTGCAGCAGGCCTTCATGGTAAAATAGCTGCTAGGAAACCACTGCTAAGGACAGGCAACAAGCAGAAGAGACTTGTTTGGGCTAAAGAACACAAGGAATGGACATTAGACCTGTGGAAATCTGTGCTTTGGTCTGAAATTTTAGTCCAAATTTGAGATCTTTGGTTCCAACCACCGTGTCTTTGTGCGACGCAGAAAGGTGAACGAATGGACTCTACATGCCTGGTTCCCACCGTGAAGCATGGAGGAGGAGGTGTGATGGTGTGGGGGTGCTTTGCTGGTGACACTGTTGGGGATTTATTCAAAATTGAAGGAATACTGAACCAGCATGGTTACCACAGCATCTTGCAGCGGCATGCTATTCCATCCGGTTTGCGTTTAGTTGGACCATCATTTATTTTTCAACAGGACAATGACCCCAAACACACCTCCAGACTGTGTAATGGCTATTTGACCAAGAAGGAGAGTGATGGGGTGCTACGCCAGATGACCTGACCTCCACAGTCACCAGACCTGAACCCAATCGAGATGGTTTGGGGTGAGCTGGACCACAGAGTGAAGGCAAAAGGGCCAACAAGTGCTAAGCATCTCTGGGAACTCCTTCAAGACTGTACACACGTCGAAAGACCATGTGAGTGATGGAGGGTGAATTGAAGTTCTTTGTGGGATAATGTTAAGTTCAGATCTTTTTCCCAGCTAGTGATGAAGAAAGGCTTAAGTATGGAAGTAGTCTGGACAAAAGCTCGTAGAAGATGTGAAACTTTACTCATTACAGGTGTTTTTGAGACTATCATTTTTTCAAAATCTGTAAAGTCTCGTTGCCAGGAGAATGCCCTGTTGAAGGTCGAACAGCAATTTTCATAGTGAGCTCTATGCAGGAAGGTCAAGCGAGAAGGCAGGATGATTTTCTCAATGGACGCTACTGTAGGTAACTGTTTATCTATACAGAGATCGCATAGTGGGTAGGGCAGAAGCTGGGTCTAAAAATCCTTCAGGGGGTGCTTTATTTCTCTCATCAAATCAGGCAGTAGTAGGCCCATCGGCAAGCATAAAGATGGTGTGGGTGCAATTCTGAGCTGCATAGTGTGCCAAACTTCACATACACCTCTCAGGAGTAGACTGAACTTCGGGTGGTGGAAGCGGCTTGGATCCGGTAGCCATAAACCTTTTAGGACATCTGATGTATGAGTCGCCATAACAATTTTAGAAAGGGTGGGAGATGGGCTGACTAATTCCAGCCAGAGCTGAAGCTGTATTGCCACATAGTAATTCCTCATATCAGGTAGACCTATTCCGCCCTCTGCTCTTGGGCGAGTAAGCGCAGAATGTGCCAATCTTGGTCTCTTTTGTTTCCAAACATAGCTGGAGAATGAAGCTCTCACTGTCTTAAAGAATGAAGCTAGTAATGAGATTGGGAGCATCTGTAATTTATACAAAATTTTAGGGATAATATAGGCTTGCAGCAAATTCCTCCTGCCGAACCAGGAAAGGAGTGGAATATCATATGTCTTGAGCAGCGTTTGAATCTCTTGAAGCAACGGTGTTTTACTCCCAAGTAGTTAATGGAATGTTTTGTCCAGGTGAAGGGGAGTGACTTTTTAAGGCTCTCTTTCAATGCCAGTGGGATATTGACAGGTAATATTTCAGACTTGCCGTCATTGACTTTATAATTTGAGACTTCTCCATATTTGGACATCAATTCTTGCAGTCGAAGTAGTCCTCTTTCAGGGTTGGAGACTAAAACAGGATATCATCCGCAAATGCCGCTGCGGTAAGTACTGTGTCCCCCATCTGAAGGCCCACCACTTCCGGGTCTTGTCTCACCATTTGCAGCAAGGGTTCAAGAGATAGTATGAAGAGAGAAGGTGAGAGTGGGCAACCCTGTCTAGTTCCATTGGAAATATTAAAAGCTGGTGATAGGGTGCCATTAATTTTTAATCTAGTGTGTCGATTCGAATATAGTGTCCATATGGCAGAAATGAAGGGATCAGGGAAACCAAATTTGCGGAGAGTTGCTATCAGAAAATCCCAGTCTACCTTATCAAATGCCTTTTCAGCGTCAACTCCCAGGAACGTCAATGTAGTACCGGAGGATTGTGCATAATCTATGGCCTGTAGGAGTTTGGCTGAATTGTCCTTGCCTTCTCTTGATTTAATAAAACCTGTCTGTTCTTCGTGAATGAGTGAAGGAAGAAGCTGTTGCATCCTTAAAGCCAGCAACTTCGCCCAAAACTTTGTGTCCAAATTTAACAGTGAGATCGGCCTGTAACTATCACATAGGGTAGGATCTTTCCCCTCCTTGGCTATCAGAGTAACAAAGGCCTCCTAAGCCTGCTTGGGTAAGGCGTCACCTTTCAGAAGAGCATTGAGTGATTGTTGCAAATGCAGCAACAGAATATGCAAGAACATCTTATAGTATTTTAACGGAAAGCCATCTGGGCCAAGGCTTTTGTCAGGGGGAAAGCTAAGGATAGTCTTTCTTAATTCATCATCAGAGATCAGGTTTAGAAGTGTGGTCGCTTGGTCAGTGGTAAGATGTGGCAGCTGTATGGAGGAGAGGAAACTTTTAATGAGACCTTCTCTTGCACCTGGCAGTACAGGAGGAGAACCATCCTTGAGATTGTAGAGAGCTGATTAAAATTCCTGAAAAGTCTCTGCTATTTTAGAGGTTACTGTGTGCACTACCCCGTCGGGAGTTTTAACACTAGTAATGTGAGTTCTAGTTCTTGCTTTCTTTATCAAGGATGACATCATTTTCCCTCCCTTGTTACCATGAGCATACAATTTATGACAGAAGTACAGCAAATGTTTCGCCGCTCTAGAATTCAACATATCCCTTAGCTCTTCACGCAAGTTTTGGAGGTGCTTCAAAGATCTAGCTATTAATGATCTTTTACAAAGGCGTTCCAGTTTAGTGATCTGGTTAAGAAGGTTGTCAACCTTGGCTTGATTTGACTTCTTCAACCTGGTGCAGAACCCAATAAGGATGCCTCGAATATAAGCCTTGTGAGCCTCCCAAACTACTGCTGGGTTAAGGTCAGGCGACGCATTAACTTTAAAATATTTCGTCAGGTGTTTAGTGACTTCCAGTCTCAACTCCTCCACATCCATAGCTGCTTCATTCATCCTCCAAGTATATTCAGGATGTGGCAAGGGGGCAAGAGAGACTAGTACTGATACTGGAGCATGGTCCGATATAGTGATCGAACCAATAAGTGACTTCGTTGCATGTTGTAGCAACGATCTTGACAGCAGAAGATAGTCCAATCTCTGAAAGGATTGTCTGGTGTTCGAAAAGAGGGTGAAGTCTTTCACAGATGGAGAGTGTAGTCGCCATATGTCTAGCAGTTGAAGGTCCTGCAATTTAGAGTGTAGTTTCCGGAGAGCTGTTTGTGAGATGTGAGTTTTCCCAGCGGATGTGTCTAATAAGGGATTCGGAGTCACGTTCACGTCTCCGCCTAAAATCACTGCTCCCTCAGCGAACAAACTGAGATCGTCTAGAGTCTTCAGTAGCCAGGGGATCTGATTCACCGTAGGGGCGTAAATGTTAGCTAATGTATATGTAGTCAAGGCAATTGTGCCTTTAATGAACAAGACACGCCCCTCCTCATCGCTATATTTCTGCAGGCACTTGAAAGGAATGGAATGGTGTATAGCTGTGGAGACTCCTCGTGAGGAGGAAGAGGTGCTCTCACCATGGAACCGCTGGGCGAAGTAATTTGTTGGTAATTTAGGAACTCGACCTTTCTTAAAATGTGTCTCCTGTAGGAAGAGGATCTTGAATTGCAACTTCTTAATGAGTAGTAGGAGACTATGTCTCTTCTGTGGAGCATTGAGGCCATGAATGTTGAAGGTTGTTATCAACACTGTAGCCATTCTCTATGTTCAGCATAGGAGATGGAGAAAACTTATCAGAAGAAGAAGAGCTAAGGAAGTAGAAAATTAGTAGGGAAAACCGGGGAAGGGTGAGAGGGTACAAATGCAGTTGAAATATAACAGCAACTGTTTTATCAATACTTAAAGTAAACACTCAAGGTATTTCAGAGAATAGTGTCAAGCAATTTGTGTTATGAGAGAGAAGGGCAAGCCTTGCCTGTAAGGATTGCTACATGAATATACAACTGTGTTTCGGTCAGGAGACTAGTGCGGAGGACAGTCACTTATTCTCTGCACTACCACTGGGGGTGTTATATGTACAACAAACAAACCTGATCTATGGGGATCTTAAATAAGAAAATTAGCTAAATACACTATCGAATGTTCTACAAAATTGAGAGGACGTTTGCAGGCGTAATAAGATAACTTCACGTCACTAATAGGTTTGAGCAATATATCTTTGAAATATTACACACATGCGAAAGAAGTATATTTGTTATGGAAGAGATGCTATAAAAATTAAAAGACATCTGCACTAGGGTGTGGAAGGGTGTAAGAAACCAGCAGGGCCATCAACAGACAACCATGGGGGGCAGGTTTCAGGGAACATCACTACCTTTTGTTCGGTAGTTGGGGCAGTTATGCAGAGAGCACCAAAAGTGCGGTCTCCGCCAAAGGCTTCAGTGACCATCAAACGGGGCATGTTAGGTGACTGCAGTGAACCTCAGAACTAACCTAGAGCCCCCTCGGAAAAAAGACGGTATGTAAAGATTTAGAATATATACCCCTGGTACTTAAGCCACCCGCCCCATCTACCACATTAGCTGAAAAAACAAGATAAGTCCAAAAGTGTTGTAAACTAACGATAGTCTATAGGACAACAAACCTCTGTAGTGTTCTCATGGCGAAGACAGTTCAGGCTTCTGCAGAGATCTTCTTGATTTCGGGGATTTTATCTTCTGCATGTGTCTCCAATGATTGCCTTTCAGTTTACAGGGCAGAGGCTCTAACTCTGGTGTTGGCATCCAGGATGGAATTTCCACTGGTGATATTTTTTTTAGCGCTTCCCAGACCCCACCCAGGTCGGCCAGGATGTGAACCTTCAGGCGGCGTCCATCTATCGTTATTGAAATTCCAAAAGGGAAGAGCCAGGCATATTGAATACGTCTCTCTCGGAGGATATCCAGAAGAGGTTTCATCATTCTCCTTTTGCAAAGAGTGGAAGGTGCTAGGTCTTGGTAGAATGATAGTGTAGCATCACCATGTTTAATATCTGCTCTTCCCTTAGTGGCCGCAAGAATGTCTATGGTATCAACTGTTGACAAGAGGCCACAAATTACATCTCTAGGCGGATCACCATTTTTTGGTTTTGGACGTAAAGCTCGATGTACTCTTTCCACTGAGACTTTTGTCACTCTCTCTGCACCAAGAAGGGTGGTGAAAAGGCCCATCATCACCGTACGAAGAGAATCAGGTGTACAAGTTTCAGGTAAGCCTTTAACTCTGATATTTCTTCTTCTGCTATGATTCTATTCATCTTCTAGGAGAGTGAGCGCTCTGTCAATGTGTTCTTTCTGTGTTGCCACCTGTGCAGCTAGAGCTACTGAGCACTGAGCTAATTCCGAGCACGCATTCTCTGTAGCCTCCACCCGTCTCCCTAAAGTGCATAGGTCCGCCTTTATATCTACCAGATCCGCCAGAACCGGCTGTATAGCCTGGGAGAGAGCTTTTTTGATGAAGCTTTTTGATATACCAGCCTGAGAGGAAGTGGTGCTCTCTTCTTCTACCTCTCTATCCAGATCTGCTTCCTCACATTGTCTTTTAGGGCGTGCCGTACTTGACGTCATCTTGGGTGCACCAGGTCTGAGGTAAGGGCTACTTTTACGCAGGAATTTGTGCATATCTGCTTGTTGACGAGTAGTCGTAGGTGTGTCAGGTGGGTCACCAGGTTTATCTCTTCCAATCTTAACCATAACTATACCATGTAGAACAAATAGAGTAACTTTCTAATTCCCCATGTGATGGAGCTGCAGGCTCAGCACTACATCACTCTTTGCGGTCAGGTTGTGCCCCAGAGAAGTTTGCCTTTTTGTTTAAAGTCTACATATAAATCTACGGCTCAATGAGGAGTAAAAGGAGTTGTGAAATCCTGAGCAATGGCACTAGGGAAAGTCTGCTTGCTGTACATCCAGGGGAAGATGAGGAGCCCCCCTGGTGGATGTGTAGGGTCAGGGAAGTGGAGCAAGTCCAGGAGCTTATAGACAATGAAGCTTACTATCTGGGCTCCGTGCAGAGTACAACTGAGCTATATCTACTGCAACTGGGCTCCTAAGATGGCCGCTCAGCGTTATAGGCCCGCAGTCAGACGTGCCCCCGCCGTACCACAAGAGTAAAGAACTGCCTGGGGACTTGCAGGATCTGGACCTCCAGCAATCAGTGTGAGGGAGGTGGGTGTTCGGTCCGCGGCAGCCCGGAGTATGGATACCCTGGTAATGACAAGGGCCTCGTCTCCAAGATGTCGGCCCCGTTCAGAAATTGAGATAGGCCGCAGCCTCCGAGAAGCGTAGGGGATCTCCTTCCAGTCGAAGCGGAGCAGGCCCAACTGAAGCCCAATGTGCTTCGGAGACTCTGCCCCCCGGACCAACAGCTCTGCCAGCGTGTGGCGGCTTCCCCACAGTCAGCTGCCAGCGATGAAGCGGGGAGATAAGCAGGCCGCAATGACAAGATGGCGGCCGGAGCTGGTAGCGGTGAAGGCCCCACAGCAAGCTCACCACAAGCCAGACCCTCTTGCAAGGTACACTGAGGCTGGGGGAAGACTTCTGAGGTCTCTGGGGTTTGCGATGATGGTGTACTCGTCCGATTAGTGTTCAATGCCAGCGGTATAGGCCAGAGCTCAGGAGATGTGCGCCCCCATTTCTGGTTTTTTTTCTGTCAAGATGGGGTGCTGAGTGTACATTAATGAAAAATAAAATTAACTTTTTTGCTTTTAGCAAATGGCTGCAATGAAACAAAGAGTGAAACATTTAAAGGGGTCTGAATACTTTCCGTACCCGCTGTAATGTGACAAGATCTCCATGGTGGGAATGGTTTCAGTTGTCAGAATGTAACAAGAGAATGGGGCGGTCATTGTTTTGTAGAACTGCGAACTTCAGATTGCTCTTGTTTTCAGAAGGTCTGAATGGCATTGAGATGCTGATGTGTTAAGAATTAAATAAAAAAGTTTGTTGAACAAAGTTTAGAGTCGATATCCCTGAACTATGAAAAACATAAAAATAAAAAGTGCTAGTTTTAAAAAAGGTGTTAGTTTCAAGCAAAATAAAAAAAAATGATTGGACATTCTGCTTAAAAAATATTTCAGCTTCATCTTCCTCTATAAAGTAACCGACATAATAAATAACTTTGTGCTAGTTGATGTCAGTCATGTGTAAGTAAGGTATATTGTAATCAGCTTTTTATTATATTTTGCTACTTATATAGGAACATCATATGCCACAGTGCTTTACTCAGATATTGTTAATGCGGTCCCATATAGGGCTCACAAGCTAAATTGCCTATCTGTATGTCTTGAAATTTGGGAGGAAACCCACACAAACACAGATATTGTTCTTGACTGGATTCAAACCTAGGACTCCAGCCCTACAAGGCAGTAGAGATAACCACTGAGCCACCATGCTGCCCGGCAATGCCTCCTCCTATACCTTACTATTGAGCTATCTCTAACTCTTCAGAAACATTGTCTTCCCTAACAAATGTTGATTATTAGGCATGCCTTGTGAGAGTTTTAGTCTCACTGTGTAATTATATAACACACAGCAGACCTGCAAAGATCAATGTATTAAAATATTGCATACCAGTGTTTTATAACTACAGTGTCAGAAGGCATTAGGGGAAAAGGAGCTGGAAGCTCATGCACCCTCTATTGGATGTAACAAATCCTCAATTTGCTTTTGACCCACTGAGTCTTGAGAAAGCAAGAGGGATTTTAGCCAAGCCAATATTACTCATCTGCATACAGCGCCGTTTCGGGATTTTTGTCCCTCTTCAGTGCAGAGCAGAGTGAATTGGCTGGCTTTGTGGGAGGCAATGAGTGGCTCAGGGAAGGGAATCTCTCTCCTTATAACTACAGTGATCAGTCTTTTCATAGTAAAATCTTACTTATAATGTCCTAACACCCTTCTGCTGTATCTATGAGTCAGGGGAAGTGGAGACTATAATTGTAGGAGGAAACAATGACTAAAGTGTTTTGGCAAAGCGAACATGAGGGGCTTACCCAGAACACTAAACACCAAACCCCCTGCTAGTCTTTTAGAAGTAGGCATGGGAAACAAGACGCAGTGGGGAAATTTGTCAATGCATCTATGCTAGTTTTCTGGCATAGATGAGTGATAATGTGCTGCATATTTGGTGCCAGGCCTTTTCTTGCATCAAAAATGCAAAACATCTCTTGTCTTTTGCCTCTTTCACCACTTTCCGCGAATGTGGGCAGAGTGAGGCAGAGACTGGAGTGTGCCAGGGCATGGGCACCTCGATCTGACATCATGAGTTAAACAGGAATTCTTTTTTTTTTTTTAAATTCAAAGTTTTTTATTGGTTTTCACATTAACAATAGAAATAACACATTCTAACTAATACATTCAACTACAGGCAATGCTTATTCTCTGTCACAGTGTTTCAAATTAAACATTTCTTACAGGTGATTTTGCATGTAACATAGGGGTGCTTGTTCTTACTTTCCCAGCTTATTCCTGGGTGGAGCTGCGTAGGATTTTCGATTCCTGTTGCTGCTCTTAAATCTTGAGTAGGTAAACTTGGTAAAGCTTGGGATCTGGGATGGGGTTAGTAGGACCTTGTTAGTAGAGGAATGATTTGAGGTTCCTGATGGAGGGGTGTGATATGTGGGGGGGGGGGGGGGTACGGGGAAAGGCGAACGTAGAAGAAGTGTTTGCGGAGAGGTGTAGAAAGTGCTGAGGTGTTTAGAGAGGGAAGAGGGAGGGGGGGGGTGGGGTGAGGGTACCAGAGTGAACTCAGTCGTGGCATTTTCAGGTGTGTCCGAGTGTTGTTTCTGTGACAGCTGAGTGTCCTATATTTTTTGAGCTTTGATGTAATGTATCCACGGGGCCCATATTTTTAAGAAGCGATCATGAGTCCTGTTCTTCCAGCTCATGAGTTCCTCGAACCGCACAATTTCCTGGACCCTAGACTTCCACAGTGTGATAGGTGGCCTGGTGGTCTGGAGCCAAAATTGAGGGATTAATGATTTTGCTACTGAGATAAGATGTGTGGCTAAACGATCTCTGTTGGGCTTGTAGTTTTCCGTTGGGAGAGCTAGAAATATATTTGTCGGCGTGAGGGTTATTGCGGACTTCAGAACTCTTCTCATACAATCCTGTATTTCTGACCAATAAGGTTTAATGATAGGACAGGTCCACCATAGATGTAGGTACGTTCCTGTGTGGGCGGAGCAACGCCAGCATGTGTCTTCTGTGGAGAGATGTTTATTAAAGAGCCATTCTGGTGTTCTGTACCACCTTGAGAGGAGCTTGTAGTGATTTTCCTTCATCCGTATACAGGCTGAGAAACCATGAGACGAGCGTAAGACCGTTTTGACTTCACTATCATCCAAAGTGATTTTGAGTTCCTTTTCCCAGCTAATGAGGAAGGCCGGTTTATACAGTGTTGCTGGAGCTATATAGTTGTGTAGCAGGTTAGACGTTCTCCGCAGCAGTTTGGTGTTTGAGAGCAATAGCTTTTCAAAGGGCGTTAGTTCCTTCCTTATCCGAAAGGTTGCATTAAAGCGGCTAAAGTAGTGCTTTAGGTGTTCCTTATGGAGGAAGGTCAAACTGAGGTCCGGGAGCATGATGGTGCAGTCTTCCCATGGCCTCAACAAGCCACCATCGGAGATGTCTTTCAGAGAAAGTTGATTTAGAGCATTCCAGACCGATATGTATGGCTCTGAGGTGTCTTGTAGTAAGTGCGGTATTAGGCCCACTGTTAGGAGAGGCGAAGGTGACGGGGCCAGTCTAGGACCTAGCTCACTCCAGATCTTCATTGCTCCCCATGTCAAGGGGCAGTTTGTTCGGGTTGTTCTCTGTGTCACAGAAGGTAGCCATAGATCCAAGAGTGCTGATCCATTCAAGTCGACTTCTCTAAGGGTTTTGACAAAGACGTCCACCATCCCAGCTGAATTGCTTGATAATACTGCCGGATGTCAGGCAGGCCTACCCCTACTGCAGACTTGTGTTTGATAAGTAGTGACCAAGCGATTCTAGGGGCACGCTTCCTCCATATAAATTTTGTGAAGATGCTACGAAGAGATGCGAAGAACGTCTTGGGGATGTAAATCGGCAACATAGTCATTTTGTAGAGCACCTTGGGGATCAGATAGGTTTGAATCAGATTTTTCCTGCCAAACCATGAGAGCAGTAACTTTTCATAGGCGGTAAGATTTCGCTTCAATTCTTCTAAAAGAGGTACGAAGTTGCTGGCGTATAAATCATTTAAGTTAGGAATAAGCTTGATCCCCAGGTACTTTATCGACCCCTTTGTCCATTGAAACGGAGTGTTCTTTTGTAGATTATTTACTCTTGCGTTCGATAGGATTATGTTTAGCACCTCCGACTTAGAAAGATTCGCCTTGTATCTAGAGACTTTGCCAAAGTAGGAGTTCCGTGATCGCCGGTAGTCCTTCTTCTGGAATGGAGATGATGAATAGTACATCGTCTGTGAACGCTGTGGCCTGCAGGGTAAACTCTCCCACTGTAGCCCCTCTGACGCTGGGTTCCTGCCTGACTCTCTGCAACAGCATTTCCAACACCAAAATGAATAGCGTGGGAGACAGCGGGCATCCCCGTCTTGTGCCGTTGGAGATGTAAAAAGTGTCGGACAGAGTTCCATTGATTTTTAGCTTGGCATACGGCTTTGCGTAGAGGGTGAAAATTGCTGTGACAAATGGTGCCGGGAATCCAAATTTTTGTAGAGTGGCCCGTAAGGAGTCCCAATCGACTCTGTCAAATGCTTTCTCTGCATCCACTCCCAGTAGGATTAAGGGTTGATTTGTAGTTTGTGCTTTCTGTATCAAGGGGAGTAGTCTAGCTGTGTTGTCTCTTCCCTCTCTTCCATTTACAAAACCGGATTGTTCTATGTGTACTAAGGTTGGGATCAGGGATTTCATGCAGAGTGCTAGGATTTTTGCCCAAAGTTTTAAATCAAAGTTCAGTAGCGAGATGGGTCTGTAGCTTCCGTACTCACATGGATCTTTACCTTCTTTGGGTATTAGCGCTATGTGTGCTTCTAGCGCCTGTGTTGGTAGCTCTTTCCCCTGTAACAAGGCGTTGCACATCAGTGTGAGCTGCGGGGCCAGGATTTGTTGGAACTTTCTGTAGTAAGCTAGCGTATAGCCATCTGGTCCCGGGCTCTTCCCCATGGGGAAACTATGGAGAGCTTTGGTCACTTCTGATAAGGTAATGGGATCTACAAGCGCCGATGTTTGTTCTGAGGAGACCTTAGGGAAAGAGAGGTGTGCTAGGAAGTCCTCTATGAGGGTGTTTCTTTCTGTATTTGTCGGGGTTGGGGTCTCGTTTCTTAAATTGTAGAGTTTGGTGTAAAAGGTTACGAATTCTGTTGAGATTTCTTTCGTAGTCGTCTTTAATTGGCCAGAGTCATTTCTTATCGAGGAGATGAAGGATTGGGCCTTAGCTTTCCGGATCAGAGACGTCATGAGACGACTTCCTTTTTTGCCATGGGCATATAAGAGCTTCTTAAAGTGTAAGTGTAGCTTTGCCGACCTGGCATTCAGAAGGTCCAATAGTGATTCTCTCAGGGCGGTCAGCTCTCCTTGAGCGCTAAGTGCACTTGTTCTTTTGTGTATCTTCTCCAGTTCTGCAATGCGTGCCATGGTGAGGTCCAGTTTCCTTTGTTTGTCTTTCTTTGTCTTGGATGCCATGGATATAAGGATGCCTCTCATGTACGCCTTGTGTGATTCCTAGATTATCGTTGGGCACATGTCTTGGGTGGAGTTTATGGAGAAGTACTCAGCAAGGTGTTTGGATAGGGAGTCTACATTTTCAACTGCATCTAAGAGTGACTCGTTCATCCACCAGGTCCATTGTGCTTGGGGTAGCTGTTGCATCACTATGGATACTAAAACAGGTGCATGGTCCGAGACTGTGATGGCTTCAATACTTGAGTTGCTAGAGAGCGGCAGCAGTTCTTGCGAGATGAATATGTAGTCTATTCTGTGGTGGGAGTGGCCAGGATGCGAATGAAAGGTATAATCTTTTGTGGTTGGGTGGTGGGCTCTCCATACATCGATGATCTTTAAGTCTTGCAAAGAGCTCATAATTTTGCTTATCATTCTTTGCGAGATAGGATTGGTCGGAGCAGTGGAGTCTATTGAGTGGTTAAGAGCGATATTGAGGTCACCCCCTAGGATCAGGTGCCCTTCTGTAAATAGCTGTAGAGTCTGAAGAGCGTTTATGAGCCATGTGACCTGTCTTTTGTTCGGAGCGTATAGATTTGCTAGCGTGTATTTCACTGAGGCTATAGTACCTTTCACAAAGAGTATTCTGCCTTCTGCATCTGCATACCGTTGTTGCTCTATAAATGGGATTTTGTTATGAATAAGGATGGAGACTCCTTTTGAGGCCGAATCTGGATTGGTACAGTGGAACCACTGGGAAAAGTCTCTGGTTGGTAGTTTAGGGATCTTGTCTTCTTTGAAATGCGTCTCTTGCAAAAAGGCCACTCCCGTTTTCATTTTCCGTAGAAGAAGCAAGATGTGGTGTCGTTTGTTGAGTGAGTTGAACCCCTTTACATTGAAGGTGGTACATGTGAGAACAGCCGCTTTGGGTATCAGCTGTGTTCCAGTGCCCTTGCCAACAGGAGCCATGGATTCTAGTCACCTCTGGACCCTCGGAAATGGAAAAGAGGGGATTGGACGAGAGAGAGTAGTAAAGCTGAGAAGGGAAAAGAGAAGGACGTGTGGGTTGGGACGTTAGAGGGAGGCTGGGGGGGGAGGGTGGTGTTAGTGGTTGTGGTTAGTTGTTGTGGTTAGTAGTTTGTGTTTAGTAATTTGTGGTTAGTGGTCAGTTGTTAGTAGTTAGTTGTTGTTAGTGGTTGATTAGTGGTTAGTACACTGTAGAAATAGTCTCGAGGACTTAATAAACTCAGCGGAGAGTCTGTATGCCGCTGAGTATGGTGCTGGTATAACTGCACTCCCGTGCACAACTTGTCGGGGAATTTGGCAGTTATGTGGGGAAGGAGATATTCCTGATCTGTCTGAGACCCACCGCCTCCTATGGAATACCAGCCTTCTGCCCCAGATGGTCAGTTAGTGCCTATAAATGCTTAGTGAGTTAGATCGCCCAGCTCCCGAGGGCCGTTTTTGTAATATGAGAGCTTAGATCAGACACAACAGCATAATTCTAGTTCAACAGTGTATTCATTTCTAGTTTTGTGTATCTATATCCTAATGATATGGAAAATTCCATGATATTAAGCTCTATATCTCTATTTCCATCACCCGTTGGTCCCCATGGATTGAGGCGGGGATGTATGTGTGCGTAAGTTAACACATCCCAGCCTGTTGGGTAGGCTAATTTGTGTCTGAATGAGGGGTGAACTACTATGTCTATTTCAGTGCATATAATAACATATACTCATCTCTAAAACTATTATAACTGTGCACGTCTAAGAGACACTTTCCTGAATACCATAAAAAGAGTAAACATATTCAATTCAACAGTATCTCGTCCCTTAAGTAGTGATAGTGACCCAAGGTCAGTTCGGAGACCAGTGTTAAGCTAAAAAGATTATGCTATGAATATTCAATACTTATGCAGAAATAATCTTTCTATCAAGAGATACATGTCTCCAGCTACTTCACTCACGGACTCCTCTCGCAAGCTCCATTCAGGAAAGTCCAATGTCTATTGGCACAGTGATCCAGCCAGAGGTACAGTTGTTCCCGAGCGGATGGTCTAATGGTTCTGCGGCATCTTCTTCCCTCTTGGTGATTTGGGTTTCCCCGGGGTATGCGGAGGGTTCGCCTCCTGGGTCGTCGGCGGTAAGGCAGGCAGGGGTTCCACAGGGATCAGCATCCAGGAGGGGACGTGAATTGGTGTGATTCCCAACACCGGCCAGGCTGATTCCAGATCCGCTGGTGAGTAGACATTAATCCTCCGGCCATTCTTGAGGATTGAGAGGCCGAACGGGTAGAGCCAAGCATATGTTAGACCTTTTTCCTTTAGTTTATCCAGCAATGGCCGCATCGTGCGACGTTTCTGTAGCGTCGATGGAGCTAGGTCTTGATATATTTGGACTGAGGTCTCTTCATAGGTGAGATCTGAGTGGTCTTTTGCCGCACGTAAAAGCTCGGCGGTGTGTGCTGAGGATAACAGAGCGCATATGATGTCCCTTGGAGGCTCAGTCTCTGAGGGTTTAGGCCTTACTGCTCTGTGTACCCTTTCAATATGCATGGTTTTCGCGCGTTCTCCCCCTACAAGGGAAGCAAAGATGGCCATAGTGATATTCCTAAGTGCGTCAGCAGTGTATTTCTCCAGAAGGCCCCTGATTCTTACATTACGCCTTCTATTCCTATTCTCCAGGTCTTCTAGGAGTAGATGGGCTTTATTAAGATGGTCAGTGTGAGTTTCTAACCTGTCGGCCATTGCGTGTGAGATATGCAAGGCCTCTGCTTGGTTTTGCTCCAAAACAGTCACCCTTCTTCCTGTGGTACTAATATCGGCACGGAGGTCCACTAACTCCGCTAAAACCAGGGCCACAGCTTGCGACAGAGCTTTCCTAAGGAATCCCTTTGTGATGACTGATGCGCTTCTGTCTGCCTGCCCGCCGTCACCATCCGAGTCCGCGGCCGCCTCTCCCGCGCTGCTGCAGTCATCCAGTGCCATCTTGGGTTGTTTAACAGGGGAAAGAGACGTCTTTTTCCTCAGGAATTTCTGCATGTCCGCCTGCAAGTGCGCGCTTTTAACCGTCTCTGGAGGTTCAGAGGATCTATCTCTACCAATTTTGACCATTTTGGGGTGTTTGGCTGCTAATGAATGCTACTGTGGGCTCACTGATGACAGAGCTCCCAAATCAAGCTGCCATCTCTCTCCGCGGTCAGGCTCCGCCCCTCGAGTTAAACAGGAATTTTATGCCAATTTGTGACTGGTATAGACTTCCATTCTGGTGCATGGGCGTTTCACCTGATTTATTAAGAATCCAGATCCTCTTGATAATTCATGATCACCTTATTAATAATAATACTAATAATATTAATATTTATTTATATAGCTCCAACATATTCCGCAGCACTGTACAATTTGTAGGGTTCAAGTACAGACAAAACAGATACATTACACCTTGCATCTTTTGGGACCTTTATTAAGACTGGTGTATGAAATGTCAGTCTTAATGAATCTGCCCGAGAGTTCCTGAAAGTGAAAGAACATGATACAGTTGGAAGTAGTGTCTGCAATTTCTAGAGAGTTCATGAAAAGCAGACAAATATATATAGAATGTGCCAATGGGAAAGCATCTGACAAATGTATAATATGGGTAACATTGTGATCAATAATACTTCTATACACAAACATTCAGCCTAGGATGATAGGTATACATTAACATATTTTGCATGTGCTATGAAAGATGCGAAATCTACTGTATGTTTATTTAATCTGCAATACTGATATATTGTGGCTTCTCACCCCCAAGTGACACTGCTGCCCATACATTACCTTCAATGTACAGACAACTGAAACATCATAAAAAGTTTTAAATCCCAGAGTAATGAGTAGAAGAGGTTAAAAACTAATTGGTCTTTTACGTCTTTCATGGAACACAATTAACTGACATGCAGCATATGGCTATAAATTTCCTACACTGTCTTGGAGGATTATATTGAAGACTTGCACATTACCCATTACCCTTTGGAAATTAAAATTCCACATGATCTTGTTGAATAATAACAGGCGTCGAGCTGCTAATTTGAACATTATGCTCTTTTTATGATACAAAGGGGTTTCTGCAAGGCAGGTATTATGATTACATAATGTTTTTCGTGGATCATTAAAGAGGAGCGAATGGCCACTTAGGGAGGGAATCCATTTCATTGTGCTGAGCATAGCATTATCTGAGGCTGCATACATTTCTTTATTATCATTATACCTTTATGTATTTTTGCAGTTAAATGTGTTTAAGGATTATTATTAGGATTATTATTAGATTACTTATTAGGATAAGGTCATAGCAAATATTAAAATAGATTGGGAAGATCAGTTGTCCTCAATGCACATCTAAGCACAAAGGTAAAAAAATGAAACTACACATGAATGAATGTACGTATACACCAAAACAGACATTAATAGTTATCTAATGGTGAAGAGGACCTGTCAAAGTTTCTGACATGTCTGTATAGTAATTACTTGCGTTACCCACAAAATAACACTGCAGAGTCATCCTTTGTTGCTACATTCACCTTATTTTCCCCAGTTTTTGCTTCCTGTTGGAGGCAGAGCTGAGAGTGCAATATTTATGGGAGGTCTGAGGTAGTCTCAAAGACACCTCCTGTCTCAGTATAGTAATTGCTGCTACTCTCTTGCCCCTCCTGCAGCTCTGTATACTCACAAACTGGTGGGCTAAACCACCTGTAACATAAACATTGCAATGTCCAGATATGTGTGTCACCAGATAACCAGTTTTTCAGAACAACTTGATTTGGCGATATTGTGTCATGAAACAACATCCTATATGTAAGTGCCTTTGTGTGGCCACCCAGTGGATGTATCATGAATTGCAGCCTATGAAGGTTTTTGCTAGCATGACACAATATTTTTTTAAATAGAGATTCATGAGAAAGTCATTAAAGGTATTCTACCACCACCCCAAAGCATGTTCAGCTACTACCACTGTGTTACAGAGCACATGAGAAACAACATACCTTTGTTGTGTATGTCACTTTTGTAGATTTGGAGAAAAATAGCATTGAAGTCTTATGCAATTGTTGCACTGGAGTGGACTTTCACCTCCCGGAGCACTGCTCTTGCTGCTCAAGTGGGATCGGTGATGTTGTAGCAGTCGGAGGATCAACTCTCACTGCATGAGGCAGGGGATGGTAGGGGAGTGAGTGACAAGAGCACTGCTTCTGGAAACTGAAGACCCAGTCCTAGTGCACCCATTCCTAGTGCACCAATTCACTTATTTGCATAAGACTTCAAAGTGTTTTCTATCTATCTACAAAGGTAAAAAACATAACAAAGGTATGATGTTTATCACTGTAATGTGCTCTGTAATAAGGTGACAGCATTTGAATATGTTTGGTGAGGTGATAGACTCCCTTTAATCCTTATGTACATATACTGATATATACAGTATACTACTGATGTATGCAAAGTCTGTAGAAGAGTTGGGTATGCTTTAAGCACATACAGTGCTGGCCAAAAGTACCCCTGCAATTCTGTCAGATAATACTCAAGTTCTTCCAGAAAATGATTGCAATCACAAATGCTTTGGTAATAATATCTTCATTTATTTTGCTTGCAATGAAAAAACACAAAAGAGAATGAAAAAAAAGTCAAATCATTGATCATTTTACACAAAACTCCAAAAATGGGCCGGACAAAAGTATTGGCACCCTCAGCCTAATACTTGGTAGCGCAACCTTTAGACAAAATAACTGCGAACAGCCACTTCCGGTAACCATCAATGAGTTTCTTACAATGCTCTGCTGGAATTTTAGACCATTCTTCTTTGCCAAATTTCTCCAGGTCCCTGAGATTTGAAGGGTGCCTTCTCCAAACTGCCATTTTGAGATCTCTCCACGGGTGTTCTATGGGATTCAGGTCTGGACTCATTGCTGGCCACTTTAGAAGTCTCCAGTGCTTTCTCTCAAACCATTTTCTAGTGCTTTTTGAAGTGTGTTTTGGGTCATTGTCCTGCTGGAAGACCCATGACCTCTGAGGGAGACCCAGCTTTCTCACACTGGGCCCTACATTATGCTGCAAAATTTGTTGGTAGTCTTCAGACTTCATAATGCCATATACACGGTCAAGCAGTCCAGTGCCAGAGACAGCAAAGCAACCCCAAAACATCAGGGAACCTCCGCCATGTTTGACTGTAGGGACCGTGTTCTTTTCTTTGAAGGCCTCTTTTTTTTTTCCTGTAAACTCTATGTTGATGCCTTTTCCCAAAAAGCTCTACTTTTGTCTCATCTGACCAGAGAACATTCTTCCAAAAAGTTTTTGGCTTTCTCAGGTAAGTTTTGGCAAACTCCAGGCTGGCTTTTTTATGTCTCTGGGTCAGAAGTGGGGTCTTCCTGGGTACCCTACCATAGAGTCCCTTTTCATTCAGACGCCGAAGGATAGTACGGGTTGACACTGTTGTACCCTCGGACTGCAGGGCAGCTAGAACTTGTTTGGATGTTAGTCGAGGTTCTTTAGCCACCATCCGCACAATCTTTCGTTGAAATCTCTCGTCAATTTTTCTTTTCCGTCCACATCTAGGGAAGTTAGCCACAGTGCCATGGGCTTTAAACTTCTTGATGACACTGCGCACGGTAGACACAGGAACATTCAGGTCTTTGGAGATGAACTTGTAGCCTTGAGATTGCTCATGCTTCCTCACAATTTTGCTTCTCAAGTCCTCAGACAGTTCTTTGGTCTTCTTTCTTTTCTCCATGCTCAATGTGGTACACACAAGGACACAGGACAGAGGTTGAGTCAACTTTAATCCATTTCAACTGGCTGCAAGTGTGATTTAGTTATTGCCACCACCTGTTATGTGCCACAGGTAAGTAACAGGTGCTGTTAATTACACAAATTAGAGAAGCATTACCTGATTTTTCAAAGGGTGCCAATACTTTTGTCCACCCCCTTTTTTATGTTTGGTGTGGAATTATATCCAATTTGGCTTTTTGACAATTTTTTTGTGGTTTTCCATTGACGACAAATTAAATGAAGATATTATTACCAAAGCATTTGTGATTGCAATCATTTTCTGGAAGAAATTGAGTATTATCTGACAGAATTGCAGGGGTGCCAATACTTTTGGCCAGCACTGTAAGGGTATTGGAACTAGGAGTTCCTCACATCCTTATTATCTCCCTCTCATTTTGTACTGAGAGATGATCAAGTGATCATCTTACTGATCAAGATGATCAGCTTACTGTTTTAGTCATAGACATATATACCATTGTATAAGCAAAAACAGTGAAGGGGATTTAGTGCTCAGGCCCTTTTATCTTAAACAGTTGGATCGCACCCGATTATAATATAATAATATATTCTTGCTGAACTTATACATCAACTTTAAGTGAATTATTAAACATCTTAATGACCTTGGTCAAAAAGATTCCCTTATCTCAAGATGTCTCATATTTTCTCAGCAAACCTTAAAGAGGTTAATTGGTTTGGTAAACCTATTTTTTAATGTCCTACTAGGAAACTGTATGGTAATTCAAGTGTCTATTTTTCACGATCCTTATTAATTAGTTAAAACTAGAGATGGGTGATCCTCTCAAGATTTGTTTTGTGTTCGGCAACTCGAGTCCCCGGTTTGTTTCGAGGCAAACAAGTATGAATTGTTATGAACCATACTTTATATTGGCTTAAAACATAGTGTAGAATACTCTTAGAGCTCCTAAGATCCTATCTATCCTATTTCTAGCTCTCTAAGGCAAACACAGATGAAGTTATATCAAAGTGAAAAGTGACATTATTATACTTTGGGGTCTTTTCAGACCTCAGTGCATAATAGGTGGAGGCCCAGGGGAAGTGTAAAAATAAAAAAAAAACATTCATACTCACCTTCCCTTACCTTTTTGTGCCTCTTTTTGGCGCCTAAAGCTCTCCTGATGTCCTCGGCCCTGGGGTCACGGCTAAGGCCTGTGATTGGGCCACCAGTCATCACATAGGCATGCTCAGTGTCATCAGTGTCATGATGTCATGACACTCGGCGTACCCAGGTTACCACTGAGGCTGGTGACATCACAGAAGAGCACCGGACACCGCAAGGAGGTCCAAAAGAGGTAAGGGAAGGTGAGCATGAATGTTTTTTTATTTTTTCACCTCACCTGGGCCTCCACCTATTATACTCTGGGGTCTCTAAAATATAATGCGGCGGCCATTTTAGTTAGTCCGAGACAAATCCCCATTTGTTCGGCTTAGTAAAAAATTCTATTTGGAATATTCGGGTTGAATCTGGTACAAACCGATTTGCCCATCTCTAGTTAAAACCTAATAGTAGCATCTCTAACTGTGGAAGACACACCTCAAATTTCGTTACAGGCGTATACCTTTAATACATTTCGTGCAATTCATTCGAGCAATCTTTTGTAATTGACTTACAATGAAATGCCAGCCTTATTAAATCTGCCCTTAAACTGTTGACAAGCATGGTACAAAGATTGCCCAAATAAGGGAAAATAGGGGCATTCATCCTGTTTCCAAGTAAGAGAAAGTCACTCTCTAGATGAAGCTGATAGCATCCGTGAAATTCAAGCCACGTTATACAAGAAAATGAACGCACAGATGCTGGATGATTTGTTTACCAATTAGCATGCATACCGATGAATGAGCATACACACTACAAGATGGGACACATTTATTAATAGTTGCTGCACCTGTTATTTTATTTATCTATATACATTTTATAATATATTTTAAAGCTAAACTACTCCCTGATGATTTCTTCGAGCATATTTGATGCCTTCCATCCCGGCTTGTACATCTGTCTGCTGAAAATCTTCTAGACTAAACTGTTTTAGAAAATGAGGACATACAAAGACTAGGATCTATATAATCTATAAAAGCAAACTCTGTAAGCTATTTGCAGAAAGCGAAGCTGTTAAAGGTCTTTGGATAACAGGTTTAATTTCAAAAGTTAATGTTGAAAAAGAAAATAACAGAAATCGAGACACCTTTTCACTTACAGAACAGAGATCAGAAACTAAATTGATATGTTATTTTATAAGGTTAACTTTCAACCGTATTAAAATCTAATAAGAAAGAAATCGCCTAATAGTTTTACTTTTTAAATCACATCTTTTTTAAATGACATCTACCATTTTCCATAAATTGAAAAACAGCAACAACACATACCCAAGGGTGAGAATACATGACAACTATTTCAAAACAGTCTGGACTTGGTCTTCACTTGGTCTTTGAGCAGAGTCCTTCAGGAGTAAAAGCTGGGAGCCCCTCTCTGGGCATTTCCATAGCTAGAGATAAGCCAGCTAGCAACATAATGTCAACAGTAGAGGAAACTTATAGGGAACTGGCACTTGTAGCATATACATAACATACTCAGGGATATCAATACATTGAATACAATAGACAAATTTCAGTTTGTTGGTTCTGCAATCTGTAATACCTATGTAATAACATTCCCTGAGGTGAGTGTAACGTCTCGTAGAAGTATCATGGTGGGCAGGCCAGGATGGACCCCATACTTTCTGAAACTTGGACTTAATTTCTAATGTAACATAACAGGGTATATATTAGGAAGTGTTTTTTATTGATGCTTCCAGTTAATTGGCCCACATTTTTTAAAAACTGGATAACCTCTTTAGCTCCTTCTCGACATCCGCCGTACTATTACGGCAGATGCTGGGTCTTTAAAGATGGCGTCCATTCTGCTGTAGAGCGGCCTCCATAGCTACCGGAATTCCACTGTAGAGTTCACTCTGATTGTGGGCATTGCAGGCCAGGACCCCCCCAAATAAAAAAAAAAATATACCTTTATCGTTGCAGGCCAGCTCCCCCGCATCGAGATTGCAGGAGCTGACCTGTTCCTCTGACAGCCAGGAGCCTACTGAAGGCTCCTAGGCTTGCATATTACTATTGAGGCTGGTCTATGAGTTTTAAAAAATATAAAAATCAAAAAAAAAAACCAAAAGTTCAAATCACCCCTAGAATTCATATAAAAGTAAAAAAAAAATACTGTGAAACACATGCACATTAGGCATCCCTGTGTCCAAAAATGCCGGATATCCAAACTCCAAAAAAAAAAAAAAAAGACGCCCTATGCATCCTCATTACAGGTGTCATAATATGGCAACCTTTAGAAAAAAAAGTTTTTTGCAAAGTTTTAGATTTTTGTTAAGGGATTAAAATATAAATAAAACTATATAAATTTGGTATCCCGGGAATTGTACTGAAACATAGAATACAGAATACAGGTGACATGTCATTTTGGCTGCAGAGTGAACACCGTAAAAACGAAGCCCGTAAGAAAGTCGCACAAATGCACATTTCTTCAATTCCACCCCGTTCGGAATTTTTTTCTTCAGATTCCCAGTACATTGTATAGAATAATAAATGTTACCATCATGAAAAACAATTTGTCCCAAAAACATTAAGCCCTTATTATGGCTCTGTGAATGGAAAAATAAAAAAAGTTCTGGGGTTTGGAAGGCGGGGAATAAAAAACAAAAATCAAAAAATTCTTCTGACGGGAAGGGGTTAACACCATTTTTATAAGGTTAAACAGCCCACCACTCACATAGATAGACAACATTAGGTGAAAACTTTTGCCTAAAACATGATCTAGCATCTTGAGCAAGTTGAATGACATATAGCGCTGGGGATGTGCTATAACTTTTAGCCCGATGTATCTAAACTCCTGAACTACCTAGAATTGAGTATTTGTTGATTGAGGGAGGAGTTTTGACCAGGGCCGTTTTAACACAGTGGTGGGCCCAGTGCAGATGTTTCATAAGTGGGCCCCCCCTCCATCACCACCTGCTACTATACCCATCTGAAAGCTGCCAACAACTTGGATTTTATATGGTGATATTCAATGGGTGACAATGTGTTATCTGACTGATGGAACTTTCCGCCTGTCAGAAATGTTTGATATGTTCATCTCTAGTAATAATCGTTATTGCTATTATTTTAGCATCTAACGGATATCGCTAGAGAGGCAGGAGGCGTATTTTACTCTACAAAGATCAGGTATGAACAGGACAGGGACAGGGTCAAATGTAATCTTTATTGATGACTTTGTGTATGTGTTGTGTATGTGTTTGGTGCAACTCTTTTGGCGCTGCAACCTAGACGATGGTAAATGTCTGTGTCACAGCGCCAATAACTTCCTAGTTATGTTATGTTCAGAGGGGTATTACATAAAATACCCCTGTGATTAGGCTATGCGCGCCGCAGCAAATTTATCTCCACCCACTTCTATGTTGACTCCGCCCATTCTCATGCATTTTTCTATGTGTCCCCACACAGTATAATCCTCCTACAGTCACCCTAACATTATATGCCCCCACATTATGATGTTCCCCTACAATTGCCCCACAGTATGAAGTCTCCTCTCCTGGTGCCCCAGTTTAAACTGGGGGAAATTAGAAGGGGACATTAAACTGGGGTAGCTAGAGGGGGACATTAAACCATGGGGGTAGCTGGAGGGGGACATTAAACTGGGGGCAACTAGAGGCAGACATGTCCCCCTCCAGCTATCCCCATGGTTTAATGTCCCCCTCCATCTACCCCCAGTTTAATGTCACCCTCTATCTACCCACCAGTTTAATATTCCTCTTCATCTCCCCCCAGTTTAATGTCCCCCTTCATCTGCACCAAGTTTGATGCCCCTCTCCATCTGCTCCAGTTTAATGTCACCCTCCATCTGCCCCCCTAGTTTAATGTTCCTCTTCATCCCCCACAGTTTAATGTCCCCCTTCATCTTCCCCCCTAGTTTAATGTCCCCCTCCATCTGCCCCCAGTTTAATGCCCTCCTCCATCTGCCCCAGTTTAATGTCCCCCTTCATCTGACCCCAGTTTAATGTCCCCCTCCAGCTGCCCCCAGTTTAATCTCCCCCTCCATCTGACCCCAGTTTAATGTCACCCTCCATCTACCCCCAGTTTAATATTCCTCTTCATCTTCCCCCAGTTTAATGTCCCCCTTCATCTACCCCCTAGTTTAATGTCCCCCCTCCTTCTGCCCCCAGTTTAATGCTCTCCTCCATCTGCCCCCAGTTTAATGCCCCCCTTCAGCTTCCCCAGTTTAATGTCTCCCTTCATCTGACCTCAGTTTAATGTCCCCCCTTCATCTGCCACTAGTTTAACCTAATAAAACACTAATACTCACCTCTTCTCGCTCTGCTGCTGCTCTGTGAGGTCTCTTTTCCTGGACGGTTCAGGGAGCTGCAAGCGCAATGTGAATGATGTCATCACATTGCACCCACAGCTACACAGACCGGAGTACACAAGGATGTGCTTCACACACAATGTTGAAGCAGGGGTTGTCCACGGATGACTCCTGCTTCATCACTGTATTTAACTCTCCGGACGCAGATGAGTTGATACCGGGACATACCTCCCGCCAACCTCGGAGCGGGACAGGACCTGGAATCCCAGACGGTTGGGGGTTATGCCCAAAGGGGGACCCAGTACCATAAGGCCCAGTGAAAGTGCACCATTGGCCCTATGGTTAATGTGGCCCTGGTTGGGACCACTGGGAGATGAACTGACTTGTGCCAATTTATCAGTAGGCCCAACCAGTGGCCAAATGCCTTAATAATGCTCATAGCTGGGTCTGGGGAGGTCTCTAAATTATCAAAAATAGGAAAGTTCCTATTTCCTGTTCCTGTTTCCTTAATGCCCCACACCTGAAACTTATAATCTCTGGGGGGACTCAGTAAACAGGTCGGTGGCTCTATAGCCAAAGAAAAGAGAATGGGTAGCAGGAGACAATCCTGCCGGGTGAATATCCCCAAGTTGAGAGACCTCCGTTTGCCTCAGGTCCCAAATATACAAGGTGTACATATGATACAAACTGTGGTCTAAATCCCATTTTTCCCAAGATCCTTCAAAGGTAGTTCTACCAAACATCCCTCTGCCACATAAAATATGACAAATTTCTAAATGGCACAAGGTACAGTGGTGAAAAAAAGTTTTTAGTCAGCCGCCAATTGTGCAAGTTCTCCCACTTAAAAAGATGAGAGAAGCCTGTAATTGTTATCATAGGTAGACCTCAACTATGAGAGACAAAATGAGAAAACAAATCCAGAAAATCACATTGTCTGATTTTTAAAGAATTTATTTGAAAATTATGGTGGAAAATAAGTATTTGGTCAATAACAAAAGTTCATCTCAATACTTTGTTATATATCCTTTGTTGGCAATGACAGAGGTCAAACGTTTTCTGTAAGTCTTCACAAGGTTGGCACACACTGTTGCTGGTATGTTGGCCCATTCCTCCATGCAGATCTCCTCTAGAGTAGTGATGTTTTGGGGCTGTCGCTGGGCAACACGGACTTTCAACTCCCTCCAAAGGTTTTCTATGGGGTTGAGATTTGGAGACTGGCTAGGCCACTCCAGGACCTTGAAATGCTTCTTACGAAGCCACTCCTTCATTGCCCTGGTGGTGTGCTTGGGATCATTGTCATGCTGAAAGACCCAGCCATGTTTCATCTTCAATGCCCTTGCTGATGGAAGGAGGTTTGCACTCAAAATCTCACGATACATGGCCCCATTCATTCTTTCATGTACATGGATCAGTTGTCCTGGTCCCTTTGCAGAGAAACAGCCCCAAAGCATGATGTTGCCACATGCTTCACAGTAGGTATGGTGTTCTTTGGATGCAACTCAGCATTCACTCTCCTCCAAACACGACGAGTTGTGTTTCTACTTTGGTTTCATCTGACCATATGACATTCTCCCAATACTCTTCTGGAACATCCAAATGCTCTCTAGAAAACTTAAGATGGGCCCGGATATGTACTGGCTTAAGCAGGGGGACACGTCTGGATCTGCAGGATCTGAGTCCCTGGCGGCGTAGTGTGTTACTGACGGTAGCCTTTGTTACATTAGTCCCAACTTTCTGCAGATCATTCACTAGGTCCCCCCGTGTGGTTCTGGGATTTTTGCTCACCATTCTTGTGATCATTTTGACCCCACGGGACCCCACGGGGTGAGATCTTGCGTGGAGCCCCTGATTGAGGGAGATTATCAGTGGTCTTGTATGTCTTCCATTTTCTAATTATTGCTCCCACAGTTGATTTCTTCACACCAAGCTGCTTGCCTATTGCAGATTCAGTCTTCCCAGCCTGGTGCAGGTCTAAAATTTTGTTTCTGGTGTCCTTCCACAGCTCTTTGGTCTTCACCATAGTGGAATTTGGAGTGTGACTGTTTGAGATTGTGGACAGGTGTCTTTTATACTGATAACAATGTCAAACAGGTGCCATTACTACAGGTAATGATTGGAGGACAGAGGAGCCTCTTAAAGAAGAAGTTACAGGTCTGTGAGAGCCAGAAATCTTGCTTGTTTGCCGGTGACCAAATACTTATTTTCCACCATAATTTGCAAATAAATTCTTAAAAAATCAGACAATGTGATTTTCTAGATATGTTTTCTCATTTTGTCTCTCATAGTTGAGGTCTACCTATGATATCAATTACAGGCCTCTCTCATCTTTTTAAGTGGGAGAACTTGCACAATTGGTGGCTGACTAAATACTTTTTTCCCCACTGTAAGTAAGGGCCCCATTACAGATTTTGCATTGGAGTCCAGGATCATCAAGCTATTCCTAGACCTAAGTTAGCTCTAAGGAAGTCCTGTTAGGTCTCCGTACAAAATGACACTGTAATAAGGCTGTGTCCATGAGCCCTAACTTTTTCTTCTGCACAATGTGGTGACAACCATTCTTTTCTCTGTGTCTGTTCTCTTTTTACTTACTATGTGTATTATATAAGTTTACCTGACCACTTTACAAGGCATGTCTCCTTGGCTTTACAGTATAGGGTCTACAGAGTCTATATAGTAAAGGGTTACTATACATAAGAGCTTTATCACATAGATCAGGGTTGTGTTCTTGGTAAACATGACTGGCAGTAAATCATTACTCTAATTAATAACGGAGGATTTGTTTTTTGTAAAAGTCATTCTAATTGTCCTCTTGCAGTTTCCTATCTCAAAGTCCATTGGTGCCATTGATTGCAAAACTCAATTCAGCAAGCTGGAAAAATTCATTAAAATGTTAATGTCTGAAGATTTTGGAGAAGACAAAAAGTTGATCACAAACAGCTTGAAAATGGAAATTTGTACCAAAGACATTTTCAAAGTGACACTAGATGGCCTGTGCATTCATTAGGTTAAGTAAAGGTTTCTTTTGTTGTTTTATCTGTTAATACTATTTTTTAATTAACAAAATATCGTAATGGCATAGTTTTTAATTCAGTAATTAAATTTATTCATTAATTAGTATTAATAAATGCATCAATTTAGCAAAGAAGAGATATCATTTGACATTTCTGAGTTGCAGTATAAAATCTGTAACAGGTTCCAATACATGCATATTATTTTGTATCTGGCATATGGGGCAATGGGTCCCTTTGGTACATATATTATTATTATTATTATTTTTTAAAAAAACAGTAGAATATATCCATTTTGTAATAAAGATGTTATAGAAAAGAAACTAAGAAACTAGCTTTGATGTTTTTGTACATTGCAAATGGTAGACAAATTTTACAGAAATATATTCACAAAGCCCATCCAAACAATAATATGCAGTCTATTGTGAATAATATACTTTTCCATGGCATTAAACATGTTTTCTGCTTTAAATATGATTTTTAAAAATGGAATTGCTTTTATACATTGTCACCTGGTCCGTTAGATATTACGGGGTAGTTGAAAAAGTCACGGCACATGAAACAAAAGTCACAGAAAACTCAGTATATGCACTAAAGCTCTTACAAAGAATGTTTGAAGACACTTGCTGTGATTTATAGGAAAGGGCAGGAACCTAAGGGACAGCTAAATATAGAAGTAACTCAACAGTTGAAAGGAACAGGTACTTTGCCGGCAGGCATAAGTGATGTCTTTTTGAAATGTCTTCAAGCTGTCACTTTGTGACATGTCTTTAGCTTGTCAGTCTGTCACAAGGTTCTATTACATTATAAAAAAAAAATCATTCTTAACTCAGAACACAGAATTGTTTGTGGATCAGAAATGCTGAGGTCATTCTGAACATCCTAGGACAATAAAGATGAGTTCAATGTTAAGAGTATTTACACATGTCCTCATAGTGCGTTATGAAACCTTCATGTCCTCAGTTTTTGTCTGAGACACTTCACAATAGCAATGTCTGTGAGCTGAAGATGCAGCACAGGTTTGAGACTTTTAGATTGTATTGCAGAAGGTGAAATAAAGAAATTGCAGTACTGTATAAAAACACAGTATAACATATCTAATACAAACAGATGGAGCCTGTATTGAGAATTGTGAAAAATAAAATCACTTTAAGTTGTACATACTTGTTATTCTTACATGTACTCAGTTGCCTTGCTTTTTCTAGATGAATTGTAAAGTAGTATTTCAGTCTTAGTGTACCCTGAGCGACGTGCTTGTGCCATTTATTGTAAAGCGTTGGCGTGATATAAAGAATATTCTGAAGTGTTGTCCATTATTTAGCACTAACATTAAAACTTTGGAGCAGTTTGACGTAAACATGCCTCAAGAAATCTACAGTAAAACTTATTGGCATATACATACAGACTTTTAACAGTGATACACTGTTACCTACAGGTGTCCCTCCCACATTGCGCTTTTCCACATTGTGGTTTTGACATATTGTGGGTCAGCAGGCTATGCACGAAAGCTACAACTGCATCATCCATTTTAACCAAATGACGCATATGTAACAATTTTATCTTTCACTTTCCAAACTACTGTACTGTAGTAGGAACACTTTGCTTGGGACCTGTGATTGCCTACAGCTAGTGTCGCATCTGCAATGAGACAAGATGAATATCTCACTTTAGGTGGTAGATTGCTGACTCACTGAGGGGGCAGCACTGAGTCCGAGATGGAATTGCTATTATTATACTCTGAGGTCTCTTCAGAGTGGAGGCCCAGGGGAGGTGATTAAACATAACAAACAGTGTTACTCACCTCTTCTGGGCTTCGTTACAGGTCTAGAAAATTTTTGGGAGTCTTTTGGCCTCTATAATAACTTCAGAGTCCACTGATGCCTGTGATAATGATGCCAGCATAACCTTCATGACCACTGGAGCCGGCCCAATAACAGGCCTCAGAGGTCACTGACATTATTCAGGAGACACAAAGACAGGAGAGGTGAGTAACACTTTTTTATGTTTGCTCCCCTGGGCCTCCACTCATTATACTCTGGGGCCTGAAGAGACACCAGAGTATAATAGCAGTTCATGAGTGGCGTACCCCAAAAAACTTCACCACTCCCTCTCCAATCAGCAGCCTCACTGGTCACATGGGCACCAAGGTTCAGCACATGACTGCCCAGACACATTGCGCTTTTCCACATTGTGGTTTTGACATAATGTGGGTCACCAGACTATGCACGAAAGCTACAACTGCATTATCCATTTTGACCAAATGAAGCATATGTAATGTTTTTTTTTTTACTGTATAGTACAGGACAGGAACTGTGTTTCTACACAATAGTTTTGGAATGCTTAGCACACTTACGTCAGTCTCTCATATGACTTCACCTGGTGATCGATGTTACAGTGATCTTTTGTGTGAGTACAGTTACAGTACTATGGGCAATTATGGGTCCTGAGCACAATGTTTCTACTGGTTTGGATAGAGAAAGAAAGAAAGAAGGAAGGAAGAGGAAGAAAGAAACAGAAGAAAATGAGGAATTTGCAGGAATAGGTAGAATTTTAAGGTACGCTTTGTTCAGGCAAAGAGACTGATGCACTTGGTTGCCATTATGGCATTAATGAGCCAATAGTAAAGCATATCAAGAAGTATAGGAAAATATATTGTTGTATGTATACAGAGAATCTACAGTGGTGATGTCATCAAGACCACGGACAGCCATACACTGTATGCTGCTGAGCACAGTGATTAGCTGTAGCGGTCCAGATAACTTGACGTCAATGCTCCAGATGCTCCATATACATCCCTCTCGTATACATCCCTCTCCTGCTACATGCATTAATGTATGATTCTGGACAACCTTTAAGAGGGCATAAAGGAGGTATTAACTGATGGGGCACACAAGGCATTAATTTAAAGATACATACAGTGTTATTATTCATTTACAGGGGATTTTCGTACTATATATTTTACAATTGGGGGTAGCAGCAGGATGGGGGAATCTGTGTAGGCGAGGACAATGTGGGTTGGGTTCCTGGAAATGTTAGGAGCTAAAGATGTCTGTGCTGCAAACTTTACAGAGACTAGTCACAGCTTGAAGAAGTGGTCATGGCAGTCCAGATGGAAGAGACAAGACATGGAAACAATTACAGTCATAGATGTCACCTGTAAGTCACAAAATGTAACTGCAATGTATTCACCCGAATGGTCTGCAGAGCCCTGTGTAGAGCTAGAATATACCACTATTTGGTCACTGTATAGTGATAATATTGGTATAACTGCATTGGGGGCTCACTTGGATATGCTTGCCCCACCTATGCCGAACCCCTAGCTACAGCTCTGATCTTGGTGCCAGAACAGAGGAAATGTTGTGTTTTTTCCTTCTGAGAGGTTCTTGTGCTGCCCAAGAGGTTTGATAACTCTTTCTAGAGTTCATGAGGATTCTGGACATTCCCATGGGATTTTGCAAGTATGGGTTACCATCATGGACCACTTGTTATCCATTCTGTGCTGAAAGCAAACAATCCATTTTACAACACTTCAACTAAAACATGGAGAAAGTCAGTCTTCATGCTTTCTGGGCAATTTGTTCTGCCTTATTTTTTTCACTAATTTCTAAATTTAACATCCTTATAAAAATGAGTTTTGATTCTCATTGTGTAAAGTCATATATCTGTTTTATAAAATGAGTATAAAAACATTGCAACTATTGTACATTTATGGCAAGAAGCATCACACTGACCCTGTCAATTAGCTCGCTGCCTGTGGTTCATCATCTCTTTCCTGTTTTCCACTACACTAAGTGATATATTTTTCAAGATTTTATTCTTGAATTGAATGTAAAAGCTCAGTTAAATAGCAGTGTCATAAAAGGGATTTATGGAGTAAGGGCAACTATTAGTCATAGGATAAATATGAAAGGAGTCTAAATATGTTAAAAAAAAAAGAATTGTGTATCAAAAAAATACGGTCAGGAAAGAATATGAGAATTATGCCCCGATCCATATATATTGTTATAAAGCAACAATTACAGAATATTCGTAAATTCATTAGTTATATTCATTATTATATTTATTATTTCTTGTGGAATATTTATGTATTTAAAACAGAAAACTAGCTATTTCTTTATATAAAGTAATGTAATGTGTTTTTTGGAGGTGTGGAAAAATGCTTTAAGACTAAGTCCCCATGTAGCAAACAGCAGCTAAAAAACCCCTGTGGTTTTTCTTCCCTTATTAAATCTATAGGGAAAATGCTTGGGTTTTGGCAGCTAAACGCAATGTGTGGATGTGATTAGCCAGAATCTCATTCTCTTTGCTGGTAATGTAAAATGCAATGTTTTGGTCTGTTGCGTTTCCGCAATGTGGGGTCTTAACCTAAAGTAACAATATTTCAAAAGTAGAAGTGTTAATAGTTTATTTTAATCAAATAACAAAATTAAATTAAAGAAAAAAAGAGAAATCTAAATCAAAGAGTCCTGATATAACCTCCATAGAGCCCTGATCTCAACATCATCCAGTCTGTCTGGGATTACATGAAGAGACAGACGGATTAGTTCTCCAACATGTTTGGAGCAACCTCCCTGACGAGTTCCTTCAAAAACTGTGTGTAAGTGAACCAAGAAGAATTGATGGAAGGCAAAGGGCAAAGGCCACACCAAATATTTATATAATTTAGATTCCTCCTTTATTTATTCACTTCGTTTGGCAAAAATAAACTATTAACATTTCTGTTTTTGAAAGCATTCTTACTTTGCAGCATTTTTTTCTGCCTAAAACCTCTAGACAAAATGAGAAAACAAATCTAGAAAATCACATTGCCTGATTTTTAAAGAATTTATTTGCAAATTATGGTGGAAAATAAGTATTTGATCAATAACAAAAGTTTATCTCAATACTTTGTTATATAACCTTTGTTGGCAATGACAACAAGGTTGGCACACACTGTTGCTGGTATGTTGGCCCATTCCTCCATGCAGATCTCCTCTAGAGCAGTGATGTTTTGGGGCTGTCACTGGGCAACACGGACTTTCAACTCCCTCCAAAGGTTTTCTATGGGGTTGAGATCTGGAGACTGGCTAGGCCACTCCAGGACCTTGAAATGCTTCTTACGAAGCCACTCCTTCATTGCCCTGGCGGTGTTCTTGGGATCATTGTCATGCTAAAAGACCCAGCCACGTTTCATCTTCAATGTCCTTGCTGACGGAAGTACAGTCATGGCCAAAAGTTTTGAGAATGACACAAATATTATATTTTCACATGATCTGCTGCCCTCTGGTTTTTATGTGTGTTTGTCAGATGTTTTTATCACATACAGAAATATAATTGCATTCATATTATGAGTAACAGAAGCTTATATTGACAGTTAGAATGAGTTAATGCAGCAAGTCAATATTTGCAGTGTTGCCCCTTCTTCTTCAGGACCTCTGCAATTCTCCCTGGCATGCTCTCAATCAACTTCTGGACCAAATCCTGACTGATAGCAGTCCATTCTTGCAGAATCAATGCTTTAATTTTGTCTGAATTTGTTGGTTTTTGTTTGTCCACCCGTCTCTTGATGATTGACCACAAGTTCTCAATGGGATTAAGATCTGGGGAGTTTCCAGGCCATGGACCCAAAATCTCTATGTTTTGTTCCCTGAGCCATTTAGTTATCACCTTTGCTTTATGGCAAGGTGCTCCATCATGCTGGAAAAGGCATTGTTGAGCGCCAAACTGCTCTTGGACGGTTGGGAGAAGTTGCTCTTGGAGGACATTCTGGTACCATTCTTTATTCATGGCTGTGTTTTTAGGCAAGACTGTGAGAGAGCCGATTCCCTTGGCTGAGAAGCAACCCCACACATGAATGGTTTCAGGATGCTTTACAGTTGGCATGAGACAAGACTGGTGGTAGCGCTCACCTCTTCTTCTTCGAATAAGCTGTTTTCCAGATGTTCCAAACAATCGAAAAGGGGATTCATCATAGAAAATGACCTTACCCCAGTCCTCAGCAGTCCACTCCCTGTACCTTTTGCAGAATATCAGTCTGTCCCTGATGTTTTTTTCTGGAGAGCCCCCCCCCCCCCCCCCCCCCCCCCCCCCCCCCCCCCCCCCCCCCCCCCCCCCCCCCCCCCCCCCCCCCCCCCCCCCCCCCCCCCCCCCCCCCCCCCCCCCCCCCCCCCCCCCCCCCCCCCCCCCCCCCCCCCCCCCCCGCCCCCCCCCCGCAAGGCGCCTCCCCCCCCCCCCCCCCCCCCCCCCCCCCCCCCCCCCCCCCCCCCCCCCCCCCCCCGCCCCCCCCCCCCCCCCCCCCCCCCCCCCCCCCCCCCCCCCCCCCCCCCCCCCCCCCCCCCCCCCCCCCCCCCCCCCACACACACAACGCCCCCCCCCCCCCCCCCCCCCCCCCCCCCCCCCCCCCCCCCCCCCCCCCCCCCCCCCCCCCCCCCCCCCCCTTCCTTTTTTTGGGGGAAGAATTTATTGCTGGGGGGCCCCCCTTCCCCCCCCCCCACCCCCCCCCCCCGAGCCCCCTTTTTTGCCGCGCAACGATGACCCCCCCCGTTTTTTTAGAGAAAACCAAGGTTAACAGAATAATATCCCCGCCACAGAAATACCAATTGGGAATCAGTAAAAGGCATTTTATTCACATTGGCCCTAGCTATCTGATTGTGCTTATAGTTCAATAGGGACTGTTCTAGTGACAGGCACCCTTTAAGGATCCAAAACACATTAGGGAAATGTTGCCCAGACCAGATGATTTCAGCTGGACTTGCCAGCTATGTAATGTGTATTAGGGATTCCTAAATCTCCCCAATAGTTGGTTGAATTTTATTGATTGATCCTTTTTTTCTCCCAACAAATAAATCGCAGACACAGTGTTTGGCAACAGCTTACTCTAATATCCCCATTGGACAAATTGACCATGTTTATGTATAGTATGGTGGAGTCGGGAGGAAACGCTGTCTGCTGAACAATAAGCTATCGAAGGTGTAAGGGTGCCTTTTTCAGGAGCGTGATGCCTGCCCTCTTTTTCACACTGTGATGAGTACTGTGTACTGTATTGATTGAACAATTTACTTTATATCTATAATAAATATACTCTTATGGGTATCTGAAGTTTAATCAATAGATGTTTTATTTCATTGTCATAACAAATCCTATGAATTCTACTTTGCCAAAGGAAACTCCTTTCTTTACTGTTAGGGAAGTGGTCACCGCAAAGTGCAAAGACATCAGTGAAAAATAAGGAGGATTGTAGTAACTCAGTTCTGATTTTATTAATGAATACAGGGAACAGACATATTGCACACATTTATTAAGCTGCTTGGACCTTTTTTGGCATAATTTGCACCTATTTTCCTTGTTTTTGTGTACTGCTCTTAATAAAAGATGCATTTGCACATTTTTTTCCAGCTGTTATGCTGCCCTCGCCACTTTTGATTTTTTTTTCCAGAGAAATGCTCTCCAGTACATGGGCAACATAAAAAGTCCCTGATATCAGCAAAGAAATCACAGTTCCATGTGGTGCATTGTGCCTAGTATTTCATAGTATTTATTATACAAGTGCACATTTTTTTAAACAAATAGTACACATGGCTAGAAAAGGTGCACCTAAAATGCCTAACACATGTGCACAACATTTAATAAGGACATGTGCCTACATCATAAATAGACACAATAAAACTTTCCTAAAAATGGTGCACCTGTGAAAAATTTGGCAAAAAAAGGAGAGATAATAAATAACCCCCATTGTATGTGCAACTTAATCGCTAAAATCTTTGTGACAGCATATCAGATCTACGATAGATATTAGTTGATGGATGTCCAGGTTGCGCAAGTGTCATAGAAGTGAGTCAACCAGAATGGACAGAGTAACTGCAGCCACAAACTGCTGGGCTTGGCTCACCCATTGATTTTCATTGGCACCATGTAATGCCTCATTTCTTCTGCAGCTCTGCAATAACATTATTTCAAATATGAGATTCATTTCAAAGTTTGCCAAAATTCAGACAGAAAAAGGTCCCATTCTACACAGTCTTCATGGAAAGATAAGCAAATAAATACATCATTGTAGACAATCATCTTGGCTGTCTCATACATAAATTTGACTTGTAAAGATTTAGTATATGATTAGTTATGCAGATTGTCATGTAACTGCTTTGTTACTGTTTTGCTCCTAAAAATCTAAATTAGAATTTTTATCATTTTGTAAATCCACCTTTGGCTTTTAACACTGCCTGAATCCTTCTGAGCATGCTCTCAATCAGATTCAAACATGTCTCAACCAAAATATGATCCTATGTTGGTGCATACTAGCTTTTGCTTCAATTATACCAACAAGTGTTCAGTTGGGTTAAGGTCTGCGGACAGTGGGAGCCAATCCAGCAAATCTACTTCATTGTCATTGAACCATTTCTTCACTAATCTCAATGTCTGCTTTGGATCTTTGTCCTGCTGGAACACTATGATGTCCTATTCATGCCCATAGTACTCGAGTGTACAAAGTAATTCGTCTTGTAGGATACTCACATGTAGGTTAGCATTGAGACCACCATCGTTCCTGGTCAAGTATCCAACACCTTTGGCTGTGAATCAACCCCATATCATCAAGCTTCCTCCACCAAACATGACAGTTCCTTTAATTTCTTGATTCATTAACCCCATTTTCCCTTTCAGACCCATTTGCTCCTATCAGAGCCCAGTCTATTGACTTTTGTCTCATCGCTCCAAATCACCTGTTTCCAATCTTCTGCTGTCCATTTTTTGTACTTTTTTTACAAACTCAAGCCACCGCTTCTTATGATGATATTGAAGTCAATGCTTCACCTTTTTTCGGGCCACCTCCACTGTCATGTTTGTTGCACCAGAACTGATAGTCCTTGTGATGAGCTGACTTGTTGACTCCGATATTTTGCCTGGACGTCCACCTCTTGGCTTTTGAATGGATGGATGGACTTATTTTCGTATTCTTCCAACTGTTATGGCACTCACATGATGCAGTTTGCAATTCTCTTGGCTGAGCTGTCGATGAGCTGGATTATGCTGTTTGTCTTTTCTTGGGATATCTTCATGGCTGATCCTCAATTTGAATAACTGACCTATTGCTTGGGAATCAACCTAATAACACCCTGAGCTATTAGGGAATGTGAGAAAAGGTTGTAATTTTTAGTATACAAGAAGAAAAAGATTTTTCCACCACCAGGAGCAAAACAGTAACAATGCAGTTACATGACAAGAATCTGCATAACTAACCATATGCTAAATAGTTGCAACTCAAATTTATGTAGCCAAGATGATTGGCTATAAAATGATAGTCTCACATACCAATCTGCAGTAGATGGTGAGATATGGAGCCTGAAAGTCACAAGTTCAAAACATTGTTACCCTTTTGCTGTTAAGTGTATTATTGGTGGCATTATTACAATGTGATATCAGTACTGTGTAGGGAATTTTATTAATACTTATGTTTCTTATGTGTGTACCAGAGGAGTGCCCATTTTCACAGATCTCTCATACATTGAAGTATATGGAGGGATCCGTGAAAATGGACAAAAATAGAACTTGACCTATATTTTGACAGTGCATTACAATGAACTGTCAAAATATTGGTTGTGTGAATAGCTCACATTCACATGTATTGAAATTAATTCGGCTGTGTGACGGCCATTACTAAAGAACACTGCCACATGACCGATATTCTCTGTCATGTGATTATAGGGTTAATCTAAATTCCGCTGGGGAAAATGAGACTAGTTTATTAAACATTATACAATCAAATAAAGGCTTAATGAAAAAATTACAGATTGATTTCATTTTTTTTACTACAATATAATAAACAAACATTTAAATAGTATACCATCACAAGTGATATTTCCTATTGCAGCGAGTGGAGTTGTATGTGTTTTATGACTCACGCATGTTTCTTGGCATCAAAATAATAACAACTAAAAGGAGAATATATATAATAGGAGAGCAGGTGGAATGCAGGATTATCACCAGCTGTTTATGTAAATTCAGGAACATTATAGAGGAAAATTGGAAGTTTCAACATGTCTCATGGTGTTGTCTTAATCTGTATTCCTAAGGACATATCTTCCATCTCTGTGAGTAAAATAACAACAGAAAATTTCTGAAATTTGAAAAAACATTAAAAATTATCCCACACTACTTATCAAACATTGATGGCCCAATTAGAATCTACATGAGTAGCAATTTTTTGTCTGCCGTCTTCTGAGTTCGAAATTTTTGTTTGGTGTTGATATTTTGGTTTATGAACAAAAAGTATCACAAAAACTATAACAGTCTTACCATCTTCAGAGTAAATCAAAAAGAATTGCTAGAGGTGTACAAACATTAACACCCAATGCAACTTTCATCCAGGCCTAATCAGCAAAGGAAAGCCACGACAGAATGCTGCCATGTGAACCTAGCCTAAGGCTAAGGCCCATGTACCGGGCCGCAGCAAAAAAAGATCTGTGTGAAAAACTGTGGCCACAACGCATCGCTTTTTTCACATATCGCTTTTCAAAGAAACCTCTGTGGACTTTCTGCTTACATTATACCTATAGGGAAACCGCCGTCATTTCCGCAGGTATACAGTGGGGAAAAAAAGTATTTAGTCAGCCATCAATTGTGCAAGTTCTCCCACTTAAAAAGATGAGAGAGGCCTGTAATTGTCATCATAGGTAGACCTCAACTATGAGAGACAAAATGAGAAAACAAATCCAGAAAATCACATTGTCTGATTTTTTAAGAATTTATTTTCAAATTATGGTGGAAAATAAGTATTTGGTCACCTACAAGCAAGCAAGATTTCTGGCTCTCACAGACCTGTAACTTCTTCTTTAAGAGGCTCCTCTCATTACCTGTAGTAATGGCACCTGTTTGAAATTGTTATCAGTATAAAAGACACCTGTCCACAGCCTCAAACAGTCACACTCCAAACTCCACTATGGTGAAGACCAAAGAGCTGTGGAAGGACACCAGAAACAAAATTGTAGACCTGCACCAGGCTGGGAAGACTGAATCTGTAACAGGCAAGCAGCTTGGTGTGAAGAAATCAACTGTGGGAGTAATAATTAGAAAATGGAAGACATACAAGACCACTGATAATCTCCCTCGATCAGGGGCTCCACGCAAGATCTCACCCTGTGGGGTGAAAATGATCACAAGAACAGTGAGCAAAAATCCCAGAACCACACGGGGGGACCTAGTGAATGACCTGCAGAAAGCTGGGAGTAACCTAACAAAGGTTACCATCAGTAACGCACTACGCCGCCAGGGATTCAGATCCTGCAGTATCAGACGTGTTCCCCTGCTTAAGCCAGTACATATCCGGGCCTGTCTGAAGTTTGCTAGAGAGCATTTGGATGTTCCAGAAGAGTATTGGGAGAATGTCATATGGTCAGATGAAACCAAAGTAGAACTGTTTGGTAGAAACACAACTCATCGTGTTTGGAGGAGAGTGAATGCTGAGTTGCATCCAAAGAGCACCATACCTACTGTGAAGCATGGGGGTGGCAACATCATGCTTTGGGGCTGTT
Source organism: Leptodactylus fallax (assembly GCA_947044405.1). Taxonomy (NCBI): domain Eukaryota; kingdom Metazoa; phylum Chordata; class Amphibia; order Anura; family Leptodactylidae; genus Leptodactylus; species Leptodactylus fallax. The sequence continues at coordinate 5,384,172 of CAMRHE010000073.1, read as the reverse complement.
TCTCTGCAAAGGGACCAGGACGACTGATCTGTGTACATGAAAGAATGAATGGAGCCATGTATCGTGAGATTTTGAGTGCAAACCTCCTTCCATCAGCAAGGGCATTGAAGATGAAACGTGGCTGGGTCTTTCAGTATGACAATGATCCCAAGCACACCGCCAGGGCAATGAAGGAGTGGCTTCGTAAGAAGCATTTCAAGGTCCTGGAGTGGCCTAGCCAGTCTCCAGATCTTAACCCAATAGAAAACCTTTGGAGGGAGTTGAAAGTCCGTGTTGCCCAGTGACAGCCCCAAAACATCACTGCTCTAGAGGAGATCTGCATGGAGGAATGGGCCACCATACCAGCAACAGTGTGTGCCAACCTTATGAAGACTTACAGAAAACGTTTGACCTCTGTCATTGCCAACAAAGGATATATAACAAAGTATTGAGATGAACTTTTGTTATTGACCAAATACTTATTTTTCACCATAATTTGCAAATAAATTCTTTAAAAATCAGACAATGTGATTTTCTAGATTTGTTTTCTCATTTTGTCTCTCATAGTTGAGGTCTACCTATGATGACAATTACAGGCCTCTCTCATTTTTTAAGTGGGAGAACTTGCACAATTGGTGGCTGACTAAATACTTTTTTTCCCCACTGTAACTGACATGCTGTGATTTTGTAAATTGAAATTTTTCCGCAGTGTGTGGATGGGATTCGCTAGAATCTCATCCACTTTGCAGCGACTGTAGAACGCAATGTTTTTTGCATTTCCGCTGAGTCCAAACCCTGGAGTTTACGCTACGTGCGGCCCCCGGCCTTAAGGTGTTTTACACCAAACATAACCATATTTCATCCATAGAAAATGTTGCCAGGCCAAGCCACTGATGTTTTCTCTTAATCTAATTGATTTGTGCTAGGTAACTTGTTATCTGCCACATTTTTATAGATAAACCTAGAAAATCAGCTGGCAAAACGTTAATTAGTAATAATTAATTATTGTTATTGAGAATACAGGTGGCCCTGCCCAGCATACGGCTCCTTCTGCGGCATGTGTCTTGGCAGCATTGATTTATTATTTATTGTCCTTGGAGTAATACTTGAGCTCTGTATTATGGAGTGATGTAGTCATTGCATGGGGTATAAATAGGGATAAAACTGTGACTCTCCACATCTGTGAGTACTCCAATCTCAGAAATGGGGGCTGCATAACCCCTGTCTTATGGCTGCTATGAATAGAGATGTGGTCCAGAGATAGAATGCTCATCTATAAATATATATATTTATTTATATGAAATGCATAGGAAATAAAATATTCACCAACAAATGGAGTCATAAAGACAAGATTGCAGCAACTGTGGGAGGATGAGAATCAGCATAAATTTTTGTGACCTTTTTAAAGTTACCAATGCTACGTCACACACATTCATAGTGCACAGCAGGAGAAAGGTGAACGTGACTCAACCATCTCCGTCCTGCCCAGCTATTTAGAAACAGAATGACATTAACTTTTTCTTACCCCTTGTGTTGTTTCTTACACCTATTCTTTTTCATTATTTGTGATTGACTTATTAATACATTTTCACTACTAGCAACAACTCAGAGTCACATGCTGGCAGCTGAAAACATTTAAGATTGCAATGAACTGTAGTTCTAGGGGCACAGTACTGAAATGTCTTTGACTAAAGGTTACTGGGTTTAGAAAGTTTGAAAAACACTCCAATAGTTCATTCCCAATTTACAGTATATGGTTTTATGTTTTTCACATTGGAAATACAAATTCTCTTCTATGGTTGGCTTGTAGACTTTTATAAGCATCATGGTAGAAATCTCCTGCATCCCTCTGGCTTGTTTATAGCCATTGTGTGTCTGCTTCTCTCTCACTCTGCTCCTTCTCTCTCCCACTTTCCTTCATCATAGATTTCTATGAGCACATGTAATACTTATAGTGAGTCTGTCAATGGAAACCAGCCTATCCACCCTGTACATGTAGATAGTTTAGGGTTACCTGAATCAAACAGTAATTTCCCCTTGTGAATGCCTTTGTTGCTGTGATGTCACTGTTCTGTCAATATGCAAATTAGATCTTTGGAGAAACAAGAGCCTTGCAATGAGGTATGCAGCCTCATTGCTCCAAAGAGCTGATTTGCATATTTACATAAGCAGCAATATCTGAGACATGGAGACTCTAATTCACAAGCGGAAAACACTGTTTGATTCAGGTGACCCTAACCTATTTATCTGCGGGGCTGGCTTGACATACTGGGTCCTGGTGTCAGGCTTCCAGTTTCTGGAGACCAAGATGGATTCAGCAGAATTTTTAGAGCAAGCAAAGTGTTTAAGAGGATAAAAAAGCCTGAAAAGTGAAGGAATAAAAACCTTTTGTCTTTGGTAACATATATTAAACCGTTTCTTGCTTGTGCCAGTGATTTAAGCCAAAGTTGTTGAGGATTTAGTTTTTAGCTCTATTCTTTATTTTGTATTCAGTGATAGTGCTAATTTAAGGTTAAAATGGTCCTACAGGGGATGATGGTTGCATTTAATACACACTGTATTGTGTCCATGGAGAATATAAATTTTAAAGGTTTGCTCGTTTCTACTTTTGTGCATTGTAGCTCAAGCCATATTGCTGCTAGATTATATCTCTGTATATATTACATTTTCTCCGCTCGATATTTATCCACAATATAATGTGAGGTATTCTTAATTTGATATCTAGTTGATCGTTGCCAGAAAATAATAAATTATTGTCATTTTAAGCACTGTTAACAAATACAGAGAAAGATGGCCTATTATGGCTCATTTTACATGAATGTGTAATATACTATAGCACATCAGTTCTTCGACAGAGTGCCGTTTTGATGAGTTTTTGACACTTTGATGGTTAATCATCATATGTATCACACGAGTCGTCTTCATGGTGTTCATCATCATAAATATTATCCTTTAGGCTGTTTTGTATTAGCTGCTAATTAGATTTATCTTTTCATTGCTCTATAATAAAAGTAGAATACTCATTTGTGATGAAAGCGTGTGGGTTACTATTAGATTTTGTATGTGTGCTTTCATTGACCTGATGAATCTGAGCTGTGATAAAGGATCACAGATTTGTTCCACATGAATTACATTGAATGTAATGGATATACATAAAAGAAAGACCTTTACACATAGAATTACTAAAATTACCATATTTCTGTGGTACTAGAACTGTCCATGAAAGAACTGTCTTTTGGCTATAAATGCAATAACTAGAAGCTGGCAGATATTTTTATATTTTTGCAAAATAAAAACATTGAAAAAAAATATATATATTGTGAGAGTGTGAACCTAGAGGGCGCTGGTGAGCAACCCAAAAATAGGATTGAAAAGGTTCTCAACCACACCAATAGGTGGGGCATCACTCCAGAGGAGAGTGCTGCTGGTGACCTGCAGAGAGCAGGTAACTGTGGACCAGTTAGAGACAGACAGGTGGTCTGTCCCAAGAGAACTGGGTTCCACAATGGACTTAGTTAAGCTCAGTGTGAGCCAGACCACTAAGAATAAACCTCAGTAAAGCTTGCCCTCAGAAGTGAGTCAGGATTCAAGTAGTGAGGTATTGCCCTGTGTGTGGGCTAGGCTGTTTTTTGTTTTGTTTCTGTTATCACTCACAAGCTGAATAAAGCCATTTATTTTGGATTGCCACTACCTGATATGCTGCTTATTTGGCACCCAGCGCCACCAACACCTCTGTGAAGTCCAGGAAGCTGCCACCTTTGATGCTAAAATACCCCCCAATTGTCACAATATATATACAGTGCCTTGTGAAAGTATTCGGCCCCCTTGAACTTTTCAACCTTTTGCCACATTTCAGGCTTCAAACATAAGGATATAAAATTTTAATGTTTTGGTGAAGAATCAACAAGTGGGACACAATCGTGAAGTGGAACGAAATTTATTGGATATTTTAAACTTTTGTAAAAAATAAAAAACTGAAAAGTGGGGCGTGCCAAATTATTCGGCCCCCCTTAAGTTAATACTTTGTAGCGCCACCTTTTGCTGCAATTACAGCTGCAAGTCGCTTGGGGTATGTCTCTATCAGTTTTTCACATCGAAAGACTGAAATTCTTGCCCATTCTTCCTTGGAAAACAGCTGGAGCTCAGCGAGGTTGGATGGAGAGCGTTTGTGAACAGCAGTTTTCAGCTCTTTCCACAGATTCTCGATTGGATACAGGTCTGGACTTTGACTTGGCCATTCTAACACCTGGATACGTTTATTTGTGAACCATTCCATTGTAGATTTTGCTTTATGTTTGGGACCATTGTCTTGTTGGAAGATAAATCTCCATCCCAGTCTCAGGTCTTTTGCAGACTCCAACAGGTTTTCTTCCAGAATGGTCCTGTATTTGGCTCCATCCATCTTCCCATCAATTTTAACCATCTTCCCTGTCCCTGCTGAAGAAAAGCAGGCCCAAACCATGAGGCTGCCACCACCATGTTTGACAGTGGGGATGGTGTGTTCAGGGTGATGAGCTGTGTTGCTTTTACGCCAAACATATCGTTTTGCATTGTGGCCAAAAAGTTCGATTTTGGTTTCATCTGATCAGAGCACCTTCTTCCACATGTTTGGTGTATCTCCCAGGTGGCTTGTGGCAAACTTTAAACAAGACTTTTTATGGATATCTTTGAGAAATGGCTTTCTTCTTGCCACTCTTCCATAAAGGCCAGATTTGTGCAGTGTATGACTGATTGTTCTCCTATGGACAGACTCTCTCACCTCAGCTGTAGATCTCTGCAGTTCATCCAGAGTGATCATGGGCCTCTTGGCTGTATCTCTGATCAGTCTTCTCCTTGTTTGAGATGAAAGTTTAGAGGGACGGCTGGGTCTTGGTAGATTTGCAGTGGTCTGATACTCCTTCCATTTCAATATGATCGCTTGCACAGTGCTCCTTGGGATGTTTAAAGTTTGGGAAATCTTTTTGTATCCAAATCCAGCTTTAACCTTCTCCACAACAGTATCACGGACCTGCCTGGTGTGTTCCTTGGTCTTCATAATGCTCTCTACGCTTTAAACAGAACCCTGAGACTATCACAGAGCAGGTGCATTTATACGGAGACTTGATTACACACAGGTGGATTATATTTATCATCAGTCATTTAGGACAACATTGGATCATTCAGAGATCCTCACTGAACTTCTGGAGTGAGTTTGTTGCACTTAAAGTAAAGGGACCAAATAATATTGCACGCCCCACTTTTCAGTTTTTTTTTTTTACAAAAGTTTAAAATAACCAATAAATTTCGTTCCACTTCACAATTGTGTCCCACTTGTTGTTGATTCTTCACCAAAAAATTAAAATTTTATATCTTTATGATTGAAGCCTGAAATGTGGCAAAAGGTTGAAAAGTTTAAGGGGGCCGAATACTTTCGCAAGGCACTGTATATATTGTGAGATGGGATTATTATTGAATTTCTTTTTTTCTTTTCTTTTCCATTTATTTAAGATGTTCACCTTGTGATTTAAATAATGTATTAACTTATGATCTGGATCATTAAAATGAAAACAATACTATAAATGTGTATTTTTAACATTTTTACAAATAAAAAGCAATGTTTATGTTTTGAAAAAAAAAAAAACTTTATTTCACCTTATGTAATTATTTTTTTTTTTAGTCCGACTAGGGGATTTCACAATGTGTCTCTGTATACTAAAACATTATTGTCTGTTATTGTTTGTGTAAAAATCACTGCCAATCTATTAGGCCTTGCCTGTGGCATGGCCTGGAAGGAATACAACCATGGCAGACCTAGAGGCCTTTGTTAGGCCCCTGATACAATGTAAACTATCGTTATGACAGCTGGAGCCTAACAAAGGCCTCTAGGGCTTCCATGACTGTCTATTATGCTGTGCCAGAGGCATGGTCTAATAGACTGCGTGTCAACTTTACATTGACAGACACTAATGTTTTGGTATACTGAGTCACAGGGGTAGTTGCTGGAGAGTACCACTCCTTGCTTTAAACACAGCACTGACCATAGCATCTGACTAGTTAGACACCAGGATCAAAGTTATCTCTTATCTCATCATTACATTGGGCACCTGCTTATTAATCTCTGCCAGCCTCCTGTGGTGACAGCACTGGCAGATCTATTGAGCATTTGTGACATAAATGAACATAAATCTGCAGGAATATCCTCAGCACTACGACATACAGTTATGTCTAGATACAGGAAGAGAGTAAAGAGGATCAGTCAGCTTTCCTGACAATTCTATTTTAGTAAATACTTCAAAGAGGTTTTCCCAAATTACAACTTTTTTAACTTACTGAGCAGCATGTAACTACCTACTTACTAGATAAAATGAGTGCACCTTGCTCTGTTTGCCTCCTAACTGCCCATTCTTCCAAAAATCATTCATGCACTGCACATGCTCCATCTGTTAGGAAGCACATGCATGGCTATGTACCCATGACCTAAAAAGCAGCTATATGGAAATGAAGGACAAACTGAGCATGCTTGTCCTGAATGAAGATGGATAACAGGTCATATACATTGGCAACAGTGCTCAAACAGTGGTAGAGAAAGTAGCTTTTTTTAGTGACATATACACTTTTGTTAATTCCTATCAATGGGTGACAGTGATATTTTGAAAGGTACTTTTATGTGAAATAGGATTGTTGTTGTGGGAATACCCTTTTACTACTCTTCACTGCATACTCGGCCATTGTTCCATCAGTGCTGACAGTCTTAGGCTGTGTAGGAATATACCTCTTCGACAAGGGGAGTGGTAAGACCCAGTTGTCAATATATTTCTAAATATTTAGAAGGAATAACAAGAACGATAAGACACAGAGTTTTAGGAAATGATCCTCTGCTATTGGGGTTACCTAAAACTTTAAGAGGCAGCTGCTTGACCGCCTTACCTGCATCACTGTAAGTTAGCCCCACTGTACAGGTAAGCATCACTGTAGCTCTAAAGAGATGGTAACTGCAATGAACAATGCTATTTTTAACAATTCATGAGTGTAATTTATGTAAAAAAAAAACCTGTGATCTTAGACTAAGCATACAGAATTGATCATATATGTTAAGCCTTTGCTGTGATACAGGTGCATCTCAATAAATTAGAATATCTTTGAAACATTTCTTTCTTTCAGTAATTAAATAAAAAAAAGTGACCTGCTATATTTTCTAGATTCTTTACACACAGAGTGTTCTATTTCAAGTGTTTTATTTCTGTAAATGTTGATTATGGATTATAGGTAATGAAAACCCAAATCTAAGAAAATTTGAATATTGTAAAAAAGTTCAGTATTGTAAATTCAGTGTGTCACCTGCCAAGGTTTCCTAAGCCTTTAAATGGAAGACGCTGATTATGGATTGTATTACTGAATTACTGAAATGAATGAACGGTTCAAAGATATTCTAATTTATTGAGATGCCCCTGTATGTGCTTTTGTGCAGTGTTGTGGTTCTAAACAGCAGATAGCAAATAATGTGGCTTCCAAATGGTAGTCTTTACTAATATTAACTTGATATTTGAATATATTAGTTCAATAAATAGATAACACTATTTACCATTAATAGGTAAAACTAATAATAATGAATATGAGTTCTGGGCCCTTAGTAGTAAATAACTTGTGATCATGATTTACAGTGGGAAAAAAAAGTATTTAGTCAGCCACCAATTGTGCAAGTTCTCCCACTTAAAAAGATGAGAGAGGCCTGTAATTGACATCATAGGTAGACCTCAATTATGAGAGACAAAATGAGAAAACATATCTAGAAAATCACATTGTTTGATTTTTAAAGAATTTATTTGCAAATTATGGTGGAAAATAAGTATTTGATTAATAACAAAAGTTCATCTCAATACTTTGTTATATATCCTTTGTTGGCAATGACAGAGGTCAAACATTTTCTGTAAGTCTTCACAAGGTTGGCACACACTGTTGCTGGTATGTTGGCCCATTCCTCCATGCAGAGCTCCTCTAGAGCAGTGATGTTTTGGGGCTGTCACTGGGCAACACGGACTTTCAACTCCCTCCAAAGGTTTTCTATGGGGTTGAGATCTGAAGACTGGCTAGGCCACTCCAGGACCTTGAAATGCTTCTTACGAAGCCACTCCTTCGTTGCCCTGGCGGTGTGCTTGGGATCATTGTCATGCTGAAAGACCCAGCCATGTTTCATCTTCAATGCCCTTGCTGATGGAAGGAGGTTTGCACTCAAAATCTCACGATACATGGCCCCATTCATTCTTTCATGTACATGGATCAGTTGTCCTGGTCCCTTTGCAGAGAAACAGCCCCAAAGCATGATGTTGCCACCCCCATGCTTCACAGTAGGTATGGTGTTCTTTGGATGCAACTCAGCATTCACTCTCCTCCAAACACGACGAGTTGTGTTTCTACCAAACAGTTCTACTTTGGTTTCATCTGACCATATGACATTCTCCCAATACACTTCTGGAACATCCAAATACTCTCTAGCAAACTTCAGACTGGCCCGGATATGTACTGGCTTAAGCAGGGGGAAACATCTGGCACTGCAGGATCTGAGTCCCTGGTGGCATAGTGTGTTACTGATGGTAGCCTTTGTTACGTTAGTCCCAGCTTTCTGCAGGTCATTCACTAGGTCCCCCCATGTGGTTCTGGGATTTTTGCTCACTGTTCTTGTGATCATTTTGACCCCACGGGGTGAGATCTTGCGTGGAGCCCCTGATCGAGGGAGATTATCAGTGGTCTTGTATGTCTTCCATTTTCTAATTATTGCTCCCACAGTTGATTTCTTCACAGCAAACTGCTTGCCTATTGCAGATTCAGTCTTCCCAGCCTGGTGTAGGTCTACAATTTTGTTTCTGGTGTCCTTCCACAGCTCTTTGGTCTTCACCATAGTGGAGTTTGGAGTGTGACTGTTTGAGGTTGTGGACAGGTGTCTTTTATACTGATAACAATGTCAAACAGGTGCTATTACTGCAGGTGAGTGGAGAACAGAGGAGCCTCTTAAAGAAGAAGTTACAGGTCTGTGAGAGCCAGAAATCTTGCTTGTTTGTAGGTGACCAAATACTTATTTTCCACCATAATTTGCAAATAAATTCTTAAAAAATCAGACAAAGTGATTTTCTGGATTTGTTTTCTCATTTTGTCTCTCATAGTTGAGGTCAACCTATGATGTCAATTACAGGCCGGCCTCATCTTTTTAAGTGGGAGAACTTGCACAATTGGTGGCTGACTAAATACTTTTTTTCCCCACTGTATCTATCTATCTATCTATCTATCTATCTATCTATCTATCTATCTAAACTTGGTGTGTGTAGAAGTTACAGGCATGCAGATATTCAAGATATATTCCAAAAGAGTATATGATTGTATGCCTTACAATCATATTCCGAATCAACTTAAGGAGGACCTTTCACCACCTCCACCAACTCCAGTTTGTAGCGTTTTTGATAGGTGCCGCTCCACTGATTCCAGCACAGGTGGACACGTGGACAATGTCAGAGCTCAGAATCACACCCGTTGTCTGCTCCTGACCAACCACCTGACAGTACAAAGTCTAAATAGTAAGTGAAGCACCAAATCCAATATCACTTATACGTGGAGTGGTTAAAGAAGAAAATTCCAACTGTGCTGGAATCAATGAAACAGCACCTATTAAATGACGCAAAGAACTTGACTTGGCAGAAATGGTCAAAGGTCCTCTTTAAAGATGCAGTTGAGGTCAAGTTCCTGTGCTGCTTTTGAGCTTCTTTACACAAACCTTGCCAAACCATGCCTTTACTGACCTCGCTTTGTGCACCAGGGATATCTATTTTACTAAACTCCCAATACAAAGTTCTTATTCTGACGTCACTTCCTGCTTAGTGAGCACTGGGCTCCCCTATATGAACCATTCAACTACCAATGTTGTCTGAAAAAAATTACATGGCTGTGTACTGGATTCTTCAGACTTGTTTTTAATAGGTGTGCCTGAAACCCTGGAAATCATTAATTTAAAGGGGTGTCCATATTATTTGCCCATATAGTGAATGTTACCATAAACTCTTTGGTTTAGAAATGGATCATCTACATTTCTATATTTTTTACTAATAAATACTGAAACATGTTTTTTCTTATCCATTTTATTTTCTGATTGTAGATTTTTTTTTCATTTTGTTCAGGAACATGATTATGGAAACAGACATCTTCCCTGAATGAGTGGCAGCATTCTGAGTTATGATTTACAGTAGCCTCATGGATCAAAGACACAAAAGACTAAAGACGTTCATTGACTCTGATGGGAAAGTTTTCTAAACATATTTTATATTATGGGTAGTCACTGTGACATCACTTACTGTATTGTGAATTAAATGACCCTGTGTTGTCTATATGTAGGAGCTACTTTTCATTGAAATCCTGTCTGTAATGATGTAATTGGATATGTTTTTTCCACAAAATTACTTTGACTGTCTTATTGATGTAATATGACAGGGTTAATGTCTTACTGATAAGTCTGTATATATTCCTTGCTGGCCATCTATGGATAATTTCTGTTGTGTTCACACCTGCGCTCGGTGACTATAAAACTGTATGGTATGCTACATTCTATTGGTTTCAGTTGGGATCATAAGGATGCCCAGCAACCTTTGGATGGCATTGAACAAGATGGATGTCTATAAGAGCATAAGATGCAATGGGGCCCCCATTATTCAACATTTCTTATACCTGTACTGCATCTAAGTATTATATCTTTTCATTTATTAAACATGTTTTATTTTATTATATTCTGGTGAGAGTATAGTTAATCTTAGAATTAACCTGTCACAAACCCACTTGCCTACAGATAATAATGACATAACTGATAAAAAGTGACCAGTAAAAGTGTTGGCCTAATTATAAGTCTTGTTATCAGTATGAAAAAGTAGGATTTCATTTCTATTACTATAAATAGTGCCTTGAAAAAATTTTAAAAAATCAACATTTTAAAAAATACGTTTAACATAAAAACTTAATTTAAACAAAGGGCTTTAACCTTTAAGTAAATGAAAAAAGGTTTTTTTTTTTAGCATATTTTATATCCAGGAATAATCTTGTCACCAGCACTTTAAAGTTGACATACTCATTATAATTAGCCATTTTAATATGTATTCATTATTGGTAAGAAATGTGGTTAGGACTAGTTTGTCTGTGCTATAATTAATGCTAATTTATCTGACAAACATGATGAGCAAATTTAAGGAAACTGCATTTAGTTTATTAATGCACTTATACACATATAGATATTTTTTTCTTGGATAAATGTCAGTCAGAATTATTGCATTACATTTCACATGTAGAAATACTTGAAAAAAATTGTTGAAATGTAATATAAATGATTCAATTATAACTCTTTTTTACTCAGATATAAAGAAAAACCACAGAGATTTTCAACATCCAAAGAGAGTAGGTGTATTGTAGGTATAGATATTGCATGAAAATACTATTTTGACCATAAATTTTCTTATAAACTTGGGCACTATAATTGTGTCTTCCCTTACTTGTCCTGAACATGATCAAATAGGCATATCATACATGTATACCAAATGTGGCCACCCAATAGGGCAGTGGGGTTTTTCTTAGCATATTGTGCTGAATTGGTTTAAAGACGAATTGGAATCCTTAATCAAACTGGAGATCAGTTAGCTGTGGATTAGAGATGAGCAAAGTATTAAAAAATTAGTTTCGGCAACTTCGCCAAATTTCGCTATACGATTCTATTCGATCCGAATTAAATTGCGGCGAATCGCGTAACAAAAACAGCTGTTTATTGGCTGCAGAGAGCCAGGGGTGGGCGGCAAAATGGCGGAACCCCTTGGATGCAGCGATCATGTTAGTTACAGCTAACACCCTGCTCCATAACTGATCGGGGGATTTAACACCTTGGATGCAGCGTTCAAAAATGCCGTGTGCGTTCGTGAAGGGGTTAAAGGGATGTGACATCACAGGGCTGGCTGCTGATTGTCTGCACACATGGCATTGTGGGTGATCCCATGTTCCCAGAGTTCCTTGACCCATGTCCTAATATGTACAGCAACCATTTTGAACTAAATGCGAATCGTTACCACGAAGCATGAGGAAATTCGGATTCGATGCAAATTGAATATTTCCTGAAATTCGGATCGAATTCCAGTTCTGCAGCTTCGATTCACTCGTCTCTACTGTGGATATAGCTGTACAAGAAAATCCAAATGAGTTGTTTTTTTTTTAAATGCAAAACAAAACGATTTTAATTCTAGCTAATTTTTCTAGTAACCCTATACTCTTACCTTAAAAAAGACTTTTAAGTGAAGTTCAACATTGTCTGCCATTAGTTTTGGATATATTAGATGTTCAGTTTAGAGTAATTGGGTCAGGGGTAATTGGTGTTGGGCATTTTGTAGAGGTTGCGGTGTATATTATATGTATTTTATTTATTTACTTATTTATTTTTATTGTTTTTATAGTTTTCGCCCTTAAAAAAGTTAGAACAAACTACTGGGGATATCTGCCATGTTTGTTTTACCATTTCTGCTATGGCTGTGCTAGTTAGACCCAGCATCATCCTTCAGTTGCTATCATTCCAGCTATCCTGTAATCAGTCATTTTTACATATATACATTGACAATACCTATGCGATATATAGAACACATGATGAAAAATTTGTTGTCTCATGCTATATACTGTATACATTGGTGAAGGTTCAAGTGTTTAGTCAGTGTTCAATAGGGTATCTTGTGACCAGGTCGAAGTCAGACATGCTTTCTTTCCAAACAGTCAGAAGTGGAATGAGTCTAAGGTATTATCAATGTGATCAATGTTGTTTTTGCATTCGTTTCATTTGTATTAGAATAAAACAGTAATTGATAATTTTTCACTGTGCATTGGATTGTTACACTTTTGCACCTACATCAGTAAGAGGAACTTTCTCTTAATTTACATACATTAATACAAAATATATAATTTTGCAATATATCAATATTGATTTTGGCATTTGTATCGTTTAAGGGGTTAGGTCCATAAAAGTCAAAATGGGGGTGGTTCAGCACCGCCATATTAAAATACCCAACATCTGATATACTATTATGGTGGATGTTAGGAAAAAGTTTAATTAAATTTTAATGAATGAGTGAAGCCTTATGCAACACAAATTATTACACAAAGGAACATCTACCATGCTATTGTTAGTGAAGCTATTGTATAACTTCACAAGCCTTGCGTTTTTGTAACCTGTATGTAACTAGTGTTTATCAATGAAAAAATCAACTCTATTTTTAATGAATGAAAATAACTTTTAGAAGAAAAAAAGTAATTATAATTCCAGTAATACCAACTTTAGTGCTAAAGTGAAGAAAAAGGAGCGTCACTCACCATTCGTAAAAAGGCTTCTTTATTGCAAAAACATTCAGTACAGGCTCAGTATAGACAGTACAGCCATGTAGCCACGCTTCCTCAACGCCTTGTGTTCCCCCGCGTCGGTACCGAGCCTGTACTGAATGTTTTTGCAATAAAGATGCCTTTTTACAGATGGTGAGTGACGCTCCTTTTTCTTCATTTTGGCAATTCTGTGGCACTGTGTTTTGGCTGAACACCACCCGCATTTATGGGCTTGGAGATCCAGGGTAAGCATACACTAATCAATGGAATGCTATATTATCACTAGATGTGTGCCAGTATCTAATTTCTATTTTATTTTTAAATAACAACTTTAGGCTGAGGCCCCACGTTGTGGAAACGCAGCTTATTTTTTGTCTCAGATTTTGCTGCGGCTTATAGAGCCAAAGCCAGGAGTGGATTGAGCAGAAGGTAGAAGTATAAGAACTTCCAATATATGTCCTATTCCTTATGTAGCCATTTTTGGCTTTGGCTCAAAAAACTGCAGCAAAATCAGCAACAAAAAAAGCTGTGTTTCCGCAACGTGGGGGCCTCAGCCTTATGGTTTGTTTTTTTTTTACAATCTTTGCTACTGTAAAAAGAAAATAGAAAAATATGCTTTTGCATTATTATAACGCACATAACTGTTCTGTATTTACTGTGTAAGTGTTCTTTTTGTGGGATGAGCCGATATTTTTTTTATTGGTTCCTTTATGGGGAACATAGAAATGTTTGATCACTGTTTTAAAAAAAAATATTTCAAGGAGGGGGAGAGGTGAGGTGACCAAAAACAATGATTAGGGTATTTTATTTTTATCCCATTACAATGTTTACCTTATAAAACATATACTTTTATATTTTACAAGTTTAGTTTTGGATGTGACTATACCAGTAAGGGTATGTTTATTTTTTGTTTATTTATATTTATATGTAAATGGGTGATTTAATTGTATAATTCTTTTCTCTTGTAAAATTCCTCATAATACTAACATTACTACTAATAATATAATTAGAATAATGACACAAATTATAAAATTTACTAAATGCTTTTTAAAGTATTCTATGAGTAAAATGAGTAGAGTTTATTATTCTATAGCTCCTTATGCTTTTTTAATCTAATTAGTTAACAAAACAAGGGCTTATTTTCTACCTTCCTACAACGTTTGGAAACATTGTAACAGATTGAACACATTCTCTCCAACTTTAACAGCAACATATGTATTCAATGAAAGCAGCGCTGCCTTATGTTCATATAACGCTGGAATGAATTAACATTGACTTGGAAGTGATACTTTCCTTGACTTTTTAACTTTTGCATTTCTAATTTTCTAAATTGTGTCTTAGTAAGTTTCCTTATAAAGAAATAAGAATGAACTTTTTATACTTTCTGGTAATTCTTTTAATATTTACTTTCTCTGGTGTTTGGTTGCAGTATTCCCGTACATCATTAAGTTCTCATGTTTTCACTTTCCTGTCCAAATCATTGACTTTAACTGGTGTTTACTTTCCCATTTACAATATGAAGTGAAGTTTCGTGTATATAGAAAAAGCAATCAGGTTTTACTTTTGTTAAATAAAAGTGTCTTTGTAAAACTTAATTGAAATGCAACTGCCTATCTGAAGTGAATAAATCTCTAAAGAAAAGACTGTCATATCACCATTCCTCCACGCAGTTTTTAAACAAGTTTTCATAATGGAAAAATACAGTTTAGAGAAATGAGAAACAGAAAATGCTTCATTTTTATTAATTTTTATTTTGTGCGAATACTTAAAGGAGCCATGCCAAGCAGGGACAAAGCAAGCTCTTCTCTTGCAAAAAAGAGGGTGTAGACCTATAATCTCTTAGCCATGATCTCTAGCATGATGTGTTAAATGGAAAATCATTGATTTAATTGTCCTCCCTTATTTTCCCTACTTTACCAGTCCTTAGCATTTTTATAAATAAGAGATGTTCCACATTTTCCTCCATCCCCGTCCTTTTAACATGCAGATGTGCCCATTCTTATCTTTCCTCTTGGCAGGTCATGACTAGTTATGTGTGCCACAAGATGACTACATTTTCAAGACAATATTATTTTATGCTATTGTATTACATAGAATATATATCTCAGGCTAAATTCACATTTGTGTCAAAGTCTCCATTAAGAGTCTGTTGCAGTGTCTGCCTGAAATCACTAGATGCACGCACAAGCTTTTCCATCGGGCGCTTTCGGTTTAAAAATAACAGACACTCGACCGACCCCATTATAGTCAATAGGGTACTATTTTAGTGGTCCACCAGTCTGTTGTTCTAGTCCGACAGCCTGACACTAGTGTAAACCTAGCATAACTGTGTAGCATTGTGTTGTCAGTTGATGCCTTTCAAAAGTTGTTAGCATGTTGTTATATTGTTTTGAATTGGTTTAAACAGAAATCAGAGTCCTTTACAAAATTTTAGTTAAGTTCAGGTTGGACGCATCTATATGTGCAGTTCTGAATACAGGGCAGGCCACCATTCTATGTAGCTATGATAATGTTACAAATTAAACTTCATCACTACTTACACTAGTGTCAAGACTTACCTGAATATCCAGCTATACACTGTGTTAAAAATTATTATGCAAAAAGTGTTTAGGAGTGATAAGGTAAGAATTTTTTTTGTTTGTCAGTTAAACTCATTGATGGTGATGTGTGTCAGGGCTCTTTATATCACTGAAAGCAATTGCAGACACCTGTGCTAATTAGTTTGGCAGGTGTGTCCAATTAAAGGCAAGACTACTTAAGAAGGCTGTCCCACATTATTAAGCAGCCTACATTTTCAGCCAAAATGGGAAAGAAAAAGGATGTGTCAGCTGCTGAGAAGCAACAAATTGTGGAGTGTTTAGGTCAAGGCATGACTACAATCAACATTGCCAAGACACTTCATCATGATCATCGCACAATCAAGAAGTATGTAGCTGATTCACAGCACACACGTGTGCGTGCTGATAAGGGAAAATTGAGGACTCTTTCCAACAGGCAATTACATCAGGTTAAAAGAGCAGCTTCAAAAATGCCTTGTCATAGCAGCAGACAAGTTTTTGAAGCTGCTGGTGCCTCCAACGTCCCCTGAACAACAAGATGCAGGATCCTTCAGAGGTTTGCAGCTGTGCATAAGCCATCCTGTCGACCTCCTCTATCTACTGCACACAAGCAGAAACGGCTCCAGTGGGCCAAACAATACATGAAGACTGACTTCAAAACTGTTTTGTTCACTGATGAGTGCCGTGCAACGCTCGATGGTCCAGATGGATGGAGTGGAGGATGGCTTGTTGATGGACACCCCATGCAAACACGGCTACGGCGCCAACAAGGAGGAGGTGGAGTAATATTTTGGGATGGAATCATGGGGAGAGAGATTGTCGGCCCCTTTAGGATCCCTGAAGGGGTAAAGATGAACTCCATAATGTATGTGGAGTTTCTCAAACAGCACTTCCTGCCATGGTTCAAGAAGAAGAACCATGCATTCCGCAGAAAGATCATTTTCATGCATGATAATGCACCGTCTCATGCTGCAAATAACACATCTGCATCTCTGGCTGCTATGGGCATAAAAGGGGACAAACTTATGGTGTGGCCCCCATGCTCCCCTGACCTCAACCCCATTGAGAACCTCTGGAGCATCATCAAAAGGAGTGTCTATGATGGCGGGAGGCAGTTCACATCTAAGCAACAGCTCTGGGAGGGTATTCTGTCCTCATGCAAAACAATTGAAGCAGAAACCATCCAAAAACTGACAAATTCAATGGCGAGAGAGTTCAGAAGCTTCTTTCGAACAAGGGGTCCTATGTGCAAATGTAACATCACCTCGAATAAAGTTTTGGCTTGAAAACTGTTTGATTTCAGTTTGTAATAACCTGCTAATGCGTATAATTTCACAATGACCATTTTTTTGTTCTTAATAAAAATGAAAAGGTTCCAAATTCTGCTGTGCATAATAATTTAAAACATGCATTTTGAGTGTTTATTTTTTTTTAAAATATACTGTTATCATAGGCAGTTTGTTCAAAAAACTTTCAATTATACTCGAATAGTTGATGACTGGAAAATTACAATCACTGCAATTCATATAGGTAATTTTGGAAAATATGAGAAAATATTATTTGCTTAATAATTTGGAACACAGTGTAATCTTTGAGAGAGGCACAAATCCTAAGAAACATACTAATTCCTAGTAAGATCAGAGACCCTCAAAAACAGAGAAAAAAACATTAGAGGCTTCTGTTTCAGGAACTTACAGCTAACTTATTTGTGTAGTTTTAAAAAGATGCCTCACTTGTAATATGATACAACACAGAAAAATATAATTTAGTTCCAACATTCACCATGAAAACTTTCGAAATAAAGAGGAACTTTCACCACCTCCACCAACTCCAATTCTTTGCATCTTTTAATAGGTGCCACTCCACTGATTAGGGTGCAGTTGGAATTTGTTCTGTAGTCCACACCATTTCCCAGCAATCATTTCTGTTAGTTTCAGCTCAATTAGGCTCTCTACTGATAGGTGAGCAGTCCTCGGCTGGAGCAGAAAGACAGCAACCGGCCACCTAGAGACAGTAGAGAGCCTAATAATGCCAAAATTTAAAGAAATGATTGCTCTCAAATACTAGAGATTAGAGAAAAAAAAAACACCTGTATTGGAACCAGTGGAACAGCACCTACTGAAAGATGAAAAGACTTGGTGTTGGTGGAGGTGGTGAAAGGTCCTCTTTTATTCCTTTCTCAATTGCGCCTCAGAGTTTGTTGTCTATTTGTTACAATGTCTATGTGGGCTACACTATGTTGGGCATACCTCCCAGAAATTGAGAGAGTTAACGAATATCCACAGGAATAAGATTAAGACAGCATTTGCATATTGTCTCCTCACACTTTTACACTTACCACAACTCAGACCCAGGTTTTCTGCAATTCACTCCCATTGAACAAATATCAATGAGTCATTTGGATTGGTTAGAGCAGCAAAAGAGAAAATTATTGAATCTTTAAGCAAGTTAGTGGGACCTAAATGAAATGATTGAAAATTCCATAGCCTACTGTTTACTGACTAGTAATTATATTGGTTCATAGTATCATTATCCATTTATTTTTAACTCTATCCCTTTTTAAGCATATAAACATGTAACCTATTTATGTTCTGTTTTATGAGTATGTATATAAACATTGTTTACATTTAGTAACTAATTTTTATTTTTGGTCTTCTTTTTCCATCATGTTTACATATTCTTTCCCAGAATTCCCAGAGGACCATGCATGGTCTATATGACTTTATATACCCCCAAGGGAGACCTACAGAGGCAAAGAGAAACCCCTTCTGACAGAATCATTCCTGCCTTAGGCCTCAACATCTCAGAGGGATATTTTGACAATCTCTGTACTCTGTACTACACTGTATATGTCATGACTACCTTTGTTGTGCCCTCTATATGAGTGTCAGGCTACTATGACAACCCATAGCAGATGTTTACAAATCCTTCTGCTTCATAATGAAATTGTGGCACTAAAAACACACATGTATAGGATATTTGTTCCTGTTGCACCATGTTTTCTATACATTTACATTAGAGATAAGATTCAATTTCCAATTTTGGGCTCTCTAAGGCAAACACAGCCAAAGATATGTCAAAATGAAAGTGACAAACCCCAGATTATAATAGGTGGAGGCCCAGGGGAGGTTTTAAAAAACAAAAAACATTCCTGCTCACCTTCCTTTACCTCTTTTGGGCCTCCTTGTGGCATCCAGTGCTGTCTCTCTGCCTCCTCGGTGACATTATGCGCCCAGGGTCACTGCAGAGGCTTTAGTGGTGACATGGGCACAACAAGCACAATGATGTCATGATGCTCAGCTAGCCATGTGACCACTTATGGCCCAATCACAGGCCTCAGTGGTAACTCCGGGCCACAAAGGAGAGTGCCAGGTGCTGCAAAGAAGCCCAAAAGAGGTAACGGGTAAGGTGAGTATGAATGTTTTTTTATTTTGGTCACCTCCACATGGCCTCCAACATTATACTCTGGAGTCTCATCGAAAGTGGTCTCTCGGCCAAAAAAATTGCCAAACTGCATCATGTGAGTGCCATCACAGTTGGAAGAATACGAAATGAAGTACTTCCATCCATTCAAAAGCCAAGAGGTGGACGTCCAGGCAAAATATCGGTTCATCACAAGGTCTATCAGTTCTTCAGTGACAAACACGACAGTGGAGGTAGCTCATATGCTTCATAATAGTGAGATCACAGACGTTCATGCAAGCACCATGTGAAGTGCTTTACACAAATCTGTAATAGTGCCCCAAAAAAGGTGAAGAAGCCTCAAGTGTAAAAGTACAAAAAAGTGGACAGTAGAAAATTGGAAGTGGTCATATATGAGATTGGCTATAAAATGATTATAGTCTCACATTCGAAGCTGTAGTGGCTGGTAAAATATGGAGCCTGAAAGTCAAAAGTTCAAAACATGGGATGTGGGGAAGTGCACTAACTGGATCTCGTAAGATCTCACGGGTCTGCTCTATCAGTGTCTGTTGGTGCAGGTAGCGCTCTCTCACGCCATGGCGACCATATTTTTAAAAATCTGTCATGAGTTCTGGTCGACCAACTGATCAGCTCCTCAAGCCACATAATTTGATTAACCTTATCAATCCATACCTGGATGGGAGGGGTAATAGGTTGTAACCAAAATAGGGGGATGACCGCTTTAGCTGCCTCAATCAAATGGGTTGTGAGATTCAACTTAGAATGTCGCATATTATGCCTGGGGCATGAGAGGAGCACCCACTCTGGGGATATGGCCCCCTTTTATTCAAGGAATGGAAGTAAATGGACTTGTACCTGGGACCAGAACGGCTTGACCATCTCACATGACCACCAAATATGGGACATGCTCCCAACACTTTTCTGACACCGCCAGCATAGGCTCGAGGCTGCTAGGCCGTGGGCATACAGCCACTCCGGCGTTTTGTACCACCTAGATAAGATTTTGTAGTGGGATTCTTGCATCCTGACACATGTGGAAAAGCCATGAGAGGATCTGAGGGCAACTTTAGAGTCCTCTGGCATCAAAGACATGTTAAGTTCTTTTTCCCAAGACTGCATGTAAAGTGGGGTGGATTCAACAGAGGGAGCCATTAATTGTTTTTTGCAATTTGCAATTTTCCTCTCAGAGGGAGCTTGCTTGAGAAAGTTTTTTCACACTCTGTGAGCTGTTTGCGTGTGGGGCCCGTGCTTAGTAACACTGCCACTATCTTTTTGTAGTGTGCGTAATGGAGGAAGGTGAATGGAACTTCAGGGAACCTGGCTTTGAGCTGGGGTTGGGTCAGTAGGTAACCTTCTTGCAATAAATCACCTAGCATTCGGGTCTTAAATCTCGACCAGAAGTCTCTATAGAGAGAGGATGTACAAGACTTAACTACGGGTAGGAGGTCTGCAGGTAAAATCATGGAGGGAGCGGGTGAGAGTACCGGGCTGTGGGCCAGCCATGTCTCACATGCACCCCTGATAAGGGGGTCAAAGTCACATCTAGATAACTGGCGCTTTGAGGGGAGCCATAAGTATTGCCTAAACGCCAAACCATTGTATGCTTCAGCTAGTGCCCCTCACTATGGGGCTTTTTAGAGGTGCAGTCAGGGCCAGCCACCTACGCAATTGGATTGCTTTATAATAAGAAGAGATGTCTGGCAGAGCTATGCCTCCCTCTTCTCTACGCTTTATCAGAAGCCTATGTGCCAACCGTGGAGGCTTAGATTTCCACACAAAGGAGGAAAAAAATTCTTCGTATAGATTTAAAAAAATGAGGGAGGGAGGTTGATGGGAAACATTTGCATAACATAGGTGAGTTTAGGGACTATGTAGGTCTGTAGGAAGTTCTTTCTCCCAAACCACGATAGATAAGGAAAAGTGTAGGATATCAGGGTCTCATTTACGTCGCTTATAAGAGGCTGGAAGTTCAGGGGACAGATGGCATCTAGGTTGCTGGGAAGTTTAATGCCCAGATAGGTTATGAAGTCTGATTTCCAAGTATAGGGAGATTTTTTCTGTAAAACTGACACTGTGAGAGGTGGGAGTGTTGTATTAAAAACTTCAGACTTGGACTCATTTATCTTATAATTTGACAGTGTCCCGTAGTGTGTCAAAAGGGATTGTAGCTCTGCCAGGCCTCTCTCCGGATTTGTGGCTAAGAATAGGATGTCCTTGAGCCTCACAAGCGGCCGGGAGTAGAGGGAGAATATGGCTGAGATGAAAGGTAGCGGAATCCCATATGCTGAAAGGGCTGCCCTCATGAAGGGCCAATCAACCCTATCGAAAGCCTTCTCGGCATCCACTCCCAGCAGCACCAGTGGACATCGGGTACGTCTGGATAGGGCAATCACATGTAGCAATCTGGCCGTGTTGTCTGAGCCCTCCCTGCCCTTCACAAAACCTGTTTGTTCCTTGTGAAGTAGCTTGGGTACTAGTTTTTGTAGTCTCAAAGTAAGTAGTTTGGCCCAAATTTTAAGGTCTAAGTTAAATAGGGATATGGGTCTGTAGCTCCCACAGGCACGGAGGTCCTTACCTTCCTTTGCAATTCTGTATACATGTATCTGAATTACAGAGATGTTTAGGCAGTTGCTGCTGGGGTTCTTGATATCTGTTTTTTTCTGCTTATATTAAGGCTTTTATTAGGACTGTGAATAAAGCTAAGTTGATGTCCACAAAAACATGCAGTGAGAATAAACTACAAATCCTTTTTCAAAGTTGAATATCTCATTTAATCTGTTATTATATTCACAGAGGATGAAAAAGTGCTTTGTCAGTCACAAAAAGCATTGTAAAGAAGGGGAACCGCGTATTACATAGAGAACAATTTGCTAAAAAAAAAAAAAAAAAAAAAAAAATCAATTTTTTGCGTTTTGGATTCAGTGCATGGTGAGGCAATATATTTGTTGCTTATTACATGTACAAATATCAATAAAATGTTTCTAGTGATATAGCAACTTTGTAAAGAAAAAAATTCTATATGAAATTCACTTTGATACTAGCAAAAAAATATTTTAATCTAGAAATTTCAGCATTACCCAGCTTTATTTGACATGCCCTTACTTTATTTGTAATGATATTTCTTCTTGTACAATATAATTGAGCTTAGCTATTATGTCCTTACCTGTTCCTTTCTCTTTTCCATTCAGCAAACACATTTCACTTCTACAAGTGGCAAAGGTCCATGGATAAATTACTTGTCATTTCCCTCTCTCTCTTACTCAATGCTGTTTTTGTTCTTCATTCCTTTCTGTAAGAATTAGCCATGGTGTGCTCTCTGTTAACTTGTCCAGTCTTTAGCATTTTGCATTAGAATATTCTTCTTTTATTTTAAAGTTATATATTTTTCAAGTTTTATAAAAGATATTTAACCTTGTTCGGAGTCACGCTCGGTTAACAGAAAATACTTGTTTTGCTCTTGTTTTGTAATATACCCAGTTTTACACTATACTCCCAGGCAGCAAATTTTAAGTATGTACAGTACTCTTTTCGAGTAGGGGTTTTCTATTTACATTACTTATTTTTATTCTGTACCTCCAACTTATTCTGCAGCTCTGTACAGAGTCTGTCACCTTTCACATCTGTCTCTAAATTTCATACCTCCAATAAACATATACACACTAGGATCAACTTAATATAAAGCCAATTTTAAGTACAGTATCAGAGCATCTTTGAAGCATGGGTATGAAAGAGAAGAATATACAAACTTCTGGTTAAATTTTAACCCACTGGACCTAGGACCCCACTATTGCAAGGCTACAAGATTTTGATACCATAATTTTTTATAGAAATAGAAATAGATAAACCTTCTCGAACAACAAGTGCAAGTTCCCATTAAAGATAGATGAACCTCATGAGATTTGTTTTGATGAATATTAGTGTGTTTCAGCCCCACAGTTCATTTTGGGCTGAATAAGTGCTATTATTACACTCTGGGGTTTTTGGCTTCCATTGGTCCCCGGCATCCTCTTCAGGCCTCTTCTGGTCTCTGGCTGACATCAAGCACCCCGGGGTCGCTGCTGAGGCATGCACTGTGCCTGATGTTTGTCTCCTGCTAGTGTAATGTTCTGTACACTAAACATATAGTTATTTCCCCTCCCTGTTGTATGAGATGTCACACATCACTAGAGATAGGAGAACCTCATTTGTTTCACAGATATTTGCAAGGTTCGACTGTTTTGGTCCACATGCCTGCTGAAGCCTAATCAGAGCTCAAGATGGTGACGCAAGGGCACTTGACATTGGAGAAACGCTGGAAGAGGCCACAAGATTGGATGCTGGAAAGGAGACCAGACACGAAGGAGAGGTGTATAGGTAAGGTAAGTACTTTATCTATTTTTTTTTTTATTTTGTATGCCCCTGTGTTTCTGTTTATTATACTCTGGTGTCTGAAGAGACCCCAGAGTATAACATCAAATTGTGGGTGCAAACCCCCAAAATATCAGGTTTGACCGAACTTGAAATTCTTTGTAAAATTCATAATGAACCCCATCTCTACATGTCTTACCTACACAGTTCCATGGTTCTTTCAAGTCCATCTCTGTCTATAGAAGAATTGTATTTCACATACTGGGCAGAAGATTATGTAGTGAGCAATAAAACAATTAGCAGTATCAAAACAAAGGTGCTGCCGAGAACTGTGCAAGATAATTACAATGAATACAAAAAAATCAATCTATAGTGTAACATACAGGTCATCACAGCACGTGACATAGATTCAGCTGTTAGGGGGTCACCTCACTCCACTCACTGAAGAGGCTGCCGTATAAGCAGATCAGTGCAGGGTACAGATGTCAGGGTTCAAATATCTTAAGATGCTGGACAACCGCTTTCATTTTGTAATTGACTATAATAAATTTTTAGCACTTCTATTTGTCAAAGCATTCTTACTTTGCATCAAGTTTTTATCAGTACTCAGTATGCTATTGGTTAGTACTGCTAAAATTATTGGGGAAGACTAGGTTTGCAAATTTTTTAACACCACAAAAATAGTTGCAAGTGACATTTTTACACCACTCCCAACACTTTCTGAAAAGTGGTCATAGCAACGACATGCTGTGGTTGGGGTTATCAGCCCAATGAGATTTATCATCATTTACACTGTATATATGATAACTAAACTACACCAAGTCTACACCAGCTATGGACTTGGGTACATTTCAGTGTAAGTGCATGGCCCACCGGAGAAAGTGCCTAATTTATGATAAGGCAGGGTTTATCAAGACTGACATACAAACCACCAGCCTTGATAAATTCCCCCTCCCCATAAACACACATTATGTTGTAATAGACCTTCATCTGTAGAGACCTGCTGTATAATTCTTCCCTCTCTTGTTAAGGATTTCAGGGTATCAATTAAGAAACACAATATTCATTTATAAAAGCAAATATTCAGCTGTCATTCATTGGTGTGTCTATTGTGGGAGAACAATCAGGGCTTTTATAGTCTGTCAGGATTTACAGGGGGGAGATATGTGACTGCTTCTACTAATCAGAGGTGTTTTGTTATTATTAATAATATATTATGTTGTATTCTCCCTAGAGCTAAATTGGATGCAGAGCTGAATTAGCCTCCACACTTTAAATAATGTTGACTTTCTCAGAGGGAGCTCAAATTGGGGCTTTTCTCAAGCAAAATCCAATTACGCAAAGAAATCTGATTCACAATAGGCTTATCCTACTGTAAAATATTTATTATTATATTTTTCTATTGGAAAGTATTAGCAAAGTAGTTCATATACCTATGGGAATACTTTTTCAAATTTCTACTCTTCTCTCATAGAAATGCAGCAAATATGAAAGGAAAAAACTAATAATTAAATATTATTTGTATTAAAGTAAGGTATAATGTTGAAGTGCTTATACTATACTAAACAACTCGAGTTGTGAGATCAAAATGTACAGTGACAAATACATAATTGCATATTTTTTTTAATGGATTTTCTAAGATATAAAAAAAATTCCAAATGGAAGGAATGTGATAAAGTACAAAAGAACTAATATTTGCCTGTCAAATCCCACATCACTCCAGTGTTGCTGCTCTGGTGTTCCGAACTGGTCTTTGTTTAATTAGCTGCAGCAATGATGTCACTGTCTACCCAAACTGTAAAGAGATTTGTGGCTGATTCAGAGCACAGACAGGTTTGTGCAGATAAAGGTATAATGAGGAAGGTTTCTGCCAAATTCATCAGATTAAGAGAACAGCTGCTGATATACCATTACAAAGCAGGAAACAGGTATTAGAAGCTGCTGGTGCCTCTGGAGTCCCACGAACCTCAAGGTGTAGGTTGTAGTTGTGCATAAACCTACTACTCATCCACTCCTAAACAGTGCTCACAGGCAGAGATGGTGGCGTTGGGCCCAGACATACATGAAGAGTAATTAGGAAACAGTCTTGTTTACTGAGGAGTGCCGAGGAACCCTGGATGGTCCAGATGGATGGAGTAATGGATGGTTGGTGGATGGCCACTATGTCCCAACAAGGCTGTGACACCAACAACGAGGTGATGGAGTCATGTTTTGGGCCAGAATCATGGGGAGAGATCTGGTAGGCCCCTTTAGGCTCCTTGAAGGTGTGAAAATGACCTCTGCAAAGTATATAGAGTTTCTGATTGACCACTTTCTTCCATGGTACAAAAAGAAGAATCCTGCTGTCCATAGCAAAATTATCTTCATGCATGACAATGCATCTCATGCAACAATGAATACCTCTGAGTCATTGGCTGTTATGGGCATAAAAGGTCCCCTGACCTCAACACTATTAAACAATTTTGTAGTATACTCAAGCAAAATTATCAGAGTGAGTATCAGTTCACATCAAAACTGCAGCTCTGGGAGACTATTGTGATATCCTGCAAAAAAAAAAAAAAAAAATTCAGGCAGAAACTATCCAAAAACTACAGTCCAATGGATGAAAGAATTGTGAAGGTGATATCAATGAAGGGATCCTATGGTAGCATGTAATTTGTCCTGTCAAGATGCTTTTGATTGATTTAGTTTTTGATTTCAGTATATATGACCACTTAATGCTGCAAATTCAACAAATGAGCATTTTCAGTTCCTTACAACCTATACAATGTTTAGAAACTCTGTTGTGCATAATAATTTGGAACAGTGTAATTTGAATTTTTAACCCCTTCCCATCATCCGCCATAATAGTACGGCCGCTGTCGAGTATTTAAATATGGCGGCCACTCAGGAGCTGAATGGCTGTCATAGCCGCCGGTTCTCTGCTGTATTGCTGCTGTCTCGACGTCCCGTTACTATTACGTGATGTAAGTTATATTGAAGGTAATTTTTCTGACTGATGTATTTGGGATTTATCCCCTTTGTTCTGGTCCACACCTGTGTCAGATGAGGGATAAGACTCTCCAACTATTTTTTATTTTTTTTCGCTACTTTCTTTGGTAGGGGCATGGCATGGGCAATGACACGATATATTATCGTTTTAGTGCCTTAAATGATCCCGGAATTCTGCAGCAACTACAATTTCAGTGCAAGAGCATGGCCCTGCAGAGAGTGTGCCTGATTTATGAGGAGGTGTGCACCTTGTCATAAATGATGTACACTTTCCACCATCGCAGGAGATATTAAGATTGGCATTGAAAATGCTGGTCTTTATAAATTTTCCTCTAAAAGTTAATTTGAAGGATTCCCTTTCAGGTTAAGGCCCCATGCAGCAAAAATGCAGCCAAAATGCTGCCAAGAAAAAAACGCAACAAAACATGTTTCTTAACTGAGTTTTTACAGTATTTTCCTCTGTATTTTTTTTTCCCTCATCAAATCTATAGGAAAAATGCTTACAAAATTCACCAGGTCTAGATCACTCTTTGACTTTATATGTCTGCGTGGTGCACTCTTAACTCTTCAAGGATGTACACAGGTTCAGGGGAAATCTGCCTCCCCCCCCACCAAAAAAAAATAAAGTACTGTTAAAATGCCCCTGAAAAGTCTGTTATGACCTTATGGGGGGCACAATGTGAAAAAATAAAAAAAAGACAAATAAAAAAGTAAAAATAAAATTAAATAATAATTACAATTACTGTAGCATAGAGGGAAAGCTATTTTAAAAAGTTTTTTTTAGTAGTACAGGAAAAAAATGTGAAATGTGAACAACAGACACATAAAATAACACAGAAAATAACATAAAAATAAAGCCCTATGTGTCACCAAAAAAGATGCCAAAATTATTTGAATAGCCCGAATGAAAAAAAAAATGTTTTAGCCCTAAGAACCGCATGTACTAAAAAACCTGAAAATGTGTCTGGTCCCAAACCAGGGAAATTTGCCACAATTGGTTAACACGCTACTATTTTAAGAAACGCATGCGTTCTTGAAAATGCAGCTTTTTCCCCCACTTTTTTTTTAGCCATAATATGTGAATAAGATGATACAAAATCTTATTCACTTTTCTGGTACTGTAAAACACAACATATTTCTTAATGTGGGTCTTTAGCCTTAAAGGGGTTGTCCATGCATGCGTTCTTGAAAATGCAGCTTTTTCCCCCCACTTTTTTTTAGCCATAATGTGTGAATAAGATGATTCAAAATCTTATTCACTTTTCTGGTACTGTAAAACACAACATATTTCTTAATGTGGATCTTTAGCCTTAAAGGGGTTGTCCAGACTATAAAATTTTATTTTTTAATTAGGCCAGGGGACGTGAATAAAAAAAATTGAAAAAAACATTCTTACTTGTCCCCAGTGCTCCAGTGCCTCCCAGTGTGGTTCGGTCCTGCAGCATCGTTGTTTTCTTCCGGAGGAAGTCCTCGCCGCAGATGACCTCTGAGGCCAATCAGCCACCTCAGTGAAGGACACGGAACGACATTGCCTGAAACATCCCTGGGTCCCTTCCTTAGGCGGCTGAGGCCGCTGAAGGGACCTGGAATGACACAACCAGCGAGGATATTGATTTCAGTTTCATCTTCCACTGTCATTTTAAAACTTCTCTCAGAAGCCCTAACACTATAGGTGCCCTTTAAAATGTATTTGCTTATAAATATTTATTTGTTACAAATTGTGTTCATAGATGGATAATACACAAGTAACAAGTTACTTCACAATTTTATTTTTTAAATCAGTACAACTAGATATATTTTGTGCATCTTGGATTCTCTTGATATTCACATAGTGTTGAAATATATTCTAAACATTCACCTTCACCTTGTATTTCATGCAGATATCAAACAGAGAACACAAGGCTTTTTATGTATTTCTCAGAAGGAAAATACTTAGTTCTCCCTTTTGAGATTCTTTTTTTCTATTTGTTTGCTCTTCCCCCAGGGAAGGACAGAGTAGCAATTATTCGCATCCTTCCTTGTCCTTTCACCATCCTCTTTATGTGGTCATTCTCTTAGTTGTTCTTATGTATACCCTTTTCTTTCATGCTGTCCAAAAGGGGAGTCAGACTGCACTTAGAATGGGAAGTAAGTAGTAACACAGTCTCCATTCGAGTTATGCTGTAGTTATGCAATAGAATAGCACTCCACTAGCATTTATGGATGAAATCGTATTTCCCGTAGTGTATTGGCAACAGCAATATTTATTTCCTGGATGCTTATTACAAATGCTTCAAAGCTGTACGAATATAGCCGCTGAAACATTCAATGCAGTGTGCACCCAGCCGAAATAAACTGCTACAGCAGAATATATATTTCAAAATAGTGTAATTTTACATATTCTTATATAAAGGTACATTGTGCCGATAGATATAATGTCCTTAGTATTATCATAGATTGTAAGCTCTTGCGAGCAGGGTCCTTACTTCTATTGTTTGATAAATTAATTTTTTGTCACATTGTAACATCAAATACTATCTGTCCACAAACCCTCTGATTTGTAAAGTGCTATATAAAGTTATTATTATTATTGTTATTATTATTAAGGACACATTTGCATCTCCTTTAATCAGGATGACTAGATCTGTTGTATGATGAAAATGGTACCTGACAGATGCCCTTATTATGGGATATGTAAATTTTCTGTCTTGGTGCTCTTCATTTTACCGGACAATATAGCACAATATGCTGAGCCATTTTGATGAGTTTATTTTACTGGAATCTATGACAGAGGATCCCAGTGGCAGTGGTGTAACGAGATTGTATGGGGCCCGCAACCAGCTGGAGATGGCTGGGGCTCCAGATCACCATGATAGCAGTCGGGGAAAGCCTGGTTCTCTGTCCACTATACATATTGTTAATGGAAAGGGGGCTCGGTGACATGCCTTTCCAATAGATGCCTGCCCAAGGGAAGTGACTAAAAATTAAAAAAAATACTTATACTTACCTCTCCTGTGCTCAGCATCCTCTCTGGGGTTCTTCTGGCCTGTGACTTAGGTCACGCATGCCAGATGTCAATGCTGGGGCCTGTGATTGGGTCACAGCAGTCAACACAGGGCGTGGCGGCGTAATGACATCAGTGCACCCCACATGACCATTGAAGCCCAATCACAGGCCCCAGCAGTGATGTCTGGGTTGTGTCACTCTTCAGTCACAGGCAGAAGAGGACTGAAGAAGATGCCGAAGAGATCCAGATGGAGCGAGGATGCCTAGGAGAGGTGAGGCAAGGTGAGTATAAGTGTTTGCTATTTTTAGTCACTTCCCTTAGGCCTCTACTTATTATACTCTGGAGTCTGATAAGAAGGGGACGGCCAAACCTCAAGAATATTCGTCAAATTTTGTGGGGCTCACCTGAGGTGGCTTTAGGAGGGCTCTTGGGAGCATTTTATACTGTGTGGGGCCACTATGGGGAGCATATTATACTTTGTGGGGGCCACTGTGGAGCATATTATACTGTGTGGGGACCACTGTGGTTCATATAATACTGTGTGGGGGCCACTGTGGAGCATATTATACTGTGTGGGGCTCCTTCACTATTCAAATAACACGGCATCTGTTTAATAGCAGCCGTATTATTACAGGCTGTAATAACAACTTCAAACAGTTGATCAGCAGGGGCTCGGGATCTCTTAGACTGTTAGGACCCTGCAGATCAGCTGTTTCTCACAGCATGCAGCTCCCAGTATTGTTTACATGCCGGGCGCTGTGCTGCTCACTCACTGTATTATTGATAACTGCAGTTGTGGGCACTAAAGCTGTATCCCTTTCAAGTATTTGAGATACGGCTGCAGCACCCATAACCGTCACTATCAAAAATAGTGCACCGGGGTCCACAAGACTTTAGTTACGCCACTGCCCAGTCGAGTCACCAAAGCAGATGTAAATGTAGCCTTAGGCTAAGGCTCCATATTGTGGAAAAGCTGCTTTTTTGGGTGAAGATTTTCCAGTGTATTTTTGAGCCAAAGCCAGGACCGGATTAGTCCTTGAAATGTTGGCTGTTTAAAGGGAGTCTAACACAACTAGAATTCAAATTTTTCAAAACATTTGGTTTAAGGAACTTTAAGTTACACCTCTGCAGGCAGCCCCTCAGCCAATCATAAGATATACAGTAGATATATAATAGTGTGAGGAGAAAAAATGCATTAGATACAGTACATAGACCGATTTTAGGAGTTGTAGCATCACACAAATCCCACTTTTAATCTGTGAATCAGTGAACAGATAATTTAATGTCACCCCAAATTAGCGTGTTATGCAGTATTAATTCCACTGCAATTCAGTGCTTAGTTATGAAAAATTGTACAGTAAATTGGCATACTGTTTCAAAGCAACAGTTATTACACCACTGTTAGCAATGATACTGCAATTGAGCACTTAGTTATGAAAAATTCTACAGTAACTTGGTGTAATATGCCAGGGCAACAGTTATAGCCACTGTTAATAATTATACAGCAATTAGAGTGTGTAGCTAACCCTTATAGGATGCATCCATTTTTTATTATTTGTGTTTTAATTTTTACTCCCTACCTTCCAAAACTCATAGCATTTTCATTTACATAGTGATATTGTCTTTTTCAGGACTAATAGTACTTCACAATGGGAACTTTTAATATTCTGTACAATGTACTGGGAAGCTGGAAAAAAATAGAATGGAGTGCTGCCGTATTCTTATGGGTTTTGATTTTACAGTTTCCACTGAGCAGTAAAAATGACATATTAGCTTTATTCTCTCAATTAGTACGATTACAGGGATACCAGATTTATGTAATTTTTCCATGTTTTAATAATTTTCTGAAAATTCAAAATTTTGAAGAAAAAAAATTGAGTTGCCATATTCTGATGCCTGTAATTTTTTTTTATATTGCAATATAAGGAGCTGTGTAAGTTTTTTTGCAGGGCAATATGTCGTTTTTATTGATAACATTTTGGAGAATTAATGATGTTTTTTTGAGAGGCGAAGTAACAAAAAAAAAATGATTCAACCAATTTGATTACTTTTTTCCACTTCGGCTTTTACTGTAAGGGACAAATGTTTTTATATTTTAATCGTGTGCCCATCTTTCTTAAGTCAATTATGATGTGACAGCTGAAGAGTCATGCCAGTGTCATAGGGTTTAGTCAGTGGAGGCTGAAGAGTAATGTACCAGTGCATTAATGCAAATTTTGGGCTGCCTGTGGCAGGAGCAGGGGCCAGGCTCTACCTGTAGAATGGGAGTATATAGTATGGGAGTTGAACTCCACCTGTAGTTCAGTGAGTGTTAGGTCTAATCAGGGCCATTTTAATGCATTGGGGGGCCCTGTGCAAACTTTTTAAAAGTGGGCCCCTCAATGCCCCCACATAACTTAATTTCCCCTGCCCCACTCAATGTTACATTGAAAAAAAAAGAAAGAATACTCACCGAACCATGTTGCCATGGACCTGCAGGCTCCAACTGTAATGTCTGCGGGTCGATGCTCATTTCATTTCCCTGCCACAGGCATTATCAGCTGAAGACTGAATAATGGAGCACGGAGCTGATAGCGCCATGCTTTACTATTGTGTTCAAACCACTGCCTGCTGCCTGGAACAGCGGGACAACACTCCAGAAATCTGGGACTGTCCCGCTCAATCTGGAGTGGTTGAGGGGGCCCCCACAACCATAGGGCCCAGTGCAGCTGCACCGTTGCACCTATGGTTAAATCGTCCCAGGGTCTAATTGACCGCAGACTTAAGTCTAGATGACTGTAGTATTACCGGGTGAGAGGTTTAGACATTAGTATTTCCTTGGTGCTACTGTTGATTGGAGTGTCAGGGATGACACTGTTAACTGTAGGGGTATGTAAGGAGCTAGAAGCCACCATCTTTCACAAAATAGCTTTAGGTGGGAAACTTTGCCAAGTCATTATCCAAGATTGGCTAATATAGCTGTTATATGTATGTTTGTCTGTGCTTTGTACATCTTTTTATGTACTGTATGACATGTAGTATGCTTTATTATTGTGTATGTGGTAATGACTTACTGTATGAAATAACACTGCAATATCTAAGCCATCCTGCCTACTTCAGTCCAGTACTTTATGGAAGGAGGATGATGCGATGATTACAAACAAATAGAGGAAAGCCAGTTGCACCTATTGGCACCATGAGTAGTGACCTTTTTGTGCCATCTGCAGTGCAGCCTACACAGGCTGAGGTCTAATGCCTTGTAGTCATGCCAGGCAGCAAAGTTCCCATATAAAACTGAACCTTTCTGGTGCCTCTGTCATTATCTAAACAGAGTCAGACTATTTCTGAAGGCAAGCATAATAAGCCTAGCATGTGTCTGAAAATTACTACAGTACAGTACTAGAGAGGAATAAAATGGTTTGTAATGAGCTAAGTTCATTATAGATTTTATCAAAATTTGAGAGTTCACCAAACACAAATCCATCGAACTTGATTATTAAACTCTGAAGTCTCTATAAAATTAAAAAAGTCTACTTACCTTCCCTGGGATTTGCCACAGCATGCTTCGGTTTTACGTTCTTCTTCCCAGGCTGTCTGCTATGTCTTCCTGCCCCCACTTCACTTTTAAAGCATGTAATTGTGTCTCAGCGTTCACATTGGTGGTATCAACCTTATCACGTTTTAACAATACAACTGCCCTTTCCTTGGGTAGATCGGTGTAGGACAATGGAAAAAGAAAAGTACTTGGCCCTAGAACTTGGGTAACTTGTAAGTGAACTGCCCTGTGCCATGGCACCATATACCATTACTAAACCTGTATGCTATTAAAGAGCTAGAAAGCAAGACAAATTTTAGTCTGAATCAGCCAAATTAGAGACTAAATTAATTTTGAAAAGTTTACTCATCTCTAACTACAATCAAAATCATATTCACAATAATTGATATTATATCCTATAACCATTTATATGGTAAGTAGCCATATGGAGCTCGTTTTTATTAATTAATTAATTGATTTGTTTATTTATTTATTTATTGTTTGTGGTGGCGTGGATCATCATGATGTATCGCCATGCCATAATCCATGAAGTACAAATGTATCCACCCTTACCTTGGGCTCTAATTTCTCAGTCACTGGGTAGCCACATATGAACATACTGTATATATGATATAACTTTGTGATACAGAAACAGAATCATGGAATAGTATTGCCCTGAAAAGCTGGTTATCTTGTGATACATATACAGTTGTGTTAAAAAGTTTACATACCCCGGCAGATTTTCTCTTTTTTCAGAGAATATGAATGATAACACAAAAATTTTTTTCTCCACTCATGGTTAGTGGTTGGTTGAAGCCATTTATTGTCAGACTTCTGTGTTTTCTCTTTTTAAATCATAATGACAACCAAAAACATCAAAATGACCCTGTTCAAAAATTCACATACCCTGGTGATTTTGGCCTGATAACATGCCCAGAAGTTGACACAAAGGGGTTTGAATGGCTACTAAAGGTAACATCCTCACCTGTGGCCTGTTTGCTTGTAATCAGTGTGTGTGCATAAAAGCTGAGTGACTTTCTGGGATCCAGACAGACTGTTGCATCTTTCCTCCAGCCACTGATGTTTCTGGATTGTGAGTCATGGGGAAAGCAAAAGAATTGTCCACAGATCTACAGGAAATGGTAGTTGAACTGTATAAAACAGGAAAGGGATACAAAAAGATACCCAAGGAATTGATAATGCCAGTCAGCAGTGTTCAAACTGTGATTAACAAATGTAAACTCAGGGGCTCTGTAAAAACCAAACCACGGTCAGGTAGACTAACCAAAATTTCGGCCACAACTGCCCGGAAAATTGTTTGGGATGCAAAGAAATACCCACACATAACATCAGCTGAAATACAGGACTCTCTGAAAACTATCGGTGTGGCTGTTTCAAGCTGCACAATAAGGAGACACTTGAAGAAAAATGGGCTGCATGGTCAAGTTGCCAGAAAAAAGCCATTACTGCGTAAATGCCACAAAGAATCTCGCCTTCAATACGCTAAACAGAGAGACAAGCCTCAAAACTTCTGGAACAAGGTAATTTGGAGTGATGAGACAAAAATCGAACTTTTTGGCAACAACCATAAACGTTACATTTGGAGAGGTGTCAACAAGGCCTATGATGAAAGGAACACCATTCCTACTGTAAAGCACGGAGGTGGATCACTGATGATGTGGGGATGTGTGAGCTTCAAAGGCACAGGAAACTTGGTCAAAGTTAAAGGAAAGATGAATGCAGCATGTTATCAGCAAATACTGGAGGCAAATTTGCACTAATCAGCCAGGAAGCTGCGCATGGGACGTACTTGGACGTTCCAACATGACAACGATCCAAAACACAAGGCCAAGTTGAACTGCCATTGGCTACAGCAGAAGAAAGTGAAGGTTCTAGAGTGGCCATCTCAGTCTCCTGACCTCAATATCATTGAGCCACTCTGGGGAGATCTCAAACTCGCAGTACATGCAAGACAGCCCAGGAATTTACAGGAACTGGAGACTTTTTACCAAGAAGAATGGGCAATTTTACCATTTGAGTAAATAAAGAGTCTCATCCACAACTACCACAAAAGAATTCAAGCTGTCATTGATGCTAGAGGAGGCAATACATGGTATTAAGAACTGGGGTATGTCTACTTTTGAACAGGGTCATTTTGATGTTTTTGTTTGATTCTTTTGCATTCCCCATGACTCACAATCCAGAAACGTCAGTGGCAACAGATGCAACAGTCTGTCTGAATCCCAGAAAGTCACTCAGCTTTTATGCACACACACTGATTACAAGCAAACAGGCCACAGGTGAGGATGTTACCTTTAATAGCCATTCAAACCCCTTTGTGTCAACTTCTGGGCATGTTATCAGGCCAAAATCACCAGGGTATGTGAATTTTTGAACAGGGTCATTTTGATGTTTTCTTTGTCATTATGATTTAAAAAGAGAAAACACAGAAGTTTGAAAATAAATGGCTTCAACCAACCACTAACCATGAGTGGAGAAAACGTTTTTGTGTTATCATTCATATTCTCTGAGAAAAGGACAAAAAAAATAAAAATCTGCCAGGTTATGTAAACTTTTTAGCACAACTGTATCTAGTCAAGTACAGCCAAAAGGAAAGGTAAGGGAGGACACATCTGTACTTGTACCTGTTTCATGGTGCCTAAATGGATAAAAAAAAATTGGCATGTGTAATACTTTTGGCACCATTCCAGTACATAGGTGAGAAATCGCAAACTCCAATATTTCTTATATAATTGTTTTTACACTTTATGAATTGTTTCCACTATTCCAGAATGCGTCTAGTTTAGAAAAAAAAATATTTGATTTCATTGAATATGTAGAAAATCTATCCACACAATATAAATAATATTCTTAGAAAGTTGTAAACCGTTAAAAAACCTTAATTATTTTTATTGCTTTAAGAAGTTCAAGGCTGATTTTGAAGTATGTTTTAGATCATTTTCTTATCAGCTTCCTCAATGCCTGTGGACCATTGTTTCCTAGGATTTGTTAACATTTGGTAAGATCCATTTCCTTGCTATATTGATACAAAATCCCTAAACCATAATAGGACTGTTCCATTACTTTTCCTTCTATTCTTGAATACATAAATTTGACAATTGTAGCCAAAGAGCACAATATTTGTTTCATCACAAAATTACATATAAGAAATTATATCGATCGCACATTCTCCTAATGTTATGTTATTTAACGCATGGTGGCTCAGTGGTTAGCACTGTAGCCTTGCTGCGCTGGAGCCCTGGGTTTGAATCCTGCCAAGGACAACATCTGCAAGGAGTTTGTATGTTCTGCGTGGGTTTACTCCGGTTTTCTTCAACACTCCAAAGACATACTGATAGGGAATGTAAATTGTGAGCCCTATATGGGACAGTGACTGACAATATCTGTAAAAGTGCTGCAGTATATGATGGCGCTATACAAGTAAGCTAAAAAAAAATAAAATTTCGCATTGTAGATGAGGTCTGATCTGCAGAGAGCAGCATGAGCTGAACAGATTTATATATTTAAATATATACACACGTGGACAAAATTGTTGGTACCCCTCGATTAATGAGATAAAAACCCACAATGGTCACACAAATAACTTGAATCTGACAAAAGTAATAATATATAAAATTTCTATGAAAATGAATAAATGAAAGTCAGACATTGCTTTTCAACCATGCTTCAACAGAATTTTTTTTAAAAAGAAAACTCATGAAACAGGCCTGGACAGAAATGATGGTTCCCTTAACTTAATATTTTGTTGCACAACCTTTTGAGGTAATCACTGCAATCAAACGATTCCTGTAACTGTCAATGAGACTTCTGCATCTCTCAACTGGTATTTTGGCCCACTCCTCATGAGCAAACTGCTCCAGTTGTCTTGGGTTTGAAGGGTGCCTTTTCCAGACGGCATGTTTCAGCTCCTTCCAAAGATGCTCAATAGGATTTAGGTCAGGGCTCATAGAAGGCCACTTCAGAATAGTCCAATGTTTTCCTCTTAGCCATTCTTGGGTGTTTTTAGCTGTGTGTTTTGGGTCATTATCCTGTTGCAAGACCCATGACCTGCAACTGAGACCAAGCTTTCTGACACTGGGCAGCACATTTCTCTCTAGAATCCCTTGATAGTCTTGAGATTTCATTGTACCCTGCACAGATTCAAGACACCCTGTGCCAGATGCAGCAAAGCAGCCCCAGAACATAACAGAGCCTCCTCCATGTTTCACAGTAGGGACAGTGTTCTTTTCAAGATATGCTTCATTTTTCCATCTGTGAACATAGAGCTGATGTGCCTTGCCAAAAGTTTCAATTTTTGTCTCATGTTTCCATAGGACATTCTCCCACAAGCTTTGTGGCTTGTCAACATGCAGTTTGGCAAATTCCAGTCTGTCAGATTCAAGTTATTTCTGTGACCATTGTGGGTTTTTCTTTCATTAAACGAGGGGTAACAACAATTTTGTCCACGTGTGTATATAGCTTTGTTGGAGAAGATATTGTATACAATTACATTTTATTTCTTTAAATCCCTTCGTTTTCCATTCTCAGGGTTCTTTATCCTCTCCAATGGGAGGTACTATTGATAGTTATCTCTATATGCACAGTCATACAGGGAACGCTGTCAATCACTGAATAGGACTGCTCATTAATCTCCCAAGAATAGAAAGTCCAAATATTTAAATGATTTATATGTTATACTAAATCTTTTCCAACAATACTATGGTATATATCAATCTGCTCAGCTTTTGTTTTATAACAGTTCCCCTTTAAACAGCAATGTACATAGTTGAATTTCAATTGACATCAATAGTTTTCCTTTACTTCCTTTTTAAATGACATTTTGAACAGTGGAAACTGCAAGAAGAAAGTATTTAGAGAACTTGTATAGCCTTCTTTTTTGAAAATGAGCTAGTGATCTTTTTAATAGCTCAGGATGAAATCCTAAGAGGTTTAGAGGAGTTATTTCAAGAGTTACACAGGATAGGTGATAAAAGTCTGATGGGTGAGACCCATTACTGATCATGATAATGTTGGTTCCATACCCACTGTTTGAATGGAGATAATGTCAAGCATGCATGCTGCCACTCAATTTAACCAAATTGAACTGATGAAGATAACTTCTCTTCAGCAGTATCATAAAGATGAATGGAGAGATAGCATGCATATTTACTGTCGCTCTTTTCAAAAGACTAGAGATCCTCAACTCTTTGAATGAATGTCCCAACAATCAGACACGTATATATCTCTATCATGTAGAATGGTCATAAGTTTAAACCTTGTGAAAACCCCTTTAAGAGTGAGGATCCACGTTGCGGAAAAGCTGCTTTTTTGTTTTAGATATTTCTGCATTTTTTTTGAGCCAAAGCCAAGAATGGCTATAATAGGAATAGTAAGTACAGTATATAGGATGCTCTTATATTTATTTTGCTTACTTATATTGCGCCATCATATTACACAGTGCTTTACAGACATTGACAGTCACTGTCCCATATAGGGCTCACAATCTACATTCCCTATCAGTATATCTTTGGAGTGTGGGAGGAAACCCATGCAAACACAGGGAGAACATACAAACTCCTTGCAGATGTTGTCCTTGGCAAGTTTTAAACCCAGGACTTTAGCGCTGCAAGGCTGCAGTGCTAACAACGGAGCCACCGTGCCACCCATGTTTCTCACTTCAAGAATGGTAAATCCAGACACAGCCTAAATGCTAGTGGAAAATTTTGAATGTTAGTGGTGGCCTCTAATTCTCACGTAACTGTACCCTAAAGGATTAAGAAATTTTATGCATTCTGGAATTGTCTGCTCCTGACTTGAATTAACAATTATTTGGCCCTAAGCACATGGGAGCTTATAGACCAGAAATTCCAATTTGTACATCGGCTACATTTCCCCAGGCCATAGATTGGGATTTGCATCATAGTCATCTATGATATTAGGACTCCCTGCCTCAGCCCCCAAGACTCTAAAGTCCCATACTGTATGTAATATAGGTCAGTAAGGCTTTGGGAGGGAGGGACTTCAAGTATAATAGATCACTATGATACAGGGAGTCTGAGTCTCCAGACTGAGTTCAGGCCAGAAAATCTGGCCAATATACAAACTGGATTTTCCAGTCCTTATAACTCTGTATTAGGGTGCGCTTACACCCTCTGCGCCGCAAAGCCATTTTTTTTCGTCGGACACAAAGTCCTGCATGTCCGACTTTGTTTCCGACGAAAAAACTGGATTTGCAGTGGGTGTAAGCGCAGACCCGCGCATTGCTTTAAAAACCCATTCAAATGAATGGGTTTTTAACCAATGCATCGCTAACCTGTCAGTATCCGATGCCTATCCTGTTTCCCGAGATTTTCACTCGGATTGGCAGCGGACGGACTCAAGCGCAAGTGTGAACCCACCCTTAACTGGCACAGAACTGGGGATAGCTGCAGGATGTGGAGTTTATGCAGGATGGGAACATGTGTGTAAGGTACTGGAAAAGCAAAGATATATAATATATAAGCCACTAAACTTTTAATGTACTGTACTCACTTAAAGGGACACTGCACCATAAACTAAACTTTCTCATGTGCTCTATTGCTGTATTACATGCGTCAAGTCTCTCACATTTTTTATTTAGTTATATTGTGGCTTCTATCTCTATATATCAGACTGGGGCTGTTGTTTAGCAGCAGTTTGAATCGGACTTCAGCGACAGGCTTTCTCTACTTTAGTGTGAAAAGGGCTGTTTGTCACCCATTACAGCCATCAAAGCTTCCTATATGGTGGTCTGTTCTGTACAGGCTCTCCACAATGTACGGAAGCTCCTATCAAAGCTGCTGCTGAAGATTAGACAGCTGCTGTTATACAGTGATAGTGAGCAAGATGACAGCTCAGCCTACCTGGCAGTATAGTTTTGGTCTCTTAGCTTATATAGGAAAATATAGAGGGATAATTATCACTTTGTAAACCCAAGAGGCAGAGATGGTACTGGCTCTGGCTGATCATATGAGAAAGATAAAGCAGGGAAAATTGAAAAAATCAAGATGGAGTCTTTTTAGAAGTAGAGAAGAGGCTGCAGTACAAGAAGTAAACCTAGTATACATAAAAAGTGCAGAGTATAATACACAGTCAGGTGGGGGTGCAGACATGGGAAATTGTGTATCTGCAGAAGTCCTTCTTAAATGGTCTACAAAGCACCTGTATAGAACTGGTGTTTACCACCATGTAGTAATTGTATGGTGGAAACATTTGTATGCCCTGGCTAGGGTCCCTTTAGGATGTGTTTTAAGCTCTCCCACATGTGCTGACGTCTTTGTTACACCTTCAGCTATGCTTTATCTGCCTGAATTACCCTTTTTCAAATATAAGATATTTTGTATTGTGACAGCAATGTCAATCAATATTTTTTAGGCTCTGAACACCTGTTATTTCCTTAAATATTAATCAGAGGAAAATTGTATACTAGCACTAAAACACCGGCTTACTAAGAGTACTGTACCCTGTAATGCAAAACATAATAACCTAAATTGCTTTGATTTCCTTCCAAGGAACTTGTCAAGCTTGCTATATCTTATACCCATGCAACAATTTAATTAGCAT
Organism: Leptodactylus fallax; assembly: GCA_947044405.1. Taxonomy (NCBI): domain Eukaryota; kingdom Metazoa; phylum Chordata; class Amphibia; order Anura; family Leptodactylidae; genus Leptodactylus; species Leptodactylus fallax. Next base: position 5,343,440 of record CAMRHE010000073.1, on the reverse strand, counting down.
ATCTTGTTCAGTATGATAATATTGCTTTAAGGTTCTTAGGACGTCAGATGATGAAACCGCCACAAGCAAGGATAAGGATAGGATAATTCATTTAAAGCACCATGTTCAATGAACTGCTCAGAAAAGCATAATAACATTATCAAAGGCATAAAGGTCATGGGAAATTATATTTTAAGTAAAGGGATTTACTGACATCTCATTTATTTTTTGTAAAATGTCAGAATGATATAATTAAAGGCTAATTGACAAACTGACCTTGAAAAACCAGGCTCTTAAGGGAAAAGTTTCTGACTGCCAGAGACTGATGCCAAAGCGATTAATAACTTTTGATTTTTGGTTACCTGTTGAAAAGTTTCCCTTGGGGTTGGCCTACCCAACAAGACGTTTGTCAATCAGATTTCGGCACTCACATAATGGCTTCAAAAGGGAGTGAAGAAATCAACTTCCATCTGCCGGTAGTCACTTTAAATATGGATTGTGCTGTCAGAATCCATTAGACAAGGCCTACGGGAAAAAGGAGGCAGACTGCAATCGTAACACGTTAATAATAATCATTGATCTGCAAAATGAGCCCTTGTCAAAGAAGAGTCTCAGTTAATAGTTGCCTCTGGTGACTTTCTACTCATCACAGGTGCTAGGGCACCAAAAGGCATGGCAATACCAGGAAATATTCTCGAAAATGTACATTAGAAGGCAATCTAGCATGAAAAACATGACATCAGATAGCTAAGGAAAGAAGTAAAATGCAGTTATGCATATGAATTTAGAGGAAATGTTATTATACCTATGTCTTCCTGTATCATTTCTAATTGAAATCTTTCCTCAAGGAGAATAAGGAGCATAATTTTTTTTAAATCCTATCCTGACATTATGAAAGCTAACTTCAATCTGTAATATCCATGTGGCCTTTCTGCTAGAGAGTTGTCCTCTCAGGAATACTGTAATAAAAGAGAAGCATCAAACAGAATAAAGCATAGCCCTCTGTCACACCGTGTCCTGTTATCTGTTACCTGCAGATGCAGCAATTTTGTTTCATTTGCATAGAAGACAGATAGCAACTGCTTAAAACCAAAAATTTCAATTTTGTTTGCACAATAGATATTTAATCTATTATCACGTGAAATATAAAATTTATTGTACATGTATCAATGGTTATTTTTATAGTAAGACAACATTAAAGAGGACCTGTCATCTCTGCTATCATGTCTATTTTAGCAAATAAAATTCTTCATTAGATAACAATTCTAGAGCATCTTTTCTTAGAACAAAAGGGTTCTATACATTTAATATAGGGGGCACTGTAGTCATTACAAGGGCTACTTGGGTCATCAGCCTTTCCAAGCAGGGACTCTAGAGCAGGGTTCGGCACCCCGGGCTTATCTACATGGCACAGTGCTCTCTGCTGTCTTAACACATGGCAGTGCTGTTCCCGGTGGCAAGCTCTCTCAGTCGAGGGAGAGGATGCACTGGGGTGGAGAGCATCAGGCATGATGTACTAGTGTCTGGGCCTTGGGGTAGCTTAGTCAGAGGACAGCAACTGCATGTGCAAAATATAATATGGCAACTAAAATTGCCTTTGTTCATTTCAACAAGACTGGAAAGATTGGTTTGGATTTCTTCAATAAAAAGACTGGGCTGTGTGAGTGGCATCCTCTGCCCCCCCCACAAACCAGGCTTACTGCAGACTACTCTTAGCTCCATGTTTAGCCCAGTCTTATCCACCAGATAAGGATCATCTTTGCGAAAAAAAAAGTCAGGGATCCCACTGAAATGTAAGTTTAATCGACTACCAAATCAGTTGCTGTTATAGTTTGTGTTATATGACTTTCATATAGGGGTCGACATCCTTTCAATTATTACATGGCACACTGACTATGTCATCTTTAATTTTTTTTTTTTTTTCAAAATCGGCACACCATCCAAAAAAGGTTGCTGACCCCTGCTCTAGAGGATGGATCCATGACACATTGTCTATAATATTAAAAATAAAACTGTCACAAATGCATTTTTGTTCAAGGACATAAAAGCGTGAAAGTGCATGTTTTCCTGCCATCAGAAAACGCAGGTAGTGACACACAGCATCTATAATGAAGGCTAAATTCAATGTTGTTGTTTTTTTTATTATAGCCTATCGGTCTTCCGATGGATACATTGGAAGACTGATAACAAAACAGCTTTAAAAAACATATCAGTCAGATGGACCTCAATAACGTGATGTGTATGAACACCTTATGTCGTCAGCGCTGGAGGCCTTGATCAAGCCTCCAGCTGCCATGGAAATGTATCAATGCTAGGGGGAAGGGGATACAGGAGATTCAACCAATAGAAACCCTGATCATAGAGGTTACAGGAAGGTGCCATTGTCAGGTGTCAGTATGTTAGAGCTGACACCGATTGGTAATGGCTATCATAATGCTCTAACCTGCTCCGTGTCATGACAAACTATTATGTGATAAGGGGTTCAAAAATATCCTCCAAAGATTCAAGTATGCTTTCAGGAAAAGGAATAGACATAGATATAGAATGATTACTGCCTGATAAAAGTAAACTAAAATAGAATTTTATTGAGATCTCCTAAAAACTTGACTCAAATAGCCTACAAATAATCAACATCAGGCTACTAGAGAGAACTCTTCTTAAATGACCAGTAAGCTCCAACTTCTACAGGTGCATCTCAATAAATTAGAATATCTTTGAAACGTTTATTTCTTTCAGTAATTAAATTAAAAAGTGACCTCCTATATTTTCTAGATTCTTTACACGCAGAGTGTTCTATTTCAAATGTTTTATTTCTGTAAATGTTGATTATGGATTACAGGTAATGAAAACCAAAATCTAAGAAAATTAGAATATTATAAATATATATAATATATGAAAAAGTATAGTATTGTAAATTCAGTGTGTCACCTTTCAAGGTTTCCTAAGCCTTTAAATGGTCCCTCAGTCTGGTTCAGTAGGACACACAATTATGGAAGATGCTGATTATGGATTGTATTACTGAATTACTGAAATGAATGAACGTTTCAAGAATATTCTAATTTATTGAGATGCCCCTGTATGTCCTGCTAAAACTCCCAAACATCTGTTGGTCTCTGGCTACCAGTTCTTCCACCCTTATCAGATAAGTAACCTCCAAAACCCATTACTGAAGGGAAGGAATACTAGGATTTTTCAATGACAAAGGAATAATTGACCTTGCTGCTGGTCAAAAAATTAAAGCAATCCCTTCTTGGCTGAAGAGATACAGTGGGGAAAAAAAAAGTATTTAGTCAGCCACCAATTGTGCAAGTTCTCCCACTTAAAAAGACGAGGCCGTCCTGTAATTGTCATCATAGGTAGACCTCAACTATGAGAGACAAAATGGGAAAACACATCTAGAAAATCACATTGTCTGATTTTTTAAAGAATTTATTTGCAAATTATGGTGGAAAATAAGTATTTGGTCAATAACAAAAGTTCATCTCAATACTTTGTTATATATCCTTTGTTGGCAATGACAGAGGTCAAACGTTCTCTTTAAGTCTTCACAAGGTTGGCACACACTGTTGCTGGTATGTTGGCCCATTCCTCCATGCAGATCTCCTCTAGAGCAGTGATGTTTTGGGGCTGTTGCTGGGCAACACGGTCTTTCAACTCACTCCAAAGGTTTTCTATGGGGTTGAGATCTGGAGACTGGCTAGGCCACTCCAGGACCATGAAATGCTTCTTACAAAGCCACTCCTTCGTTGCCCTGGCGGTGTGCTTGAGATCATTGTCATGCTGAAAGACCCAGCCACGTTTCATTTTCAATGCCCTTGTTGATGGAAGGAGGTTTGCACTCAAAATCTCATGATACATGGCCCCATTCATTCTTTCATGTACACTAATCAGTCGTTCTGGTCCCTTTGTAGAGAAACAGCCCCAAAGCATGATGTTGCCACCCCCATGCTTCACAGTAGGTATGGTGTTCTTTGGATGCAACTCAGCATTCACTCTCCTCCAAACACGACGAGTTGTGTTTCTACCAAACAGTTCTGTTTTGGTTTCATCTGACCACATGACATTCTTCCAATACTCTTCTGGAACATCCAAATTCTCTCTATCCCGGATATGTATTGGCTTAAGCAGGGGGACACGTCTAGCACTGCAGGATCTGAGTCTCTGGTGACATAGTGTGTTACTGACGGTAGCCTTTGTTACGTTAGTCCCAGCTTTCTGCAGGTCATTCACAAGGTCCCCCCGTGTGGTTCTGGGATTTTTGCTCACCGTTCTTGTGACAATTTTGACCCCACGGGGTGAGATCTTGCATGGAGCCCCTGATTGAGGGAGATTATCAGTGGTCTTGTATGTCTTCCATTTTCTAATTATTGCTCCCACAGTTGATTTCTTCACACCAAGCTGCTTGCCTATTGCAGATTCAGTCTTCCCAGCCTGGTGCACGTCTACAATTTTGTTTCTGGTGTCCTTCCACAGCTCTTTGGTCTTCACCATAGTGGAGTTTGGAGTGTGACTGTTTGAGGTTGTGGACAGGAGTCTTTTATACTGATAACAATGTCAAACAGGAGCCATTACTACAGGTAATGAGTGGAGGACAGAGGAGCCTCTTAAAAAAGAAGTTACAGGTCTGTGACAGCCAGAAATCTTGCTTGTTTGTAGGTGATCAAATACTTATTTTTCACCATAATTTGCAAATAAATTCTAAAAAATCAGACAATGTAATTTTCTGGATTTGTTTTCTCATTTTGTCTCTCATAGTTGAAGTCTAACTATGATGACAATTACAGGCCTCTCTCATCTTTTTAAGTGGGAGAACTTGCACAATTGGTGGCTGACTAAATCCTTTTTTTCCCCACTGTATGTCCAGGTATTATATATAGGAGGTCTACTGCTGGAGATGCTCTAATGGAAGACTCACAGCTAATGTACTATGATACATAGAGATTACATTTTGAAGTATATCATTGGTTACATATGAATATTTACTTTAGCTCTTTTCATTTGGGATGTTTCATATATGCCAACAAATCAAAGGATGAAGCATAAAGACTCAAGGCCACACATATGACAAGATAAAAACCAGAGTAAATGAATGCTGATTTTCCCAAGCAGTCTCATCTTAGAATTCATTAACTTTTCTTATGTGACTTTTTTTATTTATTTATTTTGCTCCTAGTCACAGCCATCTGGGAATTAAAGAACCAGATGTTATTTTATGAGAATTTCTGCTATAGATCTTTTGCCTTAATTACAATGGGCTTCAGAGAGTGAAAACCCCACAGATTTGGCTCTGTATTTAATCCATTAATTTGCTTTCTCTTACAACAGAGTGCAACAACAAAGTGTCGTGAAAAACAACTAGAATCCTAGAGTGTGCCCATGAACATAAAAGAGTGAAAACAGTGTATTACATGATGGCTTAAGATCTTTTCCATTTGACAAAGTTATGAACAAGTTTACTGGGTTTGATCTATCTAAATACAATGCAACCCGCTTACTGTGCAATGTAAATCGTGAAGCATCAGAAGGAGTACTCTAGCTTCTGATGGAAACTGTGCACTGGCTTGGGAGATGGGGATGTATGTTCACACAGAGCTTTTTTGTTAGGCAGTGATTCGCTGCGTGGGGCCGTAGCCTCACAGTTTTTTTTTTCTGCCTCCCAATTATTTCTATGGGATTTTCAGGTAGAATGCACCTGAAAATAGGGCGTGACACTTTGTTCTCTCCAGCTGAAAAAATCAGCTAGAGGAAAAAAAAATCTACCACTGACGCCAATTGAAATGAATGGGAGAGTCAGGTGTTTTTTTTTTTTTTTTTTGTTTTTTTTAGGAGGAGGATTTTGAGATGGAATCTGCCTCAAAATCTGCCTGCAAAAGACTTTGTGTGAACATACTCTTACATTCCACTGTAACTGGTTAAGTGCTGCGGAATATCTTACAGCTATGATCTCCAAGGATTTGCTCATGAGCTGTATGTGGATCATGATCCCCATTGCTCTATGGATCACCATAGGTGTATGAAGTTATGTCTGGTTACTCAACTCATTACACATGATATGCCCAATCCCTGGCCACAGTGGTAAACTATCTCAACCAGTGATTGTCTGAGCAGGCATTTCCTGGCATTTCCTTTGTGCCAAGGCAAGATCAGGAAGTAGAAAACAGTAGGGGATCGGTAAGCATTGGAACCAGAGTGTCATGGATCGGTGAGATCAGCAGTGCTTCTTTTATGTATCAACCCATTCTGAGCCTGTTTCAAGAAATTTTCTCCTCCAAACAACCCCTTAAAACTTACTGTAATATTATTGGAAATGGTTTGAATGGTTACTACATTTAAAGACAATTGTAGATTGGACTTCCATTGACTTTTATTGCTTTAGAGAGCTGAAGATAGCTAAATGACTAATGGTATGGATATTCTTCAGCTACCCCAAAGTTTGAAGAAGCTGGCAAGTGTCCAAGAAGCTTTTTTATTTCAGAAGCAACACTCCAACCTAAAAATGTAAACATGTACCTGGTGCCGTGGTGTGGTCCCTTTTGCTCCCTCTCTGCTCCGTGATAACATGGCTGCTGACCTCCTCTGGAGCACTATAAATCACAAATTCCAATGCCCCATAACAAACACAGTGCTGAAGTGCGATGGAGGCAGCGGCAGCAAAACAGAGAGCCTTGTAAGTACACTATATATGTTTAACATATAGTAATTTTTTTTAGTAGGATGTAGAGTCACTTCATGTTAACCAAGGGGGTCTCAGAGCTCAGTCCCCCTCCAAGGAAAATTTCTTATTTGTTTCTACTGGAGAAGGAGGAGGAATGGAGACACTTGAGTAAATGGAAAATGATGGTTGGGAATTTCATCCTCTGTGTGGCATGTTGCTAGGGCTATGTATGTTTAAGTATCTCTATCAGATACATATGTTAAATGCACCTCTTCCCATTTGAAGAAATCGACTTTGCTCAAGGTTGTTAGCTTTCTAAATGGACACAGCCCCACACAAACATGTGCCTTCCCCTTAGCAACATGCCACACAAAGGAAAATGTTCCTAACCACTGTTTTCCATTTATTCAGGTGGTCTCCATGCCATTGGACCACCCTGTATTACACTGATAATGATGATTGAGATAATTAGATGATGATAAGTTAGAAATTAATGCAATTAACTTTTATATTTCACCTTCCCTCTTGACAGAATCACAAGATTTATCCTGAGATTGAGAGTTATCATGCGCATCTTCTAGAGGAGAATTAGGAATCTGTAGTGAATATCTCTTTTGTATTTTCCACTCTGCTGCATTGGTGAACCAACCACTGTTACAGACACCAATCAACTATATTATCAACTATATACATTGACAAAAAATAATGCACCAAAAAGGAGTCATTGGAATGGAATGAAACTTTCTATACATAAATGTAATGGTATATGTAAGTGATTACAATATGTGGCATATGATGGTATATGTAAGTGATTATAATATGTGGTATATGGTGGTATATGTAAGAGATTACAATATGTGGTATATGATGGTATATGTAAGTGATTACAATATTAGAGAAAAAGGGCAAGCTTATTGAGGAAAACTGTACAACTGAAAGGAGGCTCTAGTACCCTGTTGGGCCACCTCTAACCTCGTAACATATTCTATATATGGTATCCTGCAGCACATTTGTCTAGACATGTTGCAGATGAGCCTGTAGATCCCACACACTTATAGATTGTCAAAGCTGTCATCTCAGCTTGTCTCTAAAATATTTGATTAGTGGTGACTGGGCAAGCCAAGGAAGTATTGCAAATTGGCGGAAAACATTCCTGGGAAACCCTTGCTGCATTATCCTGCTGAAAAATGCCAATGGAAAGACCATGAGAGGCAACACATGTGGCTGCAGGGTGTCCTGCAAATATCGCTGAGCAGGATTGAAGAGCTCACCACAAAGACTAAATATTCAAACCAAGCTTAATAGAACCCCAATAAAACCTGGATTCATCGGTAAAGATGACACAGTTCCAGTCCATAGCAGTCCAGGTTTCTTTTTCATTGTAAACAAAAGCGACAGTGGCTGGCTCTCAATGGCAGGACATGTGATGGGCTCTGTGACAATAAATATCCCCTTGGTAGATTTTGAAAATGAAATAAAAAGTCTTTATAATTTTGGCTTTTCTGCTATGAAATAACCCCTAATTTACCATTTCTTTTTAAACAAACTGCTTTTTTCTTTAATATTTGCAAGTATTATCTCCCAAAGACTTGTTTAGATGACAATGGCTGGCTGGGACACTGTAATACAAAATCTGACACAAGGGCTTTCAAAAATGATACAGCAATCTCTCACATCACATATTTAGCTTGTCTCTAAGATAACAGCTGATCGTTGCTGCACTTTCTGTATCTTGAATTTATTCAAAACTACCTTTCACAGAGTCTTGTCGCTGTTTTGATGCCTATCTTAGCTATTTCATAGCCTGAAATTTATTTAATCACAGTTTATTTTCTCTGTTTAAGCCCGACTAGCCATAACAAGCACATAAAGGTAAACCATTGCTTTATAGCAAGACATTCAATTTTACACCTTTTTTGTGATATTTATACATTTTACACCCTAGTTTTATATATTGTTAATTATATGTGACTTATTGCAATGTAACTGATGTATTTTTTAGTAGGATTACAACGTAATAGTTACCTATGAGTTTATCTTTTGTTTACCCAAATTTTTCTTGTTGCCAAACTAAGCATAATACATGCAAATAATTCATTTTAAGTATCTTTGGTGAAATTAGAAACAATTAGTAATAGGAAACAGTACAAAAAAATGAATGAATTAAAATAAAACAAGTAGATACAATATAAGGCTAGGTTCACACTATTGCTTGGTTTCCATTTGGGATTTCCCTTCCCCGTTCCGCTTGAAAAATGTAGAGAGAAAAGTCCTACAAATAGGACTTTTCTTTTACATTTTTCTGGTGGAAACTGGCCGGGAAATTGCGGGTAACCGCTTTTTTAAGCGTTTTTTGGGTCCCTAAGTGGACCTGAAGAACAGAAACCCGAATGCAGTTGTGAACCTAGCATAACTGTGTCCAGAATAGAAAATTTCCCAAAAATCTGGTCTGATTTGGTCAAATCAGCTGTCTGATTTGATTCAGTCAAAATACATTTGCCCAATTTGAAAGTGCCCCAGTAGCCCTGAACAGTTCTGTATGACACTTTGAGGTCTCCTAGAACTGCATCCAACCCCTTTCTAGTTCTTAAACACACACAAAATAAAAGGCCTGATGTGCATGCACACAAGCTACAGGGATGCAATGGGATACCACACTTGTTATTGTTAGCACAATGAGAGGAATCAGAGTTCAGAGATCAGAGTTTCATCTGTCCATTGCATTAAAGTATCATCTGCATGATACAGCTGATACCTACAGAAAACATTGTGGATGTGGCCACACCATCCCTGAGCCATACATTTATAAAGCTTGGCACTAGCTAAACAGTATCTAGTGCTGTAAAGGTGGGTTACACTGCTGTTTTTGCATGTACATTGCTCTGATCTGTAACAGGATGAGACCAACAGACGTTAAACGACAGATGCAGACTGAGCCTGCTCCATCCGTTATCCATCTGTATTCACCATGTAAAAAAATATGACCAAATATTTCTTCCTTCATGTTTTTTTATTTTTCTGATGGAGGATGACAAGCAATGAACTGTAATGACAATAGTGTGAACATATCCTTAATGTATGTCACCAAGAAGTTAAAGTGTACCTCTCATTCCAGGTAATTCCTGCTCATGGATTAACTACAATTTGTAATATTTGTCTAAGCTCAGCTCCAGAAAGTGTGAACACTCCATGAAATGATGCTGTTGAACAAAGCATCCAATGTCACTGAGATCCTACCTGCAGTTTCTTCAATAAGAAACTAAGCAGAGCCTACATCACCCACATCACCCATGTGCACACGACTGCATTTGCTGGGATGGAATCAAAGTTTTAGTAGTTCTTTTACAATATTAAAGTCTAATTCTCTATAAAAACTCTGTTTATCTGTTTAAGGGGGGTTCCATATATACTAATTTCATGTGACACATGTTTTATATAACTGTATTGCAACCTTTTACTTAAGCGATAAATAATTATATAATATTAATTTGAAGCAATAGTTTAACCACTATTTTATCCCCAAAAAATCTGATAGCATACTTTAGTGTGATATCATACATAATGGAGTATGTTGAAGCTTCTGGGTCCTAATGCAAAATATATAATGGGGTCCCCACATACAATGTGTTATCTATAATATTGGTCTGTCTTCGTATGTGTTAGAGCAGTCTTTGGGTCGTGTGCCACTTTCATCAAGCGTTTTAAATAATTTTATTACTTGTACAAAAAGGGGTGTGGACTCATAGTAAAGGGGCGTGACCTACAACACTATGCTGCAAAAATACATCCAAATAACATCTCTAACATTTATCAAGTGTTTTAAGCTGAGGCCCCACGTAGCAGGCTGCAGCAAAAAAGCACTGTGGGAAAAACCTTGGCAGAAATGCATTACAGTTTTTCCCTTAGAGATTTTCACAGAAAGTCTGGCGAGGTTTCCTCTGCATTGCAGAAAAATACACACAGTGGAAATGCTGCAATTTCCAAAACAGTTGCGGTTTTGGAGATCATAGCATGTCAATTCTATTTACGGAAATGCTGGCGGTTTCACTATAGGTATAATGGAAGCAGAAAGTCTGCAGAGGAAACCTCGCTAGACTTTCTGCGAAAATCTCTGTGGGAAAAACTGATGCATTTCTGCCAAGGTTTTTCCCACAGTGCTTTTTTGCTGCAGCTTGCTACGTGGGGCCTCAGCCTAAAACACTTGATAAATGTGGAGCACAACATGTTAGAGAGGTTATTTGGATGTATTTTTGCAGTACAGTGTTGTAGGTCACGCCCCTTTACTATGAGTCCACACCCCTTTTTGTACAAGTAATAAAAGTATTTAAAACACTTGATGCATGTGGCACACAACATGTTAGAGAGGTTATTTGGTGAAAATGATACCAGAATTATGGAGCATTTTACTTGATAAATCTCCGCCATTGTATGTGCTGGCTGGCTTGTATGTATATGAAAAACTCAGATGATGTGTGAGTCTGATCTCTGACTGAGTCAGGTATCAGACAACTTTGTGTCTCTCAGCTCTCAGCCTGCAGCCTTATACAAGTATCTTCTACTCCTGAGTGTGAGCAGTGAGTTCACTCAGAGGTCAGTCATCCTGGCCAATCACAGTGTAACATTATATGTGCTTCATAGCTGAATGCTGAGTTGTGACTCAATCAGATATGAAAGTCAGAAGTCATCTAAGTTTTACAACCAGCCAAACTGCATAGAGTCAGGTGTCAGAATCAAAGTCAGGTGTCAGAATCAAAGTCAGGTGTCGGTATCAAAGTCAGGTGTCGGAATCAAAGTCAGGTGTCAGAATCAAAGTCAGGTATCAGAACCAAAGTCAGGTGTCAGAATCAAAGTCAGGTTTCAGAATCAAAGTCAGGTATCAGAATCAAAGTCAGGTGTCAGAATCAAAGTCAGGTATCAGAATCAAAGTCAGGTGTCAGAATCAAAGTCAGGTATAAAAGTCAGGTGTCAGAATCAAAGTCAGCTATCAGAATCAAAGTCAGGTGTCAGAATCAAAGTCTGGTTTCAGAATCAAAGTCAGGTATCAGAATCAAAGTCAGGTGTCAGAATCAAAGTCAGGTATCAGAATCAAAGTCAGGTGTCAGAATCAAAGTCAGGTATCAAAGTCAGGTGTCAGAATCAAAGTCAGCTATCAGAATCAAAGTCAGGTGTCAGAATCAAAGTCAGGTGTCAGAATCATAGTCAGGTATCAAAGTCAGGTGTCAGAATCAAAGTCAGCTGTCAGAATCAAAGTCAGGTGTCAGAATCAAAGTCAGGTATCAAAGTCAGGTATCAGAATCAAAGTCAGGTGTCAGAATCAAATTCAGGTATCAAAGTCAGCTATCAGAATCAAAGTCAGGTGTCAGAATCAAAGTCAGGTATCAAAGTCAGGTGTCAGAATCAAAGTCAGCTATCAGAATCAAAGTCAGATGTCAGAATCAAAGTCTGGTTTCAGAATCAAAGTCAGGTATCAGAATCAAAGTCAGGTGTCAGAATCAAAGTCAGGTATCAGAATCAAAGTCAGGTATCAAAGTCAGGTGTCAGAATCAAAGTCAGGTATCAAAGTCAGGTTTCAGAATCAAAGTCAGCTATCAGAATCAAAGTAAGGTGTCAGAATCAAAGTCTGGTTTCAGAATCAAAGTCAGGTATCAGAATCAAAGTCAGGTATCAGAATCAAAGTCAGGTATCAAAGTCAGGTGTCAGAATCAAAGTCAGGTATCAAAGTCAGGTATCAGAGTAAGGTATCAAAGTCAGGTATCACTGTTGTAAACTGCTATTAATCTGATGTTTGACTGATATCTGAGGATGTCCTAATATGGATATTGTATAAAGGATATTTTTCCTTCTCAAGATATGTTACAAAGTTTATTATCCTTGCATATTGTACACCATTGAATGATGAAAAACAATTCTAAGCAATAGTTGCTCTTTAGTACATTAAAAGCACAGCTGTTTTCTAGTTAACTATTCTCAGTCAGACTGTAGTGGTAGTGAATAGGACTGACTGTGTAGTAAGGCCCAGCAGTAATAATGAGGCTCCTTAAATCTGTTCAGTAGATCTCTGTTCTTCATACACAGCTGAGTGATTCTGCTGTTTACAGTTATCACCTTGACAAAGGGTTCCACTGGGTCCTGGTGAGAACAGATGTTTTCTTTCCATGTTGGTAAGAATTAAACAGCCATGGACTGCTGCTTTATATATGTTAGGAATTTTAGCATTGTTTTATGTATTTGAAGGCAACATTTCAGCTGATATGATAATTATGACTTTATCATTCTTAAATATTTCTTATAATTTTAGATAAAACATAACATGTATTATGTCTAATGAAATTGATCAAAATAATTTAAGAAGATGATTTAAAAGAATATATTGACTAATAATGGGCATCTCAAATGTAGCCTTAAAAAAGCAAATGTTTGGGAACTACTCCTTCAACTAGTTCAGAAACCAATGTAATAAACACCCTCTTTATGAAAATTGGGAAAATGTTTGAAAATGATAAGCAGAGTCTATCAGACCATTTATGCCTACGAAACTATTCCCATACAAGTCTACACATACCTTTGTTTGTCTTGGTACAGCCCAATTTCTAGCCAGAAGATTTTTTATTTTTGAATATACAGCCATTCCTGGCAAGGGCTTCAGCTCTAGCCTGCTAATGTTGCCCAAATCCTTCAGCAGTATCAAATTCTGGATAAAAGTTCATACATATGTAAAGATTCCAAATGTGCATTGAAATATTTGGGCCTATGCCGTACCCCAGTCTGGACCTGTTGTATTAAAAATGTAAAGATGTAGTAAAGTTTAACTTGATATTTAATAACAACTTTGTGAAACAAAACTGTGCCTTTCACAAGGCATTATGGGAAAGGAGCTGGGGAGTTCATGCGCCCTCTGTTGGATGTAACAGATCCTCAATTTGCTTTTGACTCACCGAGCCTTGAGACAGCAAAAGGGATTTTAGCCAAGCCAATTTCACTTATCTGCATACAGCGCACAGAAATGTGATTCTGACCAAAAATTAAAGTAGCTTTAACCCAGTTGTTATTGCCAATAGTATTCTGACATTAAGTTTCCAAATACAACTGATAAGGCAAGTTCACACAAAAGAATTTGCAGGTTATTTTGAGGCAGATTCCACTTCAAAATCAGCTGCAAATTTTGGTCAGATTCTGTTTCCCGTTAGGAAGGAAGTTTCCCATTAGGAAGGCAGTGACAGATACTTCTTTATTTCAGGACAAAGAAAAAAAAGCATCCTGCTCGATGGTAAATAATCCTTAGCATTAATATTTGGTGTATACTGAGATCCTAAATACAGTGTCAGTGTAATATACAGTAGGGGAAAAAAGTATTTAGTCAGCCACCAATTGTGCAAGTTCTCCCACTTAAAAAGATGAGAGAGGCCTGTAATTGTCATCATAGGTAGACCTCAACTATGAGAGTCAAAATGAGAAAACAAATCCAGAAAATCAAATTTTCTAATTTTTTAAGAATTTATTTGCAAATTATGGTGGAAAATAAGTATTTGGTCACCAACAAACAAGCAAGATTTCTGGCTCTCACAGACCTGTAACTTCTTCTTTAAGAGGCTCCTCTGTCCTCCACTCATTACCTGTAGCAATGGCACCTGTTTGACATTGTTATCAGTATAAAAGACACCTGTCCACAACCTCAAACAGTCACACTCCAAACTCCACTATGGTGAAGACCAAAGAGCTGTGGAAGGACATCAGAAACAAAATTGTAGACCTGCACTAGGCTGGGAAGACTGAATCTGTAATAGGCAAGCAGCTTGATGTGAAGAAATCAACTGTGGGAGCAATAATTAGAAAATGGAAGACATACAAGACCACTGATAATCTCCCTTGATCAGGGGCTCCACGCAAGATCTCACCCCGTGGGGTCAAAATGATCACAAGAATGGTGAGCAAAAATCCCAGAACCACACAGGGAGACCTAGTGAATGACCTGCAGAAAGCTGGGACTAATGTAACAAAGGCTACCGTCAGTAACACACTACGCCTCCAGGGACTCAGATCCTGCAGTGTCAGACGTTTCCCCCTGCTTAAGCCAGTACATATCCGGGCCTGTCTGAAGTTTGCTAGAGAGCATTTGGATCTTTCAGAAGAGTATTGGGAGAATGTCATATGGTCAGATGAAACCAAAGTAGAACTGTTTGGTAGAAACACAACTCGTGGTGTTTGGAGGAGAGTGAATGCTGAGTTGCATCCAAAGAACGCCATACCTACTGTGAAGCATGGGGTGGCAACATCATGCTTTGGGGCTGTTCCTCTGCAAAGGGACCAGGACGACTGATCCGTGTACATGATAGAATGAATGGGGCCATGTATCGTGAGATTTTGATTGCAAACCTCCTTCCATCAGCAAGGGCATTGAAGATGAAACATGGCTGGGTCTTTCAGCATGACAATGATCCCAAGCACGGGCAGGGAACGAAGGATTGGCTTCGTAAAAAGCATTTCAAGGTTCTGGAGTGGCCTAGCCAGTCTCCAGATCTCAACCCCATAGAAAACCTTTGGAGGGAGTTGAAAGTCCGTGTTGCCCAGCGACAGCCCCAAAACATCACTGCTCTAGAGGAGATCTGCATGGAGGAATGGGCCAACATACCAGCAACAGTGTGTGCCAACCTTGTGAAGACTTACAGAAAACGTTTGACCTCTGTCATTGCCAACAAAGGATATATAGCAAAGTATTGAGATGAACTTTTGTTACTGACCAAATACTTATTTTCCACCATAATTTGCAAATAAATTCTTAAAAAATCAGACAATGTGATTTTCTAGATATGTTTTCTCATTTTGTCTCTCATAGTTGAGGTCTACCTATGATGACAATTACAGGCCGGCCTCATCTTTTTAAGTGGGAGAACTTGCACAATTGGTGGCTGACTAAATACTTTTTTTCCCCACTGTATGTGCTTAGAAATTGTTGACCCAAATACAGAGCGTTACAAACATAAGATTATATTCCCCCTTTATTTAAACCCTAGATCATTAAAGTATGATTGGATTATTGGCACTAATTATGTCCACAAAGCTAAGAAATTACTGTTTTCTCAGTACCGTGATTAAATAAGTTGCTAAAAGTCTCATCTCCAATTTTAATTACATGTGTGTACTTTTGGCTCAGGGGAGGTTGGTTGGTATTTTTCGATCCTTCTCATTTAATGAAGTAACCCAGTTTGAAAAAATCCAATTCTAGCAAGGGCATCTTTGATACAGTTCAGTTTTGTTGTTTTACATCATTTTTAATAAATCCAAGTACAGTACAAGTTAATTAAGGGCAAAGATTAAAGCTGATTATTAATGTTCTGGGCCTTCAGGAAACAGCAGGAAAGATATAGTAGCCATGGAAATAGAATTTGTTTAAAAGTTAGCAATGATAACTTCAATTTAGCAATTTGCCATGAAGTAAACAGCGCAGAATGTAATAGGCCTTCCTATTTCAAGATAAGGAAAACTAAACCTTAAAGTCAATCAGAATGCTTAATTGTAAATTTGCCTAAAATACAATCCTTTACTATGGAACTATCTCAATCAGAGGATGTGCACCAAACTTTTATTCATTGAAGTAAATATTCAAATCACATACAGTACTATGCAAAGAGTTTAGACAGATGTAGAAAAGTAGTTGCAAAGTAAGAATGCTTTAAAAATAAATGAACTGTTAATAGTTTAGCTTTGTCAAAAATGAAGGTAATGAACAAAAAGGAAATCTAAATCAAATTCATACAGTATATATGGTGTGACTGTCCTTTGGAGGAGGAATCCTGAAAGTGGAAGTGATCAGGGCAGTTTTAACACATTGGTGGGCCCAGTGCAAAGGTTTCATAAGTGGGACGCCCCCATCACTACCACTTAAAAATACCTGATTTGCACAAATTGTATTGCCCACTTAGTGGCCCTCACACAGTATAATGCTTCCATGGTGGCCCCATACAATATAATGTCTGCCTCCAGCTACCCCCACAGTTTAATGTCCCCCTCCAAGTATCCCCACAGTTTAATGTCCCCATCCATCTACCCACTCAGCATAATGTCCTCCTCCATGTGCACCCACAGATTAATGTCCCTCTCCAGCTGCCCCCAGAGTTTAATTTTAATGTCCCCCTCCAGCTGTCCCCACAATAATATGTCCCTCTCCTACCAAACAAACATAAAAAAAAACTAATACTCACCAACTCACCATTCCTCGCTCCACTGCTGTTCTGGTGCGAAGTCTTCAGGGAGCTGCAGGTGCAATGTAAGTGACATCATCACATTGCACCTGCATCTCCCAGGGAAAGAGAGGGGATGAATGGTGAAACAGAGAGATGACAGCTCCCTGCTTCATCATTGTATGCAGGGTAGCCAGAAACAGCAGAACAGCAAATGCAGGACTGTCCTGCTGTCCCAAGGCGGCCAAATCTACCATAGGGACCAGTGCAAGTGCACTGTTGGCCCTATGATTAAAGTGACCCTGGAAGTGATGATACGGCCCCCACAGAGCCCTGATCTCAACATCATCCAGTCTGTCTGGGATTACAGGAGGAGACAGAAGGATTTGAGTAAGCCTACATCCACAGAAGATCTGATCAAAGATCCAAGATGGCGGGAACAACCTCCCTGCCGAGTGGCTTCAAAAATTGTGTTCAAGTATACCTACAAGAATTAATGCTGTTTTTAAGGGAAAGGGTGGTCACATCAAATATTGATGTGATTTAGATTAACTTAATTTTCTTAATTGATAAAAATAAATTATTAACACTTCTATTTTGAAAGCATTATTACTTTGCCTAAAACTTTTGCATTAGTAGTCTATTTGATTTGTGTATTTGCTTCAATATATAAAAGTTTCATCAACATCTCATTGTGATGATAGCATAGTTTTTGCATTGAGACAGGGTCCTGTATAATACAGCTTAAACCCCACAGCAATGTAGCCCGCATTTCTGTGCCTGCTATATCGCAGTCCTGAGCATTCACTATACGCTCAGCGTAACATGATAGAATGGTGCTGAGTAGGAAAGAGTTAAGGGTCAGACTATCCAGAATAGAACTAGATATAAAACTTTATGTTGAACCAAACAGCTCAGCATAGTTAAAGAGGACCAGTCACTACCAACTCTAGTCCCCACCATTTCTGAGCAATCAATGCTGTTAGTTTTGCTGCCTTATATACTCTTTAGGCTCTGTACCGTTAGAAGGGCAGTGTCAGACAGGAGCAGGCAAGAGGTGTCATTCTGAGCCCTAACACTGGCAGGAAGATCCTCTTTATAAAGAACCCTTCACTTTCTACAAAAGTATATCTACTATTTCTATTAAAACTTTGATGAGCCATTGGAATATACATGTTGGTTCTGCCAGAAATAACTTTATTAGTACTTGAGTACATTTTATATATTTTCTGTTTCAACAGAAATACAAAACAGCATTAACACAGGAGAGATCCAATATTTTTAGGAAGCAGAAAGATTTTTTTTTAGAGCTGATCAATAAATCTATGACAACATTGGGCATTGAAAAATGGCTTTTAAACTGTAAGGAAACTGTTATTACAGCTCCATCCAACTTGTGAACACTGGAAATGATAGTTATTACAATAATTTTCCTGGTAAAAGCAAGATTTCAATATAGCCATTCAGGGTGCAGTATAGTGTCTGTTAGATTACAGGGAAGATCATAGACAGAGATGTGGTTGTCTCACGGTGGCCAGAGATTGGCATTTTTACTGCAAGTTATTTCCATCAATTGCTTTTTTGTAACTGAATCTATTTCACTAAATTCAGTATCAGCTAATAGATTGTGAATGAAAAATAAATATATTAAGACTGATCTCAGCTTCAGATAATCATCGATTTAATACCAGAAACATAAAAGCCATAACCTTACTCTTTCCTAGCTAGCTAAAGCTAAGAATCTGTAAACACATGACACAAACTTGAGTGGATATACAGTGGGGAAAAAAAGTATTTAGTCAGCCACCAATTGTGCAGGTTCTCCCACTTAAAAAGATGAGAGAGGCCTGTAATTGTCATCATAGGTAGACCTCAACTATGAGAGACAAAATAAGAAAACAAATCCAGAAAATCACATTGTCTGATTTTTTAAGAATTTATTTGCAAATTATGGTGGAAAATAAGTATTTGGTCACCTACAAACAAGCAAGATTTCTGCCTCTCACAGACCTGTAACTTCTTCTTTAAGAGGCTCCTCCGTCCTCCACTCATTACCTGTAGTAATGGCACCTTTTGACATTGTTATCAGTATAAAAGACACCCGTCCACAACCTCAAACAGTCACACTCCAAACTCCACTATGGTGAAGACCAAAGAGCTGTGGAAGGACACCAGAAACAAAATTGTAGACCTGCACCAGGCTGGGAAGACTGAATCTGCAATAGGCAAGCAGCTTGGTGTGAAGAAATCAACTGTGGGAGAAATAATTAGAAAATGGAAGACATACAAGACCACTGATAATCTCCCTCCATCAGGGGCTCCACGCAAGATCTCACCCTGAGGGGTCAAAATGATCACAAGAATGGTGAGCAAAAATCCCCGAATCACACGGGGAGACCTAGTGAATGACCTGCAGAAAGCTGGGACTAACGTAACAAAGGCTACCGTCAGTAACACACTATGCCACCAAATATAAATAAAGAAAGGATTTCCACTGTTGCTTCAAAGAAGTGTTGGATTTTATTTTCTATACGAAATAAGTAGAGTACTTAATGATGACATTTCGGCCCACCGGCCTTCATCAGACTCTACAAACGACAAGATATATCAACATGACATACAAGTGATTGTAACCAGAAAGTCAATAGATATGTTTTTACAAATTACAGATTACTAGTTATCTTTTTAAGTAATTAAACAACTTCGTTTAAAATCTAGTGTCCGTCATTATAGGGTATAGAATACACATGTGCGACATATAGGTGATCATACCCAAGGAATCAATAAATCCACTTATACATATTCTTAAGTACTGGTAACCCTAGTGGGTGTATAAATTGTGTAAAAAACAATCAACAGGACAGTGTAAAAACCATTGTGCATAATCTTATGTACACCCTTAGGGGGTATCACCCATAAGCACCACCTATCATAGCCTATTACAAGAATTCTTCATATTACTAACATATCCTCCTAAATAGAGTTACTTCATGCATATGCATAATACACGTGTAGTGTACATAATCCAGAAATGTCCCAAACCTGGCATATTACAAGAATTCTTCATAATACTAACATATCATCCTAAATAGAATTATTTCATCGACATTCATAATATACATGTGTAGTGTACATAATCACTAAGTGTTCCCAATAATAATAATATATTATAAGAGATTGTTCAAGTTTCCATACTCTAGTTTGAATCGCAACCTAAATAATAACAGTGTAGTATAAATTTTCAGATTTCCACCGGTCCAGTTGTAAATGGCCCCTAGATGGATGTCTGAAAGTGTAGGTTAAGGGAAAGCAGAAACCCAAATAAAGCCATAAAAAACGAAAATGCATTTTAACGGTAAAAGACAATCCCGCCACTAATATCTTGAATATTAACCCCTTAATGACCGGGCCATTTTTTGTTTTTGCATTTTCGTTTTTCCCTCCCCACATTCCAAGAGCCATAACTTTTTCATTTTTCAGTTCACAGAGTCACATGATGGCTTATTGTTTGCGAAACAAATTGTACTTTGTAATGTCACTATTAAATATTCTGTGCAATGTACTGGGAAGCTGGAAAAAAATTCAGAATGAGGTGCAATTGGAGAAAAACTGCATTTGCGCCAAATTCATATGGGTTTAATTTTTACACCATTCACTGTGTGGTAAAAATGACATGTTACCTGTATTCTGTGGGTCAGTACGAACACGGCGATACCAAATTTATATAGTATTTGTAATGTTTTGATACCTTTTAAAAAATTAAAAACTTTGCTACATAGAAAAAAATTTTTGCATCGCCATATTGTGTCACCTGTAACTTTTTCATATTTACATGTATGGAGCTGGGTAATGCGTCTTTTTATGCGGGACAACATGATGTTTTTATTGATACCACTTGGGGAAAGATCTGATGGTTTGATCACTTTTTATTCAATTTTTTATAGGAGACAAAGTGTTGAAAAAAACGCTATTTGGCCATTTTGATTTTTTTTTCCCGCTACGCCATTCACCGTATGGGATAAATATTTTAATATTTTAATAGTTCGGGCATTTTGGAGCGCGGGGATACCTAATGTGTTTATGTTTACTTTTGTTTATTTACTTTTATATCTGATCTAGGGAAAGGGGGGTGATTTGAACTTTTGTATTTTTTTTTAATTTTTACATACTTTTAAAAACTTTTTTTTTTATACTTTTACTTGTATGATCAGACTCCCTAGGGACCTTGAAACCTAGGGAGTGTGATCGATCATACTATTCACTGCGATACTACTGTATCGCAGTGAATAGCAAAATGCCTTCACTGCTATTAGACGATGCCTCTGGAATCGTGTAATAGCTATACTGAAATGACAGGCCTGGGAGCCTTCAATAGGCTCCCGGCTGTCATGGCAACCAAGCGCCGCCCTCCAATGATGTTCCGGAGGGCGGCGATGAGGTAAAAATGGCGGCGCCCTTGTCGGCTCCGCAATTTAGACGCCGCAGTCGTGTTTGACCGCGGCATCTAAAGGGTTAACAGCCGTGATCGGTGCAGGCACCGATCGCTGCTGTTAGCTGCGGGTCCTGGCTGTATTATACAGCCGGCACCCGCGGTGTATGGAGCGCTCTCCATACATCGTCATGCGACTCAGGACGTACTATTACGCCCTGCGTCGTTAAGGGGTTAATGTCACACATGAACCGCAACAGAACTAGGTCATGTCTTCTACAGTTCAAGAGGTCAACCTGACAGAAGGATACATACCAGTTATAGAGAGAGTTGAACTTATACGTAATGTCGTCTCAAAGTATGAGGTAATGTACTGGGCAAACTGTAGGCAAAGAAAATAGTAGATAGTGTAAAGTAAAGATAAGTTGAATAAACGTCTATGCAATGTATCTGTGACCCCTGAAATATATATGGAAGCTTAAACTTCTGAGGTCCTCACACTAAACCAAATTAATCAGATAAAATACATATTCAATCTTATAGGGCATATGTGCAGTACATACCTATGCCATGTGGCAGGACTCATGAGTTAAGTGAAGTTAGTGGACAAATAAGGTCCTATGGGTTTGCTGTGGATATAATAAATGGGTGATGTAATATTAATATCACAAAATGTGGCTGTTTAAACTAAGTGCAGTAGCAAATCCATGCTTACCCCTCTGGTTATTGCGCTGTGTAAGATGTTGGTGGTCGGATGGCGCTGGTTTAGTGTACCAGCGCCATCTTTAAATACATATCGGCTACTCCTGCGTCATTGGACGCCGCCGGGACCGAGCATGCGCAATGTGTAGCGTGATTTCAGTAATCACGCGAGAACGACTGTGCGCATTCATCGTAGGTAATGAAGTTTCATTACTTACTGCTCTGGTATCACGTGATGTATGGGCAGGGTTTGACGCTAGCGTCAGACACTGTGAATGGGAGGAGGATGTACCTATATCATTCAATAGCCCTAACAACGAATCTTACATGATACATAGCGATGTCAACGTATTTAAGTGATATCAGAGAGATAGACAGAGAGAATAGAGGAGAATAAGGGTAAAGAACTAAGGGGATAAGAGCAGGAAGCAGAGGAGAGTGAGAGAAGCATAGATGCCCGTATGGGAAAGAGCATATTTGCTTAAACTAAGAAAGGTCCTATATTTTGGTACACAACAGTGATATCTAAAAGAAACATAAACCCAGATGACCCAAGGATTGAAGGATACCAGATTAGTCCCACACGGGTAGATAATCTGTCAGAGACCGAACAACATATGAACTGTCACAGTAAATAACCAAAGGACTTCTGTTTTCCTTTTCATCAACCTCTAACACTGTCCTGACAGCTTCTAGCTCTGCTCTCTGAGCTGAATAGTGTCCTAGCAATTTATGTTGAATTGCATATCCCCTCTCGGGATACCAGATGGCATATCCTGAGTAATACTTCCCATCAGTGAAGAACCGTGACCCATCCACAAACACTGCTTCATCACTTTTTTCTGCATCTCTTCTGAACAGAGAAGAATATGTCTCCTGGAATGTATGTATACATTCATGTGCCTGACCTTCATACTGCATCAGCTGGGGAAGAATATACTTGGCTTTGTGATCTACTTCAATTTGCTTTGGTGAGAGAGTTAACAACCAATGTGCAAATCTTTGATGTGATACTCCTGGAATATTTTTCTCAAGGAGAAGCTTTAATGTGGAGTGTGGTGTCTGCAAAATTAATTTGCTAAAGCCAACAATATGTTCAGTAGCTTTTACTGCAAAATCCACTCCCATCAAATGTCTTGCACAAGGTTCAAACCCTTTTTCAACCGGAGTGAGGATTTTGGAAAAATATCCCAAAATTCTCCATTCCCCTGCTTGTAATTGCAACAACACAGATGTCACAGCTATTTCTGACGTGTGTACCTGCAAAGCAAATGGAGCTGATGCTTCTACAGTTGACAAGGCGGGAGCTGTTTGTAAAGCAATTTTTAGCTGCTCGAACGCTTCCTGTTCCTTATTTGTCCATGGACCAAATGAATCATCATGACCTTTTTTCAAGAGATCATATAAAGGCTTTGCTTTTTCAGCAAACCCTTCAATGAATTCTCTAGAAAAATTCACAATACCCAGAAAGTGTCTGAGGTCCTTATGTGACATTGGGATGGGAAGTGAAGCAGCAGCTGCAACCCTATTCTGAAGAGGCATTCTCTTTCCTGGCTTAATGAGAACTCCTAAATACCTCACCTCACATTGCAATAATTTACACTTCTTTGTGTTAAGCTTTAGACCAGCCTCATGCAAAAGAGTAAACAATTCAGCTAAAACTTCCAGGTGCTTTTCTCTGTCTTCTGTAGCCACCAAAATGTCATCAACAAATTGTTTTATATATTTCTGATTTGAACTTCTCCCTAAAACTTTTGCTAATGCTTGATGAAATATACTAGGTGACAAATGTGCACCTTGTGGCAATCTACAGAATACATATTGTTCATCCCGAAATGTAAAAGCAAACTTGTATTGACAACTTTTTTCAAGACTTAGACTAAAAAAACCATTACTTACATCTAAAATTGAGAAAAATTTTGCTTTTGCATCCAATTGTCCTAACAAATCGTGTGCGTCAGCAACAATTGGAGCTACATTAGGCGTATATTTGTTAAAAAGCCTTAAATCCAAAAGCATGCGATATGACCCATCAGGTTTCAAAACACACCATAAGGGATTGTTTGTTACAGAGTTGGCTTTTCGTATGACACCTTGTTGAAGCAATTCCTCAATGATCTTAGACATTGGACCTATTGATTCTGGAGGTAATTTGTATTGTTTCTGGGGTGGTGGGTCTTTCCCTTCTACCTTTACAAGCACATCTTTCATTGTTCCTACCTCATTTCTGTACTGTGCCCATAAAGAAGGAATACTTTCTACAATTTCTTTTAATTCAACATCTCCACCAGTGTCAGGCCAAATATGATCTGAAGGAACCATATCTGTTAAGCAAATAGTTCCAACCTTACTGTATTCACTTGGATCTATCAGTACTGGTTTAGAACCATCAACATCCCTCCAAATCACTTTGTTTCCTAAATCAATAATCCAACCTCGTTTGTTCATGACATCAGTTCCCAGAATGTTTTCTGAATTAGGACAATGCCAAATATCAATGTTTGTTTTTAAATATCCAGGGATTTCAAACATAACATCAGATACTAGTGTAGCTGGAACCCCCCCACGACCGCTAAAGCCTACAATTGTACAAACAGGTGCCTTTTTGGATGGAAATAGAAGCTTATTTGTTACACTGAGCTGAGCTCCAGTGTCTATGAGGAAAGTGATCTTTTCACCCTGAAGAGATCCTGTTACATAAGGTCTTCCACATTCATCCAAAAATACTGGGGCTACATATTCCAAGGGTCGAGAGGTCGGATTCCTTCCTAGTCATGCTGATGCTAATGAATCGTCCTCCCTGTCAAACATGACACTATGTGATTTCCCCTTTGATCCCTGAATGGATAGTTCCCTAACCTGCCGGATTAAAGGTGCATAAGGTGATTCCTTTTGCTGTGAAGGACGAGGTGGAGCAGTGGGCACTAGACCATTCTCATTTCCTATATTTTGTGTTTCTCTAAGGAATTTTCTACACTGCCACTTTAAATGTCCTAATTTACCACAATGATAACAAGACATCTGACTTCTCTCCCATGTTCCTTTTCCCTTTGGCTTTGAATGAGCACCCTTATTTAGAACAGGTGCAATCCTAGAGTTAGTCTGACTGTCCTGATTTACAGTAATTGATTGCTTATTTACTTTATCCTGGACTACAGAAATTTTTGCCTTTGTGCTTGTTTGTTTCATTGATCTTCTGATGTGATCAATGAACATTACTGCATCATGTAATGCAGGTTTCTCTGAAAAAAATTTTAGGGAAACAGGATCTAAATACTTAAATTTCTTCACAAATGCTTTTATCATAGATGATGGTTCTTCATCATCGTCTATGCCCATGACCATCCTATATGCTTGCTCAAATTTCATTAAGAAAGCAAATGGATCATCATTTATGGTTGGCTTAAGAGAATCAAGTATATCTACTGTTGGTTCACTCTCTCCAGTAGTGAAAAAGATTAATTGCCTCAATCTATCTGATTCACTACTATGGACTAGCTCCTGATCTTCATCTTCTACAGGCGTTGGATCTAACCTTTTAGCCATGTGAGATGGTAACCATACTCTGAATATTTTATTTTTTTGTTCATCAGTAAGATTGAATTTATCTGTATTTGATTCAAAAATATTTGCATTGTGAAAAGCATCCATTTTATCATTATAAACTGCAATATCTTTCACTATTTTCATTAACTGATCATGAATTTTTAAAGTCAATTTAGCAGCTTTTTCATGCAATCGTCGTCTTCTAATTTCTGACTCCCCTAATCGTTCTATATCACCTGAACTTTGTTCTGGAACATAGGATGGACTGCTTTCCTTGCCACTCTTTGTATTAACAGAAATCTTTTTTATATTATGGCGTAATCTTGATACTAATTGTGTCCTTGTTTCTATTTGATCCTCTAAATCATCTATGTGTTGTGCTAAAACCTCACAATTTGGACACTCATTATAATCTTCTTCCAAAGTCTGTGTATCATCACTATTTGTGCCTTTAGTGTTCACACATACCTTGTGTGTCTGTTGTTTGTCAATGAATAAAGAATTATAAACCCTAACCATATGCAACACATTTCTTAGTTTCTTTTGTAACCTATCAACACAGATAAATTTCTTATCTAATCGCTGATTCTCTTCCTCACACTGCTTATATAGATTAGTCCAAAGCTGTGCATTAGTATGACTACTTACATACTTAAAATCTAATTTGCTCTTATTAGAATATGAAACAATGAACTCCATTACTCACTCAGTTACACGATCCTCTGTACTCGCTGTCCCTTTAAGGCAAAGTCTTCTGCTCTCCTGCAGCTTTCCTCACTCAGGCTTCCGTCTGGAGTGACGTACTGGAACACGTGCAACTGACAGCTGTAAACTTGGCTCACCGTAAAATACTTAGGAACTTTGCAAAGCCCTGAAGCTTGCACCATGCAAAAAGACTCCCTCGTACCCCCCTTTTGCAAGCAGAAGGGACGAGAAAAAAAAAAACTCCGGGACCCCGACAGTCTGACTCGCCGCTGTTAAATTCCAACACACTCCTTGATTTATGACACAGAGTGCACTTAGGTGACACCAGAGAACAGCAGGAGTCCATTGAATAGATCAAAGGAAAAACAAGGTTTAATCAAAAAGAATAGTTAGGTTACAGAAAAATCTATTCCTAAAACATAGGTTAAAGTCTAAACAGAAGATCAAGAAACAAATAGAATGAGAGCTGTTGTGAAAAGGTGTTAGTGCTCTGTCCCCATACTCCTAAAGCCTGCTTTTAAAGGCTGAGAGAGCCTTATCCCTGTCCATCATAATTCCTCATATGGATAAGTTTTTTGTATGATCCTTCCATGGATACTGGATCATTCCCTATATGAATATAGCCCTAAATTTGGTTCCTATGACGTGTTGTGTGTTATACTGAGACCTTCCTTTTTCCATATACTCAGCACAGAGCTACTTTAGCCATAGTCTGTCAAGAATGACATGCCACACAAATGTTACTTCATGACCTTTTCCATTCTTAGACTCTAACTTTAGACTATAAGATTTAACACAATTACATGCCTGGCCTCATCTTTTTAAGTGGGAGACTAAATACTTTTTTTCCCACTGTACATTAGATATGGCGGATATACATGATGACTTTCTGGATAAGGCCTTATTCACATAAACATGAAAAACAGTAGTGACATGCCCGTTCTTTGAATGGCCATCACTCATTGTCATAAGAGTGGCAGTCTTTTGGCTATTAACATGTCCACTTTGTTTGACACATTATGTGAAAGGTTTGTCAAAAAATAGGACCTGCCTGGATAAACTCAATTCTATGCAAACTGCTTTCTAACAAATGCAAAATTGCCATAAAAATTTACCGTGACATAATTTTTTTTAATATGGCCATTTTTTACCGTGGTCATGTGAATATAGCCTTAAAGGGGTTATCCACTTTCTAATATTGATAGTCTATCCTTCAGCTAGGTCATCAATATTCTGCGAGTGTCTGATACTTGGAATCAGCTAGTCCAGAACAGTGTGGCTCCCAGTAATGTTTACATGTCAGGAGCCATGCTGTTCACTTGCCATGACTTCAGGTACTGCAGTGCTGTCCCATTGTAGTCTTTGACACAGTGCTGCAGTCTCAGGTGTTGAACCCTTGCAGATCTAATCTAAGGATAGGCCATCAATTTAATTAAATGGATAACTCCTTATATATTTAGATAAATAGAAACCTTATGAATTTGGTCTCCAAAGACTACATTAAAATATGATTTCAGTATTTGAATTCATTAAGTCGACATGGAGTTATCCCATCTAGACATCCCTTACATACAATGAAGCTGACCCGTTGATCATCTGATGAATGCTTTTCTAATCTGTCAATCATCGGTAGTTGTGTGATTACATCTCAACAAAGAACATGATACCCAAGAAAATTAATACCATCACACCAAATATTCGATAGTAGAAGGAACCCTTTGAATCCATTCTATGCTCAAGGTTATAGCATGGTATTTTGAGTGATAGATCCCCTGTGTGACATACAAAATGGGGCACATGGAGATGACTGACTTGTCTTCTCTGCATATTGTGTGCAGTACTTTGTCATATTATACATTACTAAAAAAGTATATACTGTATTTAGAAGCTTGTCAGATATGCACACATATTTATAATGATATTTCTACACAGTGCATTACAGGTCATGTCAGTTCATGTCTTCTCTTGTGACTACCCACAATGTTGCAATCCGTCATGGCTATACTCAGTTACAAGTGAAAAAATATCCATTGTTGAAATCTAGAAGATTTATTAATTTATGAAAGAGCCACATACATAATGCACAAAAGAATGCACTTGTACTAGTGTATTTGATAAGAAGTCATAGTTGACAAGTGATGATTTATTGATAGTCTCTTGAAAAGATACTCAGAATCCTTGCATGATACTTATATTTTATTATACCAGCAGATGCTTGAAATGCTAAAAATAACAAATGCAATGAAATGAATAATGAATGGAAGTTTAATTGTGTTTTTATTATTTTCTCTGAAACAGCAAAATGTACACAAAGCAAAACAGACTATAATAATGTCCTAATATCCGACTGCAAACTATATGAGGATCACTTGCTTATGAGCCTTAAACTGAGTAATCTTTAGTATTAGAATGGGCTGAAGTTTGATCACCTTTACTGGACCTTCCTGAGTTGTATTTTGTGTCCTTATTAGCGCCACTGTATGTACATAGTTTTGAATGTTTCTATGTATATATTCCCCTATGTTAGGGTTGTTCCATTGAGAGTGAAGGTACACTTCCCCTTCTTGGAGAGTCACGGTACAGCTGGACCTACAGTGTATTGGGGTAATGGGAGGAGACATTTAGCCATCTCAAGAAAGTTTGTTCATGCCACTAGATAGAGAGGACATGTGGGGAGTTTCTGCTAGTGGGAGCCATTGCCAATCCTTATCACTATTGCAGCCCTGAGACAGGGAAAAGCCATTGTTGTCAGAGAGGAGAGTGAGAGAAAAGAGAAAATGCCACAGAGAGAAGAATTTGAGGGCTCCCAAGAGCCTCACAGCTGGACCCTGCATTCCCACAGGTAGACAGGGCATCCTTGGGATTTATGTATTTAGCCCCTATATAGTGAGAGACACTAGAACAAAGAGATATCAGGAAATATCTGGAGATATCAGGCTATCACGTATGGATCATCCTAGCATGTGATGTGGGTGCGGCTGTCAGGGGTCAACTCACTACACTCACTCAATCTTGCACTCGCCCTTCACTCAGGCTTAAAACTGAACATAAATTACACCCCAACACAGTCCATGCACCCCAAATACATGCTGCCATCACTGTTGACTTGCCAGGCTCAACTGAAAACTAACATATGCATGCATCTCTAACAGTCAGGTGCAAGAACACTTCAAAAGGGTAATGGGTTCATAGAGAAAATGCAAAATACCATTAAATTTAATGATTTAAAACCTCAAAGGGTTCAGCACTATATATATTAAGGGAAAAAAAGCCAAATAAAAAAAGACAAACAAGCAAACAGTTCTAAAAATAACAGGAAAAAAAAACAGAATTAACATAATATTTAAGACTCCTTTGCTTCCAAGAAGCTTGGAGGAGAAGTATGGCCAACACCCAGCTTTGTTCGCTGGCTTCCAGATGTGACAAAGTTGTAAGATAAACACAGTCTCTTGTGGCTTGTGCTTAGCCAAACCTCCTGCCAGGGTGCCTACCTCTTTCTACTTCTTGAGGTGGGTGATGAACAATTCATTTTTATTCAGAAAAGCTGGGCATGAATTGTTCTATCTCCAATTTAGAAAGAGAAATTCTTCACATATGCTGAGTCTATTTTATATACAAAACATAGTTATTATATATAAAGATGAGCCCTTCCTTACCTTTCCTCTCAGTAAAGCAAGTTGGACATATGTAAATATGCGTATTGCTTTACTGTTAGAGTTTGAATGGTTGTATATCCTATGAATCTGATATGACTGAATTTGAAATAAACTCACATTTTGCAGTTAGGAGAATCTTCATAAATTTCTTGCAGATAAAAAGTCCTATATATACTCTAAATCAATAGCATAGGTTTATTCAATTGGAATAGAGTATATATATATTTCACTCCCCCATCTGCCTTAGAGTATTTTAAATGGAGTATGCTCTGGATCCTACTTGCCCTGTGTTCACACTGTAGACCTGTCCTGGGTCCAAGAGAGGTATGTTTATTTAGTGTAGGGTCCCATCTGAATGAGGTCGCCTTGTCGTGGCAGGTACAGGGCTTCATATTGCTTGATCAAATGTGTATAATGAAGAACCTCAAATTTAGAAGTGAAGTTTATAGATCATATTAGTTGATTTTAACAATAATAGTAATGCCTTTTGGATTTCTATTTCCATATGACCTGGTACTATGTGCAGTGCTGCTGCAGTTTTTGGACCTACCTGTACATTTAGCTATGGTTGTGAGCATCCTATGGTTGTGGGCATTGTATTTATTGCGAGCACTTGTGGTGCATTAGGAGTCCATTATATATATTTTTATAACATGTAGGATAAATCATGCGGTGTACTGTATGTGATTTGTGTGAATATGGTCAAATTTATATTGTTAAAATGGTCACTATTTAAGAGATTTAGTGAGCTTCTTAGGTCCATAGTCACGAGTCGGGGATAATTAATAAAGCACGTACACACAAAACATAAAGGCGATCAAAATAAACTTAAATTTAAGGGATTTTTAAAGTACAAAATATACAAAATCCTAAATACCATACCTCATTTAATTGCTGTTATGCCACTGAACATTTTTTTTTTATTAGTCCATCACTCATTCAAAAGACATGGCCCCAGATGATTATGTTAATTAGCTCTTATTAGCCAAGTGGGTGGGAATCTTATGTATTTCTCAGATAAAATGAAAAGTTACCACCCATTTTCTGAATAAGACCTAATTTACCTATAACCTTTCAAGGGCCATATTTCTTGAATGGGTGGGCTGATTTAAAAAAAACAAAAATCGCCAAATTGATCAGGGACACAGCGATGATCAAATGATGTATGTTATTTAGCATTTTGGATTTTGTGATAGATAACAGTCCCGGCAGCCTCAGAGAAGTGAATGGAGTGCCACACTGGCGCTTCATTCACAAGGAGGCCTGAGGGGGACCTGGTATTCAGGTCCCTAGCGATTGAACACTTATCCTCTGTCTTATGGATAGGGGATAAGTGTCCAAAATGGGACAACCCCTTTAAGTTAAAAAAGTCGATGGGCATCATACAGTGGGGAAAAAAAAGTATTTAGTCAGCCACCAATTGTGCAAGTTCTCCCACTTAAAAAGATGAGACTGGCCTGTAATTGACATCATAGCTAGACCTCAACTATGAGAGACAAAATGAGAAAACAAATCCAGAAAATCACATTGTCTGATTTTTTAAAGAATTTATTTGCAAATTATGGTGGAAAATAAGTATTTGGTCAATAACAAAAGTTCATCTCAATACTTTGTTATATATCCTTTTTTGGCAATGACAGAGGTCAAATGTTTTCTGTAAGTCTTCACAAGGTTGGCACACACTGTTGCTGGTATGTTGGCCCATTCCTCCATGCAGATCTCCTCTAGAGCAGTGATGTTTTGGAGCTGTCGCTGGGCAACACAGACTTTCAACTCCCTCCAAAGGTTTTCTATGGGGTTGAGATCTAGAGACTGGCTAGGCCACTCCAGGACCTTGAAATGCTTCTTACGAAGCCACTCCTTCATTGCCCTGGCGGTGTGCTTGGGATCATTGTCATGCTGAAAGACCCAGCCACGTTTCATCTTCAATGTCCTTGCTGATGGAAGGAGGTTTCCACTCAAAATATCATGATACCTGACCCCATTCATTCTTTCATGTACACGGATCAGTCTTCCTAGTCCCTCTGCAGAGAAACAGCCCCAAAGCATGATGTTGCCACCCCCATGCTTCACAGTAGGTATGGTGTTCTTTGGATGCAACTCAGCATTCACTCTCCTCCAAACACCACGAGTTGTGTTTCTACCAAACAGTTCCACTTTGGTTTCATCTGACCATATGACATTCTCCCAATACTCTTCTGGAACATCCAAATGCTCTCCAGCAAACTTCAGATGGGCCCGGATATGTACTGGCTTAAGCAGGGGGACACGTCTGGCACTGCAGGATCTGAGTCCCTTGCAGCGTAGTGTGTTACTGACAGTAGCCTTTGTTACGATAGTCCCAGCTTTCTGCAGGTCATTCACTAGGTCCCCCCCGTGTGGTTCTGGGATTTTTGCTCACCGTTCTTGTGATCATTTTGACCCCACGGGGTGAGATCTTGCGTGGAGCCCCTGATCGAAGGAGATTATCAGTGGTCTTTTATGTCTTCCATTTTCTAATTATTGCTCCCACAATTGATTTCTTCACACCAAGCTGCTTGCCTATTGCAGATTCAGTCTTCCCAGCGTGGTGCAGGTCTACACTTTTGTTTCTGGTGTCCTTCCACAGCTCTTTGGTCTTCACCATAGTGGAGTTTGGAGTGTGACTGTTTGAGGTTGTGGACAGGTGACTTTTATACTGATAACAATGTCAAATAGGAGCCATTACTACAGGTAATGAGTGGAGGACAGAGGAGCCTCTTAAAGAAGAAGTTACAGGTCTGTGAGAGCTAGAAATCTTGCTTGTTTGTAGGTGACTAAATACTTATTTTCCACCATAATTTGCAAATAAATTCTTAAAAAATCAGACAATGTGATTTTCTGAATTTGTTTTCTCATTTTGTCTTTCATAGTTGAGGTCTACCTATGATGTCAATTACAGGCCAGTCTCATCTTTTTAAGTGGGAGAACTTGTACAATTGGTGGCTGACTAAATACTTTTTTTCCCCACTGTATATTCTGCTTTTTGGATGGAATAAGTGGACTTAGCTTGTTTTTGGCTGAGCACCACAGCTGCATATGAATAGAACCACTGTCTCTAGTCTTAGTTCAGGTGTTTGGCTAGTATGTTTGATCTTCTATATATTTGTGAAGATTCTCAGGTACCATGGTGAGCTACTCTGAGCCTGCCCACTGAGTATGTGGAACTTGCCCTGAAAATGCTGCTACAAAATAAATATTACACATCAAATCTGTCAAATAGTACTACTAGCAAAACCTATTAAATATGATAAGGTGACTTTAAAATTAAAACTTTACCTCATTTCAGGGTAATATAATGGGTTAATTAAAGTGCAATATGCACAAAATAAGAAAAAAATAAAAAAGAATGCTACAAGGGGTTAATCTGAAATACATTAATATGTTTTAATCCGTAGTTTCTTTTTTTCTACACAAGTAACACATTTCTTTCTGTAATTTCTGATCACAGCTAGTTTGTCAATAAAATGTAAAATGTGTGAGCATATTGTTATCACTGCAGGTTGCACAGAAAATGTGTAATTTTAGTAACATAACTACATCACTGGGGAAAAAAATTCATTTCTAATATTAACTTCAACTATTCTGCATTAATTGTTATAGCCACCAGCTGTTATAATTTCAGCTATTTTATTAACCCTTTAATAATTAGTCATCAGTGCTCCATTTTAAATTTTTTTCACATTTTCTTGAGTGTTTTATACATATTTTTCTCATTTAATTTTAAAAAAAAATAGTCTACAGTAAAATAGTGTAAGTTCTTGCTTACATGGTTACAACCCTATAAAGGCTCCATACAAGCTCTTAGTTGTAAGAAGCCATAATAAGCTGCCTATAGAAGTCTACAGCGCCATTATGTACCTCTATATATCTCCAACTTCACCGGATGCATAAAGTTTTTGTTTTTTTTTTCCATTTGAATCCAACAAAAAAAAAAACCTGTGACTGGATGTTCATAAGATGTTGCTGCACAAACGCTTCAAAGATGTCCTCCTAGTACAGAGTTGCAAGGACTCTGGCCATCACCATACAGTCTATTTACTCATGCGTCTCCAATGTGCATTCAGGGTTTAAAAAAATTAAGCTGCTTTTCTTAGGAAAATTATATTGTAGTTTAGCTTAACATTTTATGTTTTTATTTAGATTTACTTATTTTTTTAAATGTATATTTGTAAGTAAAGTGTAAAATTATTTCATTTATGTATATCATTTTGTGCTATATTTTGCCCTGTGAATAAGACTGTCATTTATAGTTGCAAGTTATCAGTCAGGAGACCTAACCTTAGCAGAACTGAATGATACTTTGCAATCTTTTTTACTTTTTCCACTTGCGCTAGAATATTGAGTTTGGCCATTTAAAGTAAGTTTGACTTAAAAGTCACAGTTCTGTTTCGCTGCCTTAACGACTTCCTCTGCAGCTGGCAGGTCTTCACCAAAGATTATTTCAATAGCACATTTTCCCGTCTCCCTCAGAGACTTTTTGGACTGTGCAAGTTTTCCACTTCTTACGTTCTCTCACCCCACGCAGTCCAGAGGTATCCCCAACTAGCTTCGAGAGGTTGTGCATGTTTAGAGCGGCTGATAGGGGTTCCCTCTCCTTTATATACTTTATATATAGCTTGCTTTATGCCCCACCATTTGACGGTAAGCTTGACTTTATGATGGCCTGGGAGCGAGACCTTGACACTAACCTGACCCTACCCAATGGGTTGACTAGTACATCAATTAGCAACGGTAGTTGGAAGGTCACCCTCATGGAATCCTCAATAAAAGTGCTTCATAGGACATATCTTGTCCCTCATTGACTTTATCACTATCACTTTGTCCCTACTGTTTCACTCCTTTGTTTTAGGGGTTGTAATGCCTTAGGCACTACTTTCCATGTGTGGTGGTCCTGCCTTCAGGCCCGATGCTATTGGCTGGCTATCTATAGGATTGTTCAATGGCTCTTTCGACAGTTCTTCCCATTTCAGGCCCCTATATTTCTTCTCATTCTTAAACCTCCTAATTTGAAATATGTCCAATTTAAGGTATTACAGTACATTTTATTATCTGCCCATTGCCTCCAACTGGAGAAAATCGTTTCCCTCCATGGCTGATTTGATAAGTTCTGGGCTCCTTGGGTCAATAGGTCTCGCATCCTGGGCCTTCCATACTGTCTCCAGTTCTATCCCTGTGACTGGACTAAGTCCCTACCCTCCCCTTCCCTCAGGCAGATCTGTGGTTGTTATACCTCACTGCAGTTACACTCTGTAGCGCTACATCTCCCTTCAATCTCTTTCCTGATTCAGGTTGATTTTTATGTTTTTATTTTCCCTTTGTTTCCCCTGTGTTCTTTTTTGTATAATTCCTTTTGATACATAATACTAACTGATGTTTTATGCATTCTCTGTCATTTTATGGCTGTGTTTTGCATGTGTGATTTACTATGTATCTTCCTAAAGTTATTGTAATTTAATAAATACCTTTGAAACTAAAAATTAGAGTTCTATAACCAAGTGGTTGTGCATAGAGGGAGATAATACAAGACTATGAAGCCATGAATAAATATTGTACATGGAAGACAACAGAAAATGAAGCAATAAAATTAAAGTTCTAAAGTTCTTGCATCCAGGGATTGCACTTGGGCGCTAAAACACTGCAGAACTGTTGATTGGTATAAAAAAAAAACTTATCAGTACTCTTTGAGCACAAAACAACTACTCTTGGGTCTAAAACAATATGTCTTTGGATTATTAGATAATAATTATTTGTGCTTAAAGGGGTTTTCCAGGCAAAAAAAAATCTTTTGTCTGTTAGTGCTATTAATGTGTTAATAAGTGCGTCCAAATACCTTTAGCAGTGTTTTGAGTGATTACTGACTTTCTCTGGGAGCTCCTGGCATCTTCTGCATTTGTTTACATGTGTAGCTTCCTGCTGTCTTAGCTAATGCAATGCATCATGGTAGTTGTAGGCTGACTCACACTACCTCCCTCTCTTACACCCCCTCTCTGTCTTCCTAACTATCCCACCCACTACTAGCCCTTCCCAACTAACTCATAACTGGACTCTTTGGGTATATTTTAGATAATGTAATGTAAAGGGTCATATACCATCTATGACATATTTTATAGTAACATAACATATATCATAATAAAACAAGCACTGTGTGGCTACACAAAGGCACATATAGCATATCACTTCGTCACAAAATATTGTGACATCATGTTGCCTTGAGAGGCTAGTTATCTTGTGATGTACATATTTGGACATCTTCATCCAAAAGAAAAAGTAATGAAGCACAAAACTGTCAATCACAGGGTTGTTTTCCCATTTAACTTGCTACAAGGTCAATTAAAGTTATCGAGGATATCTACAAAAAAATTTATTTCACAGTCATAAATAAAGTAGTAAAAAATAGAATCGTCTGCCAAAAATGTCAAATTAGTTCTATGAGCTGGGATAGTCCTGATGTCATAACACTACATAATGCCTGATAAAATATCATAGTAAACAGAAAACAATTAAAGAACATTCATTAATATTGTACAATAAGATCACACAACTAGCTGAACATGTACATTTACTTTCACATATGTAAAGTTTAACTATTATACATAAAGAAAAGGTGTATAAATTGACATATAAAAATGCTTATCTGCCACAGCAAAAATAATACAAAGCTATAATTTATCGCTTCCAATTTAGACACCCACACAGGTTTGCATATGGAATTTTCTTAGTGTGTAGAAGTACAAGATAACCTTATGTTTGCTTTCTTTATTTATCTCATTGCAAAATTCTGAGTAAAGAAAATTATTTCACGAACTGATGAGGTTATAATGAGCTCATGACTTCCGTATAAATATAATTTCCAAAGCAGCTGTACCAACCATATCAATTCAGTGGCACCTTGAATTAACACATTCACAGATGTTTTTCAGTGATGTTAGAGTATACAGCATATCACTGAATTCATTCATACAGGTATATAACTGCAATGTTGAAAAAATACAAATCTAACCTATAATCCTAGAAGGTTGATCCAGAGGACGGCAAAGAATAAACCTTATGAGGCAGCCCCATATTGTTTGCATCAACATCCCATCTCCAGTAAATTAGTCCAGATAATTTGTGATGCTTTTTCTTATCTATCGAGCTTAGCAAAATGTCAATGTTCTGAAATGAGATGGATATGATGTAAAAGTGACCAGTTATTTATAAATTGCATATAATACTGTGGGGGTCTCTCTCTGGCTGTGTGGATGTCCATCTGAACATACATGGTTTGGTTTTTCTAGAATGCTTCTGGGGTGGTTACAGTAGTTAACTAGCATGTTTTAATGATATTGAGACATATCGAGACATTGTTTCCTATGTGCATTTAAGTTAAATTCTGTATTTTATGTAAGGCTAGGTTGACACCTATGCCTGATCTCCGCTATGGGATTCTGTTCCCCATTCCAGTTTAAAAATGCGCAGAGAAAAGTCCTGCAAAAGTAGAACCATATTTTCCATCAGAAATACAGAGACCATCAGCATCATGCATTCTTATGCCATTCTTGATTAAAATGTACTGTAGTTAATGTTTTATCCACTCAGAATGTTATGCTTTATTAGTTATACTATCATTTTTCTCTTTACATAGTCTAGAGCAGTGCTTTTCTAACTGTGAGGCAGACCTCATTCATCAGGATACCCCTAATTCTTGATGAAGTGTGGAATGTCTCCCAAGAGTCCTTCATTTCGTGTTATAGTCGTGCTGTCTTAAATGTAACACTTTCGTCCTGGCAGATAGCCATCACAGATTGCTTCAGGACAGAAGATTTTCTTCTACATATTGGAACAAAGACGTATAGATGTAGCAAAGTTTAACATTACACTGATTACATTGAAATCTATTGAAAAATTTGTGTTAACACTCTATTCTACAGTATAGTTAATGCATTATTTATAATGTCATGTTAAAGTTTACTACATCTGTATAACTGTATCTACAAGTATAGTGGCAGAAAAGGTAGTGAAGAAGATGACTGTCATGCATTATCTTGAAACCATGGCTGCTATCAAAGGTAGTGCTGTGGATTGCCATTGTTATGGACACAATGTGGAAAACAACAAGATTGCCAAGGCTTGAAATATGTTTAGCATATATGGCATTGATGGACTGAGATCATACTGCTCTTTGCGAAGATTCTTTAGATGTTAAGCCTTCAAAATCATCAAGTTTGTCAATTTTGAGTCCTACAAAATACTGTTACAGCAATCTGTCTACCCTCAACATAGCTCGAATTTAGCTAATGACTCCAAATTTTCATGAAACCAATTTACTACAATATCACAACATGCTAATAAAACTTCTGTGACTAAGGACTCCAAATTATCATGAAACAAATCGCTACAATGTGACAACATGCTAGCAAAACTTTTGAAAGGCTGCAATTCAAACACAATCACTGGGTGGCCATATAAAAAACATATAGAATATCACCTTGTGATACAATATCATGAAACAATATTATCTTGAAAATATAGTTATCTTAGTTAGTTATGACACATATCTGTCCAACCAAGAGGAAAGGTAAGGGGAGACACTTCTGTACATTGATGCCATCGCAATATTCATACCACAGTCTCAAAAGACAGTGGTAGACTTTTCTTGAAAAAACAAGCCCAGATGTTATGAGCAATAGAAATTCTTCAGTTGTGTCATCATCTTATCATTTTTCTAGCAGATTACATGGTAGCATGCTCCATCTCATACCTTATTACAAAGGTATAATTTTTGTTTCTAAGTGAGAAATTGGCATAGCACATGGACTGCCCATGAGCCCCTTATACAGATATACAGTAAAAGAAAAATAATAACCACAAATTAAGCCTTGCATACAGCAATATTTTGTTCATTAATGTACTTGTAAGCATAAACAATAGCTGCCTTGTAGGTTCTGTATGATATAAAATGAACATGTTACCACAGTTTCTAAAGACTGGAAGTAAGCTATTTAAATACTGTACAAAGCAATTGGTCACTCTGTAATTAAAAATGTCAATTTAGTATCAAGATCTGCATTTGTTCAGCTGTTCAAGCCTACAGAATAAATCAAATGACTGTACAGTTGAAGTCTGTGGGTTATTAATAGACTCAAGATTAATTACAGGACCATTACATGTTTGATACAATTAATCCTGCAGTATTTAAGACACTGTTTAGTAAATACTATTTACTTACTAATTATGGGAACTAAATGGCAAATTATCAAGCAGAAGACTCTGTGGT
Source organism: Leptodactylus fallax (assembly GCA_947044405.1). NCBI lineage: Eukaryota > Metazoa > Chordata > Amphibia > Anura > Leptodactylidae > Leptodactylus > Leptodactylus fallax. The sequence goes on along the minus strand of CAMRHE010000073.1, from coordinate 5,304,313 downwards.
TAGATGAAACAAGACAGAAAAAAAGTAGAGAAAAAAACTGGGATATTATGTTTGAGCGCTGCAAGTAAGGGTATATCAATAAAATATTTGCAAAGAGAATGTTTGTGAATAAAAACAAACGTTTTATTGGTTTGTACAACAATAAGCTACGCGTTTCGACGCTGTACTAGCGTCTTCATCAGGCCATAAAATATAGCAGAGTCCAGGGCAGGAGGGGAACCCCTGTATTACGTTACCACCAAACTATTTTTGGATGGTCACTGGGTAAGAGCAGCAGCAAGCCTTATTTGAACAGCTTAGTACTGTTCTATTACCTTACTAACCCACCATTACTCTGCTACGGGGGCGCCAGGATCTACTTTTTTTTCTCTATTACAAATTAGATGAAACAAGGTATATATAGGTGAGTTATTAGGATGATGCTCAGACTATTAAAATATTAGATATATTCAGGTGACAATTATATGAGATGCTGTTGTAGACAATGTGGAGAACATTATTTTCCATTTTTCATGGTACACATAACTCAGCAGATAATTTGTAATCTTGTGTGTAATATGATTTGGCATTTACCTTCTATATGATAAGGTTGTAATGTAAAATGTTGGCTGTTGAAATGCAACGAAAAGAATAAAATAGTGTGGTAAATGTACGGCTAAATATAGTATGCTGACTTTTAAAACACAACTTAACCTTTAAAAATCATGCCACAGTTTATGTGTAAGTATATGCTATATAAGTCGTTGGCTAGGCATATAACTGCTTTACTTTAGGTATCTTACGGATTAGGGATCATAGCAGGTTTCAATGTCCTAGAGCTGCATATAGATTTCTACTGGTTACTCATGGAACTAGTTGGCAGTATATTAGCAAACACACATGTATCCACACAAATATTTTTTTTTGCTGTCATAAGCAGGGCTACTTTAACCATAGAGCAAATGTTGCCCCTGCACTGGCCCCTATATGGCAGCAGGGGACCCCTTGTCACCCATCCCAGATCTGGCGAATTGGACCCAGATATTGCATGCAGTCCTGGGTGCCATATCCTGATTTCAACTCTATTTGCATCCTTCCCTGATATCTATCACCTCTCTGCTCTACCGTTCACCCTGCTATCTATGGTTTGGTGCAGACAGGTGTGATTCACGGTCATAACATCATGCCTACTGTGCTGAACCAGAGACAGGACTAACCACAGGAGAACTAGAGTTTCTGACATGACTTCAGTGTGGGGGCCAATGAGAGGGCATTATACTGTGTTAAGGCCACTAAGGAGGCATTAAACTTTGTGAGGGAAATTAATGGCGCATTATACTGTTTGGGGAGCCGCTGAGAAGCAATATACTGTTTGGAGGCCTATAAGATTTATAATGTTTGGGGATCACTTTTGAAACTTTGGCCCACCAATGTGTTAAAATAGCTCTGAACCTAAGTATAGGACATCATTATTATACTGTAGTCTCAGAAAAGGGGGTTTTCTGAGCTATTAAAATATATAGAAAATATCTAAATGTGTGCAGAATAATCACCAGGTGATGCTATCATAGCCTCAACATTTTTTATATTTAGCTTGATAAAATCTGTGCAGCACCTTTGTTTTTATGCTGCTAGGGCTTGTAATGGGTCTAATTACTATGTAAAGGACCTCAGTTCCCATAATTACTTTAGCTTCTCATAGACATTGCCTTTATGGACAGCTGCTTGCATGTCCTTTGAATTGCACAGTGCTCGCTAACAGCCTATTAATGATGCCCATACTTTTAGATCAGCAGGCTGTCCAGCACCCCATTTACCCTCAACCAACATAACGGGGCCTCGCTGCACCCTGTAAAAAAATTAGTTAAAGACAGTCACCAGAACCCAGTTTATCAATCCAGCCCATCAATTCACTTAAAAGCACCCTATTAAAATCTTATCACTGAAAAGAGGCATACTGGGTTTTACCTAATGTTTGATTAAGCCATGGTTCTCTGCAGGATGCCTACAGGCTCAAATGGTATATGGTGGGGATAGCACAGGTGCAGTATGCTGATGATGCAGGCACACACCTACGATCCATGAGGGGGGTAGATGTCACTATTTCAGATGCAAACAAATAAGGCTTGTGCAAATGCACATACAGCTGAAAACTGTCAGTGTAGTCTCCGGATAAAAGTAAAAAGAACCGCACCAAGCAAAGCCCTGTGTATTACCATTTATATAAATGGATATTGGTTAAGAATACAAATGGCTGATCACCTTTTGGGGTTGTGATAAAGTCACAACTCCCAGTGAAGACATATAACAGGTAAGTAGTAAGATGGTAATAGCTGCTGGTTCCTCTGTCTCAGGTAGACACCAATGATGCAGGAAAGCAGGACCAAATCCAAATAACAGTGCAAACCGTGATGGATAGGAAAGATATGGAGCAGCGCTCACCAAATCGTTCAGATGTAGATGGAATCCCTTAATCGATTAAAAGCCAATACGCACACAACGCGTTTCGGAGGACTATGCTCCTCAGGCAGTAACTTTAAAGATTTGGTTTGATCCAACTAGTGCATGGAGGTGCCAGGAACACTTAAGACGTTCACTTGTACTTAGAATAACATGCTTTCTGGTCCAAATAGGTTGCTATATTCTCTACTTCAGGCTTTGGAAATTCAGTTTGTTTTTTAGCCCAGCAACATGCTCAAGAACATTTCAGTATGTTAGCGATATATTAGTGTCTGCCCCATGTCACTTCAGACACGCGTACTGGACATAGAAGGAAAAAAATAAAATAATGTAATATAATAAAAATAATGTAATGTGAAAGTGGTGAAAAAGAAAAAAAATTCACTCCATTTTCCAGGTGTTACAGCTCTCGACAATGAAAATTTTTCTCTCAATCGGTGTAATGAGCTAAAAAATAATACAATATGCTAACCAAAAAATGCCCATGATATCCCAACCTCAATAAAGGGAGCAGTCAGTCTTACACCTCATAATGTATATATAAAAAATACAAACTATAACACAAATATGGGTACAGCCAACCAACATCAACTGTACCTATTGAAAACACCCAAATCCCAATTTTTCATTGAGAACCTTGGGTGAGAGGGTCTGCAACAACACAATCCATTTTGTTTATTATTGTAGGAGCATGGTCATCACCTCCCCTGCTCCCCAAATGGACCTGATCTATAGCCATTACTTTAATATTCAATGGCTCCATTTGTAGACATCTTTATAATGTTGTACAACAGGTTTTCTATTGAACGTGAATTGTTTTTTAGCTATCTTGCACATGTTAAAGGATTATGACTCTCAATTCCCAGGAGGTAAGTCCAACATACACTACCGTTCAAAAGTTTAGGGTCACTTAGAAATTTCCTTATTTTTGAAAGAAAAGCACAGTTTTTTTCAATGAAGATAACATTAAATGAATCAGAAATACACTCTATACATTGTTAATGTGGTAAATGACTATTCTAGCTGCAAACGTCTGGTTTTTAATGCAATATCTACATAGGTGTAAAGAGGCCCATTTTCAACAACCATCACTCCAGTGTTCTAATGGTACATTGTGTTTGCTGTGTAAGAAGGCTAATGAATGTTTAGAAAACCCTTGAAAACCCTTCTACAAGTATGTTAGCACAGCTGAAAACAGTTTTGCTGGTTAGAGAAGCTATAAAACTGACCTTCCTTTGAGCAAGTTGAGAATCTGGAGCATTACATTTGTTGGTTGGATTAAACTCTCAAAATAGCCAGAAAAAGAGAACTTTCATTTGAAAATTGACAGTCTATTCTTGGTCTTAGAAATGAAGGTCTATTCCATGCAAGAAATTGCCAAGAAACTGAAGATTTCCTACAACAGTGTGTACTACTCCCTTCAGAGGACAGCACAAACAGGCTCTAACCAGAGTATAAAGACAAGTGGGAGGCCCCGCTGCACAACTGAGCAACAAGACAAGTACATTAGAGTCTCTAGTTTGAGAAATCGACGTCTCACAGGTCCTCAACTGGCAGCTTCATTAAATACTACCCACAAAACGCCAGTGTCAACGTCTACAGTGAAGAGGCAACTCAGGGATGCTGGCCTTCAGGGCAACGTGGCCAAGAAAAAGCCATATCTGAGACTGGTTAATAAAAGGAAAAGATTAATATGGGCAAAAGAACACAGACATTGGACTGAGGAAGATTGGAAAAAAGTGTTATGGACAGACAAATCAAAGTTTGAGGTGTTTGGATCACACAGAAGAACATTTGTGATACGCAGAACAACTGAAAAGATGCTGGAAGAGTACCTGACACCATCTGTCAAGCATGGTGGAAGTAATGTGATGGTCTGGGGTTGCTTTGGTGCTGGTAAAGTGGGAGATTTGTACAAGGTAAAAGGGATTTTGAATAAGGAAGGCTATCACTCCATTTTGCAACGATATGCCATACCCTGTGGAGAGCGCTTGATTGGAGCCAATTTCATCCTACAACAGGACAATGACCCAAAGCACACCTCCAAATTATGCAAGAACTATTTAGGGAAGAAGCAGGCAGCTGGTATTTTATCTGTAATGGAATGGCCAGCGCAGTCACCAGATCTCAACCCCATTGAGCTGTTGTGGGAGCAGCTTGACCGTATGGTATGCAAAAAGTGCCCATCAAGCCAATCCAACTTGTGGGAGAGGCTTCTGGAAGCATGGGGGGAAATTTCTCCAGATTACCTCAGCAAATTAACAGCTAGAATGCCAAAGGTCTGCAATGCTGGAATTGCTGCAAATGAAGCATTCTTTGACGAAAGCAAAGTTTGAAGGAGAAAATTATTATTTCAAATAAAAATCATTATTTCTAACCTTATATATTTTCTATTCATTTTGCAACTCATTTGATAAATAAAATTGTGAGTTTTCATGGAAAACACAAAATTGTCTGGGTGACCCCAAACTTTTGAATGGAGTGTATATGGACACTCCAATTAATTTATCACTCCTTCACTGCAACATTTCACAGAATGAACTATTTTATATTTCATGAAAGACATGAAATTTGCAGTCAGAGTAGTTAATACAAGCAGAAGAACCTCATCTGGGGCCCAGGTTAGAGCGGTGATACTTGGAAGCAGACAGCACATAATGACTTCGTATAAATAAATCACCCAAATTTTTACTGTGTTTCGCAGTCAGTAAGGACTTTGAGGGTAGAGTTGAGCTTAGATCCCTACCTTGCCGAAGGATTGGCCAAAATTTGTCCACAGCACCCCTCAATTCTCTCCTCCTACTATGAAAGTTAGTAATCAGCCTTACTTGCGATAGTATTTGGTCACAATGTTAAGATGCAAGGAGTTTCGTGGTGCGGTTCTTTGCTTTTGCTCTGTCATAACCAAGTTCAGTATCACAGTGAGAGTATACCCTTGCCAAGAAACGTTGCCTCAGATCGTTTGCTTAAATTTCACAATCTCAATCTGTGTCACAGATCCGCCGAGTATGTATAAACTGGCCTGCGGGAATCTCCCAAATTACATGTTTGGGGAGTGCAGTTGGAACAACTTTGATTTTGATGTCCAAAAAAATTCAATTCTTGCTGAGTAATTGAATGTGTTAGCTGAATATTCATATTAATTTTATTAAGTTGTAAAAGAAGCAGATCCAATTGTTGACGTGTCTCCTGCCAAACAGATAACACATCATCAATGAAACACATCCATGACAAAACCTGTCGTCCCTCCTATAGGAAAATGTTGGACCGCCTCCCTCTCGCAGTACCCTTAAATAGGTTGGCATATGAGGGTGCACATGCTGCCTACATAGCCACACCCTTGGTCTAGAGAAAAAAGTGGTCCATTTGCATTTTCAAAATTTAACTTTCTAATACTTCTAATTGTTTGCAATCTAATCCAATAAGCAGTTCAAGGAATGTCCTGGAACATGTTTTACAGACCTCCTCCTATTTTTTCTTAAACTGTTCATCTTCTACCAGGAAGAAAGGAAATGTGTGATTTTTATTTTTTTTGCACCAGAATTCCAGTGCATTTTTTATGAAATATGTGAAGCATTATCCAATTACAATTCACAATTCAATTCTAAGACCATGTGGGTCTTAGAATTGAATTGTGAATTGTAATTGGATAATGCTTTTTTTTTGTTTATATATTTTTTGTACCACACTTATATCATCTTTGTGGTTTTCCGCAAGCTCCACCTCCCCCCTTCCTTTTTGCATTTTAAGTGATTTTATTCAAGTATGACCCACACTGATCAGAAAGTGAACTTATATTGATAATAACCCTTTATTGGTACATTAAATCTGAAATAAATTTTTGAGCACTGTTCATGTACAGATATAGCAAAATTTTAGTTGACTTTTTGCTGTGTGATATCTTTTCACAGAAGACTTCAAAAGCCAAACAAAAGCCAATAAAATTGTGTTAAAGTTAAACTTTGCTACACCATTTTTTCCCTATTTTTTATGATTTGCTGTAAAAGTTAATCAAAACCAAACATATACAGATCATCAAAGCAGCTCACATTGTATGGTGTATTTTGTAAACTGCCCTGCATATATGTTGGCTAACATCAGATGCTATTGGAGGAACTACCAGTCTTCCTGAGTAGGTCTAATAGAATTGGCACTAGTCTGATAAATCTGCATTATTGTACAACTGCCACCTCAACAAAAATCCTTACAACAAATAATGCCACGTACGCAATTCATAGCATCGCTTTTGTTCTCTATAGAAAGCAGAGCAATGGGTTCTTTGTTGTACTTACTAGAATAGTTAACAGTAACTGCTAACAGTACATGCTGGATTTCTTCTTTTCTTCAACAATTGATATTGTGGCAACAGGTCTTAGAAGCTCTTGCTGCTATTGTACTGTCTGTGAAATTCTTTTGTGTATACTATTTCAATTTGGTTTACATCTTGGAATACAGTGTCCATAAATAGGAATGCTAAAGAAAAAAATATAATATTAATGTAAACAGGTACAGTTCTCATAGTGCATTGAGTCCCGCTGGTAATGACAGCTGATGGAGGGTCATGTGACCAGACCTGTTCACCACCACTATTGAAACACACTATGTATGGTTACAAGACTATATGTAGAGAAATCTTGGTTCTGTCCATACATATATTTGTAATTAGGTCACCCCTAATTTTTTTTTTTCTAAACTGAATAATCCACTGAAAACTGAATTCTCTTAATTCCCTTGTTTACCCTCCTTTACACCGACTCTAGTTGAGCTATGTCTTTCCTATATACAGATGACCAAAATTGTGCACATTATGTCATATGTGGTCTGAATAGTCATTTGTATAGAGACAAAACTATGTCCTTGTCTGGAACATGTATACTCCTCCTGACGCATCCAAAGATTTGTCTTGGCAGCAGTTGTACTGGTTGCTAAAGTTAAATGGGTGGGTTCACCTGAAGTGTGAATGGGAGGATCTTTGTCCCACTGTATATTCAGCCTGCCCATAGCCAGGCTGAATGTGGGTGTGACTGTTCTTTGAGTTCTTTACTTTGGCTGTCTCCAGCAATCCCATTGAAATGAATGGCGGTGCTCTACACCACAAATCACAGCCACATTCAGCCTGGCTGGGATCAGGCTGAATGCGCAGTGGGAGAAAGGTCCTCCCATTCTCGATTTGTGGGATAAGCCCTTTAAGTTGCCCACCTACATACATAATTACATAATTTTACCAGTAGATTCCATAACCCAACAGCATAACTTTATTTGTCCATGTTAAAGTTAATTTGTTATTTCCCTGCCCAAGCCTCCAGGTTCGCCAAATCCATCTGTAGTATCTGTAGAATTTATTATTTATTTATTTATTTATTTATTATTTATTATGATTACTTATATAGCGCCGTCATATTCCACAGTGCTTTATAGACATTGACAGTCACTGTCCCATATTACAATGTCCTCCTCTGTGTTGACTACTTTATAGAGCTGTTTATCATCTATAAATACTGAAATTGTGTAAACCCTCTGCTAGCTCACTAGCAGAGGTCTCAACACTGGCCCCAGTGACACCCCATTGTTACCAAATTTGAGTATGTACCAGTAATAACCATATGCTGCTTTCTATCACTAAGCCAGTTGCACAGATTTTTACAGTGCTATGTGTTAAGCATGATTTTGATCTACATCTGTATCTACTTATAGTTGGAATTGCAAAACTGAAGCCTGATGGATTGTGTGATCACCACAAAAGTGCTCTATGAGGTCCATGCACAAAGGAGAATCAGGGCTGGAAAATCTGCCCGTAATTCCAGGCCTGAACCCAGTAAGGAGACTGAACTCCTTGCATCATAGTGATCTATGCTGCTAGGAATCCCTGCCTACTGCCGGCTCTGCGGCTTGTATTATACACAGCACAGTGAAGCCATGAGCAGGCAGAAACTCCCAGCATCATAGATCACTGTGATATAAAGAATTCCAGTCTCCTGACTGTGTTCTGGCCAGGAAATGGGGTCTAATTCTATTCACGAACAGTATATTATGTGATATGAAAACAATAAATATAAAAAGCAAAACAAAATTGGAGATGTGTGCTATTCTATTGAACAATAACTATTCAATGGCTTGTGTTGGTTTTAGTTTTTTAGTTGCTCTGAAGCAAACACAATAGATAAACTAATAAAAAAATGTTTTATTGAAGGCCCTGTTGTGACCATCCCTATAATAGGCATTATTTTTAGAAGCTATTCTATAACACCATTATATTTGGATTTTCCTTCACAGTCGGACAATTTTCTTTAGTTTCACAATAACTTAGTTGTCGGTGAGAAGAAGATACAGCAGCGGGTGTTTGTGGATACAAGGGAATGAAGAAGTTGCCATGGAATTGTATAAAATGCAGCTTTGTTTGCAATCCAGTTTAATAAAACCTTGAACTACACATAATATTATTAGCCTGAGTCTTCCCAAAGTCAGATGCTTTTGTTTATTGAAAAACTAAAAGGCAGGCTGCTTCTTTCTCAAATCTCTACATCATGTTGAAAGGTGTATGAAAATGATCTTTTAAAAATATGTATTATATTGCTTTTTACCTTTTCTGCACAGAATGTTAAACATTAATATCAGGTTTAGCATACCAGACTAGGGAAGCAAGTGAGTGAATATTGGATACATTTAACTTAAAGTGGTTTTCCGGGCAAACATTTAAGAAAAAAAAAAATGTTTTCTTAGCCTACAACTACCATGATGCATTGCTGCTCACTCAGATTCCCCTCTCCCTCCTCCCCCCTCCCGCTCTCACACCCCCTACCTGTTTCCCTAGCTAGTCCACGGAGTACTAGCCCTACCTACCTAACTAACTCAGTCCCCTAACCCCCTCCCCACCCCATCATACTTACCTGTCTTCTTGTCCTGGAGATCATTTTCTTCTGTGCTGCTGTCTCCTCTTCACTTGACTTCTGCCCGCACCTGCGCAATTGAGCCATTCTATTGCGCATGTGTGGGAGGCCCGCTGCTTCTCCTATTCACTTCTGCCGGCATTTGCGCAATAGACCCAGAGTGCTCTATTGCACAGGCGCCGGCTTCCCTGAAGGAAATGACGCTTCGTGCCCAACAGAAGAAGGGGACATATAGACAGGTAAGTAAGATGGGTCGGGGGAGGGGGAGTATTGGTGATGTTCCATTTCCGGAAATGGGAAAACGGAACGTCACCAGGAAATCAGAAAATGTGCCTGGGGCAGTTGCATGACAACCCCAGGGATATGGGTAAATATACATTTTTGCTGCCCGTTGTTTTGAAGGATACAAAAATGTAGTATACCATAGTTTTGTGTCCGTCTAAAAAAATGGACAGCAACGAATCAGTTTTTTTTTTTTAACATTGATGTCTATGGAAACGGATGGCCATCTGTTTGCATCCGTATGCGTCCGTTTTTGCAACCGTTTTTTAAATCCATTTTTTAAACTGATGTACAAAACATGATCTGAATGGACCCTTATATTGTGATCCAGAGATTACACCTGACATCCAGGCTCTGCCTGTGATCTAAGATGGCTCTGATTACAGGCATTTAACTTCCCATGTACCATGGTCAGATACGACCATGGCATCTGAGAGGTTATTTTTACATTCTTCATTTTCTTTTTATAGAACTGAATGGCTTTGGCAAAGTGAGACTGCGGTAGTTGGTCGGTAGCAATGGCAGTTGTAAGTCCTTTGATGACTCCTAGACCTGTTGATAGCATGCTATTATAATAAAAAAAAGTTTAAAAAATGTAAACGTTTTAAAAAGTATACAAAAATATAAAAAAAATCAAATCACCCCCTTTCTCTAGTTTACATATAGAATAAATAAACAAAAATGAAAATAAACATGTTACATATTCCAAGATGTTTTTTTTAAAGATACTAAAACATAACAAAACAGTATAAATGTGGTATTGCGGTGTCCGAACTGACCTGTGGAATACAGTAAAAAAAAAAAATATCATAAGAAAATGCTGTTTTTTCTAAATTTCATCCCATTCTGATTTTTTTCCAGCTTCTCAGTACTTTATACAGACTAATAAATGATGCCATTGTGAAATACAAATTGTCTCACAAAAAATAAGCCCTCATACAGCTATATCAGTAAAAAAATAAAAAGTTAAGGGCTTTGGAAGGTGGGGAGTAAAACATGAAAACATGAAAAGGTAACTTGGTTTTGTCCTGAAAAGGTTAATAGGAATATGATTAACTTTAACAGACTGTTAATTTGTCTTATAAGGTTAAAAAGAAAGCAAAAATTGCCCAAATAAAAAAACTAAATAACCAAATTTAATGAGTCTATTTCATAAAATGTTTCTTTCCATTATTTTATGTAATGAGTTTATGCCTCTGCACTGTTGATAATAATTCTTTCCTAAGGTTCTAATTTGCTTTTGTTTAAAACAAGTTCAGCTCCACATTCTGCTCCCCTCATATACTGCACACTGGCCTACATTTGTCTGTTTGCATTATTGTATGCAGTTAACAAACATGGGATTTAATTAGCTGCCCAAACACTATAGAGGCCTAATGCTTCGTGTATAGCTTGCAACGTTCTGCTCTACTAAACCCCACTATCTTCTTAGTTTATATAATTTGTACTTATGTTGTATTCAAATAAAATAAAGCAGGGAATTTTTTTTATCTAGGTCAGTGGTTGCGGAGAAAAAAGTGAAACAATAGACACATAAAATGTACATGGGGTAGATCAAATATATATCAAATATCAATAAGGGAGTAGGAAGAAAGGGGACATGGCTAATCTTCAAGGACTCAATAATTATTTATGTCACCGTTTTATTTGCAATATGAATGAAAATAGGAACATGGTGGAATAAGAGAATTAGTGAGTGGTTGCTGTTGTTTTTGTCTATTTTTTATATTTAGCACTCCTTTAAATAGTTACAGGATACTTTACTTTGAGCAGCAATAATTGTGATGACGTATTCCTATGATATATTCATCTCCCATCACTGTTTAAGAATATTAAGCTATTCTTCTACAGCAGTGGTTCCCAAAGGTGTCTGAAGGAGGGATCCACTTTTGGATGATAATTTTGCCAGGAACCCCTCTTTACCGTACTTAGTCACATTTGAAAAGTAAATGTCCATACCTGTATTCTGTGTCTCCCGCAACGTGTAATATTCCACAGTGGCCCCACACAGTATAATGCGCCACAATGACCGCACATAGTATAAAATACTCCCAAGTGCTCCTCACAGTATAATATGCCCCCCACAGTATAATGCTCCACAGTGGCCTCTCCACAGTATAATGATCTACAGTGGCCTTCCCACAGTATGATGCTCCACAGTGGCCCCCCACAGTATAATTATCCACAGTGGCCCCCACACACAGTATAATGCTCTGCAGTGGCTCCCACTGTAAAATGCTCCACAGTGGCTGGAAGCCTTGGGACTCTTCATTAGTAGAGATGCACAAACCCTACATAGTTCATTACAATGAATATTCATGGAGATTCACCACCCCGCCGGATTCATTTTGGTGAATTATTGTACTCTATGGTCTCCTCAGACCCCAGAATAAAATAAGTGGAGACCCAGGGGAGGTGAGGAAAACAAACAAACATTTATAGTAATAGAGACTTCAGACTCCAAATAGGTAATGTATATCACTTGTTTATTTTTCACCAGTTCAGTGTTCAAGTAACAGATACATTTATAGAGATATCTGAACAATGAATCAAGTAGAAATGTTTTCAGCCAAAATGTGGCCTTCGTCAGACTCTCAAGACTCCACTTGGAAGGGGACAAAGGGTCCACCAACCAGAAAGGGTTAATAGTATACCATACAGCTATAGGAGAGCGGGATTCTGCATTAAGAGATAGCGGAATCCCGCTTTCCTATAGCTGCATGGTATACTTTTAACCCTTTCTGGTCGGCGAACCACTGTTTTTTGTCCCCTTCCAAGTGGAGTCTTGAGAGTCTGAAGAAGGCCACATTTTGGCCGAAAACGTTTACATCTCTACCTTATACATTGTTCAGATATCTCTATAAATGTATCTGTTACTTGAACACTGGACCGTTAAAAATAAACAAGTGATACACATTACCTATTTGGAGTCTGAAGTCTCTATTACTACATTTCTGATGGGTTGGGACCCTACTTCTTCACTCCTGAAAAATCTGAAACCAAGTGCTAAACCACACCCCTTCCTGACAAACAAACATTTATACTCACCTTGCCTCATCTCTCTTAGGCATCCTTGGAGCATTAGACAGCAAGCTCTTCAGGCCTCTTGTGACGTCAAACACCAAGGGGTCATGTGGGGTGTGTTGACGCCATGACGCACTGACCCTGTGTTATGATGTCAGCGTGCCTCATGTGACCGATGAGGACCAATCACAAGTCTCAGTAGTGACCTCTGGGGTGCGTAGTCCCAGCAACATCAATCAGAGGCTGAAGAAGATTCCGAGACCATGCCATATGCCCAGAAGAGGTGAGTGTTTGTTATTTTTACTCACCTCCCCTGGGCCCACCTGTCTGCTGAAGCCTGTGCAGTGTTCTGCTACTGATACAGCTGCTGATAAAGATCAGGAATGAAGCACAGAATTCCACAGCATACTTTCAACAGATGGCTCATGACACCCTGGCAGTCTTCACACGATTTCCCCAGGCAGTATTTTCTCAATTGCCCTGAAAGTTAATAAATGTTGATAAATAAGTTTTATGTACCCAAATGTAATGAATTTGCTTCTATTCTCCCACTGATCCATTGTTGCCATTTCTTTTTGTAAATTATGAAGATTAACCTTGCCTAAGATTACAGATACAGTGGGGAAAAAAAGTATTTAGTCAGCCACCAATTGTGCAAGTTCTCCCACTTAAAAAGATGAGGCCGGCCTGTAATTGACATCATAGGTAGACCTCAACTATGAGAGACAAAATGAGAAAACAAATCCAGAAAATCACATTGTCTGATTTTTAAAGAATTTATTTGCAAATTATGGGGGAAAATAAGTATTTGGTCGATAACAAAAGTTCATCTCAATACTTTGTTATATATCCTTTGTTGGCAATGACAGAGGTCAAACGTTTTCTGTAAGTCTTCACAAGGTTGGCACACACTGTTGCTGGTATGTTGGCCCATTCCTCCATGCAGACCTCCTCTAGAGCAGGGATGTTTTGGGGCTGTCGCTGGGCAACACGGACTTTCAACTCCCTCCAAAGGTTTTCTATGGGGTTGAGATCTGGAGACTGGCTAGGCCATTCCAGGACCTTGTAATGCTTCTTACGAAGCCGCTCCTTCGTTGCCCTGGCGGTGTGCTTGGGATCATTGTCATGCTGAAAGACCCAGCCACGATTCATCTTCAATGATGGAAGGAGGTTTGCACTCAAAATCTCCCGATACATGGCCCCATTCATTCTTTCATGTACACGAATCAGTCGTCCTGGTCCCTTTGCAGAGAAACAGCCCCAAAGCATGATGTTGCCACCCCCATGCTTCACAGTAGGTATGGTGTTCTTTGGATGCAACTCAGCATTCACTCTCCTCCAAACACGACGAGTTGTGTTTCTACCAAACAGTTCTACTTTGGTTTCATCTGACCATATGACATTCTCCCAATACTCTTCTGGAACATCCAAATGCTCTCTAGCAAACTTCAGACAGGCCCAGATATGTACTGGCTTATACAGGGGGACACGTCTGGCACTGCAGGATCTGAGTCCCTGGTGGCGTAGTGTGTTACTGACGGTAGCCTTTGTTACGTTAGTCCCAGCTTTCTGCAAGTCATTCACTAGGTCCCCCCGTGTGGTTCTGGGATTTTTGCTCACCGTTCTTGTGATCATTTTGACCCCACGGGGTGAGATCTTGTGTGGAGCCCCTGATGGAGGGAGATTATCAGTGGTCTTTTATGTCTTCCATTTTCTAATTATTGCTCCCACAGTTGATTTCTTCACACCAAGCTGCTTGCCTATTGCAGATTCAGTCTTCCCAGCCTGGTGCAGGTCTACAATTTTGTTTCTGGTGTCCTTCCACAGCTCTTTGGTCTTCACCATAGTGGAGTTTGGAGTGTGACTGTTTGAGGTTGTGGACAGGTGTCTTTTATACTGATAACAATGTCAAACAGGAGCCATTACTACAGGTAATGAGTGGAGGACACCAGACAGAGGAGCCTCTTAAAGAAGAAGTTACAGGTCTGTGAGAGCCAGAAATCTTGCTTGTTTGTAGGTGACCAAATACTTATTTTCCACCATAATTTGTAAATAAATTCTTAAAAAATCAGACAATGTGATTTTCTGGATTTGTTTTCTCATTTTGTCTCTCATAGTTGAGGTCTACCTATGATGACAATTACAGGCCGGCCTCATCTTTTTAAGTGGGAGAACTTGCACAATTGGTGGCTGACTAAATACTTTTTTTTCCCCACTGTATCTACTTTTCTTGAACTTTTTTCCTGGAGATTTTGTTTTTGATACACGATTCCTGAAAAATCGAATTACTTTTGCTATTCTTAGGAAAATCCAAAACACGCTAAGTCTTCTCCATTTGGAAATAATGGTTCTCAGTGTGATTTCATGAACTCTTATACCTTTAGAAATGTTTTTTTAACCACTTTAGGCCTGTTTTACTATTGCTTTTGAGCTAGAATTATTCAGCATTTTTTCCAATTTGCGCCTTTTTTGTTTTGTGTCAAATTAATTGAACAATTTTTCTATTGCTTTTTGCCTAATGCACCTTTTTTTTTTTTAATAAGTAATTTGCAATGTGGGTAAAAAAATTACACTTGAAAAAAGTCAGAAAAATTACTTCAAGGAATACCCTCGTGGCAAATTGGCCCCATTATTTTCTTGTGGAATTTCTTTTGTTTGTCTCATATTGTATGGGTGATAGATGCAGAAATGTTAAACCATATTCAGAAAGATCAGCGTGCTTCAATTTCACTGCATATGTTTTAAGCTAAAACAGTGGAAATGTAAAATATTGAGATTTCAGTTTTGCTCTAATTGTCAATACTGTAAGAAGCAGATGTGTAACTTGAAGCTTGAAGTTCCTGGGCTCCCAACACACCGTGTACCATTTATAATGCTAGAATTTTTTTATTTGGTAGAGGGGTAAGTTCAGGTGAATTTGGCCATGTCAAAGGAAGTTATGTTTAAACTCTTTCTGGTTGTCTCATAGTGTATGTTGTTTACATTTAAGAAACATTTATATGTAACAACTAGAAGAAAAGCAAATTCATTTTCATATCACTATCCCTTTAAAGGCAACAGGTTTTCAGTATGCAAATAAAAATTTTAATATGCAATAAAAGCTCAATAAAGATCATACTTCAATACAATAACTAATTACGAATATGCAAATAAATGTTCAGTATGGATGTAATAAAATCAAATATAAATGTAATAACATTTAAATCTGCTAGTAAAATATAATAAGGAGAGAAAGGGAAGATGGAGGCACAGATACCTGAATGCATAATGAAATTGCCAAAAATGTATGTGTAAACAATATAAAATAGTACATTTATGTGAGGTGTGACACATGATTTAAAAAGTAAATTTGAATATATAAGCAGAGTAAAAGGAAATGTGAATATAAATATATTCTTGATCTGTCAATAAGGTAAGTACTAATCTTTCTTCTGATACTTAGATTACCAAACTTCAATATAATAATAATAATACATTTTATTTATGTAGCGCCAACATATTCCGCAGCACTGTACAATTTGTAGGGTTCAAGTACTGACAAAAAAAGATACATTACAAAGAAATAGTCAATTCACACACTGGGACTGAGGGCCCTGCTCGCAAGAGCTTACAATCTATGAGGTAGAGGGGGTGACACAGGAGGAAGCCGTGGCGGCATCAGACGTAGCATTGCTTGTACAATGGTCAGACAATTCTGTAATAGAGGTTACCGTCATTACACATATATAAAGCTGTATGAGCAGTCACCAGTCGTGTCCTTTGATATGCAGATGGTGCCTAGACATATAAAGTTAGTCTGATACAGCATCATATCCTGCGAGGTAATGTTGGAGCATCAACAGAGGAGGGTATGTTTTAGGGATTCTAAATACGGAAGGGTTTACATTAGGAGTTGTGATAGGCATGTCTGAAAAGATGTGTCTTTAGTTTACGCTTGAAGCTGTGGAAATTGGGTATTAATCTGATAGTCTGGGATACAGCATTCCAGAGAAGTGGTGCAACTCGGGAGAAGTCTTGTATATGATATGCAAACATTGCAGATTATTTATAATATGTGAAAATAGACACTGCCCACGTCCCACAACATTTTTCTAATTTTGGTTCTTTACATTACCACAATGTTGAAGTTCAGACTTTCAGCTTTAATTCAGTGGGTTGAACAAAATGATTGCATAAAAATCGGAGGAACTATAAAGCATTTATTACACACAATCCCTTCATTTCAGGGGCTCAAAAGTAATTGGACAAATTAAACAATTGTAAATAAAATGTTAATTTCTAATACTTGGTTGTTCACCCTTTGTTGGAAATGACTACCTGAAGTGTTGAACTCATAGACATCACCAGTCGCCTCTGTGTTTCCTCCTTTTTAATGCTCTGCCAGGCCTTTACTGCAGCGGTTTTCAGTTGCTGTTTGTTTGTGGCCTTTATGTCTGAAGTTTAGTCTTCAACAAGTGAAATGCTACTCAATTGGGTTGAGATCAGGTAACTGACTTGGCCATTCTAGAATTTTCCACTTCTTTGGTTAAATAAACTCCCGGGTTGCTTTGGCTTTATGTTTTGGGTCATTGTCCATCTGTATTATGAAACGCCGACCAATCAGTTTGGCTGCATTTGGCTAGATCTGAGCACACAGTGTCTCTGAATACCTCAGAATTCATCCGGCTGCTTCTGTCCTGTGTCAAATCATCAATAACCACTAGTGACCCAGTGGCACTGGCAGCCATGCATGCCCAAGCCATCACACTGCAGCCTCCGCCGTGTTTTACAGATGATGTGGTATGCTTTGGATCATGAGCTGTACCACGCCTTCTCCATACATTTTTCTTTCCATCTTTCTGGTGGAGGTTGATCTTGGTTTCTTCTGTCCAAAGAATGTTCTTCCAGAACTGTGCTGGCTTTTTGAGATGGTTTTTAGCAAAGTCCAATCTAGCCTTCTTATTCTTGAAGCTTATGAGTGGCTTGCACCATGCAGTGAACCCTCTTTATTTACTTTCATACAGTCTTCTCTTTATGGTAGATTTGGATATTGATATGCTTACATCCTGGAGAGTGTTGTTCATTTGGTTGGCTGTTGTGAAGGGGTTTCTCTTCACCATGGAAATTATTCTCCGATCATCCACCACTGTTGTCTCCCGTGGGCATCCGGGTCTTTTTGCATTGATGAGTTCACCAGTGCTATCTTTCTTTGTCAGGATGTACCAAACTGTAGATTTTGCCATTCCTAATATTGTAGCAATTTCTTGGATGGGTTTTTTCTGTTTTCGCAGCTTAAGGATGGCTTGTTTCACCTGCATGGAGAGCTCCTTTGACCGCATGTTTTCTTCACAGCAAAATCTTCCAAATGCAAGCACCACACCTCAAATCAACTCAAGGCCTTTTGTCTGCTTAATTGAGAATGACATAATAAAGGAATTGCCCACACCTGCCCATGAAACAGCCTTTGAGTCAATTGTCCAATTATTCTTGGTCCCTTTAAAAACAGGGTGGCACATGTTAAGGAGCTGAAAGTCCTAAACCCTTCATCCAATTTTAATGTGGATAACCTCTAATGAAAGCTGAAAGTCTGGACTTTATGTCCATGTCCATTTTATAACTACAACTTGAGTATGTTTCAGTAAATAGGTAAAAAAACTAAATTTGTGCCAGTGTCCAAATATATATGTACCTAACTGTAACTGACTTAAACAGATTCTAAAGGACCGCTTTAATTATAATAGTGTCTGTCCAGAAGCCGTCATTGTACTGGTGACCATCATTTTTCTGTCCATGTTTTTTCATTTGTGATTTTTCACAAAATCTTCCACTGTTATTTACATGCAGTTAATCTGTGAAGAAACTACATTTCCCATGATGTATCTGCCTGCTCTTACTCCTTGTGTTTGTTGCTCAGAGGGGAGAGGGGGGAGTGAGCATCCACACGAAACATCACAGCATCATGTGACCTCAGATGTGGGAGTGATATATTACCTGTGATTTCATTGGAGGGGAGAGCAGGCAGATGCATAATGCATATAAGTAACAGTGATACAAGGAGTCTCAAGTAAAATAAAGCCAATAAAAGGCTGCACAAGGAAATAGTGAGTATTTAGCACTGTTGTGGACATATTTGCAGATACTTTTTGGAAGCTGGATAACCCCTTTAATTTAGCAAACATTAGATATATTTTTTTGCTGTCAAGGATGTTACTGCTTTAAAGTTGCCGGGTCTACATAAAGAAGGATTGGTGGTTGCTGCTTTAAGGTTGCCATGACAACATAGGGAAGCTTCCTGACCAGGCCTATATAAATCCCTCACACTTTGCTGGCTAATCAGTTTCCTAACTTCTGCTAAGCGCCTGACTGTGATTTGACTTCTCCTATACCTGACCTGTGGCTATGTTCTTGGATTCCTCTTGTCTTGCGATTTTGTCCTGGCATTCCTGATTGGTTCTGGCTATTGGCTTTGTCTCCCGGATTTGTCTTCATCTCGTGATTTGGATCTGTGTTACCCTCCTCAGTTGCTGACCCTTGATTGATGACCATTCTGTTTTCTCTTTGAGTAGCGTGCGGTGTTGGTGTAGGCTTCTGCTGCAGTGCATTTATTTGTGAAACACTTTCTGTTTGGTGACAATTCCGGTCTTCAGATTCAGCAAAAGGCCACCTCTTCGTGCGAGAGTCTCTGATGAAGGCGTCTGAGGCCGGTCTTGGCTCGCAGTAGTGTTTTGCTTTTAAGTAGCATTTTCGACTGCTTGCAGTTGTCAGCCCCTAGCTGCTGCTGCTCTCCTATAGACTCGTACATTTCTTACCTTGCATCTGACTCCTAACATTTGCATTATATCAATTTTTGTTGATTGTTTCTATCATATCATCTATATCATACATAATATAGAAACACTCTCCACTCCCCCGAACCACCCCCCAAAACAAAAAAAAAAATAAAAATCTAACTGTACTGACCTGATCTTGTTAAAATCTTCCTCCTTCCCTATATCCCTAGATAGCATCTAGCCAACATTATTACTGTGTGCTTCTATTTTGTTTAATGCCAAGTCTATCTTGCTTTAGAAAAGAATATTCCAGCTTGGGCCTGCAATCTTTTGTAGAAATCACTGTTTGAAGGCAGTAGCTCTGGTAAAAACAAGTCTCATAATACTGTGCTTGAGCATTATACAAAGTATTGTGACTAGATAGCAGCTGTCAGATGCAATAGTTGTATTTAGCGATAGGTGAATTTCTCAAGTTTTGTTTTGGGTTCAGCTGGTATAACCCAAAATTGAACACCAGTTTTATACTGAATAAATTTGTTCTTAATCTGAATTTCAATTCCCTTTTTTCATAATGTATGACACTCTCTGAACTCCTAGTACCCTATCATGCCCATTTATAAGTCTCTGAGGCCATATTCACAAGACAGGGCTGTTTTTGACGGATCTAACGGCCATGAAACATCTATTTTTGATGGCCATTTTGAATCCGTTAAAATCAGATCCATTGATTTATATTGGGTCTGTGTGTCCGTCAAAAGAGACAAAGATAGAGCATGTCCATTTTTTAACTGACCATCTTAAAATTAGCCAAAAAAACAAACAAGTGAATACACTAATTCACTCTCATGGCCTAATGACTAATCTCATGACTAAGGCCTTAAGCCAACATAGGCAAAGTAATGTCAAAGTGCTATATGTCTAATAAATGGGAGGCCTGCCTTTAGGACCCACACCTTTTGAAAGCTCCATTTCACCACATGAGGTGAAGGACGAATAAGTTATAGCAATATTTAAAAATAAAACATGGAACGCACATTCCAATATTATTCAATGATCTACGCATCTCAGCAAAATCTACAAAAGTGAACATGAGGTTATTAGTATACATTTTGATCAAGGTGTATAAGCCTGCTACCCACTTCTTGACAACTTCTGTTTAGTGGGTCACTACTCTACTGGGTGAGGTGATCATGGTGACTTCCACCACTGCAACACAGAAGCCCAACAATACCCCTACTGCCAGGTTAAACCCCCATGCTCTGGGCCACATCATAGCAGAAATCATAGCCACCATGCAACACCTCACCATGTGAACAGATCTCAAATATTTCACCTTTCCATATAGTCTTAGTCAATGAACCGAGAGCTGGTACATACATCCCTAATGCAGTCTCCTGCAAATGGGGGGAGGGGGTGCTGGTAATAAAAAAAATCAAAAAAAGAGGGGGACAGAAATATGAGTACACCAATATTTTAGAAAAAAAGACATCCCCATGTTACATACAGTATATATATATATATATATATATATATATTGTGACAATTTGGGGGGATTAGTCTCAAATGGTGGCAGACTCCTGGTCCGACAGCAGTGGTTCTTGGTACTGGGCACCGGAGAGACAGCGTTGAGACGGTGCCAATTTAAAACAAAATGGCTTTTTATTCAGCTTTAAGTGCAACATAACAAAACAAAAAAACCTAGGCCACGCATAGGCCCTAACTCACTGCTTGACCCCTCTCTATCCTAGGGGCAACAAGCAGCCTGACTTATGCTCCGCTTGAGCCAAAAAGTCTTCTTTTGGACCCCAGCCCTCCTGGGACAGACCGCCTGTCTGTCCTTGGCTGGTTCCACAGTCCCTGCTTCATGCAGGACTCGACAGCAGCTCTGCCGCTGTAACCACTCCCCTTGGAGTTACGCCCCCCACCCATAGGTGTGCCTGAGGACCTTTTCAGGCCTGGCCCAGGGTCGCTCAATATGGATTCCCATACTCACAATATATATATAAGCCCACTAACCACTTCATGGTAAATGAGTTATAACAAAAAATAGGAATATCCTCCTCCTTTTTCTACAGTGTGTGTCTCTAATATTTATTTTGATTTCTTAAAAGCAATCGAAACAGTCACGTAACATACATGTATCAATGCTTTGTTCTTTTATGTTTCCGTAATGTAACACATGCCTGGTATGACTAAAAAAGCATAACAAACGATACACATAGCCATAACCCTGGAGACAGCATACTGCTACATATAAATTTTTAATGTCAAAGTAATTTCAAAGCAAAGGTCTAATGGGAAAAAGCAAATATTTGAAAAGTTTATTTTTCTAAGTTTATTTTTCTAATCATATGCCCTAGACACTTTGCAATGTAAGTGCATTACTTAACCTGGAAAAATGTGCATACATATATTGTGACAATTGGTACTAAGAACCTGGCCATGGCTTTTAGTAAGCTTTCCTTTCATTACTATATGTTCCAGGACTCCCATATAATTGCTGCACTTTATTTAAGGCTGCAGGAACAAGACTAGACAAGTTAATAGAAGCAATAAATTTGTCAACACTAAAGTTCTTTCATTTCCTTTCCTATTGTACAAATGTTTTACGCTGTTCTGTACCTTATTTCTGTAAGAAAATATTTCAAAATATGGCATATTCTTTAGAAATATTCAACTATATTTTAACCCCTTTCCACACCTTGACTTAAAGATGTGTTCTTCCTAGCTTGTTCTCTTGGCTGAACATGTAAAGATATCACAAGTTAAAGAGGTTTTTGGCCTTTTTTATTTGATGGCCTATTCTTAGGCAAGTCATCAATTGAAGATCAATGGGGCTTCGACACCGAGGAACCCTGTGGATCAGATGCATGAAGCTGCAACAGCAACCACATCACAGACCATGTGACATCATGTTTAATGTTCACATAGCCTGTTCGCAGATCAGTCCCATTTCAGTGAATGGGCTGAACCGTGATATGAAGCAAATGTACAACTCTGTGCTTGGTTTTCTGTGAAGAGGCTGTAGTCTCTTCAAACAACTTAACAGCATGGGTCCCGTGAGTTGCACCCCTTCCAATTTTTAATTGATGGGTCTTCAATTGAAAAGGCTGGAAAACCCCTTTAGCGGTTCTTCTAACCATGGCAGTAATATGCTATCTGTCTTGTTTGTGTCTATGTGTGAACACCTAGTGGGAGTGAATAAATTTTAGTATCTCAATGCTTTTGTTTTGCATGTCATGATATTGTGTTGAATTGGTTTCATGACAATTTGAAATACTTAACCACTTCCCGACATCCACCATACTATTAAGGCGGATGCCAGGCCTTTAAAGATGGCGGCCACTCTGCTACAAAGCGGCTGCCATAGCTACTGGGTCTCCACTATAATGTACAGCAGAGACCCAAAGCTAATGCCTGCGATCAGAGTTCCCTCTGATCGCAGGCATTACACTGCGCTGTATCCCCCCAAGGTAAAAAAAAAAAATGGCCCTGTACCTTTGCCGTTGCAGACCAGCTCTCACACTGTGAGATCGCAGGAGCCGACCTGTTCTTATGGCAGCCTGGAGCCTTATAAAGGCTCCCAGGCCTCAACAGTAATGTAGCGAATTTCCCATAGACTGCAGTACAGTTCTATTGCAGTCCATGGGACTTGAAATCAAACGACTGAAGGTTCAATACCCCTAGAGGGAATAATAAAATAGTAAAAAAAAAAAAAAAGTTTTAAAAAATATATAAAAAAAATAAAAATCTAAAAGTTCAAATCACCCTCCTTTCCCTAGAAAACATATAAAACTAAAAATTACTGTGAAACACATACACATTAGGTATCCCTGTGTCCGAAACCACCCGGTCTACAAACAGCTTTTTTTCGCTGTTTCTTCCTCTGATAGAAATTTGAATAAAAATTGATCAAACCAATAGACATTCCCCTAATGGTATAACTAAAAAGTACACCTGACCCTGCAAAAAAAAAAAAAAAACCCTATGTGTACAGCGGGTACACAGAAATACAATAAAATTACGAGTGTCAGAATATGACTTTTTTTTTTTTTTTTTTGCAAAGTTTTGGATTTTTGTTAAGGGGTTCAAATGTAAAAAAAAGTATATAAATTAGGTATCCACAGAATCGTACTGAAACATTTAATACAGACGACATTTCATTTTGGCTGTAAAGTGAACTCCCTAAAAACGAAACCCATAAGAAAGTTGCACAATTCCACCCCATTCTGAATTTTTTACAGTTTCTCAACACATTATACAGAATAATAAATGATACCTTTATGAAGAACAATTTGTCCCGCAAACATTAAGCCCTCATATGGCTCTGTGAACAGAACAATAAAACGGTTATGGGGTTTGGAAGGCGGGGAGTCAAAAATGAAAATTGAAAATCGAAAAATGCCACCAGCAGGCGTTTTCTCAAAATGCAGATTAATTAAAGAGGTTGTGCAGGATTAGAGAACATGGCAGCTTTCTTCTTCTCAGGAAGTGACCTCATGTCGTTTGGTCACATGGCAATTCTACAGCTCAGTCTTATTAAAATAAACAGGAATGAGCAGCAGCCATTGCAATGTGAGCAACAGACGTTATGTTACTTCCTTAGAAGAAGAAATCAACCATGTTTTCTAATCCTGCACAACCCTTTTAAGTGTGGTCACATCTGTAACAGTATATCAAGAACCATAGGTAGTCACAGTACATGGCAACGCCTACACAATCATCAGTTGGAAGATGTTTGTAATACATAGCATATTCTGCCATGAATGACTAGGAAAACTCAGATGCCTAAAAAAAAAAAAGGTAAAAATTATGGCCCCATTATACAGTGGGGAAAAAAAGTATTTAGTCAGCCACCATTTGTGCAAGTTCTCCCACTTAAAAAGATGAGGCCAGCCTGTAATTGTCGTCATAGGTAGACCTCAACTGTGAGAGACAAAATGAGAAAACAAATCCAGAAAATCACATTGTCTGATTTTTTAAGAATTTATTTGCAAATTATGGTGGAAAATAAGTATTTGGTCGATAACAAAAGTTCATCTCAATACTTTGTTATATATCCTTTGTTGGCAATGACAGAGGTCAAACGTTTTCTGTAAGTCTTCACAAGGTTGGCACACACTGTTTCTGGTATGTTGGCCCATTCCTCCATGCAGATCTCCTCTAGAGCAGGGATGTTTTGGGGCTGTCGCTGGACATCACGGACTTTCAACTCCCTCCAAAGGTTTTCTATGGGGTTGAGATCTGGAGACTGGCTAGGCCACTCCAGGACCTTGAAATCCATCTTACGAAGCCACTCCTTCGTTGCCCTGGCAGTGTGCTTGGGATCATTGTCATGCTGAAAGACCCAGCCATGTTTCATCTTCAATGCCCTTGCTGATGGAAGGAGGTTTGCACTCAAAATCTCACGATACATGGCCCCATTCATTCTCTCATGTACACGGATCAGTCGTCCTCGTCCCTTTGCAGAGAAACAGCCCCAAAGCATGATGTCGTCACCACCATGCTTCACAGTAGGTATGGTGTTCTTTGGATGCAACTCAGCATTCACTCTCCTCCAAACACTACAAGTTGTGTTTCTACCAAACAGTTCTACTTTGGTTTCATCTGACCATATGACATTCTCCCAATACTCTTCTGGAACATGCAAATGCTCTCTAGCAAACTTCAGAGGGGCCCGGATATGTACTGGCTTAAGCACGGGGACACGTCTGGTAATGCAGGATCTGAGTCCCTGGCGGCGTAGTGTGTTACTGATGGTAGCCTTTGTTACGTTAGTCCCAGCTTTCTGCACGTCATTCACTAGGTCTCTCCATGTGGTTCTGGGATTTTTGCTCACCGTTCTTGTGATCATTATGACCCCACGGGGTGAGATCTTGCGTGGAGCCCCTGATCGAGGGATATTATCCGTGGTCTTGTATGTCTTCCATTTTCTAATTATTGCTCCCACAGATGATTTCTTCACACCAAGCTGCTTGCCTATTTCAGATTCAGTCTTTCCAGCCTTGTGCAGGTCTACAATTTTGTTTCTGGTGTCCTTCCACAGCTCTTTGGTCTTCACCATAGTGGAGTTTGGAGTGTGACTGTTTGAGGTTGTGGACAGGTGTCTTTTATACTGATAACAATGTCAAACAGGAGCCATTACTACAGGTAATGAGTGGAGGCCAGAGGAGCCTCTTAAAGAAGAAGTTACAGGTCTGTGAGAGCCAGAAATCTTGCTTGTTTGTAGGTGACCAAATACATATTTTCCACCATAATTTGCAAATAAATTCTTCTTAAAAAAAAAATCAGCCAATGGGGGGCGTGGCTTGATGTCGACCAAGATGGCCACCGTACTATAGAGCTCTGAGGCCTCACATTCCACTAGCGGCTCAAAACGGCAACTCGGCGCCGGTGATATTAGTCCAGTAGAGCGCAGGAGGGTCCTCCGCTGATACAGACTGCAGGGATATGGCGAAAGGGGGGAAGAAAGGCCCCCCGAAGCGGCTAACAGACTTCTTTGCCGCATCGGCCTCGGCCCAAGATGGCGCCGGAGAATCTCTCCTACTCCCGCTGCAGCGAGCAGCGGGCCGCTCCCTGCGCGGACTGTACCGGCACTCCAGGTGAGCAGTCGTGTCAGCTCACCCCACCACATTTAGAGTCCTCTGGCGATAGTACTGACTCTCAGGAGAAGCAGAACAGGGCTATAGAAGGCTAGCAGCAAGCTCAAAAGAGGGGACTACAACCCCCATCCTCACCCACTTCAGCTCTTGTCGGCCATCCTGAGGTTCCTCCTGCAGAAGCAGCATCCCAGGCAGATAGCATTACTCCCACACAAAGCCCTGTAAAGCAAAGGATGAGATGGGATACCACGTTTTGTTTTGAATCTCGCCCGGCTGCAGAAGATCCCCAATTAGGCGATTCGGATGTGCTACAGGCTATCCCTGCAGGTACCCAATCTGCTTCTGAGTCCTTCTTGAAGGATATAATGCTAGCATTGCATCGGTCTATTCAGAAGGATATCACTAAGGCGATTACGTCCGTATCCTCCACAGTTGACTCTCTGAATAACAGGATAGACTACGTTGAGAATAAAATGAGTGAATTTGCAGCGGCACACAACACTATAGTGGATGCCCACAATGATCTTGAGGAAGAATTAGCGGCGGTCAAACTTAAACTTGCCGACATGGAAGATTGGAATAGATGGAATAATGTCAAGTTTCGTGGCATACCAGAGTCAGTCGCTGCCAGGGACCTGGCTACTTATCTTCAACGTTTAATAAAAGCAACCCTGCCGCAATGCTCAGATGCGGATCTTATAATAGACAGGGCTCACCGCTTGCCGAAGCCGAAGGGGATGCCTGATCATATTCCCAGGGACACCCTTGCCCGCATACATTTCTACCATGTCAAAGATCATCTCATGCTTGAGTCAAGGAAAAGATCATCCTTGCCTGAGCCGTTTAAAGAAATCCAACTTTATGCAGACCTTTCTCAGGCTACCATTGCTGCTAGAAGAGAGTTGGCTCCTGTTACAGCGGTCCTACGTCAACACAACATTCCCTACAAGTGGGGATTCCCAACTAAAGTCATCATTATCAGAAATGGAGTGACTTTTGCATTTAACTCCTTTGACACCGGGAGAAACCTGCTACGCCAGTGGAACCTACCACCACCTGCGCCTAATGTCCAGAAATCTTCAAAGGCCGAGACCCACAAGTTGGATCCTCCGTGGAAATCTACCACCTCCGCCGAGTGAATAGCTCAATATGGACGTACTGTGAGTCACCTGTGGCGTGTTTTGTAACTCCTATTCTATGGCAAACTTCCCCCCACGTTTGCGCAGTATTACACTGCCCGGTTGTGTAACACTACTTTCTTTTCCCTTGCTGTTAACTAGTTATATGTTGAATACTGTCGTTAGCGAATTGTTCACCTCTAGGCCTAAGGGATGTCATATTGGCGTTACTTTCATACCTGACCCTTTCTGCTACCGGTATATATTGCTAACTCGTGAATGTAGTAATGGGTGTTACTTAATGTGAGGGGACTAAACAGTCCCTTTAAGCGTTCATTGTTGTGGAAAGAGGCTCTCAGATCTGCAGCAGATGTAATTTGCATACAGGAGACGCATTTCTGTGACTCT
The DNA here is from genome assembly GCA_947044405.1 of Leptodactylus fallax. Classification (NCBI taxonomy): domain Eukaryota; kingdom Metazoa; phylum Chordata; class Amphibia; order Anura; family Leptodactylidae; genus Leptodactylus; species Leptodactylus fallax. The sequence goes on along the minus strand of CAMRHE010000073.1, from coordinate 5,276,804 downwards.
CGTCCGTCAAAGTTTTCTCACAAACTGTTCCCTCATGTCTTCTGTTCTAATGCCGCCAAGAAGGTTGCGGGTGTCCTCATAGCGATAAAGCATACGGTGTCATTTCAGTTACTACACGTCATTTCAGATACCAAGGGCCGCTATGTAGTTCTAACATGTTAGCTTGACAACTGCCCCATCACTATTGTAAATGTATACTGCCCTAACGCATCTCAGATTTCCTTTTTAAACTCAGTATTGAAGAAGTGTAGGAAGCATGCTCAGGGCCAGGTTCTACTATGCTGGGATTTCAATATTGTACATGATGCTGCTGCTGACTCTACTTATCGTGGCAAGCATCCACCTCAACAATTAGGACCTTGGCTCTGGCAGGTAGAGCTTCACAATGCTTGGAGGTGCTTCCATTCCTCGGAGAAGGACTATACGTATTATTCTGCTAGGCACCAATCCTACTCCAGAATAGACATGTTCCTAGTCCAGACTGATATGCTTCTTAGAGTACAAGGTTGTGAAATAGGAAATATCACGTGGTCAGACCATGCACCTATCACACTTATCATCCACCTAGTTGGCACAATAACTCCCCCCGTGTCATGGCGAAACAATACATATGTCAAGTCTCTGAAATTGGTAACCGAGAAACTGAGCACTGACATTGCTGAATTCTTCAACATTAACTCCCCCTCGGTAGATGATAAGTTTTGCCTCTGGAATTCACATAAGGCATTTGTTAGGGTTCTAATGATTCAGCATACCTCGCGCTTTAAGCGCAAGCAATTGCAAATGATGAAGGAGCTACTTACTTCAATTGCAACTCTAGAGCAGAAACATAAAATTGACTCCAATCCTGTCCTATTGACTGCTTTGCGGAAGGCCAGGGATGACTTGAGCGCCCATCTACTGGTGGACTTCGAAAAGCATTCTAAACGCTTGAAAGCCTCCTATTACTGGTCGTACAATAAAGCCAGCAAGCTAATGGCGCAGAGAGTCAAGGCGGCAAGGATTAAATCTAAAATTCCATTTCTTGTGTCTAAATCGACCACAGCAAAAATCTTCCACCCTCAACAAATTGCTGATGAATTCAGTAAATATTATCAGGACTTGTATAACTTAAGAGATAACCCGGACACCACGCAGCCTTCGAGGATAGATTTTAACCGATTCTTAAGCTCCTTACACCTCCCCTCTGTTACCCCTACACAACTACAGTCTTTAAATGTTCCTGTTTCCACTCAGGAAGTGGCTAAGGCGATAGATGGCTTAAAACTCAATAAGTCTCCAGGTCCTGATGGTGTAACGTCTCTGCCGTTTCGGGTCTCGGCGCCGCCCTCCGCTCGCACGCTGTGGCGAAGGAGGCGTGTTCAGTTTAGTTCTTTGTGTAAGTTTCTTGCTGCTCAGTCTGAACATGGTCCTAGTCAGTGTAATGGATTTCCGGCCCCACCCATGTTCTGAACATTTCTCTCTTTACGGTATAGAGTTAATCTCTTCCTGGCCTGTGTGATTGACAGCCTGTGTACCTATCAGGTCTGGGGGCTGGTCCCAGACCTTCTATAAACAGGTTGTCAGCCCTCACATAATCGCCGGTTATTGCACTTGTCTTTGCTTGCTCTCTTTATATTATTCCTTGCTACTTTGTTACCTGATTCTCTGACCTCTGGCTTGCCTTTTTGACTATTCTCTTGGATTTTGATTTTGTACTGCATTGCTCGTTTGTTACTGACCCCTTGGCTTGCTCACTCTGCTTTTGTGTTGTTTTTGTCTTGTCCTGTTCTTTGTGTCACTTACCCAGTGTAGGGCTTGTCTTCAAGTTGTCCTTTTACTGTTTAGGGTAACTGAGGCAATAGGAAGTGACAGTGGCTGGGGTGAGATTAGGGCTCACTTGTCTCTGTCCTTCCTCCCAGACTGCTGCAGTAGTGTCAAGGTTGCTACGGTTGGCAAGACCCTTACAGAATAACCGGCCCATACATTCTGCCATTGCTTTCTATAGGGTCAGCATGGATCCTATTCAGGGCCTTGCAGCCAAGTTGGAAGGTTTGGTAGGTCTGGTAGCTGAGCTTGCTAAACAGGTGCAGACCCTTACTGATGCTGCTGCGGCATCCCCAGTTGTTTCTGCCCCTTTTAGGGTTAAGATGCTACTCCCCGACCGTTTTTCAGGAGTCTTGTCACTTGTATTTCCGGATTAATCCACATCCATCCCAGGCCCAAATGGTGGGAGTAGTTATATCCCTCCTACAGGGGGATCCACAAGCTTGGGCCCTTAAACTCCCTCCAGGGGCTGAGGAGTGGATTAACTTTGAAAAAATTTTTTTGTCTTTGGGGTCTATATATGCTGAGCCAGACCACATTGGGCTTGCGGAATCGCAACTCCTCACCATACGGCAGGGCAAACGCTCTGCTGAATTCCGCAAGTGCAGCGTGACTGCAGGTTGGTGTGAGTCAGCTCTAAAGGCCCACTTTAAACAAGGCCTGTGTGACCGTGTTAAGGAGCTCTGGGTTGGTCACCCAGATCCTCCCACTTTTGAGCAGGCCATGCCTTTGGCTGTCCGTATTGACCGTAGGATCCTGGAAAATGTTAAAGAGAGAATAGGGTCTGCTTCTTTCAAGTTTTCTGTCTCTCCCTCACTCTCTCCTGAGAAACCTGTTATTTCTCCCATGACTCCTGGTGAGGAACCCATGCAACTAGGAGTTATGGACGCCAAGATGCGACGAGAGCATTGTCTCAGGAACAACCTCTGCCTGTACTGTGGTGCTTCCGGTCATTTCATCCGTGACTGCTCGACCAGACCTCGCAGACCAGCAGAAAAACTTCAGTGCCTGAGTGGTAATCAGAAGAACCACTCAGGCAACCAGGTATTTGCTGATATGACTGCTCTGCACACTTTAAATTGTGTTACGGAGGAGACTGTCCCAGCTGCTAAAGGTGGGAAACACCAGGTGAATAAAAAATGTTTGCCTGGCCCACCAGTGTCTGTGGTTGTGCAAAAAAACCCTGAATTGAAGGCAGAGAAAATACTGGGTCCTACTAAAACTGGTTTATCTGGTGAGGGTCCGGTGGCCCCTCATAAAGGGGGGGGGTACTGTAACGTCTCTGCCGTTTCGGGTCTCGGCGCCGCCCTCCGCTCGCACGCTGTGGCGAAGGAGGCATGTTCAGTTTAGTTCTTTGTGTAAGTTTCTTGCTGCTCAGTCTGAACATGGTCCTAGTCAGTGTAATGGATTTCCGGCCCTACCCGTGTTCTGAACATTTCTCTCTGGACGGTATAGAGTTAATCTCTTCCTGGCCTGTGTGATTGACAGCCTGTGTACCTATCAGGTCTGGGGGCTGGTCCCAGACCTTCTATAAACAGGTTGTCATCCCTCACACAGTCGCCAGTTATTGCTCTTGTCTTTGCCTGCTCTCTTTATATTATTCCTTACTACTTTGTTACTTGATTCTCTGACCTCTGGCTTGCCTTTTTGACTATTCTCTTGGATTTTGACTTTGTACTGCATTGCTCGTTTGTTACTGACCCCTTGGCTTGCTCACTCTGCTTTTGTCTTGTTTTTGTCTTGTCCTGTTCTTTGTGTCACTTACTCAGTGTAAGGCTTGTCTTCGAGTTGTCCTTTTACTGTTTAGGGTAACTGAGGCAATAGGAAGTGACAGTGGCTGGGGTGAGATTAGGGCTCACTTGTCTCTGTCCTTCCTCCCAGACCGCTGCAGTAGTGTCAGGGTTGCTACGGTTGGCAAGAACCTTACAGATGGGTTCTCTGGTGAATACTACAAGCTGTTCAAGCCACTTATTCTTGCTCACCTTACTGAGGTGTTTAATTTAGCAATGGTGACGGGAGCATTTCCCCTTGAGATGCTATCTGCAACGATTGTGACTTTACCCAAACCAGGCAAAGACCCCTCCCAACGCTCCAACTACCGGCCCATATCACTATTAAATGCGGATGTTAAGTTGTTTACGAAGGTACTTGCGAACAGACTTCTCGATGTCATGCCCACACTGATAGGCGGAGATCAGGTTGGATTTACTAAAGGGAGGCATGCCCCAGACGGCACGAGACGTGTGGTCGTGCCGGTTGCGGCTGCCCAGGCTCAGCGAGCGACTTCTCTGCTCCTGTCCCTGGATGCGGAGGAGACGTTCGATAGGGTACATTGGTGGTATCTTTTTGAGGTTCTCCATAAATTTGGTTTCTCTGGTCCCATAGCTACTGCAATCTCTGCACTGTACTCTAACCAATCGGCACGAGTGCTGGCGAATGGGGTCCTGTCCCGCCCCTTCACCATTACCAATGGCACGAGACAGGGGTCCCCATTGTCCCCTTTGATATTCTCATTAGTGATGGAGCCTTTGGCTGAAAAGATCAGGACGCACCCGGGTCTGACTGGCATCGAGTTGGGTCGGACAGACCACAGAATTAACTTATTCGCGGATGATGTGATTCTGTCCCTTTCTTACTCTAATAACATGCTCTGTACTGTATCTCAAATTCTGAAAGATTTTGGAGAGCTGTCCTACTATAAAGTTAATGAATCCAAGTCCCAGATCTTGGGAATTGGTCTGACTCAAAACAATATATACCATATCATAAACACATCACCCTTTCAATGGTGCTCGCAAACTATACCCTATCTGGGAATACGGCTCACCCCAAACCCAAAAGATTTAGTTAAGGCCAACTTTCCGGGTTTGCTGACTACCCTGCAGAAAGAGCTTGATGGGTTAACTAAATTTGAGCATAGCTGGATGGGAAGAATAGTCTTATATAAAATTTTGATCCTTCCCCGAATACTTTATTATTTAAGAACACTAGTGATCCCGATACCCAAGTCCACCTTCTTGAGTTTCCAAAAACAAATGATGTCCTTTATATGGAATGGTGGCAAACCTAGAGTAGCACTATATACAATGTTTAAAGCAAAAGATAATGGGGGTATGGGTGTACCAAATTTGTACCACTACTATCTAGCCATAGTTTTGGGTCAACTCCAATTTTGGTTTACAACGAACCATGACAAACTGTGGCCAGCTATGGAGGCCCAAATGGCTCAGACTGCCAATTGGGAGGGATTCCTGCTAGTGTCAGGACCCAGAAGCGGTTCTTCCATTTCTGTTCACCAGCTGTACAGGCTACGATTGGGACATGGCAGGCATTCTGTGCTATTCGGGGTGGAGATGCTCCTGAGGTAACACTGAATTTACCCATTATGACGCTCCCTCACGAGATGCCGCATTTATCCCTAGACGGGTGGCGTAGATTTGGGATAAAGTATGTCTCCGACCTGTATAGGGGCGGTACTATAGTGCCCTTCTCCGTGCTGAAAGAGACATGCAATCTACCCGCAAAGGAGGTATACACCTACACTAGATTGACTTCCTACTTGTCTGACACTACCTCGATTCAACTGCATCTGCCGCAGCCGGCCGCCGATCTCCTGCACTCTATATCAAACTTTGAATATGGATTACATTTTTCGTAAGACTAAACACATGTGCCTTTGGGAAGATGACATAGGCAGTAGATTTGAGACCGGTCACTGGCGGGAGGCGATCAGATGGGCTAAGCGATCCACAGTGTGTGCCTCACATTGGGAGCAATATAGTAAACTACTTTTACGCTGGTATTACCCTCCTTTACGCCTAGCTAAGTTCTACCCATCGTGTTCACCTTGCTGTTGGAGGGGATGCGGGGAGAGTGGCTCTCTGTTCCATGTATTCTGGCACTGTCCACTCATTCAGCCCTTTTGGAGTACTGTGTTTTCCTTGATTAATAGCCTGTGTGGTGGAGTAGTGGGGTATACACCTGAACTGGCACTTCTCCTACTGGGCATTCACACGATATCGGGTAGACATAGGACAGTTGTATGTCAGGTACTAGGGGCTGCTCGCCTACTTATTGCACGAAGATGGAAGTCTACTTTATGTCCGACATTGACAGAGCTGATTTCAGTGGTGTCACTGAACTACCAATATGAGCGTATTTGTGCATGCAATGGCGGGGGCCTGGAAAGTTTCAGGACACACTGGGAGTCATGGGCAGAGGCATTCCCCCCACCGTACACCCATTGACGGCCTATACGCCTTGGCCTTTCCTGTCATTATGGTATTACATTTTACTTTACTCCTGTAGCTTCTCAGGGTCACTCTGCTTTGTTACTCCTGGAACACCAACACACTATCTAATTAATTAATTTGAAAGTTAATGCCTGGTAGCTGATGGGTCTGCCCCTTAGATTGCAGGGTGGGGTACCTGCTCTGTGGGCTGGGGGATGTGATCCGATCCTATTTGTTCTCTAGGCCTGGGCTATGTTTTGTGTTTTATGTTCTTTTGTTATTTGACCCTCTGTTCTTCACCTTATCCTCCACTGACCTGTTCCCCTCCCCTTCCTACTCATGGCAAGACCCGATTGTCGTTCCATACGACCTTACTGTGTTAGGTATATTATATGTTTGGAAAGACTTACATGCTCTTACTACGCAGTATTATAGGTATTTTAAGCATGGATGTACCCCACCTGAGTATAATGTATTGTACTGTGACTACGCTGTATGTGAGGCCATAACTATGCCCTTGTTCCTTGCTGTGTTTATGACTTGTAATGTATTCCTGTAAAAATTTCAATAAAAAACTATTGAAACAAAAAAAAATCAGCCAATGTGATTTTCTGGATTTGTTTTCTCATTTAGTCTCTCATAGTTGAGGTCTACCTATGATGACAATTACAGGCCTCGCTCATCTTTTTAAGTGGGAGAACTTGCACAATTGGTGACTGACTAAATACTTTTTTTTCCCCACTGTATGGCATTCATAATAGGGGAGGTTGCTATGTAAGGCCATTTAGATAATAAAAGATGGCATCAAAATGGTAAATTAGCACAACGTTCCCTTGCAGATTTTATAATACAAATGCATAAGCCTTCAGCATTATATAGACTGTGTATATATTAATCTCACATAACTTAGAAAATGATGATATTTCATATATACATTAAAATAAAACCCTGATGCATATGTATATCTTAAATCTATGTCCAACATCAACAAAAAATTCAATTGTAGAAAGTTTGAGCAGAGTAGCAGATACCTATAACCCAGTTTTATTGAATACATCTTCATTAATTCGGCAGCTGCGGTACTATCATTTAATAGAGACATTTGAATACAATTCAGCTTTTGGCATGTTGAAAATTATTGGCAAATTTCTGAGTGATCATTGAACAGTTGCAGTCAGCATTGGTGGCACAAGGGCTCAATGTTATCTCCAGATTGTAACATACCCATTAGCATAGTAATTTCCTTACTGCAGCTGAAACTAAAGGATCTGAGCCAGAACAAGAGGCCAGAGGCTAAGCTAAGTAAGAGACAGAGGATCTGAAACATGACATTTAGCCTTGCTGTTCCCATGAGGGTATTTCCAAGTAAAAATGAGCCATATAAATGCTGCAGCTGCAGGGATATTTGTCCCATGGGAATGTAAATACGAAAGCTTATATGTTCCTGATAGGCCATGCAATGTTAGCTGCATCAATATTGATGTAAAGTGCTGTCACTTGAACAAAGAGAAATATAATGTGGTAGTTACTAATGCTCTAATATTCTGTCTTATTAAAAAACTGTATCTGCAGTTATTCAGGTTTGTGTAATTCAGGTTTATTCTAGACCAATGCTCACATCCATGAATATGTATTAGTCAAAATGATTGCGCTAATTACATTTGGTTTATTTATTTTTATTTTTGTTTGCTTCTGTTTTATGGAATTCATTCTGGACCTTTCTGTACTATAATAATAATAATAACAATAATAATAACAATGGTAACAATAACAACAACAATAATAATAATAATAATAATAGTAATAGTAATAATAATAATAACAATAATAATAATAATAATAATAATAATAATAATAATAACAAGGATAATAATAATAATAATAATAATAATAATAACAAGGATAATAATAGTAATAATAATGCACACAAACATATTCTACAGGTTTTACAAATGTGGAGGTAACCAACAAGTGAAATGACAAGTGATCAAAACAAAGGAACAGATTTCTGTCCATAAGTGCATACGATCTGAAAGGAACTGGAAGAGTAACAACATAGGCCAAAATTGTAGCCAACTTGTGTTGGCAAGGAGAATATAAATAAAGTTCTATGAACCAGTCACTTAGCCATTATCTGTCACAAGACAGATATAGAATGCAGAATGATGTGATGAGATTGACTAATTGAGGACATACAGCATTGTAAAGTGTAATCCACAGATGTGGCCACATCTCCTGTTTAGTTAACTAAGGCAATCTTTCATGAAAGCAATTCAACATAATATCACAACAAGCTAACAAATGCCTTGAACGTCTGAAATCCACACCTTCCCACCCACACTGCACAGAGTAGCCACGTTTTATAAATGCAGTTTAACTTGTGACACATAAAGTACATCTGGACATGTGCAGCCAAGTGGACAGATAAGCAAGGAAACAAATGTAACAGAAGCCAAAGTGACATAAAAGCATAATATAGCATAGTATAGCATAATCAATGTGACATAAAATAGTACAAAAAATTAAGTCAGATGTGTTGATGGACGAATTTATTGTTATTTATGTCACCACCTCCACCAACTCTTTGCATCTTTCAATAGCTGCCACTCCACTGATTCTGGCTATTAGTTTCAGCACTCAATGTAGATATTAGGCTCTCTACTGTCAGGTGGGTGGTCCTCAGCCGGAGCAGATAGCCCACCTGACAGTAGGGACCCTAATTAACATATTACGTGCTGAAACTAGCAGAAATGATTGTTCAGGAATGGTGGAGGCTAGAGAAAAAAAAATCCTATTGCATCAGAATCAGTGGCGTTGCAGGTATTAAAGTTACTTCATAACTTTTCTATAAAATTAGTTATAACAGTGAGTGAAATCTGAAGAAAATCTCATTTACTTGTGGGACCCGGCATTTCTGGCAATGTCACAACCCCCAGGTCCTTCGCCGATCTCACCGGTAATTAGTTACCTGTACTATGGGGACTAGCTTTACTATAGTCTGCCATCCCCTAATAGCACAGGTAATTAATTACCTGTGAGATCGGGGAAGGAGGGAGCCAAGTGACCCCGGTGGTACCGCTGCTTTGGATCACATGACCCAGGGGTCGTGATGTCACCAGAACCCCCGGGTCCATCAGCAGCAATCCCTGGGACCAGGTAGGTAAATTACTGCTCTCCAGAAAACCCCTTTAATAGATGGAAATAGTTGACTGACCTTATATAAGACTATGGGATTTGTTAGTATCCCTCCATGAGTCATACATATGATGGCTTCAGAATGAATGCCAATACATTTATTGCGGAGATTACAATAAACTGACTTGGGATACAAAATGGAATGCATTTACCCTGAGGCCTTTAAATGGATTTAATCCAAAATTTTAAGATGGTCATATGTTATTAAATCAGAAGTTGGAGTCTAAAGTTTAACATTCAGACAGAGATATTGGCATTTCATCTGTTTAGTTGCGGTGGACATTTTCACAAAGGGTGACAACAGGAAGTGCTGCCATATCGATTGCTTCTTTTGAATTAGTTTCTTAGAAACCCTAAACTAACTATCATGTCAGTGTGTTCACGCAAAATGACAAGCCATTATTTACACAGAATCTAATTCCAATCCGTTGTCAGTTTTGCAAAGTTGCTGTAGCAACAAGACATATATATGCCAATATCTCAGTAAAAGAAACATAATATCCAAACTTAGCTGCTTCGAACTTCTGTTTTACTGTATATGGTCATTTCCTTTTTTTAAAACATGGTGGAAAGGAGCCTTGTATATTTTGAAATATGGAAACAGGTATCAGCAGAGGGAAGAAAAAAATGTAATGTGAGAAACATTATATATTAGTATTTCCCATGATATAAGTTCTGTCAATTCTGGGGTATCTTTTTTTTTAACTCTACTTTGTACAGTTCCTCTGTTATTTCTTATAGAAAATTAATAATAAACTTCACAGTGTCCAGCATAAGGCCTCTGAACAAATGAAAAGTACATGTGAATATAATAAACTTTGTAATATATCTTTTTAAAGAAATCTGTTTCCTTCTCCACTTGTTAGGCTGCTCTTCTCCTCTTTATCTTCACTTAGTCTGTTTATCTGTATACAATCCCTCTACACACTCAACTTACATACAGAAGTTTATGGAGAGGTGCATCCGGAGGAAGAAGCTGGAAGATGGTTAATTGAGTTATTCCGTACCAAGTCTTATCTAAAAGAGTGGCAAAATAGTTTAGCAGCTGCAATTATTTGTGTGTCTTTTCTGGCAACCTCCTCCTACCTTTCGATGTTCCACAGACTTCAATGTAAAAAGTAACTCAGTCTAATAGGTAGAGAAAAAAAAAACTGATTTTTTTAATAAGATACATTACAAAGTTTCTTATATTCATCTGTACTAGTCACTTTTGAAAAGTTGCATTATAATTAGAGCTACTGTATGTTTGTAACCTATAATCTTCACAGCTAAAGACATCACCCTATACCAGAGTACAAACAAAACAACAGAAATTAAACAATTGAAATGGCTAAAAGGTGAGGAATACCTTGTATGACTGCAGAGAAACATATCACTTAATATCAATGAGGATAGATCAAATATTACAGATATACTATAGACACATGATCACCTATATAGACACTATAACCACTCTCTTGTGCCTCTACATAGTCTGGCACTGGCAGAACTGGTTGTACAGTGTCAAGCTAAGCAGAGACCCATTCCGAAATAGTAACACCCAGTTCATTTGGTCATAAGTTTTTAGAAGGATTTGTAGAGGAATGGCACAACATAGAATCCCAAGACAAGATGCTCCAGAGCTGTTATACCATGGGGAATAAAATTATTTAGATCCTATTTTCATGCTTTACTGTAGAGATTTGTAAAATATTTTAATAGCAAGGAAAAGTAGTTATGTCACAGTAATACTGCCTGCATTCTCTCTGGGGTAATTATTATAGAAGTGTCAAAGTTCACATTATATTTATATTCTTGACTATATGTGAGATATGATTTTCTTTTCATCTTTTCTATCAGAATGGAATGTCCTTTGCAGAGATGTCTAATAAAACATACAGAATTCCAAATAGTGTTGGATGAACTCGACTCGCAACAAGCCGGATTCATCCCGAATATTCCAAATTTTGGTAAAAACCAAACAATTTGGAATTCATCTAGGGTGAACAAATATGGCCGTGATATAATTTGCAGTAAATGATTATACTCTTGGGTTATTTCAGACCCCAGAGTATAATAGGTCTAGACCCAAGGGAGGTTTCAAAAATGTAAAAAAATTATACTCTCCTTATATCACCTCTATCAAGCCTCCTTGCAGTGTCCAGGAATCTGTTTCTTCCTCCTCTGTGAGCATGCCTATGTCACTGCTGAGGCTCAATCACAGGCCTCAGAACTGACTTTGCACATGTGATATCACAAAAGAGTGCCAGGCTGATTGGTGATCACCTCTGCAGTTCTAGCCATGCATTCGATGCTTTGCTGAATATAGAATGGGATCTGTACCTCCAACTGGAAAACTCCTCAAAGTGAGCTATCTGGTTCACTTTGTTAATCCATAGTTGTTTAGACAAGTCTCATGTTGGAGCAAAAACTGGGGAAAAAGAGCTTTTGCAGCCAACAGAAAGAAAGAGACAAGGTTGTGTTTCGATGGTTTGTAGGAGGCCAGTGGTAGAGATAGGATGACCACTTCTGGGGTGATGGTGAAGTCAGGGTGTGATTCCTGTCTTATGGTTACATTGGAATAAACAATGCCGGGTTTTAATAGGAAGTCTGGAATGAGACCTACAAGCATCAGCAAGGATGGGGTCAGGGTAAGTAGTTCTTTTTGGTCTCACCAGGTTTCACAAGCTCCTTTAATCAGCTGATCTAATAATTTGCTTTTGTGACCCTTGGTGCCATATAGCCACAGATTGCTTTGACCATAACACTTAATCTATTCTTGCTAAGGCCAGTCAAGTCAATCCATCATTTCAGGTGGAAATGCCTGGGAAGCCTATGCCTCCAGCGGTTTTCCTCCTCACCAAAAGAGACAGGGGAAGTATGGGTCTCTTTCCCCACTAGAGGAAGGTGGAGAAGATGCTACATAGAGTTTTGAAAAATTGAGGTGGAAGATGTATAGGAATCATATGCATATGGTATAGAACATGTCTGAAGATTTCTTCTCCCAAACCACGATAATGGTAGAGTATTGTAGGCCAGCAAAGATCGTACCTCAGTTAACAGTGAGCAGTAGTTCTCTCTAGGAAGATCATTTGGATTCAAAGTCAGGTGGACTCCTAACTATTTTATCAACTGTGGTTTCCATATAAATGGAGCGAGAGGCCAGATAGCGTCTGCTTCCGTAGCTGAAAGGGTAATATTTAAGACTTCAGATTTGGATAGCTTTGCCTTGTAACCAGACAGGGATCCGTATAGAGTCAATAGTTGGACGACTGCGGGAAGGCCTTTAGATGGATTTGTGATGAGGAATAGGACATCATCCATGAAGAGAGATGTGTGAAGGGTTTGTTTGCCAATACTTAGACCCTTTATGTCTGGGTGAATTCAGGCCGCTTGTAACAGTGTTTCAAGACTAGGATAAATAGGGACGGGGACAGAAGGCAGCAATTCCTCGTTCCATTTTTTATCTCAAAGCTAGGATAAAGTTCCACTTATTTTCAGTCATGCATGTGGATGAGCGTAAGGAAAAGATAGCATCTATAAATGGGTTTGGGAAGTTAAATTTACTCAGACTGGCTCTCATATACTGCCAAATCACTCTGTCAAATTAATTTTTGTCATCAACTTCAAGAAGGACCAATTTTGACTTAGTTTGGAATGAATTAGTGAGTTATTCTTCCCTTCTCTTCCAGTGATGAATCCAGTCTGTTTTTTTTTTTTTTTGTACTAGGGCTGATATAAGAGGCTTCAGCATTTTGGTTAGGATTGTGGCCCAGATTTTTAGGTCAAGGTTGAGTAAGGATATTGGCAAATAACATCCACAGGCAGACGTGTCCTTCACTTCCTTGAGTATCAAAGCAATATACGCCTCTTGAGCTTGTTTTGGTAGATGTTTGCCCTACAATAAGGACTTGCAGGAGAGGGAGAAATAAGGGAGGAGTATTGAGTGGAAAGTCTTATAATAAATCAGCAGGAAGCCATAAGGGCCCCCCATATCCAATCACTTCCATGCTCATGTCATCTCCACCTCAAAAACATCTCCAGAATCCGCCCTTTCCTTACCACAGATACACTAAAGACACTGATTCACTCTCGCCTTGACTACTGTAACTCCTTACTAATCAGTCTTCCCATTACTAAACTCTCCCCTCTACAATCTATTCTGAATGCAGCGGCCAGGCTCATCTATCAGTCTAGATGCTACAGCGATGCCTCCGATCTGTGTTAGTCTCTACATTGGCTCCACCCCACTACATTTCCTCCCTCATCTCTGTCTATCGCCCAACCCGTGCTCTCCGTTCACTCAATGACCTAAGACTAACATCCTCTATTATCTGAACCTCCCACTCCCATATACAAGACTTCTCCTGAGTTGCACCACTTCTCTGGAATGCTCTATCCCGGACAATCAGATTAACTCCCAATTTCTACAGCTTCAAGCGCAAACTAAAGACACATCTTTTCAGACAGGCCTATTAGAATTCCTAATGTAAACCCTTCCGTAGTTAGAATTCCTAAAACGAATCCTCCTCTGTTCATGCTCCCGCATTACCTCACAGGATATGATGCCGTTTCAGATTAACTTTATATTTCCAGGCACCATCTGCATGTTAAAGGACACGACTGGTGACGGCTCATACAGCATTATATATGTGTAATGACAGTAACCTCTATTACAAAATTGTCTGACCATTATATAAGCAATGCTACCTCCGATGCCGCCCCTGCTACCTCCTGTGTCACCCCCTCTATCTCATAGATTGTAAGCTCTTGCGAGCAGAGCCCTCAGTCCCTTTGTGTTAATTGACTATTTCTTTGTAATGTATCTTTTTTGTCTGTACTTGAACCCTACAAATTGTACAGTGCTGTGGAATATGTTGGCGCTATATAAATAAAATGTATTATTATTATTATTATTATTATTATTATCATCAGGGCCAGGGCTCTTCGGGAAACTATTAATTACAGCAGTGATCTTGTTGAGAGAAATAGGAGCAGTGAGATTGGACGCTTCATCTGTAGACAGACCTTCAGCCAGTTTTTGATCCAATTATAGACTAATTTTTAAATCAATCGACCTTGAAAGGGTTTTTTCAGAACTGTACTATTTGTGGATTACTGACCTCATTCACTCTCGACTTGACTACTATAACTCTTTATTAATCGGTCTTCCCATCACTAAACTCTCCCCTCTGCAGTCTATTCTGAATGCAGCGGCCAGGCACATAATTCAGTCTAAATGCTACACTGATGCCTCTACAGTCTGTGCCAGTCACTCCACTAGCTGCCTGTCTACTACAGAATACAATTTAAAAATTTCACCCTCATTCACAAAGCTCTCCACAGTTCTGCACTAGCATCTTCTATAATCAGAAACTCCCATTCCCATCTTTATAACTTCTCCCAAGGTGCACCAGTTCTCTGAAATGCGCTACCCCAGACAATAAGATAAATGTAACATCTCTGCTTGTTCGGGTCTCTGCGCCACTCTCCACTCGCACGCAGCAGCGAAAGAGGCGTATTCAGTTTGATTCCTTGCATAAGATTCTTGTTGCCCAGTCTGAACACTGTTCTAGACTATGTAATTGAATTTCAGTCACACCCGTGTCATGCACCTTGTTTCTTTCGTCTTCTCAATAGTTGATGTGTGATTGACAGCCTATCGTCCAATGAAGTCTGGGGCAGGTCCTTTCTTGCTATAAACAGGTTGTCAGTTCACACATGGCCGCTGGCTATTGAGATTCTGTTTTTTTTAACTTTGCCCCTGCTAGCTTCTCTTCTGGCTTCTGGCTATAACTGACCTCTGGCTTTGTCTTTGACTATTCTCTTGGATTGTGATTTTGTACTGCATTGCTCAACTGTTACCGACCCCTTGGCTAGCTGACCTCCCTTTGTTGTTGTTTGTCCTGTCTTCGTTCTGTGTTGTCACCTATATTAGGAAGGGACTGCCGACTGGTTGCTGGCTGTCGCCTAGGACAGATCGGGAAAGTTAGCCAGGGACAGTGGGGGGTTTTCAGCTTAGGGTCCACTGTCTTGTTGTGCCCCTCCCCCCAGGGTTCTGCTGCAGCACTGGGGAATTTCTCAACTGGCAATTCCCCTACAATAAATACCCGCGGATTTAAGCACATCATAAAAACACATCTCTTTTCGGCAGGTTTATCACATTTAATATTCCAGTGCTTCTGCGCTTAATCTGCCCACACTGACCCTCCTCTATTAACTCCCCACCTCATCTCACAGCACATGCTGTCTTTATCCAAGTGTAAGCCTGCGTGCCTAAGAACAATGGATCCATATATAAAAGGGCAATGGCTGGTGACCATCTCATGTAATTTTATTTATTTGTATTACTTTATCTCATAAAAATGGCTGGACCACTGTAAAAGGACTTCTACCTCTCGTGTCATCCCTCTATATTGTAAACTTTTGTGAGCAGGGGTCTTTTTCCTATTGTGTGAATTGATTTATTACTCTGTAAGGTTATTTTGGCTGTGCATGAATACTGTGAATCTGTTTGCATTAGATAAATAAAATTGTATTATAAATATAAAGATGATGATAATAATAATAATAATAATAATAATAATAATAATTATTATTATTATTATTATTGCTAATGTTATTATTATTATTACTGCATTGGTAGGAAACTGTGATTTGTTTGCATGTATGTTGTTGGGAGTCGCAGAAATAGCTGCAGTATTTTGTACACAAGAAATTGTAATAATAAGCTGCAATATCACCAAAGTCATCCGTACCCCAGCCTAAATTAACATTTGCTACCTTCTGATGTTTATTTAAGAGATTTATATTTTACGCTTTGGATGACACTCAATACATTGATGTCTATGAAGTGACTATTGACTGTTTATAGAGAACTGCTTCAAAACAGTCTCAGTTTATTCAAGGTAATTGCTGGATTTTCACCAGAAGATTGTCTTGCATTGATATAAAACTGTAGTAAAACATAAACGTTGGCTTGGCAACAGAAGAGAGAATTCACTATATTATTTTATTGATAGACATTTCAATGCATAAAAGGATTTGCAGTTTTTGCAGGGAGAAAGGGAATATAATTTAGCAATCTGACCTCATCTTTGTAGCATGACAGGCAGTGAATAGTGTATGTAAGTGATTTAATGAATGCGTGTTCCATTCTGTCCCCCGTTACATAATGGACTGTAACAGGAAATGGATACCTTATATCACTGTTTATTTATGGGTTCAAGAACACTCAGCCATGTAGGCTATTAGAAAAACAAGTGATCAACGTATAGTCTATGGATGTTTGATATACCAGAGGTTATTTTATCAAAAGACTATTCAAAGTAGACCTCTTATTGCCCATTTTTCAGACATTGAAGATCATTTATCATTTGCTAAATATTTTTTGGCATACACTTTTTATGCCTCGTCAATTCATGTGCCTATTTTACTAAAAAGGGCACAATTGCATCATAAATCTTACACAAAATTCACCTAGTGGAAATTGTCATTCCAATGCCGCCAGATATTTTGTTCTTTTTTATGCTGCCCATGTATTAAGTGAAGTTGCCCTTTTTTACATTTTTTTTTTTTTTTTTGAAGAACACATGTCAAACGTTACTACAGATAAACCATTCCCACTTTACACCACAAAAAAGCAACAAAAAGTGATGAGCCTTGTGTAAAACAGACACAAACAAATGATATACAGAAGCAAAAGATAAATCTTGCGCACAAAGCATAACGCTTTTTTTTTTTTTTTTTTTAAAGCAGGGGGGGGCAGAATTAGAAAAAAAAATAGGTGCAAGAAGGCATTGTCTAAAAATGATGTAAATACCAATGTATGTACGGGACAGCAATGTATAGCATGCAGTAGAGCCCCTAGATACTCTATGAGATGCAGTGTGGTGCAACTGTGCAGCACCATATTTTTGTCTAAAAACCATGCAGCACCTTTGCAATATGATGCAGCATGCATAGAAGTTTACAATGTACAATGATAATATTTTTTGTGGATTTTAAAAAGATTCTCTGTGTTATAAATGGGTGAACTTATTAGGACCGGCATTTCATACGCCAATCTCAAACATTCCCACCCTTGCCCAAGATGCACCAGAATTATTAGGAACTTCTCAGGAGGTCCAATGTGCCATAGACTGGTATAGATTTCAGGTATAACTCCCACTAGTTTTCCATTAAATGATGCCTGAGTTTTCATTAAAAGTTATAATATTTGCAGGGACTTGCTTAGCAATCCTTTCTCTAGCTGTGTAAGCCTTCACACATGGGTCCTACCAGTTTTTCTGCTGCCTTATTATGGCTGCAGAACAGTTTGCATTTCTCTCTGAGGTAGGATTCATGTACAATACAGAGAAGTCTTCTTTCCCTTCCCTATCCATTATTACTGCTCTAGGACACTGGACTCCAAATCCATGATATGAAGCAGCTAAAAAGATCCCTAACACTAAAAAAGAGAAAACAATAAGGAAAGCTGCTTGCTTTCTATGACTAGCATCCCATCCACAATAAAACAAGCAGCTAGTCATCAGTAGATAGATACCCTGAGCTATGAGAAGCTTCAAAATCTTCTCTGTGCAGTGTATAAGCAGGGAAAGTTATGAGGAAACATGCAGAGGCTGTGAAGAGACTGCTGGTTTCTCAAGAAGGACCTTCCCTAGCAACAAGGAATGAAATAAATTAGCAAGAAGAGAAATGCCTAGGGGTAGGAACTTTGCAGAGGCGTTTCATGCAGAAAACAAAAACATTTTTAAGTAAAGTGCGTAACATTTTGTTCCAGAATCACATGCTCTATTAAATCAGACTATGTTGTCTTATATAGGGTTAACAGTAAAACGGGTATTCTGGTATTTTTGGATTGATTGCTTATTCTTAGGACAGCTCATAAATAACAAATTGGTCGTGGTCTTACAACCAGCGCCCCCACCAATCTAATTGAAGGGCCATAATGCTTGGGTAAACATTGTGCTATCTTCACTGTATGTCAGGCACAGCAACATAAATAGCATAGTAACTGTACCTGGTATGGCAGCTCAGTCCCATTCACTTATGTGGAACTAAGTTGCATAAATATCATGTGACTGATGTGATGTCAGTTGCTAAGAAGAAGCAGCAGCAATGTTCACCCAAGAGCCATTCAATTACCCTTCAATCAGCTGATTGGTGAAGGTGTCAGATGTTGGACCCCCTACTGCTTTGATATTTATGGCTAGCCTAAGTGTAGGCCATAAATAAGAAGGTCATGAAACCCCAAGTGTACTGTCAGTACATAGAACACCATAAGGTGTTTACTGTTACTGACCCAGTTTTTTAGATACTTTGCTTCCTTCCTCATTATCTATTCATTACCCATAGGCTTGACTCCTGGATTCACTACAGTGCATTGTTTGCCCTGACATTGAGGTGTACTACGGTAAGTAATGCTGGGGGTCATTCTAGATGATCCTCTTATTGCTTTCAATCTGAAGGTACGTTGGCATTTGGTTTTTTTACACAGGACAGCCTAATACTCTCAAATATACTGTACAGATGTAGTAAAGTCTAACTTGACATTTAACATTGTTGCAGCAAACGTTATCTTTATCTTGGTACAGCACATTATCAGATTCAAGTTAAACTTTGCTACATTTGGACCATAAAACATTACAGCTGCAATCCAAAAATGTTGCAAATTTCTTTGCAAAAGGCCAAATTATTTACAAAGGTTATTTTCACATGATCAAGTCTATTGGTCCATTGTTAACAACCTCATTTTTATGCCATTCCATTTTGATAGCCGTTAAAATTGGGACTTTTCCTATTTTTTGACTGTCAAAAAATTGATAAATCTGATATTGATATATTTCACACATCTATTTTTCACTATCATGTGAATTAGCTATAATCCAACATAATGGGTGTAATCCATGAAACATGTGCCATGAAAATTCATGTGTTTTTTTTTTCCACAACATGTGAATAAAGCCTTAGATTTCCCTCATTTTCTTACTTTCTTTTCACTATTCACTGTGTTTTCCCAACAGATTTTAACTCTGGCAAAGAATACTTACAGTGGTGTAAAAAACTGCAGAGACTCATTTAGTTGAGACTATATCAAATACATTTTATACACATTTTCTTCTAAGTGACTGCAGAGCATTTTTCAACCTTACGGATTCTGTTTCTCCAATGAACGCTCCAATAAAGATTGTTTTCACAAGTCAGAACAAATGTTTCTGCTAGCGATAAATCCATTGCTTTTCGAGGACCGCCTGACACTTCTTCAGAATAAAAGTTTACAAATCCCCGGCTGATTTCAGTGAGATTAAGCAAATGCTATATTTCTGTTGTGGTAGAAACACATAAAAACACATAGCAACATTATTTCATTAGGAAACTTTTTGCCAGGATGAAAAATTGTAAACAGATTGATGTTTATGGGGATAGAAGTTGTTGCTCTACTGCCAACTTCAAGGAAAGGAAAGAAAGAAATTCAGATACATGGAACCAAGCTAATTTTAAGTTTGAATAAGATTGGGTTATTCTATTCTCTTTGCTCTTTCTCTCTCTTAAGGGAAATGAGGAATTATTTTCACATTAGATTTGTAATGTAGTCAATGAGACACGAGCTGAATATTCAACAAGGCCCTAGAGGTACACACTCTGTCACAGTGGATAAGGATTATTGTCAAACCGTTATGTTTGATGGAAGATGAGATTTTTGTAGTATGATTTCATGTTTAACTCTTTTCACCTGTGACATTTATAAGAAAATTATATTAAGAAAAAGGGTAAATGGTCCACTTTTTTCATTTCTTATTTATATCCGGACACTAGAGATATTTTAATAATTGATTTCTTCTGCTCTTGACTATAACAATATACTTGTAGTTTATCTTCAAAGATAAATTTATGACATCTGACATCAAGTATCTGTACCAAAAACCCCTAAAAAAATTTTTAGATATTGGTTGGCCAGGTTCAAGATTTGTGGTCACATAGGTCCAGCTCTGGTTCGGACGATTCACTTTTTACTGGGCTTGTGAGTACTTGTGAGGACCTTTCTTTACAGAGGGACTGTATGGTTATCAAACAAAGACCTAATGGCCCTAGTGTCATGGAAAGGGTATCAGCACAACAGGGAAATCATTTTAACATTTGTTCGTTGGATGCACCACTGGTCATATACTGGAAGTGGAAAGAATGTGTATAAATTCTTGATATGTACAGTGATAATATAGATTTATTTTGGGAGGGCATATGGTATCTCTGACTCATCAAACGTTGCAGACTATTCAATTCAATGACATGTAATAACTTAAAGGAAACCTGTTAGGATGATAAGAGATGTTAGACTGCCCAGAGGTCTTTATGAACTGGAGGGTTTAGTGTCTCCAATAGCCCTGTTGTAACACCACCCATGCCTCCATGAAAAATAAAAACCTTTATACTCACCCAGCAGCTGTATTGGCACTTGTGTAGTTCTTCAGTGAAGACGGAAGTATGTGCTTTGGCTTGAGTGTACATGTGTCGGACCTCAGGCAAATGCACAGTGAAGCAGGGGTGTATGTCCTTAGCTTCACTGAACCACTGCGCAGGCACCCTGAGAGCATCAGAGAT
The DNA here is from genome assembly GCA_947044405.1 of Leptodactylus fallax. Classification (NCBI taxonomy): domain Eukaryota; kingdom Metazoa; phylum Chordata; class Amphibia; order Anura; family Leptodactylidae; genus Leptodactylus; species Leptodactylus fallax. The sequence continues at coordinate 5,255,991 of CAMRHE010000073.1, read as the reverse complement.
GAGTCCCATGACACTCATCAGACTCATCTCTAGGTAAGTATGATATTGGAAAGTGTCACAACACGAATATTTGAGAAACTAAACCCCATGTTCCATAAGGACCTGTGGGTGGTTTAGAGTCCTAAATCGACTTGATAGGTTTCCTTTAAATGTCAAGTTAATGGTTGCTGAGTCATTGTTTTCTACATCCATAATTATAAATATGGTTAAATGCCAGACCTGATGATGATGATTTTTTTTAGCACTGTGAGACCACAAGCTTTTTAAAGAAATATTGGTAAGAACAGAGCCACTTTTTTGAAAATTGCTTCTAAATCTTTCTCTTAGTACAAACTTGGGAAATGTAAGAAAGGTTTTACAGGTTAATTTACTGTATATTGTAGATCAGGGATCCACAACCTTCAACACTCTAGCTGTTGTGAAACTACAATTCTCAGCATGGTCTAGTCAATTCTGTGGGGGTTCCGAGAACAGCTGAACAAGTGTGCATGCTGGGAAATGTAGTTTCACAACAGCTGGAGTGCTGAAGGCTGCTGACCCCTGCTGAGGAATAGAGGCAGTCACCTCTAGCAAAGTTGGTGCTGCCGCGCTTCCTGAGCATAGTACAATTCCTCCAGAGAGATCCAGTGGTTAGATAAAGGTCTATTGGAGACTGAAACTTAACATTATTATATGTATTGTAGCAATAAAAAGATTCCAGCTCTTAAGCACAGGTTTGAGTTTTGGTTCTTTATTAAACATTTTTTCCTCTAAATGTAGAAGTTGCCCCCTAGTCAAGGTTACAGGCCTAGGGGTAAAGAGACCATTAGAACAGTCTCTGTACCGTCCATTCATACATTTGTCGCTCCCTAAACTGTTTTTTTCCAAAATGAACGACTCCAAGTTTGGTAATGTGATATTGTATTGATATTATATTGAAGGGGTATTTTTGCATTTTTGATTTTTATTTGATAGTTACCTCCGACCCTGGAAGCTTCTACAGCTGTTCACTGTATAACACAACCAGCACCCTCCATTTAGGGCTCAGGCTCAGCTCCAGAGCCTTCACCATACTGTCTCCTTTGACTCTGTTCATACATACAGTATATGTTAATTTTGCAATAAATATATGTTATTTGTTGAAACCGTAATTCCCCTTTATGTTTTTTTTGATTATGTGAATCACTTTTTTTGGGGACCAGGTATGTTTTTACTTAGTAAAATAAATAAAAGTGTAGAAAAGGTGGCACAGAAAAGCAAATCCTAAATGTTCTCTGCATAGCTCTACAGCACACATTGTTAGTCTTAAAAGTTTGTTCACAAAGTCTCTTTATCCCAAAACAATCAAAAAGTAAATTATTTCTCTCCGGCTCGTCCTCGTAAATTGCAATGCTTGCTAATCTTTAGCATGCATAAATGAGAATAAAATAAAACAAAAAAGTTTTCTCTTCCATCGAAAGAGCTATTAACTTATTTACCTGATAACAGAATGTGGGTGAGTTACGATCGCAAACATTTCTTTTCTGAGAGTCCTGTAAAACTTATTCCTTCTCTGTAGCTACAGTATGCAGGAGAAGAAGGATTTTTTCTTTCTTCAAAATAAAAAAAAATCATCTTTCAAAATAGCGATTAAAAATATTGTACTATTTCATGTCTTTAGTTCCTATGCAGACCTATGTGTGTCCATGGTTACAGACTACAAATCATACAAGCCCTTTGTATTCTGATGCTGCAGTTGTACTCCCTTAGCCAGGGTTCACACTACTGTTGGAGTCCGTTATGAAGGTGTCCGTTAAAAAAAACAAAAAAACGGACACCTATATTAACAGGCATTAACAGACACTAACTGATGTTAATGCGTCCGTTTTTTTAACTGACCCAAATAATGGATCAGTTAAAAAAACGGACACATTAGCATCAGTTAGCATCAGTTAGTGTCCATTTTTTTTTAACACTGTCCGTTTTTTTTTTGTTTGTTTGTTTCTGCTTTCTGAGTATGCACAGAAACAAGACGGACATAAAATAATGGACAGTAACTCTGTTACCCATAGAATTAAATGTTAAAAAAATAACGGACACTTGCTGTCCGTCAAGAATCCGTTTTTCAAAACGGACAAAAAAGTCCTGCATCTAGGATTTTTTGTCTGTGGAAAAAAAACCGGACTTCTGACAGATTGGGTGTAAATGGACACAAACGGACACAATATAAAAACCCATTGAATGGAAATTTTAACGGATTTCTGATGGTTCAGCTAGTGTCCGATGCTAAAATCTTGAAACAGACAATAGCTGCAGACTCTACTGATGGTAACCAACGGTAGTGTGAACGCTCCCTTACATATATTAAATAGAAGTTTTACCACGGCAATCCCAACTATGGTATCAGGGCTCAGGTAGCATCCCACTGTAGTTTTGTAGGCCACTATGACTGTCACAGTCTACCAATAAACAAATTTCACAAAGGGTTCAACTGACATTTTCTTTATTTTATAAATTGGAGGTTTTTTAATTTTTTCTAGTAATATGATCTAAAGGCAAACTCTAAGAAAAGTGTGTATCACTTTTTTGGTTTGTAATTTACCTCCAGTAAATATAGCTGGTTTTAATACATCTGCTGATGACTTTCTTCTTCATAGCTCCATTCTGATACTTCATCTGTACCATCTGACTGCCCTACAGTATACAACACATCTTTTCAGGCTGACATATTGCACTGCTAATTTAAAGCAGTTTTTATGATGCAATAGGGTTGCTGTTGGGGCCAACAACATAAAAAAACATTTCTTACCTCTTCCTGGCTCTCCTTTTCCAGCAGTGTTAGGTTGAGTCTTCTGTTCACAGGTACATCTCAGCAGCCATGTGCCATTTGTGAAAAGGGTCACTGATGAGGACTGTGATTGGTTGCAAAGGTGACCTGGCACAAATGGGACAACACTGTTGAAGAAACAGAAGACTGGATCTGCCACCATGGAAAACCAAGGACTGGGGAGAGGTGATTTATTGTTTTTTTTTATGTTACTGGTCCCATAAAAAGCCCTCTTATTGTTATTATTATTATTATTATTATTATTGTTTATTTATATAGCACCATTAATTCCATGGTGCTTTACATTTGCGGATTTACATACGGTATACCAGATATACAAAACAGATAATGCTAACAGAGACCAACTGGCAGAGTGGGATAGAGGGCCCTGCCCACAAGGGCTTACAATCTATGAGGGAAGAGGGATAACAGAAGGTGGGGGTAGAGGCTGTTCAGGTGGTATTGTGGTGACAGTAGTGTTATTGGACGTTGTAGGTCTTCCTGAATAGGTGAGTCTTCAGGGCCTTCTTGAAGCTTGTGACTGTGGGGGACAGTCTGATGTGTCTTGGTAATGAGTTCCAGAGTATGGGGGATGCACGGGAGAAGTCTTGGAGACGTTTGTGTGAGGAGTGGATAAGAGCAGAGCAGAGTAGGAGGTCTTTGGAGGATCGGAGATTACATGCGGGCAGGTAGCTGGAGATTAGGTTGGAGATATATGGAGAGACAGGTTGTGGATGGCTTTGTATGTCAGCATTAGTAATTTGAACTGTATTCGCTGGGCAACGGGTAGCCAGTGAAGGGATTGGCAGAGGGGGGAGGCCGATGAAGAACAGGGGAAGAGGTGTATTAGGTGAGCAGCACAATTTTAAGTGAACTGGAGGGGGGCGAGGGTGTTAGCTGGGAGGCCATGGAGAAGGGTGTTACAGTAGTCTAGGCAGGAGATTATGAGGGCGTGGACTAGCATCTTTGTAGATTCAGGTATGCGGAAGGAGCGGATTCGATGGATGTTCTTGAGTTGGAGGCGGTAGGAGGTGTTGAGGGTTTGAATATGCGGTTTGAAGGATAGGTCAGAGTCTAAGGTTATCCCAAGGCAGCGGGCTTGTGGGACTGGGGTGAGAGTGGTTCCATTAATTTTGATAGATGGGTCAGGTAGGGGGGTCGTGTGTTGAGGGATGAAGATTATGAACTCCATTTTCTCCATGTTGAGTTTGAGAAAGTGGGAGGAGAGAAAGGAGGCTACGGTTGCTAGGCATTCTGGGACTCTGGACAACAGAGAGGTAATGTCTGGTCCAGAGAGATATATTTGGGTGTCATCAGCATAGCAATGGTAATGGAAATCATGGGATTCTATGAGTTGGCCAAGGCCTAGGGTGTAGATTGAGAACAGGAGGGGTCCTAGAACGGAGCCTTGGGGGACACATACAGAAAGAGGGCATGACAGGGAGGTGGTGTGCGAGTGGGAGACGCTGAATGTGCGGTTGGTGAGAAATGAGGAGAACCAGGAAAGGGCCTGGTCTGAGATGCCAAGGGATGAGAGAGTTTCTAGCAGGAGGGAATGGTCAACTGTATCAAAGGCAGAGGAGAGGTCTAGGAGGAGGTGGACAGAATAGTGACGTTTGGCTTTGGCAGTTAGAAGGTCGTTAGTGACCTTGGTTAGGGCAGTTTCTGTGAAGTGATGGGGTCTGAAGCCTGACTGTAGTCAGTCAAAGAGCATATTGGATGAGAGATAGGAGGATAGTTCGGAGTTGACGTGTTGCTCCAGTAATTTTGAGGCGTATGGGAGCAGTGAGATGGAACAATAGTTAGCTGGAGAGGATGGGTCCAGGGAGGGTTTCTTAAGTATAGGTGTGACAGTAGCAGGCGGAAGGGAAGGATCCATTGGTTAGGGATAGGTTGAAGAGCTGGGTTAGGGCAGGAGTAATGTCTTCGGAGAGTTTTGGGATGAAATGTGACTGGATTGGGTCGAGTGCACAGGAGGTGAGGTGGGATTTAGAGATTAGGGTGGAGAGCTTTTCATCAGTGATGGTGGAGAAACAGGTTAAAGATAAAGAGCACCGAGCAGTTGGATAGAGTGGTTGTTAGGGGTGTAGGGTGAGTGTCTCTGATGGTGTTAATTTTGCTTTTGAAATAAGAGGCAAAGTCATCGGCTGTGATAAGTGATGTTGGAGGGGGCACAGGAGGACTGAGAAGGGAGTTGAAGGTAGTGAATACCTGTTTGGGGTTGTGAGATAGGGCAGATATTAGTGTGGTGAAGTAGACCTGCTTTGCAGAGGTGAGTGCATTCTTGAATGCAAGAACTGCCTCTTTATACCTAAGGAATTCCTCCTGGGAGTTTTCAGTTTTTTTAGTCAGGTCAGTGTGCCAGGGCTGCCTATTGATTGGCCGTGTTCTGGTGTTAGTGAGAGAGGCCACAGAGTCAAGGGCAGCAGTGATGGTGGTGTTGTAGAAGTCAGCAGCGGCATCTGTGTCCTGGAGTGAGGATATGTCAGCGAACAGTCAGAGAGAGTCTGAGAGCGTGCGGATGTCAAGGCGATTAAGGTTCCTGCGGGGGCGTGTTGGATTAGGGGTCTGGGGGTCAATTACAGAGGAGAGGGCCGAGAATGTCAGCAGGTTGTGGTCGGAGACCGTGGACTGAGAGTTAGAGAGGTTGACTAGAGAGCAGAGGCGGGTGAATATGAGGTCCTGCATGTGTCCCTTTGTGTGGGTGGCAGAGGAGGACCATTGAGAGAGACTAAAGGAGGTAGTGAGTGATAGGAGACTGGAAGCGGAGGGGTGGGTTGTGTTAATGGGGATGTTGAAATCAGCCATGATGATGTTGGGGGTGTCTGTGGATAGGAAGTGCATTAGCCAGGTGGTGAAGTGGTCAATAAAGGCAGCAATAGGTCCTGGCAGTCGATATATGATGGCCAGTTGAAGGTTGGAGGGTGAGTAAATGCGAACAGAGTGCACTTCAAAGGAAGGGAGGGTGAGAGCAGGTATCGGTTGTATTGGGGCAAAGGAGCAATCGTCAGACAGAATTATGCCTACGCCACCGCCGGGTTTATTGTTGGGGCAGGGAGTGTGTGAGAATTGCAGACCTCCATAGGAGAGGGCAACAGGGGAGGTGGTGTCTGAGGGTGTTATCCACGTTTCTGTGATACCAAGAAATGATAATTTATGAGAAATGAAGAGGTCGTGGATGTAGTCAAGTTTGTTGCATACAGAGCGAGCATTCCATAGTGCACCGGGGAGTATGTGGGGAGGGGCAGGAGTGGGTGAGATAGGTGTAAGATTTAGGGGGTTCCGTGCACTGATGCCGGTTGTGCTGAAAGATCTGACAGCAGGGGAGTGCTGGGGTGGTCCAGGATTAGGAGATATGTCGCCAGAAGTGAGGAGTAGTAGGGAGAGGGATAGCAGGTGTAAGTTGGAGGGAGCGTGGGTGGGAGGTTGTGTGTGTCTGGGGCGGAAAGCTTGTAGGTGTGTGAATAGCTGCGCAGAGAAGGTCAGGTGGTGGGGTAGAATAGATGGAGAGATAAAGATATTCTTAGTGACATGGCTGGTTTGGGGTGGAAAAGTGGTGTTTACAAGAATGGGAAGAACAACAGTGATTAAAGTAAAAAGCATTTCTATAGTTTATAACTAAGCGTCCTTTTAGTGGCTTGTTACCTTCTGTTCCAAGTCTGGCCTAAGTCCGATCTATACACTTAGAAACTGCACTTGGAAAATGCGCTGACCAGGTCATAGCTGACCACTGGCTGCAGATTTATACTAACTGGCAATACATCTGTTTCATGTGTATCAGATGTGAATAGGGGGTGTGGAAACAGCAGATAGAATCAGAGACATCAGGAAGGAATAGGTGAGAAGCCAGCAGGGCAAGGAGACGGTGGTTTCAAAGTTAATATATTAACAAAGTGGAGGACACATACCAGCAGATAGATATAGATATAATATATATTATATCATTTTATCACTATTATATCATTAAATAAAGGTTGGAACATGTCTTTAACTCTTCACTGTTCACCATTCTTCATTGTTTGTCTGAATCCGATCCCTTCATTGAACACCTTTCTCCAAACTGCACTGATTGAAATGTACATTATACTATCACATACACAGGTACTTGCTGGTGACGGTTTCATGAAGCTTTATGTGTATTAACTTTGTTTTGTTTTTGTTTTTTTAACCATTATTTTTTTTATTTAGTAAACGACAAAGTGGTACAGAACTGTCAAAAAGTCATAAAATGAAAAACAACAATAAACAGTAAAAAGTTGCATAAATTTCATGTTTTTTTATTAACCATAACTGATTATGTTTTCTTAATTAATAAATTCTTAGTCCTAATTTCTCAAAATAATATAACTTTACAAATGAATGTTCCAGCATTTATGCAACAAGGCTATAAAGGTCTAGGGTAATTCTGAATGACTGACATATTTATTACTACTTTTCTCAAAGATCATGTGAGAGACTGTTTTTATGCTGCCTAAATAAACACTGCAATTGGAGACCAGAAATTGCTCTCAAACATCTTTTCCTCATACCGGAAAAAAAACTGTCTGTGTTCTTCCGAGCTTTGTATCTCCCACCCCCTTAAATGTCATCATTTTATTCCCAGCACTAGAACAGCAATTGGGTCTATTGAAATTCAATGCATCTAATGCATGTGACAGAAGCTGCTGAGCGTGTAGGGAATAGAGAGATTCTTACTGATAGGTAAAAGAGAAAATAAGACTTCCTGATGGAGTGAAAATGCATGCTGGTATGGTTCTTCAGTGTATAGTCTGGGGCAGACATACAGTAACAGTCATTATAAGTAATCACATCCATTGGTACAGCACAGCAGATACATATACGTACAGTGCTGGCCAAAAGTGTTGGCACCCCTGCAATTCTGTCAGATAATACTCAATTTCTTCCAGAAAATGATTGCAATCACAAATGCTTTGGTAATAATATCTTCATTTATTTTGCTTGCAATGAAAAAACACAAAAGAGAATGAAAAAAAAAGTCAAATCATTGATCATTTTACACAAAACTCCAAAAATGGGCCGGACAAAAGTATTGGCACCCTCAGCCTAATACTTGGTAGCACAACCTTTAGACAAAATAACTGCGAACAACCGCTTCCGGTAACCATCAATGAGTTTCTTACAATGCTCTGCTGGAATTTTAGACCATTCTTCTTCGGCAAATTTCTCCAGGTCCCTGAGATTTGAAGGGTGCCTTCTCCAAACTGCCATTTTGAGATCTCTCCACAGGTGTTCTATGGGATTCAGGTCTGGACTCATTGCTGGCCACTTTAGAAGTCTCCAGTGCTTTCTCTCAAACCATTTTCGAGTGCTTTTTGAAGTGTGTTTTGGGTCATTGTCCTGCTGGAAGACCCATGACCTCTGAGGGAGACCCAGCTTTCTCACACTGGGCCCTACATTATGCTGCAAAATTTGTTGGTAGTCTTCAGACTTCATAATGCCATGCACACGGTCTAAAAGTGCAGTGCCAGAGGCAGCAAAGCAACCCCAAAACATCAGGGAACCTCCGCCATGTTTGACTGTAGGGACCGTGTTCTTTTCTTTGAAGGCCTCTTTTTTTTTCCTGTAAACTCTATGTTGATGCCTTTTCCCAAAAAGCTCTACTTTTGTCTCATCTGACCAGAGAACATTCTTCCAAAAAGTTTTTGGCTTTCTCAGATAAGTTTTGGCAAACTCCTGCCTGGCTTTTTTATGTCTCTGGGTCAGAAGTGGGGTCTTCCTGGGTATCCTACCATAGAGTCCCTTTTCATTCAGACGCCGACGGATAGTACGGGTTGACACTGTTGTACCCTCGGACTGCAGGGCAGCTAGAACTTGTTTGGATGTTAGTCGAGGTTCTTTAGCCACCATCCGCACAATCTTTCGTTGAAATCTCTCGTCAATTTTTCTTTTCCGTCCACATCTAGGGAGGTTAGCCACAGTGCCATGGGCTTTAAACTTCTTGATGACACTGCGCACGGTAGGCACAGGAACATTCAGGTCTTTGGAGATGGACTTGTAGCCTTGAGATTGCTCATGCTTCCTCACAATTTTGCTTCTCAAGTCCTCAGACAGTTCTTTGGTCTTCTTTCTTTTCTCCATGCTCAATGTGGTACACACAAGGACACAGGACAGAGGTTGAGTCAACTTTAATCCATTTCAACTGGCTGCAAGTGTGATTTAGTTATTGCCACCACCTGTTATGTGCCACAGGTAAGTAACAGGTGCTGTTAATTACACAAATTAGAGAAGCATCACATGATTTTTCAAAGGGTACCAATACTTTTGTCCACCCCCTTTTTTATGTTTGGTGTGGAATTATATCCAATTTGGCTTTTTGACAATTCTTTTTGTGGTTTTCCATTGACAACAAATTAAATGAAGATATTATTACCAAAGCATTTGTGATTGCAATCATTTTCTGGAAGAAATTGAGTATTATCTGACAGAATTGCAGGGGTGCCAATACTTTTGGCCAGCACTTGTACATGCTATATTTCTGAAATAACAAGAAAATTCCTATGACTTTTTAAAAATATCTACTACTATATTTAATATCTCAGTTTTTATAGCTACATCTATAGGATATGCCAGAAATACCATGAATTTAAAGGTCCCAGATCTATCTCAAGAATAGGGCCCATATGTGCCCTTAAGTGAATGGAAATGGGCCGTGTATGTGGATCTCTCTCCATTCATTTGTGCAGCAGTTACAAAAATGGCTCCAGCTATTTCTGTAACACCTGCACAAGTGAATATAGAGATGCATGCAAGCAGGGCCGCTCTTTGTTTATTGTGTTTATTGACAGGTATTGATGGGACCCCATTCTCGAGATAGATCTTGGACAAACATCTATATGGCATTTATGGAATTTCTTATGGATATAGCTGTAAATTTGAGATAGGACTACCCTAGCAAATTAGAGAAATGAGAGGGAATAACACTTGACTGCAGGATCCAACTACACACAGAACTATTATGTGTACACAAAATTGAAGGATATGCCTAACTGAGACTATATACAGAATTTGCAAAGTTGTTGCATTTTTATTTTTGATAAAATGGGGCAATAAAATATATACCCTTAAATTACCAGGTTTTGCATTTTTAGAAGAAGTCCGAAAGTGATGTACATACAGTATAAGTGCAAATGCTATTTTACTGCTGGAAATTGAAGTTTTAAAGACACTATTGTGGTCCAAAGAACAGAAAGGATATTCTTCAAATATTAGTGCCTGCCTTTCTGTTAAAGATATACAGTGCAGATACCAACAAAAGCTGTGTTTGGCGATCCTTCTGACATTCCACTTTTATGGTCCATTATAGAATTATAGAAATGGAATACAAGTTGGGGACAGATCTGTTACCTAATGCACCCCAAAAGGGCCAGACAGATCCCTTTAACTTTAATAGGGTTTATCCAGGTTATCAGCATGCAGCACTCTTCTTATTTGGTTCTGGATGCAGTCTGCGACCTCTACCTCATTGCATTTTTTTCCACAGCATTTTTCATAGAAAGTCTGCAGAGTTTGCCTCTGCAGCCTGCTTCAATTATACCTATATGGAAACTACCAGCGTTTCCGTAGGTATAATTGACAATTTGTGGTTCTAAAAATGCCATGTTTTGAAAATCGCAGTATTTCCACTGCACATATTTTTTTGCAATGTATGGATGAAATTTGCTAGAATGGACAGTTTATGCCACGTGGGCCCTGGCCTTAAAGTCAAATGTAAAGAATCACAGTGAAATAAAACAAGTATCTATAGAAGGCAAAAGGACTTTAGCTTAAATTTTTTAAAATATTTAAAAATATATATAGCTTTTTACATTGAAGTATATGGAGGGGGAGTGGCTGCTGGTAAAGACAAACAAATAACCGCAGCTGCTGAACTCTGCTACAATATGTATAAGAGAGTGTTCTTCAGACTATACTGTTTCTTCAAGATAAGTCACTGGCAATGCAAAGAATGAGAATAAATCAATTACAGCCTCCCCTCTCCTCTCCATAGACTTCTGTGTGAGCTGAGTAGGGTGACAGATCCTATACAAATAAGCAAAGCTTTATAGCTGGAGACAGAAACAGATTTTATAATTGGAGGTATGCTTTAAGAGTAAGTCACAAAGTAGCATCCAGTACATTGTACTAGATAGACTGACCAATGGCTTTTTTTTTTTAAGTGCAATTAGTGTTTGCTTTCATCTTGCATGCAAATGTGATTTGTATTTTATTCTATATATAACTATTTAACTATGTGTTCATCTAAAAGAAAAATTACCCGGTAAAAAAATAGAAAACTTTATGTTTGTAAAGTTTTGCCTCAAAGGCTACATACTCTATATATGGATGTTTCAATGAACAGTTTAATTACTCAGTTGCAGTTGCAGAAGAACTAATGGTTGCCTCTTCTTTGTAAAAGCTCTCAGAGCATCTGCTTATGTAGAGCTACTGAAGCAAAGCTCATTTAACTGTATAAGGAAAAAACATCTATAAAAATGCAAACTTTTTCTGGGTAAAACTAAGGCTACATTCACATGACAGTGAATACTGGGTGTATGACGTGCTTATTTTCTAACGGACGTCACATGCCAGCATTAATTTCACTGTCAGTGAATGTGGGATATTCACATGACGTTATCGTGGACCATCAAAATATAGGTCATGTCCTATTTTTGGCTATTTTCATGGATCCCTCCATATACTGAAATGTATGGGGATCCATGAAAGCAGTTGCCCCTTGGGTGCAAGACAGCCGTAAAAATGAATGTTTTTCATGGCCCTTTTACAACACTTTCGTGTGCATCTAGCCCAAGACTGACAACCATTTATCACATAATCGCATGTTAGGCTGAGACTACACATTGCTGAAACTCAGTGAAAAAGCAGTGGAAAACAAAATACTGCATTTTACAGTACCAGTAAAGTGAATGAGATTTAATTTAATCTCATCCACATATAGTGGGGGAAAAAACACTGCAGAAAGCTGTGCTGTCAACAATCGCAACATGTTCATTTTAACTGCTGAATCACAAGATTTGCCTCTATAGATTTAATAGGGAAAAAAAAGTGCAGAGACCAGTGTGTATAGTCACATTGGAAAATGAAATGTTATTTATGAAATAATATATATACACTAAAGCATGAATTGTACAGATAATAGGCATAGTATACAAGTCTAATGCATGGTCATCAGCTGATTGACATAGGAGCTAATTTCTTAGATAGGTTATCTTCCTAATGCAGGTTGCACACGACCGTGTGGTAGCCGCAGGCCGAGAATGAACATGCACAGGCCGTGCTTCCACGGCCCCATTAATTAAATGAATAGGAGCAAAATCAGACATGAATAGGACCTGCTCCTTGCGTCCCGGACTGTTGGCCCACACATGGGACCATGTAAATCACGGTCATGTGCACGGGCCCACAGAAATAAATGCGTCAGTTTGCTATCCAGGAAAAACCCAGGTAGCACACTGACCTAGCACACGGTTGTGTGTAAGGGGCTTAAGAAATACCCTTTAATTATCATACTTCCATATGACAATCATATATCACACTTCTAAGGGACTAGGTGAGGCATGAGTAATTTTTTTGAGGTCTTCACTCTGTATATTCTTCTGCCTTCCTGTAACATACAGGAAACTTTGTGGTTGCTTGTATTTTTTTGACTGGCATAATAAAATAGCAGTTCTTCATGGTCAAGAAGGTAAAAAGTTATTGGAAATATGAATGTCATGTTTCTTTACCTGCTATTTTGTTAATCACAGCCGAAAACTTAAAGGGGTTCTCCACCTTTTTAAAACTGATTTCCTTATGATAGGATAGGACATCCATTTTTGGCTTCATTTTTGCCAAAAGACATATCCTAAGTGTGGCATTTTTAGGGTGTTTTAAATTGCCATTATTGTGGGTGTTTTCTATGTCTTTAGCTACACCAAAAACATCAACTACTTATGTGACCAATGTTGCAAGTTTTGAAGGTTTTTTTTAAGGTTTTTTTTTGTTATGTGTTTAAAAACTGCGAACACTCAGTGGAAAAAAAATAACTGGTGGTTGGTTCGGAAATTACTGCAGGTTTCCCTCAGCTTTGCACTGAAATCTGCAGCAATAATTCTTTGCAGGAACAACAAAACTGCCTCATCGGGGGAATGGAAAATATAAAGGAAGCACATACGTATACGTATCCTTTCAGTTAATTCACTCCTGACTTTGGCTCAAAAAAACACATCAAAAACTGCAACAAAAATCCTGCGTTTCGGCAACGGGCGCCTTAGCCTAAAGGTGGATTTATCTGAAGATGGAGTTGTTTTTGTAGCATGTGCAAGGATTTGTGCAACAAATCTCTGCCATGTATGAACACACCCCTGTTCTATTCTATTCTGTTCTTTCACACTTTCACTTGTCAGAAAGCATTCATTATTGATTTGTTTAGTACTGAGTGTCGTTTTCTTTTTTCCTTAGAACTTTTGCATATTTGACAGACATAAAGTGCAAAGATTTTCTCTATGTTAACACAGACTTTTAATAAGGATTTGTAGAACATAATGATAAATACAATGCCTTATGTACCCATTAAAGCAAATAGATTTGTTCCAGTATTGCTGGCTGCAATTCAAAAGTATTTTCGGTGTGGAATAAATCTGTCGAGCTCTGCATAAGTCTGGGACAGATTCTTTGTCGGTGACCATATTTTCCCCTCATTAATGTTTAAAACCATCCCAGCTTCTGAAATCCCTCCTGAGCAATAGAAAGCCGAACTTTGCATATGAAAGAGACTTATCTCCCATTTATTAAAATGACAGGGCTGACAACGGATCAGACACTGAACATCATATGCTGAGAGAGAAAAATAAAAGATAAGGCTATAAAATAAAAGCATGGCTCATGTGAGAAGACTGTAAATAAGCTGTTGTTTTGTGGAGCTGGTGTTACATGGATAACCATAGAGTATGTCTGCATTTAATTATAATAATTTAATGGAAGATTATAATTACTTTATATCATGCAGAATTTCCATATGACAAAACATGACTACAATAGCATTTTTGGATTGTCAACTTTTTCTTCTATGATGTATAACCTGTTGTTATTTGGGTTGTCCTGGAGAGGACTGTCAAATCAAAATTTACAAAGCTTGGACATCATTCATCATCTTGTTCAACAGCAAACTTGACACAGCCCCCCCACCCCATTGCTATGTGCAATGTATTGCATTTCTATCTTCTTATGAGGCAGATGGGGTTTTGCACCCTATAACATACTATTGTCCAATACTGTAGGGGGCACCTCAGGGTAGAGTTCTTGCCCCTTTCCTCTTCACACTGTACACTGCAGATTTTAGGTGCAACTCATCTAGCTGTTACCTACAGAAGTATTCTGATGACTCTGCAATAGTAGGCCTCATCACAGACGATGATGACAGGGAGTACAGAGAACTGAACTGGGATTTTGTGGACTGGTGCCAGCAGAACCACCTGAGGATTAACGCTGGGAAGACCAAGGAGATGGTGTGGGACTTTCGTAAATGCAGATACCCTCCTAAACCAGTGGACAGGCATTGAGATTGTCAACACCTATAAGTACCTGGGTGTGCTCCTTAATAATAAGCTGGACTGGGCAGATCACATGGAGGTCCTGTACAGGAAGGGCCACAGCAGGCCCTTAGGACTTTTTTCAACTCAGTAGTGGCATCAGCCATCTTCTTCGGAGTGGCCTGCTGGTATATCAACCAGGGATAGGAATAGACTCAACAAGCTGATTGGAAGGGCCAGCTCTGTCCTGGGGAGTCCCCTGGACCCAGTGCAGATGGTGGGTGACAGAAGGATACTGTCCACGGTGAGCTCCATGCTGGAGAATAACTCCCATCCGATGCATGAGACCGTGATAGCGCTGGGCATTACTGTCAGTGACCATCTACTTCACTCTAAGTGTGAGAAGGAGCACTATCGGAAGTCTTTTCTCTCCATTGCGGTCAGGCTGTACAACTAACACTGACCTAAGTGGAAATTAGTCCCTACAGAGAACTGAAATAACTTTCTGTCTGTGTATCCCCCCTCCCCCGCTCCTTCTTATCTGTCTGTCTACTATCAATGAAATGCCTCTACCTTGGAATATTCTTGTATATGTTTGTATTTGTATTGCATATCTTTGCAACAGTAACACACTGAATTTCCTCATGGTGGGACTATTAAAGGATGATTAGATGATTATTATTATTGTTGTTGTTATTATTATTATTATTATTATTTAGTTAGATATAAAACTAATATAGACAATACCAAGGTCCTTCTCCCCAATACTTACTTGTAGACTCATGTCACCTGTTCATGAAACAGATTCAGTACAATATGATGACATGCAAGCTAAACCATTGCCAATGACCACACATAAACATTTATGGCTACAGTTCAGTGGTAAAATGGGTAAAGGGCCTGGTAACCACTGCTACTGCTGCACCCCTGGTTAGTACACAAAACACATGTCCTTATGCATGGAGCCTAATGTATAGGATAGACATTTTGTGATAGAATACCAGAAAATCGTGTAGTTTTCAAAAGCTTTGTCATGTTAGAACACACATAACTGGACATGTACAGCCAATAAAAAAAAGTAACGAGGTATACATTGACCTAAATTATAAAACAGGGTATAGGGTCCTAAGCTGTCTCTAGTGAAGACTGTAGACAGACAGAATTGTATGGCTGTGTAGAAAAGCAAAACTGTTTTAGAACTGAGCTACAATCCCATTAATATACTGTATATTTTAAAATCAATCAGCCAGAATGTTGAACCCAAAAATGACAGTTAATTATTTAAAATTTGGATGTCAACATAATCATCATAATCTAAATATAATATCTAATAGCTGCTCCAGAAAGGTGACTGCAATGTAGTATTGATATTAATAATTGTGTCCATTATGCAGAAAAATATGGAAATGTTTTCTTCAATATAGTGGATGAAGATTATTCAATTCTCATTTCACATGACTGTCCTAACTTTATCCCAAAAGATGTTTCTCAATTATTAAAGAGACATAGTCCTCTTAATAATTGTGGTACATCTTGGGCTATCCCATGATACACAAGTGAAATCTAGGAGCTGGGGTGGATTTCAAGTGTAATTTATGCAGCAAAAATTATAATAAATGTGGATCCTGCGGAGGACCTGGCCTGTCCCCACCCAACTCCTAACCACCTTCTAGAAAAGTATTTATAAAAATGGTGAAAGGACTGAATGTTTGCAAGGAAAACAGCGACAATTGTGCTTTTCTGCAAAAATACAATACAACTGGTGCAAATACAATAATTAATTCCCTAGATTGTAAGTAATAGAGAAATATGTGATATCATAATGTGTAGTTAGTTGTCCCTGCTCCTTAGCTAGTGTAATAATCTGATATGGTCCACCAACCCCTAAGGTGTGGGAAATGTTATGTGACTACAATGATACACATAAGGTCATAACTAATTCTTCATTCCCAGAGAAACAAAGATTTTCTCCTTTTAAATCTTCTGATGCACTGTAGATCTTAGGTAAGTGATTCATAATCCTTGAGAAATAGACAGATTAGTGCATTTTCCCCTGAGACTTGATCCCCAGTGCTGATGAATGTTCAAGGAAAAAAAAAAGCTTGTCAAGTAGCTTTCAGAACTATTGGGTTTTTATCTCAGAAGCTTAGAAATATCACAGGAAGAGCTTTCGATCTTTTTGGTTTGACTTTAACTAGTATATCCATTACAATAAAACTGGTGCTGTGGTTGAAGTTTTCATTAAGCTAGCACATCTATGTGCAGTGATTGGAATATAGTGTATTCATGGCACTTGCTCCAGGTTGCTTTGAACTATGGGCACTTGGTAACACAGAATAAAGCTAATGTATGGACATTATTACATTCTTAAGTCATTGTAATAGCATTCATATATGTTTTAGTTCTTCAATTTACGATTCAACTCTTATTTTGTTTAGAGATCGGATACAACTGAAAATAAATAGCAAAAAAGTAGCAACGCTATTTCATATTTGTACATACAGTATGAGTATCTTCTTGTTTTTTTTTAATTTTTTTACTTTTTTAGAAAATTTTCCTAGAGAAGTTATTTTATTGACACATTTTCCATGAAAAATCACAACACTGTCTTCCATTAGCCACATTTATAGATTTTCTTTCTGCTATTACCCATAGTGTTATCACCTCAAGGTCTGCAGGATTGTGGTCAGCATTGATTGAATTCCTATGATCACTAGAATGGGTGTCCTAAGCACCCCATCCCTTTTTGCTATACAACAACATTGAGGAGGAGTTTGAATGGATCGTTGGTCATGCTTGCCTATTGATGGAAGAAGATGAGAACAGCGCACCATTCAGTTTCCTTGTTACTGTGATTGTGCAACAAGGAGGAAGGAGGGTGTTTACAACACCCCTTCTAGTGATCAGTGTGGTCATGTGTAATCAAACACTTATCAGTCAACCTGTTGATGGGTGAAGAAATGTCCTTCAGACAACCCATTTAACCAGGCATACAGATGTGTCTTCTCCTGCCTATCTTCTTGGCTAGTGATGTTGAGATGCAG
The DNA here is from genome assembly GCA_947044405.1 of Leptodactylus fallax. Classification (NCBI taxonomy): domain Eukaryota; kingdom Metazoa; phylum Chordata; class Amphibia; order Anura; family Leptodactylidae; genus Leptodactylus; species Leptodactylus fallax. Next base: position 5,238,634 of record CAMRHE010000073.1, on the reverse strand, counting down.
AATGTGTATCACAAGTTCAGCAGCTCTTCTAAACACAACATGGTTTCATAAGAAGTTATCACATAGGGATATACTAACTATCCTATTTATGTCTATGTGTGACCACCCAGTGGGGGGAGGGTGAATTGCAACCTTCAAGGCTTTTGCTGTCACCTGTTGATATTGTGTTGAATTAGAAAATAACCAAATTAAAGAGTTTGAGGTTAAGTGTGAACTAAAACTAAAATTTGCTGATCTCTAATGTGACACATCCATATACTTAAAGGGTGTCTGTTGGGCTGGTACATGTTCATTTGGCTTTTACATTGTACATTGGTAGCCTTACTTTGCAACTGTATTGAGAAGCAAGGTAAACTATCCTTTAAGATTCAAGTTGAAGATGGCTACATCTGTTTGTTTTTTAATGAGATTCAATGACCGACTTACAGATGCAGAAGAGATTTATTTAAAGTCCCACTTCAGTAATTTTTTAATCCTCATCTATTTAGTACAGGGTGTACTGCAGTATCCTGAAAGGTGTTATCACTCACCCTGAGTGTTTTTCAATTCATACAGCCTCCGAAAGGGTTCTGTGGTTGGCCATGAGATTGACAGACTGAGTTGCCGAATCACACACCAGCAGGAAGTCCTTGGTTTCTATGCACGTCTTTGAGGACATAATATACAGGCTGTCATACACTTACATACTAAAAGTGACTTCCAGCTAGTATGGGAATCAGCATTTGGTCAATCGCATGATCAGCTGGAGAACTTGTTCGGAGACTGTATAAACTGAAAGACATACCAGGTGAGTAATCTTACACTTCAGTATGCTACAATATGCCATATACTAAAAGGCTGGGAATTATAAGAAAATGACTAGTGTGGGGCTTTAAAATAACTTTCCCAGAAAATACTAAATATATCTGCATTCCTGTAAAAATATGTTATATATTTCTAATCTACATAGGAGTAAAAATCAACCCAATATCACTCAGTCAGAACTCTTTAATAACAAAAATAAAGATAAAGTATGTACACTAAAATATAACTTTTAATGATAATTCTAAAAGTATATAATTCACGAAATAAAAAAGCCCCAAACATTGGCTATTAATAAGTGTGTGTATGTAGTGTTAGCACTAAGACCATACTGTTGGCCAGAAAAGATAGCTCAGGGTATAGAGTGGAGAGGAAAGACTGTGGAGTTGCCTGCACCCACAAATATCATACAGGCATCTATATTCATACAGATCAAATAGCCATAAAGGAAAGGCAACGATCCATAACGCAACACACCCCAGCTCATGCAACAAGCTATGTCTGCCTAGCCAGTAAAAGACTGGCCCGCTAGTCTAACTAAATGGCTGACTAGGGAGCTTACATTACACTCCGCTCTGCTGCGGCCAGATATCACGGCTGACCGGGCAAAACACGTATTGGGCTTTTTTATATGGTGAATTATATACTTTTAGAATTATCATTAAAAGTTATATTTTAGTGTACTTACTTTATCTTTATTTTTGTGATTTCTATATTAGTACACCTACCTTTATAATACAATACCTTGAGGTGTTATATATAGAACTCTTTAATAAAGCTCAACCACTAAGAAAGTAAAGGTGCTTTAATAAGAAATTTTTGGCTGCAAAGGTTGCCAAATGAACAAATGTGACATTATAAATCCAAGATGGCGTCTGCAGTTCTTTACAAGAACAGTGTCTTCCAGGATCCTTTAGCCAACACTATAAATTGAAAGCTTTTTATTAAAGAGGACTTAGTTGCCAAACTGTTTCATTGCATGTCAACTAAATCAAAGAAATAATACCACTTAGTGGCACTTATGGTACTAACCATAAAATGTCCCCTACAAAACAAAGAAAACTTATAGCAGAGTAACGTGATCAGCATAGAGAAAGATGCAAAAGAATTTCAGCTCATGACTGCTACATATTAGATAAAGTAAAAGTTCTAAAAATTAATAGTAATCACATGATCGTGATCATAGGCAATGCTGTAATGTTTTACATTGGTTACTGTCTACTCTATAAATGCTCTATAAATGGTACAGAAATGATGATCTGCACAGTGATGTCTTCATGTTGCCACCGAGAAGCTGAGGTCTATAAAGTATGATAAAGCTAAAGATATTGTTCAAAACAAAATCTGACTGAATGCTACTAAAATATTCATACATTGAGAAATTCATATTAAAAATGTAGCATACAACATGTCTAACAGTGAATGACTAATATACAGGCAAGCCTACAGAGATAAAGATGTATCATACATCACATCCAATAAAATATGGAAACCATGGTGCACATTAGTCTCTGTCAGCACCACACTGGTAGGGTATAAACTGTTATTGGCATGTATTTCTTGGACAATGGATCAGCACTAGCTCTATAGTAAATCTTAAGACAAGCAGGTATACAATATCACACTACAGTATATTACATATTATGAAGTATTTTATAGTGAGTAAAGCACTAACTGCTACTTCCTGAAAGTAACAAAGACCCTGAAAACTAGGAGCCCGATTAGTTGGGTTCAGAAGCTCCGGAGAATGTTGTTCAATGTGAAATCTGTTAGTCTGGCTGTTTGATGGCTGGATCTCCATCTACTCCAGCCATCTGCTGAAAGTTACACCTATCTAAACTAAATTCTGTTGAAAACAATTGATCTATTGTGTTGTCATCAGAATTGAGCATAGATCAGTATGCAGGTACACATAGAGGCTGTTGGAGATCGAGGTAACAAACAGCCCTACTGACAGATATCACAGCAAATAGCATTGTACATCCTGCTATGCTTTGTAATATTTTCTGGTTGCAAAACATTACTGGTTTAGAATTTAAAAAAATTATTTTTAGCACAGTGTCAAACTTTGGACACAGATTTTCATTCAATCATTTTTCTTGTTTTTTTTTTTATTCTCTACGTTGTAGATTCATATTGCAGACATGAAACCTACCGTAGGATGAAACACATGGAATTAAGTAGTTATCAACCTCTGCATAACACAACTGATGGTCTCCAGCACATAAGTGTGGTGTCACATAATGTACTGTATATGGCTAAGTTTTGGCAAACTCCAGCCTGGCTTTTTTATGTCTCTGGGTCAGAAGTGGGGTCTTCCTGGGTATCCTACCATAGAGTCCCTTTTCATTCAGATGCCGACGGATAGTACGGGTTGACACTGTTGTACCCTCGGATTGCAGGGCAGATAGAACTTGTTTGGATGTTAGTCGAGGTTCTTTAGCCACCATCCACACAATATTTCGTTGAAATCTCTCGTTAATTTTTCTTTTCCGTCCACATCTAGGGAGGTTAGCCACAGTGCCATGGGCTTTAAACTTCTTGATGACACTGCGCACGGTAGACACAGGAACATTCAGGTCTTTGGAGATGGACTTGTAGCCTTGAGATTGCTCATGCTTCCTCCAAATTTTGCTTCTCAAGTCCTCAGACAGTACTTTGGTCTTCTTTCTTTTCTCTATGCTCAATGTGGTACACACAAGGACACAGGACAGAGGTTGAGTCAACTTTTTAATCCATTTCAACTGGCTGCAAGTGTGATTTAGTTATTGCCACCACCTGTTATGTGCCACAGGTTAATAACAGGTGCTGTTAATTACACAAATTAGAGAAGCATCACCTGATTTTTCAAAGGGTGCCAATACTTTTGTCCACCCTCTTTTTTATGTTTGGTGTGGAATTATATCCAATTTGGCTTTTTGACAATTCTTTTTGTGGTTTTCCATTGAAGACAAATTAAATGAAGATATTATTACCAAAGCATTTGTGATTGCAATCATTTTCTGGAAGAAATTGAGTATTATCTGACAGAATTGCAGGGGTGCCAATACTTTTGGCCAGCACTGTATGTAGATTGATTGATTTATATCTCCACAGGGTACTTCTGAGGTCCTGGCCGCAGTCTCAGCTCCTCTCTCTGGTAGCAATTCTCTGGTCTCTCAGGGCTGTAGACCATAATGACTATTCCCCAGAAATCCACAGGCATCCACAATCACAAATAATCTTTTAGGTTCCCTCGTGATCTCTTAGGATAGGGGATCTTCTCTTTGTCTACCATCAGATACTGGCCTTAAGACAGTTGCTCTTCAGATAATATATCCAGGACTCTCTGTTCTCCCCACCAGCTCCCCTCCTTATATGCAAATAGTATTTCATAGTTTCAAGTTTTCCCTGAGCAAAGAAGGATGTAAGCCCTGCAGGGGGTGTCTCCAGCAAATTGCGTCAGGCACAAAGTTGGATCCCAGAAGCGCATCCTCCAATCTCCACAAGTGGTCATCAAGAGGGCAAACACTATTCAGCTAAAGTATAGATAGGAATTAATTACATCCTCCCCCTACCCACTGTGTTCAGTTCTTGGTGGGGAAGAGGGGAAAAGAGAAAAATCATGAAATCCAACCCAAAATATCAGCCCAAAGGTACTTCAGCCTAAATCATAGAAAATGCACCATCACACACATGTTGTATTATATTGTCTGTAATGCTGTCTAAGTGCCATATATACACAGTTATGACTGCTGTTATGCACCTGAACCCTTTATTTGGGCTCTTACACTAAGGTTGGAGGATCACCCTTCCTTTGGGAGAACCATGATTCAGCCCATCACACACTGTTACTAGTTATTTAATCTGACTGTAATATGTATCATACAACTTTGTATCCTGTCACTTCTGCAGAAATGTACTGTATGACTGTGCTCTACTGGAGCTGGTGGAGAACCTATTTTTTTCATCAGGATCAATAAAGTTTCTATTCTATTCTGTTGTTAAGGAGGTGGAGACTCAAACAGTGTTCAGGTTACTTTTCTACAGCTACCAAACAGAGTAGACGTCTGGTTTTCTGCTGAGCAAGAGGAGGAGAGACAGCCTTAGGCCATCTGTATTGCTGCAGCTCTGAGACAGGGAAGACAGGTAAGATATTGCTGCCACAAAGAAATGATATTGTGGAGGAGAATGTGAGGTTATCCTGAGCCTTAGAGAAATTACCTTGCTTTCCTCAGTTTATTCAGCTCTATAGAGAGAGAGACAGTAGAAGTGAAGTTGTAGATTATCTGGCACTATTCATACATGTAATCTGGGCATCCCTGGCTGAGAACCATCACCTGCCCCCTCCCCAACCTACACTGGAACTGCCATTGTATTTAATTGAATTGCTGCACTGCATTGGGAGCTATATTTGTTGCTGTTGCAATATTTACAGTAAAGGGGTTATCCAGTTTCTATCCTATCCTTCGACACCTGGAACCCATGCAGATCACCGGTACTGGGCACTGTGGTCCTTGGTATTATTTACGTACCGGCTCACTCACCATACAAACAGTAGAGCGCGGGTGTAGATATTGCAGCACTGTCCCATTGAAATCTATGGAACAGCGTTGCAGGTGGACACTAGGTTAAAGTTTACTGTAAACTTTACTGTAAATTCCTCCACTTACCACCTAGGTCCCTTACAACTACTACCACCACACTTAGTCAGCTGAAGACCACCATAGGAAGTTCTCTGGGGGAAGCTATCGACCACCTAAAGGTCCCCTAAGGGTGTGTTCACACACACAGATTTGGGCGTGGATTCCACCCCTGAATCCGGAGCAAATTCCTCCCGAATCCACCTCCCATTGTTTTCAATGGGAGGCAGAGATCGCAGCAGGATGCAGAAAAAAGAAGCGTCCTGCTTGATCTTGCCACAGATTCCCATTCATCCGGGCCTAATCAGGAGTGGGATGCCGTGACGGAATGCTGATGCACTGCATCGGCATCCCGTCGCTGAAGACTGCGGCGAAAATTCTGGCAGCAGAAAATTAAGATCATTTTCCGGCGTGTGAACACAGCCTAACACTGCAGCATCTCAGGAGGTGGGATGGTCAAAAGTTTTGGCTACCGTTGACAACAACTACTACTCTCATCCTCCAGATTGTCTCCATTGGTTTGCAGCATGTGGCTCCACCCTAATGAATGCAAAAAATTCTATAAATTAACTCTCGACTTGGCATACCTGTTAATTGAAAACTATTCCAGGTGACTACCTCATGAAACTGATAGAGATAATAACAAGAGTGTGCAAAGCTGTCAACAAAACAAAAAAAGGCTACTTTTAAGAATCTTAAATATAAAACATATTCCAGTTTGTTCAACACTTTTTTATTTACTTCTTGATTCCATATGTGTTATCTCATAATATACACGTCTTCAATAAGAATTTAGATTGTAGAAAAAGAAAAGAAAAAAATTAAGTAAGAATAGCCATGGAACGAAAACAGCCCAAAGATGTTCATAGCCCTTAAATATTCCACAGTATGATTATCCAATTGATAAATGGCTGCATGGTACTCCATTAAAATTTGTTTCTGTTAGTCTTGAACTACTCAATATTTTGGTACAGTCTACTACTAAATTTTATCCATTTAAGATGTTATGAAGTCCAAACTTTTCTTTTTAACCATTAAATAAAATAAACATAGCATAATATATAGGTTTTCAGTGGTATTTGATATTTGTTATGAGATGCTTGTGTCCTTTCTTACCTTTCCTTTTTGCTAGACACTTCCAGATATACAGTACAGACCATGGAGGAGATAGCTAAGAGTCTGTGTTTCATCTCACTGCATCATATAGAGCACTCAATTCTGACAAACTTACAATTGTAAGTAATAGTTAGAAATAGCAGAATTTAGTCAGATTTAAGCAATCACAATGAGATTAATGATAGAAATCATATGCGTAAAGGATCATATCTGTGCTTCTGTATACAGAGTGTTTAAACATACAGTACAGACCAAAAGTTTGGACACACCTTCTCATTCCAAGAGTTTTCTGTATTTTCATGACTATAAAAATTGTAGATTCACACTGAAGGCATCAAAACTATGAATTAACACATGTGGAATTATATACTTAACAAAAAAGTGTGAAATTACTGAAAATATGTCTTATATTCTAGGTTCTTCAAAGTAGCCACCTTTTGCTTTGATTACTGCTTTGCACACTCTTGGCATTCTCTTGTTGAGCTTCAAGAGGTAGTCACCTGAAATGGTCTTCCAAACAGTCTTGAAGGAGTTCCCAGAGATGCTTAGCACTTGTTGGCCCTTTTACCTTCACTCTGCGGTCCAGCTCACCCCAAACCATCTCGATTGGGTTCAGGTCTGCTGACTGTGGAGGCCAGGTCATCTGGCGTAGCACCCCATCACTCTCCCTCTTGGTCAAATAGCCCTTACACAGTCTGGAGGTGTGTTTGGGGTCATTGTCCTGTTGAAAAATAAATGATGGTTCAACTAAACGCAAATCGGATGGAATAGCATGCTGCTGCAAGATGCTGTGGTAACCATGCTGGTTCAGTATTCCTTCAATTTTGAATAAATCCCCAACAGTGTCACCAGCAAAGCACCCCCACACCATCACACCTGCTCCTCCATGCTTCACGGTGGGAACCAGGCATGTAGAGTCCATTCGTTCACCTTTGTCGCACAAAGACACGGTGGTTGGAACCAAAGATCTCAAATTTTGACTCATCAGACCAAAGCACAGATTTCTACAGGTCTAATATCCCTTCCTTGTGTTCTTTAGCCCAAACAAGTCTCTTCTGCTTGTTGCCTGTCCTTAACAGTGGTTTCCTAGCAGCTATTTTACCATGAAGGCCTGCTGCACAGTCTCCTCTTAACAGTTGTTGTAGAGATGTGTCTGCTGCTAGAACTCTGTGTGGCATTGACCTGGTCTCTAATCTGAGCTGCTGTTAACCTGCGATTTCTGAGGCTGGTGACTCGGATGAACTTATCCTCCACAGCAGAGGTGACTCTTGGTCTTCCATTCCTGGGGCAGTCCTCATGTGAGCCAGTTTCTTTGTAGCGCTTGATGGTTTTGGCCACTTTCAAAGTTTTCCCAATTTTTCAGACTGACTGACCTTCATTTCTTAAAGTAATGATGGCCACTCGTTTTTCTTTACTTAGCTGCTTTTTTCTTGCCATAATACAAATTCTAACACTCCATTCAGTAGGACTATCAGCTGTGTATCCACCTGACTTCTGAACAACACAACTGATGGTCCCAAACCCATTTATAAGGCAAGAAATCCCACTTATTAAACCTGACAGGGCACACCTGTGAACTGAAAACCATTTCAGGTGACTACCTCTTGAAGCTCATCAAGAGAATGCCAAGAGTGTGCAAAGCAGTAATCAAAGCTAAAGGTGGCTACTTTGAAGAACCTAGAATATAAGACATATTTTCAGTTGTTTCACCCTTTTTTGTTAAGTATATAATTCCACATGTGTTAATTCATAGTTTTGATGTCTTCAGTGTGATTCTACAATTTTTATAGTCATGAAAATACAGAAAACTCTTGGAATGAGAAGGTGTGTCCAAACTTTTGGTCTGTACTGTATATGTAACAAGATGATTAGCTTTTTAAGAAAATATTATCTTATATCCTTATATTCTATATTTATCTATCCACCCAGTGGATATTTTGAGGATTGCACCCTTTCAAGATTTTTGTTAATATGTTGTTGTGATGTTGTACTAAACTAGTTTCATAAGAAGAGTCATTTACCAAATTCAAGCTACAATAAATTAGGGGTGGACTAGTCGGTACATTGTAGACAGAAATGTTATGTTGGACCTTCCTAGGGTTTGTTGTGTCCATACTGGGGATATCTTTTGTATGAAGACCTGTCTTCTAACCGTGACAGATGGAGTTTTGATCAAGAATGAATATTTTTCTGGATATTTCTTATGCCATTAACAAGCCACTTCGTGTTTCGGTTTTTACAGTGGAAAGATGAGGAAATGCTGCTGAAACATTCAATAGTTTTTATAATGCAGTGGTCATAAGAATTGAACATGTTAAAATCCAATATTCTTAATTTTTCATTTTTCCAACAACAGACGTTGAGCAACACTCAAGCTGCTCGCATACACATTATTAAGTCAATTGTACCCATCAAAATTCCACCTACTTTCTCCATTTGTATAGTCAGCTTTACTGTTCCAAAGACAAATTATTTTAAGTACATTAAATAGAATTCATACAATGGCTCCTTTACAAGACCATTCTCCATTTGTCAATTAAAAATTGGTATGGTTTTAACCTTCATGGAACATACATTCGAAGGGGCATATAAAATTATCAATTCAGAAGAAATTGTGTTAAATCAGTTCAAAATCTAATGATTTGGAGTCTTAGATTGAGCAATTTATCAAAAGGTGACATAATGCTTTTCTTTTTGTAGACCTTGCCAGAAACTAGACTTATATCCACCAGACTTATAAATTGCCTGTTTGAGCAAGACACAATTACATTCTTTTTTCCTGGTGCCAGATCAATAGTTGTATTTCTCTATGCTGTGTTCCTGCATTACTGGTGACAGCTGTCTTTCTGTTTTACATACTCTAGTCATGGAGCATTGCCCTAAAGATTTCTTACTAGTTGGTTCAGTACCTTTCAAAAGCTACTACAAAGGCATTTTATACCATCGGTCATATTTCTAAAAAAGGTCAGATATTGAACCACAGGGTTCACCAGTAGATGGTACTAGAAATACATTTTTTAAAATCTAGAGCTGAGTTATTTTGCATACTTTTTCCAGAGAGCAATGTCTTTAGGACCCCACAATTGGGGGCTTTAACAATTGAGGTAAAAAAGATCGGAATCATGGCTGGCATCAGCACTCAGCAAACCAAGGCAAGTGCTTGGGCCCTGAGCACTTTCATCAATACAGGTGGAAGCATTTATTTCATTGTAATGGGCCAGGGAGTGAGCGCAACTTCCAGTCTTTAACAACACTTACAGTTGCCTGGGCTTCCAACCACTTCATTACAATGACAATCACCGCTCACTCCCCCAGTAGACTTGGGCAAATATCACAAGGTTCGTCCCTCTGAGTCATTTCTCAGATTGGCAATTATTACACTGCCAAGACCCCAGAGGTCTGCGAAGACCCCAGAGTATAATAAGTGAAGGCCTAGGGGAGGTGAGGAAAAATAACAAACACTTATACTCACCTCTCCTGGGCCTCCAGCAGTCCCTAGCATTCTCTTCAGGCCTCTGGCTGACATCACACGCTCCAAGGTCACCACTGAGGCCCAATCACAGACTTCAGTGATGACCCCAGAGCAATTCATGTCAGCCAGAAGCCTGAAGAGGACACCCGCCCAAGGACCCACACAAAGCTGGAGCCTCCCTGATCAGAATCATCCAAAAGCTTAGGGGTTTGACCATGGATTGGAAGCCTAACTTGAAACATCTAGATGCTTTCCCATTGCAAAAATTAAGAACAGGTGTACAATAAAAATCTATAATTATAATAATTTAACCTATGTCAATACAAGTATGTTAAACACAACAACAGTCAATATACTATAAATATAGGACATGCAACTCTATAACACCTACATTAATGAGTAGCCTTGCATGAATGCATAATCTGATGTAATGTGTACCCCACATACACATGTGGACAAAATTGTTGGTACTCCTTGTTTAATGAAAGAAAAACCCACAATGATCACAGAAATAACTTGAATCTGACAAAAGTAGTAATATATAAAAATTCTATGAAAATGAACAAATGAAAATCAGACATTGCTTTTCAACCATGCTTCAACAGAATTTAAAAAAAAAAAGAAAACTCATGAAACAGGCCTGGACAGAAATGATGGTTCCCTTAACTTAATATTTTGTTGCACAACCTTTTGAGGCAATCGCTGCAATCAAACGATTTCTGTAACTGTCAATGAGACTTCTGCACCTCTCAACAAGTATTTTGGCCCACTCCTCATGAACAAACTGCTATAGTTGTCTAGGGTTTGAAGGGTGCCATTTCCAGACAGCATGTTTCAGCTCCTTCCATTGATGCTCAATAGGATTTAGGTCAGGGCTCATAGAAGGCCACTTCAGAATATTCCAATGTTTTCCTCTTAGCCATTCATTATCCTGTTGCAAGACCCATGACCTGCGACTGAGACCAAGCTTTCTGACACTGTGCAGCAAATTTCTCTCTAGAATCCCTTGATAGTCTTGAGATTTCATTGTACCCTGCACAGATTCAAGACACCCTGTGACAGATGTAGCAAAGCAGTCCCAGAACATAACAGAGCCTCCTCCATGTTTCACAGTAGGGACAGTGTTCTTTTCAAGATATGCTTCATTTTTCCGTCTGTGAACATAGAGCTGATGTGCCTTGCCAAAAATTTCGATTTTTGTCTCATCTGTCCATAGGACATTCCTCCAAAAGCTTTGTGGCTTGTCAACATGTAGTTTGGCAAATTCCAGTTTTGTCAGATTCATGTTATTTCTGTGACCATTGTGGGTTTTTCTTTAAATGAGGGGTACCAACAATTTTGTCCACGTCTGTAAATACAACATACAGTGAATGTAATATATTGTGTACCCTAAATAAATATCACAAACAGTGATCAAATATGAGTAACTCAAAGTACTGTATATCCCTTTAAGTAATACATTGGCCAAATAACAGTTGCTACATAATACTGCTTTAAATGCCCAAATAATGCTGCACCAGCAACCTTTGTTACTGAACTCTGTAAACAAGTGACAGATCACAGCACAGCAGCAGTAGCCATGCAGATAGAGGCAGTATACTGAAAACTGCAGCTGTCAATAAGGCACACACACAGTATCACCTCAAAACCGAAGTCAGAGAACAGACTTGCTATACAGTAAGATGAGCAGTCTGTAGAGATAATGCACTGCAAAATTATCTGGCAAATATACTGTATTATCGGATAGGTAGGTAAAGGTACAGACAGAACATAGATTACTGTGACAGGCACTAGGGATTGGCGATAATGCTGAGAGCTCTGTGCAGTGGGTCATAACTTAAGAGAAGTACGGCAAGGTTGCATATTATGTGTGAGCTTCTTTGAAGAATCTATCAGGATGAGGATACAATTATAGAGATCTTCCAGCTCAAAATCCTTTTTTTATATTGACCTAACCACGGAATAAGTCATCAGTATGTGATCTGTGGGGGTTGGATACCCAAACCCTGCACAGAACAGCTTTTTCAGCAGCCTCCAGATGCTTGAAGCTGGTAGTGGAAGGGCAGTATGTGTAGCACCACTCCTGTACAAGTAATAGGAGTAGTCACATCCGCTATTACTTGAATAGGAACAGTGCTGCACATGCTGTCCATCCCCTAGCAGTTTCCAGTACCCAGATACAGTTACAGATTTTGCATTGGTCAGTTCTCCTTTTGACGCCACATAATGGCTGTTAAAGGGCTGTTAAATGGCTGTTATATCCAATCACTCACAAGCTCATGTCATCTCCACCTCAAAAACATCTCCAGAATCCGCCCTTTCCTTACCACAGATACACTAAAGACACTTATTGTTGCCCTGATTCACTCTCGCCTTGACTATTGTAACTCCTTACTAATCGGTCTTCCCCTTACTAAACTCTCCCCTCTACAATCTATTCTGAATGCGGCGGCCAGGCTCATCTATCAATCTAGACGCTATAGTGATGCCTCCGGTCTGTGCCGGTCACTACATTGGCTGCCTATTCAATACAGAGTACAGTATAAACTTATCACCCTCATCCACAAGGCTCTCCATAATGCTGCACCTCCCTATATTTTCTCCCTCATCTCTATCGCCCAACCCGTACTCTCTGTTCTCTCAATGACCTAAGACTAACATCCTCTATTATCAGAACCTCCCATGCTCGTATACAAGACTTCTCCCGAGTTGCACCACTTTTCTGGAATGCAATTAGTGTTGATTTTTTTTTTTTTCTTTGCTTTTTGGTGGAGTTAACATGATGATAATCTGTGGAACTGCAACAGCCTAAACAATTATGATTTTGATGTACGTAGAAATTTTTTTTTTTGTTAAAAATGGACTACCTACAATAATCTCCTTTGGATTTCTTTTCATCAATCAAGGTCTGATTGTTTTTTGGAACATACCATGCTTCACACAATCTGCATCAAAATTAACTTACACACATTCAGATTTTGCTAGGGAAATTCCAAAAGAATTAGTCATAATGCATAGGCTTGGTCAACAGTGGTAAAACGTTTCCACTTTACATGTCAATGCAAATCTGAGGTGAGGTGTTACTTAGATATTATGGTTATATAGAATCATATATAATATACTGTATAATAATGATTAAAATAATAAGAGAAGACCAACCTCCATGTATTGCCTGCACAGTGCTGGCTGCAAAGGAACATATGAATAGACACAACAGAATAGTTGATCTAAAAAGAACTTGGTGATCAAGTGCCTGACAAATGGACAAATGAACATATGCCTGTCACGGTTATTAATTTTGGTGAAACTACCAACATATGGGACATAACAGTGCAAAAAAGTTGTACCATTTCTGCAAATTGTGCAGACATTGCGCGCCACAATAGAAAAGAAAAAAAAATGTTGGTTTCTGAAAGATGTTCTGGATGACCATCATAGTGAAGGAAGCAAGACAAGATGATATACCATGAGATACCAAAATTTCTAAATCTAAATAGCTGTGGTAGTCAAAGCTCTAGGTACCATTAAAAAAGGTTTTAAAATAAATCTTTTGACAGCTTACAAGTCTTCACAGTGCCTCAGAGGTGCAGAAGACTGCACTTATAGCACTGCACACGTCATTAGAAAAGGATTGGGTTAAGTTCTAAGTCCACTGCCAGAAAGGCAAGATATTCTTATAGTAATAATAATAATCATAATCATAACTTATTATTATCATTATTATGTAATTTCTTATGAAACCTAAGATGCAGTCATATAACTCAGGGGCTGAAGAATCACAGTGACTCTAATGTGCAGAAGATCACACTTATTGCACTACACACATCATTAGAAAATGATTGGTTAAAGTAGTAAGTCCCCTGTGAGAAAGGTAAGATATTCTTATAATAATAATGATAATAACTTATTATAATCATTATTATGTAATTTCTTATAAAACCTAAGATGCAGTCATATAACTCAGGGGCTGAAGAATCACAGTGACTCTAATGTGCAGAAGATCACACTTATGGCACTGCATACATCATTAGAAAAGTATTGGATTAAGGCCCTAAGTCCCCTGTCAGAAAGGCAATATATTCTTATAATAATAATGCTAATAATAATTTATTATTAGCATTATTATGTTATTTTTTTATATAACATAAGATGCAGTCATATAACTCAGGGGGTTCTAGAGATATTGAATTTATTAACAGTGAAATTTGTACGAAATATTCTATTTATAGGAAAATAAATCCACATTAAACATTGATTGTATTTTTCCAGCCAGTGTTTGAAAATGCAAGAAGCAGAACATCAACTGACATTTGCATTACCAATGAAATCTTTTCTATGTGCCTGCACTGAGATTCTGCATATTCTGTGCTCGTTGCTATTCTTTCCAAAGCCTGTAATGATGGCCAAAAGTGCTTTGCAGTATAAAGAAAAATTTTGAAGCGTAGAACTTCTAAAGTCATTAATCCAATCATAATCTCACATTATTGAAACATAAATTAAAGCAGCCAATGCTCTGAACAACATCAGCCTTCATCAGCCCTCATTATTCCAAGGAGAACCCCGCTAAGAATGAAAACTGGAATAAATCAATTCTGGATATGCCAGCTCCTTCAATCATAAAAGAAGTGTCAAATAGTCTAAGTGAAGATCAATCTTCCCGTCAGAGTGGTAAATACCGTAATCTTTTTTTTCCCACTATGGTTTGGAAATTGTAGCTGCCAGGACCAGGATTTATAGGCAGCTATCACACCAGCCTCTTTGAAACCAAAGATTCAAAGTGCTTTTAAACAGAGGTCACCACTATTGAAGATATTTTGGTATTTAATGGAAGTGGCATGTGGCTGCCAAAACTAGTTTGTTTTCAGTTTGTTAAATCAGCACTCGAGTTAACACTTCCTCTCCCAACAAGTCTGTGCCATTTTAATGACAGTTATGAAGAATCTATGTTGTCAGATTAACTGAATGTGCTAAAATTCTGTTTCTCCATCTGTATTGTCAGGGCCACTGCTGCGTACAGATGACGCCAATAGCATGGCATTAAATAAACTATCAATTAAAACGTTACCCAGATAGAAGAATCTCCGGACTTGAAACATTCAGAAATTATATACAGTTTTAAATATGACTCTTGTGCTGATTTTCATGTTTTCATATGTTAACATTTATTTGTCTTATATCAACATAGAACTTATAGGATATCTCCATCTGTCTATCTACCCTTAACTAAGTTTTAATTAAGTTTTAAAATTATAATTAAAACAATTCAATACAATGTGATACATGTTAGCAAAATCCTTCAAAGGCTGCAGCTAACATGAGACTAGTTAATACAGGATAAATAGCATATCACTTTATGATAGAGTATCCAAAAAAACTACTAATTTCATGACACACATATCTGGGCATGGCCAAGATAAAAAGTAAGGAAAGTTACATTTGTATATTGTGCTTAATATGAGGCATATTTATCATTGTAATTTGTGCCTTTTTCCAAAATAATGAGGCAGAATCAAAAAATTAATAATATTGATAAG
This sequence comes from Leptodactylus fallax, assembly GCA_947044405.1. Lineage (NCBI taxonomy): Eukaryota > Metazoa > Chordata > Amphibia > Anura > Leptodactylidae > Leptodactylus > Leptodactylus fallax. Next base: position 5,223,089 of record CAMRHE010000073.1, on the reverse strand, counting down.
ACTTGTGTGCTATTTCTTTACATCAAAATTTACAGCATTTTGGTGTATGGTTATTAGCTGAAAAATGCATGACTTTTTGTGATTTTAAACCACTCTCACCACTTTTCAGTGGTTGGAAAAAGTGGGCTAGCTAAACAAGGCAACCAGATCTACTCTAGATTTATCAATTTTTTTTTAATAGTTGTATAAGTTTGGTGCTATTTTTAAAGATGCTCCAAATCAATCAAACATTGCGCAACATCTTACTATATGTGGTGCAAAAAAATGGAAACACAGGGGAACGTACCATGGGGGAAAGTTTGGGTCAGTTTTGCTGGAGTCTATATTAGTTTAATTTGTGGAAAATTTAGTAAATGGTTGCTGGATCTGGCACATCCTTAAGGCATTATGCACACAACAGTAATGGTCCTAATGTGTTAGTCTGTTGAAGCCTATTGAAAGAACTTTTTCACATGACAGCTATGTGATGGCTGTTTTTTGAATAATCATCATTTTTAAAGCAATGCGAGGGTGTCCGATTGCACCCTCTGCACTGTGAATCCTTTTTTTTTCGTCGGAAACAAAGTTGGACATGCAGGACTTTGTGTCCGAGGAAAAAAAAAACGGTTTCGCAGCGCAGAGGGTGCAATCGGACACCCTCGCATTGCTTTAAAAACCCATTCAAATGAATGGGTTTTTAACCAATGCGTCGCTGACCTGTCTGTATCCGATGCCAATCCCGTTCGCCGAGATTTTCTCTCGGATTGGCAACGGACGGACTGAAGCGCAGGTGTGAACCCACCCTAATACAGGTCATACATAGCTTGGTTGCTATGGAAACCTGTGTGCCTGAGGAGAGTATGGGGCATAATAGTGTGTGCAGGAATGCACTTTGTCCGGGGGGGGGTCCCATGTCAAATGTTCACCTTGGGGCCCTGCCATTGCTAGTTACGCCACTGAGTCCAGTATAGGTACAGTCTATTTATGGCTGCATTGTTATGGAAACCTGGTAAATTAAATGTGAACTTATATTGGCTGATACACGTGATATGACTGAATATTTAAGGTCCTGTGAACTGCTATTCACTAATACAGGTCATACATAGCTTGGTTGCTATGGAAACCTGTGTGCCTGAGGAGAGTAAGCGCCTGCGAGCTGTTATTGGCTGATAAGGGATATGTGACCGTGTGTATGGCAGTTGGAATATGAGTGAAAGACTTGCAGGCTTGTATAGACTAATGCTGGTCATTTTTTGGGAATACTGTAACTCAGGAACGGTACGTCCAAGAGAGCTGAGACCCAGTCTATAATATTCCCGGACACCTGATGTACATGTGTGCCAAATTTGGTGAGGATCGGTCCAGTCGTTTGGTCGCGCATAAAAAACAGACAGACAGACAGGAACTCATTTTTATATATATAAGAGATATATAATATAATGAATAGAATTGTGTCATAGCTTACTTGTCCTCTTGGCTCAATATGTCCAGACATGTTTGTCATAAGTAGAGCACGTTTTCTCTTGGTCAGTTAACACAAGTGGATATGCTACCTATCCTATTTGTGGCTATGTGCGTCCACTCTCTTGAATTTAAGCCTTTTATTAAGTGGTCGAGATATTCTGTTGGATTGATTTCATGATAAATTGCTGTTAGCAGGTAAAACTTCCTCTATAATCATGTACAGAAAGTAGAATAAAAAAAAATCTAAATATAAAAATACCCATTAACTAGACTTTCTCAACCCTCAACTATCCACTTGACCAGTGGCGTAACTAGGAATGGCTGGGCCCCAAGGCGAACATTTGACATGGGCCCCTCCGAACCGCCGCCCCCAACCCCCCCACACAAACCGCATTCCTGCGCACACTATTATGCCCCATAGTGGCCCCTGCACACAGTATTATGTCCCATAGTGGCCCCTGCACACGGTATTATGCCTCATAGTGGCCCCTGCACACAGTATTATGCCCCATAGTGGCTCCTGCACACAGTATTATGCCCTATAGTGGCCCCTGCACACAGTATTATGCCCAATAGTGGCCTCTGCACACAGTAGTTTGCCCCTTAGTGGCCCCTGCACACAATAGATGGCCCCATAGTGGCCCCTGCACACAGTATTATGCCCAATAGTGACCTCTGCACACAGTAGTTTGCCCCAAAGTGGCCCCTGCACACAGTATTATGCCCCATAGTGGCCCCTGCACACAGTAGTTTGCCTCATACTGGCCTCTGCACACAGTATTATGCCCCATAGTGGACCACCCATGAACGATTATACTCTGGGGTCTTTTCAGACCCTAGAGTATAATGATCGGAGACCAAAGGGAGGATACAAATATAAAAAACAATGCTACCTACCTCTTCCTTGCTCCGGTGCACTCCCATGCGCTACTTCGGCCATCTTCAATGCTGGACCGGATCTCGCGTGATCCAGGCCGGCGTCGCGACACATAATGATGTCAGCTGATGTGTGGGACTTCACCAAAGAGGCCCGAAGCCTGCGGAGCGGCGGAGAGGTAAGTTACAGTGTTTTTTATGTTCGCTCATCTCCCTTGGGCCCCAGATTGTTGCAACGATAGCAGTGTTTGTTGTGGGGTCCGCGGTAGCGACTGCCACAGGGCTCCGGGCCCCATAATGTTCCGGGCCCTGTGGCACCCGCTACTGCTGCTACCCCGATATTTACGCCCCTGCACTTGACACTGTACTTAAAAACAGTATTTTTCAGAATTGGAAATTCACACTTCATATATTACCCTACACTTAAAAATGCAGACTACAGTCTACGTCACAATAGGTGATCAGAGCAAGGACCATAAATAAATTGAGAAGATGATACTGCTTCATACCCATACCAGATTCTACCTTTGAATTATATACCACTAAAGTAAGCATTTATCCTACTCTGAACAAGGGACTTCAAATAAGTCTCCCAAGTAAAAAAAAAAAAATGAAATATATAAAACTTTGCATGGGTGATTCCATTGTTTTAGTGGTAAAGGGGTTGTCCGGTAATTAAAAGGTTAACATCATTAGTTTTGTAAAGACACCCAAATAACCTACCTTTCAATATAGCCCAGAAAATATATATGTGTCTTATTTATATATACACCTATATCTGTATGCATAATATATATATATATATATATATATATATATATATATGTGTGTGTGTGTGTGTGTGTGTGTGTGTGTGTGTGTGTGTGTGTGTCTACCTCTATTCAGCTATATCTGTGTATATACTGTATGTAAGTATATACCAGTACGTGTGCATAGATATGTATATATATATTCACATGAATACACATGTGGACAAAATTGTTGGTACCCCTCGTTTAATGAAAGAAAAACCCACAATGGTCACAGAAATAACTTGAATCTGACAAAAGTAATAATATATAAAAATTCTATGAAAATGAACAAATGAAAGTCAGACATTGCTTTTCAACCATGCTTCAACAGAATTTAAAAAAAAAAGAAAACTCATGAAACAGGCCTGGACAGAAATGATGGTTCTCTTAACTTAATATTTTGTTGCACAACCTTTTGAGGCAATCACTGCAATCAAACGATTCCTGTAACTGTCAATGAGACTTCTGCACCTCTCAACAGGTATTTTGGCCACTCCTCATGAGCAAACTGCTCCAGTTGTCTAGGGTTTGAAGGGTGCCTTTTCCAGACAGCATGTTTCAGCTCCTTCCAAAGATGCTTAATAGGATTTAGGTCAGGGCTCATAGAAGGCCACTTCAGAATAGTCCAATGTTTTCCTCTTAGCCATTCTTGGGTGTTTTTAGCTGTGTGTTTTGGGTCATTATCCTGTTGCAAGACCCATGACCTGCGACTGAGACCAAGCTTTCTGACACTGGGCAGCACATTTCTCTCTAGAATCCCTTGATAGTCTTGAGATTTCATTGTACCCTACACAGATTCAAGACACCCTTTGAAAGATCCAGCAAAGCAGCCCCAGAACATAAAAGAGCCTCCTCCATGTTTCACAGTAGGGACAGTGTTCTTTTCAAGATATGCTTAATTTTTCCGTCTGTGAACATAGAGCTGATGTGCCTTGCCAAAAATTTCGATTTTTGTCTCATCTGTCCATAGGACATTCTCCCAGAAGCTTTGTGGCTTGTCATCATGTAGTTTGGCAAATTACTTTTGTCAGATTCAAGTTATTTCTGTGACCATTGTGGGTTTTTCTTTCATTAAACAAGGGGTACCAAAAATTTTCTCCACGTGTGTATGTATGTTTACATAAATATATGGGTAATGCATCTCTTGATTAGAGAACGTTGACTGCTAGAGACATCTCTATGAAGTACTCAAAAACATTTTTCCCAGCTGACAGACTTTGAGAGATAGTACATCATTGGACTGAGAGAAGCAGGATGGTCATTTCAACTGTCCACCATCTTTGCCACTCTGACCTAACTGTTATAAGGTCTTTGGGGCAATGGCTTTGTGAGGGCACACACAGTGAAAAGACTCTGGGCAACCCAGACAGACCCTATCATTTAAATAGGCTGACCGAGCTGCAAGAATGCACAGGAATAGGACCTGCTCCAAATTTTATGGGTTGGTCCTATGGTCCCCAAACAGATCCATTAAAACTATGGATGTGTGTATGGGGCCATAGAAATGAATGGGTCCATATGCTATCTATTATTATGGATCTGCAATAACAAAAGGCATATGGACTAAGTTGTGTTAGTTGTGCCTAACAAGTGTTTAATTCTTCAATAAAAAATAAAATTCTTTGTTCAAGGACTTGGGAAAACCCCGCCCCTGTTCTTTGAGCTTATGTTCTTTGGACTCATGTAACTTAATGTTAATTTATATATACTGTATATATATATACAGTACAGACCAAAAGTTTGGACACACCTTCTCATTCCAAGAGTTTTCTGTATTTTCATGACTATAAAAATTGTAGATTCACACTGAAGGCATCAAAACTATGAAGTAACACATGTGGAATTATATACTTAACAAAAAAGTGTGAAACAACTGAAAATATGTCTTATATTCTAGGTTCTTCAAAGTAGCCACCTTTTGCTTTGATTACTGCTTTGCACACTCTTGGCATTCTCTTGATGAGCTTCAAGAGGTAGTCACCTGAAATGGTTTTCACTTCACAGGTGTGCCCTCTCAGGTTTAACAAGTGGGTTTTCTTGCCTTATAAATGGGGTTGGGACCATCAGTTGTGTTATTCAGAAGTCAAGTGGATACACAGCTGATAGTCCTACTGAATGGAGTGTTAGAATTTGTATTATGGCAAGAAAAAAGCAGCTAAGTAAAGAAAAATGAGTGGCCATCATTACTTTAAGAAATGAAGGTCAGTCAGTCCGAAAAATTGGGAAAACTTTGAAAGTGTCCCCAAGTGCAGTGGCCAAAACCATCAAGCGCTGCACAGAAACTGGCTCACATGAAGACCGCCCCAGGAAAGGAAGACCAAGAGTCACCTCTGCTGAGGAGGATAAGTTCATCCGAGTCACCAGCCTCAAAAATCGCAGGTTAACAGCAGCTCAGATTAGAGACCAGGTCAATGCCACACAGAGTTCTAGCAGCAGACACATCTCTACAACAACTGTTAAGAGGAGACTGTGTGCAGCAGGCCTTCATGGTAAAATAGCTACTAGGAAACCACTGCTAAGGACAGGCAACAAGCAGAAGAGACTTGTTTGGGCTAAAGAACACAAGGAATGGACATTAGACCTGTGGAAATCTGTGCTTTGGTCTGATGAGTCCAAATTTGAGATCTTTGGTTCCAACCACCGTGTCTCTGTGCGACGCAGAAAAGGTGAACGAATGGACTCTACATGCCTGGTTCCCACCGTGAAGCATGGAGGAGGAGGTGTGATGGTGTGGGGGTGCTTTGCTGGTGACACTGTTGGGGATTTATTCAAAATTGAAGGAATACTGAACCAGCATGGTTACCACAGCATCTTGCAGCGGCATGCTATTCCATCCGGTTTGCGTTTAGTTGGACCATCATTTATTTTTCAACAGGACAATGACCCCAAACACAACTCCAGACTGTGTAAGGGCTATTTGACCAAGAAGGAGAGTGATGGGGTGGTACGCCAGATGACCTGGCCTCCATAGTCACCAGACCTGAACCCAATCGAGATGGTTTGGGGTGAGCTGGACCACAGAGTGAAGGCAAAAGGGCCAACAAGTGCTAAGCATCTCTGGGAACTCCTTCAAGACCATTTCAGGTGACTACCTCTTGAAGCTCATCAAGAGAATGCCAAGAGTGTGCAAAGCAGTAATCAAAGCAAAAGGTGGCTACTTTGAAGAACCTAGAATATAAGACATATTTTCAGTTGTTTCATACTTTTTTGTTAAGTATATAATTCCACATGTGTTAATTCATAGTTTTGATGCCTTCAGTGTGAATCTACAATTTTTATAGTCATGAAAATACAGAAAACTCTTGGAATGAGAAGGTGTGTCCAAACTTTTCGTCTGTACTGTATATATATATATATATATATATATATCACTTATAATATACAGTGTGTCACTAGGCTCTATTCACTTCTAATAAGTAATTTTGCTTTATTTCTTCACGTTTTAGGGAGGTGTCCAAATAAACAAGGTAAATTCTACTCTGTACATTATTACTTCCTAGCACACGACAATAATATTCTACATAAATGTAATAAACACCCAGGGCCTTATGGAGAAATCCTGGTAGGGACATGAACTATCTGATTGGCTGCCAGGGATGTTTGTATTAGTCACTACTATCCTCTATAGCAGGTCTGGAACCTACTGGGGCAGCTCCGAGATTTCTTTTATAGGAAATCTCCCATAATACAAGACAAGACGTCACTGCCATAATATAATAATATAGAGGCACAGACAATATAAAGTTTACTATTGGGAATAAAAACTTTCAATAATCCGTAATTCTTTCTTTTCCCTCTTTAAGGTGCAGACAGCTGTGGTAAGTACATTTTATATGACTCTTCATCTTATATATATATTATATTTTTGTATAACATTGTAAGTCTCTAACACAAGTGCTTTTCCTAGGATTAATGGTACAAACCTACACCAACTGCAAGACCTGTGTAGAGGAAAAGGTTGTCTGTGCCGGGGGCCCTCCAAAAAATCAAGGTATGGTATAACATGTATGTAATAATCCAGAGGAACTAGGATGACAGTCTTTTATTGTTATAATACATGATATTGGACTTATTATTGATGTGTTGGTACATTATATGTGTGTTATATGATCACTGTGTTGTCAGATAGTTGTCAGTGATCTGCTGATCTTTGGCTCAGGATAAGGAAGTTCCATGTGAGCGGCCACTGACTGGATACTTCCATGTAACTATGAGAGATGACAGCACAGTAAGGGATGGGGAAGAAGCAAATACACAGAGGTCGCTGTATTTGGGGAGCTTATTGCACGTGGCACTATTTAGAAGTGTGGCTATTGTGGTTGCCATTATCTTGGTGCACTCACTGACATGTTGTGATGGTCATTGTGTTCAGCACCCTATGGAGACACTTGTGCATGATATTATAAAGATGTGTGTTCTCCTCACATGTCTAGTGACAATATTCTCTTATATGGATGAAGATATTTGCTATAAAATGCTTTTCTTCTTTTGACAGAATACTTTGGTAGATGTAGCTGCATGTGCACCCAGAAAAGATGCTTTGGTAAAGTAGCCCTTTATATTCCTTTCTATAAATTCATGTATTTATTGGGTAAAAGCTCAGGACACTAAATACCCCATATACATTATATTTATATCCAGAACACTTCCAACAGTCCACAGATAATTCTAGAAAATCTGATTTACTGAACCAGTAAATAGATTAATAGGACTCTGTCTGAAAAGAATCCTACATGTGCCACAAGTAGAAAAAGCGCTGTGTGTGGCAGCCTGCATTCTGTCATATAATCGGGGGTGATACAGATCAACACATGAGATAAATTCTTATATAGTCTCCTCTTACATTAGATTTTTCTCTTTTATCAGACTTGAAAACTGGCCTATACTGCTCTCCCTGCAAAGACCATAAAACTCATATTGCTGAAGCTATAAACTGTGGAGGTAAGTAGATCGTGTTATATACCAGTTACTAGGACTTACATAGTAAAGGCTACCTATGCAGAGGTAGAGAACAACTCTCTACTGTCGGTAACAGAGGTCGGGGGTCCAAAAGACTGAAATTATAACTTTTTTCTTTATATCTAGAGAGAAATATAGAAGTTACAGAGGACGACGACCTAATCCTGGACTGTAGCTTTCAATGGCATGCCAGGCTGGAGGACTCCTATAAGAACACATTCCTCAAGGTAAATACAATGTAAAGATAATAATGATACAATATAATGTCAGTGATAGAAATAACCTGATTATAAAGAAATGAGACATTTGTGGATCTAACAACTGTTCATTTTTTTCTTTTCAGCGCGGTGATATTGAACCAAAAGTCACCGAGGATCCCTATCTAGTGATCAAAGGGATACAGATGGAGGGCTCCGGCCTGTACTCGTGCACAACCAGCCTGAGCTCCGGGGTGCCAGTCAGCAGCATTGTCTACCATGTGACAGGTAAGTGCACACTATCACCCCCACTAAACTTTCAGCTTTTACGATTTGTTTAGCTTCAGCATCAGAAGCTCCAGCCCAGAAGCTATCAAATTTGACATGAAAAATATAGTTATATGTAATTATTATCTATGACAAGAAGATATGAGTCTGATATCCCAATATATTATATCTGGATGATGATGATGATGATGATTATTATTATTATTATTATACCACCTAATATAACACTATTTGCCTTATTAAATACATTTCTTTTTAATTTAGTTCTCAGAGGATCAATAAGGGCGACAGAAAAATACCAGGCTCGCCCTACACTTCCTGATGTGCTTGACATCACAGAGCCTGAGCGGCCACTTCTTGAGGACCTAGATAAAAGCAATAAGGACCTCCTAGTAATAACTGTGGCCGGAGCCATCACCATCCTGTTAGTCGCTGGCATATGGTAGGTAATAGTTATAAGATACTTGTAGGATTAGCAGCAAACAAGCAAGAATCATATAAGTGTAGTCAAGCCGAACAAATCTTGTCAGGTTTCTATTTGATAGAAATGTTTGATCAGAAGATTCAGTTCTGATACTTCAGTATTGTACATTTCGGTTCTGTCACTTTCTTTCTATGCCTTTTTGGTTCATCATATTTAGAAATACTTATGTTTAGTGGGATACTTGAGCCAGAAGTTTGCTTCGGTTATCCTCTGCACTGACAGGCACAATAGCGCAGTCTGCTACTCTCCTTATCCAGGAAAATGTTAAAGTAATACAAAAAACACAAACCTGACAGATCCCAATGAAGTCAATAAAGTGCTAAGGCTGCCATAGGGATCAGAGGTCCTAAGTGAGCGATAACATACCCGAGGGACATCTACACACATTACACCCATGTGCAGTATAGAAGAATTCACAGATCACTTGTACGTAGCAGATATCAAATAACTAATATTTTTATTTCTTTCAGCATCTGCATATTCTGGAGGAAAAAGAAAAAACAAGAACCTCTGGAAAAAGAGCCAGTATAAAGGCAAAATGTCAAGAACAAGCCAACAACTGTCACAAAAAAAGAAAAAACCTGAAAACTTAAAAAAAAAATAAAAATCCTAAAAATAATCCCCTAAAAATACCCTAAACCATTCCTTCCCCAAGTCTCAAAAAAATTAAAAAAAATTTCCAATTCCTCCCCCCCCAAAAAAAAATGAATACAAATAAACTTTTCCTAACCCTTCCCCTAAGCAACAAAAAAAATCTCCCTTCCCATTTTCCCTGTCTCTTACCTATAAAAAAAAAAAAATATATATATAAAAAATAAGTTTGACTGTGACCTTTCTCTGATTTCCACTTATAACAGAACTACAGAGATGATGTCATTATATATTATTTGTATGTATTATTATTGTAATTGAGGATGGGGATCTCTTATTTTTCAGTGGGTGATCCCACGACAAACATTTATCACCTTTTCACAGTGTAGATAATAAATGTATTATTACTGAAGGTCCATATCTTCACTAGAATGGAGGTTCCTGCAGAACACCTCAGCTGCTGCAGAACATGGCAATATACACGTCTGATGCCACTCAGCTCATATTACACAACTCAGCTGCTACAGGACCTAATAAGCCTCTGTTCACATCTGGCTCCAATAGCGCAGGCTGCACTATTTGTCTGGTAAAATGCCAGTTGTCTGATGGAAACCCATCAGATCCCATTATAGTTAATAGAATCTGTCAGAGGCCGACTTTCATTGCTCTGCTCCTATGATCGTGCAGAACAGAAATCACAGATGTGAACAGAGTCTGATACATACCTCAGATGGTGCAGAATATCATAAATGTGATAAAAGAATAAGAGTAGACAATAGCATATGTGGAGAGAACTATAACTCCCAGCATGTCCAGGCTGTTCTAATGGGATATCAGGGAACATTATAGGTAAGGTATTATAAGAGAACCTACAACCCCCAATATGTCCAGTCTGTTCTTACAATATATCAGACATTACAGAAAGCTGGGTAAAAGAAGGAAGAACTACAAGTCGCAGCATGACTAGGCTGTTGTGACGATATATCATTGGAGATTTTAGGGAGGGGTATAATGGAGAACTACAATTCCCAGGCTGTACAAGTCCCAGCCTGTTGAGTCTATTGTGGATATTAGAGGACTTTACAGGTAGAGGGTAAAGAGCGAGAGAACAGAGAGAACTACAAGTCCCAGTATGTCCAGGCTCTTATTATGGGATTTTAGAGGACATTGTAGGGGGTTGTATAAAAGGTATGGACAACTTCCAGCACATCCATGCTGTAATTGTGAACTATCTATGTAGGAGGTATAAAGAGATCACTACAATTCCCAGCATTTCCTTGCTTCTAGCTCACACTTTATAGAAAAAGAAACCACTGAATCCATCAATTCTCTTCTCTCTTCTCCTCCATACAAAGGATCTCCACCTGCTTGTGTCACATGGTTAATACAGGTCCTCCAGTCACATTTCCTCTCCTTCAATGACATCACTGCAGGTTCTTTTCCACCATATTGCTGAGCTCTTCAGGTCTGGGTAATGGAGGGGACATTTGGGTCACATGATGTTCGGTAAGGGGGCCCGAGGGGTTTGCTTCAACTGAAAACATTTTGAGCATGGCTCCTTACTCTTAGGCTACTGTGGAACAGTTGCATTTTTTTGTTGCAGATTTTGTAATGTTTTTTTTTTTTTTAAACTACAGCCAGGAATGGCTTCAAAAGGTAATAGGAAATATAAAGAAGGATTTATCAACTCCTGGATTTGGCTCAAAGAGAGAAGCAAAATCTGCAATAAAAAAAATAAACACAATTTTTTACAACATGTGATTTCAGCCTTACGCTACGCTAGGTTCATACCTGCGTTTGGGGGGTCCGCTTGGGAACCCCCCCCCCCCCGAATGGAAACCTAATCCGCTTAGGTTAAAAAAGCGGTTACCCTCGGAAACCCGCAGACCCCATAGACTGTAATGGGGTTTTCCTGCTGGAGGACTTTTCTCTCCACATTTTTAAAGCGGAATAATTGAATGAAATGGATCAAAGTAGTAGAAAGGAAAGTACAGACCGCTCCTTGACAAATCTTTTCTTAGAGCAATCTGAACCTTAGAGTGTACCTCTAACTACACTGTGTTCCAAATTATTATGTAAATAATATTTTCTCATATTTTCCAAAATTACCTATATGAATTGCAGTCATTGTAATTTTCCAGTCATCAACTATTCGAGTATAATTGAAAGGTTTTTGAACAAACTGCCTATGATAACAGTATATTTAAAAAAAAAAATAAACACTCAAAATGCATGTTTTAAATTATTATGCACAGCAGAATTTGGAACCTTTTCATTTTTATTAAGAACAAAAAAATGGTCATTGTGAAATTATAAGCATTAGCAGGTTATTACAAACTGAACTCAAACAGTTTTCAAGACAAAACTTTATTCGAGGTGATGTTACATTTGCACATTGGACCTCTTGTTCGAAAGAAGCTTCTGAACTCTCTCGTCCATTGAATTTGTCAGTTTTTGGATGGTTTCTGCTTCAATTGTTTTGCATGAGGACGGAATACCCTCCCAGAGCTGTTGCTTAGATGTGAACTGCCTCCCGTCATCATAGACACTCCTTTTGATGATGCTCCAGAGGTTCTCAATGGGGTTGAGGTCAGGGGAGCATGGGGGCCACACCATAAGTTTGTCCCCTTTTATGCCCATAGCAGCCAGAGATGCAGATGTGTTATTTGCAGCATGAGACGGTGCATTATCATGCATGAAAATGATCTTTCTGCGGAATGCATGGTTCTTCTTCTTGAACCATGGCAGGAAGTGCTGTTTGAGAAACTCCACATACATTATGGAGTTCATCTTTACCCCTTCAGGGATCCTAAAGGGACCGACAATCTCTCTCCCCATGATTCCAGCCCAAAACATTACTCCACCTCCTCCTTGTTGGCGCCATAGCCGTGTTTGCATGGGGTGTCCATCAACAAGCCATCCTCCACTCCATCCATCTCGACCATCGAGCGTTGCACGCACTCATCAGTGAACAAAACAGTTTTGAAGTCAGTCTTCATGTATTGTTTGGCCCACTGGAGCCGATTCTGCTTGTGTGTAGTGGATAGAGGAGGTCGACAGGATGGCTTACGCACAGATGCAAACCTCTGAAGGACCCTGCATCTTGTTGTTCGGGGGCCGTTGGAGGCACCAGCAGCTTCAAAAACTTATCTGCTGCTATGACAAGGCATTTTTGAAGCTGCTCTTTTAACCTGATGTAATTGCCTGTTGGAAAGAGTCCTCAATTTTCCCTTATCACCACGCACACGTGTGTGCTGTGAATCAGCTACATACTTCTTGATTGTGCGATGATCACGATGAAGTGTCTTGGCAATGTTGATTGTAGTCATGCCTTGACCTAAACACTCCACAATTTGTTGCTTCTCAGCAGCCGACACATCCTTTTTCTTTCCCATTTTGGCTGAAAATGTAGGCTGCTTAATAATGTGGGACAGCCTTCTTAAGTAGTCTTGCCTTTAGTTGGACACACCTGCCAAACTAATTAGCACAGGTGTCTGCAATTGCTTTCAGTGATATAAAGAGCCCTGACACACATCACCATCAATGAGTTTAACTGACAAACAAAAAAAATTCTTACCTTATCACTCCTAAACACTTTTTTGCATAATAATTTGGAACAGTGTATATATGAGCTGCAAAAAAAAATACTTAAGAAGCGAATATTTTTTCAGACTAACACTCCGTCACACTGTGTTGAGCAGAAGAAAAAAAAACATTAAATGATAAGAGGTTGTTTTTCACATTAGCACAGGCTGTTAGACTGTATATTTGGTAAAAAAAAAAAAAAACATTTAAATAATGGATAGTTTTTTGATATTTGCGCAGACTGCAATACCGTATATATGAGCAGCAATAACAAAAAAAAAAAGCTTAAGAAGAGAATATTTTTTCAGACTAACACTCTGTCACACTGTGTATTGGTTGAACAGAGCAGAAAAAAAAACATTAAACAGCAAGAGTTTTTTTTTTCAGATTAGCGCAGGCTGTTTGAATGTATATTGGGTGAATGACAGAAAAAAGCTTAAATTACGCTCAGATTTGCAGAGGCTGTTTGTAAGTATTTAACGGGAAAAAAAAACTCTTGCTGAAAAAACACTTAACAAAAGATTTTTTACTAGTAGAACTGACTGTAAAATGTATAATAATAGTCCTTTAATAGTCCCACAATGGGGAAATTCAGTGTGTTACAGCAGCAAAGATAAGCAGATACAAATACAAATACAACATGTACAGGAATATTCCAAGGTGAGAGGCATTACATTGATAGCAGACAGACAGATAGGGCGTAGCAGGGGGGGGGGGGGGGATTTAACAGGCAGAGAGATATTTAAGTTCTCTGTGTGTAATGATCTCCGCTTAGGTCGGTGTTGGTTGTACAGCCTAACCGCGGTGGGGAGGAAAGACTTCCGATAGCGCTCCTTCTCACACCTAGGGTGGAGCAGTCGGTCACTGACAGTACTGCTCAGCGCGATCACAGTCTCATGCATGGTGTTTAAACACTCTGTATACAGAAGCACATATATGCTCCTTTACTCATATGATTTCTATCACTAATCTCAGTGTGATTGCTTAAATCTGACTAAATTCTGCTATTCCTATTACTTACAATTGTAAGTTTTTCAGAATTGAGTGCTCTGTATGATGCAGTGAGATGAAAACACAGACCCTTAGCTATCTCCACCATTAGGGGGAGTTCACACTATCATTGTCAATGTCCGTCGGTGTCTTCAGTCATAGGATGACAGCAACGGGCATTAAACTGTCACAGAGAACGGTCACAGACTGATTCTGTGTCCGTTCCCATTGACACTAATGTAAACAACATGACAGAAGCTATCTTCCATCATGTTTGTTTACCTTTGTAACAAAAGATAAAGTTCCTTGTGTTCAAGCCCACCTTATATAGTGTATATGACATCAGCACTGTAAGGTGTCCACCTACCAGTGTATATTAACTGAGAGACTGTCAGCTGATGTCAGGTGGTGCTAGAACGTCACACAGTGACTCATATAAATGTGCCTATTCTGTATTTCCTGCTCGATGCATGTGGTTATTTTAGTTAATCCAAGATGAATTGGCATCTGCTCAGTTTCATTAAAAAACAACCAAATTGGAATATTCGGGTCGAACCCAATTCATGACAAATCGGTCCACCCATCTCTATAGGTTACAAGTTAACTGGCATACATTACATTACCTTGAACTATAAGCACAATGATAAAACCTCTGGGAAGTACTTACAATGTCTATTTGTAAACTCTGTCTTATACAATATTTGGAGGAATCCATTCTGTATCTTCTGAAAGGTAGTTACAAAGTAAAGTTTATGCAAAGAATTGTTAACATTTGCACTTTGTTATGCAATAACTTCTTTATCTCAATTTAATGGAATTCCATTTTTATGTAGGATGTATTGTGCCTATCTATCTAAAAATGTCATTATAAAAGAAATATAAAGAGAATATATGTCTGTATCTTGTTGTGATTCCAGAAAAAAAAAAAAAAAAATGAGCAATTCATTTCTTTTAAATGCAATGAAAATCTATTTATATTGTCTCTTATGTGGTTCATACATTATTTTGCATAAAGAAAGGATTGTACTACAACTGTGCATAAAATACTCTGGAATTTATTGCATGCTCTACAGAGAATATGCAATTTTCATCCACATTAACATTAGCAGCAAAAAAAAAAAAAAAATGCAAAGGCTTTTTCCAATTTATTCGCCCAGGTAAAAATGACTTGTCTATAGGTTTGGAACTTCCAGAAATAGTATATAATTTATAAATTTGTCTACAGATTCAAAGATCTGAGAGGGGCATATATTAATTCATTTGTGCCAGAAAACTGGAGTTATTTGTGACCTTTTGAAAAATATTGTTATTTGGTGATTTCTTTAGAAAACATTTTAAGACCTTCCTACCTTATACAGAGGGAGGTGCCCCAACAAAGAAACACCTGAACTGGACTCATAAACAAAGGGGAGAGGTCTCTGAAACATGAGGCAAGCCCTAATATTATATAAAAAACTGCTGACACCAAGAGAACTGTTGGAGCCAGACAAGCTGAGTACTGGCCATCTTCATTTTCAGAAGCTCCATAGAAACAGAAGGACTGTAACTCATAAGGTTTTTCTGTTTTTCTCCTTTTTATTTTTACAACTTTGTCTTTTTTTAATATAACCACTGAACCCTTTGGTATTAAATCATTCAATTCAATGTTTGTATGGGTATGCTCTAAAAATTCCTTACCTTTTTAAAGTGTGTGTTTATGACTGACTGTTAGAGAGTTGTGTACATATGTGAAAGGGATTCCTATTATCCCCTCAGAGTTAGTAGGTGGTGATGACGAAAATCTGGGGTGTGTGGAAGTTTGAGTGACGGGTGAGTCCAAGATTGAATGGAGTGAATTAACAATTGATATCTGCACCACATCATGTGCTAGGATGGTCTGTATGTGACAGGGTATTTGCAACTTTTAATTTTTTTATTAATTTTTTTGAAAGCAATGTAACCAAAAAAGAGAATTCTGTAATTTTTTTTGTTTTTATTGCTTTCATCATAAAGGGTAAATAAAGCACTATTTTTACAGTATGGATTGTTATGGATGCATTATTACCAAACATGGCAACTTTTTTTATTTTTATGGTGAAAAAATATTGGGAAAAGGGCTATTTATGTTGGTTATTTTATTTTTTTAAATACTTATTAAATACTTAAATACCGTATGTTAATTAATTAATTTATTTACATTTTTAATTGTCCAAGTAAGGAACACTAGGATGCATGATTAGTGAAAGTCCATTCAGGAAGTCTTCGATTCGCTTGGAATCCGACTTTCCTGATGCTTCGTGATAACGAATATTTAGTAAGGACCTTTGTGACATCAGACGGTCACAAGATATTCTCTAGTGATGTGATTGGGTAGGCGTGTCTTTGCTTGTTAGCAGATCCTAAAAGTTGTCCGTGCTGGAGAGAGAGAGAGAGAGAGAGAGAGAGAGAGAGAGATGACCGCGGCATCCAAGGGCTTCTGCCATTTTGCTGCCCACCCCCCCACCCTGGCTCTCTGCAGACAGGAAATAGCTGTTTATTCGCCACAAATTAATTTGGATCGAAGAGAATTGTATCGGAAAATTTAGCGAAGTTGCCGAATTGAATTTTTGAAAACTTCGCTCATCTCTAATCATGGCATCTAAGGGGTTAAACAGCTGCACATGGTATTTTCACTGTTCTCACCCATTAGAACAGAACCTCAGTTGTATGTTACATCTGACACCTTCTCCTGATGGTGTAGACTAAGTTTTTGAGTAGGCACTATCTTTATGACTCAATAGTTATCAGGCACCAACTTATGCCATATTATGATGTCATGGATAGTTAAGTTCTTATCTTTCATTATATTTAATAGAAGACTTCCCACCAAGCAACTCTGTTAATATTTGTATTTCCATTGCCCCAGTGGAAAAAAATGGAGAATACTTAAAAATAGTTTTCACGAAAAACATCATACATTTTTGTGTATGCAGCTACTTTGCAGACCTTTTCTCCATAGTAACAGACTACAAAAATATTCTGTGTTGACCAATCCTGAAGACAAACTCCATTCCATCTATCACCTTATTCTTGCTAACCTTCCTAATGTACAGTATGTAAGCAAACATATAGGATACATGGAAGAGTGTTGCCTGTAAGGGTATGTTCATACAGCAGAATTTGTGCAAGCTGAAAAATTCAGTTTCAGGAATTTGAAGCTAACTTTTTCTGCTTGATCAAATTCTGCCTTGGAATTTGCAAATTCCGCACCAGCCAGACAGAATTTACTAAATTTCCATTTACTTCAATGGAAGTAACAATAATAATAATAATAATAATAATAATAATAATAATAATAATTATTATTATTATTATTATTATTATTATTTTTATATTTTTATTTATATAGCACCAATATATACCGCAGCACTTTACTAATCATTAATAAAATCAATTTGCAAACCTGCAATATTATTTATTTTAGATACAAAATAAAAATATTAATATCACACAACACTTTTTACAAAGGGTTGCAAATAATAAAATGGGTTCTCACAAAAATATGTTTTGTTATTATGTTATTTTAACATACAGGTAGATTCAGTATTTGTTATTTTCCTTTACAAATCTTAATTCCATATTGTTTATACAGCGTAATGAAAAATCATATTTATCAGCCCAATTCAACAGAGCATCAGAGGGATAGCATCCCAAATACTGAAGGAGTTAACTGTTATTGAGCTGTTACATTCGGCACCTCAATCAGTCTTTTATCTTCACCAATAAAGTCAGCACTGCTTGCAAAGAATATCTTTTCTGTTCTTTCATAGCTGCTGCAAATCAAATTTATATGAGGACTGAAAGCACCAAATGGATGGAACAGTGATAAGGAAATCTTATTTTCATGAGAGCTGTAGAAACAGGATGCTGCATCAGTCTAGATTCATATATCAAAGTACAGGAATATTAATAATTAAGAGGAAAGTATCACAAAAGGTTATACAAGTTACTTCATACCTAGCAGTATTTCATAATAGGCCAACAATTCAGTCTCACTAGTTATTGTGGTACATAAACACATCAGACCATTAATGTGGCCTATGAAAATCTAATACCTAGTAAAAGAAACTGTTCCTTGTGAGTTGCATTCACTTAATTCCAGTAAAAGCCTTGTAAAAAAACACAAGTAAACCTACACTCAAGCATTCCAGTATATCAAAACAAAGAAGGTAGATAGAGATGTTTGATAGAAATGGTAGAATCAGTTCACTGGCTATGAGATTCACAATGAATGTAAGTGTTATGCTATATAGCAGCTTAAGATGGTTGCAGATCTCTATTTTAAGAATAAAATGAGACTCCACAGAGGGGTAGCTGTGGATATAATGTTCTTAGACTTTGCATTTGACACTGTCCCGCATAGTTGTCTGTTGGCTAAAATGGGGTTTATTGTGTTAGAAAATATAGTTTGTAATTGGATTTAAAACTGGTTGAAGGATTGTATTGAGAGAGTTGGGGTCAATGTCTGCAGCTCAGACTGGTCCTTAGGCAGTATTCCCCAACTCAGTGAGAGATCTGCTATTATTTGAGCTTTATATTAATGTTATAGAATATTGGATTAAAGGTGTAGTCCAATTTCAGAGGAATATTGAGAGACAAATGTTATTGTCTCCCAATATTGAAATCAATAAAACATAAAATCTGTCCTCTCCCCCTTTCTTGTGATATTTTTGTATAATTTACTTTCTCCTTTTTAATAAAATCCTTATTCTCTTTTTGTATATCTCTCCTTGTCTTTTTCTTCTCCCCACATCAGTCTAATAATGAGAGAATAGTATGCTTTGGGGGTGCTACTTGTTGCATGACTCATTAACACTTTACTGTTGTGCCTGTCTACCCATGCACTGTGCAAGAGACCTTCTATGGATAGTAGAATCAGTGTGTGTTTTTTTGTATACACTGGTTACATAGTGACTTTAACCATGCATCCCTCTTCACCGGATGCCTGACGCTAAGATGCTAGAAGTGTGTGTGCACACAAGTAGTGGGGACCCAAGTGGTCTGTGTGTACTGCATTCTTCCGACTGCCATGGGTAACTGACAGGTAAGAGGGCTGGCATCCTTTTTGGATATGGGGGGTAGAGGAAGAGCCCAATGAAGGCTTGATTAATCAAATCTCTGATACCAGTCTTCTATTAGACACCAGAACTAGAGTGAGAATCTCTTTTACTGTGGCTATATACAGGGGTTCTGGGGTCAGTTTGACATTACATGGCCACTATGAAATGAATGACACTGTGTAAAAAGAGAAGGGGTCATGGCACTTATACAGGTACCACGGTTCATTCAAACAGCTGATTCTGAGGGTCCAGGGTATTGGAACCCCACTAATTATTTTTACCTTTTGTTTACTTTTTAATTAGGAAACACCTGGGGCATTATTAATAAGGGGTTACACAGGGTAGTTATTAATTTAAAGATGCACTTGTGGGTATTATTCATTACGGGGGGTTATATTTTATATTTCATAATTGGGGGTAGCAGCAGGATGGGTGTGTAGGTGAGGACAATATGGGTCAGGTGCCTGGAAAAGTGAGGAGCCAAAGATGTCTGTGCTGCAAACTATACAGAGACTGGAAGAAGTGGTCATGGCGGTCCAGATGAAAGATATGGGGAATGTGAACGATTAGGCAGAGACGTCACCGGTAAGTCACTAAATGTTACTGCCCTGTATTTGCCTAAATTGTCTCCACAGCCCTGTGTAGATCCGATATATATCAATATACGGTCACCATATAGTGATAATATCGGTATACCTAAGTTGGGGGCCCACTTGGACATTTTCTCCCCCCTGTGCTGAACCTCTAGCTACGCCTCTGACAATAACGTAATGTAATAGCCTACACTGTAGTGTACTTTGCTGCCACCCGGTCAATCCAATTTCTACTCTGGATTAATAAAGTTCTATTCTATTCTTTTATAGTCTATTCTATGTAAGTATTTATATTTTGAAGGTTTTAATGTTTCTTATCTGTGATGTTCCCTAGTTGTTTACTGTGATAACTTGTTATAGTTTGATATCTTAACAGCAAGTGAGTGAAAAGTCGTTGTCACACCCAAGATAATCCTCTGGGTCACAGTGTTGTTAAGGCCTTATTCACAGGAACATCAAAAATAGCCATATGATGGCTGTTTTTAGAACACATTGATTTCACTGTGTCCATCTGTTTTAAAAGACCATCAAAAAATAAGACACATGTCTATGAGGGATCTGTTTTTCACAGACATTTTAGTGTTTTTGAGTGTAGGTATTAAGTATGAAGGTTTACTCTGTTACATCTGTATACTTTTTCTTTCTACAATGCAAGTCCCAAAGTACCAGCATAAACCTTCATTCTGTAATAGTTCTTTCGCACTTGCATATTGTACAGTAGCAAAATGTTTCAAACCAAAGAGTGTATTTAGAAGAAGGGACTTCCTTTATATTCCCCATTGCTTTCAGCTTTATGAGGTGCTGCTTGCACCTCACAGTGTTGTCTCAACCTTTAAGATCTAAAGAGAGGCTAGCATTATGAATTGAGAAACATATTCAATTTATTTTAATATCATCTGAATCTGCATATACAGTCCTGTACACATTTGCATGTAAATTTACTATGGAACAGCCTGTGAATATAGATAGTTGTCAAAACAATATTAACCATGTGTAATTAAAAGCTGTTTTTCATCATTCTGCAAATGATCGAGACTGAAAAGACTATAAAAACTGTATATAGTAGGTGCAATGGTCGAGCATTATAATATTCTGTGCTGGAATTTGCTAACTGCTTTTAATTTAAGTGCTTGAGTGAATATGTGTTAATTGTTTGTTGACATTTTTCATATTTCATGCTGAATTTACACAATTATTAAGATGGAGAAAATCTATGACTTGTAATTAGGTCTTTAATTGTTTTGCTGTGATTCAATAATGTTTTCAGTAATCCGTTACACATCATGATATGAGGCTCAGTTAACACTGCCATTGTCTTCTTGTTCTTATAACTGTTTGTTCTTTGTACTCACCTCCCGTTAATAAGTGGGCATCCACTCATTATACTCTGGGAGAAGAGATCTCAGAGTATAATAATAGCACTTCTGGTTTATGCCAAACAAGTTAGGCCTGAATGGCCGAGCCTCATGAATACTCATCAACTGTGTGACGAACTGCAAAAGTTTTGATTTTGGGCTGAACCTGAAACTTTTGGAAAATTTAGTCAAATACAGTTCTATCCAAAGCAGTTTGTCTGAGTTCCAACCCAGTTTCAAGCCAGTTAGTCTCTACTTCCTAGTTCCTCTTAACACACAGAGGATGACCTCTCAAACAATTCTATAAGTTCTGTCAGTGATAGAGTGACATATTCTGTGTGTTGAGAGGGATCAGGAAATAAACTCTTACTAGGGATGAGGGTACCTATTTTGGTAGAACCAGATTTGATTTGAATGTTCCAAAAGTTTTGGGTTAGACCCAAGCTTTTGGGGTTCGCTACCACCAACCAGTGGCGCAACAACCACCATAGCAGCCATAGAGACTGCTACAGGGCGGGAAACCTTAGGGGGCCCGGTGGCCCCTGCTGCTATTTTTTTGTAATAGGCCGTTAGCTGCTGTGGGCCCTATTTGCTTACCAATCTCTGGGCTCCCTGTGTTCCATATCACGTCACTGGCAAGGTTATTTGTTGGGTGATCCCTGAGAG
This sequence comes from Leptodactylus fallax, assembly GCA_947044405.1. Classification (NCBI taxonomy): domain Eukaryota; kingdom Metazoa; phylum Chordata; class Amphibia; order Anura; family Leptodactylidae; genus Leptodactylus; species Leptodactylus fallax. Next base: position 5,201,193 of record CAMRHE010000073.1, on the reverse strand, counting down.
ATGCATCTCGCGAGGTTCACCTGGCAGTTCCGTTCGGACAGAATGAATCCGAACTGAAACTGCTCTTCAGGCCCCGAGCATAATGATTGGAGACCCAGGGGAGGGCAGCGAACATAAAAAAAAAAAAAACACTGTTACTACTGCTGTCTTCGGGCCGTTTTAGTGATGTCACAGATGTCACATGGGTCAAGCCAGAGTCATGACATATAATGACACTGGAATAACCCACGTCTGTGATGTCATTGAAGAGAAGTAGCGCCGGAGTCGCGCAGGAGCCCAGTAGAGATGAGTAACACTTGTTTGTCATCTCTCCTGGGCCTCTGATCATTATACAGACCACAGAGTATAATAATAGTTTGTGGGTGGTGTACACCCAAAATTTCGGGTTTTGCTGAATCTGCTGAATTTTTGCAATATCAGTAACGAACACCGTAGGGGCCACTATGGGACATTATACTGTGTGGACAGGTCGCTATGAAACATTATACTGTGTGCAGGGGCTGCTATGGAACATTATACTGTGTGAAGGTGCCACTATTGGACATTATACTGTGTGCAGGGGCCACTATGGGACATTATACTGTGTATGGTGGTTACTATGGGACATTACACTGTGTGCAGGGGCCACTTTGTGACATTATACTGTGTGGAAGGTCTACTGTGGGACATTATACTGTGTGGACGGCCATTATGGGACATTATACTGTCTGGAGGAGCTGTTATGGGACATTATACTGTGTGGAGGGGCCACTATGGAACATTATACTGTGCAGAGGGGCTGCTATGGGACATTATACTGTGTGGAGGGGGCACTGTGGGACATTATACTGTGCGGAGGGGCTGCTGTGGGACATTGTACTGTGCAAAAGAGCTGCTGTGGGACATTATACTGTGTGTTGAGTCCGCTAGGGGATATTACACTGTCTGGAGGTCACTTTGGCACATTATAGTATGTGTAAATGGGGCATTATACTGTGGGGGTAAGGAAACAGGACGCTATGTCATGTGTGGGTGGAGCCCATGTCAAAAGTTTGATATGAGGCCCTGTCTTTGCTAGTTATGTCCCTGCCACCAACACAACACTATTTAGCCCTGGGGTATACTCAGACCTCAGTATATAATAAGTGGAGGCCCAGAGGGGGGTGAATAAAAAAAAGAAACTGTCATACTCACCTTGCTTCACTTCTCCTGGCCATCCAGTGATCCTCCAACATCCTCTTCGAACATCTCCCAGCTTCTGTCTGACGACACCCTGTGTCTTGATGGTTGATGGTGGCATTCCCCATGTGACCACTGAGGCCCAATCACAGGCCATAGCTGACGTCAGCTAGTGACCAGAAGAAGCCCAAAAAGGATGACATTGGCCCGCTAAACGGCACAAGGATGCCCAGGAAAAGTGAGGCAAGGTCAGTATAACTTTGTTATTTTTACTCACCTCACCTTGGACTCCACTTATTGAGAAGGAAGCCCCAGAGAATAATGATAGCGCTAAGGTGTCAGTTCTATCTATATTTCCAGAGATATCACTGTCTGAAAACACAGTCAAGATTGAGATATTTCTATCATATATATTACGCAGCTTCATATAAATATCCTAATCTTGAATATGTTTTCAACCAATGATATCTCTGGAAATGATTTAGATAGCACTGTAACCTTAGTTGCATTCTTTCATATGACACCAAAGTTAAGTTTCGCTGTTATATAACGCCCGAGATATAACTGTTTGAAGTGACTCTCCTTTACTGTCATTTTCTGTACATTTTGCACAGCCCCGAACGTCAAGTCTGTACTACATTCACAGTAACATTCAGTGAGTGGTAGAAACAGTCCTCAATACAGAAACTTAGGCAAAGAGTGAAAAAATGCAGAATTTCACAAAAAGGATCCACAATTTGTTAATAAGGTATATTACAAAATTGATTAATGACACAAATACTGCCAGAAAATCAAAAGTTGTCCCAAAGTTTAGTTACACTTTACGTAAGGCTACTTATCCAATGCAGTTAATGTAATGTGATAACTTTTTATTTACTCACATAACCCATTTAATTTAATTTTTTTGCTATCATGTGCAATGGAGTTATAGAATCTAAAATTACTGTAAGAATTTCATTACAAAGACTTTGTTCAAATACATCCATTAAATCTTTGTCCATTACGAATCCATGCACAGTAGATAATTTTGCTGCACAAACAAATAATTTGGACTCGAGACATATTTTGATTTGCTTTAAAATGATTTTTTGTATCATATTCACAAGTTATTTGCTATAGCAAGTGAGGTCTATGAGAAACCCTTTGAGGACCTGACCAAATTCGGCCTTGAGGAAAAGACGAAGGTTTAGATTTTTTCTACACTACAAATAAAGTATTTTATATTTCACCTTTAGTCTTTTTGTGGGTGACTGAATCAAAATTTTTAGCCAAATTGTATTTTAAATTACAAAATGTGTTTCATCTAGCAGATATGTTTGTAATAATGCAAAATAATTGTGTAACATAAGTAACATTTTTCTATTCTAGGTCTTTGTACTTAGTTTTTTTTCTTTCATTTATATTACATAATTATCTAATGTTTGGCAGAACACAAGGGAGGGGCTGAACTATTGAGAACATCTTTTGGTTAACTGCGTTTCATCTTTCCTAATCAGAAGTTTGTAAAGCTTTAGAAGATGTAATGTCTAATTTCTCACGCGTTCTGTAAACTGTGTTACAGAAATTCAATAACCTGTCAAGTTCCGACTCTCTTATTTCAAAACAAAAACTGCTTTAAGTGAACATCAATCAATCTTTCATAGATTGGCCCCTCTAAAAATGTACATTCTGTTTCCGGCACTAATCTGATAAAGATCTGTTTGGCATTCGAAAGGAAAATGGAAATTGAAGCAACTGCCAAATGAATATTATAAAAATCAGCAAAGAAGATAAAAGAGGAGGTAAAAAAAATCTGACAGAACTACGTTCATTTTGGTATAGATGATGAAAAGTGTAAATGAAAATGCTATATTCTATGGCAATATATGAGTAATTGAAGCTACAGGACCAAAGCCTTGTGCTGTTTTCTTTTGTGAATTGGATGATGTGCACCCTGTTGTTTCATGCTATGTTGTCAGTAAGACCTTTCTGGTTTACGGCTAAGGTTCCATATGGCATCCCGTAGCAAAAAAGTGCTGTGGGAAAAGCCACAGCGGCTACGCCTCGCAGTTCTTCCCGCAACGCTTTGCACAAAAAGTTTGCAGATGATTTCTCTGCAGACTTTCTCCTTCAATTAAATCTATAGGGAAACTGCCAGCGTTTCCGTAGATATAATTGACATGCTGTGATTTCCAAAACCGTAACGGTTTTGGAAGTCGCCGCGTGTCCGCACTGCGTATTTTCCCGCAAAGTGGGGATGGAATCCCATCCACTTTGCTGTGACTGTAAAATGCTGTGGTTTTTTCCACAGTGTTTACATCACGTGGGCCCCGGCCTAAAGCAGTTAAACTGTTGTTTCATTTCACATCAAGATAAGTTGCCATGTGTCTACTTTAGAAGTAACTCTATTTTGCATATTATGTGACTTATGATTTGCATTATTTAACAGTTTCCTCCTTTGCAAGCTGTATCAGTCATTTGCATTTCCTTGTGAACCAGTGGGTGGAGACTAGCTGAAATACACTGCACAGAGAAGAGAAGAATCTGATCTATAACTTTCTCTCTCTTTCTTACTCAGAAACAGACCCATGACAGTGCAGGACATATATGGAGAAGTACTGATATGTATTGTATGTGAGGAAAGTGCTTTGGTTGTGATAGAAAGCTTCTGTTTAACATCTTTCGTCTCTTATCTCCTGCATTTTATGCCCATTCGTTCTCCTCCTCTCTCCATAGACATCTATAGACTTGAGTAATCTAAGTTATGTGAACTGCAGTCCATCTTGACAGGGACGTAGCTATAGGAGGTGCAGAGGTAGCAATCACTACCGGTTTATGAAGCCTGAGGCGGCCCAAGGGGCTCTCTACAACATAGGAAGACACCAGCCTTATAGATAGTACATGGTAAGTGGGGGCCCCATTATATATTTTGCAATGGACCCGAGAAGATTCAAGTTACACCTCTGCATATCTATGAATAGCACAGGGATTTTCAGTGTGAAAGGCAGTTTAGGACAGGGTCAGGGAGCAGGAAAACAGCCTGGTAAGCACAGAAACAGGCATTTCTCTCTGGTAAGATATTTTACAAAGTTTCTAATAATTGCCTGTATTATTCATTTATGTAAATTTTATTGATACAACATTTACCTATTTAAATATCAAAATACATTGCAAAATCTACTTGACTAAAATTGTAGTAGACGGTATATGTCAAGTTATCAGTGTATTTGGTGATATAAATCATCACAAGATCTTCAAAGAAATGTAGTCATGAGAAACTTCCAGTAGTGGAACTTTGATCTATGAATCATATTCAAGCAAAGATAATATAAAAATTTCTTACCATGACATGCTGCTTTTCAGTTAATAAATAACAGAATATACCCCCTTAAAACATAACCTTTAATAAACATGCTAAAAATTATATAATCAGTAACAGCTATCACTCAGTGAAAACTATAAAATTACTGAAATAATAATAGCACATCTAGATGCATTTCTCAGTCAGAGAGTTAATCAGGAGACAATCATATACCATAGGTTAAGATCATGTAATATAAATAAAGGAAATTAAATCAGCATCACATAGAATATTGGGACAATAAGGATGAGGGTATCTATGATGGTATGGCGAGGGTATCTAAGTCATCCAATATAAGTTAGTATAAAGAGTAATACAAACAGCTGTACCAAAAACACTGTATTCCAAAAGATAATATACTATATATAATGCACAAAGCATTAACATAGCATGCCCCTATATAGTTATACCATAGATATAAAACATATAACATAGGTATTCAACCTAGATATAGATGTGTGCCCTCACATGCTGCACATCTTGGATGCCGGCAATCCACATGACCTTGGGTTCATGCTGGCTATTTAAGACTGAAAACATTATGCACGGTATAAATATCCCCTGTATAACCAATCTCCAGCTATATGCTGGAGTATAGATACATAGGTGTACTAAGATGGTGCCCACATGTGGCACATGCACAGTTGGTCCCCAAACTTGGTTAATGCATCCGGTGTTATATGGTACCACTTGTATATACATAGTATAAAAATAGGGTATCCCAGTGTTTGTAATCCTGTGCAGATTGGACCACGTATACTGTTCTCAGGTGCTGCTATATTATTGATATTTTGGTTATCTGGTCTGGAACAAGAGATCTATTTCTAAGATTCTTAGATTTCTTGAATATCAATAACTTGGATCTTTGCTTTACTTATGAGATTAATAAGAACTCAATCCCCTTTCTAGATGTTGAGTTAACCAGAGGTCAGGATGACACCATCCAAACAAATCTCTTTAAGAAATAAACAGAGAGTAATAGTGTACTGTTATGGTGGAGTTTCCATGCTGCCCCAAAAGGATAGTTTCTGCAGGTTCGCAGAAGCTATTCAACAAGGGACTCCTACAAACGGGTAGCAGATAAGTTTTCCCAAAGGTTTCAGCCGAGGGGATATCCATATGGAATTTTACAAAAAGTCCATAATAATCTAGATGGCCAGCCATGTAGCTCTCTTTTGGTTCCCTCACCTAAAATGAAGGGGGATGTGGCCGTTGAAAGGTCTGTTCATGGATCAGGGTAACTAAGACAATTAAGCATCCACATTCCAATCAAGTTTTTTTCATCCAAGACTTGTATCTGCATCTTTGGCCTTTGCTATATAAGTAAAACCAAAAGGGAAATAAATAGCCGCATTCTGGAACACATTAGTAAGATTAGATCTAAATGAAATAAAACTATTTCTAGGCGTGTTAATGGTCTACATTTAGAGGATACCTCTGTTGTTAGCTTTGTGCCCCTGAGACTATAAGAAAGGATATTAGAAGGGTGGACATAGATACCATCCTTCCATGTAAAGAAGCCCAATGGATTTACCAATTGAGAACGGTCTCTCTGAATGGGCTTAATGAAAATCTTAAATCTGCTTGCTTCATTTGATATCTGATTTGTATACATGTACAGGTGCATCTCAATAAATTAGAATATCTTTGAAACGTTTATTTCTTTCAGTAATTACATTAAAAAAGTGACCTCCTATATTTTCTAGATTCTTAACACACAGAGTGTTCTATTTCAAGTGTTTTATTTCTGTAAATGTTGATTATGGATTACAGGTAATGAAAACCCAAATCTAAGAAAATTAGAATATTGTGAAAAAGTTCAGTATTGTAAATTCAGTAAAGCCTTTAAATGGTCCCTCAGTCTGGTTCAGTAGGACACACAATCATGGAAGACGCTGATTATGAATTGTATTACTGAATTACTGAAATTAATGAACGTTTCAAAAATATTCAAATTTATTGAGATGCACCTGTATGTTTGTATGCATGCTGACACCTGAGGGTTAGTAATAGTTTTTTTCAACAGTTGAATGCTTTCATCTTGCTGTTTTTATTTTTTCATGTACTGCTAGGGCGCCTCTTTTTATTCTCTAGCTGTCACCTTTTTTCTTCCTTCATACATGACCAGGCTGACAATTCTAGCTTGGTTTCTATATATGGAATCAATTATTTGTTTCCTGATTTGATACCCTATTGAATCTAGTTTTCACCATTTTAGGCTCATGTAATGCCTGCTGACTCTACCATGGTCCTATTACACTACACTATATATCATTTTTATATTTAAGGCAGGCCTTTATTGTTTAGCCATAAATGTCTCTTTATAGTGCCTTAATGTATAACTCTATATTTTTCCTAGTTTAGCAAATTGTTTCAATAATGCCTGAATGTATATCTCTCCCTGCTGTTTCTCCTTGCCCCTCCTCCTATTTATCTCTGTTTAGAGGTTCTCCTCCATTTTTATATTATATATACATAAGTGGTACCATCAGATTTGGTTATCTATAATGCATCTGTGTGTTCGTATGATCCGGATACATTACCCAAGTTTGGGGATCAACTGCACATGCCCCACATGTGGGCACAATCTTAGTACACCTATATACCCATACTCCAGGATATAGCTGGAGATGGGTTACACAGGGGATATCCTATATGAGGGATATGTTATATAGATTACATATATCTATGCTGAATATCTATATTATAACTATATAGGGGCATACTGTAGTGTTTTGTGCATTGTATACAGTATATTATCTTTTGGAATACAGTGTTTTCGGTACAGCTGTTTGTATTACTGTTTATACTAACTTTAGATGGCTTAGATACCCTCATCATACCCTCATAGATACCCTCATCCTTATTGTCCCAATATTCTGTGTGATGCCAATATAATTTTCTTTATCTATATTACATAATCTTAAACTACTTGATATTGTCTCCTGATGAACTCCAACTCAGTGAGAATGGTATCGACCTGTACTATTATTATTTCATTTATAGTTTTTCATTTCACTTGGCGATGGTGGTCGCTTTTGATTGGTTGCCGCGGATTATATAAATGTAACTTATTTACTAAAGGTTATGTTTTAATTACGTGAATTTGTTTTTGATAATATTCTTGATATTCTGTATCTATCCTGCTGGTGGCAGACTTGCAGGTGTTTTTCAGGTAAACTCTGAATATTGCTTCTAGTTTGATAAATGCCTACACTACCACACAATCCCAAATAAAATAAATGATATAACTCCTACAGGTTCTCTTGGCCAAAAACAAATAGGCCAAAAATGACGTTCATATTTTGCATAAAATATTGTTTACTTGTTTTTGGCCAAGAGAATTTGTGGGAGGTGCATTACTTCCAATTACTTTTCCTCTTTTATAATATAAATATACAGTACTGATTTGAATATGGTGCCTTTCTGGCTCCTAGTAGCGACCATGGTAACTTGCAGATAGTTGTTTTGGGAAATAAATACATTCAACTAAATGAGGTTTACAAAAATCCATCCGTAAACTGTCGAAACAACACTATTAATATGAATGAAACTGATTGTCAGCTGCAGAAATTTTTCCAACAAATCTGAATCTGTTGCTTGTGAATGTACCCTTATAGTTTTCTTACTGGTGAATAGTAAAATAAAACAGAGCAGAGAGCTGAAAATCATTATAAAACTATATCTCTTTTAGACTAAATCCAAATAAGTTAAGTCTACCGTGGGGTATCTGCAGTGGACTCACATGTTGCAAAAAGTAGCCAAACACAGTTATGCTTTGCCACAGCTTTTAGCCACAATTCCCATGCATCTGGTACATGCTGTAGGACTTTTTCATCTGAACGTTTAATTATTTATTTATTTTTAAAAAAAAACACTTTTTAAGAGTCTTTTATTGTTTTTTTTTATAGTCCCACAAAGGGACTTAAACACGCAAACATATTTCTGTATTGCAGCACATTGTACAGTTTACCAGATACCTATTAGGTCCTGTTTCTGCAAGGGCCTAGTAGGCATCCATTCATGACAGCCTAGAGGATGTAATTAGGCCTTCTGGTTTCCATAGAAACCTCTTGTAAAGAACAGGGGGGAGCTTCCTCTAACCCTTTAGATGGATAAAAGTGAACCAGGAAACTATAGGCCGGTAAGTTTGACCTCTGTGGTGGGTAAGATATTTGTGGGTTTTCTAAGAGATGATATCCTAGAGTATCTCAATGTAAGTAATGTTAAAACACCCAATCAGCATGGGTTTATGAGGAATCTGTTCAGCTCCTATGAAGAGGTCAGTTCTAGACTGGACATGAGTAATGTGGTAGATGTAGTATATCTGGACTTTTCAAAGGCTTTTGTTACTGTATCACATAAAAGGTTGGTATGAAAAATGAGAATGTTGTAACTGAGGGATTAAATATGTATTTGGGTTCACAAATGGCTCACTGATAGGGAACAGAGGGTACTTGTTTATAGTAAATACTCAGCAGGGTCAAAGTCACCAGTGGAGTGCCACAGGGGTCAGTATTGGGTCCTCTCCTGTTTAATATCTTTATTAATGACCTGGTATAGGGTTTACAGAGCAGGGTGACCATATTGACAGATGATACTAAACTCTGTAAGGAAATCAAAAATGAGGAGGATAGTAGAATATTACAGGGGGATCTAAGGAAGCTGGAAGCATGGGCCGAGACTTGGCAAATGAAGTTTAATGTAGACAAATGTAAGGTTATGCGTTTTGGTAGGAGAAATAAAATGTATGATTATGTACTTAATAATAAATTACTGGGTAAGACTGCCAATGAACGCTTACCTTTAGTGACCAGTACCAGGCAGCTGCTGCCAAGACAAATAAATTTATGGGATGCATCAAAAGAGGTATAGATTCTCAAGAACATAGTTAGGCCTCTATACAAATCACTGGCATGGCCACGCTCATAGGCCTCTGACAGTGACAAGGGGACATCCTCTACGTCTGGAGGAGAGAAAGTTTCACCAGCAACATGGATGGGGATTCTTCACTGCAAGAATAGTGAGGCTATGGAACTCACTGCCGCAGGAAGTGGTGATGGTGGATTCACTGTTCAAGTTCAAAGAGGCACTGGATGCCTTTCTGGAACAGAAAAATATTATGAGTTATGATTTTTAGATTTTGGAAAGGACAAGTTGATCCAGTGTTTTATACTGATTGCCTAATGGATTTTTTGACTTCCTCTGGATCAACACTGTAGGGTTATAGGTTGGACTTGATGGACATGTGTCTTCATCCAACCTCTATATACATAGATGCAGGTTAAGTTGCCAGAATCCTAGTTGTCCCTAATTCTTGCAGCAAGAACCTGGAAGCAGTGTAACAGGCATATAATGCATTAAATGGCAAGTTAACATTTGCTTAGCCAAATTTACATTTGCTATATCTGTAATTATATATCACTAGCACTTAAAGGTAATGTGTCACACAAAAATGGCCTAATTAATAGTTTAGCTGATTGCTTTGAAAAGTAGCAATGGTGTCATCTCCAGAGATAGGAATAAAGGAAAAAAAAAATACTGAAATATTATAGGTTGAAAGCCCTTGTTTATGGATGTGTAGCCTTCAGAGTGTAGCCTTGATCCAGCATGTAGACAGAATCATTATTTTGCAGTAGGAATTGGATAGCAAATTCAGTTGTTAATGGAATTTATTCACTGTACAACAATATCCATTAGTCATTTACGACCAATCACAACTATGACCTTTTATTAATTTGATCTAGATAATAGGTTACAGTTGTATATTTTAAAGTGGCACAACTTGTATGAATATACATATATCGGCTTCATGTATTATCCATCTATTTTATTATTTAGAATAATGAAAAGCATGCTTCCATTAAGCTATATATAAAATAAATGTACAAATGGCTAACTGAAAGCCTAAATTTACATGGCGGTGGTGCAAAACAGATCCCTCATACATAACAGCATGGAGGGATCCGTGAATACAAACAAAAATCGAGCATGACCTATATTTTGACAGACTGTCAAAATAGCAGTCATGTGAATAGTCCCTATTCAACGACAGTGAAATTAATGTGGCGTGTGATAGCCGTTAAAAAATGGACATTGCATGAACGATATTCACTATTGTGTGAATGTAGGCTAGGACCTAAAGCTGGCCATACTGGCAAGTGACTGCTGAATGCTTGTTCAGCCGGCAGCCAATCTTTCATAGCCTTCATAAACATACATGTTCGGCTTCGCCAAAAGTGCATGTGTTCTCAACAGGGAGAGCCATTCCCCTCTTCTCTTGGAAGAGTTCACTGCTCAACTCGTAAATGGGTTGTCCCCAATTGAAATTGATCCCCACTGCTAGCGCTACAACCAATCACTATAACTGGGGTCCTGAGTAGATATGGGTGAACCTCTGAAGATTCACTCATTCTTTCATTCATTCACTCATTCTCTTCAGACACCAGATTATAATTAGCTGAGGTGTGGAAACATAATATAGCATTTTGTTCACCTTTCCTTGGCATCCTTGCAGCATCCGTGCTCTCTGTGCGTCCTTTTCTAATCTCTTTCAGAAGAAGAGAGAAAGCCAAATACTGAGGATGCCCAGAAGAGATGAGGTAAGGTGAGTATAACTGTTTATTATGTTACCACACCTCAGCGTATTATTCTCTGGGGTCTGAAGAGACTCTAGAGTATAGTAGTGGTTTGTAAGTGATGGATCCCCAAAGTTTTGGGTTCAGCTCATGCCTGAAACCTTTGGAAAATTCAGGTCAAATCTGGATCAATCTGAATTTCTTTGCTATCTTTAGCCTGCATTTCTCCTCACTGCGTGACCACAGTGCGGGGGAGTATAAGTAGATTGGTGGTCAACTATATGCATTGAGGCTCCATTTTAAGTCTCTGAGACTGATGGACATAACAGAGCACTGTACTGTACTTGGCTAACTCCAATACATGATAAATGTCGATTATGGGAAATAGCCCTTGTCTCTGGTGCTTTGTATGGAAGTAAGTCCAAGTATACAGAATAAACTTATTTAGTAATTATTTAAGTTTGTGCATGATATCATCAGCCAATGCAGTGAATAGAAGATTTTCTAGTTTCAGTGTTAAGTTTTCATTTGATATGAAAAAATATTATTATTCCTTTACCTTTTATATCTACCAATCTGTAGCTCGTAACATTTACTACTCTTCATTTATTCTCCCTCATCTGTATAAACATTTTATAGAAAAGCATCTAAACATTATACATATTTTTTTTCTTTTTAATATTGCTCAACAAAAAATATTGGAAAATCATTTTTCAGTCTTGACAGCAGTAACGGCTGAGACTGAGGTGAGTGTTCCCATGAGAGGTCAGATTCCTATCTGAAGAAATGTCTATTTTGCTGCCTCCCAATGGAAAACTCCTTATCTCTAGGTGTCAGTTGATATCTAAAATGATGCTTTAGAAAAAAACTCCATTCTATGGGATATGGTAGTATGAACCAGGTTCTAGATACATGGAAAATCTATATTAACCATCTCAGTATCAGTATTTCAGTCTATAACCCACTCTCACTGTATACAGATGTGTCCACACTTAAAGGGGTTATCCGCTTTATTTAATTTTTTTGTTATTTATTTAGAAAATAGGAAGTAATGCAACCCCAAGAATATACTAGTAGTATTGTGCCTTATAATATGTTAAAGTCCATACCCTATATATGGGTACTGTAGCTGTCAGAAATGCCAGCAGCTTTTCAGCTCGATCCATTCACATTCTTGCTTTTGATATATGAATTAATGATCCAACATGTCAAATAGAGATTCTTCATGTGACATGAAATAAATATCCAGTGTCATCTGGTCATATCAGGGACCTGTAAAATTAAATACAAGAGCATGGTATGTTTTGTAAACACCTATGTATATTAGATGATGAGCCTCATCGCAAAAATCGGCAAGTGCAGTTTACTCTTGTCTAAAGGGCCGTTCACATCATGTTTCTTCTGTCCGTTCAGCAGATCCATTTAATGTATCTGTTTTTTTAGTAGCAAAATCGGATACAAATATGCATCCATTTTTAAATTAAAACACAGATACATTTGGCGAACAGGGCCATGACTACTGGTGGGCTATTATTATACTCTATGAGTCTCCTCAGACCCCAGAGTATAATAAGCAGAGTCCCAGGGGAGATGCGTGAAGAAAACAAACAGCTATACTCACCTGTCCTGGACATTTGGCTGTCCTCTGGCATCTTCTTCTGGCCTCTTCCAGCCAATGGATGACAGCACATGCCCTGAGTCACCAATGAGATTCAAACACAGGTCACGTGGGTGTGATGACATCACAACATTTTCACCCAGCACCATGACGTTTTTGGGACTATATATCATGCTTTTATTTTTAAATGCAACACATTATGACATCATGGAGGTAAAATGAAGTCAGAAGTATACACTTTTGCCATTTATTTTACATTTTAACAGAGGTCTATGGGGGTGATAAGCAACATGTTGAAACATGTTTTTTTCTGTGTCAAAACATGTCTGCTCTGTGTCAAAAAATACATGTGAACGACCCCTAGTTTGTATGGCCATTTTACGATAAGTTCACACCTTGGGGACCTGAGAAATGGAAACCTAATCCGCTTAAAAAGTGGATACCTGCGAAAACCCACGGATGCCATAGAATATAATGGGGTCCATCCTGTTTCCACCTGAAAAATGCGAAAAGTCCTGCTTGCAAGTCTTTTCTCTCTGCATTTTTCAAGATGGATTTGGGGACGGAATCCCCGAATGGAGAGCAGGCACAGGTGTGAACCTAGCCTTAAATTGGTTTCCTGGCATCTAATTCATATTTGATACAGATGAACTATCCACAGCATAGGTCATTATTATGTGATCTCTGGGGGTCCAACATCCAAACCTGCACAGATCAATTGTTACAACAGCCCCCAGGTGCTGGAAGCTGCTGCAGTGGATAGGGTAAGGAAGCAGTCAAGACCTATTCAAGTAATAGGTATTAATCGAAGAGGAGATGACTTCATGCTTTCATGTCCACTGCAGCAACTTTTGGTATCAGAGGGCTGCTGGAAGGCTGCTGTGCGGGGTCCTTTTGTCTGACTTGTGCAGATCACATACTGATGACCTATCCCTTGCATAGGTCTTCAGTATGAAATATGCATTAGGAGGTGGAAAACCCCTGTCGGGAATTGCCTGCTGACCATAGGCTTTTGGCAAATTAACTAAACTCAAAATTAAGGGGGATCCTGTAGTTTGTGTTCCCTGCACTTTTCAAGTTTTGGAGAAATATATTCTACTCATATATCAATAGGTTATACATTTTGTATGGAAATCATACAAAATTATAAGCACTTTCATTTTTTTAACACTTCACAATTCTGTGCCAAGTGAAGTTTTCTGTGAATATGTACTTTGGCCGCAGACATGCAGGGTTGGTCACTAGTTGTGATACATGACATCATGGTACTCCTTGGGTTTTTCTTTTCCCAGCAGTTCAATTAATAGCAAGATTGATTTCTACTAGTGACAGGATGCAAACTGACTCTGGTAAAGCATGCGGAGTGGTCATGATGTGTCATAGATGTTGAAAGCAGTTCTTGAGCTGCTGGTTAAGCAGTGGGATCCTGCCGGGAGCCTCATTATAATTCCTATGCTAATTAAAACAACAGATGTTGTAATTAAAAGATTCCAGTACTTAAAGTGCCAATAATGGATAGTACAGAGAGGCTCTGAATATAAATGCACAGGGTTATCCCCTTCATGACGTAAAAATTCTATTTACAATCAGCACAAGGTTACAGATTGACAAATACTAAACTTCCTGCTTCTACAGTCATGGCCAAAAGTTTTGAGAATGATACAAATATTAATTTTTACAAAGTCTACTGCTTCAGTTTTTCTAATGGCAATTTACATATACTCCAGAATGTTATAAAGAGTGATCAGCTTAACAGCAATTACTTGCAAAGTCAATATTTGCCTAGAAAATGAACTTTATCCCCCAAAACACATTTCAACATCATTGCAGCCCTGCCTTAAAAGGACCACCTAACATCGTTTCAGTGATTGCTCCATTAACACAGGTGTGGGTGTTGATGAGGACAGGGCTGGAGATCAATCTGTCATGATTAAGTAAGAATGACACCACTGGACACTTTAAAAGGAGGCTGGTGCTTGCCATCATTGTTTCTCTTATGTTAACCATGGTTATCTCTAAAGAAACATGTGCAGTCATCATTGCACTGCACAAAAATGGCCTAACTGGGAAGAGTATTGCAGCTAGAAAGATTGCACCTCAGTCAACAATCTATCGCATCATGAAGAACTTCAAGGAGAGAGGTTCCATTGGTGCCAAAAAGGCTCCAGGGCGCCCAAGAAAGACCAGCAAGCGGCAGGACCGTCTCTTAAAAGTGTTTCAGCTGCAGGATCGGGCTACCAGCAGTGCAGAGCTTGCTGAGGAATGGCAGCAGGCAGGTGTGAGTGCATCTGCACGCACTGTGAGGCGGAGACTCTTGGAGCAAGGCCTGGTCTCAAGGAGGGCAGCAAAGAAGCCACTTCTCTCCAGAAAAAACATCAGGGACAGACTGATATTCTGCAAAAGGTACAGGGAGTGGACTGCTGAGGACTGGGGTAAAGTCATTTTCTCTGATGAATCCCCTTTTCGATTGTTTGGAACATCTGGAAAACAGCTTATTCGGAGAAGAAGAGGTGAGCGCTACCACCAGTCTTGTCTCATGCCAACTGTAAAGCATCCTGAAACCATTCATGTGTGGGGTTGCTTCTCAGCCAAGGGAATCGGCTCTCTCACAGTCTTGCCTAAAAACACAGCCATGAATAAAGAATGGTACCAGAATGTCCTCCAAGAGCAACTTCTCCCAACCGTCCAAGAGCAGTTTGGCGCTCAACAATGCCTTTTCCAGCATGATGGAGCACCTTGCCATAAAGCAAAGGTGATAACTAAATGGCTCAGGGAACAAAACATAGAGATTTTGGGTCCATGGCCTGGAAACTCCCCAGATCTTAATCCCATTGAGAACTTGTGGTCAATCATCAAGAGACGGGTGGACAAACAAAAACCAACAAATTCAGACAAAATTAAAGCATTGATTCTGCAAGAATGGACTGCTATCAGTCAGGATTTGGTCCAGAAGTTGATTGAGAGCATGCCAGGGAGAATTGCAGAGGTCCTGAAGAAGAAGGGTCAACACTGCAAATATTGACTTGCTGCATTAACTCATTCTAACTGTCAATATAAGCTTCTGTTACTCATAATATGAATGCAATTATATTTCTGTATGTGATAAAAACATCTGACAAACACACATAAAAACCAGAGGGCAGCAGATCATGTGAAAATATAATATTTGTGTCATTCTCAAAACTTTTGGCCATGACTGTATAACAGACAGCCAAAGCAATCCTGTGTTCATTAACCTTCCTGAGTATAAAATACTGTGTACAACATTTAAAGGGACGCTCTGGTGTTCTTTTCTTTGATCAGTAGTAATAGTAACAGTTATCTACTCACGCTGTCTTTCCTTATCCTTCTTTCACATTGTTCAATAAGTCACAATATTACATTGTGACCTGTTTTTTGAGCATAGGTTGCTATACAAACAGGAGTTCTCTCCATGAAGCTGCCACGTGACCTCAGAATCATCAAGTTCCATCCCTCAGTTCTTCTGCCTTAGCTTTTCTGTGAAAATTCCTTCCTGCCTTTCCTCTGCCTCTCACATCATCTGCTTTCTATAACCCTGCTCTCTCAATTACTGCCCATACTGCCTTGAATAACTTAACAACAACAAAAAAGAAACCCAAAAAATGCTGGATTGTTACTTTAATGCAAAATAGAACAGAATAATGCAATAGCATATTAAACATAGTTTCAATAGTATATAGGCATTGACAAACATGGCTAAAGTTTACAGACGTTGCAAGGTTTAACTTAACACAGATCGTGCTACAGCAAGTTATCATGGAACCCCAAAAATCCCCTGTAAACCAATTAAGAGCTTAGTGTGAAGCCAAACTTTGCTGCATCTGTACGTCAATAGCTTTGAGATGACACAGCCAACCATGAGGTTAATTCCACATATAACAAAAAAAATTCTGCTGTGGATTTTGTTGGAAATCTGCAGTATCCCCTTGTTATTCATGTAATAAAGGCAAATCTGGATAGAAACTGTGTAGTATATTCACATGTGAACTTACTCTTAGTGGTGCCTAAATAAAACAAAATCATGCTCACCTTTCCCTGGTGTCCCAGCATGGTCAAGTCCTCCCGGTCCATTGTTGTCTTCCGGCGGAAGTCCCCGCTGCACTTGACCGCTGAGACCAATCAGCAGACATAGTGAAGGGCATGTGACGTCACTATGTGTGACGTCACATGGTCTCTTCCTGAAGCCGCTGATTGGCCTCAGCAGTCATGTGACTGCTGAGGCCAATCAGCAGCTTCAGCGGAAGAGATCTGGAACGTCATACCTGGCGAGCAGTTTCACTTTCAGAAGATGCTGGAGCAGAAGGACCAGACCTGGAAGGACACTGTAGCACCGGAGACAGGTGGGTATGATTTTTTTTTTTTTTTCACTTCCCCTGTCTTATAATTGTTTTGCAAACTGGCTACCGATATCCTCAAGTGTTTTTCAGTACAGTTTTACCAATATTTTACCATTTAGTGCAACAATAATTAGAATTGCATAAATATATCCAAAAACTTAGCCCAGCTCACTCTTCATAGATCTTTCACTAGAAAGAATGAATTTACATTTAATCCCCAGCTCAATGGTTTGATGTAAAAAAAAATCTGCACCAACTGTATTATAAACACAATGAAAAATAAATGGATGCATCCATTTAGAACTATTGCACAATCCATTAACTATCTTATGAATGTAAAAATAAAAGTACATTTCGCCTTGAATTGCCCTTGCCCTGAATCTACCGTCCTGCACCCTAATGAAAGAGATTGGAAGCCTAGGACTGAGCTATTAATATGTATTCGCCAAGCTGGCCTTTTACCAAATGCATTTGCATAGGCTGTTGAGTGAACCTTTATATTAGAGATATGTGCCTCATTTCACCTTCATTTATTGTATATTCTGTGTACAAACTGTTTCTGGCAGGAAGTGCTATAGCTGTGAAAACACAGTAGCAAAATAAAAATGCTGCCAAACACCATAACAAAACTATTCCAGCAGCCTCACACAGCGTATGCTTCATTTGCCTCAATGATGAAGGAAATGTTGCTTCAACTCTGGGATGCCAGAGAGCGTGACTCGGGAAACCTCATTTGAACAATGCAAGCGCAAGACAGCTTGCACCATGGAAATAAAATAACCTAGAATAAATAAAAGTAAATCGTGCAATCGTCAACTCTATTACCTCATAAATCTATAACTGTCAAAATGAACTTTAAAGCTGTCAAGCTTCACCACTTCAGGTAGATTTCTATTTTAACCGGTCATTTCTCCGGTAATTGGTTTTAAAGTGGGACAGTTCCCATGAAAATAAGTTTGACTTAATTTACCTTTGAAAAACTTTACCCGGTTTTCTTGCTCTTTATAATATTCAGTCTGTATATGTAGTCCTGTTAATATTGCCAGAGAATTATCTGCTTGTCTATATCCTTTGGAAAATGTAATTTGTAAAGGATTTACATCATTGGATGGTACTTATTATTATATACTATAAAAAAACAAAAAAAGTCTTTTTTTTTAGCCATAATAGAATGTCAACGTGTCTATGCTAGCCTTATGGCATGGATGTGTGATAACATGGTGTATCTTTGGCACTACATCCCTGTTGAGTGTTAGGGTCTTGCCAGACGTAGAAATACTCTCACACTACTGCAGGGGTCTGGGAGGAATGACAGAGACAAGTGAGCCCTAATCTCACCCCAGCCACTGTCCCTTCCTATTGCCTCAGTTTACCCTAAACGGTAAAAGGACAACTAGAAGACGAGCCCTATACTGAGTAAAGTGACACACAGAACAAGACAAACAACAGAAGAATGGTAAACAAGCCAGGGGTCACAACCAGAGAAGCAAAAGTGGTACCAAATCGAAATCCAAGAGAGTAGTCACAAGGCAAGCCAAAGGTCAGAGATAATAGCAAGGTAAATATCAAAGGTACAAAGAAAGTAGGCAAAGTCAGTGCAATAACCGGCAACTTGCTGTGAAAGGGACGTCCTGTATATAGGAAGTCTGGGCCCAGCCCCAGACCAGATAGGTACACAGGCTGTCAATCACACAGGCAAGGAAAAGATTAACTATGCGGTCCAGAGAGAAACAATGCTCAGAACACGGGTGTGGCTGGGAATCCATTACACAGCAAGAAATTAGGACCATGTTCAGACTAAGCATCCAGAATCCTAAGCAAAGAATCAAACTGAGGATGCCTCCTACGCCGCAGCGTGCAAGCAGAGGGTAGCGCAGAGACCTGAACAGGCAGTCATAACATTGAGCCAAAGAAAACCACTTTCTATAACTATATCCTAATATATCAAGAAATAATACATGTAAGATGTAACCTTTATTGAAATAAAATTAAAATGAATCATAACCTATTCAAAACAAAAGCTGTTTTGTATGTGCTAATTTGTAGATATATCTATATTCCTATGATTGGTTACATGGAACTTACAATGTCTCACTACTAGTGTATCTATTCAGAAATAACTGCAGTTTGTGTCCAATCTTTTAGCACAACAAATCTGTCTCTCTCATTATTAAAACCAACCGATTAATGCCCCTCGACATTGCAATAACGGCATTTTCAGCAGTTGCAACAGCTTAAGCAAGACGACTTAGTCATCTGGACCTTATATAAACTCCTGTCAACAAACTGGGAGGGGATACACAAACAAGAGCCAATCAAAAGATTATCTTCCCCAAGGTGCCTCCCTCTTCCAAGAGTGACATTGCTATTGACAATACCAGGACTGTACTCGAGATCCTCTCCTCACTGTTGTCATTGCGCATACACTTTATGATGCCCCAACATCCAATGTCAGAAGGGCACATGTGTGATAAGGCCCATAAAACTTATAGCTGTATTTGCGCATGTGCCCTCCCTGATACTGTTTCGAGACTGGGCAGTTGAGAAGACGTACATGTGCAGGGACTTAGAGTGAAAAGCATTGAGCTATCAATTGTCCTCCACAGATCCCAATCAGAGGCTAAGTCCTAAAAGTGGGATAAGAGCGCATGTGCTAGAACAGGTACAAAGAAGTCATACTATGTTTTAGTAATATATCTCACTCTACAACAATATGCAAATGTCCAACTGCATTATTTGTTCAGGACAGAGTTCCAAAAATGTCATTTACACACCCTTATACTCAAAGTCATAATGACCATATGTATATTTTTTACAAAGAAATTAAGGGCTATTTAATTTGTTGTATTAGTTTAGCAATACCATGGTTCATTTTATGGAGATGCCCCAAATTAAAATGGTAGGTAGTGGGAAAAAACTTGTTTCTCTTCTTTGTGTATTAGGGTATATTTCTGGATTGACTGGGGAAAATGATCTTATTATCAGTAGTTTGAGAACACAGTTTTTTGTAAGAACATTGATATAAGTGGTGCAATGAAACTACCCCTTTTCATGAGTGGAGAAGAGAGGTTAATAAAAATGTATTGTATGAAAAATCGCATTAACAACACAACATGCTGCACCCAATTTTTATAGTATTTGGAAAACATGGCTTCAGAAGGTAAGTTAGGTAAGGGCATGTTGAACTAATTCATGACACTGTTCTAAATGATTATTTCACTTTGACAATATCATAGACTGCAAAACCATCTTCAATATATTCATTGTGTAAACTAATTTTAAAAAATTAATGAAAATGCAGCAAATAAAAAATATAAAATAATGAATAATGATGCTTCTGTTTGTCCCATTCACACTTACCTTTTCAAAAATTTGTGTAGAATATTCACTTGATTCGCAGCATTATAATTTACTGCAATTTATATGAAAGTAGATTTTTTAATTAATGGTCAAATATGTTTGAACATCAATATTAATATGTAGTTAAAACATAATGTTTGGTTTAAAAACAAAAGTATATTTAAAAGATAATTTTTATAAAATGTTAAAAAAAAAGCTAAATTTGACACATGGATGATATGTTGGAAGGCTTTATACCCAATTCACTATGTTTCTTCCTGAATACAGACAGAGACAGGAAATTAAAAAGATACAAATATGCAGTGATTCTCCCTTTTAACAAGTAATATCATAGCTTGTAGTGAGTCATATTTTCTGACATTCTTCATACCAGCCATATATCCAATACACTAAATAAATATAATAAAATAATCTCACTAAGCATCAACCAGTGGGGACCTTAGATTTTGTGTCATCTTGAATGACAAAACTGTTTGCATCCTTTGTTTCTGCTCCATTAGCTTCCCTGTTAAATAGAAAGAACATAAGCTCTTTTGCCCCCGGTTAGCCATATATCATCACATAGATAAAGAGAGCATGCTATTAAAGCCGAAAGCTAAATGCTTTTACATATATTGTCCCAGTCCACCCCAAATCTTATTCCTGTTTGTGCACATGAACAAAGAAATTGAAGAGTAGAAAAGAATACTACAAGAAATGGAATATGAGTATAAAAGAATCTGGCCTTGGAAATAGTTACTGTTAATTTTACTTTAACCTTTAAGGACCTGCCCTATTTTGGCACTATTGACTGAGCCTTTTTTTTTTTTTTTCATCCACGCCGACAGCTAAAACTTTTTTATTTTTGCATCAACATAGCTGATTGAGGGCTTGTTTTTTTTTGCAATTTTGAGTTTTATTTTTCAGTGGTATCATTGTTGGGAATATAGAACTTATTGATTAACGTTTGTTAACTGTTTATGGGATGGAATGGAAAAACAAGCAATTCTGCTATTGTTTTTTTGCCTTATAACTTGTGCACTGCTAACCATGAAACATATATAGTTTCTGTTTTTGTTGGTTCCATTCTGGGGTAGATATGATGTTTTGCTTCTTACTACATTTTTTCTGAAGTTGAATGGTTAAAAAAAGCAATTTAGACATTGTCTGTTTTAATTTTTCCTATGGCTACTGTAGATGTTAAATGTTGTGGTCATTTAATACATAGGGTTGTTACAGATGTCGCAAGTCTCAATATTTGTTTATGGGTTTTTTTTATTTTAATTTTTGAAACACAATAGATGCCATGGAAAATGAGGATACAAATCCATACACACGTGGACAAAATTGTTGATACCCCTCATTTAATGAAAGAAAAACCCACAATGGTCACAGAAATAACTTAAAAAAGCCAGACTGGAATTTGCCAAACTACATCTTGACAAGCCACAAAGCTTCTGGAAGAATGTCCTATGGACAGATGAGACAAAAAATTTAATTTTTGGTAAGGCACATCAGCTCTACGTTCACAGACGGAAAAATGAAGCATATCTTGAAAAGAACACAGTCCCTACTGTGAAGCATGGAGGAGGCTCTGTTATGTTCTGGAGCTGCTTTGCTGCATCTGGCACAGGGTGTTTTTCATCTTTGCAGGGTACAATGAAATCTCAAGATTATCAAGAGATTCCAGAGAGAAATGTGCTGCCCAGTGTCAGAAAGCTTGGTCTCAGCCGCAGGTCATGGGTCTTGCAACAGGATAATGACCCAAAACACACAGCTAAAAACACCCAAGAATGGCTAAGAGGAAAACATTGGACTATTCTGAAGTGGCCTTCTATGAGCCCTGACCTAAATCCTATTGAGCATCTTTGGAAGGAGCTGAAACATGCCGTCTGAAAA
Organism: Leptodactylus fallax; assembly: GCA_947044405.1. Classification (NCBI taxonomy): domain Eukaryota; kingdom Metazoa; phylum Chordata; class Amphibia; order Anura; family Leptodactylidae; genus Leptodactylus; species Leptodactylus fallax. The sequence goes on along the minus strand of CAMRHE010000073.1, from coordinate 5,178,903 downwards.
AGGCATCCTTCAAACCCAAGACAACTAGAGCAGTTTGCTCATGAGGAATGGGCCAAAATACCTGTTGAGAGGTGCAGAAGTCTCACTGACAGTTACAGGAATCGTTGGATTGCAGTGATTGCCTCAAAAGGTTGTGTGAGAAAATATTAAGTTAAGGGAACCATCATTTCTGTCCAGGCCTGTTTCATGAGTTTTCTTCTTTAAAAAATTCTGTTGAAGCATGGTTGAAAAGCAATGTCTGACTTTCATTTGTTCATTTTCATAGAATTTTTATATATTATTACTTTTGTCAGATTCAAGTTATTTCTGTGACCATTGTGGGGTTTTTTTTTCATTAAACGCGGCGTACCAATAATTTTGTCCACATGTGTAGATGTCACAGTTGCTATTGATAGCGAAATCTAAGGGGTTAAATGGCCACAATTGCCAATTGTAGCTGGGATTCTGCAGAAATTGTGCTAGCACACCTGCTGAGTCAGCACGAATAGAATGATATACATGACATTAGTCCCTGTTTTGTGTTAGTCATGTGTATTCTCGGGTTAATGTAGTGACTATGATAAAGTTTGCTTGATGATACATTAATAACTGGAACACTAACTTCACCATAAAGGAGAGTGCTTTGAACTACATTATAGAAGCTTCCTGTATTCACGGCATAGCACTAGACAACTATGTAGTTTCAAAAGGATAAAATAGAAGCGGTTATACACCAATTGTATGTTCTCCTCCAGGTCCCTGGGATTCTCTGACAGCCAGAGACCTGACCTGCAAAATTGTAGGAGCAAGAGTTTTAAGCCGGCGCCAAAGATGTACACTGGCATAAAGTCCAACACCAAGCACTGTACATGTAGGCTGCTTGGTCACTAAGTGGTTAAAAAGAACCTACCTGAAGGAGCAGGTGTAACACCTTAAAGATAGATTCACACATATTGATAACTCTGGAATACTTACAGATGTAGCAAAGTTTGGCTTGTCAACTAACTCTAACTCTTCTACATCTGTATATCTCTAGCATGAAGTAAGCTAGAGAGACAATTACACATTCCATCCTCGCAGCAAATTCAATGAATTATCCATTGCACACAACAATATTAGTCACTATTGAGGAAATTATTCCATTTTAAACTGCTGCAGATGAATCGCCTCCCAGCTTCTTTGTAATTTGATGTTGAGTTCTTTTGTTTGTCTCATAATGAAATAAAAATGTTATTAGTTGTTTCAGTGCCATTTGTAATATCGTAAATTCATTTATTTGTTTTAATGTAATAATTTTAATATTCCCTGTTTAAAGTTACTGTTATATGCAAGCCATTTATAGGAAACATGATCATGAAGATTCACTAACTGTGATGTCACCATGCATTTTACTGTAATTTGGATGGTAAAAATTAGAAAGCATTTTTGCCTTCTCATAGGCTAAACTGTATTCACATGACTGCGGAGACTAATGGCTGTGAAACAAAATGGTCCATTTTTTCGTGGCTGTTTTCACAGATCTCTCATAGACTTCAGTGTATTGATGGATCTATTAAAGCAAAGATAGGACATGTTTTATTTTGTGACGGTTTGTTAGATCAGGTCCTCAAAAAGTTGGACATGTGAATAGACACATTGAAATCAATGGCCCAAATTTACTGTTGTGGTTACAAGTAGATAGTGGCAAAAACATGGTGTGTCTTTGGCACATCTTGGAGCATCTAGTTTAGGCATGGCTTAAACAATGTACCAAAAATGCCCCAACATTACATTGTTAAATTAAAACTCAATTCTGCTACTGTATAAACTTAGACTAGACAGTCTAAAGATACACCAGATTTATCATCCAGAATCAGTCACTTTGATAAATCTAGAGAATATTTCTGTCTATATTTCCACTGTCCAACTATTAGTAAATCTGGGCCACTGTGTGTAAACTGCTGTGAATATTGCGCATCTACAACAATTGGTATATATCAATGTCTTTGTACTCTTTTTATTGTGATATTTTAAAGAGAAACTCTGGTCCACAAAGATAATAATCATAATAATAATAATAATAATAATAAGAAGAAGAAGTAGTCACCTGGAATGCTTTCCAATGGTTTCCAAGGTAGTGACAGAGTAGTTGCAGTGCTAGTAAGGTTTAATGTAATGGTTCTGATATTTTCTGAAAGCTGTATTGTGTACTGGTAAAACATAGTTGCACCTGTGTGTCACACTGAGGTAGAAGTTGTTTGTTACTCCCCCATGGATTGACCAATTTACGCCAGGCTTCACCCAGGTTGCCCAGGATGGGAATGGCTATGTATTTAAGGGCCCATTCCTGCACTCTGGACAGTTTAAGGATTCGCTCGTAGAGATGTGGCAGACTCCCAGCCATAGAGTCGCAAATTGGTTCTATGAACTGATGCATCATCAGGACGTCTGTCAACTATACCTTCACTAAAGAGTTCCATATGCTGTATTTTCAATATCTTCTACAGTAAAGTGAAGAGTTGAATGTCCTGTGTGTCCTTCATCTCTGGTGAGTGGCTTCAGGTGACGCAGAGCATTAGTGTCTGGGCAGCAGCTCTGAGAGGGCAGACTGTAGACAGCAATGTGGTTATATATAAATATCTTCTCAGTTTATCCTGCTTCAAACAAGCAAAAAAAAAAGGTTTAGATATAAAATGTCTAGTTGTAAGTATTCCTAATACAATAATTACTATACAGTAAACATTCTATTGTATGCTATAGTAGGAGGTTCTCTTGATAAAATAGTATAACAGTCCATAAACTCAAGACCACAACACATCATGGGAAGGGGACACACTTATTTACAGTGGAGAAAAAAGTATTTAGTCAGCCACCAATTGTGCTCCCACTTAAAAAGATGAGGCCGGCCTGTAATTGTCATCATAGGTAGACCTCAACTATGAGAGACAAAATGAGAAAACATATCTAGAAAATCAGATTGTCTGATTTTTTAAGAATTTATTTGCAAATTATGGTGGAAAATAAGTATTTGTCACCTACAAACAAGCAAGATTTCTGGCTCTCACAGACCTGTAGCTTCTTCTTTAAGAGGCTCCTCTGTCCTCCACTCATTACCTGTAGTAATGGCTCCTGTTTGACATTGTTATCAGTATAAAAGACACCTGTCCACAACCTCAAACAGTTACACTCCAAACTCCACTATGGTGAAGACCAAAGAACTGTGGAAGGACACCAAAACCAAAATCGTAGACCAGCACCAGGCTGGGGAAACTGAATCTGCAATAGTCAAGCAGCTTGGTGTGAAGAAATCAACTGTGGAAGCGATAATTAGAAAATGGAAGACATACAAGACCACTGATAATCTCCCTTGATCAGGGGCTCCAGGCAAGATCTCACCCCATGGGGTCAAAATGATCACAAGAACATTGAGAAAAATCCCAGAACCACACGGAGGGACCTAGTGAATGACCTGCAGAAAGCTGGGACTAACGTAACAAAGGCTACCGTCAGTAACACACTATGCCACCAGGGACTCAGATCCTGCAGTGCCAGATGTGTCCCCCTGCTTAAGCCAGTACATATCCGGGCCCAACTGAAGTTTGCTAGAGAGCATTTGGATGTTCCAGAAGAGTATTGGGAGAATGTCATATGGTCAGATGAAACCAAAGTAGAACCGTTTGGTAGAAACACAACTCGTCGTGTTTGGAGGAGAGTGAATGCTGAATTGCATCCAAAGAACACCATACCTACTGTGAAGCATGGGGGTGGCAACATCATTCTTTGGGGCTGTTTCTCTGCAAAGGAACCAGCACAACTGATCCGTGTACATGAAGGAATGAATGGGGCCATGTATCGTGAGTTTTTGAGTGCAAACCTCCTTCCATCAGCAAGGGCATTGAAGATGAAACGTGGCTGGGTCTTTCAGCATGGCAATGATGCCAAGCACACCACCAGGGCAACGAAGGAGTGGCTTCGTAAGGTCCTGGAGTGGCCTAGCCAGTCTCCAGATCTCAACCCCATAGAAAACCTTTGGATAGAGTTGAAAGTCCGTGTTGCCCAGCGACAGCCCCAAAACATCACTGCTCTAGAGGAGATCTGCATGGAGGAATGGGCCAACATACCAGCAACAGTGTGTGCCAACCTTGTGGAGACTTACAGAAAACGTTTGACCTCTGTCATTGCCAACAAAGGATATATAACAAAGTATTGAGATGAACTTTTGTCATTGACCAAATACTTATTTTCCACCATAATTTGCAAATAAATTCTTAAAAAAATCAGACAATGTGATTTTCTAGATATGTTTTCTCATTTTGTCTCTCATAGTTGAGGTCTACCTATGATGACAATTACAGGCCGGCCTCATCTTTTTAAGTGGGAGAACTTGCACAATTGGTGGCTGACCAAATACTTTTTTTCCCCACTGTATCTATGGGATCAGGGACAGCTGAGGGCCCCTGTGCAAGAAGAGTTTTTCAATATTTAAGCACAGAGCACCCACTTATGTCTCTCTAATAATGCACTAGTAATAACCATGACGTTCATTAGTCAAGGCATTTATCTGCAATCTAGTAAACATTAGAAAGCTGCCGTACCCTTGTGCGGCTGCACATGTTGCACCAATGTTATGTCCTCCCTTGCTTTGGATACATTTTTGGATGATTTAGGGGAAGTCCATTACCATTAAATCTTAATGCCCTGAAAGGTAAGTGGCAGAGGTCTTCGGGTACCATTTTTAATAATTTTGCTTACTGCAGTGGCGTAACTAGGAATGGCTGGGCCGCAAGGCGAACATTTGACATGGAGTTAATGGGGTTTAAATGGGGTTACTCCAGCAGGTAACAACCTATTAAAAAAAAAAAAAAACATCAGGGGCCCGCCCGCTACTGCTGCTACCCCGGTATTTACGCCACTGGCTTACAGTTACCTGCTATTACCAATAACGGGTTATAGCTCAGTTTTGGATAGTGTGCTGTAAATATGAAACAACATGAAACATTTATATAAACCACCCCTAATATTATTACAATGGATGTGAGCATTTCCTAAAGAATTGTGGTAAGAATTATTAAAAGGGTTACCAGGGACTAAAATATTTATAACCTATCCTTAGGATAAATCATTAATACACTCAGTACCCAATACCTTGGTCAATCATCTGTATGAAGAGACTTCATGCGCCTGTACATTGTTTAGAGACTGTGATATTTATTGCAGTCCAGTCCCTATTACTTGAATTGGTCTGAGCTACAAACAGCTCATGTGACCAATAAACCTGATGACACATGGACTGTGATTTAGAAGCAGTGCTGCCACTTTAATCAGATGATCTTACGAGTCCTGGCTGTTGGACCCCTGCCAATCTAATATTGATGACCTAATCTAAGGGTAAATCATCAATATTTTTGTCCTGGAAAAACCCTTAAAGTAAATGTCCTTCTTTAAACCAATTTCTGTTCTGATGAATTTCATAATAAATCATTATTTCGGTATATAGAGCTCTAAATCCCTTGAACTCTTTCAAAGCAAAATAATTAGATTTATACAATTTTGTCTACCCAAATTCTTACTATGTACAAATGTATACAACTTCCAAAAAGTTGCAGACAGCACATTAATGAAAATGTTCAGAATCCTAAAACCTTTTCTAACAGAATTATTATCTAATATATATTTGACCTGTGATTTTAGGTCCACATAAACAATTATTTTCTGAATATCAGAATAACCCAGTAAAAGTAAGATATTAAGCAAGTTTGGAGGCATAAGAAAGTTGAAACACATCATATCATAGAATATCCTCACTGGTAATGAAAGCAGTCGGAAAACTGAGTGTAGTCAAAGGGGTATTCTGTGATATATTTTTATAATTTTAGATTGCTGCTAATGGATCAATAAACATAACAAACAAGTGCTCACCCCACCCCGGACCTTCGTCTCCAGCGACGGCAGGTCCGTTCATTTGTATGCAGGTCCTGTGCTATTTGTGTGAGGGCATGTGCTATTTGTGAAGAGGTCAACATTGAGGCCTGTGATTGGCAGCAGCAGTGCCATCGCACAAACGGGATATCACTGGTGAAGTTAGCCAGAGCTCCTGTAAACAGAAAAACAGCCCGGTGAGAGGTGAGTACTGTTTATGTTTTTTGGCCCGCTAGCGGCAGTTTTAAATAATAAAAAAAAAGTCTCGGAACACCCCTTTAACCCCTTCATGCTTCTGTCAATTTTTGTTGTTGCATTTCCGTTTTTCCCTCCCCCCATTCCAAGAGCCATATATTTTTCATTTTTCAGTTCACAGTGTCACATGATGGCTTATTGTTTGTGAAACAAATTCAGCTTTGTAATGGTACCATTCAATATCTTGTACAATGTACTGGGAAGCTGGAAAAAAATTCAGAATGAGATGGATTTGAAAAAAAAACACATTTGCACAATTTTTTATGGGATTAATTTTTACAGCATTCACTATGTGGTAAAAATGACATGTTACCTGTATTCTGCGGGTCAGTACAATCACGGCATACCAAATTTATAGAGTATTTGTAATGTTTTGAAACATTTTGCAAAATTAAAAATTTTGCAAAATAAAAAAAAAATTGTTTTACCATATTCTGACACCTGTAACTTTATATTTATGTGTATGGAGCTGGGTAAGGCGTACTTTTATGCGGGACAACATGGCGTATTTATTGATATTATTTGGGGGAAGCTCTGATAGTTTGATCACTTTTTATTCCATTTTTTATAGGAGGCAAAAAGTTGAAAAAACAGCCATTTGGCCATTTTGATTTTTTTTCCCCTGCTACGCTGTTCAATGGGATAAATATTTTATATTTTATTAGTTCGGTCATTTTTGAACGTGGGGATCCCTAAAGTGTTTGTTTACTTTTGTTTATAATAATAATAATAATAATAATAACTTTATTTATATAGTGCCAACATATTCCGTAGCACTTTGCAAATCAGAGGACACATGTACAGACAATATGAGACATTACAATGTGACAAAGAAATAAACATATGAAACAATAGGAGTGAGGGCCCTGCTCACAAGAGCTTATATTCTATGAGGAGATAGGGGGACACAAGAGGTCAGAGGGCTTGTTTGCTACCATGGTCCAGCCATCTTTTAATAGAAAAGGTTTTGTAACTGAAGCTGTATAAGCCGTCACCAGCCAGTATCTATGAATATACAGATACTAAGTGCAAGGAGTGCAGTGTAACTTCTAGATGCAGGGGCCAGGATCTGAGGAACAAAGGAGGAAGGATAAAAGGTGTTATTGTTCTACACCTAAGCACACTACACTGTGATCAGGTCACGTGATAAGCCTGAACATACAGATGTGATTTTAGGGCAGTTTTGAAGCTGCTGTAGTTAGGGATTAATCGGATTGACTTGGGTAAAGCATTCCAGAGCACTGGTGCAGCTTGAGAAAAGTCTTGGAGACGGGAGTGGAATGATTGGATAACAGAGGATGCAAGTCTAAGGTCATTGGCAGACCGGAGAGGATGGTTAGAGCGGTAGACAGTGACGAAAGGAGAGAGGATAGGGGGGGTGCAGCGCTATGGATGGATTTGTGGGTGAGTGTGATAATTTTATATTGTATTCTGTGATGGATAGGCAACCAATACAGCGACTGACACAAAGTAGATGCGTCTGTGTACCGGTTTGACAGAAAGATGAGTCTGGCGGCTGCATTCAGGACAGATTGTAGTGGGGAGAGTTTAGTAAGAGGAAGCCCAATTAGAAGAGAATTGCAATAGAGAAGACGAGAGAGAAACAGAGTGACAATGAGGGTTTGAGAAAAGGGCGATTCTAAAGATGTTTTTAAGGTGCAGGTGGCAAGAGCATGCAAGTGTCTGAATATGTGGGATAAAGTTGAGATCTGAATCAAATACAACCCCCAGACATCGGGCATGCCACCTCGGGGTAATAGTAAGGCCACAGACAGAAATGGAGATATTAGTGTTAGGTCGGTTACTAGATGGAGGGAACACAAGAAGTTCAGTTTTTGAAAGATTTAATTTCAGATAAAGAGAAGACATGATGTTAGAGACAGAAGAGAGACATTATTTATTTAATTTTCTATGTGATATAGGGAAAGGGGGGTGATTTAAACTTTTGTACATATATATTTTTTTTTATACTTTAACCCCCTAAGGACACAACCATTTTTTGTTTTTGCATTTTCGTTTTTCCCTCTCCACATTCCAAGAGCCATAACTTTTTCATTTTTCAGTTCACAGACTCAAATGATGGCTTATTATTTGCGAAAAAATTGTACTTTGTAATGGCACCAATTCAATATCCTGTGCAATGTACTGGGAAGCTGGAAAAAAATTCAGAATGAGGTGTAATTGGAGAAAAAAATGCATTTGCGCCACTTTCATATGGGTTTAATTTTTACAATGTTCACTTTGTGGTAAAAATGACATGGTACCTATATTCTGTGGGGTCAGTATGAACACGGTGATACCAAATTTATATAGTGTTTGTAATGTTTTGATACCTTTTAAAAAATTAAAAACTTAGCAAAATTTTAAAAAAAATTTGTGTTGCCATATTGTGACACCTGTAACTTTTTCATATTTACATGTATGGAGCTGAGTATGGCATCATTTTATGCAGGACTAGATGATGTTTTTACTGATACCATTTGGGGAAAGATCACTTTTGGTTTGATCACTTTTTATTCAATTTTTTTATAGGAGGCAAAGTGTTGAAAAAACCACTATTTGGCTATTTAGATTTGTTTCACCACTACGCTGTTCAGTGTGCAATAGATCTAATGCAATGACAAGCCTGGGAGCCTTCAATAGGCTCCCGGGTGTCTTGACAACCAATCGCCACCCTCCGATGACATTTAGGAGGGTGGCGATCGGTGAAAAATGGCGGCGCCTGCGCAGTTTGGCATGCGCCCCTTCACACCCCCTTCACACCCAATCACGTACATGTATGTGATATAGGGTTAAGGGGTTAAAAAACGTTTTTTTGTTTTTATTTTACTTTTAATTTTCAGAACACCTAGGGACCTTGAACCCTAGAGGGTCTGATCACTCATACTATTCACTGCAATACTAATGTATTGTAGTGAATAGTAAAATCCCATGACTCTGGCAGCGTATAATAGTACTATACTAATGACAAGCCTGGGAGCCTTCAATAGGTTCCCAGCTGTCATGACAACCGATCGCCGCCTTCTGATGATATTCTGGAGGGAAGCTATTGAGTAAAGATGGTGGCGCCCATGGTGCCTGTGCACTTTAGATGCTGTGGTCACGTTTGACCGCGGCATCTAAAGTGTTAAAAGCTGTAATCGTTGAGCCCTCTCCATACACCCCTTCACACCTAATCACCTAATCACGTACATGTACGTGATTTTACGTGAAGGGGTTAACAGAGGTGACATGGTCTCCAATGGTCTAACACATTTATTATTATTTTTAACTGAAATACTGCACTTCTTTGCCTCCTCGTAGTGAGTATAGATTTCCATTTCTGTCTTTATAAAAGTGTTAAATGTATTTAAAGGTGTGCACGTCTTAAAGAATTTTATTACAGTACACTTTAGTTTAAGCCTGGTATATTAAAATCCTAGTCTTACTACATTTTCCCAATTTTCTTGCATTTTTAATACTTCTTCCCCTATTAAAACTATTATTAATAAAAAATATTGTGAAAGAGACTCACTGAACCTATGAGATTGCTTCCCTTATGCTGAAAGGGCAGATGGGAAAAACCATATGTTTCTGCCATAAAATATCTGGATATTGATAGCCTGCGTTTCTTCAAACTTAGACTTCACTTTGAAAATAGTAAGATACTTGTAATAAAATATTTTGATTTATGTCTTTACATAGAAGAAATCTGTCTCGCATTTTTCTTCGGCGAATCTCCTCAGTGATTCTATTTACATCCTCTACCAAGTATGGGAAAAGGATTGCTCGAAGCTTTCACGTAGCAGCCAGCATGAGTTATTTAAACTTTTGAATACCCCTGCCAGGAGATCTTTGAAAATCAAATTAAAATGTTATGAAAATCTGTGGCACTAATTTTTTTTTCTTTTTTTTAAATATGGGAACATAAGAAGCCAAGCCTCAGGTGAAAGTAAGTAAATATAATTTATTTTTGAGCTTTGCTTCATGAATCATTAAGTCTCGCTGGTTGGGATTGCCCGAAGTGACAAAGACCCTGTCACTTCTAAGCCTCGAACAGCAGTGTGATCATAACAAATGGGTATCATTAATAACTTGCGTTTGAAAGCAGCTGTATAGAGTAATTACTTTAAGTCACCTCAAAGATGAAAAACAGACGCTAAAGGTTTAAGGGCTCAGAAACAGTTCAAGTTACCGTTTTCTTTTTTATTTCCCTATGAAAATATGGATTGAAAATGTGGAATTCCGCAATGTAAAATGGTTCATGTATATTCATCATGTTATTAAAGTGCTTCATTTTAGTGCACCATGCTACAATGCTTATTCATCCTAATCGCGTAAGAAGAATCTCTAACCAAGGACTTCAGTGCAAGGATTCAAGCATGTTTTTAATAGCACACAAGAAATTAAGCCCTTTAAATATAATATGGTAGAGCTTTTCAAGTTCTAAGGGAAAAAAGACACAATATTAACCTAAAAATCAAAGGACTTCTATGACTCACTCTGCTAATAGGAGTAGTGATATTACCAACTAAGATTATTTCTCATAACTCTAAAGTCTTCTTAGACTGAAATTTACATAGATGTGTCCATCGTTACCTTTACTAAAATTTGGGTAAGGACTCCAATTTGAGAGGCTTCAATACAGTCACTAGGTGAACATGCTTAGACACATGTAAGATAAACATCTAGTATTGTGAAGCCATGTTATTTCGAAAAGTTGGTCATCTCTGCATGACTCAAATACCAATGATAACACGGTGTGTCATGTTATCTGCCACAGAAGACAGTAAAACCACTAAAATTTACTGAATTCAAGATAACACTCTGAGCCACTTTATTTGTAATGTAAAACATTGCTAAATCTGGTCATATGCAGACAAGAAGGTAGGAAGAATCTGTACATATCATCTTCCTACAATGTATGGTTCTTAGAATGTCTTTGCATTTTTGGTCAGTAATTACAGTTGAGCAAACTGTTTAGTAAGGAGTCGGTTTTATTCTGAATCTTCCAAAAATTTCCGGTTTAACCGAATTAGAATGGGGGTTCTCCACTCACAAATTGTTATTATACAGTGCTGGCCAAAAGTATTGGCCCCACTGCAATTCTGTCAGAAAATACTCAATTTCTTCCAGAAAATGATTGCAATCACAAATGCTTAGGTAATAATATCCTCATTTATTTTGCTTGCAATGAAAAAACACAAAAGAGAATGAAAAAAAAAGTCAAATCATTGATCATTTTACACAAAACTCCAAAAATGGGTCGGACAAAAGTATTGGCACCCTCAGCCTAATACTTGGTAGCACAACCTTTAGACAAAATAACTGTGAACAACCGCTTCTGGTAACCATCAATGAGTTTCTTACAATGCTCTGCTGGAATTTTAGACCATTCTTCTTTGGCAAATTTCTCCAGGTCCCTGAGATTTGAAGGGTGCCTTCTCCAAACTGCCATTTTGAGATCTCTCCACAGGTGTTCTATGGGATTCAGGTCTGGACTCATTGCTGGCCACTTTAGAAGTCTCCAGTGCTTTCTCTCAAACCATTTTCTAGTGCTTTTTGAAGTGTGTTTTGGGTCATTGTCCTGCTGGAAGACCCATGACCTCTGAGGGAGACCCAGCTTTCTCACACTGGACCCTACATTATGCTGCAAAATTTGTTGGTAGTCTTCAGACTTCATAATGCCATGCACACGGTCAAGCAGTCCAGTGCCAGAGGCAGCAAAGCAACCCCAAAACATCAGGGAACCTCCGCCATGTTTGACTGTAGGGACCGTGTTCTTTTCTTTGAAGGCCTCTTTTTTTTTCCTGTAAACTCTATGTTGATGCCTTTTCCCAAAAAGCTCTACTTTTGTCTCATCTGACCAGAGAACATTCTTCCAAAAAGTTTTTGGCTTTCTCAGGTAAGTTTTGGCAAACTCCAGCCTGGCTTTTTTATGTCTCTGGGTCAGAAGTGGGGTCTTCCTGGGTATCCTACCATAGAGTCCCTTTTCATTCAGATGCTGACGGATAGTACGGGTTGACACTGTTGTACCCTCGGACTGCAGGGCAGCTAAAACTTGTTTGGATGTTAGTCGAGGTTCTTTAGCCACCATCCGCACAATCTTTCGTTGAAATCTCTGGTCAATTTTTCTTTTCCATCCACATCTAGGGAGGTTAGCCACAGTGCCATTCAGGTCTTTGGAGATGGACTTGTAGGCTTGAGATTGCTCATGCTTCCTCACAATTTTGCTTCTCAAGTCCTCAGACAGTTCTTTGGTCTTCTTTCTTTTCTCCATGCTCAATGTGGTACACACAAGGACACAGGACAGAGGTTTAGTCAACTTTAATCCACTTCAACTGGCTGCAAGTGTGATTTAGTTATTGCCGCCACCTGTTATGTGCCACAGGTAAGTAACAGGTGCTGTTAATTACACAAATTAGAGAAGCATCACATGATTTTTCAAAGGGTGCCAATACTTTTGTCCACCCCCTTTTTTATGTTTGGTGTGGAATTATATCCAATTTGGCTTTTTGACAATTCTTTTTGTGGTTTTCCATTGACGACAAATTAAATGAAGATATTATTACCAAAGCATTTGTGATTGCAATCATTTTCTGGAAGAAATTGAGTATTATCTGACAGAATTGCAGGGGTGCCAATACTTTTGGCCAGCACTGTATTCTGGGGTTTCTTCAGTCCCCAAAGTATAATAAATAGAAGCCTAGGGAGTGCGGAAAAAATAAAAAAGACTGATACTCGCCTTTCCTCACCTCTCCTGGATATCTAGTCTTCACCTGCAGGTCCTTGCAGCCTTTTCTGGATTCTTCCGGCATCTTCTCTCTCGTCTTGCACTTTGGGGTTACTACTAAGGTCTATGACTGTGCCTCTGCAGTCAGGTGGGTCTTTCTGATGCTTGAAACTTGGTGTCATACTGTCAGCACACTTAACATGACTGCCAAGGCCCAATCACTCACTTCAGCGATGACCCAGGGAAAATGCAAGAAGATGCAACTCCCATGGGTGCCCCAGAGCGTAACAATAGCACTTCTAGTACAGACTGAACCTGAGACATGAAGCTAACCTCATGAATACTTGAGAAGCGAATCTTGAGAAGTTCACACATCACTATAACTCAAGAAACATGCACATTTTTATAATATTTTGTGACTTTCTTCTATTATCCTCTGTGCATTGAGAAAACATTTTTCTGTATTTACTTTTAAGTTGCAGCTATGGAATGTCCGGTAAAAAGTGGTGGCATTACACATACAGATGTGTGCTTTCTTACTTTTCCCTTCTGGCTGAATATTTCCAGATATTTGTGTCACAAGATAATTAAATTGTTTTACAATATTGTGTGACCAAGTAATATCCTATCTGTGTCTATGTGTACCGAATCTTTGTCTCCATTGTGAATTTCAGCCCTTAAAAGGTTTGGTGACATATCTTAATATTGTTTTGAATTGGTTTCATGAGATATTAGAGTCCTAAACTAGATTTGAGCTAAGTTAAGGGTGGCAAACATTGTCAAAGGATTTAGTTAATATTGATAGCCTAACTTAGAATATATGTTGTAAAAAATAGAATTTATTCTAGTGGCTTTGCAAACAAAGGTATGGTGAATAGTTCTCTCCCTAAAAGATCTGAGACATTGACAAATACTGCAAGTATGGCTGTGTAACTTACTGAGTTCATATTTCACACTTAGTTTTATTTCCATTAATAAATTGGGCTTGCACCAAAAAAAGAAAGAAAACCATTTTAGCTCTTTTATTTCATTCCAGTAATGTGTCCACCAAGTCTGCTCTATTGATCTTGAGTGGCATATCCACTATTTCTTATCCTCTTACCTAGAAAGCTTCTTATTCCCCTTTAGATTCCATTAGCACTCCTGTCTCTAATTGCTAATTAGTTCTACCTAATACAGTTCAGTTTTGTTCCTACTCATAGAATTAATGGATTTCCTTCAGGGTCAGGTGAAGCTTTACTCTCATCCGAATGTGTATCCATAAATCACTATAAAGTGTTCTTTATGTTCATGGACACAGTGACAGAAACTGATATTTTATCTTCCTCAGGATATTGACATGGCTTTCTTTTTGAAAAAAATCAGAAGTTTGCATTTACTATGAGAATAATAATGTGTCCAGAGGCATCATAAAAACTTCTCAGAAATGAGCATCATTTGTAATATAAAAATAATAATAATAATATAAAAATATTTTCATCTCTTTATAATGTATATTATACTATATAGAGGTCACTGTGAAGTGGCTAGTGGGCTTATGTACCTTGATCAATATATATACTAAGAACCTCATGTTCATTTTTGTAGATTTTGCTGAAAAGCATTAGATCTATGTATAAGATTGGGATGTGCAGTCCATGTCTTTTGGTAAGTGTGTCCCCTTATATTTTTTTTGTTTTGCCGTATTACCAGCACTTCTCCCATTTGGCCCATGTGTTTTTAATTAGCAAGATACAGCAAAAGGGACCCACCTACAAGCTCTCAGTCCTCTGACTGAAGCAATATGGTAAAGTGAATTTTTTGGGATCTGTTCACATGGTGCGATACTGCATGGTGTCTGCCGCTCCTGTGGTGCTGTGCCTGTGGGATGGTGTGGCCCAGAGCCTGGTGGCAAGGGTGTTGCTAGACCACTGAGTCGCTCCCCCTGTATGGACCCACTATACAGCGCTTCAGTACCTACATTTTGCATGGTGAGTGAGCAATTCATCTCCCAGCATGTAAACATTACCAGGGGCTGCGCTGTCCTGAATAATAGGTCTGTGGGGGGTCCCGGCTGTCAGTCCCACGCTGATCTAATATTGATGGTCTTTCCTAGAGGTAGACTATCAATATTAGTAAGCAGATAACCCTTTAATTCACATTGATTCACTGGGTTGAGATCTGTAAATCAGAAACTTTTCTTTTTAAGAATTAATGGGATAAACATTTGCGATGTTCTAGATTGGTAAAAAATCAATATGAAACCATTATTAGGCTAAGGCCCCACATAGCGGCAACGCATCGCGGTTTTTCCCACAGCAATTTTCACAGAAAGTCCGCAGATAAATTTTTCTGCTTCGATTATACCTATAGGGAAATCGTCAATGTTTCTGTAGGTATAATTGACATGCTGCGATTTCCAAAACCGCAATGGCTTTGGAAATCGCAGTGTGTCCGCTACGCATATTTGTCCGCAAAGTGGGGATGGGGATCACTAGAATCCCATCCACTTTGCTGTGACTGTATAATGCCACATTTACGCCACATGGGGCCCCAGCTTTATAGATCCATCTATTTTGTCTACGATAAAATAATACTAATAGTAGGGCTAATAGTAATCAAAGTCAAAACTAGCTGTAAGTGAAACATGTATAGCAAAGACCAAACACTCACAGAAATAATTGTAAAAATATAATACATCTTTATTAAATACAAAAATAATGAATAGATACCATATTGGGGGGGGGGGGCATAATGAAAATCCATCTATAAAAACTATCCAGAATGGCCAACAAGGGTAAATAGTATATTACATAGAACAAAATGTGTTAACCCTCTAATATAAGTGGAGAAATGTACTAAGACCCTAAGTACATAGTATGCTAGACACACACCCAAGGAGGTGTGTATATAGGGATTCCCATCCTGAAAGGGGTGGCCTTTCTTCAGTGTCCCCACTGCTGTTTAGTTGTTCACCCATCCATAAGGGAGAACAGATGCCAGGTGGGCAGCTACAGCAGAAACTTCACTGTGGCTTGGACAGAGTCCAACATCCATGATTCACAGAACCAGAGCAATGGCTGAAGCTCTGCATCACTGCTAATTTGTAACTTTGCATCTTTTCTTTGGCCAGGCAAGGGGTGCAGCACACTTGACATATAGAGCACAGGCATAGTCAGCAGTACGGTAAAGGCTGTTGCCTGTACTGTCTCCTGAGCCACTTGACCAGCTTCAGGATGTAGTGTAAAGTGTAGTGGTAGTGGTTCACAGCAGTGTGGCGCCACAACTAGAGATGAGCGAATCAATTCTGCAGAAGTGGAATTCGATCCGAATTTCAGGAAATCTTCGATTCATCACTATTCCGGATTTCCTGATGCTTTGCGGTAACGAATATTTAGTAAGGACCTTTGTGACATCAGGCGGTCACACGGTATTCTCTAGTGATGTGATTGGGTAGGCGTGTCTTTGCTTGTTAGCAGATCCTTCCACATGAATAAAACTTGTCCGTGCTGGAGAGAGAGAGAGAGAGAGAGAGACATGACCATGGCATCCAAGGGCTTCCACCATTTTGCCCCCCACCCGCCCACCCCGGCTCTCTGAAGACCGGAAATAGCTGTTTATTCGCCGCAAAGTAATTCGGATCGAAGCGAATATTTGGGGAACTTCAAATAGAACTGCTGAAACAAACTTTGGAGAAATTCGCTCATCTCTAGCCACAACCTATCGGGTTAAGCAAGGGGAGTGGAGAAAACTATTGCTTACAGGAGGTCAGTCTGCAGCAGATGCACTATGGTCTCAGTGTTTTTAATGTCCTTTCACCTGACCTAGGTTTGAGTACTTGCTCCTTGTGTTAGAACAACCTAATAAAATAAATAAAAGCTAGTTTCAAATCTTTTCCCTACACTACAGCTTTTTTGACAGGGGTAAATGCTTAGATGGCTGATAATATTCTGTACCTTTAAGGACAAAGCAGTACTTCTACAAGTTTGGTGTTTACATCTTTTGGTTTTCAGTTCTGTTAAAAGAACAGAAAAACTAACAAACAGCCATTGACAAAATAATAAATTGGTTATACATTTCCATTTCCATTGTTGAGGTTCCTTTGTTTTCTGTTGAATTACACCCAAATGTATTTTTGCCCGGAGCTACATTTAGTTTACAACTGGATTCTCATTAAAGATACTATTTTAAGGAAGTTTTGTATTTTATGTTAATGCTCTGTGCCCCATTTGATGCCCTATGTATGTACCTCAAATTCAGAATTTTGATGGATTTTTAGAATTATGACTTTTTTGGTCAGAATTGTGGTATTGGGCATTCCCAAATCAGTATTTATGGTTATATCTATCATCAGCTTTTCTTTAACTGCAGTACAAGTTAATGTCGAGGTGCACATATGCATGGCCCTTTCCCATTTACTTTTGAAAATAACTGGGCCCCGTTCTTGACATAGATGGGAGTCCCAGAGGTGAGTGCTGTGTCTATCAGGGATAGGTTATCTATTAAAGATTCATGGGGTTCTGATACTCGGCACCTCCATGGATCAGCTTTTTGAAGCAACAACAGAGCTCACTGAGTGCAGCTTCCACTTCACCGGTCATGTGATGTCACCTTCATCAGTCACATGACCTGACTGTAGCTCACTCCCATTCAAGTGAATGGGCTGAACTGCGATACCAAGAACAGTCACTGTACAAATGTATTATGATGTCCTAGGTAAGTACTAAAGAGGCTGCAGCGCTCATGTAAACCCTGTAGCCTCTGTAGCTGATTGGCCAATAATAGGTTATCAATTAATAAGTCCCATTTAAGAAATAAACATACATTTACTT
The DNA here is from genome assembly GCA_947044405.1 of Leptodactylus fallax. Taxonomy (NCBI): domain Eukaryota; kingdom Metazoa; phylum Chordata; class Amphibia; order Anura; family Leptodactylidae; genus Leptodactylus; species Leptodactylus fallax. Next base: position 5,161,248 of record CAMRHE010000073.1, on the reverse strand, counting down.
AAAAAATAAGAAATAATGCTTTACATAATCAAAAAGACTACTGATCGTGGTATAATTTTTTGATATTAAGGTTAAATATATATCTAGTAACACCATGTTATTTCCTATAGGAGTCAATTTTCAGCTGCAAGTTTTCCTTCTTAACATTAGCAATTGTCTTAAAATCAATTTGTAGCCTGGGGAGTAGGTATGTTATCTTAGAAGAAGAAAATGGAAAGTAAAATATACAAAGCTCAGAATTTGCAGGTTATCTTACATATTACAGTCAACCCACCATGTCTTGGAGATGCAATGCCTTTGTTGTCATAGTCTATCAATTTCCCAGTTCAGTTCTAAAAGGCTGAGTTTGCCTGGAAAATCTCATATTTACAAATCACTGTCTACAATTTTAGCAACCCAGTGCAGAGCTGTCCTTACTTCAATTTCACATTTGTCTGAATCCAGCTTAGCTCACGGCTTTCATGTGATCTGTCTATACTCTGTCCACAGTCCACATCCATCTGGTAAAGTTAATTGTCCTTAGAGTATGCTTCTGTAATTGCCTCAGGTAAGAAAATTAGAATGCAATCTCTTCTAGGACAAGGATCAATGGATACATTTAATGACTAGAATGTCCATGAAATACCTATGACTGAAATAAAATGCACCCACCAATAAGCAATAATGCATTTGATTTTTAGCACCAAATTGATTTATTTTCCAAATAGTCCCTATTTACATCAGCCACATGGGAAATGTTAAGGAACATACTGTAAATCTATGATTTCCCAATCCCATGTTGTAATACTGTACTTAAAGAGGACCTTTCACGTCCTCATGTGTATGCGGTTTTACATACCGCTAGAAAGCCGACAGCGCGCTGAATTCAGCGCACTGCCGGTTTTCCCGGTATGTACCCCAGGGCTGGAGATATCATCGGTATAAGTTTCACAGTTTACTGTCAGAAGGGCTGCGCTGTGAGGAACGCCCTTCCTGACTGTTCTCGTTCATAGACGTGTACTGGGGGGGCGTTCCTCACAGTTGAGCGTCATCGCAAGGCTGTAAGGAACGCCCCCTTTCTCTGTACTCGTCTATAGCCCTGTACTGTCAGTGGGGGCGTTCCTTACTGGCTGGTGATGACGCTGAGTTGTAAGGAACGCTCCCCCAGTACAAGTCTATGAACGAGCACAGTCAGGGAGGGCATTCCTCACAGCGCAGCTAGACTGTCAGGAACGCCTTTCTGACAGTAAACTGTGAAACTTACACCGCCGATATCTCCAGTCCCGGGGCACATACCAGGAAAGCCGTCAGTGTGCTGAATTCAGCGCGCTGTCGGCTTTCTAGCAGTATGTAAAACTGCATGTGCCTGAGGACATGAAAGGTCCTCTTTAAGTGTGGGGTACTGAAATCCATTTCAGACTGTGGTGCCTTGTTAGGTCTCTACAATACATACTGTATTGTAGCCAACCCCAAACTTGTGATTATCTGGTTCTAGCATTGCATTCTTCATTGTTATGTCTTAATTATTTAGGATTAGAAAAAAATGGTTTCTTTTTCTATTTCAGACACAACACCACTCTGGTCAAAGGGGCATGCCTGGCATTGCAGCTCAGTCCCTCTACATTTGAAAATAAGTGAACCCTTTAGAGTTATTTTATTTCTGCTCTGGTTACTAATAAAATGTAGTCTCACTCTTATCTATGTCACAATTATTTATAGACTAACGCAACTAAACACTAGCTAATGTAACTAGACATTACAAATAGAACTGAAATGTTATTAAACACTAACTGGTATTAAATTTGGTAGTGTTAAAGGGGGTCTACCACCTGCCCAAATATATTCAACTGCCCCCACTATGTTACAGAGCACATTATAGTGATCAATATCATACCTTTTTCATGTATGTCACTTTTGGAGAAAAGTAACTTTGAAGTCTTATGCAAATGTAAAAGTTGTTGCACTGGGGATAGGCCTTCAGCCCTGGGATCACTGATATTGCCATGATCTTTACCTTTACCGTCTCCTGCCTGTGTGACCCGGTGCAGTAAGAGTTGATCCTTTAATTGCTAAGACACCACCCAAACTACTTCAGCAGCAAGAACAGTGCTCCCAACGCTGAAGGTTCGCCCGCAGTGCAGCAGTTGCATCATTTGCATAAGACATAAATGTTGTTTCTCTGTTTGACAGTGGAATATTCTTGGGGGAATTAGTAGATTCCATTTAATGTCTTTTGTTCAGCACATTGAGGAAACAGTGCAGGAAGAAAATGTAAGTGAACCCTTGAATTAAATAACCTATAGTTCCCCTTTTAGTATCAATCAATCCATGAAATATTTGCAGTAACTGCAAATAAGATTTGTGCAACATTGAGGGGGAGTTTTGAACTATTGCACCGTGCATATGTATATCAGTTCAACAATATTTCTGGGATGTCTTGCAAGATTTAAGATCATTCCACAGCATTTTAATAGGGTTGATGTCAAGACTTTTCCCTTCCAAACACAATTCTTTTTTTTTTTCAACCATTCTGTAGTTGATGTACTTATGTGCATTTGGTCATTGTCTTGTTGCATTACCTAACATGTTTTCAGGCTGAGGTCATGGACTGCTGTCATTACATTCTCCTGCTTAAAGTTTTGATACTGCTTTTTATTCATGGCTGACTTCAATGATCACAAGGCATCTAAGCTTTGAGGTAGAAAAGCAGCCCCAAGTCATGATACTTTGTATTACGTGACTGGCACTTTATTCACTCCGGTCATGCAAGCACACTGTTGCTCTATTCACAAGAAGGCTTTAGGGGGACTCTTGGTCCTCTGGTCTCCTGAACGCTGAGGGAACCAGCAGTTACATCCTCAGTGCTCTGACAATTATATCCTATGCTGTGGTTAGGGTGGATAGGGGATAAGTTTCCTTAACGGCACAATTCACTTAAGGCAGGGTTCAAAGTAACCAGTTTTTCTTTAGAAGAACAGATTTGTCAGTAACCATGCTTTGTGTGCATTTATTTAATAATCATAGCACTTGTGACATCCACACAGAGACTCATTTGGTATGAGAATATAAGTGCACCTGTAGAAAGAAAGAGCCAAACCAGTAGCCCTATAGCACATTGAAGGAGTTATAAATGACTTGAAGAAGAACAAATGCCAGTACAGGGAGATCAACAGGGTTAGAAAAAGTTTCAGGGAGTAAACACAGAGAAACAAGATACCCAGCTGCAGAAACAATCTCAGGCAAGTTTAAATACCCTGCCTCAAGCCAGGATTGGATGGTGAAGCAGAGTTCTGATTGGATCTGTGTCTTAAAATTCTGAAAGACTGTGCAAGGCAGAGTTTGACTAGTAGTCATGGTAACTGTAAAGCTGTACTCTGGAGAAACAGGAGCATGGCCAGTGAGATTCCGTACAGCCACATTCCCCATTATGTACTTGCCACTTTCTGAAAATATGGGCAGAGTGGGGCAGAGAGCGGGGTGGGTCCAGCCAAGAACTCCTCGGTCGAATATATTTATTATAACTCATTGCAGTTTTATGATGCGAGTTATGCAGGAAATCTACATTAGTACCTGACTATGTAGATTTTCACACTGGTGCATAGGCGTGTGCACCTGGTCATTCAGAGGTTGGAGCCTCTTGGTAATTCAGGCATGCCTTGTGCCAGTCAGTGCCTTTATTAAGACTGGCATGCAAACAGTCTTCATACTTACCAGTCTTAATAAATCTGCCCCACTGTGATCAATTAAATACAACAGTACATGCATGTTTATATAATGACTTACATAAAAAGCAGACCACATCTTATAGGTATTCAAAGAAGAAATCCAGGTAATTCTAAAGACTTCACTTTCACTGTTTTCACAACCTTTTGTTTTATTGTCCTCTCTGTGTGCAGTATTCTTTCTAATTTGTAAGGTTTTCACACAAAAACTAGCACATTGTACTCCTTTAATTTAGGTGGTAGTTTTACCAGTCTACACTTCATCTCAGTGTTCCTAGCTTTGATGTTATCCTTGAGTATGTTCACATTATATCCTATGGTGATGAAGAAACAGTGATTAGCATGACATTAACAAAGGTTAATGACCCATTAAATAATGTAATATTGAATCTGGTCCTTAACTATGAAGAGATTTAGTTAGACTGGATATGTAGGTGATTATATTATGCAAATTGATTTTGATAAGAACAGTACAGGGCACAGTTTGCTCAGCCCCATGATTACAGCCAATAGAACGTGATAAAAATGTTATTTATAATTTAATATGGCATTGACTGTATCTTTTTTATTAAAACTGAGTAATGTAATTTTGAAGATTGCAAGATTAAAAATAGAGAAAGAGAGAGAGAGAGAGAGAATTAAATTGCATTGTGTATTACACTAACTCCTTTTGTCTTCAATGGACTCCATGCAATACTTTATTGATAATGGAAGTGGGTCCTAAATTATAGACAAACCCATTTAAATGTCAAGATTAGCTTTGTTAAATTTTGTAACCAACTAATAAGAAAAAGTATAATTTGTAAAGAGCATTAAAAGGTAGCATTAATACCTTAAAGGGGTATTGTTTTCCAAGATAAGAAATAGATGGACTGTCCTATCCAATGGCTTCACTCTGTTCTGGCAGCTGAGCACACTCTACACCAAATTCCCTCTAATTCCCCCTAATTTTTACCCTCCTTTTCCCCTCAATTTTACTTACCAAAGCTATGAACCCTGGTATGTATGCCCCCTGCAACATGACTCTCTCCCCATAGCCCCTATCCCCGTAAGACCTGTGGATGGATGACTGATGAAGCCTTTCCTTGCCTACCTCTCTCTGGAGCAGTCGCTTATCCAGAAACCACGTCAAGGCTCGGTTCACACATGACCGATGTGAACAGGAACAGGTGCCCACAAACCACCATCAACGTCCCTGGCCTGCCTACCTCAGGCCCTCCTGACAACACCGTGAGCTGAGGCCTTGCTCAGGCCTAACAGTGCATCTACTTTGGGCCTTTCTCCACAAAAGCCGCTTATCCAGAACCCAGATTGTGGCTCATTCAAGGACAACCGATGCGAAGAGGAACGAGCGAACCTCCAATGGCAGTAACATCACTTATCTGGGCTGAGGCCTGCCTTGGGCCCTCCAGACACCACTGAGCCGAGGCCTGTCTTGGACCTAACAGTGCACCCACCTTGCCTACGATCAGGTACTGTTTGGATACTATATGTAGAAGTCAGCATTGATGTTCTCTATAATGTGCTCCTAGCCCAGGGGTTCCAAGAGCTCTGTAGAGTCAGAAGATATGCTGATGAAGTCTCCGCTTCTCTGGGTTTAGACTTGGCTTACCCAGCCAACTGGACAGACACCTGAAGGTATAACGATGCCATTCCACACAATGCAGCTGACTGGAGCCTAACTTGCCCTACCATACCTGCTGAATGTAGACCGAGTGAGGGTAGAGGTGCTGAGGGACAACCTCTCCAAATAAACAAGACTGCTAAGAAGGTACCAATATCTCCCCCAAATGGAACCCAAGGAAATTGGTGAGATATGGCCATTATAATTTAAGCGATTTCAGAATTTTGAACCCAGTATTGGGGCATCATGGACATAACCATCAACACTGACATCTTCACCCCTCTACCCAGAACTGCTCATGGTCATCAACTTAAATCGGTCTGTAACAAAACACTATGGACTACTGATCTTATTTGGCACTGTTACAAGTAGGCTCAAGATGGTGGCTGCACTGGTCACAGTGGCTTTTGGCATCAAATCTTCTCACAGGGTTCCCCATGGCACTCCCTGGTGTTTGTTTCTCGTATAATGGTGTTTCAGGGTGCCCTACGTGTTAGGTGCAAAAGAAGGCACAAGAGACAGGATGGCAGTTGAAACAGGTGTTGCTTGTGGCTCAATTTACTTGGAAACATTTAACCAGTTACAAAGCCACATGAAGAACCAGACACAACAGTAGGTTCCACACGTATGACACGTTGCATGCATGGGCAGGAGTGGCTATTGCTCTTCACCCCTTAGTCCTTTGATGCTTTTCAACATAGGAAAGGTCATTACCTGAAGCTGTACATGATACAACCAGTTTAGGGTTCCCTGTAAAGTTTTTGCCATGTTTACTGCACAGGTACAGAAAGTATAGCAAAAAGTTAATACATAGTTAAATTTGCCATGGTGATCTGTTGGATTAAAAGTGGGTAGGATAAACTAAAGCATATATTAATTAATATGTACTAGTGTAAAAATAGTATTTTATTTTTTAAGAGATCCTCACTGGCTATTGTCAAATACTTCCCTTACTGTACTAGATACCCACATAGACATGTTTCTCTACATACCTCTAGAATTACACAATACTAAGCGACAATTATAACTTCCCACTGTAAGCTTTAATTTATAAAAGAGAGACATGAATTTTTGAGTATACTTTTATCTTAACCCAAATACTGAATATATGACAAGCGGCAAAATAATTTTTTTCAACCTAATTAGGAAGAATGGAAATGAATTCACACAGTTAATATACCAACAGCTATAAAAAAAAGAAAACTGCAAGCACACAGTGGAGTTTGCAGCTGCAATATAGGAAGACCTATTTCAATAGAATGCGAATATTCTCTTCTTTGCCGTATGATGCAGTTTACAGATTTGTAGACATGTATAAAAAATATGACCTTAACTCAGACCCAAATCAATTTGAAGGTATTTAAATACCTTGAAGGAAACCAGGAGGCATATATATCATTGCATATAGTTCACATTCACATGTAAATCTATGGTTTATAAAGGTATATTCATTATATTCATTTATTTTTCAACATTTTTACTTTTTTTTAATAAAATGTATTTAACACAATTCAAAAATGTATTTAACCCATTTATTCAGGGATTTGAGTTTCTAGCACTGCTGTCATACAACACTGGATTCTTAGATTCATAAAATCATTGTGTTCTTATATTTTTGTGGCTTTCCTCCAAGCACTCCAGTTTCTTAACATTCCATTAAAGCAAACTGATAGCTCCTTGGCTTAATTTGTCCATAGTTTATATGTATGTTTGAGTAATATACTGTAGCGAAAAATGGCCATCTCTGTACAGTGCTGTAAAATACATTGGTGTGATATAGTGTTGGGCAAACCTAATCTCACGAATATTCACAAGGTTTGCCTGCCAGTTTTGTTTTAGACTGACTGTTCAATCCAAGCGAGAACTTCTATTATTATACTCTGGAGACTCTTCAGACCTCAAAGTGTAATAAGCTGAGGCCCAGGAGAGGTAAATAAATATTACAAATAGTCTTACAAACCTCTCCTGGGCTCCTCTGTAGTGCTTGGTGGTCCCTCAGTGTCCTCTTCGGTTCTTGTTAGAAGCCACCAGGAATCAGTGATGTCTGTGATTAGACGCATGCCGCAGGTGACCACTGAGGACTTACCTCCCCTGGGTTGATGCTTATTATATTCTGGGGTCTGAAGAGACCCTAGAGTATAATATTGGTTTGTGGATGGCAAAACCCAAAAATTTAGAGTTCATCCAAACCTGAAATTTTTGGTTACAAACCAGTTTGCTCATCCCTAGTGCGTTATAAGCAACAGGAAATACATAGAGAAGTACAACACAATTGAGTACATGTTTTACCTCTTTCAAATATGGATTAATATACAAAGTATAATAAATGATCATGCTAGGTTTTGTGAAATATTTTACATAGCACAAACAGGAGGTCATTTAAAAATGGTCTTGACTAAATTATGCACAAGTTCCTGAATGGTGCAGATTCTGTATATGCCATTTTTTTCCCTTCACGCTGGTATGCGGTGGGTAGGTGCCAGCAAGAAGGTCCACCATGGCCAATCATCAATGTTAAGAAGATCTACAGTGGCTTGCAAAAGTATTCATACCCCTTGAACTTTTTCACATTTTGTCACCTTCAAACCACAAACTCAAATGTCTTTTATTGAGATTTTCAGTGATAACCAACACAAAGTAGCAGATAATTGTGAAGAAGAACAAAAATGATACAAGGTTTTCAAAATTTTAATGAAATATAAATATGAAAAGTGTGATGTGCAAAAGTATTCAGCCCCCCTATATCAATACTTTGTGGAGCCACCTTTCGCTGCAATTACAGCTGCAAGTCTTTTGGGATATGTCTCTACCAGCTTTGGGGATCTAGAGACTGAGATTTTTGCCCACTCTCCTTTGCAAAATAGCTCAAGCTCAGATTGAATGGAGAGCGTCTGTGAACAAGAATTTTCATGTCTTGCCACAGATGCTCAATGGGATTAAGGTCTGGACTTTGACTGAGCCATTCTAACACATGAATATTATTTATTTTTATTTAGCTTACTTGTATAGTGCCAACATATTCCGCAGTGCTTTTATGGACATTGTTACTCACAACCTACATTCTATTCCCTATCTGTATGTCTTTGGAGTGTGGGAGGAAAACAGAGTACCCAGAGGAAACCCATGCAAACATGGGGAGGACATACAAACTCCATGCAGATGACGTCCTTGGTTGGATTTGAACCTTGGACTAAGGTGCTGCAAGGCTGCATTACTAACCACTGAGCCACCCATAACCATTCCACTGTAGCTCTGTATGTTTAGGGTCATTGTCTTGCTGGAAGGTGGATCTCCTTCCCACTCTCAAGTCTTTTCCAGCCTCCAACAGGTTTTCTTCCAGGATTGCTCTGTATTTAGCTCCATCTATCTTCCCATCAACTCTGACCAGCTTTCCTGTCCCTGCGGAAGAAAAGCCTTGCCACATGATGCTGCCACCACCATGTTTTACAGTGGGGTGTGTTCAGAGTGATGAGCAGTGTTACTTTTACGCTACACATAGCGATTTGCATTTAGGCCAAAAAGTTCAACTTTGGTCTCATCGGACCAGAGCAACTTCTTCCACATGTTTGCTGTGTCCCCTATATAGCTTGTGGGAAACTGCAAATGGCGCTTCTTATGTATTTCTGTCAACAATGGTTTTCTTCTTGCCACTCTTCCATAAAGGAGAGATTTGTGGAGTGCACGACTTATAGATTCTGCCACCTGAGCTGTGGATTTCTGCAGCTCCTCCAGAGTGACCATGGGCCTCTTGGCTGCTTCTCTGACCAGTGCTCTCCTTGCTTGATCTGTCGGTTTAGGTGGATGGCCATGTCTTGGTAGGTTTGTACAACACTTTTTCCATTTTTGGATGATGGATTGAACAGTGCTCCATGGGATGCTCAAAGCTTGAGATATGTTTTATAACCTAACCCAGCTTTAAAATTCTCCACAACTTTATCTTTGACCTGTCTGGTGAGTTCCTTGGTCTTCATGATCCTGTTTGTTCACTAGTGTACTCTAACAAACCACTGAGGCCTTCGCAGCACAGGTGTATTTATATTGAGACTAAATTACAAATAGTTGGACTCAATTAACTAATTAAATGACTTCTGAAGGCAATTGATTGCACTGGATTTTATTTAGGGGTATCAGAGTACAGGGGGCTGAATAATTTTGCACGTCACACTTTTCAGATTTTTATTTGATTAAAATTTTGTAAACCTTGTATCATTTTTGTTACACTTAACAATTATCTCCTACTTTAGGTTGGTCTATCACTTAAAATCTCAATAAAATACATTTAAGTTTGTGGTTGTAAGGTGACAAAATGTGAAAAAGTTCAAGGGGTATGAATACTCCATGACATACATCAAGTATATACAGGTGGATCATGTAAAGAGAATGCATTACGCAGGTCCCCCAAATGTGTGATACTTTCCTCAGAGGGTACTAAAATAGAAGTAATTCTGTGGAACCTTGTTATGTAGAAAAGAATGGTCCCATGTGTAGAGGAGAGTAACATAATCTAGCTCTCTATGCCACTTTGTTCAACAGCTCTGCTTTTAGAGAGTCTAAAGAGAGTAGCTGTTTGCTGCTGAATTGAGTTATCAGACAAAATAAATACTGCACTAAGCAGTTGGCATTCCCAGTGCATGATTAATGGTGAGAACGAAGTGTCCACTGTTCTATAATGTTCATTGGTGAAAATTCACCTGCTTGGTTTACAGATGTAGTGCTTTGAAGATTTACCCAATATTTAGATAAATTGTCCATCACTGTGCTGCATAATTCCATTGAATTGCCTGCAATAGAACTATATCTATTAATAATCACAATAATCACTCTTTTTTTGCCGTCTTGTTTCCAACATTTTTTTCTCAAAAGATATATTAAAATGAAATAATAAATAATGAAATTTGCTTTTGCTGAAGTTTTTTGTAAAGTTAGTGACCATTTAAGGCTGATACAACTGTGGACAACAGAAAATAATAACATATAGCAACAAACCCTATTTTGAGTAATCCATTTAAATAATCAAACAAATGATAACCACAAAGTAACAACAATAGTAAATTTTTAATTTATTGATAAGCCAAATATGATAAAAAGTTTTTAAAAACATAGTGAAATAAGGGATAGAGGTCGCAACAAATACCGTGGAATGCTAAAAAATGATCAAATTCATAGACATCACAGTGGGAAAAAAAAAGTATTTAGTCAGCCACCGATTGTGCAAGTTCTCCCACTTAAAAAGATGAGAGAGGCCTGTAATTGACATCATAGGTAGACCTCAACAATGAGAGACAAAATGAGAAATCATATCTAGAAAATCACATTGTCTGATTTTTTAAGAATTTATTTGCAAATTATGGTGGAAAATAAGTATTTGGTCAATAACAAAAGTTCATCTCAATACTTTGTTATATATCCTTTGTTGGCAATGAGAGAGGTCCAACGTTTTCTGTAAGTCTTCACAAGTTTGGCACACACTGTTGCTGGTATGTTGGCCCATTCCTCCATGCAGATCTCCTCTAGAGCAAGTGATGTTTTGGGGCTGTCGCTGGGCAACACGGACTTTCAACTCCCTCCAAAGGTTTTCTATGGGGTTGAGATCTGGAGACTGGCTAGGCCACTCCAGGACCTTGAAATGCTTCTTACGAAGCCACTCCTTCGTTGCCCTGGCGGTGTGCTTGGGATCATTGTCATGCTGAAAGACCCAGCCACATTTCATCTTCAATGCCCTTGCTGATGGAAGGAGGTGTGTACTCAAAATCTCACGATACATGGCCCCATTCATTCTTTCATGTACACGGATCAGTCGTCCTGGTCCCTTTGCAGAGAAACAGCCCCAAAGCATGATGTTGCCACCCCCATGCTTCACAGTAGGTATGGTGTTCTTTGGATGCAACTCAGCATTCACTCTCCTCCAAACACGACGAGTTGTGTTTCTACCAAACAGTTTTACTTTGGTTTCATCTGTCCATATGACATTCTCCCAATACTCTTCTGGAACATCCAAATGCTCTCTAGCAAACAAACTTCAGACGGGCCCGGATATGTACTGGCTTAAGCAGGGGGACACGTCTGGTACTGCAGGATCTGAGTCCTTGGTGGCGTAGTGTGACACTGACGGTAGCCTTTGTTACGTTAATCCCAGCTTTCTGCAGGTCATTCACTAGGTCCCCCTGTGTGGTTCTGGGATTTTTGCTCACTGTTCTTGTGATCATTTTGACCCCACGGAGTGAGATCTTGCGTGGAGCCTTGATCGAGGGAGATTATCAGTGGTCTTGTATGTCTTCCATTTTCTAATTATTGCTCCCAAAGTTGATTTCTTCAAACCAAGCTGCTTGCCTATTGTAGATTCAGTCTTCCCAGCCTGGTGCTGGTCTACAATTTTGTTTCTGGTGTCCTTCCACAGCTCTTTGGTCTTCACCATAGTGGAGTTTGGAGTGTGACTGTTTGAGGTTGTGGACAGGTGTCTTTTATACTGATAACAATGTCAAACAGGACCCATTACTACAGGTAATGAGTGGAGGACAGAAGAGCCTCTTAAAGAAGAAGTTACAGGTCTGTGAGAGCCAGAAATCTTGCTTGTTTGTAGGTGACCAAATACTTATTTTCCACCATAATTTGCAAATAAATTCTTTAAAAATCAGACAATGTGATTTTCTGGATTTGTTTTCTGATTTTGTCTCTCATAGTTGAGGTCTACCTATGATGACAATTACAGGCCTCTCTCACCTTTTTAAGTGGGAGAACTTGCACAATTGGTGGCTGACTAAATACTTTTTTTTCCCCACTGTACATGATATTACATTTATGCTGTAACATGATCAATCAAGCCAATTCATTTGTACACACAAACCTTGCAATCAGTATAGCCAGTCTCTGACATAGAACACTGATGGATTTACAATAAATCATTCTATTATAGTTAGAAAATAAATGTCCATAATTGGTAAAATGTCAGTAAGGTGCCAAGTAATTGCAATAAAACACATATAATCTAGCCTATGTATTACAAAGTATTCACACACAATAGGGAAAGTAAACATAAGATTACTGCTAGGATTCTCATTATGTATTCTCCCCACTGCAGCACTACTCACTACTGTTGCTTTAAGGTTTCCATGCCGACATGTGAAACTTTCACTGACTCTGCAGCTAGTCAAAGCTGGACCAATCATCAGTTGAGGAGGGATATTTAAAGTCTGTTATGAACTCTCCATGTGCCTACTATTAGTTAATTGTTACTAGCTAGGTTCCTGTGCTCAGAACACATTTGTTGGTTTGCTGTACTCCTGACCTTGGCTTGTTTACTGGATATCAACTTGCTTACTGACCTCAACTTGGACATGTTTAATCCTTTGGTTCTGATTTGTATAACATTTTGCTCTTGTGGTTTGAACTGGCTTTGAATTGTTTTGCTGTAGTTTATTGATCCAGATTCATCCAAGACCATCCGGCCTTGCAGCGGGCTCTGGTGATGATGTCTTGGTAGCCTTAGACTCTATCTGTCAGGGCATTGTGAGATTTAGGTACCTTATTCTACTGCGCTCTGTTATTTGCCAATTTCTAATTTTTTGGGGGAATTGCTTTGAGGCAATTCCATAACAATTATTATAATTAACAAATTATAAAGGGAGCTAACACTGTATGTGAACCTTGAAAACCAAAAGAATGTTTTTACATTGAGGTAAGACAGATTAGAGGAACTTGGATTGTTAAGATGTTCAGATGATCATTATGACTCACAGACATTTCTATTACCAACAATGAAATGGGTCTTCCCCTAATGATAGTTAAAGGGAAAATGTCGTCAGGAAATGACCTATTGTTTAAATTACATTTTTATAATAAACATATTTTTAACCCCTTCAGGACCAAGCCAATTTTCATTTTTGCATTTCCATTTTTTTCCTCCCCACATTCCAAGAGCCATATTTTTTCATTTTCATTTCACAGAGTCACATGACGGCTTATTGTTTGTGAAAGAAATTGTAGTTTGTAATGGCACTATTGCACCATTGCAATGTACTGGGAAGCTGGAAAAAAATTCAGAATGAGGAGGAATTGGAAAAAACTGCATTCACAACGTGGTAAAAATGACATGTTACCTGTATTCTGTGGATCAGTGTGATCACAGCGTTGCCAAATTTATATAGTATTTGTAATGTTTTGATAACTTTTAAAAAATTTAAAAAATTGCAAAAAAAAGCCATATTGTGACATCTGTAACTTTGTCATATTTATATGTATGGAGCAGGGTAAGGTGTCTTTTTATGTGGGACAAGATGTTTTTATTGATAGCATTTTGGGGAAGGTCTGGTTTGATCTCTTTTTACTCCATTTTTTTTATAGGAGGCAAAGTGTTGAAAAATTGCCATTTAGCTTTATTTTGATTTTTTCCCCGCTATACCGTTCATCATATGGGATAAATATTTTTAGATTTTAATAGTTTGGGCATTTTTGAGCGTAGGGATACCTAGCGTGTTTATGTTTACTTCTGTTTATTTATTTATAAAAATGTGTTTTTATATGTGATCATATATATACTTTTAAAAACTTTTTTTTTATTTTTTGTTTACTTTTATTTTCAGGCCCCCTAACGGGTCTGATCGTTCATACTATACACTGCAATACTAACGCATAGTAGTGTATAGTAAAATACACTGTCTCCTATTACACGCTGCCTATGACAGCGTATAATAGAACCTTAGCAATGACAAGCCTGGGAGCCTTCAATAATCAATCGATTGCCGATGACATTCTGGAGGTTGATAATCGGGAAAAGATGGAGGCACCCATGCTGTCTGTGCACTTTAGATGCAGTGATCACATTTAACAGCGGCATGTAACCTATTAACAGCTCCGATTGTTGCTGATAGCAGTGGGTGCTGGCTGTATTATCTTTGCTGCTGTAACACACTAAATTTCCCCATGGTGGGACTATTATTATTATTATTATTATTACTATTATTATACAGCCAGCATTTGCTGTGCATGGAGAGGCTTGTCACTAAGCCTAAAATAGTTGGTGACTTTCTGTCTCTTGGAGATGGACTATGGGTTATGATCATCATTGTGCTGATAGTAAAGAGACTGTTGCAAAGAATTCTTCTGCAGAAAATAGGATATTATTTGGCTTAATATCCATTGTCAGAACTGCAGGATTTGTAGCAATTACCTTACCAAAAATTCTTTAAAAATATTTAAACGCAAAACTTGCTCAAAAAATTGGTAATTTTCTGACGACATATTCCCTTTAAACAGAGGCATAGCTAGGGGTTCAGCACAGGGGGGTGAACATGTCCAAGTGGGCCCCCAACTTCGACATGTTCGTATACCGATACTGTGAGTATACGGTGAGCGTATTATTGGTATATAGCGTCTCTACAAAGGGCTCTGCAGATGATTTAGGTGAATACAGGGCAGTAACATTTAGTCACTTACAGGTGACGTCTCTGACTAATCGTTCACATTCCCCATCTCTTTCATCTAGACGACCATGACCATTTCTTCCAGTCTCTGTAAAGTTTGCAACACAGACATCTTTGGCTCCTTACTTTTCCAGGCACCTGACCCACATTGTCCTCACCTACACAAAGCCCCCATCCTGCTGCTACACCCAATTATAAAATATATAATATACCCCCCATAATGAATAATACCCCCAAGCGCATCTTTAAATTAATAACTTCCCTGTGCACCCCTTTAAATAGTGCCCCTTATTAATAATGCCCCAGGTGTTTCCTAATTAAAAAGAAAAAAAAAAAAAAAAAGGGAAAAAAAAAATTATTGGGGTTCCAATACCCGGGACCCTGAGGATCAGCTGTTTGAATGAACTGTGGTACCTGTGTAAGCGCCGTGACCCCTTCTCTGTTTACACAGTGTCATTATTTTCATAGCGGCCATGTAATGTAACTACAGCCTCGTCCTATACACGTCTATGTGACAAGACTGGAATGACATCACACGGTCACTATAAACAGACAGCGTATGATATATACAGGCGCCATAGCCCCTTTTTACAGCTGATAAGTGAGGAATCATTTATCTCTTATTGATGATTTATTCTGAGAATAGATAATTAATAAAAATGAGCTGGAAAACGCCTTAAGGCCAAAGCCCCACGTGGCGTCCCGCAGCAAAAAACAGCTGTGGGAAAAACCGCGGCTGCGACACATCGCGGTTCTTCCTGCAGCACTTTGCACAGAATGTTTGCAGAGGTTTCCTCTTTGGACTTTATGCTTCAATTATATCTATTGGGAAACTGCTGGCATTTCCATAGGTATAATTGACATGCTGCGATTTCCAAAACTGCGACTGCAAAGTGATAATGGGATGGGGGCCCCATGTGGCGAAAACCCACATGTATTGAAAACAGAAAGTCCACAGGGGAAACCTCTGCGGACATTCTGTGAAAAGCGCTGCGGGAAAAACCACAATGTTACCGCCATGGTTTTTCCTGCAGCCCGCTATGTGGGGCCTTAGTCTTAATAAAGCCCAAGTGCTACTTTAATTAAATTAATTGACCCTCATATTATGCCCCTGATTCCCCCTGACATAAATACTGCACCTCTAATGGCCCCTTATATCAATGACCACCCCCTTATGTTCATAATGCCTCCTAATATAAAAGATGCCCCCTAATGGCTCCTTATATAAATAACCTACCCCTTGTATATATAATACCCTGTAATAACCCTTATATAAATGACCCCCCCATCGTCATAATGCCCCCTAATAAATCCTCCCTTTATAGTTATATTTCCCCCTCCTAACCACCCCTTATGCTATAAATACACCCACAACTGCGCTAAAAAAAAAGAAAAAAAAAGTCATACTCACCTGCGATGCTGATGAATGGAGCCGCTGCCTCTTCCCTGTCCACGCACAGGATGTCTGTGTCTGAGCGCAGGCGGCGCGAAGTTGTGACGTCATCGTTTCTCCTGTGTGAGAAGACATCTGTCTGTGGTCTCAGGGTCTTGTAAACCGCAAGCCTCATGTAGCTTGCGGTTTACAATATTGTGAAGTTGCAGGATACGGTCTAACTAGATCGGTGTCTGCAGACAACGATCCAGTTAGAAATAAAGGATGTATTAATGGCGGCCCCTGGGTGGGCCCCAAAAAGTCAGTGGGCCCGGGGCAGCTGCCCCCTCTCGCCCTCCCGCTAGCTACGCCTCTGCCTTTAAACTGATTATGTTTTTATCTGTGTAGTTTCAGGTAGTTCAGCATGACTGGAACCATGAAAGTTCTGGCTGAAGTGGTATACTGTATTGTCCATAATTGGTCATTTGCTTTTCTTGCTTTGACAGGGAAAATAACCTTAAGAAAAAAGTGTTTTTTAGCGGATTTGGGCTAGGTGCTACAGATTTGTCCTCCCTTACCTTTGCTTGAAATTGTTTAAGGAATCACATTTTTTTTTTTTAAATAATTGAAATGCAATATTGCAACATGCTAGCAAAGCCATTGAGAAGCTATTACAATTTACATGACTTCTACTGGGTGGCCACACATAGGATAGACAACTTGTTATAGTGTTTTGCAAAATCATGTTTTTTTGTAAAGATGTTTATTTCATGCCCCGCATTTAGGGATACATGCAGAAGTATAACTTGAAGTTCCTGGGCCCCAATGCAAAATATGTAACGGGCCCCTGGATACTTGTGTTGGAACAAGATGTAAGATGAGAAAGGACATAGGTGTATATAACCCAATTAAGGCTAAGACCCCATGTAGCGGGCCGCAGAAAAAAAGTTGCTGGAAAAACCACAGCGGCAACACCTCAGTTTTTACAGAAAGTCAGCAGAGGTTTCCTCTGTGGACTTTCTGTTTCCATTATACCTATAGGGAAACTGCCGGTGTTTCCGTAGGTATAATTGTCATGCTGCTATTTCCAAAACTGCAACGTGTTGGAAATTGCAGCGTGTCCACTGCACGTATTATTCCACAATGTGTGGATGTATGGATGTGGCTAGAATCCCATACACGTTGTAGTGACTGTAAAACACTGCGTTGTTTTCTGCATCGTTTCCGCCGCGGCCAAAACGTGGTGTTTACACCATGGGCCTAAAGAGGTTTAAGAGAACATTAACTAAAGAGACTTTGAAACTTTGATGAATTTTCAATATTACTGTTCCTATTTATATGCGTAAATTATATGTTACTTTCATTGTTTCTTTAGGGTTAATGTTTAGACACCCCAGTGGAAAATATCAGGGCTGCTTTATTAATTGGTTGGGTTTTTTTTGGTAGTGCAATGGACAAGGTAAAATCACAGGTTATGACTGCCATGCAAACTCAGTTCCTCTCTGTGGGAGAAAACACTTGTGCAACAAATTCCTGAAATGTCTCTAGACTTTATTAACCCCTATTTACCTTGCTCTAGCTGATGCCTGCTGCTGCTGCAGTCACATTAAGTAAAGACAGCTGTGATTTACAACTGCTCTTGATAAGAGCTGTTTTCTCCATGCTGAGGTTATTGTCCGGGATTTGCTGTTTGATAAGGAAAACTTTTACATCCTTAATCATCAATTTTGATCACCAAAATTTAATTCTTTATGGTGATCACAGTGAAAAGTAAGCAACTTGTGATTCACAATGTGCTAACAGAACTTGCTTCCCTGCCAGCCCCTCCCTTTACCTTCTTCCCCAAGTTCTCCTCTGTCAGCAGGGAGCCTAGGTAGTGATAGATAACTAAAGCAGTTTTTTCTACTTCTAGCAAAAAATAAAAAATAAAAATATTAAACTTATTTAAAAAATAAGGCTACTTATTTCAAGCTTTATGTGTCCTGAAAAAAACATGGTGAAAATAGTTGAGACATGCAAAGCCATTAAAAGATATTTCTGTGTAAAGCTATGCATACCAAAAGTGCTAAATTTGGCCTGAGCATTGGGGCATCAATGACCCTTGGTCCTGAAAGGGTTAAGTGGGAGCTGGTACATTATATGCGAGCAATGTAACCCTATACTGTAAGCCAGATCCTCTTTACTAGTATTGCCATTCAGTTTAGAAAGGTGTTTGGTAAATGTCTTTTTCCTTGACATCTGCCATGGAAAGTCAAGACACTAGCATAAACTAAATGCTTGGTCAATCCCACTGAAATTGGTGGATTAACCCTTTTGCACATAATCACATTAATTTATGCCATTATGCGCGAAGGAGTGTATGTAGACAGCTCAGGAGCTGAGCTCTCCCATACTGTATAATATAGCCAGCACCTGCCGCTAACAGCTGCGATCAGTGCCAACACCGATAGCAGCTGTTAACACTTTAGATGCCATGGTCAAACGCGACCTTGGCATCTAAAGTGCCAGAGGCTGCGTGTAATAAAAGGCAATGTATTTTACTATTCACTGAAATATATTAGTATTGCAGTGAATAGTATGAGTGATCAGGTCCCTAGGGGGTCTGAAAATAAAAGTAAAATAAAAAATAAAAAAAGTTTTTAAAAGTATAAATAAAAACACAAAAAATATAAAAGTTGAAATCACCCCCCTTTTCCCTAGAACAAATATAAAAATAAACAATACTAAACATAAACACTTTAGGTATCCCTGCACTCCAAAATGCCCGAACTATTAAAATCTAAAAGGACGCATAAAAAGATGCCTTACCCAGCTCCATACACATAAATATAAAAAAGATACAGGTAACACAACATGACGAAACAAAAATTTTTCTCTATTTTGCAAAGTTTTAAATTTGTTAAAAGGTATCAAAATATTACAAATACTATATAAATTTGGTATTGCTGTGATCATACTGATCCGCAGAATACAGGTAACATGTCAGGGTGGGTTCACACCTGCGCTTGCTATCTGTCCGTTGCCAATCCAGTGAAAATCTCGGCGAACTGGATTGGCATCGGAAACAGAACGGTCAGCGACGCATTGGTTAAAAACCCATTCATTTGAATGGGTTTTTAAAGCAATGCGCGGGTGTGCGCTTACACCCTCTGCGATGCGAATCCTTTTTTTTCGTCGGAAACAAAGTCGGACACGCAGGACTTCGTGTCCGACGAAAAAAAAAAGGATTTGCAGCGCAGAGGGTGTAAGCGCACACCCGCGCATTGCTTTAAAAACCCATTCAAATGAATGGGTTTTTAACCAATGCGTAGCTGACCGGTCTGTATCCGATGCCAATCCAGTTCGCCGAGATTTTCACTGGATTGGCAACGGACGGACACCAAGCGCAGGCGTGAATGAAGCATCATTTATACCACATAGTGAATTCCTAAAAAATTAAACCCATAAGAAATTGACGCAAATGTATTTTTTTTCACCTCGTTCAGAATTTTTTTCCAGCCTCGTAGTACATTGTACAGGATATTGAATTGGTGCCATTACAAAGTACAATTTGTCTCGCAAACAATAAGCCATCCTGTGACTGTGAACTGAAAAATGAAAAAATTATGGCTCTTGGAATGGGGAGAGGGAAAAACGGAAATACAAAAACAAAAATTGACAGAGGTATGAAAGGGTTAAGCTGACATTTATCTAATGTGTATGGCCAGCTTTACATAAACAATACAGTATCTACTGTACAGTTAATAATCTTACCAGAGACAATTGTGTACCTACAGACCTCAGATAACTAAATCCAGTATTGTGTATCATTGTGAAATATATATTTATTTGCTGCTTTATGTTATATTATTAACATATTGTTATTTATTTCTATTTTATTCTTATGAATAAAATATACCTTCCCTTTAAAATAAGGATACGTTTCTTTTTTTTAGAAAATGATAAAAACATAAGGGTAATCCAGTGTAAAAAAATACATTCTTATGCATGTGTATGTTCAATAATTATATCTATATTACAATATATTCTTTAAAATATTCAACTCTATGGCAAAGTGTGACTCTAGCAGGCAAGTAAATCTAACAGTTCCAGAATAACATACCTCCCTGATGGGAGAAATTGAAGCCTTAGTTACCAAGTCACATTGTAAATCTTATTCTTTATATTCTACAGTATGTGGGGCAGCCGAACTGGAAATGATGAATTCTAGCCTGTGAAACATCTTGGCTCGATATGATTAATTAATGATAGATACTACAATGAAAATGAATGTGCTTTTATAAAACCTGCTGCAGAGCGTCTGTAATTCAGTTTATTATATGAATGCATAGCTTATTGTGAATTGCCACCACACTGTGGGTTCTGAGACAAGGAATTATGCTTAAATAAGAGTTTCCAAGATTTCAGTCTATGCTTTTTATTTGTTTTATTCAGTTTGGATATGTAAAGCAAGTTATCTAAATGAATTTGATAACTAATAATAATTTGCAACAGATTTTAAAATTAGTTTTCTGACTTTGATTCCATCATATTGAAAGGAACACTAAACACAGAATATGCGCACACCCACATGTATGCACCCGTGTACACGCACACGCACGCACACCCCTCTCCTCAGCACTTCCTCACTTAATCTCCTATTTTCTCTTGGTCCTATTTTGCCCCATATTATGATTAAAACTCAGAAATATATTATATTAAGAAAGGAGCTCAACTCAAATCTTCATGGTTCTGCGACAGAATGTAAGACAACTGGCTTAAGCAGAATCTTCTCCACTGTGTTGTATATACAATAGAAGAAAATATAGTTAGGTTATACCCCTTTGACAAAACCTTACATCATACAAGTGGAGCGACTTTAAATGGGTTTTCAGTCCCAAATTGATTTTTCATACTAATAACCTATTGACAGAGTAGGCCACCAGTATGTGATCTATGGGGATTTGACACCTAGACTCCACACAGATCAGCTGCTCCAATCCTGTGGATAAGTCATCAGTATAAAAATCAATTTGGTGAAGAAAATCCCATTAAAACTAATATTTGTAATATGATTTATAGACTGCCATGTCACTATGTAAAATAAGTACATCTCCATGGGAAAAGTCAGGTTGTTCATATAGTCATTAGATGGTCAGCCAGTACGGCTGAAATCGGTGGGATTGGTAAGTATTTAGTTAACTTGTATGGTCAGCTTAAGTGTTTTGGCTTTTTCTACATAGATAATATTTATTAATGCATAGATTAAAGAGAACTTTTCAAACCTGTGCCAACTCTTTACATTGTTTAATAGACGCTGCTCCACTGATTTCGGCGCAGTTGGAATTTTTTCTGTAAACCTTACCATTCTCAAGCAATCATTTCCCTTAGTTTGAGTACACATTATGTTAATCAGGCACTCTATTGTCAGGTGGGATGTCCTAGGAGGTCTACTTCAGTTCAGCCCACTTGACAGTAGAGAGCCTAATTAGTATATCGGGTACTGAAACTAACAGCAGGGATTCCTCAGAAATGATAGGGGCTAGAGAAAAGATACCAACTGTGCTGAAGTCAGTGGAACGTCACCTATCGAATTATGCAAATGAATGGATTTGGTGGCAATGGTAAAATGTCCTCTTTAAGATGTTTACTTACACCATGTCTATTTGCCTTCATCAGGCTTTCATTTTCAATTTGTTGTTTTTGATACCATTTTAGTTATATTAAGGTTAAGAGTACAAAACTACATATTCCAAATCAACAACCATCGACAAAATTCAGATGCTGACTACATGGATAAGTTAAAATCTCACAAAAAGAATTTTGCATGCATTTTATAAGAATAGGTAGTATACTGAATGAAATATTTAAGCACTGCTCCAGGCAGGACAGAGAAATGTGCTATGGAATGAAACTGAGATTCTGGGCTGTTATATTGCATTAGCCACAGAGGACTGCTTGTACACTTCCAATCATATGATGAACTGCAAGCAGGCATGCCAGCAAATGCAATGATTGTTCAGTAAGGAAAAGCATAATTTCCGTAGTCATCACAGCTAAACTAACTTATTGGACATTAATACAGATCTATGGCCAAGTGGCAGAACAGCAAATACCAGAATAGACTTCTAATGTGCCAATTTCTAGGCAGCAATATAGATGTGTTTGGTGGGAATTGTGACCAAACAGAATAATGTCCTGACTATCCATCACTTCCACCTCTTATGGCAGAGTTTTGCTGCAGGCTTGAACATTAGATTATTCACATCTTAAATGCTATTAAGCATTGCCTGGAAAACCCTTTTACAACACTTGACGCCTGTGTTACCCACTGCAATATTTACATGCTTTCCAGCAGCAATATAAATGTACACTTCATTTATTTCATACAGATGTTTATGGGATGGAGTTTTACTGGAAACCATTTGGTTTGTGCTCTTATGCAGGGGAGAAATATACTTTTTCTTTAGACCTCTAAAACACAGTCTACGGATGTGACCAGTCTTAACTGCTCTCCAGTATTGCTAACCATTGCAATTTCTCATGAAACCAGTTCAACATAATATCACAATATGATTAAAAAAATAAATATTGAAAGGCTGCAACTCACACCTTCCTCCAGCCCCTAGAGTGTAGCCACATATAGACACTAATAGGATAGTTAGCATATTCCTTTGTGTGTTAAAGGGGATTTTCCATCTAAGCAAGATATCTCCTCTACAGGTCTACAGGATAAGGAATAACTTGCATATCAGTGCCTAATTTATTTTAGCATTTGCTCCATATTTAAATGTGTTGCACTTAATTCTAGCTTCTGGCATTCAGAGGCTGCTAGAACAGCTGACATGTGCAGGGCCCGGGTGTCAGACCCCGAATGATCGCATACTGATGACCTATCCTGTGGACAGGTAACCTGCATGAAAAATCAATTGGGGCCAGAAAAAAACCTTTAATTCAATTGAAATTTATGTATTCTGTGTACATGCAGTTTCAGTTTCTCATTGGAACAATGTTTTTATCTAAAAAGAAAAACAGCAAATTAATAAACTTGGCATGAAATAATCAGTAAACCTCGGACCAAATTGTGGTCACAGTAAATTAAAAAATAAAACATTTTTAATTTTTTATTAATAAGCTTTGCTCATACTATTAATTATTTTCTTTTACATTTCTCTCTGCATATCCCCATGTGTATCCATTAAAAACTGAAAATTATTAGACCCTTTAAAATAATATATCCTTAATGAGACATAGTACCCCTTCTGATCCACATTGAGGACCCCTCACCCAACCATCCAGTACACTGCTTCTCACTGATGAGAGACAATAACCTGTTAATAGCTGTCTGAAGATGGGTTCAATAATATTGAGTTATTATTGCTTGGCTTTATTCCCAGATTATGTGACTAGGTTTCAGGAAATCTAGATATTGATCTATAGGGAGCTACCTTCCAAAAGGTGGCACTAGAGCAATCGTCCCTTTCCCACAAAGGAGGGTTTATTTGCATTTTCTTTTCCTAGAATTCTTAGCAGGGCATGAATAAGTCCCTGTATGTTGTAAAGTAGCCTCTTTAAGGCAATGACTCCTTAATAAGACATAATACCCCCTTCTTAAAAAACAAAGAACGAGGAACATTGTAGAACACCAGTAGAAGAGGATAACAATAAGAATTTCAGATGCATACAAATAGAGAATATAAATAATTTATTCATTTGTATATGTTGAAAATCAATAAGAAGATGGTAGTAATTTTTATTACATATTGGAACAAAGATAGTAGGGTATATGTAATGATAAATATTGTAATATCATTTAATATTTTATAGAGAGTCTTTCTTCTAATTGTAAATTCACAGTGAATCTCGCTTTAGGTTAATAAACTTGAAGCATCTCAGACATGAAAGAGGTTACAAAGAATACAGCCGTTGCCCTGTAGATTCAAAGTCTACAACCCCCACACAGAGTGACTCTTAAATAATACATAATTCTCCTGAACTATTCTTCAGGGTAAATAAATAATCCTGAAAAATACAGCAGGTCAACCGTCTGCATAATTATGGCTCTGTTCAGGTCTAATTTTAATTGTCATAGTATTTCTTCTGCTGGCATAGAGAGAGAAGTATTGCATAAATCAGCGGCAGGTAGTCATCCATATATAATGACATTTACAGTACATCACAGCCAGGCAGAGCTGAAAGTGCAGAAAAAATGGCATGGGGGGATGTTGTACTTGATACTTGGAAAGTGAAATTGTTTCAGGAGCTGGATTTCGAGAGTATATTTTATATGCTGATTGTTTTATTCTGCCGGTGTCACTTTCCACTTTTCATTTAAATTGGTCATTATCTTTCTCTGACTTTTAAAAGGTGATGTTCACACATACAATGTAGTAAGGATTATTTCAGTCCTGTGCTTTGGCTTTGTCTGAGATACAGTAACTTTGATTCATGACACGCATGGAGATAATTTGTGTTGCTGAAGGTCACAGAGAGATAGTTCATAGGAACCTGGAGCAATGTCTTGCGACATAGAGAGATGCACAGTTGTGAATGGATCTGGAACCATGGACACATCTTAAAAGCTTCTTTTAATCTTCACAGGTTATTGCTTGGAGTAGCGAGTATCAGGTAGAGGTAAATTAATTTTTTCTTTTTGCATTTTCAACGTTACACCACCAGACATGGAATATTAATTCTCTGTGTGCTATGCTATCACCCTGTACCCGGATGTATTATTGTTCACCATATACTAATATCAGACATAAACAGCTATCCTGACCATTATCCAGGCATGTATATGTTCTAAATGAAGAACATATGGTAGTGGCAGTGGTTCAGCTCCATAAGTACTCAATCACCTATATACTGTATATTAAAACACATTAAACAAGTATTGTGAAATCCAGACAATGTGAATTCCATATCCACTAAGTTCCAAAGTATTTACCACAAAAATACCGATGCATACACAGAATGAAGAAGATTCATACTTGACTGATCTGGAAAATATAAGCTTTGGAAGCAGAGCCGAGTCGGAACCCAAATAGTAAATCTGCCCCATTGTGCTTAAGAATTTTTGATGTTTTTTTTTAATAAATATTTCATAACACTATCTACATTTTTTTTTAAGTACTATATCCTTCAATTTTTTTTACTCTGACCTCTAACCCGAATGATAGAATGGCACTTGCAGTTCTATAGGAGTTTGCTTTGCATCAGTCATGTCATTTACACCACAGACAAGACAGGAAGGATTACAATAAAAGATAACACCACATAACACCCATCATTGCATCCATTACTGACAATAGATTATACACAATTTACCTACTTCCCCTCCCTGCAGTAAGCATGCCTACAAAACTCTCCCATACATCTCAATGACTGTTGCTGCCTATGGCCATGACTATGCTGTAAAACATATTGCTAAATGCTGTTAACAGAGCGGAATAGAAGGTGAGGTAAGAAGGCATAGTCATGTACATAGTCATGTACAGAAAATAGAATAAAACATCTACAATCAAAAAATACACAGTACAAAAAGTTATATATTTCACTGGTTTTAATAAATAAAACATTGGTAATCCTTTTGAGTATTCTAATAAACTTTTCCCTGCTGCTGACAATCACATAGACAAAACAATTGAGAACTATTTCTCACTTTCTCTGCATGTGTTCATAAAACCATGTTGCTAGCAGAAATCACTTTGGTCCGCAAAGCTGGAGATAAACATGAGAAGCATAACTTCTTGCCACAGCTTTTAGGGGAAGGACACTTCTTGGGTCAGAAAAACTATCTACAGGGTACAGAAGGATGTCCTCGGAGTCTCTCTATGAAAACTCAAAAACACATAGTATGATGGAGATCAGTTGTTGTCACTCATTGCATTCAAAGACTGGTGCTATGCAATGTTCAAGGTAAAATGATAAAATTGATAAAAATTATCATAATATTATAGTGCATCTGGTGTCAGATATTGTGATTTCAAGCAAGAATTAACACAGGGGACTATAGAGATCACCAGAGGTTCCTTTTAATGGAGGTCAAGATCATTAAATGCCAAGGCTCGGCAGAGTATTCTAATGAGGCTAACCTTGATTTAATCAGTAGGATTTTACTGGAACCAAAACACGTATTGAAACAAGGTTACAAACTGCATCTGCTTCTAATGATTCACATAAGCTAAAAAAAAAAATTCAAATATGTTTCTATTACATTTAATAGAATAAATTCTGGGTTAAAATTTTTGTCAGTTTTGAATCATGTAGGGGAAGGGGAAAAACATGATAAGTAAAAAGTCAATACAGTAAACAAGGATTCAGAGCAAGCTAGACTGGGGTCACAGTTAGGAATTGAGCAGTAGAGGGTGGCATTGTAAAAAAAAAAAAAAAGGTTATTGTAGCTCATGTCATTTTAAAAAAACAAAAAAACATTACAGGATCGTTCAGGCCTTAGAGGCAGAAGATTGGCACAGTTTGATCTTGTTTAGTTCATGTCCTATACGTACTTCCAGATCTTTCTTGTCTAATGACTGTAGTAGTTTTACACCCTTAGGACATACAGCATGATGTATGCGCAATATAAGCATCATTAGCAAGTTCCATGAGATATTTTACATTTCATAGTTTGGTGTCAAATGCAAGGACAGATGCAGCACTATTAATCCTATGTTGTATGTTTTTTTTTTCCTTTTTATAATTAATACACCTACAGTATAGTCAATGGGCCCTGTGAAAAAACTGTGCTGTGCAGCCAAGCAGCTAACAAATATGACCTACAAGAAAAAGCTCACAGACTCATAATAAATTATACCCATAAAAATAGCTTTATTGAGACATGAATTGATAAAAACACTCATCGTAAAAATGGAACATCACACACAAGAGGCGGAGGCAGCTCAGTCTGCAAAAACACATTGCAAATGTGCAAATATAGTAGTGATAAATCACTGAAATTCAACAATATTCCTCTTCTACATAAGGAGATCCACATCTGAATAAAGAAATAATGCCTGGATGGCTAAATACCACAGCATAAGATACTGTATAAACAGCAATGCAGATACATGCCAAGATGGCCACCACTACCCCAGTACATTTTTCAATATCTATTACAGAATGCCAAAAAAATGAACCTAGCAAAAAACTAGCAAGCAAGCAGAGGGTTAATAAAGGCCAAAGTCAAAATGACTAGCGGCTTCACTAATCGCTCTGCCCATGAAGTGCTATGGCACCATCTCTGATCTCCCAATTTAAGAGGTGTTCAAGATACTTGACCTGATCAGCTTGAGTGTGGCACGGCTTAGATTTCTCCAGCGTTCGATGAGTCTATCCAGTGGTAAACCTAGCCTCTTTGCTGCCTGAGGCGGACTATAGAAAGACGCCCCCCCCACCAAAAAAAAAACAAAAAAACCCTGAGTTTCCATGCTACTAGTTTAACACACTGTTATCGTCGCACAATATACACAATACACAAAGTTATAAAACAGTTTTTAAGAATTCTTCTTCCTGTATTACTTCAGTATCAGATCAACAACACGGCATTAACAATGAAAGTAACTTCACACATCTTCTGCTTGGTGGATGGACGAGCCCACGTGGCCCCCATTCTCTATAATAGGAGCGCCGCAGATAGCTGAGTACTGGACTTCGGCTATCTTTGGCACTCCCATTGAAGTGAATGAGAGCCACGCGGGTTCGTCCATCCACCAAGTGACACACCTATATATATGGCTGCAGCCAGGCTGAATTCCCACCCAGTGGGGGAAAAAAACCCAATTCTCAGGCTCAGTGGGGGTTTCAGCAGACAGACCCCCATCACTCAGGTATTTATCCTCTATCATTTAGGTGAATACAGTGCAGTAACATTCTGTGACTTACAGGTGACGTCTCTGACTAATCCTTCACATTTCCCTTCTCTTCCCTCTGGACCGCCATGACCACTTCTTCCAGCTGTGACTTGTCTCTGTAAAGTTTGCAACACAGACATCTTTGGCTCCTCACTTTTCCAGGCATCCAACCCACATTGTCCTCACGTACACACCCATCCTGCTGCTACCCCAATTATAAAATATATGATATAACCCCCCATAATGAATAATACTCCCAAGTGCATCTTTATATTAATAATGTCCGTGTGTACCCTGTATAAATAGTGCCCCTTATTAATAATACCCCAGGTGTTAACTAATTAAAAGGTTTTCCAGGTCACTAATAAACTAATCAGTGGGGTTCAAAAACCCAGGACCCCCACTGATCAGCTGTTTGAATGGTACCTGTGTAAGCGCCGTGACCGCTTCTCTGTTTACATAGTGTATTTCATCTCATAGCGGCCATGTAATGTAACAGCAGCCTCGTCCTGTACATGTCTACAGTATGTGACAAGGCTACAATTACATCACACGGTCACTATAAACAGACAGTGTATAATATAAACAGGTGCCATAGCCTATGTTTATAGCGCCCCATTTACACACACTATAAAGTTCCACAGCAGCCCCTGCACACAGTATTACACAGTATTATGGCCCGCAGCGGCCCCTGCACACTGGATTATGCCTCTCAGCGGCCGCTGCACACGGTATTATGCTCCATAGTGGCCCCTGCTCACGGTATTATGCCCCGCATTGGCCACTGCACACGGTATTATGTTCCGCAGCAACTACTGCACACAGTTTTATGCCCCATATTGGCCCCTGCACTGGTATTATGCTCCATAGTGGCCCCTACACTTGTATTATGCTCTATAGTGGCCCCAGCACACAGTATTATGCTCCATAGTGGCCCCTGCACTGGTATTATGCTCCAGAGTGGCCCCTGCACAGGGTATTATGCTCCATAGTGGCCCCTGCACAGGGTATTATCCTCCATAGTGGCCCTTGCACTGCTATTATGCTCCATAGTGGCCCCTGCACTTGTATTATGCTCTATAGTGGCCCCTGCACTCGGTATTATGCTCTATAGTGGCCCCTGCTCTTGTATTATGCTCCAGAGTGGCCCCTGCACAGGGTATTATGCTCTACAGTGGTCCCTGCACAGGGTATTATGCCCATAGTGGCCGACCCATGAACTATTATTATACTCTGGGGTCTTTTCAGACCCCAGAGTATAATGATTGGAGACCCAGGGGAGAATACAAACATAAAAATCAGAGTTACTTACCTATCCTGGACACCGGTGCACTCCTTGCAGCTTTCGGCCCTGTTTAATTGCGCACACACGTCACGTGATCAGGCCAGCGACGCGACCTGATGACGTCACCACAGGCCTCAAGCCTGCTCAGAGTTACATCGGATCGTAGGAGGTGAGTAACACTGTTTTTTATGTTCCCTCACCAACCTTAGGCCTCCGATTATTATACTCCGGGGTCTGAATAGACCCCGGAGTATAATAATAGTAGTATTTGCGGCCCGCGGCCCAACTTACCGATGCCCGCGGCCACTCACAGCGGCATCCGCTTCCCTTTCTGCGGCCCATAGCAGAAGGGGAAGCGGGGGGCGGCCACGAGCAGACGCGGGTAGGTAAATAAATAAGCCCTGACCTGTCGGGGATGCTACAGCAGGTCACGGCCTATTTATATAGATAAAAAAAAGCTATACTCACCTGCGATGCCTTGATGCAGCCGCCGCCGCCTCCTCCTCTTGTCCGCGACGTCTGTGTCTTAGCATAGGCGGCGTGATGACGTCATTGTGTCGCCGCCTGCGCTGAGATGCGACGTCTTGTAAACCAGCCCAGGACAGGCCGCGCTCAGCTCTGTTTTTTTTTTTTTTTTTTAAAGCGGCCTGTCCTGGGCTGGTTTACATTAAATAGTAAAATGCCGCCCCCCGGACAGTGCCGCCCGAGGCGGCCGCCTCACCTCGCCTCATTAGCGGTGCGCCCCTGAGTCTATCTTTAAGGTACACCAGGAGAAAGAGAGAGATTGGGAGCCTGCTGTATAGGGTACTAGAGATGCCACATCTACAATACTGTGTTCAGTTCAAGAGATTCCACCTACAAAAGGCAAGGATAAAATAAAAAATGCATTCAAATACAGACTACAAAAATAGTGAAGGGTCTTAAAGGGGTGTACCAAGTTTTGAAATGATCCCCTATCAATAGGATTGGGGATAACTTGCTAAGATCACTATTGATGCCTAGAACAGGAGCTCTGATTTTTTGTCCTGATAGAAAGGCAGACTGATCATGTCCATGACCCCTATTCTTGGATAAGGTGAGGGTCTCACTCATCAAACCCCCAACAATCATGAAGTTTTCTGCTATTCTATTGATAATGAATGACAAAGGGGCACAACCTGGAAGCTGGGGGGAATATCAGAAGCAATGTCAGGAAATATTTTATTGAAAGAGTTGAGGCTTAGAACAAACTTCCAGCAGGTTAGGCATTCTAGAGTAAGTGACAAACACATGGCTATCCTAAGATAAAATGGTAATAATATAAAGTCAGACTAGATGGATTATGTGGTCTTTTTTGACCGATCTTCCCTGTTTGTCTTCAAATAGGAATTTTTAGCAGGAAATATTAAGGCAGAAGGGTTTTCTACTGAACAGCACCTGGGTTATGCTTCCTCTTCCATGCACATTTACCCCGCATTTTACCAGCCTGAACAGTATGACGGGAGAGAGGGTCTCCTAGCAGTATAGCTATCTGATACTGATTATGACTGCACTGATTATAGTTTCTCACAGAATCGCCAAACAAAGGAGTGGCATAAAATATTAGACATATGTTCAGATTGAGAATAAAATTAGTCAAAGGCCCCCCCACTCCATAGAAGCGCCCAACCCCACAGACGCCTTAACTCTTCCAGCCCTTGGTCACCCTCAACTCTTTAATGACTCCACCAGATACCAATCAGTGAGGGTAAATGGAGATATCATTTGCCTGATCTCGTGATCAAAGTAAAAGATCTCTACTTCCCAATAAACTTTTTCATAGCATCAGATTTTGTCTGCTCCATCTCCAAACGCAGATGACAATGCTTCAGCTGAGCAATAATCATCTGGGTTGTTGGTAGTATGGGTTGAAGTCAATGCTGCCCACAACAACAAGAGCTTCACCAATAAAAATAGAGTATGAAAAAGTTGAGGAAGGCATCTATTATCCCCATCTCAGTCTACGTCTGACCCCTACCGATAATGAAAAATAAAAATAAGAGGGGTAGCGGAAGAGTAAAGCCCCACATGCTGCTAACTAAATTTCTGAGGAATCTCTGTCCCCAGTAGCTCTCGAACTTTGCACAACTCCAAAGGCCATGATAAAGATTGATTTTGTTTTCAGGCAGGATGTAAGTCTTTGCCGCAGCCCCTAACCCACAGGTAGATCAAAAGCATATTGTAGATCAAAAGATTTGCATAATACGAAAGTGTGTGTCTCTCCACAATTCATTAACCACATGTTTATGTACCAAAGCCTATCCTGTCAAGATCTTACTGCCACCCTCCCTGTCCTCCAATTGCCTCTCTCAAGATCAAGTATGTGTCTGGAGAGAACCTCAGTAGACAGTTTCTCAGGGACCAGAGGTGAGACATGGACATGACCAGAAAATGAGACTTGTACAACCTATTTTCCTGTATCGCCTCCCTTATATCTCACAACAACTTATGATATAAACTTGCAATTTGCATGTACTGGATGTGCTGGAAATGGTGCAGATCATACTGGGACACCAATTCCTCCATAGTCAATCATTTTGCCTCAATAGGGGGAAGCAGGTATTGTTCCACCATTATTTGCCATCTCTGCCATTCCTCAAACAATTTATTTTCTCTACCAAGCTTAAAGTCTGGATTGCGACCAGAGTGGTAAATGATTGGACACCCTATAAGAGAACCGGAAATGTCTTCTAATCGCCTTCCATGCAGCAATAGTGTCTATACAGAGAGCAGAGGCTTTGATATGTGAGGGGATAACTGAGAGAGGAGTGTGCAACAGTACACAGAGATCCCGTGTGGCACAACACTGCTGTGCCTCTGACATCTTTATGCTTCTGCAATAACAGTATTGTCTGTAAGGGATATAGTAACTGAGACACGCATATCATTTTAATTAAATGATTTCTTCTCAGGAGAGAAAGAGGTAATTTATGCCACATTTGGAGGTCTCGAAGGATACGTGATATCAACGGGGGATAGTTTCAATGGTATAACATATCTGAAGTATGTCCCAATCAGATGCCCAAATACCTAATAGAACACTTGACTACTAGTATTTTGTAAATAGAGGTGGAGAGGTCATGACCTGATGTCCTGGGTCCCAGGTGCAAGATCTCACATTTAGATAATTTCAAACAAAACCTGGAAAACCTCCTAAACTAGTTTAGTTCCTCCGGTACTCCAGGCAGGTCACCAACTGGGTCTGTCATAACAAGAGGATATCATCCACAAAAAGACTAAGGTGCAGCATTGAGTGACCTACCTCTATGCCCAGAAAAGAAGTTTCAGAATTTAATAATCTAGGTAACGGCTCTAAGGCAAACTCAAAAAGTAGTAGGGAGACTGGGCACCATATTTTTAGCCATGACATATATTTAATTTAAGCATTCAGATTCTGAATATTAAAGTATAAGGTAAAGCTTTGTTTTTACTCTAAACTGGTCCCAGCCTTTACAGAATGAAGTAATGACCTTTCCTATGGTACCCCTCACTAAGTTTTATGTTGCTTTTAAAAACTTAGATTGGCATATGAAAATTCACCTTAACTTGTCAAGGTTGGGAGTAGCTTCATATAGTCATACAGTCATCACACTAATTGATACCCTACGAGGCCGGCAGTTCGATTTCAGCCAAATCCAAATTTTTTGGAAAATTCATAACAAAGAACCGGTTTGCTTATTTCTAGTATCGTGTTATTTTTGTAAAAACAGCATTTGTTGGACCTTATTTTAATGTATTATTAAAGCTGACCTTTCACCACCTCCACTAACTCTAGCTCTTTGGAACCTTCAATATGTGTTGCTCCACTGATTCCGGTGCAGTTATATTTTTTTTTGTAACCCCTACAGCTCCTGAGCAATCATTTTAATTAATTTCAACACCATTTTGCTCTCTACTGTCCAGTGACTTTTCTCTGTCTTCCTGATCCAGCCAAGGACCACCCACTTGACGGTAGATAGCCTAATTAGCATATTGGTGAAACTAATAGCACTGATTGCTCAGGAAAGGTAGGGGCTACAGAAAATAATCCAACTGCCCCAGAATCAGAGGAAGGGTGCAAAGATTTGTCGTTGGTGGAGGTGATGAAAGGTCTTCTTTAAATAGTAAAGTATCATGCTATGTTTCTATATAAATGACATTATAAATAAATATTATCTACATTGCATCAGTTACAGACCAAAACATAAAATCCGCCATGCAGTGTGAGCTTCTCATCAATAAACGACAATAATTTATTAAGCTCATAACACTTGACAAATAATTATTCATCCATTAACATTGCTTGCTTCTGGTCCTTTTATTAGTGAGGTTACAGAATAATACATTAAAATGTTGTACTTTGCAAAATGCTGAAATTAATGTGAGGATCTGCGATTTTTAATCAACGATGGCAGATAATATCTCGTTTTCGCTTAATTTGCTCTGCATGTGTCTCTTCGAAGCTGTAGCTTGTGTTAACTGACCTAATTAGTGACCCGGACTAATTGCCAAGATTTTGATTTATCCTTAGCCAAGAACACTAGATGAAGATTTTTTGGAACTTTTTATTGCTAATTTATCAGATAACAAGATAATACACTATAAATAAAGCCTATACTGTATTTTAGACTTGTGGGATGTAGTAGAATGTAATAAAGTAGGGTGGAGTAAACTGTACATGTAAGGGTATGCCTTCTTGCTCCGACTGTCACATGGACTTGAAACTCCACCCACATGTGGCAGCCATTGGCAGCACTTCATCCCTGCAGAATTGTAAAGCCATTGGCTACTGTGAGTGGCAAGGGTTTCACCCATGTGCAGCAGACAGAGCATATGGATATACTCTAAAGGGTGCATTACTTCAAATGCATGGATGTAAAAAAAAAAAACAAATTTAAAAAAAATGGTGATATGAGATTAGATAACAGGGTCATTTTTATAGAGCCGTGCCATTTTTGCCCATAAGTTGTGTTTGGTATTACAGCTCAGGTTTTTTCCATGGATAAGTGTTGGGATATTTCTGGTTGCCTAGGATTAGAAAATGATGGCCCATGAGTTATAACTGCCAATGCAACTAAGCTAAATTGAAGTGAATAGGGCTGATGTGCAATACCATACACAACTTGTGGATAGGGGTGGAAAGCATCCATATTTATAAGTTTTGTAAAACCATTTTAATTATGGCCATACTTGACTTTTTATGGCAACTATACTCCACACTTCAGATATGTTGGCCAACCACACAAGCCATTGGGGGACCATTTATCTTCTGAAATCTGTTCAGCACAGTACATTTCATATATTTATATTTTGATGAATTTGGAATCCTATTCTTATAGATGGTTTTTCATCCTTTAGCTGAATTATTTTCAACATAGTAATATAAAACTGATGATATGAAGTAATCCCCAAGCTGTTTGAAGAGTAACATCAGTAAAGCATGGGTTTAAGTACAATTTCAGCAGCTATATCTGTTGCAGAAAAGAGCTCACTCTTACGCTCTAGCTATATCTCAAAATAGTAATCTCTGTAAGTAAAAAGATGTATGGATGAGCCCTATTTCCAATTTCTATTTTTTTTCTTGGACAGAATCAATTTAGTCCAATAAGAAAATAACAAAGTTAAGATGATTTTTTTGTATTTTACAATAGACATTTGATTAAGAAAATTGACTTCAAAAACTTAACATTTGTCACAGTATTATATTGTTTTTTATTATAATTTTATTTGTAGATGCCTATTAGGTATATTTTGAAAAAATGCCTTATTGTAAGTAACCTGCTTCTAATGTATCCCTATAATGCTTCTGTAATATCCGCATCTGTTCAGACTTCTGTGCTATCTTCCGGCCGAATGGTACAGCGCAGGAGGCATGTCCGGCTATGAGTTTATGTTTTTAGGTTTCTGGTAATCTGTCTGGACACAGCTCTATCCCCTCACCTCTGCTCCTCAAACAGTTAACCTCAGTTTTGCTCATCTGATTGACCTCCTTCCTTTCCACTCTCACTTCTCTTGTTCCTTCTGTGATTGATGGGAAATCAAGGTCCGGTCCAATCAAGCCTTGGATTCCTGACATTCAATAAATAGTTTTCTAAGCCATACCTGAGTTCTTGCTATTAGATTCTCTGGAGCGTGCTAGCATTTTCTCCTGTATCTCTGATCTTGTTTTTCCTGACCTTAGATTATTTTGATACCCATTTGTTTGTCTTGTCTGCATTTATGTTTTCACTTGTGTCATAGGAAGGGGCCGTCTCCAAGTTGTCCTCTACCACTTAAGGTAGCTGAGGCAAGCAGGTAGGGCTCACTGTCCTTGTCTTCCCTTTTTCTTCTGGGATTTTTGCAGCAGCCATAAACCTTATGATGATTAATAACAGCTTCACTGTCTTTACAGTCATGTGCTGTTCCCATATAATACAGAGCACTTGACACCAACACCACATCTACTGTAGTAGAAACTTTTTATATTCTTCCCTCACTTCCACATTACATTAGGAAAAGACCTACTTCCTTTGTGTGACCCTTATCATGATGACCTCTCCAGCACCACCACTATACTTTGGTAAACAACAGAATACCTTGGCCAACTCTAGGCTATCAACAACTTTAGAGGACACATTTGACAACAACCAACAGAAAGCTGACTTGTACAGACTAATACAACCATATAGGTTAGATATAAAACATAGGGATAAGATCTAATTTAACTGCCTTTGCACCATCCTATCCTAGGTATTCATGCCATAGTTAAATACAGAAATAAGGACAAAATTGAGCAGACAACCTGCACAATTGGTGACCTAAGTACCTAAGTGACCTAATATGGTGACCTAAGTTTGGTTCAGTAGAACAGTCACCATAATACAGATGCTAAAATTAATGTTTGCATTATAGACTTTTTATGACGCAACTAATTTTTTCCATCTTCCCCCTCTCTGAAATATCACAAGATAATTTTGTAAGTGTCCCATCCAATGTGCACCTATAGAAGATTAAATGTGATACTACATTATCTAATTTTCCTTTTCAATACCCAAACTATTAATTTGCATTAACTTGCTTTTTCTGTACTTGGAAAATTGAAATAATGAAACTGGTACCATGAGAAAGATCTCCTTAATTCAATGCATGGGGATCAGACAATGTTTAATCCCCAAACATCTGTAAGAATTAAGGAGAATCTATTATCTAGCGCCACAATAATATCATCGGAAGCTAAGAAGTGCCAGCAATTATTAGTATTGCCAAGTCCTACAGGAGCACGTTTTGCTTCTATTATATCATCCAGCCTTTCAGTCCATGAATATTAATGCAGTCTCAAACTTTATACTGAATAACTTTCCTATGTGCGCATTGTGCTGGTGTTCTCTATAGACTGGTTGAGAATATTAGAAATAGAAGACAGAATAGAGGAGCTGGAATGAGGAGTGATAGAAACTGTTTTCTCTCAGTTTGTATGACACAGATACCCTTATTCCATACATTTACCTTATCAGCTTTTTCTGAAATATTTCAGCAATGCAAAATTTACCGACATCAATCTATAAAATGCTGCAAAACATAGCTGCCATATATTCAACCCACTCATATGTATCAATCTTCCCTCTATTGTTTATTTTCCTTACAATTGATGATTCTCTCTTTCATGTGTCACTCTCAGCTTTGTTGTCTTTTTGCTCATTTATCAATTTTCTTTCCTTTGTTTCATTCGTCTTTCATTGCTGCAGGTAACAATTTCGATTTTTATTTATTTTTTCGCTTGAAAATTAATGTTTCAGGAGAATGCTGGAGATGATTATTTCAGAAGAGCATAAATATTCACAATCTGCTCATGTGCAGTGATTGCGTTTGTATAATTTTATGTTGTTTTTAACTAAAAGACATTTTGCATTTGATTTGTTGTTTTCTTACTTGCCTGTTCTATGGAATAAATATCCTAAAACAAATGCAGATTGGTTTGTGGCTGCGCTTCAGTTTGCAAGTTAAGCTTTTTAAGGCTTTCTTCACATACAGTACACATGTATTTACTAGCATGTTTAATGGTGTATTTTTCACTTGTAGCACTTAAAATTTAACCTATTTTCTTTCATTTTTCAAGTACTATAGGGAACCCTATCAGAAAAATGGTATTACAAAAACATAATTAAAAAATAAATGGCAAAAACTGTAAAAATGCTAAAAACACAACACAAAAACACCAAAAACAAAAACACTGTATGTAGTACAGTTAGGGTAGGTTCACACTACTGTTGGAATTCCATTATGATAGGGTCCGTTAAAAAAAAAAAAAAAAAAAAAAATTACGCCTATCATAACTGTCAGCAAACAGACACTAGCTGATCTTAATGTGTCCATTTTTTCTAAGGCCCGGTTCACATCTGCGTTCGTCAATACGCTCGAAATCAGTATTTGAAATCTTAAAAAACTGATTTAGAACGGTCCGGATTAAGGCCCATTGATTTCAATTGGTTTTAAAAGTAATCCACATGTATCATTTCCATTTCCGTCCGGATTCCGCTTTTTTATGCGTAGAGAAAAGTAGAACTTGCAGAACTTTGTCTCTGTACTAAAAATAAGGATTCCAGACGAACAGCAACCAATCCGTTTTTTTTTTAACATTGAGGTCTATGGAAAATGGATTACAAACTGATTACACAAACTGATAGCAATCTGTTTGTGTCTGTTTTGCAATCCGTTTTTCCCTCTGCGCATGCTCTGAATGAAGAAGCGGGAAGAAAAAACAAAAAATGGATTACAAAACCGACACAAATGGATTACAAACGGACACAAACGGTCAGTTTTTTTGAACGGACACCTATTGACTAATCCGTCTAAAGGTGGGTTCACACTTGTGCCCAGAGTCCGTCCACCGCGAATCCGACCTAAATGTCGGAAAAAAGGACACAAAGTCCTGCATGTCTGACTTTGTTTCCCGACAACAAAAAAAACGGCTTCGTGGCGCAGAGAGTGCAATCGGACACCCGCGCATTGCTTTAAAAACCCATAGAAGTGAATGGGTTTTTAAGCAATGCGTCTCAAACCTTTTCCAATCCTTTCCCTATCCTTTTTTTCTGACATTTAGGTCTGATTCACGGCGGACGGAGTCCGGGCACAAGTGTGAATCCACCCTAAAAAAACTGATTCGGGTATCTGCTGTGTAACCATTTGGAATCCTTTTTGTACCAAACCGTTTTTCTCTTAAAACGGTTTCCAAGCGGACGGATACCAGAAGCAGATGTGAACCCAGCCTAACTGAGCCAACTAGACAGATGAAGATGACTTAATAGGATCTTAGGATTCTATAAAGGAGTGGATGGACGTAATTTAACTGATTTGTTTTAAACTTGTTTAGGCTAAGGCCCCATGTAGCGAGCTGTAGCCAAAAAAAAAGCACTGCGGAAGAGACCGCGGTGAAAATGCATCATGTTTTTTTCCACAGCACCATTATCCAGAATGCCATCCCCACTTTTCAGGTACTGTAATACGTTGCATTTTTTGCCGAGGCCAAAAAACATGGTGTAAACGCCATGGTGTTACCAATGCAATAACGTAGCAGCAAAAACTGCAGCTTTTTCCAGTTATTGCAAAGTGGATGGGATTCTAGCAAATGCCATCCATATATAACAGAAAAATACGTGCAGCAGAAATGCTGTGATTTCCAAAACAATTGCGGCATGTCAATTATACCTACGGAAACGCCAGTGGTTTCCCAATAGGTGTAATGGAAGCAGAAAGTCTGCAGAGGAAACCACTGTGGACTTTCTGTGAAAAGCTCTGCAGGAAAAAACCAGGATACATTTCCACAGCGGTTTTTCCTGCATCGCTTTTCGCTGCAGCCGCTACATGGGGCCTTAGCCTAAAGAGAATTTGACAAGAGACACTTTATTGGATTTGCTCATGAGGAGGAGGACATAAGATATTAAAGTTCACTTCAACTATCGACAGCCAGTGCTGGAAAAAGTATTGCTAGATAGAGATGCATCATTGACATCTCAAAGGTTCCCTCAATGATCTAGAATATCAATCATATAAGAGTTTTCTCAAATTTCTCACAGGATACTCAAACAAATCAGCAAAAGTTCAATGATGTCAAAGCCAGGTTGAGATCAAAAGATATCAAATAATTCATGAGGTTTCCTGAGAATTGTGTTTAAAACTGAGGTTCACTTATTGGTTTTACCCTCTGATGTCGTACAATGGTTAGATTCTGATGGTCTGTAATATTCTCATGCCTGAGGGTAATTTCATATTTGTTACATCTATTCTCTCTTTGTATTGTGTTTTAAACTCAACTTTAGCTTTATACTGTTTAGAATTGTTTCATTTTGTACAGAGCTGTTTGTATGGCTATTGTATCTACAACTGTTTGTAGGTGCTCTAGGGCAAAGCTGGGAACACAAACCGCATTTTAAGTAGATTTTTACAATTGTCATTTTTGCGTGTTTTGTAATATCTGTATAAGCCCCTGAATAAGGGTGCTTCCAGTGCAGCCTGTCAGACAATTTATAACAGGGAGTATACAAGGGCAAACTATGTCAACTATTGTGGCTGTATATTACACAACACTTAATGGCCATGGTAAAGAATTCCTTTTAATAGTCTGGCTGCTGTTAGGAGTATTAGGAGAGGATGTTGAATGGCAATCTATGCACTCACTTATAGTGGATGTTTATTGCACAACATAATGTCCATGGTATCCTTTTAATAGTCTGGCTGTTGCCAGGGGTATTGGGAGTGGATGTACAGGGGCAATCTATACACTCACTTATAGTGGATGTTTATTGTACAACACAATGTCCGTGGTATAGAATTCCTTTTAATAGTCGGGCTGTTGCCAGGGGTATTAGGAATGGATGTACAAAGGCAATCTATGCACTCACCTATAGTGTTTGAGTATTACACAACACTTATTGCCTGTGGAATAGAATTCCTTTTAATACAGCTGCCAGGAGTATTAAGAGAGGATTGACTAGGACAATGAATGTACTCACCTTTATCAGTTGTGTATTACACAACATTTAATGTCCATAGAATGTCCTTTAACAGTCTGGCTTCTTTCAGGAGGATTAGGAGAGGAACCTGTCAGGTAACTATTTGATCCAAAGAGAAGACCCACTTGATGTGTTCTGTCATGGAGCAAGAATACATCAACTTTGTGTTGGAGATGAAAAGATTGCTTATTTAGTACAATGAAATTTGGATCTGGACTAGGGTTATAAAAAGAACAAACAAACTTTTTACTTAAAAGAGTTTGAGCAGTAAAAAGCAGCAGGTCAAAATTCACATCTCAATATGTGTAATCCTAATTGTAGCCTTCATACTTTCCAGTGCAGTACTGCTCACAGCTGTTGCTTTAAGGTTGCTATGCCAAAAAATCTAACTCTGGCTGGGTCTGTAGACAGCCAGAGCCTTGAGACAGGGAGCCAATCAGGGTTCTGCCTCTTTGCCCAATTTGACCTGAGTTGGGATATTTAAACTCTGCATTGGGACTACTCAGGGGCTTACTATAGATTGTAGTTAGGTTGTGATCTCTTATTTTATCTAGTTATCTACTGATTCCCTGGTAACTGATTTTGGATTGCTTTTCTGGTTATCCAATTTCTTACAGATTTGGCTGTAT
This sequence comes from Leptodactylus fallax, assembly GCA_947044405.1. NCBI lineage: Eukaryota > Metazoa > Chordata > Amphibia > Anura > Leptodactylidae > Leptodactylus > Leptodactylus fallax. The sequence continues at coordinate 5,120,405 of CAMRHE010000073.1, read as the reverse complement.
CTGTGAACTCCTGGGATCGACATGGTTTGGACAGTGCTATTCTTCTGCTATAGATGAATATTCCTGTGCTCTCCTGATTTTGATCCCGGTTGTATGTTTTACTCTGCCTGCTAGAGGTTAGCTGGTCTGGTGTTTAGTCTGCAAGTACATATATTTTTACCAGATTCAGTGGGTAACCTGGGTTCCTGACCAGCAAAGCCACCCTGCCATGCTACGGGTTCTGGTGAAAACCTCAGTAGTGCCTTAGATTCTACTAGTCAGAATGGCATTGTATTATAGGTAGTTTGCTATCTTTGATCTGCCAGTTTCCTACAGTATATTTGTAAATTACTTAAACAGCAATTCCATTACTGGGGAATTGCTTAAGTGACAATTCTATTAGAACAAAATTCCTGCATAATATCACAATTTCAGTCAAAATTCACAAGATTTACAAATAAAAGTTCATATCACAAAAAGTTAAAAAAAGAATAATGTCTTAGTTGTTTTTAAATAGCTTATGCTGGATTATATACAGTAGCTTATGATCTGGCTGTCCGAAAACAACCCCAGTATAAGTTATTTAAAACAGAAAAGACATTATTTTTTATTAACTTTTCTGGGATATAAACTAAATCTAACTTGATAGTAAATGGACTTGTGCTCTGAGAACAACAATTTTATTAATTATGAACCTTCAATGTTATTGTGACGTTATTTGGGAACTGCATCATGTGAACTTTGATCTGCTGCCTTTTATCACCCCAAACCTCTTTTGAATACTGTACACTATGTTTTCTGTACTGCAACATGTATTTTGTAAACCTGACAAAGATCATAGTAAAGGACAGAAATGTAATAAGTAATCTTGTTATCTCAAACACAAACCTGATGTCATCTTACCTTGTGACAGCTCCAATCAAGGGGGTTTTCTCTTCTGATCAAGTTCAGTTATAGTACTAGTATAATACTGGTCGAGGAAATTCTATTATGGTTATTGGTAGAACACTGGATTAAGAAGTTGACTGGTCATTAACCCCTTGAGGAGACAACTTGTTTGATAACAAGCACGTGGTCCTTTTTTGCTTTTTCTCTCTTGATACATTTTAAAAGCCATAACTTTTTCATTTTTATGTTGATGTATCCATATTAGGGTTTAATTTTTTGCACAACCAGTTGAATTTTTCTGTTGCACCACATTGGGAAAGATATATATTATGTTATTGTTTATATAATCTGAAAAGTTATACAATTTTAAACTATAATTTCTGTAACAATTCCTCAAGCTTTTCTAGCTCTCTCCTTGTTGTTATTCATTGTCTACTTCCAGTGGGTAAAAATGAGTCCGTGGTCATGTGATATACAGTGGGGAAAAAAGTATTTAGTCCGCCACCAATTGTGCAAGTTCTCCCACTTAAAAAGATGAGGCCGACCTGTAATTGTCATCATAGGTAGACCTCAACTATGTGAGACAAAATGAGAAAACAAATCCAGAAAATCACATTGCCTGATTTTTTAAAGAATTTATTTGCAAATTATGGTGGAAAATAAGTATTTGGTCACCTATAAACAAGCAAGATTTCTGGCTCTCACAGACCTGTAACTTCTTCTTTAAGAGGCTCCTCTGTCCTCCACTCATTACCTGTAGTAATGGCTCCTGTTTGACATTGTTATCAGTATAAAAGACACCTGTCCACAACCTCAAACAGTCACACTCCAAACTCCACTATGGTGAAGACCAAAGAGCTGTGGAAGGACACCAGAAACAAAATTGTAGCCCTGCACCAGGCTGGGAAGTCTGAATCTGCAATAGGCAAGCAGCTTGGTGTGAAGAAATCAACCGTGGGAGCAATAATTAGAAAATGGAAGACATACAAGACCACTGATAATCTCCCTTGATCAGGGGCTCCACGCAAGATCTCACCCCATGGGGTCATAATGATCACAAGAACGGTGAGCAAAAATCCCAGAACCACACGGGGGGACCTAGTGAATGACCTGCAGAAAGTTGGGACTAACATAACAAAGGCTACCGTCAGTATCACACTACGCCGTCAGGGACTCAGATCCTGCAGTGCCAGACGTGTCCCCCTGCTTAAGCCAGTACATATCCGGGTCTGTCTGAAGTTTGCTAGAGAGCATTGGGGCTGTTTCTCTGCAAAGGGACCAGGACTACTGATCTGTGTACATGAAAGAATGAATGGGGCCATGTATCGTGAGATTTTGAGTTCTAACCTCCTTCCATCAGCAAGGGCATTGAAGATGAAATGTGGCTGGGTCTTTCAGCATGACAATGATCCTAAGCACACCACCAGGGCAACAAAGGAGTGGCTTTGTAAGAAGCATTTCAAGGTCCTGGAGTGGCCTAACCAGTCTCCAGATCTCAACCCCATAGAAAACCTTTGGAGGGTGTTGAAAGTCCGTGTTGCCCAGTAACAGCCCCAAAACATCACTGCTCTAGAGGAGATCGGCATGGAAGAATGGGCGAACATATCAGCAACAGTGTGTGCTAACCTTGTGAAGACTTACAGAAAACGTTTGACCTCTGTCATTGCCAACAAAGGATATATAACAATATATTGTATAGTATTAAGCTGAACTTTTGTTATTGACCAAATACTTATTTTCCACCATAATTTGCAAATAAATTCTTTAAAAATCAGACAATGTGATTTTCTGGATTTGTTTTTTCATTTTGTCTCTCATAGTTGAGGTCTACCTATGATGACAATTACAGGCCTCTCTCATCTTTTTAAGTGGGAGAACTTGCACAATTGGTGGCTGACTAAATACTTTTTTTTCCCCACTGTATACAGTCCATGGTCATGTGATATACAGTCTGTGGTTAAGTGATTGACACACAGGTGCACAATTCATTACAGTCACAGCACAGTAATCAGACCTCCTGTAACGAGCCATGCATCTGGATGTCCATCACATGACCATGGACTCATTTTTATCCACTGGAAATAAACAAAGGAGAGAGTGTATGGCCACCTGTGCTACTACAAGGTGAGCAGTCTAGACACTGGTGCTGTGATACAAAGCTCACAAGAGAGGGATGGTAAATGCAGAGTTAAAGGGGTATTCCCATGTACATAACCATTTTTAAATGTGTAGATAATTAAAAGTTAAACATTTTTGCAAATACAAGTCATTAAACATTTTGCAGAGCTTTAAAGATTTTCTCTAAATATATTGTGGTCACAAGTTGTTGTCTTGATCGGTTGCCAGTGGCTACGACCATGAATGCAGGACCTTGCTAAGGTCAAAAAATCAGCCATGATTTGCTTATTGTGGCCAGGATATCTTCTGATACATGTAGTGTCCCTACCTGATAACCCAGCTACAATAACAAAATTGTGGCTGGGTTCCTAACAAGTCCCAGACCATAGAAAGTTTCTGTAATTGTGGTCGTATCTATTGGCAACCGATCAATACAACAGACTGTCACCACTAAGATGGTTAGAGAAAATCTTTAAAACTCTGCAGAATCTTTAACTACTTATATTTGCAAAAATATTTAACTTTTAGCTATCTACAATTATTGATATGATTATGCTCATGGGAATACCCCTTTAAGCCAACCCACACTAAGGGACCAATCTGATATCGCACCAGGAGAGAGAGACATATGGCAGGATGTGAGAGCTATACGTAACGTCATAGGATGTATTACTGGTGATCACGTCACTGCACCAGGAATGAGATAAACAGGATCAATACTCAGCTGACAAGAGTATTCCATTGGTGCAGAAATTAGAAAACGTCTAATAACTTTTTTATTTCCATATTACCATAGGCGTTTGAGGTTTTTTTTTGTAAGGGATGGACTGAATTTTTAATGGAACCATTTTAGGGAACATATAAATTATAGATTAACTTTTGTGAACTCTTTTTGGATGAATGGTAAAAAATGTCAAGTTCAACAGTGATTTTTGCATTACAGATTTGGTGTCACTCAGTGTGCAATATAAATAAAATAACCTTGTTTCAAAGGGCCATGACCTTGGTGTGCGCAATGTGAAAGGGTCTCAGTAGTAGAGGCTGAAAAGAGGCCAGAAGACAACAAATGATAGAGCGCTGGATGCTGTAAGAAACGTGAACAAAGATGAGTATTAGGCAGGGTTCACACTACCGTTGATGTCTGTTCTGATAGTGTCCATTAAAAAAAGAAAAACAGCACATAGAACAGGAGTTTATCGCTCCTTTAAAATTGGAAGATGCGCTGTGGGTACCCTTTTGGAACATTTTAGCTCCTGGATCCTTCTCCCTGGTCATGGTTGCCTCATTGGCGGCATGGAAAATAATGCACGGGAAAGCTAACCCTATGAAACACTTTCATATTTCTGAGATGCCTTTGTCACTAATGTCATGGGTAATCGACGACTTGAGAATTTTGGATTGGGAGTCGAGGGGGATCACACAGATTTCTCAATTATATTCTGACACTAAACAACCTATATTGTTTGCGGACCTTAGACAGAAATACGGGCTCCCTATAGGCGACTTCCATAAATATTTTCAAATATGGCACTTCGTGTCTAAGCATCCCGTGACGCTTTTGCCCCATAGTGGCGCCCTTTTCACTTGGCTTTCTACCAAGGTGAGAGGATTGCGTTTTCTGTTTGACAAAATGGACGAAATATCGACCTTCACTAGATCTACCCCATTCCGTTATTAGGAGAGAGACTTGGGGATAGTCATCACCCTTGAGGAATGGCAACAAGCAATTAGGCTGATCCATCTATCCTTAACACTAGAAGTCCCAGAGAGGGGTCATTTAACATTTGACCTGAAGGATTTAAGCAAACAACCTATAATCACCGCTTTTGTTCTGTAATTAAGGCCATTACTGTCACACCACAGGATTTACAATAGGCTGCTGTGGGGGGGCTGCGTGTGTGTGTGTGTGTGTGTGTGTGTGTGTGTGTAGTTGCATGTCCTTCTTGTGTGACTCACTCAGTAACTGCGATTTTTTTGCGATTTTTTTTTTCTGCACCCATTGACTTGAATCTAAATATACAAAAATGTAAATATACAAAAGAACAACTGTTATTTGTTTCCATGCTTTTTATTTTTGTTATGAAAATAATAAAAAAAATACAAGGAATAAAACAATTCCACACATATTTACAATAGGCTGCTGTGGGGGGCTGCGTGTGTGTGTGTGAGTGGCACTTACTCAGCAGTCTGTCTGCACTGTCGGAACATACCTGGCACTGCCTGGGTATGTCCCTGGTACATTTGCCACACGTGTATTTGTAGCAGTCAACACATCTCTCAGTTGCACAATTGTTCGTGCATCGATGGTTGACCTGACACTTCGCCCTTTTGCCAGGGCTGGGTGTGGAAGGTTGTTGCCGAAGGAGTTTCTCCTTGCATGCTTTCTTTTCAGTCACATGAGAGCCACCTAACTCTTTTGCAAGCTCAACCAGGAAGTCCACCCGTCTCTCCTGCACCCCAGTGCATGCCTGATAAAGAACATGAGCATTCAGTGCTGCCATGTCAATCATGTTGTAGAACACGGCGACTGGCCATCTCCGTGTTCCTGCACACACGCTGTACTCCCGCACCATTTGGTCCATTACATCCACACCGCACTTTGTGTGGTTGTATTGTGTGACCGTGTTTGGCTTCCTTTTGTTGGTATCCTCAGTCTCAACCACGCTGTGCATGCTGCTGAGAATGTAGACGGCCTTCTTTCGTTTGGGTGCATTACACTGTCAGTGTGGCACCAGTGGTTGAAAACACCTGAGTGGTGAATTCAGTGCAGTCCATCTGTCTAGCGGATTGAGGAATTTCCCGGCGACTCTTGTTGACTGTGCCGAGGATAGTGGTTTTCCGGCTAAGCAGTCGTTGTGCAAGTGACAATGATGTAAAGAAATTGTCCGTGGTTACAGTTCTGCCCTTGTCCATGAATGGTTCCATCAGCCTCATCACTACAGTTTCGGACAGTCTCTCCCCGCTGGGACGACTGGGGTCCTTGCCAAGATATGGGAGGACATTACAGATGTACTTTGATTTCAAGCGCAAGCCACCCAAAACTTGATGCCAAACTTGTCTGGTTTTGTTGCAATGTATTGCAGAAAACAGCAGCGAGTGTTTGACGGGAAAAGCTGTTCATCAATAGTGATGTGTCGACCAGGGTTGTAGGATGCGATGCAGTTGGTGACAAACGATCTCCACACATCGGAGATTGCAGCAAACTTATCGGTCTCCACTCGCTCACTGCGTGTGAACATGTCATCAAAGCGTAGGTGTTGCATGATGTCTTGGAAGCGGTTTCGGGTCATAGTTGCAATGATCCTTGGGTTTGCTAGGTTTGCTGACCAGCTGTCATGTAGTGATGGAACCTTGGTCACCCCCCGCAAGATAATGACTGAAATAAATGCCATTAGTTCCGGGAGACCCATGAACCAATCCACCTGCTCCGTGTGACGTGCATGTTGAGTAGTCCATTCTTGAATGCTACGAAGCATGTCAAGAGTGATAAAACAGAGGAAGCTCTGAAGGCGACTACGGACACTTCGTCTGGCCTTAGCACTTGGCTCTCCATCTGTAGGGTACGGTTCTATTGGGGTGAAATGGAGACGTTTCCCCACTTCTACTTCACGCCACACTGTGCCATCTTTTGCGGTCTCTGTCGGCTCACTCGCCAACCGAGCTCTCTTTTTTGGTAGAGGAGGAGTCTCCTCATCTGCAAGATAAATAATTTCAAATTAACATTTTGTTTTGGTTCTAAATAAAAAAGATAGTCAGGAAATAAAAATCGGTAATTTGAAAAAATCTAACCTGAAGACAGCTCAGAGTCCGAATCCAGTTGAAGGACTATGTCTTCTCCATCTGAGTCAGAAGGGTTGGTGTTGCTCAGGATCAGTTCCAATGCCTGTTGAATGGTGTGCCTTCTCTGCATTTTGTTTCTTGTGAACAAAATAGGTGAAGCAGTCCCTTCACATCCCCCACAGCACAAAAGGCTGCATGCAAATTTGCTAAGGTGTTAGCAACCTTATGCATATTCCCAGCACAACAATGCAGCTGGGGGATGGGCAGACACACTCAAGAGCATCTTACATTCTTTTGTTTACACTCTCTTACAAGACCTGAGGTGGATCAACACAATTGCCCCCTGTAGATTCCTCAGACAATGGCCACATTTACAAATGAAAGAATGCTAATTGTAGCCATCAGAGTTGTCTGTTTGGACTAAGGGTCATTTGACCCTCTTTCAGGACTTCAAGGGGGAGCTCGAAATTTCTGGGACTTCTAGTGTTAAAGTGTAGTACGCACATTGAAACGGCCATGAAAATAGTATTACGATGGTATAGGACCCCGACTATGCTACAGTTAGCCTATCCCTCCGAATCAGGAAACTGTTGGAGGGGATGTGGCGGTAGAGGATCCCTTCTCCATATTTTGGGGAATTGCTCCATAATTCAAGGATACTGGGATGGGGTCTTTGGGATGCTATCGGAGATAGTCGATTTCCGACTCCCATACATCGCCAGCATGGTTTTCCTGACAATCGGAATTCCCAGTGCACTAAAGGCATACAAAAAACTTATCTGCAAAATTCTGACTATAGCCAAATTGATGTTGGTGCAAAGATGGAGGACAGTAGCTCCTCCGCTCCTGTCGGATCTGTTAACAGCCATAAATAGCACATACACTTATGAAAGAATAATCGCCCTGGGAAGTAACTCTTTCCACAGCTTTGAGAAAATCTGGGAAGCGTGGATTTACTCTAGATTCATTCTGAGAGAGAACCGGGGGGTCGCAGGACGTCCGGGAGGGGGGATGCACTGATGTAATGACTGCAATAAATGGGCGGGGGAGGGTCAAACCAGTCAAATCTGTGAAACCGGCCAACCTCGGGGTAGATGGGGCAGGAGAGGGGGGAATTCAGAAATGACGAAACGGAGTTTTGGTGTCTACACACTAACAGAGGCCTTACAACCAAGAGAAGGTTGATACTGAGGAACATGTCCTAGGAATGACTCAAGATAGCCCGCTGAATGTGCCTAAAAGTTATTGTTATAGTTAAGGTTTACTTTGTTAGTACGTTGCATATCTGTCTTATTGATGTATGACTTACAGATGTATTTTGGAAAGGAGAGTAATATGTTATTTTGTATACTATGTTATAATGCATACCAATGTACATCGCGACATAAGTCAATACTGTATTTTACCTTTATTCTTTGAAAACTTGAATAAAAACTATTGAAACTAAAAAAAGAAAAACAAAAAAAAACGGACACCTATCATAACAGACATTAACGGACACTAACTAATTAATGGATTAGTTAAAAAAACGGACACATTACAATCAGTTAGCATCAGTTAGTGTCCGTTTTTTAATACTGTCCGTTTTTTTTAACACTGTCCGTTTTTTTTTTTTTGCTTTCTGAGCATGCGCACGAAAAAAACGGACATAAAATAACGGACAGTAACTGATGGCTATCAGTTACTGTCCGTTATAAGTCCGTTACCCATAGACTTCAATGTTAAAAAAATAACGGACACTTGCTATCCATCAAGAATCCGTTTTTTTTCAAACGGACAAAAAGTCCTGCATGTAGGATTTTTTGTCTGTGAAAAAATAACGGACTTCTGACGGATTTGGTGTAAACGGACACAAACGGACACTAACGGACACAATATAAAAACTCATTAAAAGGAATGGAAATTTTAACGGATTTCTGACGGTTCAGCTAGTGTCCAATGCTAAAATCTTGTAACGGACAATAGCAACGGACACTACTGACAGTCACCAATGGTAGTGTGAACGCCCCCTTAGTATTTTTTTTTCATCTGCCCTGGGCCTATACTATTATACTTTTTTAGGTCTTTACATTTTTACTAACAAAAAAATCATTGATGATGAATCAAAATGGAAAGGCTTCTGTTTGTATCTGTCTATCTGCAACTTCATGGCCAGTGTACTGATCCTCTGATGGATCAAAACAATGAACTTAAAATGGTGGTGTGAAACCACCCTAGCAGAAATAGTAGAGTGCAGTGTCCATATATAGAGGATAAGAGAATAGGTAGTTTGCAGTGCCTATATATATAGGAGTGGTAATGTACTTTGGCCATAAATGCAGGCTTAGAGAAGTTGTACTGTACAGTGCCTATTTATGGGTGAAAAGAGAATTGTACTGTGCCCATACATGCAGGATAAGAGAAGAGGCACTCTGCAATTTCCACATGTGCCCATATATGCAGTATAAGGAAAGTGGTACTGTTCAGTGGCTTTTTATACCGAATAAAATGTGGTACCCTGAAGTGGCTATTTACATAGGCTAAAAAAGAGGTGCTACAGTATGTAGTGGCTGTTTATGTAGGGGAAAAGAAATGGTACTAAGCAGTGGCTATTTATGCAGGCTAAATCAAGTGGTACTGTGGAGGGGCGATTTATTTAGGGTAAAAGAAGTGGTGCTGTGCAGTAGCTATTTATGCAGGGTAAATGAAGTGGTACTGTGCAGCAGCTATTTATGCAGGGTAAATGAAGTGGTACTGTGCAGTAGCTATTTATGCAGGGTAAATGAAGTGGTACTGTGCAGGTGCTATTTATGCAGGGTAAATGAAGTGGTACTGTGCAGTAGCTATTTGTGCAGGGTAAATGAAGTGGTACTGTGCAGTAGCTATTTATGCAGGGTAAATGAAGTGGTACTGTGCAGGTGCTATTTATGCAGGGTAAATGAAGTGGTACTGTGCAGTAGCTATTTATGCAGGGTAAATGAAGTGGTACTGTGCAGGTGCTATTTATGCAGGGTAAATGAAGTGGTACTGTGCAGTAGCTATTTATGCAGGGTAAATGAAGTGGTACTGTGCAGTAGCTATTTCTGCAGGGTAAATGAAGTGGTACTGTGCAGTAGCTATTTATGCAGGGTAAATGAAGTGGTACTGTGCAGGTGCTATTTATGCAGGGTAAATGAAGTGGTACTGTGCAGTAGCTATTTGTGCAGGGTAAATGAAGTGGTACTGTGCAGCAGCTATTTGTGCAGGGTAAATGAAGTGGTACTGTGCAGTAGCTATTTGTGCAGGGTAAATGAAGTGGTACTGTGCAGTAATTATTTATGCTGGATAAAAGTGGTGGTACTACGCAGGGGCAGTTCATGCAGGGTAAAAAAATGACACTGTACTGATGCTATTTATAGGATTAGACTTTCACAAACTGAATGACAAGACACATACACCCTCTACAGTTCTAAAGAGGCTTGAGGATTCTAAAGCTATGGTAACACAGAAATTTTTTTGGCTGATCTTGAGGCAGATTCTGCCTCAAAATCTGCTTCAAGAAATCCTTTAAATCTACTTCCTGTTCATTTCAATGGGAGGCAGTAGGAGATTTTTTTCTGCTGTCAGATTTTTTCAACTAGCAGAAAAAAGAATCATCCTGCCCTATCTTTGGCCAAATTCCACCTGAAACTCCCATAGAAATGTATTGGAGGTAGAAAAAAATTCTAGGGGTTTTGACACAGTTCATGCAAAAAACAGCTAGAGGTTTATTAAGAAACAGAACCCTATGTGCTAGGCAAAAAACAGCTTCCCAACTCTGCTTCAGAAACCTCTTCAAAAACTGCTTCAAAAACCTGACGCAGATTTTTTCTACCTGACAAAAACTTCTGTGTGAACTTACCCTATGCTTCTTGAACAGATCCTGTATACATCTGTGTCAGGAACCGACACAATCAGCCAGGTGGCCGTGGAACCCTGAAACCTATATAACAATTTCCTATTGGTGGCTACACATAGACACATGTAGGCTAGAATATCTCTTTGTGATAACTTGTTACATTATAAATTGTCTCGTAACCAAGTTGCTTAACTTGTGACTTGTGTCAGGAAATGTCCAGCGATGCGGACCAAAAAGGGAGGACACATCTATATCTCCTTGTTGTGACTATTAGAGTGACTATTTGAAAACTTTGTTTTACGGTAGTAGTCACATTAACAACTACATAAAATATTCACTTCAGTTTTTGTCTTTCAGAAACAGGCATCTGAGACTATAAATGTGTTTGCTCTAAATTCAGGGTTGGTTGAACAAGGATAGATACAAGAGACATTTTGCCATTTTACTTTAAGCCAACAATTAGATTTTAATGAATAAAAGTCACAAGCATTCATGGATATATTAGATTGCACTATGAAGGGATCAATCTTCCCACTGCAGTTTTCGCCTTTGGATAATACATGATTCTGGTAATTTTCCGTTATATGCTTGCTAAAAAATCAATACAGCTGATAATGGCTCCAATTTGTATTACTGCTCATTTGCACTAAATCGTAATATTTATGACCCTAGAAAAGGGAACATGAGAACTACATAACCAAACTGTTATACCAATGATAGGGAGTTGCATTAGCCTTGGTGTAACTTAGCAACCGGATAATATAATGGAATATTGCACAGCACAGTACAATTACAGAAATCGCCCACCCAGCTTCAATCCATCTGTCTGTCTAGGAAAAAAAAAAATCTTGTCAGAAAAAATATTATTGAATAGACACTTTCTGAACTCATTATTGGATATGATAGAACAGGTTTTTAATAGCAATTTATCTCACAGGAAGCTTTAAAGTCTCAATTTGTCTCTGTCATTGGCAATGTTTGGATTAATCTGTTGCTTTGTGGCTCCCTCACTGCAGTCATTCCCTGTGGGATAAAAGGGAATTGATATACACAGAGAACTGGATTTCAATTAATGCAAACTCTTACTAATTTCTTTCCTAGTGCATAACAGAGAAACATTTTAATTCAATACTGTTTTATCATGGTTGAGTCCTCGGGGGGATTTGTTGCTGAATATTTATTGGAGCTGCTGCTACTGTTCATCTCTGCGGTAACAGGGGCTTGAAAGTGCCGTCTGATTTCTCTCACTTTCCCAAAGATAAATATTTTAATTAAGGTAACACACAGCGGATAGAATGAGCGCCACAGATCTATACCGCGACGACACGTTCCAAATTATAGATGAAATACTCCAAAAGTGACAATGGAAAACTGCAGAGAAAAATTATTTCATGTTTATTTTTTTTTCCTAAATGCTCTGCAGATAAACAGAACTAAGCGGGAACAGTATGTATGATACACCAATCTAAGTGAATATTGGAATCCACATTTACTAAAACAAGTCAAACCCCTGGAGTATCTTTTCAAGTGGAATTCCATGACACACCTTAGGCTGATCAGAGATAAGAATGCTGGCCAAGCCTGCCAATTTCATTAGAACGGCCTGACCATTGACAGTACCGTGCAAAAGTTTTAGACAGGTGTGGAAAAAGATTTGCAAAGAATGCTTTCAAAAATAGAAGTGTTAATAGTTTATTTTTGTCAATTAACAAAATGAAGTGAATGAACAAAAGAGAAGTTAATATTCACATCAATATTTTGTGTGACCATTCTTTGGAGGTGGAGTCCTGGAAGTGATGTGATGGTCCCTACAGAGCCCTGCTCTCTCTCAGCATCATCCAGTCTGTCTGGGATTACATGAAGAAGGATTTGAGCAAGCCTATATCCTCAGAAGATCTGTGCCTAGTTCTCCAAGATGTTTTACACAACCTCCCTGCCGAGCTCCTCAAAAACTGTGTGCGAGTGTACCGAGAAGACTTCACGCTTGAAGGGATTTTGTGAAGGCAAAGGGCGGTCACACCAAATTTTTATGTGATTTAGATTTCTCTTTTGTTCATTCAATTCATTTTGTCACTTGATATAAATAAACTACTAAAACTTGTATTTTGAAATCATTCTTACTTTGAAGAATTTTTCCACAACTGCCTAAAACTTTTTCACAGTACTGTTTTTGAGTCCACCTGATGTCAAATTTCAAGAAGAATCAGTTATTTGGATTTGAAAATGCCTGATCCCTTTGTTCTCAGGGGAGATGGGGGGATAAGCCATTGCTTGATCTGTCTGACAGTGGCTTACTTCTCACAGTCCATTGGAAACACTTGCATGCCTCACAAATCAAGCAAAAGTGTGTAGGTGAGTGTGGGGAAGGGAGAAATAGATGTTGAGCAAAAGGCCGTTCAGCTATCTGGGTATATGTCCTGAAAGGCCAATTTTAGGGCTTAAACATGTAACCGTACAATGGTTCATGACATCTAGAGCACCACCATGGAGTAATATCATGAACAAACACATGGTTTGTATGGAGACAAGGTCTAGATGTTTTACTTTTTAAAAAGTCACAGAAAGGCATGGCATGTATTAAATTAGTGAATAAATCAACCAACCATCCTCTATCTAAAATCTTAGGTGGCCATATATATGAGATACCTGTTGGATGAATCTTCTACAGCCATAAGTTATCTCTCCCCCCGACACTGCCAAAAGCATGGACATTAGGCTTGGCAAAGTGTACATGTGTTTTCAATGAAAAGATGGGTGGAAGCTGCAGGCAACAGCTTGATCCTTATTATTCCTAATATCTTCCTTCAGGGGAGTGTCTGTGTATACATTAAGGCTAAGGCCCCACGTGTTGTCCCGTTGCAAAAAAGCGCTGCGGGAAAAACTGCGGTGGCAGCGCATCACAGTTCTTCCCGCAGCGCTTTAGACAGAAAGTTTCCTCTGCGGAATATCTGTTTCAATTATACCTAAGGGAAAACCAATGGCGTTTCCATAGGTATAATTGACATGCTGTGAGCCCAAGATCCCAAGGAGCTTACCCCATGGAGTCTGTCCTTTTAGAAGTAAAGTACCCACCAGAAAGGTTTAACTCATTTTTTTTTACTCATACTATGAGATATGTATAAAGGACAAATGCATCTCCAACACAGAGAATTGTAGTGTATTTAAGGTTTTTGTTTGAAACACTAAAATATAATTGTTATTCAATTAGTTATCAAAATTGAAAACATCATGAAGTCCACATTAATAAATACAGAAACATAACATAGTCTATACCAGAAAAATAACAGTAACCTAATGAATCCCAACCAACTGCTAACATAGCAAATAGATATCCAGCAAGCCGCCTCTATGTAACTGTACTGCTGAATGCACTTGACTCTGGAAGAAGGAAACAGTATTGACAGGGAGGTCCAGGTCATAAAAACAAAGTTCCAGGATAGTGGTTTATCGTAGTTACAAAATACTGTCACTACAAACCTGAAAAAGGGCAACCCAAAGGGACACTTGTCTTAGTAAACCCTTGACATAACCTGTTTATATGAAACCAGAAAATCAAGTCACCAGTAAATATGCAAAGCGTCAAAGGTTGTAAATTAAAAGATCTCCATGTGTAACATCGAAAAACCTCTAGCTTGTAGCTTATATATCACCAATGTAATGTTTATACAAATATTATGTATGCAAAATATATACACTAATAATACAAATGTATATTAAAGGAGTCTACCACCACGAAAATCTCTTCTAAACCACTTGTATGCTGTTGTAGAACTGGTTATAGACATAGTGAACAAACCTTTCTTGTGTCAAAGTGCAATATTATTGCTGATAAAAACAAAGTTAAGTTTCAGCATCAGAGTTTTTTGAAGAGTTAATGCCCATGATCAGAACAGACTCTGATGACGGCCATTATCATCAGGTCTCCACTGTATAAAACAGCAGAGAACTGGCAGATACAGTGCCTGCTCTGCCTCTAAGCGGGTGCCATATTTAAATTTCTAACATCCTTTGTACTATTATGGTGCAAAGGGTTAATATGCATTATGTTGGTATTATTATTATTATTATTATTATTATTATTATTATTATTATCATCATTATTATTATTATTATTATTATTATGAAACACCAGAATCCCAAACTGCAGTATAGTGATGTATTTGTGTATTTGTAGTTATGTATGAGCAGAAATGTTAGATAACAAACTTACCTCTCTTTATTGTTCGTTTTATCTTTTCATGTTGGACAGGTTGCCGCCTGAATGAGCAGCAAGTCTACAATGTTGATGTTAATGCCCGGTTGATAAAATAATTGGTCTTATGGGATCTACTTCATGAGCAAACTATTGATTTTTACAGACTGTTTAGAGCATTAAACCTATAAGTGAGCCCCATAACCAGATGATTAGACAGATGGCTCTAGTAGCTTCCGCCTTTTGTGAAAACCAGTGCTAGGACTTGAAAATATTTTGCTCATTAGGTGAAGGCGCATAAAATGAAGCATTCATAACAAATGGACAGTATTAGAACTGATACTACTGGTATGCTCTGGTCTTCATTGTGCAAACTGAACTGTCTACCTTTTGTATCTATACATGTTTTTATGTATAAAGAGCAGTGTAGCAGAAACATAGTATATAGGAGATATTCTGTTTGGGTCAACTTGTTACACTAATAAATGACCTTATGTCAACAACATTCATGATCTCAAAGAAAAAAATGCCATGGACAGAATCAAGTGTTAATTGAACAATTTTGTACTTCAGTGAATTCAGAATATGCAACATCAGATGATAAATAGGAATGTTGGCAAAAATACTTCATTTGTAATTTAGTGAGTCTAGACTAAAGTGCTTTATTTTCAGTCAGTAATACATTCCTATTGCTTGCTCCTAAATGACTGCAGCTGTGCTTCAAAATAGAATGGAACTAGCTTTTTTTCTAAAAGACAAAATCCAAATGTAAAATTTGCTGATTTGCATTAAATGATTTTTTTTTTTTGTAAATGAATAGTTCAGGAGAATATAAGAAACTTTGCAATTTATCTTATCAGAAGAAAATGGTCCTTTCTCCTGTTATCAGGTCTTGTATGTATGAAACTGCTCAATTCACTGCCAGATCCATCTTCATGGGCATTACCCTCTTGATGCCTCAGTCAAAGCTGACTGAGACACCATTTTGCCAGCAGCGATTGGGCGCCACTATTTTGGCATGGATCATTGAATGAGATCGGGGCATGGCAAGCCATTAACATTAGAGCTGGGAGCCTATTGATGGCTCCCAGGCTTGTCATTATGAGACTTCTATTACAGACTGTGTAATGCACCTTGTAATAGAAGTATAGGGATTTTACAATATTTTTTTTCGGCCTTCACCATATGGGATAAATAAGGCTATTTTTGGATAGTGAGGACTACGAACATGGGAATACTTAACATGTTTGTTTATTTTTTTTTTACGTTATGTGTTTTTTAAAAGTAAAGGTTTTTTTTTTTAACTTTTTATTATTTGTTTATTTTATTCTTTATTTTTAACTTTTAAATTTTTTTTTTTTAACCTTTTCCCTGTCCCGCAAGGGGAGTTGAACCTGGGATCTCTGATGCAATGTACTGCAATACATAGCATTGCAACACATTACACATAGGCTCGCTATGTGGAACGTGCATTGGCTCCTGACTACCATGGCAACCCCTCGGACCCGACGATCTTATCGCAGGGGATCCGAGGGGTGTCGGGGATGTGATCTTGCCCTCAGACCCCCTGGATGCCCTGATTGCTATAGTTCATGGCATCCAGTAGGTTAATCTTGGGCCAGTCGGGGGCTAGTCTCAGGCCAGAAGTAATGCTGCGCGCACAGCTCCTGTGCCAGGGAATTACAGCGCCATACTATTATGGCACTAAGCTTAAACTACATGCTCAGAGCAACATAATAGTAAAGTGCATAGCGGAAAGGGGTTAAAGCATTTAAAGGGTTCATCAACTGTCAGAACCCTCATAATGCACAGCTCCTTGCATTGGAGGCACTGTGCACTCACCATACTTTTAGTAGCAGTAAAAATGGGTACTGCATACCCTCACCATACTTTCAGTAGGAGTAAGAATGGATATTGCATACCCTCCGTTGGGTACCCATACGTGCTGTTACTAAAAGTATAGTGAGTGGCCATCACAGTGCCCTGTATATAAACAATGCTGTGTACTCATATAAATAGCTAATCTGACAGCTGGATACTTGACAATCTAAAGTTGAAGGTCTACCATAGTGACAGGCCAATCATTTTAAAAAGGTGCATTGCCTAACCCAACACAATTGTAAACAAGATCTCTAAATGTGAAGACTGCAAAAAAAATTCTCCTTAAAGTTGTTACTATTCATGAGATTTATGTAGATCAGACACCTTATGTATATTATACAGTTTTCTAAAATTAGTTCATAGACCCAAACTGGTTGACAATTTCTGACTAATCTGTATGCATCTCACAACATAATTTACTCTCCTGACATTGAGAAGACATTAATGTGATATAAATGGAAATTTAAATATATACTGCCAATAGAGATTGGAAATCTATATGTTGGGATGTACCGATTTGTATCCAGTGAAATTGATAGAGAACTTGATTATTAAAGCTTTGCTGATTGAGTTGTGGATGCATAAAATTAATAAAGTTTTTCTCATCTCTGTGTAGCATGTCATTTTTTTCAGTATTAGCCAGTCAATCACAAGCCTTTGTGACCTTTTCATCGGCATAGAGAATTTTCTATAAAAATTTAAATTACTAAGCAGTAAAGTTTATAGTTTGATACCCATATTGTTCCATTTCTCATTATCAAAGTGGATCTTTTTGGTGCTAGCTGGACTTGTGTGTGTAACATGGGCAGCAAGAGGATCGTGGATCCACCATGCTACCAAACTAGATTGGCTTGGGGCCACCTCTAAGGGCGTTACCCTAGCAGACTCCCTGGTCTTTACCCTTTAACCTCAATAAGGGAACAGGTCTTTACTGTGGGGTGTCTACCAGGATGCTACCTGCTATAGTGGTCCCGTTTTGGTAGCAGCTGACCATGCAAAGCACCACAGAAACAGAATAGAAGCACAGAATGTGTACAAAGACTAAAAGCAAGATGGAAAGGGAGTACAGGCTAAAAGCAGACATTGATCAGGACTGGACAAACACAGGTAACAGGAGACACACGGCCAGAGGGAGCAGGAGGCACAAGACAGGAAGTAGATATATTGCAGAAAGACCAGGGCTAAAACACAGAAAACAAACACAATGACGCATTGAAAACAAGGCGGACATGGATACTGGCATAAAATAACTGAGTAGCAGGTATTCAAACAAATCGCAGACATGGAACTCAGGACAGACAGACCCCCTGGATAAAACAGCAGAATACATGTATGAATCAGAATTCAAGACATTGCTCAGGTAGAGTGGGACTAAAGACACAGATATAGACACAGAGCCACAGGGATATGTTGGAGGAAGTTAAGCAGGCGCAACACTAATAATTAAAGAGACGGGAGCAGGAACAGAACACAGAGGTAGCCAGTTAGCTAGGTTTGCTAAGAAAAGTAGCATGAGAGTACTGTTTACCCCATCCAAACACAATGATTGACAGCCCCATTTGTACACACACTGATATAGGAAAAGTTATCAATCACTATGTTTAGGAGGGGTAAGCAGGACTCTCATTCTCTTCTAGGAGTACTATCAGGATTTACTCTGCTTTTCTCCAAATTACACTGCCTATATGCCTATAAAGTTATGTCCTCCTTTACCTGTGGTCTTGACTGAACATGTCCAGATATGTGTATCACCAGTTAAGCAAACATGATCTCTTGATCAGTTAACACATATAGATATGCTTGCTATCCTATTTATGTCTAACTGTGGCCAGTCTGGGGTCAGCTTTTCAAGGCTTCTGTTAGCATGTCATGGTTCACTTTAAGATACATTACATTTGAATTTATAATATATATGCTCCTATAATACACACATACAGTTGTGTCCTCCTTTACTTGTCTTAGTCCTGATGTGTATATCACAAGTTAATCACATTTTCTCAAAGCAATATAATCTGATAAGTAAACACATAGGGATATACTAACTATCATGTGTCTATATGTGTTGCCTTTCTGTGGGAGGTGGAAGGGGTAAGATGTGAATTGCAGCCTTTGAAGGCTGTTTTTTAGCATGTCATGATATTTTGTTGAATTGGTCTCATGAGAAATTGTATTAGTTTAGTAAACTGGAGATCAGTTAAGTCTGGTCACATCCATACCTCACCAAAAGACAGAGTTGCCTGGAAAACACAGCATTGTGGTTGTCAATAAAATGTTCTTTCTAGAAGAGGAGGAATACATGGCCAGCTGTTCTGTGTGCTCATTAGTGGAGCATCCAGGTGTAGCATGCTGCTTATTGTTAATTTAACAGCTGATCAAACACTATTGTCTATTCAGTCAGCACTATGCAGGTGTGCGGGGTGTACTTAGCCACACAGAAATTAATTAATGCATATTTCTCAGCTTAGACATCAACTAGTTTTATTGTATATTAAGAATAGCAAAAAGTTTTACTTCTTTTCCAATAATACAGACCACATGGTTTAGATGGCTTAGAGCAATTTACTGTTATAAATTGCGCTTTCAGAGAGTGTAGAAATAATACTCCCTTTTAGAGAATTGTGAGCAGAGACATAAAACTTGTTTATTTTGTGGCTGTACTTAGCAACTATTACATTTGACTAGTTTATAGTGAATATATGTAATTTAATAGTGATGTCATTTATAGTGTATAATTCATTTTATGTGTGGTGTGCACACAATTGTCATTGACATTCCAGCAAAATGCACATGCCCATGACAGAAGGCAGAATCTGTTTTACTATGTCTCCCATGTCTTCAGATGTACAGCACGATGTTCAGTCAGTGGGGCTGATTTACTATGCCTTACATGCCAGTCTACAAGGCATGAAAAGTCTCAATGTTTGTGTGATGTGTCTTTTTGTGCAAACATTTTGTGCAATGACTTTTCTTCATTCTACACCCTGCTTTCCACTTTTCAAAAAAGTGGGATAAACCAGGTAGATATGAAGACATGCCTGGCTGGGGATGCCTTGCACAACAAATTTATTATAATTTATGTCAGAAACTGGCAGAAGTTATAGCTGTAACGTAAGCCAGACCTCAACTAGCAAAGGTTTCATTTCCAGTACATGGCACCACTCAAGTAGCAGCCAAATTATCAACAGGCTGGAGCCTCTTAATAATTCTGGCACATCTCGCTCCAGCACACAAAAGGGATTACAACTGGCGCACAAAGTGCTAGTCTTAATAAATCAGCCCCAAGGGTTACTATTGATCCCCGTGATCACTGAGCAGTCATAAAACAATGCTGCGGAATCTAGGTAGACCCAAGGTTTTTATAACTCTTTTGACCATAATTGCTTAGTAATTTAGATATGGTTAAATGGTGGATAAAAACTGTGCCAATATGTGGTTTGACTGCAAATTAGAGAGTTTTTTCTATTTTATTGTTAATGGTTGCAGTTTGGTTTTTGGTCAGCCATTACATGCAGCCAAACCCTAGTACAGTAGTTGAAAAATTTGACACAACCAAGTTTATTTGCAATTTTTAGATCACCCCCCCCCCTTCCTTCAGTAGTCAGAACTGATCACTGAAACTTTGACTGTACAACGGGGCAGTCATACATTTTACTTGTAGGCGATGAATGAAGTGAAGCTAATTCAGAAGCTGCTGTTTTCAGGGGTAGAACTAGGACACTTAAATAGAGACAGGGATTTACATATAATATATATATATATATACTGTATATATATATATTTTTTGCAACATAATGCTTTTTATTTGTCAACAGTATGTCATTTACTAAAACTTCCTGTTTATACCCACCCAACACTGAGACTAAGGACACACAGAGCAGAAATATTGCAAAAATACTACAAATAGTGTGTTTTTATTGCAAATTTTATTAGGAAATGCTGCAGATTTTTATTGTGGATTTTACCCTCTGCAATGCAAAGAGGGAAATCTGAAGAATATCTGGACCATTTCCCGATTAAAATCTGTAACAAAAACACACCCTTTGTTGTATTTTTTTCTGTTTTAGGAACGCTGCAGACTATTTGTTGCAGAAAATCTACAAAGTTTCAGTTCTGTGTATCCGTATCTAAAGGGTATGTTCCCATGTGACTGCAAATCTGTAGCCGAAAAGAGCGCACCAAATACTGCAGATTTAAGTGAATGGAACGCAAGAAGAAAAAAAATTCTGCCTGGCTGGGGCAGAATTTGCAAGTTCCGTGGCATAATTTGGTCAAGCAGAAACATTTAGCTTCAAATTAAAGATGCTGAATTTTTCAGCATGAACATATTTTGTCACATGAACATACCCTAAGATTATGAATCAAAAAATCTCCAGAGTTTCTGCAGTAGAAAATCTACAGTGATTCTGCTGAAAATCTCCAGCATAAAAAAAAAAAATCACCGAATGTTGCATTTTATGTTGCCAATTTCATTGCAGAAATGTTGCGGATCTGCTGCATTACAGAGATTAGACTAAGGTCCTACATTGCAGAAACAAAGTGATTTTGGCTGCTGAGGAAACGCAGCAGAAAAAAAAATGCGTTTTACAGTACCAGCAATGTAAGTGATATTTCATCGGTCTCATTCACACATTGCGGGAGAAACGAAAATGCAGAAGCGCATTCATTTTTTAAAAACACAGCATGTTAATTTTAGTTGTGGAATCGCAATCGCTTACCCTATATATTTAATAGTGGAAGAAAAATCACTGAAGAAAAATGTAGCAAAATCTCAATGAAAAATGCTGCAGAAAAAAATGTGATGTGCTTTTGCTGGATTTTTTAGCTGCGTTTCGCTGCGTGGGGATGTAGCCTAAATGCATGTTCAAACCCAAAGCATATAATTGTCTTGTTGAAGATCTAAAATCTGCACTGCAGGGTAGATTCCACCCATATTCTGCATGATTTTTCCCACAGCATGTGGATGAGATTTCTTCAAGTATAATGCACTTTGCTGCTACCATGAAATGCAGATTTTCAGCTCAGAAACTCACAGTCCCCAAAAAAATCCCCTAAGGCCGAGACTCCACGTAGCGTAAACGCGATTTTGCCACGGAATTTAACAGTACCTGCAAAATGGATTGAATTCTGGCTAATCCCATTCACATATTGCAGAAAAAAAGTATCCGCAGTGGACATGCTGCAATTTTTGTAAATCGCAGCATGTCAATTATACCTATAGAAACGCTGGCGTTTTACGTATAGGTATAATTGAAGCAGAAAGTCCACAGAGGAAAACTCTGCAGACTTTCTGTAAAAAACGCTGCAGAAAAAAACACAATGCAATTCTGCCGAGGTTTTTCCTGCTGCGCTTTTGGCTGTGGCTCGCAATGTGGGGCCTTAGCCTAAAGGTATGTTCTGTGTGGCCAATATGTTGCAAAAATTCCGCAGACGTTCCTTCCATTTTACTGAAGTCCTTGCACACGCTGCAGAATCAACCCCATCCACTTATATGGAATGGATTTTCAGTCACACAAATCTGTCACATGTGAACATAACCTAGAATTCACAAACTAATGGGTTTGAGCCATTTAATATGTTCTCAGACCTTATATTGACTGCTTCGCATCATGCTGAGATAACTGCATTGGAAATTGTAGTACATTTATCAGTGTTATAGAGCAGTATAGGAATGCTGTGAAAGGCATGATTTGTCTGTGTATTGAGATTTGGCGTACATTCTTAAAACGGTTTCCTCTGGATGGAAAAGAGTTTTTGAAGGGCCACTTTATGGTAAAGAGATTGGGGCAAACTGGCAGAAATCATAAAAGATACGTGACAATATATTTTTTCCATTGTTATTTTGCATGCAGACATTTTACTCTTATATAATCCATTTTCCAATATCGCAAGCGCTGTTTAACAGATGAGAACTGTCCAAAAGTGGAAAGTGTACATTCAATACCATTAATGTTCTAAATCATTTCAGAATTTACTAGAGTTGAGAAGCTACTGGACCCATCCCTACGTTGTTCAATAATAGAACATGGTGTTAATATTAGAGGCTTTTGCTCTTTATTTGAAGGCTGCCATTTATATTGCAGATATTCAAGTAATGAACAATTACAGACATGTAAGGTTTTATAACAGCTCAATTGCATTTCCTTTATGCTTCACTGACCTTGCTATGAAAATGCCACAGTAACTTAATCTCTATTCTGCTGAAGTCCAATTTCATTCTAGTATAACCGTAATCAACAATTCTTGGTTTCCTCAGCAGTGCTTGGAAGATTCCCACTTGAACATTTCTGTTTTTATACAATAACATTCAATAGACTGCCTATTGTCCTTCAGGGGACACCATAAAGAAGCTATGTAAAAAGAAATACTCATCTTTATTTATTACGAGAGGCTTCATTCTTAATGAAACAAAAATATGAAGTGTATTTGTCTATTTCACTGACTGAAAAGAAAATGTATCTTACATGTTACCATATTCACATGACATAATGGAAGCTGCCATGCTAGGATAAGGACTGGATTGTAAATCAAAGCCATTGTCTGACATAAGGATTCACTGTATAAATTATTGGATCCAGCATACAGTGATAAAATTATTGCTGATAAAAAAGCCACAGGTCAACAGAAATGCAGTGCATGTAGTACAAGGAAAAAGCAGTACAAGTAGTACAGGTAGATAAATGTACAATATATGTGGCACAGATAGATAACGTATAGTACATATAGCACAGATAAATAAAAGTTTAGTACATATACTGTAGATGTAGCAGTAGCCAAAAGACTGTTTGCTTTGTGTTTTCTGTTCTACTCATTTTGAACGGCTGCCACAATGAGCAGATCGAATAAGTGCAAAATGTTTGTGCACTGGAAAATATAACTGTAGTACATGTAGCAGAGGTAGATAAAAGCACAGTATATGTAGCACAAGTAGACAGAAAAAGGAGTAAATGTGTAGTATAGACATATAAATATAGTAGTGTACATAGCATATAGCAGCAGCATAGTTAGCAATATAGTACTGTACATAG
Organism: Leptodactylus fallax; assembly: GCA_947044405.1. Taxonomy (NCBI): domain Eukaryota; kingdom Metazoa; phylum Chordata; class Amphibia; order Anura; family Leptodactylidae; genus Leptodactylus; species Leptodactylus fallax. The sequence goes on along the minus strand of CAMRHE010000073.1, from coordinate 5,096,686 downwards.
AGTACAGATATATAAAACTATAGTACATGTAACACAGGTTGACAAAAAAAGTATTAAATGTGTAGTATAGACATATAGATATAGTATAGTACATTTACCACATAGCAGAAGCATAGACAACAGTATAGTACTGTACATATAGTACAGGTATATAAAACTATAGTACATGTAGCACAGGTTGATAAAAATGTAGTACGGACATATTAAAGTGCAGTAAATATAGCACAGATAGACAGCAGTACAGTACTGTACATGTAGTACAAGTATATACAAGTACAGTATATATAGCACAGAAAGACAGCAGTACAGTACTGTACATGTAGTACAAGTATATACAAGTACAGTATATATAGCACAGATAGACAGCAGTACTGTACATGTAGTACAAGTATATACAAGTACAGTATATATAGCACAGAAAGACAGCAGTACAGTACTGTACATGTAGTACAAGTATATACAAGTACAGTATATATAGCACAGAAAGACAGCAGTACTGTACATGTAGTACAAGTATATACAAGTACAGTATATATAGCACAGATAGACAGCAGTACAGTACTGTACATGTAGTACAAGTATATACAAGTACAGTATATACAGCACAGAAAGACAGCAGTACAGTACTGTACATGTAGTACAAGTATATACAAGTACAGTATATATAGCACAGATAGACAGCAGTACTGTACATGTAGTACAAGTATATACAAGTACAGTATATATAGCACAGAAAGACAGCAGTACAGTACTGTACATGTAGTACAAGTATATACAAGTACAGTATATATAGCACAGATAGACAGCAGTACTGTACATGTAGTACAAGTATATACAAGTACAGTATATATAGCACAGATAGACAGCAGTACAGTACTGTACATGTAGTACAAGTATATAGAAGTACAATATATATAGCACAGATAGACAGCAGTACAGTACTGTACATGTAGTACAAGTATATACAAGTACAGTATATATAGCACAGATAGACAGCAGTACAGTACTGTACATGTAGTACAAGTATATACAAGTACAGTATATATAGCACAGATAGACAGCAGTACAGTACTGTACATGTAGTACAAGTATATACAAGTACAGTACATATAGCACAGATAGACAGCAGTACTGTACATGTAGTACAAGTATATACAAGTACAGTACATATAGCACAGATAGACTACAGTACTGTACATGTAGTACAAGTATATACAAGTACAGTACATATAGCAGTGGTAGTGCTTAGGAAGTACAGGTCATACATGAACATAACTGTACATTTTGTAAAGCTAGAGAACAGTCCAGTTCATTTAGTACATGAAAAGGAACAGTAAGAAACATGTACAGGTAGTACAATACAGTAAATATTACAGTACTGTACTTATAATAAGGGTAGATAGGAGTATTGTACCTGTATAATACAAATCAATTAGCTTTTCCAAAAAATAGATGTCTATCATAGTAAATATCACAAGGCATTATGGGAAAGGAGCTGGGGAGCTCATGCGCCCTCTGTTGGATGTAACAGATCCTCAATTTGCTTTTGACTCACCGAGCCTTGAGACAGCAAAAGGGATCTTAGCCAAGCCAATTTCACTTATTTGCATACAGCGCTGTTTCCGGATTGTTGTCCTTCATCAGTACAGAGCAAAGTGAATTGGCTGGCTTAGTAGGAGGCAATGAGTGGGTTAGGGACAAGAATCTCTCACATTGAGGAGAGCACCAGTGAAGGTGTGTAGAGATTTTAATTGCCTTTCGCCCTCTACTTAGCATCTACATATCACAAGGCATTATGGGAAAGGAGCTGGGGAGCTCATACACCCTCTGTTGGATGTAACAGATCCTCAATTTGCTTTTGACTCACCAAGCCTTGAGACAGCAAAAGGGATCTTAGCCAAGCCAATTTCACTTATCTGCATACAGCGCTGTTTCCGGATTGTTGTCCTTCATCAGTACAAAGCAAAGTGAATTGGCTCGCTTAGTGGGAGGCAATGAGTGGGTTAGGGACAAGAATCTCTCACAATGAGGAGAGCACCAGTGAAGGTGTGTAGAGATTTTAATTGCCTTTCGCCCTCTACTTAGCATCTACATATCACAAGGCATTATGGGAAAGGAGCTGGGGAGCTCATGCGCCCTCTGTTGGATGTAACAGATCCTCAATTTGCTTTTGACTCACCGAGCCTTGAGACAGCAAAAGGGATCTTAGCCAAGCCAATTTCACTTATCTGCATACAGCGCTGTTTCCGGATTGTTGTCCTTCATCAGTACAGAGCAAAGGTACACACCTTCACTGGTGCTCTCCTCAATGTGAGAGATTCTTGTCCCTAACCCACTCATTGCCTCCCACTAAGCCAGCCAATTCACTTTGCTCTGTACTGATGAAGGACAACAATCTGGAAACAGCGCTGTATGCAGATAAGTGAAATTGGCTTGGCTAAGATCCCTTTTGCTGTCTCAAGGCTTGGTGAGTCAAAAGCAAATTGAGGATCTGTTACATCCAACAGAGGGCGCATGAGCTCCCCAGCTCCTTTCCTATCATAGTAAACACTTTTTAGGGATCTCTGAACTCTTCTCAACATTGAAATTGAAATCGAAAGTAGGAAATGTCTAAGAATTATGGAACTCACAGGATCAATAGACATGTTAATTATATTCAAATGATAAAAAATGGAAATACAATATTCAAAACATCTCCATTTATTCAGTATTGAGTATGAAATACAAGCGTTTACATCCCTTTGCATGCTTTCAATGAGGCTATTAATGGTTCTCTGTGGAATATTATGCCACATCGAATGCACTTGGGCAAGTGAATCATCAAGACTGGCTGATGGTAGCATGCCTTGCAATTGCTGACAAATACCAACAATGCCCAAATGTGCTCAATAAGTCTGAAGATGCTGCAGGCAATGGTAGCACATTTAGACCATGCAGGCTGCTTATTGTAGCATGAGAAACATGCAGCCTAGCACTGTCCTGTTAAAAAATGAGACACTTTGGAGATAAGGCCGTACCACTGGTCCTACAACCAAATCAATCTAATGTTTAGCTGTTATTGTACCTGAAATGAAGACTAAAGGGGTACAGCTGCTGTACATTATACCACCCCACACCATAATCCCAGGTATAGGACCAGTGTGATGTCCCCACGTGGAGGCCTCTTTATGGCATTGCCCATGTAATATCCAGACCAACTTCTAGCTATCATTGTGTCTCAGATAAAAGTGGGACTCATTATTGAAGATAGACCTCCATTTCAGCCTCCACTGTGTCTTGCTGTGAACCATGATAGTCTTTAAGAGTCATGGCGTGAGATCAATGAAATACCTGTACCTGGACGTCTGATTTGTAGGCCAAAGTCATGCAAATGCCTTCTGATGATTTGTGTCAACACTCTTTGCCACAGTCTAAAAAGCTTAGCTTTTGGTCTGCCACAGACTGGAGCTAGGTGCTTGAAAATGTGATCATTTGCAGATCTTAGCGACCCCCGCTACTTCCCAGATTTCCATAACCTTACGCTTTGTCCTTCTTGGTGTTGCGGATAGATAGATAGATAATATAGATAAGATAGATAAGATAATAAGTGCTATTAGAAATTAAAGCTGTGCTGTGATTGTTTGCTATGGGCAATGAAGAACATTTTTGTTTATGAGTGAAACAACTATGTTTTTTGTTGTAGTTTTTGCTGCGTTTTTTGAGCCAAAGCCAGGAGTGGATTATGCAGAAGGAAGAAGTATAAGTCATTCTTTATATTTTCTATTCTGCTGAAGCTACTCTTGGTTTTGACTGAAACAAACAGCAAAATATGCAAAAAAAAAAAATTGCAGTTTTTCCGTAACATGTGGCCTCAGCCTTACACAGTTTCATAAATCTCCCCCCAGTGTGTCACTCTCTAGAGGATCCAGCATGTCTAATGCTCTACATGGACACTTCAGATGATTTAGTGTGATATTTGGTATTCTCTGCAGTAAGGTCACAGGCAGGTTAACCATTTCATGATGGAAAGTGTTTTGGGCCTTGATGTCCAGAGCAAAATTTAACCTTTTAAAATCCAACATTTCAAACAAAATCTGCAACAAAAAAAAGTAGCTTTTCTGAAGCATGTGGCTTCAGCCTAAAAGAGAAATTTGTTTCTGCCTTTATTTCTAAGTCTAAAGCCCTCTCTCTCTCTCTCTCTCTCTCTCTATATATATATATATATACAGTACAGATCAAAAGTTTGGACACACCTTCTCATTCCAAGAGTTTTCTGTATTTTCATGACTATAAAAATTGTAGATTCACACTGAGGGCATCAAAACTATGAATTAACACATGTGGAATTATATACTTAACAAAAAAGTGTGAAAGAACTGAAAATATGTCTTATATTCTAGGTTCTTCAAAGTAGCCACCTTTTGCTTTGATTACTGCTTTGCACGCTCTTGGCATTCTCTTGATGAGCTTCAAGAGGTAGTCACCTGAAATGGTCTTCCAACAGTCTTGAAGGAGTTCCCAGAGATGCTTAGCACTTGTTGGCCCTTTTGCCTTCACTCTGCGGTCCAGCTCACCCCAAACCATCTCGATTGGGTTCAGGTCTGGTGACTGTGGAGGCCAGGTCATCTGGCGTAGCACCCCATCACTCTCCTTCTTGGTCAAATAGCCCTTACACAGTCTGGAGGTGTGTTTGGGGTCATTGTCCTGTTGAAAAATAAATGATGGTCCAACTAAATGCAAACCGGATGGAATAGCATGCCGCTGCAAGATGCTGTGGTAACCATGCTGGTTCAGTATTCCTTCAATTTTGTATAAATCCCCAACAGTGTCACCAGCAAAGCAGCCCCACACCATCACACCTCCTCCTCCATGCTTCACGGTGGGAACCAGGCATGTAGAGTCCATTCGTTCACCTTTTCTGCGTCGCACAAAGACACGGTGGTTGGAACCAAAGATCTCAAATTTGGACTCATCAGACCAAAGCACAGATTTCCACAGGTCTAATGTCCATTCCTTGTGTTCTTTAGCCCAAACAAGTCTCTTCTGCTTGTTGCCTGTCCTTAGCAGTGGTTTCCTAGCAGCTATTTTACCATGAAGGCCTGCTGCACACAGTCTCCTCTTAACAGTTGTTGTAGAGATGTGTCTGCTGCTAGAACTCTGTGTGGCATTGACCTGGTCTCTAATCTGAGCTTCTGTTAACCTGCGATTTCTGAGACTGGTGACTCGGATGAACTTATCCTCCACAGTAGAGGTGACTCTTGGTCTTCCTTTCCTGGGGCGGTCCTCATGTGAGCCAGTTTCTTTGTAGCGCTTGATGGTTTTGGCCACTGCACTTGGGGACACTTTCAAAGTTTTCCCAATTTTTCGGACTGACTGACCTTCATTTCTTAAAGTAATGATGGCCACTCGTTTTTCTTTACTTAGCTGCTTTTTTTCTTGCCATAATACAAATTCTAACACTCCATTCAGTAGGACTATCAGCTGTGTATCCACCTGACTTCTGAACAACACAACTGATGGTCCCAACCCCATTTATAAGGCAAGAAATCCCACTTATTAAACCTGACAGGGCACACCTGTGAAGTGAAAACCATTTCAGGTGACTACCTCTTGAAGCTCATCAAAAGAATGCCAAGAGTGTGCAAAGCAGTAATCAAAGCAAAAGGTGGCTACTTTGAAGAACCTAGAATATAAGACATATTTTCAGTTGTTTCACCCTTTTTTGTTAAGTATATAATTCCACATGTGTTAATTCATAGTTTTGATGCCTTCAGTGTGAATCTACAATTTTTATAGTCATGAAAATACAGAAAACTCTTGGAATGAGAAGGAGTGTCCAAACTTTTGGTCTGTACTGTATATATATAACTTTATTATATAAATTATATAATTGCAGCTGATGTTGTTTGATATTTTATTTCTTATATATGAAAAATGGTCAGAAACAAAAAAAAATCTATAATATTTAGCAAAAATGACATCCATGTGTCATCCATTTTTAATGGACCCAGAGACATAAAGTATAGAAAATAAAGGCTTTAGGGTGCTTTGTTCAATTTATAATATTTACCCCCAAAATTAATCATCTATAGTAACTCTAACATGTATACTGTATAAATGCCACATTGTGTAATGCACAACATCAGCACAGTACCAAGAACAAAGACTATATTTTAGTGATACATGTATCCCCCTCCCTTAGTTTTATATGCAGTATTTCATGGATAACCATCCAAACTTAATATTCTAGTTTCCATAACTTCTAGTTAAAGATGAGTTGAATCAATTTGGAACAAATCAAATTCTTTCTGAATTTTCCAAAATTTTCAGATTCCAGGGATTCCAAAATTACTTAGATTTCTCAATTTCTCAAAATAGTTCTTATATACAAAAGATCTTTAGAATGGCACTGTGATGTCCGTTTCGCGCTAACAAGAGCTTCTTCTGGCCCCTATCAGCAGAATGCTGCATTGAGCTACCTCTTTCCCTTTTGCTGCTGTTATGCTTTTATCGACGTTTGGAATAAAGCAAAGTGTTTTAAGAAGCATGGTTAGTGCCCCCTTTTTTCTATAATTGGCTGGCTATTTATAGTTACTAGTTATACCCAGCATTTAACTCTTAGTCATTAACATACTTTCAGTGACTGAGAGTAACCTCTAAACCAGCCAATGACAGTTGTAAGTTGTCATTGGCTGGCTTAGATCACTTGCAGTATGGCTTACTTAGAGTCATTGAGATACTTTCAAAAGTAGGTTAACCCCTTCCTACTCTATGTCATAGTATTATGTCGCGCTGAGCAAGTAGTTAATGCTTAGCGCCGTAATATCATGGTGCTGTAATGCTGTGGGCGCAAGAGCTGTGCCTGCGGCATTACTTCCGGCACTTGGCTGTGTTACAAGGTCAAGTTCTGAGACTAGACACCTGAGTCAGAAGATACTCTGACTCCAGCATATTAACCCCCTGGATGCCGTGATCACTATTGATCCTGGCGCTCTGTGGGCAAGATCTTTCCCCCTTGGATCCCCTGCGATAAGATTGCAGGGTCCGAGGGGTTGCCATAACAGTCAGGAGGCCAAGCTACCGGTCTCCTGACTGCCTATGTACATTATACATAGGGAGCCAATACATTGCACTGGGGATCAGAGATCCCAGGTTCAAGTCCCCTTGTGGGACAGGAAAAAAGTAAAAAAAAAAAAGTTAAAAATAAAAAAAATATTAAACTCACCTTTACATTTAAAAAACAAACAAACAGGTTAGGTATTTCCCATGTGCATATAAGTCTTTGTATACAAAAATAGCGTTATTTATCCTGTACAGTGAATACCATAAAAAATATATATACTACAATGTGCAAAATAACATATTTTGGTCATATTGCTTTCCACAAAAAATAGCAATAAAAAGTGATCAAAAAGTCATACATACCAAACACAAAGAGCCCTGACATAGCTCCGTTAACAAAACAGTAAAAAAGTTAGGGGAGTCAAAATTCGGTGACCCCAGAAAAATCATTAATTTTCAAAAATTGACATTTTATTTGTAAATGTGGTAAAATGTTATAAAACCAATATAAATATGGTATTACCATAACCACCGGACAAAGTTGCCATGTAATTTTTAATGCAGAGTGAAAGCCGTGAAAACAAAATGCAAAAAAATTATGATAGAATTGGACTTTTTCATCTGGAACCCCAAAAAAACATTAATAAAAGTTAATCAAAACATATGTATCAAAAATCGTGCCTAATAAAAGTAAAACTCATCACAAAAAGAATAAGCCCTCACATAGCTATGTCGGCAGAAAATAAGTTATGAATTCTGGATACGGGGAAGGAAAAAAAATTGGAAAGCATTAACGTACAAACTACCCTGCGACCTTAAAGGGTTCATGACCGCTAGTAACCATACCTAGCTTACAGTTGTCATTGGCTGGTTTACTGTGATTACTCATGGTCATTGATCAAGAGTAGGTCAAAGACAGGGGAAACCAGTTAATGACTGCTATAAGCTTAGATTCTCAGCTGTCATTGGCTGTTGTTTCTTTACATTCTATGACTTACTAAGCTTTATATCAGTGATTCCCAAAGTGGTCCAGGTGGACCCCCAGGGGTCCACAGGAGACTCAACGGGGGTCTACGTTAGATCTAATCTTCACATTTTTTGACGAGTTTTGGGAACATGGTAGAAATGTAGCAGCAGGGGGTCCACCGAAACCAGTAAAATTTTGAAAGTGGTCTACGAGAAAAAAAAAGTTTGGGAACCTCTGCTTTAGATGATGTGGTTTAGGTAAATCTCTCTCATTAGAGATAATGAGATGACTTTTCAGTGCAATTGGAACACTTGTGAATTGGATGGAATTTATTTAGACTGAATGGAATCTGCCTGCCAATTTGAGCAAATCTGACCCAAAATGTATCTTGCAAGTACATTATCTTTAATCTCTACTTGTGATATATTTGCTTAAACCATCATCTTGCCATAGCCATTTTTCATTTACAGTTTGTATACCCTGTATTAAAAAAGCTATAATTTTTTTAATTTTTCTTTTTGACAGTCAATTAACGGCTTATTTTTTGCAGGACAAATAGTACTTCATAAGGGTATCATTAACTATTCCATAAAATATATCAGGAAGCTAGAAACAAACTCTGAATGGGGTGAAATTGGGGTGGAAAAAACTGCAATTGGGCCACTTTCTTAGTTAGTTTTGAGTTTTGTTTTTATAGAATTCACTGTGGAGCAAAAATGCCATGTCCCCTATATTCTGTGGTTCAGTATGATTACAGTTATAACAAATGTATATAGTTTTTAAGCAGGGCTGTGGGGTTGTGGCCAGTTTTGAGTCAAAATCAGAAAAGAATTACCTATTCTGACTCTTAATTATTTTTAATTATATTATACAGTTATTAATAATTGAATATATCTTTGCAGCTTCTGTCAGCCATTTATGAAGGAGTCAGTCGGTACTTCGGCCTACTGATTCCATAGCCCTGCCTTTAATACAAAAATCCAAACCTTTGAAAAATAAAAAATAAAGCCTTTGAGCAGTCATATTCTGACACCAAGAACATTTTTATATTTTCATGTATTGCGTTGTATATATCACCTTTATAGTCGGCAAATTGTAGTTTTTATTTATACCATTTTGGGGAACGTCTGGCGTTTTGATTGCTTTCTGTTGAAATTCTTGGGGTGAGACAAATTGGCAAAAAACATCTCTTTAGCCGGTTTGCTTAATCCCTGCTACAGCATTTACTATATTTTTATATTATATTTGAGGACCCTTCTAACAAATAGGGATTACTAAAAGTAGACATCCACGATAAAGAATATGTTGTAAAATTTATCAGGTATTCCATATGATGAATGTACATAGGTATGCCTTCATATACGTTCGCCAGCGGATTTCAGTATGATATACACTACCTATTCCTATAAATCCCATATGTTAACCCTTCTTCAGCCTTAGAACTTCTTCAATAGCAGTTGTATCTGATGCTGTCAAGCCGACAAGTGATGACAATCTTCACAAACGGGAAAAGCAGTTTGCAATTTAAAACTAAAATGTTCCTTTTATTATACAGCTTGAACAGGCAGAATCAACAATTTGTTCAGATTATGCCTGGAGGTGCAGCGCAGAGCAAGCCTGGCGTTCTATTAACACGGACAGCTTTTTTCCATTCAACAAAGAGAATGTTGAGACATAAAATTGAATCATCAATATCATCTCTGGAACACTGCGGATCTCCATTTCATAAATTCACTACAGAAAATATAGAACACGGGAAGTTTACTTAACTCTGCAATAGACTGTTATAGTGTGTTTTTATTTCTTATTCTATACAATATATTTTGGATATCACTTCTAAATCCCATAAAATCGTGCACCAGTTCTATCTGTGAAAGTCTTTTCAGATAGCAATACATTCACCATGTTTTTTAATAAAAATTCCGAAAGTCACATGATGTATTTCTTATATACATAGGGGAAAGGATTGGGAAAAAGGTAGATTACAGATGTACACTTTATAATAATGCAAAATAAGGGGATCTGCACAATTCAAGCACGCTCACCCAAAATCTTTCTCCCAGAGATTATTATTGAATTTTAATGCCAATACACTAAAATACATGTATTGTAGAATATGTAATGCTATAGGGTACAGAGATAACAGTTGCATCCAGAGACTCAGAGCCCCAACTGCAACTTAAGAAAACACCAGCATTGTAAATGGCACATTATAAATGGCACAAGGCTGGGGAGAAACTCCTTTGGGAATTTTGATTTGGCACTCAAAAGTTACAAATGTACAGTATGCTCCTAGAAATACCTCTTCAATTTTACAATTTATTTGGGGCTCAACTGAATTTTAAAGACAAGGAATTAGAAAAAAAAAATCATTGAAATTCTAGATACTGGTGTATAAGAAGAAGTTCTTACAGCTGCATACAGTAAAAAGTCTCTTCACATGTAATAACTCACAGCAGTCTCAAAGTCTCACAACATTTAGAAGAACATGACTTCATTAGTGCATATTGTCAGACTTCAGGCTTATATGCAAGATAGCAATATAGATCATCAGACATATATGTAGAATCCCAGAAAAAAAGTAATAATGGTGTCAGGAGTCTCAATTCAGCTGCTATACATTTGAGGTTACTGTGTCAACCTGTGAAGTTTCTGCAGTTTCAGAAGTTCTCTGGGCTTATCCACTTAGCAGCTGAGGAGGCATGTATAAGACCCTTCCCTCCTGACCCAGGTGCCTGCTAATTTAGTTCTGTAATTTGGCTCTGAACCTGATTGTGTGTATTGGATTGCTTTTATGACCCTCGGCTTGCTTTCTTGTTATTAGTTTGCCTTCTGATTTTGCCATTGACATACCCATTAGGATTTGACCATTGGCTTTCTATTGGATATCGGTTTTGTCTCCTGATTCTGCCTCTGATGAGTTCTTCTGGTTTTTGACCCTTTGCCTGGACAATTATTCTCCTGTTTCTGATCAACACTGTAAGTGAATTGTGGGCTCTTCCAGTATTTCACTCCTATTTCAGAAATAATTAACTGCATAATGAAGACGACTGAAAGCAGAATTTATTATTATTGTGAGCTTCTGGTCTACTGAGACCTTAAAAGGCTTCTAGCAAAAAGATATATTCGTCATGCATAGGGGTTACTATGCATTGCAAATATATATCTGCTTGCTTGGAGCCTGGGAGGGTCTCAGTAGACCAGAAGCTCACATTCTTTTAACAAAATAATAATAAATTCTGTTTTAATCATCTTGATCAAGCAACTTAATGATCCAGATGAAGGTAAAAAAATATAAGGCATGACTGAGCCAAGCTATTGCAAAGTGGTCAAAACTGATGAAAATTCTAAGAATTATTTACATAAGTCAGTCAGCAAGTTACCCCCTATCCACTTTCTCTGACTAGAATACTCCTTTAAAACCAACTTTTCTTCAGAAAGAGTGTGCTCCCTTTTGTCTTGGATTTTATGTGGAATAAACCATAATTTTTTGTACATTCCATTTATACAATGGCTTGCAAAAGTATTCATACCCCTTGAACTTTTTCACATTTTGTCACCTTACAACCACAAGCTTAAATGTATTTTATTGAGATTTTAAGTGATAGACCAACACAAAGTAGCAGATAATTGTGAAGTGGAAGGAAAATGATACATGGTTTTCAAAATTTTAATCAAATAAAAATACTTTACAATACTTTGTAGAGCCACCTTTCGCTGCAATTACAGCTGCAAGTCTTTTGGGGTATGTCTCTACCAGCTTTGCACATCTAGAGACTGAGATTTTTGCCGATTCTTCTTTGCAAAATAGCTCAAGCTCAGCCAGATTGGATAGAGAGCGTCTGTGAACAGCAATTTTCATGTCTTGCCACAGATGCTCAATTGGATTTAGGTCTGGGGATGTTTTCTGTGTCCCCTATATGGCTTGTGGGAAACTACAAATGGCACTTCTTATGTCTTTCTTTCAACAATGGTTTTCTTCTTACCACACTTCCATAAAGGCCAGATTTGTGGAGTGCATGACTTATAGTTGTTCTGTGGACAGATTCTCCCACCTGAGCTGTGGATTTCTGCAGCTTCTTCAGAGTGACCATGGGCCTCTTGGCTGCTTCTCTGACCAGTGCTCTTCTTGCTCAATCTGTCAGTTTAGGTGGACAGCCATATCTTGGTAGGATTGCAGATGTAGAATACTTTTTCCATTTTTGGATGATGGATTCAACTGTGCTCCTTGGGAGGCTTAAAGCTTGGGATATGTTTTTATAACCTAACCCTGCTTTCAACTTCTCCACAACTTTATCTCTGACCTGTCTGGTGAGTTCCTTGATCTTCATGATGCTGTTTGTTCACTAGTGTTCTCTAACAAACCACTGAGGCCTTCACAGAACAGGTGTATTTATACTGAGACTAAATTATACACAGCTGGACTCTTAACTAATTAAGTGACTTCTGAAGGCAATTGTGTGCACTGGATTTTATTTAGGGGTATCAGAGTACAGAGGGCTGAATACTTTTGAATGTCACACTTACCAGATTTTTATTTAATTAAAATTTTGAAAACCATGTATCATTTTCCTTCCACTTCACAATTATCTGCTATTTTGTGTTGGTCTATTACTTAAAAGCTTAATTAAATACATTTAAATTTATGGTTGCAAGGTGACAAAATGTGAAAAATATCAAGGGATATGAATAATTTTGCAAGCCACTGAATGGTTTACTTACCCACATAAATCATGCTCCATTACATTCTTTTCATTTATACTTTCCTACTGTTTTGTATTACTTGCTGTTTTGGGCTAAATACGATGATGTATTTAAAAAACCTACAATATGCCACCTATCAGTCTATCAGTGTACTTATATAACCAAGTCATGTTCAGAGTTAAAGCCCAAGTGAAACATCAACCAAGGCCCATCAAATACTGATATAATTTGGAATAACATTTAACAACTGGACAAAGAAAATGAGAATAGGCTACATTTGTTCAGGGGCCCTATAGCAACTACATGGTCTGTCTCTATGATGATTGGACTGTGGACCTGAAAGGATCATATTAATCCTTAGCATCCTGGTATACGAAGTAATATTTTTTACATATTTACATAAATAAAGCAAAGAACTGATGAAAATACTGCAAGAAAGATGTATGAGAACATACCATAACAGAATATGATATGATATTAAATACACAGCTGAATATTTATGGACCCTGACTTTGGAATTTAGAAAATGTATAGATTTGTAATATACTTTAGACATGCTGAAATGAAAGCTTTGGATGTTGGTTGCTAATTCTCGTATGGTTAATTATTCTTAAGGCTCAAAATCAATATTTCATTCTAAAAGAAGAAAGCAGTTACAGAAGCCATCACTACGTATTTTCTGCTCTATTTGATGCCTATGACAAGTAACAAATTAACCTGTGTATTTAACGTCATGCCACTTCGTTTGTCACAAGACTGTGTTCCACAGTAATAGGGCAATAACACAATATAAGTAAACATTTTAATTAGTGTACAATTTTTTCCTACAGAATAATAATTAAACAGTACACTTCTAGAAATCTTTCACTGTGCCCCGAGTATCTCATAGGGGGGAATTTATTAACACTGGTGTTCTGTATGTCAGTCTCAATCAGGTTTCCAACTGGTGGGGGATTGGCCTCAATTATTAAAAGGCTCCTGTCTCTTAATAATTCAGATGCATTCCCATGTACCAAAATTAAAATCTACTCAAGTCAGGAACTGGCATAGATTTCAGGTATAACTCACGTCAGCTTTCTGGACTGACTTACAGTATATTTGTTAGCCCAGTTAGCCTTGGATTCTGTCCTGCACCGCCCACTTTTGTAAAAAGTGGGGTGCAGAAGAATCATTGTGGCACATTTTTGACACAAGGAAGGTCCATGCACCAAAGTTATGCCACATTTATACCCATCTATGCCAGAAAACTAGATAGGTTAGTAAATTCCCCCCAATGTATTTAGTTTTCAAATACTGTTCAATTATTCAACAGGGCAGTAGTACTAAAGGTTGGAACAGAACACATGGACACCAGTAACTATTCATATTAGAGGCCAATGAAGTCAAGAGCAGCACCATGTACAGAATCCTTCCCAGGGAGAGTGCAAAGCCAAATGGACCTGGCATAGGGTCCCTCAATAGCCAAGTAGATAAGGAACAGGCAGCACTCCAAATTGATGAGTAAAAATGATGTGTGGATTTATTCCAATTGCAACGTTTCAGTTCTACATACACAGAACCTTCAGAACCTTTCTCAAGGTTTCATATTAGAGGGTTGTTCTTAGATTATGTTCACAGATTATGTGTCATGTCATGATTGACTGTTATGTCTATCTCATTAAATTATGGGAAATCACTAGGAGTTGGTGTGTTGAAAAATAGAGTCTGAAAAATGGGTTACAGACTCCAAAACTCTAATTTCAGGGACTCTTTCCGGTCCTATATGTTCTGATAGAAGCAGAAGGATTTCCTTTGTATCCACAAGCCAATGAAACACAGGAGAGATAATCCTCTTGTTTAAGGATATGCAGATCATACTACTAGTACTAAGGGGTAAGCCTGATTTGTGAGGTTTTCTTACAGACAGCCACAAGTGTTCCAGCTTTGCTATGGATTACCCAACGTTGCCTCTTTATACATGATTGATTTCTTTTTAACTTCTTTCTGCCTCGCGGCTGTCTGTAGGTAAATCTGTCAAGTACGGCTAACTTATCTGTAACCAGTGGTGTTTTACTCATTTCTAAAAATTATAGATAAGTGTAGATGTAAGTCTGAATAAAAATTGAACCGTAAAATCTCATGCCAACTGCAATGTCAATGTACAGATCTGTAAAGAATGTTCTCCACTTCTCCCAGTTGTTCCTAATGATTTCATATTTTATATCAGTTGAATCTTATGTTTCTGAATTACTCCTCATTCAATACTAGCTTAACAAACTTAACATATAATTGCTTTTCATTGCAGTCCTACTCTAATTCACATTGGTAGAGTTTTGTCCATTACAGGTCCTGGCACAGTGTCTCAATATGAATCATTTCTAGGCCAATTCATCTGGGATTAGCCAGACATTCACCACTAATCCAGTTCATCTGGAGATACTGTTCCTCACTGGAGTTTGATGGAGCCCCAGTGCTTTAGATATACCTTTGTAGTAATTTCCATTTTTCAAGACTATTTTTTGGTTATAGTCTAGAATTCTAGTAAAAAGGTTATTTGATCACTTTTCTCTTATGGTAATGTTAAAGTTATAGTGGGGTTTATATCAAAAGAAATGTCCTTAGATTACAGCATGTGCTTGGTTTTATCGACTGCACATGCCCAACTAAGGATTCTGGGAAAGGAATATTCAAATATGCCCTCCTTGTTGGAAAAAAGACAACGTGCTCTAGCACCACCTTTTGGAAGCTCCCTATGGATCAATGTCTGGTTTTCCTGAAACCCAGTGGTCTGAAACCTAAATCCAAGTCAGAATATCTCCTCCAAAAGATGAAAAACACTTACACAGACATCTTTGTACTGGCTGGATGAGTGAAAGGTCATAGATATTGGTCACAAGGGATATTAAGGAGACTGCCTTTTCAGTCCACCTTTTGGTGTGCAGTGTGTTAAAGACTGTATATGCCAAGCTAAGGATTCTGGGAAAGAAATATGTAAATATGTCCTGCTTGTTAGAAAAAGGAGAATTTTAGAGCCACTTTTTGGAAGGTAGCTCACTATAGATCAATGGCTGATGTTCCTGAAACCCATGATCTGGGACTATAGCCAAACCAGAATATCTACTCCAAGCACTAGAGCAAGTTCTTCTTTTTGTAACAAGGAGGGTATATTTGCATACTGATGTTGTTATGCACTGTATTTGACTATATTGCACTTTGATGTTATTTAATCCACAGAAAATTGGCACTGCCCCGTGTGTAAATTAGTTGGTGAATCATTATATCAATGGTATGAGCATAGCCATTAAGCTGTGTACCTATATTGACAGTAACCACTAAGCTTCAAGTGCCTCTCCGTTACATCCTCTCTATTTGCATCATTTGTTCTTGCACTTACAGAGTGCAACATTTCAGTCAAGAGCAGTATTAGAGGCATTGGATAATCCTCCCTACTAGCCTGCTGACTAGACCTTGCCTTAGATTAGGGCCTCTTTAGCTCTGTCAGCTAGTTAATTAGTGATGGGAGCCCTACAGTGACAGTAAGGAGACAGAGCCCAGATAGAGGTTAGTGGTTGACCTGCATCTGTGCCTAGATGTCATCTCAGCTGCCTAACGCTTCTCTATATAATTAACTGGGTAGTTAAATATTCTACTGCATTTATTATATGGGCATATAGGTTGGCTGACATACTGTACCTCTGTATATATTGCAGTGAGTGTAGAGGCTAGGGGCCCACCACAATACCCCTGGGTCAGAAGCCCAGTAGGGGATTCATTTTCTCCCTCGTGGGGCAGTCTGAGCCTGAGTTTAGGGTACAGAGCACTAGTTGTAAGTGAATAATGCAGTGACACAGTGGTGAAATATCTCCGGATATTTGTGAGAAGTCAGATCCTTTTTTTCATAGGACTGTATGAATGAAGATTTACAGTAGAAGCTAAATGCAAAAAAGATTTCCTTCATGGAAAAAGTAAAAGTTTTCTAAAAAAAAAACCTATTGACATAGTTTGGGATTGAAGACAAACCAGAACATCTCCTACTAAAGGAGTTATTGCCTGTCATCAGTGTGAGCAAGGGCTTCCTTGGCTGAGAGGTTATTGATGTGGGTCAGAAGGGATACTATGTCCCATACATGCTCTATTAGATGCTCCTTGTGAATGTGTCCTTACGATATATCATTCAGGAATAACAGGTACTCACCAAATATCATCCAAAATGATTGTTTCTGTTCAGCTAGAAGTGACCTTGGCGGCTGATTCAGAATTATCTTGAATATCTGAGAGCACTATTACAAGTCACTGTCAAATGCCACTTCCATTAACTAGTTCATGATCTTTCTCTACCAGTAGTTTACATAGAACAAAGTTTTAATGAGAAATGTTATGCTCAGCAGCCTGGGGGTTGTCTGCTAGTTTCTATCACATCAGGCACAAGCGTTGCCTAGCTTTGCTCACAACCCTACTCCTATAGAGAACTGTATGCAGCTGACATTTGAAGCTAACAAAAATTGATAGAAACAAAAAAAATGTCTTTAAAAATCAGGCTCTTAGAAACCAATTATCTTCAATTCTGTCTTCCTGATTTTTAGTTTTGGGAGTTGAATATGCTTTATAATAATGTATTTCTCGTACTAACATTCATAGTTAAAAGGTCACTGATATTAAAGTGTAGTTGAAAAATTATCTGTAACTATTATATATATATATATATATATATATATATATATATATATATATACGGTATGTTATAATCTTGCCCAAATTTTCCAAAAAAAAATGGTAAAAATCACAAATACAGCATGAGATTTTGCTTTTAATTAAATAGGCTGTCCTGGAGTTTAACCCCTTCCCACCACTGGCATGTTTTCAATTTTTGTTTTTAACTTCCTGCCTTCCATAACTTTTTTATTTTCCGTTCACATAGTGGTACCATTTAATATTCCATACGATGTACTGGGAAGCTGGAGAAAAATTCAGAATGGAGTGGTATTGGAAAAAAAAAACTGCATTTATGTGACTTTTTTAAGGGCTTTGTTTTTACATTGTTCACTGTGCAGCCAAAATGACATGTCACCAGGGGGACTAATCACAAATACAGTACATTGTAAAATGATGACACTTCTATTACAGTCTACATAAAGCAGCCTGTAATAGAAGTGTATGCCTGACAAATCGGATTTCATGGAAATGAACTGCCTACCCTAATGGCGGCACCCATGCACCACTGGGAGGATAGCACCTCAATCAGTAGTGTGGGGACTGAGTGTGGGCATTGCCGCCGGGTCTTCGCTGTATAATATAAAATACAATCAGCTCCTGAAAGGCCGCCACATTTAAATACCCAACATCCTATTACAGCTGATGTCAGGAAAGGGTTAAAGCATACCTTCAGTTATAAACAACTTTTCAGAAATGAATGGTACAGGTTAATATAAGAAACTTTGTGGTATATCTAAAAGAAATATGTTTTCTTTTTCACTTTTCAGGCAGAGTTACTTTCTACATATTAGTCTAAGAAGAAGGGAGGGGAATAGAAAAGATATTCAAATAATTGCTGATGCTATGCTAAACTGTTTCAACAGGTTGTAGATAAGAGGCTAGGAGTTCACAGAATGAGGCAATAAATCAATTAACTAGCCAACAGGACAATCCTACTCCATAGAGCTCTTTGTGTGAGGGTGAATATGGACTGCAGATTTGGAGCAGGAGAATAGCTTAACAAGGAAACAGATATCTTTAAAAAGATATATTACAAAGTTTATTTATTTATGAAAAGTTGTTTATAATTGGAGGTACACTTTAAGAAAATTACCTAAGAATAGTATAAAATAAAAATTGAAAAAAAAATCACATATTAAATTTCCCACCACTTCAGCACTGTTTCTACTGTGATGATGGCTAGTCCAGCATATATGATAGCACATACAGCATTTATTTGGTTTTTGCAGGCATTTACCAGTCTAAGTGGTCATGTACCATGCAATTGATTGACTGCAGCAGTCGTGCTAGTGGTGTATATGACTTCTTCACTGCAGAATAAATAAGAATCACCGAAATAGCAGTTGATAAAACAGATGGCTATTTTTTTCATTTCATTTTATATAATTGCCTGCTATAAGGAAATTTTCTTAACGTTCCAGTCAACCTTTTTCACATTGGATATTTGTCCACTGTCCTAAAAAAAAAAAAATGCAAAAAAAAAAGCCCTGAGTGAATATGTACTTTTATAGAATGGATTTTCTATATCCTTTAATAAATCATTGATGGATATGATGGAATATTTACTATCCATTATGATCTGTTTTGTGGTATGTTTTTTTCGTAATTGCACTATGTTTTGGACTGGTGGATTACGCATAATTATAGGGGGTTACTATGGCTGAAGAAATTTATATCTAAAACTGTAAACTAAGCAATCCAGATGTAGGGAACTTGCATTGGATTGACTAGATCACATCCTAATGAAGAGTGATGCATTAATATACTTTGGCATCAATTTGAGTCTCATAGAATTGAAAAACATCTATCATGATCTTTTCAACACTAAAAATACTGATAAATAATTATAGTTGTATAAAAAATATTTTTTTAATTGTTTTCACAAAAAGTTCATGTACAGTAAATTATGAAATATTTATTACAACTTGTTTCTATTAATTAAGTCTAAGAAAACATGGGTTGCATTACATCTGATGTCTGGTACTTTGTTATAAATGACCTTGGGCTTGTCCGGCAACATCCTTATTAAAACAGGATCACTTTGTGGATTCTGCCAGTATGTATTATAAATGTGTCTTATTTTTGAGGCTTCATTATTAAGCTGAATTATGAATAGAATAATTTCCTTTTACTCTTACATCCCTTCCTGAAAATTAAATTGTAATACACCACCCTGTTAACTTTTGCAAGAGCATTTTCCACTACATGTATTTCACACATTTAAGTGTCTACGGAGTCAAAAAGGCTCTCTATATGCAACCAGAAATGTGACTTGTGATAAAATATATTAGAAAATGGAAAATGTGATTTTCAGAATCTATGAATTAATGCAAAGTGATTTTTTACAAAAATGTGTCTGTAGCAGTCAGTAATAATGTTCACATTCCACCAAGTGGAAAAAGGGAAAGAACAGCCCCTGAAAGATAAAGAGATATATGATAGATTGATAGATAGATAGATAATTGATAGATAGATAGATAGATAGATAAGATAACAATAGATGATACAAGATAGATAGATAGATAGATAGATAGATAGATAGATAGATAGATAGATAGATAGATAGATAGATAGATACAGTGTTGGCCAAAAGTATTGGCACCCCTGCAATTCTGTCAGATAATACTCAATTTCTTCCAGAAAATGATTGCAATCACAAATGCTTTGGTAATAATATCTTCATTTATTTTGCTTGCAATGAAAAAACACAAACGAGAATGAAAAAAAAAGTCAAATCATTGATCATTTTACACAAAACTCCAAAAATGGGCCGGACAAAAGTATTGGCACCCTCAGCCTAATACTTGGTAGCACAACCTTTAGACAAAATAACTGCGAACAACCGCTTCCGGTAACCATCAATGAGTTTCTTACAATGCTCTGCTGGAATTTTAGACCATTCTTCTTTGGCAAATTTCTCCAGGTCCCTGAGATTTGAAGGGTGCCTTCTCCAAACTGCCATTTTGAGATCTCTCCACAGGTGTTCTATGGGATTCAGGTCTGGACTCATTGCTGGCCACTTTAGAAGTCTCCAGTGCTTTCTCTCAAAGCATTTTCTAGTGCTTTTTGAAGTGTGTTTTGGGTCATTGTCCTGCTGGAAGACCCATGACCTCTGAGGGAGACCCAGCTTTCTCACACTGGGCCCTACATTATGCTGCAAAATTTGTTGGTAGTCTTCAGACTTCATAATGCCATGCACACGGTCAAGCAGTCCAGTGCCAGAGGCAGCAAAGCAACCCCAAAACATCAGGGAACCTCCGCCATGTTTGACTGTAGGGACCGTGTTCTTTTCTTTGAAGGCCTCTTTTTTTTTTCCTGTAAACTCTATGTTGATGCCTTTTCCCAGAGAACATTCTTCCAAAAAGTTTTTGGCTTTCTCAGGTAAGTTTTGGCAAACTCCAGCCTGGCTTTTTTATGTCTCTGGGTCAGAAGTGGGGTCTTCCTGGGTATCCTACCATAGAGTCCCTTTTCATTCAGACGCCGACGGATAGTACGGGTTGACACTGTTGTACCCTCGGATTGCAGGGCAGCTAGAACTTGTTTGGATGTTAGTCGAGGTTCTTTAGCCACCATCCGCACAATCTTTCGTTGAAATCTCTCGTCAATTATTCTTTTCCGTCCACATCTAGGGAGGTTAGCCACAGTGCCATGGGCTTTAAACTTCTTGATGACACTGCGCACGGTAGACACAGGAACATTCAGGTCTTTGGAGATGGACTTGTAGCCTTTAGCGGAAACTGGATAGGTATATAGCTGGGATGTTTTAGAAATTCCTGCTTTTGCAGGGGGTTGGACTCGATGGCCCTTGAGGTCCCTTCCAACTCAAACAAACAAACAAAAAAAAAAAAAAGAATGCTCATGCTTCCTCACAATTTTGCTTCTCAAGTCCTCAGACAGTTCTTTGGTCTTCTTTCTTTTCTCCATGCTCAATGTGGTACACACAAGGACACAGGACAGAGGTTGAGTCAACTTTAATCCATTTCAACTGGCTGCAAGTGTGATTTAGTTATTGCCCCCACCTGTTATGTGCCACAGGTAAGTAACAGGTGCTGTTAATTACACAAATTAGAGAAGCATCACATGATTTTTCAAAGGGTGCCAATACTTTTGTCCACCCCCTTTTTTATGTTTGGTGTGGAATTATATCCAATTTGGCTTTTTGACAATTCTTTTTGTGGTTTTCCATTGAAGACAAATTAAATGAAGATATTATTACCAAAGCATTTGTGATTGCAATCATTTTCTGGAAGAAATTGAGTATTATCTGACAGAATTGCAGGGGTGCCAATACTTTTGGCCAGCACTGTAGATAGATAATAGATATACAGACAGATAGATAGATAGATGATAGATAGATAGATAGATAGATAGATAGATAGATGCACGTACAGTCACAATTATAGTACAGATAAACACAATATAAAAGAATAACATATATAAAGTTGTAATGTTCATGTCTTGAGAACTTTAAGGACACAAAAAGTTACTCACAAATCTTTTCTTTTGAACTTTCAGAAGACCTCAGAAGACTTGATATAGAGCAATGTTTCCCAACCTTTTCAGTATAAACTTTATTTCAAGCAGAAAACAAGTCACATTGCCAATACTATCTATAATATAGCATAATTGTCAGAAATAGAGTTATGATTTTGAGAATGAGGTATATAGACAGTTTCTTGTCAGGGTACGACACTTAAATGAAGCCCATTAGGAGCAAATATTGCATACAACAAAAAAAGAAAAGACATCACTATAATGCAATATAGTAACTAGAGAATCTAGAGAATAGGAGGAGGATATCCATGACTGCCAGACCCACTGGAAATGGTCCATGGTGTCTGTACTAATGGCATTAAGCTTTTCATATAGCATAGAGGAGTTGTTTCTAGAGAGGACCATAAAAATAAATAGGGTAGACTTATGCTACCTTCCTGCTATATGAATTCTAGTCGCTAGGAGAATATGTTGTGCCAATCTAAAATAGTGATTTAGCATGCGCCTCAGCTTATCTCCAAGTAGGCAAGTGTTGGCGTGTATAATATTGTTTATTTGAGTCCACAGTTAGGACACCTCAGGAAAGGCTACCAAACAATTTGTATCAAAAGACAAATGGTATAAACAATATCCTGTCATGGAGTCAATATATCTCTCTTTGTGCACTGGCCACCAGGTGTAAGCCACCTTAATGACTGTAACAAAACCAGGAATAGTGGAACGAGGTGGGATTGACATTACCAAAAGACAAAAAATGTTCTAAGTACTAAGATAATGTTGCATGAAGGCAACATGTAAGGGAATCGCTAGAGGAGCGATTCCCCAGTGCTGCTGCAGAACCCTGGGGGGAGGGGCACAACATGACAGTGATCCCTAAGCTGACCCCCCCCCCAATGTCCCTGGCTAACTTGTCTATCTGTCCTAGGTGACAGCAGCAACTGGTCGACAGGCCCTACCTAATATAGGTGACAACACAGAACGCAGACAGGACAAACAACGGACAAAGGGAGGTCAGCTAGCCAAGGGGTCGGTACCAGTCGAGCAATGCAGTACAAAATCACAATCCAAAAGAATAGTCAATAAACAGAGCCAGAGGTCGGAAATAGGAATACAGGGAATAGCAGAAAAGAAGCTAGCAGGGACAAGTCACAAGACAGAATCAATAGCCAGCACCCATGTGAGGGCTGACAACCTGTTTATAGAAAGTCAGGACCTGCCCCAGACTGGATTGGTAGACAGGCTGTCAATCACACAGGTAAGGCTGAGATTAACTATTGAGAAGCCGAAAGAAACAAGGTGCTGGAAACGGGTGTTGAAGAAAAACAATTATATAGTCTAGGACAGTGTTCAGATTGAGCAACAAGAATCTTAAACAAGGAATCAAACTGAGCACGCCTCCTGCGCCGCCGCGTGTGGGCGGAGGGTGATGCAGAGACCCGAACAGGCAGAGACGTTGCATAAAATTAATATTATTATTAGGTGGTCATCTTTCTAACCAGATTGTCGCAGCCCCCTGGCAGGTGTTATGAACCTAATGCAGTACAAGACAGATAATTAGTTCCAGAAAACCAGACACCCCTGCACACTATGGTAAACAGCGCTGAACATCCGGTGCCCCCCGAGAGGGCCGAAACCAGCCTCCAGAGTTTTTCACCAGAGCTCCTGATGGTGGAGATGGACTTGGCTGCTTCTTTCAGCCAGAATTGTATCCCCCCACAGGGCACGGGATGCACGGCGCACCACAAGTCACAGCAGGCCCAGAAATCTGAAAAACACTCACCTGAGCAAGTATAGAGGCTGATGGAAATCCAGGAGCAGGGGAAGATGCAATAGCAGGTATATTCCAGCAGTCCAATAAACGTAGGAGCACAGTCCAAGTCAGCAACAGGAGATAACGCAGTACAAGGGAGTCAGACGAGAGAGTAGTCAGCTAGCTGGGTCGGTATCAGGAGGTCACGCAGTAGCAAAATCGGAGATCAAAGAGAGGAAGTTTAGGAGGCAAGCGGTGGTCACAACAGGTGGGAACAAAGGTACAGAATCGGCAGGCAGAGAACATAGGTCAGGAAACAGGAGCAGGAGGTCAGAACAGCCAAACGGTAACAGAACGCAGAGTATGAAGCTAACACCCAGAAACACTGAATAGACAGCGGGGCCGGAGCGCCGGAAGTGCAAAGATATAGGATCTGGAGTGCAGGACAGTTAACCCCTTGAGGAATGAGCATGCCCGCACGCGTGAGGACCGAAGCGGCATCTCACATTGCTACTGCAGAGGTGTCGGCTCTGTTCCTAACAGCAGGTTTCCGAGGCACCCTTGTTGAGAATCACTGATATAGAGATGCATAAAGTTGAAAAAGGAAACAAAAGTATTGCTAAAGACAAGGCTATATTGTATGCCAATCAGCAGACAATTCAGGACTGTTAAAATGGGCACCCTGTTAAGAAGATCACATATGGTTATTTTGAAAGAGGTGAGAAAGAATCTAAGGATAACAGCAAAAGACCTACAAATGACTCTACAAACTGTAAAAACACCATAATAGTGTTCTTTGAAGGACACCACAAGGAAAAATAAAAGAGGAGCTTATTAACACAATTGCACAACACTATGTTTGAAGAAAAAAGAACATTGCACACCAACATGGCTAAATGAGACGCATGACTGGATGTTAATATTCAGGGAGTCACTATAGGCGTTGCTTCAGATGGGAATATACAATAGATGAGTTGTCTAAGGATGTATTGCACAAGAGAAGGGTAATCATTTTAGGAGATTTTAAGGGTGTTTGAGTTTTCATGTAAAGTTGAAATATCTGCTTGGTCTAGCTGGGCAGTCTGTTCTTTGGCTGTATAAGCCTTCATACATGGTAACCTATCAGTTTTTCTGCTGCCAATGGCCCCATTATAGATGCAGTATGTCTTACTTTTGTCTCTGAAATTGGGGCATATACAATAAGGAGATGTCTGCCACTCCCTTATCCATTACTACTACTACTGATTTATTTACATCTAATTCTGACAGCAGTACTTGTAACCATAGCCCAAGTAACCTTAATATAGAATGTCCAGGGACATTGTAATGCAAATACAGGGCACAATGCAGCTAAAAAGAGCCCTGACACAGGAAAAGAGAAACCTATGAGCACAGTCAGGAAAGCTGCTTACTGTCTGTGAATAATATTCCATCTGTTTTAACACAAGATGACAGAAGTAGATACATTGTAAGCTGTGAGATGTGTAGAATGTTTAGCACAGTGCACAGAGAAAGGTGTCTGTAGACCTGCTATGATAAAAACCAGTCCCTCCCCCTACATTTATTGTGTGAAGAGAGACCAGTCCCTCCTCCTTCTAATTCCTTCAAAGCCGTCATGCTTTTGAAAGTATCTATGGATGGACCTTCCCTAGTAACAGGGAGCAAGAAGCAAATTAACTAGAAGGTTTTTTCAGGCAGAAAACAGAGACATTATTAAATAAAGTGCATTACATTTTGGTCCAGAATCACATGCTCTCTTAAATGAGAACTAAGTTGTCTGAAAAGTTAGTGATAACTTAAATATCCCGACATAGACCTGAAAAATAATTTTAATAGTACAACCAAAGGATCACAGTTCCTTGGTTCACTGTAGAATAAGTATCTGGAGTAGTTGGTAGAGGATTTGACTAGAAATGGGACTTTGTTAGATGTTATAATAACTAACATTGCAGATTATATTTCTTATGTGGACAAAAGCTTGGGAAATACTGACCATACTCTCATCACTTTTGATGTCAGATGCCAGAAAAAACAGCTTATAGGCAAAATGAAATAATTTCATTTTAAGAAGAAAAAGTTTCCTAAGCTTAGAGCATTTCTCCAGTCCATAGACTAGGACTATGTGTTCTTAAATAAAGACACAGAGGAAAAATGTGAGTTATTTAATGAGATAATGGGGAAGTAAATTTAAAATAAAAGTATTTGTGGCTTGCAAGTAAGGTAAAAAGAGAAAAAAAAGGATTTAAAAAAATAGTCAGAAGGTACAGAATCTGCTCTAATGAACTATAAGCTAGCCAATAAAAGCTCAAGGAAGGCAATCAGACTACAGTAGCTAAAGTAGAAAATGAGCAGCAAATTATTGAGGAGAGTAAAATGAATAGCCAAAAAATTGCTCAAATACATAAATAGTAAAAAAAAAAAGCTTCAAATGAAAATATTGGTTCCATTACTAATAGAGAGTGTAATATGGTCACTGGTGCCATTGTAAAGGCAGATATATTAAATGCAGCCTGCCAAGGACATGTTCAGTAACACTGCTGATGACATCATTACTAATGACTTGTTCTGGCTGATTGAAGTAATGGTAAAGGCTGTTAAAAATGAATGAATATAGGCCCTGGGCCTGCTGGTTTACATATTTGTCTTCTCAAAGAACTTAGTTCTGTGATTGCTAAACCATTGTTTTTGAGGGGTTTAAAGTGTTTTTTCCACAAAGGGTTATTTATCCTCTATTCATAGGATAGAGGATAAACAGCTGACTGACCACTGAGACTCCCACTGAACTTGCAAAATTGGGATGTTTTCCCCCCATTGTGAATTCAGCCTGGCTGCCGTGCCTGTATGTCCCTGCTGGATGAGATGTTCATTTCAGTGGGAGCACCGGAGTCAAGTGCTGTACTTCGGCTATCTCTGGCACTCCTATTTAAGTGAATGGAAGAGAAGATATGTCCAGCATGGGCAAGCCTACATTTAGCCTGGATGTGGTCAGGTTGAATTCACAACGTGGGGGGAAGGGGGGACACCACCCTTTCTCAGGATCATGGGGGTTTCAGCTGTAAGACCCCCATCAATCAATTATTTATCCTCTATCCTGGAGGATAATATCTTTAAGGATTCCATACATAAAGATATGGTGCATGGTGCAAGGACAAAAGAAAAACAATTATAGGCTAGTGAGTTTAACGTCTATATCTGGACAGTTACTTGAAATTTTATTAAGAGATCATATTGATCAGTATGTCTTATATAACGATATAGTCACCAATAAACAGAATGGCTTTATGAAGGGAGGTTGTGTCAAATCAATTTACCTGCATTTTATGAAGTGGAGTGGTTAAAGGAGTTAAATCTGTTTAGTCCTGAGAAGAGAGTTTAAGGGGATACATGATAATGCTATACAAATATATACATGGCCCATAAAGAAATATGGAGAAAAGCTGTTCTACGTCAAATCCCTTCAAAAGACAAAAGACACTCCAACTGTCTGGAGAAAAAAAAGGTTTAATCTCAAGAGCCGACAAGGCTTCTTCACTGTAAGGACTGTAAATCTATGGAATAACCTACCCCAGGAGCTGGTCACAACAATCACAGCTGACATCGACAAAAATGGCTTTGATGCCTTTTTTTCACATCAAAATAGCATTGATGCTTATGGAAATATAAAGAATGCTTATTTCCTTCATTTTTCCCTTCAGTTATCACTTCATTTATCCCTTCCCCATTCCTTGGTTGAACTTGATGGTTATATGTCTTTTATCTTTGTAATAGGTTTTCACCACAAATTACTAGGGTGCCCTGTTGGATTTTTATGAGCGGCCCCGTAGACCTTGTTTTGGAAGGATAAAGATCTGTTAGGGGGACGTAAACATTAACAATTGTCCAGTACACATTGTTGATGAGGCAGACAACTAAGATATCTTCCCTGTGTGTCTGCTTTGTGTTCAAGTAGTGTGAATGCCACAAATTTTTGAATGCTATAAGAACCCCTGTAAGGAATGTCGCAGAGCCAAAAGCATATCCTTTAAAGTAGACTCTGATGCTGGATCGTTAGGGGTATGGAAATTGTCTACTCCATCTTCTTTAATGCATAGAAGCGCTGGTGTGGACATCTGAGGGATATCGGTTTCAAAATGCCGAGGCAAGCCCATGGACTGATGGGCAAGGACCTCTCTTAGCACATGTCTTATATCATCTGGGGTCAGGGGGAGATGGAGGGCAGGGGAGTCCATTTAATGGTCAGACATTGAAAAAATAATGGTGTATCGGGTGTATCACAATAACTTACAGGTGGCAATCCAAAAGTTCGGTGATGCAACAAAACAAAGACCAAACGTACACTGATAGATTGAATAAAGAATGGCTGACCAATAAGATTTGTGTTTTGTAATGACAGATCACATTTTATTAGTCACAAATGTTGAAATTCAGGTAATTCCAAGGAGTTCATTTACTTTTTCCTGCAACTGTATGATAGCTAAACAGATACATTTTTTTTTAATAAAGCACCTTCAAATTGACCAGATATTATAGCATATTATTTCTAATTCATATATCTGCTACTGTACACCTAACAATGGACATTTGCAGCGATTGCAGCTTCGTACCTATCAGTCTTTGGAAATATTCATGGGAGATCTCAAATAACAATATCTAATGTCCTTCACAGAGGGGAAAAGAGTCCCTGGGGATTTTGTCACTTTCCTTGCAGTGAAGCTTATCCCACAAGGGCTTAGTATGATGCATGAAATGACCTTTACTTCCTAGAGCAGCTATAGACTGACCTGTTCCTTGAGAAAAGATCTTTATTTCTTTTCTCAACCAATTATCATTTTAACATTGCTGTGGTAGCAGCGATGCTCTGTGGCCCCACATTACCCAAATGTATCCCATAGCTGAGTCAATGAGTTTGATTTTAGACTAATTGTTGCTTATGTAAATGGTCGCTGCCTATTGTAGCTTATTTTAATACTTGTGCCAAATCACTTTATTTACTTGAAATGATACAATTGTGCTGAAAAATGCTCGAAAGTGTTTGCCACTATGTTTCTTCCTCCCCACTAACTTGATGTCCGCTGTAAAGTCTGTCTCTAACATCAAAGACACTGAAGCAGATCACAGAAAGTGGGATGAGGCTTTGCTTTCATAGTCACAAGTACTGCGCTCCTCTGCTCTGTGAGCCCTTCCTTTTCGGAATCATCAGTATTGCCTCAAATATTATATTAACTCACTCTTGTCTCCCATTTGAAGCCAGTCACACCTATCCTATGTGCCCTAGACATGCAATGCACATTGTAATGACATTACTTTTACCATATATTATTATTGTTATTATTATTATTATTATTATTAATAATAATAATTTTATTTATATAGCGCCAACATATTGCGAAGCACTTAAATCAGAAGGTACATGAAGAGACAATATTAGACATTACAGCGTGACAAAGAAATTAACATATCAAACAAAAGGAGCGAGGGCCCTGCTCGCAAGAACTTACAATCTATGAGGAGATAGGGGCACACAAGACATAATAGGGCTTGTTTGATACAATAGTCCAGCCATCTTTTAATAAATAAGGTCATATAACTGAAGCTGTATGAGCCATTACATCAGTGACTGACACAAGGTAGATGCGTCTGTGTACCGGTTTGAAAGAAAGATGAGTCTGGCGGCTGCATTCAGGACATTAGTAAATGTTTTGTCTATGTTTGTTATCAATCTACCTCAGTGGTATGTGTGTATACAAAGAGGAGGGAGTCAGAGCTGGAATGCTCTCTGTCTGGCATGAAATATCCAGTTTATGGTTTTATGACATCTTGGTTGAGCAGACAGAAGAAGGGGATGTAGTGACCCTGGGCTGACCTCCAGAGCCCATCAGGGACACAGCTCTACATGGCAGAGAAAGAAACCCCACTTTCCCAAATGAGGATAAGTCCTGGATTTCTCGCCTCAGGAAGCAAAAGGAGGGGGAGCACCCTGGCAGGGAGGTGTGGCTAAACAAGGCATAAGAGACTATGATCCCTTACAACTGATGCCACATCTGTGGAAGCCAGCTGAGCGTGCTGCATGTGTCCATTTTCAGCAGAAAATTCTCATGTTCCTGAGACAAAAGGCTCTTAAGTATTATTCTGTTTTTATCCATCTTATTTTATGACTGTTTGCAATTTAGTGTTATTTTATCATCTTTTGTTGTATATATACAGTAGTACTGAACCCTTTGGGTATTAAATTGACACCTGTATATGTTATGAGTGATGGAGGCAGCAACGTATATTTGGAGTGAGTGGACTGTGTTGGGGTGCGATTTATGCTCAATTTGCAGTCTGAGTGAAGTGCAAGATTGAGTGAGTGGAGTGAGCTGACCCCTGACAGCCGTACCCACATCACGTCTCATATGTAACAAAGCCCATTTAGAAGAGAATTGCAATAGTCAAGACAAGAGAGAATCAAAGCGATAATGAGGGGTTTTGATGTTTCCACAGTGAGAAAAGATCGAATTCTAGAGATGTTTTTTGAGGTGCAGTTGATAAGAGTGTGCAAGTTTTTGAATAGGTGAGGTGAGGGTGAGATCCAAGTCAAATACAACAAGACAGGGGGCATGCTGCTTTGGTGTTATAGTAAGACCAGAGACAGAAATGGAGATATCAAGGTTAGGTCATTTAGTAGATGGAGGGAACAGAAGACGTTAAGTTTCTGAAAGAGTCAGTTTCAGATAAAGAGAAGACATAATGTTAGAGACAGTTCCTTCCTATAGATTCACATGCCTGCATACAGATGTGTCCTCCATTACCTTTCCTTTTGGCTGGACATGTCCATTTATATATGTCATAAGATGCCCAGTTTTTCAAAACAACATATTTATGCTAGCATGTTGCAATATTGTATACAACCGATTTTATGAGTAATTAGATAATAAACCAGTCTTAAGTTACAGATGTGTGCACCCATAACTTTGGCAAAACATGTGCAGATATGTGTGTCACAAGATAACAATTTTGGATCTATATGTGTGGTTACCCAATGTTTGTGTTGTCACAGAGAAGCGTCAGATGCCAGCTTCTGTGAAGTCATGTGCCCTGGGTCACCAATGACACCTGTGGTTGGGCCTCAGCAGTGACATGGACATGCCGCATGACATCACAGAACAGAGCACCTGGAGAAGTAAGACACAGATCCCCAGATGCTGTGAGGAGGCCCAAAAAAGGTGATGGGAGGTGAGTATAAATGTTTTTTATTTTTTACACCTCCCTTGGGCCTATACCTACTATACTCTGGGGTCTGAAGAGACCCCAGAATATAATAATTTGCAGCAAATTATGTTTCAGTGGCCATTTTAAAAAACAAACAAGTTGGAATATTCATGTTAAAACTGGTTCATTGCGAACCAATTTGCCTAACACTAGTTGTGCCTGGTATTGAAGCTCATCCCTATTCACTTCAAAGAAGTTGAACTATAGACAGTGTCAGTCTGCGGTGTCCAGAGCCCACCAGTAACATTCATTCTAAGGGTCCACTATAAAGTTGCAAATATCACATTACACGCAGTCACAAATTCCTAATATGTCACCAACATCACTTTTTTTAGTAGTATCTTCCTGCCTAACCCTTGCCTCTAATGTACAGTGGGGAAAAAAATATTTAGTCAGCCACCAATTGTGCAAGTTATCCCACTTAAAAAGATGAGGCCGGCCTGTAATTGTCATCATAGGTAGACCTCAACTAGGAGAGACAAAAAGACAAAACAAATTCAGAAAATCACATTGTCTGATTTTTTAAGAATTTATTTGCAAATTGTGGTGGAAAATAAGTATTTGTTCAATAACAAAAGTTCAGCTCAATACTTTGTTATATATCCTTTGTTGGCAATAACAGAGGTCAAACGTTTTCTGTAAGTCTTCACAAGGTTGGCACACACTGTTGCTGGTATGTTGGCCCATTCCTCCATGCAGATCTCCTCTAGAGCAGTGATATTTTGGGGCTGTCGCTGGGCAACATGGAATTTCAACTCCCTTCCAAAGGTTTTCTATGGGGTTGAGATCTGGAGACTGGCTAGGCCACTCCAGGATCTTGAAATGCCTCTTACAAAGCCACTCCTTCGTTGCCCTGGAGGTGTGCTTGGGATCATTGTCATGCTGAAAGACCCAGCCACGTTTCATCTTCAATGCCCTTGCTGATGGAAGGAGGTTTGCACTCAAAATCTCACGATACATGGCCCCATTCATTCTTTCATGTACATGGATCAGTCGTCCTGGTCCCTTTGCAGAGAAACAGCCCACCTACTGCTTCACAGTAGGTATGGTGTTCTTTGGCTGCAACTCAGCATTCACTCTCCTCCAAACACGACGAGTTGTGTTTCTACCAAACAGTTCTACTTTGGTTTCATCTTTCTCCATATGACATTCTCCCAATACTCTTCTGGAACATCCAAATGCTCTCTAACAAACTTCAGACGGGCCCGGATATGTACTGGCTTAAGCAGGGGGACACGTCTGGCACTGCAGGATCTGGGTCCCTGGCAGCGTAGTGTGTTACTGACGGTAGCCTTTGTTACGTTAGTCCCAGCTTTCTGCAGGTCATTCACTAGGTCCCTTGTGTGGTTTGGGGATTTTTCTCACCGTTCTTGTGATCATTTTGACCCCACGGGGTGAGATCTTGCGTGGCGCCCCTGATGGAGGGAGATTGTCAGTGGTCTTGTATGTCTTCCATTTTCTACAGTAATTATTGTTCCCACAGTTGATTTCTTCACACCAAGTTGCTTGCCTATTGCAGATTCAGTCTTCCCAGCCTGGTGCAGATCTACAATTTTGTTTCTGGTGTCCTTCCACAGTTCTTTGGTCTTTACCATAGTGGAGTTTGGAGTGTGACTATTTGAGGTCTTTTATACTGATAACAATTTCAAACAGGAGCCATTACTACAGGTAATGAGTGGAGGACAGAGGAGCCTCTTAAAGAAGAAGTTACAGGTCTGTGAGAGCCAGAAATCTTGCTTGTTTGCAGGTGACCAAATACTTATTTTCCACCATAATTTGCAAAGCAATTCTTAAAAAATCAGACAATGTGATTTTCTAGATATGTTTTCTCATTTTGTCTCTCATAATTGAGGTCTACCTATGATGTCAATTACAGGCCTCTCTCATCTTTTTAAGTGGGAAGACTTGCACAATTGGTGGCTGACTAAATATTTTTTCCCCACTGTATATTACAACCACTGGTCCTCAATCTGCTTGTAAACTTCCATGATTACATTCTATTCCTGCATTGAAGATGAAAATGTCCCTGCCATGCACTGTATTTTTTTTCCCCACTGTATCTGTCCTGGGATCCTTTCAGTAGCCTGTTGCCTGGCTTTTTCCTTAAACTAGTTAGATGGTCTTTTGGAGAGGCTTCACTATGTATGATAAAAGCCTGGAGAGTGACAGACAAAAGTGGTTTTGCTGGAGTGTTTCTACAAAGTCACAGTATGTAAAGTGATGTTTATATGTAGCATAAACTGTGGCCTAGCTTAACTTACCCATTGTGTTAATTAGTGATATCTCCTTTTTTATAGCCAGAACTGAATCTCAACATCCATATATAGCAACTTCAGAACCACTGATCTAGGTGATATAGAACCAAGGATACAGCTATTTGAAGTGAATCCCCTGACAATATAAATGTGTTACTAATACAACTTAGTGGGCGTTCACACTACCGTTGGTGACCGTCAGTAGTGACCGTTGCTATTGTCCGTTACAAGATTTTAGCATCGGACACTAGCTGAACTGTCAGAAATATGTTAAACTGTCCATTCATTTCAATGGGTTTTAATATCGTGTCCGTTATTGTCCGTTTGTGTCCGTTTACACCAAATCCGTCAGAAGTCCGTTATTTTTTTGCGGACAAAGATCTTGCATGCAGGACTTTTTGTCCGTTTGAAAAAAATGGATTCTTGACAGACAGCAGGTGTCCATTATTTTTTTAACATTGAAGTCTATGGGTAACGGACTTATAACGGACAGTAACTGATAGCCATCGCATGCTCAGAAAGCAGAAAAAAACAAAACAAAGAAAACGGACAGTGTTAAAAAAATGGACAGTGTTAAAAAACGGACACTAGCTGATGCTAACTGATACGAATGTGTCCGTTTTTTTTTAACTAATCCATTAATTGGATCAGTTAAAAAAACGGACACATTAACATCAGTTAGTGTCCGCTAATGTCTGTGATGATAGGTGTCCGTTTTTTTGTTTTTTTTTTCTTTTTTTAACGGACACTATCAGAACGGACATCAACGGTAGTGTGAACCCTGCCTTAGAGTGCTGATAAGGAGAACTTTAGATCATGATTTATATTAAAAGGAAGCAAAATAGGTTAATAAAGTACATTACAAAAATGTTCACCAAACAGCCCCCTACATAATAGTAAAAAAATAGGAAAATGGCATTTACACTTGAAAAGTCAGTAATTTTTCATAAATTATTCTCAAATGCAATATTTTATTGTGGCACAGTTTCCTGTAGGTCACTTTACATACATAGTTTCCTCTGTCTTCCATCTGGATCAATATGTAAGCAAATTTTTACAAAATGCTCCTCGGCCACTTAAAAAAAGACCTTTAGCAAGGCAAGCCATTAAGAAATTAAATTTGTAGGGAATCAATAAATGTAAGTACAGTATATAAAATTCTTCTAGACACTAACATGCAGACACATACACTGCTTGATACATGGCTGCATTGAATGCATTGTAAGTACCTGTTTAGAGTCATATTCTTAATATATTTCACATTCAGAATAGATATGACTATATATTATAGCATACAATATGCTGAATAAAAGACTTTTAATGTAACCTGCATAGAGATATAGCAGAGTTGAGTCTTTACAGCAAAACCAAACTAATCATGGTACAGTACCAAATGGTTAACCATTTCTATAGTTACATATTTAATTATATACTAGCTATATGCAGGGGCGTAACTACCGGGGTAGCAGCTGCCACAGGGCCCAGGACATTGTTTTTTTTTTTTTTTTAATAGGTCCTATTTACTTACCAATCTCCACTCCTGCTCATGGCCACCTGCACTTCCCATTCTGCGGAAGTGGAGGTGACTGTGAGCAGGAGAGGGGATCGGTAAGTGAGGCCGCAGATCAAATCCCACAAACACTGCTATCATTATACTCTGGCGTCGTTTCAGACCCCAAAGTATAATCATCGGAGGGCCAGGGGAGGCGAGGGAACATAAAAAACAACGTTACTTACCTCTCCTATGCTCCGCAGACTTCAGGCCTGTTTGGTGACGTCATGTGGCTCAGGCCTGCATCATTATGCGTCGCAACGCCGGCCCGGATCAGGTGACATCTGGTCCAACATTGAAGATGGCCAAAGTAGCAGGGAGTGTGCCGGAGCCAGGAAGAGGTAAGTGACTGTTTTTTTGTTTATACTCTGGGGTCTCAAAAGATCCCAGAGTATAATAATTGTTCATGGGTGGTCCACAATGGGGCATAATACTGTGTGCAGAAGCCACTATGTGACATTATACTGGGTGGAGGGGCTGCTATGGGGCATAATAATATGTGCAGGGGCCACTATGGGGCATAATACTGTGTACAGGAGCCACTATGGGGTATAATACTGTGTGCAGGGGCCGCTATGGAGCATAACACTGTGTGCAGGGGCCGGCATCCCTGTTCTGGGGGGGCGGCATTTTTACTATTTATTTACCGTAAACCAGCCCAGGACAGGCCGCTTTAAAAAAACAAAAGAAAAAAAAAGATGAGCAGGGCCTGTCCTGGGCTGGCTTATGAGACGTCTGTATCTCAATACAATGACGTCATCATGCCTCCTACACTGAGACGTGGACATGGGTCAAGAAGAGGAGTCGGCGGCTCCATCAAGGGATTGCATGTAGGTGAGGATAACTTTTTTTTTTTTTTTTTTTATAAATAGGCAGTTACCTGCTGGAGTACTCTCAGCAGGTAACTGCCTATTTATTTACCTATTCCCTATGCCTGCTTGTGGCCGCCTCCGCTACCTCTTCTGCTATGGGATGCAGAAGGGGGAAGCGGATGCCACTGTGAGCAGTAGCGAGGATCAGTACATGATGCTGCGGGCCTCAAATACTACTATTATTATACTCTGTAGTCTGACCCCAGAGGATAATAATCGGAGGCCCATGGGAGGTAAGGGAACATAAAAACTATTGTTACTCACCTCTCCTGCGATCAGTGTTACTCCTAGCAGGCTTCAGCCCTCTGGTGACGTCATCAGGTCGTGACGCTGGCCTGATCCACGTGACGTCTGTGAGCAGTTAAACAGGGCCGAAAGCTGCAGAGAGTGCACTGGTGTCCAGGATAGGTAAGTAGCACTGGTTTATATGTTTGTCACCACCAGGGTCTCCGATCATTATACTCTGGGGTCTGAGAAGGTTGAATGGAAGCCTATGTTTTTTTTTTAAAGTATGCGTCAGTATGCTTTCTCACTGCATATGGTCAACCTACACTGCAGATGACAGATATATCCATCACAGTGTGATAACCAGCCTTCTCTTGTGACTGACACACAGTAGCTGACATTGATCGTAAAGGGTTATATACAGTACCTGGAGAAAAAATTGCTTTTTTATAGCATTGACTATAAATGATTTCTTGTCCAAAATAGCTGCCACATATTCTTAGGAAGCTCAAGAACAGAGAGTCATACATAAATTTGTTCAGTTTTTGATCTATTACAAATTAAGGCAATGATGTAAGCAATATAATAATAATAATAATAATAATAATGATAATATAATGTAATATAATCAATTATATACTGGACACAGACAAATCTGACATTGCTATTGACTGTAGAGGGGGAAATTCCCATGCGGCAGCCTTTTCCCCACTGTTCTTGCATTATACCCACTTAAACATTGTAGGAAAATTAATATATTTACAGATCGCCAAAAATATCATTTCTGAGCCTCTTGGACCCTCCAAAGGACCACACAATGTGTTGCATAAGTTTGGCAAAGTATTTCTGTAATTTTATAGCTTTAGGTTTCACGTAACTTTTTAACCTTTTATGGTTCTGTATGTATATGTCCCTGTCTATTGGTGGTTATAGTGTGACAGATCATAAATAGGGATTGGTGAACCTTTTTGGGATTCATTTTGAGAATATTTGCAAAGTTAACAACAACATTTTGACACACCCTCCTTTTCATTGATCCAATTCTTCTCAAGTTAGGCACAAAATAGTAACCTGGTATATTTATTTATTTTATTTTTTTTCCAAGATGGCGCCGCTGGAGTGGCTGCCAGCTACAGCAGCTCTGAGACTCTCTATCTTATTTTTCTTTCTATGTCTCGTTTTGTACCTCTCTACTTAAGCACTATGAAGAAACACACACAAAGACTTGGACCCTTGTGATACTTTTTTTTTTTTGTTTTTTATCTGTCTTTTTGTTCTGCTTGAAAATGGGATCTTTTGTGTATGCAGACAATTCCTTTGTCTATACAAGAGAGGAAATTCTGCAGCTCAGAGACACAGCAGGATTGCATACCATCTGGTTACTCATCCCCCCCGAGCTTTGGAGAAAGAAAAAGCGGGTGAGGGGATGCAGAGCTGGTACTCTTCAGAGGATTAAAAAGAGGCGTTACCGACCAGCTGTTCCCTCCATCATCATGGGCAATGTAAGATCTCTTGCAAACAAGATGGATGAACTAACAGTGCTCACCAGGCATCATCAGGAGTTTTGGGCGTGCAGCATGATGCTACTTACAGAGACTTGGCTCACTAAGTTACTCCTGACCCTCTGGTCTCCTTGGATGGTTTTAAACTCCTTCGGGCAGACAGGACAAGGGAGAGCGGTAAGAGGAAAGGAGGAGGGCTGGCAATGTTTGTGAATAATAGATGGTGTAATCCTAGGCACATTGTGATTAAGGAGCAAACTTGCTGTAAGGACATTGAACTATTAGCTGTGAGCATGAGACCTTTCTACCTACCAAGGGAACTATCACATGTCATCGTGATAGCTGCATATGTCCCCCCCTCTGCGAAAGCTGACACTGCCTGCAAGGTCCTACAAGCCACGCTGAGCCAGTTACAGTTAAAACATCCCCAGGCCCTCTTTCTTCTGTCGGGTGATTTCAACCATGCCTCTCCATCATCCACACTGCCCAGTTTCACACAGTATGTAACCTGCCACACAAGAGACAACAAAACACTGGACTTGT
The DNA here is from genome assembly GCA_947044405.1 of Leptodactylus fallax. Taxonomy (NCBI): domain Eukaryota; kingdom Metazoa; phylum Chordata; class Amphibia; order Anura; family Leptodactylidae; genus Leptodactylus; species Leptodactylus fallax. The sequence continues at coordinate 5,058,838 of CAMRHE010000073.1, read as the reverse complement.
TCTTTGCCAACGTGAGGGAGGCATATAACTCATCAGCCCCTGGGGAGATCGGATCACAACCTAGTACATCTCCGACCTGTGTACAAGCCACTTGTACGTAGAGAACCAGCTGTCACCCGCACAGTGAGGATATGGTCCGAGGAGAGTGATGAGGCTCTGAGGGATTGTTTTGACACAACCGCATGGGAAGTTCTGCAGGATTCTTATGGAGAAGATATAGAAGGACTCACACACTGCATAACAGACTACATTAATTTTTGTGTGGACAACACAGTACCCACAAAAGTGGTGAGGTGCTTCTCCAATAACAAACCATGGATTAACTCTGATATAAAAACACTACTTAAGGAGAAAAAGATGGCATTCAGGACAAGAGATAAGGAGGGGTTGAGGGAAGTACAAAAGGAGCTGAGGAATCAAATCAGGCAGGGAAAAGCCAGTTATAAAGAAAAAATGGAAAAGCAAATGGAAAGAAAAGACATAAGGGGGGTCTGGGAGGGGCTTAAGTCAATTTCGGGTCATAAACAGTCTGTCTGCCAGATTGAGGCAGATGTTAATTGGCTTAATGAACTAAACCTATTCTTCAACAGATTTGATCACACACCAGCTCCTCCCACCCCAGTATGTCCTTCAGCTTCCCCCACCACAATGACTTCTCCCCATGCAGCCACTTCCCAACAGACCAGTAAATCCAGAAATCCGTCTTTATCTGGCCACAGTCTGACCTTCACACGGGCCCAGGTGAGGAAGGAGATGAAAAAGATCAAGGCGAGGAAAGCCGCAGGGACAGATGACATCAGTGCAAGGCTAATTAAGACTTGCGGGGACCAGCTGTGTGGTATAATTACATATATGTATAATATGAGCCTGAGGCAGGAAATAGTCCCTGAATTATGGAAATCTTCTTGTGTGGTACCAGTTCCAAAGAAACCCCACCCTATGGACCTCAACGACTACAGACCTGTAGCACTGACATCCCACCTGATGAAGATCTTGGAGAGATTGGTTCTCACACATCTCCGCCCTCTAGTGAGCCCCGCTATGGACCCCCTCCAGTTTGCTTATCGGCCGGGCATTGGGGTAGATGATGCCATCATCCATCTTCTGCACAGGGCTCTGTCATACCTGGAGAAACCAGGGAACACAGTAAGAATAATGTTCTTTGACTTCTCCAGTGCTTTTAACACCATACAGCCCAGGTTATTGAGGGACAAGCTGGGCCTTGCTGGAGTGGACCACCACCTCTCCAACTGGATCCTAGACTACCTCACAAATCGACCTCAATACGTGAGAGCCCAAGACTGTGTGTCAGGTACCGTGATCTGTAATACGGGGGCACCTCAGGGTACGGTTCTCGCCCCTTTCCTCTTCACATTGTACACTGCAGATTTTAGGTGCAACTCATCCAGCTGCTACCTACAGAAGTATTCTGATGACTCTGCAATAGTGGGTCTCATCACAGATGATGATGACAGGGAGTACAGAGAACTGAACCGGGATTTTGTGGACTGGTGCCACCGGAACCACCTGAAGATTAACGCGGGGAAGACCAAGGAGATGGTGGTGGACTTCCGCAAAGGCAGAAGCCCTCCTAAACCAGTGGACATCCTGGGGACGGGCATCGAGATTGTGAACACCTATAAGTATCTGGGTTTGCTCCTTAATAATAAGCTGGACTGGGCAGATCATATGGAGGCCCTGTACAGGAAGGGCCACAGCAGGCTCTACCTGCTTAGGAAACTGAGAGCCTTTGGAATCCGGGGGGCACTTTTTAGAACTTTCTTCAACTCGGTAGTGGCATCAGCCATCTTCTTTGGAGTGGCCTGCTGGGGGAGCAGTATATCAACCAGGGACAGAAATAAACTTGACAAGCTGATTAGAAGGGCCAGCTCTGTCCTGGGGAGCCCACTGGACCCAGTGCAGGTGGTGGGTGACAGAAGGATACTGTCCGTGGTGAGCTCCATGCAGAAGAAGAAGTCCCATCCCATGCATGAGACTGTGATCACGCTGAGCAGTACTGTCAGTGACCGACTGCTCCACCCTAGGTGTGAGAAGGAGCGCTATCGGAAGTCTTTCCTCCCCACCGCGGTTAGGCTGTACAACCAACACCGACCTAAGCGGAGATCATTACACACAGAGAACTGAAATATCTCTCTGCCTGTTAAATCCCCCCCCCCTCCTCTGCTACGTCCTATCTGTCTGTCTGCTATCAAAGTAATGCCTCTCACCTTGGAACATTCCTGTACATGTTGTATTTGTATTTGTATCTGCTTATCTTATCTTATCTTTGCTGCTGTAACACACTGAATTTCCCCAATGTGGGACTATTAAAGGACTATTATTATTATTATTATTATTTAGCCTTGTAAATTTCCCCAAGTACAGTATGTACTTAATAACTAATAAATTCCCATCCATCATTGCGTAGCCAGAAGTTGAACCATGATAAGACTCTTTCACATTAGAAATTTTTTGGGTGAAAAAAATGGGCAGCACACACATCCAATATGGTGAATGGAGTCATTTTCGAGGCATGTGTTATTTTTTTCTTAATTTTTCTACTTGTCTCAGCTAGTCAAGTCTATGGGTCCCTGAAAAAAAAAAATGGACAGCATACACATTACATGTGTAGTTTCTGTCTTTCATCTTTTTTTCCCAGATTCATTGTTAAGTGAAGTTGAAAAATAGACAGCATCCCACAAAAAAAAAACACAAAAAACGACACACAAAAAAGCTAATTCACTAGAATGTGCAGCGTCCATTTGTTTTATAGTCCTTCAAATGGATCTTTCATGTGAAAGCAGCCTCAATGTGATCTGATGCCTATTTTTCCTTCTTGAACAAAACAACCTGGTATTACTGAGCCTCACAGCTAATGAATGGACAGCAGCACATTTTAGCAGGTTCGATATTAAGTTAGGAGGTATATTGGTAATCTGCCGGCATCTGGTACACATTTTTATCTTCAGCTCATTTGCATTAGCTGGCACTCTCCGTGTGTTGATAAAGTGTTATTTAGTAAGCTACAATAACCATTAGCCAATGTTCAATTGCTTATTCATCACGTAAATGTTTGTAAGCTACGGCGGATGCTATTGCATTGAAATTTTAGTGAAGAACCATCGTGCACAATATCAATATATGAATTTCCCTGAGCTTCTCTCTCTAGTGTATTTCCATAAAGGACAAGAGAAACACAGCTAAAATTGACACAAAATCCAATAAGAAAACATTCAAAAGATGCTGCATGTTTCAATGTTGCCTTGCACAGCTCAATAAATAGCAATGTTACAATTGATCTTTTGCAACATTATTATGGATTAGAATTAAATGGGAGCTTGTTCTAAATATATGGCTTAATACATAAATCCACGGAAAGTCACCTAAACAAGGTCTAGCATATGCCGGTCAAAGGTAGCGTGCCCATGACAGTGGTGATCTAGCAGTCTCAAACTGATAAGGACGAGGGCCAAATTGAAAGGCAGATTGCACTAACACCATGATTGTCACACTGTGATCTCGGTACCTCTAGAGGCAAAGATCCCAAGTGCTGGAATATGTATTCTAACACCTGTTTTACTCCAACTTGTCTGATCGTATTAGTGTCTATCTGATGAAGCGTGATGAACCGCTGCAGTGGAAAAGTGTTACCTGCTGAAAATAAAATTACCTCTCAGCTGTTTTACTTGTTAACACTTTGCTGGTCACAACTCTGCAATGACACGGTAAACATATTTATATAGATGCTCTTTTTATTTCAAGTTAAGATGCATACATCAAACTGATAATTTATTACACCTATGAAGAATGGGTTTTAGCAATTGTATCACAATTTATGCATAGAAATAACCAATTACTGCCCTGTATCTACAGTATACCTGGTTTCTTCCCTGCCAACAATGGCTCAGGGATCTCTTCATTCCGAACACTTATGGAGATCCCAGATGACAAACCACTAGCCATGTGAACTGTTGATACACTGGGTTTAGCAGATTAACTAATGAATATCTACCAGAATTCTGGTGGACTTCACCACAAAAAAAAACTGGTGTATGTGCCATGAACCATATTTATCAAATGTTTTAGATGATTTTTACAGCTTGTTCAAGGGTTGTGGCTTCCTGTAAAGGGTGGGGTTCCATAAGAAAGAGGCATGGCTTACGATTAGAGATAGGCGAACCTCACAAGAGTCATGACAATGAATATTCTTGAGTTTTGGCCCTTCAGTTCATTCTGGGCAGAATAAGTGCTATTACTATATTCTCACCTTGCCTCACTTCTCCTGACTTTGCTCTATAGGGGCCTTGCGTACAGGTGCCTTTAATTTTAATGTGTACCTATTGTTAAGAAAAAAAAAATCAAAATGACTTTTAGGCAACTGTAGATGTAGTGCAGCCAGATATGTGTATAAGTAGCATTTGTATTTGTTCTATCTTCTGCAACTTTCTGCAAATCTACAATTGTGTGTTGTGTAAGTAAACTCTTATGTAGTAATATAAGATCTGTGTTGTGTAGTCTGACCAATCAGATGTCTCTCTTTACTTCTTCCCCCGCTACATCCCTCTCATTCTTGAATAAATCGCAGCTGTATCCCCTGCTACCCTCCTGGCCTTCTACTAAATATTTTACTAGATGGATTTTTATTCACCAATGATGTTTCTGAACAATTATGAAGAACCTGCAAACAAACTACAGGGTAAGAAAATGACACATAACTCACATACTGTAGAAAAGTTTCATCTTCTTATTATAATTTCATATAGTATGCTGACTATATTGTTAAAATGTGAAATACTGACATGTCCACACTTAACTTATCTCCAATTTGGTTATGGATTACACAAAAAGTCACAAATGGGATATAAGAGTAGTTAGTTTATCACATTGTGAAACTTGTCACAAAACTATGTTGTGTTTAGAAAAGCTGCTTAAGTTGTGGCACCCATATCTGGATATGTTCATCCAAGAGGACAAGTACAGGGACAGCACACTACAGTGACATTACAAACCATCACTTTTCTAGTCCTCCGTTATCACTATACCACTTTATATTATAGAAAACATAGGGGTAGATTTACTAATCCTCTCTGTTATTTATAAAGCATAAACTTAGACAAGACAATCTAAAGACGCACCAAATTTAGTGGGTCACCCTGGATGATAAAATTGGTGCATGTTAGACACTTTTGTTGAACTTTACATTGTCTATTGGTTTAGTTACTTTGTGCCAATATTTTGTGACAAAATTATGGCACGACTTTGACGCATATTGACGCATTTTAAACCATTCTCTTCTCATTAAGCCACACTTTTTACTGTAACAGCTCCCCTAGTGTGGCTCAAAAAGGAAGTTAAGCACATGTGATGCAAGGCATGTACACCACCCCATTGTGTCTATCATGTTAAAGGGGGTTTCTTAAGAACATAGCCATATTTACATTTGCAGACAAATAAAAGTTAAACATTTTTACAAATATAATTGATTCAAGATTTTGCAAAGTTTTAAAGATTTTCTGCAGCCATCTTAGTGTTGACAGTTTGTCGTTTTTATCAGTTGGTCATGGATTGGATTAAAAATGGGCAAACCTCTAAAGATTCATTTCATTTTGAGGGGGTTTGTTTCAGGTCAAACAAGCTTGGTATAAACCATATCTTAAATTGTCTCAAAACATAGTGTACAACACTGTCAGGGCTCCTAGGACACCATCTATCCAATTTCTAACTCTCTAAGGCAAACACAACTGAAGTTATGTTAAAATGAAAGTGACATGTATCTGTATGGGAAAACGAATGGTAAGCAGTGGATACAAACTTCCAGTTTAACCATACACTGCGATGTCACTTACTTTTACACATTTTAACATTTAAATTACTTTTTTTTTTGGGGGGGGGGAAGTTTCTTTCCCTAAGTTTTTTATATACACATGGCAGTAGCATTGCATAAAGCAAAGGTTTTATATAAACATTAGCCCATTTTGATGACTAAATGCTACAGGCTTGTAATTTTGGTTAAATGTTTGTGTCTGTGAGCCTACTTGAAAAGTGCTAAAATAGTGGCTTTTCACAACAAAAATGATCCCTTCAAGGGAGCAGATGTGAAATGAAAAAGGTGTTGGAATTGAAAGATCCAATGGCACAGATTTTTTTGACGTGGGGACCTTTTTCAATATAACTTTGGTTTTTTTGATGCCAACACTGTGGATGGCAGTGATAGATGGCAGTGGTGGTAGCTGTGCCAACATCAGTGGCAGTACGACATGTGATAATATGATGGACCAGGCTGCAGGACACATCTGAGTGGTGTCACTGTTGCAAGAGCATTATATTCCGTCTGTGACATCAGCACTGTGAGGTCCCTCTTATTATTGGTGACGCCAGAACCACAGCCAACTTCAAACAAATGTGACTCCTCTGTATTTTTACTTCCTAATGTATATCGATGCGGCCAGTTTAGTTTTACGAAGATGAATTGCAAAGTGTTTGGTTTTGGAATAATTTGGAATATTCGTATTATATATGGTTATATGCATGGAAAACCCCTTTAAATATCAGCAACAATCATTCACCTTCTCTTCAGTGTTCTCTAAAGTATTTCTACTATACTTTCATCAGGGAATATAACATTTCCAAACTTTACAACTATCCAAGCTAATACCCTTTAGAGATTCTATCCCATTTACAGATATCAAAAGCATTTATCACATTTTCGAAAACTGTTTATGAACTTGGATGCATCACACCGTAGCTGACAGTCGGCTGGAACACTTTACTTCACACCATTCTTCCAATTTTATCTTAATATTGCGTGAAGCATTACAGTTTTAAGCCATATAGACATGCTCACAAGTCTTGCAGCTACTAATAGTCTTAATAGTATTCAGGTCATCTGGATTACAGCCTCATCATGGATTCAAGAGACAAGTGCAAACAGGGCGATCTGAATCTTTTATATCACACAGAGCACACTTCAAGACATTCCATTAGCATGGGAGTTAATCATCCAACAGTGACAGTCTCATTTCCAGACTTGACATCAGATTTTACAGTCCTTTTGCCGTCTGGTGGTGAATGGGTTAAACTTTATTCCTAGCTACAGTACACTTGAATATTATTACAAAAAAAAAAAGAAAGACAAAAAATTTTCTCCACTGGGAAAGGTGTTTCACATTAACCTTCTGTAAACTATATTTACATGTTTTAGTATAATGAATAATGGATCAGGCTGAGACTATAAGGTTATTTGGAAAGTTTCGCTGGGAGAGGAGTTGCAGTAAACTCTAAATTTATGCTTCCCCTGAGTGCCTATAATGTGTAGCATTAATCTTTTGAGAGATGGATGGGGACAAGAGCACTTGGAATAGTCTGAAACTTGAAATTGGTATGAAATTGCACAGTCCTTAATTCAACACACTGTCCTCCTACATGCAGAAAGGAGTAGCAAAGCGTGTGACAATATTAATACCCATCAAAACAGTTGTGGCTTAACAGTGTGACTTACTCTTAAGTATATGTGAATTACAAGGGTTGCCACTACTTCTGCATATAGTTCATCAGAGTCTATAATTTTATAAATGTGGATTATCATTAAATTCCAGACAATGAATGCCACTCACTCCCTTCCACTATCGCAACCATTAGATAAGTTGTCTGGCCTTCACTCCACATTTTTCATTGTTATGTGTATGATTTATATATGACACGATTTCATGTCTCCCTACTGTGTTGTGTTTTCTTTCTAATACACCTAAGACAAGAACAAACAGATGTGTCCACCCTTTCCTTTTCACAAATTTTAAAAAGGACTACAATTTCTAAAAATACAAATTTAATACACTTTTGTGACATGCTAGCAAAATCTTCCATAGATTAGGCGGTCACATATAGACACATATAACATAAACAGTTACTGAGATTTGTGAAATCATGTTATTTTTTAAAGCTGGTCATCTTATGCCACTTACCTTGGGATGTGTCAAGTGGAGAGGAGGTGAGAGACAAGAAAGTACATAGCTGTGCATTGGCTGGCAAAATATATTTAAAGCAAACGTAGGTACATTTATCTATGAATATTATGTTTCAAGGCACACAGAAACTCACTACAGCACAGTACAGCACTCAGGTAGTTCCCATTCAAAAGAATGGAACAACATTTATAATGGTTGGTGGTGGTCACAGTGGTTGAGGGAGTAGATTGTGACCAAAATACCTATTTAAGGAATTTTACAACCCCAATTCCAATGAAGTTGGGACGTTGTGTAAAACATAAATTAAAACAGAATATGATGATTTGCAAATTCTTTTCAACCTATATTCAATTGAATACACTACAAAGACGAGATATTTAATGTTCGAGCAGATAAACTTTATTTGTTTTTTACAAATATTCACTCATTTTGAACTTGCAACACGTTCCAAAAAAGCTGGGACAGGGGCAACAAAAGACTGTTCCTGGGGCATGTTTACCACTGTGTTACATCACCTTTTCTTTTAACAACACTCAATAAGCGTTTGGTAACTGAGGACATGAATTGTTGAAGCTTTGTAGGTGGAATTCTTTCTTGCTTGATGTACAACTTCAGTTGCTCAACAGTCCGGGGTCTCCATTGTTGTATTTTGTGCTTCATAATGCGCCACACATTTTCGGTGGGAGACAGGTCTGGACTGCAGGCAGGCCAGTCTAGTACCCGCACTCTTTTACTACGAAGCCACGCTGTTATAACACATACAGAATGTGACTTGGTATTGTCTTGCTGAAATATGCAGGGAGGTCCCCGAAAAAGACGTCGCTTGGATGGCAGCATATGTATCTCCAAAACCTGTATGTACCTTTCAGCATTAATGGTGCCTTCACATACAGTGCTGGCCAAAAGTATTGGCACCCCTGCAATTCTGTCAGATAATACTCAATTTCTTCCAGAAAATGAATGCAATCACAAATGCTTTGGTAATAATATCTTCATTTAATTTGTCTTCAATGGAAAACCACAAAAAGAATTGTCAAAAAGCCAAATTGGATATAATTCCACACCAAACATAAAAAAGGGGGTGGACAAAAGTATTGGCACCCTTTGAAAAATCATGTGATGCTTCTCTAATTTGTGTAATTAACAGCACCTGTTACTTACCTGTGGCACATAACAGGTGGTGGCAATAACTAAATCACACTTGCAGCCAGTTGAAATGGATTAAAGTTGACTCAACCTCTGTCCTGTGTCCTTGTGTGTACCACATTGAGCATGGAGAAAAGAAAGAAGACCAAAGAACTGTCTGAGGACTTGAGAAGCAAAATTGTGAGGAAGCATGAGCAATCTCAAGGCTACAAGTCCATCTCCAAAGACCTGAATGTTCCTGCGTCTACCGTGCGCAGTGTCATCAAGAAGTTTAAAGCCCATGGCACTGTGGCTAACCTCCCTAGATGTGGACGGAAAAGAAAAATTGACGAGAGATTTCAACGAAAGATTGTGCGGATGGTGGCTAAAGAACCTCGACTAACATCCAAACAAGTTCTAGCTGCCCTGCAGTCCGAGGGTACAACAGTGTCAACCCGTACTATCCGTCGGCGTCTGAATGAAAAGGGACTCTATGGTAGGATACCCAGGAAGACCCCACTTCTGACCCAGAGACATAAAAAAGCCAGGCTGGAGTTTGCCAAAACTTACCTGAGAAAGCCAAAAACTTTTTGGAAGAATGTTCTCTGGTCAGATGAGACAAAAGTAGAGCTTTTTGGGAAAAGGCATCAACATAGAGTTTACAGGGAAAAAAAAAAGAGGCCTTCAAAGAAAAGAACACGGTCCCTACAGTCAAACATGGCGGAGGTTCCCTGATGTTTTGGGGTTGCTTTGCTGCCTCTGGCACTGGACTGCTTGACCGTGTGCATGGCATTATGAAGTCTGAAGACTGCCAACAAATTTTGCAGCATAATGTAGGGTCCAGTGTGAGAAAGCTGGGTCTCCCTCAGAGGTCGTGGGTCTTCCAGCAGGACAATGACCCAAAACACACTTCAAAAAGCACTAGAAAATGCTTTGAGAAAAAGCACTGGAGACTTCTAAAGTGGCCAGCAATGAGTCCAGACCTGAATCCCATAGAACACCTGTGGAGAGATCTCAAAATGGCAGTTTGGAGAAGGCACCCTTCAAATCTCAGGGACCTGGAGAAATTTGCCAAAGAAGAATGGTCTAAAATTCCAGCAGAGCATTGTAAGAAACTCATTGATGGTTACCGGAAGCGGTTGTTTGCAGTTATTTTGTCTAAAGGTTGTGCTACCAAGTATTAGGCTGAGGGCGCCAATACTTTTGTCCAGCCCATTTTTGGAGTTTTCTGTAAAATGATCAATGATTTGACTTTTTTTTTCATTCTCTTTTGTGTTTTTTCATTGCAAGCAAAATAAATGAAGATATTATTACCAAAGCATTTGTGATTGCAATCATTTTCTGGAAGAAAATGAGTATTATCTGACAGAATTGCAGGGGTGCCAATACTTTTGGCCAGCACTGTATGTGCAAGTTACTCATGCCATGGGCTCTAACACACCCCCATACCATCAGAAATGCTGGCTTTTGAACTTTGCGCTGATAACAATCCGGACAGTCTTGTATATATGTCTGTGTCAATATATATATATATATATATATATATATATATATATATAAACAAAGACAGGGCTATGGGGCGTATCGAAATGAGAGAAATTAGTAATAAAGTGTAGCAGAGAAAATTCAGTATGAAATGATAATGATAGTTTACCAGTTTAGGTGCTGAAACGAGTTGCCATTAAAGTGTACCTACCAATAAAAGGATTCTAAACTATCAGCAGCGCATCATTTCTCCCGGATCATTTTTTGTTCTATTGTATATTCCCATTTACCAACAACAACAACCTGTTATTTGGTCCCCGAGTTCTGCAGCAGCTGTTCCACAACCTCCAAGCCTAATATAATAATAATAATAATAATAATAATAATAATAATAATAATAATAATAATAATAATAATAATAATTAATAATCCTTTAATAGTCCCACCATGGCAAAATTCAGTGTGTTACAGCAGCAAAGATAAGCAATACAAATACAACATATACAAGAATGTTCCAAGGTAAGAGGCATAATATGGCCACCCTATCCTATTCCTGAGGTGCTAGTATTTTTATTATATTGAATTCTTCTAGAAGGAAGAGGTTCCTATCCACAGACAGCTGTCTTGAGGTTTTTTTGGCTCTCATCAGTGCAGAGTAGGGTGATGACTGGCTGAAGTAAGAAAAGAGTTCTCAATGTGGATGAGAAGGGGTAATGTTTCTCATTAGGGAGAGACTGGTACAGTCACTAATTAGACCATACATGCCCTGCTAAGAATTCTCTGTTAGAAATATGCAAATAAGACCAATTTTTTTCTGCATTGTTTCTGTATTTGTGTTCAAATTTATTTTACATTATCATGGTGCACAAAAACTTGATTAAATGACAAATTCAGCTTTCTATGACTGTATCACATTAAGGACAAAATGTTTATCATCCATATAGAAATTGTGCCTACACAATAGTGTCCTGAATATTCACTAGCTCAGCCATTGCTTCAAAGAGGTAAGTGGCAATGCCCTCGTTGTTCCGAAGAGATCATTTTCATATTGACAAAAAAGCCATAGTTCAGCAATGCAGGCTGATTCACAAGGGCAAACACTGTTTGATTCATGTGACCCTAACATATCTGTCTGAGGGGCTGGGTTGATATGCTAGGTTCTGGTGGCAGATTTAATTTAACCCTTTCCTGATATCTTCCATAATAGTACTTCGGGGTTGGGGTATTTAATTATGTTGACCGTGCAGGAACTGAGCGGATACTATAGCCACCAAGTCTCCACTGTATATTGCAATACCCGAAATCAGTGCCAGCACTGATCATGGGCATTGACCCCCTGGTGCCTTGGTCAAAGATGACTGAGGAGCCATTTTGGGGTGGATCGCTGGCCTCCAAAATGAGATCCAGTAACAGCAATCCATTGCCATGACAGCCAGGAGCCTATTGAAGGCTCCCCAGCTTGTCTGCTATACACCTCTGTTACAGACTGCTCTATGTAGCCTGCAATAGAAGTGCATTTCATTAGTGATCAGAACCCCTGGGGTTCAAGACCCCTAAGGGATCTAATAATTATAGTAAAAAAAAAAAGTTAAAAATAAAATAAATAAAAATTCTAATCACCCCCCCTTTCCCTAGAACACATAAAAAAAAAGTACATAAAAAAGTGAAATACATACAGTCATGGCCAAAAGTTTTGAGAATGATACAAATATTAATTTTTACAAAGTCTACTGCTTCAGTTTTTCTAATGGCAATTTGCATATACTCCAGAATGTTATAAAGAGTGATCAGCTTAACAGCAATTACTTGCAAAGTCAATATTTGCCTAGAAAATGAACTTTATCCCCCAAAACACATTTCAACATCATTGCAGCCCTGCCTTAAAAGGACCACCTAACATAGTTTCAGTGATTGCTCCATTAACACAGGTGTGGGTGTTGATGAGGACAGGGCTGGAGATCAATCTGTCATGATTAAGTAAGAATGACACCACTGGACACTTTAAAAGGAGGCTGGTGCTTGCCATCATTGTTTCTCTTCTGTTAACCATGGTTGTCTCTAAAGAAACACGTGCAGTCATCATTGCACTGCACAAAAATGGCCTAACTGGGAAGAGTATTGCAGCTAGAAAGATTGCACCTCAGTCAACAATCTATCGCATCATCAAGAACTTCAAGGAGAGAGGTTCCATTGGTGCCAAAAAGGCTCCAGGGCGCCCAAGAAAGACCAGCAAGCGGCAGGACTGTCTCTTAAAAGTGTTTCAGCTGCGGGATCGGGCTACCAGCAGTGCAGAGCTTGCTGAGGAATGGCAGCAGGCAGGTGTGAGTGCATCTGCACGCACTGTGAGGCGGAGACTCTTGGAGCAAAGCCTGGTCTCAAGGAGGGCAGCAAAGAAGCCACTTCTCTCCAGAAAAAACATCAGGGACAGACTGATATTCTGCAAAAGGTACAGGGAGTGGACTGCTGAGGACTGGGGTAAAGTCATTTTCTCTGATGAATCCCCTTTTCGATTGTTTGGAACATCTGGAAAACAGCTTATTCGGAGAAGAAGAGGTGAGCGCTACCACCAGTCTTGTCTCATGCCAACTGTAAAGCATCCTGAAACCATTCATGTGTGGGGTTGCTTCTCAGCCAAGGGAATCGGCTCTCTCACAGTCTTGCCTAAAAACACAGCCATGAATAAAGAATGGTACCAGAATGTCCTCCAAGAGCAACTTCTCCCAACCGTCCAAGAGCAGTTTGGCGCTCAACAATGCCTTTTCCAGCATAATGGAGCACCTTGCCATAAAGCAAAGGTGATAACTAAATGGCTCAGGGAACAAAACATAGAGATTTTGGGTCCATGGCCTGGAAACTCCCCAGATCTTAATCCCATTGAGAACTTGTGGTCAATCATGAAGAGACGGGTGGACAAACAAAAACCAACAAATTCAGACAAAATTACAGCATTGATTCTACAAGAATGGACTGCTATCAGTCAGGATTTGGTCCAGAAGTTGATTGAGAGCATGCCAGGGAGAATTGCAGAGGTCCTGAAGAAGAAGGGTCAACACTGCAAATATTGACTTGCTGCATTAACTCATTCTAACTGTCAATATAAGCTTCTGTTACTCATAATATGAATGCAATTATATTTCTGTATGTGATAAAAACATCTGACAAACACACATAAAAACCAGAGGGCAGCAGATCATGTGAAAATATAATATTTGTGTCATTCTCAAAACTTTTGGCCATGACTGTACACATTAGTTATCCCTGTATCTGGAAATGGCCAGTCCTCAAATTTATAAAAATATTTTTCCCATACGGTGAATGCAGTAGCGGGAAAAAAAAAAATGAAGAGTCGAACCAAAGTTTTTCACAGTTTTGATTACCATAAAGATTTGGGTAAAAGGCAATAAAAGCAATAGACCTTCCTAAAATTGGTATGAATAAAAAGTACATCTGTCCCTGAAAAAAAAAAAAAAAAAGTCTTATGCATTTTTACATACACGCGAATATAAAAAAGTTACAGGTGTCAGAATATGACGACTCCAAGAATGAAGAAATGTTTTTTTTCTAAAGTTTTGGATTTTTTAAAGCGGTTACAACATTAAAAAAATATAAATTTGGTTTCACTGGAATCCCATCAACCCATAAAATACAAAAGACATGTCATTTTGGCTGCACAGTGAATGCTGTAAAAACAAATCCTATAAGAAAGTCGTGCAAACACAGTTTTTCTCCAGTTCCACCCCAGTCTGAATATTAGATGGTACCACTAAAAAGTACAATTCATCCTGCAAAAACTAAGCACTCATACGGATCTTTGAATGGGAAAATAAAAAAGTTACGGTTTTTGGATGGCAGGGATTCAAAAACGAAAATCTAAAATTGAAAAATGTGTGTGGCAGGGAGGGGTTAAGCTGCTAAACAAATTTCTATCTCAGCAACCACTTGCAATTAGTGAAAAATTACTGCATTCGTTGATATGTATAGCATATTTTGCTCATATTATTTCTTACGCCTTCATATTAATGTAGGTTAAAGATTAACTAAATCAAACCAGTTAGAGTTATTTTGAATATCTTCAATAATCCTAAATAAGTGGGAAGCTATCAATAAATTGTCATTGTATTCGTGCATTATACACACACACAGAAAGATTTACGACATATATGACATCCTAATTGCTTGGGGATATTGATTACTGTGTTCAACATAATCAAGTGCCAAGGATTGTAAACCAGGCCTACGCATTACATGTGAACCACTGAGGTTAAAAACAACTGGAATCCAGTCATTACTTTTACTGGGAAATCTTTGCACAGTATTGGTGGCGCACTTAAAATACTTTTTTTTTCTCTATTTATTATCATCAATTAATGCAAGTTGTATAGCAGGAAAGTTGTGAGATTAGTCATTTGTTGTCATTTGCGCTTCAAGGAGGAAAATAGTTCATATATACAGTGTCTGGCTGCACAATGTACAGTTTATTTTATCCATAACACTTTTTTAAAAAGCAGAATTACAGTGACTTTAACAAGGCTGCAACATGATATTTGTTTAGTAAATAAATAAATAAATAAATAAAAGTAAACTTTTTTCCTTGGCTGAATTTAAGTGAAACTGCCAAAGGTCTTGTAATAGGAGAAGCATCACTATAGCCCTCACAGGGCCTTTCACACATGTTATAGTTTTCCAGTTCATTAGCTCTTTAGTGCGACAATTAAGCAACTCACACTGTGACAGGCATAAAAATAGGTTTAGTTGTGGTGCAGGTTTAGCACAGTTTAGGACCAGGGAACCAATTAACCCCTTTATAAAGATCATCAATACTATAGTACTATCTGCAGGATAAATCTGTATAAAGTGGTTACAGGTATTGCCTAATGTGATTTAGTAGAAAGTTTTTCCAGGGAGATATTTAAATATTCACTCAAAACTGGATTTGATAGTATTTAAAGACAGCCTTTTACCACCTCCACCAACTCCAAATCTTTGTATCCTTCAATAGGAGTCCCTCCACTGATTCTGGAACGGTTGGATTTTTTTTCTCTAGCCCCTACTGCACCTGAGCAATCAGTGCAGTTAGTTAGTTTATGTGCCTGATATGCTAGTTAGGCTCCGTACTGACAAATGGGTACTCCCTGTCAAAGCCCAGGTCCATCCACCTGATAATAAAGAGCTTAATTAGCATGTTGAGTGTTGAAACTAGCAGAACTGATTACTCTGGAACTGTAGGGGCTAGAGAAAAAAATATGACTGTGCTGAAATAAGGGGCACCTTTTGAATGATGCAAAGGACTGCAGCTGGCAGAGGTTGTGAAACATCCTCCTTAAGTAATTTTCTTACACTGATTGACAAAATGTAAAGTTCATTTATTAATAAAATTATAAGGAGATGATAAAAGTGAGATATTGTGTTTAATTGGTTTCATTCAATGTCTTTTCTTAGAAAATGACTTGTATTCTGAAAAATGTTGCACTATGTTTATATACATATTAATTCACTTTATTGGACAACAGATGAACACATGCAGAGGCTAGGCAGAGACATACAATATGGCACATTTTTGAAAACACCATTTGCCTTGTAACAATTAGACCTCTCTTTCAGGCCTTTCTTATGTATATTTAAGGACATCTGTTGTAACACATTTTGGATCTGGAATACACATTATTTAATGTCACAGACGCCACAAGCTCCTTTAAGATCATCTGCACTATCCAAACAACACGACTGATAAAATAAGATACTGATGAATACCAATATTGTTATAGTATATTCTGCGTAATTGGTGACACAACACCAATGTCATAGTGGGTGTCATCTGAAAAGGTATTGTGCAGTTTGATGATGTGTTCTGTTGGCTCAAGTGCAATATAAGGGGTAGCACCAATTCATCAGCAGTACTATTGTTGGAAAGATCTGATGCTAATTATGAGGTATTTGTTCACTTTGATAGTTATTGGCTTGTAGTTTTATCCTGTTTAGTCATTTAACAAAGACCAAAGAAACAATTACAGTATTTTCCACAAATAACACTTTGGCAGAGGTGGCCATACCATTACCAATCTAGCATAAACTCTGCTTAATTCCTATTGTCTCCCGTTAATAGCAGAAATAGCTTAGATTCTCACAATTCTTTGCACAGCTCCTCCCTACGCTTTTCTGAATCCCACAAGAGTTTAGATTATTTGTCCATAAGTAGCAATACATAATTCTGTACAGTACATTTCTTTATACTCATGCATTTCCATGTCTAATTTGGGCTAGCTGGGGACTTCATTAGGAACTAGATATAATTATGGAGCTTTTCAACACCATTGTTTTTGTATCTCATTTATACACTGCTAAATGCCGCTCCCCCAATCTAATTACACAGGATGAATTCTGCAAATTGATCCGCATATGTTTTTCAGGAGATTCTGTCATAATTATAATTATGCAGAAACTTTGTTGTGTTCAGCTGCTCTGTGGGGGTATCTCATATGCATTGTATAGCAGTAGTCTATGAATATGATAATATCATTAAATGTTTACTTTTCTATTAGTACAACAAAGTAAGCCAAAATAAAATCATAACTTACAATTGCTCTTCAGTCTCGGGATAGTTTGTCTGTAGTCATATAATTTGGTGTTTCCAATGTAGAGCTCTCAGATCTACACAAACATCATGTTTTAAAGATACAAAATCTTGGTACTGGACTGTTATATGTAGAGAAGAGTGAACCAGTTCATAATGAGCCAGGTTCATTACAAATTTTCCAAAAATTTGGTGATTGGCCAAACATGACATTTTTGGGGTTTGTCCACACCTCTCCTGGGCCTCCTCTTATAATAGTCTGGAGATGTTTTGGTCATAATTCACTGTGCCATGTTTGCAAAAACCAAACACAATATATCAGAACAAATATCTCATACCAACTGTCAAACATGGTGGTTGAGGAGTGATGGTTTGTGATTGTCTTGCTGCCACAGGATTTCAGCACCTTACAATCACTGAACTGACCAGAAACTCCTCTGTATAACAAAGTATCCTAGAGCCAAATGTGAGGCCATCTATTCATCAGCTAAATAACGATCCCAACTTGTTGTTAATCAGAGGTAGTATTTACCTAAAACGTAGGACCTTGTAAAGTCCTTAGGTTATGTTCACATCTGGAGGAATTTTTTCTCCGCCAGTTTCAGTTTTAAATGACGGACACCTGACAGACCCCATTATAGCCAATGGGCTCCATCAGACTCTGTGTCTAAACGCTTTTTTTTGCGGTCCACTTATCTGTTGTTTTGTTCCTCCGATTGACCAGAACAACAGTTAGGAAATGCTAGTGTGAGCCAAGTGTAAAAAAAGGATTTAGGTGAGCTTGAAAAACTTTTGGGAAATACTGTACCTGTGTCTTTTAGTCAGAGTTGTAGCTAGAGGTTCAGCACAAGGGAGGGTGGCTAACACACCCAAGTGGGTCGCCAACATAAGTATACCAATATTATCACTATACAGTGGTAGATACCAACTCTACACAGGGCTCTGCAGAAAGACGATTTATGTGAATACAGTGCAGGAAAAATATAGTTACTTACAGGTGACGCCTCTGAAAAGTGTGCAACACAGACATCTTTAGCTCACTTTTCCAAGCACCTGACCCACAGTGTCCTCACCTACATAAAGTCCCCAACCTGCTGCTACTCCAATTATAAAATATCTAATATAAAAACCCTCTCATCAGACTCATCTCTGGTGCTCCCAGCACCTGTACTGTCCTTCAGTGAAGGCAGAGATGTACATCCAACTTCATTGTGCATGCGTCCGAGGTCCAGCACATGCACACTGAAGCCAAGGTGTACTCCTCTGGCTACATTGAAGAACTACCTGGCGTGGGGAGTCCAGATGATAGGTGAGTATAACCAGTGGTGAACCTAGCCTCTTTGCTGCCTGAGGCGGACTATAGAAAGACGCCCCCCCCCCCAAAAAAAAAAAAAATTGAGTTTCCATGCTACTAGTTTAACACACTGTTATTGTCGCGCAATATGCACAATACACAAAGTTATAAAACAGTTTTTAAGAATTCTTCTTCCTGTATTACTTCAGTATCAGATCAACAACACGGCATTAACAATGAAAGTAACTTCACACATCTTCTGCTTGGTGGATGGACGAGCCCACGTGTCCCCCATTCTCTATAATAGGAGCCCTGCAGAGAGCTGAGTAGTGGACTTCGGGTATCTTTGGCACTCCCATTGAAGTGAATGAGAGCCACGCGGGTTCGTCCATCCACCAAGTGGCACACCTATATATATGGCTGCGGTCAGGCTGAATTCCCACCCAGTGGGGGGAAAAAAAAACAATTCTCAGGCCCAGTGGGGGTCTCAGCAGACAGACCCCCTTCAATCAGGTATTTATCCTCTATCATTTAGGTGAATACAGGGCAGTAACATTTTGTGACTTACAGGTGACGTCTCTGACTAATCCTTCACATTTCCCTTCTCTTCCCTTTGGACTGCCATGACCACTTCTTCCAGCTGTGACTTGTCTCTGTAAAGTTTGCAGCACAGACATCTTTGGCTCCTCACTTTTCCAGGCATCCAAACCACTTAGCGGCCCCTGCACACTGTATTATGTTCCATAGTGGCCCCTGCACACTGTATTATGCCTCGCAGCGGCCCCTGCACACGGTATTATGCGCCATAGTGGCCCCTGCACATGGTATTATGCCCCGCAGTGGCCACTGCACATGGTATTATGTTCCACAGCAACCCCTGCACACAGTTTTATGCTCCCTAGTGGCCCCTGCACATGGTACTATGCTCCATATTGGCCCCTGCACATGGTATTATGCTCCATATTGGCCCCTGCAAACGGTATTATGCTCCAAAGTGGCCCCTGCATGGTATTATGCACCATAGTGGCCCCTGCACTGGTATTATGCTCCATAGTGGCCCCTGCACTTGTATTATGCTCCATAGTGGCCCTTGCACAGAGTATTATGCTCCATAGTGGCCTCTGCACTGGTATTATGCTCCATAGTGGCCCCTGCACATGGTACTATGACCCATAGTGGCCCACCCATGAACTATAATTATACTCTGGGGTCTTTTCAGACCCCAGAGTATAATGATTGGAGACCCAGGTGGTGACAAACATAAAAACCAGTGTTACTTACCTATCCTGGACACCGGTGCACTCCTTTCAGCTTTTGGCCCTGTCTAATTGCGCACACACGTCAAGTGATCAGGCCAGCAACGTGACCTGATGTTATCACCAGAGGCCCCAAGCCTGCTCGGAGTAACACCGATTTCAGGAGAGGTAAGTAGCATTGGTTTTTAGATTCCCTCCCCTCCCCTGGGTCTCCGATTATTATACTCCGGGGTCTGAAAAGACTCCAGAGTATAATAATAATAGTATTTGAGGCCCACGGCCTCACTTACCGATGCCCGCGGCTGCTCACAGCAGCCTCCGCTTACCCTTCCGCGTCCCATAGCAGAAGGGGAAGCAGAGGCGGCCACGAGCAGACGCGGGGTAGGTAAATAAATAGGCCGTTACCTGCTGGGGATACTCCAGCAGGTTACGGCCTATTTATATATATAAAAAAAAGTTATCCTCACCTACCTGCGATGCCTTGATGCAGCCGCCACCACCTCTTCTTGTCCGCGACGTCTGCGTCTCAGCGTAGGAGGCACGATGACGTCATTGTATCGCCACCTGCGCTGATATGCGGACGTCTCATAAGCCAGCCCAGGACAGGCCCCGCTCAGCTTTGTTTTTTTTTTTTTAAGCGGGCTGTCCTGGGCTGGTTTACATTGAATAGTAAAAGTGCCACCCCCCCAGACAGTGACGGACAGTGCCGCTTGAGGCAGCCGCCGCACTTCGCCTCATTAGCGGTGTGCCCCTGAGTATAACACTTTTTAAATTTTAAAGCTGCCATGGATTGCATTATAGCCAGGCTATTTTAGACACTAACCCCCAGTCCATAAGGACCTGTGGGTTATTTGGTGTCGCGAATTACCCTGACAGGGTTCCTTTAAATAAAAAACTACCGCCTCTGTGCCTGCATAAAGAGGACCTTTTACCACCTCTACCAATTCTAGTTCTTAGAATCTGTTAATAGGCACCGCTCCACTGATTACAGAACAGTTGGAATTTTTAAGTGCTGTTAGTTTTGGCGCCTGATGTGCTATTTAAGCTATGTAATGTCAAAAGGGCAGTGTCAGGCAGGGGGGCGTAGCACAGAGCTTCAATCAGAGGCAGCCAGTGTCAGAGCTCAGAATCACACCCCTTGTCTGCTCCTGCCTGACACTGCCCTCCTGATAATAGAGCCTAAATAGCATATCAGACACCAACACCAACAGCATTGATTGCTTGGGAACAGTGGGGGCTAGAGAAAAAAAATCCAGCTTTTCCAGAATCAGTAGAAAAGCAGCTATTGAGTGTTGTAAAGGGTTGGATTTGTTGGAGGTGGTGAAAGGTCCATTCTCAATGAATAAAGCCCCTGTGTACCTCCTATATAATAACCATGTCCCTGTTTAAATTAATAAAGCCCCAGTGTGCTCCCTCAATTAATAATACCCCCTTCATGCCCTCTAAAATTAATAGTGCCCCTGAATTAATAATGCTCTATGTGCCCACTAATTTTGCCTGTTTGTCACCTTAAATTAATACTGCCCAATTCCCCAGAGATAAATACTCCCTAATGCCCCTTATATTGTACCCTGTGCATACTGCTCTATAATGCCCCTTTATATTAAAGGGTTTGTCTGAAATTTAAAAAAAAAAATGTATGCAGGCAGCAGGGAAGGTGTAAAAAATAAATATGCATTTATTCTTACCTCTTACCTCTCTTATTTTCTCTCTGCCACCATTTTTTAATGAGTACTGAGGAACACAGGATGCACATTATTGTTATTATTGGGGGATCAAGTGGTCAGACTACTTTATGACAGAAATATTTCTTCAAGTATCTCTTCATATTTAATTTAATAGGCTGCTTTTTGGAGATACTAAAATTATAAAATTGCAAATCCACAAACCAATGCGAGTCCTCAAACATTCTTAAATATAGAATGAAGAATTTACGACTAATGAGGGAAGTATTTTAATTTTTTTTTTCATAAATTACAAATGTTTACAATGACACAAGAATGGATTCCGAACATTCAATGTCACAGGGAAAGTGCATTAGACATGCAGAGTTTTCCTGACAATGGAAAGTTACCTGGAGATGGAATGATAATAAAATGTTCTCATATCTTGTAGATCACTCAAGGACACGAATACAATTTTTCAAAAGCCTACAGTGATTCAACCGAGGATAAAGCTTTGACATCAGAATTACTTTGCTCTTGTTACAAGGAAATAATCCATAGTACAAAGGAGACTGTAGCCTGAACTTTAGTGACCCATAATCACAAGTATGTGTCATACTGACAGAATGATGTCACAAAGCAGGGCAGAGGCTCTTTTGCAGGATATTATGTCCATTAGGTCTTGGGAGAATACCATACACCTGTAGAAAACTTATTATAAATTGAATGTGGATTATTAAAGGTGCATTACATTAGGAAAATCCATTTTACCTTCCTGACCATAAAAATTAGAAAGCTTTAACTAATAGAAACCAAGAATTAGATTATTTATGATGCACAACTAAGTATCTGGCACAGACAGGGCTGAACCATCCATGACCCAAGGAATTCTGGGGAGGTGGGAGTTAAGCTCTACATTCTTGTACAGCCCTTGTACACATATGAGTATGTGGTAAAAACTGTACATAAGTGTTATGTGTGCAGGATCCTGGCTGTGGTCTTCTTTCTCCTTTGATTGTAGGTCCTTTGCAGAGCACATCATGTGATGATATCACATGATCAAAAGTTCTTTGATTCAAAGGAACAATAAGACTGTAGACAGGAAGAGAAGAAGGGTAAGTGTAAGTGGGCCTAAAGCTGAATATATACATTAGATTTTTGACTGTCTGAAGTTGGTTGGTCGTACATAAACCTATGATCGTCTGTCCCATACAGCCAACCATCAACTAAAGTTGGTCAGAACCAAAATCTGTTGTGTTGAATTTTTTTTCTCTATATACTTGCCATGATCTGTTGTGTATGGGCTAGTCTGACAGACCAGGGGGAAATTTTTGCATTGGGGGCATGTGTTTGTACTGCTAACACACACATAAAGTGTCTGTCATTTCCTCTTTCCAGCACTTCATTAGTATTGAACAACTTTCATCTGTTAATTTTCCAAGTTTCTGGGATAGTCAATCGCTCATGGAAAGGTTTGTGGCTGTGTTTGGATGGTTTGTGGATTTGTTTGGGACAGTTGGTCGTATGACCAACTAACTACAGTTCTTTTCAGACAAGTGATGGCAGTCTAAAATCTAATGTGTATGGCCAGTGAGTGTATGTGATCTGTAGATATATGTGCTGTGTGCTTTAAGTGTATATACAGTACAGACCAAAAGTTTGTACACACCTTCTCATTCCAAGAGTTTTCTGTATTTTCATGACTATAAAAATTGTAGATTCACACTGAAGGCATCAAAACTATGAATTAACACATGTGGAATTATATACTTAACAAAAAGGTGTGAAACAACTGAAAATATGTCTTATATTCTAGGTTCTTCAAAGTAGCCACCTTTTGCTTTGATTACTGCTTTGCACACTCTTGGCATTCTCTTGATGAGCTTCAAGAGGTAGTCACCTGAAATGGTTTTCACTTCACAGGTGTGCTCTGTCAGGTTTAATAAGTGGAATTTCTTGCCTTATAAATGGAGTTGGGACCATCAGTTGTGTTGTTCAGAAGTCAGGTGGATACACAGCTGATAGTCCTACTGAATGGAGTGTTAGAATTTGTATTATGGCAAGAAAAAAGCAGCTAAGTAAAGAAAAACGAGTGGCCATCATTACTTTAAGAAATAAAGGTCAGTCAGTCTGAAAAATTGGGAAAACTTTGAAAGTGTCCCCAAGTGCAGTGGCCAAAACCATCAAGCGCTACAAAGAAACTGGCTCACATGAGGACCGCCCCAGGAAAGGAAGACCAAGAGTCACCTCTGCTGCGGAGGATAAGTTCATCCGAGTCACCAGCCTCAGAAATTGCAGGTTAACAGCAGCTCAGATTAGAGACCAGGTCAATGCCACACAGAGTTCTAGCAGCAGACACATCTCTACAACAACTGTTAAGAGGAGACTGTGTGCAGCAGGCCTTCATGGTAAAATAGCTGCTAGGAAACCACTGCTAAGGACAGGCAACAAGCAGAAGAGACTTGTTTGGGCTAAAGAACACAAGGAATGGACATTAGACCTGTGGAAATCTGTGCTTTGGTCTGATGACTCCAAATTTGAGATTTTTGGTATCAACCACCGTGTCTTTGTGCGACGCAGAAAAGGTGAATGAATGGACTCTACATGCCTGGTTCCCACAGTGAAGCATGGAGGAGGAGGTGTGATGGTGTGGGGGTGCTTTGCTGGTGACACTGTTGGGGATTTATTCAAAATTGAAGGAATACTGAACCAGCATGGTTACCACAGCATCTTGCAGCGGCATGCTATTCCATCCGGTTTGCGTTTAGTTGGACCATCATTTATTTTTCAACAGGACAATGAACCCAAACACACCTCCAGACTGTGTAAGGGCTATTTGAACAAGAAGGAGAGTGATGGGGTGCTACGCCAGATGACCTGGCCTCCACAGTCACCAGACTTGAACCTAATCGAGATGGTTTGGGGTGAGCTGGACCGCAGAGTGAAGGCAAAAGGGCCAAGTGCTAAGCATCTCTGGGAACTCCTTCAAGACTGTTGGAAGACCATTTCAGGTGGCTACCTCTTGAAGCTCATCTAGAGAATGCTAAGAGTGTGCAAAGCAGTAATCAAAGCAAAAGGTGGCTACTTTGAAGAACCTAGAATATAAGACATATTTTCAGTTGTTTCACACTTTTTTGTTACGTATATAATTCCACATGTGTTAATTCGTAGTTTTGATGCCTTCAGTGTGAATCTACAATTTTTATAGTCATGGAAATACAGAAAACTCTTGGAATGAGAAGGTGTGTCCAAACTTTTGGTCTGTACTGTATGTGTTGTGAGTGTGTGCACTGTGCATAGTAGATGGATCTCTGTCTACCCTTTATTTAGACACGGCACAGTACCACTTCTCTTGGTCTTATTCTGGTGTATTGCCAAATGAAAACAGGTTCTTAGGATTCCGTGTAATAGAATAAAGTTATAGAATAAAAACACTAGACTATCCCCAAATAGCTTAACATTTTATTAACAAGAGTATAAGAAGATAGCAAAAGGTAAGAAGATATCAAAAGGTAACATTTCACTAAGAAGAGTATAAGAAGAAGGTCTTACAACAAGGAAAAGTATAACAGATATTAGAAGGTATAACAGATCAAACCAACACTAGCCATAAAGCCAGGTATAAACCAACACTAGCTATAAAGCCAGGTATAAACCAACACTAGCTATAAAGCCAGGTATATTCAACACTAGCTATAAAGCTAGGTATATCAAATATCAAAAGTCAATCAAACTATGATATATTCAACACTTACAATACCACAGATATAGTAAGGTAATCAAATCAAATACTTACAACACTGCTAAACTTATTTCTGATGAGGGTATCTGTAGGAAGCATCACTCAGCCATGTGCAACAGGTCTCAGCAAGCAGCATCAGCAGGCGTCCCCAATGATCTGCTCTCAAGAAAATGTAACACTAATGCTGGGGGATGTTTCCTCATCATATATCCTTTGTGTATGTCATACAATGGGCGGTTACAGAAGTGATACACATCTGTAAGGCCTCACTTATCTCCAAGATCATATTCGTGTGAAAGGGGCCAGTTCTCACCTGAATATGTCTTGTGACATATACGCTTTAAACAGAGTTGCTCCTTTAATCTAACTACTATAGACATACAAATATAACCTGTTGATCAAAAATGTATGGATGTGTCCTTAAACAGAGTCTTTTGTCTAAGTTTTATGGGTATGTAAATATCCCTTCAGACAGCGTCTTTGATCTAATCTGTATAGGTATGCAAATATCACTTCAGGCAGCATTGTTGATCTAATTAGTATGCACATATAGATATCACCTTAAACAGAGTCTATTGATCTAATCTGTATAGGTATGTAAATATTACTTCAAATAGTGTCTTTTGATCTGTATAGACATATAGATATCACCTTAGACAGCATCCTGTAATCTAATCTGTATAGGCATGTAAATCTAACCTTAGACAGAGTCTTTTGTTTAGGTTGTATGGGTATGCAAATACCCCTTCAGACATTGGCGCTGGTCTGATTAGTATAGACATACAAAATCTCACAACATGTCAACTAAAAATAGAGGGTGTAGACATCACTCTATACTGGGTTCAAAATTAAGGTTACTTATGGACTGTCTTATTATAAACATCTTTTCATAAGCAGCAATCTTATCAAGGGCAGCTGTTTTGCAATACATTCCACCCTAGACAGGTCAAGTAACCTTATATGCCCCATGAGCTACCTTTATTGTTTGGTGCCTAGTGGGTTTTAACATAGTGTATAAGGATGGAATACATTGTAGACAGCAACAGCTCATAATTAAAAGAGTTATTATACAAAGGATGACTCTGACAATTTGTCGAAGATATCCGAAATCGGGTAGGAAGGCTAATAGCCAATCCCACCACCCTTGATCTACATCTTGTTTAATGTGAGTAATCATTTCCTGCAGTTGCTGCAACCTGTCATAAACATCTTCTGAATGATCAGACAAATTGAAGCAACACATTCCTGCAAAACTGTTACATCCATAACCATGCTTAAGTAATAAATAATCTATAGCAGCTCTATTCTGTAATATTGCTTTCTTATATGATTGTAAATCTAACAAAACATCCTTTATAATGGCACTAGTAATATTCATATTCTTTACCATAAAGCAAGTCATACGTGATATAGTTTTATGATTATATACTGCTAGGCCTGGTATCCCTACCAGTGATACAGCCATACTTATATATACACGTTCTGATGTTTGCACAATCATAATAAGGACTTATCCAATCCACATGGAAATGTAGATCGGCTTCCTGTAAGTCAGTATCATTTAACTGAATTTGTAACAATTTAGTCCATACTGCAACAGAAGTTGGTACTGCGACCAAACAAGTTTCCAGGACATTGCTGGAATATGCATTTTTCAGGCAAAAATCTGTCATATTCAGTACTCGGGCTAGGTACAGCCACATATTCTCTTTTGTTCTCCTCACTCCCGATTTGGATTGTTCTCTGACCCGCGGTGGTATTGATAATGCTCGTGCAAGTCCATAAGAATACTACCAGAAGGCATCCACTGAGGGCTTACAAAATCCAAACCTGAGGGGAACACAAATTACTCACGTAAATACACATTATTGGCTGGAGTGTACTGATATTGAGTTATACCAGGAGTCATATTAACTAGCACATTGTCAGTACCCTTTGAATCACTTCAGCTGGTGTGGGAGGACCTTGTGGCTGTTTCACCCACACTTTGGCCCCATCTGAGTGTCCAAAAACCACCAGGGCCTTGTACAGTCAGCTGTGTAGGAGATTCTCCTTTGGCTAATGTGATTAGTAAATATAACAAGACTAACAATTGTGCTAGTTTTTCTCCCTCCTGAAATCCCAATGCTGCTGCTCCAGCATTGTGTAAAATCACTTTAATTTTCACCTTGGTAATCAGGATTAATTACCTCATCAGTTAGTTTTGGCAACTATTGTTTTAACATCCCATTCATCCGCTCAATTAAGCTTGCAGCCCAGGGGCAATAGGGGACATGAAAGATCCACTCCACATTGTGCTCCTGGGCAAATGGCTATACTCTATTGTTTTTAAAATGGCTACCATTATCTGATTGCATTTGCAAAGGTATGCCATAATACAGCACTATATTTTCTAGCAGGCAGTGGATTTAGTATGTATCCACTGCTATACAGGCATATTTACATCCTTGGGACTCAGTTAATAATCCAATGAAGTCTATCTGCCAAATCTGGCCAGGCAATGTGCCTAGCAAGATATATCTCTTTACCACCCTAGGCACTACCCTGTGTGTGAATGTTGACACACAGGACACTGTTATATTATTGTTTTTATAACCTCTAACCTGAGGGGAACACCTCTGGTCTGTTCCCACTGGAAGGTGGCTTTTTGGCAATCTTTGTTTGTTCATCAGCTATGCTGTTGTAAAGTCTGTCAAGAGAATTGATATTAGTATGAGCATCCACATGAAAAACAGTTATATTCATTTTATGACATATTCCCTATATTTCTTTGGTCCCTGTTTTCCAACCATGAGAATGCCAGGTAGGCATCCAGTTTACCGCCCCGTTTGCCACAGACTATGAATCAGTGTTTTTGTGGCTCTGGGAATCTTAACAGGTTTCATTTTCAATTTCCCTATCAAAACAGGATTAATTTGTACAGATTTTACTCCAAAAGAATACTTACTTTCAGGCAAGTGTAACTGCATTCCTTTCAAAATGTCTTCAGGCACTGGAACTACAATTACACTGTACTGCCTAACAGGAAGGTCTCCTATTGTTAGCCAAATTTGCTTATTTGGGTTCCCATAAATGAGTGTAGCCTCCGCCCCCGTATCTACTAATGCAATTACATTTTGTTCATTTTTGTGTTTCCAATCAATCCTCAAATTTACATGGGGTCGGGCATCTACACAATGGGCTTGGCTAATCTGTTAATCATATTGTTCCCGGGAAGAATCTCCCTGAAACATTCCTTCTCTCTCCTGTATTTTGTGTTCTAATAACAATGCCCTCACCTCTTTGAATAAACCTGTGTATTCTGTAGAGGGAGGGGCTGTCTGCTCAAGGGAATTTGCCCAATCACCATCCCCCTCAAAATCACCTGGGGGGTCTTCATCAGTGGAGGAGAACACTGAGGCATCAATTTGTTTCTTATCCATTTTCCCTCTCCTCTTCCTATATTTATATTGAGCAATCCTAACTGCTGCTCGTTCAACGTAACTCTTGTACTTATCAACTTTATCAGCTAAAATCTGCTTTTGACATCTATTCATAGTTTCCTGAGACTGGAGGGCTAACAATTGCTGTGCCTCATTCTGCTGTCTGTAAGCTGATAGCAAAATCCCGCCCCTCCTCCTACACACATCAACATATGCATTTCCATTGTTTACTAACTCCCTTTGTAAACACTTCACTGCCTTTGCCTGGCTGTCAGCTAATTGATCTTTCCAATCCTCCCCCAGCCCTGTGAATTTAGCACATTCCTGAGCTGGAATCAAGTAAAGAGCCTGAATAACATCAGGAGACATATTGGAACTAGCTTGTGTTTTACGCTTAAACATTTTATTCTATAAAATGGAATCCTGCCAAATACGCCAAAAATGTATTGCCAAATGAAAACAGGTTCTTAGGATTCCGTGTAATAGAATAAAGTTATAGAATAAAAACACTAGACTATCCCCAAATAGCTTAACATTTTATTAACAAGAGTATAAGAAGATAGCAAAAGGTAAGAAGATATCAAAAGGTAACATTTCACTAAGAAGAGTATAAGAAGAAGGTCTTACAACAAGGAAAAGTATAACAGATATTAGAAGGTATAACAGATCAAACCAACACTAGCCATAAAGCCAGGTATAAACCAACACTAGCTATAAAGCCAGGTATAAACCAACACTAGCTATAAAGCCAGGTATATTCAACACTAGCTATAAAGCTAGGTATATCAAATATCTAAAGTCAATCAAACTATGATATATTCAACACTTACAATACCACAGATATAGTAAGGTAATCAAATCAAATACTTACAACACTGCTAAACTTATTTCTGATGAGGGTATCTGTAGGAAGCATCACTCAGCCATGTGCAACAGGTCTCAGCAAGCAGCATCAGCAGGCGTCCCCAATCATCTGCTCTCAAGAAAATGTAACACTAATGCTGGGGGATGTTTCCTCATCATATATCCTTTGTGTATGTCATACAATGGGCGATTACAGAAGTGATACACATCTGTAAGGCCTCACTTATCTCCAAGATCATATTAGTGTGAAAGGGACCAGTTCTCACCTGAATATGTCTTGTGACATATACGCTTTAAACAGAGTTGCTCCTTTAATCTAACTACTATAGACATACAAATATAACCTGTTGATCAAAAATGTATGGATGTGTCCTTAAACAGAGTCTTTTGTTTAAGTTTTATGGGTATGTAAATATCCCTTCAGACAGCGTCGTTGATCTAATCTGTATAGGTATGCAAATATCACTTCAGGCAGCATTGTTGATCTAATTAGTATGCACATATAGATATCACCTTAAACAGAGTCTATTGATCTAATCTGTATAGGTATGTAAATATTACTTCAAATAGTGTCTTTTGATCTGTATAGACATATAGATATCACCTTAGACAGCATCCTGTAATCTAATCTGTATAGGCATGTAAATCTAACCTTAGACAGAGTCTTTTGTTTAGGTTGTATGGGTATGCAAATACCCCTTCAGACAGTGGCGCTGGTCTGATTAGTATAGACATACAAAATCTCACAACATGTCAACTAAAAATAGAGGGTGTAGACATCACTCTATACTGGGTTCAAAATTAAGGTTACTTATGGATTGTCTTATTATAAACATCTTTTCATAAGCAGCCATCTTATCAAGGGCAGCTATTTTGCAATACATCTGGGTATCTGCTATTATTCGGCATATGTATACACATACTGCACAGTATCACTTCTCTTAGTCTTATTCTTGGTATCTGCTATTATTCGGTATATGTATACACATACTGCACAGTACCACTTCTCTTAGTCTTATTCTTGGTATCTGCTATTATTTGGCATATGTATACACATATGCACAGTACCCTCCTCTTTTTTTTTTTTTTTTTTCTCCTTTTTTTCCCCATATGTATACACATCCTCCACCCCACCCCTCCTCTTATTCTTTTCTTGTTATCTCCTTTATTCGGTTATGTTACACATATGCACAGTATCACTTCTCTTGGTCTAATTCTTGGTATCTGCTATTATTCGGCATATGTATACACATATGCACAGTATCACTTCTCTTGGTCTTATTCTTGGTATCTGCTATTATTCGGCATATGTATACACATACTGCACAGTACCACTTCTCTTGGTCTTATTCTTGGTATCTGCTATTATTCGGTATATGTATACACATATGCACAGTATCACTTCTCTTGGTCTTATTCTTGGTATCTGCTATTATTCGGTATATGTATACACATATACACAGTATCACTTCTCTTGGTCTTATTCTTGGTATCTGCTATTATTTGACATATGTATACACATATGCACAGTATCACTTCTCTTGGTCTTATTCTTGGTATCTGCGGCATATATTATTCGGCATATGTATACACATATGCACAGTACCTGTAACGTCCTTGCCTGTCCGGGCTTTGGCACCGTCCTCCAGGCGCACGCTGCGGCACAGGAGGCGTGCCCGGTTGTGATTCTTTTCTTTGGGTTTTTCTTGTACTGTCTGAACACTGTCCTATTCTCTCACCTCCTTAATTGATTTTCCACCACGCCCTTCTCCTTCACCTTGCTCTCCCCCCCTGCTCCACTAAGAGTTAACTTTGGTCCTGCCTTGGTGATTGACAGCCTGTCCTCCTATCAAGTCTGAGGCGGGTTCTTTCTCCCTATTTATTGTTTGCCCACTTTCCTATGGGCGCCTGCTATTGCTTTTTGCTTACTGGCTTTACTTCTTGTTATTTGTTACCTGCTCTTCTTATTTTCTGACCACTGGCTTTGACTTTGACTATTCTCTTGGATCTCGATTCTGTGCTGCAATTGCTCGATTGTTACTGACCCCTTGGCTAGCTGACCTCCCTTTGTTGTTGTGCGTCTTGTCTGCGTTCTATGTGATCACTTATTATAAGGAGGGACTGTCGACGTGGTTGCTGGCTGTCACCTAGGACAGATCGGGCAAGTTAGCCAGGGACAGTGGGGGGATTCAGCTTAGGGTCCACTGTCTCGTTGTGCCCCTCCCCCTAGTTCTCCAGCAGCTTCTGGGGAATCGCTTCTCTAGTGATTCCCTTACAGAATAGCAGGCCGTAAAAAAAAAAAAAAAAAACCTTAACCCTTCTACTCATTACTGGCATGGCTTCTTTTCAGGACCTTGTGACTCGAATGGAGGGTTTGGCAGGTTTGGTGTCTGAGCTGGCCAACCAGGTACACACTCTCACCCAGAATCAAGCTGAGGCCGCTGCTACACCACCTGCTGTCATTTCCCTCCCTAGGGTTAAAATGTTACTCCCGGATAGGTTTTCAGGGGACCGAGGTAAATTTGAGACGTTCAGGGAATCATGTCTATTGTATTTTCGGGTCAACCCCCATGCGTTGCAGTCTCAGATGGTGGGGGTGGTCATTTCCCTCTTACAGGGGGATCCACAGACTTGGGCCCTTAAACTCCCCCCCTGAGGCAGAGGAGTGGACAGATCTAGAAAAATTTTTTAAGTCTTTGGGGGCCATTTATGCTGAGCCTGATCAAATTGGACTCGCCGAGTCCCAACTTCTTACCCTCCGGCAAGGTAAACTATCCGCTGAAACTTATTGCTCTGAGTTTCGGAAGTTGAGTATAACAGCAGGTTGGTGTGACTCCGCTTTGAAAGCTCTTTTTAAACAGGGCCTGAATGATTCAGTGAAGGATGTCTGGGTAGGACACCCTGATCCCCCTACCTTAGAAAAGGCCATGACCTTAGCCGTCCGCATTGACAGGAGACTCCAGGACAGACGTAAAGAGAGGGTGGGGATTGGTCCCACTAAGTCTTCTGTCTATCCCTCTCTTTCTGTTAAAAAATCTGTTTCTCCTTCTGTCACCCCTGGAGATGAGCCTATGCAGTTGGGAACACTGGATACCAAGGCTAGATGAGAATATCGTCTCCGGAATCATCTCTGCCTGTATTGCGGCAAACCGGGTCATCTCATCCGAGACTGTTCCATCAAACCACGTACACCAGCGGAAAACTTCAGGGCCTGAGTGGTATTCAGAAGAACCACTCAGGCAGTCAGGTATCTTCTGAAAAATCTCACAAATTGATGTTACCGGTGTCTCTGTCCTTTGGGGACAGATCTGTTTCTGGGCAGGCCCTAGTAGATTCTGGGGCTGCCACTAACTTTGTTAAATTTGTTTCTGCCTTATGTATTGAACTTGTATCATTAGATACTCCTCTGTTGGTTACTGGGGCAGATTTTACTTCACTGGCCAGGGGTAAAATCCGTTTTAAAACCCCCTTACTCTCTTTGCAAGTGGGCTCAATACATACGGAGCTCATGAGCTTTTTTGTTATGGAGGATCTCTCGTCTGATATTATTTTAGGGCTTCCCTGGCTAGACCTCCATAACCCTACCTTTGATTGGCCCAAAAAAGAGTTAGTGAAATGGGGGAATCAGTGCTCCTCCCATTGTATTGCTTTGCATACCTCCGATTGTCTCAGTGAGGAGACACTTCTTCCTGAATTTCTGTCTGATTTTCATGATGTTTTTGATGCTAAAGCTGCTGAAGTTTTACCACCGCATAGACCTTACGATTGTGCTATTGAACTCCTTCCCGACTCCAAATACCCTAAGGGAAGGATCTTCAATCTTTCTGCTCCAGAACGTGAGGCTATGCGGGATTACACTCAGGATAGTCTTCTTAAAGGTCACATCCATCCGTCTCAGTCTCCCATGGGAGCTGGGTTCTCTTTTGTTAAAAAGAAGGATGGCGGACTGCGACCATGCATTGACTACCGTGAATTAAATAAAATTACGGTTAAAAATCAGTACCCTCTTCCCCTGATCCCTGATCTTTTCAATCAGATTGTGGGTGCCCGCTGGTTTTCTAAAATTGACCTCCGTGGGGCATGCAATCTGATCCGGATTAGAGAAGGAGATGAGTGGAAAACTGCGTTCAACACCCCGGAAGGTCACTTTGAATATTTGGTAATGCCTTTCGGGTTATGTAATGCACCCGCAGTATTTCAACACTTTGTTAGCGATATCTTTAGAGACTTGCTCGGTCGTTATGTGATTGTCTACCTGGATGATATTCTAGTGTTCTCTCCTGATTGGGCCACACATATTGAGCATGTTAGGAGTGTTTTGCTACTGTTGCGTCAAAACTCTCTCTTTGTCAAACTGTCCAAATGCCTGTTCGGAGTCCAAAGGGTAACCTTCCTCGGTTACGTTATTACTCCCGATTCTTTTTGTATGGATCCACTGAAGGTCACGGCTATTAATAACTGGGAACGCCCCTCCAACCTTAAAGCCCTACAACGTTTCTTGGGTTTCTCCAACTATTATCGAAAATTTTTTAAGAATTTCTCTTCTATAGTGAAGCCATTAACGGATCTCACAAAGAAAGGTGCCGATGTGACCAAATGGACTCCAGAAGTGGAACAGGCTTTTTTACATCTCAAGAAATGTTTTGTTGAGGCTCCTGTATTAGTACCACCAGACTATGATCGCCCATTTATTATTAAGGTTGATGCCTCTGAAGTGGGGGTTGGTGCCGTGTTGTCTCAGGGCTCTGAAAATTTTACGTGTTTGCAACCTGTAGCCTTCTTCTCGAGGAAATTCTCTCCTACGCAGCGCAACTATGACGTTGGTAATTGAGAACTCTTAGCCATTAAATGGGCATTCGAGGAGTGGAGACATTTCCTCGAGGGGGCCAAACACCAGATCACAGTATTCACCGATCATAAGAACCTACTATATCTGGATAACGCTAAGCGACTGTCTCCTAGGCAGGCCCGCTGGGTGCTATTCTTCACACATTTTAATTTTGTGGTGACTTATCGTCCAGGCTGTAAAAATGTACGGGCTGATGCCCTATCTCGCAGTTTTGGTCCCAGCGGTGCCCCTAAGGATGTCCCAGATAAAATCTTGTCTCCCGGAGTGGTTCTCACCATTATCACTCCTGATCTTGCTACTTTAGTGGTTAATTCACAAGATCTTGCTCCCAGTAATACTCCCACTGGGAAACTATTTGTACCTCCAAATCTTCGTCTTCGTGTTTTGGAGGAAATTCATTGTTCTACCTTAATGGGACATCCCGGCTTCGCTGGGACTAAATACCTTCTCTCCCGCTCTTACTGGTGGCCGTCTTGGTCTCGAGACGTATGTGAATTTGTTGCTGCCTGTGAGACATGTGCTAAGATGAAGACTCCTAGGAGATTACCCGAGGGCCTTCTTCATCCTCTTCCTATACCTAATAGACCATGATCCCATTTGTCAATGGACTTTATTACTGATTTGCCTTGTTCTCAAGGGAAGACTGTGATTTGGGTTGTTGTGGATAGATTCTCCAAAATGTGCCATTTTGTACCCCTAAAGAAAATTCCTAATGCTCCACGCCTAGCTTCGTTCTTTATTAACCACATACTCCGCTTGCATGGTGTACCAGAAAATATTGTATCTGATCGGGGTGTACAATTTGTCTCTAGATTCTGGAAGGAATTTTGTGGTCGTCTGGGGGTCTCTCTGTCTTTCTCTTCCGCGTTCCACCCGGAGACCAATGGCCAGACTGAGAGATTCAACCAAACTTTGGAACAGTACTTAAGGTGTTTTGTGTCTGATGCTCAAGAAAAATGGAGAACCTTCCTTCCTCTAGCAGAGTTTGCAATAAACAACAGGGTTAACGTCACCACTAAAATGTCTCCGTTTTATTGCAACTATGGTTTTAACCCCAGGTACTCCTCTCTCCGTAGCACCGAGTCTGTTAATCCCACCGCCGAACATACTTATCAGCGACTGTGCACAGTCTGGGCCCAGGCTCGTCTGAGCCTGGTTAAATCCCAAGAATATCAAAAACAGCAGGCAAATAAAAGACGCTTGCCTGGCCCTGAATACAGAGTGGGAGATCGAGTCTGGCTGTCCACTAGGAATCTGCGTCTTAGAGTTCCTTCTGGGAAATTTGCACCACCTTACATTGGGCCCTATGTCATTTCTGAACTCATAAACCCAGTATCTTTTAAATTACAACTTCCAAGTTCTTTTCGTATCCACAACGTCTTCCACAAGTCGCTTTTGAAGAAGTATAGCTCCCCTGTCCTTACTTCTTCCAGTCCACCTGTGCCTGTGGTGGTCCAAGGGGAACTGGAATACGAGGTAGAAAAAATTCTGGATTCCCGTCGGGTGCAGAATGCTGTTCAGCACCTCGTGCACTGGAAGGGTTATGGCCCGGAAGAGCGAACGTGGGTTTCTGGTAGGGACCTACATGCGCCACGTTTAATTAATCTTTTTCATCGCCAGAACCCTTCAAAACCTGGTCCATCTGGCGAGGGTCCAGAGGCCCCTCATAAAAGGGGGGTACTGTAACGTCCTTGCCTGTCCGGGCTTTGGCACCGTCCTCCGGGCGCACGCTGCGGCGCAGGAGGCGTGCCCGGTTGTGATTCTTTTCTTTGGGTTTTTCTTGTACTGTCTGAACACTGTCCTATTCCCTCACCTCCTTAATTGACTTTCCACCACGCCCTTCTCCTTCACCTTGCTCTCCCCCCTGCTCCACTAAGAGTTAACTTTGGTCCTGCCTTGGTGATTGACAGCCTGTCCTCCTATCAAGTCTGAGGCGGGTTCTTTCTCCCTATTTATTGTTTGCCCACTTTCCTATGGGCGCCTGCTATTGCTTTTTGCTTACTGGCTTTACTTCTTGTTATTTGTTACCTGCTCTTCTTATTTTCTGACCACTGGCTTTGACTTTGACTATTCTCTTGGATCTCGATTCTGTGCTGCAATAGCTCGATTGTTACTCACCCCTTGGCTAGCTGACCTCCCTTTGTTGTTGTGCGTCTTGTCTGCGTTCTATGTGATCACTTATTATAAGGAGGGACTGTCGACGTGGTTGCTGGCTGTCACCTAGGACAGATCGGGCAAGTTAGCCAGGGACAGTGGGGGGATTCAGCTTAGGGTCCACTGTCTCGTTGTGCCCCTCCCCCCTAGTTCTCCAGCAGCTTCTGGGGAATCACTCCTCTAGTGATTCCCTTACATAACCACTTCTCTTAGTCTTATTCTTGGTATCTGCTATTATTCGGCATATGTATACACATATGCACAGTACCACTTCTCTTAGTCTTATTCTTGGTATCTGCTATTATTCGGTATATGTATACACATATGCACAGTACCACTTCTCTTAGTCTTATTCTTGGTATCTGCTATTATTCGGCATATGTATACACATACTGCACAATATCACTTCTCTTGGTCTTATTCTTGGTATCTGCTATTATTCGGCATATGTATACACATACTGCACAGTATCACTTCTCTTGGTCTTATTCTTGGTATCTGCTATTATTCGGCATATGTATACACACATGCACAGTATCACTTCTCTTGTCCAGTATGCTCTTATTCAGGAGGGGCGTCTTTAATGTAGGGAATGCTATTTCACTTTTCACCTCAGGCAGCAGAAAGAATAGGTGCAGCCTTGGGCACAGACATAAGTTAAAAGGGTTGTCTAGTGTCAGGAAATGATTGTTATTGTATAATGAAAAGTTATATCTGTATCAATTCCTCTCAGTTTTCTAGATCTCTGCTTGCTGCCATTCATTGTTTATTTCCAGTGAATTAAAAACAGTCCATGGTCATGTGATATAAATTTCATGGACCACATACTATCTGACAATCACACCGAGAGGGGCGTATACTGTGTATGGAGCACTAAGCGGCAGTATTTGGGGACCCAAAGAAATGCCATATTTGTTCTTGCTTGTAGCACCTCCTTTCCTGCTGTACATCCCTAGTTGCAGCATCACTCACTGCATCCATTAGATTTTCAAGCTCCCTGTATACTATAGCAATGTATGTTACTGATGACATTCTATGGATTGAAGGAGTGTACTGTAAGAAACCAACTATACAACCAATGTCTTCAGAAGAGAAAACAAACAATGAGACAAGAATCACAGAACCTGCACTGAAAACCATGAAAAGCAGTAGCATTGGAAATACCTGTAAATTACAAACTAACTGAATTTTACATGTTTGCTAAGAGATAGGATAAAATAAGTGCTAGAAATCCTTTACTACTTAGAGGGTCTCAATGCAAAACCTGTAGCAGTATCCCATGTGTCACATAGTTGCGGTGTTCAGGTTTTCTTCAGATGTTTAAGGTGATAGTAGTATAATGTTGTACCGTGTTAGCCATAGAAAGTAGTGGAAGAGTGAAGAAATCAGGCGATACCTTTTAGAGGCTAACTGATGAAGGGAGCTAGTACTCTCGAAAGCTTACTATCAAACATACTCAGCCTCTAAAAGGTATTGCCTGATTTCTTTACTCTTCCACTACGATGTTTAAGGCGGACATACTAAAAGGCTGTCTCTTTTTAATCTTTATACAATATCTTTGTCTTTAAGAATCTCCTTTGTGTAGAATATTTCCACTGTTGAAATCCATCTTTGCAGATGCACAGAACATAATATCCTTTATTACATCAGCAGCAATATAATAACATGAACTGTAACAATAACAGAAAGCAATTAGACATCAGCAATTTATAATCGGTTTTCACAGTTTTTTCAGTATTTTTGCATGGATGACGTATTATGTCCTTGTATTGTGGTTTATGTTATGGAGTGCCTATGAGAGAAATGCCCAGGTGGATTTCTAAAGAGCAACATAGTGATCTGTAATTTGATTGTCACAGGCACTTAGACTGTATACAACACTTCTCAGTGATCAATAAGTATTGTGGGGAGAGTTCAGAGTGGAATGGCGTCATTCCACTCTGCATGTAATAGTCATGTACAGTACATACATCTCAAGCATATGCTGTCAAATAAAGATAAGTGAGCTTTTAGAAGCTATGAATTGTGAAAAACTGCACATCTACTGCATTAACCTCATAACCTCTGTTGTGATGTTTTATGTTTCATTAATGAATAAATCTGCATAAATTTAAATAGATTAAACTGTGATTAAACAATTGTATACGGCATTACTCTTGAGGAGAAATAGTGCTTACATGACACACAATGTATAATGCATTATTTATGTAGTGCCAACATATTGTACTGAGCTCTACAGAGAATGATCCAAGATATAGCCCTGCTCCTGATCAACCTTATTCTTGCCAATGCATACAATGAATTTTCTAAAACATACCATGCAACAGCATTGCCAACTTTATTGAAGACTACAGAAGGTCCAAAATGAATGTCTTTGGAGACAAATCATGTTCCCGGCTGTGTATATTGCAGTTTTTGTTATAGTTAGAACTGCAATCTATATAAAATATGAAAGCTGAGAAGAAGCATTTTCTTGGTGGTATTAAACTAGAGATACAGCTATTTGAAGTGACCCCTTTCCCTTTGGCAATTGCTATATGTGTACATACAAACAAAACACAAGAAATACCAAATAGATCTTCCTTATAATGCTCTGCTAGAGAGAACTTTAGAGCCAACATCATGAGGGACAAGCATTAATTCACACCAGTTATAGTAAATTTGGCAGGTTGAGGTGTCAGTGGACACACAGTGGACATACAAGTCCATTAACTCCAACCTCTAAACCTAACCTATTGATCAAGAAGAAAGAAGACACCAATTGCCCCTTATTAGGGAAAAAAAAATTGTTCCCAATTTCAAATATGGTAATCAGAATAAATCTGTCAATCAACATCCTCTCCCAAAATACTAGTTCCCATTAAATGAGCCATGTTTTATCACCACTTGTGACCTGAACTTACAGCATTACTATGATTTATGATGTGCTTCAGAATTACCACAACTCTTCTGTCCTGCACATAATGTCAGTGCAGGACAAAGGAGAAGAGGTGATTCTGACACATACACCACAGTAACATGGTGCTCAGTAGTTACCTTGCAGCGCTGGGGTCCTGGATTCTAATCCGACCAAGGGCAACATCTCCATGGAATTTGTATGTTCTCCCTGTGGGTTTTCTCTCACATGCGAAAAATAACTGATACTTGTGGGTGTTCGGGATGAGTGCCCATATGGCAGCCACTAACTCCCCCACTGAGGTTGCCCTATCTTAAGGATATGCCATCTTTATTAGAAACCGGACAACCCCTTTCAGCTTTTTGTGCAGGTTGTCCCAGGGACAGACATATAGACTATGTAGCCAGAGGTATAACTAAAACCCTACCCCCTCCCTACAGCAAATTCTTGATAGTGAAGGTTACGGGTGCTGCAACGCTATCTCATATACTTGAAAGAGATACAGCTTTAGTACCCACAACTGCAG
Source organism: Leptodactylus fallax (assembly GCA_947044405.1). NCBI lineage: Eukaryota > Metazoa > Chordata > Amphibia > Anura > Leptodactylidae > Leptodactylus > Leptodactylus fallax. The sequence goes on along the minus strand of CAMRHE010000073.1, from coordinate 5,019,026 downwards.
TTATCAAGAATACAATGAGTGAGCAGCACAGAGCCTAGCATGTAAACAATACTGGAAGCTGCATGCTGTGGGAAACAGCTGATCAGCGGGGTCCTAACAGTCTAAGAGATCTATGAGATCACTGGGGGTCCAACACCCAGGACTCCTTCTGATCAATTGTTTGAAGATACTGTGATGCTTTTGTGAGTGCTGTGACTCCTTTGCTATTTACATTGCACAGTATCTCTTTTATAATCTCCATGCGATGTTATTACATCCTGTAATAACAGTGTTTGATTGCTTTAAAACAGATGGTGCATGATGTGAACAGTGAAGGGGCCCCACACAGTATAATATGCTCCACAGTGGCTCCCACACAGTATAATATGCACCAAGGTGACCCCCACACAGTATATTGTGCTCCACAGTGACCCCCACACAGTATAATGTGTTCCATAATTGCCCCCACACAATATAATGTGTATAATGTGCTCCACGGTGGTCCCCACATATTTTAATGCGCTCCACAGTGGCCCCCTCTAAGACCCTAGAGTATAATAGATAGAGGCCCAGGGGAAGTGATTAAAAATAACAAACACTTATACTCATATTGTCTCACCTCTCCTGGGCATCCTTGCTCTGTCTGGCTTTCTTCAGCATCTTCTTTGGTCCTCTTCTGCCTGCGACTGAGATGACGCATCCCAGACATCACTGCTGGGGCCTGTGATTTGTTTTTTTAAGGGACAGGATTATAGTGTGATATTTACCATATGCACATCATGGTATATGTCTGTCGTGAGTATACAATGTCTGTGCTGTCCTTATCTGATGTGTGATCTATGTATCCAGTATGCTGCTGTGCTTCTGTGACATTTGTGCTAGCATGATGTGTGCTGCACTTGCAGTATGACGTATTCTATGCTTGCATTATGTGTAACTGTGCTTGTCTGATCTGTGTCCTGTGCCTATGTAATATGTGTTGCTGTGCATCACTTAATGCGGTTATCTAGGTTATTAAAATGATGGCCTAACCTTAAGATAGACCTTCAGTTTTACATTCATGGGGCCCATCTCCTAGGACTCCTAAAAATCATCTGTTTGAAGGGACTGTGGGACTTTTCATTGTCTTTCTTTGGGGCTGGCGCTGTTCATACTCATACCATAGTGGCTGTTCTGAGTATTGCAGCATTGTCCCATTTAAGTGAATAGGAAAATACTGCAATGCTCAGAACAGCCACTTATAGAGAGAAAGTGACTGGGGGAGCTGGGGAATGACTTTAAAGCTACCCTCCTATGGAAGATTGCCTGAGTGTATGAGCTGGTGAGACTCAGAGATAACCTCTGTAACATTATTCTTCCTCCTGAGTAACAAGAAAACCTGCAAAACTTCTAATCAAAAAATTACAATTATGACGTTAATATTATATTGCAAATTAACCTCTTTTATTTTCCATTTTTTGTTTTTTTTACTCCCTGCCTTCCCAAAGACAAGTCTTCCATTCACACAATGGTTTAAGGGCTTGTTTTTGCAGGAGAAGGTGTACTTTCTAATGGCACAATTTAATATTCCATATGATATATTGCAAAGCTCAAAAAATGATTCATGGGGTGGTATTAGAAAAAACTGCAGTTGCCTATATATGACACACTTCACACATCACCCAATATTTGTAAAAATATTAATGAAATTTGAAATGGCATACTTTGCACTAAATATGTCAAATGTAGCAAAATTTTTGATAGAGTTGTACAGGTGGGCAGGCTCTAGCAGAGGGAGACCCACAATGGCATAATAGGGCAAGCTTCATAGACTACACCAAGGATCAGAAATCTTCAGCATTCCACCTATTGTGAAGTTACACTTCCCAGCATGCACACTTGCCTGGTTGTTCTTGAAACTCACACAAAACTGACTAGAACATGCTAGAAGTTGTAGTTCACAACAATTCTATAGGTCACAATAGTTCAATGACAGGCCATCAGAATCACATTGTTGGTACCAATTGGCACCCCCACCGATCAGATGTGAAGGAACCATGGAGCACCAGAACTAGCACAGCTGTGTTGTGACTGGATAAAGTATTGCAAGCTCAGTCCTACTCACTCGCACAGACATGTAATTCTCTGATGGTTTTAAATGCACTGTACATTTTAATAAATTTGCTGCAACGCACCCCAACTATGTACTTAATTTAGACTGGTTTAAGGTATACCAGTCTTAGTAAATGTGGACCGCTATCTGGTAATGTGGTCTTTTGCTGAGTGGGGCTTCCTTCCATATTTTGTTATGGGGCCCTGCCAATATCAGGGAGAATGAACTCTGTAACACTAGAAATGTAACTTGGGGCATAAAACAAAATCTGTAAAAAAAAAAAAAAAAATAGACAAAAAAAGTTATACATAATAGATAGCTGCTGTCTAAACAATAGCTATCTCACCACACTTTGTAAAGAGGTTTATGTTACAGAATACTTTGTTCTCCACATTATGTATAGAAACACCAAAAAAGTGCCTAATATAAAGGGATTATCCTACCTGAACCACTCTCCTGTCCAAATACCCTGTTAGGCCATATGAACATTTATTTTGTGCATCTTGGAGCACTCTCTCCCACTCCCAAGAACATGATATGTGAAGGAGTCATCAACACTAAGTGTAGAACTACATACCTGTACATACTGGAGGAAATGTAAAAAGTCTGGTGTTATCAACTTAACCCCATTGCCAGCGGAGGGCATGCCATGTCATTAATGAGTAGAAACCTCTGCTTGCGAAGATTTCCAGCAACATATACACATCATTTCTGGCACAAATAATAATAAATCTGACGGGGTTGATGGCCCAACCCCCCTTGTGGTCCCCTTTTGAGAAAGTGGTGATAAAGTCACAATTTTTTATGCAAAAACTGGATTTGCGCATAAAATTTGCAACTTTTTATACCTTGTACACCAGAAAACTGGCAAACAAGGCATAATAAATCTGCCCTACTGTCTTCTTCAGGTTAGTAAGCTCAAGTGACACTCTATGACTCAGATGAAGAACTTTACACATTCTACACCAATTGTGATGTCAACTGTGATGTCATGTCGTGTCTATGATATCAAGGGTTTTATTCCTCTTCATTTTCCGCCGCCGGCATTTTCGCCACAGTCTAGCCGCGACGGGATGCTGATGCAGTGCATCGGCATTCCATCACAGCATCCCACTGCGGATTAGGCCCAGACGAATGGGCCTAATCAGCAGGGAGTCTCGAGCCGTGGACTCCGTGGCTGAATCAGCCGCAGAATCCACGGCAAGATCGAGCAGGACGCTTCTTTTTTCCATGCCCTGCTGCGATCTCTGCCTCCCATTGAGAACAATGGGAGGCGGACTCCGGGAGAAATCTGCCCCGGATTCGGGGACAAAATACGCCCCCAAATCCACGGCAAATTCCTCCGTGTGAACACACCCATAATGGCACTTCAGAATGCTATGGATACATCTGACTAAAAGATCTAAAAACACTGAAGCAGCAAATTTGTGAAGACCAAAATTTGTGTCAGTCGCAAAACCTTTGGCCATGACTGTACATGCACAATGTACAGTACCACTTCCTTACCCATGATGGTGTTTGTTATTCTCAGCGCTGTATGTATGGACAGTGTGCACAGAACCACTTATCTTAAACTATATGGTGGATGTAATTCCCAAATATCTGCTCTTATTCTATATTTGCAGACACTGCAGTGTACCTCTTCTTTAGTCCTATATAATGGTGTAACTCTAAGAATCTGCTCTCTGTATTCTTGGATAGAGCACAGTACCACTTCTCTTGACCTATATGTTAGAGAGCCATACAGAGCTTCTTTATGTTGAGCTAATGGAAAACACGGGGCACATAACCATTCTTGCACATGGGCCCTCAGCTGTGTCTTTGGGTTGTCCTGTTCATTTTATTCAGCAGGTGACTTATGTTGAGCTTTATGGTTTTAGGAAGTACTGAAAGAACAGAAGTTGTTCAGTTATTAATCGACAATAACCATTTTATTAAATAATTGAAGAAAAACAACATCCTCTTCTTTATTCCCTTCTTTTCTATGCGTCATACTACCAAGATGTTGAATTCATATTACCATCTTTCCTTCATCTGCTTCTTAACACCTATGTTTTTTTTTTTTTAAATGCCTGTTCTGCGGTCTATAACATTGCTTTCTTAGTTCCTGCATGCAATCTATCTCTATGTATGCCCTTTTATTTGGGGCTTGTATAAATAATTTATAGTTATAGTTCTTGTTTTCCAGTTTTTTCAGGCTCTGTATTATTTGTTGGTTTCTTTTGCCTTACACCGCTGAAAAACATATATCAGCTTAACGCTCTGCTGATCAGGAAAATATAGAATGTTGCTCAACCTCTCAACTGTGACCCCCAACTCAATTTTCCGTGCCTTAGAAAAAAAAACACATAAGCCATGTTTTAATGAAAATATGCCCTTTTCTGCTCCCAACCTTTATTTCTTTATTTCTTTTTTTTTTGTACAGAAGGAAATTCTGACAAATTGCAGGTTTTGGCTCCTCAACATTTGAAACTACTCCTGAAAGGTATTGCTAAAAGGCAGCACACATCAACAAAGGAACTGGGTCTAGAAAACACAGTGTACGAGTGTAAATCTCCCAGCCATCAGTACAGTGGACGTACATAGAAAGATGCTAATAGCTTCAGCCTTGGTGTACAGCTGGCTCTCTACTATTCTGTACTCTGTTTCTATTTCAACACTGAGTTTCTCAGAAGCACATAGAACAGTGGAGAGATTTTGCAGCTGTCAGTAGTGTATAAAGTCTTAAACTCGAAAGACTGCTTGTTTTCCAGATATCATCTTGGCATATATTCCTCTGGTAAGCCTGTAAAGTTTCTGGCCTTAAGTACTTTATCTACCGTCCTGATATATCCATCTATTGTATTCTTCATGTCTTGAGTGAATGGATCCATGACTGTCTGGCTGGAGCCTACTCTCTTAAAATTCCCATCTTTGTTGTTCTCCATACAAAGGAGACGGTCTTCATTTACTGGTACATTGAGAAAGGACACCATTTCTTTAAGCTTTCCAATAAGGTCGCTCTTTAAGTCTTCATAGTGAACAACGAGTAGTTTCTTGCCGTACTGGAGCCAATCCAGGGCATGTGAAGCCCACCATGATGCATAACTGTTCACAAATTCTGGCCATTCTGGATGAAAACAAAGAGTGTAGGATTAGATGATGTATTAGGTACTAGTATTATGATCAGAGCCTTTTGTACATGAATATAAAATATATATATATATATATATATATATGTTTGTTTAAAGATATGTCAATTTGAAGAGACAACCTTTATTTCAAGACTGAGACACTCCAGCTGACCACTGATGGCTTGGCTACTCTAACCCCCTGGTGGGGGGCCGTTTTACGATATTGGGCCAACAATGGAAATGCGTTTTTTCAACTTAAAATTTCTTCTATGTGCAGCCCATGTACACGGCAAATATTTCATATAGTGAATTTCAATTCAGACAATCTTTACAGCTGCAATGCTTTAAGTCCCATTCAAATTTTTTTTACATTTATCTATATGTGGTCACGAACATAGTAACCGGATTACCACCAAATTATTAAGCAAGGGGATTTACCACTTTATAGGGGTTGTCTCATCAGAAACAACCCCTTTCAAATTACAGAGATCAACTGATCGGATGAGGATCTTGCTTTCGGGAAGCTGCCGACAAGTAACTGATTTTCCTGGCAAAACTTGTGGCCATTGCAGCACAAATGTAGCTTGTGTTCTCTAGAAAAAAATTTGCTCCAACAGAGCAGCTCCCTGTTCTGGTTCATAGAGGGAGTCTCTAATAGGGCATATGGATAGAGAAAGTCTCCATTAGACAACCACTTTAAGTTCATCTTGTTAATTTAAGTCAACAGTAAATCGTACATCTACAGCGAAGCTGGTATACTTTAGAATACAAAGCACCAGATGGGAAAATGCTATAAATATTGTGGTTAAGCTGCAAAGGAGTGGTAATATTCATCATCCGCTATATATAGTGGGACATTTAACTTGACAAGCTTTTACGGGCTACAACTGTTAGAAGATTGATTTCTTATAATGGATGAAACTAGGAAAGATATTTTAGACAACTTCCTTGATGGAACACAAGGTATGAAACCTTGGTTCTACATGTGATTTGTGACTACTTTGTGGCGCCTACATGAATTCTTCTGCATGCAACAATTTCCATAATGTCATGAGATTCAAGTATGTTACTAATTTACAGGTATTATACATATTACTATGTGAACTCAGCACTCAGGGTAATTTCTGGTAAAATTATCTTATTTGCTGTAATTAGTTACATGGGTACACATTGAGTTACAAGCCCTATTTAGACTTAAATTGATATAGTTGGTGTCATACTCAGGACTTAAATGCAGATTGTGCCGCTCATGGTTAGGATATATATGCAACCAATTTATTTTAGAAATCCAATATAGTGTATAAAGTAGAGAACAAAGCGACCATAAACGAAGACCTTATGATCTATCTAAGGCCCTTCCTAGAATTGGTAGAAATGAGGTGAAGGAAAGGCACATATAGCGCATGGTGTAGACTTACTTATACTAGACATCCTCTAGATGTTCTAAGTATATCATAGTCACTCATGCTGATGATAAATTTGGTTAGACAATTCTGTCTAACGTTCCACTACCTATTGATTGGCTTACATTGCATTAAAGTTTTGGCACACCTTGTTGCATCTTAGGCCTAGAACCCTTCCCATCTAAATTATGCCCCTTTTCCTCTATGTTAGACCCTTTTTTAAGGGAATATCTAAAAAGTGTATAAAATACTTAATAAAGGTAGAGCAAGGCATGCTTATTAGTTTTGGTGCAAAATCTGGAGCATTTTGATTAGCAAATCTGCCCCCAAATATTTTTAAAATCTAAAATTCATACCCACTAATGTGCACATATGTACATGATACACAGTAGCTACATACAGTAGTATATTGGTAAATTCTTTTATTATTGTCTCTAATCCCATAAAAATCCATACAGCTTGTGTAGCATTCAGAAAATAACATAACATATTATATGACTAAATTAAATTTAATGTGTATTATACCACTTCAACCATTTTTTATTTGCTAAAATAAAACTTCTTGTTTTGTTTCTACAGTTGATATGAAGACATATGGGTTCCAAATGTATATTCAGTTGCTTAGCAAAATATAGGGGATGAATAGTTGGGAAATGACAACATCAGACTATACAAAGTAAGCTAGTAGTCTGTTACCATGGAGGTACAGAAATAAATACAAGCTATAGAGATACAATTTTATGATTTGTGTAATTGAAAAATTTAGCAAATGTATCCTGGATCCAATAAAACCAGATTGGTTATTTAGATGCTCATAACCTTTAATAATAACTCTATATCTCACCTTTACTTTTCCAGTGCCTCTCTGTTGCATATCCTAGATGTCCCGCACACTTTCTGTTAAACTCTGCCATCAAGGCTTTGTAAGGGTTACGAATCAGTAGAATAGAGGAATCATACATTTCAATCTCTCTCTTGCCACTTTCATGAGTCTTCACACATATTGTTCGACCACTCCTCCAGTGATCTTTTTCACCTTTAAAGCCTGGGAAAGTGAACAGAATTTGTCAGCACCGCCAAATTGGCAGCTTTAGCATTGCTAGTTAAAAAGTAATAGATGAAGTGATGCTTTCTGCATTCATTGGTGACTGCCACATTTACAGTGGATTTACATGCAGCATACAGTATATGTTGCATAGATTTCTCAAATGTCCCATGCACATGAATGTGACTGTGTGACTGTCTCCTTAAAGGGTTTTCTAACCCAAATTGAATTTTCATCCTGATGACCTATCCACAGGTCATCAGTATGTGATCTGTTGTGTTCAACCCCATACCCCGCACAGATCATCTGTTCTAGCAGCCTCCGGGTGCTGGAAGCTGCTAGTGATCTAGAAGAGTGTTTAGTGGTGCTCCTACTCAGGACTGCAGTTCACCAGGACTACCATTATTTATGGAATGGGGCTGCTGCTCCTATTACTTGAACATGCCGCATGTTCACTGCCCCAGCTTCCGGCTCCAGGAGGCTGCTATAACAGATGATCTGTGCGGAGTTTGGGTGTGAGACCCCGACAGATCACATACTGATGACCTATCCTGTGGAAATTCAATTTGGGGCCAGAAAAACCCTTTAATAGCTTAAACAGTTAGGAATATCTCCAGCACATACCTTTATTGTATAAGGTCCCATCAAAGTAGTAGCTTCCAGTGTAGTATCCTGTGGCATGCTCTATAAGATGCCTTACCCAAGTATTTCCTGCTCCAGGAAAGCTCGACAAAGCTATAAACACTTTGGACTTTGTGGGTAGGAACCTTCTTGTTGTACAGCGGGTATCTTAGAAAGAAACAACAAAAAAGATAAAGATGCAAAGCAACAGATAGGAAAACGCCATAAAGATTGTGGTAAACTGAATAGGAGTCGTAATATTCATCATCTGCTATATACAGATGATGAATATTATATATGTCAGGCTTTTATGGGTTACAGATGTTACAAAGCAAGGAAATATATTTTAGTCCACTTTCACTTCCCTGATGGCAATCAGGATTTAAGACCTTGGTTCTGTATTAGATATGGGATTACTTAGTTGTGCCTACATGGATTCTTCTGCATGCAATAATCTTCATAAAGTCATGAGTTTTAAGTACTTTGTTAATCTTCAGGTATCATATATAATACTATATAAACTCAGCATTTGGGATAATTTTGGCACAATATATTTTATATAACATTGCCCCAGAACACAGCTGTAGTTTCTATTATATTGGTCTGCTTTGTGGATACACATCAAGAATACTCTTAACATGAAGTGGTTTTAGCAGTAATTAGACTTCAAAATTACTTAACTGCAAAGAACTGTACTATTCATATATAAAATAAATGTAGGACTGCACTGTTCATATATAAAGACTGGTTTAGGTGGATGCCACAAGTTGCAGAAAAGCTGCATATTTTGGTGCAGATTTTGCCTCGTTTTTTTATAACCAAAGCCAACAGTGGCTTCAAAAGAAATGGAAAATATAAAGAAAGCACTTAGAATTCTCCCATCTCGGAAATCCACTCTGCATTTGTCTAAAAAAAACAGCAACATTTGCAACAAAAATGTAGCTTTTTCTCAATATGTGGCCTCATTAGATCAACAACAACAGAACCCCCCAATTTCAGTGGGGCAAGCTGACTATAAGATGTGTATTTGGATGCTCTAGCTCCACCTACAGATGATGAGGGAATGAATTATTGGACACATTGAAATGCACATTTAGATGCCAGACTAATGCCACCAGAAAAGGAAGGCTTTGGGATGTCATAAAGGGGAGATCACCTACTTGAAACCATAATCTATGAGCCATACTTGATCTCTATATTCACTGTCTAATACTGTAGAAAGATATATTTTTTCCTTAACCACGGTGGAGAAAAACAAAGCAAGAACATCTCCAACCATAGTGAACCTGGTCCAATCATTTATTCGCATGAATGACCACCGTATAATGCTACTGTACATTTAATGGCCATTTGCAGCCTCCATTGGTAATAACAGCTGAATGCTTGGGGTCTCAGAAATGGACATGGGGCACATAGTGGATCTCCTGGCCAGTTCATTGTAGTGGTTGTCATTATGGGACAATTCTTTTAACGATGAAGAAACAGTGACATTGTGCTACTGCTAAGCCTTATTCTACAGTGCGGTCTGTAGTGTCAAGAGCCTGTGTATCATTTAAGCCCAGGAAATATGGATTTAAGACTACGGTCAGCTAATGAGATGGTTCTCATTCTAGCTAAAAGATCATTATTACATCCCTAGTGCCCATGATACTTTGATGAATCGTAGCCTGGTTCTAAGTGTACAGTACTGCTATGGTAACCCTGATAACAATGTATGTCAGATGACAGTGACTTCTCTACATGCAGAAAACCTAAATAATTGATCTTGCGCATTCCCACTTCTCCAACTCAAGGATCGGATAAGAAATTAGACAGAACAGGTGGAGGGAAAAAAAAATCAATCCTGGATTCTTGAGTCTGGTCTTTTACTTAAAGAGCTAATGAATGAGTCATTTCCAATGTATGTTGCGGGCTTTAGATTTGTGAGAAGCCAGAACTTCACGTTTTACACACAGCTGACTTCCTCTTTCAAGCTACTATAAATAACAAGCAGCATCAATAGACTCGTGTTTGTGTGGTCTGATATCGTCTTATATCTTACAGTAAGGCAGTTATGTACCAAGCATATGATTCTTAACAGACGCAGTCTATCCCTGGTAAGCAATAGTGTCTGAAAATGCAAGCAGCCTTTGATCTGCATGTGACTCATAAACCACTGGTTCTATATGTGTCTTAATTGTTGTTAGGTCCACAAAGTCCTATGACAAGGTAGTCTTCAGCAGGATGTATCAGAAAGTGATACTTTAATATTCTATTTCTTACTCTCACAACTTTGCAAAGCTATTTTAAGACTATTTAGTCATATAAATAATAATCTTATCTCTTATGTGCAAGTTTGTTCATTCCATATATTTCACAAAGCTGTTTATTCACAACCAGTAGTTTCTTTAGTTAAAAAATAGGTCACAAAACAAAAAACACAATGGTGGAGACACTCAGCGTGCAACAGATTTGTGAAAAGGTCAGACTGAAAAGTAACGGAACAACTCGATAATAGACACGCACATAGGTCAGTGACGTAGAAGTTTCACAAATAAGTGTTTGACCTGAATGTCATATTTTTCAAGGTATTCACAGCAGAAAAATGCTATAAATACATTAATAAATCTCACTGTTATATTCAAAGATACAGAATAACAGAGAAAGAGAAGTAAGATGTAACATGTACAGGAAGATATGTTTCTGGTTTAGCTGTGCAACCCAAGCAATGCTACTAAGTTTGTAAGACTATCATGACTCATAGGTGGCACTAGATAGGCGACTTTACTCATTTTCCTCCTTTTGGAGCAAAGCTACATATTTTATAGCTAGCATAAGTATAACTTTAAAAGGAAATCTGTCAAGAACTCTGGATCCATAAGTCAATACGAAAGGAGAGGAAATTGTTTTAAAGCCATCCGTGCCCACATTCACAAAAAACATAAACCTTTCTACTTACCTAGAGAGTGTTATCTAAGGAGCTCCTGGAGTCTTTTCAGGAATGTGCGGGAATGTACACCTGGCTTCACTGCACATGTGCCTAAAGTCTGGCGCATGCGCACTAAAGCCGAGGTGGATTCCTCTGGCTTCAGTGAAGAACTGCAACGGCTTATTGAGTACAGTGGCAGGGTGAGTATAAAGCTTTGTTTATTTTTGGTGAGGGCAAATATGACTTTACAACAGGGCAATTTGTGGTTTAATGTCCCATATCACCCTGAAAGGTTCCCTTAATGGTAATTATTGAGCCACCTGCCTAATAGCATTAGCGGCTTGTGCATTAGATAACCTGTTGCCACAGGAGGAATCAAACAAGCTCTTTGGATATCTATTGCGTTTAATGGACGCTGGTAGTCTTCTTCAATAAGGAACTGAAATAGACACACTTTCAGATTCAGCTAGAAAGAAGCTAGCCTATTTTAAGTGCTTACATTATCTAAAGAAGCTGCAACATTAATACTAATGCAAAAATATTAATGTTCAAATGTGTACTTAAAGCAAATGTACAAACAACTTCTTTAGTTATTTTGCAATAAATGAAATCACATTCCATTAAATGATATGATAACTTATATTTCGTGTCAGACATATCAATTTTACTTTAATAGAACTAGACAGACAAGTTTTACAGAAATATCATGTACATTCTGACAATGAAAGAAAACTGGAAAACGGATTAAAGAAGATGCCAGAAAACCTAATGCTGTTTTTATTTCATTTGTCTTTCTAGTTTCTTTCTTTTCTTTCCCTGGAGCAAGACAGGAGATATATAACATGTTAAATTTGACGGACTTGTGCATTTCCTTTGTAGCTTGTGGATACACTGGGTGGCAGACGCAACGTCTTAGCCATGAAGCATCTGCTGGATCCTATACATGCTTCTTCTTCACGTAGATTTCAACAGGGATTAGCATTGGGCCCCATCTAAAACAGTGACAATTGGCTGTCTCAAATTGAAGGGATTAGCCTATGTGGACAACAGAGACACCCTTGCATCTAACTGATCATAAAGATGAAACTTGAATGGGGTACCTCCAACCTCAATGATGTTTATATGGACATTAGTTATCCTGATAGTACAATCATTTTAAAGGTTGTTTCCCACAAACACTTGGTCACTCGGACCCCCTGCAACATAATGATGGGGGGTCACTAATTCCAGCAATATGCATGTATGACCACTGCTCCATTCACTTCTATGGGACTGATGGAGATAGCCAGGTACTGAGCTCTATCAGTCCTACAGAAGTAAATGTAGTGGTTGTCAAGCATGCACACTACTTCCCATTTTTGTTATGGGTGTGTGGGTCCCAGTGGTGATACAAAAGCTGCTTTCAGTGACATCACTGCCACTGTTTGGTGACATCGCTAGTCCACACGCAGGGATACAAAGAGCTAATGGTCCAACCTTGAATGTTCAGTTGAATAGTCATTGGATAGACATAGATAGATAGATAGATAGATTGATTCAAAGTTACAAAATTGACCCATGACATTCCAGACATGATCCTGCATGGAAATTCCATATAACTATAGCCTAAAAACTGTTAGGCACTTTGTTGACCTTGCACATGAAGGACTCACAGCGTTTACTGTAGTTAGATAAATGGAAAGACAAGCAAATTCAGGCAGAATTCCTCTAGTTATTTCACTGCATAATGATAAATCACACTATTGATCAAACCATGAGCGTGCATCTCCATTTGCATTGTCTTTTCAGACTTTAATATTTGTTCATTGATATTTTTGGGCACATGTAGTTTTTTCATCCTGAAATGGAAAACAAACTAAATATTTGCTTTCAATTATGACTTTAATCTAGTTAGCCCTTTGCTTGAGACAAATGTTCAGCCTGAGCTGAAATTGCAGGCACGGACTTGTTACACGTGTGCTGTCCACGCTACTTGCTCTTCAGTATTTTGTAGTCTGTGGAGAGGTTTATATTCAGAGGATTGACTGCTTCATTAGGGTCATCAACACATCAATTCTACACATGAAGCACATTTTTATGTTTCAACGTGTTAGAATAACAAGAGACCTGGTGACCCATTCCGATTGTTTATTAGTAAATTCATTCTTTTTCCCAGCAGGACCAGAAATCCAGCTCAGGCTCAGCTGAACTCACATGATAATTCAGAGAACAAGCAGCTATGCCTAAGGATGCATGAATTATTAAATACTGGAGCTTCACTGGGGACGCTCTGACTTGTGTCAGTGCATAAGTATTTCATCTGCAGAAAACATGGAGGTGATAATGTGTCATCTAGCCATTAGTTAACAAATCAATACTTTTGATGTGAGGACGAAAGCCAAGCTGCTTTCCAAATGCTGTGGAGCATGCTTGTATGGGTGAACCACAATCATTTGCATTATCAAACTATAACAAAGGTCATAGTAGCATGGAGTACTCCACTTATCCTCAACTTCTAGGCTAAATTCTATTAACCTATTGATACACTGGATTTCTTATAGCTCCACCATAAGTTTTATAATAGACATCCTTCATTAGCCAACACCTCTCTATCGTAACCAAGACACAAACATAAGTAATCCACAATAAATGCAAGCTACTATATCAACATAAATGACATTCTATCTTCAATATCATGTTTTCCATTTATTTGTGACCAGCAAATGACCGATAATATTAATAATTATTACCATAGTACTAAACACAATTTATATTTTTATAGTAGTCTAGTCTATAGACTAGTCCATTGTGATGTCTGATCTCTTCTAATTTGAAATAAGCCATGATATTATTAATTATTTTGCTCATTTATCTAGCCATATGAAGATTTATTTTTTTGCAGGACAAGTTGTGTTTTTAATGTCAAACTTTGGATGTACATAATGTATTAAAACACTTTTAGATATTTTTTTTTTGGTGGGGCAATAGGAAAAAATGTTAGATTTAGAATATAAATCTGTTTTCCCTTAGTCCTATAAGCAGCACAACATATGGTGAATTCTCTGCCCTGTGGGAAATTTTAATGAATATCTGAACACTATATAGTGCCACATGGTGTAAACGCCATGCTTTGGTCGTGTTTTACAGTCCCTGCAATGTGGAATCCCATCCTCACAATGCAGAAAAAAATGCGCAGCGGAAATGCTGCTATTTCCAAAACCGTTGTGGTTTTGGAAATCGTAGCATGTCAATTATACCTATGGAAATGTCAGAAGTTTCCCTATAGGTATAATTGAAGCTATGAAAAGCACCGCGTTTTTTCTCGCAGAGCTTTTTCGCTGCAGCCCACTATGTGGGGCCTTGGACTAAGGTGGCAAAAACTCCACCTGCTTTGTGCATTTTCTTTTGCAGACTAACTAAGAACATTGTAGCCAGGGAGTTTTGTGCTGCTGACGGGACTAAAGGAAAACAGATTTACATTCTAAATCTGACACTTCCTTTACGTCCCTTACTACGTCCCCTAAGGGCATCATACACATATCTCAAAATTGACTGCCAAAGGAAGTCTCTTCTGCAGATCTTTACAGATTCTTATTCTGAGCAACGAAAAGTACACAGCAGACACCTGGCAACAACAACTTCCACACAGCGAGATTACAGGAGCCATTCGATGCTATGGCAATCAGACCTGCTATTGCAAAATGGCAGGCTTCAATAGTTATGCAGGGATTTTACAATAATCAATTGTATTGTAGTCTATAATACAAGCAATGTACTGACTGCAGGTTCAAGCTCCCTAGGGTGCTAAAGAAAAGTTTTAAAAAAATAAACAAAAACACACAAAATGCCCATACGACAAATATATAAACTTTTTTTATCCAATAGGATGAACGCCATATTGGAAAAAAATAATTAAAAAAACCAAATTGCCATGTTACTGCTCTTTCACCTCTCAAAAAAATTAGAATAGAAAGTGATCTAAAAAAATCATAAGTGCCCAAAAATTATGTCTATATACTGTAAACTACTTCTTGCCCTTCAAAAAAAAAGACACTTTACACAACTCCATACGTAGAAATATATAAATATATATAAATGTTACAGATGTCACAACATAGTGACATAAATACATTTTTGTTTGCTACTTTTTTAAAGGTATTCAAACATAAAAAAAACCTTTGTTATCACCATAAGTGCAATAATCTGCAGAATGTAAATATATGTGAAAGACATAAAAATAAAACTTGTGAGAAAATGGCACAATTGTTTTGTTTTTTGTTTTTGTTTTTTGTTTTAAAACTATCCATCCAATTCCATCCCATTCAGATTTTTTTCCAGCTTCCCAGTACATTGCAAAGGATGTTTAATGGTTTTTATGATAAATGATACATTTATGAAGTACAATTTGTCCCACAAAAAATAGCCTTATATGCCTCTGTGTGGAGAGTAAAAAACTAAAGCAAAAAAATGAAAAATTACAGCTGGGGAAGAAATTAAAAATCTCCTGATTCTCCTAATATAACAAGTCTACAGCATCTTGTCTTATTACTCTGTGTTGCGATGTTTCTCTGTTATTACTGTTCTCCTTCTCATGTATCGATTGGAAAGTTTAGGAGTGTACAGGGATATACCTTCCACTAATAAGACCTAGTGGTCAATTTATGCATACAATACATTTCTAAGAAAAAATAAGCTATAAGAAAAGATGCAGGAATATAATTATTTCCTAAATCAAACAGGTCAGGAGACGTGACAGCTCCTCTTTAATAGTGACTCAATGAAATGTGTGGAAAGGCTTTGTTTTTGTAATAACTAAATATAAAAATGGACATCTATTCCTTCTGTCACTGAACACATTTTTATTCATAATGAGGCTATTGGGACATGAAATTTTCCTATGCAAGGTCGGAAGGAGATACTAAATTTAGTTACAAGAGACTAGTGAAAATAAATCAAATGTTCAATTACTATCCTTCAGCTGTGTCATCTTTATTACTACATTTTATGGCAAAGTTGAAGTTTTATGATGAAGTTAATGTTTGCATTAACCTTTTGGCCAGAATTTCTAAACATTTCATAGCCCAAGAACACAAAGGCTGATTTAATAAAATAAGTAACCTTATGTTATTCCAATGTTTGCTTCTAGTACACTGGTCATCACTAGTCTGGAAAGACTAAAGACCTACAATTTTGTATCCTTACCTTGCATGGGGGTTTGGTAGACTGAATAGTAATTCTCATCCCTTAGGACTTCTGATCCACTACTGTCATTCAGGGACCCAGAACAAAGAGAGTCGTCCAGGCGTTCATAAAGGTTAAACTGAACTGTAGGAAATCCACAGAAGCATTCCGGCCATTGGGTAATGACTAGCGGGTATTCCTATGAGGAGACAAAACAATCAGATATGGTTAGACAAGAAAATGTCAGCTTAAAATTAACAGGTGGCCAGGCAGAAATTTACAATGGCCACATGACTGAAGGTTTAGAAGATCTAAAACTGTTTGTATGTAAACATTAGTATTTAAGGAATATAAACACAAAAAAAAAAACACACCAAAAATCCCAGCTCTTTCTCCCTGCATCTCTTCCCATTTATTTTGCTATATTACAATTACACCTATGAAATGTATAAAGAAATCTCAGGAGCTCAGCCATGCCCTCTCTTCCCCCTTACTATCCAATGAATGGCTGTAAGACAACTAGCTGAAATAGGAGACTCCCTGCTGTGCCCCCTGTAAAGATTGTTAAAGGTGTTTCCAGAATCAGAAAAACATGGCTGCATTCTTCCAGAAATAGTGCCAAACCCATCCATGGGGTACCTGGTATAGTAGGTCAGCTCATATTAAGTGAATGTGGCTGAGCTGAAATACCGCACACAACCTCTGGACAGGTAGAAAGCAGCAATGTGTTCCTAACTCTAGATAACCCCTACACCTTGGTTAAGCCTCAGCTTCTCATCAGACACCCAATTAAAGATGGTACTGATAAGCAGAAGATTAACACTTTAACTCTATTTATCATGGCTTGTATACCTTTTTTATGGCATACTTTACAATTTTTGTTACATGGCCATACTCACACCAACAATTGTGATTTTTTTTTTTCCCCAGTTGCACCACACTTGCTACTTTTTTAAAATGTGCCACAGCGTGAAGCCCCCTCTCCACTCACTTTTAAAATCATTTGCTCCAGAAAATTGGAGCAAACAATAGCTGAAGTCGAAACTGACCCATACCTATTTCTGGTCACAAACTACCCGTGATGCACGGCCATTCATTAAAACTGCCTTAATATACACCAGTGTTAATAAATCAGCCCTAAGTTCTATGCAGTTCTACAAGACTGTTTGTTTCATGAACATGCAGAAAATGCTGCTGACTGACAAACCATGGTGGCAACTATATTTTATGCTTACTTGAAGCACTCATTTCTGGGTTTAGTGTTTCTTTAATACAGAACATAATGCCTATATTAAACCACACTGGAAGATCAGATGAGCCGTTTGCATACATATATGTTTTATTTATGACACCAGCAAGAGGTAAGACAAATGATGGAATGTGAAGACACAGGATATTAGGAATATATTTGTGAGACTATACAAAGCTGCGCAAACAATTGGTGAGAGATCCTGCAGAGTGAGATGATGGATCTCAGTGACTTGTACATTTTTCATACACTCACACAGAGCTGTTAATAGGCAGAATATTGTTTGCTGCACATTAATATGCAGAAATTTTTTCCACTATCTCTCCATGGTATCCTCTTCTAATCGTGTGACCTTCTCTTCCTTAAACTTCACAGTAAGAAAGTAGAGGTGTGTAAATGATTCTTCGGAGACTAAGATCTGAGCAAGTTCAGACCCATTTCTGACTAGAATGAAATTAGACGTTTTACTTCAATTACCCTTCAAATGGAATCTGACAAGAAGAAGAAAATCATCCTCATGCAGTATAAGCTCATTTTCACCCAAACTTATGAAGGCATTTATCATTTCGTGTCAATTTATTCATATGTCCACATACTTAATTGATATGAACATCGATCAAATTTCTAATCTCATTTTACTTAATTCTCAACCTTATTTTACATTATTATTTTCTAATCTTATTGTACAGTACTGTGCCAATGTTTTAGACAGGTGTGGAAAAAATGCTCCAAAGTAAGAATACTTACAAAATAGAAGTGTTAATAGTTTATTTTTTGGTAATTAATAAAATTAAGTGAATGAATGAAAGAGAAATCTAAATCACATCAATATTTGGTGTGACCACCCTTTGCCTTAAAAACAGCATCAATTCTTCTAGGTACACTTGCACACAGCTTGTTAAGGAACTTGGCAGGGAGGTTGTTAAAAAAAAATCTGAGAGAGCTAAGCACAGATCTTCTGTAGATGAAGGCTTCCTCAAATCCTTCTGTCTCTATGTAATCCCAGACAGTCTTGATGATGTTGAGATCAGGGCTCTGTGGAAGTGAAGATATGGCCCATACAGAGCACTAATCTCAACACATCCAGTCTGTCTGGGATTACATGAAGAGACCGAAGGATTTAAGGAAGTCTACATCCGCAGAAGTGTACCTCCAATGTCACCCCCTCTACCTCATAGATTGTAAGCTCTTGCGAGCAGGGTCCTCAGTCCCTTTGTGTTAGGCCCGTTCGGGTTTCCATTTGGGGAGCCTGCTTGGAGACCCTCCGAATGGAAACCTAGATGCATAAATAAGCGGTTCACCCGGGAAACCAGCGGACCCCATAGACTATAATGGGGTCCATGTGGTTTCCGCACGAAGCAAGCAGAGAGTAAAGTCCTGCAAGCAGCACTTTCCTCTCCACATCGTTCATGTGGAAACCGAGCGGAAACCACATGGACCCCATTATAGTCTATGGGGCCCGCGGGTTTCCTGGGTAAACCACTTTTTTATGTGTCTAGATTTCCGTTCGGGGGGGTCCCCAAGCAGACTGCCCAAATGGAAACCCGAACACAGATGTGAACCAGGGCTTAACTGACTATTTCTTTGTAATTAAACCCTACAAATTGTACAGTGCTGCGGAATATGTTGGCGCTATATAAATAAAATCTATTATTATTATTATTATTATTATTATTATTATTATTATTATTAAGTGCATAGTTCTCCAAGATGTCTGGAATAACCTCTCTGCTGGGTTTCTTCAGAAACTGTGCACAAGTGTACTCAGAAGAAGTGGTGCTGTTTTGAAGGCAAAGGGTGGTGACAACAAATACTGTGTTAATTAATTTCAATATATATATATACAGTGTATATATATGTATATATATATATCATATTAAAAGTATTGCATTCCTGCCTAATACAACAATAAAATAGCGTCTGAGAAGCAGCCGGGTGCTGTTCACTATAATCATTATCTGTCAAACACACCAGTTCGAAAAGCACTTTCAGAACTTTAATGGCAAGCAGTATATATTCATTAAGTGCCTGTAATTTATACTCCTAATTGTCCAATAAAGGTACAATAGATAAAAAAGACTGCAAGCTCAATTACCAAAAATCCCACAAGAGAAACATAACAATGTTTCAAATCACCTAGTTTCACATTGATAACTTCTTTCCATTGAAGTAGGCATTAGAGACTTTCTGCCGGTACAGTGCAGAGAGAAAGACAACATTGCTTAATTTGATTTTAACAAGGGATAAATGCAATGCGGAATACACAAAAGAAGGTCGGTGACCACTGTCCTTCTAGTCATTTAGAAAAATTATTTTAATAACATTTTTGATGCATGATACCTTTCTTGGCCAAGACAAAGACTATGTTTGTGCTTGTAGTTTCTAGGGAAATATTGAAAGTGAAAACCTATGCAGTTGTTGTTTGATAACTAATAAAAAGTACCCTAATTCTATCACTACAGAATGAACCAGGTTTTACTACGCTTTAGTAATTGCTTACACAAAATAACTACAAGAGGATGATAACCAACTTTGATAAAAATGTGATTGTTTTGATTCTCTGCCAGAGAATGCTATATGTATATATACAGAAGTAGCAACGTTTAAATGGACCATGAGGCATAGTTTGTTATCACATGGGCCCAATCTGAAAAAGACCCAATTAGATTACTGCGACAAAGTGTACCTGTCTGCAGCTATAGCCCCATTCAGTGCTGGAGCCAATGGTACTTTCTATAAATATGCAAACCACTGACTAATTACAATTATATCTCATTACTGGTCACTCGGTAGTACTGTAGCCGCAGCAGCCTTATACAGTCATGGCCAAAAGTTTTGAGAATGACACAAATATTATATTTTCACATGATCTGCTGCCCTTTGGTTTTTATATGTGTTTGTCAGATGTTTTTATCACATACAGAAATAGAATTGCATTCATATTATGAGTAACAGAAGCTTATATTGACAGTTAGAATGAGTTAATGCAGCAAGTCAATATTTGCAGTGTTGACCCTTCTTCTTCAGGACCTCTGCAATTCTCCCTGGCATGCTCTCAATCAACTTCTGGACCAAATCCTGACTGATAGCAGTCCATTCTTGCAGAATCAATGCTTTAATTTTGTCTGAATTTGTTGGTTTTTGTTTGTCCACCCGTCTCTTGATGATTGACCACAAGTTCTCAATGGGATTAAGATCTGGGGAGTTTCCAGGCCATGGACCCAAAATCTCTATGTTTTGTTCCCTGAGCCATTTAGTTATCACCTTTGCTTTATGGCAAGGTGCTCATCATGCTGGAAAAGGCATTGTTGAGCGCCAAACTGCTCTTGGATGGTTGGGAGAAGTTGCTCTTGGAGGACATTCTGGTACCATTCTTCATTCATGGCTGTGTTTTTAGGCAAGACTGTGAGAGAGCCGATTCCCTTGGCTGAGAAGCAACCCCACACATGAATGGTTTCAGGATGCTTTACAGTTGGCATGAGACAAGACTGGTGGTAGCGCTCACCTCTTCTTCTCCGAATAAGCTGTTTTCCAGATGTTCCAAACAATCGAAAAGGGGATTCATCAGAGAAAATGACTTTACCCCAGTCCTCAGCAGTCCACTCCCTGTACCTTTTGCAGAATATCAGTCTGTCCCTGATGTTTTTTCTGGAGAGAAGTGGCTTCTTTGCTGCCCTCCTTGAGACCAGGCCTTGCTCCAAGAGTCTCCGCCTCACAGTGCGTGCAGATGCACTCACACCTGCCTGCTGCTATTCCTCAGCAAGCTCTGCACTGCTGGTAGCCCGATCCCGCAGCTGAAACACTTTTAAGAGACGGTCCTGCCGCTTGCTGGTCTTTCTTGGGCGCCCTGGAGCCTTTTTGGCACCAATGGAACCTCTCTCCTTGAAGTTCTTGATGATGCGATAGATTGTTGACTGAGGTGCAATCTTTCTAGCTGCAATACTCTTCCCAGTTAGGCCATTTTTGTGCAGTGCAATGATGACTGCACGTGTTTCTTTAGAGATAACCATGGTTAACAGAAGAGAAACAATGATGGCAAGCACCAGCCTCCTTTTAAAGTGTCCAGTTGTGTCATTCTTACTTAATCATGACAGATTGATCTCCAGCCCTGTCCTCATCAACACTCACACCTGTGTTAATGGAGCAATCACTGAAACGATGTTAGGTGGTCCTTTTAAGGCAGGGCTGCAATGATGTTGAAATGTGTTTTGGGGGATAAAGTTCATTTTCTAGGCAAATATTGACTTTGCAAGTAATTGCTGTTAAGCTGATCACTCTTTATAACATTCTGGAGTATATGCAAATTGCCATTAGAAAAACTGAAGCAGTAGACTTTGTAAAAATTAATATTTGTATCATTCTCAAAACTTTTGGCCATGACTGTACATCTCAGAACACTATCAATCCCAGGACTCAAATCTTAGAGGGAAAAGTGATCATAGTATGTATAATCCCAGTCCATATGGAGAAGTGCATGTAAACACACATACTCACAATAAAATTGAATCTTGTTGTCTAATCTTTCTATATGAGAAATAAGAAGATACAGTAACTTTTTTACAAAAGTTTAAAATAACCAATAAATTTAGTTCCACTTCACAATTGTGTCCCACTTGTTGATTCTTCACCAAAAAATTAAAATGTTATATCTTTATGTTTGAAGCCTGAAATGTGGCAAAAGGTTGAAAAGTTCAAGGGGGCCGAATACTTTTGCAAGGCACTGTAATACTACCCAGTAGCATATCCTTATTATATTTACCTCTGATAATATGGACTTGTAGCAAATAGCTGAAATCCTGGAATGAATTACGCACTTAGGATATTGTGC
Organism: Leptodactylus fallax; assembly: GCA_947044405.1. Classification (NCBI taxonomy): domain Eukaryota; kingdom Metazoa; phylum Chordata; class Amphibia; order Anura; family Leptodactylidae; genus Leptodactylus; species Leptodactylus fallax. The sequence continues at coordinate 4,996,628 of CAMRHE010000073.1, read as the reverse complement.
TTTTCTTTTTTTCAAATAAGATTGGATATTGTCCTGGGGAGGACATCTTTAAAGCAGCGTGACTATTTACCCTGCTCATATTAAGTGTATCATTATTCACCGGCATTGGCACCAGGTAATCTGACTTTCATGTTCCGGAGTGCTGTGATCAAATGTGCACCACGGAAATCCCACTGACACACGAATCAGGCTGATCCGCTGAGGATAAACTGGATAATTCTCACATCTCTGGTGACAACCTTGAGATTTCAATTAGACTTTCAAGATTTGCTGGTCTATCTTAAAAAAGAGAGAGGCGCCCTGTCTGAAACCTCTATGCAAGAGGTCTATCAAATTTACATCCATCATAATGTTCCATTTTTAATAATTATAGAAGAATAGGAAAATTTATGAGTCACTATGTTTAGACACAGTTCATATTACTTCTCATTTTCCTAAATTCTGTGTAATATGACTTAGTATACCAGTAGTATACAGAAGATTAATACTTTTTGCCATGTAATACTTGTATATGAGTTTAATATAGGCTATTTTTGGTGGGGTAGGAACATTTTTCCTACATACAATAAAAAAGGCCTGTAATGACATTTTTTAACAGCATTCTGAGAAGCAATACACTACATCATGCAGACCTGTGCCTAACCACATGATATATAAAGGAAAACTTATACCTGTAAGATTGCTTTTATTATGGTATATGTTAAAGGGGTTGTCCAGTTTCAGCAAATAAATGCTATTGTTTTTATAATGAAAAGTTATACAATTTCTGATATACTTTCTGTATCAATTCCTCATGGTTTTCAAGATCTCTGCTTGCTGTCATTCATTATTTTACTTCCAATGGATAAAAATCAGTCCATGGCCATGTGATATGTGTGGCATCCCAGAGCTGGCTATGGCTGGGCTGAGGGTGATCTCTGTGCATTGTATTATTTCCTGTTGCTTCATAACCTGTGTGACATAGCAGGGGGTCCTGAGTCTCACACAACACAGCGCCACCTAGTGAGCCTCACACATGCATTACACCTCCCATAGGATTGAATAGTAACCAAATGTCCAATGGGAGGACATCGCCTGGGAAAAGGGGAGGAGTCAGCTGATCACTGGGTCCCCATGGTAACACCCCTGCAGGAAGGTCCTGCGTGTGAGGAGTTAGAAGTGTGGAGTGTTAGGAGGAGGAGGTGAGGAGATAAGTGTGATGTCCTGTGAAGAAAGCAGTGAGTTTAGTGCAGGAATCTCAAGTCCTAGACAGGCCCAGGAAGGTTGGAGAGCTGACATACTCCAGCTATTCAGAAGATCCTGTCCCCTGTCTGCCTAGAAATCGCCCTGAAGGAAGTCAAGCATCATTATCTTGTCAGCATGAGACTGTGGAGAGAACATTCTGGAACACGTGCTCCATAGCAAGTATCACAGGATCCAGGGGCCAAGGCCAGACCTGTGGAATATCCTGCCACCCTGACTATTGCACCCCGAAACTCTGAGCTATCAGGACCACATAACGTGAGTGGGGAATATTATGTACTAGTATCATGGTGGGCATCCTCCTATGAGCCAAATAGGAACCCAGATGCACCTTAGGGCTGTAACACTGAAGTATAAGGGGCTAGGAACACCTTTCATCAAGTCTACCCTGCACCCCAGGACTTTGCTGTGTCACCAGGCGTACCCCGTTGTTTTGTATTGAAGAAACTGTTTAAGCATTTGTGCCTCCACACCCATGGAAGTAAAAGTTCAACTTTACAACCGTTTCTGTGTCTGACTCTGCACCGACAACATCAGGGCGCCCCAAACACCACCAGTCGGCACAGTATAGGGGAAGCGCCCCGGGGGAACAATCACCACCAACATTTGTGCAGCCCCCTCATCACCGGTACCAGTGGTGGTAACGTGGGACAGCACCAGCGCTGCGCCCTCGTGCCCAGAGACCGTGACAAGTCTGCGCTGTTTGCACCCCGCAATCCCAACTGCAGCGTTACCTTCCATCTGGTCACCGCATATGCAGTCCATGATCATGTGATATACAGTCCATGGTCATGTGATATGCAGTCCATGGTCATGGGATATACAGTCCATGGTCATGTGATGGACACACCGGTGTACAGCTTGCTACAGTCACAGCTCAATAGTTAGAGTTCTGTCGTGTAATGAGCCCTGCTTCAGTGTGTCCATCATATGAACAGGGATCGATTTTTATGTACTGGAGGTAAATAATGAATCATAACAAGGATGGATCTAGAAAACCACAAGGAATTTATACAGAAACAGAACTTTTTTTATTCAAACAATAATATTTATGTGCTGAAACTGGACAACCCCTTTAAGAACATTTTCCTTTTAGTTCCTATACAGTATTACCAGAGCTTCCCATCTTCTACATTTATGGCATATCCACAGGATTAATGATTAAAAGATACAGGTTCCATCAATTAGACTGGAATGTATCTCAAGAACAAAGGTCCACCGACCTCGTCTCTTACCCTTTGTAACTGTAGAGGTGTCCATCAATGTGTGGAGTTCCAAAAATTTCCGAACACCTTCTATATCTTTTTCAGATACGCCAATAGGAGTAAATGGAGAGAATCATGAATGCACGACCACCTGTCCAAAGCTGTGGATATGCCATAAATGTTTGAAAATACCCATGTTATCGGTATATGTCAGCATGATCTCTGAGACCAGTGACTGACTGCAGCAGTCACATACACATGTAATGCCATGTGCATATTACACTTCATTGGTGCAGAAAGTAAGCAGAGACCAGCAGGATCCACCAGAATGGAAATGCAGCATTGATGTGGGAATGAAGATTTGAGTATATGCAATTTTTTTTTTATCTTACCCCCTGATGTTGGTTAAAGTTTTGTAAATCCTGGACAACACCTTTAAAGGCAACCTGTCAGTTGAATATAACCCCCCAAACTACCCAGTACCTCACCATGCATCTCATGTGTTCTCCACAGGTCTTCATATTATGCACAAGTGTTGCCTTCTCTGCAAATGAACTTTTATTCTATATTCAAATTATGTGTTTCAAGTCAAAGTGAAGTTAACAGAAGGTATTAAGCTCTTTATGCCTCCAATCACACCATAGGGGGCTTATTGAAGCCTGAAGAGTATGACTTCACTGTTAGCTCCTCCCCTTTGACTTGAAACACCTACTTTAAATATAAAATAAAAATTGTTTTTCAGAAGATGGAGGCAGCACTCGGGCATTATCAGAATACTTTTGTACAATACATGAGATTTACTGTGAGGTACTGGTGGTGGATTGGGGGGGATTATGAAGGTAACAGGTTGTCTTTCTAAGTGGTCTGTCTCCAGAATCCAGCATATCAATCCCAGCAGATAGATAGGTTAGGGTCACCTGAATGAAACAGTGAACGGTGCTGTTCCCTTGTTAATCAATGCCTCAGTTGCCAAGATATTGCCGTTTTTTTTATATGTAAATGAGCTCTTTAGAGCAGTGAAGGTATTGTCATTGCTCCAAAGATTTAAAGGGATTTTCCCATTTTAGCAAGTTATCCCATTTTTATATGATAGGGGATAACTTGTAGATCGATGGGGGTCCAACATCTCAGACCCCCACCAATCAGGAGAATGGGGGAGCTTTGTCCCCCCATTCTGAATGGAGTAATGGTCAGGAAGTTCATGCACCACTCCACTTGAATGTAAGTACCGTAGATAGCTGAGCGCTGTACTTCAACTATCTCCATGCTCAGTGGCATAACTTGTAGCATCTGGGCCCCAGTGCAAAATCTGTAATGGGGCCCCTACCTACCTTGTGCAATTTAGGATAGTGCTATATTTTATATGGCAGAGGGACCTTTGGGGTCCCTTCAGGGTCCAGGGCCTGGTAGTGACTGCTACCTCTGCCCCCCTATATTTACTCCTCTGGCTCCTATTAAAATGAATTAACTCCTCTGTTCTCCTGGTTGGTGGGGGTCTGAGAAGTTGTGCCTCCACTAATTTGCAAGATATCCCCTATGCTACATATAGGGAGTAACGTTCAAAGATTGAAAATCCACTTTAAGCAGCAGTACCTTCATTGCTGCAAAGATATATACTGTACATATTGACAAAACAGCGATATCTTGCCAATGGAGACACCTTTTAAGGCAAATGCCCTGTTTTACTCAGATGAGCCTAACCTATCTATCTGCATGACTGGGTTATTATGCTGGTGACAGGCTCACTTTAAGGTACTGGCTCACCTTTGTCTCTGAATACAATAATATGACTTCAATAGCATACATGATACAATCTCTTAAAGGGAGTGATCTGATAATAAAACAATTCTGTTTTGCATCCTGGTATATATAATGGGAAAGGCAGTTTGTATTCTGCTGACAGATTCTCAAGCATCAGAGGTTTCATTATACCCCAGCTGTTTTATTACAGCATTACTCTCACTCATAAATGGAGTCATTCATATAACAGAACTATATTATGCATTTGCTGTTAGTTTTCAGCATATATCACATATATCTCACAGTCAATCTTTATTATTTGATATTAGAGCAAACTGCCTAGGTGACTTACAGCACCATAGACCATACTTTCAGAGACAGCTTGCTCAACCATCACTTTGACTAGCTCCAAAGAAGCAGTAAGTCACACCAACTTGCTGCATGATATTTCCTATGAAACTTTCATTTTATTTTCTATGGAAGATCTCTAATGCTGCATACTGAGGCATATTACCATTTTGACACAACAACTTCAGCTGCAATAAAACAGTGCGGGAGTCATGTTGCTCTAACCTTACACACAGAATGCATTAAAACGAAGAACCTGCATGCATAAAATATAGAATAGCTCTGCCTATAGGACTTTCTGTGTGCAGATGTATCTATGGCAACAGAGCTGTCAGTCATATCCTTAATTCGGGGGTAATAAACGCCTGTTTCCAGACATCTAAAGTTCCGTACTTAAGAAACACTTATGGCATTTTGCAGTTTGTTTTTAGGAACTGGGAAAAAACTGTCATTTTAGATGGGGAACATTTCCTTGGTTCAGATTTGTGAATCATCTATCAAAAGCTTCTCCTCTCCTTCCCTTACTGAAGACGTTCCATTATATAAACAGTAGCTGCAAAGAGTTAAGGTTTTTTCCTCCCCATCTGTTTTTAGAAGCTTGACAGCCACGTACAGTTGCCAGCGAGGCCTGTAAACAAGTAAAAAACTGTCAAGGCAGTCAATTACCATATATCAAAAACTACTCCCCCCAACAACAAAAGCTGTCAGCCTCCTTACTGACATTGAGGACTTGTTTTAGTTCTTAATTTAGAAGCATGGCATGTTGCATTTATTATTCTAAGTGTCATTTCGCTGTACCTTTAGCAAAAGTGAATATCTGGAGCTAGACTTATAAAAAGGGTTTTTTTCCTTTCAGTCTGGAGCATTACCTCCACTACCTGATAATGTAGCAAATGTCTAATGAGACGTCTCTTTCACAAAAGGACAAGGTTATTATTAAGGCTTTTGGAAAACGGTCTGGTACCGTAGTTGCCATCTCTCACCCTCAACTCATGTGACGTTTATGGCTGCAAGGATTTTTGTTTCTTTAATAAAATAGGCATTATAATAGCTTTTCATGTACTCGGCATAGAGCAATTGAAAGCAATTGTCAGAGCGGCTTCATTTTAATGCACAACAAAATACTGCATTTAACGGCAAATATATTTATTATGCTTTCAATAACGGCCTTAAAATGTCATATCAGAGAAATAGTTGAGGTTTTCATCATATAATCTTTGTTATCTCTTTTGGGTTTTATGATTGAAAGCATAGTTTATGTTACTTTTTCAATCTATTTCTTCTTTAAATTGTCTACAGTATGTGTATTTGTAAGAAAATGATGTAGACAAAATGCATAGGATTCTGTCCTGGGTCAAGACACATTCATATATTGGACAGGGAATAGATGCCCTGATCCTTCTGCCATCTTTTCATTTTCCCATAAATCAAATATAGTGTAAGGTAATGCTAAAAGCCTCTACATTTCTCTACTTAAGACTAAGGTGCCATGTAGCGGGCCACAGCAAAAAAGCACTGTGGGAAAAACCGCAGCGGCAACAGTGCTTCAATTATACCTATAGGGAAACCGCCAGGATTTCCAGGTATGATTGACATGCTGCGATTTCCAAAAACGCAACGCAGTGTGTATTTTTCTGCAATGTGTGGATGGGATTTGTTAATATCCTATCCACTTTGCAGTGACTGAAAAACACCGTGTTTTTTTTCTGCAGCGTTTCCGCCGTGGCGAAACCGCACCATTTCCGCCACGTTGGGCCCTGGCCTAAAGGGTTTTTTTCAGTTTTATTAATGAAGAGGTGAAAGCACTGAAGTGAACACTGATGCCTCTTCACTACACACCCAGCACAGTACCAAACATTTGTATATTGGGTAAGCTTGGTATAGCAGCTCAGCCTATTCACTTGGGACTGAGCTGTGAACAGGCCATGTGACTGACAACAGCTGATTGGCAGGGGTTCCCTATCTCAAGGATAGGTCATCAATTGAAATGTCCACTTTAAGCCTAAGGCTGCACACTGAGTTCACAGTAGAATATTCATAGCGGGCATATTACAGTGGACCCACCCATTGCAAAAAAAAAAAACAGATTGCCCTGTTTATGCTGTGGGTTTCATAGGTGGTTTCCCCATGCAGCTAGTGTTTTCTGCAGTGTCGATACGATTGGTTTAAATCCCTTTCACTATATATGCACTGTACTTTGCATTGGGTTAACCACCAGCAATTCCGCGCGGCTAACCTGCTGCAAGCTCACAGCATCTGACCTTAGCCTTAAAGAGGCTGTCCAGGCATTTTTTATAAATGCCTGGACAATGGGGGGAGGTGAATAGAATAAAAAAAATCATACTCACCTGTCCCCGTTGCTCCAGTGTACTTCCGGCACGTTCTGGTCCTTCTGCTCTAGCGGCTTCTCACGGGTCACTTCCTGAGTTCCGCTGAAGCCGCTGATTGGCCTCAGTGGTCTGTCTGGAGATACATAGCTTTAAATGTAACTACTAGAGATGATCTAATCTCCTGAGATTCATTTTGGGTCAGATTTGCTAGATTTGAGCATCAAATTCCATTTAGACCAAATAAATTTGACCCGCAACAAAAATACTCCAGTTACCCTTAAAACTCTTTCTTTACTTGCAGAGAATCTCATTTTACAGCTGTCATTGGCTACTACTGAAAGTAGGTCAATGACCATGAATAATCCAGATCACATTAAAAACAGCCAATGGTACGTGTGGATCAGGTTACTCGTGGTCATTGACTTACTGTCAAATGTAGTTCAATGACCTTAAAAAGCCCTACTCAGGCCATTGTATTGACACACAGATTAATAATTGTGGTGATCTGACAATAGTCTGTAAAGGATTTATGTGGTTAAAGGGTTAAAATGGTTCCTTGGGATTACCTATATGATGCAAACCAGATATTGACAGCTGTCACTGTCTGATTTAGAGGTTACTCTTGGTCAATGGCCAAACATTTAATGGTGGCTAGCTATTACTCTATTAATTTACTAGTTATTTATTTTACTTATTTTTAGACAGTATTTTAGCGATTTTTGTCAGTTTAGTGTCAATTTGTATTAGGTTGCGTTAATTTTCACGTTAACATTTTTCCCAAATGTATATATATTCATTGTTATATATGTAACAATAAGTAGAGACTCAAAGTAATTTTTTTTTTTTATATTTTTATATAATAATATTTTTTTTTTTATTTGTTTTTTTTTTTTTTTATTGTGAGTTTAGATATGTGTTTGTTTAGAGGAAAAAGAAGAGATTTGGGGGTTTGGACAACAGCCTAAATGAATTCTAATTGAGATGCAAGGCGGCAATGTGGCTCCATAAACATTCTTCTATACATGTGTCATTCTTTACTTTACAGCTTGACTTGACCTATACCAAGATATGTGGTATAAAAACACCAACTTTGAAAAAAAAACATTATTTTATGATCTATATCAACTTAGGGACAGTTACTTAGTTGGTATTTGATAGTGTTTTTCTTCTATAAATGAAATGATAATTTACAAATTATACTTCTATTTTAATTGAGTTTATCTTTGTCTTACATGTCATCTATCTATCTAGGATTTATTTTGTTTGAACATCTGAAACAATTGTGTGTACCAATGCCCAAAAAGAGATAAAATTGGAAAGGGGAAAACCTTTTTCACTGTACTGTACATAGCACCTATTAGTACATAGTAACTGGATAACTGTACACTGTATTACTCTGCAGGGGCCTATTTTCATGCTGAACCACATTCAGGATTCTGCTGGGTTTTCCATAAGTGTGAGCGCACTTTTCCTTGGCTCTTCGTACAAGTTTAATGTCTGTACAGTAGATCCTCTGCAGATACACATACTAGGAAGTGTAGCCTATTTACAGAAGAACGTATAGGAATTATACTAGAGTGTTGGTGACTGTAAAATACTGATACCCTACATACTGATGCAATCTGCTCCAAATATTTCTGAAAATGTCTACAAAACATAGTAGATCTACAGACTTTTCGGATACGTCAAAAAGGGCAAACCATGGTTTAGAATTGTAAACAGCTTATTCAACTCTTAGTTACAACTATTTTTATTCTGAAATGTTCTCAATATGGATTTACCTTGATAAACTCTTTGTAAGGACCCTGCTGCTGTATACTAGGTTGGAAGCACTTGTCCTCACAAAACCTTCTATTATCTCTACCCATGAAAGCTTGGCTAACAGGTAAAATAAAATATATACCCTAAGAGTTGACACAACCTACTTGTACTACATAGTCATACCTCTTCATTGTATTTTATATGTATTCAACTAGTACAGTGTGCTCCGAAAACCAACCTAAAATTAGTCTCTGTAAATGTAAAAGTCATGGCCAATTATATGTTAAGAGCAATATTGTATTGGTCCCTCCTGTCCTCACACTTGCTAATGTAATAGTAGATTATAACAGAGCTAGAAAAATCTCAATGACTGCGCTAGTGGAACACATTAGATATGCCCTTTCAGTTTTTAGTACATAATGTATTGTAATGATGCAATATTCAGTTAAATAACAAAGTGTGGAAATATCATGTTCTATAACTAAGTAAAATAAAAATAAGAAAAAATATAATCAAAATTACTTGTTTTTCATTTTTTTTTTTAACCAGGACAAAGAGCTTTTTATATATTCCCCATTTCTTTTGTAGCCATCATTGGCTTTGGCGAAAAAAAACGCAACAAAATCTACAACAAAAAAAGCTGCATTTCCGCAACGTGGGGCATCAGCCCAAAGGTGATTCTGCAGCTTCCAAATAGCCTCTGCTATTCAGCTTTGGAGCTCCATTTTCATGTAAATTGCAATTTTATTCATATGCAAATGAGGGAAAAGTGCTGAGTCCTACATGAAACAGGGCTCCAATGTTGAATGACAGAGACATACTTGGAAACTGTAGAATCGATTCTACAAGGTATTGGGATTAGGTTTTCAACAATTTACTGCTGATGGACTTCCTTTTAAAAGAAATATAGATGTATTTGCAAAAATATAGCTAATAGTCTCTATTTTGCATGATACTTATTTTCATATTTAGAAATGCACATATACATATGATATCATTTTGAACATAAAGGATGTAAAAGTGTTAAGACTTGTTATAGGTAAATGGTAGAACTGGTTTTCCACAGGACTTTAATGATGTATAAATGTGCATAAAAGAAAACTGAGTGAAAATTTCAGTTCTGCTACATCTTCATGTGTAACAACAAATACATGGACACTTTAAAGAGTAGCTGTCATCAGATGTTTCATGTTTAAACCATACTTGTCAACTCTTCCGGGAAACATCTGCGGGGTTCCCAAAAAGGTTATCTTCTGGAGGCCCAGAAGAGCAAGAAAATCTTTTAGCTATTATTTTATGTGTAAAAGGGGCACTTTCTGTGCCAAAAAAGGAGCATAGCCAACATTATATTATTATGTATTTCTATCTCACAACAAGGGGGAATGTCATGTCCCAAAAGGAGTATAAGCCAGCCTACTGAGGGTGTGGCCTTGCCCAAAAATTTTTGCTTTCTCTGTATACAATTTTCCCCCGAAGCCCCACTCGAAATGTTGGTGAGTACAGCTGAAATATCATAAATGTGCTGTATGCTAGAAAAATACATTTGTGCCATGACAATATTCCTGCTTATCACACCTATATCTCCTTGATTGACACCATTCTACTTAAAGGGAATCTGTCAGAGCAATTTGGGACACTAAACCACCCACACGGCCATATGGACCTGGGGTTTAGTGTCCCAAATCACCCTGTTATAACGCAATTCATGTCTGCATTAAAAATAAAAAAGCTTTATATGCACCCTGCCGCTGTACTCCCCGCGCCTGCGCAGTTCTTCAATGAAGCCAGAGGAGTACACCTCGGCTTCAGTGCGCATGCCCCGCAATTACGTAGTGATGCCGGGGTATCCATCTTTGGCTTCACTGAAGAACAGCGCAGGCGCCGGGAGGCGTGCCTCATGAATAAGCCGGACCGACATCACCAAACAGCGTCGATCGGACCCTTATCTAGGTAAGTATAAAGGTTTTTTCTTTTTAATGCGCCTGCGGATTGTATTACAACAGGGCGATTTGGGACACTAAACCCCAGGTCTATAAGGACCTGTGGGTGGTTTAGTGTCCCATATTGACCTGACAGATTCCCTTTAATGCAGTTAGTGCTAAAGCTACAACCGGGGGCCACACGTATAGTCTGGCACATGTCAGAAACCCAACAATGATTTTTTTATTCTGGCCGAGTTATCTTCTCATGCATGTAGTGTTCCTGACTGATAACCTGGCTACCATAAGAACATTATTGTTGGGTTTCTGACAAGTCCCACACCATAGAAAGTTCCTGCATTCATGGTTGTATTGTATTGGCAACCAATTAAGACAATTAACAGTCTGTCTCCACTAAGATGACTGTAGAAAATCTTTAAAACTGAAACTTTTTCATTACATATTTGCAAAAACGTTTAACTTTTAATTATATACAAATTTAAATATATTTATGTTCATGGGAATAGCCAAGTTAACAAGTTCAGAACTTAAAAAGGGTACAATTATTTTGGTTTCGTTTACACAAAGGGATAATGCATAGCAATGATGTCACAGTACCAGGATAATGCACACAGTGATGTCACAGTACCAGAGATAATGCACACAGTGATGTCACAGTACAGAGATAATGCACACAGTGATGTCACAGTATCAGGATAATGCACACAGTGATGTCACAGTACAGAGATAATGCACACAGTGATGTCACAGTATCAGGATAATGTACAAAGTGATGTCACAGTACAGAGATAATGCACACAGTGATGTCACAGTACCAGGATAATGTAAACAGTGATGTCACAGTACAAGGATAATGCACACAGTGATGTTACAGTACCAGGATAATGTACACAGTGACGCCACAGTACTGGGATAATAAACACACCAATTATAACAATGTCACATGCAGGCATTGTCCCAGTAAAGTAATGGAGGCGCATCCAGTTCTCCACATCCTCTTCCATAATCCATAATTATCAGTAATTGTACCCTAGGTATCAGTGGAAGTGGGTCGCCATAGTTGTTGGACCCCTTAGCAGCTACTATTGCTACTCTGGTAGTTATGCCCATGGCCAGGGGAATGTCACCAGTCATAACTCCATGATTCTGCACAACACCTTCACCCATGACTCCAGTGTATTTTTATTGCGTACTGTGACTTAACTTAAATTTTTAACATTCCATTGGCATGAATGTTGTTTGCAAGTCCTATAGCACAAAGCTGTCCATTTAAACATGAAAAATCTTTCTTAAGTTCCCTTTAAGAAAGTTGCTTTTAAGGATCTCAAAATAATGTTATGCCCTAGGCATATAGATAGGCTGCTGACTGGGACATCCATATCTAAAAGGTCGGCATGTGAAATTCCTAGAGGCTAATAATTGTTGTTCACTTTATCTGAGCTATCTTGATGACACACACTATCAAACTGACTCAATGTACAACCAAAATGGAAAACTAATTATGTTACTCCAGCAATCACTGCACTCAATCAAGTATAATGATAGCACTGAGGATAGAAATCTGCATAAATCACACACACACAAAAGCCATTTACAAGAGCAATGTAAATGCACTATGCTATAGCTCGCTCTTAACACATACATAGTGCTGCTGTGTGTCAAGTCATTACAAAACACATTTCCTCACTTGGTTGGAAAACAATTTGTATACAACATCTCAAAACATCTATTGCTTCCATTTTTCAGAATATTTTGTTTTATGGTATATTCCAACATCAAAAAAATGCTTCTTGTATAGTCAAACTGCGTAAACCATGTGTAGCAATGTCTAGATGACTCTATGTATCATGGAACAATACCCAGAATTGTATTCTTATTGAGCTTGAGGATAAAAGGATTGTTTTATTGCTAATGATAAAAATAACAACAGTAAACAATAATAATATTAATATTAATAATAATATTAATAATAATAATAAAATAAATGTATCTTAAATTTTATAAACACAAATAATAATAATAATAATAATAATAATAATAATAATAATAATAATAATAATAATAATAAAATATATTATCTTAAACGTTATAAACATAAATAATAATAATAATAATAATAATAATAATAAAAATAGATTTATCTGTTCTAAACATAAATACTACTACTACTACTAATAATAATACTTTATAAATCAGAATAATAAGAAACAACTGTTGCAATGTATAACTACGTCAAGCAAAGTTTACATAAGTGACTCCATGGTACATGTGGGATTTCATGTGGTGATTCCTAATTCCTATCTTTGTTAGTGCCTTTCCCTTATGTGTACTGGTCAAGGAAGGCAAAAAGGACAGAGTAATAAGAGTGAGGCTGGTCATACCCATGAAATACCTAGAAAGCACCTTCAACCAGTTATCTCTCCTCAGCTAGGCTTAGTGAGAATATGTTCTCAATGGGGAGGGGGGAGAGAAAGCAGCTTCCAAATTCATCTGGCAGTGGCTTGTCTCTAAGAATAAAAATATTGGGCTAACTTATTCTTCTCTCCCACAACATCTGGTCTTGGGATAAAGTCAGGAGGCCCCATACACATTAGATGGTCATCTGATCCACTGGAGTAGGTGAGTCTGATCGATATACAATACTTCTAATGTTTATGGCCAGCTTAAGTACTCATCTACACAAGTCATATATTTAATGTCAAGAAAGGGCTGAGCTTTAAAGAGGTTGTCCGACTTACTTTTTATTATGTAATAGGGCTGCTAATGGGGTCAATAACAGAAAAAATAGGTGAGTATTTGGTTTTATGCTATTAGCCACATTAACAGCTGTATGACAACATAAAAAAATAAGTCAAAAGACCTCTTTAAATGTACAGCTATGCATGTTTTTACACACACAATTGACAGACATGGAGACAAAAGAGCAGAAGGAAGGAGGAGCAATAGACAGCAGGGGAATGTATGTGTAGGAGCAGACAGCACCCACTCTGTTCATTTGTGGGAGTTGTGCTGTCCGTGACCAATTTGCTTTATGTCTGTGAAAAGCTAATCCTTTTTTTTTTTTTTGTTTCATTTTCTAGATTTTGTATGTCTCTTCATTGTGAAAAACAGATAACACATGGATGCATCAGCAGCCATAAAAAGGACTTGCTTCCATTGTTTTTTGTGGACCTATGGTTAGAAAAAAGTCACTGACATCTGATCACATTGACATGTATGGGTAATATGTCATGTATGTCATACATACATGAAATGCAAACATGTAGATGAGGTCTTATTGCATTTAACAATAGCATCATTAGTACTTAGTACTAAGAGCCCATTTCTCAAGTCATTCCTGGTTGCTGTCTTTGTCTGGGTGAATGAAGACTCCTTCAGTTGCAGTAATGGCTGTCTTATAACCAAGCATAGTAGAAGCAATGGCTTTGGATTTAATATGTTAAACTTTAAGCATAAATGTAAAATGATAATACTTTGCAGAATATTTTCATAGACCATATTAATGCAGACTTAAAGCTCCTGGGCCTCAAGGCAAAATATACAGTGGGTACGAAAAGTATTCAAACCCCTTTAAATTTTTCACTCTTTGTTTCATTGCAGCCATTTGCTAAAAGCAAAAAAGTTCATTTTATTTCTCATTAATGTACACTCAGCACCCCATCTTGACAGAAAAACCCCCCAGAAATGTAGATATTTCAGTTTTTCTTTTTTAATAAATTTGCAAAAATATCTACATTTCTGTTTTTTTCTGTCAAGATGGGGTGCTAAGTGTATATTAATGAGAAATAAAATGAACTTTTTTGCTTTTAGCAAATGGCTGCAATGAAACAGTGAAAAATTTAAAGGGGTCTGAATACTTTCCGTACCCGCTGTATAACAGGGCCCCACTTAATATGTGCTATCTATAATAAATGATGTCTTCTTATGTTGTAGAAAGACTGTGGGCTCCTGAGACTTCAGGGCCGGTAGCGAATGCTACCTCTGTTCCATCTTATAGCTACGACCCTACTACCGGACTATTGGGGTCTGTTATTGTGTCAGTACCTGAGCCCACTGGAGGATCCATTTGTGAGATGGTGGGCAAGTCTTACCCGGGTCAAAGTCTGGGTTCACAGAAAGATCTTCTGGCAAAATGCTGGGTCAATCTCTGTCATTATATTCATTTGTGTAATGTTTCAGGTTAAAGAAAAATCTTAGTCAGACTAATGTTGGAGTAGAGCCACATTCAAGCTGGTGAATTGTTTTCTATAAACTGAAATGGTGCACACCTTTATGTACTGTCAAATATTAGTGGTACAATATGGATTCTATGTAATTCACTAAATAAAGTCTATGTTATGCAACTGAACTACACAAGTGCTGTTCCATTTCTCTTTCTCTAGATTAATATATTGATGGGGATAGATCATCCTGTTTGGAAAATGTGCTCACAAATAAATTACTGGTATGTACACACTGTTGAATTTGGAGCTTGGTAGGCAGAGATCAGAGCAGGATGCTGTGAGGCTCGATATTACTGGGGATTCTGCGGCTGATCAGCGTGAGACAGTCAGTTGAAAGCCATGGTGGAATGCAGAGATTCGGCTTTCTGTCTCAGGGAGTCAGAAGGCTAGAAACTGAAGAAGAATCTGAGGTGCAAGTGTAATTCAATTCCTCTTCATTTTCCAACATCTCAATGGGTCCTAAATATTGCTTGATCTCCAATTTATAACCTGCCTATAGACTGCATATACAGAGATGTAGCCAAGTTTAACATGACTTTAACACATGAAGTAAACAGTTGCTAATCACTATAACTCAACCTTTTCCATTAATTTTTTATGGCTTTTGTTGTGGGTTATCTTTGCGTTAATCTACATACACATTCTTGCCACCATAGTGCTGTCTGTGCAAGTAATGACTAGTATTCCAATACCACCAATGACCACCATACACTCTTCATATGGTAAATGTGAGACACATCAACACTGAAACATTTCTAACCATACCCAGAAGAAGAAAACTGTAGATCATGGAAATTTGTTCTACTTCATTACTACTGAAAAACATAAGTGAAATGTGACCCATTGCTGGTTGTTTATAATGAATGGAATTAGACAAGATGATTCCAGACCCAGCAAATAAATTGGAGTACAAGGGGTGTTACTTCATTTAGAAATGTATTCAAGGACATCCTAATCAATGCTCTGCAGGATCACCTTGGACTCATTTGCTGGGACTAATTAATAAAACGGGCGAGAAATATAGAAATGCTCATTAAATATTGGGCTGTGTAGAGATATTCATTAAGCATTCTAACACATTGGTTTGAAGGCATAGGGGTCTGGTAATAAATGTCTGTGTTTAGAAGCCACAGCTGCTGGTGGAGTTACCAAGCTCATTAAAACTTAGACGGTGCTGGATGTCACCTAACTGGGCACCCTAATGAGCCATGTATGGCAATGTGTGTAAAAGGTAAGATACACAAGCGAATTAGCAATTACTGCCGCTTACTTGTACCTTTTCAGTAAAATAAAAACACACACACGCACAACTGTAATTTTTTTTTAAACTGTGAAATTTATTTTATTAATATCTAAAAAATAATACCGTAACAAGGAGTAAAAAAAAAAGAAAAAAATATGAAAAAAGTTAAATATTAGAGGGGTTTTCCTATATCACAATATGAATGATCTATTCTTAAGACAAGCCTTCAGTATTAGATGGTTGTGGCAAGTCTGGACACCCCCGTCAATCAGCTGTTTTAAGGGTCTGTGGCTCTTAGATGAATGCAACAAAGCTGAAAAACACAGAACATCCCCTAATAGGTGTTTGGTGTTCTGGTGTACAGACCAGTGTAAACAACAAAGAGGGCGCAGCACTCATTGTAGCCTCTCCAAACCCAGTTGGTGACGTTATCTAGAGTTGAAAGCTTGTGCATGACTTTGTATGACCACAGTGATACCAGCTGCCTGGTCTAAGCTATCTGACCCATGGCCAGGACCAGCATTATGGGGGGGCAAAGTGGGCAATTGCCCAGGGCCCCAACACACACAGCGGCCCCCTGCCAGTGGCATACTTTCCCTATTATGGGGAATAAATATTGGGAGGACACCATTGGCAGCTGCAGCTTCCTGGCACTTAGCAGCAACAGCTACCGCTGCCACTTATAAAGACCTGTCTGTGCTGCCTTAACTTCCCCATCCTCCTCCTCTTCACAAGCAGTGACTCATCTATCAGATTGTAGTGTGTGGGGACAGGGAGAAGTTTGCTACGATGTAATAGCTTCACTTCTGACAAATGTATTTTTTGGTAAAACATGTATATTTAATATGTATATATGTGTACATTTGTTTACAGCAAGGGTAGCCAACCTTTGGCACTCCAGCTGCTGTGAATCAAAAGTTCACATACCCCAGTTCTTAATACCGTGTATTGCCCCCTCTAACATCAATGACAGCTTGAAGTCTTTTGTGGTAGTTGTGGATGAGGCTCTTTATTTTCTTAGATGGTAAAACTGCCCATTCTTCTTGGCAAAAAGTCTCCAGCTCCTGTAAATTCCTGGGCTGTCTTGCATGTACTGCGCGCTTGAGATCTCCCCAGAGTGGCTGAATGATATTGAGGTCAGGAGACTGAGATGGCCACTCCAGAACCTTCACTTTCTTCTGCTGTAGCCAATGACAAGTCAACTTGGCCTTGTGTTTTGGATCGTTGTCATGTTGGAACGTCCAAGTACGTCGCATGCGCAGCTTCCTGGCTGATGAGTGCAAATTTGCCTCCAGTATTTGCTGATAACGTGCTGCATTCATCTTTCCTTCAACTTTGACCAAGTTTCCTGTGCCTTTGAAGCTCACACATCCCCACATCATCAGTGATCCTCCTCCATGCTTCTCAGTAGGAATGGTGTTCCTTTCATCATAGGCCTTGTTGACACCTTGGCCACATGGCTGTGGACAAAAAGTTTGATTTTTGTCTCATCACTCCAAATTACATTGTTCCAGAAGTAATGAGGCTTGTCTCTGTGCTGTTTGGCGTATTGAAGGCGAGATTCTTTGTGGCATTTGCGCAGTAATGGCTTTCTTCTGGCAACTCGACCATGCAGCCCATTTTTCTTCAAGTGCCTCCTTATTGTGCATCTTGAAACAGCCTCACCGATAGTTTTCAGAAAGTCCTGTATTTCAGCTGATGTTATGTGTGGGTTTTTCTTTGCATCCTGAACAATTTTCCGGGCAGTTGTGGCCGAAATTTTGGTTGGTCTACCTGACCGTGGTTTGAATTTTACAGAGCCCCTGAGTTTCCATTTGTTAATCACAGTTTGAACACTGCTGACTGGCATTATCAATTTCTTGGATATCTTGTTGTATCCCTTTCCTGTTTTATACTGTTCAACTACCTCTTCCCGTAGATCCGTGGACAATTCTTTTGCTTTCCCCATGACTCACAATCCAGAAACGTCAGTGGCTGGAGGAAAGATGCAACAGTCTGTCTGGATCCCAGAAACTTACTCAGCTTTTATGCACACACTGATTACAAGCAAACAGGCCACAGGTGAGGATGTTACCTTTAGTAGCCATTCAAACCCCTTTGTGTCAACTTCTGGGCATGTTATCAGGCCAAAATCACCAGGATATGTGAACGTTTGAACAGGGTCATTTTGATGTTTTTGGTTGTCATTATGATTTAAAAAGAGAAAACACAGAAGTTTGACAATAAATGGCTTCAACCAACCACTAACCATTAGTGGAGAAAAAGTTTTTGTATTATCATTCATATTCTCTGAAAAAAGGCCAAAAAAACAAAAAATCTGCCGGAGTAAGTAAACTTTTTAGCACAACTGTATATGAATGTATATCTGTGAGTATATATGGTATATGTATGAGTGTGTAGGTATATATGGTATATAGTGTGTGATATATGTGTGAGTATATACAGTATTCTAGAATACCATCCACACATTGCGGAAAAATACACACACTGGACATGCTGCAATTTCCAAAACCGTTGCGGTTTTGGAAATCGCAGCATGTCAATTATACCTATGGAAATGGTGGCGGTTTCCCTATAGTTGTAAGGAAACCTCTGTGGACTTTCTGTGAAAAGCACTGTGGGAAAAACTGTGATGCGTTGCCGCTGTGGTTTTTCCCGGAGTGCTTTCTTGCTGTGGACCACTACATTGGGCCTTACCCTTATAGTGTGATGCACAGTATATTGAGATGATAAGGATTAGGCCCAACAGCGAGAAGCAGCTAAAAAACACTGTGGAAAAAAAAAAGCAGTGAATCACAATGTTTTTTTTCCACAGTGTTTTTCATTAAGCTTTTGATGCATTTTTCTCTGCCCCTATTAAATATATATTGAAATGCTTGCGATTGTGCAGATAAAATTAACTTGCCATGCTCTTTGAAGGGCACGCATTTCTGAATTTGCAGCATCTTCCACATGTGGATGAGGTAAATTGATTAAATTTCATTCACTTTGCTGGTACTGTAAAACACATTATTTTTATTTTCTGAGGTAGCCAAAAACGCTGTGTTTCTGTAATGTCGGGCTTCAGCCTAAGGCTAAGGTTGCTGAAAAGCATCTTTTTTTTTTTTTGTTGCATATTTTGCTGCGGTTTTCTGAGCCAAAGCCAGGAGTGGATTGAGCAGAAGGTAGAAGTATAAGAACTTCCTAGATATTTCCTATTCCTTTTGTAGCCGCTCCTGGGTTTGTCTCAAAAAACACTCGGCAAAATCTGCAACAAAAAAAAAAAAAGCCTAAAGGTTTTTTTTTTTTCAAAATTTATAACCTAAAATAAGTGTCCAGCTCTTGTGTCATGAGGTCAGGTGTCCTGTGTTCTCCCATTTGAATAGTTTGGTGGGTTAGTGAGCGCATTGCTCATATGTGCAACGTGTATGGAACTGATGAGAGTAGCGGAGGTCATAGGTCAGCTGTTGTCATCTGTCCCATAAACTTTGAATGGAACTGCAATGCGCATGAACGCCAATCCATTCAGACAGGAGAACATGGGAACTTGTGTTTGTGATCAGACACATATCATTACTTCTGTGGACAGATAGATATACACACGTGGACAAAATTGTTGGTACCCCTCGTTTAATGAAAGAAAAACTCACAATGGTCAAAGAAATAACTTGAATCTGACAAAAGTAATAATATATAAAAATTCTATGAAAATGAACAAATGAAAGTCAGACATTGCTTTTCAACCATGCTTCAACAGAATTTTTAAAAAAGAAAACTCATGAAACAGGCCTGGACAGAAATGATGGTTCCCTTAACTTAATATTTTGTTGCACAACCTTTTGAGGCAATCACTGCAATCAAACGATTCCTGTAACTGTCAATGAGACTTCTGCACCTCTCAGCAGGTATTTTGACCCACTCCTCATGAGCAAACTGCTCCAGTTGTCTCGGGTTTGAAGGGTGTCTTTTCCAGATGGCAAGTTTCAATTCCTTCAAAGATACTCAATAGGATTTAGGTCAGGGCTCATAGAAGGCCACTTCAGAATAGTCCAATGTTTTCCTCTTAGCCATTCTTGGGTGTTTTTAGCTGTGTGTTTTGGGTCATTATCCTGTTGCAAGACCCATGACCTGCGACTGAGACCAAGCTTTCTGACACTGGGCACCACATTTCTCTATAGAATCCCTTGATAGTCTTGAGATATCATTGCACCCTGCACAGATTCAAGACACCCTGTGCCAGATGCAGGAAAGCAGCCCCAGAACATAACAGAGTCTCCTCCATGTTTCACAGTAGGGACAGTGTTCTTTTCAATATATGCTTATTTTTCCATCTGTGAACATAGAGCTGATGTGCCTTGCCAAAAATTTTGATTTTTGTCTCATCTGTCCATAGGACATTCTCCCAGAAGCTCTGTGGCTTGTCAACATGTACAGTCATGGCCAAAAGTTTTGAGAACGACACAAATATTATATTTTCACATGATCTGCTGCCCTTTGGTTTTTATGTGTGTTTGTCAGATGTTTTTATCACATACAGAAATATAATTGCATTCATATTATGAGTAACAGAAGCTTATATTGACAGTTAGAATGAGTTAATGCAGCAAGTCAATATTTGCAGTGTTGACCCTTCTTCTTCAGGACCTCTGCAATTCTCCCTGGCATGCTCTCAATCAACTTCTGGACCAAATCCTGACTGATAGCAGTCCATTCTTGCAGAATCAATGCTTTAATTTTGTCTGAATTTGTTGGTTTTTGTTTGTCCACCCGTCTCTTGATGATTGACCACAAGTTCTCAATGGGATTAAGATCTGGGGAGTTTCCAGGCCATGGACCCAAAATCTCTATGTTTTGTTCCCTGAGCCATTTAGTTATCACCTTTGCTTTATGGCAAGGTGCTCCATCATGCTGGAAAAGGCATTGTTGAGCGCCAAACTGCTCTTGGACGGTTGGGAGAAGTTGCTCTTGGAGGACATTCTGGTGCCATTCTTTATTCATGGCTGTGTTTTTAGGCAAGACTGTGAGAGAACCGATTCCCTTGGCTGAGAAGCAACCCCACACATGAATGGTTTCAGGATGCTTTACAGTTGGCATGAGACAAGACTGGTGGTAGCGCTCACCTCTTCTTCTCCGAATAAGCTGTTTTCCAGATGTTCCAAACAATCGAAAAGGGGATTCATCAGAGAAAATGACTTTACCCCAGTCCTCAGCAGTCCACTCCCTGTACCTTTTGCAGAATATCAGTCTGTCCCTGATGTTTTTTCTGGAGAGAAGTGGCTTCTTTGCTGCCCTCCTTGAGACCAGGCCTTGCTCCAAGAGTCTCCGCCTCACAGTGCATGCAGATGCACTCACACCTGCCTGCTGCCATTCCTCAGCAAGCTCTGCACTGCTGGTAGCCCGATCCCGCAGCTGAAACACTTTTAAGAGACGGTCCTGCCGCTTGCTGGTCTTTCTTGGGCGCCCTGGAGCCTTTTTGGCACCAATGGAACCTCTCTCCTTGAAGTTCTTGATGATGCGATAGATTGTTGACTGAGGTGCAATCTTTCTAGCTGCAATACTCTTCCCAGTTAGGTCATTTTTGTGCAGTGCAATGATGACTGCACGTGTTTCTTTAGAGATAACCATGGTTAACAGAAGAGAAACAATGATGGCAAGCACCAGCCTCCTTTTAAAGTGTCCAGTGGTGTCATTCTTACTTAATCATGACAGATTGATCTCCAGCCCTGTCCTCATCAACACTCACACCTGTGTTAATGGAGCAATCACTGAAACGATGTTAGGTGGTCCTTTTAAGGCAGGGCTGCAATGATGTTGAAATGTGTTTTGGGGGATAAAGTTCATTTTCTAGGCAAATATTGACTTTGCAAGTAATTGCTGTTAAGGTGATCACTCTTTATAACATTCTGGAGTATATGCAAATTGCCATTAGAAAAACTGAAGCAGTAGACTTTGTAAAAATTAATATTTGTATCATTCTCAAAACTTTTGGCCATGACTGTAGTTTGGCAAATTACAGTTTTGTCAGATTCAAGTTATTTCTGTGACCATTGTGGGTTTTTCTTTCATAAAACGAGGGGTACCAACAATTCTGTCCACGTCTGTAGTTATAGCAAAGCCCCTTTTAGAGTAAGGCTAGGTTCACACAAAAAAGGTGCAAGACGGCCATGAAAAAAGTCAATTGTTCACAATCGTCTAGTTCCCGAGGGCCAACGTTTTCTCAGATCCCCCATAAATTTCAGTGTATGGAGGGGTCCGTGATAACAGTCATGTGACTAGCCCCCATTCACTGAAATTAATGCTACCACGTGACTTCCTATAAAAAAAAAAATACGTCACATGGCCATTATTCACAGTCGTGTGAATGTAGCTTAAGTCTGCACTGACTAATCTTCTGCATGAAGTGTCCTGTAATTGTCAGTGACTTATTTGCTGCATTGCACAGTAGCAGCAAAGTGGATGAGATTTAAACAAATTCCATAATCGGAACTGAGGTGCAGAATGTCTCGCAGCAGCTTCATGTCCGCTTATGCTGTAGGTCATTCTGAGCGGTTTTTGTTGTGGAGTAGTTCAGGAAAATCCACTACTGGTTTCCTGCAATGGGATATCATCAGCGGACACTTATCCTATGTGGAAGTATCTGTAATCTGTACAGAAGACTAGGTATGGGCATGTCAGAAGTTTACGAAGTTGTCTTGTTGAATCTCATTGTGAAGTGTCACCCTTGGTAGCCTGAAAAAGGGTGATGTGATGCTGCAGCACCCACCACCACAACCTATTTAAAGAGGACCTTTCATGTCCTCAGAGATGAGTGAGTGATATTATATACCACTAGAAAGCTGACAGTGCACTGAACTCACTGCACTGCCAGCTTTTCCGGTATGTGCCCCGGTGCTGGAGATATTGGTGCCATTAATTTATGGCACCAATATCTATCCCCTGTCAGAAGAGTGGGTCTTACAGCTCAGCGTCATTCCTGGGCTGTGAGGAACGCCCTCTTGACTGTACTCTTCCATAGCCTTGTACTGTCAGGGGGGCGTTCTTTACCGCCCAACAATGATGCTAGGCTGTAAGGCCAACTTTTCTGACAGTGGAGAGATGTTGGTACTGAAAATTAATGGCCCCAATATCTCCAGCACCGGGCACATTCGGGGAAGCTGGCGTGCAGTGAATGCATCGCTTTCTAGCAGTATATCATAACGCACATCTCTGAGAACATGAAAGGTTCTCTTTAATGCACTTCACCTGCATCAGTTTTCTGGTTGTCCAGGACCATTGTCCAGCCAGGAACCTGCAGAGGTGCAGTGTATGTCATTGTAGGTGCCGACACTCACAAGTGTGGAGTACATGGATCCTGGAACAATCTGCTTACTGCAGCGTCCTATTACAGTGTTGGGCAGGAAGAGGTTAATTGCTGGCTGGCATTATGAGGGGAGGATCTGCAAAAAAGGGGGCTGGTTGTGTTCTCATATGGGGAATGGAGGAAACTCTGATAGTAGTGGTGTTTGGAGCTATGAGGGGACATTATACAGTAAGCCGTATTTGTGGATTATACTATGGGGCAGAGGGGAGTCTGGTGGTGTGGTGGATGACAGTATTTAGTCCTGGTATAGCAGTAAGTGGCTGACGTGACAGTATTTAGTCCTGGTATAGTGGTCAGCAGGTGCGTGCAGTATTTAGTCCTGGTATGCGGTCCTATTTGATAAATCTGTATGTATAAGGGCATATGCCTTGTGCATCTGATCTTTAAAGTAAGGGGATGAAACCCAAAAACAAAAATTGTCACAGTCTTTAGTGTGTTAATCCCCTTTCATTTTAGTTCTGCCCATGTCTAGTATAGACATTGCTCCTGGGTCCCTGTGTCGTTGGGGCCACAGTCACTAGCAATATGAGAGCAGTAGCACTTGAGCTATGTAAAACTTCATATACAACACATACATACATTCAGTGGCGTAAGTAGGAATGGCTGGGCCCCAAGGCAAACATTTGACATCATCTGCGCTCCCTGGAATACACACATAATACAGATTAAGGATTTCTATGGTTTATTCTTGTGTTTTATTGTGGGATTATTTTTTGATGAGCCTCGTAGTCATTACATGTTCTTCTAAAGCCAGTTTTATATGCAGCGTGCCAACAACTTATTTTATTTTATTTTTTTTTTGCCCAATAACACATATGTTGTGTTAAAGTTTACAGAGAAATATGACAATATCTACATACAAAGAGTTTTAATTTCTGCCCTTTTTATCTGTCTTTTAGGACAGTGGCACTCAGGATACTATACAATCCTGTAAATGAATATAGATATAGCAACTATTACACTACAATGTGCAGGATATACTCTTATGAATTTCCCCATTGTGGGACTATTAAAGGACTATTATTATTATTATATTATTATTATGGAATATGCAATATATGTGAAAAGATCTACAATACTGAGCACCAATCAGATTCAAGTGTGATGATGTAACAATGGCAAGAGAACCTATGACATCACAAAGGTATTGTGACATCGAGTTCCGAGCATATAAAAACCTCTGCCTGCCATTACACCAGTCTTCTTATCTGTGACTACAGAGAAAGAGACAGAGCGATATAAAGTAGAGATTTATTTAGCAAATCTACCTACTTTGCGTCATGGAAATCCAGGGTTTGGCGTTCATGCCTATCCTGTGGGTCATATGGACGCTATTGGGTCTCCTAGGAGCCCTGACAGTGTTCTACACTATGTTTTATAGATAGATTCCTAGGAGCCCTGACAGTGTTTTACACTATGTTTTATAGATAGGTTCCTAGGAGCCCTGATACTGTCCTACACTATGTTTTATAGATAGATTCCTAGGAGCCCTGACAGTGTTCTACACTATGTTTTATAGATAGATTCCTAGGAGCCCTGACAGTGTTCTACACTATGTTTTATAGATAGGTTCCTAGGAGCCCTGACACTGTCCTACACTATGTTTTATAGATAGATTCCTAGGAGCCCTGACAGTGTTCTACACTATGTTTTATAGATAGATTCCTAGGAGCCCTGACAGGGTTATACACAATGTTTTAGAGATAGGTTCCTAGGAGCCCTGACACTGTCCTACACTATGTTTTATAGATAGATTCCTAGGAACCCTGACAGTGTTCTACACTATGTTTTATAGATAGATTCCTAGGAACCCTGACAGTGTTATACACAATGTTTTAGAGAAAGGTTCCTAGGAGCCCTGACAGTGTTCTACACTATTTTAAGCCAATTTAAGGTGTGGTTCTTACCGAACTTCTATGACTCGAAACAGATCTTGGACCTAAGCCACCCAAAATGACACGGATCCTGAGAGGTTCGCCCGTCTCTAATCAGGAGTAACTGTAAAATAGCAAATAGCTGAGAAAAGCTCAAGTGACTATAATATAGAAGACCCAGGGACACTGGACCTCAAATCCAAGTTATGATGCAGTTAAAATGATGCTTGACACAGAAAGAGAGAAATCTGAGCCTCTGCTTACTCTCTATGACTAATATCCAATCAGCAGTAACACCTAGTCAGAAATAAGTACTCTCACTTTCAGCCGTGAGACGGTGCAGACTCCCCTGTGCAGTGACCACTAAACCCTGAAAACTGAAAATAAAAAAGATGGATAATTTAGTTCATCTATAGGTATGTCTGCAGGATTGACAGCTAAACTACTACTCGGAGCAATTTTGCAGATGTATCTTTGGATATACAATGTCTAGGAATATGAGAATGACATCACATCACAGGAAAGTCAGGAGAGTATTGGAGCACTCACTTACCTGCAGAACTAACTCTTACTTTTAATTAAAAACATTAACTTTTATTTAGTCAAAGTTGCATTACATAAAGTGTTGAGAGCATCTCCTTCATCATATAGTGAAATACCAAGGTTACATCAAATTTGTACAAGAAAGAACAATAAATAGAATTGAAATATAAGGTTAAAATTCTCAATTAAAACGAGAGAACTAAAATGAACAAAGAACCAGATAGGCTTGTCAGAATACCAATCAAAAAAGAAAAAAAAAAAAGTATATAAAAAAGTGGATATGAGAAGTGCACCTGCGGTAATACATACCGTCTTACATACTCTCAAAAACAGATTATATCCTATGACATGAGAAAGGAGCCTTGGTTTGCGGCTATAGGGCGTTCCATTATACAATTATTGCTGACATAGCTAGTAAGTTCTGCTATAGTGGGAACTGATGTTTGCCTTCAATATTTTGCCTCCAATATACAGCAGCATGGTGGCTCAGTGGTTAGCACTGTAGCCTTGCAGCGCTGGAGTCCTGGGTTCAAATCCTGCTAAGGACATCATCTGCAAGGAGTTTGTATGTTCTCCCCATGTTTGCGTGGGTTTCCTCCCACACTCCAAAGCCATACTGATAGGGAATGTAGATTGTGTGACAGTGACTTGCAACGTTTGTAAAGTGCTGCGGAATATGATGGTGCTACACAAGTAAGCATAAAATAAATAAATTTGGCTAGTGCTTTAGCTGAAGTGAAGACAGTAAATGTAGTAGCTCTGTCACTGAAGGAAGATCTGCTAGGCCTACATGTAGTAATGCAAGAGCTGGAGTCAGATGAATAGGTGCTTGTAAGACTAAGACCAAAAGATATGCATAATGTTACCCACATCCCTGTGAAATCTCCAACATAAATTAGATTCATGAGGGTAAATGTGTGAGAGCCATTTAGGTCTGAGGTACCATTGGAATATGTTTTTCCTTGTAACTTCCAGGTGTGCGGCACATCTAGGTAAGACATTGCTAATTGAAAAGAAGATTCCCAGTCATGGTTATCTAATGACAGACTGACTTACTATCGTATGACATAATTCAGAATAAATCTGAGATATACCTTTAGTTGATTTATTCAAATTAGGAAATGCTAATTCTGATTTGGGATCTTGGTTTGTTACATATGCCATAGATCCCTAGGAGAAAGTGTCTGATTCTTAAGAATTTATAGAGCTCTCCACTGAGTTTCCCAAATTTGTTGTGGATGTCTGAGAAGGTAATGAAGTGACCCCTGCCAGATATCAGATACAGTAACTGCACCTTTTGTTATCCAGTTTGTTAAATCCAAATCAGAGATAAAATATGAGAAACACTTCATAGGCCTGTCAGTGACTCGTATTGGTAAAACTTGATGCATTGTATGAAATCGCTTGCAAGTGTGAAGACCTGCCTGGTTTGTTAAATATACAGGTTTGGATGGAGAGATACTCAAAAATACTGACCATAGGTGAGTCTCAAGTGAAGGTTTGACAGATTGCTCCCTTTCCATGGCTGTCCAGTGTTTTACGTCTCCCACAGACTTCCAGAATCTAGCTTGATCAGCAGAATAGTAGTCATATGATACTTGTGGGAGGACTAAGCCCCCTTTATTAACTGGGAGATACAAGACATCTGCCACTACTCTAGTCCGTTTCCATATGTGACTATTCAAAAACCTTTGCAGTGGTATCGGCTGCCACAGGGCCCGGGATATTAGGGGGGCCCCGGGGGCCCCCGATGCTTTTTTTTTTTTATAGGCTGTTACCAGGTAACGGGCCCTATTTACCGATCCCCACTCCTGCTCACGGCCGCCTGCACTTCCCATTCAGCGGTTTGGGGGGGCCCCATGTCAAATGTTTTCCTAGGTGCCCAGCCATTCCTAATTACGCCACTGCTGGCTGGCATTATGAGGGGAGCATCTGCAAATAAAAGGGGGCTGGTTGTGTTCTCAATATGGGGAATGGAGGAAACTCTGATAGTAGTGAAGTGTTTGGAGCTATGAGGGGAACATTATACATTAAAAGCCACTATTTGTGGATTATACTATGAGGGCAAAGTGGAATCTGGCAGTAAGTGGCTGGCATGACAGTATTTAGTCCTGGTATAGCGATCTGCGGGTTACATGACAGTATTTAGTCCTGCTATAGTGGTAAGTGGCTGATGTGACAGTACTTAGTCCTTCTATAGCGGGCAGCCAGTGACATGACAGTATTTAGTCCTGGTATAGCAGTCTGCGGGTTACATGACAGTATTTAGTCCTGCTATAGAGATAAGTGGCTGATGTGACAGTATTTAGTCCTTCTATAGTGGGCAGCGGGTGACATGACAGTATTTAGTCCTGGTATAACGGTCAGTGGGTGACGTGACAGCATTTAGTTGGGCTATAGCGGTCAGCAGGTGAAGTGACAGTATTTAGTCCGGGTATAGCGGTCAGCGGGTGACGTGACAGTATTTAGTCCGGGTATAGTGGTCAGTGGGTTACGTGACAGTATTTAGTCCTGGTATAGAGGTCAGCGGGTGACAGTATTTAGTCCTGCTATAGTGGTCAGCGGGTCATGTGACAGTATTTATTCCTGGTATAGCGGTCCTATTTGATTACTCTGTATGTATATAAATATTTTTTAGTGTATAGGGAAGGGCATATGTCTTGTTGCTTGTGCATCTGATCTTTAAAGATAAGGCTCACAAGCAACTAGTTTGACTAGGCAAAAATTTTTTTACAAATTTACAAACAACCCCTTAGAAGACATTAGTAACACCCCTGTAAGTTCCAGTGATAGGCACTGCCTCACATCCATCGAATTAACAGAATGTGACTATGTTGTAGGTACAATATTTCAGCATTTAGGGCCCCACTTTTAATTTTGCCCAGGGCCCCATTTTGTCTAAAACTGGCCCTGCCCATGGCAAGAGTTCTGACTATACAAAATACATAGACAATATACTAGATATAATTCATAAAAAAATGGGTGGAGGAAAAGCGGTTTAGACATCTATATAGGAAAGTACTGTTTACAGTTGGAGTAGGGAATTTCCTACTCCAAGAGGTCATAATGGCAGATGATATTTAAAAAAGGGCTAAATGGTTATCTAATGACAAATGACATTGCAGGTAATAATTAATATAAGAATTAATGATGTATAATTGATGGAGAAAGGTGGAACTTGATAGACCTGTCTCTTTTGTCAACCTATATAGCAATGAAAATAGCTATGTAACTATAATAGCTAAAATATAAGTCTTAAAGAATGTAAAGATACTTTGTGTTTTTAATTCAATTGACTATATCCTGTTCCTTGATTTCTAAATAATATACCTGTTCTTTGGATACAATATATTATGTAAGCCTAGGAATCACACAGAGCATAATCTAGAGCTGAACATAACCCTTGTGTCTGGATCACAGCAACTACAGCGATCAATTAATGAGAATGTCCTTGGCTGTCACTATAATGTATGATCAAGAGTTAAAACAGGCATTCACACTGAGCTTTTCTGAGAGCCTGTCTTTTAAATTTTACAGCTTGCAGAATTGTAGAAGAGAGGTGCAGTGCACTTTGGGGCTAAGGAACAAGTTGGCTGTGGTCCTAAGATGTGATTAAGGAAATCAGAGCGACTTCATTGGATGAGATAATGTATACGGTATTAATAGAAAGCTTTTGTTAATGGAAGATTTATACTATAATTACTAATGTAACTCTTCTTTCAAGCAGAAATTAAAGGCAACAAATCAAAGGAATACAATAGTTTTATGAAATGTCTTTTACAGACCTCTTCAGATTCTAGTACTGTATGCAGGAATGAACACCTACAGACCTGTCTATGCTTTCCTGCACCATTGTACACTATGAAATTTGTAAAGAGCAGAAAGAGTGGTGTCACCACGGAACTACAGCTCTGTTCCCATTCACTTCAATATGAACAGAGTAGCCTCCAGCCATATACACTATATACACCTTCTGACAGCTTGATCAGTCGATCGGATTGGGGTGCAGAGGTCAGAACCCCCCCTGATCAGATACTGATAGCCTACCAGATCTTTGGGTCTTGGACAAACCCTTGAAGGGGTCACCCACCAGAGAGCTGCAGGTACCCCACAGGTAAATGTATCAGTTCTCAGTGTCTATTGGAACCATGCAGAGTCCTCCTGAGTAGAAGCGACTTTTTATAGCAGCATTCCATGCTGGCTAATACAAAACAGCTGACCCCAATGCATGCCCTAATGGTGCAAGAGGAAAAGGGATGTTCTGATCAGACAATTTCTTTAAGAATATACTTGCTGGAATTTCCCTTAAGAATTCTCTAGTTCAGTGCTGAATTCATACTCTTATATGTTAAGCTTTTAAGCCCTCATATTACCATATTAACAGCATACATGACACAGTTATAATTATAATACGTAAAATATGCAAACAAGAAACAACACTGAATCTAATTATGTGTCTTAATTAATGCAAATTCTGAAATGAATGATGTTATCACCAAGTGAAAGTTTCTTTTTCTTTATCGGTGTCATTTAGGAGTACATTACGTATTCAGTGGTCAACACGTAATGGGATATGTTTTTAGCTTTCTTTTGTGCTATCCACCAATCTGTTAATATACTATTATTTATCTGCCCACTAATATGTGTGGCCAAATTGCTGCAATATTATTTGTCATTTGATAAACTGTATATCTGCCTGGCTTCCATTATTAATTGAGTCATGTCTAGCTTGACAAATCAGTTTTCAAGTAGATCCTAATATCAACAGATCTTAGAATGGGGTCCATAGGGTTTTATATACCTTTAACGTAAGATTGGTACGGGTCACATGATTCGCATAGGATTTGTACCCACTCTCAACCCCAACCAATTTAGTTGTTAGTAATATGGTATGTTTTATTGTGAGCATGAAATTCTGAAAAGATCCTTGTCTTCCCACCTCCACAATATAAGATACCATTGTTTTGAGGTAACCAAGCCTCTCTGATTGGATTAGGAGCTTCATAGCCCCATCAGTGTGACCATTAAATGGTATTATAACATGCTGATAAAAAAATGTAATGTCCCCCCTTGGACTGTGTTATGTTATGTGTTATACAGACTTACAGTATGGTGGATCTAATTAGACTTTGAGAAAAAAAAAAAATCAGAAATAGTTTAAAAAAGTTATTATTGATGTCCAAACACAGCAGTGATCCAGCACTTCAGTAAAAGTCCATCACTTTATGAGTAAGTTATTAAAAACCATGTATACAAGCAGACTAGCACAAACATATAGAATCCATGACGTGAACCCCGAGGGAGCACCAGTTTACGAGTTTCAGTTCTGACTAAAGACCAGTAGGTCTGAGATGAATAAACTGGCGCTCTCCAGGAGGGCACTGCATGGATTCTATATATTTGTGCTACTCTGCTTATATACATGGATTTGAATGGCTTAAACATTAAGTGATGGACTTATAAAGAAGTACTGGATCACTGCTGTGTTTGGACTGTTTAGTAGAGTCTGGATCAAGTGCACTCTTTCAGGTGACCGCTGCTTTGCTTCTCTTATTGTTGATGTCCTATTCTTAGGATAGTTCATCAATATAAGATCCATGGTGGTTCTGATACCCCCTACTGTAAATTAGTACAGCCCACTACCCCAGATATTATTATATT
Organism: Leptodactylus fallax; assembly: GCA_947044405.1. Lineage (NCBI taxonomy): Eukaryota > Metazoa > Chordata > Amphibia > Anura > Leptodactylidae > Leptodactylus > Leptodactylus fallax. The sequence goes on along the minus strand of CAMRHE010000073.1, from coordinate 4,965,179 downwards.
CTTAAATAAATTGCCTCCTAAAATTAATAATTAATAGTGTCCCGATAAAAAAAGAAATAACAATAATACTCACCTGCCTTTGATCCCTGAAGCACAGACTTGCCACCACCTCATCTTGCTGTATCTTGTAGAATGCAACCTACATCAGGCCTGCAATCTACTAGGCGCTGTCCCCATAGGACTTCTGTGTCCCGGCTCAGGAGGCACTATTTAGTAGTGTCATTGCGCCCAACTGCACCGGGATGCTGACGCCTTAGTTTTTGCTAAGGTACTCATAGACCGAAAAATACTACAGGCCTGCTGCCTACAGGATATCGACGACTGTAGAAACAGTTGCCAATTTGTGTGTGTTTGTAGCGGCTCCGCAGTGGTTAAAGTAAGTAGACACAGAACTGTATCCTTTATATTATACCTGCCTGCTAAGAGTAGGTTCACACCTGTGTCTGGATTCCATTCAGGGATTCCGCCCCGAATCTGCTTGAAAAATGGTTTATCGAGTAAAAAACATTACTTATATAATTCTGTAAAAGAGCTAATTATTCAGATTTTCGGTTTCTGTACGATTGGCGGGTAATATATTCACACTTGACTTTTTTCTCCATTTTTTTTCTTAATCAAAACCTTAATTCGCTGAGATTAGTAATGGCACTAGTGGGAAGGCCAAATAAGACTTAGCACAACAAAGAAAAAAAAATGCAGATTCTTCAAAGATGATGGTAAATAGGTCATTAGATCATGCATTTTCTATGATCTGAAATAGGCTCTCCATATTAATAATTAGCATTTTCAGCTTTCATCCATCAGAACAAAACAACTCGGCTACAGCACATACATGCTGATACAAATTACAGACTGAAAAGTCTTTATTCAATGCAAAAATCACAGGGAGAAAAACACAATGACAACAACAAGAAAAAACCATAAAAAGAAACCACTTGTGTTTTCCGCAGCAAGTGCCTCTAGAATCCAAAGGGGCAACAATTACTCTTCTACAATATGTCAAACTGTATTGGAAGATGATGTTCTTGTTTAATGGGGTAGAATGTGATTGCATTCTGGGAAACAATATGTCTTTATTTTACTTAATATTATGCTGCTCCTCTATATAGAGGTCATGCTCGAAAGTGTCAGTATCATTTTACAGACCCTAAGGTAAAAAAAATGATTTACTGAGGGAGATGTACTGTATAATTGAATCATTAATATTTTTGCTGTAATTTTTTTTATCTTCAATTTTGCATTGATAATAAAGCTAGCTATTGTAATAGTTTCAATAGTGTCCATATAAGCAGAGAAATAATCCTTAAAGAAAACTTGGAACTAGTACCCACTTCACCCAAAGTACCATTGGCATTAAATCATTTTAATGTATGTAAGGCTTGCGGTTTGGTATCCACTCTGCTCTCTGTATTTTCCATGGTCTCCGTAATCTTTGACTTCAAGTTTCCATTACACTCTTTCACCATCACTTGTATAATTTACACTGAGGCAGTGGTCAGCCAAACTGACCCTGGAATTGCATTGGTACTGTTATGTCTGCTAACATGCTAGTTACTGTATATATACTTTATATCCTTGTATAACAGGGCACCCTTCATCTTCATAGATGTAATTTACAGAAGCTTTGTACTGTAATGTCTTTCATGTGTTCATTCATTTTGCAATACATCAATGTCTAATTTACCCAGCTTTGAAAAGGATTATGGGTAACAAAAGGTAGGAGTGATCTCATTGTGTGGTATGTATGATGATAAAGTCCTAACTGCAGGGATTGGGGGACAAATAAAGTAGGGCACATAAAATCTATTGAAGAACTTTAGTGTATGCCAGTTTTCTAGTGTCAAAAAGATAAAATTTTGGGGCGCACCACTTTTTGTGATTTTATAGCCTAGGCTCCAGTTTGTAGAGGGTTAGTGGCAAGGGCATTGTCTTTCGCCTAAGCCTAAGCCTAAGGCTTCATTCACATGTCTGCAATTTACATACATACAGACGTGGACAAAATTGTTGGTACCCCTCGTTTAATGAAAGAAAAACCCACAATGGTCACAGAAATAACTTGAATCTGACAAAACTGGAATTTGCCAAACTACATGTTGACAAGCCACAAAGCTTCTGGGAGAATGTCCTATGGACAGATGAGACAAAAATCAAAATTTTTGGTAAGGCACATCACCTCTATGTTCACAGACGGAAAAATGAAGCATATCTTGAAAAGAACACTGTCCCTACTGTGAAACATGTAGGAGGCTCTGTTATGTTCTGGGGCTGCTTCGCTGCATTTGGCACAGGGTGTCTTGAATCTGTGCAGGGTACAATGAAATCTCAAGGGGTTCTAGAGAGAAATGTGCTGCCCAGTGTCAGAAAGCTTGGTTTCAGTCGCAGGTCATGGGTCTGCGACTGAACAGGATAATGACCCAAAACACACATCGAAAAACACCCAAGAATGGCTAAGAGGAAAACACTGGACTATTCTGAAGTGGCCTTCTATGAGCCCTGACCTAAATCCTATTCAGCATCTTTGGAAGGAGCTGAAACATGCCGTCTGGAAAAGGCACCCTTCAAACCCGAGACAACTGGAGCAGTTTTCTCATGAGCAGTGGCCAAAATACCTGTTGAGAGGTGCAGAAGTCTCATTGACAGTTACAGGAATCGTTTGATTGCAGTGATTGCCTCAAAAGGATGTGCAACAAAATATTACGTTAAGGGAACCATCATTTCTGTCCAGGCCTGTTTCATGAGTTTTCTTTTTTTAAAAATTCTGTTGAAGCATGGTTGAAAAGCAATGTCTGACTTTCATTTGTGCATTTTCATAGAATTTTTATATATTATTACTTTTGTCAGATTCAAGTTATTTCTGTGACCATTGTGAGTTTTTCTTTCATTAAACTAGGGGTACCAACAATTTTGTCCACGTGTGTATACCATTTGCATTCATAAGGTATCCTTACAAAGTATTTATCATTGCATGTTTGTTTTTTTCAGTGATGTTGATGCATCGCATCAATGCAAACCTATGGGTCTGTGAAATAAATAGAATGGCATCCATTTTTCACAGACCCAGAGACATTGAAAACTGTGGGAAATGTTAAAAAAAAAGTCGATCCGTTTTTCACATACATGAAAAACAGATCAACCATGTATAGGACACGACGCGTAAATAAACAGGGTGGAGTGCTGTCCATGATTATCACGGGCAACACATGCCCGCAAAATGCAGACATGTGAATATGTGATAACATATGTATTATAATTTACTCCAATAACTTGCGTAAACTATAGGGCAAACCCATACCAGTTTATACTATAGCTGGCATCAATTTACATTTCTGGCACACGGCTTCTTTTAAATTTGATATACTTGACTACTGTACAGTCATGGCCCAAAGTTTTGAGAATGATACAAATATTAATTTTTACAAACTCTACTGCTTCAGTTTTTCTAATGGCAATTTACATATACTCCAGAATGTTATAAAGAGTGATCAGCTTAACAGCAATTACTTGCAAAGTCAATATTTGCCTAGAAAATGAACTTTATCCCCCAAAACACATTTCAACATCATTGCAGCCCTGCCTTAAAAGGACCACCTAACATCGTTTCAGTGATTGCTCCATTAACACAGGTGTGGGTGTTGATGAGGACAGAGCTGGAGATCAATCTGTCATGATTAAGTAAGAATGACACCACTGGACACTTTAAAAGGAGGCTGGTGCTTGCCATCATTGTTTCTCTTCTGTTAACCATGGTTATCTCTAAAGAAACACGTGCAGTCATCATTGCACTGCACAAAAATGGCCTAACTGGGAAGAGTATTGCAGCTAGAAAGATTGCACCTCAGTCAACAATCTATCGCATCATCAAGAACTTCAAGGAGAGAGGTTCCATTGGTGCCAAAAAGGCTCCAGGGCGCCCAAGAAAGACCAGCAAGCGGCAGGACCGTCTCTTAAAAGTGTTTCAGCTGCGGGATCGGGCTACCAGCAGTGCAGAGCTTGCTGAGGAATAGCAGCAGGCAGGTGTGAGTGCATCTGCATGCACTGTGAGGCGGAGACTCTTGGAGCAAGGCCTGGTCTCAAGGAGGGCAGCAAAGAAGCCACTTCTCTCCAGAAAAAACATCAGGGACAGACTGATATTCTGCAAAAGATACAGGGAGTGGACTGCTGAGGACTGGGGTAAAGTCATTTTCTCTGATGAATCCCCTTTTCGATTGTTTGGAACATCTGGAAAACAGCTTATTCGGAGAAGAAGAGGTGAGCGCTACCACCAGTCTTGTCTCATGCCAACTGTAAAGCATCCTGAAACCATTCATGTGTGGGGTTGCTTCTCAGCCAAGGGAATCGGCTCTCTCACAGTCTTGCCTAAAAACACAGCCATGAATAAAGAATGGTACCAGAATGTCCTCCAAGAGCAACTTCTCCCAACCGTCCAAGAGCAGTTTGGCGCTCAACAATGCCTTTTCCAGCATGATGGAGCACCTTGCCATAAAGAAAAGGTGATAACTAAATGGCTCAGGGAACAAAACATAGAGATTTTGGGTCCATGGACTGGAAACTCCCCAGATCTTAATCCCATTGAGAACTTGTGGTCAATCATCAAGAGACGGGTGGACAAACAAAAACCAACAAATTCAGACAAAATTAAAGCATTGATTCTGCAAGAATGGACTGCTGTCAGTCAGGATTTGGTCCAGAAGTTGATTGAGAGCATGCCAGGGAGAATTGCAGAGGTCCTGAAGAAGAAGGGTCAACACTGCAAATATTGACTTGCTGCATTAACTCATTCTAACTGTCAATATAAGCTTCTGTTACTCATAATATGAATGCAATTATATTTCTGTATGTGATAAAAACATCTGACAAACACACATAAAAACCAGAGGGCAGCAGATCATGTGAAAATATAATATTTGTGTCATTCTCAAAACTTTTTGCCATGACTGTAGACTAAGACTAGTGCATGAAACTCCCCTTTATGCTAATATAATTTGAGAAAGGGTCTGCTCCAGATTAAGGAGTAAGAATGTACAATACATTGTTGAGATGCACAAGGTATCTGCACTTATTTACTCTGGGAAAAATATCAATCAGCAGTAAATTACATTTTGAGCTATTTCCATCACCTCCAGTGGCAAATATTACCATGAAGTTTATCTGATGCAATGTATATGCAAGAAAATGGATTGCCTCTAGCATGGACTTAATCTATCTTCATTTCTCTTCAGTCTGACTTCATTTTAAACTAATTCAAAGACTTCAACAAAATGTTCAGGATGAGAGACAATACAGCTATGAACACACCGGTAATTCAGCTCCATAGCCTCTTAAATAATTGATATCAAAACTTATGTTGTGGGTTTTTCTATTCACATCTCTCCAGGTGAGAAAACTACTTTGCAGCTTTCATTTTGTTATGCAGTTTGAAGCTACGTCCCTGTACAGAATCGCCACTGACCCGCTCAAGAGACTTCCCTGGATCAGGAAATATTACTTTTTAAATTTCCTGTAGTCCAGATGATATAGGTTTTCTCAGCTAGTAAAATGTGCGCCTGTTGTCGGACGATACATTGTTTTCTCTTTTCTAATTTCCTGTGTCTTGGAGAACTCAGTGGAATGGCATAATATTAACAATGACAAAGAAGGAATATAAATGATAAAATAATACACAGCCATCGCCAGGGCTGGTTTTAGACAAAGTGGGGCCCTGGGCAAAATTAAAAGCAGGGCCCCAAATGCTGATATGCAAACAACACCATCGTCTTCCAGTGACAACCCCTATAATAACGCCTCCTTTCTGCCAACAAAAAAGTAATAACAAGCCCCATTTTTCCACACACAATTCAAATGAGCACCTTTGTACCACCTAATAGATTTTTGCACCCAGTCATCAGTTATTATAGCGCCTCCTTATAAATGATAGCCCCTGCTTATAAATAATATTACACCCATATCAGTAATAGCTCCCTTATAAATGATAAATAGTGCCCTGTATCAGTAATATTACCCCTTATCAGTAACAGACAACCCGTAAAAATAATACTGCTCCCTTATAAATAATAGCCCCCTCATAAATAATAGTTTCCCTTATAAATAATAGTCCCCATTATCACTAATAGCGCCCTTTATAAATAAGCCCACTTAACAATTATACCTCCCTTATAAAAAGTTCCCCTCTTATGAATAATATCCCATCTTATAAATAATAGTTCCCCCTTATAATAGCCCCCTCATATTTAAGTTTCCCAATTATATATAGTAACCCACCCTTATATATAATAGTTCTCCATTGTGCAGTGTCGGACTGAAGGGCCTTAGGTCCACCAGAGGATCTTGTTCTGGGGCCCCACCCAACAGCTTCCTGCTAATAGCCTACACCGCGGCTCCTTCACTGAAGTCTTACATATGTGCTGACTATCTGGTGTTACTGAGTATGTTCCCAGTATAGTCAGCCCCTATAGCACTGTGCAGGCCCCAATAACTCCATGGCCGGTTCATGCACAGTTACTGTATGGGGAATGACATGGCCATGGGGCACTACACGTATGTGCAAGATTATAGTGAGGGAGCTGTGATGCAGACATAGCACACAGGGCTTCCAGCAGGAATTGTGAGCCCCCCCCACCACAGTATAATGCTCCACATGGTATATAATGCTCCACAGTATAAAATGCTCTCCTGAGCCCTCCAGTTTTCCCACATGGTATATAATGTTCCACAGTGACCCAACACAGTATAAAATGCTGCCCTGAGCCCCCCATAGTGGGCCCACATGGTGTGTAAGGCTCCACACAGTATAATACTCTACAGTGGCCCACACAGTATACTACCCCTTAGTGGCCCCAGACAGTGCAATATGGTCCCCAGCAGCCCCACACAATATAATATGCTCCATACAGTATAATATGCACCCCACAATGCCCCCCCAGTATAATGCTCCAGTAGCCTAACACAGTATAACATGCTCCATAATAACCTCCACACAGTATAATATACTCCCCAGAGGGGTTCCCCCAGTATAATGCTCCACAGTGGTCCCCCACAGTATAATATGTTCCCCCCAGTCCCCCCCAGTATAATGCTCTACAATGGCCCCACAGAGTATCATATGCTCTCGAAAAGCCCCACACAATATAATACACTCCACAGTGGCCCCACACAGTATAACAAGCTCCCCACACTGTCCCTTCCCCCACTATAAAGCTCCACAGTGGCCCATAGTATAATATGCTCCCCAGAGGGCCCCCGCTAGTATAATGCTCCACAGTGCCCCCTCCAGTATTTTGCTCCACAGTGGACCCACGCAATATATTATGCTCCCCAGAGCGTCCCCCCAGTATAATGTTCCACAGTAGGCCCCACGCAGTATAATATGCTCCCTAGCACTAGAAGTCCCAGAGAGGGGTCATTTAACATTTCTACCTTTGGAACCCAGAGACGGGTCGAATGACCTGAAGGATTTTATCTAACATCCTATAATCACCGTCTTTTGTTCTGTAATTAAGGCCATTACTGTCACACCACAGGAGGTTGTTGTTTTCCATTGAGTTTAGCCATTTAGTGTCTAGTTAGTTCTATTCAGTTTATTGTATTTGATAATATAAAGACTATACATATTGTATTACGTTTAGTTTTATTTGAGCAAAAAAGCACTGAAACAATTAATCATTTTTTATATATTTTAAATAGAATTAGAAATTTTAGAGCAAGGTACAGCTGTGAGTAATGACCAGAAGCATTTGTCTAAGGCAGGGGTAGGCAACCTTTTTTGTTCGGCGTGCCGATTTTAATAAAAAAATCAAAGATGAGGTACTCGGAGTGCCGGTCAATAATTGTAAGTCTGACGACCCCTAAACTAAAGTCATATACCACAAACCATAACACAGAAGTGCTGCCACCAGATGCTTTAGGACACATGCGTTTACTGCTATTTCCTGGGACACTCCTGTACTTTCTGATTAGAAGCAATGAAAGTCCATGTGCAGCCCCCAATTAGTGGTAAATTTATTGTGTCCAGGAGCCCCGTATGGCGGTATCCTTATGGTGAATACACACTATGTATCTGGATGCAGCTATATTTGGAACTTTTTCATTCAATGTAAAACTGGTGCATTTTTGCACAAAAAAAAACAAAGCCGGAGTTTTCTGTGCAAAAACACATCCTTAATATAGAAAACACACCGTTATACAGAATAATGTCCCATAGTGGTCCCTGCACACGGTATTATGTCCCATAGCGGCCCCTTCAACATGGTATATGTCCCATAGCTGCCTCTGCACACGGCATTTGTCCCATAGCTGCCTCTGCACACAGTATTTGTCCCATAGCAGTCCCTGCACACAGTATTTGTCCCATAGCGGCCCCTGCACACAGCAATATGTCCCATAACGGCCCCTACACACCGTATATGTCCCATAGCAGACCCTGCACACGGTATATGTCCCATAGCGGCCCCTGCACACGGTATTATGCTCTATAGTGGCCCCTGCACACGGTATTATGTCCCATAGCGGCCCCTTCAACATGGTATATGTCCCATAGCTGCCTCTGCACACGGCATTTGTCCCATAGCTGCCTCTGCACACAGTATTTGTCCCATAGCAGTCCCTGCACACAGTATTTGTCCCATAGCGGCCCCTGCACACAGCAATATGTCCCATAACGGCCCCTACACACCGTATATGTCCCATAGCAGACCCTGCACACGGTATATGTCCCATAGCGGCCCCTGCACACGGTATTATGCTCTATAGTGGCCCCTGCACACGGTATTATGTCCCATAGCAGCCTCTGCACACGGTATTTGTCCCATAGCGGCCCCTGCACACGGTATTATGTCCCATAGCAGCCCCTACACACAGTATTTGTCCCATAGCTGCCCCTGCACACAGTATTTGTCCCATAGCGGCCCCTGCACACGGTATTATGCTCCATAGTGGCTCCTGCACACGGTATTATGTCCCATAGCGTCCTCTGCACACGGTATTTGTCCCATAGCGGCCCCTGCACACGGTATTATGTCCCATAGCGGCCCCTACACACGGTATTTGTCCCATAGCTGCCCCTGCACACAGTATTTGTCCCATAGCGGCCCCTGCACACGGTATATGTCCCATAGCGGCCCCTGCACATGGTATTATGCTCCATAGTGGCCCTTGCACATGGTATTATGCTCCATAGTGGCCCCTGCACACGGTATATGTCCCATAGCGGTCCCTGCACACGGTATTATGCTCCATAGTGGCCCCTGCACACGGTATTATGCTCCATAGTGGCCCCTGCACACGGTATTATGCTCCATAGTGGCCCCTGCACACGGTATTATGCTCCATAGTGGCCCCTGCACACGGTATATGTCCCATAGTGGTCCCTGCACACGGTATTATGCTCTATAGTGGCCCCTGCACACGGTATTATGCTTCATAGTGGCCCCTGCACACGGTATATGTCCCATAGTGGTCCCTGCACATGGTATTATGCTCTATAGTGGCCCCTGCACACGGTATTATGCTCCATAGTGGCCCCTGCACATGGTATATGTCCCATAGTGGCCCCTGCACACGGTATATGTCCCATAGTGGCCCCTGCACACGGTATATGTCCCATAGCGGTCCCTGCACACGGTATTATGTCCCATAGTGGCCCCTGCACACGGTATTATGCTCCATAGTGGCCCCTGCACACGGTATATGTCCCATAGTGGTCCCTGCACACGGTATTATGCTCTATAGTGGCCCCTGCACACGGTATTATGCTCCATAGTGGCCCCTGCACACGGTATATGTCCCATAGTGGCCCCTGCACATGGTATATGTCCCATAGTGGCCCCTGCACACGGTATATGTCCCATAGTGGCCCCTGCACACGGTATATGTCCCATAGTGGCCCCTGCACACGGTATATGTCCCATAGTGGCCCCTGCACACGGTATATGTCCCATAGTGGTCCCTGCACACGGTATTATGCTCTATAGTGGCCCCTGCAGGCAGAAGCGCCCGAAGAGTACAGAGCGGCTGCGGAGCGTGGAATAGTGAGTACATTGTTTTTTATGTTTGATCATCTCCCCGGGGGCTCCGCTTATTATACTCGGGGGTCTGAAGAGACCCCACAGTATAATAATAGCAGTTTCGTTTCGGCTGTGTTTGGTCCGATCGAAACTGCTGGGTGAGGAGTCCGCTGCCGTGCCAGGGGAATAAGCCTCGCGTGCCAAGAGTGGCACGCGTGCCATAGGTTGCCGACCCCTGGTCTAAGGCCTCAAGCACACTAGCGAAAAAAAATTGCGCGAAAATCGCATCGCAATGCGATGCAATTTTTTTCTGCGACTTGCCAATGTATTTCAATGGCACCAAGCACACCTGCGATTTTTTTTTCGTGCGATTTTTTTCATAGGTGCGATTTTCCTGCGATTTTTTTTTTTTTGTGCGATTTTTTTCGTGCGAAAAAATCCCAGAGGAGTGATCTATATGACCAATGGGACAGATCACAAAAATATCGCAAGTAGCTGTGATTTTTTTTGCGATTTTTTTTTTTTTTTTTCTGCACCCATTGACTTGAATCTAAATATACAAAAATGTAAATATACAAAAGAACAACTGTTATTTGTTTCTATGCTTTTTATTTTTGTTATGAAAATAATAAAAAAAATACAAGGAATAAAACAATTCCACACATATTTACAATAGGCTGCTGTGGGGGGCTGCGTGTGTGTGTGTGAGTGGCATGTCCTTCTTGTGTGACTAGCATTTCAGCACTCACTCAGCAGTCTGTCTGCACTGTCGGAACATACCTGGCACTGCCTGGGTATGTCCCTGGTACATTTGCCACACGTGTATTTGTAGCAGTAAACACATCTCTCAGTTGCACAATTGTTCGTGCATCGATGGTTGACCTGACACTTCGCCCTTTTGCCAGGGCTGGGTGTGGAAGGTTGTTGCCGAAGGAGTTTCTCCTTGCGTGCCTTCTTTTCAGTCACATGAGAGCCACCTAACTCTTTTGCAAGCTCAACCAGGAAGTCCACCCGTCTCCCCTGCACCCCAGTGCATGCCTGATAAAGAACATGAGCATTCAGTGCTGCCATGTCAATCATGTTGTAGAACACGGCGAATGGCCATCTCCGTGTTCCTGCATGCAGGCTGTACTCCCGCACCATTTGGTCCATTACATCCACACCGCACTTTGTGTGGTTGTATTGTGTGACCGTGTTTGGCTTCCTTTTGTTGGTATCCTTAGTCTCAACCACGCTGTGCATGCTGCTGAGAATGTAGACGGCCTTCTTTCGTTTGGGTGCATACACTGTCAGTGTGGCATCAGTGGTTGAAAACACCTGAGTGGTGAATTCAGTGCGGTCCATCTGTCTAGCGGATTGAGGAATTTCCCGGCGACTCTTGTTGACTGTGCCGAGGATAGTGGTTTTCCGGCTAAGCAGTCATTGTGCAAGTGACAATGATGTAAAGAAATTGTTCGTGGTTACAGTTCTGCCCTTGTCCATGAATGATTCCATCAGCCTCATCACTACAGTTTCGGACAGTCTCTCCCCGCTGGGACGACTGGGGTCCTTGCCAAGATATGGGAGGACATTACAGATGTACTTTGATTTCAAGTCGCAGACTACTTTGAGAAGCAGTCACATCCCCCACAGCACAAAAGGCTGCATGCAAATTTGCTAAGGTGTTAGCAAATATTCCCAGCACAACAATGCAGCTGGGGGGTGGGCAGACACTCAGGAGCAGCTTACATTCTTTTCTTTACACTCTCTTACAAGACCTGAGGTGGATCAACACAATTCCCCCCTGCAGATTCCTCAGACAATGGCCACATTTACAAATGAAAGGAAATGCTAATTGGAGCCATCAGAGTTGTCAGTTTGGACTAAGGGTCATTTGACCCTCTTTCAGGACTTGAAGGGGGAGCTCGAAATTTCTGGGACTTCTAGTGCTAGAGGGCCCCCTAGTATAATGCTCATTAGTCCCCCCCGAATAATGCCCCACAGTGGCACCATGCAATATAATATGCTCTGCTGATGGCCCCCCCAGAATAATGCTCCACAGTGACCCCACTCAGTATAACATGCCCCAGAAATGGCCTCCACACAGTATAATATACTGCCCAGAAATGTTTCCCCAGTATAATACTCCACAGCGGCCCAAAATAGTATAATATGCTCTCCAGAGCCCCCCCCCCCAGTATAATGCTCCACAGTGGCCCAAAACAGTATAACATGCTCTTCAGAGCCCCCCCCAGTATAATGCTCCACAGTGGCCCCGCACAGTATAATATACTGGGGGGCCCCTCTGGAGAGCATATTATACTGTGTGGGGAAACCGTGGAGCATTATACTGGAGGGGGGGCTCTGGAGAGCATATTATACTGTGTGGGGCCACTGTGGAGCATTATACTGGGGAGGGGCCCCTCTGGAGAACATGTTATATTCTGTGGGGCCTCTATGGAGTATTATAAAGTGGGGGGCTCTGGAGAGCATGTTATATTCTGTGGGGCCACTTTGGAGCATTATACTGGGGGGCCCCTCTGGAGAGCATATTAAACTGTGTGGGGCCACTGTGGAGCATTATACTGGGGGCCCCAAAGTGGCCCCACATAATATAACATTATCTCCAGAGCCCCCCCCAACATTATAATTTTCCACAGAGGCCCCACAGAATATAACATGCTATCCAGAGGGTCCCTTCCCCAGTATAATGCTCCACAGTGGCCCCACATAGTATAATATGCTATCCAGAGGGGCCCCCCAGTATAATGCTCCACAGGGGCCCTACAGTGCTATTATTATATTATACTCTGGGGTCTCTTCAGACCCCAGAGTATAATAATCGAAGGCCGGGGGGGAGGTAAGTGAAAATAACAAACAGTTATACTCACCTTGCCTTACCTCTCCTGGGCCTCCTCGTGCTGCTCCGTTATCCCCGCCGGCGCCGGCTTCTTCTTCTCTGCGGCTGACGTCACGCGTTGTGGACGTCACGCGTTGTGGACGTCACAGCTGAGGCCTGTGATTGGGCCTCAGCGATTACGTGAGGCACGCTGTCAGCAAGCCCCACGTGATCGCTAAGGCTGAGGCCTGGCCTCAGCGGTGATGTCCACAGCGCCAGAAGATGACTTCGGACACAAGGACAGGTGAGTAAAAATGTTTGTTATTTTTACTCACCTCGGAAAGGGGCCCTGCGGTCCCTTTCTGTTATTGATTTGACCGGGCCTGACTCTGGGATCCGGAGTCATTAGGTTCCGGATCCCGGGGGCCCCTTTGGGGACGGGGCCCTGGGCAATTGCCCAGTTTGCCCCCCCTAACGCCGGCCCTGGCCATCGTAATCTAATATAGTAATATATAGAGATGGACAAACCTCACAAGATTTGTTTTAATGAATATTTGTGAGATTCGGCCCTCCGATTCTTTTCAGGCTGAACTTCAGGCCCCAGAGTAAGTTGAGGCCCAGAGGAGTTTAGTAAAGAAAACAATTATACTCACCTTGTTTCGCCTCTCCTGGGCATCTTGAGTGTGGCTGGTGGTCTATCTGCCTCCTCTTCAGGCCTCTGACTGATGTCATATGCCCTGGAGTCAGTGCTGAGGTACCCCATGTGACCGCTGAGGCCCTTTCCCAGGTGAGGGAAGGTTTGAATAACTGTTTGTTATGTTCACTCACCTCCTCTGGGCCTCCACTTGTTATACTCTTGTATCTTAAGATATAATAGTGTTTTGAGGGTGACGAGCCCCGAAACTTTTTAAAAATTTGGACAGAATCTGTTTTGATCCAAGTTTGCTCAACCCTACTAATATATACAACATAAATGTTTAACTGTAAACATATCACATGGGTTGTTTTACATGATGTCTTCGGTGGGAGTCAGAGCTTCTTTGATTAAGAGATCTCAGTAGAGATGTATGAACCTTACAAAATTTCATTTCAACAAATATTTATGAGGTTTGCCCTCTGATTCATTTTGGGCCAAATTTCTCATACCCTGAAGTATAAGTGAAAGCCGAGGGGAGATGAGTAAAAATAACAGTTATATTCAACTTGCTTCACCTCTCCTGGGCATACTTGCAGCATCCGGGGGTCCCCCGATGCTCTCTTCAAGCCTCTTATGGCCTCTGACATCACGTGCCCAGTCACATGACATGACGCCCAGGAGAGGTGAGGCAAGAAGAGTATATTTGTTATTTTTACTCCACTTATTATACTTATTCTCCTGAGGTCTGAGGAGAAACTTTTGGAAAATTTGGTTTGAATCTTGTTCTAACCAAATCTGTTCTCTCATCCCTAATCTTCACTTTCAAGACTCCTCCTCCAAAGGGTGACAACACCAAATATTGATATGATTTGGATTTCACTTTTCTTTGTTAATTGACAAAAATAAACTATTAACACTTCTAATTTTGAATAGTTAATAGTTTACAATTCACATTTTTGAATAGTTTACATTTGAGCCGGGTGTCATTAATTGCCAGATAAAAACGTGCTACAATTTCATCAATGTACACCTGACAGACCCCATTATAGGCAAAGGGGTCCTTTAGGCTCTGTTCTTGTCCATTTTTCATTCTACTGGTCCTCCAACGGACCTGAAGAATAGAAAAGTAAGCACTAATGTGAACGTAGCGTAACTTTACAGAATTTTTGCCTATAACTTTTGCATAGTACTGTATCATTTTTTTTTCTACTGCTGTGCCACTTTTACTTTCATATGTCTACAGAGGTTTACAAATATAGGGAAAACAGTATGGATTGGGGAGGAGAAAAGGGAAGTGGGCAACTAGCCTTTTATACTAAGCAGATGGCCCATATGGCCCATTTGGCCAAGTGTAAAATCCAGTAGCATCATTAAACATAAATCATGGGTGTCACTTATAAAATTTGTTGCTCTGACCAAAAGCGATGTTTCTTGTGGAAATAAAACTAAAATAAAAAAAAAAAATCTCAATCATTTCACACTGGATACTTGACAAAAGCATAATTCTGTAACAATTATATAATCTGGATTAATCCAAAAATATAAACATGTATTGAAACAGTAAAATTATTTTATCCTAAACTGATATCCAGTAGTCTCAAATCCCGAAATAATCTATAATTTCCAAAAACCTGCAATAATCCAGCAGCCTGCTAGTCTCATTACTGTCAGGTTAAAGGAATCTCACTATACACAGACAGATACAAATCTAGCGTGATGTGGCCACTTCTTTGATGTGTACCAGCTATCTGCTAACTGGGGCTTAATCCTGGCTGGAAGGGGAGCTACATTCCCTGCGCCTTCATATATCAAATGCATAAGCTTCCTCCCAGCTCCAAGTATGTTCTTCTTCACAGATGGATGCACAAAGCTGCCGTCCTCATGAGATAATAGACAAGCCTATAAATCTAGAAATGTCAATCATTATGACACTAAAGGCATGAGGGAATAATTTCCGAGGCCCTTTACATAAATCTCAATTCATATATAACAATGGTTCATCAAAGGGAGGAAAAACATCATTTTTCAGCTCATTTTGACTATTTTTGTGATAATTAATTTGTAGTTCTCACTTCCTTTATAGCCATGTATATCACATATGGTGAAATGTTCTCCTTTCATCATTGCATATGTTCTTT
Source organism: Leptodactylus fallax (assembly GCA_947044405.1). NCBI lineage: Eukaryota > Metazoa > Chordata > Amphibia > Anura > Leptodactylidae > Leptodactylus > Leptodactylus fallax. Next base: position 4,949,588 of record CAMRHE010000073.1, on the reverse strand, counting down.
TATAATAGGTGTAACCTAATATAAAGGGGAATTGATAATCCACGGGCTCATTATACTGTATATATGACATCACTGATTTTTAGAATGAATTGTGGATTCTATGTAGGGAAAGTTATCAGAGGCCCTGGTTGGATGATATGAGCAATTGTCCCAGTTTTCGCTAGAAGTTATGTTAATAAATCACCCAAGTTGTCTCCATGTATGAATTTAGAGTCAAGGGGAATAGGCGGTGGTAAGTTTGGTGGGATAGGTGCCTTAGGTACAGGGTGTTAGGGAAAGCATCAACCAACAACCAAGTCACTAGCGTTTTTTTTTTCTGCCACCCATTCATTTCAGTGGGATTTATAGTGCAGAATTCACCTGAAGGTAAATCCTGAAGCTTTTTTTTTCTCTAGCTGAAAAAATGAGCTAGAGAAAAAAATCTGCCTGACTCCCATTGAAATGAATGGGATAGTTGAGAGGAATTTTCTAAGGCATATTTTGATTCAGATTCTGCCTCAAAAATCCACCTGCAAAAAACTCTGTGTGAGTTTACCCTAAGTCTATGGGGAAAGAATACTGCGTTTTCACTGTTAGAATTAATGCTATGTTTTTAAGAACACCAGTGTGTTTTCTACAGTGTTTTCTATGCAATGTGTGGATGAGATTAAAGGGGTTTTCTTGGCAAAAAATCTTTTTTTTTTTTTTAAATGTCTGTTAGTGCTATTAATGGGTTAATAAGTGCACCCAAATACCTTTAGTAGTGTTTTGTGTGATTTCTGGGTTTCTCTGGTTTTCTCCTGGCATCTTCTGCATTTGTTTACATGGTGTAGCTTTCTGCTGTCTTAGCTAATGCAATGCATCATGGTAGTTGTAGGCTAACTCACACTATCTCCCTCTCACTCCCTCCCCCTTGCTCTCTCACACCCCCTCCCTGTCTCCCTAGTTATCCTGCCCACTACTAGCCCTCCCCAACTAACTCAGCCCCCCCCCCCCATCCCATCATACTTACCTTTCTTGCTTCCAGTCTTTCTTCTGCGGGGACGGCTCCTTCTCTTCTTTGACTCAGTCGGTGCGTGCGCAATAGTACTGACACTGGGCTGCAGCCGGCAAGCCATCTCTACTGCGCAGGTGTGGGAGGCTCCTCCGACCTGCGCACATGCCGGCAGACATCAAAAAAGAGAAGGAGCCACCCCAGAAAGAAGTCTGGAAGGAAGACAGGTAAGTATGATGGGGTGGGGGTTAGTACTGGTGATGTTCCGTATACGGAAACAGGGAAACGGAACGTCACCGGATAATCAGAAAATGTGACCACCCCAGGTATATGAGTAAATATAAATTTTTTGCTAAATTATGTAATTTAGGCAGGGGGAGGGTGTTTAGATTAGTTTAAGAATTCCATTTTATCCCGGGAAACCCCTTTAAATGAAATTTCATTCACTTTGCTTAGTTTGTAAAACGCAGCATTTTCACACTTGTGTTTATGCAGCAGTTAAAAAGCTTAAGGCTGAGGCCCCACAGTGCAGAAAAGCTACTTTTTTTGTTGCAGGTTTTGCTGTGGTTTTTTGAGCCAATGCCAGGAGTTTGTTTAAATCAGGCGATACCTTTTAGAGGCTGAGTATATTTATAAGTAAGCTTTCAGGAGTACTAGCTAGCTCCCTTCATCAGACATGGTGTGATACAAGAACTGAAAATTCACAGATTTTTATACACATGGTTTTCAAAGCATTTTAGAGTCCTTAAAAAAAATGCAATCTAAGTAGAGAAGTTATTTACAGCAGGTCAAAAAAACAGTCTGGAAACTTGTGGTGCGTGACGGAGGGATCAGTAATTCTTGCTGTTATTTGTTTGCTATCAGGAGGTGATTTGTGTCCCTCACAGTTCATACATAGTGTGATTTGAAGCTGGCACAAATATTGAGTTCAGTTCATGGTTCATACATAGTGTGACATGAAGCTGGCATGAATATTAAGTCCAAATTGCAGAGTTTGAAATTTTTGCATAAATTTGTATCCCACAGTCACAACAGCTGCACAGAATTAGGGGGACATTCTCCTGCAGGTCTTCCAATGTGGTGTACCTCATAATGTGTGTGCAATGTCCCAACACAGGCCTCTATGTGCGGGAAACAGGACAGAGACTCAGTCAACGAATGAACTCACACAGATCCAATATTAATAACAGCAGAACCGATCTCCCAGTGGCCGCACATTTCTCCGGAGAAAACCACTCTATTGAAGATTTGCGGGTTGTGGTTTTAATGGGACATTTTAAGACGCAGGAGAAAAGGAAAGAATCGGAGTACAAATTTATGCAAAAATTTCAAACTCTGCAATTTGGACTTAATATTCATGCCAGCTTCATGTCACACTATGTATGAACCATGAACTGAACTCAATATTCATGCCAGCTTCAAATCACACTATGTATGAACTGTGAGGGACACAAATCACCTCCTGATAGCAAACAGATAACAGCAAGAATTACTGATCCCTCCTTGACGCACCACAAGTTTCCAGACTGTTTTTTTGACCTGTTGTAAATAACTTCTCTACTTAGATTGCATTTTTTTTAAGGACTCTAAAATGCTTTGAAAACCATGTGTATAAAAATCTGTGAATTTTCAGTTCTTGTATCACACCGTGTCTGATGAAGGGAGCTAGCTAGTACTCCTGAAAGCTTACTTATAAATATACTCAGTTAGCCTCTAAAAGGTATCGCCTGATTTCTTCACTCTTCCACTACTTTCAATGGCTAACACGGTACAACATTATACTACTATCAACTTGAAAGATACCACAATGTACCGCAAAAGAATGGAACTGAAAAACCGGCTTAAGAAACTTGCACAACTCAACAGCGACATCTTCTTCTTAACAAAATGCAAAAAGGAGAGACTCATCCCAAAAGGCTTCAATTTACGTAACCCAACCCGGAACACCTACAACAGCCGATATGCAGAACAACTATGTATTCGGACATCTGAAAGGCTGCGGAACAATATGATAAAAATTTCCTATAACAACAAAAAAAGAACACATTAGGAGATACAGGCCCTGAAATCATCATTGGCTAATGACACAGAGGAAATGAAGGCCAAACTCCACACATACTACTGGAAACTTCAGGATATGCTTATTAACAACAAAAAGAAAAAGCTCCACAGACTGAGACAAAAAGGTCTCATTACTACAACTGCAAGTACCAGCCCAGCTCAGCAAAGCTGTGTTGTGAATCTTTCCTCTTATGAGCCAAACAAACATGAAATGTCAGTTCTCTCCAAAGGTCTCTCCTTCTGCCCCTCAGCACACACTGACCATATCCAACTCTGCAATGATATGGAGGAGTTTTTCAGAAAAATGAGATTAAGGGAATATTTTTATGACAAAGACCTTCCATACAGCAGCGACTCTGAGATGGAACAGCCCATAAGGAATCCTACCAAAAAATCTACCTGGACCCCACGCCCTGGAGCTAATGCAGCACTGGATAAATATATTGACTGTTTCAGAAGCAAAGTAAAATCAGAAATCCTGGAGAAACAAAAGAAACAGGCGCATAACCTAACCTTGCAAGAACAGAAGGCTATTACTTCACTGAAAGAAAATCAGGATATAATAATAAAACCGGCTGACAAAGGGGGCGCAATAGTCATAATGAACACCTCAGACTATATCCAGGAAGCAAACAGGCAACTGTCAAATCCCATCCATTACTCCAAACTTGGAAGTGATCCCACAGAGGCCTATATGAAAGAACTAAAGAGTATGATCAAGAAGTTTCCAGTCCAGATCCAGAATCAGGTAAAAGGACTTATCCCACAAGATCCCAGACCGGGCTGCTTCTATATGCTCCCAAAGATACACAAAGATGGCAACCCTGGGAGGCCTATCATTTCTGGCATTGGGACACTGACAGAAAACATCTCAGGTTGGGTGGAAAATCTCCTAAAACCCCTTGTCAGGGATACTCCAAGCTATATCCAGGACACCACTGACCTTCTTAACAAACTGAATGCCCTGGGCCCTCTACCTGAGGGTACCATTTTGGCCACCATGGATGTGGAATCCCTGTATACCAACATTCCCCACAAGGATGGAGTTGCAGCATGTCGGGTACACCTGGCAAAACAAAACCTCCCAACAGAACCAGTAACGCAGCTCATACAATTCATCCTTAGCCACAACCATTTTACCTTTGGAGAGGATCTATATCTACAGCGAATGGGAACTTCAATGGGGACCAGATGTGCACCCCAATATGCAAATATCTTTATGGCAGAAATGGAAGGAACATATTTATCAACATGCGCCACCAAACCTATGATTTACCTTCGTTATATCGATGATATCCTTGTCATCTGGACTGCAGGTGAGGAGGCCCTACTTCAATTCCATAATGACTTCAATGACTTTCACCCGACCATCAACCTTAAACTTAGCTATTCAGGGAGTGAAATTCACTTTCTGGATACCACAATATACATTAAAGACCACCGGCTACTCACATCAATATATCACAAACCCACAGACAGAACGGCCTACCTGAGAAACGACAGCTTCCACCCCAAGCACACAAGACAATCTATAATCTACAGCCAGGCTATACGATACAATCGTATTTTCTCAAACAAAACAGACCTGGACAAGCACCTCCTGGATCTGAGGATGAAATTTCTCAGATTGGGATACAAACCAAAAGTGACGGACAACCAATTGAACAAAGCGGCAGCCATTAACAGAGACAGTCTGCTCACATATAGAGAGACCCAGAAAGATGCCCGAGTGCCCCTAGTAGTCACCTACAACCCACAGCTGGAGATCCTACGAAGGATTGCCAAGGGCTCCAACCTGTGCTACATAGGGACAACAGACTCAAGGACATATTTCCAGTCCCCCCTCTCCTTTCCTTTCGACAACCACCAAACCTGAGGCGTATTATCGTCCGGAGTGCCCTGAAGGCCCCAACTGAAAATGGCACCTCACCTTGCCTACATAAAAGGTGCATGACCTGCAAGCACATCCACACCACTGACAGTGTACCTATCCCACAGTCACAACAGGTGCACAGAATTAGGGGGACATTCTCCTGCAGGTCTTCCAATGTGGTGTACCTCATAATGTGTGTGCAATGTCCCACCACAGGCCTCTATGTGGGGGAAACAGGACAGAGACTCAGTCAACGAATGAACTCACACAGATCCAATATTAATAACAGCAGAACCGATCTCCCAGTGGCCGCACATTTCTCCGGAGAAAACCACTCTATTGAAGATTTGTGGGTTGTGGTTTTAATGGGACATTTTAAGACGCAGGAGAAAAGGAAAGAATCGGAGTACAAATTTATGTAAAAATTTCAAACTCTGCAATTTGGACTTAATATTCATGCCAGCTTCATGTCACACTATGTATGAACCATGAACTGAACTCAATATTCATGCCAGCTTCAAATCACACTATGTATGAACTGTGAGGGACACAAATCACCTCCTGATAGCAAACAGATAACAGCAAGAATTACTGATCCCTCCGTCACGCACCACAAGTTTCCAGACTGTTTTTTTGACCTGTTGTAAATAACTTCTCTACTTAGATTGCATTTTTTTAAGGACTCTAAAATGCTTTGAAAACCATGTGTATAAAAATCTGTGAATTTTCAGTTCTTGTATCACACCATGTCTGATGAAGGGAGCTAGCTAGTACTCCTGAAAGCTTACTTATAAATATACTCAGTTAGCCTCTAAAAGGTATCGCCTGATTTCTTCACTCTTCCACTACTTTCAATGGCTAACACGGTACAACATTATACTACTAGGAGTTTGTTGAGCAGAAGGGAGAAGTATAAGAGCTTGCTATATATTTTTCATTCCTTCTGTAGCCACTACAAAATCTGCAACAAAAAAAAACAGCTTTTCTGTAACGTGGAGCCTTAGCCTTAAAGTGCCACAGTAGTAAGATTCATCTTACCATTCTGCTACAGAAAGGTAAAATAGACTCACTGCCTCTTCCCCTATGACCATAGAACACACTGGCTCACATTTAACATGTATTTGGTGTAAACAATTGTTGCAAACCATTTTCTGTGTTAAAAACTATACAAAAATTTTACTTAAATTGACTGACACTGACATAATGTATTGACTTATAATGGGATCTGTTAGGATTCTGTGGGTGTTCTGGTAATTTTGAAGGCTAGAGTAATAAAGCAGATTTTGCTATTCCCATCTGAAACCCAGATAGATTGGTAAAAAAAAAGCCAGTGTGAATAAGGTCTTAAATAAATGATACTGCTCCACAAAATTTCTTTGTAAAATAAAACACCAAATATTATAATGTAACTAAAGTGAAGAAGCGATCATTTGCATTTTTCCTTGAAGCAGGAATGAGCAAACGTTATGGATTTTCTTTCTTTTAATGAATGCCTGTATATCAGTTAAACATATTATGCATTGTCCAAGGGCGATCTCTAAAATGAATTCACATGTGCAATTATGTGTGACTCACAAGGGAATAAAATAAGGAAATTGTATATCAAAGCCTTTGTTATGGTTCTAACTTCACACAGATTTTCTGTCCTGAGTTAACAATTTACTAGTGATATACAATCAATGAACTCTTTATAGGTTCTCCGTGATTCTAAAACCATATTGGACACGACACTACATTTCTAATACTCAAGTTACTGCTATTTCGGAAGCACTGAATAAGTTCATTTAGAACAGTATATATAAATGGTGTCTGTTGAATGATATCTGAATATCTAAAATGATATCATAATTGTGCAATACACAAAGAGATTTATCAAAGTTATTGCAATGGACAGTCTGAATCAAAAAAATTCTGCTATATGTTTAGATAGATTAGCTAACAGTGCTATTCCTTTGCAAGACCCCCTGTCCATTATTCTCTCATGCTCATCACTGCCCTCTAGTAACCAGACTGGAATACTGCTGCGAAAATCATTCCCTTTCTAGTTAATTTAGCATGCCAATTTATTGCAATTTTTTTTAAAAATAGATGCTATGTAATACCACATTGTCCTTTGTCCCCCCATACAGTAATAATGCCCTTCTTTAAATAACACAGTGATGGTACCTTTGTTGTCCCCCCACACAGTGTGATGCCCCTAAGTGTCCTCACACAGTATAATGCCCCTTCAGTTGTCCCCACACAGTATAATGACGTCATCTTATTGTGCCGCCTGAATTACGCTGCAGGCTGTTGGGATCGCAGGGTGAATGGTAGAGCTGGCAGCTGACAGCTCTCTGCTCCTCCATTGTATTGAACCCTTTCTGCGTCCTGAGGATGCAGATAGAGTTAAAATTATGACATGACCAAAGGACATTGGGGCAACACCCAAAATCGAAACAGACTTGCTGGATCCGGGACAGCTGATAGGGGCCCCCTGCTGCCATACGGCCCAGTGCAAATGAACCACTTGCCCTATGTTTAAAGCCGCACTGTGTTTCTGCACTGTCAGCACTGATTTGATAGTGAAGAAAATGCAGAAACACCCCCTCCTGATAACAATATAATGCTCCTTACATGAACACCCAGTTGTCGATTTATTCATAAGTTTCTAGAAGGAATAACAAACTAACAGCACAATACAAAGTTGTAAGAACAATAAGTGCTCCAGAATGATTATACTATGGGGAATGCAAATATTAACAAAAACAGATATGTCCAGAAATCTGATAGATCCTCTTAAACACATCTTCACAGCAGCACAGAGTATCTCAGTGCTCCAATCTTTTGAAAAGTAGACTTTGTGATTGAATTTCACATTATATATACAAAGATGACACATTTAACTGTGAAACATAAATGTTCTCTAATTATCCCACATTGCACCAAACAAGATCTTAAGAAGAATGAGGATAGGAAATCCTGTGCGTAGTACTGAACATCCAAGCTTCCTACCTCACACACAAGCTTCCTACTGTAAAGTTTGCACAAGGACAGTTACTGATGAATAAATTTACTTGACATCCGTACTTCCCAGAAAAGGAAATATTTTTAGTAAATCAGGTGGATGTGTAATAAAAGCAGGATAATAATACTGAAAACACAATGGCGACATTAACAGCATAGAGAAAAAACAAGGATGACTCTGTATAGCACTGGGTACATGACAAAGGGAAGAAGAGAGCGTCAAATAATAGTCTGACTCTCTTGTGTTTAATGTTTCATTATGTATTTCTCATCTTTCTTAATATATTGTTCTTATATTACATATATTATATTTTGTAACATATTATATACAAAAATAAATTATTCCTATGGATGTGTATGTAATAATAAACATATAAAAAGTGAGCTCAGACTAAAGCTGATAAAGATACATAAAGACAGGTCCATCAAATCCAACCTATAACCTATTGTACCATGTTGAACCAGAAGAAGGCAAAATACACTGATAAGGCAGATGCCAACTGCCCCATGCGGGGGAAATAAATTCCTTCTCGGCTGTATTATGGTAATAAGAATAAATCCCTGCATCAGCATTCCATCTCCAAAAATTTTAGACCCATAACTTGTAATATGTTTACTTTTAAGAAATGAATCCAGGCCCCTCTAGAATTTATATAATAAACCATCACAGCATCCTGTGACAGGGTTCCATAATGTGGTAATAAAATGGAAATTCAGTCATAATAGTAATTATAATAATAGATGACACTAGGAATATTGAAGACTGAGGAAACTTAACATCTGATAGTAAAATATAACAACTGGGGCTTATATAGAGACTTGCTGGGAATGATGGCCGTGGAAATCTTCTAAACAGAAAGGTGGCTCTGTAATTCTCCTGTCCTAATGCATTGATCTGACAACTGACTGATGTCACTACTATGTACAGTAAGTGCTGGTGAATGTTTCCCTTCTCCCTTATACCAGGCTTTCTTACCATTTGCTAAAAAGACAATAAGTAGAAACGCAAATCTTATGACTGTAGTAAGAATTAAAGGGGTTGGCCACTTTCAGACCAATGTTGAGAGACAAATGTTATTGTTTGTATAGTAAAAAGTTGTACATTTTTTCAATATACTTTCTGTATCAATTCATCACAGTTTTCCAGATCTCTGCTTCATTTTAGTGGATAAAATTCTGACCATGGTCATGTGATTTACAGTCTATGGTCATGTGATATACAGTATATGGTCATGTGATGTACAGTCCATGGTCATGTGATGTACAGTTCATGGTCATGTGATATACAGTCTATGGTCATGTGATGTACAGTCCATGGTCATGTGATGTACAGTCCATGGTCATGTGATATACAGTCTATGGTCATGTGATGTACAGTCCATGGTCATGTGATGTACAGTCCATGGTCATGTGATATACAGTCTATGGTCATGTGATATACAGTCCATGGTCATGTGATATACAGTCTATGGTCATGTGATATACAGTCTATGGTCACGTGATATACAGTCCATGGTCATGTGATATACAGTCTATGGTCATGTGATGAACACACAGGAGCCGCTCGTTATAGTCACAGCACAGTAATCAGACATCTGCCTGGTAACGAGCTGTGTACCTGTGTGTTCATCATGTGACCATGGACCATAAATCACATGAACATAGACTGTAAATCACATGATCATGGTCAGAGTTTTATCCACTAGAAGTAACAGAATGAATGGCAGCAAGCAGAGATCTAGAAAACCATGCCTAATTAATACAGAAAGAATACTGGAAAATCGTATATCTTTTTATTATACAAACAATAACATTTGTCTCTCAATATTGGTCTGAAAGTGTCCAAACCCTTTAAGGAGTTGTCTAATCACATACAAAACCTTTAATAAGAAAGTGCCACAGAGACCCCTGAAAATAAGTTAATTTTATTGATTAGGTTGCCTATAGTGGCCTATACTAAAGAAATTTACCTTAACTTATGACTATTCAAACAGGTACCTGTTCGGGTACTACACGGATGGATCAAGTCCACCAGATCTGGATCACTTTGTACCATTTATATTACAACCACTGGTTCTCAATCTGCTTGTAAACTTCCATGATTACATTCTAGTCCTGCATTGAAGATGAAAATGTCCCTGCCACTCACTGTATAAATTTTACACATGTATATTATGTGCCAAAATTCTTATTTCTATTATTTGCTGTGTCTATTCCAATCCTCCATATATTTACACTTTGAGCATCCAGTGCAAATATACTTTGCATATGAATATTTTTTTTCCTTTTTTGTAAAAAATACGCTATGCAAATAGATAGGAAATTAAATGCAAAAATATACTTTGATATGCAGCTCCATCACCAGAGAATGCTGCATGATTAGCAGATGGTGATATGCATCTTAATAAGAAAGCCACTGAGTGCATCAAACGCCTGGGAAAAAACTTGTTATAGAACTGGTTTCATGAACATATCGGGACCCGGTAGGAAAAAAAATAGCCTAGTTTGCATGAAATGATTTTAAATGCTTTGCTCTCACAGAGGATCCTGCACATGTAGGGTAAAGCAGAAGGGTTCTGATATCAAATTGCAAATTTTATTTTATTTTTTATTTTTTATAAACATTGCATCAAATTATAAATGAACAGCAGATTGCTCAACAACCAGGCATATTCCATAAGAATAAATAGCAATCCCATGATGTGACGGATTTTACTTTTAATAGCATTCAGGGCTATTGGAAATTTCACAAAAACTCCACCCTACAAATTGTGTATATGATCATACTATTGGTGGGGTGACAGGAAAGCCTTATGGAATATAATGCAGATCCATCTACAGAATACTATATGCTGCCCCATTCAAGGGCATCTTGTTATAATACAGACATGGCTAGTTGTTTCACCACATGGCACATGAAATACAGTTAGCTCAGAATACAGACTTTCAGTGGAAATTTACTTAGCCAAATGTGCCAAAATTCTATCAAAATCTGTGCCAAAAACTCCCTTGTGCCACATTTATCAAGTGTTTTAGGTTTCATGGGAAAGGCATATTACTTCACCGAGGATGGTCTAAGTGACACCATGTGACAAACATGTGACAAAATATTGCAGCATTTTTCTGGCATAAACTAAGCCAAATAATAGGAGTTGTAGATTTATCATTCAGCATTAGACACTTGGATAAATCTGACATATTTTAAGATTGCCTAGTCTAACTCTGCACTGTATAACTTTTAGGCAGGGCCCCATGTGGTGTAAACACTGGGGCAAAAACCACTGTGTTTTAAAGTCCCTGCAAAGTGGATGGGATTATAGCGTAAGCTATTTATCTGGCTTGATATTCTGGGCTCTGGTGAAAGACTCCTTTTAAAGTGAGATTCCAGGATTAGAAAAATGATCATTTATTTTCAAACACCATTTATTTCTGGTGCTGTACTTTTTACATACATAATACAAAAACAAGTACAGGAAACACAAAACTAACTTGCGGTAGTGGGAGGTAGGGCCCTACCTGCTGGGGCTTACAAGTTATAAGTGGACAGTAGCTGAGGGTAGATTTTGTTCAGATGGTACTGTAGTGGCAACAGGGTTATTGTAACTTGAAGACCTTCCTTGAAAAGAGTTTTCAGGTTGGATTTGAAGGTTTTGATCATCGATGACTGTCTGATGTGTTAGGGTAGTGAGTTTCAAAGTATGGGGTATGCATGTGAGAAATCTTGGAGACAATTATGTGAGAAGCAGATAAGAGGAGAGATAGATAATATTCTGAATTGAATTTATTGGGCAATGTGTAGGCAGTGAAGGAATTGGTTAGAATGTTACCTGGGAGGTCACAGAAATGTTGCAGTAGTCTAGCTGGGAGATGATGAGGACATGTACTAGCATTTATATTGACTTGGGAAAGAGGAAAGAGTGAATACGAGGACATTTTTTGAGTTGGAGACAGTAGGGAGTATCAAGGGCTTGGATATGCAGCTTTCAAGGCAGGGTAGAATCACAGGTTATGCCAAAGTAGTGGACTTTTTACACTGGGGAAAGTGTGGAGTCATTACCTGTGACTGATAGGTCTGCTGGGGGTGAGTGAGAGGGCGTAAGGTGATGAATTCTGTTTTATCAATGCTGAGTTTCAGAAATGAGAGGAGAAGAAGAAGGATATAGCAGATAGGCACTCTGGAATTCTGGATAGCACAGAGGTAAATTTAAGTCTTTCATCATAGAAGTGGTAATGGAAGCTTTGTAGTAACAAGAGTAATGAGATGGGGAGATGGTAGGACAGAGAAGACAGATCAATAGAGGCTTCTAAAGGACGGATGTGATAGATGTAACATTGGTCACAAAAAGGTTAAAGGGATTGGTTAGTGCTGAGATAAGCAAAGAGGTAAAACTGGGGATGGGCCTGGGTCAAGCACACAGGAGGTGTGAATAGGGTATATGGAGTAGTAGGGACAAATATGGCTGTTTTCCTACAAAACTAGCTGTGCACCAGTCAAGAAGCTGTGACTGGTGTTGCAGCTCAGCCCTATTGACTTAATGGAGCTCAGTTGTAATAACAGTCACAATCCTTAAACAGTTGTGTTTGTGGAGAACCCCTTTAAATTCTCCCAGCAGTGCTACTCTATGATACAAATGTTGCACGTTTCATAGTGAGTGATTTTGATATTTTTGTAAACACGCAATTGTAGGGTAGTTTGTTATTGTAGGGAAACCTGTACACTATAAACCTGAACCACTTTCTGCTACTGATTGTGTCTGGTTTCCATTCAATGACTGCAGGCAGACATCTAAAAGACTGAGTCATGTATATACAAAATTTACTGCAAAACTAAATACATTTTATAATACAAGTAAAAAACTTTTTTGCTGAAACTTTAATATCCCTTTAAGTCTAGCTTAGTAAGGAATACATGCTTAATAATTTGATCATTTATTTCAGTCCATCTGATTAACTGATATTTTGTTCCTTAGGTTCGGGGGCAAGCAATTAAAAAGAGATATCTCATTGGTATTCTAATTACGTATAGAAGAAAGCACAGCACTGCTGTTGTAAAGAACTGGCTAAATTACTGTCCTCCTCTTGCTAGCAAAACATTTGTTATAGTTGCCAGTTCGGTTTGTACTGTAAAATTGTTTTTTTTTTTTTAATAATATTATATATCTTTATTATTTTTCTTTATATACAGTACAATATACTATATAAAAGGCTCATAAAGTGACCTGTGTACGAAATATACTGACTTTTCAGCTGACCTAATGGATGAACTATGGTGTCTATACTACGTAAACATCCTCTGTCAGTGGGCAATTCTAATTAACACATGTCACATTTACAGTACATGACGGAGACTTATGCTTGCTGATACCATTAACTAACTATATTCTATAAATAATCTACAGAGCAAAGAAGATCATTCCTCAGTCCAAGAAAATAGCACAGCATTACTGGCTGAGAGAAATCTATGCTTTAAATGGAGTCTATTAGGTCCAAAATATCTCCCAAACTAATAATAGTGCCATGTAAGGGTCTTTAATAGGAGCAGAAACATAGCTTTGTGATCAAAAATTGATGAAGCAATGGAGATATAATCATTGTCTATACAAATTAGCCTTAAAAGGGTTGTCCAGGCAAAAATGGACAACCCGTTTAATTTTTAACTAAAAAAAATTAAAAAATTCATACTCACCTTTTCACGGTGCTCCACTGCCTCCCAGCGCGGTCCGGTCTTCTCGGTTTCTCAGTCCAGTGTTGACGTGTGGCAGAAGTCCCAACCACACAAGGCCGCTCAGGCCAATCAATGGCCTCAGCGGAAGTGATCCGGGATGTCACAGACAGTGAGCAGTTACACTTTGAGAAGACACTGGAGCAGTAGGACCGATCAACGCTAGGAGGACACCGGAGCACTGGAGACAGATGAGTATGATTTTTTTTACATTTTTTTCACCTCCCCCCGGCCTATAAAATAGAAAGTGCAACGTGGTGGCTCAAATTTGCCAGATTTGGCTACAGGCAGCCACAAGTGCTCAGGTTCTTTTCTGAGATCACTGCCCAATGCAGTCTATTTATCTGAGAATGACATTTTTAAATTCTGCCTGTGTCATTATAGCAAATCTGCCCAGCCCCTGATGCACTTGTGGGCTGATTTGCATATCTATGAAAAGATGATTATCTCTGAATTGCATCATCAGGTTGTGGACACAAAGCTATATGTTTCTGCTCCTAATAAAGTCCCCTACGCAACTCTATTATTAGTGTGGGAGATATTACAGACCCCATTTAATTGTGGAGTCTACAATACAGTCTCAATTGACAGGAGTTTCATATGAGACCAAAATACCCATGTCTGTAGAGACAAGGGGAAGATGCATGCAGAGCTTTATATGCATATAAATTTTGTAGTGGTGTTATTCCACCTTATCTTGACCCCTAACAATTCAATAGAGCTGTCATTAAAGTGTAACTCCCATATTTATTTTCACTATTCCGTCGGGGTGTGTGGTGAACATTTTTGTAATATACTTTATTAATCTATCAATAATAGTAATAGAAATAATAGAAATAATAGTAAAGTAATTGTAATAGAAAATAATCTGTAAAGTTCCTATTAGCAATGATCTAACTAAGCAATGCCAGAGACTCTGTTGGTACACAGATACTCAATGTAGTGCATAGAGATGAAGCATTTACCAAACCTTCAGTTTTATACCACCTAGAAAAATGGTTCTGGTACCATAAGAAAGCTGTGATTTTATATGCAGCATGAACAAACTGCTGCATATTAAATTGAAATTACCGACTGTGTTTTTAACTAATGATATCTCAGATTATGTTAAAGCTAATTCTTAAATCTCAGTTTTTTTATGATACCAGAACCATTTTTCTATATAGTATAAAACCGAAGATACAGCCAATTGAAGGGACCATGCCCACTCTGGTAAATGCTTCAGCTCTGTAGATTTACAATATATAGTGGGGGAAATAACTATTTGTTACACAGGCAATTTTGCAAGTTTGCCCACCTACGAAGTATGGAGAGGTCAGTAATTTTGATCATAGGGACACTTCAACTGTGAGAGACAGAATCTAAAAAAAATCCAGAAAATCACATTATATGATTTTTAAATAATTAATTTACATTCTATTGCATGAAGTATTTTATACAATAGAAAAACAGAACATAATATTTGGTATAGGAACCTTTGTTTTGCAATTACAGAGGTCAGACGTTTGCTGTAGTTCTTCACCAAGTTTAAACACACTGCAGCAGGATTTTTTTTTAGATTCTGTCGCTCACAGTTGAAGTGTACCTACGATAAAAATTACAGACCTCTCCATTCTTTGTAGGTGGGAAAACTTGCAAAATCGCCAGTGTATCACACACGTATTTTCCCCACTGTAACTGTGTACAGACTTTCCCTAGTAACAGAGCACAGTTAGAGGGTTGCTAAGAAGAATGTTACAGTATGTTTTATAATAAAAAGGTATTTACATAGGGTAATAAAGTATATTACAAAAATAGGCACCAAACATCTGCTGACACAATGGTGAAAAAAAAAAATGAAAGTTACACTTTAAATCCTCCAGCCTCTGATTCATCTCTCCTGATCTACACAGCAAAGCTGAGCACTTGAAAACAGGAAATATCAGCTCACTGTGACTGCTTTAGAGGCCAATCTCAAAACAGAAATATTTCAAGATTTTTCTATGGGTAGTCACATAAAAATAGTAAAATAATAATAATAATAATAATATAACAATAATAATAAATGAATAAATAAAACATTTGAAAATAAAAACATGACTTTTATAATATTTTCTTCCGTTACATTCAACAACATAGGTAGAATATTTATCCTTGATGGTACATTCCAATGTGTAAATCTGGGAAGGTGATTTCGGCAGATCTTTGCAGCATACTTTCTAATTTTAAAACTTAAAGGATTGGTACAAATGAGGGAAGCAAGTCTCTGACCTACTTTCTTCTAATACAGAAGTGATCAACCCCATACAATTTAGATCTTACTTAGAGTGAACACTTTTAACGTGATTGAATTGTCATTTAATCATATATTATAGTTTGAGCACTTGCATATCAGTAGGTATGAAATGATATATACCAGAAAAATTCACTTACTTTAGCAGAACAGAAATCAAAGCACATATCAGTGGAGAGGTTGAGGAATGATGCAGGAAATAGATAAGTTCCATTTTCTGGGGCTCTAAAGCATCCTCGGTAGGTAGAATTCTGTCCTGTAAGAGAGATGAACATGAGAAATTAATAAATCAGTGTTAAGGTGTTTAGCCAATGTAAAGGGGTTGGCCATGATTTTTTTTATTTATGGCCTATCATTAGGATTTATTTAGAACAACAAGTGTAAAATGCTATTAAAATGTAACTTTTAATCAATACCTCTAAAACAGGCCTATATTGTGTAACACTAAAAAAAAAACACCTCCAATACACCAAAACACAAGGTCACATTCCAGATACACAAGGCATCCCCTAAATAATGAAATAACTCTCCCCTGAAAAGGGGAGGAGAGACGACTGTCAACCAAGATACACTTTACACAAAATTACTATAATTTAGATCCATATGGTCCACCATGTCTCCCTCTAATAATAGTCAATCCCAGTCCCCCCCATCCATGGAGGGGGAACTACATCGATCCATATAAACCTTACAATTCCACTCTCTCCATTGTGATAGGTATTTGCATAACATGCCAGAGCCATGTCCTAACTATGGGCAATGTCACCCAAATGGTCTCCTACTCTCTTTTAGTTTTTCCAATATACTCATGTCCATATTTACAAGTGGCCTTGTAAACTACACCACAATTTACAAAGTGTTGTACCCCAAGTGACTGCTGCATCACATCTGAAGTATTTATTTGCATAAAGATGAGCACAAGCTATACATTTGCTACATTTGTAGCCCTGGACCCAGTGGCGTAACTAGGAATGGCTGGACCCCAAGGCGACATTTGACATGGGGCCCCCCCTCCGAACCGCTGCCCTCAATCGCCCCCCCCAGACCGCCCCCTCCAACCCCCCCCCCCCAAAAAAATGCATTCCTGAGCACACTATTATGTGCCATAGTGGCTCCTGCACACAGTATTATGCCCCATAGTGGCCCCTGCACACAGCATCATGTCCCATAGTGGCCCCTGCACACAGTATCATGCCCCATAGTGGCCCCTACACACAGTATCATGCCCCATAGTGGCCCCTGCACACAGTATCATGCCCCATAGTGGCCCCTGCACATAGTATTATGCCCCATAGTGGCCCCTGCACACAGTATTATGCCCCATAGTGGCCCCTGCACACAGTATCATGCCCCATAGTGGCCCCTGCGCACAGTATCATGCCCCATAGTGGCCCCTGCACACAGTATCATGCCCCATAGTGGCCCCTGCACATAGTATTATGCCCCATAGTGGCCCCTGCACACAGTATCATGCCCCATAGTGGCCCCTGCACACAGTATCATGCCCCATAGTGGCCCCTGCACACAGTATTATATCGCATAGTGGCCCCTGCACACAGAATTATGCCCCATAGTGGCCCCTGCACACAGTATTATATCCCATAGTGGCCCCTGCACACATTATTATTCCCCATAGTGGCCCCTGCACTGAGTATTTTGCCCCATAGTGGCCCCTGCACACAGTATTATGTCCCATTGTGGACCACCCATGAACAAATTATTATACTCTGGGGTCTTTTCAGACCCCAGAGTATAATGATCGGAGACCCAGGGGAGGATACAAACAAAAAAAAACAACGTTGCTTACCTGTTCCTCGCTCTGGTCCACTCCCTGCTACTTCGGCCTACTTCAATGTTGGACCAGGCCGGCGTCATGTGATCCGGGCCAGGGTCACGACGCAAAATGACGTCCGCTGACGTCTGGGACGTCACCAAACAGGCCCGAAGCCTGGAGAAGCGTAGGAGAGGTAAGTACATTGTTTTTTATGTTCCCTCACCAACTCTGGGCCTCCGATTATTATACTCCGGGGTCTTTTCAAAGACCCCGGAGTATAATGATAACAGAGATTGTGGGTTTCGGCCCTCAGCCTCACATACCGATCCCTGCTCCTGCTCACAGCCGCCTCTGCAGAATCGGAAGCGCAGGCGGCCGTGAGCGGGACCCCGGGGAACGATAAGTATATATGGCCCGTTACCTGCTGGGGTTACTCCAGCAGGTAACGGCCTATTAAAAAGAAAAAAAAAAAAGCATCGGGGGCCCACAGGGCCCCGTAATGTCTCGAGCCCTGTGGCAGCTGCTACCCCGATAGTTACGCCCATGCCTGGACCTTCACATTCAGCCATGTTTTCTTTGTTACTTGTGCAAAGTGTCTAGGCACCATATGATCACAAAGTGATCATCCCTTTCTGAAAGTGATAGAGGAATGGGGACCAACTATCTCATTAATATCTGGAGTATATTCCAAAGACTGGAAAGAATTTTCCATAATTCTTTTGCCCCATTATTAAACATAGTGATTAGAGATGAGCAAATCGAAGCTGATGAACTGGAATTCGATCTGAATTTCAGGAAATCTTCAATTCGCATCGAAACAGGATTTCCTCATGCTTCATGGTATCGAATCGCATTTCAAACTAAGGACAAGTCGGAATAGCCTTTAGAGAGGCTATTCTACTCCTACCTTTGCCGATGCATCACGCCCCCTGTGATGTCCTGGTCCTACTCACTCGTGTAGTAAAATAATCAAAATGTCCGACGGACATGCGCAGAGCCACACGGAATAGGATCAAGATGGCCACCGGACATGCGGCGTGGCGGCCATCTTTATCCTATTCCTACACGAGCGGCTCTGCGCATGTCCTGCGGCCATCTTGATTATATCCCATAGAAGACAGTTTCTGCGCATGTCCGGTGGCCATCTTGATTCTATTCCGAGCGGCTCTGTGCATGTCCGGCGGCCATCTTAATTATATCCCATACAAAACCGTTTCTGCGCATGTCCAGTGGCCATCTTAATTCTATTCCAAGTGGCTCTGCGCATGTCCGGTGTCCATATTGATTCTATTCCGAGCGGCTCTGTGCATGTCCAGCGGCCATCTCGATTCTATTCTGAGCGGCTCTGCACATGTCCGGCACCCATCTTGATTATATCCCATACAAGACCGTTTCTGCGCATGTCCGGCGGCCATCTTGACTTTATTCCGAGCGGCTCTGCGCATGCCCGGCGGACCAGGACATTGCAGGGGTCATGATGCAACGACAAAGGTAAAAGTAGAATAGTCTTTCTAAAGGCTATTCTGACGTGTCCTTAGTGTAAAATGCATATCCCCATATCCCCAGGCTCTCTGTATCCAGGAAAATAGCTGTTTTTAACATGATTCGCCGCAAAGTAATTTGGATCGAAGCAAATTTTTGGGGAAATTTGTCGAATCTGTCAATTTGAATTTGTGAGAAATTCGCTCATCTCTAGTAGTTATGAACCAAATCCAGCCCTCTCTATTCCTCTATCTTGATTTCAGTAAATCCTCTCTCCTACAGCCCAATGCGTGTGCAAAGGTCTTCCTCAAAATATAATCAGAGTAACCATGATCTCTGGAACAACGCATTATTATATTAATTATACAGTGGGGAAAAAAAAGTATTTAGTCAGCCAACAATTGTGCAAGTTCCCCCACTTAAAAAGATGAGGCCGGCCTGTAATTGTCATCATAGGTAGACCTCAACTATGAGAGACAAAATGAGAAAATAAATCCAGAAAATCACATTGTCTGATTTCTAAGAATTTATTTGCAAATTATGGTGGAAAATAAGTATTTGGTCACCTACAAACAAGCAAGATTTCTGGCTCTCACAGACCTGTAACTTCTTCTTTAAGAGGCTCTTCTGTCCTCCACTCATTACCTGTAGTAATGGCACCTGTTTGACGTTGTTATCAGTATAATATCAGATCACAAGAACAGTGAGCAAAAATCCCAGAACCACACAGGGGGACCTAGTGAATGACCTGCAGAAAGCTGGGACTAACAAAGCAAAGACTACCGTCAGTAACACACTAGACCGCCAGGGACTCAGATCCTGCAGTGCCAGACGTGTCCCCCTGCTTAAGCCAGTACATATCCGGGCCCATCTGAAGTTTACTAAAGACCATTTGTATGTTCCAGAAGAGTACTGGGAGAATGTCATATGGTCAGATGAAACCAAAGTAGAAGTGTTTGGTAGAAACACAACTCACATACCTACTGTGAAGCATGGGGGTGGCAACATCATGCTTTGGGGCTGTTTCTCTGCAAAGGGACCAGGACGACTGATCTGTGTACATGAAAGAATGAATGGGGCCATGTATCGTGCGATTTTGAGTGCAAACCTCCTTCCATCAGCAAGGGCATTGAAGATGAAACGTGGCTGGGTCTTTCAGCATGACAATGATCCCAAGCACACTGCCAGGGCAACGAAGGAGTGGCTTTGTAAGAAGCATTTCTTGGTCCTGGAGTGGCCTAGCCAGTCTCCAGATCTCAACCCCATAGAAAACCTTTGGAGGGAGTTGAAAGTCCGTGTTGCCCAGCAACAGCCCCAAAAAATCACTGCTCTAGAGGAGATCTGCATGGAGGAATGGGCCACCATACCAGCAACAGTGTGTGCCAACCTTGTGAAGACTTACAGAAAGCGTTTGGCCTCTGTCATTGCCAACAAAGGATATATAACAAAGTATCGAGAAGAACTTTTGTTATTGACCAAATACAGGTAATGAGTGGAGGACAGAGGAGCCTCTTAAAGAAGAAGTTACAGGTCTGTGAGAGCCAGAAATCTTACTTGTTTGTAGGTGACCAAATACTTATTTTCCACCATAATTTGCAAATAAATTCTTAAAAAATCAGACAATGTTATTTTCTAGATATGTTTTCTCATTTTGTCTCTCATAGTTGAGTTCTACCTATGATGACAATTACAGGCCTCTCTCATCTTTTTAAGTGGGAGAACTTGCACAATTGGTGGCTGACTAAATACTTTTTTTTCCCCACTGTATACATCCAGAAAGTATCTAGTTTCTATCTGTATATTGCAGCCACCATTAATTATTTAGTTGTGATTTGCTGCAAATTTGATATTAAAATATTCTATATTCAGATGATTTTTGTCCTCTTGTGTAATTTAACTATCCATGTGGATAAAATATACTGGAAAAAATGATCTTAATATAGTGAAGTATAACTGATTTACTTTAAGCATACATAACAGTTGGAAGGTGTAACCTGTGTGATCTGCTGACTTGACTGTTATAGTAAATATCAGTATTCTCCATAATTATGGTGAATAATGGTTTAGAGATCTATATTGTACAGTTCATCTGTTAATCCTGCTAAAAATTAATAAACTGATAGCTGGGTGTTACTGGAAGGTGGTGTGAGCGCACTCCTTAGCTAGTTGTCTGTTCTTTCCTCCAGTTGAATATATAGACAGGATGTGCGGTTTGACTGAGACGGCGCTTCGGTGCAGCGTGAGATGTCTTTACTTACTCTAGCCCTTGTGACTCAAGTTGTATTGTATATTGTACTTTGCTCAAACAAAACAGCAGTCTGAAGGTGACAACAAAATCCCCATTAAAGAAGTTCTTCAATATGGGCAATCCCTACTTGTTGGAAGGCTCCATTGACAATAAGCAATTCGTAAAGTGTCCTTCTGTCTGTTCTAAACTGTGTGGGACATATGTCAGTAAGAGTCCAATTTCGATGCAGAAACTAAGCATTACACAGTGCCCAATCAAATCAATTGCTTTTCTATGTAATACTGGACAGGATAGGTCCTCTAGAGTGAGGGACACCCTTTGTAAGCACTCTAAACCCTGTCTAAGAGATAATAATCCTGAATAGAGGACCCCCCTCTATTAACCCAGAATTCCCTAATAAGGTATTGTGCCCTTGCGTCTGCGATGTTTTGCTCCAAGCTGGCGTTATGTGCTTAGCAGGTAGCCTGAACTCTCTATATTTCAGGCCACTTCCAGGTGTACTTTAGTGGTATTAGAGGCTGGTCTGCAACAGTGCAGGCATGAGAGTGCACGCTGGGAGAGGATTTCTAGGGCAGTGGGAAAAGGTCCTTACCAAGACTATATGGGCAGATCTTCTCTATGGGATTAGTGCAGGGGTGTGAGATCTAGAGATGCCCCCACTGAGCGTTCAGTCTCATTTACATATGAACATGACTGCTGCAGGGGGTAATTTTTGATTCCCTTTAACAACCAATCCCCATGTATACAATGTAATGTGAGTTTTTGTCTAATCATATGTATGCTTAGTACATTAAAGGGGTTGTCCGGGATAAAATGTAATTCCTACACTAATCTAAACACCCTCCCCCTGCCTACTTTCTAAAATACATAATTTATCAAAAATGTATATTTACCCATATCCCAGGGACATTTGCTGGTTACCAGTGACATTCCATTTCTCCGTTTCTGGAAACAGAACGTCACTACTACTCCCCCCCAGTAGCCTCCCACACCTGCGCAGTAGAGTTGGATTGCCGGCTGCACAGCACAGAGCAGCGCCAGGACTATTGTGCATGCCGGCAGAGTCAGAAAAGAGGAAGGAGGAAGTCTGGAAGGAAGAGAGGTAAGTATGATCGGGTGGAGGGGTGAGCTGAGTTAGTTGGGAAGGGCTAGTAGTGGGCGGGAAAGCTAGAGAGACAGGGAGGGGGAGGTAGTGAGAGGGAGACAGTGCGAGTCAGCCTACAAGTACCATGATACATTAGCTAAGACAACAGGAAGTTGCGCCATGTAAACAAATGCAGAAGATGCCAGGAGCTCCCAGAGAAACACAGAGATCACTCAAAACACTGCTAAAGGTATTTGGGTGCATTTATTAACCCATCAATAGCACTAACAGACCTTTTTTAAAAAAACATTTTTTGCCCGGAAAACCCCTTTAACAAAGGCTCTTTTTCCATAAAATGGGGAGCTGTGTGTCAATCCTGTTACTTGTAATCTGGGGACATGTATCCAAGGGAAATTATATTCACTGATCATTTGTAAGAAACCTCAGCTCTGTGTCGTGAGACAATGTGAAGACGTCAGAGAGATTTAGGAGCTTACTACACGTTTTCATCCTGGTAACAATGTCCTTAGGGAAACGTATGATATTTAAAAAAATAAATAAATCGCCATTCAGCGGCAATGTAGCTCACCTTTATTCTTCTCTCAGGTGAAGGGCCAGTCTGATTAGCAATTACAACAAGCCTGATATTGTGAGATTTCATTACAGGTTCAAATGTCATCCGCTAACAAAATAAGCAGAAAAATAAATGCTGATTCCCTTCACTCTAACATTTCTATCGATTTTTCTTCTGATCTGCATTGAAGCAGAAAAATTGCTACTTGGAGGAGAGGATTAACTATTTCACTCCCTAGCAAATATACAGTAGTATAGTGAAAAGTACATATAATACTGTATACTGAATGTTCTAAGAAAGATTCTAGGTTTATAGTAATTATAGTATTCAAGACTAACCTGTCCATATGATAGTTAGTAAACTGTCAGGACAACAGATGCTATCATGTACTGTACCTATAAACTGAGTAAATATCCAGCAGGGAACTGAGTACATTCCTAGTTTTCTTCTACTCTTTATGCACTGATAATGTCAGATGTATTTGCAGTCTGCATATCCCTTCTACTCCTTATTATTAACTTGAAAATGTTATTATAGTGGAACCTGTCCACCTCTTTAAGAACAACCCCCATCCAGATGGATTTTGATATCTCCAACCTTTCTGTACAGATAGAGTGACGCTAAACCAAACAAGTATGGTGCTACACTGTAAACGTAGCGCATCTATTTGCATAGCGTATGCCATTATTCACTTTGTATTGCAACGGTCATGCTAACAAATGGCATAAAGTCACATGGTGTGCTATATTTTAGCAAAGTGCGCCATCTTATTATAGACGCACATATGCTGTTTGGGTTAATGCAACTACATCTGTGTATTAGTGTCTTTTTTGAGAGGACCTCAACCTAGAAGGCCATTTTTTCAGAATTTTGGGAGGACATCTCAAAGAGGTTTCATTGTATTACTATTACTATTTTTATTTTAGACAGCTTCAGCTTTCTGCTGGTGGCTTTGAGGTGGGTTGTATCCCGAAGAAAGGCGCAAGGTCTTACTCTTATACTTTCCTAAGGATGTGTACTGTGTATATAAGTGCGATATTCTGCACCTCTTAAGAATTGTTAGTATGATTATCATCATTATTTTGTGTTTTTTGCAGTTTATTTAAAGGGAAACTATGATTGAGGGGCTTATGCCCTGAAACATGTAATGTTTGTTTTTTTGTCTTTATATACTTTTTCGATGTTTCATTTTTTAAGTTTTTATTTTTTCCTGTTTTTCAAGTGCTGGATAATTTTTTGCTTTTACCTTAAAGGGACACTCCACCCAAAACTAAAGTTTTCCATATCCTCTACAATGGTATTACATGTCTCATTACAACTCAGTCTCCCATTTTATTTTTTATTTTTTTGCTGTTTCTATATCTACAGTGGGGAAAAAAAGTATTTAGTCAGCCACCAATTGTGCAAGTTCTCCCACTTAAAAAGATGAGGCCGGCCTGTAATTGACATCATAGGTAGACCTCAACTATGAGAGACAAAATGAGAAAACAAATCCAGAAAATCACATTGTCTGATTTTTTTAAGAATTTATTTGCAAATTATGGTAGAAAATAAGTATTTGGTCACCTACAAACAAGCAAGATTTCTGGCTCTCACAGACCTGTAACTTCTTCTTTAAGAGGCTCCTCTGTCCTCCACTCATTACCTGTAGTAATGGCTCCTGTTTGAAATTGTTATCAGTATAAAAGACACCTGTCCACAACCTCAAACAGTCACACTCCAAACTCCACTATGGTGAAGACCAAAGAGCTGTGGAAGGACACCAGAAACAAAATTGTAGACCTGCACCAGGCTGGGAAGACTGAATCTGCAATAGGCAAGCAGCTTGGTGTGAAGAAATCAACTGTGGAAGCAATAATTAGAAAATGGAAGACATACAAGACCACTGATAATCTCCCTCGATCAGGGGCTCCACGCAAGATCTCACCCCGTGGGGTCAAAATGATAACAAGAACGGTGAGTGAGCAAAAATCCAAGAACCTCACGGCGGGAACTAATGAATGACCTGTAGAAAGCTGGGACTAATGTAACAAAGGCTACCGTCAGTAACACACTACGCCGCCAGGGACTCAGATCCTGCAGTGCCAGACGTGTCTCCCTGCTTAAGCCAGTACATATCCCAGCCCATCTGAAGTTTGCTAGAGAGCATTTGGATGTTCCAGAAGAGTATTGGGAGAATGTCATATGGTCAGATGAAACTAAAGTAGAACTGTTTGATAGAAACACAACTCGTCGTGTTTGGAGGAGAGCAAATGCTGAGTTGCATCCAAAGAACACCATACCTACTGTGAAGCATGGGGGTGGCAACATCATGCTTTGGGGCTGTTTCTCTGCAAAGGGACCAGGACGACTTATCCGTGTACATGAAAGAATGAATGGGGCCATGTATTGTGAGATTTTGAGTGCAAACCTCTTTCCATCAGCAAGGGCATTGAAGATGAAACGTGGCTGGGTCTTTCAGCATGACAATGATCCCAAGCACACCGCCAGGGCAACGAAGGAGTGGCTTCGTAAGAAGCATTTCAAGGTCCTGGAATGGCCTAGCCAGTCTCCAGATCTCAACCCCATAGAAAACCTTTGGAGGGAGTTGAAAGTCCGTGTTGCCCAGCGACAGCCCCAAAACATCACTGCTCTAGAGGAGATCTGCATGGAGGAATGGGCTAACATACCAGCAACAGTGTGTGCCAACCTTGTGAAGACTTACAGAAAACGTTTGACCTTTGTCATTGCCAACAAAGGATATATAACAAAGTATTGAGATGAACTTTTATTATTGACCAAATACTTATTTTCCACCATAATTTTCAAATAAATTCTTTAAAAATCAGACAATGTGATTTTCTGGATTTGTTTTCTCATTTTGTCTCTTATAGTAGAGGTCTACCTATGATGTCAATTACAGGCCAGCCTCATCTTTTTAAGTGGGAGAACTTGCACAATTGGTGGCTGACTAAATACTTTTTTTTCCCCACTGTATCACACTGGTTAGTTGCATAGTAATAGTGTCAATCGTGCATTGGTGACACACTTTCTCTATATCAGTCTAGTCACTCATGTTAACACCAGAAGTTCCTGTATAATGAAACTGATCCCTGTTCCTGCTCATGCCACCTCTGCTTCCAGAAGGGGAAGCGGAGGTGGCTGTAAGCAGGATCGGGGATTGGTAAGTAAATACAGCCTGTAACCTGCTAGGGTTACTATGTCAGGTAACGACCTATTTTTAAAAAAAAAGTAGGGGTCCACCAGGCCCCCTAAGATTTCAGGTCCTGGAGCAGCAAGTAAGGCCATGGTCCCACGACAAGAGCATTTGTTGGACGAACCTCGCAAGATTTGTCTTGCGAAGTTTGCCTGGTGGTTCCATTCGGACTTAATACGTCAGAACTGAAACTGCTATTATTATATTCTGGGGTCTCTTCAAGCCCCAGAGTATAATGATCTGACGCCCAGGGGTGGTAACAAACATAAAAACCAGTGTTACTCACCTCTCCTGGTCTTCGTTCGTGAATCTCTGTTATCTTTGGGCCTCTTTAGTGACGTCACAGACATTATGTGGGTCAGGCCAGTGTCACGACACATAATTGATGCCAGCATAAACCATGTCTGTGACATCATTGAAGAGGGCCGAAGACAGCAGGGAGTCATGTCAGAGCCCATGAGAAGTGAGTACCACTGATTTTTATGTTTGTCACCTTCCCTGGGACTTCGTTCATTGCATTCTGGGGTCTGAAAAGACTCCAGAGTATAATATTATTTCGTGGGTGCTGAACCCCAAAAATTTCATGTTCTCTGAACCCCAAATTTTTGCAATATTTGCAATGAACATTGTTGGTGCCACTGTGGGACATATATGGAGGTCGCTACATTATACTGTGTGGAGGGGCCACTATGGGAGATTATACTGTGTGCAGGGGCTGCTATAGGACATTATACTGTGTGAAGGGCTACTATGGGACATTATACTGTGCAGAGAAGCCGTTATGGGATACTATACTGTCTGAAGGCCAGCTTGGGACATTATAGTGTGTGTAAATGGGGCATTATATTGTGCGGGGGCCAGGAAAGGGGACTGGTATAAATGATCATAAACCTGATTGGGTGAATTGCCCTGCCCATGCCATATCCCCTTTAGACATGAGTGAACCTCTTAAAATTTGTTTTGTTCCTTTCAAGATTTGTACTCATAGAACTCCTAGGAACCTATCTGTCCAATTTCTAGCTCTCTAAGGCAAACACAGTGAAGTTATGTCAAAGTGAAAAGCAGCATTATTATACTCTGGGGTCTCTTCAGACCTAAGAGTATAATAGGTGGAGGCCAGGGAAGATGTAAAAAAAAAAAAAAAAAAAAATCATACTCACCTTCCGTTACCTTTTTTGGACCTCCTTGTGGCATTTGGCATTCCTCTGTGATGTGATTGGCCCAGGAGTTACAGCTGAGGCATGGGCACGTCGAGCGTCATAACATCATGACAGGCCTTAGCACTGATCCTGGGCCAATTACGTCACAGAAGAGTGACGGACATCGGCAGGACAGCGCGGGACACCATGAGGAGGCCCAAGAGAGCTAACAGAAAGTGAGTATGAAATTTTTTACATTTTTTTCACCTCCCCTGGGCCTCTACGTATTATTCTCTGGGGTATGAAGAGACCCCAGAGTATAATGTGCTGCCATTTTAGTCTGTCCGAGACAAATCTCCATTAAACAGTTCGGATTATTCAGGTCAAACCTGGCTCAGTAGAAATCGATTCGCCCATCTCTAGTCTCCTTTCAGCAAAGTGGAGAGGACAGCGTAAAAGAGAATAAAAGTCACAAAACCCTTACTGGCACAATAAAACTGAGACATTTTTATTCCTTATATGCCAGAAAACTGGTGTACAAGACATGATAAATTTCTCGTATTGTGCATATAAATAAAGTGCTAGCACACATACTCCAGTTTGGTTAAGGAATACAATGTCTCATGAAACCAGTATGAAAAACATCCAAGACGCCAAGGAAATGCCTTAAAACTAAGGTCCCACATAGCGGGCCGCAGCAAAAAGAGCTGCGGGAAAAACCGCAGTGGCAACGCATCACAATTTTTCCCACAGCACTTTTCACAGAAAGTTTCTTTGCAGACTTTCTGCTTCCATTATACCTAAATGGAAACCACCGACGTATCTGTGGGTATAATTAACATGCTGTGATTTCCAAAACAGTTTTTGAAATAGCAGCGTGTCTGCTGCGTGGATTTTTCTGCAATGTGTGGATGGAATTCGTTAGAATTGCTAGAAAATGCTGCAGTTTTTGGCGAAAAATATAGAAAAAAAAACATACTCACCTGTCCCCGGTCCAGTGTCCTCCCAGCACAGTCAAGTCCTGCTGCTCAGCTGTCTTCTTGCCGGTGGTTACATTCCGGGTCCCTTCCGCTGAAGCCGCTAATTGGCCTCAGCGATCACATGTGGCAGGGACTTCCGCCAGAAGAAAACAATGGAGCTACAGGGCCGAACTGCATTGGAAGGCACCGGAGCATCGGGGACAGGTGAGTATGGTTTTTTTTTTTGTTTTTTTTTTTTTTACCTCCCCGGCCAAATTAAATAAATAAAATTTTATCCTGGACGACCCTTTTAAGGAGTTGCAGAAAAGCAGTTTTTTTTGTTGCAGATTTTGCAGCGTTTTTTGAACCCTACCCAGGAGTGGCTAACAAAAAGAATGGAAAATATAAGGAAGCACTTTTACTTCTCCCTCCTGCTTAATCCACATATGGCTTTGGCTGAAGAAACTGCAGCAAAATATGCAACAAGAAAAGCATCTTTTCTGCAATGTGGGGCCTCAGCCTTAAGGTCTTCATTTTCTCATGAAAATAATTCAATGCAACATTGTGACACGATAGCAAAAGCCTTGAAAACTGCTATTCACAAAACAGTGGACAGCCATAAACATACAGGATGTCACTTTTGTGATACAATATCATGAAACAGTATTGCCTTGAACTGTTTTGTGATACATACTGTAAATCTAGATATGTCGTCTCAAGAGCAAAGATAAGGAGGGGCACTTATATATATTATATATATGTTTCTTACTTGCACTGCTGACTCAGCAGCTGGGGCTCAGCTGGGGAGGAGCACCGTATTCCTACCTATCACATAATGCTGAGTAAAACTTAAACTTACATTAAAATTGTAGCTCATGATGTGAATATTTGCAGCTTTTTTGATATTTAATGAGGAGGTGTTTCAATTTTTGACATTTATGTTATTTAACCAGATGCCGACCGCCCATTGACTATATATGTCATCAGCTGCATGAGATTGCATAGCTGCATAAGAAGAGAGCCAGATGTTGGAATACCTGAACATTACCAAGAGAAGACTTTTTTACCATCCCTACCTTCCCAATCAAGGTATACAATGAGCGCTGTGTATACAGCTATGGGAGCTGCCAAAATGCAGCTCCCCTTCCGGCCCAGTGATCACGTGATTTGCAGGGGACTGGGACCTACAGGAGCTGCAACTCTGCACTGTACACTAGGAGGCTATATCAACTCCAGTTACAGGGGAAATTGGCAAAAAAAAAAAGTTAAAATGCCCCCTAAAGGTCTATTATGACCTTACAATGTATAAAAAAATAAATAAATAATTAAAAGACCAAAAAATAAAGTAAAATTTAAAAAAAAAAAAAAAAAAAAAGCAATCCCATGTACTGTCATGGCCAAAAGTTTTGAGAATGACACAAATATTATATTTTCACATGATCTGCTGCCCTCTGGTTTTTATGTATGTTTGTCAGATGTTTTTATCACATACAGAAATATAATTGCATTCATATTATGAGTAACAGAAGCTTATATTGACAGAATGAGTTAATGCAGCAAGTCAATATTTGCAGTGTTGACCCTTCTTCTTCAGGACCTCTGCAATTCTCCCTGGCATGCTCTCAATCAACTTCTGGACCAAATCCTGACTGATAGCAGTCCATTCTTGCAGAATCAATGCTTTAATTTTGTCTGAATTTGTTGGTTTTTGTTTGTCCACCCGTCTCTTGATGATTGACCACAAGTTCTCAATGGGATTAAGATCTGGGGAGTTTCCAGGCCATGGACCCAAAATCTCTATGTTTTGTTCCCTGAGCCATTTAGTTATCACCTTTGCTTTATGGCAAGGTGCTCCATCATGCTGGAAAAGGCATTGTTGAGCGCCAAACTGCTCTTGGACGGTTGGGAGAAGTTGCTCTTGGAGGACATTCTGGTACCATTCTTTATTCATGGCTGTGTTTTTAGGCAAGACTGTGAGAGAGCCGATTCCCTTGGCTGAGAAGCAACCCCACACATGAATGGTTTCAGGATGCTTTACAGTTGGCATGAGACAAGACTGGTGGTAGCGCTCACCTCTTCTTCTCCGAATAAGCTGTTTTCCAGATGTTCCAAACAATCGAAAAGGGGATTCATCAGAGAAAATGACTTTCCCCCAGTCCTCAGCAGTCCACTCCCTGTACCTTTTGCAGAATATCAGTCTGTCCCTGATGTTTTTTCTGGAGAGAAGTGGCTTCTTTGCTGCCCTCCTTGAGACCAGGCCTTGCTCCAAGAGTCTCCGCCTCACAGTGCGTGCAGATGCACTCACACCTGCCTGCTGCCATTCCTCAGCAATCTCTGCACTGCTGGTAGCCCGATCCCGCAGCTGAAACACTTTTAACAAACGGTCCTGCCGCTTGCTGGTCTTTCTTGGGCGCCCTGGAGCCTTTTTGGCACCAATGGAACCTCTCTCCTTGAAGTTCTTGATGATGCGATAGATTGTTGACTGAGGTGCAATCTTTCTAGCTGCAATACTCTTCCCAGTTAGGCCATTTTTGTGCAGTGCAATGATGACTGCACGTGTTTCTTTAGAGATAACCATGGTTAACAGAAGAGAAACAATGATGGCAAGCACCAGCCTCCTTTTAAAGTGTCCAGTGGTGTCATTCTTACTTAATCATGACAGATTGATCTCCAGCCCTGTCCTCATCAACACCCACACCTGTGTTAATGGAGCAATCACTGAAACAATGTTAGGTGGTCCTTTTAAGGCAGGGCTGCAATGATGTTGAAATGTGTTTTGGGGGATAAAGTTCATTTTCTAGGCAAATATTGACTTTGCAAGTAATTGCTGTTAAGCTGATCACTCTTTATAACATTCTGGAGTATATGCAAATTGCCATTAGAAAAACTGAAGCAGTAGACTTTGTAAAAATTAATATTTGTATCATTCTCAAAACTTTTGGCCTTGACTGTATAACTCACAGGTTCTAGTCCTAGCCCTGGCAATACAACACACTGGAGCAAATTTATTAAGACTGACATACAGATGCATATCAATAAATTAGAATATCTTTGAAACGTTCATTCATTTCGGTAATTCAGTAATACAATTCATAATCAGCGTCTTCCATGATGGTGTGTCCTACTGAACCAGAATGAGGGACCGTTTAAAGGCTTAGGAAACCTTGGCAGGTGACACTGAATTTACAATGCTGAACTTTTTTAGGATCTTCAAATTTTCTTAGATTTGGGTTCTCATTACCTGTAATCCATAATCAACATTTACAGAAATAAAACACTTGAAATAGAACACTCTGTGTGTAAAGAATCTAGAAAATATAGGAGGTCACTTTTTTAATTTAATTACTGAAAGAAATAAACGTTTCAAAGATATTCTAATTTATTGAGATGCACCTGTATCATAAGCAAGTCTTAATACAGGCCCCTGCCTGGCACAGGGAACGAGTAATTTATTAAGAGGTTTCAGCCTTTTTATATATCAGGCACACACCTCTGCAGCAGAATGGATATCTACCCCAGTTGGGAACTTGCACAGATTTCCATTATGGTGGAAACCCTAAGCTTTATTCAGGTCTGTTTTTTTTGTTTTTTTTTACCTGTTTAGCAGATCCGTTTGCATAAAAAGGATGCATAAAATGGATGCAAACGGACATCCATTTACATAGAGATCAATATTCAAAAAATACTGATCCATTTCTGTTAATTTTTTTCGGATGGTATTAATACCGCTTTTTTGTGTCCATCCAAAAAAATGGACAGAAATGGATGTAAAAAACGTGGAGCCTAAGATAGATATATATGGATAGATAAAGATGCAATATATGCCTGAAAACAAACAATATTAATTATAGTTATATTACTAATTGAATTAAATGTGATATAAATATGGAAATACAGAGTTGTAAACACAACAAGTCCTATACAATGCTCAGAACCAAATGACCTATAGCTGACTTCCTTCAATGAATAAATCAGGCTTTTTCCTTGACTTCCTGCTCTGTTTGCTTATTTTGAAACTTGCTGACTTGCCCTCGTAGCCTTGCTTGATGTTTTCTTATCCTTTCGACTCATTACCAACAAGAATAGCGAAAGCGCTTATTTTCCTAAATGAATAGGCAGATTACTGACACATAGATGAGCTATCATTGTAATTAATGTCTGAAAACATAAAATAATGCTGCACATGTCAAATAGATAATATAAAGCATTTGATGCACCTAATCCCTTGTGTTACTGCAGTACCATTAACACAATGGCTTTTATGAATATATTATATATGGAAATGGAGCAGAATTGTTAGATCAAACAAGAGCTTGTTACAGAAAATTACGCAGAAATAATATATACACAACAATTATATGAAATGCAGCCTTTAGGAAACACCCGCAGCTAAGTTAGTCATTCTGAAAAGCTTCTCCAACATGTGCATTTTTGTGCCTTATTTATAAGAGATTTACCATTTAATATAATGATGTAGCAAATCCAGTTCAATCTTTCTCTAGTCTAGATATGTAATCTAGAGGTAGGTGAAAAAAAATGCACACAGGAAAAAACTCCTTACTGATCCTACATGGTAGTCAGAAAATTTCCCTTACCCTAACATCATTTATTGCAATATTAATAATAGCTTTAACCCTAGCAAGCATGACGTTAGAAATCTACACACTCAAGTAATATGCATACTAGGGTTATTGACAGTTATTAGGTCCAAAATGCCTCCCAAACCAATAATAGTGTCATGTAGGGACCTATAACCCCTTCCTGACATCCACTGTGGTATTTTAAATATAGCGCCCACTCAGGAACTGAGCAGGTGCCATAGCTGCCAGGCCTCCGCTAGTGTACCCACGGCAATGCCCACAATCAGAGACTATGTGACAGAAGACTTTCTTCTCTTTAGTTGCCTTGGTCAAATGCATCAAAGGCACCATCATGTTTCTGAGGATTCCCATCCCCATGACCAAGATTTGAGGGTGACCATGATAGCTGGGAGCCTACTAAATGTTCCCAGGCCTGCCATTATTGTGCATCTATTGCAGTAACTGTATAGATGATCAGACC
The DNA here is from genome assembly GCA_947044405.1 of Leptodactylus fallax. Taxonomy (NCBI): domain Eukaryota; kingdom Metazoa; phylum Chordata; class Amphibia; order Anura; family Leptodactylidae; genus Leptodactylus; species Leptodactylus fallax. Next base: position 4,916,164 of record CAMRHE010000073.1, on the reverse strand, counting down.
CCTAAAGGTTCAAGTCCCTTAGGGGATATAAAAATAAAAGTTAAAAAAGAAATTAAAAGTTTAAAAATATATAAAAAAATTTAAAAAATAAAATTAGAAATCAACTCCTTTCCACATATAAAAATGAATAATAAAAATAAATATAAACACATTAGGTATCCCCTGTAAGTGAAAAAGCCAGAACTATAAGCCAAACCACCGATTTTTTTCACCATTTCACCTCTCAAAAAATTGAATAAAAGCAATCAATATGTTGATCTCCAAAATGGAAACTACAACTTGCCCTGCAAAAACACATCTTACACAATTCATATTTGTAAATATAAAAAAGTTAGGTTATAGCGAATAAAATACTTCTCAAAGTTTGGATTTTTGTAAAGCTATTAAAACATAACAAAAACTGAATAAATTTGGGATCAGTATGATCATACTGAATATAGGCAGCATTCTTATTGCACAGTGCACTCCGTAAAAAACAAATCTATTAGAAAATGGCTCAGATGCAGCTTTTTTTTTTTTAAATACGTTTTTTAAAGCTTCCCAGTACATCATACAGAATGTTAAATGGTATCACCATGAAGTACATCTTGTTCCGGAAAAAATAAGAACTCATATGGCTCTGTGAATGGAAAAATAACAAGACTGGGAGTAAAAGACAAAAATACAAAAATGAAAAATTCATCCTCTTAGAGCACTGGTGTGGGCCTGACACAAGCAGAGTGTCCATCACTGAAAGGTTAGTGTTAGAGCCAATTCCAGAGGAGAGTCGGAGCACTGGCAGGCTGATTTTCATATCCATAAAATATGATTATCTCTGCACTGCTCCATCACTTTGTGACTACAATGATGTTTTTGCACCTACCAAAGGCCCCTGCACTGCTTTATTTTTGGCTTTGGAGGCATTTTGGACCAGATAGACTTAATTTAAGGTCATTAGCCATGAAACAAAAGTCTATCTCAATGTCATTCTCAATGAAATGAGTAAATCATTTGTCAGTTCTATAACTATGGATACATATACACATGAATGAGATTACTTTCAAAATGATCCTGTCATGTGTTGCAGGTGCAGCCTCCATGTGAACCCTGCAAATTGTTTGTACTGTATTTGCACTACCTCTGTGCCACTGTTTAGATAGTTTTGTATGTAACTTGCATGTTTTTCCCTTAAGAGGGGTTCTACTCTCTGTGAGTGTGGGAGAACTGAGCTTTGGTGTAGTCCAGCCAGCAAGTTCTAGAGTGTGAGGGGAGATAGTCAGTATTCTCCTTGCTTCTGTGTGGACAAGAGTGTGGAGCTAGAGCCTAGAGCTACAACAACTATGCTGCAGCCCTGAGACAGGGAATATATAGAGTTACCTAAAGACAGGGAGATGTCTTGAAGTCAGAAGTGCCATTATTAGAATCTGAGAATAAGAGGAGCAAGAGACTCAGAGTTTCGATCCTGCCTAAGGCTACATGCACATGGGTGTGGGTTCATTACAATATAATGGGTCAATGTGCTAGTCATGAAAAACATAGCGCACAGGGCACCTTTCTATATTGAGCAATTAAGAAACTGGCTTTTCAAGCACAGGCTGCTGCAAATACCAACCACAGGGCTCATCCCATACTCACAGTGAACCTCTATTGTTAGAACTGTACCTCCATTGTCTGGAAGATGTTGGTTGCCTTACTGCACCATTTTGCCAGTAAAGTTCTGTGTGATCTGTTTCCTGAGTGTAATTTCCTGCATTACCATCATGGAAATACCACGGGGGGAAACTACCACCACCATCAGGCACACCGCCGACCCACTCAACTCTTCACCAGCCTACAAGAACTGCTGGAGGACTTGGAGGAGTCATCTAGCACTGTGACAACCAGTGTTTCTAGTAACTGCTACTCGCCTCCAGGTTCCCTCCAACAGGTTACCACATACACACGTGGACAAACTTGTTGGTACCCCTCGTTTAAGGAAAGAAAAACCCATAATAGTCACAGATATAACTTGAATCTGACAGACTGGAATTTGCCAAACTACATGTTGACAAGCCACAAAGCTTCTGGGAGAATGTCCTATGGACAGATGAGACAAAAATCGAAATTTTTGGCAAAGCACATTAGCTCTATGTTCACAGACGGAAAAATTAAGCATATCTTGAAAAGAACACTGTTCCTACTGTGAAACATGGAGGAGGCTCTGTTATGTTCTGGGGCTGCTTTGCTGCATCTGGCACAGGGTGTCTTGAATCTGTACAGGGTACAATGAAATCTCAAGACTATCAAGGGATTCTAGAGAGAAATGTGGTGCCCAGTGTCAGAAAGCTTGGTCACACACCCCTCCCTGTCTCTCTAGCTATCCCGCCCACTACTAGCTCTTCCCATCCTACTCAGCCCAACCCCCGACTCCATTATATACTTACATCTCTTCCTTCCAGGCTTCTTCCTGCGGGACAGCCCATCCTTCTTTTCTGAGTGCGGGTGCGTGCTACAGTCCCAGCGCTGCTCTGTGCTCTGCAATGTTTTGAAGCCTAAATGTATACTCTAGTACTTGTCTACATATTACAAATATTGTAGGACCAATTTTACCTAGATTTCTAAATCAGCGGAGAAGATCATTTCTAAAGACTCATCCATTTGCTCCATTATTGCAATACATCTTCCGATCATAGCATGAGATTCATTAAATCCTACACACGCCCAAGGCTTCCTTTGGTTTCATTACACTGTTTGGAGTTTTGTCATTGCAAACTTTTAAAGGGTAGTGGAATTGGGCAATGCGACATGCTGCTATAATATGAATAAAAACTATATCTAGAAAACTCTGAGAAACATTTACCCTTTGAGAATCACTAATGATGCTGGTGAATGCCAGACCAGTGATTTTCCTTTAGCAATACTCTTTTAGTCTCTGCAGAGAGTGATTTAGCCCAGTAGGTTGGAAACCATCAAAAATACAGATCTATGGGAGTAAATAGTATCTGACGACTACCTGGACTACCAAACATAATAGGACTTGAAAGTAAGAATTTTCAAAAAATGCTTTTTTCTTTTTGTACCTTGAACTACAAAACATTATTTCTCTTCAATTTCTCTTCAAAAACATCACTGAAGAAAAGCAAATACAAATAAACCCACTAATAATAGAATGTGCACACATGTAATCATTTTTTTGAGTATACATTACAGAGAGAAATAAATAGGACCTGTCGGCTCTCCTGAGAAATCTGTTTTCGGGAATACTTGCATTCTTAATAAAAATAAAAAAATAAAAAAATATTTTCTTAGGACTCTGTCTTATGCTGTTTTTATTATTCATCCTCGAAATGTACAAATAAATTGAAAACTTTATGTATTGTATATCCTACTGTAATGAAATGCCCAAAATGTATATATTTGACAGTGGATATTTTTTGCTGATTTGTTTGTATCTGTGTTAAAGGGGTTTTGAAAGCTAAAAATATTAGTGTGGGTCAGCAGTATCACAAGGTGAGGGTCTGACACTCAGCACCCCAATGAATCACCTGTTCTCAGCAGCTGATACACAGACAATGGAGCAGGAAGCAGACAGCTCTGATCTCTGTGTAGTGGCCAGACCAGGGTATTGCAGATCAGTTCCCATTCACTTGAACAGCTGAATGCCAGGTGTTGGACCCTCATTTAGGATAGGTCATCAATAGTGTTGAGCGAACCCGTCGAAGTTTGGGTTCGGCACGTTCCTCCTAATTTTGATCGCGGCATCCAAGGGGTTAAAACCTCTGATCGGAGCACAGCTCCAATCAAGGGTTAAGGAGCAGGGTGTTAGCTGTCAATTACAGCTAACAACTACTACCAATGACACCTAACACATCTTAAGAGTTAAACAGTGGGGATCAGTGTTATCACAGCTGTGATAACACTGATCCCCACTGTTTAACTCTTAAGATGTTCCCAAAGCTCCCTCTCTGCTTCTGAGCCCGCTGGATCATCATTACGTACGTGTACGTGGGGATGCGTTAACTACCCATATTCTCTCACGTACATGTACGTGACAATGCATTAAAGCTGGTTGATTGGCTGCTCAGCAGGCAATCAACCAGCTTTAGGGATGAGCCGAACCCTGACCCGAATTTCAGCGCTGACGTTCAGGGTTGGGTTCGGGTACCCGAATGCACAAGTTCAGCACGGACTCGAACTGTGCAGTTTGGGTTCGCTCAACACTAGTCATCAATATTTTTAGCCTGGAAAACCCGGCTAAATGTGATTTTGTAAAAGCCCTTTAGACTGCTTAGGGTAATTTTACAAGATGGAAATGCAAACTTGAGCCTATGGAGGAGAGAGTGTGGTTTTTAACACCTGGATCAGTCTTGTACAAACTTCAAAATTCACATCTAGTCAACTAAGCTTGAATGTTTTGCCTTTTTCTCTTCTAACCTCAGGGAGTCAGAAGGACTGTAGCTTAAAAGATTAGTTTTTTTCCCTTCTATTTTGTAACTGTTTTCGTGTTGCATGCCAATTTATATTGTGTCTTTTTGTATTTTCTTTTTTTTTTTTTGTAAGCACTGAACCCTGTTTACTCTAATGTTAGTCCCTGTAGGATCTAAAGATCCATTGCCTTGTAAAGTATGGTTTGCCATTTGACTGCTGGAGAGCAGTGAGTGCATGAGTGTTGAGTTACCTACTAACCCAGAATCTGAAGGTGGTGGCAGCAGGTATCAGGGATACATGGACTGGGGTGTGTATTATACTCAGTTTGCAGCTTGAGTGAAAGCTGTGCACAATATTTAGTGAGTGGAGTACATTAACACTAGAAGTCCCAGAAATTTGGAGCTCCCCCTTGAAGTCCTGAAAGAGGGTCAAATGACCCTTAGTCCAAACTGACAACTCTGATGGCTCCAATTAGCATTTCCTTTCATTTGTAAATGTGGCCATTGTCTGAGGAATCTGCAGGGGGGAATTGTGTTGATCCACCTCAGGTCTTGTAAGAGAGTGTAAACAAGAGAATGTAAGCTGCTCCTGAGTGTCTGCCCACCCCCCAGCTGCATTGTTGTGCTGGGAATATTTGCTAACACCTTAGCAAATTTGCATGCAGCCTTTTGTGCTGTGGGGGATGTGACTGCTTCTCAAAGTAGTCTGCGACTTGAAACCAAAGTACATCTGTAATGTCCTCCCATATCTTGGCAAGGACCCCAGTCGTCCCAGTGGGGAGAGACTGTCCGAAACTGTAGTGATGAGGCTGATGGAATCATTCATGGACAAGGGCAGAACTGTAACCACGAACAATTTCTTTACATCATTGTCACTTGCACAATGACTGCTTAGCCGGAAAACCACTATCCTCGGCACAGTCAACAAGAGTCGCCGGGAAATTCCTCAATCCGCTAGACAGATGGACCGCACTGAATTCACCACTCAGGTGTTTTCAACCACTGGTGCCACACTGACAGTGTATGCACCCAAACGAAAGAAGGCCGTCTACATTCTCAGCAGCATGCACAGCGTGGTTGAGACTAAGGATACCAACAAAAGGAAGCCAAACACGGTCACACAATACAACCACACAAAGTGCGGTGTGGATGTAATGGACCAAATGGTGCGGGAGTACAGCGTGCGTGCAGGAACACGGAGATGGCCAGTCGCCGTGTTCTACAACATGATTGACATGGCAGCACTGAATGCTCATGTTCTTTATCAGGCATGCACTGGGGTGCAGGAGAGACGGGTGGACTTCCTGGTTGAGCTTGCAAAAGAGTTAGGTGGCTCTCATGTGACTGAAAAGAAGGCACGCAAGGAGAAACTCCTTCGGCAACAACCTTCCACACCCAGCCCTGGCAAAAGGGCGAAGTGTCAGGTCAACCATCGATGCACGAACAATTGTGCAACTGAGAGATGTGTTTACTGCTACAAATACACGTGTGGCAAATGTACCAGGGACATACCCAGGCAGTGCCAGGTATGTTCCGACAGTGCAGACAGACTGCTGAGTGAGTGCTGAAATGCTAGTCACACAAGAAGGACATGCCACTCACACACACACACGCAGCCCCCCACAGCAGCCTATTGTAAATATGTGTGGAATTGTTTTATTCCTTGTATTTTTTTTATTATTTTCATAACAAAAATAAAAAGCATAGAAACAAATAACAGTTGTTCTTTTGTATATTTACATTTTTGTATATTTAGATTCAAGTCAATAGGTGCAGAAAAAAAAAAAAAAAATCGCAAAAAAAATCACAGCTACTTGCGATATTTTTGTGATCTGTCCCATTGGTCATATAGATCACTCCTCTGGGATTTTTTCGCACGAAAAAAATCGCTCAAAAAAAAAAAAATCGCAGGAAAATCGCACCTATGAAAAAAATCGCACGAAAAAAAATCGCAGGTGTGCTTCATGCCATTGAAATACATTGGCAAATCGCAGAAAAAAATTGCATCGCATTGCGATGCGATTTTCGCGCAATTTTTTTTTGCTAGTGTGCTTGAGGCCTTAGACCAGGGGTCGGCAACCTATGGCACGCGTGCCACTCTTGGCACGCGAGGCTTATTCCCCTGGCACGGCAGCGGACTCCTCACCCAGCAGTTTCGATCGGACCAAACACAGCCGAAACTAAACTGCTATTATTATACTGTGGGGTCTCTTCAGACCCCCGAGTATAATAAGCGGAGCCCCCGGGGAGATGATCAAACATAAAAAACAATGTACTCACTATTCCACGCTCCACAGCCGCTCTGTACTCTTCGGGCGCTTCTGCCTGCAAGGGGCCACTATAGCGCATAATACCATGTGCAGGGACCACTATGGGACATATACCGTGTGCAGGGGCCACTATGGGACATATACCGTGTGCAGGGGCCACTATGGGACATATACCGTGTGCAGGGGCCACTATGGGACATATACCGTGTGCAGGGGCCACTATGGGACATATACCGTGTGCAGGGGCCACTATGGGACATATACCGTGTGCAGGGGCCACTATGGAGCATAATACCGTGTGCAGGGGCCACTATAGAGCATAATACCGTGTGCAGGGACCACTATGGGACATATACCGTGTGCAGGGGCCACTATGGGACATATACCGTGTGCAGGGGCCACTATGGGACATAATACCGTGTGCAGGGGCCACTATGGGACATAATACCGTGTGCAGGGGCCACTATGGGACATATACCGTGTGCAGGGGCCACTATGGGACATATACCGTGTGCAGGGGCCACTATGGAGATAATACCGTGTGCAGGGGCCACTATAGAGCATAATACCGTGTGCAGGGACCACTATGGGATATATACCATGTGCAGGGGCCACTATGGGACATATACCATGTACAGGGGCCACTATGGAGCATAATACCGTGTGCAGGGGCCACTATGGGACATAATACCGTGTGCAGGGACCGCTATGGGACATATACCGTGTGCAGGGGCCACTATGGGACATATACCGTGTGCAGGGGCCACTATGGGACATATACCGTGTGCAGGGGCCACTATAGAGCATAATACCGTGTGCAGGGACCACTATGGGACATATACCGTGTGCAGGGGCCACTATGAAGCATAATACCGTGTGCAGGGGCCACTATAGAGCATAATACCGTGTGCAGGGACCACTATGGGACATATACCGTGTGCAGGGGCCACTATGGAGCATAATACCGTGTGCAGGGGCCACTATGGAGCATAATACCGTGTGCAGGGGCCACAGGGAGGGCGCTATGGGACATATACCGTGTGTAGGGGCCACTATGGAGCATAATACCATGTGCAGGGGCCGCTATGGGACATATACCGTGTGCAGGGGCCGCTATGGGACAAATACCGTGTGCAGAGGCTGCTATGGGACATAATACCGTGTGCAGGGGCCACTATAGAGCATAATACCGTGTGCAGGGGCCCGCTATGGGACATATACCGTGTGCAGGGTCTGCTATGGGACATATACGGTGTGTAGGGGCCGTTATGGGACATATTGCTGTGTGCAGGGGCCGCTATGGGACAAATACTGTGTGCAGGGACTGCTATGGGACAAATACTGTGTGCAGAGGCAGCTATGGGACAAATGCCGTGTGCAGAGGCAGCTATGGGACATATACCATGTTGAAGGGGCCGCTATGGGACATAATACCGTGTGCAGAGACCACTATGGGACATTATTCTGTATAACGGTGTGTTTTCTATATTAAGGATGTGTTTTTGCACAGAAAACTCCGGCTTTGTTTTTTTTTGTGCAAAAATGAACCAGTTTTACATTGAATGAAAAAGTTCCAAATATAGCTGCATCCAGATACATAGTGTTTATTCACCATAAGGATGCCGCCATACGGGGCTCCTGGACACAATAAATTTACCACTAATTGGGGGCTGCACATGGACTTTCATTGCTTCTAATCAGAAAGTACAGGAGTGTCCCAGGAAATAGCAGTAAACGCATGTGTCCTAAAGCATCTGGTGGCAGCACTTCTGTGTTATGGTTTGTGGTATATGACTTTAGTTTAGGGGTCGTCAGACTTACAATTATTGACCGGCACTCCGAGTACCTCATCTTTGATTTTTTTATTAAAATCGGCACGCCGAACAAAAAAGGTTGCCTACCCCTGCCTTAGACAAATGCTTCTGGTCATTACTCACAGCTGTACCTTGCTCTAAAATTTCTAATTCTATTTAAAATATATAAAAAATGATTAATTGTTTCAGTGCTTTTTTGCTCAAATAAAACTAAACTAAATACAATATGTATAGTCTTTATATTATCAAATACAATAAACTGAATAGAACTAACTAGAAACTAAATGGCTAAACTCAATGGAAAACAACAACCTCCTGTGGTGTGACAGTAATGGCCTTAATTACAGAACAAAAGACGGTGATTATAGGATGTTAGATAAAATCCTTCAGGTCATTCGACCCGTCTCTGGGTTCCAAAGGTAGAAATGTTAAATGACCCCTCTCTGGGACTTCTAGTGTTAAGCCATTGCAGTCACAGCCATGTTGAGTGCTCAGACAGAATGTACGTGAAAACTACTATTCTCTCTGTCCACAAGATTTAAAACGGGTTTCTGGGTTCCATAGTGTTTTTTTTTTTTTTTAATACTGATGAGATATTCACAGGATAGGCCATCAATATCTGACCATTGGGGTTCTCTGTATGGATCAGTAGATCCAGGTGCCTCTGGTCATCAGATGCTACTGTTGTGTACAGGGCCTGCAGAAGTTCTGCTCATATTCAATTAATAGGAACAGAGTTGCTGTATTCCAGCACCACTGGTATAAAATGGATGGGGCTGCAGTCTTGCATCTATTACTTGAATAGGAGCAGAGCTACTTCCAGCCCAATGCACAGAAGAGGCTTCCAGAGACAGATTAGCTGATCAGTGCGAGATCTGGGTGTTGGATCCCTACTGATTAGATACTGTGGACCGGTCATCAGTATAAAAATGCAGGATGTTCAGAACACCCCTTTAAGTATGTCATCCACCCGAGGCCCTAAATCATGATAACTATCTGTTGAACAAACATTTTCTTGCAGTAAAGGAATGCTCTCATCTTTGGCTGGACACAGAACCCATTTAAAGGCAGATAGGTGTTTCAGCTTTTGCAGTCTGGAAATTCCACCTGCTTTTTAATAATGCCCTAGGTGGTCTTCTACTTTATTTACCCCTTGTCCTAGCATTACTTGTCCCTATACTGTTTGACATTGCGATAGTGTCAGACTGTGTAGGAACACATCATGCTGACAAAGGGATTGGTCATTTTCAGATATAAATTTATTGATACATTTCCAGTATTGTTATTTACTAAAACATGTTGTGTGAGATTATAGAAGCTCAACGGGAAGGCATTAATGCCAAAGGGCTCAGAATGGGTAAAAGCAATAAAAAAATGGGTAAAAGCAATACTGAATTTCCCCACTGTGGGACTATTAAAGGACTATTATTATTATTATTATTATTATTATTATTATTAAAAAAAAAGTGATAGAGTCCCTCACCAATCCCCTGTTTACTATATAATCCCCCTCCTGCTGCTATTCTGGTTTAAACTTGTAATAAAAAGCAGAGAAAAACTGCATGAAAAGGACACATGTGAATGCTCCCTAAGAAGGAGATACATGTATAGTATTATATCATAGTTTATCTCCATTAACTACGCATAGGCCCATATTTACTAACAGTAATCTTACAGATAGTCTTAAAATGTGCCAGCTTTATCACAGTGGCTCATTGCTTGATAAATTTGGTACATCTTTGGGCTGCTTGTCTAAAAGTTTATGCCACCTATTGGTTGGCCTATTTGTGCCAAATTTAGTGTGTCTAAATTTTGGGCACTTTTTGTTCTGTTTAAGACATGCTCCTTACCGCCTTAGCCACACCCATTTTGAGAAAAAAAATTTGTTTAAAACTAGGTGCCAAATTACAGCAACTTTTGGTGATTTTACACTCATATCAAGTCACATCCCCAATAGTAAATCAGACCCACAGCGGTTAGTAAGAAAAGTTTTTGGTGGATTGAGAAACCAGTGTAATAATATCACTCCGGGCATAGTTTCCTAGTTGTATGGGGACTGAGCTTGTGCGAAATCTCCCAACATTTATGACAGCTCCAATCTCGCTGGCTATATGATTAAATTACAGAGGTTTGCTTTTCATTTAGAAAAATTTTATATGGCACTTGAGCCATTTCCACAGATATATGAAGTAATTTACTCGCATAGCTGTCAGTGGGGAGTATGGGAAATAAATTGTCAAAAAAGTACCACAGCTTCAATCACAGAGTAGGGAACCTCTAATCAGGTAAAAATTTATTGGAAGCAGAAATAGCTCCTGGAAGTAATTTATGGCCGAGAACTCAACTGGAAAGGAGAAATTTGCTATAAATAATATAATGACTGTATCAACATATGATGCAATGAAGAGAATATGTCTGAAAATTACACAGAGCGTGTATAGTTAATCAGAAGGGCATGATATATTGCTGGAGAGGGATTACAGCATAGTGTTTGCAATTTAGACTCATATTAAACGCTCACAATGTTTTGTGTGATATGTGTGATTTGTTCTACCTTTATAAGTCGTATAGATTCTGTAGGACAATGACAGTTGTTAATTGATCATCCACCAATTTTCCAATCTTGCTCAAAGGGTGAATGGTATAGGCTTATCTATAATTATTAAGACTCACCTCCACATATAGATGTGTATTTCCTTACAAGTCCTCTTGGACGGACATGTCCACCTATGTGTATCACAAGCAGGTTTTTAAATGCATCATCATTCTGTGTTAAATTATTGTAAAGTGATCTGCTAACTATCCTATTTGTGTCTATGTACGGCCACCCATTGGAGGGGATGATTTGGAGTCTTTTAAGGCTTTTTAATAAAATGTTGTGATCATTCATAAAAAATTGGAATCCTTAACTAAAACGGTGTTCAGTTAAGTTTGGATACATTAGTACATGTTCCAACAAGCAGCTCTAGGTTGCATACACACCGCATTTTCCTGGTTTGTTGCATTCATATGCCACAGACTGTCACAAGAGTAGAGACATCTATACATGTCACTAATTTAATGATCCACAATTGGCTGAACAGCTTATCCCCATTATCCCACAGACATGACGCCTTTATCGGGCTGTAACCCTGTATGCCCAGCCACATCTAGGCCTGACCTCCTAGGGTGAAACTATATGGTCTGGCTACTATATGGTCTGGCTACTTTGTGTGTAATTACCTTCAGAACTGTGGAAGAAAGCGGGGGGGGGGGGGCACTGGACAATTTGGTCTTACCCTAAACCGCTGCATCTACTCAACACATGACCAAATCCTGTAGTAAAGTCCGTTACCTTACTATCTTTAATTTTACACTGACAGGCCCTTGAAACTTTTCTGGCCCCACTTTCAATACACAAATATTGTGAACAAAATTTTCTACTCAATGTTTGTCATATTATTTCACTTTGTCTGTCCTCCAGGACTCCTTCATCCATAATTTTTGTACACTCCCCAAAGACAGAAACTATTACCTTATTATTTCATTTATTCATTTGGACAAATGAAACCCTGTCCTATTTACTATATCTGCACCCAATACAAGACAATGTAGGCTAAGATGTAGATCCACACCTGCAATTTTACTATTTTAATATGTCCTGGGGAGACCCTGAAAATGTTTATTCCCACCATCACCTACTCAATGAGCGCTGTATATACAGCTATGGACATTGCCAACTTTCAACTTTCTCCTGGGTCTGGCGATCATGTAATCTGGCCGGGGCCGCCCCCCTCCGCCCCCTCTGGGGTTCTAGAGGTCCCAAATCAGCTCTGCAATATATACTAGGAGACTACATTCCTCCTGTAACTGGGGATAATGTATCAGCCACAGTCACAAGGGAAAATGAAAAAAAAAAGTTAAAATGCCTTCCCAGCCTCCAAGTCTATCATGAACTTATGGGGAAACAATGTGCAAAAAAAAGAAATAAACAAAACTTAAGAACAGACATTTTCCACCCCTTTTGTCATTTATCAGGATATTAAAAATAAAAAATACAAGAATAAAAATTACATAAAATAAATCCCTATGTATCACTGAAAAAAAGCACAAATATTACTTGAATTATCCAAACTAAAAAAATGTTATAGCTTTCAAAACCACATATACCAACAAAATACAAAAATGTACCTGGTCATGAACCTGGAAAAATGGTTTGGTTAAGTGGTTAACCATTCCAGTGAACTATGGGAACCTGTCTTGTTGAACATGCAGTCCTATGTGTGGAATAAACTGAACAAACTGGTATATCATTTTCTGGGAAAAGATTCAGTATAACTTGTATTTCATTCATTTAATCTTGCTCTTTCTAGATATAGGAGTCTAGTCAGTGGCCCTACTGGTAGCCATCTCTGTATAGGAGCCATAGAGGAAAATCTGTCAGTCACTGCATAGGACTGCCCACTGGACTCATAAGTATACAAAGGACTGAGGTCTAAATGAATAAAATATGGGCATTTACCCACAGTCTAGACAGTAAAAACCTGTTAAGGTCATAGGACCCCCTGACATACTGGGCCCCCATGCAACTGCACAGGTTACACCAATGGTACATCCTCCCCAGAATTTACCAGTGTCTTTAGCTTTTCTTGAAAGAGTCAAGAAAGATGAACAAAATGAATCAGTAGAACACTAAACCCTAATTGGCAGTGGATTTTGGAGGAAGGAAACACGTGTCTAAAAGTAAATGTATATTTCAATGCATTTTATCTTCCTTATACAGTATTTATGTATATATATATTTTTATATTTTGTACTAAATGCATACAAACATTTACTGTATGATTTTTGAGAGGTGCCAAGGATTCCATGTCAGCCACTGCCTACAGCAACGAATGGCTCAGGACAAGCACTCATATCAGCTTTAACACTTATACTAATCTGAGACTGAGAACATTTAGTCTTCTTAAATGGTACATTTTCCCGTTAATGGTAATTGAAACTGACTCATCTCTTAAGTGTAATGCTGTGAAGTGGTTCATGGCTAGGTCAGTAAACTCACACTGCATCTATTTACAAGTTCAGCAACTTACTCTGCTTGCCCATGGTCTGTAGTCTCTCTAGCCGGAAGACTGAGAGACGGTTTACACCTCCACAGACAGAACCTTTCTCCCCTTTGCACTCATTGTTACATTCTTCTTCTTTGGCTGGGTTTGGGGGCAGACTGTTGCCACAGTAACATTCAGATCCGTAGGATAAACCTGCATACATATATGTTCTAAAATATAGAAAACATACATAATAAATATATATATCCTATTCTCACAAAAAAACAAACAAACATCTAAACATCAGTAGGTATATTACTCAACAAAGGTGTGAATGTGATATCTTGCAAAATTGTACTGTATATTCCTTATTGGGTCAAACGAATATATTTGTTAAAAGTGAAAAGCAACATGCCCTTTGTAGGACCCAGATATGTTCACTCTTAAAGAGAGTCTATCACTGCCCACAGCTACTTTAAACCGCTCCCATACTGCTGTAGATGCTGTTAGAATAAAAACGATAACATATTTATGCTTCAGAGCACCATAGCACTAGAAAAAATACTTTTATTTTTTATTCAAATGAGGATCTTGGAGAACAGGGGGAGTTTTCTTCTATTACTGAGCACTGCTGCATCATCACTAAACACGCCCATCCTGCATACAGCTCCTCCCCCTGGGCAGTGGGAGGATTAACTGACACTGGGATGATCAAATCACACTGCCCAGGGAGATGAGCTGAATGCAGGACGGGCGTGTTTAGTGATGATGCAGCAGTGCTCAGTAATAGAAGAAAACTCCCCCTGTGCTCCAAGATCCTCATTTTAATAAAGAATAAAAGTGCTTTTTCTCTGCATCCCTGGAGAGCTGAAACTTAAGAAAGGTATGGTTTTTACTCTGCTCACAGCATCTACAGCACTATGGGAGTGGTTTAAAGCAGCTGGGGGCAGTGATAGACTCCCTTTGAAGGGAAACTGTCAGGGCGATTTAGGACACTAAAACACCCAGAGGTCCTTATGGACCGATGGTTTAGTATCCCTAATAGTTCTGTGTAAAACTGTCTGCGACTGCATCAGACAAAAAAAACCTTTGTACTTACCTAGAGATGAGTCTCATTGGACTAATTTTTGGTGCTCCCGACACCTGTGCAGTTGTACAGTGAAACTGGAGACATAAAACTTGACTTTACTACACATACACACTGAAGAACTGCTTGGGGATCAGGAGTACAGAGGTCCGTAAGTACCTGACAAATTCCATTTAACTTAGGCTGAATTTGGATAAGGACTCCAGTTTGTCTTGAAAACAATCCAATACAATATTGTGCCATGATAACAAAACCTTTGATTTGACTCTACAGTCTTCAATTCACTACACCACCACTGCATTGCCTCACAAAGTCACATATAGGATATTAGTTTGTGACACAATATGAGGAACCTATATTGTCTTGAAAAGCTCATCATCTTCTGACAAATGTATATGAACATGTCCAGCCACAAGGAAAAGTAGGGAAGGGCATATCTGTAGTTTTTGCATTGACTTAGCGTTATAATGCTAAAGGAAAAGTGAAATCTTTAGAGTCTCTTATACCAGTAATAACACTTAAGGGGTTGTCCAGTTTCAGCAAATAATTGTTATTGTTTGTTTAATGAAAAGTTCTACAGTTTTCCAATATACTTTCTGTATCAATTCCTCAGAGTTTTCTAGATCTCTGCTTTCTGTCATTCATTCTGCTTACTGCCAGTGGATGAAAATCAGTCCATGGTCATGTGATATGCAGTCCATGGTCATGTGATATACAGTCCATGATGGACACACAAGTGCACAGCTCGTTTCCAGGCAGATGCTAGGTGGCTGATACAGTGACAAGCTGTGTATCTATCACATAACCATGAAATAATTTTTATCCATCCATCCAAATAAAAAGAATAAATAAAATCAAGCAGAGATCTAAAAAACTGGGAGGAACTGATACAGAAAGGACATAGCAACACTGTATACCTTTATTACATTATACAAACAATAACATTTATTTGCTGAAACTGAGTAACCCCTTTAATTGCAGGCAGTGTTATCAGCAGGATCAACCAAGAGGAGCTAATCTGGGGGGAAACTGATATGTGTTAGAGCTTTTTTAAATTAGACCCCCTCCCCTAAATTTTAAACCATATTTGCATTGCTTCTCTATACTATATTTTATACAGATGCATTTTTATCTTTCCTCTTGGCTGGTTATGTCCAGATATGTGTGTTACCAGATAAGCCTTTTCTCATAAACATGTAATTTCACAATACTCTGTTACAAGATACCTATCCCATATGTGTCTGCGTGTGGCCACCCAGTGGTATTGCAAGTATATTGTGTTAAATGAGGTTATCATTATTTGTAGGCAATCTCAATCAGAGTAGTATAAATGTTACATGCTGAAGTAAGGAAATTGGTCACATTAAGAAGAGGAAGTTTAAAGGGAGTCTATCATTAGAAAAACACATTTTTAACTAATGGCATGTTGGAATAGCCTTTAAAAAGGCTATTCTACTCCTACCTTTCTAAGCTTCTCCCTGCCGTTTCTGATAAAATTGGTTTCTTCTGTTATGAAAATTATGATCGCAGAGCACCGGGGGCATTCCCCCTGCACTCCCAGCACCCTCCACCTCCTCTTCGCCAGAACTTCTGCCTTTCGCAGGCATTGGACTGCTCATGTCTTGGTGGCCATTTTCCAGTGGTCTGCTACATGAGCGTACTGCGACGCAGTACATAAGCATGTCTGGGCGTCCATTTTTCGGTGGTCTGCTACACAGTACTCTGGTCCGATGCTTCCGAAAGGCAGAAGTTCAAGTGAAGAGGAGGAGGGGAGTGAACATAAGCAGCTAAGGTGCGGTGGAGAGTTATGATTTGGAGGGTGCTCGGAGCGCAGGGGGAACGCCCTTGGTGCTCTGTGATCCTAATTTGCATAACAGAAGAATCTGATTTTATCAGAAATGGCGGGGAGAAGCTTAGAATGGAAGGTAGGAGTAGAATAGCCTTTTTAAAGGATATTCCAACACGCCATTAGTTAAAGATGTGTTTTTCTAATTATAGACTCCCTTTAATCTGCTGACTAAAATAACATCCTATAGTAAGTACTTCAGAGGACGTGGAAACAAGCTCAAGGTTATGCATAACATGAGAATAAGACAGGCATAAGTAATCCCAGATACTGTTTATGACATAATATAGGGCTGCAACACATACAATACACAACATACAATATACAGCATACAATGAGAATTCTTTTTATATGTATACTATTATTAGGGCTTATAGTCTGCAAAGAAAGTAAGAATGTATCAATAGTTTGTCTTAAAGTGTAACTAAACTTTCAGACACCACTCAGTGAGAGGCAGGAACAGATCTCAATACAGAAGCAAGGGAAAGAATAAAGAGATGTAGGATTTCAAAGGAAAGGAAAATCTTAATAAAGCATATTACAAAAAGTATTAATGCCACAAATTATGCCATAAAATCAAAAGTTGTCTGAAAGTTTAGCTACGCTTTAAACTTAATATTTTATACTGTATTATGTTCACCAGGTGTAACAAGTAAAGTTTTAAAGGGTTTTCTGGGATTGTTATATTGATGGTAGGATAGGTCTTCAATGTCAGATCAGTGGTGGTCCGACTGAGACATCTGCAATGTTTTAGTGTGCGCTGGCCCCTTCTTTGAATACTGAGCACAGTACAGTAAATTGTGTATCTGCAGTACTTGACATTGTAGCTTAGCCCCCTTTACTTTACTGGGACTGAGCTGCAAACAGGCCACATGATGAATGAATATGCTATCTCTGGCCAAGTGTTGCTGCTGCCTATTAACCTGTCCACAATAAGGAAATAATGGCTGGGTTTCTGACAAGTCCTGGATAATAGAACATTCCTGTATTCATGGTCATATTCTTTGGCAACCAATCTAGACAACAGACTGTCACCACTAAGAAGGTTAGAAAAAAATCTTTAAAACGCTGCAAAATCTTTTACCTATTTATATTTGCAAGAATGTTCAACTTTTAACTGTCTACAAATTTATACATAGTTATGTTCATGGGAAGAAAACTCTTTTAGGCTAAGGCCCAACGTTGCAGAAATGCAGCTTTTTTTGGTGCAGATTTTGCTGAGTTTTTTTGATCCAAAGACGAGAGTGGCTGCAAGCAATGGGGAATATATATAAAACTCATGTACTTCTCCCTTCTGCTCAATCCACTCCTGCCTTTGGATCAAAAAACCTCAGCAAAATCTGCACCAAAAAAGCTGTGTTCCCGCAAAGTGGGGCCTTAGCCTTAGATAGCTCTTTCAGAGATGTGAGTTCTGGCCTGAAAACAACTTCATAACTTATGGTAAGGTTCATCTTAAAGGGAGTCTGTCACCAGGGTGAAGCATATTAAACCAGTTAGATAGGACAGGCTCCCTTGAATTCTCCATGAAAATGTGTACCTCCGTTGTTGGGATATTCATTTATTTCACAATATGCAAATAAGCATTCTGGAGCACCAAGGGCAGCTCTATTGCTCCAAACACTGTTCTAAAACGCGAGCATAAATGTGAGACCGTAGGTCCAGGTGACATTTCTGGCCATGTCATTCAAAGAAGGGAGCAGTGTAAGGTGCAGCAGTTGGAGCAGAAGAGCCGTAACGTCGTGTTCCAGACTGCTCATTTGCATATTGTGAAATAAATGTACAACAAAGGCACAAATTTTCATGGGGAAAAGGGCATTACATTTAGGTGTGCCTGACCTATCTGTGTTGCTGATTTAATATACTTCAGCCTGGTGACAGACTCCCTTTACAAGATCTCTATTCTCACATTATTATCAGCTGCTCAACTCAGAGGATGGAGAGATATTGTATGTAATTCTCCAGGCATACCCATACCATTACATTACTCCATATTACATGACAGAAGGTATGGTGCTCTCCTTCAATATTTTTTCATTTGCTCTATGTCTCACATACATTCTCTCTATTGATCCAAACAACTCAAGCTTAAAGTCATCCATTCATTATATACTTTTCCAGTTACCTATCATCAAATGTGTGTCACCAGTTTAACCCTTTCTTTTTAAGTTTTCAATACAGAATTATCTGGTAAATGGTACGCAAGACAAGCGTCTTTGAGTGTAACCTGATCTTGTAAATGATGCTGTGTTTAATTAGCAACTAATTATACCATTGGTATATATAAGTTGCAGGCACAGTCCTCATATCCACTTGTGGACCAATTTACTTTCCAATCTGTTGCACAGAAAAACTTCCTTTTTGCAAAATAACATAAGACTAATCTGATTCTTAAATAAGCCGTTTTGGTCATCTTTGAATCCAGAATTGGGCTTCTGCCAGTGCGCTACATATCTCACAATTCAAGGATAGAAGATGTATTTGCTTTATGGAACAGAATTACAGATTTCAGCTTGTGCTGTCACAATCACTAAACTTTCTCCAAACACCAATTAGCAATATAAAATTAATAACTAAGAATGGCATAAGAGAGTTTGTCTATAGGACTGTGGATAATGGCAGCTGAGAACGGCTCCTGGCTGTCACATGTGAGTAATAAATTATAAATCAGTCTTTTTATTAATTTAATAGCAATGTGATGAAAATGTTTTTCTCATACAGCAACATTTCATGGTGATTCCTGTGAACACCAGCGATCTGTGCTTGCCAACATACCACCTTTCTAGCAGACCTAGATGTCTATTTACCTCTGAGTGTGCTGTTTCTTTAAGGATTAGTGTGATCACCTGCAAGCTTCCTTCCGATAATACAGTCTGTCTGTGTATATAAAAGTCTATTTCTCTTGCCATGCCGTGACTGAGCAATGCCCAGATCTCTGCTATGTACTCCTTTGTGCACACACTTCTTTATGTCTATATGTTGGTGTAATATTTTAGATTCTGCCTGTATTTGTCTGCTATGTATTCCTGTTTAGACTTGTATGTTCTTCTATCATGTATTGTTGGCATATGTCCTGCTATGTATTTCCTGTGTGGATGTGTACATACTTCTTGTATCATGGATGTATATACTTCTGCTCTATATGGCATACAAGGCTTCCACCATGTTTTCATCTCTGTTATCTTTGTCTCTGTACCTTCTACAATGTATGCTACAGGCTTATGCCATGTATGCATTTCTGCTATCTGTCTCGGCCTCCATGCTTTCTGCTATATATGTTTGGCTTCCTGATTTTTCACTATATATGTGCCTCTGCTATGTGTTTAGGTTTGTGTCCTTCTGTTTGAAGATCTGTTTGTTTGCATGTTCTTTTGTCTCTATGTCTGAGCCTTGTATGTGAGTGGTTACTCTAAGATCTAGTATTCCATGCCTTGAAGTTGAGTCATGTATCTTGTCTTTAGGCCTGGAGTTGGAGCTGGTCCTTGGCTCCATGGCTGTTTCTATAGTCTTAGCTCACTTGTTTTTTTGTTATGTACTCTTGTACCTCTGCTACCTGTCATGATGTCCTACCTTAGATGTCTGTGCAAGACTCAGACTCTGTTATCTGTTTGTCCTGACCTGCTCTTATTTCGGTATCTCTGTTACCAGTCTTATATAACTGTTTGCTTATTCTGTGCATGTATGCTGTCTGCTCGGATTTTAGTCTGTATTTGCATTATGCATTAACTTACAGGGGTTAAATGGTGAATTCCAGGGAGCATTTAGCGTCCTTAGGAGTGGACCTTAACCTAACCAGTTAGATGACACAGAGGGTCCACAACTCGCTGTCCTCTATAATTCCACACTTCTGTAGGCCAATAACTATATTTACGCAGTTAAGCCCTCATTCACACGTCATTTTTTTGACCATGTGCTCTCCATGTTTTCAGCAGACAGAACTTTGACCCATTAAATTATATAGGTATAATGAGACATCCTGAATACTGTTCTGCTACTTTTATCTGTGTTACAGACAGAACATGCTCATTTAAGTAAATCAGTCCCTGAAAATCCCATCCACGTCAGTTGTTCATGTACCATGTGCCGTCATATGATCTTTTTCAGTGAGTTGGGCTAAAATTAACCTCTTCCCAATTTTTTCTAGGGACGTGAAAAATGGATGACATATGGATGGGAAAACCATGAACACACAAACAGCAAATTACAGTAAATCTGTTGCTCAGAAGGAGGCCTAGTTCCTGCTAAATCCTACCCACCTTTCTTGTCACTTTCAAAAAGTGATAAGAAAAATGAAAAGCAGTCAAAAATTGCAAATTTCATGCATATAAGACGTGTGTCAAAAATCAAGAATTTTGTATGCCAATTTTATGGAGTAAATTTGATAAATTTCCCAAAGAGTACCAAAGGCTATGAAGTATAATGACAAATTTAAAATCTGCCCTATTTGTTAAAATGTTTGTTTTTTAAATCCTGTTATGGAATTATGACTGAATAGATGATTTTTTTCTGTTTGGGATTTTCATCTATCAGCCAGTGCTACCAATAGTGTGTCTGTAGGTGTGCCTATTCAATTTAGGCAACTGTGCAATGTCTCATGTTTCCTGTGGTGGCGCTGCCAGAAAATTGAAAACCTATTGTCAAATTCTCATGCTGGCTTTAGCTGATTATTGCAGGTTTCAGAATCTTTTCATCAGGGAACTTTAATAAAAAGGAATTGTCCAACCCCTTTAAATAATATGTACAATACAGGTCACACTAATCATACTCGGAGGGATAATTTATATTCACAATATATTAACTTATTCTTTTCAATCACATTTTCCCAACACTGTTGCATTTATGGTGTTTTTTTTTTTATAAAATGTAGTATAGCCAAGTCCTGCCATATGCCCTAGATAGTAATACAGTGAAGGTTTCGGATACAGTGTGCGGTTTTTCATCCCATCCCTACAGTTCATTAGTGCAGAATACTCAGTTTAGTGTGAAATTTACTCCCTGCCCCAGTCTGTTAGCAGATACATTACCTTTCTGCACAGGCACTCTGACAATGACTTATAGTCATCTTCCTCAGATCATAGAATACCGTAGCCTTCAGAGTCCTATCTTCCACATTTTCCATGAAGCATCCAATGTATGTACCTGGAAAAAAAAAATGAACGCTGAAATGAATACACCATATGTCATAGTCAGCACCTGTGTACTGTACGATAATGAAATGATAATGATGATTAATATAGTCAGCCTTGGTTAATTTACACCTGTACCTCGCATATGTCATTAATAATCAATAGCATGCAATCTCATAAAACAGATTAATCACACATCTATCTCCACTGTCTGGTAGCCATGGGTACACGGCACAGAAAACAAAACCTATCCCTATTAAATAAATTAATAAAAAGTTATAGAGAGTATTACAGCTTACTGTATTGTACACTTTGGTTAAATATATTTATGCGCATTGATTTGGCTAGCAGGTTTTGGTATGGGTGAGGCTGGTCTAGTATGGAGGCCACATTTTCTACTGAAAGTGTACATAAATCCATAGTTCAGATGAAGATAACAAACTTTGTAATATATTTTATATAAGAAAAGTGTCTGTTTCTGCAGAACTCTATGGAGAGGGGAGGAGGAGAAAAAGGAGAGTTCCTCAAGCAGAGAAATATCAGCAATATAAAGGTAAAGTTCTCTTTCACAACACAGATGGGTTGTCAGGATATGGCCTCATATCTGTCTTTCTGCTTATTTATTTATTTGCTAACTTATTTAGCACCATCATATTCCACAGCGTTTTACAGAGATATTGTCAGTCACTGTCCTAAGTAGGGCTCACAATCTAAATTCCCTATCTGTATGCCTTTGGAGTGTGGGAGGAAACCGGAGTATGAGGAACATGACTACAACATCCGAACACAGAAGAAGCACATAAAAACGTACACCTCATCTTGTCACAGCACACAACAATTAGCAGAAATCTGCAAGCGGTTCTTGGACTAGAGCCACACAATAAATACCCCATTGTGGCTTCTACAGACACATCCTTCCCTACCTGTCCCTTTGGACGAATATGTACAGCTTTTCTAAATACAACAAGGTTTCAGACAAGCTTTCACAAAGTGACATGTTGGCTATGCTATTTGTGTCTCTGTGTGTCCACCCAGTGAGGGAGGATTGTCATGGAGCTTTTCAAGGCTTTTGGTAACATGTCACTTTATTTTGTTGAATTGGTGTAACATCCTTGTCCGTTCAGACTTCTGTGCCATCCTCCGGCCGCATGGTCTGGCGTAGGAGGCGTGTCCACTTATGATCCCCTGTTCCTGGACCTCCTGTTGTATTCTGTTTTAGCACAGCTGAGAGTTTGTTTCAGTGTATCAGTCCAGCCAGTACTCTGAATTCCCTCTAGTTCGCGAAGAGTTAACGTTAGTTGCTCTATGATTGACATCTTACCTTCCAATCATGTCTGGGGCGGATTCCGGGCTTCCCATATACAGCTATTAACATCTTTATTATTAACTATTACAGCTATTAACATCTTTAGATCGTGCTAGTGTATTACTGTTTCTCTGATATCTATATTCTGACCTTTGCTTTACACCCTTGATTATTCTTCTGTATTCTGATTTTGTACCTAGTTGCCCGTCTGGTTCCGACCCCCTGGCTAGCTTGACCTCCCGTTCTCATTGCTTGTCTTGTCTAGGTTCAGTGTTTCACTTATTATAAGACGGGAACTTCGCCCAGTTGTCCTCTACCACTTAGGGTAGTTGAGGCAAGTAGGCAGGGACTTTGGGGTGGGTCTAGCATCAGGGCTCACTTACTCCATCTTTCCCCTTCCTCCTGGGTTCTATAAGCAGCTACTGGGGAATTGCTTAACAGACAATTCCCTAACAATTGGTTTGAAGACGAGTTTTTAACCAAACCAGAGATCAGTTAAGTGTAGACACATCTGTACATGTTCTTACGAGAAGCTTTATGCTACAGTAATACCTCATGAAAGACTGTCATTAAAAAAAAAAAAAAGTGATACAGTACATTTTTTGTGTGGATGGTAGTACACACTACAGAATAAGGTACAATTCCGCTTTTCAGTACAGTTGGACCTTGACATATAGATACAGTCATATGAAAAAGTTTGGGCACCCCTATTAATCTTAATCATTTTTAGTTCTAAATATTTGGGTGTTTGCAACAGCCATTTCAATTTGATATATCTAATAACTGATGGACACAGTAATATTTCAGGATTGAAATGAGGTTTATTGTACTAACAGAAAAAGTGCAATATGCATTAAACCAAAATTTGACCGGTGCAAAAGTATGGGCACCTCAACAGAAAAGTGACATTAATATTTAGTAGATCCTCCTTTTGCAAAAATAACAGCCTCTAGTCGCTTCCTGTAGCTTTTAATCAGTTCCTGGATCCTGGATGAAGGTATTTTTGACCATTCCTCTTTACAAAACAATTCCAGTTCATTTAAGTTTGATGGTCGCCGAGCATGGACAGCCCGCTTCAAATTATCCCACAGATGTTCAATGATATTCAGGTCTGGGGACTGGGATGGCCATTCCAGAACATTGTAATTGTTCCTCTGCATGAATGCCTGAGTAGATTTGGATCATTGTCTTGCTGAAATATCCATCCCCGGCGTAACTTCAAATTCGTCACTGATTCTTGTACATTATTCTCAAGAATCTGCTGATACTGAGTTGAATCCATGCGACCCTCAACTTTAACAAGATTCCCGGTGCCGGCATTGGCCACACAGCCCCAAAGCATGATGGAACCTCCACCAAATTTTACAGTGGGTAGCAAGTGTTTTTCTTGGAATGCTGTGTTTTTTTGACGCCATGTATAACGCCTTTTTGTATGACCAAACAACTCAATCTTTGTTTCATCAGTCCACAGGACCTTCTTCCAAAATGAAGCTGGCTTGTCCAAATGTGCTTTTGCATACCTCAGGCGACTCTGTTTGTGGCGTGCTTTCAGAAACGGCTTCTTTCGCATCACTCTCCCATACAGCTTCTCCTTGTGCAAAGTGTGCTGTATTGTTGACCGATGCACAGTGACACCATCTGCAGCAAGATGATGCTGCAGCTCTTTGGAGGTGGTCTGTGGATTGTCCTTGACTGTTCTCACCATTCTTCGTCTCTGCCTTTCTGATATTTTTCTTGGCCTGCCACTTCTGGGCTTAACAAGAACTGTCCCTGTGGTCTTCCATTTCCTTACTATGTTCCTCACAGTGGAAACTGACAGGTTAAATCTCTGAGACAACTTTTTGTATCCTTCCCCTGAACAGCTATGTTGAACAATATTTGTTTTCAGATCATTTGAGAGTTGTTTTGAGGAGCCCATGATGCCACTCTTCAGAGGAGATTCAAAAACTTGCAATTGGCCACCTTAAATACCTTTTCTCATAATTGGATACACCTGGCTATGAAGTTCAAAGCTCAGCGAGGTTACAAAACCAATTTTGTGCTTCAGTAAGTCAGTAAAAAGTAGTTAGGAGTATTCAAATCAATAAAATGATAAGGGTACCCAAATTTTTGCACCGGTCAAATTTTGGTTTAATGCATATTGCACATTTTCTGTTAGTACAATAAACCTCATTTCAATCCTGAAATATTACTGTGTCCATCAGTTATTAGATATATCAAATTGAAATGGCTGTTGCAAACACCCAAATATTTAGAACTAAAAATGATTAAGATTAATAGGGGTGCCCAAACTTTTTCATATGACTGTATGTCTTTCCTTACCTTCTTGTATCACAAGATGGTTAGCTTTTCAAAACAATATTGTTCTGTGACATTGTTTCAGAAAGTGATATCAAACATGTGTCTATGGGTGGCCACGTATTGTTTCTTAACCAAATTCCAAGTTAAGGATGGATCTATCTGTGTAGTGGCCAAACATATGTCAAAAGGACACCTTTTTTAGGTATTTTTGCCAATTGATTTCTATGTGCACATTAGCATCAGGAAAGAATGTAAAGTTTACTAGCATGTGCACCACAAACCTGTGTCAAGTGCCAGTTCAATTGCTTTGGTAGACAATCAATAGAGAATCCAAATGCCATTAACAATAGGTGGGCAGCGATATCATCATTCTTATCTGAAGATACCAAAATCTTTAGACTCTGCTGACCATAATTTAATATGGCCAACTTTAGTTGAAGAATTTGTTAAAGGTGTGTACAGTATATTTCCTATATGCCTTGTATATTTCAAAAGTAGCCAATGAATTTTGAAGTATGGAAATTTCTTCTTTTCCCTTCTAAAAGAGTTATGGAAAACTGATTTAAGAAGGCCTGGTTGTTGAAGCAGATAGGTGGCTCCTTGCACCAATTACCATTCTACATATTTAAGGCAATTGTGGCTCTTTAACAACATGGGTGTTGTAGGTTTTATAAAGAAGCATATATCGCTTTGATCCCTGGAATCTGCTTGCAAATCTAATGAGCCAAACTGACTTGTGGGTGTAAGGAACTGTTAGAGCTATGTTTGGATGCCGAGCATTAGGCTGAGATCTGATAGTTAGGACAATTAGGTTTAGTAAGAGGCTTTTGCTCCTTCAATCAAATAAACTTTTGAGGTCATATGTACCCACTAAAGTGTTAGTCTACTCCAGGAAACAAAAGTATCATCACGCACCCTATACCGCAAAGATAATATCTATATGTGGTTCTGTATTTAACACCTAGTCAGCATGGAACAGGATGCTCATTACTATGTAAGAAAGAATGAAGATCTCAGCCGATACTCCCTGTCTGGGAGCAGCACACAGACAGCTCACCACCACAGGGAACAAACCTCTATTTGCATATTTTTGAACTTGAGACTATTTAATCTCCTAATATCAGAACCATATACACACTACACACTATCCCTGTTCTGATCAATCATAGAATCAGAACATTGGACATTACATTTTTCTAGGAAATTTTCCATTTGTATCTGTCTTTGGCTGCCATGTTAAAATAAAAATGGAAAGTCCCTTTCATCATGTTTTTTTTTTAACACCAGAAATAAAAGTGCAAGTGTGAAACTATCCTCAGAAAGCTACTTCTTTGGACCCTCATATACATACACACTTGGCCTGGCTGAGTATGCTTGTGTTCAATAGGAAGAGGGGAATAAGCCACTGCCACACACCTTTGGTGAAGACATATCTCCCTTAAGAACAAAAGGATTGGATACATTGAAATTCAACAATACAAACCCTACTTTCTACCACTAAAGAAGATTCATGACACTGTTATACAAAATAGAAGGTTGGCCAGTTCTGCAAAAATCAACAGAATCTTTCTATGGTCTGACACTTATTGGAAACCCAGCCATAAATTCCTTAAGGTGGACAGGTTATTAGGTAGGGACACTACATGCATAAAGGAATAATCCATACATAATAATGAAATCCAGACCATAGAAAATTCCTGTACTCAAGATACAAGACTTTCACCACTAAAATGATTAGAGAAAATATTTTTTTTTTTTGCAATTTTTTTTTAAATAGTTATATTTGCAAAAATGTTCAATTTTTAACTGTCTACAAATTTAAATAAGTTTATGCCCATGAAACCACTTTAATGGTACTGCCAAAAATGTTAATGCTTACATACCGGTCATAAAAAATTATGCAATTTTTCAATATTTTTTTCTGTATCAATTCCTCACGGTTTTCTAGATCTCTGCCTCCTGTAATTTACTCTGCTTACTTCCAGTGGATAAAAATCAGTTCATGGTCATGTGATGGACACACAGGTGCACAGGTCGTTACAGTCACAGCACAGTAATGAGACATCTGCCATGAACTGATTTTTATCCACTGGAATGAATGACCACAAGCAGAGGAATTGATACAGTACATTGGAGAATTGTATAACTTTAGATTATACAAACATTAACATTTGTCTGTCAATGTTTGTCTGAAACTGGACAACCCCTTTAAGTAACTGAAAGCAGAAACTGATGGACTTTCTGTTATGGACTTGAGATAATCTCTAAAACCACATGGCTAGTATTGAGGACAAGCCGCTACTCAATTAGTGCTAAATTAAATGAAAATTAATTAAATTAAATAAAAGCTCTTATGTCCCATCCTGGAGTGCAGCTAGAGTGCCACATGGTATACTGTGTGGCAACAACCTAAAGGAGTATTGCCATATCAGTATTTATGGCTATATCTATAGCATATGCCATAAATGCCTAAGAGATGCAGGCCCCACTTTTGGGATCCACATCTAAACAAGAAACCAGTTATATTGTTATTATTATGACTTCTCCGAAACAGTTAACACAGTCAAGAAGCTACTGTATAATACATCACGAATGTGCATAAAAAGTACAAAACATACTGTGCTAACTTAACATATAGAAGATCCTAATCACAAAAATCAAGGACAAAGCTCTTTATTGTAGTTCAGAATTATTATTATTCTGTTTTGCTCAATCATTACAGAAACTTGACAAAAGGCTAAAAGGTCCTGTTAGCAATACTATAAGAGGATATAATACAAGACACAATATACGAGCCAAAGGGGGGGAAAAGGACACACATATCCTATAGCAAGGAAATGAAGATCAGGACAGTTTTAAGTATTTTTAATGCAAACAACATGAATTACATATCTGAAATCTCCACATTGGAACAAATTTATTAAGACTGGTGTTTGGTACACCAGCCCTAATAAAGGCCCCAACAAGTGCAAGATGTGACTGATTTATCAAGAGGTTCTAGCCTCTTAACGAATCAGGCACACACCTGCCTGAATGAAGATCTACTTGCACCTGCCTGAATGGAGGATCTTGCACCAAATGTACACCACATTATCACCTATGTGCAGAAAAATGGTTTAGATGGGATAATAAATCCTCCTGTTATCTTTTCTACTACTACTGAAATTGCAGAACTGAATAGTCCACTGAAAATAAACATATAGTACGATACGATTGTTCAGTGTGAGATCATATCATTGTCCCAGGGCATGGTCATTTCAAAAAGTAACCTGAAAATTCCATTATGGTTCAATTTTTTATTTTTAGCGTTTAGATATATGTATTAGATATTTTAATATTTTATGGAAATTCTGGACATTTGTGCTCAGGCATCAGAAATGATATTCAATCTATAGTATGAAGAAGGATTTGTTCCCTTGCGGTTAAATACAATATACCAATATAGGTTTCTGTATTAAAGGAGTTTACCGGAACTAATAAAATGTGACTAAAGGCAGGAAGTGTTTGTTACATAAATAAATGAGTACCTTTATATGTGTTTGGACCATTTTTACCATTCATTACATTTCAGGCTCATGCAATACTACCTGGTTTCCACTTCTCGGTTGTGGGAGTGTCAGTGCTTTTCCAGGTAGCCTCTTCCAGCATCCAACCAGTGCACTTCCTAGCAATTTTTCTTATTTACACCCAGTACACCCTCTGATGATGTTCAATACTCTCCCTGTCTTGCTAATTGCTATATATATATGTGTGTGTGTTTATACATTTTTACCTATATATACATGTGTATAAATATATTTACATATATAAATATAATATATACAGTCATATGAAAAAGTTTGGGCACCCCTATTAATCTTAATCATTTTTAGTTCTAAATATTTGGGTGTTTGCAACAGCCATTTCAATTTGATATATCTAATAACTGATGGACACAGTAATATTTCAGGATTGAAATGAGGTTTATTGTACTAACAGAAAAAGTGCAATATGCATTAAACCAAAATTTGACCGGTGCAAAAGTATGGGCACCATAACAGAAAAGTGACATTAATATTTAGTAGATCCTCCTTTTGCAAAAATAACAGCCTCTAGTCGCTTCCTGTAGCTTTTAATCAGTTCCTGGATCCTGGATGAAGGTATTTTTGACCATTCCTCTTTACAAAACAATTCCAGTTCATTTAAGTTTGATGGTCGCCGAGCATGGACAGCCCGCTTCAAATTATCCCACAGATGTTCAATGATATTCAGGTCTGGGGACTGGGATGGCCATTCCAGAACATTGTAATTGTTCCTCTGCATGAATGCCTGAGTAGATTTGGAGCTGTGTTTGGATCATTGTCTTGCTGAAATATCCATCCCCGGCGTAACTTCAAATTCGTCACTGATTCTTGTACATTATTCTCAAGAATCTGCTGATACTGAGTTGAATCCATGCGACCCTCAACTTTAACAAGATTCCCGGTGCCGGCATTGGCCACACAGCCCCAAAGCATGATGGAACCTCCACCAAATTTTACAGTGGGTAGCAAGTGTTTTTCTTGGAATGCTGTGTTTTTTTGACGCCATGCATAACGCCTTTTTTGTATGACCAAACAACTCAATCTTTGTTTCATCAGTCCACAGGACCTTCTTCCAAAATGAAGCTGGCTTGTCCAAATGTGCTTTTGCATACCTCAGGCGACTCTGTTTGTGGCGTGCTTTCAGAAACGGCTTCTTTCGCATCACTCTCCCATACAGCTTCTCCTTGTGCAAAGTGTGCTGTATTGTTGACCGATGCACAGTGACACCATCTGCAGCAAGATGATGCTGCAGCTCTTTGGAGGTGGTCTGTGGATTGTCCTTGACTGTTCTCACCATTCTTCTTCTCTGCCTTTCTGATATTTTTCTTGGCCTGCCACTTCTGGGCTTAACAAGAACTGTCCCTGTGGTCTTCCATTTCCTTACTATGTTCCTCACAGTGGAAACTGAGGTTAAATCTCTGAGACAACTTTTTGTATCCTTCCCCTGAACAACTATGTTGAACAATCTTTGTTTTCAGATCATTTGAGAGTTGTTTTTAGGAGCCCATGATGCCACTCTTCAGAGGAGATTCAAATAGGAGAACAACTTGCAATTGGCCACCTTAAATACCTTTTCTCATGATTGGATACACCTGGCTATGAAGTTCAAAGCTCAGTGAGGTTACAAAACCAATTTTGTGCTTCAGTAAGTCAGTAAAAAGTAGTTAGGAGTATTCAAATCAATAAAATGATAAGGGTACCCAAACTTTTGCACCGGTCAAATTTTGGTTTAATGCATATTACACATTTTCAATCCTGAAATATTACTGTGTCCATCAGTTATTAGATATATCAAATTGAAATGGCTGTTGCAAACACCCAAATATTTAGAACTAAAAATGATTAAGATTAATAGGGGTGCCCAAACTTTTTCATATGACTGTACATGTGTATCTGTATATACATGTAGATACAACCTGAGCATATGCATTTACTATGCTGTCAGCCCAACAGTGTCCATAAAACCCTCCACCCCACCCTGTTCACAAATGAATGCTTGCTTGATGGAGGGAAGAGGCTTGAAGAGTTAAAAAAATAAAAATAAAAAATGTGTTTGTCTACCTGTCCCTGCTGCTGCCTCTAATCACTGCTGTGATCATATAGATGTGTGAAGCAGGTGCCAGCTTCTCAGATGATCATGGCCGGCCCCCACCTTCTACTGACTTCTCCAGCAGTCAATAAAGTTTAGAAAAATGCTGCATTCATCATTAATGACATCTCAGTCATGGTGGATGTGGCTAACAATTGAAGTCATGTGCACAATAAACGGCACATGATGAGGACCAGTAAGGAAGTGATTGTAACAGAGATTGTGTTGTTCATATAATCCTGAAAAGGGTAGGAATTTAGACAAAAAATGTGTTGAAATTAATTTTTGTATCTGTTAAAAAAAAAAGACTTGGGGGACCCTTTTAATTCCTCATTTGTTTTTGGATCTTTGCTTGTCATTATATAGGATGTGCTTCACTCCATATTTACTAAAATGATGAGCTTATATCGCTTTATAATGGAACTTAGCAATCGATGGAACCATAAAAGCCAGATTAAAGTTTATTTAGAAGTGAGGTTACAACAAAAATAAATTTAGAGATGGAGGTAATGTAGAAGGAATAATGAAATAAATGAAGGTGGTGGCCACAGAGGCTTTCTGAAAGAGGTAGCAAAGTCCGGATAGCAGTGCTAGCCACTACCTCCTACACCAACCTCCCGCAAGCCCTACCATTTGGTATATGATTCATGTCTTTTAGTAATCACAGTTTGACCCTTGACAATGTCAATGATATCTTTATGAATATGTCATCAATAAAAATAGGCTGGACAACCACTTTAAAAGTGTCCAACAGCTCTACTAGGAACTCATACTCTGCCTGCAATATTTGTGGAAAATATGGTATTTTTTGTGGAAATATTAAGCTCAGATAAATCTATTACTTACAGCAGTAAATGTCTGCTGAAAACTGAACAGAGAACAAATATTTCCTGTTGTACATATTTCACTTTAAAAAGTTGGCTATGATACTAAAGTATAGTCAGATATATTCCTAACAGTGACATAAAATTGTCCTTGTCACTTCTATTTTTTTACATTTCTTACTTGCCTTCAACATTCATATTCACTGTGCCAAGAGCTTAAATACTAGATTTTCTTATAACATTTGACTGTTACATTTTCAACAATGTGCAATATTAATTATAAATATGCAAATTGCCTCCTTTACAAAGGTTTTGTACCAATTTAGGATTTGATAGAAGATGTACAGTACAATTTGGAAAACCTAAAATGTAATGGATTGATCCACATTGCAGACTGATTTAAATGTTTTCTAGTAAACATACTGTACATACAGTACAGTCAGTCACAAAAATCAAATTATATAAATTGATATTTATTTGATGACATTTGTGGTATTCTGTCTCAAATGTTTGAATTAACCTCATTTAGTCAGTGGGCCGATTTCAATAGGCTCTATTATTATATTATGTTTACATGCCTATAGAACCATTGTGGCTGACCTGTCCTGATGATTGTTGCATGATGTATGGGGCTTTGGTGGATGGTATAGGCTGAGGGAATGAAGAGGGGAGGGAACAGTGAAGGGTCCTGAAAGAAGGGCGGGAAATCATGGGGACTCCAACATAGGTCAATCGAAAGGACCAAGTGCAGAGGCTGTGACCAGTTTTGAAAAGACATGAATAGATCAAAAGCTAGTATCAATATGCGGAAAGCCACCATTGTTTTATGTTGCTTTATACTGTATATTCTAATATGTTTTCTCTAAAATTTTTGTCTAATGTAAGAAGATGCCGTTACTTGACCGTTTTGTACAGTTCTGTAGCTATGATTGCTAACACGAGACTGATACTCTACAGCATCCATTATAATATATATATATATATATATATATATATATATATATATATATATATATATATATATATATATATATATATATATATATATATAGTGACAATTGGGGGGGAATTTAGCCTCAAAGGCGGCAGCCTCCTGGACTCCACAGAGGTGTTGGTGGTAGTGGGTGCCAAACAAGCAGCATATAAGGCAGTGGTAATCCAAAATAAATGGTTTTATTCAGCTTGTGAGTAAAAACAGGAACAAAACAAAAAAACAGCCTAGCTCACTACTTGAGCCCTGACTAACCTCTGGGGGAAGAAGTTTTACTGAGGCTTCTCCTCAGCAGTCTGGCTCACACTTAGCTCAACCAAGTCTGCTTTGAAATCCAGTTCTCTTGGGACAACCGTCTGTCTGTCTCCAACTGGCTCCACCATCTACCTGCTCCCTGCAGGTCTCCAGCAGCTCTCCTGCTGTGTACACTCCCTCTGGAGTTGGGCCCCATCTATGGGTGTGGTTGAGGACCTTTTCAATCCTATTTTTGGGTTGCTCACCAGCGCCCTCTAGGTTCACACTCTCACATTCCCTCCCCCTCAGCTCACCACCCATGGGGTGAGCGACAATGGGACAAGACACACAATGACGATGTCCCTCGTACAAGTACAGCTGTCCAGTGTCTCTCCAGATGTCTTGATCTGGCGGTCTCCTTTTCCAAGTTCCAGTCACTTGACATTTCCGGTTTTTCAGCAATTTTATCTTTTTGTAGGTAAATTTAACATCAATGATGACATGTAACCATCTCTTACATCTGAATGCAAATGACGACTGCTCAGTCTCTGCATTAGAATCTCTACCACGGTTACTTCCATTAGTTAGGGACATAGCAACATTGTATCTCAGCCTCTTCTTGTTGCTATTAGCATCAGGCGTTAAAACAATTTCTGCCTCTTCTCTTCTTTTTGAGTTGACTGTATTACTTCCTGACTCCCACTTCACAGATAACATGGAGTCATTATTCACCATTTGTCCACCAGACATTTGGCTAGAGACAGGCATAGAAACACCTTTATCCACAATGGCTTCAGACACTTTATTTGTTGGGACAATATACCCGTGGTCAGTCTTCTTACGGACTCTTGTTCCACATTTTTGATGACCCTTCACCTTATTTACCATCTCACAGCACTCGTAGCTCTGGATCTCATTGGTTTGAAGCTGGACCCACTCTGTCAAAGGCAGTGTGTGATCAATCATAATCTCTTCTTCTGTTGAACCTTCTTTGGCCTCCTTATATTTTGCAGGAAGTCCACCTTTAGCAGCATCTTCCTGAGGAACTATACCATCCACTTGACGTTTTACAGAATCACGTGGTTCCATCATAATCTGATTATTGGTATCAACATCAGTGGACAGGTCACTCATGTCTGTCTGACTTAATGGTCCCCCTGCCTCAGCCGGGCGCTTACCCCCCTTCTCACCCCTCCTCTGGCGCACAAATCTCTGATTCCAGCTCCGATTTCTTCCTCCACTTCTGTGCAGCCTCCATCTCAGTTTTTACTATTGCAACTTGCAGCTCTTCCTCCTGTTTCTCCACTTGCAGTTTTAGTTGAGCAGAAAGCATTTTTAGATCTATAATCTGAGTAGATAAATTACACATGTTTGCCTCAAACTGAATCCTCATGTCTTCTTTCTGGAGGTCCAATTCTCTCTTGGCCTTTTCCAGCTTGTCATAAGCATTGGCTTTGTCCTCATACAATATCTGCACAGATTCCAGGTTTTTCTCCACTTCTTTGTGACTCTCCTGTAAGGTTTGTAAATTCTGAGCATGGACAGAGACATCTCCATCAATTCTTTGTCTTTATTTTGCACCAAAACAGACAATTTCTCATTATCTTCACAAAATCCTGACAGCGCCCTCTCCAGGCTACATATTCTAGCTTTGAGTTCCATTTCTCTTTGTTCCAGAACTCCAGTTCTGCTCTGCCATTCCTTCACTTCTTTGTTTAGTTGAACCTTCTTTAGTTCATGCAAGTTTTGCTCTGACTGCAATGTCTGCACCACAGATTCTAAATCACTCTCTCGGTCAGACACATACTTCCTCAGCTCTACAAGTTCATTTTCTTTATCAGTTAATGCAGCCGAAAGTTTTCACACTTCCTGACTTGGTCATCCAAACATTCTGACTGACACTGCAAAAATTCACTTCTCTCACGTTTAGCAGTTTCAAGGTCATCTCTTAATTTTTCAATGACACTCTCTTTGGCACTGGAGTCTTGGACATGCTGCTCCTTTAAATCCTGCAATTGCTTCTCAAGCACTTGCTTTTGTTCCACACTCTGTAGAACTTTATTAGATAGAGCGCATTTCATTTCTGCAAACTCCTTAGTGACACAGTCCATTCCAGGCAAACCCAGCATCACATTTTCACAATGACTAGGATATGAACTCTTCATAGAGTCAAGCTCTTTCTTTAACTTAAGGTTCTCTTTTTCTGATACCTGAAGTTGCCATTTCCAATCAGATATTTCATCCTCATAAATGAACCTGATGGTTTTAATCTCATTTTGAAGCTGCTGCACCATAATATTTTCATCTTTGGCACTTTCATGCACTCCATACACATACAGTCAGCAGGGACATATTCAATCATAGAACAGAGGTGTTTCAGAAAAATCAAGTCACTCTCATGCAACCCATTATCTTTACTTGCACTCCACAGACTCTGTTCTGGGTTTTGTGTCTCTCTGCCTTGAGACTGCTGCAGTAATAAACCTGTGCATAACTTCTCTGCTTTCTTACAAACTGAAATTTTCTTTTTCTTGCCCATGGTTTAATAACAAGATTACACAATATTCCACAGACACCTTGGGTTCAACCGGCAGCAACTTTTTACTATCTTCTGCAGTCACATGTATTCAAACAGTTAACTTATGTGGCACTACAACAACCAGCATTTTCTTCTGTCTTCCACAGAAAACACCAACATGGCACCATAGCCTTTCACATAGACTGTTTGCAATATCCAGCTTCTATACACATTGCATACTTTCTTGCCATCAGCAAGCACTTTACAGACTTCTGTGCCACAGTATACACAAAGTCCATTCCCTGGATTCCTCTTCCAGAGATTTACTTTCACCAGTTTTGCACACAATTTGATATTTTGTAATTCCACTCACCCCTCCTGGGTTTCTCACTTGAAATCACAGACTTCTTTTTCCAGCTGTAGGCCATAATGCACATTCAGCGATACTGCAGTTACCAAACACTTGTCTTCCAGGACTTGCGTGGATCTCTTTTTGCCCACATCCGAAGCACCATATGTGACAATTGGGGGGAATTTAGCCTCAAAGGCGGCAGCCTCCTGGACATCACAGAGGTGTTGGTCGTACTGGGTGCCAAACAAGTAGCATATCAGGCAGTGGTAATCCAAAATAAATGGCTTTATTAAGCTTGTGAGTAAAAACAGGAACAAAACAAAAAACAGCCTAGCCCACACACAGGGCAATACCTCACTACTTGAGCCCTGACTAAGCTCTGGGGGCAAGAAGTTTTACTGAGGCTTCTCCTCAGCAGTCTGGCTCACACTGAGCTCCACCAAGTCCGCTTTGGAATCCAGTCCTCTTGGGACAGACCACCTGTCTGTCTCCAACTGGTTCCACCATCTACCTGCTCCCTGCAGCTCTCCTGCTGCGTATACTCCCTCTGGAGTTGGGCCCCACCTATAGGTGTGGTTGAGGACCTTTTCAATCCTATTTTTGGGTTGCTCACCAGCGCCCTCTCACAATATATATATATATATATATACAGTACAGACCAAAAGTTTGGACACACCTTCTCATTCCAAGAGTTTCCTGTATTGTCATGACTATAAAAATTGTAGATTCACACTGAAGGCATCAAAACTATGAATTAACACATTTGGAATTATATACTTAACAAAAAAGTGTGAAACAACTGAAAATATGTCTTATATTCTAGGTTCTTCAAAGTAGCCACCTTTTGCTTTGATTACTGCTTTGCACACTCTTGGCATTCTCTTGATGAGCTTCAATAAGTAGTCACCTGAAATGGTCTTCCAACAGTCTTGAAGGAGTTCCCAGAGATGCTTAGCACTTGTTGGCCCTTTTGCCTTCACCCTGCGGTCCAGCTCACCCCAAACCATCTCGATTGGGTTCAGGTCTGGTGACTGTGGAGGCCAGGTCATCTGGCATAGCACCCCATCACTCTCCTTCTTGGTCAAATAGCCCTTACACAGTCTGGAGGTGTGTTTGGGGTCATTGTCCTGTTGAAAAATAAATGATGGTCCAACTAAACGCAAACCGGATGGAATAGCATGCCGCTGCAAGATGCTGTGGTAACCATGCTGGTTCAGTATTCCTTCAATTTTGAATAAATCCCCAACAGTGTCACCAGCAAAGCACCCCTACACCATCACACCTCCTCCTCCATGCTTCACGGTGGGAACCAGGCATGTAGAGTCCATTCGTTCACCTTTTCTGCGTCGCACAAAGACACGGTAGTTGGAACCAAAGATCTCAAATTTGGACTCATCAGACCAAATTACAGATTTCCACAGGTCTAATGTCCATTCCTTGTGTTCTTTAGCCCAAACAAGTCTCTTCTGCTTGTTGCCTGTCCTTAGCAGTGGTTTCCTAGCAGCTATTTTACCATGAAGGCCTACTGCACACAGTCTCCTCTTAACAGTTGTTGTAGAGATGTGTCTGCTGCTAGAACGCTGTGTGGCATTGATCTGGTCTCTAATCTGAGCTGCTGTTAACCTGCGATTTCTGAGGCTGGTGACTCGGATGAACTTATCCTCCGCAGCAGAGGTGACCCTTGGTCTTCCTTTCCTGAGGCGGTCCTCATGTGAGCCAGTTTCTTTGTAGCGCTTGATGGTTTTGGCCACTGCACTTGGGGACACTTTCAAAGTTTTCCCAATTTTTTCGGACTGACTGACCTTCATTTCTTAAAGTAATGATGGCCACTCGTTTTTCTTTACTTAGCTGCTTTTTTCTTGCCATAATACAAATTCTAACACTCCATTCAGTAGGACTATCAGCTGTGTATCCACCTGACTTCTGAACAACACAACTGATGGTCCCGACCCCATTTATAAGGCAAGAAATCCCACTTATTAAACCTGACAGGGCACACCTGTGAAGTGAAAACCATTTCAGGTGACTACCTCTTGAAGCTCATCAAGAGAATGCCAAGAGTGTGCAAAGCAGTAATCAAAGTAAAAGGTGGCTACTTTGAAGAACCTAGAATATAAGACATATTTTCAGTTGTTTCACACTTTTTTGTTAAGTATATAATTCCACATGTGTTAATTCATAGTTTTGATGCCTTCAGTGTGAATCAACAATTTTTATAGTCATGAAAATACAGAAAACTCTTGGAATGAGAAGGCGTGTCCAAACTTTTGGTCTGTACTGTATATATATATATATATATATATATATATATAATATCCATTTTATAAACATATATATATAATTTAAATAATGTCTTCATAACTGTATTGTCTATTTTAAAAAAAACTCAACCATAAGTAGAGTTTTAGACATGATTTTAACCCCTTAAAAAAATCCAAAACTTTGGAAAAAAGTTTTCTTGGAGTCACCATATTCAGACACCCTTAACTTTTTTTTGTTTCTGGGGCTGAATATTGCTTCCTTTTTTGTGGGGCAAGATGTACTTTTTATTTATAGCATTTTGGGAAATTTTATGATGTTTCAATTGCTTTTTTTTCAAATTTTATAGGAGGCGACACACTGAAAAAACAGCAGTTAGGCTCTTTTGATTTTTTTTTTTCCAGCTACAGTGTTTACCGTATGGGAAAATTATTTTCAGAAATTTGTAGAGCGGGCATTTTTGGACACATGGATAACTAATTTCTATGTGTTTTACATCATTTATTTATTTTTATATCTAAGGAAAGGGTAGGTGATTTGAACTTTTAATATTTTTTTTACAGTTTTATTTTTGACCCCCTATGGGTCTTGGACCCCAGAGGGTCTGATCACTAATTTAATACACTAGTATCCAAAAGAGAAAATGGGTGGAACTGCCCTAGTCCCCAACAGATCATCAGTCCAGCATCTGAAGGGACTTTATGAAGTCTTAGTGGAGCTCCCTACTGTAGGTGTGCCTTCACAGAAAAGGTGGGTGTGGTTTAAAAGCACCAAGATATCTCAGGAATGTGACAACATTGTTTCATAAATTCTGGCTCAGAGTAAGTAAACTAAAAGGTGGTATAGACTAGACAGTCTAAAGATATGTCAGATCTAACATCTAGCATCAACCACAGTGATAAATCTGGTGCAGACTGTTTAAGTTTACACTATATTAGTAAGTCAGTGTTCCTGTAATGATCAGGAGGTCAAACTCTCAATGCATTTTTATGGGAGTCAGAACAAGCTCCAATAGACCTGCATTGTAAGTTTAACCTCCTAGTCATCAGAGTACATCATTTGAGCAGAGAGGACATCTTTGCTCTGGAGTGAAGAATCATAACTTTACAAAAAAGCTGTCAGTAAGTTTTTAAGTAACATTGCACACTACACTTGACCAATTCAAAAGGGAAGTGGTGCGTGAGGCAAAGCAAATTTACTGGAGTATTTATTTCAGTTCTCATGCACACTGCTGAGCGATTTACGGGAACACTTTATGTTGGCATATAGATTCAATAATACAGATACTGTGTGCACCCTTAAATTCCTGTGGGTGCTTTATTATAGCTTTGTAAACTTCTGAACTTCCATAAAGGTAGCGTACGGTCATCAGATTATTTTAAATGTGGACAAAACTAAGGATAAAAGGAACACCAAAAATTAGTTTGACAAAATTTCGCAAGAGATAGCAAGTAACACAGAGTGATCGAACGTCTCCAAAAATCACACATGGCAACGAAATCAATTTCCCTAGTAGAGGAGAACAATTTATCTAACAATATACCCAGCAGAGCATTGAAACACCACTTTAACAAACGGAATATTGCATAAATGTCGTTTTAACAAATATATCAAATGGACCATAGCAGTACTGCTTTAAAAAATAAATGGTGCTTAAATTGATATAAACTGATAACTGTTTTACAATCCGTCTTTCTATTACACCCAATGGTTCACATAAAACTGTTACTGGTTGTAGATTTTGTGTATGAAAGAAAAACAGAATGTATGATAGCCTAAGTCAGTTCTGATTCAGATAATACAGCATCATGACGCAGGACTCCAAAGAAAAATTATATAAACACGTGGGCCATCTGATTTCCAAAAACAAAATTATCCCAACACAAGGTCTGCTCTTTTGTCATAGATCTGCAAAGGCAGATATTAATTGTACTGTATACAGATGTGTCCTTTTTTTGGGTTTTCTCTTAGCTCAAGATATCCCGAAATGAGTAAAACTAGGTTCACACTAGGGTTCGGGTTTCTGTCCTTCGAGTCCACATGGGGACCCGAAAGAAGGAGACCCTGTCCACTTAAAAAGTGTTTACTAGACTATAATGGGGTCCACTGGGTTTCCACCAGTTTTATACTGATACCGCTGGAGACGAAATACCTCCTTGCAGGACTTTTCTCTCCAAGAATTTTAAGTGGATTCTGTGCCGGAGTCCTACGGAGACTCCAACCCAATTGTGAATCCAGCCTGATGCGAGATGATCAGCTTTGAAAAAAATGTTTTTGCCATACTGTATCAGGCATTATTTATGCTATATGTGTCTGTGCAAGGATGTATCAATTTTTTGAGAAATTACAGTACTTCATGAACGGAAAGTTAAGGTTAAACAGATCTGTATCAAATTTATCTATCTAAAAACACATGTAGAGTACGACAAAGCCATTTTTTTGTTTACCTCTTGAGAATATTCTGAAACATTCAGCCCATTATGTCTTTTACAAGAGCCTACAAGAGCATAAACTGCTAAGACCCAAGGTATCTATTCTGAAACAAAATTGTTGCAATATTCTAAAATGGACTTTTACAATAGACTTTCACGTTTTCCTCTTGACACCATTCTCAATTCATGTAATGGTTTTAAATTGCACATTTTCAATTGAATATAACAGAAAAATTGTTCCAGGACAAAATGTAGAGAAAAACATAATTGAAATTATTCTAAATTAAACCTTATCAAAAAACATTTCTCTGATAAACATATACTGAAAAGCTACTAATGGTTTTTTTGGATGAGTATTACAAAATAACAAATATCTCTTGTATTTTGAGAGGATTGGTCACTTGTCAAGCGATCTTAACAATAGAACTGCGAAAAGGGAAACAATTTGAGTGACATTTTCCTTTACAGCTTATGAACATGGTCATAATATGGTTTCATACATGAGCTGTATATTTATTGCTGAAGATGGGATTGGATCCTGTCAAAGGTAGCAAGAAAAACTTTCCCAAAATATTTCTTTGGAAAGGCAGAATCACTACCAACCTTTACACTAAATGTATGGTTCATGCACTTTTTTGGCCATATGCAAGGCATGTTTCATTATAAAGTAGGGCCTAAAACATGATTATATGATTTCTCAACCATGTAATTGTCTAATTAAAAACTGCATATTATATGTATCAATTACCTGATAAAATAAGAAGTGTTAAATTGGTTAATTAAAACCATGCATTAATCTATAAGGAGCTACCTTCCAAAAGGTGGTGCTAGAGCAAGTCCCTCTTTTCTACCAGAGAGGTCTTATGTGCATATTCCTTCCACAGGATAAAAATCAGTCTAGAGTCATGTGATGTGCAGTCCATGGCCGTGTGATGGACACACAGGTGTACAGCTCATTACAGTCATATGTGTGTGACCATCACATTACCATGGACTGTTTTATCCACCAAAATTGTATACATTTTTATTATACAAACAATAACATTTATCTACTGAAACTGCACAACCTCTTTGAGGGGCACAAGAAAAACAATTCTAGGGGTTTCTCCTTCCCACCTCATAGTCTGTAAACCCAAATGTCAAATCAAAATTTTATTCACGTGAAGTCTCTTGCTTGATGCTTATAGTGGAAGAAAGCAGCTAACACATAAAAAGTGAAGTAATTAGACTTACCTTTATTTACATTTGTGTTCTTCTGTAGTTTTGATGCTACACCCTGAGCAAGTTCTCGATCGCTCACAAAATTATGAAACCATCTTCTTCTCAGCTGCCTTAATTCTGAGTTTCGTGATATCAGCCAAAGTGGCTGGTCAAGTAAAGCATTAGTCTCTGATTTTCCTTGAATATTTCCACCTGCTAATCCTTTTGTATTCCAGTATGAGGACCGAAACATCCTTTGTTCCAGGTATTTATCAAGTGGCATCAAACCATCAATTACAGAGCCTTGCACATTAGAAGTTCCTCGGTTATTTTGCTGAAGCACCAAGTAAGACCTTTGTAAAAGCAGTAGACTTCCTGCCATTAAGTAGGCAATGGTGAGAAAGAAGAGAAAAAATTGAGCCCGCCTTAAAAATTTCTGTAGACTAAAAAAAGGTTTGGCCATGCCCTCACCAAAAAAACTAAGGTATAAAAAAAATAAACAAAATAAAAAGGAAATAAAAATGGGGGATGTGGTCCCCCCAATTGTTTGACTTAATTTAATTAAATAATATCCTTCAGAAAATTCAACTTATGTCCATCCACAGTTCCCAGGAAACATGGCCACATTTTAGCTATGTATGGCAATGCCTTTTTAAATTCTGTTCAATTGTTTCAAAGGTTTGCTCCATAATCTTGGATTCTTTAAATGCTGGTCGTATTTCACAGCTCCTGAAAAAAATGTTAAATGCAGTTATTATCTTCATAGTGTCACAGTATAAGCTCTCATAGGCTTAACCTAAGCTACAGTATACATTGATGTAGCGTATACAATGATAAATTACAGCAGGATCTGAAAAACATTTGCTCTTGTCCCTATTAACTAGGATGCTTGGACAACACCTGTTATCTTTTCTTTTGCCTATATCTTTTTTGACGTTTGTGTACCATAAGATGACCAGCTTTTTTTTTTTTTTTTAAACCATGCTTTTGCAGCATTGTCTCACACATGCCTATTCGGTGTTTATGTTGTGGAATACAGATTTTCATGTTTTTTGCTAGCATGGCACAATATTTTATTGAAATTGTTTCATGAGTCCTTAAAGGAAGTCTACCACCTCCCTCATACAGATTCAACTGCCTCTACCATGTCACAGAGCACATTACAGTAATAAACAACATACCTTTGTTATGTATGTCACTTTTGTAAATTTGGAGAAAAAGAACTTTGAAGTCTTATGCAAATTAGGCAGTTGGTGCACTGGGGAGCACTTTTCTTTCTGCTCCGACACCTATTATCTCCTGCCTTTGCCAACCAGTGCTGTGAGAGTTGCTCCTGACACTGTTACGACATCACCCATCCTAATTTAGCAGTAAAAGCAGCATAAGACTTGTTTTGTAACATGGTGGTGACAGTTGCATATTGTTGAGGGAGGTGGTAGACTCCCTTTAAGTTAATTTGAGCTAAGGGTGGCCACATCTGTATGGTAGCCAATGTACTGTACATGAATCCAAGCAGCATTCAACACAAATTGTACTTTTTTTCACAGATGTATTAAAAAGGACTTTTCATGTTATATACCATTGCAAAGCTAATGGTTTTGCTGTTATCTTCCCCTGTTGCAGAGATATTGGTCCCATTAGTCTCAGCTACCAATATCACTGTGCTGTCAGAGGAGCTGGCCTTGCAGTTCAGCATCATCTCTGGGTAGTGGGAAACGCCCCCTTGATGGACACAATTCAATCGTCTTGTAGGGTGAAGGGGGCATTCCTTACCACCCAGTGATGACGCTGAGCTGCAAGGTCAGCCCCTTTGACAGTGCGGTGATATCGGTAGCTGAAACTAGCAGCACCAATATTTCTACAATGGGGTAAGGTACCAGTAAAACTGAGAGCACTGACTTCAGCGCACCGACAGTTTTTCCATGGTATATAACGTGCCCTATCTTTGAGGACATGAAACGTCCCCTTTAAAATTTAACAGACACTGATAACTTGCAGCAGAATAATATCACAAAACACAACAAAAGCCTTTGAAAAAGTCAGTAACGCTTTGTACCAGAGTGTTGTTAATTGCATTAATTGTCCATTACGCTTTGCTACGTCTGTATACTTTTCCATATTTTTATAGAGGAGCACTTCAACCATTGCGAAATCCCATTCTGTACCACGATTTGTTCAAGTTCATATAGATTTAGTAATATCTAAAATTTAGAAGTAGAGACACCTCTTTGCTAACAATTATAGCTAG
The DNA here is from genome assembly GCA_947044405.1 of Leptodactylus fallax. Lineage (NCBI taxonomy): Eukaryota > Metazoa > Chordata > Amphibia > Anura > Leptodactylidae > Leptodactylus > Leptodactylus fallax. The sequence goes on along the minus strand of CAMRHE010000073.1, from coordinate 4,872,295 downwards.
TGCCATTATGTTCAGCTCATTATCTAATTAGATGATTGAACAAAAAGTGTAGGTTAGACCTGTTTTATGTAAATGAAACTGAAATACAAGGAAATAAATGGAAACTTAGAACATTAAAAGTATAAAAGCATATCTAAATAAATTAGTATGCTACCGATTTCTTTTCATTAGTTAAAGAGGTTATAGGCAAATCTTTTAGTTTGCTTATGTGCCAGAGGCTGCGATAGAAACATAATTCAATCTGTAAAAAAGTATCATAAAAAACCTATACTGTAGAGCAGACTATTGCTCTATTATGGATCTCTTTATACCATGGAATGCATTTGACGAATTGATCACAGGTCTTTATACGGTATTTATTCACTATTTATTTTTCTTGCATATATAGCACCAACATATTGTTTAGTGATTTATAGATATAATCACACCTATAAATATATATCATGTCAACAGTGACTTCTTATGGTTTTCCAATATCATTACTTGGCTTTATTCACTAGTACAGGGTCACAAGGATATTCTTACAGCTCTGTTCTCTGTGAAGGAAAACCACACATGTATGGCTTTTCCATCATCAGGACAAGGCAAGCATGTGCAGAAGACACCTCTATGCCTCTCTGCATCTTCTGCATTCAATAAGAGCCTCTTGCTTAAAAAGAAGCATATGCTAAAGCAGACTGACTTAAACCAATGAAACTTGTAAGGTTGCCAGCAAGGGAGGTGATAGATCCTGGAGGAGACACATGGTGTTTCTGTGTTCCAGTTAGACCAAAAGGACCAACAAATTGCTGTGTAAGGAGAGATGCAGAAAAGGGTGAAGATGGATCAAAATATAAGGAGGGAAGTTCATTTGTGTATGGGAGATTTATTTTGCAGAACTTAAAAGTCGGCTGAGCTTTTTGAAGGATTGCGGGGCAGCCCTGTTAAATCACCCATGGGATAACTGTTCGTATTATGTCAACTTAAAGCATACCTAAACAAGGCTTGATTTTCCTGCAGCATTTGTGACATTAATATGTTTTATTTTGGCTCCTTCCTGTGAAATTCTGTCCTGATGTCCACTATCAGTCCCCTATAAATTCCTTCCTGTGCTTCTCTATTGCCAATAAAAAATCCTCTCTCTGAGTACAGATGGGTGGGCTCCTGTATAATATAGAGAAACTGAGGTTGAAAGGGGGGAAGTCACTTCAAATAGATGTATCTCTTACATAATAAAACCCGTTCCCATGTCCTGGCTGTGTTTTTAACTGGTGATATCTCCAGAAATAATATTGGTGCAACTAGTGGATTATGAAAGCTGACAATCTCATCTTTTATAAAACACCAGAACCACTATTCTAGATTTTATAATGCCTAAGATACAACTGCTTGAAGTAACACTGCTCCAGTCTCAGATTATCTATATTATACAAGAGAATGCTAATCTGTACTGAGGATTTTTTCAGGCAGTAGAGGAATGGGGGAAAAAAAAACAATAAAAGGAAAAAAGGTGGACTTCAGCAACGGATTTCAAAGAAAGGAGCCCAAACCCATTAGCATAGTGATATAGAAATTATTAATGTCAAAAATGTTGGCAGAAAATCAAAAAAGTTGTTTGAAAGTTTAGGTATGCTTTAAGGCCATTCAGACAGTAGTGGCTCCTCTACATGTCACTCGAAGCATTTTTATATCCTTTGAAAGGAGAACTCACAAACATTTCTGCAGTAACTAGTCAGCAGAACACAAAGCTTTTTCCCGCGGTTAATCATTATAAGTGTATTAACAGGAGCTTAGCTACTGAATTCCAAAGAAGTGTTTTTTCAATCACGTAATGGAAATCTCTAGCTACATTCGGTGAAGAAAACACAGCTGTAAACATTGATGTTTTGAAACGAGAGGAAAACTTGGATGAATCAGCTCTGGATGTGTATGCATCTGTCTTCATCAGTAAATCTAAAGCTTATTTTAAATGATTTGGACTGGCTAATGTTTTCTTTTCAAGTTTGCTTTGCCGAGACTGTTAGCATATCTGTTCCTCACAGGGATAGAATTGTCCAAGCAAAAAAGAGCTTCTTTGTGCTTAGGGGGACCTTTCACCTCTTGTTGCAAATAAAAGCCGGCATCATGCCCAGGGGTGACTGGGTCCCCTCCCTACATCCAACTCAATTCCCTTTCTGTGAAACTGTGAAAGCTTAGAGGGAGATTTTTCAACATAAATGCAGTGGAGAAAATGGCTCCAGCTTTTGTGTAGCTCATAGAGGGCTCCTGTGTCTGTAGGCTGCAAAGAGGCTATTCATTTCATCCAGAACAAGAGCACCACAGATAACGAAAGGCTGCTTTTTTGGGCTTTAAAGCAAGGTGTATTTGTTCATGGCTGTGATAGGATATTTAATGTGGAATATCTCCAACCTCTCACAGCTGAAACACTGAAAAAAGAATGTATTGTGAACTGGAGAAATGTAACACTGCTGGCATGGGAGACTGTAAATAAAAGCGACTTTTACACAGATACAATGAAAAATTCAAGGTGGTAAAAAACACGATAATAAAATAATAATATAAATCATGCAATTTTCATCACACATTTTTTTCTTTAGGTAAAAGACAATGACCAATAATATACAATAGGTACAGGGTATATAGCGCAGTTCCCAATATCCCCAAGAGTCTATTATAATATTAGATATAGCTATTCTATTTTTTTTAGAAAAATAAAAATGAGAATATGTTTGTGCACTAAATTTTTGGTTTAAACGTGGCCATTTGATGGTTGGGGGGCTTTGAGAGAAATGGGGGATTAACAGGAGACTTTTTGTCTCACAATCAACCATTTCTTTAAATGGGTTGTTCAGGATTAAAAAACTGGGTCATTTTCTTCCACAATATATTCCTGTCTGTTTATGGGCTGCATTTTGTATTGCACTGAATCCCTTTACTTGCTTGATTCAATAGAAATAAAAACACATACTGGAGCAGATTTCCTACTATGTCTAATACTTATGTCTAATAAATAATTTGCCTAATATAAATTTATCAAAGTGGCTCATGCTGGATGATAAATTTGCTGCATCTCTAGACCTTTGCATTGTATAGCTTTACATCACCTATGGGTTGCCTACTTCTCAACAAAATTTTGTACTGTATTTTGATTCACTTTTTTTTGGGCATCTTACGCTATACCCCTTTTCCATTAAGACTTTGGGAAAGTTACATCCTCTTATTAAAGAGGACCTTTCATATCCCCAGGCACATGCGTTTTTATATACCGCTAGAAAGCTGACAGTGCGCTGAATTCAGCACACTGTCAGCTTTCACATTATGTGCCCCAGAGGAGGAGATATCGGTGCCATTAGTTTTGGCACCGATCTCTCCCCACTGTCAGAAGGGCGTTCCTGACAGTCTAGTGTCATTGCTGGGCTGTAAGAAATGCCCCCTCTGACAGCACTGTAGCATAGCTTAGAGATGATGCTAGACTGTCAGGAATGCCCTTCTGACAGTGGGGAGAGATTGGTACCGAAGCTAACAGCACCGATATCTCCTCCTCTGGGGCACATAATGGGAAAGCTGACAGTGCGCTGAATGTAGCGCACTGTCGGCTTTCTAGCGGTATATAAAACCGCATATGCATGAGGAAATGAAAGGTCCTCTTTAAACCAGACATTAACGCCAGTTTTCTGGTGCAAATTTAGCGGAATTCAGGCACGTTTAGCTCCGTAAATCTCCCTTTCTTCCACTCTTTTTTTTTCTAATTCTGAGTAATCCATTAAATGAACTCCAAAAATAAACCCACTACAGAGAAATAAATAAAAATTTCACCTACTAGCTAAATGGGGTATCTGAATGAGTTGATGAAATTTGAATAGGTTACATGCTCATTGGTGCATCTGTAGGTCCATGGGAAAACAGAATGGATGACACATGAATAATATCCATGTCTCTTCCATGCCATCCATGGACCCATTCATTTCATGTAGTGAGACCGACAAGGACCTGAAAAGGATTGGGCCTGAGATTTGTCCCCAGGCTCACTGACTCCTACATGGACCAGTGATAATACATGGGCATGTGTATGGGGCCAAAATAAATTGAAAAGAAGTTAAAAACACAGCTAGCACACTAACAAAACACACATTCATGTGCATGGAGACTTAGACTAAGGCAACACGTTTTGGGAAAGCATAAGTTTTTGTTGCAGATTTTGCTGCCTTTTTTTTTTAATGAAAGCCAAATGTGGCTTCAAAAGGAATGTGAAATATAATGGAAATACTTACACTTTTGGCTCTGGCTCATAAAGAAGCCACAGTAAAATTTGCAACAAAAAATGTAGCTTTTTACGCTACTTGTAGCCTAAGTCTTAAACTGGCAGACCTGCTCAGAAATTGCCAGTGTGCTTTAATGTGTTTTTTGACCTAAACTTTGAAACAAATAGAGTTGAAACAAATAGATTCTTATTCATTTATTATACAGTTTATTGCAATTGGGTTATCTCAGATAGAAAGCTGTATGAGGTTACAAAAAAGAATACATATTAAACAGCTTCTTCATTCACTCCTTCCTAATACACAATAGACTGAAACGCTCTATATGCACTGGCAACCCTGGACACTTGAGATTGTCGGTTGAGCATCATGAGTGATTTAGTTCAGCAACAGCTGAAGCCCTAAATATTTCCCGCCTCTGCTCTAGAGTAAAGGATAAACTTTGAACATCAATGATGATAACATTTTTTTCTAAGTCATTGCTCACAACTAGGGTAGCGCAGCCAGCAGGAGATCTTAGGAGATTTGATTTACACTCCTAAAACTCATTGTAGCTGACAGAAACAAGCCACATTTCTGATGGGCCACAAGGAACAAGAAAATAACATTTGGCAGCAGCATCAGTGAGCTGAGCAGAGAAAAAAAGGGGGAGATTTCTTTCCCTCTCGGTTAAGACAGTAGTTGAGAAACCTCTGGCTATTACATTAATGTTGTTTTCTGAGGCTTAAGAGATAAATAAAAAGACAGACAGAGACGGCAACGCTTTGACTGACAACGCCGTATTCTTTACACTTACTCTCCGTCTCATGATAAGCTTCTTGCCACAACGTCTGATTTAGATGTTCGGTAATGCTACCTGTGACAAGTGGCCGTCATGATGTAATGATCATGTTCTGTCATCAGTCAGGATATTTAAGAACTCCCTACAGGCTCTATGGTCATTGCCAAATGTGACACGGCTGAACCGCTATTAAGAAACACTTGAGGCAACATTTAGAGGTTCCCAGTCTAGATAGGTAAAAGAAGTAAAATCAGACCAAAAATAGCTAAGATCATGTGAAGAATATTATAGTAAAAGAATGACTGAGCTTACAACAGATGGTTTGTTATATAGCATAAAGAGAACTACACTAAAATGATTTTCCGGGACTGGAATATTGGTAGCCATAATATCTGTGGGGGTCAAACTTGTAGCACCCCCACTAATGAACTGATTGAGGTGACGGCGGTGCTCCTGCATGTTAAGTACCACGTCTCCTTCATTGTTTACCCCAGGCACTGCGCTGTACGGTTGTTTGTGGCTGTGCCTGGTTCTGTGCTCAGTTCTACTGTATTTACTCTAATGGGACCAAGCTGATTTAAGCTGCAGTACCTTTACGGCACTGTGTCTAAACAATGAAGGGGTCTTGGTGCTCAAAAAACAAGATGACACATTCAATCGAATGATCAGTGGGGAAGCTATGAGTTGGGCCCAAACAGATCACAAGAAATAAAGAAATGGAGTACAGTAAAATATAGCTTTTAATGATAATCCCTAAAAAATAGCAATGAAGGTATTACAACAAATAGGAATAAAAAGTGTGTGTTTAAGCACCAATAACATCTAAAGTGCTAAAAAATGATAGGGCTCTCTCTAACTTACCAAAGTAAATGGTGCTTATGGTGTATTCAAACACACCAGAACAAGGCAATAGCATATGACTCATTGTTAGAGGTAATATGGCCAAATAATACTGCAAGTTTAATAAATCACTTTGCTCTATATAAGGGGCTAAGTCAGTAATGTGAAATACCAAGACCCAAATAAAATATCTATCCAGACAGAATATGATATATACAACTCTCAGGTGGTAAGGTGACTATAACAATCAGCAACAACTATCACACACAAGTCTAAAGAGACATATAAAAACTCGAGTAAATTAGCAGCAAGGAGGAGAGCATGATATACAAGCACTTCACTCCATAAGCTACAATGTAGGAAGCCTGATAATGACTGACTCACTCCATAGAGGACCTAGCTCGTGTCAGTAGTAGTAGTAGTAGCGATTAATAATACAGATCCAGAAAACCCTAATAGTCTTGTAAAACTGACAAAAAGTGATATTACAACAAGGAGGCATATATACTTTAGTATACTGTATGTTTAATGCGTGGTTAGAAGTAAATTATTTAAAATTTAGGGATTCAAACATGTCAACAGTCCAGATTTGGACAAGACAATCCAGTGAACTGAACCACCAAGGTGCAAGTTTTATGAAAATCTGAATAAAAAAATTGTTCCAATTTCAGGGATTTAGGCTAAGGCACCACGTTGTGTACAGACTTTCTGCTTCAGTTATACCTATATGGAAAACGCCAGCGCTTCCATAGATATAATTGACATGCTGCGATTTACAAAAATGTGACAGTTTTTGAAATCGCAGCATGTTCGCTGTGGATATTTTTCTGCAATGTGAGGATGGGACTAGCCAAAATGCCATAAACTTTGCAGGTACTGTAAAATGCCATGGTTTTTGCCACAGCATTTCTGCCACGACAAAATTGCAGCGTTTACGCTATGTGGGGCCCCGGCCTTTCAAGGGTTTTCCGTCCTCAATTGAATTTTCTATACTGCTGACCTATCATCAGTATATGATGACACCTGAACACCACATAGATCAGCTGTTCCAGCAGTCCCCAGGTGCTGTAACCTGCTGCAATGTACGGGGAATGTGTGCAGGCTGCTCCTATTTAAGTAATAGAAGTGGCACTGAAGCCCTGTCCACTGCATAGTGTTGGTAGTGAGTAGCCTATACATGCTCCCTGTTCACTGCAGTAGCTTCCATAGCCTGGAGGCTGCCATAATAACTGATATATGTATGGTTCAGATGTCGGACCACCACAGATCAAATACTGATGAAAAACCCCTTTAAATGCTGGATGGAAACTGGAACTGGCACGGTGCCAGTCAATCTGATTTTCATCCATTTGTTTCACCATTTAATTTGAGAAGATTCTATTGTGGCCAGAACTATGTTCAGGTATTCTACAGACTTCTCCATTGTAATTAATAGTGCACCAACATACATGTCCAATTCTTCCACGCTTTGTCAAAACACCTGCATTTTGCATTTTATGTTTTGGAAATTTACCAGTAAGAAGTTAGATGACTGAGAATAATTTAGTTTAATATACTGTTAAGTGATAAGGGATCACAGATTTTAAGACAATGTGACCTCCCTCAATGTGAATTAATACAAACTCAAAAGGCAATATGAGCTTATAGGATTTTCAGTCTACTATCAAAGAAACAGATCCAAGTAGAAAGAAGGAGAAGGAGTAGCACTTTGGGATTTTTTTTCCCTTCAAGCTCTTACAGATGTTGCATTGAAGCCCCTGCCCACCATATGCCATTTAGAATAGTGGTATGTTTTATATCGCAGAGGGAACCTTGAGCCCCCCTTCAGGTTCCAGGTCTTGATAACACTTGCTGCCTCTTTACCCCCTATACAGTGCTGGCCAAAAGTATTGGCACCCCTGCAATTCTGTCAGATAATACTCAATTTCTTCCAGAAAATGATTGCAATCACAAATGCTTTGGTAATAATATCTTCATTTATTTTGCTTGCAATGAAAAAACACAAAAGAGAATGAAAAAAAAAGTCAAATCATTGATCATTTTACACAAAACTCTAAAAATGGGCCGGACAAAAGTATTGGCACCCTCAGCCTAATACTTGGTGGCACAACCTTTAGACAAAATAACTGCGAACAACCGCTTCCGGTAACCATCAATGAGTTTCTTACAATGCTCTGCTGGAATTTTAGACCATTCTTCTTTGGCAAATTTCTCCAGGTCCCTGAGATTTGAAGGGTGCCTTCTCCAATCTGCCATTTTGAGATCTCTCCACAGGTGTTCTATGGGATTCAGGTCTGGACTCATTGCTGGCCAATTTAGAAGTCTCCAGTGCTTTCTCTCAAACCATTTTCGAGTGCTTTTTGAAGTGTGTTTTGGGTCATTGTCCTGCTGGAAGACCCATGACCTCTGAGGGAAACCCAGCTTTCTCGAACTGGGCCCTACATTATGCTGCAAAATTTGTTGGTAGTCTTCAGACTTCATAATGCCATGCACACGGTCAAGCAGTCCAGTGCCAGAGGCAGCAAAGCAACCCCAAAACATCAGGGAACCTCCGCCATGTTTGACTGCAGGGACCGTGTTCTTTTCTTTGAAGGCCTCTTTTTTTTTCCTGTAAACTCTATGTTGATGCCTTTTCCCAAAAAGCTCTACTTTTGTCTCATCTGACCAGAGAACATTCTTCCAAAAAGTTTTTGGCTTTCTCAGGTAAGTTTTGGCAAACTCCAACCTGGCTTTTTTATGTCTCTGGGTCAGAAGTGGGGTCTTCCTGGGTATCCTACCATAGAGTCCCTTTTCATTCAGACGCCGACGGATAGTACGGGTTGACACTGTTGTACCCTCGGACTGCAGGGCAGCTAGAACTTGTTTGGATGTTAGTCGAGGTTCTTTAGCCACCATCCGCACAATCTTTCGTTGAAATCTCTGGTCAATTTTTCTTTTCCGTCCACATCTAGGGAGGTTAGCCACAGTGCCATGGGCTTTAAACTTCTTGATAACACTGCGCACGGTAGACACAGGAACATTCAGGTCTTTGGAGATGGACTTGTAGCCTTGAGATTGCTCATGCTTCCTCACAATTTTGCTTCTCAAGTCCTCAGACAGTTCTTTGGTCTTCTTTCTTTTCTCCATGCTCAATGTGGTACACACAAGGACACAGGACAGAGGTTGAGTCAACTTTAATCCATTTCAACTGGCTGCAAGTGTGATTTAGTTATTGCCACCACCTGTTATGTGCCACAGGTAAGTAACAGGTGCTGTTAATTACACAAATTAGAGAAGCATCACCTGATTTTTCAAAGGGTGCCAATACTTTTGTCCACCCCCTTTTTTATGTTTGGTGTGGAATTATATCCAATTTGGCTTTTTGACAATTCTTTTTGTGGTTTTCCATTGACGACAAATTAAATGAAGATATTATTACCAAAGCATTTGCGATTGCAATCATTTTCTGGAAAAAATTGAGTATTATCTGACAGAATTGCAGGGGTGCCAATACTTTTGGCCAGCACTGTATCTACGCCCCTGCTTTTCCCCCTTTGGTAATGTGTCAGTCACAATGCAGTCATGCCGTACGGCTGGGTAATAAACCAGGCTGATAAATAGACACATAAGAGCAAGGTAATAAGAATTCTTGGTCTACTATCTTTACTATTCCTACTGCACCTAGAAACTGGCCAAAAGTGGTCCTCCACTCGGGACATTTTGGTGCATGATGACATATGTCAGCTCCTGCCTCTGTTTGCCACTTCTTTAAACACTGGGTGGAGTGAGTCAGGAATCTATGTAGGGCGAGTACGCCTCGGTCCGTCACATTTACTATAACTTATGACAGAAAACTGACAAGGGTTATACAACAGATGCACCTACATGTGCAAAAATTATTAAGAGGCCACCCTTTTAGTAATTCTGGCACGCTTTTTGTGTAAGAATCTTAATAAAATCCCCCATGTATGTTTTTGGAGTATGAGAATAAACAAATTCCATACCGATGCTCCCTTAGTCAGATTGGAACTCTGCCAAGTAAGAGTGCTAACCACCATGGCCACTACCTCTACTATAACAGTACTATAGTGAATATAGTCTTGAAAAATGTTAGCTTATAGTGTGCACTGTATCCTAAAAATACAATCTGGCTTTAAATGATGATGATGACCAAATGGCAGAAACATTTGTAAAGAAAAAAACCATTTCAAGTGCCATTGTTTATCTGCCCTGTCAATACAGGACAGAGCTGGAGCTATAAAGAAATTGGATTGCTGAGCTATTAATGTTAAGTATTGATTAAAGTCTACGACAGATGAACCAAATACTTTGTATTCTTCTGTCCCATTTTACCATTTAGACTAATGATAAATAATCTGCAGTGTTAGCGTATCTATCACCAGCCTCTATCATACATACTCTTATCTACAAGAATCTTGCTTACAAATATTTTGCTGGTACTTAAACGCGGGCACCTGGATCTTTATCAGATTTTAAGTTTCTAAATGATATCTTCAGAAATGTGTCCAGCCTCACATCACTGCACTGTGTTCGGTTCTTGCTCTCTACAAAGCCTGTGGGGTCTATTCATCAAAGTCATGAATGCATGAGAGGGAAATTTGCATAATCATTTTCATTCCGTTCACATTCAGGGGTTCTTTTCTAACTTCTTTTCACTATGAAGTGCACTGAGAAAATGTGAATATACGGCGACAGGAGAAAGCTCTCCTGCAAGTACTTGTCCCAATGTTCTTGATGTAGAAAGAGCATCCAGTAAAACTGAACAGAATGGAAAGCTTTTGTAACAATAGTATATCAAGACACTGTAGCTTTCAGACAGATTCAGTACTTAACTAAGTTATACAAGTACTAGACAGTATACAATTATATAGACAGTATAGCAAAATGTATATCACCTGGATAATGAAATGTTTTGTGGGTATGTCTGATGAAAGTTTTTCATTGGAATCCAAATGTAAGAAAAACTCACTAGTATACTTCAATTGTGAATTCTTTGTGGAAATTCCAATTTTACTACCGGTCTCATGGCCCTAGCAGTGGAGCTTCTGCATTCGAGTATTTGTGTCATACTCAAAAGGGGCTGTCTAGGCCAGCAACAGATGTGTCCCCTTACCCATCCCTTTGGCATAACCACAAATATCTGCTGCAAGTTAAGGGAGAACCCAACATTTGAAACCCAGCTGCTATAGATGGGTTAGGGTCACCAGAATTAAATGGTGTTTACCCCTACTGAATCGGTGCCCACCCCATTGCTGAGATATTGCCATTTTTGTCAATCTGTTGCCTCTTACCTCTGTAGAGCAATGGCAATGCCCTTGTTGCTCCAAAGAGCTCATTTACATATTGACAAAAAAGGCTATATCTTGGCAATGGGGTGGGCACCAATTCCCAAAAGGAAAACACTGTTTGATTCAGATGATCCTAACCTATCTATCTGCAGGGCTGGGCTGATAAGCTGTATTCTGGTTACAGACTCCTTGTAAGAGGTTTTTCTACAAACAGTATGATAGGTTATCATAAAGGGATATGTTAATGATCCTATATGTGTCTATGTGTAACCACTCTTTGATGGATGAGCGTTGAAGCCTTAAAAGTCTTTTGTTAGCATTTTGTGATATTGTAATGAATTATTTTCATGAAAAATTACATTAGCTAAACTCGAGATCAGTTACGCCTGGTCACAGCCATACCTTTCTTTGACTATGCATCGGTTCTGAAGGGGTTGGTTTAGCTAATGAACTGAGCCAGATAGTCAGTCTCCTTCATTAAGTCATCAGAAAGAAGGATCTAGGGGTCATGATATCAGACAGCTTCAAAATGAGTGCACGGTGTGGGCAGGTGACTGGGAAAGCAAGTAGCAATCCTCATCTGTATAGCTAGAGGTATATACAGAAGAAAGAAAGCTTGTAATCCATCTGTATAGTGTGCCTGGAATACTGTGTCTAGTTCTAGAGACCCTACCTACAAACAGATATAAATGAAATGGAGCAGGTGCAAAATGACTACAAAAATGGTGGAGAATCTGAAATAAATAACATATCAAGATAAACTTAGAGAGCTGTATAGCCTTTGGAAAAAGTGGAAATGGGGGAAATTATGGGAACCTTACAGAAGGTTCGGGGGGGGGGGAGTGTTTTCAATTATAAAAAACAAAACACAAGAACAAGGAGACACAATATGAAATTAGTTGGGGGAAGATATGAAGCAATGACAGGAAATATTATATCACCGAAAGAACAGATGAGGTTTGGAACAAACTACCAGTAGATGTGGATGGAAAATCTACAGTGAGTTTAAGCATGCCTCTATCCAAAGATAACATGGTAATACTATAAGGGCAGATGAGATGGACCCTGTGTTTTTTTCTGCTGTTAATCTTCATGTTTCTATGCTTGTAATCTAGACAGGAGGAGGAAGCTTTCTGTTATGTCAGAACCAAAGCAGAAGCTTTACCACTTAGATCATAGGATTGATACTGAAATTAGGACATTCATAAAGATTTTACCATTACATTTGGAAGCCAAAGAATTTTTTTTTTTTTTGCCGTTACATAACCCCTTTAAATTGTATAATCTCAATACATCAAACTCAACATTTATTAGTATAAAATGTGTACTTTAATGTGAGCCCTTCCACTTACTAAACACACACCCTTATCACTTACTTTCATAAAAAGAGACCTTGCAATTCTGACCCTCATATCAGGAAGCACTAGGTGAACAAAGCCTTAGAATGCAGTGAAATAAAAGACAGTATAATGGTAGAACAGAGAAATGTATTTTCCCATCTTTAGTCACTATGTAATGGTTATAATTGATTTTGGTGGTGAAAACTGCTATTCTGCATGTAAAATTAATCATAATATAAAACAGAGCAGTTTCCCCTCCAGACAGTTGTACCCTTGTTGCCCAATGTACAGATGAAGTAGGTGGACTGTGATGCTTGAGGAAGGCAAACCCTACTTGCAAACATTTGTACATATGAAAAAAAACAAAAAAACAAACACTCTGTGGAAGGAAAACATTTTTTTCTTAAGACAACATGGACCCCCAATAGGTCAGATACCTCTTTCAAGCATCTGCACAGGTAAATATTATCCTAAATAAAACCGGAAATGAGAAGCAGCAACGAATACTACAAAGCCCAAAACACAGTCCTGTTCCCTAGGACTGCATACAAAAGGAACATCACCAACCAATACTCAAAATACTTGCATCAAAGATGGATCACCATACCTCCAATGGACCCCAACCGCCCCCATAAGTGCCATAAGACCTCCTCTCCCCATGTTGCCATGATAAAACACTGCTGATCAAAGTATACCTCCCAACGTTTTGGATTGTCAGAGAAGGACACTTATAGTTTAACATTTGTTCTCCTATCTATACTGTATGCTTGAAAAAAGTTTTTATTGAAATATTAGCACAAACAATATCTGAATATAGAAATTTCTAAAATGCACCAAACTATTAAATACTTAATAAAATGAGTTATACTGTAATTATACTGTTTGGTACTAGATAGATTTTGCTATAAAATAGAATATATATATATATATATATATATATATATATATATATATATAACAGTACAGACCAAAAGTTTGGACACACCTTCTCATTCCAAGAGTTTTCTGTATTTTCATGACTATAAAAATTGTAGATTCACACTGAAGGCATCAAAACTATGAATTAACACATGTGGAATTATATACTTAACAAAAAAGTGTGAAACAACTGAAAATATGTCTTATATTCTAGGTTCTTCAAAGTAGCCACCTTTTGCTTTGATTACTGCTTTGCACACTCTTGGCATTCGCTTGATGAGCTTCAAGAGGTAGTCACCTGAAATGGTTTTCACTTCACAGGTGTGCCCTGTCAGGTTTAATAAGTGGGATTTCTTGCCTTATAAATGGGGTTGGGACCATCAGTTGTGTTGTTCAGAAGTCAGGTGGATACACAGCTGATAGTCCTACTGAATGGAGTGTTAGAATTTGTATTATGGCAAGAAAAAAAGCAGCTAAGTAAAGAAAAACGAGTGGCCATCATTACTTTAAGAAATGAAGGTCAGTCAGTCCGAAAAATTGGGAAAACTTTGAAAGTGTCCCCAAGTGCAGTGGCCAAAACCATCAAGCGCTACAAAGAAACTAGCTCACATGAGGACCGCCCCAGGAAAGGAAGACCAAGAGTCACCTCTGCTGCGGAGGATAAGTTCATCCGAGTCACCAGCCTCAGAAATTGCAGGTTAACAGCAGCTCAGATTAGAGACAAGATCAATGCCACACAGAGTTCTAGCAGCAGACACATCTCTACAACAACTGTTAAGAGGAGACTGTGTGCAGCAGGCCTTCATGGTAAAATAGCTGCTAGGAAACCACTGCTAAGGACAGGCAACAAGCACAAGAAGAACACAAGGAATGGACATTAGACCTGTGGAAATCTGTGCTTTGGTCTGATGAGTCCAAATTTGAGATCTTTGGTTCCAACCACCGTGTCTTTGTGCGACGCAGAAAAGGTGAACAAATGGACTCTACATGCCTGGTTCCCACCGTGAAGCATGGAGGAGGAGGTGTGATGGTGTGGGGGGGCTTTGCTAGTGACATTGTTGGGGATTTATTCAAAATTGAAGGAATACTGAACCAGCATGGATACCACAGCATCTTGCAGCGGCATGCTATTCCATCCGGTTTGCGTTTAGGTGGACCATCATTTATTTTTCAACAGGACAATGACCCCAAACACACCTCCAGACTGTGTAAGGGCTATGTGACCAAGAAGGAGAGTGATGGGGTGCTACGCCAGATGACCTGGCCTCCAATGTCAGCAGACCTGAACCCAATCGAGATGGTTTGGGGTGAGCTGGACCGCAGAGTGAAGGCAAAAGGGTCAACAAGTGCTAAGCATCTCTGGGAACTCCTTCAAGACTGTTGGAAGACCATTTCAGGTGACTACCTCTTGAAGCTCATCAAGAGAATGCCAAGAGTGTGCAAAGCAGTAATCAAAGCAAAAGGTGGCTACTTTGAAGAACCTAGAATATAAGACATATTTTCAGTTGTTTCACACTTTTTTGTTAAGTATATAATTCCACATGTGTTAATTCATAGTTTTGATGCCTTCAGTGTGAATCTACAATTTTTATAGTCATGAAAATACAGAAAACTCTTGGACTGATAAGGTGTGTCCAAACTTTCGGTCTGTACTGTATATATATATATATATATATATATATATCTTATATATATAAAAATTAGTTTCTGTCTGTCTGTTTTTTATGCGCAACCAAACGACTTGACCGATCATCACCAAATTTGGCACACTTGTACTTCAGGTGTCCGCGAATATTTTAGACTGGGTCTCAGCTCTCTAGGACGTACCGTTCCTGAGATACAGTATTCCCAAAAAATGACCAACATTAGCTAATACAAGCCTGCAAGTCTTTTTACTCATATTCCAACTGCCATACACACGGTCACATGTCCCTTATCAGCCAATAGAAGCTCGCAGGTGCTTACTCTCCTCAGACACACAGGTTTCCATAGCAACCAAGCTATTTATGACCTGTATTAGTCAATAGCAATTCACAGGTCCTTAAACATTCAGTCATAGCACGTGTATCAGCCAATATAAGTTCACATTTAATTTACCAGGTTTCCATAACACAGCCATAAATAGACTGTACCTATACTGGACTCAGTGGCGTAACTAGCAATGGCTGGGCCCCAAGGCGAACATTTGACATGGGACCCCCCCCCGGCAACCGCCCCCCCGCCGCACAAACTGCATTCCTACTGCCCCTGCACACACTATTGGGCCTCATAGTGGCCCTTGCACACAGTATTCTGCCCCATAGTGGCCCCTGCACACGTCATCGTGCCCCTTCATCTAGTATTATGCGCACTCCCCGCTACCTCTTCAATGTTGGACCAGATGTCACGTGAGCCAGACATGCATCGCGACGCATAATGACGTCGGATTGGCTCACCGTCGTCTCGGACGTCACCAAGGAGGCCCGAAGCCTGCTGAAAAGACCCCAGAGTATAATGATAGCAGTGTTTGTGGGGTTCACAGCCCGCAGGCCTTACTTACCGATCCCTGCTCCTACTCACAGTCGCCTCTGCAGAAGGTGAAGCGCAGATGGCCGTGAGCAGGAGTGGGGATCAGTAAGTAAATAGGGCCCGTTACCTGCTGGTGTTACACCAGCAGGTTAACGGCCTATTATAAAAAACAAACATCAGGCGCCCGCCGGGACCCCTAATGTCCTGGGCCCTGTGGCAGCCGCTACCATTGCTACCCCGGTATTTACACCACTGACTGGACTGCCATACTGGATTTCAGCATTCTTATAAATTGAAACGTTTTTAAACTACTCATGCCCCCTGCAGCAAAATGCATGGCTGCTGCTCGAGGTAATGAAAACTCTCAGCAGACCCAAACCTGTCTCTAATCTGACAAGGTATGTCACAGACAATAGCGAGCTGCTGAAACAACCCAGCACACCCAAGCCCGTCTCCAATCTGACAAGGCATTGTCAGCCACATGCACACAGCTGCACTCCATGTTTCCATAACAACCCAGCCATTTTTCTTCACTGCTGTAGGTCAGCTTTAAAGGGGCAGGGTGCTGTGGATGACACTGTTACACAAGGTCACATACACACAACTTTACTCCAGGTTTTCCATAACAACCGATCGCAGGTCTTTCACTGATATCCAAACTGAGATACACATGATCACATGACGCTTATGGACCAATGGAAATTCGCAGGTTCTTCAGTCTTGACATACACACAGCTTTACACTAGGTTTCCATAGCAACCAAGCTATTTATGACCTGTATTAGTCAATATCAGTTCGCAGGTCCTTAAATATTCAGTCATATGACGTGCATCAGCCAATATAAGTTCATATTTCATTTACCAGGTTTCCATAGCAACACAGCCATAAATAGACTATACTGGACTGCCATACTGGATGTCAAGTGCAAAACTGGCCAATTCTTATGGGGTCACTAAACAAACAAAAAATGAAATATACTCGTGCCGAAGCCGGGTCCTTCTGCTATTATATATATATATATCTAGGAGCAAAGTGGGACAGAGGGACATGGGTCAAAAGTAGAAACTGTCCCTCCACATTCTGTTACATAATGGTTCCTTGCTAAATTTAAATGTTCAACCCCATAACCTACTGTATATAAAATCACAGTCTGTATAATTTTTTTTGAACAATATTCACAGTAGATTTGTGTTGCTTGTGTGTTATTATCTCTGCCTCTGAAAAATGAGCATTGTAAACTGACGTGACTAAATCTGTGACAGAACCAGTGCACAAAGCCTTCAATTTGCATTATGTTACTTAAAAATGGCAATGATGAAAATCATTTTTCAGAAGGTGTTGTCACTCAGAGACAGGACTGTAATTTCTCTGGATTTTTTCCAAAACTTATATCGAATCATAACGTGTACAAAACTTAGGTCTAGAATTTGTTTTACTAGTGGAATATTTGTAAAGATATTTTTGTAAAGACACAACGATTAGAAAGAAAAGTTCTTGCTGAAAAAAATCCTTATGTATTATAGTCCAAAGTCAGTGGGATTTGCAGTGCCATACCCCCTTAAAACTCCACAGAGATAATAAATTGCCCTGCAGGATCACTGTATGCCACTGATTGGCACCTCTGGCCTCCATTGTAATGACTGTCCAGCACTCTGCTGTCCTCCCTTGGCTGGAATAGCTTCCCTGTTCTTGTATGGCACAGTGCCATAGCTCCAGGAGCCATAGTTATTGTTGTTGACACAGCTTGACACATATTGTTCAAGCACAGCACAATCATATAACAGTAGAGTAGGTAGAGTGCACAACAGTCACTACAGCATACTTTCCAACATTTCAGTACTCTTATATGAGTAAATTTCATGCGAGGTCACACCCGACTGGTGTGGCCATGCCCCTACTGGGGGTGGGGGGGGGCACTTTTTATGAGCGTCATGTCCCTTTTTGTCACATGGAAAAGCAAATGTACTGGCCACATCCCTTTTTTTGGGACCTGTCTGGCATATACAGTGCTCACTGGATGCAAGGGCATTCCGCCAGGCCTGAGATATTTCTGTACTCTTTCAGGAGTCTGGGAGTTTCAGAAGCCTCTTGCACATCCTGTGAGAGTTGGCAAGTATGCATTAGAGTCATGGAAGAACACCAGTAGAGTGTAGAACAGTTATCACAGCCAAGGGGGAGCAGAAGAGTGCAGAACAGTCATCAAAACAACCATGACAGCACTAACAAGACTATTATTTGCTTGATTGGTGCCTGGTGCACCAGGAGCTGAGCAATAAAGACTAAACTCCCTCCTGACTTGAAAGTGCAGATTGTAGTAGTAATAATAATAATGATAATACATTTCAGAGGGGGGGGGGTAGAAAATTGCATTTATCGACAAAGAAACACAGCAAACATCCTTAGGAATGTATTGGGTTAAGGCCCTGTGCTCCTGGTTGAGACTCAACCCACCTAGACGTTCTAAAATAATAATAATAATAATATCTATAACCCCATATTCTACAACATACCACCAAAAAAAAAGATGCACTACCCTATACTAGTCAGTGACATTAACACACTCCTCTACTTCCATGGACCACTAGAGAAGCTGTAACCTAGGTGCGTTGTATAGTCAATTCTGTCTTAAAGTATGCTCGTCATACTTAATTTATAGAGAAAAAATGGAGACAAACCTTAACCAATCTGTGTACTGACTGCAGTCTCCATGTTCCCACAGCAAAGATCAGTAACTGCAATTTCTAGTCATTAGTTATTGAACATATCACATATGTCACCAATATTGTCACGCAGAACGGATTGCTTTGTGCCTTATGAAAAAAATAACAATAGGAATTTCATGTAGAATAATTGAATAAAAAATGAATAAAACTAATATTTATTCCTCATTTCTTACAGGATACAAGGACAATTTAGTGGTAACTTACAATAACCCATTCTTTTATTTCTAAACAATTTTGCTTGAATGAAACTAATTATAAAACTATCTTTGACAAATAAACGCGTCTACTATTCACTCAGCATGAGAAATTAATTATGGCTTAATAATTGCCATTGTTTTAGAGCTCATTACATTGGCATAATGCCATGGTTTAAGACCATGTGGCATTGAGTTTGTCACTCACCTAGTATAAAGACTATAAAAATTAAAATGGACGTCTAGTTGTGAATTAAAACTCAAATGTAAGTCAGTACTCAAACTCGGACTGGCCCACAGGTAAATCCCTTGGTGGGCCCTTGAACCATGTGGTTCCCCAAATCACCCTGTTATAGCACAGTATGCCCACTGTACATCATACAGCCTCTTTACCAGGCTATACCTTGATATAATATACTAAGTAACTAATTTAAAAAACTAACCAGTTTATTTTTATATACTGTAGACACACTGGATGGCTTAGATGACATCTAGGTGCAGAATCAATCCAGCATATTTCCTCCCTGGGCTCATCATCTCAATCACACTGCAGGGACCCCAATCACTAATCATCTTGTAGTGTCTTGCTTCTGCCTGTGGCCTGACTCTGTGTGGGCACATATCCCTGGCTCCCAGACAAGAGCCAGGCGACAGGCTAATGACAGGACTCCAGGACAGAAACAATCAGAGGCAAGGTCTAGGTAGCAAGCTTCTGCTGAAAGAAAAATTACGGTAACATTTTAGGAATTTGCAAGCAAAAGTCAGGTAATATTTGCATGCAGCTATAAAGTGGGCTCCTAGAGTGGATTTTACTGGTGGGCCCTAGACACCCCAGTCGGACACTGTCAGCACCTATAGGCAAAGCTATGCATATTCCTGAGGTGTTATGCTTGGTAGTGACTTAAATCAGTTCTATTGGGTCAAGGCTGGGAACTGCAACTACCTTGGGTTGCCTGCACTGTAGCTAAACTGGAGTTTGAGACACGCTAGTGAGGAGAATTTTGCTTCTTTTCAGGTTTGACTGTCCTCACTGAAGAGAGCCAGGCCTTTTGTCTTCCAAATAGTTCCCTATTTAATGTACTTTTCTGAGCTCACTAGACAGCCAGTATCAGGTTAAGAGGGGCTGGTTTAGTTGCTTAGAAGGTGGGATTATTAGTTTAGGGGTAAGGTTCGCTGTCTACAGGGCAAGAAATGTAGGGGAAAAAAACTTGCTCCCAACAAGGAGCTAACTCTCATACTCAGCTGAAACATAGGGTTGGCTTGTTCGTGACTGACACAGCTCCATGTCTCCTGATCGGTTCAGACTACTGCTGTCTTAATTTACCTGCAGTTCTGTGTGCTCCCATTGGCTGCTGTGTATAAAAGCAAGTTCAGGTTCCCCAGGCATTTAGTAAAAGAGGAGCTATTTTACAGTATAAAATGGACAAAAGATCATAAAGTACAGACTACTGGACCACCACGAGAAAAGGGAAATTAAAAGGGAAATTAACCAGTAATTGTCATGTACATTGAGGCAAATTAACCTTAGTAATGGGGAGTTCAATTCAAAATGCTCTCTTTCCTTCCCTGGAGAGTCACTTCAAAACACTTGTCCCATCTCCTTATTCCTTTTTTCTCTCTTTCTACGACACCTGCCATGATGGTATACAGTATAGTAGGCAGTGAACATTGCAATTTTCAAGTTGGAAACAGAAAAAAACATGGGTAAGGAGATGGATCTGGCCAATTTTGACAAGAGTCAAATTGTGATGGCTAGACAATTATATCAGCACATCTCCAAAACAGCAGGTCTTGTGGGGTGTTCCCCATATGAAATGGTCAGTATCTAGAAATATGAAGGACAATTGATAAACTGAAGACATTTATGTATAAAATACAATATAGAGATAATATATCATATAATAAAATATAAAGATAATATAACAGGATAACAGAATGATATTCCTACCAAATCAAGAACCAGTTACGCGAAAGCCAATGCTATTGCTAAAGATGTGTAGAGGTAGGAGACAAGCCCAGGTCCCTTGTACCTGAGTGGCTACAAAGGTATCTCTGTACATAAGATGGCACCACTATTATAACCAGCCCTTGGTTAGTAGGGGACCTGTTAGGGTAGGTTCACACCACCGTTATTAATGTTATCATAGGATGAGAACAAAAGACTTTCATGGCAGTAGAGTGACTAATACGGTGGGGCCCCCTTCATGTAGTGTCCATCTGCATTAACCCTAATGTAAAAAACATCCCAGAAGCTTTATTCTGACATGTTTGTTACTTTTCTGATGGAAGAAAAGTTGAGTATGCAGGATTTATTCTTCCTTTACAAAAGTAAATCTTCCATCATGCTTTTTACATGCTTTAGAGTCAATAGGAACGGACATTCATAATGGTAATGGACATTTCTAATGGTAATGTGAACATCCCCTTACAGATCCTGCTTTGGAGCCTAAGAGCATCAAGTCAGTGTATGTCTATGGCAGAAAATAATCAACTAGGAATTACTATGAAAATCCAGAAAATGTTACATTCCGGTGCCTATTTGGTCAATCTAATGATAAATTAATGGGAATTTACTGTACTTTAAATTCTGTACATTGTGTACTTCACCATATATCACTTCTGCATTGTACAGTAGACATACCGAAAAGTAAACACAATAGGTACCAATGTAGAGAACATATTGTGCTCATTTTTTACATTTTATGCAGTTTTATATTTCATTATACGCATTTTTTATTTCTGCCACTCATAACAAAGTATGCCAAGAATGTTTGCCTACAAAGATTTTAGCATTATTGATGAGGGACCAGAATAAAATTACAGTCTGTTCAATACAATCAGAGAATGTATATTACAATCCCTGAAAAGAAGATAGGGTTGATTATAGTCTGTTAGACTACAATGGAACTTCTTTACATTTTTTCCTTAAAGAGAACCGGTTACGCTGAGCCGCTGGCAGTATGTTACACAGAAATATGAGCTGAGCAGATAGATATATAGTTCTGTGGGGAAAAAAAAATGTGCATAACTACATCCTAGCTTTATCTGTGCTTAGGAGTCCAGTGGGTGGTCCTCATCAGTGACTGACAGCAATCCCTGTATGCATGAGACCATCCAATGGACATAGAAAAGGCAGAGATTTCAATCAGTTCTAAGTTATACAGAACCTTTTTCTACAAAACTATGTATATAAATTCACTGACCTCAACCTGCTCTATAACATAGATTGGAACACCATTTTCATGATAATATGTTCCCTTTAAACTACAGACAAGAAGATATGCAACTGTACAAAACTAGGGATTCATCAAGACTGGTGCTATTGTACGCTGGTCTTGATGTCCCCTGCACCAGCACAGGTTGCTCTTAAAGGGGTATTCCCATGAACATAACCATATCTATATTGGTAGATAGTTAAAAGTTAAACATTTTTGCAAGTATAAATAGTTAGAAATTCCGCAGAGTTTTAAAGATTTTCTCTAACTATCTTAGTGGTGACATCTGTTGTCTTGATCGGTTGCCAATGGATATGACCATGAATGCAGAAATTTTCTATGGTCTGGGACTTGTCAGGAACCCAGCAATGATTTTCTTATTGTAGCTGGGTTATCAGGCAGGGACATTACATGTATCAGAAGATATCCCGGCCACATTATGGAAATCATGGCTGATTTTCTGACCTTAGAAAGGTCCTGCATTTATGGTCGTATCCACTGGCAACTGATCAAGACAACAACTTGTGACCACAAGATATTTAGAGAAAATCTGTAAAACTTTGCAAATGTTTAATTACGTATATTTGCAAAAATGTTTACCTTTTAATTATCTACAAATTTAAAAATGGTTATGTTCGTGGGAATACACCTTTAATCCATGATGAAGCTGTACCTACCTCTTGACGCCCTCTCATCTAGGCACAAATCTTTTGTGGCATAAATGATGAATAGTGCTCCAATGTGGCCACCCCCGTGCCCTGCCCCACTTTCAGAAAAGTGGTGAGTCTGCTACCAAATACCACTTGTGACTATTTTAATCACCAATTTGTGACAACTTTACGCCACAAAAGTGGCGTAATCCTAATAATAAATTCCCTTCAATATCATTATTCTATAAAAAAAATTATAGATCACTTTTCTGTAAACCTAGTATGGTGGAATTGCATGATAGTCATTTCTTTATATTACTGCATGATGAACCTCTTGGGCACTCATCTGTCTCCAGAACCTAGTGAGAGAATAAATGGAGAAGTAGTGTGCATTTCTTTCTATGGTAGCCTTTCACACGTGCCAACTGTTTCCATGATCCCCATAGAAGTGAATGTAGAGAGCTATGGTTATATGCAGCCAGCTCTCCATTCATTTTCCATCTGGATGCAATGAAGGATATAAAGGCCAACTTACCACACAATATGGAGGTCAGGGAACCTGTATATTAATGATAGGTGCAATGCAGGACTGAGAGGTGGGACCTGAATCTATCAAACATTTATGGTACATCTTGCAGCTATATCATACAACATGGTAATACATTTTGTATAGTAGTGAATTTCGATTTATGTATTTTTCTAAAACACAAACATCAAATCCCTGAATCATACAAATAATTACAACAAATATATGGAGCATAAAATGGATGATAGATGTAGGTGGTCCAATAGTCACACAAAGTGAGTTGGTAACAATTAGCTGAGACTATGAATAGGGCACATGATAGTTTTATTTAGTACAAACTGAATTGTCCATGACTCTTACACAGTACTTATGGCAAACTGTATGTGGGACTTTGCATATTTCTGGCGAGGCACAGCACAACTGGCACAGCAGGGGGTAAACCCAATGCATCATCCATTTCTAATATAGCACTAACATAATAGCACATTGCAAAAACTGAGGTTATTTTGCACAACTACACGTAATTCCAATATCACAAAAACAATTCTACGGAACAGACTCTGCAAAACACTCAACTCTGAATTGACAGGATTACAGAATGTATTAGTTAACTGAGATCGGCACCATATGGACGAGGATGAACTGCAATGTAAATACTTTCAATCTCCAGGAATAAGTCAAAGATTACAAGCTGTCAACACAGGATCCATTTCATTGGAATATACTGACACTGGCTAAATGTCATAACCATGAAGTATTTGTGCAACCACTAAGATTGTTAGGTAAATTATAACCTGAGTCAAGAAAATATGTCATTGAAATACAAGAAAGTAACAGGGAATCATGGAAATACTAAGGAGACAAACACTGTGATTCCGCTCTCCACATTACAGAATCATGTGCACTGTTCAGTATGACAGAATAAAGAACAGATCTGGTGCAGTGCATTGGAAAATGTGGGAAACTGCTCTCTATACCATATCGTCGCAATGTCTCAGATCATCAGAAGCTCCCCTGGGTGTGGGAAGGAATTTCATTGAAGCAGCAGGTTCAAAACACAGCGGGGCCCAGAGATTCTTTAAGAAGCTTTACAATGTTGGAATAAGTCATTTCTATATAAGGAGGCCTTTTTAGCTTTTATCCCACCATTTAGGAGAGGTAAAGCGTATCTACTTTAACAGAAGGGATTATTTCAAAGTTACCCTTTAAAGAGCATTATCCAAAAAAATCCTAAATAAATCACCAATAATAAGTCGTATTGTCCTTGTGGTTAAAGGGTTTGTCCAGCCCCTAGAAATTCTTACCAAAAGGTTACAATGGTATAATACAACACACTAAGTACTCACCTTATTGTTCTCCCCCACTCCACCCAGGTCCATTGCTAGAACTATATCTTGGCCTCCAGTGACGGCCTAAGAACATAGACAAGGAGCCACAGAAGTCAATCACTAGTGGAAGAGGGCGATATGAAGTCACTACTAACGCAAGCATTAAAACATCATAGTCCTAGGCCAGGATAGAGATAATGAAGGAAACCCAGAAAGCAGACACAGGAATATTTTATACTATAAGGTTTTGGAAAATAATTTCAAGGTAGTTAGAAAACCAGTTTAGATATTATATTCCTCTGCTCCTAAGCAGGTGGAAACCATTATTGTATAAATGAAGTAAACACAAAATATGTTTAGTGAGTCAAATATTATATATGACTATACAAACACAGTCAATAGGTCAAAGGGGTTTTCCAGGACATACATATTGACAACCTATACTTAGTATAGATCTTCAATATGTGATCAGTAGGGGTCTGACCTCCACTGACCAGCTGGTTGAAAATTCTGTAGTGTTCATGTGAATATCAAGTACGGTACCATACATATCTTAGGGGCTGTGCTTGGTATTGAGGATCAGCCCCATTCACTCAAACAGGACTGAGCTGCTGCTGCATCAGGTGACCTATGAATGTTAAATGATTGGCACAGGTTCACGAGCGCCATGTGTTCAGTAAACAGCTGATCAGCAGGGGTCCCAATTGTTAGTTCCCCCCACTGTTCACATATTGATGACCTATCCTATAGAAAGGTCATCAATATGTAAGTCCCAGAAAATCCCTTTAAATTGTTTTTCATACCAAATACCATAAAAGAAAAGGAATGTACTCTTAAGCTGGCTTTACTCTTTAGATAGTGAGTTTGATCAACAATTATTTTACCCAACTTCTCTATACACACAATTAGCTTGCCAAACATGTACATCTTTTGCAAAGGGCAAGTCAGCAAAGTCGGTGTCAGACCTCTGTTGGCGGTTATTCACCCTGAGAACAAAAGGAGGAATCCAGCTTCCCAAACCTTTTCTGTCCTAACATCTGGGATGGAAGGGATAATGGGATGGGATACAGTGGCTCCAAACTCACCAAAACTAGGGAGTTGAACATTTTGAAAGTTTTTGCAGACTTACAAGTGGTAGGGGATTGGTGATTGGTGTATGAAGAGGCTGCGGTCTGCGGCCTCTTCCCTGTGCCGATGACGTCACATCCATCGGTGACATGGTACAGTAGCAGTTCAGCACCATTCAAGTGAAGGGGGTTGTGCTGTAATACCAAGCATAACCCTTACAATATGTATGGTGCTGTGATCAATATTCAGTGAGGGTTCCTGAGTGTTGAATTCCCACCAATTACATATTGATGACATCCTAAAAATAGGTCATCAATGTGTATCTACCAGAAAGCCCCTTTAAGTTTGATCTCAAGAATATGGATTTCTTATTTACCAATCAAGAGAGTCAAAAACGGAAGCAAGCCAAATAACCCATTGTGTACAATGAATTAGGGAGATGGTGTTTGTGTTATGGTTTGGGGAATGTTTTTTTTTTTGGTCCAAAAAATGAAGAATTCATTTTCTAAATGCCAGAGCCTACCAGAGCATGCTCAATTCTTTCTGACCACAGTCTACCAGTCTAGTAGTTTCTTAGAACACATCACATCACAAGCATTACTGTACATCATCTTCAGCTCACCTCAGCTAACCTTGACAAGAGTTAGTGGTCCCCTATGGACTGCAAAGCCAGTTGAGCGCAATCCAATATAGTCTCTTTTGGACAGGATTTGAGATTTTCAGTAATAATGTGAACTGACAAATTTGTAGCAAGAGCATGATACTTTCTTATGAGCATGCATTAAAATCTCCAAAGGGATCTTCCAGTGCCTTGTTGAATTAATGCTGTAAAGAATTCAGTCTGTTCTGAGGTGGTCCCAACCCAATACTGGAAGGTGTGACTGATAAGTAAGTTGTCATCCAGTGTATAGAAGTTTGGAAGGGAATTGCAATAGTAGAGAATACTTATTGTAGTACTTTAAAACTTTTTGGGTAATTTATGAAGACTGGCACTTAGTATGCTTGTCTTGATAATCCCTGCTTTGCCAAAGAGTGTGATTGATGATGAGACATGCCTCTTTAGGAAAATGGTGAGGGCAGTGTGATAATGCCACTTTAAACAATTTGAAATTTGTGACTTTTTTATGCCATAAAAGGGGCAATGAATGTTAATATGTCCCTATATTCCTATGACCATAGCCGCCAAAGATAAATCTTTAAGTAAAAAATAATGAGTGACTAATATTCTCATATATATTATATATAGTAACTCTTTACCCATTAACTCTTAACTGTTGTTTCGTGTTGGTTTCTATTGAAATAAAATTCACATTAATAACCTTCAGTGAATTCAGTATGTTCTAATCACGGCCTATTCAGCAACTACAGTACGTGGAGCTACATTATAACATAGGCAACAAATTTGTGCTATATTATAGCAGGAGGTGGCCACTTCATCCAAATGTGTACAGCCTGCAGTTTTCATAGACAGGAAGCACAAAATATGATTAAGTGAAACATGTACAGTAGATGTCTACAGTCGAATTTCTTACTCTACAAATACAGTAGGACATACACTGACAAGCAAAAGGGTAACAATGTTTTGAACTTTTGACTTTCAGGCTCCATATCTCACCATCCACTACAGCTTCCAATGTGAGACCACCATCATTTTATACACAATCATCTTGGCTATCTCATACATAAATTTGACTTGTAACTATTTAGCATATGATTAGTTATGCAGATTTTTGTCATGTGACTGCATTGTTACTGTTTTGCTCCTAAAAATCTAAATTTTAATTTTCATTATTTTAAAAATCCACCTTTGGCTTTCAACACTGCCTGAATCCTTCTGGTCATGCTCTAGATCAGATAAAAGCATGTCTCGACCGAAATCTGATTCCAGGTCTCTTCTACACGTTCCCAATGTTGGTGCATACTGGTTGACTCACTTGGGTACGAATACAGCTTTTTCTTCAATTCTATCCACAGGTGTTCAATTGTGGGGGCCAATCCAGCTCCTCTACTTCATTGTCATTGATCCATTTCTTCACTAATCTCAAAGTATGCTGGAACACTATGTCATCCTTTAATACTCATAGTACTCAACTGTATGAAGTAACTCATCTTGTAGGATACTCACATATAGCTCAGCATTGAGACCATCGTCAAATCTGGTCAAGTATCCAACACCTTTGGCTCTGAAACCACCACACATCATCAGGCTTTCTCCACCAAACTTGACAGTTCCTTCAATTTCTCAATCCATTAGTCCCCTTTTCCCTTGTTTCTTACAGACCCATTTGCACCCATCAGAGAACAGTCTTTTGACTTTCATATTATCGCTCCAAATCACCCATTTCCAATCTTCTACTGTCCACTTTTTGTACTTTTTTACAAACTTGAACCAACGCTTCTTATGACAATATGAAAGTCAAGGCTTTTTACCTTTTTCTGGGCCACCATTCCAGACTTGTGGACCGTACACCGCACTGTGCTTGCATGGATGTCTGTGATCACACTATTATATATTATGATATTTTGCCTGGACATCCACCTCTTGGCTTTTTAATAGATGGACGGACTTCATTTTGTATTTCTCCAACTGTCATGGCACTCACATGATGCAGTTTGGTACATTTCTTTACTGAGAGACTGCTATCGATGAGTTGGATGATGCTGTTTCTCTTTTCTTGGGAAATGTTCTTCATGGCTGATCTCCGATTTGAACCAGTGACCTTTTGCTTTGGAATCAACCTAATAACGCACTGAGATATTAGGGAATGTGAGAACAGGTTGTAATTTGTAGTATACAAGAAGAAAGATTTTTCCATCACCAGGAACAAAACAGTAACAATGCAGTTACATAACCAGAATCTGCATAACTAATCATATGCTAAAAGGTGACCAGTCAAGTTTATGTATGGGATAGCCAAGATTATTGTCTATAAAATAATGGTAGTCTCACGTTCCAAGCTGTAGTGGATGGTGAGATATGGAGCCTGAAAGCCACAAGTTCAAAACATTGTTACCCTTTTGCTTGTCAGTGTATGCGCCTGTTGTCTCCATGTACTGTAGTATAGATTACTGTATACATCTCATTGTTACAACTGTGACTATGATGACATAATGTCATGGATATAGATGGTTGAGGGTGCCCCACTATTTTTTGGACTAAAACTAAACCCTTGCAATGTAACTACATGTATAAATTAAAGAAATATTTCAGTTTTGAGCGAGTAATACTATGGATCCATTGTACCAACACTCACTGTTCACATTATGTATAGATGTACTGTAGACACTGTGATACAGTTTAAACATATGTCCTCCCTTACCTTCCTTTTTGGCCGGACAGGTCTAGATATGTGTATCCAAGTTAAGCAGCTAAACATATCATGGTTTTGTGATACGTTATCACAAAGTGATATGTTAACTATCCTATTTGTGTCTATGTGTTACCACCCAGTGAGGGAGTGTGGATTGCTTTCCTTCAATAATTTTGTTAGCATGGTGTGGTATTGTGTTAAATTTTTTTCAGGGCAAATAAAAATCCCTAACAAAATTGGAGATCAGTTAAGTTTGGACACATCCATATGTTATATATTTTATTACATCATCTTATAATGTACAGTAATGCACAGAGGGTTTCCTTATATCATGGTTTAAAGAACAGGCATAAAGCAAGGAGTGATGTTTCCATACCACCAATGAATAATACATACAGTAATGTGTAATATATACATAGTGTTTACATCAATGTCACAGTACATTGCACACAACGATGTCACAATAGAAGGTTATAGTGATAATATGCACAGAGATGTCACAGTATATGGATAATGTAAGTGATGATTCTTGTGACACAGTGATGTCACAAGAATCAGATAATCCATACACTATGTCACAGTATAGGCATACTGTAGTATGTATATCATAGCATAGATTAACATACATACAAAGGTATCCAAGTATACTGTGACTTTAATACTGTCACAGATAGGTATAATGAACGCATTATGTCACAATATATAACACAAGAAAGAGAAGAGAAAATGTACACAGCATAGGTAAAGATACGTCCCCAAAGTACATAAATCCCATAGCAGTTGCTGTGTCTTTCACCCTGGTAGTTATGCCTATGGAGTTTAGTTTCTCTGTATTATTCCCTTTATTCAGCATTTTACATGTTTATCCAGGGCATATCTGTCTTTGAGTTTGTCATAGGCTATCTCATATATACAGTGAAAGGTTTTATGGTTTGTCAGATCTAATGGTTTCAGGAAAAACAGTTCTATCCTTCTTATGAGACCATAGGTAGAATTGTTACTATGACTAAAGGACTTTTATCAAGGATCAGGTGAATATGTACAGTTGGGAGGCCCAAGGAATCAGCATTGATTAGCATTACTCCACTACAGGTAACATTCCTGCGTCTTTAATAGGGGATAGTCTTAGGAATCTTATTCCAAACCACGGAGAATATGAGAAGAGATAAAAGACTACACTTTATTATGCATCTGAAGCATGCTTCTCTTGGATGTGTAGACTTTGTACTGTAATGCCTCAGGATATGAAGACCTTTAGCTGGTAAAGTAAATGACTTCTGTCATGTCTCCTGCTTCTTTTTTAATAAACTTGGCTCAGTTGTCTACACACTGGAGCAGATGTATAAAAAGTGTCTTGATGCTAACAAATGTCAATAAAAATAGCAAAAAACTTGGGTGAGCGACAAAATCACTAGATCGACTCTTTCAAAATACAGAACATGCACAATTAAGTCTAAAAAATTGTGAATCTTAAAAATATGCACATTATGTGACTATACATATGGTAATTTTTATCCAAACATGGTTCCCCACATCTCATCCTAGTCTTCATCAGAGTTGCCACTGGGTTGGGCAGTCACCGAAATAAGTGAATTTTGGTCAATGTCTATAGATGGATGTGTGTAATGTTCATAAATTACAGGAAAAGAGATTATGCTTAAACTTTTTACTTATACTTTATGCTTTTTTGCTCAAGCTTACAGTAACTTTTGTACTATCTTTGTATGTATAAGACTGCTTGCACTAAAAAGCATGCAGAATAAAAGAGGTAAAGAATGATTTGCTTTTCTACTCAGATGGACCCTTGTGTAGCTGTGGGTAGTCATTACATATTAGGCTCTCTTAATATTTAAGCTGCATCTTCCATATATAATGCACTGGCAGAATCTGATGAACTACAGTGACTTATAATGGGGTTGATCATGTTCTGCTGTGGGGTCCATGGGTTTGGAGGAAATAAACAATAGAACTCCCACATGCTTTGTTATTCTGTCTCTCAAATGATATGGAATCTGCAGCGGAGCCTCCGATCCAAATATGAACGCAGCCTTATTAGTTCGGTGATCAGATCAGTACGATTGCTACATACACTACATTTTAACACTCTTACTACAATAAACATTGTATGTGTGTTAAGGTCTAATAGGAATATTCAATATGTTGTGAAAATACAATAATTGCTTTCCAATCATTTGCAAATTGGATTTAATCACTTGCCAAAAGGGTTCATTCATTAATATCATATTAGGCTATATTCACCCTGAATACAGAGTGCATATTCTGCATACGCAGTATGGCAAGAAATACTACTGGCAAAAGACGTGACTTGACTGGGTATAGTCTAGTGTAGTGTCCTTTCGGCATAAAGTGTCCTTTCGGGCGTCATGCACTAGTATTTTTTTTTTTTCTTTTAGATGATTAAGCTTTTCGAAATGCATGCCATAGTAAAGTGCTGCATGCTGTGTAGTAGTCATTTTCTTATAATGGAACTCAATTGTAGAGGTATAGGGCTTCCAGTTGAATATACCTTATGTCCTACTCCCTATACATTACACTGGACATAAAGTATCACAATCATGATGTGAACATAGACTTACACCTTACTGACATGTCTGTTATATGCAGTGATAAAGTTTACAATTAATTAGACACGTACATGTTCTATACAGTTAGTTCCATATATATTTGGACACTGCACAATTTTTTTTTTTTTACCTGTTTACTGAAACATACTCAGTTGTAGTTATATAATGGACATAGACATAAAGTCCAGACTTTCAGTTTTCATTTGAGGGTATCCACATTAAAATTGGATGAAGGGTTTAGGAGTTTCAGCTCTTTAACATGTGCCACCCTGTTTTTAAAGGGACCAAAAGTAATTGGACAATTGACTCAAAGGCTGTTTCATTGGCAGGTGTGGGCAATTCCTTCATATATCATTCTCAATTAAGCAGATAAAAGGCCTGGAGTTGATTTGAGGTGTGGTGCTTGCAGCTGGAAGATTTTGCTATAAAGAAAACACGTGGTCAAAGGAGCTCTCCATGCAGAAGAAACAAGCCATCCTTAAGCTGCGAAAACAGAAAAAATCCATCCGAGAAATTGATACAATATTAGGAGTGGCAAAATCTACAGCTTGGTACACCCTGAGAAAGAAAAAAAAGCACTGGTGAAATCATCAATGCAAAAAGACCTGGACGCCCATGGAAGACAACAGTGGTGGATGATCTCAGAATAATTTCCATGGTGAAGAGAAACCACTTCACAACAGCCAACCAAGTGAACAACACTTTCCAGGATGTAGGCATATCAATATCCAAATCTACCATAAGGAGAAGACTGCATGAAAGTAAATACAGAAGGTTCACTGCATGGTGCAAGCCACTCATAAGCCTCAAGAATAAGAAGACAAGATTGGACTTTGCTAAAAAAAAACATTTAAAAAAGACAGCACAGTTCTAGAAGAACATTCTTTGGACAGATGAAACCAAGATCAATCTCTACCAGAATGATGGAAAGAAAAATGTATGGCGAAAGTGTGGTACAGGTCATGATCCAAAGCATACCACATCATCTGTAAAACACGACAGAGGCAGTGTGATGGCTTGGGCATGCATGGCTGCCAGTGGTACTGGGTCACTAGAGGTTATTGATGATGTGTCACAGGACAGAAGCAGCCGGATGAATTCTGAGGTATTCAGAGACATACTGTGTGCTCAAATCCAGCCAAACTGATTGGTCGGCATTTCATAATACAGATGGACAAGGCCTGACAGAGCATTAAAAAGGAGGAAACACAGTGGCGTCTGGTGATGTCCATGAGTTCAACACTTCAGGTAGTCATTGCCAACATAGGTTGAATAACCAAGTATTAGAAATTTATTTAATTTGTCTAATTACTTTTGAGCCCCTGAAATGAAGGGATTATGTGTAATAAATGCTTTAGTTTTCCACATTTTATGCAATCATTTTGTTCAACCCACAGAATTAAAGCTGAAAGTCTGAACTTCAACTGCATCTGAATTGTTTTGTTCAAAATTCATTGTGGTAATGTACAGAACCAAAATTAGAAAAATGTTGTCTCTGTCCAAATACTTATGGACCTAACTGTAAGTGGAGGAAGGTTCTCATATAATTTACACTACAGGAACTCCAGTCTCACACTGTTGGCTTCCATTAGATTTTCCAACAAAATTGTTCCTAAATTTTCCCAAACTACCATATAATAAGTACTGTGCAATAGTAATAAAGACATTTATTTACCATATATTTCTACATTAAGTAAGATCTGCTGTTTAGAAGTAAGAAAGTTAAAGGACAACATCTGTGGAGCAGTATCAGTAGCAGTAGTAGCTCCTACAGAAATAACAAACACGCTATACATGTTTAATGATAGTGATATGATCATGATCTTCATGTTAGCAAGACATTCCCTGTAATCATGTTATGCAAATGTATATGTTTAAGTGAGTTTCCAGGAATGAGCACTGCAAAGGTATTGTAAACGTACAGAAATATGGCTATTTATGATATGAATATATGCTTTATGCCAGTCACAATCTCTATATTTGTGAAAATTAAACAGAAACAAAGCATTATATGCAACACTTTAATTAACATCCACTTGGATTATACTCATCGCACTGCCATGACAACCATACTGTAAATAGAACTAAGCAATTTCTAATATTGGAATGTGACCCTGAAATGGATAGAAGAAGAAGTGACAAAATACAATCATCATGGGAAAAAGTTTGAACAAACATTGGATCATTGAATTGTTGAAGAACCAAGGACCCCTTTTAAGAAATCATCTGACCAACAAAAAAAAAAAAAAAAAAAAAATTCACCAATGGATAGGTAACAAATGTATGAGTTCTGGAGGTTTAACTGGTGGAACCTCCATCAATACTAGAATGAATATATTAAGTCCCAATTCTGGAAGAATTTGAATGGCCACGAGACATGGAGACTTATGCACACTACCAGTCCATTCAATGTCTATAGGTTTAAAGGGAATGTACAGTACAGACCAAAAGTTTGGACACACCTTCTCATTCCAAGAGTTTTCTCTATTTTCATGACTATAAAAATTGTAGATTCACACTGAAGGCATTCAAACTATGAATTAACACATGTGGAATTATATACTTAACAAAAAAGTGCGAAACAACTAAAAATATGTCTTATATTCTAGGTTCTTCAAAGTAGCCACCTTTTGCTTTGATTACTGCTTTGCACATTCTTGGCATTCTCTTTATGAGCTTCAAGAGGTAGTCACCTGAAATGGTTTTCACTTCACAGGTGTGCCCTGTCAGGTTTAATAAGTGGGATTTCTTGCCTTATAAATGGGGTTGGGACCATCAGTTGTGTTGTTCAGAAGTCAGGTGGATACACAGCTGATAGTCCTACTGAATGGAGTGTTAGAATTTGTATTATGGCAAGAAAAAAAGCAGCTAAGTAAAGAAAAACGAGTGGCCATCATTACTTTAAGAAATGAAGGTCAGTCAGTCCGAAAAATTGGGAAAACTTTGAAAGTGTCCCCAAGTGCAGTGGCCAAAACCATCAAGTGCTACAAAGAAACTGGCTCACATGAGGACCGCCCCAGGAAAGGAAGACCAAGAGTCACCTCTGCTGCGGAGGATAAGATCATCCGAGTCTCCAGCCTCAGAAATCGCAGGTTAACAGCAGCTCAGATTACAGACCAGGTCAATGCCACACAGAATTGTAGCAGCAGACACATCTCTACAACAACTGTTAAGAGGAGACTGTGTGCAGCAGGCCTTCATGGTAAAATAGCTGCTAGGAAACCACTGCTAAGGACAGGCAACAAGCAGAAGAGACTTGTTTGGGCTAAAGAACACAAGGAATGGACATTAGACCTGTGGAAATGTGTGCTTTGGTCTGATGAGTCCAAATTTGAGATCTTTGGTTCCAACCACCGTGTCTTTGTGCGACGCAGAAAAGGTGAACAAATGGACTCTACATGCCTAGTTCCCACCGTGAAGCATGGAGGAGGAGGTGTGATGGTGTAGGGGTGCTTTGCTGGTGACACTGTTGGGGATTTATTCAAAATTGAAGGAATACTGAACCAGCATGGTTACCACAGCATCTTGCAGCGGCATGCTATTCCATCCGGTTTGCGTTTAGTTGGACCATCATTTATTTTTCAACAGGACAATGATCCCAAACACACCTCCAGACTGTGTAAGGGCTATTTGACCAAGAAGGAGAGTGATGGGGTGCTACGCCAGATGACCTGGCCTCCACAGTCACCAGACCTCAACCCAACCGGGGTGGTTTGGGGTGAGCTGGACCGCAGAGTGAAGGCAAAAGGGCCAACAAGTGCTAAGCATCTCTGGGAACTCCTTCAAGACTGTTGGAAGACCATTTCAGGTGACTACCTCTTGAAGCTCATCAAGAGAATGCCAAGAGTGTGCAAAGCAGTAGTCAAAGCAAAAGGTGGCTACTTTTAAGAACCTAGAATATAAGACATATTTTCAGTTATTTCACACTTTTTTGTTAAGTATATAATTCCACATGTGTTAATTCATAGTTTGGATGCCTTCAGTGTGAATCTACAATTTTTAGAGTCATGAAAATACAGAAAACTCTTGGAATGAGAAGGTGTGTCCAAACTTTTGGTCTGTACTGTATATATCACTTTTTTTCTAAACTGTTTTTATTTTCTGATTGTAGATGCTTTTATTCTATTTTCTGTACATTATTATGAGGGCTGCCATCTTGCCTGAACGTCTCCTCTGCTGTGTTAAGAGCATTTGGTAATATGCTGTACAGCACTCTCATGGCCAAAAGCAGATGACTGCAGCAAAGTAAACTCCTACAGCATTGGCAAGTGTCGATCTATTTATAGGCTTAGCAGTCAAATTGCAAAAAAATTGCAGAATTTAGTATTTTAAAAATATAGATAGTTGGTGTGATGGAAAAAATAGGTTTTTATGATAGAGGGAGAGAAGCTGAGCTCTGTGATATTATATATGTTTATATACTAGAACAATAAAAGCTGAGCTCTGTTATATATAGGGTTATATGATACAGAGAGAGAAGCTGAGCTCTGATATATATATATATATATATATATATATACAGTATATATAGGTTTATATGATAGAGGGAGAGAAGCTGAGCTCTGTGATATATAGGATTATATGATATAGGGAGAGAAGCTGAGCTCTGTGATATATAGGTTTATATGATAGAGGAGAGAAGCTGAGCTCTGTGATATATAGGTTTATATGATAGTAGAGAAGCTGAGCTCTGTGATATATAGGGTTATATGATAGAAGGAGAGAAGCTGAGCTCTGTGATATATAGGTTTATATGATAGAGGAGAGAAGCTGAGCTCTGTGATATATAGGGTTATGTGGCATCCCAGAGCTGGCTATGGCTGGGCTGAGGGTGATCTCTGTAGTCATTGTATTATTTCCTGTTGCTTCATAGCCTGTGTGACATAGCAGGGGGTCCTGAGTCTCACACAACACAGCGCCACCTAGTGAGCCTCACACATGCATTACACCTCCCATAGGATTGAATAGTAACCAAATGTCCAATGGGAGGACATCGCCTGGGAAAAGGGGAGGAGTCAGCTGATCACTGGGTCCCCATGGTAACACCCCTGCAGGAAGGTCCTGCGTGTGAGGAGTGAGAAGTGTGGAGTGTTAGGAGGAGGAGGTGAGGAGATAAGTGTGATGTCCTGTGAAGAAAGCAGTGAGTTTAGTGCAGGAATCTCCAGTCCTAGGCAGGCCCAGGAAGGTTGGAGAGCTGACATACTCCAGCTATTCAGAAGATCCTGTCCCCTGTCTGCCTAGCCATCGCCCTGAAGGAAGTCAAGCATCATTATCTTGTCAGCCTGAGACTGTGGAGAGAACATTCTGGAACACGTGCTCCATAGCAAGTATCACAGGATCCAGGGGCCAAGGCCAGACCTGTGGAATATCCTGCCACCCTGACTATTGTACCCCGAAACTCTGAGCTATCAGGACCACATAACGTGAGTGGGGAATATTATGTACTAGTATCATGGTGGGCATCCTCCTATGAGCCAAATAGGAGCCCAGATGCACCTTAGGGCTGTAACACTGAAGTATAAGGGGCTAGGAACACCTTTCATCAAGTGTACCCTGCACCCCAGGACTTTGCTGTGTCACCAGGCGTACCCCGTTGTTTTGTATTGAAGAAACTGTTTAAGCATTTGTGCCTCCACACCCATGGAAGTAAAAGTTCAACTTTACAACCGTTTCTGTGTCTGACTCTGCACCGACAACATCAGGGCGCCCCAAACACCACCAGTCGGCACAGTATAGGGGAAGCGCCCCGGGGGAACAATCACCACCAACATTTGTGCAGCCCCCTCATCACCGGTACCAGTGGTGGTAACGTGGGACAGCACCAGCCCTGCGCCCTCGTGCCCAGAGACCGTGACAAGTCTGCGCTGTTTGCACCCCCGCAATCCCAACTGCAGCGTTACCTTCCATCTGGTCACCGCAGTTATATGATAGAGGAGAGAAGCTGAGCTCTGTGATATATAGGTTTATATGATAGAGGGAGAAGCTGAGCTCTGTGATATATAGGTTTATATGATAGATAAGAGAAGCTGAGCTCTGTGATATATAGGGTTATATGATAGATAAGAGAAGCTGAGCTCTGTGATATATAGGGTTATATGATAGAGGGGGAGAAGCTGAGCTCTGAGATATATAGGGTTATATGATATAGGGAGAGAAGCTGAGCTCTGTGATATATGGGTTTATATCTGCAATATATATGATTTGGAGCAGGATTTCTGAGTGAAAAGTAGAGTTAGGCTCCATGTACATGGCTGTAGTTTTAGTCCGTAAGAGATAGCACAAAGACTGCTTGAACGTCTATGGCCCCATAAACACAAATGTGATTTTCATGGGTCTATGTGGGGGCCGTTAGATTGGGTAACAAAACTTAAGTCCTATATCACATAGCTCATCTTCTCTGCCTATATCATATTGTAAACTGTTCACAGATAGGGCAGCAAAAGTTACCTGTCAGGTTGGACTTACAGACCAGTTTGGGGGTAACAATACAAAATCCAATAATGTACCTTCAGGCGATGATGATGTTATCTTTGATTTAGTTTTTGTACTGTAATATAACTTATGACACATTGGAATACAATGTAAATTGACTTATCACTATAACACAGACTTGCTTGTTTTTCCCTTTAATTAGTGGCCAAGATTCAGATAATAATAAATAACATATTAAAGGAACAAACTGTGAAAAATGAGAATAATAAAAAAAAATTCTGGAAGGGATACTGCAAGTTCTCTGCTGGTTTCCTCTCTAGCTGTCTACAGCATACTCAAGCTAAAACTCCAGGGTAGAGGACGTGACACCAGCCCCTCACTTGTAATGAAGGTGACACAGCCAGATCTCCACAGGAGTTAGGAGACACAGTACAGCAAAGTCACCAGCTCCCTGCAGTGTGTATAGCTAAGCAACTGCACAAACATATTCAGGCCACTGCTAAGAAAGCACTGCCAGTAAAAAGTAATTTATTTAGGAATCTGAGGGAGTTCCTAATAAATAATTAATGTGGGAAACTCAGATTTCTGCCAGATATTTCCACTTAAATCCCAACATTATACAAGTGTGCAGTATGTGGAAATACAAAAATAGCCCCACAAAGTTTTCTAATATCGAGGATTTAAAAGAATCCAGTGAAAAGAATAGTCAAGAGGGCAGATGTAATATTCCAGTTTAATGAAAACCATTCATGATGGTAAGGTGGATCACCTTCATGATCACAGCCTTTGGTGTTGTCTTTTTATTTTTTTTTAATAATAATAATAAATATATATATATATATATATATATATAAAATTCTAAGTATAATTTTATGCTTTTATTTGCTGTATACATTGAGCGCTCATACCAAAAAGATCTACATCTTTAATTTTCTAGATTTATATAAAAATCTGTTACACTACTATAAAAATAAAGTTCTTCTTTTTTTCATTGCAATATAATGTAATTAATTTAACAAAAAATGTATACAAAAAAAATCCTCACAGACTCCCATGTATAATGATACCAAATACTTGTACTTTATTTAACCTTCATCTTTACTGTTATACCGTAGAGCAAAAGTTCCTATTCGTAATGTATCCAGTGCTGGTGGACACACATGCTCAGTAGGTCAGGTCCATTAGCAGGCTCAGTTCCACAGGTGGTTGAATGATTTCTGCTGTATCACAGAGTACCCATTAAGAATACTAGTTATTTTCAACGGTGCTAAAACATTAGGGAGAAGTGCTGAGAGAGAACATTAAGTGGTGTCAGCTATGAAAAAATCAAATGTAAATACAAGAGAATTTAAAAAAATTTAATTCTGATTGTAAAAAAAATGTATTTTGGTGTTATATTTGACAATGGGACAAGCCTTTAAATCATCATGAAATCTGATGACAAGTGAACACCAGACAAAAACAGGCCTTGAAGGAAGTAATAGAACATAATGACAAAACGACAAAACACTAAGCCAACTAGTCTTTAATAAACTTAAGCAAAAGAAAAGTTTGCACATTTAATTTTTATATAAATGATCCTAAAAAAAATAGATCTTGCAGAGACAGATGATTTCCTCAATTCCTTCCTTTTCCCACTTAATAGGCAGGGCTTAAAGGGGTTGTCAGGGATAAAATGAAATTTATACTGTAACCTAAACACCCTCCCCCTGCATACTTTCTAAATTACTTAGTTTAGCAAAACTGTATATTTACCAGTATCGCCGGGGCTGTCCCCAGGCACATTTTCTGATTATCCAGTGACGTTCCATTTCCCCATTTCCGGAAACGGAACGTCACCAATACTACCCCCCACCCCTTCATACTTACTTGTCTTCCTGTCCAGATCTTCTGGGCACGGGAGATGACTTCCTTCTGTGGGGACAACTCTTCCTCTTCTTTGATGTTTGCCGGCACTTGCGCAATAGAGCCGGAGTCCCAGCCTTGTGCTGTAGCTGGCACTCCATCTCTATTTGCTCGGAA
Source organism: Leptodactylus fallax (assembly GCA_947044405.1). NCBI lineage: Eukaryota > Metazoa > Chordata > Amphibia > Anura > Leptodactylidae > Leptodactylus > Leptodactylus fallax. The sequence goes on along the minus strand of CAMRHE010000073.1, from coordinate 4,832,328 downwards.
AACCTTTAAAGAGGGTTTCCCTTGGGATAAAATTTTAGAGCAAATTAAGAAAATAGGCTAAAAAATAACAAGAACAAAAAAAAGCATTGCCTCACCAATCCCACAACGATGCCCTTTCAATGCTTATCCGATGCCTGCTTATCAAAGGAAGAGAAGGCATTGTGGAAGTAACTCTTGCAATTTTTGGATCTTTTCTTAACATGTAGCTTTTGATTTTCTGGTAGCATTGTGACATGTGACATTAATAAATTTTGCAATATACTACATTATGGCTTTTTTGGCTTAAATTCACTTTCTTTGGCTAAAATCTTTTCACTGTTTCTAACTTTGCACAGGTGGACAGACTCATGTGTAGTACAGAGAAACTGAAGTGATCCCCCCTAAAGCCTCAAACAGGTATACACACGTGGACAAAATTGTTGGTACCCCTCGTTTAATGAAAGAAAAACCCACAGTGGTCTCAGAAATAACTTGAATCTGACAAAAGTAATAATATATAAAAATTCTATGAAAATGAACAAATGAAAGTCAGACATTGCTTTTCAACCATGCTTCAACAGAATTTTTTAAGAAAGAAAACAGGCCTGGACAGAAATGATGGTACCCTCTACTTAATATTTTGTTGCACAACCTTTTGAGGCAATCACTGCAATCAAACGATTCCTGTAACTGTCAATGAGACTTCTGCACCTCTCAACAGGTATTTTGGCCCACTCCTCATGAGCAAACTGCTCCAGTTGTCTCGGGTTTGAAAGGTGCCTTTTCCAGACGGCATGTTTCAGCTCCTTCCAAAGATGCTCAATAGGATTTAGGTCAGGGCTCATAGAAGGCCACTTCAGAATAGCCCAATGTTTTCCTCTTAGCCATTCTTGGGTGTTTTTAGCTGTGTGTTTTGGGTCATTTTCCTGTTGCAAGACCCATGACCTGTGACTGAGACCAAGCTTTCTGACACTGGGCAGCACATTTCTCTCTAGAATCCCTTGATAGTCTTGAGATTTCATTGTACCCTGCACAGATTCAAGACACCCTTGATGCAGCAAAGCATCCCCAGAACATAACAGAGCATCCTCCATGTTTCACAGTAGGGACAGTGTTCTTTTCAAGATATGCTTATTTTTTCCGTCTCTGAACATAGAGCTGATGTGCCTTGCCAAAAATTTCGATTTTTGTCTCATCTGTCCATAGGACATTCTCCCAGAATCTTTGTGGCTTGTAGTTTGGCAAATTCCAATCTGGCTTTTTTATGATTTGTTTTCAACAATGGTGTCCTCCTTGGTTGTCTCCCATGAAGTCCACTTTGGCTCAAACAATGACGGATGGTGCGATCTGACACTGATGTTCCTTGAGCTTGAAGTTCACCTTTAATCTCTTTAGAAGTTTTTCTGGGCTCTTTTGTTACCATTCGTATTATCCTTCTCTTTGATTTGTCATCAATTTTCCTCCTGCGGCCACGTCCAGGGAGGTTGGCTACAGTCCCATGGATCTTACATTTCTGAATAATATGTGCAACTGTAGTCATAGGAACATCAAGATGCTTGGAGATGGTCTTATAACCTTTACCTTTAACATGCTTGTCTATAATTTTCTTTCTAAGCTCCTGAGACAACTCTTTCCTTTGCTTCCTCTGGTCCATGTTGAGTGTGGTATTCACCATGTCACCAAATAGCACAGTGAGTATCTGTAGCCATATATACAGGCCCACTGACTGATTACAAGATTGTAGACACCTGTGATGCTAATTAGTGGACACACCTTGATTTAACATGTCCCTTTGGTCACATTATTTTCAGGGGTACCATCATTTCTGTCCAGGCCTGTTCCATGAGTTTTCTTTCTTAAAAAATTATGTTGAAGCATGGTTGTAAAGCAATGTCTGACTTTCATTTGTTCATTTTCATAGAATTTTTATATATTATTACTTTTGTCAGATTCAAGTTATTTCTGTGACCATTGTGGGTTTTTCTTTCAATAAACGAGGGGTACCAACAATTTTGTCCACGTCTGTATCTTGGGACAGACATATTTATATGCAACTTCTCCCAGTCCTGACTGTGTTTTCAACTGGTGATATCTCAGAAAATAAAACAAGTAAAACTGAGATCTTGGTGTCATATGTAAGCTCAGAATCTAGTTCTAGGTTTAAAATGCTCGCAATATATCAGTTTGAAGTGTCCCCTTCCAGCCTGAGCTTCCCTGCAATATAGAGGAATCTGTCTACCTGTACTCCTAGTGAAAGACAGTGTACAGATTTCAATTAGATATAGATAAACAGGGCAAATAATAAATAAGGGATATAAAATTATAGCTGTATATTACAGCAAATGTCACAAATGCTGCCTAAAAACAAAAGTTCTTTGAGTGTTTAGTTACTGTTTAAGTTTGTATTCCCGTAATTTCTGTAGAATCGATGTCCCGTCAAAGTCACAAATTTGTGCCGCTGTTGAGACAATTATGTATATTTCCTTGTTTAGTTTTTGGATTATACTTAACTCTCACTTATTTTGAGACAGTATATTATCTTGTATTTTAATTTCTCCATCAGAACCTTTTAGAGAAACCCCTAATCCAGCAGACCATATATGATAACACTTAAATGAAAATTGTAATGTCAATTGTATCCAACAGGCCAGACTACAATGTATATAATGAGAACGTTTAATCCTAGAATTCAAAAGAGCTATTAAAACCAAACAAATCTATCTATCAATATGAAGTGATCAATAAAAAGGCTACTTTGTGATAGCTGGTTAGATAAACAATTAATAATAAAGCACGGCTCAGCTTCTGTAAATTGTACTGACATTCCTGTCACTTATCAATAACCTATGATCGTTCTTTTTGTTATTTGTTATTCCCACATGGGGAATAGGAAGGAGGAATGTGTCTTCCATTGTGTTTCCGCACCATTAGGACACAATGGAACTCAATTCAAATAATGTTTCCATGGTATTTCTCATCTTTTATTTAACACATTGCCCACCTCTTTTTCTTAGTACATTCAATATAACACACTAATCACAATCAGTTCCCAGTTTAATGTGTAAGCCATTGGACCGTAGAAATTCCTACTGGCTTGTGTATCACAGTAATATATTGCTGACTATTGGACATAGTTATTTTATTAAAACTGGTGTAGTAGACTGTAGTTATCACACAATATGTGTCTATTATGTATAAACTGATTTCATTTTACTCTTTTTTTTTTCTTTTAGAGAAACAGAAGATGATAAAAGAGGCCTTACAATAAAAGATACACTTTCATACGCCTTACATGAGGACATTGGAAAACCACTTCTGAAATTTAGCTAGGAAGCAATGTGGATAGGTATAACATAATGAACATCATTATAGTGCCAGATGACGGGGCAATCATAATGTACTTCAGCCTATGCAAATCAGTCAATGGAAGGCAAGAGGTTCACGTACCGTCTTCAGTTTATAATATAGATTTCCTGGTGCTTAATCTATGGAACGAATGGAGTTGTGATGACGAAGTGCAATGAATTCAGGTGAATGGGCCACAATTGTCTCTGTGCCACATTTGTAACTTTGTAAAACGCTTTGTTTATAAAAAAAAAAAAAAAAACACACAAAAAAAAAACTGGTTACTGTATGGGAAAAGTGTTTGTAAATTGTGTCATTTCAACCTAAAAGAGGGTTATAACAGAAGAAGGTACCAGGGGAATCAACATTGGGAATTGGGAAGTGAACTGTATGGTAGACGTTAACAAAACAAGTAAGTACGTTTTGTTCTTATTCAATATATCACTTTTTCAGAGATAACTGGCTCATTTTTCAGTTACTCTTGACCTTAGTTGGCCTTCAGCCTTTATGATCCTACTGTGTATCACCTACAGTTAGAGAACCTCTGAAGATTAATTTTGTTTTGGGTGGTTGAGTTCAAAGATTTGTTTCGGGTAAAATCAGTTCTCTTCAGACCCCAGAGTATAAGTGGAGGCCCAGGCCACAGTTATACTGACCTTCCCCCACCTCTCCTGAGCATTCAGTACTACGATTTCATATTCGGCATGTATGAACACCACCACACAGGGGAAGGGAGGAGATTTTAATATAAATTATAGCTTGATATTACTTCCTTTTTATTAGCCACAGTCCCAGTTGGCTGTCAATCAAGTCAGGACTACATGACTTAGACATAAGGAGATAGGCCAAACCCACATGACTCTTCACAGATACGATGTGCTACTATGGCAGTGGTTTAGGGACTGTAAATATGCTGACAGTGGGTGCACTAGGGGTGGGCCTTCAGCCCTAGGAGCACTGCTCTTGCTGCTGAAGAAGGATGGCTGATGTTATAGCAGTGGATGGATCAACACTCACTGCATGGGATAGTGTATGCAGAAGATGGTAGGAATCTGAGTGGCAAAAACAGTGCTCCAGAGAGCTGAAGGCCTGCCCCAGTACTCCATATGCCTCATTTGCATAACCTTTCAAGGTTGTTCTTCTCTACAAAAGTGACATACATAACAGAGGTATATTGTTTATCATGATAATGTGCTCTGTAACACATAGCAGGTGAATATGCTAGGGGGAAGCAGTAGACTGCTTATCAGCAATGATAAGACGGTATCAGGTCTAAGGCTACATTCAGTTCACACTGTTTTTGGCCGTAACAGATGTGTCCCTTCAATCAAGTTTTTATTTTCTTTTGTTATTTCTGGAAAAAAATTGCAGACTACAAAAAATGGTAAGCAGGAATCCATTTTTCTTTGTTTCTTTTTTAACATTGAAGTCAATTACGAAGGATACCAAAGTCTTCCATTTCTAATCTTTTTAAAGAGATCATTTTGTCAGTTTTCTGATCCTTGGACAGATCCGAACAACAGAAAGGACAAGAGCAGTATGAACATAGCCTGACTCGAGTCTTGCAGAATACTATACAATTTTACAAGCTGACATGATACAACATCCTTTTTGTATTTTCGCATTATAATGCTGTCTGTTGTGAAATCACAAAGATTAACATAAACCATAACAAACTATGCAGTCTGGACAGCTACGTAGCTTGACAAGCCGACATCATGTTATTGGAGCTGTAACGGAGCAAATACATTTTTTGGTGGTGAATAATTTAAATAACAGTCAACATAAATCTCTCGCAACCTCCATCAAGTTCTCCACTAAACAACTTTATCTTTCTTTGCAACAGCAAGACAGCAGTTGAAGCCATAATGACTTTTACCATAGAGATCCAAGATAACATGGCTTAAATCACTGCAATGAATCCTGGAGGAGAAGGCTAAAATATTCTAACCCTCCAACCTCCTCACTTTTAATGAGGGCACTGCATATGTTGCCATGTCTACTTGGGATTTTTGTAGATGTTGACAAAGAACTGGTTAAACAAAGACGTGTCTAGACTTAGGATGTGAAATCTCTGCGAAATAACTCAATTTCATCTCAAAGTAGATTTTGTAAGCAATTGTTTCTCCATGAAGGTCTTAATTTAATTTGTGTAATTTGTTTGGGCATTCTGAAAGGCAAATCAATTACAATTGGTTTGTCCTTTGGTAGATGTGCCAGCCATAACCACATCTGTGTATTCAAACAGCATGAAAAAGTAGAGAATTAGAAGAAGAAGCTTCAAGAGTCTAAAGCAGAGGAGTTACATTTCATTATCTAGTTAGCTTTTTTTGCATCTGTTAATTCCGTGTTCTGCATCTTGTACATAAATATATTTTTTGTACTGAAAAATATATATTATGTTGTCACGACTTCTTTCACTAGGGAGTTGCCGTAATTGGCATACATTATACTGCACAATTTCTTGGTGCCTCAGATCTTGAACCTGCTCTTTATGAAATAATTCCAGAAAGTCCCATATTTTAATGGCATTTAAAAGCAGAATTCCATACCCTTGCATCCATTGTATATTACTTCACACAATACTACAAATCACATCCTTGTACACATGGGTATTTTATCATCAACCACAGTTCCTTATACTATAATGAAACACTTCTATACAATCTCACAGAAAAGCTGACTTTATGACAATGGCATCAATCAAAGTGTACGTTGATCATATTGGGCTGGATGTGTAGGTGCCCCTGGTGGTTAGTGTCAAGGGTCATCAACAAGGCAGTCTTTTTAAAGGGGTATTCCAAGTCCTTTTTTTAACTTCTGCAGAGGTCTACAATAACAAACTCTGCATACTCACGTCTTTGTTCAGCTGGGGATCTAGCAGATCTCCATTTGGCCTCCTGGTGTTAGGGTAGGTTCACACTACCGTTATTAATGTTCATTGCTATCATCCATCATAGGATCAGAGCAATGGACATTAACAGTAGTAGAGTGACTGATGTAGATGGACCCCATCCATCTGGTGTCTGTCTGCATTCACTCATGCAATAAAATATGACAGAAGCCTTACAACATTTAATACACCATTTAATAGTCATTGCTCCACTGATTCCAGCACAGTTCATAAGCAATCAATGCTTTTACTTTTGGTGTCTGATATGCTATTTAGGCTCTTTACTGTCAGGAGGGCGGTGTCAGGCAGGAGCAAACAAGGGGTGTGATTCTGAGTTCTGACACTGGCTGCCTCTGATTGGAGCTCTGAATCAGACACCCCCTGCCTGACACTGCCCCTCTGACATTACAGAGCCTAAATAGCACATTAAGCACCAAAACTCTGGAACGGTGAGGGCTAGAGAGAAAATCCTAACTGCGCTGGAATCAGTGGAGCTGCACCTACTAACAGATGCTAAGAACTAGATTTAGTGGAGATGATGAAAGATCCTCTTTAAAACAGGGTTAAAATAGAATTAAAACACCTCTTTTAGCCAAGGTATATAGATACAGGGGTATGGCAACAAACTCATCCTTTGTCCTGGCTGAAGAATTTCTGCTATGACCCTGGATGAAAGGGGTGAAAACTGGTGCAAGTATAAATCAGCTCTATTCTGACATGGGGTGTGGGTTACAATGTCATTAATGGACTCAAACTTTTTCAGAAAGTTTCTAGACCTGGTTAGGATTTGATCAGTCCTGATTTAGCTGCAGCATTAAAAACTGTACTATATCTATACCAAATAAATATCTAGTTCACAGGTATGTTTTTATACAAGGTTTATCCATTTGATTGCCCTTGCTATATTAGAAATGTATTTTAAGTGTTTACCAGGGAAGAGGCAGAAACACATGATTTATTGGTGATGTTTCCCCACTGACAAAATTTTGCAATCCACAAGAACAATTGTCAATACAAAAGATCAACTGAGTGAAGAAGATACAAAATAGCGGCAACTAAGAACAAGAAGTGTTTACAAATAACAGCTAATGAAATGACAGGAGCTGCAAAAACAATGCATGAATACATCTTATTCAAAGCCGGGGATGATGGAGAGTCCTTCCATTGATCTAGCCTTTTGATTGATCTATATAATAGTAAATTATAAGGGCATGTTTACTTGCTCTGCATGTTTGTTAGTATGGGCACTCTTACAGATTTCACTTTCCTAGTACTTTGCTTTTCATGTTCTAATATATTAAAGTAGGCTTTAATAATCCAACAGGCTTACACTATATAGAAAAAAAGTATTGAGGCATCCACACATTATACCTACAGGAGTTTTTATGATATCTCATTCTTAATTCATAGACATTAATATGGAGTTGGTTCCCGCTTTTCGGCTGAAATAGCTTCCACTCTTCTATGGAGGTTTTCTACAAGATTTTGCAGTGTGTCTGTCTGTGGGAATTTTTGCCCATTCATCCAGAAAATGTCAGACACGGAGGTTGGACGAGAGGGCCTGACTTGCAACCTCAGTTCTAGTTCATCCCAAAGGTATCTGATAGAGTTGAAGTCAGGTCTCTGTTGGGACCAGTCAAGTTCTTCTACAACAAAATCACCCAACCATGACTTTATGGTTGTTCCTTTGTGCACTGGGGTACGGTCATGCTGGAATAGAAAAGGGTCTTCCCCAAACTGTTCCCACAAAGTTGAAATTTTACAATTATCCAAAATGTCTGTCTGCTGAAGCATTAAGATTTCCCTTCACTGGAACTAAGGGGCCTAGGCCAACCCCTGAAAAGCAAACCCAAAGCATTATCCATCATCTACCAAACTTCACAGCTGACATAATACAGTCAAGCAGGTAATGATCTCTTGGCATTCACCAAACCTAGATTCATTCATCAAACTGCCAGACAGAAAAGTGTGATGCGTCACTCCACAGATTACGTTTCCACTCTTCAAGAATCCAGTGACAGCAGTGTGCTCTACACCACTGTATTCAATACCTGACATTGTGCTTGATGATATAAGGATTGCATACAGCTGCTTGGCCATAGAAACCCATGCCATGAAGCTCCCATTGCATACAGGAGGTTTGACACTCTGCAGGTATGTGAGCAGTAGAGATGGGTCAACTGACTGAGCCGGGTTTAATCTAAATATTCAATATTGTTCTTTTTATTATGAATCAGAACAAATGGTGATTCATCACAGGCAAACTAAAATGGCCAACGCATTATACTCTGACGTCTCTTCAGACCCCAGAATATCATAGGTGGAGACCCAAGGGAGGTGGAAGGGGAGGCGAAAGACCCATGGAATGCGCCCGAAGACACCACTGAGGCCTGTGATTGGGCCACCAGTGATCACATGGGTACGCTGAGTGTCATGACATCGCAGACCTCACAGGAGTATAATAATTTCATTTTCACTTTGACATAACTTCAGCTGTGTTTGCCTTAAAGCTAGAAATTAGAAGCCTAAGAGCATTCTGCACTATGTTTTAAGCTAATTTAAGGTGTGGTTCATACCAAACTTGTTCAGTCCAAAACAAATCTGCAACCTGAGCCACTTGAACTGAAGTCTTAGGATTGGTTATCAATATGTAACTCTTGTAAAACCCTACTATTATGGCGGATGTCAGGTCTTTAAAGATGGTGATCACTCTAGAGTAGTATTGTACAGTGAAGACCTGGAGCTAATGCCCAAGATCAGAGTTCACTGAGCATTGCGCTCTGGCCCCCCAAAGTAAAAAATGGCCCCTGGGTCCAATCCATGTACCTTTATAGGTGCAGGACGGCTCCCGCATGGCAAAATCATGGGAGCTGTCCTGTTGCTATGACAGCCAGAAGTCTTCTGAAGGTTCCCAGACCTATCATAGTATCATAGTCTATGACAAGCCTCAATAGGCATATAGAGAAAGTTATATTACAGTTGTATTGCAGTCTATAGGACATGCAATCAAACAATTTCAGGTTCAAGCCCCCCAGGGGTGCTAATAAAATAGTTACAATTTTTTTTAAAAGTTTAAAAATATAAAAAAAACTCAAAAATCAAATCACCCCTTTCCTTATATTTGAAATAAAAGTAAATAAACAAAAACAAGCATAAACATATTATACATCCCCATTTCTGAAAACACTCAGTCTACAAACATATAAAAATAGTTTCCTCATATCCTCATACAGCAAAGACTGTAGTGGGAAAAAACTCAAAAGGGCCAAAATACAGTTTTTTCACCATTTTCTCTTCCATAAAAATTTGAATAAAAAGCAATCAAAACATTACATATTCCCCAAAATTGGTATAACTAAAAAGTACATCTGGCCCCACAAAAAAAGATGCCTTAGTCATCCCTGTACAAGGAAATATAAAAAAGTTACAGGTTTTAGAATATGGTGACTCCAAGAATTTTTTTTTTTTGTAAAGTTTTGGATTTTTTTTTAAGAGGTTAAAATGTAAAAGAAAAAAATTGTAAATTTGGTATCCCTAGAATCATACCGAGCTATAGAGAATACAAGTGACATGACATTTTGGCTGCAGAGTGAACGCCATAAAACAAAGCCCATGAGAAAGTCGCACAAATGCACTTTTTCTCCGATTCCACCCCATCATGATTTTTCTTCCAGCTTCCCAGTACATTATACAGAATATTAAATGATACTGATGCAAAGTACAATTTGTCCCGCAAACATTAAGCCCTCATATGGCTTTGTGAACAGAAAAAAATAACAAAGTCATGGGGTTTGGAAGGCGGGGAGTCAAAAAATGAAAATGAAAAATCGAAAAATGCCTGCGGTGGAAATGGGTTAAAGAAATTTGTCAGGTGTGTATTTCCACCCCAAATCAGAGGCGTCATTGTGCCTGCTTCTCCTTGTACTGCTTGTACTTGTGCGCTTATAACTATAATATTTTGTGTGTTCCTAATATGTATAAATATGGGTCAGAGCTCCATTTCTCTTCTAACAGAGTTGTTGTAGTGATTTTAGTGGTACACAGCTACCCCTAGGCCGTCCAATCTGTACACAACTGTGTATGTCTCCTATGCAGGTCAGCTACTCTGGTAGGACAATGGGAGATCAAGCATAATAAATGAAACATTTTCCTCTAAGAACATCTGACAAATGTTCATTATTAGTGCATGAACTGTTTTTTATTTGTTTTTTTTTTTAAATTAACAAAAAATTTGTGTGAGATGCACCTTAAATAACACGTACAGCTCTGCTACATAAGTAGGAATGCAAAGCTTTAAGAGCGCCATTATGTGCATATATCAATGATTTTCTTTATCAAGTCTTAGGTGTGAACCATACAGTTCTTTTGGTACAATCCACTAATGTTGAAGAAAACAGAGAAGCTGTCTCCATGACAACAGAATATTTACTCCAAGTAGATACATAACAAAAGGTGTGAACTATTTCCACACACAACTGTTGTAGTTTAGGCAATGTTATAGACTTATAGACTGTACCCTGTAACAAAATTTATGAGTTTGTGAACAATCTACTGATATTTTTTTGTATGCTATACTACATGGAATATTCAGATTATTGCCCTGTAAAGAAAGTCTCTACATGGTCCCAGTGGATCCCAAAACTTGTGGAAACAAATGTAGTAAATCTGGTGATTGCATCCAACCCTCCCCAAGTGGCAACCAGGGCCAGAAAGAGTGACCCTGACCTTTGATGCACTAAGATGTACCAATAATACTAATTGTAGACATCCATTATAGACTTCCAGACTCCCTTTTAAGGGTACAGTACTGTCAACCACCCAACTGGCACTTTGGAGGACTGTTAAAGGGGTTATGCCACAAAAAGTATTTATCCTCTATCCATAGGAGATGGGATAAATACCTAATCTTTGGCGGTCTGACCGATGAGATAATGGGTGTTTTCCCCCCATTGCACATTCAACCTGACCGCAGGCAGACAAAATGTAAACTTCTCCCTTTCAAGGATGGGCGATCCCATTAACCTCAATGCTTTACTTTAGCCATCTCCAGCGCTCCCATTGAAGTGAAGGGGAGCACTGTCCACCAAGTGGCACAACTACATTCAGCTTGACTACAGCTAGACCCCCACCCTCGGGAACAGTTGAGGTTTCATCAGTCAGACCCCGCACATTCAGGTATTTATCCTGTATCTTGTTAATAGAGGATAAATACTTTTAATGGCATAACCCCTTTAAGTACATTTTGCATATTTTAGTTGAGGGTTACAAGGACAATTTTAAAATGAGCCATTGAGCGGGGCAAAAAGAACCATTACCCCAAGGTCAAACACCACTTACAGATCTTAAGAACATATCACATTATTATTTGAGCATCACATAGCAGGTTATTATGACAGTGTTATATTTTCACTGTATGCCATAAGTTTATACATACACTATGACAGTATCATATGGTCAGCACATGGTACTGTGGTTTAGCACAGTATAGTAGTATTATTTATCTACAATATGGGTAGCACTACCCTGCTTTGCACCTACATGTTTTCCCATGGATCTCCAAAGACCTTGAACCATGCCTATCAGTCAGAGGTTTTTTTTTAAAGAGAGTCTGTCACCAGGAAACTCAATATCAAACCAGCCACAGTGCATCACAGGGTATATTATGCTGAAAACCACTATACCTTAAGATAGCCCATTAGATGCACCATTTCCTTGAAAAAAATCTATTTTTACAAATATGCAAATTAAGCTAAAGTGTCGCCAAGGACTGTGTATGCAAGTTTGAAAAACTGAGACTCAGCCACACCCTACTACACTTTGTATATTTCTAAAAAAAAAATACCTTTTTAAAGGAATTGGTGCATCTATTAGATTATCTAAAGGTATGATGGTGCTCAGCATAATGTCCCCTATAATGCACTGTGGCTGGTAAGATATTGCTTTTCCTGGTGACAATCTGCCCTTAAGGGGGCTTGTCACCATTTATTTTATTTCTGGGTAAGATAGTCAGGTACAGAACTAGTCTATTTTGGTCCCATAGAGATTGAATGGAGTACACACGTCTGATTCTTGCACACCCTGTAGATAGGTGATAATGTATGATTCTGGGGCAACCCATCTAAAACACGTCTTCAAGACCACTGTAAGAAATGAAAGCTGTAATTGGAAAAAACACTGTTTTTTCTTTTAGACAGTTCTACAAATCTCTTCCACAGCTACTGAAATGTGCACAAACAAGACAAAAATGACACCTTCTCTATAAGCTTTTAGCTAGAATATTCATTCACATACTGAGGAAAGAAAGCTCACGTAATGTGTGAACACAGGCCTGAAAGCATAGCAGAAAAATCAATTAGGTAAGAAAATAAGGAAATCAGATGTGGAATGTAAAGCTTGTTCTAAACAATGTAATGAATACAATTCTATTAATGTAACTCAGAGTAATGTAAAGTGACTCCACTAAACGACTGCCTGTATCAATGCTTTGAGTAGCTCATGGGCTGCCATCTACCATTGGACTGAGGGTGTTACACTGAGACTCTGATTGATCTTTCTAGACAATAAGCCTACTATGTAAAAGCTGGTAAAGGAGCTTAGAACAAAACAAAGCAATGAAAAGCTCTGCTGGGATGAAGAGGATCCTAGGAATTCAAGAAGCTTTATGGATCTTGACACTAGAGAATAGCTGACCCTATGTAAGAAGCCAGCATGACATTGGCACAGTAGAGCTCTACCTAGGTGAAATATAGGAGCACCTTAAAGAGCACTTGTCGTCTCACCTAACAATTCTGTTTTACTGAATACCTGTATTCCCTATGAAATAACAATTCTGTAACATCTTTTCATATAACTCTATGTTGTGCTGTTCCTCTGTTATTCCTCCTAGAAATGTATCAAAACCTTGGCAAATAAGTGTTACCTATCGCCAAGTCAACGTGGTGTGCCCCAACAAAGACTAGGACTAGCTGCTCTGATTGGACAGTGTCAGACTATGCAGTGATATCCCCCAACTGGCAACACCCAGTTGTCAATTTAGTCATACATTTCTAGGAGGAATAACAGAAGAAAGACACAACATAGAGCTCTAAGAAAATATGTTCCAGAATTGTTATTCCTTAAAGAATGCAAGTATTACTTAAACAGACATGTCAGGAGTGGTGACACATCCTCTTTAATTTAAAGGGGAAGTCATACAATAGATGTAAGAACATAGTACTAATTCTTTTAAATAGACAAGACATGACTATATGAACTACTTTCTTAGCTATATCACATGTTTGTTTTCAACGCAGTTTATGCCGCTTTAAAGTTAAGGTTACATGAGGACAGATTTAGCAGAGCTGAATCTGTGATTTAGCTCTTTTTGACTTTATTGTTTGTTCATTTTGCAATGACTTAGATAAGCCAATGTAGTTAGTTTACCCTCATCTCTATCGAGTCGCACGTACATAAATATAGCTATCTCTATCTATACACAGTAAATACAGTATATATATATATATATATATATATATATATATATAACACACACACACACACACACAGATGTATAAAAATATATATATATATATATATATATATATATATATATATACACACACACACACATGTGTATAGATAGATAGATAGATATAGATATAGATATAGATATAGATATGCATGTGTGTATTGGGCAAAACTTATATATAGTGAATATCAGGCAAAACTTGTTCGAGAATCAAAAACCCCACAGTAATAAACAATCATTACATAATGTCAAAAGAATAAGTTTATGCAGGAAAAAAAGCAGTTTCCCAGAATTCTAGTCATGTTCTTTGTCACTGTCACGCCATAATATTCTGTTTTCTCAGGGCAAGAAGCAAATTAATGCATATTATTATCATTTCTCATTTTAGAACTTTCCGTAAGGCAATTTCAGACTGGCACTTTGAGCTCATTATATATTGGTAATATATTTTTTTGTGCTATAATTCACATTGCCGGATCATTTTTTACATATACTGTTTAAGAAGGTTAATTTACAGTCTTGCCCAGAAACACTAAATCAAAATCTACACGTAATGGAGGGATTAAATATGATTTAGAACAATGACTTAATGGATGCCCTCTCTGCTAGTCAATGTTTTCTTAAGCAATTTCGTAAGTTATGGATTTTCCTATGCAAGTGTAGCACAGAAGTCTACTTGGGTATAGATGATATATTACATTGTCTTGATTATTTGTCATTGACTAAACCTCAGTCAAATACAGAAAACTTTGGGTACTCGGTAATGTGCTACAATGCATAAGAATAATGCATAAACCCACTTGTGATTGGGATCTATCTTGGTACTGTAGGACTTGCAGAGGGTTGGCATCTCTTCCTGGCACATAATGGGTTAAATGCCCATTCAGAATGTTACATTCACATGCATTATTGTAGTTCTCCCTGCAGCCTGAGCATCTTAAAGAAACAGAGCTCCCACAATGCAAGTGATAAAAAGAAAATAAAGACAAATTGTCCCCCGCGAAGCATAAAAATAACTGCATTTAAGCAATTTATTTTCCCAAGCTGTAGTTTTATTCCTGGTGCGCTCATGATCTGCAATTACCATTTGCATGCTATTTATATAGTATCAGCCATGTACTGTATATAGCCTTTTGCATAATCAACAGTCGCACATTGGAAACCTGGGAAAGAGTATGGTGAGGTAATGAGTGCAAAAGATGGCAGTGGTAAGTATAAGGAGCCAACTGTGCCTGCCACTGAGCGGGTGCAATCTGCATACTCTATGACGGAGATGAGTTACAAGACACTTACAATGTGTCATTAGCTGATTCAACAGGAAAAGGCAAAGCACAGAAGTAAACCATCTTTAGGGTATATTCACACATTCAGGGTTTTTTTTTATCAGGTTTTGATCAAGTTTTTAAAGCTAAAATCAGATGTGGGTCATAAAGTAGAAAACCCATAGAGGAGAGGCACTACTTCTCCTGTTTTTTAAATCCTCTCCTTGTTTTGTTTCCGAAACTGCACCTGAACAAAACCTGAACATATGAATATACCCTTACTGACAGGGACAGATCCCAAACTTCAATATTGGCTCAATATACAGAACAGAATATTTATGCTCAATACAATAGCACCAAATCAGATTTTCCAATCCCATTCTGCCTGGGTATAAAAAGTGGAGGGAAGTATTGTAGCTCAGTTTTTAGCATTCTCTTCCATCCTATAATGCAGTTTGAGACTTTTTGATGTGGTTTGGGACATTTATGTCTACAACTATTTAAGGTGGCGCATACATACTGCAAAACAAGTATCTCAAACACATGACAGTAAGTTACTGTTTTAGTGGTCTCATGTGGGACGTATTCCGCATACAGTATGAGACATAATAGGCATGTATACTACTCCATCCATAAGATGATTCAGAGACAATTGGATAATGTATAAATATAGACAATATAGATACATAAAGCAATATTGTTGCACTGTGAGATGAATGAAGATGCCATCTACTGCTATAGTATGGGTACATGATAATGACAAATTCTGGAAAACAGGAGACAATCCCTCCAGTCCAGTATAAGTGACATGTTGTGCTACAAGACTGCAGAATGATATCTCAAGTGCAACAGTCAATGCATTCAAGGCAAGTTCACAGAGTGGAGTCTGCCCATATCCACAGATGTACAAGAGGCAGGGATGGAACCGCACAAAACTTACCTGTGACATATAGGAGGAGGAAAAAGTAACGCTCCAATAGGCTATGCAGAATGAGAGGATAAATCCAGCTCCCTGTGGCATCCCATGCCAGCCTCTCGTGCCCATACACAGGGTGAGATCCACTCAGTAGTCACTCAGTGCTCTGTGCCTGCATGCGTTCTGTGTGCTCCACTACCTCCAGCTGTTTATATCAGTAACTAACCGAGCAGCAAGCTAGAAGCCTCAGTCCCCGCATGCTCAGTGCAGCCCTTCACTGCTGCTTCTGCCGCTGCCATCTACTCCCAGACATCTGCAGGGTCCTAGCGACTACTGCTGACCACAGCACACACACGCTGCTGTCATAGGCATCCACTTCCTTATTCTGGGCTGAAGTTGGTTTCTTATTCAACAGTTTCTTATTTGTGTGAGATGTCATTTTGTCTTTTTCTTAGTCTTCTTCTATCAACAATATATATTAACCCAGTTTGTGGATGAAAACAGCCTGAAACTGGAAAATGGTATATAAAATGGGCATTAAAGTGTGCACCAAAAAGTGTGATTTAAAGGGTTAAATGATTTTAGATAACAGATCTCATACTGGCATTAACATGGGCAGATGGAGACTTTTTACAGATTTGAATAAGTAACTGGTGTTTTTATAGGGTTAAATAACGTCTGGCCAATGTTCTCTCGCTGCAAACGTACAGCGGGTGATGCCCTGCATCAAATTCAGATGGATTAATCAGGTTATGGGCATAAGAACTGGCATCAAAGTAGGCAGATGGACGGTTTTTACTGATTTGAATAAGTTAAAGGGTTAAATGGCTTTTAGGTCACTGATCTCAGACTGTCAATATACAGAGGGTGATGTCTTGCATCAAAATCAGTTGCACTCAGCCAGGCACGAACAGGTTGTGGGCGTAAGAACTGGCATCAAATTGGGCAGACACTTTATATTGATTTGAATAAGTATTTGGCATTTTTAAAGGGTTAAATAACTTTTGGGCCACTGATCAAGACTACCAATATACAGAGGGTGATGCCCTGCATCAAACTCACTTGATTTCACCCTGGATTAATAAGCTTCTGGTTATAAGAACTGGCATCAAAGTGGACAGATGGACAATTTTTACCGATTTGAATAAGGAACTGGCATTTTTAAAGGGTTAAGTGGCTTTTAGGTCACTGATCTCAGACTGTCAACATACAGAGGGTGATGTCTTGCATCAAAATTAGTTGCGCTCAGCCGGGCACGAACAGGTTGTGGGTGTAAGAACTGGCATCAAATTGGGCAGACAGATACTTTTTACTGATTTGAATAAGTATCTGGCATTTTTAAAGGGTTAAATACATTTTTGGCCACTGATCAAGACTACCAATATCCAGAGAGTGATGTCCTGCATCAAACTCACTTGATTTCATCCTGGATTAATAAGAACTGGCATCAAAGTGGGCAGATGGGCAGTTTTTACCGATTTGAATAAGTAAGTAGCATTTTTAAAGGGTTACATGGCTTTTGGTCACTGATCTCACACTGTCAACATACAAAGGGTAATGCCCCACATCTAATTCAATTGTGATCATTGCGACCAAACCGGAGATGGGAATAAGAATGGGCATCAAAGTGGGCAGATGGACAGTTTTTAAAGGTTTATATGAATTTGGGCCACTGATTTTAAACTCCAAACATACAGAGGGTGATGCCCTGCATGAAATTCACTTGAGCCTACTCCGTCTTGAAAGGTTTTGGGCATAAGAACTGGCCAGACAGACACTTTTATTGATGTAAATGAATAACTGCTGTTTTTAAATTACTCTACGTGACTGATCTCACATTGCCAATATATAGAAGGTGTTTCCCTGCATCATACTAAATTTAGCTCAGTCTGTGTCAAACAGGTTCTGGGCATAGAAAATGTCATCAAAGTGGGCAGGTGGACCCTTTTTACTGATTTGAATAAGTAAATGATGTTTTTAAATGAGGCGCGCCCTCTGCTCCACTCCAGGGTTATGAAGACTGCTGTAATGCCTGCCTTCATAAACCTTCCCCACTGTCCTCATGCATAATGATGGAGAGGTCTCATATTCCTTAGGCAACTTTGGGGAATGAAACCTTTGTTCTGATTGGCCAATGTACTGCGGACGGGGTTAAGTGACACCCTGCGTTGGCTACGGCCTTATGCTGGGTCTATGCAGTGGGTGAACACTCTGTATATTGGGTGCCTAAGGGCCACTTTGGTCAGTTGAGGTCCGACGGTGTTAAGTTCCAAAAGCTCTATGCTGTCTTCCTCAATGTGTCGATATGGACGTTTCAAACTGAACTTATTCGGTCCAAATCATTGAAGAGACCCCACAGCATAATAATTGAAGGTCAGGGAAGGTGGGGGAAAATGGCATCATGATGTCAATGTAAGAGTTGCAGACCAAACAAGCTGACACTCAATAGATGGGTAATGATCCTTGACTAATTTTTTCTAGAAGGTCTACCTTTTCCTACAAGTCTCAGAGCCCATTCTACCTGTTCCTCTACCACATAGCTGCTACATGAAAATACTTCTAACCATTACAGTCTAGACACTGCTTACAGGAATTCAGATTTTGTCAGACAGGTGCTGCAAGCACTCCTTCAGTAATTCTACCCTTTCATTTCCTAATGCTTTTCAGTCCCATATGTTGTGCTGCCAAGCATGACAAGGAAAGTAAAATTTTCCTTTCTTTGAATCCAAAGGTAGTACCAGCTTTTCTCCCTGCTGTCTCAGAGATGTATTCTAGGACAACTCCTCATTGGTTAAACGTTTAACTATAATTGCTAATTAACCCCTTGTGTTCTTCTGTAATAGTAGAAGTGGTGGGGTGTGCAGAATAGTCCTTATATATTGTGACGCTTTTTGGATTCAGTAAGATTTGTAGCAGATCAGTAGCCCAAAGTCATTTAACATTTAAAAACACCATTTATTCAACTCAATAAAAACTGTAAAAAAAATTGTTTGTTACAGCTGGGCGATTAATCAAAAAATAACCAAAACCAAACATCTACCAGGATTTTGGTTCAGTTATTACAATATTTGCAGTTTTGTTAGAACCAACCACTGTCCCTGGCTACTTGCCTGATCTGTCCTAGGCGACAGTGAGCAACTGGCAACAACAAAAGGGAGGTCAACTAGCCAAGGGGTCGGTAACAGTCGAGCAATGCAGTACAAAATCACAATACAAGAGATTAGTCAAAGTCAAAGCCAGAGGTCAGGAATAAGAATACAGGTAATTAAACAGCAAGTGTAATAGCCAGTACGCACAAGGCAATAGCAAGCACCAATGTGAATGTGAGCAAACAATAAATAGGAAGAAGGAACCAGCCCCAGACTTGATAGGAGGATAGGCTGTCAATCACACAGGTAAGACTAAAATTAACTATTAGTGGAGAAGAGGAAAACCAAGATGAAGGAGATGGGTGTGGTGGAAAATCAATTAAGGAGGTGAGGGAATAGGACAGTGTTCAGACAATACAAGAAAAACCCAAAAGAAAGAATCACAGCCGCACCCGCCTCCTGCACCGCAGCATTTGGCTGGATGGCACCGAAGTTCAAATGAGTGCGGACGTACAGGTGCATCTCAATAAATTAGAATATCTTTGAAACGTTCATTCATTTCAGTAATTCAGTAATACAATCCATAATCAGCGTCTTCCATGATTGTGTATCCTACTGAACCAGACTGAGGGACCATTTAAAGGCTTAGGAAACCTTGGCAGGTGACACGCTGAATTTACAATACTGAACTTTTTCACAATATTCTAATTTTCTTAGATTTGGCTTTTCATTACCTGTAATCCATAATCAACATTTACAGAAATAAAACACTTGAAATAGAACACTCTGTGTGTAAAGAATCTAAAAAATACTGAAAGAAATAAACGTTTCAAAGATATTCTAATTTATAGAGATGCACCTGTAACACAGTGTTACCTCTCCTGGGGTCTGGCTTCTGTCTGTCTTCTATGCGTCACGATGCTACATGATGCTGAGGCCCAATCACACATCTCAGTAGTCCCTGACATCAGTCAGAAGCGTCGCAGACAGCAGGGAGTCGCGCCAGAGCCCAGGAGAGGTGAGTAACACTGTTTCTTATGTTTGATCACTTCTGCTCTGCCTCCACTTATTATACTCTGGGAATCTGAGTTTCAGTTCAGCGAGGTTCACCCAACACTTAGTCATAGTGTAAATTGTAAAATAGTTTATTTGTAATTGAGGTAAAATGCCGGATTAATTGTGATTTTGATTTAGGTCATAATTACCCAGCCCTACTGTCTGCCCAATTTGATGCCAGTTCATGTGGCAAAAATCTGGACTTAAATGAATTTGATGCAAGGCACCAACCTTAGTTTGCTGACAGTGTGAGATCAGAGGCCCAAAATCACTATTCCTTTAAAAACACCAGTTGCTTATTGAAATGAGCAAAAACTGTCTGCCCACTTTGATGCCAGTTCTTATGCCTAGAACCTGTTCAAGTATGGTTGGATTCAGGGTGGACTCACATGAATTTGATGCAGGGCATCTTCCTCTGTAGGTTGGCAGTATAAGATTAGTGGATCAGCTGAACTCAGTAAAGTGTCCATTTTGATGCCCATTTCATGCCCAGAAGCTGTACATGTCAGACTGAGCTCATCTGAATTAGATGTAGAACGTAACCCTATATTCGCTAACAGCGTGAGGCTAGTGGCCCTAAGTCATTTCACGCTTCACATTCTTCAGTGCGTACTTTGATGCCCATTTTTGTGCCAGTTATTTCCATTTACAGGCTGCATAAAATACATTGTGCAAAGCTGCTCTGAGGTGAAAATAGGTGACTATATTCACCTTAGAGCAGTTCTGCGCAATGTATTTTATTGCTAAAATATGTTCTTCTAATAATTAATTAAGGGAAAAAAATGTAGGAACTACTGAACAAAGCCCTAAATAAGAAACCAACTTCAGTATGATAATATATAGGATACATGGAGATGGCACAGACTGCCACACAGCTGCTCTCCAGCTGCAACCCTATGTGCACCTGTGCTCTTCCGGAGACACTGAGTCTGCTGGCCAGCAATTTACTGCTATACATAATGCTATATACAGTCATATGAAAAAGTTTGGGCACCCCTATTAATCTTAATCATTTTTAGTTCTAAATATTTGGGTGTTTGCAACAGCCATTTCAATTTGATATATCTAATAACTGATGGACACAGTAATATTTCAGGATTGAAATGAGGTTTATTGTACTAACAGAAAATGTGCAATATGCATTAAACCAAAATTTGACCGGTGCAAAAGTATGGGCACCTCAACAGAAAAGTGACTAATATTTAGTAGATCCTTTTGCAAAAATAACAGCCTCTAGTCGCTTCCTGTAGCTTTTAATCAGTTCCTGGATGAAGGTATTTTTGACCATTCCGCTTTACAAAACAATTCCAGTTCAGTTAAGTTTGATGGTCGCCGAGCATGGACAGCCCGCTTCAAATTATCCCACAGATGTTCAATGATATTCAGGTCTGGGGACTGGGATGGCCATTCCAGAACATTGTAATTGTTCCTCTGCATGAATGCCTGAGTAGATTTGGAGCTGTGTTTTGGATCATTGTCTTGCTGAAATATCCATCCCCGGCGTAACTTCAAATTCGTCACTAATTCTTGTACATTATTCTCAAGAATCTGCTGATACTGAGTTGAATCCATGCGACCTTCAACTTTAACAAGATTCCCGGTGCTGGCATTGGCCACACAGCCCCAAAGCATGATGGAACCTCCACCAAATTTTACAGTGGGTAGCAAGTGTTTTTCTTGGAATGCTGTGTTTTTTTGACGCCATGCATAACGCCTTTTTGTATGACCAAACAACTCAATCTTTGTTTCATCAGTCCACAGGACCTTCTTCCAAAATGAAGCTGGCTTGTCCAAATGTGCTTTTACATACCTCAGGCGACTCTGTTTGTGGCGTGCTTTCAGAAACGGCTTCTTTCGCATCACTCTCCCATACAGCTTCTCCTTGTGCAAAGTGTGCTGTATTGTTGACCGATGCACAGTGACACCATCTGCAGCAAGATGATGCTGCAGCTCTTTGGAGGTGGTCTGTGGATTGTCCTTGACTGTTCTCACCATTCTTCTTCTCAGCCTTTCTGATATTTTTCTTGGCCTGCCACTTCTGGGCTTAACAAGAACTGTCCCTGTGGTCTTCCATTTCCTTACTATGTTCCTCACAGTGGAAACTGACAGGTTAAATCTCTGAGACAACTTTTTGTATCCTTCCCCTGAACAACTATGTTGAACAATCTTTGTTTTCAGATCATTTGAGAGTTGTTTTGAGGAGCCCATGATGCCACTCTTCAGAGGAGATTCAAATAGGAGAACAACTTGCAATTGGCCACCTTAAATACCTTTTCTCATGATTGGATACACCTGGCTATGAAGTTCAAAGCTCAGTGAGGTTACAAAACCAATTTTGTGCTTCAGTAAGTCAGTAAAAAGTAGTTAGGAGTATTCAAATCAATAAAATGATAAGGGTACCCAAATTTTTGCACCGGTCAAATTTTGGTTTAATGCATATTGCACATTTTCTGTTAGTACAATAAACCTCATTTCAATCCTGAAATATTACTGTGTCCATCAGTTATTAGATATATCAAATTGAAATGGCTGTTGCAAACACCCAAATATTTAGAACTAAAAATGATTAAGATTAATAGGGGTGCCCAAACTTTTTCATATGACTGTATGTACAATTCATTATCACTAGCTGAATAGAACTGATCAGATAGTCAGACAGTACATAAGGCAACAACGTGGCCAATAAATGCAAACTGGTCATAAGAGACTCATTAGGTATAATAAGCAGGAAATGATTGCGATTACTGCTATTATTATTGTTATTTACTAATCATTACATTGTAACTATGTTTATTATTGTTACTATTATTATTTGCATTGTCATTGCTATTGTTACACCTAAAGACTAGCTAATGCTATCAGGGGCAGATGTCAATGAAGTCTTATTGTTAAAACAAGTAATGTGAGTAACAATATTAAAAAGAAATAAGATGAATAGTAATGACAATAGTATTTTTTTTAGCCATTTATTAAACGATGCACTGTGTTTAATGTTGAGAGACAATTATTTGCTTGCAAAATTAAATTTTATACTGTAATTTTTGTCATAATAAAAAATAAAGGTATGTCTTTAAGTGTAATCAGCTTATTATTATTATTATTATTATTATTATTATTATTATTATTATTAATGGTAGACCTCACCTGTCCGTGAGATCAGACACTCATTGATCTCATATTAATGACCTACTGTATTCCAGGTCATGTAGACTTGAACAGCATATTCCGCAGCGCTTTACAGACATTGTCAGTCACTGTCCCATATAGGGCTCACAATCTAAGTTCTCTATCAATATATCTTTGGAGTGTGGGAGGAAACCCACGCAAACATGGGGAGAACATACAAACTCCTTGCAACTCCTTGGTTGGATTTCAGCCTAGGACTCCAGCATGGCAAGGCTACAGTGCTAACCGCTGAGACCGTTGATGGATACTTCTGTTATACACCCAAAAATAGGCATATATTTTTTGCAGTCTCAAAAATGCATGTACTTGTGTTATAAAGCACTTTCATGACAAGAAACTCAGATATTAACCACCAATCTAAGGTTAGGATTCACTTATATTAGATCTCCCATCAATCCAAATTTGGTGTATTTACATATACTTCCTAATCTTTAATTTCTATACAAACTCACTTTACTTTTTTGCTGGAGTAAAGATATCTGGCCAGTAGCCTTAATCTTCAAAGGGGCGTTTATTTATTTAACTCAACAATAGCTTCTAGACCATGTTCACACAGACAGTTTGTGATGTACGTTTTCATTTAATTGATCAGAAACCTTAATCAAAATAGTCTTTCTACTTATTTCTGACTTGACTTATTCTCTTACTCAAGCCTTACATTCAGCAAGGAATGACTAGACATTTTGCTTGTCAGTCCATCAAGGACAGTGCTTTGGCTTCCTGCTTCTTCATCGTGTAGTTTTTGCATAGCTTACAAGTATGCTTTGGATCATTATCCTTCTGTAAACTTTCTGATTCATTATCCCTTGCATCCCCATACAATTAGATTTCTTTTGCTATGCTTGACAGAAGACATCAAGCTCTCCTCCAGCATCCTTTTTACTTCATCCTTTTATGATATCTATATATCTACATTTTATATTTTCTGCTGTTGATCTGAACATCTCTATCTGGGAGTCATGGATTCATAGTACTCTTACCAGTACTTCGCTGACCTATGTCTCTTATTTTACCAATTTAACCCTTCCATTTTCTACTACATTAGTTTCAAATATATTTAGTTTTTTTCTACTCTATTTAGGATCTTCATTAGCTACAAAGTGCAGCTCCCGTTCTTCAGGGCCTGGGATATCCATACATTACATAGACAGCTCATTGATTTTAGTAGGAACTTTGTAAAGATTAAAGGGGTTTGCCAATGAACAACATTTATCAGGATAGGTGATAAATATATGATCGTTGTACGTCCTACTGGTGGACTGCCAGGAGTACAAGAACAGGGGTCCTCTGTTTGTGTTTTAATGGGTGGACGGTCATGCATGACCACTGCTACTCCATTTAAGGTCTTTGGAAGTGAGGGAGAAAGCCAAGCATAGTGCTTGGAAATGCTTCTTATTCTCATGAAGTTTGAAAGACACTGCATTGTACACACACAACCATCGCTCTGTTCACTGGCAACGCAGGATGCACAATTTTCAGAATTGGTGGAGGTTTCAGAAGTTGGACCCCCAAAGATCATACACTTACAGTATCACCGATCCACAGTATTTGTGGGTCAACTCTTTCAATTTTTACTGTGGTAGCATTGCTAAAAACTGTAACTATTGCCAAATAAACCACTTGCAGTGGTATGCTAAGGGTCCAAGCAGCAGGAAACTCAGAAGTCTGGTAGTACATTAGATGGGGATCATTCCAACAAATACAGATTGTTCAAGGTGGACAACCACTTTAAGAAATAGCTCAGGCTATGATATTCTTATCTTCTTGAGAATACTCTTTTTTTATCCTACATTTAAGGACAATATATTACAAATCCATCTAATAGTACCTGTAATTTGTTAATGATTGAAATTTTGACTGCCACAGAATGAACAGAGCCCAAATATTTGGCGGTCAGAGATTATAAATATAATGTGTATTTTCACTAGAGATAGAAAATCGATCAAAAAAATTTCCAAATTTCCCAAAAATCTTTGAATCTTCTGAGATACCTTTTAGAGGAATTGTTTAAAAAAAATTCAGCCATACTCTCTGTCAATGAAAACAGGTAATAGTTCTACTGTCCACAACCATGAGAGTAACCAATGTACAGTCATGGCCAAAAGTTTTGAGAATGACACAAATATTATATTTTCACATGATCTGCTGCCCTCTGGTTTTTATGTGTGTTTGTCAGATGTTTTTATCACATACAGAAATAGAATTGCATTCATATTATGAGTAACAGAAGCTTATATTGACAGTTAGAATGAGTTAATGCAGCAAGTCAATATTTGCAGTGTTGACCCTTCTTCTTCAGGACCTCTGCAATTCTCCCTGGCATGCTCTCAATCAACTTCTGGACCAAATCCTGACTGATAGCAGTCCATTCTTGCAGAATCAATGCTTTAATTTTGTCTGAATTTGTTGGTTTTTGTTTGTCCACCCGTCTCTTGATGATTGACCACATGTTCTCAATGGGATTAAGATCTGGGGAGTTTCCAGGCCATGGACCCAAAATCTCTATGTTTTGTTCCCTGAGCCATTTAGTTATCACCTTTGCTTTATGGCAAGGTGCTCCATCATGCTGGAAAAGGCATTGTTGAGCGCCAAACTGCTCTTGGACGGTTGGGAGAAGTTGCTCTTGGAGGACATTCTGGTACCATTCTTTATTCATGGCTGTGTTTTTAGGCAAGACTGTGAGAGAGCCGATTCCCTTGGCTGAGAAGCAACCCCACACATGAATGGTTTCAGGATGCTTTACAGTTGGCATGAGACAAGACTGGTGGTAGCGCTCACCTCTTCTTCTCCGAATAAGCTGTTTTCCAGATGTTCCAAACAATCGAAAAGGGGATTCATCAGAGAAAATGACTTTACCCCAGTCCTCAGCAGTCCACTCCCTGTACCTTTTGCAGAATATCAGTCTGTCCCTGATGTTTTTTCTGGAGAGAAGTGGCTTCTTTGCTGCCCTCCTTGAGACCAGGCCTTGCTCCAAGAGTCTCCGTCTCACAGTGCGTGCAGATGCACTCACACCTGCCTGCTGCCATTCCTCAGCAAGCGCTGCACTGCTGTTAGCCCGATCCCGCAGCTGAAACACTTTTAAGAGACGGTCCTGCCGCTTGCTGGTCTTTCTTGGGTGCCCTGGAGCCTTTTTGGCACCAATGGAACCTCTCTCCTTGAAGTTCTTGATGATGCGATAGATTGCTGACTGAGGTGCAATCTTTCTAGCTGCAATACTCTTCCCAGTTAGGCCATTTTTGTGCAGTGCAATGATGACTGCACGTGTTTCTTTAGAGATAACCATGGTTAACAGAAGAGAAACAATGATGGCAAGCACCAGCCTCCTTTTAAAGTGTCCAGTGGTGTCATTCTTACTTAATCATGACAGATTGATCTCCAGCCCTGTCCTCATCAACACCCACACCTGTGTTAATGGAGCAATCACTGAAACGATGTTAGGTGGTCCTTTTAAGGCAGGGCTGCAATGATGTTGAAATGTGTTTTGGGGGATAAAGTTCATTTTCTAGGCAAATATTGACTTTGCAAGTAATTGCTGTTAAGCTGATCACTCTTTATAACATTCTGGAGTATATGCAAATTGCCATTAGAAAAACTGAAGCAGTAGACTTCGTAAAAATTTATATTTGTATCATTCTCAAAACTTTTGGCCATGACTGTAGGCCGATTACAGCTGTCTTTGGTTGGTTTAGATTATGTGGTCCAGGAAAGTTAATTTTGGTCATAGAAATTAGGTCAACGACTAGGTGAGCAGGAGATCAGTGGTGGGCCAGCACTTGCCAGAGCAGCATGTGTTCAATGGATCGTCTACCCCTTCCTTATCTATTCCAAGTGTTGTCACTTTCTTGTTTTGGTGGGACTTTCATGATGATGATAACACTGATAATGATCATTATAATCAAAATCTGGTGAAGCAGGAGAGTAGAGGCCCTTGTGTAACACTTGAAGGAGTAAGCAGTAGAAGTGGCTGGCAGCGTGGAGGGTAATTTGGTGGCTGCACAACAGTAGCCAGGGATGGGGATAGATGGATAGGTGGACCAAGCTTAAAAAAATGCTTTGCTCTAGGTCAGTGACTGATAGTTACTAGTTGGAGTTTTCTGAAAATGTCATATAATACCACATGTTCAAAATGTGCCAAAAACAACATATCAGGACAATTAGGGAACTTTTAATTCAGACCCAATTTATCCAGCCCAAATATAATCATGCACCTGATTTCAGCAAATCTGACCCAAAACAATTTTTAGTAGATTCACTTATCTCATAATCACCTATGATGCAACATCTCAAAAAGCAGACCTGTTACCTCTCATGACATGATAGCTTTATTACATACATGTATTACCCATGAAATAATAGTTCTGGAACATTTTTTTCTTATAACTCTGTGTCATTCCTCTGTTATTCCTCCTATTAATTCAGAAATAAATTGACAACTGGGTGTTACCATTTCCCCTGTGAAAGGGGTGTGTCCTTGCATTGTCTGAAACTGTCAAAAGTGATTAGGCAGTGCGTGAGTGTCTAGAGACGTCTTGGTCTGGTAACACACAGTTGTCATACATTTCCAGAATATAGAGCCAATAATGGTTCTTTTCCTGTTTATGTAGGATCACAGCATGTGCTATAACTGTGTATGTGCGTATAGCATGACTTATTCTGATAATGAAACCTTGTGCGTCACATTTTTCTGCTTCCGTAATCATTTGAATTACATAGAGTACAGTGGGAGTATTAATATGGCATTGACTGTGCTTTCATGATCCATACTAGCCATTAAAATGCAGCCCGTCCATATGAGAGGCGAGATTTTATAGCTCCCAGAATGTTTTCATTATATTGGAAAGTATGCGGGTAAAATACATTTTAAAACATGAGGTAGTTGGCTGTATTATCGCCTGTAATACCTTTCAGCGGATAAACATAATAGTTCATTATAAATGAAATCCTGAAAGTGTATGAAAAAACCAATCCACTATGTTTGATGAGAAAATATGTTTTCGCCTTTACTGTTACGGAGACCATCTGTTGCTGTCTCTATTGGTACGGCTCCTTTCAAATTGCCTTTTTACTTTGGATTTTACATGTGCAATCCCTTTACAAAACCTTATCTTTTGGATGTCACCGTTCTCTGTGATTTTGCTTACATTTTTAAAGACACCATGCAATTCTTTACTTAAACTGGTCTGATGTGAAACTGCCACTCAAATGCAGGTGACTGTACAATATATAAAGATCCAGGCCTAAGGAATAGAAATCATCTTAAAGAATAGTAAAACTAGAGATAAACTTTTATTCCAGCAGCAATGTGAATTTAAAAAGAACCTTTACCACCTCTATCCATTCTAAATCTTTGCATCCTGCGCATTTGGAATTTTTTCTCTAGCTCCCACCATTCCTGAGCAATAAATGATGTTATTTTCAGCACCCAATAAGCTAAATATATTCTCTATTGTCAAGTGGACTGATGCTAACAGCCCCAGACCATCTACTTGACAGTACTGGTTGTCCAGAAATGATATGAGTTAAATATCAAATTCCAACTCTGAACCAGTGGAACGATACCTATTGAAGGATACAAAGTGTCTGAGTGGGTGGAGGTGGTAAACGATCCTCTTTAACTGCATATAGTTGAGGTGGCCAAAAACAATAGCTAAGATGATGAAAGTGTTGTGAAGAGTTATTATATACTGCCTTTATGTTGGGTGGTCACTCTTATAAGTATTGCAATTGAATCTTCTTCAGGGTTAGAATTCATGTCATATTAGTAGGTCTCTTTTCATATCACAACTAGTAGTCATGTAGTGAATGGGTGACGAAGCCCTAAAGTCTCAAGTTTGAGCCTTTACTTTTAGAAAATCCATGTTGAATTTGATTCAATCTGAACCGGTTCTCTCATCTCGTATCTGTGGGAATTTTCCATCCTCATCCAGAAAATAACTTGTAAGGTCATACACTAATAATGGATGAGAAGGTCTGGCTCACTATCTCTGTTCTTGTTTATCCTAAAGATATTCAATGTAGTTGAGGTCGGAGCTTTGTTCATGCTAGTGAAGTTCTTCCATACCAAATTTACTCAGACAAGCCTTTACAGAAAACTCTAATAGAAAACTGTTCCCACAAAGTTGGATGAATCTCATTGTCCAAAATGCCTCAGTATGCTGAAGTTTTAACATTTTCCTTAACTTAAACTTACTTAAACTGACTTTGGCTTAAAATATGCAGCAGAATCAACAATAAAAAACTGCATTTCAGCAACGTGGGCCTTACCCTTACAATGTTGTCGGAGAGCAAACTATACATTTGCCATGGAGCCCTTGGAAAGAAGGCCCAATCCTGGGTTGTTCTGTTTCCTTTACTCTTGGATAGTTAGAAACTGTTCAAAACTCTCTTGCCCAGAGGAAGTGAATTGTTAGTAAGCAAAGTTGATGGAAATGGGCCCAAGATTTGTGTCTGGGTGGCAGAGCTTATAGGGGTCCATTTTACTCCTTGTTATGGGTCTCCTTGCTTCTATAAGCAGTATTGCTGTTGTTAAAGCAGCACTTGTCAAACTGTGAGGAGCAAGTTGCTAGTTTGTTTCTCGGTCCTTCTGCTACTGAATCCCTGCACCAGCTGATAGCAAACATCAGCATAGTGCAGGGATACTGTGAGAGAAAGAAGTCTTTCCTGAAGCTATTTGCAGCACCGGCTGTCTCCTCCTCCTTTTTGTGATAGAGGTGAAGACACATGGTGCTACCCTGCCCTGCCATTAACAAGTGTAACTGGCCCTGGAAAACATACATTAAGTATGGATAATGGAAAGAGGCTCTCTCCTTCTTGGCTCTCTTTTTCATCTTTTAATTTGAGAGAACTGAAGGAGGACAGAGCGTGGCAGTCAGCAATAGCTGCCATAAATATATAATGTTACTTTTAGTTTTGAAGGCAGGGAGGCTGCAACCCACTGGAGGGAATCGGAGGATGGGAGTAGTGGTGTAGTTGTCAAACGTGACCAGGAGCACTCAATCGACTCCTTCAGCCATCTCCCGAGTTGGGGCAGTGTTGAGGGGGTCTGCAGTGTACCTGATGGTGGTGGTAAATCCCTGGAGCACTACCAGTTGTACTGAATCTTCTACTCTCACTGAGCCAGGTGATGGTGGTCTGAGGGGCCCTTCATGGTAAGCGCAGGTAACACAATTGCAGTCAAACAAACACATGTAACGCATGTTCTTTACAGAAGTAATGGTAACAGGTGCAGCTGTAGTAGTGCAACAGGAGTTACAATGTAGAAGATGGTACTAAGCCTTTTATTTGTTTTCACAGTGAGGGGATGCCCAATAATAGATATTAAATCCAGTGTCTAGTCCCCCTGCTCCAATACTCTTCCAACAGATCAGGGGGCTGTACATCTCAGGGATCCTTGTCTACCTGAGGGGTTTGCAGGGTTCAGGCTGTGAGGCTCTAGAAAACCTGAATTTACCCTCCATATTGGTAATTTCTCTTCCCTCTGTAGGCTATCAGAGGTATCTTAGGTAGGCTAGCAGGTATCTTTAATGTCTAAGGGCTGCAGCAATGATAAGTCTGAGCTAAGGCTCTAGCGGGAGCCCCTGAACACAATTTCCCTCATCAGAGGATGTAATGGTCTCTCTTTCTCACAATTGCTGTGTTAAGCTGCTCACTCAAGACTCAACTGAACTTGAAGTTCAGAGTTTTCTCTTCCCTTGCCCCAAGCAATCGTTGGATGGGCTGCACTAAGCTTTCCCAAAGGAAGGGGTACCAGTCCCACAGAGGCCCCTACATAGTACATTGCCCCCTTTTATGGCCACAGTACTATGCTGCCTTGTATGGCCCCTACACATTATATTGCTCCTTTTATGGCCGCTACATGGTATAATACCAACTTTAATGACCCCCACACACTACATCGCCCTTTTTATAGCCACCACAGGACATTATTCCAGTGGGTAATATCAACTTTGCCGCCTCTGCTTCAGCCTCCAGGGGGCACTGTGCATCAGGACGTGACATTGTTTAGTGTCCACGCATAGTACATGACAGCCCTGGTGGCTGAATTGGAGTGGACCTGAACAGAAGCAGTGACAGGTGAGTAAAATGCATATAATGTAATGTACATGATATGATTTGCCTTGGAAGCAGCTGCCTGACCCTGGCTGCTACTGTTGATTGCTTTTAACTAAGATTCTTAAGGCTACATTCACACTCATGGTGAAGTTTGTTGTTGTTCTGATCCATAAGAAGATCAGAACAATGGACTTTAAAGTTTCCCTGAAACTTTTGGTTTGTATCTGCTCTCATTTACTTAAATGATAAAATAAAAATAGAAGGTCTCATCTGTTTTTTTTTCATCTTTTTAGACAAAAACATATCAAAGCAGAAGGCAGATGGAAGGGACCTTTTGTTTTTATTCAAACATTGAAGTGAAATAGGACAGACACAAACAATGTTTTTTTGTTGTATTTGTCACTAAGGTTTTACCATGCATTATTTTGATCCTCTTGCAGAAGAACAAATGGGCGTTCAAGGGTAGTCTCTTTTACTGTGCCAGTTTTACCCATTTAATAATATTGTAATAGTAGTGTTTTCCTTTCCAAAGTGAATAGCCTTAATGGTGTGAAACTTTATTTGCCACTTTTTTGACAAATCCTTCAATTTTTCAAACTCCATTTATAGCAGAATACTTTGCTTCTTTGTGCTAGTGTTATCAGAATTTAGTATTTCTGCAAAAACATAGATTAATATTAATTGAACTAGAGACTGGGGTATCTAAACACTGCATGGCATCAGAGACAATGCTGGAAGAACATGGCGACAGCAGTCATTGGACACTAGAAAATTGGGTAGATTTATTATGCCTTTTACGCCAGTCCCAATTTTTTTGTGCAAATATTTTTTTTCTATTTGCACCGCTCACGTCAATTTCGTGGATGGGTGAGTTAATATTAGATTTATTATCATTTACACCAGAAATTATGCTTCATGATGCCTGAAATCTACCCCAGATATAACCTGGGGTAGCTTTCATTGTGCAGGCACCAGGACCAATGGAGGGTGCACCTGAGCTATAAAGAATCGTACACCTCGTCATAAATGAGACACTCCCTCTCCATTGAGTCTAAATTATTAGTCTGAATACTGTAGCAAAGATATTTTAGTAATTCTTACCTGGCAAAGATAGATCTTAGTGGAAGAGTGAAGAAATCAGGCGATACCTTTTAGAGGCTAACTGAGTATATTTATAAGTAAGCTTTCAGAAGCACAAGCTTCCTTCATCAGACATGGTGTTATACAAGAACTGAAAATTCACATATTTTTATACACATGGTCTTCAAAGGATTTTAGAGTCCTTAAAAAAAAACAAAAAAAACAAAATGCAATCTAAGTAGAGAAGTTATTTACAACAGGTCAAAAAAAACAATCTGGAAAGTTGTGGTGCGTGACAGAGGGATCTGTTATCTGTTTGCTATCAGGTGGTGATTTGTGACCCTCACAGTTCATACATAGTGTGACATGAAGCTGGCATGAATATTAAGTCCAAATAGCAGAGTTTAAAATTTTTACATAAATTTGTACTCCCATTGTTTTCTTTCCTCCTGCGTCTTAAACTGTCCCATTAAAACCACAACCCACAAATCTTCAATAGAGTGGTTTTCTCCGGAGAAATGTGCGGCCACTGGGAGATCTGTTCTGCTGTTATTAATATTGGACCTGCGTGAGTTCATTCGCTGACTAAGTCTCTGCCCTGTTTCCCCCACATAGAGGCCTGTGGTGGGACATTGCGCACACATTATGAGGTACACCACATTGGAAGACCTGCAGGAGAATGTCCCCCTAATTCTGTGCACCTTGGCTTTAATAAACATTAATGACAAAAGTAACAGTAATAGTTCCAATGTCTACATCTAGCCACTTCAATGGCCTTTACTATTGTAAAGTAGCTCCATAGCTACATAGTTAGAGGTTTGAAAAAAAGACCTGGATCCATCAAGTTCAACCAATCATACTTATAGTACATCAAAAAAGGAATACTGAGGCACATAAGGTTATATCATTGGATACATCTAATGAGTTGTCCAATTTAATGAACAGAATAAAGAACTGATTTTACCTTATGATGAATGCCGCAGTCTTCCTTCTTTGATGCACTATTGGGTTATCTGTTTATTGACTGCCGTGCACCACTAATACCTGAAGTCTGAGGGGGCCCAAAGGCCTATCTACAACATAATAAGATACCAATATTATAGATACTACATGGTAATTGGGGCTCCATTGTAGATTTTGTATTGGGGCCTGGGAGCCTCAAATTATGCCTTTTGTGGAAATGTTTTATACTGATGAACCCCAGTTGAACCAGAGGAAGGCAAGAGCCACCCTGTTAATGGTACACACCCATTTCACCATAAAGTTGAAAGAAATACTTTCTGGCCCCTGTTGGCAATTGGACAGATTCCTGGGTCAACATTCTGCATTAAAATCAGTAGCATTGCATACTGTATTATGGTTTACAGGTAAGATGTAAAACCCCTTTTTGTCGGGGTTGTTTGGTGAAAATTTTTGTAGTATATTTAATTAACCTATCTAACGCCCTTTTAATAGAAAACAGGCTCTAAAATTCTCCCTAGCAACCCTCTTGCTAAGCTGTTGGCAGGGAAAATCTGTACACATTTGTATTACTACAGTCATAGCCAAAAGTTTTGAGAATGATACAAATATAAATTTTTACAAAGTCTACTGCTTCAGTTTTTCTAATGGCAATTTGCATATACTCCAGAATGTTATAAAGAGTGATCAGCTTAACAGCAATTACTTGCAAAGTCAATATTTGCCTAGAAAATGAACTTTATCCCCCAAAACACATTTCAACATCATTGCAGCCCTGCCTTAAAAGGACCACCTAACATCGTTTCAGTGATTGCTCCATTAACACAGGTGTGGGTGTTGATGAGGACAGGGCTGGAGATCAATCTGTCATGATTAAGTAAGAATGACACCACTGGACACTTTAAAAGGAGGCTGGTGCTTGCCATCATTGTTTCTCTTCTGTTAACCATGGTTATCTCTAAAGAAACACGTGCAGTCATCATTGCACTGCACAAAAATGGCCTAACTGGGAAGAGTATTGCAGCTAGAAAGATTGCACCTCAGTCAACAATCTATGGCATCATCAAGAACTTCAAGGAGAGAGGTTCCATTGGTGCCAAAAAGGCTCCAGGGCGCCCAAGAAAGACCAGCAAGCGGCAGGACCGTCTCTTAAAAGTGTTTCAGCTGCGGGATCGGGCTACCAGCAGTGCAGAGCTTGCTGAGGAATGGCAGCAGGCAGGTGTGAGTGCATCTGCACGCACTGTGAGGCGGAGACTCTTGGAGCAAGGCCTGGTCTCAAGGAGGGCAGCAAAGAAGCCACTTCTCTCCAGAAAAAACATCAGGGACAGACTGATATTCTGCAAAAGGTACAGGGAGTGGACTGCTGAGGACTGGGGTAAAGTCATTTTCTCTGACGAATCCCCTTTTCGATTGTTTGGAACATCTGGAAAACAGCTTATTCGGAGAAGAAGAGGTGAGCGCTACCACCAGTCTTGTCTCATGCCAACTGTAAAGCATCCTGAAACCATTCATGTGTGGGGTTGCTTCTCAGCCAAGGGAATCGGCTCTCTCACAGTCTTGCCTAAAAACACAGCCATGAATAAAGAATGGTACCAGAATGTCCTCCAAGAGCAACTTCTCCCAACCGTCCAAGAGCAGTTTGGCGCTCAACAATGCCTTTTCCAGCATGATGGAGCACCTTGCCATAAAGCAAAGGTGATAACTAAATGGCTCAGGGAACAAAACATAGAGATTTTGGGTCCATGGCCTGGAAACTCCCCAGATCTTAATCCCATTGAGAACTTGTGGTCAATCATCAAGAGACGGGTGGACAAACAAAAACCAACAAATTCAGACAAAATTAAAGCATTGATTCTGCAAGAATGGACTGCTATCAGTCAGGATTTGGTCCAGAAGTTGATTGAGAGCATGCCAGGGAGAATTGCAGAGGTCCTGAAGAAGAAGGGTCAACACTGCAAATATTGACTTGCTGCATTAACTCATTCTAACTGTCAATATAAGCTTCTGTTACTCATAATATGAATGCGATTCTATTTCTGTATGTGATAAAAACATCTGACAAACACACATAAAAACCAGAGGGCAGCAGATCATGTGAAAATATAATATTTGTGTCATTCTCAAAACTTTTGGCCATGACTGTAGTATATAGAGCTGTAGCATTTGCCAAAGGTGGAATGGTCACTTCAAATGACTGTATCTATGGTTTTATAACATCTAGTTGTTCTGGTGTCACATGAATGCTAAGATAGTCTACAGTGTTAGCTATAAATTAACCTGAGATGAGATATCACAAGTTAAACAAAAGTTGGGAATTTGAGCTTTATATGCAGCAGTTTATGCTGCATATAAAAATCACATTTCCGACTGCGATATCTCTGTTTTTCTTATAGCTAGAGAGAAATCTCAGCTTTCATCTGATACCAGAAACATTCTTCTAGGTTGTATATAACTGGAACAATAGACATTTAAACTGACCATAGCAAATGCCACAGCTCTACATGCTACATTGAGTACAGGTATATAGAACAGACTCTCCATGACAATGCTTAGTTAGAGCACTGCTAGTGGGACCTTTACGGCTTGTTTTCTATTAAAAGGAAGTTAGGTAGGTTAATTAAGTATAAGTATGTTCCATAATTTTACAATTTGGACAGTAAACCAATGCTTCTGAACTTTGCGATGAAATCACACTTCCTTTAACCATAAGCAGTGACCCTGTCTTCTTTGTTCAGTCTGTGGTAAAATAATCTACTGCATATCTATAGCGATATTATATGCCCCTTACCCTTCTCTAGAATACTAAGTTTTGGTCACCTTTCTTCACTCAGATATTCCATACCACATATTAATGTGTTTGCCCTTTTTTTGCACCCTCTCCAGTTCTCTGATGTCATTTTATGGAAGGGTGTCCAAAACTGAACAGCCTAGTTAACACCAGTGCTTTATACAGGGAAAAAACATATTTTCTTCCTTAGAAGCCATGTTTTTTCTAATACTGAACAATATATTGTTAGTTTTATATGCAACAGACTAGCTTTGCATAGTGTAATTTTGTTTATTATCAATAATTATTTCCAAAACTGTCTCCATTGTACTTTAGACTTACCCAATAGCAATTCAATAGTATAGTTATCATGTCATGTACATTTTTTGACCCCAAATGATTACATGAGCCAGATTTCTGCTCTTCTACTTCTGCTTTTTGTCCCAGCACCATCTAAGCCAATGGTTCTCAACCTGTGGTACGAGTACCCCAGGAGGTTAACCCCATGCTCTTCAGGGGTATGCACCACAGCTGAGAAACACTGTATCCCCCCCAGCCCAGGATGAGTGCCATGATGATGCCATCCTTAAATTAGAAGCATTGTGATCCCTTCCATTAGTACTCATGGAGGCATTTCATTGCAGTTACACATAATCTGGGGAGCAAGTGGTGAACCGTATTCTTTATTCATCACTGTGCTCCGGACATTGAGTGCTAACCTTACAGTAGACCCCGGAGCACAGAGGAAGCAGGCAGCATAGAGGGGAGTAAAGCATTCAGCTAACCACTCACTCACTCAGTACATGTGGGGATACTGAGAGGAGCCATGATACTGCATGTGGGGGCACTGAGGGGGGCCATGATACTACATGTTTGGGTACAGAGGGGAAGGCCATGATACCACATGTCAAGACACCAAAGGAGAGGCCATGATACTATTGCTACTTTGAGGTTAATGATTTGGGACTTTCTTCACAGGGGTACTTCAGTTGAAAAGATTGAGAGACACCGATCTAATCCATGGACCTGTTTATGTCTTAATATCGGGATTTGTTTTGTGACATGTCTTCACTGGTGGTAAAGTAGAACATAATGTATCAAGGAGCACAATTCTGTAATGTGAGATAAAAATTGTAGATCAATATGTTTTAGAGAAATAATTAATGTAATCTGAATATATATGATAAATTCTTCCATTCTGATTTCCATTTGATTTTCAAAAGTTTTTATTGTATTTGATCCAGTATTTAGAAATTGCATTGCCAGCTGCAAAATACTTAAATCTGGAATTTTTTTCAATATTTGTTCATTATTTTCTTTTGCATAAATATTACAGTAGTTTGCATTGAAGAGTGTTTTTTTGTAGAATAAACATGATTACGTTCTTCTTTGCTTTTGTCACATTAGGAAAATGGTTAAAAATATCTATCTGGCTGTTAACAGAGATCAGAAAAAAATATTTTATATTCTTTGGAATGCTATCTTTTGAACATAAACCGTTTTCTACTTTTGGCACAGATTATTGTTATAAATGTTCTTTATCTTGCTTCATTGGCCAAACCTTTGTTTGAGTTTAGAACCAAATGTCTCATATGACTAAAAATGCCCATATGTCTTTAATAGCTATCAGCTGGATGCACATTTGACCACCAGGTATTCCTCTGGCTCCCCCTTACACATAGTTTCTTGTTTCAGCCAAATGTGCACATGTTGTCAATGAGGGAAGGAGTGTAAGTTGCTGCCAGACATCTCTGGTGAAGCCTTACCTTCTGGAGAAATGAAAGATCAGTTATGATAAAATTCAAGATCTTTTCATGCCCCAACATCATTGGTCAGGGAAAAGATGGGAGGTCCATATAAAAGTTTTAAAAAATCTTCAGATTTGACTGTCTTTATTCATATGTGTAATTAAAGCTCTTCCCATAATGGTGTAAGGAAATGAACTTGGAAATGGATCCTTATGAAACCTAATGGATCTTATTTACTTACAGTACCATGGTCCCACCTAGTTCTTTCGAGTATTTGTTTTTCGTATAACAAGTACAGAACTGCTATCAAAAGGCAATGCAAACCTGATGGAATAGAGACAGTGTGAGCAGGGTCTAAATAAAAAATTATGCATATGTCAAACTTTTACCAGATGTCTCAACATGCACGCTTGCTATGCAGCACACCCTTCAGCCCCTTCTGAACTTTATCAAAGATAGTGGAGGATCCTACAGATGGGGACACCCATTCCATTTAATAGTCCGTAAAGATTCTACTTCAATACTAGTCCGTTCCCCAGCTGATCTGCCAGATTTGTATGCCTTCCTGGATGTCACCCCTGTAGAAATTGTGAATTGGCTCGCACTAGATGTCTCTCCACCGCTACCTCAAACGTCGCCATGGACCCAGACGTCCCTCCTTGGCTATGACCCAAGAGAGATCCTCTCCCCAGCGATCCCCTGGAGAAGACCGCCCATGTCCACCTCTGAATCAGCCTGATCTGCCTCACCAGCTCCCTACTGAGGCGTGACAGCTCCTGTTATCTTGTAATATGCTGTCTTTGATTTTAGGATATTGACTTACAATAACCTGTCGACTCTCTTCTGTTGCCTCCAGATCTGTTGACGCCCTATGTTGTCCTAATCTGTAGCTCTCTTCCTCCCCCTGCCCATACCTTCCTTAATTTACTGCAGAGACTGTCCATAGGGTTATTTCTGTTTCTAGCCCTTACTTTATAGCCTACCATGGCATTCTTCGCCTGTATACCTTGTTGCTCCCTATTCCCCCCCAGTTCCCTTTGGCTTGGGTGTGTCATTGCTGGCTAATTGCCGCCCTTAGTTATGGGAGCCTTTATTGTTATTATTGGAAACAGGTTGAACCCGGATGGTCTCTACTCTCCCCCTACTAAGCCATATGAGGTTAGTGTCCCTTTACTACTGTACAGTGTGGTGAAGCAGGGCCCTCCTATTGCTTCCCCTCTTACTCTCCATTTCCGCAGTTTAGCTATTTTGGTTATCGACCTTGGTTATTATTGTTTATCCCATGCCCCTATTCCCGCCCTGTTGGGGTTGGATCCGGGGTGTGGGACTTTATGTACACTGTACACTCGTGGAGCATATGGGCTCGTTCCCTTGTTTTTTCCTCACTCCTTCACCCCTCATCTGTCTGAGGGTGCACCCCCTTTTCTTTGGGGTGATTAGACTTTAGTCTATTCTTTGTTTTTTCTTTGCTTTCCTTCCTTCCTCTACTTAACCTCCCCTTTCTTACTTTCCATTCCCTCTCCTTCTTCCCCTTTTCTCCCCCCCCATTTTTTTTTTTTCCGTTTGTTAGTCTTTGTGTCTAGGGTACAACCAGACCAGCTCCCCTTAACGATGCCAATGCCTAGCCTGCAAACTTCCATTATGGTGGGTACTCTCAATGTGAGGGGCCTCCACAGCCTGGAGAAGTGCTCTGTTCTCTTCAATTTACTCCAAGGTAGGCGACTTCATGTTGTGTACTTGCAGGAAACTTATTATTGCTCTAGTAAACCATATAAATTATCCAATGCTTGGTTTCCACATGCTTATCATCGCTCTTCACCTGACAATAAGTCCAGAGGGACCAGCATTCTGATCTCTCGCTCGCTGAGTTAGGAGCATCTGGAGACTCGCACTGACGATGAAGGGAGACTGATTATGCTGAAGGGCCGCATATCGTCTCAAGTGTATACCTTTGCTTCACTCTATCTGCCTAACACTGGATAGGGTCGTTCCCTTAGCTCCTACCTGAATGGTTTTGCGGAGGGCTTCCTGGTAGCGGGGGGTGATCTGAACTTGGGTCTTGATCCCACTCTTGATTCATCCACTGGTCATTCCTCCCATTCTCACTCGCTCCTCTGGGGGATTAAGAGAGACCTGCAATCCCATCAACTCATTGACTCTTGGCGACTGCTCCACCCGACAGATCGTGACTATTCTTACTATTCCCCAGTCCATAACCGCTATTCCCGTATTGATTATCTTTTCACCCGACACCAACATCTTCACGTGTTGTTATTAGCGGAGATGGATAGAATCACATTCTCGGACCATGCACTGGTCACACTGTCGCTCTCCCTGTCCTCTCCTATCCCCTTCCAGCACCAGTCTCCTGCACCATTCCCTCTCAGTCATCTACAAGCTTCTGATTTATCCTCTTCATGGGTCTGTTCCCACCTTTATGTTGAAATGGGAAGTGGGTCTGTCTCTCTCTCTCCCAGGAACAAAGAGAATGAATTTTCCAACTCACGCATGGGGCTTCTGTCAGCTCCCGCTACCAGGAGGCCAGTTTTAAGATCTTGTCCCGATGGTATAGGGTCCCCACAAAGCTACATAAGCTTTTCTCACAGGTCTCCCTGATGTGCTGGAGGTGTGGGCAGGAGGAGGGCAACATGCTTCATATGTTCTAGTCCTGTTCAGCTCTTTCCTCATTTTGGGATGGTGTTAAATGGATCATTTTGTAAATTACTGAGACATCTCATCAGTTGGGCCCTGCTTTGTTTCTACTTCACCACTTCGCGTCTCCGGTGCGTGTATACAGGCGCTCGCTACTCTGTTTTTTGATCCTCACAGCCTGAACTTGCATTCCACAATTCTGGAAGTGAGTGGAACCTCCTTCTCTCTCCCTCTGGATTCTGAAGGTCAATGAGATTATGCGCATGGAAAACTTCACTTCCTTCCTGCATGACACAGGTGAATGCTTTAACAAACCTTGGTTTTACTGGTTGGAATTCCAACGTATTGCAGAGTATCAGACACTTCTGGGCTCTGGGCCCCCCTCCCGGGCTTGAACGCTGGTCTCTGAGCTCTGAGCATAGTCTCCCACCATTAGCATTTGTCCTACCACTGTATTTGTTTCTACATCTGACCTTACATAGTGAACTTCAGGTCCGTCTACTGTGGCCCTGACACGTGTTGTCCTCCAGGCCACCCTCAAGGCCCACACATGGTATGTTACCCTGTTCACTCCCCCATTACCCTCCCTGCCTGACCAATACCCCCTTCCCCCCCCCCTTTTTTTTTCCTCCTTCTCTTCCTCTTTCTCTTTCTTCTCTCTCTGCTCTCCTTCCCTTCCCTCCCCTCTCCACTCTTTTTTCATCTTCTTCTAATTAATGTTTA
The DNA here is from genome assembly GCA_947044405.1 of Leptodactylus fallax. Classification (NCBI taxonomy): domain Eukaryota; kingdom Metazoa; phylum Chordata; class Amphibia; order Anura; family Leptodactylidae; genus Leptodactylus; species Leptodactylus fallax. Next base: position 4,791,113 of record CAMRHE010000073.1, on the reverse strand, counting down.
TGTTGTCTTGCTGACTGTGGACATCTTGGGGTCCCCTTTTGTATCTCCAGTCCGCATTGTTTGTATTTCTGGTCTGTTGTTTTATGTTGTTTATTCATGAAAATTCAATAAAATATATGAAATAGAAAATTATGGATACCCATTTTGTGTAAGTGCTGCAGTTTTTTTTTTTTTTCAACTGCAGAAATTCTCATCCCTGGTAATTCCCATTGTGTTACCACAACTGCTTACCAATAAAGACCATTTTTGAAGACACATTAAATTTGTATGTGAATTAGACCTTAATGTTTGTTATTCCTATCTGACACTGCAACATCTTGAGACTTATTAGGCTAAAGATCCACGTGGCATAAACACTGCGGTTCGCCCGTGGTGGAAACGCCGCAGAAAAAAACACGTTTTACAGTCACAGCAAAGTGGATTGGATTCTAGCGAATCCCATGTCCACTTTGCGGTAAAATATGCGATGCGGACATGCGGTGATTTCCAAAACCGTTGCATGTCAATTATATCTACGGAAACGCCGGCAGTATCCCTATAGATATAATTGAAGCAGAAAGTCTGCAGAGGAAACCTCTGCAAACTTTCTTTGCAAAGGACTGTGGGAATAAGCACGATGCGTTGCCGCCACGGCTTTCCCCACAGTGCTTTTTTGCTGCGGGACGCCATGTGGGGCCTTAGCCTTAGGGTGAATTCACACCGAGTACATCAGACGTATATAGTTGCATATATCACGTAGTGTATAAGCTTTCAAGTTTTTAAAAAGCACTGTATGCTATGGAATCTATATACAAAAAAAGATAAGCTAACATATAGCAGTCTGAAAGAGGTCATGAGGACACTTTTGGCCTCCATCAGGTGAGGGAGGCTTCTAGCTACTCTTGACATCAGGAGTGTTATTGTACCCTTAGTCATGACTGTTAAATGTATGTTTTTTGTGGAATTTCAGTAGATCACTGCACAATAGGAAACTATCTCAGAATCTATTGAACTTGTACAATAGCTTATCCACCCATTTAACCCACCATTCATTGCAAACTATTCAGTACAATTCTATCCAAAAGAAAGGGTCAGAGAAGTGGGTGAGTTATATCTTCTGCTTCTATTACCAAAAAAGCCTTTTCAGATCTCAGACTCAGAAGGATTTTCAGAAGGATTTCAACATGTCTAATAGTGTGTTTCTATAATGTATAGAGTCTAAACCTGCCACTCCCCTCTCTCTGGGCACTTCATTCCCATGGAAGTTTAGTGCTCTTTAAGCTAACAGAAGTGCTCACTACCCTTTTGATACTAATATACTATTACACTGAAAAGGTAACAATCAATAAGTGAACCAGACAGAGAAATAGCCTGTCTGGAAAAATGCTAGGTGATGGAGACTAAAAATTAAATGGAGTGTTTGGAAAGGTGGCTGAAGGGATGGAAAAAATGCTATAATGGACTTAAAGTGGAGTGAAGAGACACTAGAGGTCTCATTAAATGCATGGTAGCGATCTACTATTTAATATCACCTTATATACAACAATAATTTTTATTACACTTCCATTCGTAACCCTAAAAATTATATTTCAATCTAAAATATTAGTTATTATTAGCTAAGTCTAGAGTACTACAAGTTAACATGACATATAAGCATTGTTGGTAGACTGGCCACATTATTAATAGGTATCCTGTATGAGATCTTATTTAAAACATCATTTACATAATTCATCAATGAATGGCCTCGTCCAGTAATTCACAAGTACTATAAGTCATTTATACCCTTGTTTGGATCACTAAATCACTATTGGGTCTTAAAGGTTTTTGTGGCCAAGGGTGTTTTTTTTTAATACTGATGACATATTCAGTACATAAAACTAGTGTTCACCAAACAAATGTTAGTCAGATTTCAACTTCCCAAGGCCCCTTTAAAAATCAAAGTAGTAGTCCGATTGGTTGGTATGAGAAACTGCTCCACTGTGGATTGTGTGTGTGTATATATATATATATATATATATATATATATATATATATAACGTATATACAGTGGGGAAAAAAAGTATTTTTTTTCAGCCACCACTTGTGCAAGTTCTCCCACTTAAAAAGATGAGGCCGGCCTGTAATTGTCATCATAGGTAGACCTCAACTATGAGAGACAAAATGAGAAAACAAATCCAGAAAATCACATTGTCTGATTTTTAAAGAATTTATTTGCAAATTATGATGGAAAATACGTATTTGGTCAATAACAAAAGTTCATCTCAATACTTTGTTATATATCCTTTGTTGGCAATGACAGAGGTCAAACGTTTTCTGTAAGTCTTCGCAAGGTTGGCACACACTGTTGCTGGTATATTGGCCCATTCCTCCATGCAGATCTCCTCTAGAGCAGGGATGTTTTGGGGCTGTCGCTGGGCAACACGGACTTTCAACTCCCTCCAAAGGTTTTCTATGGGGTTGAGATCTGGAGACTGGCTAGGCCACTCCAGGACCTTGAAATGCTTCTTACGAAGCCACTCCTTCGTTGCCCTGGCGGTGTGCTTGGGATCATTGTCATGCTGAAAGACCCAGCCACGTTTCATCTTCAATGGCCTTGCTGAGGGAAGGAGGTTTGCACTCAAAATCTCACTATACATGGCCCCATTCATTCATTCATGTACACGGATCAGTCGTCCTGGTCCCTTTGCAGAGAAACAGCCCCAAAGCATGATGTTGCCACCCCCATGCTTCACAGTAGGTATGGTGTTCTTTGGATGCAACTCAGCATTCACTCTCCTCCAAACAGTTCTACTTTGGTTTCATCTGACCATATGACATTCTCCCAATACTCTTCTGGAACATCCAAATGCTCTCTAGCAAACTTCAGACGGGCCCGGATATGTACTGGAATAAGCAGGGGGACATGTCTGGCACTGCAGGATCTGAGTCCCTGGAGGCGTAGTGTGTTACTGATGGTAGCCTTTGTTACGTTAGTCCCAGCTTTCTGCAGGTCATTCACTAGGTCCCCCCGTGTGGTTCTGGGATTTTTGCTCACCGTTCTTGTGATCATTTTGACGCCACGGGGTGAGATCTTGCGTGGAGCCCCTGATCGAGGGAGATCATCAGTGGTCTTGTATGTCTTCCATTTTCTAATTATTGCTCCCACAGTTGATTTCTTCACACCAAGCTGCTTGCCTATTGCAGATTCAGTCTTCCCAGCCTGGTGCAGGTCTACAATTTTGTTTCTGGTGTCCTTCCACAGCTCTTTGGTCTTCACCATAGTGGAGTTTGGAGTGTGACTGTTTGAGGTTGTGGACAGGGGTCTTTTATACTGATAACAATGTCAAGCAGGAGACATTACTACAGGTAATGAGTGGAGGACAGAGGAACCTCTTAAAGAAGAAGTTACAGGTCTGTGAGAGCCAGAAATCTTGCTTGTTTGTAGGTGACCAAATACTTATTTTCCAACATAATTTGCAAATAAATTCTTAAAAAATTAGACAATGTGATTTTCTAGATATGTTTTCTCATTTTGTCTCTCATAGTTGAGGTCTACCTATGATGACAATTACAGGCCTCTCTCATCTTTTTAAGTTGGAGAACTTGCACAATTGGTGGCTGACTAAATACTTTTTTCCCCACTGTATATATACACAGTGGATTGCAAAAGTATTCATACCCCTTGAACTTTTTCACATTTTGTCGCCTTACAACCACAAACCTAAATGTATTTTAGTAGCAAATAATTGTGAAGTGGAACAAAAATGATACATGGTTTTCAAAATTTTAATCAAAAAAAATCTGAAAAGTGTGATATGCAAAAGTATTCAGCCCCTTGTACTCTGATACCCCTAAATAAAATCCAGTGCAATCAATTGCCTTCAGAAGTCACCTAATTAGTTAATAGAGTCCAGCTGTGTGTAATTTAGTCTCAGTATAAATACACCTGTTCTGTGAAGGCCTCAGTGGTTTGTTAGAGAACACTGGTGAACAAACAGCATAATGAAGAACAAAGGAACTCACCAGACATGTCAGAGATAAAGTTGTGGGGAAGCAGGATTAGGTTATAAAAACATATCCAAAACTTTGAGCATCCCAAGGAGCACAGTTCTATCTATTATCAAAAAATGGAAAAAGTATTCTATAACTGCAAACCTACCAAGACATGGCCGTCCACCTAAACTGACAGATCGAGCAAGGAGAACACTGGTCAGAGAAGCAGCCAAGAGGTCCATGGTCACTCTGGAGTAGCTGCAGGAATCCACAGCTCAGGTGGGAGAATCTGTCCACAAGACAACTATAAGTCGTGCACTCCACAAATCTGGCCTTTATGGAAAAGTGGCAAGAAGAACACCATTGTTGAAAGAAAGACATAAGAAGTGCCATTTGTAGTTTGCCAAAAGTCATATAGGGGGTACAGTAAACATGTGGAAGAAGTTGCTTTCATCAAATGAGACCAAAGTTAAACTTTTTGGCCTAAATGCAAAGCACTATGTGTGGCAGAAAGGTAGAAAGGTAACAATGCTCTTTACCCTGAACACACCATACCCACTGTAAAACATGGTGGTGGCAGCATCATGCTGTATGCAGGCTTTTCTTCAGCAGTAATAAGAAACTCTGGCACTCATATATAAATGTTGAAATACTCCAATTTTATTACATCCGTATATTCATGAGACGTTTCGGTAAATACCTTCAGAATAAATAATTCAGAATGAGAGAATTGTACCAGTAGTAATAGTCAGGGAGGGTCAGCAGGGACAGGGAAGCTGGTCAGAGTTGATGGGAAGATGGATGGAGCTAAATGCAGGGAAAATCCTGAAAGAAAACCTGTTGGAGGCTGCAAAAGACTTGAGACTGTGAAAGAGATTCACATTCCAGCAAGACAATGACCCTAAACATACAGCCAGAGCTACAGTGGAATGGTTTAGACCAAAGAATATTCATGTGTTAGAATGGCCCAGTCAAAGTCCAGACCTAAATCCAATTGCGCATCTGTGGCAAGACATGAAAATTGTTGTTCAGAGACGCTCTCCATCCAATCTGGCTGAGCTTGAGCTATTTTGCAAAGAAGAATGGGCAAAAATCTCAGTCTCTAGATGCGCAAAGCTGGTAAAGACATACTCGAAAAGACTTGCAGCTGTAATTGCAGCGAAAGGTGGCTCTACAAAGTATTGATATACAGTGGGGAAAAAAAGTATTTAGTCAGCCACCAATTGTGCACGTTCTCCCACTTAAAAAGATGAGAGAGGCCTGTAATTGACATCATAGGTAGACCTCAACTATGAGAGACAAAATGAGAAAACATATCTAGAAAATAACATTGTCTGATTTATTAAGAATTTATTTGCAAATTGTGGTTGAAAATAAGTATTTGGTCAATAACAAAAGTTGATCTCAATACTTTGTTATATATGCTTTGTTGGCAATGACAGAAGTCAAACATTTTCTGTAAGTCTTCACAAGGTTGGCACACACTGTTGCTGGTATGTTGGCCCATTCCTTCATGCAGATCTTCTCTAGAGCAGTAATGTCTTGGGGCTGTCGCTGGGCAACATGGACTTTCAACTCCCTCCAAAGGTTTTCTATGAGGTTGAGATCTGGAGACTGGTTAGGCCACTCTAGGACCTTGAAATGCTTCTTACGAAGCCACTCCTTCATTGCCCTGGTGGAGTGCTTGAGCTCATTGTCATGCTGAAAGACCCAGCCATGTTTCATCTTCAATGCCCTTGCTGAGGGAAGGAGGTTTGCACTCAAAATCTCACGATACATGGCCCCATTCATTCTTTCATGTACACGAATCAGTTGTCCTGGTCCCTTTGCAGAGAAACAGCCCCAAAGCATGATGTTGCCACCCCCATGCTTCACAGTAGGTATGGTGTTCTTTGGATGCAACTCAGCATTCACTCTCCTCCAAACACGACGAGTTGTGTTTCTACCAAACAGTTCTACTTTGGTTTCATCTGACCATATGACATTCTCCCAATACTCTTCTGGAACATCCAAATGCTCTCTAGCAAACTTCAGACGGGCCCGGATATGTACTGGCTTAAGCAGGGGGACACGTCTGGCACTGCAGGATCTGAGTCCCTGGAGGCGTAGTGTGTTACTGACGGTAGCCTTTGTCACATTAGTCCCAGCTTTCTGCAGGTCATTCACTAGGTCCATATAATACTGAATAAAAGAAAATTAAATCTTCGGCTCACCATATTCATATGCCAATTAGTTCCATAAAAAATGTATCATTGATGCAGAGAACACTCTCCGGACTTCGTTGGAGCAGAATGTTAGGAAAATGAAAATAAAAGCAGGTTCCAGCATCCAGAAATTTAAATAAAATATAACTTTTAATTCATATAAAATTTAAAAAAAAAGTAACAACAGTTACATGCGAAGAGGATCCGTAACCAAGCCTACGCGTTTCAGGGCGTCTAGCCCCTTAGTCATGGCTGCCTGAAGATCAACTCAAAACTGAATTTAAAACACAAATGATCCCCACCCATTACCAAATTTAACCATTAACATCACATAGTAGTGTGTTACTGATAGTAGCCTTTGTTATGTTAGTCCTAGCCTTCTGCAGGTCATTCACTAGGTTCCCCCGTGTGGTTCTGGGATTTTTGCTCACCGTTCTTGTGATCATTTTGACCCCATGGGGTGAGATCTTGCGTGGAGCCCCTGATCGAGGGAGATTATCAGTGGTCTTGTATGTCTTCCATTTTCTAATTATTACTCCCACAGTTGATTTCTTCACACCAAGCTGCTTGCCTATTGCAGATTCAGTCTTCCCAGCCTGGTGCAGGTCTACAATTTTGTTTCTGGTGTCCTTCCACAGCTCTTTGGTCTTTACCATAGTGGAGTTTGGAGTGTGACTGTTTGAGGTTGTGGACAGGTGTCTTTTATACTGATAACAATGTCAAACAGGAGCCATTACTACAGGTAATGAGTGGAGGACAGAGGAGCCTCTTAAAGAAGATGTTACAGGTCTGTGAGAGCCAGAAATCTTGCTTGTTTGTAGGTGACCCAATACTTATTTCCACCATAATTTACAAATAAATTCTTAAAAAATCAGACAATGTGATTTTCTGGATTTGTTTTCTAATTTTGTCTCTCATAGTTGAGGTCTACCTATGATGTCAATTACAGGCCTCTCTGGATGACTAAATACTTTTTTTTCCCCACTGTAGGGGGCTGAAGACTTTTGCACGGCACACTTTTCAGATTTTTATTAGATTAAAATTTTGAAAACCATGTATCATTTTTGTTCCACTTCACAATTATCTGCTACTTTGTGTTGATTTATCACTTAAAATCTCAATAAAATACATTTAAGTTTGTGGTTGTAAGGTGACAAAATGTGAAAAGGTTCAAGGGGTGTGAATACTTTTGCAAGCCACAATATATATATATATATATATATATATATATATATATATATACTTTGTGTTGATCTATCACTTAAAATCTCAATAAAATACATTTAAGTTTGTGGTTGTAAGGTGACAAAATGTGAAAAAGTTCAAGGGGTATGAATACTTTTGCAAGTCACTATATACACACACACATATATATATATATATATATATATGTGTGTGTGTGTGTGTGTAATCCTCTGATAATGGCAAATAACAGAGAACAACAGTGAGTGATAACAGAGAACAGTGTGAGTGGTGCAATCCATTGATAATAGTATATGTCAGTGAGGCTATCAACAGGGAAGGACCTGCAAGCTTTTATTGTCTAATATGGGCCATGTAAGTGCTGTCCTATGATAATGGCTGATAACAGAGAACAATAGTGAGTGCTGCAATCCTCTGATAATGGTGTATGCTGATGAGGACTAATTAAATGATACGTATTGCAGTATGTGTTCACACTGAAAAGTATTATAAAGATAGAGGACTAGCCTGACTGAACACTATTAAAATAAATATTTATTAAATACCATTAATAACAAGGGCTACAAAGGCACATATAATCTAATACAGGCTTTCCAAAACGAGGTTATGCATTGGATGCCGACAGTGTCTCCTTTAAGCCTGAGTACCTGTCCCTTAATGCTATTGCCTTGGATGGAATGCATTTCCCCTCTTTGCACCCAATTGACTCCACAATGTTATGTGGTATGCTGGAGTGCTGCATTCCTCTGAGAATGATATATGTCAATGAGGCTATTACGAGTGAAGGACTTGCAAGATTTTATTGGATATTACGGGTCATGTGAATGTTGTCTTGTGAAGAAGGCTGATAACAGAAAACAGTAGTGAGTATATGCCGAAATCCTCTGATAATGGTGTATGTTGGTGGGGACAAATGAAATTAAATGTATTTCAGTATGTGTTCACAGTGACAGAACACTATTACAATAAATATTTATTAAATACAGAAATAAATTTATATATAGAGAGAGATAAAGATTAAGTAACAATTATAAACATAACTCCTAGTTTCTTAGTAGGCAGTGCACTGCATAGAAGCAGTTAATTCATTTCTTATTCAGATATTATAGGCAAAGCTGTGCTGCATACAGACAGATACAACGTTTATATCTTTTTTCTATTTCTTGCACCAGTGGACAAGGTGGCATAGCTCGTCTTATTCTTCCTGCTGGCTGCCATGTCACAGTGTGTACACTCACTGGTGCAAATCAAGAGATCACAGACCACCACAGTGCTCTGTCATTGTGTGTCTGCATTCGTAAGCAGTCTGGAAAACTGCCATCCGACCTTAACAGTTACTAGATAGGACTACATTTCAACATATGTCAACTTTTTAAAGTAATCCTCAATTCTCAGCACGCAGGTAAAGATTATATGCCCACTAGAAAGGGTATACTTCAGTCCATCCTTTGTCACAACAAAGTTAACCATAGTCAAATTTTTTATATGCACTTGTTTAATATGTATAACACAGTTGTATTTTGCATGCACAATCTAAAATATTTTTCTTGACATTTCTGCGTGAGATATAAAACATAATGTCTAAGTATATATTGTTCAGGTATTATCAACAACATCTAAAACATTATGTAGATATAAATAATCTGTTAGTCTGGTAAAGTAATGTTGGCCATACACATTAAATCAGCTGTAGACTCTTTTAGCTGACAGCTATTCTGACCCAAACACACCGCATACATATGCATGCTCAACTTTGACAAGCATGCATGTATTATCAATATGAAGAAGGAAATAAGCTCCTGCCATGTCCACAAAACAAAAAGAACAGGCATGTTGAAATCCATCTGCCTGATTGTTCTCTCCCCTGCCATCTGCTGTCACAAAACAGTTGGGTGGCCTTTATACACATTAGATAGTTGTCCAGTCCTGCCAGCTGGTTTGACCAACAATTATCTAATGTGTATGGTCAGCTTAACCTGTCACATGGAAATGCTGTTCAATCTTCAGGCAGTATGGTGTAGAGCAGGAAGAGCTGAGAAAATTGACATATAGTTTTCTATTAAAAAATTCAGTATAACCTGTTATGTATCCATTGAAATCTCTGCACTTTCTTTGCTATGAAGTCAAGGAGGCGGAGCTATCAGTGATTGACAGCCTCCACTCTATGACTTTGCATGCAGAGATAGCTGTCAATCACTAAGAGGACCGACTCTTTGACTTCTCAGCATAGAAAGAAAAGAAGAGCACAATGGATAAATGACAGGCTATACTAAATCTTTTCCCACAAATCTATCTATATATGTCTGATATATATCTATAATATATATAGATATATATCTCAATCTGCTCAGCTCCTTCTGCTCTATAATATACCACCTGCAGATCGAACTGCATTTTCCACATGATAGGTTCCCTTTAATGTGTTTGAATGTGCTATTATGATTTGTATATTTGCACAGTAAAAAAAAAGGAACAAAAAGAAGGTGCAACAAGGCTCTAAGGTGGTTTGGTTGTGTTCACATCATTCCATCATATGCCAATACAAAATGTCATTTAGGTGTGTAGTTCTCTCAGGAGTCTCAAGGTAAGTTTACACTACTGCTATTATTTTCTGTTATGGTCATTCGTATAGGATGAGAGCAACGGCAATAGAGCAACTGATGCAGTCAGAGCACCATCCATGTTCACTCTAATGTAAAAAAATGTAGTAAGTTTCTTTATTTTTCTGATGGAAGAAAAAGTCCTACCTGCAGGACTCTTTCTTCCATTACAAAAGAAGACAAACATGATGTAAGAAATCTTCCATCATGTTTTTTACATTACAGTCAATGGGAATGGATGACAGATGGGGGGGTGCTCTATTTGTGTAAGTCAGTCTATCACCATAAATGTCTAGCCCTCTAAATTTATGACTGATGAGAGCAACGAACATTTATATCAGTATTGTGCATGTCCCCTAAATGTTTGTGCTTTCAAAATGGGTAGAAGTCAAGTTAGTTTCAGGGGCCAACTGGTTTCTTACCAAAGCCAGCATCTCCTTGAGCAATGTTTCTGAAGACATTTGTCTGCAAGAAAAGGGGGTGACTGAAGATATTAACATATGGACATAAAGGTGGCTATGGACAGGTCTGATAAACACATACATTCTTGGGGTCAATCCACTTCAGGCATTCACGCCATTCCCGAAGTTGGTGCTATGATAAGTTCCTACTTCATCATGTAACAGTAACAGAAGGTCTGGAAGGTTTTTATGCTGAAGAATATGTGATTTATTCAAGATTTGTTGAAATCATAGATCTATCTCAAACAAAATAAGAATTTGCAACTTTTTGACCTCATTTGTGCAAATACTTTTTTGAATTTTTACACCACTCACTCCACTTGTGAAAAGTGGGTTGGAAAGTGAACATGGTTAGTCTGTCTAGCTGTCTGTACAAAAGATTTATTAACTGTAACTTTTTAAAAAGTTGAAAAAATTGTCTCAATCTCACTGAAGTAAGTGGGTGGCATAGAAAATTGAGCAACATCTCAGGAGAAACTTAATAATAGATTTTATTATTTAACATTGTGCAACTTATGATAGATCTGATGCAAATCATTCCAAAAATTCTCCTCATGATAAATCGCCCCCATAGTGTTCTTGGTATACTGAATATTAGCTTCTCAGTCTCTGTAATCTCTGCAATCTAATTGTCTGAAGAAAATTCATTACTGGTATGTCATGGGTTCACATGGGTCCCATACATAAAATGCGTTTCCCAGGTTTCGAAGATATTAGTCCAATTACATTGTGAGCTGCTCTGGGGATTGGAACTGATGTGAATGATATAAGAAATGTTTTTTCAATGTAAATATGACAGAATTTGGTGTTACTGAACTGATAGGTCAGCAAAAATAGAAAGATTTCAGGTGTTTAAGAATGGGTTAAAAAATTATATAGGGAAATTTCATGATATTTGTGTAGCTATACATTATTTTTATGGAAGCTAAATAGGTCTCATTTGTCACTGATTCATACAATACAATACTTTTGCCAAGGTCGATACTCAGCTTTTTTCTGACATATCTCCAGGATCTGATTCTTCCCTTTACACAATGAAATAATTACTACCTATATAAATATATACATAACAGAGAGCAGTCTATGGCACTTTGATTTCTATAAATCGGTGCAAGAATAGGCCAACTCCTTACATCAATAAATAGAAATCTGCACACAATATAGAATCTTGAATGCTGAGGTTAATTTTACTCTATCCAATCCACAGACATGATATTTCAGTCCATATAGGATCTCTGTATCAAATACTGACTGCTGTGTGACGAGAGCAGAATGTAGAAACATGAAAGCACTGTGAGAAAAAGATACAACTTCAGTCGCAGTATTGATTGTATGGCATTCAGTGCTTAATAAAGATCCGATCTGCACAAAAAGTCAAGTGTGTGAATTGTGTTGGTTACAATAACTCACATCACTCAAGACTCTGTGTGCGGAGTTCTATTTGTAGATGTAAATCTGCATGGATCTCACCTTATAAGTGGCTAGAAGCAGAAAAATATATATGTTTATGGTGTCAGGTGTCTAACAGCTCTGAGGGTCTTTATTGTGCAGTGACCTTGAGGGTTATACTAAAGGCTTTTCTTAAGCCCCCCTGAACAACTACATCTCACACCCATTGACTATGTCTCATGTGTACATTTTAGCAGCATTTACAATTCCCGTTCCTTATCTATCTAGGCCCAGATCACCATAAAGATTTGTTCACAACACGTCTGTGCACACAAGCTTCCCATCATTCTCATCCCCTATCATTGCCCCCACATAGTAAGCATTCGCCCTTTTGTGCCATAGACTCTGACTCCCCAGCAGCCAGGTGGAATGAATTTACGATGGACAGGTTACCAGTCATCACAGGAAATCAGAAAGAAGAGCAAAGACGTTTATCCATCCCTAGTGTGGACCTTTGGACCCACTTGGCTTCTGAGCCCAGTCACAGCTGTGCCACCCATAGTTAGGCCAGTGGCTATACCATCAGAGCTGTCCTGTTGGAGGTTCTCATCACATGTAAACTATTAAAATGGTTTCCAGATGTTTTATGTTGCTGATCTGCTATATCCTGAGGATAGGTCATCAATATCAGATCAACACCTGCACATTCACCGATCAGCTTTTAACAGTAGCTTCCAATTAATGGAGACAGAAGAAGACATGTTGCAGTCTTTGCTGCTGCTTAGATCAGCTCCCATTCCAGCTCTCAAAAAATAAAAAAAGATATGGACTCCTCCTCTTGGTAATCCCCTACTATAGGAGTCTGGTGCCAGATGTACTGAGTCCACTCCACTTATCAATATATAGTTACTACTACAGCATTCCAATCTTATGAAAGTCAATGTCGCACAACATCTTGAAAAAAGTTATTTTACATGGCAGTGTGTTAACAGTGTGTTAACGTACTAATTAACAGATCTGTTAATTGCTATGTACAGTTCACACTAATCATGTGAAAGAACTGCAATGTAAAAGAACATTTTTCAAGATGTTGTACTAATAAAATTTTGTGACATTGACTTCCCATTCCATCTCTGACCCCAGGGTAGTTTCAGCATCAGCAGCTTCTGTGAAGAGCCGATCATTGGAGGTGGATCGTTGTTTGGTGCCAAATCCCCACTTATCTGATATTGATGACCTATCCTGGGGATAGTAGAAGCTTAACAACCCCTTTACTCATGACTGATGCCTATAACACATGCAATAAATTGTAGAGGTTGTCATCATGCAGTAGTCAAATGAGCACTCTACCTCTATCTACCTATCTCATAAGGAGGTGAAAGGTTGACCTCATAAGTAAGCAACCCTAGGTGGGGATCTGTAAATGGCTCTATACCTTCCCAAGACAAGTTTTAGAAGCAGTGTCAATATACTGTTGCATTAGTTTGTGTCCATTCTTTGGATATGCTGTATAATTGTTGGCAATGTTAAGTGATTTGTATTGTGTTTCCTTTGCAGGTGCAACATAAAAGGATGGAACACAATGGTGTCTTGAGTGTTTGGAGCTGCTGATCAACTTTATCATATCATATCATATCTTATGCATTCCTGTTGCTGTCTTGTATTTGCATTTAGGAGTGTCAGGTAGTTACCTTTTCAGCACGACTACATAACTTTACCGGTCATGTGTGGGGGCATAATTTATCTATCTATCTATCTATCTATCTATCTATCTATCTATCTACCTACCTATCTATCTAAAATGCAAAAAGAACAGAGCAGCACCAAACAAAACAAAAGGCTGGGTGCAGGTCCCTCCCTCCAGAGCCAATGACTGAATATGAAAATCGCAAAAAAATAGACAGCATTCCAATATCAAAAAACAAAGGCTATTTTATTAACCCAGTGCAGCGTTTCAGTCCTTAATGGATCTTTTTCAAACAGTGGAATGAATGTGAAAATACTGTGTGTGTATAGTGCATCATGGGAAAATACATAATTGTCAATCAAATGTGAAATATACAGTGGTGAAAAAAAGTATTTAGTCAGCCACCAATTGTGCAAGTTCTCTCACTAAAAAAGATGAGAGAGGCCTGTAATTGTCATCATAGGTAGACCTCAACTATGAGAGACAAAATGAGAAAACATATCTAGAAAATCACATTGTCTGATTTTTTAAGAATTTATTTGCAAATTATGGTGGAAAATAAGTATTTGGTCACCTACAAACAAGCAAGATTTCTGGCTCTCACAGACCTGTAACTTCTTCTTTAAGAGGCTCCTCTGTCAACCTGCACCAGGCTGGGAAGACTGAATCTGCAATAGGCAAGCAGCTTGGTGTGAAGAAATCAACTGTGGGAGCAATAATTAGAAAATGGAAAACATACAAGACCACTGACAATCTCCCTCGATCAGGGGCTCCACGCAAGATCTCACCCCGTGGGGCCAAAATGATCACAAGAACGTTGAACAAAAATCCCAGAACCACACGGGGGGGACCTAGTGAATGACCTGCAGAAAGCTGGGACTAACGTAACAAAGGCTACTGTCAGTAACACACTATGCCGCCAGGGACTCAGATCCTGCAGTGACAGACGTGTCCCCCTTCTTAAGCCAGTACATATCCAGGCCCGTCTGAAGTTTGCTAGAGAGCATTTGTATGTTCCAGAAGAGTATTGGGAGAATGTCATATGGTCAGATGAAAGCAATGTAGAACTGTTTGGTAGAAACACAACTCATCGTGTTTGGAGGAGAGCAAATGCTGAGTTGCATCCAAAGAACACCATACCTACTGTGAAGCATGGGGGTGGCAACATCATGCTTTGGGGCTGTTTCTCTGCAAAGGGACCTGGACGACTGATCCGTGTACATGAAAGAATGAATGGGGCCATGTATCGTGAGATTTTGAGTGCAAACCTCCTTCCATCAGCAAGGGCATTGAAGATGAAACGTGGCTGGGTCTTTCAGCATGGCAATGATCCCAAGCACACCTCCAGGGCAACGAAGGAGTGGCTTCGTAAGAAGCATTTCAAGGTCCTGGAGTGGCCTAAGCCAGTCTCCAGATCTCAACCCCATAGAAAACCTTTGGAGGGAGTTGAAAGTCCGTTTTGCCCAGCGACAGCCCCAAAACATCACAGCTCTAGAGGAGATCTGCATGGAGGAATGGGCCAACATGCCAGCAACAGTGTGTGCCAACCTTGTGAAGACTTACAGAAAACGTTTGACCTCTGTCATTGCCAACAAAGGATATATAACAAAGTATTGAGATGAACTTTTGTTATTGACCAAATACCTATTTTCCACCATAATTTGCAAATAAATTCTTAAAAAATCAGACAATGTGATTTTCTGGATTTGTTTTCTCATTTTGTTTCTCATAGTTGAGGTCTACCTATGATGACAATTACAGGCCAGCCTCATCTTTTTAAGTGGGAGAACTTGGTGGCTGACTAAATACTTTTTTTCCCCACTGTATATATAAAAAAACACTAGATGCAATAGATGCATGAAAGTGCAGTTTGCCAATCATTGCTACAAAAACAAAATGCCAGTGCATAGATGTAATAAAACTACAGAAGTACGTAGATGTGTGTAAAACAACCATAATAATGTAATACAATTAAAACATACATGATTAGATAAAACCTCTCACATGTGCAGAATTATCTTCATACTGAATTAGATGAATGTAAGACGCAGACAAGACTCACATGGTCCACTTGCAAATGTGCCCTTATGGCATCTCAGTGTTTTGAACTTGTGACTTTCAGGCTCCATATCTCACCATCCACTACAGCTTCTAATGTGAGACTACCATTATTTTATAGCCAATCATCTTGGCTATCTCATACATAAATTTGACTTGCAACTATTTAGCATATGATTAGTTATGCAGATTCTTCTCATGTACCTGCATTGTGACTGAAAATCTAAATTTTAATTTTTATTATTTTTTAAATCCACCTTTGACTTTCAACACTGCCTGAATCCTTCCGGGCATGTTCTCAATCAGATTCAAGCATGTCTCAGCCGAAATCTGTTCCCAATCTATCTATCTATCTATCTATCTATCTATCTATCTATCTATCTATCATTAATTCAGTAAATGTCAGAATATCAAAGCTTTGCCATTTCTTATTTAGTATATTTTGGAATAGTGTGGAATGGAGGAACGAAAGCATAGAATTCTGAGCTGGCTGTATGTAATTGTTAATCAGGTAGATACATCATATGTGTTGGTCTCTATGCTCTTGATTTCTCTATTTTTGTGACAATATTAAACCTCTAGGGAGATCAAAATCTAACTAGATATCATTAGGTATTTTGTTGTATCTTTCAGATTCCATTATGTGCATTTTAACATTCTTTCAGTTCTCCGAACACAAGCTTTACCCTGCAAATTCATTTCCAGTGGGAGTGAGAGGCTGACATATTTCGACTTTACTCAAACTAATGTGTAATAGCAATTTTTTAACCTACATTCGTTTGGAAATCATCAGCAATGAGACATGACTGTATAGGGAGTCGGGCTTTTTTCCACCCTTCTGGGAAATCTCTCTCTGAGTGCTAAAGTTAGGTTTACGCTTATTCAAACTCCCACTGCAGTTGGATATAGTGCTGAGAGATCTTAAAAGCTAACCTAGAATAACACGCCTGTACCGTAACTTATGTAAGGGTACCTATTTTGTCCTAGTTTCCAAAAGAGTCATTGATAAATATTTCCCTACTGGAGTCTCTCATTAAATTTCCTGAGAGGTAAAAGAGAAATCAAAAACTCAAAATCTAATTGGTCCCAAAGGTTCCTCCTATTTTTGTTTTAGTCGAAAGGAATTTGACGGTATTGTATATATAGAGTTCACAAATATGAATCATATAGATAAGTAATATAAATCATACGAATTATCTCATAGTACTCTCAAACAAAAGTATAATAATTCATCAACACAAGCTATAAATAGCAGTTACTGTAGTCTATTGATATAGAAATCTCGGAACAGCAGGATTAATATTACAGCTCTCACAGGGGATATCACCCAACTTTTGACATTCCCCAATATTATTATATCTTCTGGCAAAAAGGAGTTGTTTATTTCTGATATAATTTCACAAATTCCAGTGAACATGTATATGAAGCCCTAAAAGCGGTCACTCCTCACCCGAGCATGCATGTTGAATCTCCCCGCTGTTGACAGCTTACCCTTGTAAGGCCCAGCAAATGTCCATATGATTTCTCTTCTGTGTCAGTGCTGAAAGCATTCAGATGCAGGCAATTATGGAGCCCGTGTATGTGTATGTGTAGGGGCCTGGGACAAACAGCCCAATCCAACTATGTCAACTAAGTGTTACTGCAGGCTGGGCTCACCTGTACTCTGACCTACTAAAGAACAGGGCAGCCGGATTGTCTTTTCTTGAGTGTATTGGTGTGTGCTGGGTAAGGAGTGACCACATTTAGAACTTCATGGCAAATACACAATGGTTTATGCCATTTTTGAAAAATTATAAGAAAACGGTCAACCTCTTTATAGGATCTGTGAGGCTACATTTATAGCTAAGTTTAACTTTAATGAGTCAAGTTGAACTTTATTATATTTCTACACTAACATGCAACACATTTATTGCAGAAATTTCCGAGACAGAAAATCTGATTCAATACACCTGAAAGGGTTGTTCCTGCAACACATGTGTAGATTTTTGCAAACCCCATTCAGATCATGTGCACATGCTGGATCCGTGGTAAAATGTTATGCATGCTACATGGATGATATTCGGTGCTGTCCGTGTCCGATAGAGCCCTGGGCTTCCAGACCCATTCACAGAACCATGATAATACATGGGGGGTGTGCGGGACTACAGAAAATAATGGCTCAGTATGCTAGCTGTGAAAAACACAGTTAGCACACTGACAAAGCAAACATCCATGTGCATAGAGCCTTATCATGAGGGAAATTTTTAAAATCAGTTTTGCCGGAATCTGCAGTGACGGAATTTGAGGCAATTTTATCAAATTTCACATGATGTGTGTTTAATTTGGTGTATCTATTAATCTAACACTTTTGTTCTAATATGTTATTCCCCCTTACTGTAGAAAGCATGCAATCATTTTTGCAACTTTTTAAAAAGTCACATTTGGTAGATCTGGTGTACAGACACAAAGATAAGATAACCACACCCACTTTCCTACCCACATTTCAAAAGTAGAGTTAGTGGTGTAAAAATGTAAAAAGTCATAACATTTTTGCACAAATAAGTGCAAAAAGTCACAAATCCTTATATTGCAACGTTTTAACACCAGAACTCTGGCATGGAGAATTTTATTAATTTCCTCCATAGTCTCATAGCAACCATTAGGGATTGTCACATTTAGGAATTCAAGAAAGATAAAAAAAATATATATACCCAAAAGTATAAAAAACAAAGAGGTCAAGTAACACTTTCACTTTAACAACAGAACTACAGTGGGGAAAAAAAGTATTTAGTCAGCCACCAATTGTGCAAGTTCTCCTACTTAAAAAGATGAGGCCGGCCTGTAATTGTCATCATAGGTAGACCTCAACTATGAGAGACAAAATGAGAAAACAAATCCAGAAAATCACATTGTCTGATTTTTTAAGAATTTATTTGTAAATTATGGTGAAACCCTGAAACCCCCCTGGGCCAACATGTATTATACTCTGGGGTCTGAAGAGATCCCCTTGTATAACAATGTTTCAAGAGTGTTGAACTCACAAAGTTTTGGGTTTGGGTTGAGGCCAAATATGAAAAATTTGTGTCGATACCAGTCTGAACTAGACTGGTGCACTCATCTCTAGTCACAGGTGTCAGAACCCCACTGATCTTCGACTGATGACTTAAGGATAGGTTATCAATCTGTAAGCCTAGAAAACACTTTTAATACTTTTAATAGCATGTCAATGTACTTTACATGAAGACCTTGACTTACCATTACATCAAGGTCTGGGAAGGGTTTAAATACAGTATATTGAGGAAGCATTTGCAATTGGTTTGCATTTATTCTGGCAGCCATCCAGAAGTGGCATCATTGATAGTTTTTGAGTCTTAATCCAGATAAAAGAAGGATGATCATTGAAATGTTAAAAATAAATATGCATTATAAAAGTGTGCAGTCTTCAGAACCTTGTGAGTAACAGGATAAGAAATGCCAATACATTGTATTAAGCAGTAATTGCTTTGTAGGAGTGTACCTCTGATATTCTTCCTTCATGTATTTCACAAACTGTGTGAAATAGGTTTCAGGAAACCTATGTTTTTTCAGTGAATATTACATTGCTGTAGTGTTTTCAGAAATTGTTTTCTAGCTCATTCATTCGCCTGCCAACATAATGTAGATTAGCGAAAAAGATGAGATAAAAAAGAAATGGTCAAAGATGGTTAAAGAAGCACTCCAATGGAGTTTTATAACTCAGCAGGTGAGCACTACGTGGACAGTATATCACTTCACTACTGCTCCCTTGGATAGGACAGAAATATCTTCAGCGCTATGGGGGGCATACTATGAGGAGGAATTATGATGTAATCCTGAAATTCACAGGATGCCATGCAAACATTGTGGCAAACATCCTGTCCACACTGGAGAACACAGTGTTAATAGTTTACTTTTGTCAATTAAAATGAAGTAAATGAACAAAAGAGAAATCTAAATCCCATCAATATTTGGTGTGACCGCCCTGAAGGAGAAGATATAACCTTCAGAGAGCCCTGATCTCAACATCATCCAGTCTGTCTGGGATTACATGAAGATACAGAAGGATTTGAGTAAGCCTACATCCACAGAAGATCTGTGCTTAGTTCTCCAAGATTTTTGGAGCAATCTACCTGCCAAGTTCCTTCAAAAACTGTGTACAAGTGTACCTAAGAACTAATGGAAGATAAAGGGTGGTCACAACTAATAGTTATCTGATTTAGGTTTATTTTTTGTTCATTTATTTAGATTTTTCATAATTGACAAAAATAAACTATTAACATTTCCATTTTTGAAAGAATTCCTATTTTGTATCATCCCCCCTCCACCTTTTCACAGTACTGTAAAGCTATATATGCATGACTGTGTGCAGTTTATGGGTCAGTAAAAATGGCACAGATAACACATGGATTCATATCCGTGTGTCATCCGTGATTTTCCATACTCATACATTGAAATGAATGGACTGAGCTGCAAATAGGGACAGGTATAGGACCTGATCCATATTTTGCTACTTTTCTCTATGGCCCGGACACACAGCTGCAAAAGCTACGGCTATGTGAATGTGACCGTACTTTGATCCGCAATTGAAAATAAAAGTACGGTTGTGTGCATGAGGCCTCAGGGTATGTTTACATGGCTACATTTGGAGCTGAATTTGAGGCAGACTTGCCTCAAAAACAGCTTCAAATTGCATCTGAAATCTGCCTCCCATTCATTTCAATGGGAGGCAAATGCAGATTTTTTCCCCTAGCTGAATTTTTCATTTATCAGAAAAATAAGCATCATGCTTGAGCTTTTAGGCGGATTCCGCCTGATAACTTCCATTGAAGTGAATGGTAGGCAGAAAAAAAATCTGCTTTTGTTAGCTAGGAAAAAATCCTGAAGCTTAATATACTCTAAATCATGACTTTTAGGCCGGGGCCCCACTTTGCGAAAACACAACGTTTTGGACGCAGCAGAAACACTGTGGCAAAAAACGTGTTTTACAGTACCTGCAAAATTGATGTGATTCTGGCTAATCCCATCCACACATTGCAGAAAAAAATCTGCAGTGGAAAAGCTGTATTTTCAAAAATGCTCATGTGTTTTTAAATCACAGCATGTCAATTATACATGGGGAAACGCTGATGTTTTCCATATAGTTATAATGGGGGCAGAAAAACGTTGAAAAATATGGGAAAAAACGTGATGCAGTTCGTTGCGGTTTTTTCCACATTTTTTTGCTGCACTATGCTACATGTAACCTTAACCTTAGAGAGCAAAATACAGGACAGTTCTGGCAATGTCTGCAACTCACTATGACAATTTTTGTGTGTGTGCGAGTGTGTGTGTATGTCTGTTAAGCACAGGCAAATATAAGAAAGTTTGGGATATACATTTCCTACCCTACAACCCCTTGCTGTATCACATAGCCAGTTCTGCTTGACTACAGTACTGACCTGAGATCACATCCAGTGCTCAATCTTTTGCAGAGAATTGTAAAATGGTTATGGACGTGGGGCTTTGCTGACTTGAACAGATGGCCGCCAATTTGTTAACTTTTTTCACTTTCAAGTGTAACATGGTATGAAACACTACAGTGTGAATGTGCCTTTTCATGTAATCTGCGCCTTCAAAAATTTTTAGATTGCCTTAACAGTATTTTATAACATACTGATAAATTTGCTCAACTGTGTATGACACAGAGAGAAACAGATGTAAGCTTATTTACTGATATATCTAGTATCTGTTACCTCTGGGGTGAACAAAGTTTCAGTTTCCTTAAGTCAAAACTATAGATGCAATTTTCCAGCCAAACTCTAACATAATTAAATTCTCCTTACAAGGCTATTTGTTTGCTGGAAAGCCCTCACACTGTGTAAAGACCTACACTTTGCTCTATTAATTGCAACAGAAGCCAGACAGAGGGGAGGTTTTATGATAGCAGCCTATTTTCATAATGGAACTAGACATTTATTATTGATGTGCTATAGTGGAAGCAAGTGCTGAGACTGGAAGTGGAGAGAAAATAACCCTTACTGTGCTGAAAGCACAAATGTGTACAGACGGTCCACAGGCAATATGAAAAGAACAGCAAAATATTCTGGCTGAATTACTAAACCTATAATGGTAACAGTGTAAACTCAGTCTAAACTGTCTTAAAGGGGGGTTTTCCGGGGCTTATTAATTCGGATAGGTCATCAATCAAAGATTGGCAAGAGTCCAACACTGCTGTTTGAAGAGGCTGCAGTGTTCTATTGAGTGTTTGTACATTTGTACAGTGGCTGTGCTTGGTATCGTAGCTCAGCCCATTCACTTGAATTAGACTGAGCTGTGATCAGGCCATGTGATCAATAAACATGACATCACAAGGCCTGAGAAGCAAAAAATGGCGTTCAGGGAGCGTCGCTGCCACTTAAGTCAACTGATCTGCAGGGTCCTGTGTGTCAGATCCCCACAGATCATTTGATGGCCCATCTGAAGGACCTGGAAAACCCCATTAAAATGTGCCAGATTTATGACAGTGACTGATGGTGTGTGATATATTTAGTGCATCTCTAGACTTTTTAGTCTATGTTTTTACTACCTAGTTGGCTTACTTTGTGCCATAATTGAGTGCCAAAATTTTGGTTCAAATTAGCAGCACATTTACTAGAAAAGAATGAAAATGAATCCAATTCATCACAATGGCTAATGCGGAATGAATCTATAGACTGTCTAGTCTAAGTTTATACCTCCTATTGCTGGCTTACTTTGTGACAAAATTGTATGCCATTTAAGCTATGCACTCTTTTCAACTAAAACATTCCGACTTGAGCTAGAAAAAAATGCCCTAAATCTAGGTGTGACATTATATGTATACCACCCCCTTCCCAGCAGTACAAGGCTATGGAAGAGTACCATCAGGGGGTGTTCCTCACAGTCCAGTCATGATGCTGTGCTATAAGGCTGTCCCCTCTTACAGTGCAGGGATATTGGAGCCGAAACAAATGGCACTAATATATCTGCAACCGGGGCACATACTGGCAAAGCTGACAGTGCAATAAATTCAGCATATGGTCAGCTTTCTAGCAGTATATAACACTGCTAATGTCAGAGGACATGGAAGGTCCTCTTTAAGCTTTTCCAGCAAACCATGCCCCTTTTCTGTTACTCCATGCCCCTTTACTGGATGGGGCAAAACACCTGTCTAAAAGACATAATAAATGTCATGCACAGCATTTATGGCCATTGTTCAGCATAAAGACAGAATTCTGGTGCACCTAGCTTAGTAAATCTACCACAGTGTAACTATTTTCTGGAGTTTTCCTTAGATACACTCTTGAATAGTCTTAAAGCTCCCATTCTTTACAATGGCATGTAGAATACATAGTTATGAGAAAATGTCCTATAGAGCAACCAAGGTGGTCAACAGTTAATTTCCCTATAGACTATGAATCCTGCAAGGGCAGAGAGTTGTCGACTGGGTGTTGGTATTTCCATTTTCAATAGGATGCTTTCTTACAGATTCTGACACTGTTAACACTGACTGTGTTGAACTGTGCAGGGACAATTAAAATAGGCAAGTCCAACTTATTCATACAGTACATTTCCAGGAAGAAAAACATAGGAATGGATCAATACAGTGTCAAAAGAAAAAAATCATCCACCATTACTTTTTTATGGAGAATGTTTCTAGTCAAACAGATATGTTAGGAGAGCTAATGAGTTTTCTTTAAGGGCAAGAAGCAGATTGTACTTTACTTAAGTAAAACCTGACTTTTTTGGCTTTAGGTGAAAATATGTTGAAAATATTGTATCCTGGGGCTGTTGTAACTTGAGAGACCACTGTACTATAATTCCAGTCTCTTTTTGAAAGCAGGTTATACATTCTGATCTATTTCTAATACATCTGTTTCTACTCAACAGGTGTACATATATATTTAATCAAATGGATGCCAAGCAGCCATATTCTTGATACAAAGTATACAGCGCCATATGCTCAACTGCCTGTTTCATTGAAAATAAAATCATTTTCCAAATAAAGCGTAATTTTTGCAATCTGTTGGATACAAACCTGAACTAAACTATTGTAAGAATGATAATGTTACCTAATAAGTTGAGTCCTACATGGGCCATGGTCATTTCGGTAGTGCTTTCATCATTTTTCTCTGTCAAGTTAATATCAGATAAAACATTTATTATATTTTAATCATCAGAAAAGTTTTGCTGGAGAAAATAAAAGTATGTGCTTTTTCTAAGAAATAAAGATTTCAAAGTGCTCGAGTTTTACCCAGTGGGCTTATTTATTCCAAAAATGCACACATCAAGTCTTCAAGTAGTACATCACACTGAGAATCCCTGGAATAGTACTAGCCATTAAGGTCAATGCTTATTTGAGTTGTAGCTATACAGGGCAATGTAAAAACCAAATAACTGAATAATTTACACAGAAAAACACAGTTACTAAAGCAAATGTATTTCCCGCTTTGTTATTTTCAGAATAATGTTCAAGAAGTACAATTTTTACATTCTAAAACTGAATGCATCGTACATTTGTAGATAAAGACTTTTATTCTATGTGAAGGATGCAGTTTCTATTATTTATTCTATTTGCTATTGCCTGTATGGGGATGAATAAGGCGTCTTTTTTTGCGAGGTCAGATGTACTTTTTAGTTATACCAATTTGGGGAATGTCTATTGCTTTGCATGCTTTTTGTCCAAATTTTTTTGGGAGGTGAAACAGTGAAAAGATGTTTGGCTTTTTTGATTATTTTTCCCACTACGGGCGTTTTCAGATAAGGGGATACCTAATATGTATGTGTTTCACTTTATTTATGTACTTTTTTTATGTGTTCAAGTGAAAGAGGGGTGATTTTAATTTTTTATTCTTTTAACTTTTTTTTTGTTGCTGTAATTTTTAGTCCCCCTAAAGGCCTTGAACCCCAGGGGGTCTGCTCATTAATACAGTGTAATTCATTGTACAATAGTGGCACTTCTATTACAGGCTGCATAGAAGGCTACAGAGGTGCCATGTTACAGCTTACAACAGAAGTCTATGGAGAGAGGAGGAGGAAATAGTGAGCAGGAGAGAAGATAGAGTGGAGATAGAAGCCCAGAAAATAATGTATGTAGCTAAAAAGGAAGTTTTCTTTACAATGTCTTATATATTCCTGCTATAGTTTCTGTGTGTTGTCTATGCAAGACATCATAGCAGCTAATCTCCATCCACCAGCTCAGTAAAAACTGGAAATTAGAGATACACCCTGCAGACAAAAAAAAACTGGCAAGAATGCAGAATACAAATCATATAATGGCCAGATATAGTTAGTCCTCCTTTACACACACTGTACACACTGATTTTTCTGCAGTCACATTTTCAGCTGCTTTAAATTCCCGTCTTGTGAAGTGTGCTGAAGTAAGATAAATAATTGAGGCAAATAATTAAGAGACGCACGTGTAAGGCTGTGAGCTTGCATACATTTGCGCTATCATTTACACCACTTTATAAGCCTTGTTCTACTTTTCAAAAAAAAAAAGTGAATAATGGCAAATGAAAAAAGTCACATATTTTTTGTGAAAAAATTTAATGCACCAACATTTTCCACTATGTAGATTGGCATATCATAGGTGGAATGTTGTAGGTGGCATATTGTAGGTTAATTAGTAAATTGCACCTAGGTAGCAAATTATAATTTACAAAATCCTTATATAGTTAATAGTAAAATGGTTCTTTGTCTCTAATATACAGTACAGTCCAAGGTCATATGCTATACACTCCATGGTCATGTGATGGACAGTCAATAGACTGAAAGTCCAACTCATGACCAAGGTTCTGGCGTATTTTATTTAAAACTCTGCATTTCATGTTATAGGGCTTTGAACAAACTTAAAATATTAAAATGCAACTCAAAGCACAGAAAACCTTTTAAACTGAAAACATTTACAAACATTAATGCATCAAGAGACTTCAATTAGTAGCAGCACGTATAGTTGCCCTTCCCCAAAGACCTCCTAGTGCCTGGTGGTCGTGCTCTCTGGCTGCTTGGGGAACCAGGTAGAACTTGAAACAAAAAGTAAATGCAGCCACTGACTTCCAAAGGGCATGGAATGTAAAGGCTGAGATCTATAACCTTGTCTTTTGTGTAAAATAAAGTAGGAGAATATATAAAAAGGCAAGCAGGAATTACTGTAAGAGGAAAAAAAACAGTTATAAAGCATATTAGAACAAATTTTCTTCACATTTGCAACTAAGAGGCTGTTCTCTAGAAAATGTAAGAAACAAAGTAAATTTAAAAAAAAAAAGTCAAATTCGGCTTTTTAACACCCCCTCCCTGTATAGGATTCATTTTTGTGAAACTCGCCATTAGAACTCTGGACACTCTGGATTTCCTATCTCCCACTCTCATTAGTTTGCCTGCTGTCTCTTCTCACTTACTGTGAGGTCTTTAAATGCCCCCCCCTTTCCTTCCCCGTCCTCTCATCGTCTCCATTGTCCCTGTCTATTCCCTTCTCCATTCTTTTTTTTTTGGTATTTGTATTAATGTTTCCTACATCGATTGATATGCCTTCAATTTTTTGTTTGTTACTTTATGTTGTCTATAAAATCTTCAATAAAAATTACAGTTATAAAAAGAAAACAAAAAAAACCTTCCCTACGGGCACATTACACTTACATAACCTGAAAGCATTACGACTGTTTTAAAAAAACATGAAGGCACTGCAATTCTATAATATTCCGCTTTACAAACTATGATTATGAATACACTAACAATATTACAGATGCAAATATATGATATTTTTGTGTACATTTCAAATGTAAAATGTAAAGATCTATAAATATGTAGTTATTACAAAAAAACTAGACAACAAAAATTATTTTGGCACTCCAGCAAATGATTAAACTTAGAGCAGTAAAAACACTTATGTAAAATAGCTAATAAGTGGTCATTTAACGTTAATAAACCAAATGGAATATATTGTGAATAAAAATCATAAAAGTGTTTTCTCATATGAAGTGTATAACTTTACTTTCATTAAATTCATAATTTATTTTCATTAAACTTAATTTGCCACTTTTCCAAATCTCCCTGTAATGCAATATTACATTTGTAATCACCCCACCCTGCCTAATAGTGTCTGCAAGATCCAATTTAAAATTAAACTGTTTATAGAAACTGATAAGATCGGCTTCATAAGATTGGATTCTTATGTGTTCGATTTCTTTTTAAATTAAAATATTTCTGGATAGCATTCTCACACAGCTCAGACAAGGAGTGACCAAACTCACAGGATTGTAGGGCGATTTCACCTAATAATGAATCCTAATGGAAATCCTTTGAAGATACTTAAAGGGGTTTTCCCAGAAAGCTAGTGGGTCCAGGGGCGTAACTACCGGGGTAGCAGCGTTGCCCCGGGGTCCTGCTCACGGCCGCCTGCGCTTCCAATTCCAATTCCAAATCTGTAGGTAAGGCCACGGGCCGAACCCCACAATAACTGCTATCATTGAGGGAACATAAAAAACAATGTACTTACCTCTCCTACACTTCTCCAGGCTTCGGGCCTGTTTGGTGACGTCCCAGACGTCAGCCGACGTCATTTTGCGTCGCGACGCTGGCCCGCATCACGTGACGCTGTCCTGGTCCAACATTGAAGAAGGCCGAAGTAGCAGGGAGAGGACTTGGGGCCCAGCCATTCCTAGTTACGCCACTGAGTGGGTCCTACCTTTACATTGTATTTTGTTGTAGGAAGTATTCAAATTCTACAGATTATATGAATAAATCAGAATTATCATCTGGAGCGCAAGTAAGAAAAGATTGTTAATTTTTAGGACATTGATCAGCAGAATAATTTGCTATAGGTTAGTAGTAGAGATGGATGAACCTCTAAGGCTAGGTTCACATCTGTGCTCAGTAAGCACACGGGAATTCCGTTCCCCATTCCACTTTAAAAATGTGCAGAGAGAGACTTTTCTCTCCCCATTTTTTGGGTGGAAACCCGGCGGACCCCATTATAGTCTATGGGGTCCGTGGTTTTCCACGAGTAACTGTTTTTTAAGCGGATTGGGTTTCCATTTTTGGGTTCCTAAGCAGAGTCAAAGAATGGAAACTGGGCGCAGGTGTGAACCTAGAGTAAAAATTCATTTTGGGTTTGGGTGGTTCGACTCAAAGATTTGGTTCAGGTTGAATAAGATTGGTACAAACCAAACATGCTTAAAACATAGTGTATGTCACTGTCAGGGCTCTTAGGACTTTCTAGCTCTCTAAAGACAAACACAGCTAAAGTTATGTCAAAATGAGAGTGACATGTATGTCTATAGGAAACAGATGCTGAATAGTTGATACACACTGCTAGTTTAACCACACTCTGTGCTACCACTTGCTTCATTTTAACATTTAAAATGCTCTATTAAATAGTGGGAAGGTGCTTGCCCATGATTTTTCTTTACACACATTATGGTTATATTGCAGAAAGTAATAGCCTAATATCAAAATGAGCCTATTTTTGGATTTTGTAATTCTTGATTGAAAAGTGATAAAAAAAAATAAGTGGCTTTACAAAAAAAAAAAGCTACCAAAAATTATCCCTTTATGGGAGCAGAATACTGCACCAACATTGCGTTGGTATTGGAAGAATGGTAGGGTTGTTTTATTTTGTTATTATGCAAATGGAAACAGTGTGGCAAAATGGCAAGTGGTGCTGGCAACTACAGAATTTGAAGAAAAATTGGTGGCACACTGTCAGCATGTCTGCCAGTGAAGTGATAAAGACCTGACTTTATAAAAAATCAAACAAAAATTATGCCTTTATCGGAGCAGTTGCAGCACCAAGAAAAAATTCTGGCACACTGCTTGCCAGCTGAAAAAAAGCTAGAATATCTTCTGCAATGGAAAGGATTGTATGAACATAAGAAGAGCACATGGGAGAAAGGAGAGTACCTGGATATTCCTACTGGTTATTTTTGTATGGGAGAACATTTGCAGAATTTCAAGAATATGTCGTGGCAGACTATCAGCATGTCTGGCCTTCCAGCAGAAAATGATGGAATATCTTCTGAAATGGAACAGACCATGAGAACAGTAATTGGGAGCTCCTACTATTGGTTACTCCTGTATGGGAGCAAATTCCACAGCAACATAAAGTTGACAGAGATAGAGAATTTACAGAATTTCAATAAAAAATTGTGATGCATCATCACTGTGCCTGACAATTTAAAAGTGATAAAACATTTAGTGTAGGAAAAAGGCAATAAAATGATCTCTTTATGTGAGCACATGTGGGGCTGCCAAGACCAGATGTAGTATTGCTGTTGTAACACACATTTTTATTGTTAGCATTAGTACTTGCATTGTTGGATGGTGTGACAGTAGCTCAAGTGTTTACTCCTACTTTAGCCTGTCCTACCTATCCTGTTTCTTTTTTCAGTCATTTTATTTCACTGCTTATATAATAGCGATTGGCGACAATTCTAAGACAGTGCATATTTGTTTTTTGTAAAAAAAACTCCAGTTGAAGAAAATTAAGAAATAAACTTAGATTATCCTTGAAAGGGTAATGTGGCCAGTATTAGACTATATCACACTGCCTGAGTCAGTTTGTTGTTTTTGGTTTGTTTTTTTGCTAGGATAACAGCACTTTATATGTATTGGTTAACAAAAATAAACACTATTGCCCAAAAACAAATTCTTAACAATAGGAGATTTTTCACTATAGACTACAATACATTAAGTAAGTTCTTTTTTTGCCATTATAGCACTTTTTATGTATTGGTTAACCAAAATATAAAACATTATTGCCCAAAAAAACCCTTAACATTTTGCATCAGTTATCTTGGGGTTTTTTTTTTTTTTTTGCCATAATAACAGCACTTTGTATGTATTTGTCATTCTATGACACTCTGTGGACAGTCACAAATCACAATGCAGCAATATACAGTACATTAATAGTAATTGGCAATGACAAATTTGACACTGTATTACAAAAAAAAGTTTAAAACTTTACAAAATGAAATGGCAATGAAATGGTGAAATTTCCAGTGTATGTGGAACTCAGCGTTGTGCAGAAATTATCCCTCCCCCACTCCTATGATTTCTTTGCCTAAAATTCATTAAATCTCACAAAACTTTGCTCCACTAGTCTTTCTATTATTCTGTAGTTCGATTTCAATGTTGGTGTTGTTTTCCCAGTAGCAAATTGCAGCTATTGCTTTGGCTCATGCAGTGATGATGATAGCTCAACTTTCCCTCAGCCTGAAAATATCACAAAATGGCTTTCTTTGCAAAAATCTTATATTGTGTCTGTGACATCAGCACTGTAAAGTCTCCACCTACCACCCATTATTGGCTGAGAGGCTGTCAGGTGATGTCAGGTGATGCCAGAAGCATGCCAATATCACAAAGCACGTGTTCCTTCTCTTCTGTATCTTTTGAATTTTAAGTACCACAATGAATGTCACGGCGACCATTTTAGTTCATCTGAGACAAATTGCAATGGTTTCGGTTCTGTTAAAAGAAAACAAAACATTTGGAAAATTCAGGTTGAATCTGGCTCCTTATGTATCAGTTTGCTCAGCTCTAGTGAGTAGATTTTCTGATGCTCACTGTTTTTGGCTAGAAGGCTAGATTCCAGTTTGGGTCAGATGCTCTCTGCTGGTTCTTGGATTCTGGCGTCAGTTATGTTTTTCCCCAAAATGTATTTCATAGATGTTCTTTCATTGTGAAGCAGAGTAAATTGTTTGGCCATGGCAGAGACTTAAATTGCACTGTCAATATAGTAGCTCACCAAATGGAAAATCTAGACTGGAAATCTTGGATATAGGTACAGTCAGTCGCTTGCTGCAGGATGAAGAGAAATGCACAGTACAGGACAAGAACATTAGTGAACAACTAGTCTGGTTACAACTAAGATCAAATGATCTTGATAAAGAGTTTATTGTAAAGCTGTTAATGTTGTGATTTTTTTTATATACTCTGCATGATCCTTGATCTGTGGAGGGGGTTCTTTATTTGCTAGTCTATGCATCCTATAAAAGGAACTGTAGGAATATTCTACACACAATCTTTATATAGAAAAATAGAGAGACCATAGAAAAAAAAATGTAGAGAATCAATTAAAGCACTAATGTGCTAGAAAGTATGCTATATGCTCTTTGACCTGTCTTTATTATCTAGGTGGATGCAATTTTCCAAATTTTCTCACCCACATGCTGCATATATTTTTTGTATGTAAACTGATTTCTTTTGCAGATTTTCACCTCTTTTCAATGTGCAGATATAGCTGTTTGTGTGTAAATTAGCACTCCTGCAGCACTTTTCTTCCCCACCCTGCAGGCACTGTCACTTTAAAATATGCAGCAGCCATTTGAAGGAAGTATGGAGGCTTGGAGTAGTAGTACTTGAACTTGTCATGGTGGTTATACACTCAACCAATTCCTCCAGCTCTCCTCCTGGACTGGTGCAGAGCAGAGGGGGCATGATAGTGGCGGTAGTATTTATTCCAAGGGCAAGTTGGGGTCTTCCTTCCTGACCTGATGAAAGTTGAAGTGCCCACAATGACTGTGCAGGAATAAGACTCAGGAGACACAAGGTATTTAGGCACAGAGTAACTTGCAATTTTATTTAGGGTAGCACACAGCTAGGCTGAGTCCACAAAAAAAAACCCACAAATTTGTTGTAGATTTTGCTGCAGTTTTTTGAGCCAAAACAAAGAATGTCTGCAAAAGGAATGGGAAATATACAGGAAGTACCTAAACTTCCACCTTCTGCTTAATCCACTCCTGGTTTTGGCTCCAAAAACACAGCAAAATACGAACAAAAAAAAAAACTGCAATTCCACAACATCAGCGTCAGCCTTAGGCAGGGGCCCCATGTTGCGAAAATGCACAAAAAGCACTGCATTTTACAGTACCTGCAAATTGGATGGGATTCTGGCTAATTCAATCCACACATTGCAGAAAAAAATCTGCAGCGGAAATGCTTTGTTGTCAATTATACCTATGGAAAAGATGGCGTTTTCCGTATAGTTATAATAGAAGCAGAAAGAAGCAGGAAAACTCTGAGGACTTACTGTGAAAGACGCTGCAGAAAAAAACGTGATGCATTTCCGCCACGGTCTTTTCCGCAGTGTTTTTTTGTCTGTGGCTCGCTACATGAGTCTTTAGCCTCAAACAGCTTTCAAGTATGGAGGTACATTTCTTGTAACTTTACTACTGTGCGTTGAAACTGTGATACACAAACCCTACTGTAAATGCTCATTTTCTTTATCAATCCTAAATTGGCCATAAGCGTATGGGTTATCTATAGTAGCAGTAAAAAAAAAACTGTGTAGCAGTTTCCATTACTATTTACCTCTCTGGAAGGTACAGAAGCAGAAGAATTTGGGGATCACACAAAAAAATTGCAGAGGCACATGTCTAGTACAGAAATGTACCTTGACAGATCTACAACTGTAAAATAGCAGAGACGAAATCTATGATAAATTTGTACCAAATCCTCATGTTACGCACATGCAGAAGTGCTGTGGATTTGGTAATCTGGGGTGGGTTGGCTGAAGAAAAACCTGCAATATCTGGACCTAAACCTACATTTTTACTTTTTAATTCTTATATAAGTGCATCAAAAGGGTCACACAATGTGAACATAGTTCTGTCACTACCTGCGGTAGCAGTTATAAATGTGGTTTCCAGATATGCATACTTGCTAAAGAACTATCTAACAGATCTATCTGATCATAAATAGACAATACATTTATCTGGTAACAAGTTAGGTGTTACACTTTGAATGCAGTTATCACTGATGTTTCTAGACATGCACTTTTGCTAAAACGCTATTTAACCAGATCTCTCTGAACATATGTTGCCCTCTCCCTCCATACTCTCATGACTATATTGTTACCAGCCTGGTATATATGCATATAGCATACAGTGCAATATAATATTCACTGTTCTAATTAGTTGTGAGTTCCTAGGTAGATACTTTATTATTTTAATTTGTTGTTAATAAATTGAATTGTAACCGTTCTATCCCTCGGTGGTACACAACTGTGTATTTTAGAGAAGATACCCTTATGATTGTACATATAATAATATCTGTTTTCATAAATGGAGAAGAAAACCTATTCCCATAAAAAAATATATTACAAAGTTTCTTATAATCACCTGCACTATTTATTTATGCAAAGTATTTTCTAACTGGAGGTTCGCTTTAAAGGATAGGTATCTACATCAACATAAATAGGGAATCTTTACTCTAAGAGCAGGGAGACTATGGAGTTCTCTGCCAGAGGAAGTTGTCATGGGCAATTCATTAATAGATTTCAAGAAAGGCCTGGTTGTGCTTCTGAAATGTAACAATATTGCAAATTATAGTTATTAGATTTATGGAGATTATTCTGATTGAGAGATTTGCAGGTGGGATGGAATTTATTCCGAAGATGAGGAAAATACTTCCTCAGGCCGGGGCCCCAAGTGGCATAGATGCTGCGGCAAAAACCACAGCGTTTTACAGTCACTGCACCGTCGTGGTTTTGGAAATCACATCATGTCAATTATACCTACGGAAACACTGACGGTTTCCCTATAGGTATATTTGAAGCAGAAAATCCACAGAGGAAAACTCTGTGGACTTTCTGTGAAAAGCACTGCAGGGATAAACCACAATGCGTTTCAACCGCGGTTTTTCCCGAAGTGCTTTTTCGCTGCAGCCCGCTATATGGGGCCTTAGCCTCAAAAGGTTTTTACCTTTTTCTGGATCACCATTGCAGGACAATACATTAAACTGGATGGGCATATATCCATTTTTTCAGCCCTTTAAGCTATATTTGGCATTTAATCAAATTACTAATACTGGGAAGAACAAAACAAAAGTAAAAATAGGGGGACTGCAAATACAGCCAAAATTCAATGAGGTGTACTCCTATTAAGTTTCTATAAGATATAAAATATGTTTCTATAGAAACCAATTTTAAATGTTTTTGCTTTTTACCTGTAACTCTATCTCAAAACTGTTAGATATCATCCTTTACATTTAGAATCCTTAACCTTAACCACTATGGATTAACTAGTTAGTTTCCTATACAGGACTGTATGTTATATACTTTAGAGTACGACACTGTTTACTTCTTTAGCAAGACCATAACGCTTCTTATTTAAGAGCTTTGTTTTTATTGATACTAGGAAAAGTGAAGATGTGTGCTTATCTATGCATTGGAATGTGAGGAAAATGAAGTTGCCATAGCAATCTGAGAATTTTACAAGTTGTAACTGTTGAGTGGTCAAATATTAGTAATGCGTGAGATAGAGATGTATGTATGGTGATACCAATAGACTGGCTCCAGCAGTTAAACTTAATCCAAGTTTGTAAAAAGGACTTATAGAGACATGACCAAATAAGCTAAATACTAACTTTTGAGTTTTACTATTCTGTATATGAGGAACTAAGTATAAAATTATCATGAGGAATAAATGGGCATAGTGAAATACTTACATGTGCGGTGTATATTAGCTTGAGGATATAGGTTATACAACATTTCTAAAAATCATCTTGAAGTAGGTGGCAAAAATATTCAGATGTTGATAAAGGTATTAATTCAATATGGTATGTCCTAGTGACAACAATTTATAACATGGGATTGGTTTTATAACATGGGAGCTTTGGTTTTTACCCAACTAATAATGTGTAGCTGCCCTTTAAATGTTTTCATCACTGTTATGTTTATGACACAATAACAAAGTATCACCATTGGTTTATGAGGGTATGTTAACATGCAGCAGATTTTGATGCCGAAATGTCTATGCCAGAAAA
The DNA here is from genome assembly GCA_947044405.1 of Leptodactylus fallax. NCBI lineage: Eukaryota > Metazoa > Chordata > Amphibia > Anura > Leptodactylidae > Leptodactylus > Leptodactylus fallax. The sequence continues at coordinate 4,756,804 of CAMRHE010000073.1, read as the reverse complement.
ACAGTTCAATTAATCTATGCAGAATTGTTCTGGGGGTCTAAAATATTATGATGAATCTACAACACTTGCCAACTGTGGAAATCCTGTTGTGTCATACTTCTAAGAGGAGGCCCTCTAAGTTCTAGACTAGACCTGGGAAAAGCTGAGATGTTGTGTAACTGGGCATTTCAAAGGCATTTGATACAAATAAAAGCTTGGGATGTAAAGAATGCGACAACTGGGGGAAAATGCATGTAAATGGGTTAGCAACTGTCTCTATTAGAAAACAGAGGGAGGATGCTAATACTCAATATATACCCAATGACTCTCCTTTAACATTTTAGGTTTTTTTCTGTATCACAGTTGCCTGTAGACAAATCTACTAAATCAGACCTTACCCCTGGTGTACTTGCTGATTTTTATATCCATAAAAATATCATTATCTCTGCATTACTTCAATAGTTTGTGGACACAACAGTATGTTTATGCTCCTAGTAAAGGAAAGCTACAATACATAATGAAAAGGAAGTGGCTAAGGAAAGCAAAAACTAATCCCAAAAAATCTTTAAATCAAGGTCAGAACAGGTAGGTCCTCTAAATAATGGTAATGGGAGTTGCTCATAGAGGACCAAGATAAAGCAGAGCTACTAAATGGGTTCTTTAGCTCAGCATATACACAATGCTGGTAATACATCAATCAATGTACTATGGATAAACATAACAATTGCCTAGGCTAAACAAACGAAATGAACCTAATGTATTACACCCACGAGTACTTAAAGAACTCTGTTCAGTTCTTGCTGTACCCCTGTTTTTTTATGGATTTACTAGTGATAGGAACAGTATCAAGGGACTGGCACAAAAAGCTCTAGGTCTTCCCAAGTATTTTTAAACTTGACATCCATTGCGAAGAAGCTGAGGGGTTCCTATGCCACTATATACAGGTGTAAGTAATAGTAAATAATATTATATGTGAGAGACAGTATGGTTTTACTAAGGCCAGAAGCTGTCAGACTAATCTGATTTGTTTTTTAGGAAGAGGTTACAAAAAGCCTGTGCAGGAGAATATTGGGTGAGAAAGTATATACAGTCATATGAAAAAGTTTGGGCACCCCTATTAATCTTAATCATTTTTAGTTCTAAATATTTGGGTGTTTGCAACAGCCATTTCAATTTGATATATCTAATAACTGATGGACACAGTAATATTTCAGGATTGAAATGAGGTTTATTGTACTAACAGAAAATGTGCAATATGCATTAAACCAAAATTTGACCGGTGCAAAAATTTGGGTATCCTTATCATTTTATTGATTTGAATACTCCTAACTACTTTTTACTGACTTACTGAAGCACAAAATTGGTTTTGTAGCCTCACTGAGCTTTGAACTTCATAGCCAGGTGTATCCAATCATGAGAAAAGATATTTAAGGTGGCCAGTTGCAAGTTGTTCTCCTATTTGAATCTCCTCTGAAGAGTGGCATCATGGGCTCCTCAAAACAACTCTCAAATGATCTGAAAACAAAGATTGTTCAACATAGTTGTTCAGGGGAAGGATACAAAAAGTTGTCTCAGAGATTTAACCTGTCAGTTTCCACTGTGAGGAACATAGTAAGGAAATGGAAGACCACAGGGACAGTTCTTGTTAAGCCCAGAAGTGGCAGGCCAAGAAAAATATCAGAAAGGCAGAGAAGAAGAATGGTGAGAACAGTCAAGGACAATCCACAGACCACCTCCAAAGAGCTGCAGCATCATCTTGCTGCAGATGGTGTCACTGTGCATCGGTCAACAATACAGCACACTTTGCACAAGGAGAAGCTGTATGGGAGAGTGATGCGAAAGAAGCCGTTTCTGAAAGCACGCCACAAACAGAGTCGCCTGAGGTATGCAAAAGCACATTTGGACAATCCAGCTTCATTTTGGAAGAAGGTCCTGTGGACTGATGAAACAAAGATTGAATTGTTTGGTCATACAAAAAGGCGTTATGCATGGCGTCAAAAAAACACAGCATTCCAAGAAAAACACTTGCTACCCACTGTAAAATTTGGTGGAGGTTCCATCATGCTTTGGGGCTGTGTGGCCAATGCCGGCACCGGGAATCTTGTTAAAGTTGAGGGTCGCATGGATTCAACTCAGTATCAGCAGATTCTTGAGAATAATGTACAAGAATCAGTGACGAATTTGAAGTTACTCCGGGGATGGATATTTCAGCAAGACAATGATCCAAAACACAGCTCCAAACCTACTCAGGCATTCATGCAGAGGAACAATTACAATGTTCTGGAATGGCCATCCCAGTCCCCAGACCTGAATATCATTGAACATCTGTGGGATAATTTGAAGCGGGATGTCCATGCTCGGCAACCATCAAACTTAACTGAACTGGAATTGTTTTGTAAAGAGGAATGGTCAAAAATACCTTCATCCAGGATCCAGGAACTGATTAAAAGCTACAGGAAGCGACTAGAGGCTGTTATTTTTGCAAAAGGAGGATCTACTAAATATTAATGTCACTTTTCTGTTGAGGTGCCCATACTTTTGCACAGGTCAAATTTTGGTTTAATGCATATTGCACATTTTCTGTTAATACAATAAACCTCATTTCAATCCTGAAATATTACTGTGTCCATCAGTTATTAGATATATCAAATTGAAATGGCTGTTGCAAACACCCAAATATTTAGAACTAAAAATGATTAAGATTAATAGGGGTGCCCAAACTTTTTCATATGACTGTAGTTTGTACTTGGACTGAAAACTGGGTGAGGGATTGTATCCAGAAAGTTGGGGTCAATACTTGCTACTCAGAATGGTCCTGTGTGATAAGTGGTTTTCAGAGGGTGCAGGTTTCAGTGCTGGGTCTGCCAATATTTAACTTATTAATGGTATAGAAGTCGGAATTAATAGCACTATTTCTATTTTTACAGATGACACTAAGCTATATACTGCAGTGCAGTCTGTGGATGATGTGCATAGCTTACAAGTAGGGGCGTAACTATCGGGATAGCAGCGGTAGCGGCTGCCACAGGGCCCGGGACTTTAGGGGCCCCGGAGCCCTGTGGCAGCCGCTACCGCGAAACCCACAAACCAGTAATGATCGCGGAACGGACCTGGCAGGGTACGTGGCCTGTGGCCAGCTGGAGATGGCCGGGCCCCGTACAATTATGATAGCGGTCGGGGAAAGCCTGGTTCCCCGACCGCTATACATCCTGTTATTGGAAAGGGGCCCTGGCATATTGCAGGCCCCTTTCCAGTAGATGGCAGTCCAGGGGAGGTGACTGAAAACAATAAACACATATTCTCACCTCTCCTGGGCGCAACGTTCTCTCCGGCGCTCTTCCGTCATGACTGAAGCCTGTGATTAGGCCCCAGCGGTCACATGGGGCGCGGCCTTGTAATGACGTCAGTGTGCCCCCATGTGACCGCTGAGGCCCAATCACAGGCCTCGGCAGCGACTTCGGAAGAGGGCCTGAAGATGCTGAAGATGGCAGGATGGAGCGAGGATGCCAAGGAAAGGTAAGGCAAGGTGAGTATGAGTGTTTGTTGGTTTTAATCACCTTCCCTGGGCCTCCGATTATTATACTCTGGGGTCTGAGGAGACCCCAAAGTATAATAATAGCACCAAAGCGGAGGGGGGGCTTTGGGAGCTTATAATACTGTGTGTGGACCACTGTAGAGCATATAACACTGGGTGGGGGCCACTGTAGAGCATATAATACTGGGTGGGGGCCACTGTGGAGAATATAACACTGCGTGGGAGCCACTGTAGAGCATATAATACTGGGTGGGGGCCACTGTAGAGCATATAATACTAGGTGGGGCTACTGTAGAGCATATAATACTGGGTGGGGGCCACTGTGGGGGGCATATAATACTGGGAGGGGACCACTGTGGGGAGCATATAATACTGTGTGGGGGCCACTGTCGGGAGGATATAATACTGTGTGGGGGCCCCTGTAGAGCATATAACACTGGGTGGGGGCCACTGTAGAGCATATAATACTGGGTGGGGGCCACTGTAGAGCATATAATACTGGGTGGGGGCCACTGTAGGGAGGATATAATACTGTGTGGGGGCCCCTGTAGAGCATATAACACTGGGTGGGGGCCACTGTAGAGTATATAACACTGGGTGGGGGCCACTGTAGAGCAATATAATACTGGGTGGGGGCCACTGTAGAGCATATAATACTGGGTGGGGGCCACTGTAGAGGCATATAATACTGGGTGGGGGCCACTGGGGGGTCTACTGTGGGGGCCCCTGAGGCATATAACACTGGGTGGGGGCCCCGGGGGCTTCCGGGTGGGGCCACTGTAGAGCATATAATACTGGGTGGGGGCCACTGTAGAGCATATAACACTGGGTGGGGTCTACTGTAGAGCATATAATACTGTGTGGGGGCCACTGTAGAGCATATAATACTGGGTGGGGGCCACTGTAGAGCATATAATACTGGTGGGGGCCACTGTAGAGCATATAATACTAGGTGGGGCCACTGTAGAGCATATAATACTGGGTGGGGGCCACTGTGGGGGGCATATAATACTGGGAGGGGACCACTGTGGGGAGCATATAATACTTTGTGGGGGCCTGTAGGGAGGATATAATACTGGATGGGGCCCACTATGGGGGGCATATAATACTGGGTGGGGACCACTGTGTGGAGCATATTATACTGTGTGGGGCCACTGTGGGTAGCATATTTTACTGTGTGTGGGGGGGAGAAAAGTAGAGCATATAATGCTGTATGGGGGCCACTGTGGAGCATATAATGCTGTATGGGGGCCACTGTTGAGCATATAATACTATCTGGGGCCTCTGCTGAGCATATTTTACTGTTTGGGGACCCGTAACCGGTTTGGGGGGGGGGGGGCCATGTCAAATGTTAGCCTTGGGGCCCAGCCATTCCTAGTTACGCCGCTGCTTACAAGCCAACATAGACAGGTTGCGTGTTTGTAAAATTAAATTTAATTGGAACTAATGTAGTTATACATCTGAGTAAAAATAATCTGCATACAACGTATGTCCATGAGGGGTCAAATTGGAAAGGTCACTGGTAGAAAACTACCAGAGTTTACTTGTGCATCACAGAAAAAATAACAGCATGCAATGTCAATCATGTATTAAAAGCGGTATGGACTTATGGGATAGGGATGTAATATTACTAGTTCATAAATAATTGCTGAGGCCTCATCTAGAATACGCAGTTCAGTCCTGGGCACCAGTTCATAGAAAGGATGTCTTAGAGTTAGAAAAGGTAGAAAGGAGAGTCACAAAACTAATAAAGGGCATGGAGAACCTCAGTTATGAGGAGAGATTAAAGAAAATACATTTATTTAGTCTTGAGAAGAGACATTTAAGGGAGGATACTATTAAACTGTATAAATATATAAATGTCCCATACAAAATTTATGGTGAAAAACTGTTCCATGTAAATTCCCCTCAAAAGACAAGTGGGCACTCACTCCATCTGGAGAAAAAAGGTTCACTCTCCTGAGACGACAAGGTTTTTCCACCATAAGAAATGTGAATCTTTGGAAGAACCTACCCAGGAGCTGGCCACAGCAGCAACTGCTGACATCTTAAAAAAAAAGTCTTAGATATCATTTTATGAGGCAAAGTTCCTCATCCCTTCTCTTTAGTCATACCCTTTCCCAACCATTAGTTGAACTTGATGGACTTAATTCTTTTTCAACCACACTAACTATGTAAGTTAGTGTGTAACTAATTTACATAACTAAATGAAGCATACTTGGATTGGAACAGATTTACCAGTAGGGTCCTGCAAGAGTCAGTATTGTGTAATCTATGTAACTGTGTGTTTTCTTATGGCTAACCCTTGACCCTGTGACAGGCTCCCTTTAACGTGGATAAATATTAGGTTATGCATTGAGGCAAAATGTACTAAATAGTAAAACACTGTGTAAAATGCCACTGAAAAAAATATGATAAGAGCATAACTTTACATATCTAAAAATTACTATTCAGACCACATACGGAATATTGTGTGCAATTTTGGGCATTTGTGTACAAGAAGAGCATCTATAAATGTGCACAGGTGCAGAGGAAGGCAACCAAGATGATTAAATGAATGCAAGACAGTTTATCAAATTTGGGATTATTTGGTTTAGAGCAAAGACAGTCTATGGGCAACCTAATTACAATGTTTATAGTGGCTTGAAAGTCAGACATTGCTTTTCAACCATGCTTCAACAGAATTTTTTTAAAAAGGTGATATAAAGATATAACTATATGAACTGACCCCCATAACCACCACCTCCTCCTGAATATAGTAATTCAAAGGAGCCAGCCAACGATTCAGTTAGTGACATGCAGGAGCAAAAATCACATCAGGAATCACGCCTGCAGTGACTTGGGCATGGTTGACAGGTTACATATTTGAAAAGGATGATCACAGGCACAGTTACATCATGTCCAACCTAAAATACTACAGCATTGATTTGATGAAAAAGGTAACAACTCCTGGGAGATGAATGTTAATTACCCCCCCATTTGGGGCAAAAATAAGTCACAACACCAAATATGACAATAAAGCCCTCGATCAGTGACTTAGCTCCAGAAATCTAGTGTCCATAAGCGCAAAAGTCCTCTAGCAGCAAGTTCCATTGTCATACTCCTCTTACAGTAAAGAATCTCTTTATGAACCTTCTTTCCTCTAGGGTGCCCTTTTTCATGATTTCAAGCCACTATAAACATTGTAATTAGGTTGCCCATAGACTGTCTTTGCTCTAAACCAGGGGTGTCAAACTCATTTTCACCGGGGGCCACTTCAGCCTCATGGGGTACCTTGAAGGGCCAAGATTATTTTACACGTGTATAAAAGTAACTTCTCCTTAACAGTTAAGCGAGCTATTAAGGAGTAGTTACATTTGTACATTACTACTGTTACAATCAGCCCTTTGAGGGCAACCAGGAAGAACATAATGTATTGTTAAAACCTAAGACATTGGCATGTTACATACTATCCTCATCCTTTTCTGAGTATATCAAAAATTAAGCAAAATACAAATACCGTTTACCCCTGCAAACGGTATTACGCTCTATAGTTGCTTCTGCACACGGTATTATGCCCCACAGTGGCCCCTGCACTCGGTATTATGCTCCATAGTTGGCCCTGAACACGGTATTATGCTCCATAGTTGCCCCTGCACACGGTATTATGCTCCATAGTGGCCCCTGCACACGGTATTATGCCCCACAGTGGCCCCTGCTCAAGGTATTATGCTCCATAGTGGCCCCTGCAAACGGTATTATGCTCCATAGTGGCCCCTGCACATGGTATTATGTCCCATAGTGACCCCCCACCCATGAATTATTATTATACTCTGGGGTCTTTTCAGACCCCAGAGTATAATGATCGGAGACCCAGGTGGTGACAAACATAAAACCAGTGTTACTTACCTGGGCTTCGGTGTGCTCCCTGCATTCGGCCTTCTTCGATGTCGCACAGACTGGCGTCGCGACATAATGACGTCGGCGTGGCTCACGTGACGCCTGGGACGTCACCAAAGAAGGCCGAAGCCTGCTGGGAGTAACATCGGATCGCTGGAGAGGTGAGTAACACTGTTTTTTATGTTTATCACCTCCCCTGGGTCTCTGATTATTATACTCCGGGGTCTGAAAAGACCCCGGAGTATAATAACAGTAGTATTTGATGGGGTTCGCCGGCTGCACACAGCCGCTTTTGCGTCCCATAGCAGAAGGAGAAGCGGGGGCGGCCACGACCAGCAGAGGGGATCGATAAGTAAATAGACCGTTACGTGCCGGGGATACTCCAGCAGGCAACGGCCTATTTATATATATAAAAAAAACTTATCCTCACCTACCTCCGATGTCGCCTCACTTCACCTCATTAGCGGTGCGCCCCTGCGGGCCAGATAAGTGCCGGGCCAGATAACAGAAGGCAGCGGGCCGGATTCGGCCCGCGGGCCTTTTGTTTGACACCCGTGCTCTAAAAGAAATAATCCCAAATTTGATAAACTGTCTTGGGGTACCAACAATTTTGTCCACGTGTGTACGTACCACATGTTAAAAAGAGTCCAATAGTAACTCTCATTCGTTGACCTACTTTCAATGACAGAGAGCAACCTAATCCACATGATTAAAACCAACCAATGACAGTTATAAGCCGAGTTACACATCTGTATATCAGAGCAGCCAGACACTATGTCTACCCTGCATATCTCTGTCTTTATCCTTCCCTCTGCTGTTGGTGTCAAAGCTGTACTTTGTGTTCTCCCACCCCTGTCCTGTCACTATCCCTTTCATGAAAACTGCAGCTGCATACCCCCCCTCCCTGTCTTGCATTTCCAGCTTTAAACTAGACAGTGTTTTATGACTGCAAACTGCACAGATTTATGAACATTTATAGATATTCAGCAGTCATCAATAGGTGAGCTTCAGGCTTCTGGAAGGTGAAAAAGCTGGAATTTCTTCTCAACAAAATGTATAAATTCAGATGTGCTACTCATTTATATAAGGCAATTATAGCACTAAGTACTATAGGCTTTTAATGTGACAGCACCTCTAGACAGACATTCTTTTATTGCTAATTTAATTTTTTTTTTCTTTTAGATTTTTCTAAAGTAGCTATTTTTCAAAAGGTGTAAATTTACATTTCAGTATGCAAGATTCTAAACAGGTCATTTACAAGTATCTTTTTCTTTTCCATACTTGCCCACCCTTCAACTTGGATCCACAAATACATTACAATTAATGTAGTTTCATTCAGTTTTCAGTATAAATTTTACTTGTACAGCCATTGACAGCCATTCACCACATAAAGTTGTAAACTTAAAAAAGTGCTTCCCTTCCTTGCTCTTCTTCTTGTTGATTTTCTAGAAGACTGCCATCATAATGGATCACCTAGCACCTTTTCTACTGTTTTTTTTTTTTTTTTTTTTTTTTGTAATTTAGGCAAATGTGTGCTAGCTCTACAGTAAAAGGATACAGGCAGAGAGAATACCAGGAGATTTCAAGAACTACTTAGGAATGTCGGTACTGTCAGATGGAAATGCAGATCAACACAGTTTTTGGAATTGACTGCAGCTAAAAGCATTTTCGTTATATAAGGGGTTTTCCCATTGTCAAAAATTTATGGCATTTCTACATGATATTCACAGGATATACCATAGAAGTCCTATTGATGCAGGACTCACATTTGAGACACACACATGTTTCAAATGGAGAGGCGGCCATGCATGCTCAGCTTTCTCAGTTCACTTCTACAGGAGTACAAAAAACAGACAGTTACCATTATTTGGCAGTTTTTTGAACTTCCATTAAAGACAAATGGAGAAAGATGTGCATGTTCAGCCAGTTTTCCTTTTACAGGAGCTATGGTACAAGTGTCATTGGACCCTTTCTTAAATTATGGGTGTGTTCCAGAGGTGATTCTGTGGATAGGACATAAATGTCTTTAATGACCATGTGCTAAGCAGCTAAACCGTCTTTACAAAATGTCCATTAGCTATCAAAGTGCCCAGGGTCGGACTGGATTCACTGGTTCCCCGGTGGGCCCCGAGCCCCGACTATTAGTCCACATGTCATGGGGGCACGATGAGGATCCTGACCATCCCAATCGGGCCCCTGACCGCTATATATACTGTTATTGGAAAGGGACCCTGGCATATTGCAGGCCCCTTTCCAATAAATGGCAGGGCAGGGCACCCAGGGGAAGTGACTGAAAATAATAAATACATATTCTCACCTCTCCTGGGCACAGTGTTCTCTCCGGCGCTGCTCCGTCATGTGACTGAGGCCTGTGATTAGGCCCCAGTGGTCACATGGGGCGTGGCCGCGTAATTACGTCAGTGCGCTCCCACGTGACCGCTGAGGCCCAATCACAGGCCTCAGCAGCGACGTCGGAAAAGGGCCTGAAGTCGCTGAAGCCGACAGGATGGAGCGAGGATGCCAAGGAAAGGTAAGGCAAGGTGAGTATGAATGTTTGTTATTTTTAATCACCTTCCCTGGGCCTCCGATTATTATACTCTGGGGTCTGAGGAGACTCCAGAGTATAATAATAGCACCGAAGCGGAGGATGGGGGGCTATTGGGCGCATATAATACTGTGTGGGGGCCGATGTGGAGCTTAGAATACTGGGTGGGGGCCACTGTGGAGCATATAATACTGTGTGGGGGCCACTGTGGAGCTTATAATACTGGGTGGGGGCCAATGTGGAGCTTATAATACTGTGTGGGGGCCACTGTGGAGCTTATAATACTGGGTGGGGGCCACTGTGGAGCTTATAATACTGGGTGGGGGCCACTGTGGAGCTTATACTCCATACAGTGGCTCCTTCATTTTTTTTTAATTACGCCGGGGCAGGTGAAAAAAACAAAACAAAAAAAAAAAAAAAAGCCAAACTTTCTCTCCTGTCCCCAGTGACTACCAGCGCAGTTCGGTCCTGCAGTTCTGTTGTTTTCTTCCAGCTGAACTTCCCCCTGCACATGACTACCTGTGACGTCACGTGACCCCTGAGGCCAATCAGCGGCCTAAGGGAAGGGACCTGGGACGTCACAGCCAGTGAGGAATTCCGGCAAAAAGAAGACAGCGGAGCTGTAGGACCGGACCGTGCTGGGAGGACACCGGAGCACCAGAGACAGGTGAGTATGTTTAGTATGTTTTCACCTCCCCCCGGACTAATTATAAAAAAGAAAAAAATTATACTGGACAACCTCTTTAAAGTGTGACGCATTAGGTGGGCCATAGGGGGTATATTAAAGGGGTTGTCCAGGCATAATTTGTTATGGTTTATCCTCAGGATAGGCCATAGATACCTGATCTGTAGGGTGCTGACCCCGGACTGATCAGCTGTATGGAGCCACTTCTGATGCCCGTACTGTACACAATATAGGGCCAGAAGCAGAAAGCTCTGTCCACTGTATAGGGGCTGGGCACCTTCACTGTATCTCAGCACTTATTGAAGTCAGCAGGAGCTGAGCTGCAGTGAAGGCGCCGGGCTGCTATACAGCAGATGGAGCTTTCTGCTTTCGGCCCTGTGTTGTGTACAGAACGGGCTCCGGAAGTGGCTCCGAACAGCTGATAGGGCCGTGTGTCAGCCCCCTACCGATCAGGTATTTATGGCCTATCCTGAGCATAGGCCATAAAAAAGATTAACCCTGGACAACCCCTTTAATATGCCCCACACAGTTTAATGTCCCCCCCACAGGATGTTAGCCCCCATCACTGCTCCCACACAATATAATGACCCCATCACTGTTCCCCATACAGTATGGGGGACCAGTGAAGAGGCCACTATGTGGGGGGACCAGTGAAGTGACCATAGAAAAATTTGGCCCAGACAACCCCTTAAAAGAGGTTGTCCATAAACTGGAGCGACCACTGTGTCGGCCGCCAGGGAGGTGTAAAAATAAGAAAATTTAAAAAAAAAAAAGCATACTTACCTGTCCCCAGCACCTCGTTGTCCCCTGCCTGTGTCTGTTCGGTCTCATGGCGGCGCCTCATTTCTGGAAATCCTGTACCTAATTGGTCTTAGCGATCACATGAGGTGCAGGACTACCAGCAAGGAGTCGCCGGCATGAGACTGAATGGACACTGGCAGTGGACAACGGAGCGCCAGGGACAGGTGAGTATGCTTTTTAATTTACTTATTTTTTACTTTATACCTCCCGCCAGCTACATGGGTTGCGCCAATTCCTGGACAACCTCTTTAAAGGATTTATCCATCTTTCTAATATTGATGGCCTGTCCTTAGGATAGGCCATCAATATTACATCTGTGATGATACAACAGCCAGGACCTCTGCAGATCAGCTTTTTCAGGACAGTGCGGCTACAGGTAAAGGTAACAATTCTTGGAGCCACGCTGTTCACTTGCCATACAAGGTGTAGCAGTAGGTTTAGGTAGTGCAGTGGTGCACATGGTATAGTGGGTGAGCAGCATGGCTCCCGGCATGTTATTACCGTTAGCCGCCCTGTCTCGGTACCGCTGATCTGCAGGGGTCCTGATGGTGGGCCCCTAGAAACAATTCCACTGGTGGGCCCTAGACATCCCAGTCCAACATTGAAAATGCCTGTAGCTGTGGTCACTTTGAAAACCAATGTGTCAGTCCCAACAAACCTGATAAAAAATTTGCCAGCATGATAAGATATCGCCGCCAGTTACCATCCAGACACTGTACTGTGTAGGTACCTAAATAAATTAAACAAAAGGAAAATACATGTTTCTCAAAATTATCAGAACCTATTAAAGAGGATTTTTGACTGTCTATGTTTTTGACATATATTTATAATATATGGTAAACTACAAATAGCGGAAACTCTACCTTGATGCTAAACACTGATTGGTGTGGATCCAAAACCCACACCAATCTGGCTGCCTCCAGGCACTGGAAGCTACTGCTGTGTTCTGGGCTGGAAGCAGCTCTGGTTCTATTCAAGTAATAGGTTCATATTACTTAAATAGGAGCAGAGTGGCTACTGGCTACACCCACAGTGGTAGCTTCTAGTGCCTGGAGGCAGCCAGACCAGCTGATCAGTGTGGGGTCTGGTTGTCAGATCCTCACTGTTCAAATATTGATGGTTATCTGGTGGATCAGTGAACCATATAAAAAACAAACAAACAAAAAAAAACCGCTAACTCTGACTCCCTAGTCCGTACACTCCATTCTTCCTTCACCTTCTCCTGGTCTGATAAGTCTATCAAGTACCTGGGGTTCTCCTCCCTAGCTCCCTGACTGATATCTATGCCCTCAATTTTCTCCCTGTTTTACTCACCTTACAATCAGACTTGTTAAAGTGGGACACTAAAGAACTCTATTGGTTGGGACACATAAATCTCCTAAAGATGAATGTCCTACCTAGGTTGCTCTACCTCTTTCAAACCACTCCTGTCGCTCTACCAAGGGACTTTTTCATCTCCATTACTAAATTCATTTGGGCCTCTAAACCACCGTGGGTTGCCAGAATCATTCTCACTAGACCTAAGCAATTAGGAGGCCTAGCAGCCCCAGACTGCACCCAATATTACTTGGCGGCAGTCACAACTTGCATACTTGACTGGCATCACTCCGCCTCCACTAAATTGTGGGTTGCCCTTGAGCTCTTTACCTCTCACATCTCTCCCGTGGCTCCATAGACGTCACTGGTCGAGTAGTGCTACCTTTAATCTTCCCTATGTCGCCCAACAGGTCCTCAGCATATGTTGACTGTACCTTACGGCTTTGCGACTCTTCACCAATGATGGCCCATTGATTCCTGTCTTGGGCAAGCCAGACTTCTCAGCAGCCCAATGCTCCCCTTTTCTGGCTCAGCCTACTGAGTTAGTGCCCCTCAAATTCCACACGCTATTATCTTCCTGCTCCCTCACTTCCTACACTGATCTAGTCCCCATGGAACATAGAAACCAGATGACCCAATGGCAATACCTTCAGTTACACTACTTCTATTCCTCCCTAAAGATTTTCAACAATCTCCATAGGTCTCTTCTCCCCTTCTAGTGTCTGTGTGCTTGCCCCTCTATGCCTCCACATCCTATCTCGCTCATATACACCCTCCTTTTCTCTGACGCAGATGGCACCCTCCTCTCTTTTGTGGCTCACTGGGAAAAAGAGATTGTGTCTACCTTTCCGCCAGACAGGTGGCTCACTGCCTTTCACTCTTGCCACAAGTTTTCTACCTCCTGCAGGGCACAGGAAACTAACTATAAGATCCTTTCTAGATGGTACCGGCTTCCATAAGTCCTTCATGAGATCTTTCCGACAACTTCTGCCAACTGTTGGAAATGCTCGGCAGAACAAGGCACTATGCTTCATGTTTGGTGGAATTGCTCCCGCCTCCGCCCCTTCTGGCATGAGGTTCGCAGGGTTATTAGGGAGGTGACCAGTGTTACATTGGAGTACGATCCAGCCCCTTTTCTCCTCTCTATATTCCCTTGCAATATTCAGAGGCATGTCCGCCGACTGGTTGGCTTTATGCTAATTGCGGCCAGGTCGGAAATTCCCCGCCTCTGGAAATCTACATCCCTCCTACCTTAATGGACTGGTTACAGGAGATTCTCAACATCCGCCAGATGGAAAATATGATTTCAACACTTCCATAAAACGATGCTGCTCACCAAAAAATATGGCTGCCCTGGAATACCATTACTCACCCACCTTCCACTCCTTCTTCTTTTCTCTGTAGAGTCCCTATGTACTTAGGCTTCCACCCCTTTTCTTCTCTTTCCTCTTTACTTCTCATTCAGTTTTCTGTATCTTTCACATTGGACATTATTGTTGATATGTTCTACGATGCCCTGCTGCGTCAGGAGCTTCTCCCTTACCCCCTACCCTTTGTTAACAGTTGCTATTTTGGGGGCACTCCTCTCTTTTCTATGTTTATACTTTTATATTTTGGTTGTTTTTTTCTTTATTGAAAGTCTTTAATAAAACTTTTTGATGTAAAAAAAAAATGCTGTTGGGGCCAGAATACCACTTTAAAGGAGGTCTTTCACCAGAACCCAGCATATTAACCCAGTCCCACAGATAGATAGGTTAGGATCGCATCAATCAAATGGTGCCTCTGCTGCATAGATATCCCTGGTTTTGTCAATATGAAAATGAGCTTTTTGGAGCACTGAGGGTTTTGCCATTGCTCCAAAATGGTAAATGACAATGACTTCCTGCTTTAAAGAGCTCATTTGCATATTGAGAAAAACAGTGATATCTCAGCAACAGAGACACCAATTCATAAGGTGAAAACAATGTTTGATTCAGGTGACCCTAACCTATCTATCTGTGGGGCTGGTTTGATATGCTGGATTCTGGGGAAAGATTCCCTTTAACTTCTCTTATCTAGTCATTGAGAGTAATTAATGAATGAAAGTAATTTTTTTTTCATTATATGAACGTTTTGTTAGCACTAATTTTAGACACTCACTTGTGAAATATGTTTTACTAGTTTGTTCTATAATTTTTTACGGAACAATACCTAGCCTTGACTTACATCACATGTCAGCACACCAATTTATCAGACGTAAAGTTAACTGATATTTATGAGCAAGCTGTCAAATTATGAGTAGCACAAAGTTTAATCATTTATAGTTTTACCTTGATCGGTTACCATGTGTCTAGGTTCTTGACATATATTTATCATAATATATAGCAAGCTAAAAATAGCTGAAACTCTACCTTGATGCTAAACACTCTGTGTACATGACTTGTCCGCAGGCATTGAGGAGTGAAATGCATTTCATTTTTTTTTTTTTTTTTTTTTAATTACTGTAAATGGCAGCTGTAAGTGTACAGTAAGATAGATAGATAGATAGATAGATAGATAGATAGAAGGTCAAAGCATCGCAAGGCTTCTTAACGTAAAAACATCTTGTTATCTTTATTTATGCATATGTAATGTTTTTGGCAAATGCAACTGCATTTATCAAGCCTTAGGGAAGACAGATCAAAATTCATATACCCATTGTATATATTTTATGAAATAAACATATATGCAATTGATTTCTATTAAAAATCTTTACATGGTGTGTTCAGTAGCTTGCATGTATTTCCATATACTAGAAGCAATGCTACAGCTGTAGCAAACTTTACCTTGACACTGATAGGTGATCACAGAACACAGGCTAAACTTTAGCTAAACCTTAAAACAAACTAAAAAAAACTTTAAAACAAAATGTGATATGAAAGAGGAGATCATCGAGATTACCATCCTTCATATGACACTAGGGTTGCAGTTCTAGCTGTATTATTTCCAGAGAAATCACTGGTTAAAAATACAATTGGGACTTGGATATCTATATGCAACTGCATATAACTATTCCCAATCCCTACAAGCACCTCTTTCATGCAACACCAGAAGTAAGTTTCTATGTTTTATTTTGCTGAAGATGTAACTGTTCCTCAACCTCATCATCTCTTCATTGCACACACAAGCTCATACTTTGTACACAGTGAGAGGCAGGGAACAACTCTCAATAGGGAAGTAAGGGAAAAAAAATAAAGAAATGCAGGATTTCACAGAAAGGAGCCAAAATATGTTAATAAAGTATATTACAAAATGTATTAATGACACAAATACTGCCAGAAAATCATAAGCTGTCCAAAAGTTTAGTTATGCTTTAAAGAGGTTGTTCCAACTTTAGCAGTTATCTCCTATAGACTGAGATGGAGACAATGTCTTGATCATTGAGGAGTCAGACTGCTCAGATCCTCATTAATCCTGGAAATCGGGGTTTGGTTCTCCTGTCCTGATGGAGTGGCAGGACAAGCATGTGCCCTGTGACTCCAATTGTTTTCTATGGGATCATCACAGATAGCCAAGTACAGCACTTAACTATCTCCAGTGCTCCCATAGTGAATGAATGGAGTGGCA
Organism: Leptodactylus fallax; assembly: GCA_947044405.1. Lineage (NCBI taxonomy): Eukaryota > Metazoa > Chordata > Amphibia > Anura > Leptodactylidae > Leptodactylus > Leptodactylus fallax. The sequence continues at coordinate 4,740,478 of CAMRHE010000073.1, read as the reverse complement.
GGGCACATCTGGATTTGTGGATTATCAATTCTAAGCTAATTCACTACAGCACAGTTTAAGGGGAAAAACATCACATCAGTTTACAGCCAGCACACTGTGTGAGAAGATCATCCATAGTACCTCACATGACAGAATAGGGGAAGAGCATCCTCAGGAACTCACATCACAGTACGGGGAAGATCATCTATAGAAGGTCAGAGTTAACTCACAGCACAATGTAGGGAAAAGACTGTCAACAGCAGGGGAGGATAAGATACACCTCCTATAGCTGGCTAGTAATATGTGTGAGCATTGTTATACTAAACAGCCACTTTTTTGTTAAGTATATAATTTAACATGTGTTAATTCATAGTTTTGATGCCTTCAGTGTGAATCTACAATTTTTATAGTCATGAAAATACAGAAAACTCTTGGAATGAGAAGGTGTGTCCAAACTTTTGGTCTGTACTGTATATTACATTATATTATATTATATTATATTATATTATATTATATTATGCATTTTGGAGATATGTCATAAATATATGAGATGGGAATACCCCTTTAAAATAAATACGTTTTCATCATTTTAATGAACAATGACCTAAATAGGGGTGTACTATATATGTTAATACAAATATTACTATAAGAATAAGCTATTCCCATCAATTTCCAGTTGTATCATATTATATCAGTATGTATACTGCATTCTTTCCTTAGCCTTTGTAAGGTAATTTGTCATCATTGGGCTCTTCCAGACATTTCAGCAACAAAGTGTCATCATATTTTTGTCCAGCAGTTCCAGGAATTAATACCATTAGAGTAAATGGGTTTTAACAACACTTACATAATGAATTGGGTTGTTATTTTGTCTGGTGCGTCAAAGCTAATGCAGGAAGAGCCCGATTTGTATAATTCAGCCAACCTTTCTGAACACCTGCAGATTGCACATGAGAAGCTTCTGTTTGTACTTCTAAGTCCCTATTTAATCATTTTGTTGCTGTAGCAGCCACATTTCATTCCAGGAAAAACCCTCCAAACCAGCTCTAGAAACTGAGCCATGCAATAATCTGTCACGGCAGGTAGTTACAAGTCTACAAACAATTGGTGATTTAATTCCATGTAAGTCTGGAATAATACTATGGAACATATACACCCCTTTTAGTCAAAATACATTAGAGGAAACGTGTGCACCACAAAGTCTAAAAAGTGTTTAGTTTCCTAATTACACTATTGGAAATGCGGGATTCTGGCATTCTATGATAAACGTAAAGGAGTTTTCAAGATTTTTAAAACCCCTAACACTAGGGAATGATGCCTTCAATTGCTTTGTTTCTTTAAAAAGCTCACCAGAAATTTTGACAAATAGAAGGTTTAATTAATATGAATTGTTTGCCGACCAGCCCTTCAGTACGTAGATCTGGGTGGCTCTTGCAGAGTTTGCAGCTGCACAAAATGGTGCTGTTGCAAGTACCAGGAAGCAGCTGGACTCACTAAAGAGAAGGAAGGGTTCATTTATATCCGTCCCTGCCTTCCTGGTCACTACAAACACAACACTCAAAGTTAACCAAAATAATAGCAAACACATTGTATTTCTGTATACCCCCAATGAGGTTTCTCACTCTGGGAAATACACTACTTCTGTAAGGCTGCGTCCACAAATGAATATTCAGACCAAAACAGACAAATAATGCAAAATGCCTAACAATGTAAAAAATGCAATAATGCAATATGCTTTATTCAGAAACATGTTCAAAATACAGGTCACACAATAAAACTTCAGAAGAACAAAGGACAACACCATGAACCAACCATGGGGAAAAAAAAGTATTTAGTCAGCCACCAATTGTGCAAGTTCTCCCACTTAAAAAGATGAGAGAGGCCTGTAATAGACATCATAGGTAGACCTCAACTATGAGAGACAAAATGAGAAAACATATCTAGAAAATCACATTGTCTGATTTTTTTAAGAATTTATTTGCAAATTAAGGTAGAAAATGAGTATTTGGTCACCTACAAACAAGCAAGATTTCTGTCTCTCACAGACCTGTAACTTCTTCTTTAAGATTCTCCTCTGTCCTCCACTCATTACCTGTAGTAATGGCACCTGTTTGACATTGTTATCAGTATAAAAGACACCTGTCCACAACCTCAAACAGTTACACTCCAAACTCCACTATGGTGAAGACCAAAGAGCTGTGAAAGGACACCAGAAACAAAATTGTAGACCTGCACCAGGCTGGGAAGACTGAATCTGCAATAGGCAAGCAGCTTGGTGTGAAGAAATCAACCGTGGGAGCAATAATTAGAAAATGGAAGACATACAAGACCACTGATAATCTCCTTCGATTAGGGGCTCCACGCAAGATCTGACCCCATGGAGTCAAAATGATCACAAGAACGGTGAGCAAAAATCCCAGAACCACACGGGGGGACCTAGTGAATGACCTGCAGAAAGCTGGGACTAACGTAACAAAGGCTACCAGTAACACACTACGTCGCCAGGGACTCAGATCCTGCAGTGCCAGACATGTCCCCCTGCTTAAGCCAGTACATATCCGGGCCCGTCTGAAGTTTGCTAGAGAGCATTTGGATGTTCTAGAAGAGAATTGGGAGAATGTCATATGGTCAGATGAAACCAAAGTAGAACTGTTTGGTAGAAACACAACTCGTCGTGTTTTGAGGAGTGTGAATGCTGAGTTGCATCCAAAGAACACCATACCTACTGTGAAGCATGGGGGTGGCAACATTATGCTTTGGGGCTGTTTCTCTGTAAAAGGACCAGGACGACTGATCCATGTACATGAAAGAATGAATGGGGCCATGTATCGTGAGATTTTGAGTGCAAACCTCCTTCCATCAGCAAGGACATTGAAGATGAAACGTGGCTGGGTCTTTCAGCATGACAATGATCAGAAGAACACCGCCAGGGCAACGAAGGAGTGGCTTCGTAAGAAGAATTTCAAGGTCCTGGAGAGGCCTAGCCAGTCTCCAGATCTCAACCCCATAGAAAACCTTTGGAGGGAGTTGAAAGTCCATGTTGCCCAGCGACAGGCCCAAAACATCACTGCTCTAAAGGACATCTGCATGGAGGAATGGGCCAACATACCAGCAACAGTGTGTGCCAACCTTGCCAACAAAGGATGTATAACAAAGTATTGAGATGAACTTTTGTTATTGACCAAATACTTATTTTCCACCATAATTTGCAAATAAATTCTTTAAAAATCAGACAATGTGATTTTCTGGATTTGTTTTCTCATTTTGTCTACCTATGATGTCAATTACAGGACTCTCTCATCTTTTTAAGTGGGAGAACTTGCACAATTGGTGGCTGACTAAATACTTTTTCCCCACTGTGTATGTACAGTCATGGCCAAAAGTTTTGAGAATGATACAAATATTAATTTTTACAAAGTCTACTGCTTCAGTTTTTCTAATGGCAATTTGCATATACTCCAGAATGTTATAACAGAATGTTATGTTATTGCTTAACAGCAATTACTTGCAAAGTCAATATTTGCCTAGAAAATGAACTTTATCCCCCAAAACACATTTCAACATCATTGCAGCCCTGCCTTAAAAGGACCACCTAACATCGTTTCAGTGATTGCTCCATTAGCACAGGTGTGGGTGTTGATGAGGACAGGGCTGGAGATCAATCTGTCATGATTAAGTAAGAATGACACCACTGGACACTTTAAAAGGAGGCTGGTGCTTGCCATCATTGTTTCTCTTCTGTTAACCATGGTTATCTCTAAAGAAACACGTGCAGTCATCATTGCACTGCACAAAAATGGCCTAACTGGGAAGAGTATTGCAGCTAGAAAGATTGCACCTCAGTCAACAATCTATCGCATCATCAAGAACTTCAAGGAGAGAGGTTCCATTGGTGCCAAAAAGGCTCCAGGGTGCCCAAGAAAGACCAGCAAGCCACAGGGCCGTCTCTTAAAAGTGTTTCAGCTACGGGATCGGGCTACCAGCAGTGCAGAGCTTGCTGAGGAATGGCAGCAGGCAGGTGTGAGTGCATCTGCACGCACTGTGAGGCGGAGACTCTTGGAGCAAGGCCTGGTCTCAAGGAGGGCAGCAAAGAAGCCACTTCTCTCCAGAAAAAACATCAGGGACAGACTGATATTCTGCAAAAGGTACAGGGAGTGGACTGCTGAGGACTGGGGTAAAGTCATTTTCACTGATGAATCCCCTTTTCGATTGTTTGGAACATCTGGAAAACAGCTTATTCGGAGAAGAAGAGGTAAGCGCTACCACCAGTCTTGTCTCATGCCAACTGTAAAGCATCCTGAAACAATTCATGTGTGGGGTTGCTTCTCAGCCAAGGGAATCGGCTCTCTCACAGTCTTGCCTAAAAACACAGCCATGAATAAAGAATGGTACCAGAATGTCCTCCAAGAGCAACTTCTCCCAACCGTCCAAGAGCAGTTTGGTGCTCAACAATGCCTTTTCCAGCATGATGGAGCACCTTGCCATAAAGCAAAGGTGATAACTAAATGGCTCAGGGAACAAAACATAGAGATTTTGGGTCCATGGCCTGGAAACTCCCCAGATCTTAATCCCATTGAGAACTTGTGGTCAATCATCAAGAGACGGGTGGACAAACAAAAACCAACAAATTCAGACAAAATTAAAGCATTGATTCTGCAAGAATGGACTGCTATCAGTCAGGATTTGGTCCAGAAGTTGATTGAGAGCATGCCAGGGAGAATTGCAGAGGTCCTGAAGAAGAAGGGTCAACACTGCAAATATTGACTTGCTGCATTAACTCATTCTAACTGTCAATATAAGCTTCTGTTACTCATAATATGAATGCAATTATATTTCTGTATGTGATAAAAACATCTGACAAACACACATAAAAACCAGAGGGCAGCAGATCATGTGAAAATAGAATATTTGTGTCATTCTCAAAACTTTTGGCCATGACTGTACACTATCCCAAGAACCATATAACAAATCATCAACTGTCATAAATAGTAAATTCCTAAATGGGAATAAAATAGGACGAGTTAAATGTAAGCAAAAAGTACTAACCCATCACATGGGTCACACCACGGTTTATCCAACTCAACGTTCATTTCAGCGCAAGCCTTCATCTGGGGGTGATACCATAAGAGGAAGGGATCTATTTAAGGCTCAAAAGGGCCAATAATGCAGAAATGGTGCATCTGAACATAATTCATATTAATAAAATGTTAGACTGTCCAACTACAGGACATATGGGAGCCAAGAAGACTCCATCTTAGTCGCTGGTGAATGGTGTCCAAGGCTGGGCAGGAGGCGGACCCAATGATGTCCCTAGTGCGTGCTGTGTTACATGCAAAAGGGGAAGGTAGCTGGAGTGAGTGGCTTCAAACAAGGAAATTGCTAGAGTCAGTCCATCAGAGCCACACCCCCTACTATTGACGAGGACACCAAACCCAAAGAGCATAGTAAAATTCAAGGACCCATCTATACAAGGATAGACATAATAAAAACTAATCTCTGCACCAGATCCCTCAAGAATTACTGGGCACATAGGTTCAGGGTGACTGAATAAATAAGCAATCTACACATATACAATTGTCCGATGACCCATCACATAAGAAAAAACTGTGTAACGTAAATAATACTGTGTCAAAAATTATTAAAGAAATTATGTGAATATTCAAGCTGTGAATGTGAAACATTAGCTATTACAAAGGGTAAACACAAAAGCAATGTGTGCCAAAGTATGCAATTATGTTATGTAAAAACAATGTAAAAGTGACAATATCAGACTTGTGCAAAAATCTTGAGCTGCATCTATAACATGATAGGATAGTCAACCTCTCTAACTCTCCGTCCACACTTTTCGATCACAACCTGCTGACATTCTCTGCCCTCTCCTCTGTAATTGAACCCAAAACCCCTAAACCAGCACATCCCCGCAGGAACCTTAATCGCCTTAATCGCTCTCAGACTCTCTCCGACCGCTTGCTGACATATCCTCACTCCAGGACGCAGATACCACTGCTGACTTCTACACCACCATTACTTCAGCCCTTGACTCTGTGGTCCCTCTCACTAACCGATCAATAGGCAGCCCTGGCACACTGATCTGACTAAAAAACTGAGACGTGCCTCACGAGTTGCAGAACGCCTCTGGAAGAAAAGCCACTCCCAGGAGGACTTCCTTAGGTATAAAGAAGCAGTTCTCACATTCAAGAACGCACTCACCTCCGCAAAGCAGGTCTACTTCACCACACTAATATCTGCCCTATCCCGCAACCCCAAACAGCTATTCACTACCTTCAACTCCGTCCTCCTGCACCCCCTCCGACATCACTTATCACAGCTGATGACTTTGCCTCTTATTTCAAAAGCAAAATCGACACCATCAGGGACAGTCTCACCCTACACCCCCAACAACCACTCTATCCAACTGCTCGGTGCTCATCATCTTTAACCTGTTTCTCCACCGTCACTGATGAAAAGCTCTCTACCCTAATCTCTAAATCACACCTCACCTTCTGTGCACTCAACCCAATCCAGTCACATCTCATCCCAAAACTCTCAGAAGACATTACTCCTGCCTTAACCCATCTCTTCAACCTATCCCTAACCAATGGATCCTTCCCTTCCGCCTTCAAACATGCTACCGTCACACTTATACTTAAGAAACCCAAAAAGACGAAAAAGACTTTTAAATATGTGACACATTATGAGACCACAACTAAAACTCTCCTTCATTGGTACTACACTCCAGAGTAACTCCACTGCATGTTCCCTCAATCCCCAGGCAACTGCATATCCTTTGGTCTTATACTCACATACGTACCTACTTCCATTGGCTATCCTCCATAGTGGGCCTCAAAATTCCTTCTTCCCCAGAATTAACTTTTTCTAAATCTGCATGTCTACCCATAGGCCCTCAGGACACTTAGTGGGCACATCTTACTCTCAGCTACATTGGCCCTTCTCAGACAGTGGAAATCCTTGTATTTCTTGACAATTCCAGAATTATCCGATATGATTCATCAAACATTCCATTATGAAAAGACACTCTCCCACGGTGTGTTTGGAGATACACATTTCGACAGGAACTGCTTGCCATGGGTGTTGTATAGACACTCTTTCACTGTACTCATAGTGCTGATTATACCAAAAAATGCTTTACAAGTTTGGATATGGTATCCCAACTTACCCCCACTGTAATGTACACCATACCAAAACTGACTTGCTCTAACATTCAATATGCTTTCCTCAGTCACTTCATAATGTGTATCATTTTCTGAAGTTGCATACTGTTTCTACTGTTTTTTTTGTCTCTTTTTCTCTTTTATATTTCTAGCACCACCAGTGGTCAGTGATTGTGTATCCATTGATCGCATGCGCGATGCGCGTTATTTTTGACCACTCAACACTATATCTGGACTTAAAGTGTTGATTTATATTTCTTGTCTCTTTATTTTACTTTACTAACATGCCTGTATCTTTCCTGTATGTTTCTTACTGTGAAAAATAATAAAAATTCATTGAATAGAAATTGTGAAAAAAAATATGTACTAATAGAATATTAAAAGTGAATAAAAAAATTAATGAAAAAGTAAGCGAGTGCGTGAATTAAACATGATGCAATGTGTAAGGAAAAACATAAAATGTTAAAAAATTGTGAAAATATATTGTGTAAGAAAAAAACAAACACATAATGCTCAACTGCCATGATGCAGGTTCCTTCTGACATGACAGCTAGGTCATTGATGGATGTGGGGGAAGCTGTAGCTGCTGGGTTTTATCCTCGGCCCTGGAGACACAAAAATATCTGTCACCTACATTGCATACTTCATACAAAATACTACATACATATTACATACTTCATATATTACACACATATTGCATACTACAGTACATACTACATGCAAAATTACTTAACAGTGAGGAAAATTATTTTGAAAAATGTTGTAGTAGCACTGTGTAATTTTAAACATAAAACAGAATAAATTATACTTTTCCTGATTTAAAAAAAATTTGGAAAAACAAAAATTGCAAAAAATAAGCTCTATGTATCATAAAAAAGACTGAAAAATTATTTGAATAATCCAAACAAAAAAAATGTTTTAGGCATAAACGCTGCAATTTACAGTCACTGTAAAGTGGATGGAATTCTAGCAAATTCCATCCACACATGGCGGAAAAATCCGTGCAGTGGATACTCTGCGATTTCCAAAACCATTGCGGTTTTTGAAATCACATGTCAATTATACCTATGGGAACGTCGGCAGCTTCCCCATAGGAATAATTGAAGCAGAAAGTCCACAGAGGAAACCTTTGCGTTGCAGCGCTTTTTTGTTGCAGCCCGCTACGTGGGGATGTAGCCTAAAAAGCACATTAAAAAAACAACAAACTAAAATGTATACTGTCACAATTCAGGGAAAAATTTTGTTTTTTCACCTATTGTGAATAGTGTGTGTAAGGGAATCGCTAGAGGAGCGATTCCTCAGTGGCTACTGGAGAACTCTGGGGGGAAGGGCACAACAAAACAGTGGACCCTAAGCTGAACCCCCCCAACTGTCCCTGGCTAATTACCCGAACTGTCCTAGGCGACAGCCAGCAACTGGTCGACAGTCCCTCCTTATAATAAGTGATAACACAGAATGCAGACAGGACGAACAACAACAAAGGGAGGTCAGATAGCCAAGGGGTCGGTAACAAACAAGCAATGCAGTACAAAATCACAGTCCAAGAGAAAAGTCAAAGGTAAGCCAATGGTCAAGAAAGAAAAGAACAGGTAACAAAGAACAAGGAGTATAGCCAGTACCCACAAGGCAATAGCAGGCGCCAATGGGAATGTGAGCAAACAATAAATAGGAAGAACCCGCCCCAGACTTGATAGGAGGATAGGCTGTCAATCACACGAGGAAGACTAAAGTTAACTCTTAGTGGAGCAGAGGGAAAGCAAGGTGAAGGATACGAGTGTGGCAGAAAATCAATTAAGGAGGTGAGGGAATAGGACAGTGTTCAAACAATACAAGAAAAACCCAAAGGAAGGAATCACAACCAGACACGCCTCCTGCGCCGCAGCATGTGCCCGGAGGATCGTGCCAAAGCCTGGACAGGCAAGGATGTTACAGTGTGACTTTTTTTGTAGTTGAAAAAAAAAATCATATATATGTATATGACCAAGCTTTTGTTCTTAATATTTGGGCACAGTTGCTGTCTGTTTTGATCTGAGGAAGGGCTGCATACCCCAAAACGCGTTATCTAGGACTTAAAATAAAAATCATGCTACATCATATTGATGGTGTTTCTGAAATTAAGAGGATCGCTCCACACAAAAATCAATCTATAAATATATATTTATATATTTATATGTGTGTGTGTATTTACTAAAAAAAACAAAACACATCATCCATAGTAGGTGATGGTCACAGCTCATTTACTTCCCCTTCCTCTGCACCAGGGCTGGTTTTAGACAAAGTGGGGCCCTGGGCAAAAATTAAAAGTGGGGCCCCAAATGCTGATATGCAAACAACACCATCGTCTTCCAGTGACAACCCCTATAATAACGCCTCCTTTCTGCCAACAAAAACGTAATAACAAGCCCCATTTACCACACACAATTCAAATGAGCACCTCTGTACAGCCTAATAGATTTTTGCACCCAGTCATCAGTTATTATAGCACCTCCTTATAAATGATAGTCCCTGCTTATAAATAATATTACACCTTTATCAGTAATAGCTCCCTTATAAATGATAAATAATGCCCTGTATCAGTAATATCCCCCTTATCAGTAACAGTGACCCCTGTAAAAATAATACTGCTCCTTTATAAATAATAGCCCCCTCATAAATAATAGTCCTCATTATCACTAATAGCCCCCTTTATAAATAAGCCCATTTAACAATTACACCCCCCTTATAAATAGTTCCCCTCTTATAAATAATAGCTCCCCCTTATAATGGATGCCTTATATATAATAGTTCCCCCCTTATAAATAATAGCCCATCTTATAAATATTAGTTCCCCCTTATAATAGCCCCCTCATACTTAAGTTTCCCAATTATATATAGTAACCAACCCTTATATCTAATAGTTCTCCGTTATACAGTGTTGGACTGAAGGGCTTAGGCCCACCAGAGGAACTTGTTCTGGGGTCCCACCCAACAGCTTCCTGCTAATAGCCTTCACCACGGCTCCTTCACTGATGGCTTACATATGTGCTGACTATCTGGTGTTACTGAGTATGTTACCAGTATAGTCAGCCCCTATAGTACTGTGCAGGTCCCAATAACTCCGGTTCATGCATAGTACTGTATGGGGAATGACATGGCCATGGGGCACTACATGTATGTGCAAGATTATAGTGAGGGAGCTGTGATGCAGACATAGCACACAGGGCTGCCAGCAGGAATTGTGAGCACCCCCCCCACAGTATAATGCTCCACATGGTATATAATGCTCCACAGTATAAAATGCTCTCTTGAGACCTCCAGTTTCCCCACATGGTATATAATGCTACACAGTGTCCCCACACAGTATAAAATGCTCCCCTGAGCCCCCCATTGTGGTCCCACATGGTATGTAAGGCTCTACACTATAATACTACACAGTGACCCACACAGTATACTACCCCTTCGTGGCCCCAGACAGTACAATATGTTCCCCAGCAGCCCCACACAATATAATATGCTCCATACAGTATAATATGCACCCCACAATGCCCCCCAGTATAATCCTCCACAGTGGCCTAATACAGTATAACATGCTCCATAATTACCTCCACACAGTATAATATACTCCCCAGAGGGGTTCCCCCAGTATAATGCTCCACAGTGGTCCCCCACAGTGGTCCCCCACAGTATAATATGTTCCCCACAGTCCCCCCAGTATAATGCTCTACAATGGCCCCACAGAGTATAATATGCTCCCGAAAAGCCCCACACAATATAATACACTCCACAGTGGCCCCACACAGTATAAGAGGCTCCCCACACTGTCCATTCCCCCACTATAAAGCTCCACAGTGGCCCATAGTATAATATGGTCCCCAGAGGGCCCCTGCTAGTATAATGCTCCACAGTGCCCCCTCCAGTATTTTGCTCCACAGTGGCCCCATGCAATATATTATGCCCCCCTCATAGCGTCCCCCCAGTATAATGTTCCACAGTAGGCCCCACGCAGTATAATATGCTCTCCAGAGGGCCCCCTAGTATAATGCTCATTAGTCCCCCCGAATAATGTCCCACAGTGGCGCCACACAATATAATATGCTCTGCTGATGCCCCCCCAGAATAATGCTCCACAGTGACCCCACTCAGTATAACATGCTCCAGAATGGCCTCCACACAGTATAATATACTGCCCAGAGAGGGTTCCCCAGTATAATACTCCACAGTGGCCCAAAACAGTATAATATGCTCTCCAGAGCCCCCCCAGTATAATGCTCCACAGTGGCCCAAAACAGTATAATATGCTCTCCAGAGCCCCCCCCCAGTATAATGCTCCACGGTGGCCCCGCACAGTATAATATACTGGGGGGCCCCTCTGGAGAGCATATTATACTGTGTGGGGTCACCATGGAGCATTAGACTGGGGGGCTCTGGAAAGCATATTATACTGTGTGGGGCCACTGTGGAGCATTATACTGGGGAGGGGGCCATCTGGAGAACATGTTATATTCTGCGGGGCCTCTATGGAGTATTATAAAGTGGGGGGGGCTCTGAAGAGCATGTTATATTCTGTGGGGCCACTTTGGAGCATTATACTGGGGGGCCCATCTGGAGAGCATAATGCTCCAAAGTGACCCCACAGAATATCACATTATCTCCAGAGCCCCCCCTACACATTATAATTTTCCACAGAGGCCTCACAGAATATAACATGCTATCCAGATATCCAGTGGGCCCCCCTCCCAGTATAATGCTCCACGGTGGCCCCGCACAGTATAATATACTGGGGGGCCCCTCTGGAGAGCATATTATACTGTGTGGGGCCACCGTAGAGCATTATACTGGGGGGCTCTGGAGAGCATATTATACTGTGTAGGGCCACTGTGGAGCATTATACTGGGGAGGGGGCCCTCTGGAGAACATGTTATATTCTGCGGGGCCTCTGTGGAGTATTATAAAGTGGGGGGGGGCTCTGGAGAGCATGTTATATTCTGTGGGGCCACTTTGGAGCATTATACTGGGGGGCCCCTCTGGAGAGCATAATGTTCCAAAGTGGCCCCGCAGAATATAACATGCTCTCCAGAGGGCCCCTTCCCCAGTGTAATGCTCCACAGTGGCCCCACACAGTATAACATGCTATCCAGAGGGGGCCCCCAGTATAATGCTCCACAGGGGCCCTACAGTGCTATTATATTATATTATATTCTGGGGTCTCTTCAGACCCCAGAGTATAATAATCAAAGGCCCGGGGTAGGTAAGGTAAAATAACAAACAATTATACTTACCTTGTTCTTACCTCTGCTGAGCGTCCTTGCGCTGCTCCGCTATCCCCGCCGGCGCTGGCTTCTTCTTCTCTGCGGCTGACGTCACGCGTTGTGGAAGTCACCACGTGAGGCAGGCTGTCAGAACACCCCACGTGACCGCTGTGGGCAGGCCTCAGCGGTGATGTCCGGAACGCTAGAAGATGACGTCGGACGCCAAGGACAGGTGAGTAAAAATGTTTGTTATTTTTACTCACCTCGGAAAGGGGCCCTGCGGTCCCTTTCTGTTATTGATTTGGCCGGGTCTGACGCCCAGTTTGCCCCCCCTAACGCAGGCCCTGCTCTGCACAGATCATCATAGCATGCCTAGAAAACTTCTGTGGATGTCAATCTCTGGTTTATCCATAGTTCATGCGGCTGCTGTACTTTATATATTGTTTACAAAATGCATATGTATTTACAATGCAGTTAACAGCAATTCCATAATTATGTACATAAAATATAATTTAAAAAAATCCACAATTAAAACATAAAATCAGATTAGAAGAAAAGGAATACTGCTATGTTTCATCTGGTTTACTGAATATAAATACTGTACATTTATTATTATATTCATTAAATGATTTTGGTGAATTCCATATTGTAGGGCACACTACCAACCTTTATATTAAACAAAGACAGGAATGGTGCAAACACTAAACTGGAAAAAAGCCTTGATCAGGATAATAAGATCTTTAATATAATTTCCCTCCACCCTGCTTAATTCTTTGTTTTTAATTTTATATAGAAATGGAATGCAGCTTTGCTTCCTTCAATTTCTTTAGTTTTGTATCTGAATAGAAGTTTTCTTTAAACTGAATATTCTAAAAGCAAGTGGTAGTTGCTAAGTAACAGCACTGGACATAGTGCCAATGATAAGGAGCTTGTGAATCCAGAAATTGTTTGCAAGAGGCAAAATTTTACCAACAACAAAAAAGATAAAAAACCTCATACTGATCATACCACTCATTATATTAGTTTCATTATTGTATTTTGTCACAAATGTATTGTAAACAACTTAGAAACCATATTCTGTACAGAACTAAAACTTTAGCTGCTACTTAATCCCCATTGTTATTACAGTTAGTATACTCTTCGGTGTACAGTTAGTGTACAGTTAGTGTACCATTACGCTTCGGTTCCAGTCTACACAAGTAAGTAATGTTTTTAAACATAAAAGTAAGGTTTCTCCAACCAAGTAAAGAACTTACCTTGCTTCACTGTCTCGTGTAATTACAAACTCAAGACAAAGGGTAAGTTCACATGTAAGAATTTGGCACTGAATTTGAGGCAGATTTTGACGCGGAATCCACCTCAAATTCTGCCTGAAATCCACCTCTCCTTCATTTCAATGGGATGCTCACAAAAACAGAAGGAGACACCGAGCGGCCAAGAATAGTATAGATCCAGCTATGATCCAAATGTGATAATAAAAAGACAAAAATAAGTGACCAAGATGGCCCCTCACCTTTAAGTATTGTGACTGTATCACAAATAACGCATAGGATCTTGTAGGTGGTGAGGGTGGCAGCAGATACCGTCTAGCGTCGCCGGAGATCCGGACGTTAAGGTATGCAATAAAGAAAGGGGTGTGTGTTCCCCAAGATATGGACTGTCTGCGCTCTTGTAAAGGAAGATCTTAGGTCACTTTTCTGAATGAAGGTCTCTTTATTAGGGTACAGAAGGCACAACGCGTTTCAGGGAAGAACTCCCCTTTTTCAAGTGCAAATATAAAAAACAGAGCAGTGATGGGGTGGGCGAGGCCTCCTCTTGCACACAGCCTGTGCGCATCTACTATTTTCTTCCCACTGGAAACGTAGAATAGCGGTCAAGGTTTCGGGATCTCCATCACTGCTCTGTTTTTTATATTTGCACTTGAAAAATGGGAGTTCTTCCCTGAAACGCATGGTGCCTTCTGTACCCTAATAAAGAGACCTTCATTCAGAAAAGTGACCTAAGATCTTCCTTTACAAGAGCACAGACAGTCCATATCTTGGGGAACACACACCCCCTTCTTCATTTCAATGGGAGGCAGTAGCAGATTTTTCAGCAAGCAGAAATATAAGCATCCTACTCATTCTTCAGGCAGATTCCGTCTGAGAAATAAGGGAAATGGGAGCCGAAAATATACTTTTTCTGTCTGTGCGGAATTTGACATGGAATTGGACGCGGAATTTAAAGCAGAATTTGTCAAAATCCGCTAGCGAAATTTGGAATTTGTGCCTGCCCAATAAAGGCAAAATACAGTGGCACTCTTCTCCGAATTCTGCTTCAAATTCAGTGTCAAAATCCACTTCAAATTTAGTGTCAAAATCCTTGACGGTTTTTGTCAAGCAGAATCCGCTTCAAATTCCTGAAGCAGAAAATTGCTCCAGTCAAGTGAGTAGTTTATACTTTGTCGGAACTACTTAACTCACTAGAGATAAAATCACTATGAAATCATTGCTAAAGTTACAAGAAATTTTCAAATTTATTCTCTTGTTTCTCTATGAAAACAAAAAATAGCTCTGGCCATATAGAGTAAAAGAAATTGCTAACTTTTCACTTGACTGCAGCGATTTTGAACATATTTGCAAGCTACTCATACTCTGTGACCAAAAATCACAGACAACCTATTTGATTTTCTTTAAAGTTTTTACTTTGAAATTCAAAAGAGTAACATTAGGATAGGCCATTAATATTAAAAAGTGGATAACCCCTTTAACCCATTGGGTCACAGATGGAACTTTTAGGGGTTTCCAGTGCAGAAATAGCATACAACATAGGTGACTTCAATAAAAGTCACTAAAATTTGGTGGGCACAATTCCTAGAGACCCATTGTGTAGGCAAGCAAACCCCTGGTAGACCAAGTTTGATATTTATATACAAAGGCACATTAAACAAATAGTTTTGTAGAACAAGACCTTCTCAATTCATGTTCTCACGGCGGGTGCTACACCATTCCCTATTACTTCATATCTCACAGAAAATAAATGGTTTCAAACGATAAAACTTAACTTTTAATGTCATAAAATAAAAATAAACATCAAGAACGTCCACTAATCTACTAAAAGACAGATCAATGTGGTCTGTGCCTGTCATTCAAAGTTTATTCGGGATTTAAATGTTTGATAGTATTCACACTATCCAACTCTCCACTGGACCTAGGGAGTAATTGAATACTTTCACCACCCTTAGACTAAGATTATAGTATTACAGCTGCGTCATACAACAGGTCAGTATTTTGTCAGTTGCTCTTAGTACTAGGGTAACCCCAAACACCTGGTCCCCACACACATAATTTGTAAAGCATCACTGACTAGACTCCAGCACAGCCATGATGTACCTCCACAACCATAGTCTGTAGTAAGTATATATGCCAGTAATCTAGGTACAGGTCACAGTAACTCCATTTCCTGTCATTAAAATGTTATATCCATAAGGGAAACCACGATATTCTGACCCTTATGCTCAATAAATACCTATATTGCAGCCATTACTGATATACAGCTGATATACAGCTACCATTTCCATTAGTGACTCAAATTCCGCCAACTAATCTCCAGGCTACTCAGACTGCCCCAGTCTCCTGTCAGTACCTTGTGCCCCCAAGTAGTATGGCTTGTGGTCAACTAACTCAAAAATAAACTTGCTCAAACTTGCTGTGCGCGTTTCCCCTGTTTTATCTGTATCAGGTTCATCAGGAGCTAATACTAAATCTATAAATTGGTCTAAGCTGCTATAAACTTATATAACTTCCCAAATCATGTGTATGAAAGAACCCCGTCTTCCATTAGACCTTTACAGATATCTACTCGGAGTCTATGCATCTGGGAATCTTACTGGTGTAAGATATACTTTGTGGAGCCATTTGACCTGTATGAGGTGATCTCTTACTCTGATTACAGTAGATCTTCAAGTAGATGATAGTTCTTTCAGGTGATTGTCATCAGCTCTGAAGTGTCGCTCTTCAACTGAGAGAAGGATTTCCACTGGAGAAGTATGATTGTCAATTGCTTCAAAAAGTTGTAAATGGGCTGTGTAAAGCATTCAGAGTATGCAACAGATTCCAGAAACCCACATTCCAAATTAAGCTCTCTCCAAAACTACACATAGACAGCATGTCTCCACTGAAAGAAGTGGTTAATACTATAAATGAAACTCTTGCTTCAACTCAACAAAGGAACTCAGGGTGCTACTCTGGAATAGTTGTGTGGGGCGCTTAACACCTTTGTATGGCCAGAATTGATATCCCAGAGGCCAAAGAATTCCCCAATTAAGGATTACAACATAATTTTGCCGCATTTTGCAGTACCACTTTTCTGTAAAAAATAAATCAATTAATGAAGTAGTGTATATAAAAAGAGTGTTATGTGACATGAGTAAAATTGTCTGTTCTTGGTCTTGGATACAGTACATTATTACATTTTAATGCTTTGACTTTGAGAATTGTGATTGAGATTGATGCATCTATTAACACAGTAACAATAGTATGTAACTTCTCTGAGTGTTACAGTGTGACAGAGAGACAGACAAAGTGAATGCAATCTCTATCAATTAAATTAAAGTTGTCTTCTCCAGTTCGAACACTATTTTCCATTGTGTATTATCATATCTATCTCAGTCTGACTGTCTGAGGCCACATCTCTCTAATCTCTCCCCACAAAATGGACACATTCTCCTCCTGCATGTACTTTTTAGAACCATTTTATAAATGTTAACACTGACCATCCTACACAGCAGGAGGGTTTCACAAACTTTAAGATAATAAAGATAACCTATAGTGTTTTGAATGTTTGATTGGTAGAATTGTATGATATCTCTATGAACAGTAAAGACTAAATAGGTACATTAATCTGCAACAAGTAATTTAGACATTGGACAGATACAGGTCTTATCAAAATTGTCTACAAGAAAAAGAATGGATTTGTCCAGTTTACCTGCAACCCTGAACAGTAGCTGTAATTATCAAAAACAATTAGGAATGTTTCAAGGGAGTCTAATAAATTAGCCAAATACACTAAAATATTGTCAGCATAAAACAACAACAATCTCAGTAATGCTTTTGATATTCCAATTTTTAATGGACAAGCGCCAATTAGAATATTAGGCTCATTAAGGCACATTTATTACGCTACACATTTATTAATCCATTTTTGGTATAAAATTGAGCTTTTGTGTGGTCTTTTTCTGCCCTGCACTTAATTTATGAAGCATTTGTGCCTTTTTTTTCCAAATGTCATGCTGCCCTCTCCATTTTTGCTCTTTGTCAGGGAAAGGGCACTTGGCCTAAGTGGAGATTCTTTTCACAATGTATTTATGACTTGCGCCTTTTTTACAAAGAGGCAAAAAAAGACGCAAATGCACTCCAGTACATGGGCAGTGTAAAAAAGAACGTCAGGTAAGAAAACATTTAAAGGCACAATAGCGTCTTTTTTAACAAAAAGGGGCAAAGTGTACATAACTTTAAAAGGTGCAACTAAACTGTTCCTACATCATAAATAGACACTACAGTAAAACTAGTCAAATAAAGGCACACCTGTGAAAAATACAGCAAGAAAAGGGGCAGATGATAAATAACTCCTATTAAATTCTTATTTATCTAATACTGAGACTAAGGGAACTGACTTTATCAAGGTATTCTACAAGAGATGTCTGGAAGTGGGAACTTGGAAAGAATACAACTGAGTAGTCTATAAATTAAAGTGGGTCTGTAAGCGGGAAAATTGTTATCAGACTAAAGACAGTACCTTGTAGGGCGGCTTCTACACTTTCCAGATATGTCTTTCTTATTCAGCATTGCGATTCCATTTTTTAGGAAAATCACCATTTTATTCTTATGCAGATTAACTGAAAAGGGCTTTAGGGGCATTTCTTCTCTTGTCGGGCATCACTCTCAACTTAAGATAACCACCTCTAACTGCAAAGTGTGATAGAGTGGGAGTTGTCACTTAAGCAATAGGAGGAGGAGCTGGGTGGCAGTTAGGGGCGATTATCTATAGTGAGAGTGAGGCAAAGCAGTAGAAGAAATGCCCCTAAAGCCCTTTTCAGGTAATTTGCCTAAGAATAAAATCCTGATTTCCATGAAAATAAGAAAGGCATCTTTGTAATGTATAGACGCAGCTGTAAAAGGTACTGTCATTAGTCTGATACTGATTTTCTGCTGACAGATTCCCTTTAAGCACAAATATCCTAGAGCTCAGTAATTTTGGCTCCAATGGCAGTTTGTATACCAGCCACCACAATCTAGGGGTCTCCACCCTTAACAAATTTGCCAAGTTCTCCCATTTCTATTGCCCACATTTGGAACAACTCAAATAAGGTGTGAGTGTATTGCACTTCAGCCCTATAAGTGGCAACCAACGTTTTTTTTTATGTACAAACTGAAAAAGCATAATGAATGAAAAGGGTTCTAAGAAATATACTCTACAGTCCCTGACAAAAGTTCTGTCGCTTATCCATGTTGTGGAATCAAAAGCTTATAACCTGACTTTAAATTCATCCATTGGTTTTAGAAATGACTCATATGAAAGCTGAAACCCTCCCAAATGATTTTTTGGTTAAGAAAATAAATTGGCTTCACTGCTGAAATATTGATCATTTAATGAACACAGAAAGGTCAGATTTTGGCAAGACAAAAGTTTTGTCGCACACATAAAGTAATGTGAAAATCAAACCAATAATTCTGTTCAAAAACAAAGATATGTTTCATAACATTGGTGAATGAAGTTGTGGTGCTATTAGAGCCATATTTAATATTTTGTGTGACTTCCATGAGCTTGAAGGACTGCATCCATGCGTTTCAACAATGATTCATACAATTTATTGATGAAGTCATCAGGAATAGCAAAGAATGCAGTCTTACATGCCTCCCAGAGTTCATCAAGATTCTTTGGTTTTGTCTGCCAAGCTTCCTCTTTCATCCTACCCCAAACATGCTCAATGATGTTCATGTCTGGTGACTGGGCTGGCCAGTCCTGGAGCACCTTGATCTTCTTTGCCTTGATGAACTTTAATGTAGAGATGGATGTATGAGATGGAGCACCATCCTGCTGCAAAATTTGACCCCTTTTATGATTGGGAATGTAAGAGGAAGCTAATACTTCTTGATATTTTAGGCTATTGATATTGCCTTCCACCTTGCAAATGTTTTGCACACCCCTATATTGAATGTAACCCCAGACCATGCTCTTTCCACCACCAAACTTAACTGTTTTCTGGGTGTATCTTGGATCCATACAGGCTCCGATAGGTCTCCTGCAGTATTTGCGACGGCTGTGGTGTAATTCAACTGAAGATTCATCTGAGAAATCCACCTTCTGCCACTTTTCCAGCGTCCATCCATTTAGCAGGCTGTGGGCCTTGGCAAATGCCAAACGTTTTTTAATTGCCTTTTGTTTAGTGCTGGCTTCTGGGCACTGATTCGACCATGGAGGCCATTTCGAGACAGAATCCTACAAACTGTTCTAGTGGACACAGGGACTTGAGGTGACCAGGCCTGTTGGAGCTCTGCTGCAGTGGAAGAGGGGCTGGCTTTTGATTTTCTAACCAACAAACGTTCCTCCTGAGCAGTTGTCTTGCGGGGTCTGCTGGACCTGGGCTTGTCAAAAACATCTACAATCTGTTCAAATCTTTTTTTTAATTCTTTGCACTTGACGCAGAGACACATTAAAGGTGCCAGCCACCTCTGCAGTGGATCTGGTCTTCAGGCTCTTGATAATCAAGGCTTTGGTCGCAGGGTTGATTTTTGGCATGTTGTCAGAGGTGAAGTTGCAGTTCAAGTGAAGGTCTGGGGTGCTGGAGTTCTTTTTATACACACCCACTAATTAACCGATCAATTAGTGAGCACAGGTGAGGCTTTAAACTAGGATTGGGTGCATTATATGACAAGGCGACAAAACTTTTGTCTTGCCAAAATCTGACCTTTCTGTGTTCATTAAATGATCAACATTTCATCAGTGAAGCCAATTTATTTTCTTAACCAAAAAATTATTTGGGAGGGTTTCAGCTTTCATATGAGTCATTTCTAAAACCAATGGATGAATTTAAAGTCAGGTTATAAGCTTTTGATTCCACAACATGGATAAGCGACAGAACTTTTGTCAGGGACTGTATGTCTATAGCTTGGAATATTGTAATGAGCACATTAGAAGCTTTTACTACTTTATCAACAAAAAACCTCAACTACAGAGATATCAAAGTACATAAAACAGCGATAGTAGAACAGTGTACACTGAATATCCATATTACACTTACCAAGCCTACTAGTAAAGATAGTGGTAAAGATGTGTCTTTCCTTACCTTTCCTCTTCGATGCACATGTCCAAATGTGTGTATCACAAGTTAAGCAGCTTTTCTAAGTGCATCATGATCCAGTTACCCCAAAGAAATATACTAACTATCCTATATTTATCTATTGGTTGGCCTCCTCTGGGGGGTGAGGGTTAACTACACTGGAGATCAGTTACATCTGGACATGTGCACAATCTTGATCCTGATGTACAGTATGCTCTGAATTACAGGTGTCTTGAGTGTGTTGAGTCAGTCCTAGATTATTCACCCTTAGAACATAAACTGGCAATCATGCATTTAATTGAGACTAGAATGAAGATTTAGGCTAACACTAGAAGTCCCAGAAATTTCGAGCTCCCCCTTGAAGTCCTGAAAGAGGGTCAAATGACCCTTAGTCCAAACAGACAACTCTGATGGCTCCAATTAGCATCCTTTCATTTGTAAATGTGGCCATTGTCTGAGGAATCTGCAGGGGGCAATTGTGTTGATCCACCTCAGGTCTTGTAAGAGAGTGTAAACAAAAGAATGTAAGCTGCTCCTGAATGTGTCTGCCCACCCCCAGATGCATTGTTGTGCTGGGAATATGCATAAGGTTGCTAACACCTTAGCAAATTTGCATGCAGCCTTTTGTGCTGTGGGGGATGTGAAGGGACTGCTTCACCTATTTTGTTCACAAGAAACAAAATACAGAGAAGGCACACCATTCAACAGGCATTGGAACTGATCCTGAGCAACACCAACCCTCCTGACTCAGATGGAGAAGACAAAGTCCTTCAACTGGATTCAGACTCTGAGCTGTCTTCAGGTTAGATTTTTCAAATTACCGATTTTTATTTCCTGACTATCTTTTTTATTTAGAACCAAAACAAAATGTTAATTTGAAATTATTTATCTTGCAGATGAGGAGACTCCTCCTCTACCAAAAAAGAGAGCTTGGTTGGCGAGTGAGCCGACAGAGACCGCAAAAGATGGCACAGTGTGGCGTGAAGTAGAAGTGGGGAAACGTCTCCATTTCACTCCAATAGAACCGTACCCTACAGATGGAGAGCCAAGTGCTAAGGCCAGACGAAGTGTCCGGAGTCGCCTTCAGAGCTTCCTCTGTTTTATCACTCTTGACATGCTTCGTAGCATTCAAGAATGGACTACTCAACATGCACGTCACACGGAGCAGGTGGGTTGGTGCATGGGTCTCCCGGAACTAATGGCATTTATTTCAGTCATTATCTTGCGGGGGGCGACCAAGGTTCCATCACTACGTGACAGCTGGTCAGCAAACCTGGCAAACCCAAGGATCATTGCAACTATGACCCGAAACCGCTTCCAAGACATCATGCAACACCTACGCTTTGATGACATGTTCACACGCAGTGAGCAAGTGGATACCGATAAGTTTGCTGCAATCTCCGATGTGTGGAGATCGTTTGTCACCAACTGCATCGCATCCTACAACCCTGGTCGACACATCACTATTGATGAACAGCTTTTCCCGTCAAAGACTCGCTGCTGTTTTCTGCAATACATTGCAACAAAACCAGACAAGTTTGGCATCAAGTTTTGGGTGGCTTGCGACTTGAAATCAAAGTACATCTGTAATGTCCTCCCATATCTTGGCAAGGACCCCAGTCGTCCCAGCGGGGAGAGACTGTCCGAAACTGTAGTGATGAGGTTCATGGAACCATTCATGGACAAGGGCAGAACTGTAACCACGGACAATTTCTTTACATCATTGTCACTTGCACAACGACTGCTTAGCCAGAAAACCACTATCCTCGGCATGGTCAACAAGAGTCGCCGGGAAATTCCTCAATCCGCTAGACAGATGGACCGCACTGAATTCACCACTCAGGTGTTTTCAACCACTGGTGCCACACTGACAGTGTATGCACCCAAACGAAAGAAGGCCGTCTACATTCTCAGCAGCATGCACAGCGTGGTTGAGACTGAGGATACCAACAAAGCCACGAACAATTGTGCAACTGAGAGATGTGTTGACTGCTACAAATACACGTGTGGCAAATGTACCAGGGACATACCCAGGCAGTGCCAGGTATGTTCCGACAGTGCAGACAGACTGCTGAGTGAGTGCTGAAATGCTAGTCACACAAGAAGGACATGCCACTCACACACACACACGCAGCCCCCCACAGCAGCCTATTGTAAATATGTGTGGAATTGTTTTATTCCTTGTATTTTTTTTATTATTTTCATAACAAAAATAAAAAGCATGGAAACAAATAACAGTTGTTCTTTTGTATATTTACATTTTTGTATATTTAGATTCAAGTCAATGTGTGCAGAAAAAAAAAAAATCGCAAAAAAATCGCAGCTACTTGCGATATTTTTGCGATCTGTCCCATTGGTCATATAGATCACTCCTCTGGGATTTTTTCGCACAAAAAAAAAGCACAAAAAAAAAAAAAAAAAAAAAAAAAAAAATCGCTGGAAAATCGCACCTATGAAAAAAAATCGCACAAAAAAAAATCGCAGGTGTGCTTGGTGCCATTGAAATACATTGGCAAATCGCAGAAAAAAAATCGCATCGCATTGCGATGCGATTTTCGCGCGATTTTTTTTCCCTAGTGTGCTTGAGGCCTTAGACAAATGCTTCTGGTCATTACTCACAGCTGTACCTTGCTCTAAAATTTCTAATTCTATTTAAAATATATAAAAAATGATTCATTGTTTCAGTGCTTTGTTTGCTCAAATAAAACTAAGCTAAATACAATATATATAGTCTTTATATTATCAAATACAATAAACTGAATAGAACTAACTAGAAACTAAATGGCTAAACTCAATGGAAAACAACAACCTCCTGTGGTGTGACAGTAATTACAGAACAAAAGACGGTGATTATAGGTTGTTTGCTTAAAACCTTCAGGTCATTCGACCCGTCTCTGGGTTCCAAAGGTAGAAATGGTAAATGACCCCTCTCTGGGACTTCTAGTGCTAAGAGCATGTGCACCCAGAATTCCCCTTAACCTCTTTTTGCTCCATGCTGTACATGTAGGGCACAGAATGAAAGTGCTTGTCCTATAGGATACGGGATGGCTTGCAGTTCAAAGGGGGTCCAATCGCTGGGAGCACTACCACACATGACAATGGAGTTATTTTGCCCCCAGTTCTGAAAGCAAACGTGGATGGATAGGTGAGCACCCACTCCACTCATTTCAATGGAAATGCCAAAAATAGCCGAGTGATGTACTATGGCCAATCCTATTGAAATGAATGAAGAGGAACATGCCTGTCCTTTAAAGACTATAATCAAAGCAGGCCCATTCTTGTGATTGGTGGGGGTCCCACCAATATGCCAGTTATACATGTACAGCACTGACATAGCAGCAGCCATGGCCAGTGACTGTCAGATGTAATATACAGCTGACAACCAGATGTGGGCCAGAAATGAGAGATAACACCCATTACAGTTGTTTAACCCCTTTGGTGCCAAAGGCAGGACCTGATGATATGTCTGTCAGATGGATGCTGACAGCCAGAATACACTTAAGTATTCCGGGGCCAGAAGGCACATACCTAGATAGTCTAGCTTCCTAATGGGACAAAAATGAGTTAAAAAAGTTAGTTTTATATTGTTCAAAAAAACAATACATGCTTGCTATCTCCACAATTGTTACAACCCATACTAGCCATACTAAAAAATAATACATTATTTATCCAACACAGTGAATGCTGTAAGGTCCGGTTTACATGGAGGAAAGTGAATTTACCCTAAGATAAAGGTAAAAAAAACCTGAAATGCTCAGTGGGATGAAAAACAATTTTGAAACTGTTTTTACAATATAAATGTTGTATTCTTCAAAAAGCATAAAAACATAATATTGCTATCTATGGGTCAGAATGATTATTCTGATACCACACCTATACAGTTTTTCCATGTTTTGCTCATTTTGCACAATGTGAACACCTAAAGAAATCTTTTGTTATTTTGCTTCCATGTTCTGTGAGCCATAACTTTGTTATGTTTCCTGTGATGGATTGGGTGAGGACTTGATTATTTTTATTGATGCCATTCTGCGGTACATACCAGTTTTTAATAACTTTTAAAATTTTTTTGTACAGTGAGATGATCAAAAACAGAAAGACCTAATGCAATTTAATCAATAACTTATAATAATTCCAAAAAGGTGCCATTAAACATACCATATCCCACAAAAAACAAGCTCTTAAAGGGGTTTTCTGGGGGGAAAAAAACCCCTTTTTTTTAAAAAAAAAAAAAAGGTATTTTAGTGCTATTAATGGGTTAAGTGCACCAAAATACCTTTAGCAGTGTTTTGAGTGATTTCTGAGTTTCTTTGGGAACTCCTAGCATAGTCTGCATTTGTTTACATGGGTAGTTTCCTGCTGTCTGAGCCTCAGATCCCCCTCTCACTCACTCCTTCTCCTTCTCTCAGACCCCCTCCCTGTTTCCCTATCTATCCCGCAGACTACTAGCCCTACCTATCTACCTACCTAACAAACTAACTCAATCCCCCCACTCCATCATACTTACCTGTCTTCTGTGTCCAGGAGATCAGTTTCTTCTGTCCCACTGGCTTCTTCTTCTGTGGACTTTTTGCGCATGCATGGTAGGCAGGATATTTCATCGCTTCACTTCTGCCGGCAATTGCGCAATAGAGCTAGAATCACTGGCTCTATTGCGCAGGTGCCGGCAGAAACAAAGGAAGTGACGCTTTGTGCCCAGAAGACTGAACACAGGTAAATATGATGGGGTCGGGGGGGATGGCGGGATTTGAGACATTCCATTTCTGGAAACGGGGAAACAGAACGTCACCGGATTATCAGAAAGTGTGCCTGGGGCGGTCACATGATCTAGGTAATTATAGATTTTTTTTAAACTAGGCAGGGGTAGGATTTTTAGGGTTTAATTTTTATTTTATTCCGGACAAACCCTTTAAGCAATTGTTTTGACATAGAATAAAAAAGTATATAACTTTCTGTATCCTGAAGAATTTTTTATTTTTTTTTTTTTAAAGTCTTATGTGACGAAAAACTGTCTGCGTCCTTAAGGGTTAAATTGTTCCTCCCTGACAAACCATTATGTACTGTATATTGGAATTGTTGGAGATATGCAACAGCCAGCTTCGTCTCTATATTTGCTGGATTGACTGCAGTTCACATTTATGACACTAGATGTAGCTGTTACTAAATGTTTATCTGTAGACACTCTGTACTTTTGTTGTTTTGATGCTGGTTGATATACACTTCATGTTTTGTTAGTCTGTGTGATGAACTAGATCTGTTATTCACCATGTGAGGTGATCTTCTCTTACTGCACTCATGTTTCACTAAAAGTTTGTTCCTGTTATATACAACTGTCTATCTGGCTTTGACTCTGCCACATCCAGCAATCGCACTCTGCAATAGGAATTAGGTGATTTATTTCTGCTCTTAACCAGTATTTGATAAGAAATTGTTTCCGTTTGTCGGTAAATTCTTTGCATTCCAGTTAGTTTCTGAAACTGGGTTATAAGACCTAATATAGTGGGTGTAACATGTTTCTCAGGACCACCAAAAACATTGCATGTAATAAGAGAGGACTCTCTTTATCTCTTTACCTTAGGGTCAACTGAAGTTCCATGGAGGTACAGATGTTGCCTTCTTCACCTGGATAACTTGCTGCAACAAGATAACTCACAACAAAAGCCATTTAAAGCAATGGGAAAAGTTAAACTTGACTACTGCTGTAGCTCTTGGTTACCTAGCCCTTCCCTATATTGTATAATATAGTGGGCCATTCACTGAATGGCTAATAGCTAATATTCCATCTTCAAAAGGTTCTGCAGAATAACTATGTAACCTGCTGCAGCTTCCCATAGTAATAAAAAATGATCAAAGGGAGTTTCTGAAACCAGAATCATGGCAAACAGCTTGATTATAAAGGTGTTGTCCTGATCAGAAAACTATATTTTACGGAATAAAATGTTTATTCCTAAATTATATGTTTGTTTCTTAATTGTCTAGACTTTCTACTTAAAATGATTAGTTAAAGACAGTTTTATAAAAGCAATTTTCACATGGGATACATACAATAATTTTCCCATAACCTATCTTTGACCCCTCAAGCCATATGAAAGATCTGGCCTTTGTTCATATTCCATTTAGCAAAACAAAAAGCTTTAAAGGAAAATCTTCTAGTATGACAACATCTAAGAAGACATTGATTTACATTGATTCATCTCCAGTGGTTTCAAACCAGGTAAGAAAACAAAATAGTTATGGGTGGATTAACTATTTACAGTGCTTACAAATGGTTTAAAATCCCTGCATCGTGAAATAAATATGAACTTCAGAATATGGATTGTGCAAAAATGACACAATAAAAATCCTTAAACTAATTCAAAAAGTTTGGTTTCCAGATCAGAATTTCAATGTAATGAGGACTTTTCAAAAGTGTCATACTGAACAGTGAGAAACATTATCATCATTCTCTTGGCTATGGCAGTAAATTGCACACCTTGATTCGTTTCTTTTTTAGTAATCTTTTGTAGATTTGCTGGTGTGCTTTTGATCATTGTCATATTGCATGACGCAGTTTTGGTCTAGCTTTAACTGTTACATAGATGGCCTCAAATTTGACTCTAGAATACTTTAGGATACAGAGGAAGTCATGGATGACTGAATGACTGCAAGGTGCCCAGGTTCTGTGGCTGCAGAACAAGCCCAAGCCATCACCCCTCCACCACTGTACATGACAGTTTCTTATGAGGTGTTTGTATTGATATGGTTTGCTTGGTTTTCGCAAAACAAGGCACTGTCCATTATGGCCAAACATATCCACTTTGATTTTATTTGTAGACTCAGAGCAATGGGGTAGATTTATCAATACCTCTCCACCAGTTTTCTGGTGAAGGATGATATTGTGGCGCACATTTGGCACAGGGCCCATTCTTGTGCCAAATGTGCACCCACAACCCCCGTTCTGCATCTTGCATGCCACATTGTGTGAATGTGCATGGAGTAGGGCTCAGGGTGGGCTGGGGTGACCTTGGAATGACATATTCATTGTAAATCACAACAGATTTCTGGCATTAGTTATAATGGAAATCTACGCCGGTTCCTAATTTCCTGATTTCTCCAGACCAGCAAACTGCCAAAACTTCTAGGTTGAGGCACAGTAGAGGGGGCCTGTGTATAGGTTGGGATTATGAGCACAGGAAGATCATATACTGTAGTCTTTTAAAATGTCTGGTTTCTTGCACTTGCTGTTTGTATACTCTGATTGTGGATGACTTCAGTGTGTGACCCTTTTCTTTGTCTAATTACAAGTGTTCACACCTGCTTAGATTGGTTTTCTTGTCTTTGGGTCCCAGTGCTTTCCATTTGCAGTGTTTGGGACAGTATTATAAATTAGGTTTCTATTAGGGATATCTTTAGTCAGTGGCATATTGTGAGTCAGCATTTAGAAAAATATCTAGAGTAAGCAATATGACCATCAGCATCTTGTTCCTGTCATCTTTTGGTTAGTTTGTATTCCTTGTAGTATGTCCTAGTGTTGTAAGTCTCCTCCTTTACTTGTCTTTTTGGCTGGATATGGCTAGATATGTGTAATAGAAGTTAAACTGCATTTCTAAATGGTTTTGTAACACATTATCACAAAGTGTGATGCTAACTATCCTATTTGTTTCCTATGTGACCCAGCAGTAGAGGGAGTACTTTAATCTTTCAAGACTTTTTTAGCATGTCATGGTGGTATGCTGAATTGTTTATTGGACAAGCTGGAATCCTTAACCAAATTAGTAACTAATTGAAGAAGTGCAAGGTCCAGGCACAAGGTCAGTTAAGGGGAGATACAACTTTAAGTCTTGGGGTAAATAAGTACTGAAGACACTGTTAGAACCCAGGAAGGGAAACAGCTATAGGTAAAGTTCAGTTATGCCCTCTTATGTTCAGCTGGCGTTGTTACAGTATGTGCTATTGTCTAGTTAAAGAGGTTGCACAGAATTTGAATATTTGGCTTCTTTCTCCCGAAACAAGTCCACACTACCCACAGGTTGTGTATGGTATTGCAACTCAGTCTAACTAGCAGTTTCTAGAAGAATTTGGCTATTACTTTTCTAATCATGTACAATCCCTTGAAGAAGAAAAACTATACTTTGTGCATGTTAAAAGACCCCAGACTTATGGTAACTACATAAAGGACAGAGTATTTTATTGTATAATACCGCTGCTGTATACTGTATATCACAGTTAATCCAGATGGTTTACAATGTTTGTGGTTATTCGGACTTCCAGGTTTGTATCATTTTTTTGTGTTTGGATAAAATATTTCTTTTATACTATTCTAGAGACATAATATTCTCCACAGGAGCTGTACAGCCAGGGGGATGTAAAACTATTACAGGTGAATGTTCATTGAACACAAGCTCATTGCTGGTGGGTGTCTTTGTTTTGGAGTGAATTACATATTTCAACTTTGGTAGTGACAGTGTTACGTTCACATAGTCATTTTCTAAAGAGGTTTGAGGAATTTTATATACTATTATTGATTTACCAATGTAGAGGGACTTTTCTGAATGAATACAATGCGTTTCTTATTGATTTTTGAACTTTTAGAGTTTATAGAGCTCCCTGATTATAGCAAAACATTTTGTACAATATCATACAATAATTTCAGAAGCAGCAAGTCTGGTGTGAAACATAAGGTATTTTAATAGTAGATTGTTATTTTTACAGTGCAAACATTTGTGTAATGAGGATGTATTTATGAAGAGTATGGCCTCTATGCATGGTCAAGGTGGGTAGTCCATCCATGTTGAAGGTGCATGTTTGTGGGTCGGTAGAGATAATGATTTACTTAAAGGATTGTTCCAGATTTTTGCCAGTAACAATTTAATAAAATGTGTGCTTTAATAAAAGAGATAATAGCTTAATATTCAACATTCAGTTCAATAAATACAGAATGAAAAATAACCCTGATCCAGGTTGGGAGGGGAAAAAAAAGTTAAATTTTTTTTGGTTTTCAAAAAATGTGAAATTTTCTTACAGGTTTTGTTGTTAAGGTGTTCACTGTTTAGTGAAAAGGACATATTACTTATATGGGTTCGTCATCTGTGAAACACTATTAGACTCTGGTGTCTCCTCATATCCCAGAGTATAAAAAGTGGAGGCCTGGGAAAGGTGAGGAAAAATAACAAACACTTATACTCACCTTGCCTCACCTATAATGAAGCTCCTCTGTCCCCTGTGACTACTTAGGTTAATTTGCATATGATTTTTTGATGCTTTCAAACCTCTATAACTTTACTTTGCTGCAACAAAAGGATTATTTTTAACATTTTCTAACGATAATCTCAAGGAGTTCTGATGCTAAAGCAAATTATAAGGGTCTGTTCACATGAATGAATTTGAGGCAGCCTTCTGCATGAAATCCTCTCAAAAAATCAGTTCTGTGGAACCAGCAGCAGAAAGCCACAGCTGAGCTTTGGGTTTCTGCCATCGGGTTACAATTAGCCTCATTTATAATGGTGATTAGAGATTTTTCAAAAATTCGATTTGGCCGATTTGCCGAATTTTCCATAACGATTTGATCCGAATTAGTTAGTGGCGAATCGTGTTAACCCTTTCCCGACATCCACCCTAATAGTACAGCGCTGCCGGGAAGGACTTCCCACAAACCACGGCAGAAACTGTGTGCGCACCCTCCTTTGTCAGTGGCAGCCGTATGTAACTGCGGACACTGTCCTCTAACACCCCCGGTCGGAGCTGAGCTCTGATCGCAGGTGTTAACCCCTGAGATGCCGCAGTCAAACATGACTCCTATTTGGCAGCCCGGGGTCTGACCAGTGACCCCGGGTCTGCACCATCGCTGTCACTCTGCATACCTGGTTGATCCTGCCTTGAATGAAGACTGTCAGCCTATGCGTCTGCACGGGCTGACAGCCTCCTATACACTGCAATACATGTGTATTGCAGCTTATACCTATGGAAGCAACGCTCAGAATATCGCTGCTTCAATCCCCTATGGGGACAAAAAGAAAAACTGTAAAAAAAAGTTTAAAAAAAAGTGTTTAACCCTCCCCCCAGGAACTGGTGCCATTATTATACTCTGGGGTCTTCTCAGACCTCAGGGGAAGTGATGAAAAATAACAAACACTCACTTTACCTCAACTCTTCTGGGTATCTGGCAGTCTGCAGTGTCCTCCTCACTCCTCTTCTTCTTTGCAAGTGAGGTCCTGCTCCACAGTCGTCACTGCTGAGGCCTGTGATTGGGCCTCAGCGGTCACATAGGGTGTGATGACATAATTACGCCGGTGCACTCCACGTGATCGCTGGGGCCCAATCACAGGTCCCAGCAGTGAGGCCTGGGGAGCAGGACCTTAGTCACCAGCCAGAAGAGCTGGATGCTGCGCCCAGGACAGGTGAGTATCAGTATTTTTTTATTTTTAATCACCTCCCCTGGCCTGGCATCTAATGAAAATGGGCCCAGAGATCGCCAGGCACCTCTCCATTAGCAGTATGTATAGTGGTTGGGGAACCAGGCTTTCCCCGAATGCTATCATGGGGCCCCGGCACTTGCCCGGGTACACTGGGTGCTGACGCCGGCCCTGTCGGCATACCCCGTTCTCGCAGCAGGGGGTGCTGAGGGGGACATGTAGCATGGTGGAACCCCTTGAATGCCGTGGTCATGTTTGACCGTGGCATCCATGGAGTTAAAACCCTCGATTGGACCTGTGTGATTTGTTACCACAAAGTGTGAGGAAATCCGGATTCGATGTGAATCGAATATTTCCAGAAATTCGAATTGAATTCCACTTCGTCAGCTATGATTCGCTTATCTCTAATGGTGATAATTAAGCTTGCTACCATGCGCCACATGCTGTGATTCTGCATTGGAAACAGCGGCAAGATCAAGCAGGATACTTCTTTTTCCAGCATCACCACCACCCATTGAAAACAATCTGAGGCAGAATAGGGATTTTTTGGAGACTATTTTAAGGCTGAATTACCCTTAAGGGCACAGTGGGCACCCCACCCCTGCCTTTAACTTCCTAATATAGGAAAAGGCTCTGAAAGGGTGCCATTAACTTTCTTCTGGCATGAGGCACAAATTAAAGAATTTGTATCCAATTGATGAAGTTGTCTCCAAGTCCAAATTTAGTCATCACCTCACAAAAAAATCCTCATTTAATAAGGTCACATGCCTTAAATGAGCCCAAAAAAAAATTAAGAGGCACAGTTTCCTGACAAGACCCTGCAGCTTCTGATCCTGACAAAATACCAGTCAGATATCATATTCTACTTGTTTGTGCAAAATATACATACAGCACAGCACTCAGGTCCCTTCACTTTTTCCACTTTTTTACTTTTTCCACTTTTCATTCTAAAAGAAGACTGTAGATACTGATGAATCTAAAACAGCAATTGAGGAAAGGTTTGTAGAAGTGTTATGTACATAAGTGTTATGGCAACACTCACTTTTGAGCTGCATTGCATTCTGTACATTCTTGAGAATGTTTTTCTGGTAAATTCAATTGCTTGGACATGATTTGGAGATGTAAGTGTCTGTTTGTATAAGGCCCCATTGGCTAACCTAAGTGCATGTTTAAACAAAAACTTAGAGATGAAGTCAAAGGATTTGTCTGTAGACTTTCACAGCATGATTGTGTCGAGGATCAGATATTTCAAAGGCACAAAAATTTCTGCAGTATAAAAGGTCCCAAGAAAGACATTCAAAACCATTACTATATTTCTTCCAAGATCCTGCCACCCACAAAACTGAGCAAACAAATGAAATGACCTAGTCAATGTGGTGAATAAGGGTCCAAAGGTCACTTCATAATAAGTATTTTATAATAAAGTAGTCAGACTTAAAGGGGTATTCCCACAAACATACAGATGCATCTCAATAAATTAGAATATTTTTGAAACGTTCATTCATTTCAGTAATTCAGTAATACAATTCATAATCAGCGTCTTCCATGATTGTGTGTCCTACTGAACCAGACTGAGGGACCATTTAAAGGCTTAGGAAACCTTGGCAGGTGACACACTGAATTTATAATACTGAACTTTTTTACAATATTCTAATTTTCTTAGATTTGGGTTTTCATTACCTGTAATCCATAATCAACATTTACAGAAATAAAACACTTGAAATAGAACACTCTGTGTGTAAAGAATCTAGAAAATATAGGAGGTCACTTTTTTAATTTAATTACTGAAATAAATAAACATGTCAAAGATATTCTAATTTATTGAGTTGCACCTGTAACCATATTTAAATTTGAAGATCATAAAAAGTTAAACATTTTTGCAAATACACGTAATTAAAAATTTTGGCAAGTTTTAAAGATTTTCTATAACCATCTTAGTGGTGACAGTCTTTTGTCTTTATCGGTTGCCAATGGATATGACCATGAATAGAGAAACTTTCTATGGTCTGAAATCCAGCCATAATTTCCTTATTGTATAACTGAATTATCTTCTTGTGCATGTCGTGTCTCTACTTGATAACCTGGCCACAATAAGGAACTTCTGGCTGAGTTTCTGATAAGTATCAGACCATACAAAGTTCCTGCATTTGTGGTCGTATCCTTTGGCAACCAATCAAGACAACAGACTATCACCACTAAAATTATTAGCGAAAATCTTTAAAACTCTGCAAAACGTTTGATATATTATATTTGCTAAAATGTTTAACTTTTCATTGTCTATGAATTTATTTATAGTCATGTTCATGGGAATACCCCTTTAAGCAACTAGTAAGTAAAGATAAGAAAGGCAAGTAAAAATAAGAAAGTTTTATCAAATTAGGGCCGGTTCACATCTGTGTTCGGTTTCCGTACAGGGGAGTCCACTTGGGGTCCATGTGGCTTCTGCTCGGGCTCCACACGAAACATGCGGAGACTGAGCGGAAACCACACGGACCCCATTATAGTCTATGGTGTCCGCAGGTTCCTTATGTAAACCGCTTCTCTCTGCATATAGGTTTCCATTCAGGGGGTCCCCAAGCGGACTCCCCTGTACAGAAACCGAACGCAGATGTGAACCGGCCCTTACAGTAGACAAGAGTCTCTGATAAAACCAAGACTGTACTCAGTGGTGTTATGGTTCATTGACACATTATCGCAAAGGGGTGAGGCAAATGCAAAGTGCTTGTTCAGATTTATCATACAGTAACAATAACCCCTTCCCGCCGCAGTCATTTTCCGATATTCATTTTGTATTCCCCCCCCCCCCTTTCAAAAGCCATAACTTTTTTACTTTTGCTTGAGAGAGCTGTTTGAGGGCTTAATATTTGCAGGAAAATTGTACTTTGCAATGGTGCCATTTAATATTCCATATAAGGTACTGGGAAATTGGAAAATAATTCAGAATGAGGTGGAATTAGAGAAAAACTGTGTTTGCATGGATTTCTTACAGATTTCATTATTGCAACATTCACTGGGCAGCAGAAAATGACGTCAGCTTTATTCAGTGGATCTGTATGATTATAGCAATATCAAATTTATGTATTTTTTTCTTTATTTTATCCCTTTTCAATTTTTTGGAGTCTCAATATTCTAACACCTGTAACTTTTTTATATTTCCGTACATGGGACTGCATAAGGCAGCTTATTTATTTTTTATTTATATCATTTTGGGGATTGTCTGATGTTTTGATCACTTTTTATCCAATGCCTAATGCAGCCTGTAATAGAACTAGACTAGTGAGAAGGTTGGGAGTCTTCAATAGGCTTTGGGATGTCGTACTAATGGATCACCAACCCATCTGACTTCTGTGGACGGCGATTCACATGCGTTGGAAAAGGGTTATAATGTAACTCCCATTTTTTTTTTTTTGGTATTGTGTCAGAGTTGTTTGGTGAACTTTTTTGGAATATTCTTTTAATAGAAAATAGACTATAAAATGCTCCCTAGCAACCCTCTAACTGAGTTGTTGCCAGGGAAAATACTGCATATAAAATCACAGTAATAACTGTGTTTCTAAGTGACCAACAATGTGAAAAAGAAATACAGGTACACGTTGTTGTGGCTGCAATACAACAAGTTGCAACAGCACTCTAAAATACATGAAAATGAGGTTCTTGGTTTTTTTGATCAAAATATATTCAAGCCCATCTGCCAGCAACAAGGTGACCACTATTAGATGAGTCCCTACATTAAGATGACTCACCTTTTATGGCCTTGACCTCCATGATTAAAGGGAAAGTGTATTTTAGCCATATTATGCATACCATACACCACAAACAGACACCTCTCTTTGGATCTATGGCCTCTGAATGAATAGGTGAGTATAAATCAGGGATCTGTTTTATACACTGAAATGATAAAGCATTGCAATGTATTATAAAATGGCTAGGCTTCTATTACAAGCTGCCAAATGTGATGACTATTTTACTTCATCTGAGACGAATCACCATTTGTTTGGTTTCATTAAAAAGCAAACAATTCGGAATATTTGGGTCGAATCCGGCTCATGTGAAATAGGTTCACCCATCTCTAATGAGAAATTGTATTAGTTAACTAAACTGGAGATCAGTTAAGTCTAGTCGCATCCTTTTCCGTATGTGTTCCTAAAAGCTTTTTATCACACAACATAGTTTAATAGAAACAAAGTCATTGCCTGAGGAGACACAGGTGGCCTCTACTTCTTCAAGCAAACAATAAAAAGTGAAAAGGTAGACTCAGGAAAATGAAATCTAGGACATCAGCTGGTTAGTAAGTCGTAATACCGTGTAGGGAAAAATGAATGCTGTTAGGAAAAGGAAGTTTCAGCTGTGTTGTTGACTGGCTCCCTGGCAGTCTCAATAATATCACTCAGCATAACATAAGTTAGGGTCAAACCCCTTTACTTTGTACTTCCTGCAAGGGATTGATTAAACGCTCCTGTCTCTTTTTCCTAGAGCTTCCTAAGAGCTCTTGCAGGACTATGTGCAATCAACAAGGAATCACACAGCAATTTACTTGCATATATGGCAAAATTCTCATCTTAATCTTGTTTTTTTATCTTAAAATTGAATTCTCAGAAGCTAAGAATATAACAGCAGTTCTAAGGGTTTGTGTAAAGGTGTTTTCCGTGACTTTTAGATTGATGTCCTATCCTTAGGATAGGTCTATGGGGAGGTCTGAGACCCAGGACCCCTGCAGATAGGCTATTTGAAGTAACAGTGGCATTCCCTGAACACGGCTTCTGCTTTAGAGGCCACAAGGCATTATGTTCATTGGTCACATGGCCTGATCGCAGCTCAGTTCCATTCAACTGAACTGGCTGAGCTGCCATGCCAAGCACAGATGCTGCACAAATGTACAGCATTGTGCTTGGTAAGTACTGAAAAGGCTGCAATGCTCACCCAAACACTGTCACCACTTCAAACATCTGATAGACCAGGGACCTGAGTTTTAGACCCTTGCTCATTTTTAATTGATGACCTATCCTAAGGATAGATCATCAAATCTTTACCCTGGAAAAACCCTTTATTTAGAAAAAAAAATGGTTTGCTTTCTTTCCAGAAGCAGTGTCACTGTTGCGCATGGATTTTGTCTGATATTGCAGTTCAACCAAATGTACTTGAGTAAGGTTCAGCTGCAGTACCAGACTCATGCTATGGGAAAGGGTAGCACTATTTCTATAAAAAAACAACAAACAAAACATCTTTTCAACTCTCCAATTATCCTTTCAACAATTTTGCTGGTTGTGAAGTATAACAACACTTTTGAAGGCATTTTTTCAGTATGCAAAGAAGAACAAGTAACACTTTATTTCCTTCGCATTACTTTGTGTGGTACTTCCAGAAGACTAAATGGAAAGCAAATAAGCTTTTAGTAATCCATACAACATCTGAGAAACGCAAAATGGTGAATGTTAGTACCATAAAGAGTTCTGCTTATTCAAGTAACATCTGTACACAGAGCGTTTTGCCAATAAGTGTATCATTTCAAAGTGTTCATATGCTCAATGCTATTAGCTTAATTATTCTAGGGAGATCTTCAGGCTTTAAAAGCACCACGGGAAGAAGACTAGGATGGAGCTTCAAGTCTGCAGGGTATTTTTAAGCCTACCTTAATATTTCTGTGCAGTTGAATACTTCTGCAATGTAATGTGGTCACTTAAAGCGTTATAAATATTTAATTTTGTAACTGAATCTCTTTTCTAACGCCATTCATATGAAAATTTTGCCCTGGGTTGGGGTACATTCACATGACAATTTTTACATACGTTTCACTTAACCTGATCTGTTTTATCAATAATAATGGATGGAAAGCGATGCAAATGGACGGCCATCCATTTATATAGATACAATATTAAGAAAAGAAAAAAAATGGATTACAAAAAAGTGGTTTACCGCACCTTTGTGTCCATTAAAAAAATGGACAGGAATAGATTTTTTTTTTAACACCTGACTACAAAGACAGATTAGCAGAGCCAATACATAGACAGAGTGAAAATCAACATATGCTCAAAAGTACATTTGAACCCAAAAAAGACAAAGCAAATCAAGCCCCGACTGACTGCACATGCAACATTAGAGTTCATTAATCCTAGAATTAAATATCCTGAATTAATAAATGATGGGGGCCATTATCCTGTTTGAGGGCACTGATGACATCCATTAAACTTTGTCAGGGCTGAGAGGGTCATTTAACTGTGTTGGGGGAAATATTAAGGGAATTACCCACTTTTCTAATATTGATGGCCTGTCCTTATTGATTTATCTCATAGATAGCAAGCTCTTGCGAGCAGGACCCTCAGTCCCATTGTCTGAATTGACTATTTCTTTGTAATGTATCTTATCTGTACTTGAACCCTACAAATTGTGCAGTGCTGCGGAATATGTTGCCGCTATATAAATAAAATGTATTATTATTATTAGATCTGCAGCTGTTCTGAAACAGTAATGTTTTCATGTCAGAGATGTGCTGATCACTCACCTTATGTTGTGTAGTGCCAGGTTTATTATTATTATATGTAATCCAATGAAAGGATGTGATTTGAGTTTTTATATATTTTTAAAAACTTTGTGAATTTTTCATTACATTGATTTTTAGGTCTTCCTAGGGACTTAAGCCTTAGGGGGTATTATAATTCAGAAAATATACTGTAATACTACTGTTTTGCAGTTTATTTTAAAAAGTGCCATTTCACCTTTTTGTTGCTATTGTTTAGGGATTTCACATATTTGTAATATACTTTATTAATCTATTTTACTTGATATTAGTAGAAATATGCTCTAAAGTTCACCCTAGCAATGCTCTACCTATTTCCAGGGAGCCTCTGTTCTATACACCCATTTTCACTGTGAGCTGC
Organism: Leptodactylus fallax; assembly: GCA_947044405.1. Classification (NCBI taxonomy): domain Eukaryota; kingdom Metazoa; phylum Chordata; class Amphibia; order Anura; family Leptodactylidae; genus Leptodactylus; species Leptodactylus fallax. The sequence goes on along the minus strand of CAMRHE010000073.1, from coordinate 4,702,516 downwards.
CTATAGGTACAGATGTAGCAGTTGCCAAAGTTAAGAGAGTCACTTCAAATAACTGTATCTCCAGTTTTCTACCACCTATAACAGTGTTTCTGGTGTCTTATGAAAACTGAGATATCACTAATTGAACAAATGGTTGAAATGTGATTTTTATATGTAGAATGAAGAACAAGAATCTCAGCTTGCATGTGACACCAGAAAGATTGTTCTATTTAGTATAAAGCATTGCTGTAACTGGCTATTTGTAAAGGCCAAAAATGTTCACCAAGCACCACCCACAAAATAGTAAAAAAAAATGCTATGGCACTTACATTCTATATACTATCCCCCATATTTGCAATGTTTCACACCAAGATTTTAGCATCCATAAAAAAAGAGAAATGGAAAGTAGAAAAAGAGGAGAGAAAGAAAAAAAGAATTCCCCCAGTCCGCTTTCCCTCACAAACCCCTTTACCCCTACCCAACACGTGGCTAGCTGATCCCTGATCACAGAGATCCCATTGTTTCATTGCATAGACTCTGTCCTCCTGTTTGTCAATGAATAAACAATTTGTACCAGGGGGAAATACTTGAGACCCCAAATAGCTTAAATAGATTAAGTACATAACAATAGGGAACAGTTCACTGCGTCAGTAAACTTTCTCACACAACTTGTTAAGCTGTATTTTACTTAGTTTTTCTTAGTCAGTACAGTATGTTGCCTTAAAACAGTAGCTCTGAAATTATAAATGCCTCAATTGACAAATAATAGGTGGATAAGACATATGCAATGGTGAACACAGAGACAAGTACACTTACTATAATGAAAAGACAAATTTCTGCAAAATTAAAATAATCTATAAGAGCTTTAATGCATTGTGCTAAAGTTAATATACAATGTGGGCTATTGTATGTCATTTGAGCAAACAAAGAATCTGCTGCCATGTTTTTCAGTTTCAAAAACATAGTTTAAAAAATGCTCAAAAAATGTGATTATTGTATATTTTAATTAAAATTAGTAAGATATTTGATCCTATTTAAAACACATATTAATTGTTCTGAGAAAATTAATTCCAGTTAATAATATATATTAAGATTGGTGCTCATTAGGGACTATGCGGGGGGAGATTGCAAAAGCTGTACAACAAATTACCTCTTTTCTCTAAAGACTTTATCACCTCTGATGAAACTGTAGCATAGTAGTAATGTGCCAGGTGTAGTTATGGTGCAGTAGTATATATGCCTGGAGTCTGAGCTGTGCTCTAGTACTGGACTAGATTGACCCATTACATACATAGTAAGCAGTAGCTGACTTGCCTATTAGGGTTTTTTGATTTATGTGAGTCTGGCTTGGAGCCATTGATTGTAGTATGCAGCTCCTGTGTAAGAATCTATACTGAGAGCAACTGCTATGCTATTGATTAAACAGATGGATCCAGGGGCGTAACTTGAGGGGGTGCAGCGGGTGCAGTAGGACCGGAGCCCAGGAGCCCTAGGGGGCCCATAAGCACTGGCATCAGTATTGAGATTGTAGCTTCCATCTGGCCCATATACCAAGGAGACCCACAGATTACCCTAACCACACTAATGTAGATTAAACTCCTTACCACCCGTAACCATCACTATTAAGAATTTGCTGTAGGGATGAGGTAGGGGGCCCCGGAAAAAAGATTGCAATGGGGCCCACAAGAATTTTGTTACGCCACTGGATGGATCTATGAGTTACCCGCATACAATGGCTTAACTTCTGATAGTGAGGAGTCGGTCAAATTTAAAGATTGGGTTTGCATTAATAGTGACCCTGTATAGGATCAAGGGATTTATGCCCAAGGATGTGACAAATTCAGTCCCCACTTACATTTTTGCGAGGGATTATTTTATATTGATTGGCAGCAAAAGTATGGTTTTACTGATACTTTAATAAAAGTAAATTTTTACTGTTCTCATTTTTTGTTGTTATAAATTCCAATTAATAATATGCAGGCACTATATATAGTACCTCTAATATGCCTTGACAAAAAAAAAAGAAAATTAAAAAAAGAAAAATTTTGAAAAACCCAAAGTCTTAAAAATAACTATGTTCAGCTACTGCTCTTGAGCCTTGTGATTTTACTAATGATTCATCATTAGATAGAGACAACTAATTTATTTAATCTTTATTGAAAAGCAAACATAATCTGAGGAAAAATGCATTACTTTTATGATAAAGCAATGGGAACTGTGCACTAATACTAAAACAGTTTTGTAGCTGAATAGTTGTAATACAAAAATAGAAAATATTGTGGTTTATTTTTGGATTTATTTAGTATCAAAGCTAAAATCTACATACTAAATGCTATTTTTAGCATTGGGTCGCTGTGATTCTTAAATTGTAACTTAGTCTGATTGGTTAGGCATAACTGGCAAAACATCTTATGCTTGATGTCCTGAATTCTAAGTGATATGTTTCAGTATAAATTGTCATTTAGCAGTGCTACAGTCTTACAAATACAAGGTGCTTTTGGCCATTGCTATCAATTTTAAGACAGAAAAGAATATGCTTCCTTTGTTTAACACATCTGACTATGCAGAAAACATGCAATTATGCGCAAGCAAGATGATCATTATCACAATATTTTCTATGAATTACCAAGAAGTAATGTATAGAGGATATTTATATTAAAGTTAATAGTCATACAGCATAGCAGGGGTTCAACAGTATAACGTTACATACAGTATTTTGTTCTTGTACCATTAGTATTCTAGGATTTTCCCAGTTTTTTGCCCCCTTACCCAGTGATTACAGGTTTTCACCCTTTGGTTGTAGCACAGCTATCTAAAAGCAGGTTTTTAGCAGAAAAATGTGAAAATAAGAATGTGTTTTAATAAAGAAGGTGACTTTTCTCCTCTTCCACTGTGAGAAAAACCTAGAAAGTGACTGGACTGGGAGGAGAAGGTGCTACTCCATCTAGCAGGGCGGTCCAATGTTTGAGCTGCTTTATAAACCTCATTACGTGTCAGCAAAGAAGACCACGGAAGAAAGGTGGGAGGAAAGAGGACTCTGCTAAAAATCAAGCAGAACTTTTCTCTCTGCATTTTCTGTTCTTTTCGGGTGGAAACCCAGCGAACCCAATTATAATCTATGGGGTTTCCGCGGGTAACCCCTTTTTTAAGTGGATTAGGTTTCTGAACGCAGGTGTGAACCTAGCGTCAAGAAAACTGCAAGTCTAACAGGTTACTGTACACATTGTGGCAGATAAACTAATAAATATACACCGTAATTCTGGTGTAACCTGCACCAAAAAACTGCTGTACATGCTTTAAACCTCATTTCCTATATGTTTTAAAGACTTTCTAACAGATTGTGTGCCTCGTACAACATGTGGACGAGGATTGTTGAAAAGGTGGGGGGTGTCTTAATATGGTAAAGTGTGAGGCAGAAATTGTTCCAACATTTCAACCATTGCACCAAAATTCCTTCATAGACTAAGACAACTAATAAGTGGTGTAAAGTTATACAAAACAATAGTTTAAACAGTATTAGACACTTTGGGAAATCTGGTGCAGTGTAAGACTGTCTAGGCTAACTTTGCACTGTCTAGAAGTTAGACAGTTTTAGTTTATCTGCCCCACTGTGATTGTATTTGACTGGCCTGAGGAAGGCTCAGCCTAGTCCGAGTAGTCAGGGAACGTTCTTTGTTGAGTTAATGCCTGGATTTTGAGTTTGTGGTTTGTTTTCTCTGTGCAACCTGTGGAATAAAACTGGCTGTGGTCAGTGTAAAACAGAAATCCTGTAATTATTGCTGTGCCATGTTGTCTAAGCCAGGAAAGACGGCAATGACATGAATTTACCCTCTGAAAATCCCACATATGGTGTAATTTCTTCGTATGGAGAGAAAATGGCACAAGAAGTATGTTGTGAGTTTTAAAGGGCCAGAAGCCTAATTTGCAAAAGACTGTGTTTTTGGATGCTAGAGACCAATATAGAAATTGAAACTGATTGTGTGGTTCCTACTAGAGATGGGCAAACATCTGAAGATTCATTTCATGTTCGTATTCAGTGGCTCGGATTCCTGATTCTTTTCAGGTTGAACAAATTTGGTATGAACCACACCTTATATTGGCTTAAAATATTGTGTATAACACTGTCAGGGCTCCCATGAACCTATCTATCTAATTTCTAGCTGTCTAAGGCAAACACAGCCAAAGATATGTTAATGTGAAAATGGCATTATTATGCTCTGGGGTCTCTTCAGACCCAGGTCACCACTGAGGCCAAATCAACTCAAGGCTGAGCCCTGGGCCAATGACATCACCAGTAGAGCGTCGGACACCAAGAGAAGGCCTAAAAGAGGTAACAGAAGGTATGTTTTATAATTTTTTTCACCTCCTCCTGGACCTCCACATATTATACTCTGGAGTCTGAACAGACCCCAGAATATAATGTGGCGGCTATTTTAGTTTTAGTCCGAGACAAATTTCTATTTGTTTGGTTTCGTAAAAAAAAAAAAAAAAAGAACAATTTGGAATATTCGGGTTGAACCCAATTCACCCATCTCTAGTTCCTACATGAAGAGTGTTGTTATTCATATGTCCTTGGTGAAAGCAGCAGCAGAACTGCACAAAGAGGCTGCCACAATGGAGGACTTTGTGAAATTTGGGCAGGCCATTCTTCAGCAGCAGTAACAAGCCCAAGTCAAGGAACAGCAAGCAATGGAAACCCATCATAAAGAGACTGTGCAGTTGCAGAGGACTCATGCAGAGACTTTACAGCTGCACACTAAGCAAGAGGAGACTATCCGTCTGCCCACAGAACAAATCACAGCATTAAAAGAAACAATGCCTGTCCAGCAAGTAGTGACTGAAAATGACCCCTGAAGATGAGGCAGAAGAGTGGCAGAAAGAGAGAAACTGCCACCTGGAGAATGAGCAGATGTCTTGGCACCATATAAGCAGAGATCCTGGCTCACTTGGGAGTCACTCTTGTGTGACCTCGCAGAGTTCATCACTGGCAGTTTGAAAGAAAAAATCTATTATTTGATCTGCTGCACCTGGAGCATAAATGGCTTCAGCCTGAGGCCTTGAGTCCAGCCGAGACAGCCAATACCAGTTATTTAATAAAGAACACATCCTTAATTAAGTGGATGAGACTCTGATCCATTCTTTGTTCCTACGGCTTGGAGATATTCCATCTGATCCTTCTGTTTGGGAACTGGTCTCTTCTACATTTCAGAATATGTGCTGAGGAGGGGACTATGAAAGATGTTAGGATTTCTCACATAAAGATTATTATGGGCCATGTTGAGAAAATGTCTGCACAGGTGGCAGTGGGAAGTGAAGCAGAGAGTTTCTCTTTAGAGATTGGTGCAGAGATTGAGAAAACAGACACAGATCAAGCATCTGCTAAAGAACAGCATCCCCCATTAGGTGGTCAGGTCAAAGTGACCAGATCTACGACCATGATTGGAGAGGAAGGGGGGCATGTGGCAGTGCAGCTATCCAAAGCAAGGTTTTTATCTAGAAATGTAGAAATAAGAATGTGTTTTAATAGATAAGGTGGCTTTTCTCATCTTTCACTATGTGAGAAACCTGGAGAGTCTCTGATTTCTTGGAGTGGAAAGAAAGAAGAAGGTTCTACTCCATCTAGCAGGGTGATCCAAGGTTTGGGCTGCTTAATGAACCTTATTAGGTGTCAGCTGAGAAGACTCCTGAAGAAAGGCGTATTACTCGGGCAGCTCTCTCAGCCTGGGAAAGGGCACATCTAGGATAAGCGAGGATTTTGTGCTTATGGTTTGTTTTCTGTATGCAATAAAACCGGCTGTGGTCAGTTTAAATCAGAAAATCCACTGTGTTGGACTGTAATTCTTGCTGCGCCATTCTGTATAACCCAGGAAAGACTGCGATCCTGTGAGTTAATCTCCCTGAAAATCCCACAAGCCATAATATGGTCATGAACCCTTACAGAACAGAAAAGGGCCAATTTACACATGTCTTGGACACCAGTTTTCTGGCACCCATGGCATAAAAAGTTAAAAGAGAGTGTCACTCTCCTCAGTTTCTTGAGCCAAAAACCAGGTTGAAAACTTTTCCTTCTGTCTAACTTTTCAGCACAGTATGGGGTGGCTGAGTGGTCTGCAGACCAGCAAAGGCTCTAGCTCAGTCTCATTGCTCTCTGCATTTCCTCACTGTTCAAAGCACTAGATAAGACCCCTGTTCTCCTCCTCCCTTCCAGAACTGCCTGGGTCCCTGTATTTAAGGTATACACTATAAATGAGCTATATACAAGTTGCAGTAGAAACTCATGTTACAGAGTGCACATGAACTAAATAAATTTTGTAGTGCTCCCAGTAGGACGTTACATAAATAAATATTTCTCTAGACAGATGACTGAACACATGCGGATGATACTGATAATTATGGCAAGCACAGAAAAAATTCTAATCCAGTTGCTAGATACTTGTTTCTCCAGATTGTACACCACTCGTTTTTACTAGCTAGAGCATTGAGATAAATTTATCTCATGCTTACAGGAATTCATAGAAATGAGTCATATGTTGTTTCGTGAAATGGTTTGTCACCAATTTGTTTTTCACAAATAATGTCAATTAAAATAATATCACTTACAAAATTTTGCAGCATGCTCCATTTGTGACGTTTGTATGGTATTTATGTAATTATTTTCCCCTACTGACCTAATGCGGTTTCAGTTGTTTCCGCCTTGCACTGCAAATACCAAATTATGCTTTCCATTTTCTGACTTCTTACAAAGTGGGTGTTTTTAGTGTGTATAGGGGAGGTTGCTTTCCGGCTTTTTTTTTTTTTTCACGTACTTTCTTTGAATAGGCCGGGTATTTAGCAATTACTGGATACTATCCATTTTTCTGGTTTGTCATTTATTTTATTTGCTGTTATGTAGATTTTTGGATTACTAAACATTACCGTTTGACTCCCTGAAATGCATAAATGTTGGGTTCTTTATTGATCAATCATTGCTAATTTATATTGCTTAGTAGCTTAGGCTGAGGCTCCACATTGCGGAAATGCAGCTTTTTTTGCTGTTGCAGATATTTCTACGTTGTTTTGAGCCAAAACCAAGATTTGCTTTAAAAAAATGGGAAATATTTAGGAAGTACTTATATTTCTACCTTCTGCTCAACCTACTTCTGGCTTTGGCTCAAAAAAAAATCTGCAACAAAAAAAAGCTGCGTTTCTGCGACATAAGGCCTCAGCCTTACTGTCTGCTGTGAACCTCTTAGACACAGACATGGAATCTCTTGGACCAAAGTGCAAAAGTTGTACTTGCTCTATTAAAGGAACCTAACTCTCTCCTCTTCAACTAACAACCTTAAAACAGCTGTTGCATGTTACAGAAGCTACTATCTAACCATTATATGGGAGGAATACGATTACGATGCACTTTTCTGATTAGACCCATTCATCTGAGCAGAAAGTCAAAATAACAGAAAGTGGAGAAAAATTGGAAGCGGAAGTCCATCTCAAATTCCTCTTAAATTTCTTCCATGTGAACAAGCCCTAAGATGAACATATGGTCCTTAACCCTTTAAGAATGCAGGGTAGTTTGGACATTAAAGGGTTTGTCCGGGATAAATACATATTCCTACACTAATCTAAACACCCTCCCCCCGCCTACTTTCTAAATGACATAATTCAGCAAAAATGTATACATAGTTACTCATATAGTTACATCTTCTGATTATCCATTGACAATCCGTTTCCCCATTTCCGGAAACGTAACGTCACTACTTCTCCCCCCCTTCCACCCCATCATACTTACCTCTCTTCCTTCCAGACTTCCTCCTGCGGGGAACAGCTCCTCCTCCATCTGTGATGTCTGTCTGCTCATGCGCAAAAGAGCGGGAGTCCTGGCTTTGCGATGTGGCTGACACTCCAACTCTATTGCACAAGCATGGGCGCCCAAGTAGCTGCCCATGTCTGCGCAGTAGAGATGGCTTGAAGGCTACAGCACAGTGCCGGGACTGCTGCACAGGCGCTGGCAGAATCAAATCAAAGAGCCGTTCCCCGCAGTAGGAACTCTGGACAGGAAAAAGACAGGTAAGTATAATCGGGTAGGGGGTTGGGCTGAGTTAGTTGGAAAGGGCTAGTAGTGGGTGGGATAGCTAGGGAGACAGGAAGGGGGTGTTAGAGAGGGAGGGGGGAGGAGTGAGAGGGAGATAATGTGAGAGCCTACAACTACCATAATGCATTGCATTAGCTAAGGCGACAGGAAGATACACCATGTAAAAAAATGCAGAAGATGCTAGGCGCTACCAGAAAAAAACAGAAATCACTCAAAACACTGCTAAAGGTATTTGGGTGCACTTATTAACCTATTAATAGCACTAACAGACATTTTTTTTAAAAATATTTTTTGCCCGGAAAACCCCTTTAATTCTTAGCAACTTTTTTCATATTTTCCTTCCCCGCCTTCCAAAATTCATAACTTTTTAATTTTTCTTTTGATATAGTCATGAGAGGGCTTATTGTTGGAGTGGCAAGTTACACTTTGAGTTGGTACTATTTTGCAGTACAAATAATGTTTTGATTTGCTTTTATAAATGTTTTTGGTTGGGTCTGTGTGGAAAAACTAAAACTGACATGGCAACTTTGTCCAATGGGTCATTACGATAACAGCGATACCAAATTTATATTGGATTTATTATGTTTTACTGTGTTTACTTATAAAACATAATTTTTCAAAAGTGAAGAATTTTCCTAGGGTCACCGTGTTCTGACACCTCTAACTTTTTTACTGTTGATAGAGCTATGTCCGAGCCCTTTATCTGCAGGGCAAGTTGTAGTTTTTATGGTATATATGACTTTTTTTTAATCACTTTGTATTGCTATTTGGAGAAGAAGCGAGGTGACCAAAATACATTAATTTTCTGATGTGGTATATATTTTCTTACCTTACCTTCCTTGTTGGCTGGAAATGTCCAGATATGTGTGTTAATATTATTTAATAATATTGTATCACCTAGTGATATTCTATATGCTTAAATTTGGAGTTACCCAGCAGTTGTATTGTGAATTTCACCCTGTCAAGGGTTTTACATGCATGTCACATTATTGTATTATATTGGTCTGTTGTATGTTATATTCCTTGAGGTCTACTGGAAATAAGGGAACATAATATAGTATACTGGCAGAGACGTAACTGGAAAATCCTGGGCCCGAATGCAAAATCTGAAAAGGGACTCCCACTTGCCATTTGCTATCTATAATACTGGTGTTTTCCTTTATTGTAGAGAATCCTTTGGGCGCCCCCAGGTTCCAGAGCCTGGTAGCAATTGTAACCTGTGCAATCTCTTTAGCTACACCCCTGCATACTAGTCTCCTTTAAAGGGAACTTGTCATATTAAAAATGCAGTCCAATAAGTGGGCAGCATTTATAGTGCAGAAGATGCTGAGTGATTGAAAAAGTGATTCTATATAAACTGTCATGTATCCATTGAAATCTTTGATCTTTCCATATTGAGAAGTCAAGGAGGTGATCCTTTATATAAATGACTGACAGCTTACCCCCTATGACTGTGCATAGAGAGCTGTCAGTCACTGATAGAATCGCCTCCTTGACCTCTCAATGCAGAAAGAGCAGAGATTTTAATGGATATATGACAGTCTATACTGAATCTTTTCCCGCAAAATTATATATCAATCTGCTCAGTTCCTCCTGCTCTATATCATGCTGCCTGTACATTGAGCAGAATTTTCAATGTGACAGTAAATACTTGCTAGCAGAAATGGACAACATTCCAAAATCTTTTGAGCTTGCTCATCACTTTATTGTGCACCAATACTGAATTCCATGTCTCTATATACAGCTGTTAAATTATACATATCCAGCCATCAATATATTGAGTAGTTACAAAACGTAACGTTTCAGACTTTTAAACCCTTCCTGAAGCATAGATACACATGTAGAAAACTCTGCAGCAGAAAGGAAATAGGATATAGAAATCTTGGACAATAATCCAGTGAAGGCTGGATGGGTGTGGAGCTTTAAACTTTTTGAAGTACCTGTCATTTTGGATTATTAGTATTAGTATTAACATTTGTGGAGAGCTCTGCCAATCCCCCAAGAAAGTTACACCCATCTATCCCTGATGATAGTGCTGCTTGTCCTTCGGAAAATGTCCCCTTTAAGTTGTGATGAAGTCGAATGATAGTTTTTATTTTCCTAGTGTCCAGTTGATGACAGCAGCGGTAGTTTCTCTGTCTTGGTGCTAAGTGTGTTGGAGGCACAAGTAGTAGATTGCAATTCATTAAGTCTAATTATTAAGAAAAAAAAATTGAAAAAAATACATTTCCTGGTGGTTAATGTGTCAGGGCATGTTATAGTCACCAAAGTCCATTTGATGGGAAAGTAGATTATATCTCTTGGTGTGCGATAGTTGATAAGAAAGTAGGACAGAAAATCATAGTTCAATGGTGTCTAATCGATGGGAAAAGAAAGGTTAGGCCACTTGCAGACGACCGTGTACGAGTTACGTGTGCTATCTGGATTTTTCCCGGATACCGCACTGACAGATTCATTTCTGTCGGCCCATGCACATGACAGCGAAAAATTGCTCATAGAGGACTTAGGCTGAAGCCTTAAAAAAAAAAAAAAAAAAAAATGGATGCTGCATTTTATGTCATCACTTTACAATGAAAAATTAATGAAACATAGTCAGCACACGAACGACATCTGTGTGCAAGCTGTTTTTTTTCATAGCCCCATAGAAATGCATGACCAAGATGAGTAGAGAAAAAGAAAAAAATAGTGCATGCAATGTTTTTTTTTTCCTCACTCAGTGTGAATAGCTCCAGTGGCTATAATGGGTCCATTTTCTATTTAATATGCTGTATATCGGAAAGAGCCTTTAGACTGAACCCCCACGTTGTGAAAATACAGTGTTTTGCAGTACCTGCAAAGTGGATGGGCTTCCGGCTAATCCCTTCCACACATTGCAGAAATAAATCTGCAGCGGAAAAGCTGTGTTTTCAAAAACGCCTGTGTTTTTCAAAGTCGCAGCATGTCAGTTACACCAGCAGAAATCCTGGCGTTTCCCCTATAGGTATAACAGGGGCAGAAAGTCTGCAGAGGAAAACTGCAAAAATGCAATGAAAAACGCTGCAGAAAAAAACACAATGCATTTCCGCTGGGGTTTTTTTCCACAGCTTTTTTTGGCTGTTTCACTATGTGGGACTGAAAAAGAAATTCAAACAGTCAAACAACTCTATATGCCCCAGGCTTATCGAGAGGAGTCCTTAAATATATTTGGAATTCTCTGTAGCTATTTTCTCCAATTTGACTGGGGCAAATATGCCATTATTTACAAATGTAGGCCAGTGCTTCCTTGTCATTTTTAAGCCTCTATTGACAATATTCAACACTCCTGAAAAATGTGCAAATGATTCATCTTAATCTCTTTGCTCCCTATCGTAGATTGTATCCACCCTTTTTACCATTCTGTATTTTCTGATTAGATTGTGTGCTCTACTATGAACAAATTGCTACCACTGCAATTCTGAAATGTAAGGCAGCTTGTACATGTGCATTGCTAAACAGCACTCGTATCTTCCAGTACGGAGAGTATGACGGCACACTCAATGGGTAGCAATCACATCCCCATTCTTCTAGCTTCCATTCTGGGCTTGTGAACAGTGCCACTTATTTTTTGCCAGCTCAATCTGTTTGAAAATTGAAATGACATAGACTTAAGAGCACTTGACATGAAATGTCACTTTTCATTTCACCAGCTCAGTCTCATCACCAAAAGATATCCTCAGGGCAGAGTCAGATATGTTGAGAGCAGCACATAATGCTTTGTACCCAAATTCAAACCAGTGTCTTGGGACACAAAAAACTGTGAATCACAGTATAGTAATTTTTCATAAATATTTCTAAGCTAAAGAATTGAATTTAAACATATTTAAGACAGTAAATCTTTATTATCACTACTTGTGGCAGATTAAAAATGTAATGAGCCTAGAGCTACAATGTATCAAGATGCAAAAATGGTTTATAAAGCATAATATAAAACAACTTTATGGCCACTAACAAAAAATAGAATACACTACTCCCATAACACAGAAAAAAATTTATAGCAACACACAGAGCCTAAATAACATACACCACATAGTGCACAATAATAGCGCACATTAGCCAAATAATAGTCATACACTGGTCACTTCATACAGGTGAATTACGACACCATACAAAACCTAACATAAGTACCACTGTACAGGGCTTACAAAGACTGCCGTATCTTGCCTAGTAGACTAGCATACTGTTTTAAACATTAACTCAGTCTAAATCTTTATATGTAAGGGATGAAAATCGGGTCCTCCACCCTCTTACTAAAAATAAGAACTTCATCAAATTGCCCCAATACTAAATTGCATTGTATCCTTCACACTGCTGTAAGTTATGTTAGACATAGTTGTGGTGATTAATTGTTATCATGCTTGTCATGTTTTGGTATTTTATAATATGCAAATGTATAATTGCATATTATATCACTATTATATGTGTTATGTTTTATTTTGTCATGCCATGCACCACTGCAAGGTGTTAGGTATGCCTTAGCACATACTGTACATGTAAGGCATTATGTTTATTGATGGGAAAGCATAATAGGGGTATATACACTATAACTCTATATGCTGTATTATGCAGCTTGCAACAGACTTTCTATCACTGCCATAATGATAGGGGTCCCTAGTGGTCGCAGCTGTGACTGGGCCAGAAGCCCACTGGTTACCTTCAACATTGTGGGGTAGGCTGTGGCGCAAAAAGGGTCATGATTATTGTGAGGATGGGAATGATGGAAAAACTCTGTTCAGGACTTTTCTCTCTGCCGATTTTCGGCGGTTTCTGTGGTGGATTCTCCAACCGAGCCTCCGTCGCAGGTGAGTGCATAGCCTAAAATGTATAGATGAGTAGTAGTTGGGCAAAGGAGTCCAACCTGAGCTTTTATACCAAGGTCCATGAGTCTTTAGTTGCAACCCTGCTTTCGACACAAAGACATGACACACAAAGTCAACTTACAGTAGGTGCATCCAAGTGCTCCATACATCAGAGAAAGAGTCACATCACATGGGAAGTGTGACTCTACTACCTCCTTAGGAGAAAAAAAAAACACATCAGGTAGAGAGTGTAAGTCATCTACTTGATTATGAAGAGTAGATTCGACAAAAAAAAAAATACAGACCATGCTAAGAGGGAGTTTCTGCAGAAGTGTTGCATTACTGAATATCTGACTAAAACTTGGCTTGGTTGAGGACTTCATTTTCTTATGAAACCAATTCAACACTATAACACAACATGCTAGCAAAATCCTTAAAAGGCTGCAATTCACATTCTCCCACTAGGAGACCACATGTGTTTCTCCTAAATGCAACCTTAACTCACCTTAGTGTGGTGCCTAATAGTAACAGTTACAGTAGGTCACATAGACAAAGGGGGCGGTGCCTAAACCTCATAGGAGCCTATACATTCTAGGATCAGACATGTCAACTTACCCGGCATTCCAGGGGGTCTCCTGGCTATTAGGTCACCTCAATGGTCACCCGAGCAATAGCCTCTTTCACCCGGCTGCTGGCTCATTAGTATTCACTGTACAGTGACATCACCTCAGTGCAATGGATATTAATGAGAAGGTTGCCAGGAGATCAATTTAGTTTAACTTTATTCATTTTTTTTTTCATTAGGTATCTGTGGGGGGGGGGGGTTGAACCAAAGCATGTTAGGCTGCTGATCTACTGACTGAGCCACAACTTCTATTAGTTTCAACAGTTTTTTTTTTTTTTTTTTAAACCAAGCTGCTATAGTATTGTACTGTCCCTAAATAATGTATTATTATATAGAGAGATCTCTATATGTCAATACATTGTATACTTGACAATACAGTATATTTTCTAAGCATACAGTGTACTGGTATATAGACATATTTATCTATAATATCATACACATGCAGGGAAAGAAAATCTTGGTATAAGAAAAAACATAGCTAATGAAAAAAATATTAAAATAAGGCTTATGGATATAAACAAATTTATTTAATATATATATATATATATATATATATATATATATTTACAGTATATACATTCAGAATCGCAAAAAAAATATTTAAAGCGATCACTAAATGGCGTAAATAAAAATGGTGAAATTGTTTATTTTAACTAGTAATAATCTGGGGTCTAATATTATTATAAGGGATATATGTAATAATATTAATAATAATAATTAAATTATTATTATTATATGGATATATGTAACTGTGCCCTTTTATGAAGGCCACTCCTCTTTTTCCACAACTTGCTATTCACAAATCACCCTGTAAAGGGCTCTCTCAGGTTGACATCTCTGTAGGATCTACCTCATGGCTACATCGGACTCTGTCCTCCTATGTTTCACACATCCCTTTCCCTGAGAACCAGCTACTCTCATGTAGTGACCTCTATGACAAGCTATACCCGGGACGCCAACTACATAAAGTAGAATGCATTGTGAATAAGAATGTGTAAACAGAATTTACTCACTTACCAAATGTGTAAAATTTGTTTTTTAAGTTTTTTCAACTTTTCAAATTATAAACTTTAATTATAAAGTAAAATGCATCTGAAACATATTCTATCACTTCTGAAAATGCCAGGGCTTAATGACATACATCTTCCTTGAAAAATATCATCTCCTTACCATTTTACAAGGATTTTCAATTCTCAATAAGATAGAGCCATTGCATTCTAACAAAGACCCTGGCATAAGAATAAGCTCAACTCTTAAAATGGAAATAAATGTGCATATTATAGCACAATATATCTGTGTCATTTATAGTCATAGCTACTCAAATTTTGATTTCATGCAAAAAGAAAAGCAGAACGTAAGTGTAGACAAATCATCAGGAAACTGTAAAGAACAAAACAACCAAAAAGGCTTCTTTTTTTGTTTCATCTCTTTGTTCAAGAGCCATAACTTGATTAGTTCTAATGCGTCGTAACTTTCCATTGCCCCATTCTGGCATCCTACATAACTTTTATTAACTCTTTCTGAGAGGCAATGGAAAAAAAGTGTTATTCTGCCAGGTTTTTTTGCATTATAAATGCAGTTCACCATGCAACATAAGCAATACGTTATTCCTATTCTATGGGTCAGTACAAATAGCAAGTATGTGCAAATGGGCATCACAAGCCTTGATCCACACCGGGCACACTACATTGTAGGGACACCTCAGCCCGACTGATTTATTATAACTCACCTGGCATAGCTGTGATTCCCAGTTGGGCCGTTTATTAAGACTAGTGCACAATATGCCAGTATTAATAAATTTGCCGTAGAGTTATTTATTATTTTTTACAATTCTCCAGATTCAGCCTTTTTTTAATGGAAAACCACTTTAGGCTGAGGCCCCATCTTATGGAAACGCAGTGTTTTTTGTTGAAGTTTTTTTTTAGCCAAAGCCAGGAGTGGATTGAGCAGAAGGGAGAAGTATAAGAACTTCCTATATATTTCCCATTCCTTTTGTAGACATTCTTGGCTTTGGCTCAAAAAAAGGTAAAAAAAAAGCTGCGTTTCTGCAATGTGGGGCTTTAAACAAAAGTCTATGAGTGTGATTTTGTGTCCAGTCACTGAACACTTGAATGAAGTTGTGTTAGGTTCTTGCATAGCGGATAAACAGAAGTGTTAAAGTGAAAATCGGTAGCAACATCTCTGCTCACTCTTTCAGGCTTAAAAAAGTCTGTAGGGGTTTAAACCTGAAATGTTGTAAATGTGAAAAAACAAACCACAGTTTTTTCACTTTCATACATTAAACAGAAATTTTTACCACCTCCAAAAAGTCCACTGATTCTGGAACAGTTGCATTTTTTTCCCATGGAACTTAGGGATGGTGAACTAGGGGGATAGAGGTTTAGAACCACTTACCTCTGGTACATCTGAGATAGGTAATAAGGCGTGGTCACTTGGTTTGGATTAGTAATCTTGTGACACATACTACTGGATGGTGACATAACTGGTGTGGGAAGGTCGGTGGAACCACCACTGATGGACAATATGACCTGAGGGGTGGGTAAGACATAATGGTGCTCCTCTTCCCCTTATTGGTCAGGTCCATGAGAGTTCCTTTGATTGATGTAGATGGTCCCAAATCCTTATTTTCTCTATATGTTTTCTGCCTGTTGGTATTGATAGTATTATTAAACCTGCTCCTGGGTTTTTTTATTTATTATTTTGGAGTGTTTGGGACCTTGTGTACGTACTTTCTTTTCTAATGTGTACCGTATACTCTTCCTCTTTGTTTTTAACCAATACTTTGTGTGTTAATCGATTCTACCCCTTTCTACTTTGTGTTTTTTTCTTTTGTATTAGCTCTTTTTCAAATTAGATAAAGATCACATTTGATAAAGTGATAATGTGACTTATACATCGAAAGTTCATCCACCTTATCATCTACCACCACTTTGTGCCCCTTTGTTAAATCACATCGCTTATCCCTTAGGCGTATTAATAAACCCTTTGAACATTCATGTACATAATCATTCCACTATGACGTGAATAATAAATCATTCTTAAAAGTAGGGGTCAATCCTTAACTTTAGGGCACGGGGAATAAAGTCCTCTTCAACATACAGTACAGACCAAAAGTTTGGACACACCTTCTCATTCCAAGAGTTTTCTGCATTTTCATGACTATAAAAATTGTAGATTCACACTGAAGGCATCAAAACTATGAATTAACACATGTGGAATTATATACTTAACAAAAAAGTGTGAAACAACTGAAAATATGTCTTATATTCTAGGTTCTTCAAAGTAGCCACCTTTTGCTTTGATTACTGCTTTGCACACTCTTGGCATTCTCTTAATGAGCTTCAAGAGGTAGTCACCTGAAATGGTCTTCCAACAGTCTTGAAGGAGTTCCCAGAGATGCTTAGCACTTGTTGGCCCTTTTGCCTTCACTCTGCGGTCCAGCTCACCCCAAACCATCTCGATTGGGTTCAGGTCTGGTGACTGTGGAGGCCAGGTCATCTGGCGTAGCACCCCATCACTCTCCTACTTGGTCATATAGCCCTTACACAGTCTGGAGGTGTGTTTGGGGTCATTGTCCTGTTGAAAAATAAATGATGGTCCAACTAAACGCAAACCAGATGGAATAGCATTCCGCTGCAAGATGCTGTGGTAACCATGCTGGTTCAGTATTCCTTCAATTTTGAATAAATCCCCAACAGTGTCACCAGCAAAGCACCCCCACACCATCACACCTCCTCCTCCATGCTTCACGGTGGGAACCAGGCATAGAGTCCATTCGTTCACCTTTTCTGCGTCGCTCAAAGACACGGTGGTTGGAACCAAAGATCTCAAATTTGGACTCATCAGACCAAAGCACAGATTTCCACAGGTCTAATATCCATTCCTTGTGTTCTTTAGCCCAAACAAGTCTCTTCTGCTTGTTGCCTGTCCTTAGCAGTGGTTTCCTAGCAGCTATTTTACCATGAAGGCCTGCTGCACACAGTCTCCTCTTAACAGTTGTTGTAGAGATGTGTCTGCTGCTAGAACTCTGTGTGGCATTGACCTGGTCTCTAATCTGAGCTGCTGTTAACCTGCGATTTCTGAGGCTGGTGACTCGGATGAACTTATCCTCCGCAGCAGAGGTGACTCTTGGTCTTCCTTTCCTGGGGCGGTCCTCATGTGAGCCAGTTTCTTTGTAGCGCTTGATGGTTTTGGCCACTACACTTGGGGACACTTTCAAAGTTTTCCCAATTTTTCGGACTGACTGACCTTCATTTCTTAAAGTAATGATGGCCACTTGTTTTTCTTTACTTAGCTGCTTTTTTCTTGCCATAATACAAATTCTAACACTCCATTCAGTAGGACTATCAGCTGTGTATCCACCTGACTTCTGAACAACACAACTGATGGTCCCAACCCCATTTATAAGGCAAGAAATCCCACTTATTAAACCTGACAGGGCACACCTGTGAAGTGAAAACCATTTCAGGTGACTACCTCTTGAAGCTCATCCAGAGAATGCCAAGAGTGTGCAAAGCAGTAATCAAAGCAAAAGGTGGCTACTTTGAAGAACCTAGAATATAAGACATATTTTCAGTTCTTTCACTCTTTTTTGTTAAAGGGGTATTCCCATGAACATAATCATATCTATATTTGTAGATAATTAAAAGTTAAACATTTTTGCAAATATAAGTAGTTAAAAATTCTGCAGAGTTTTAAAGATTTTCTCTAACCATCTTAGTAGTGACAGTCTGTTTTCCTGATCGGTTGCCAATGGATATGACCACAAATGCAGAAACTTTCTATGGTCTGGGACTTGTCAGGAACCCAGCCATGATTTTCTTATTGTAGCTGGGTTATCAGGCAGGGACACTCCATGTATCAGAAGATATCCCGGCCACAATAAGTAAGTCATGGCTGATTTTCTGAGCTTAGAAAGGTCCTGCATTCATGGTTGTATCCACTAGCAACCGATTAAGACAACAGACTGTCACCACAAGATATTTAGAGAAAATCTTTAAAACTCTGCAAAATGTTTAATTACTTATATTTGCAAAAATGTTTAACTTTTAATTATCTACAAATTTAAAAATTGTTATGTTCGTGGGAATACCCCTTTAAGTATATAATTCCACATGTGTTAATTCATAGTTTTGATGCCTTCAGTGTGAATCTACAATTTTTATAGTCATGAAAATACAGAAAACTCTTGGAATGAGAAGGTGTGTCCAAACTTTTGGTCTGTACTGTAGGTGGTTAAAAATCTGTGCTCCACATGTTGTATATCGTCCTTTAACAACAATTGGTCATTCAAGGCATCTGTACTAATGTTTGGTAGTTAGTTATATCTCTTGGTATCTGGATAATCTGTTCCACATTATGTATCTATATTCAAAGCAAAAATATCTTAGCTTAATGTAACCATAAAGAGAAAAAGATTGCAAGTTATGGGACCCTGAATCAGACTCCAATCTTCAATAGACAAATCCAAAAGAGAAACAATACTCCAAGAATAACAAAATAATAGTAATAAAAGCTGATAAACCTTTGTTCTTTTGTTTCTAAGATCAGTGCAAGACAATACTATTGGGCCTCATTAATCATAATGCTATTTTATATTCTAGTGATATCACATAGCATTTAAAGTTGCATTAAAATCCTTAAAATTAGAAAATTGCAAAAAAAATAAAAAGATCATATTATACTGTACATATATAATGCTATCCATAAAATAGAAACATGGAATGGAGTGGAATACTACTGTATTTTGGGGTGGTCTTGTAGTGTAAAACGACCTTAACAGCTTTTGTAACTTTATAGTTTTTCCTTAAGCAAACTTTGGTCCAATCAGAAACAAAGACGTTACTTAATAAGGCAGCAGCAAGAACAGCACTTAAAGGACAATATAGGCTGGGAACTTGGTAAAAATAATGAAATGAAAGCAAATCTGTCTTTGTGGTGATTGTGGAATGTTTTATGTAACTGTAGACAAATGGAAACCAGGTCAGCCTGACATTACACATAAAAATCAATGTACTATAACATGACATGTGTGAAAAGTGCACTTGCGAAAATCTGCTTGAGTATTGCATCTCTCTCTTATTCAGAAGAGGTACAGGTGTCTTAGGTGATGATTTATCTTCTGATATCTACTAGATTTGCTGAAGATATAATGGTTTCGACTGGATTGAATTTCAGCATTGTCTGTTGCGGGTAGTGTTATGTTGCACTGAGAAAAACCAAGCTATGATAAAGGAAGATGACTTCAGTAGTGGGAACTCAATGTAATACAGTAATAGTTATACAGGTCTGGGTCATAAATTCAGGAACATGCTTTAACATAATGTCTGAACATACTGTACTGTAGTGCGAAACTAGCATTAGTTTAGTGCATGCAATATGTGATTTCCCACAGTCTGATTAAGGCTATGTTCACATGATTGTGGAGCATAATAGCTGTGACAAGTGGACGAAATAATCTGTTTATCATGGCTATTTGGAATCTACATGGGACTGGTTTTCAAGGATCTATTAAAAATTTTAGTCTATTGAGGGATCCATGAAAAGAAAAAAAAAATAGGACATATTCTATTTTTGACGGTCTGTTAAAATGGCCATTTTTCCGGTTCGTCTGAATAAGGTCCAATGAGGTTGTGTCATTGGCAAATGTAGTATTATATGGTGGCCATTCAAGAACATAATACAAGAATGACTCAAGTTTCCAGGACAGGAGCTTCTCACCACACTGGCCCCAAACATGGGGGTCCCCTGCAGGGAACCCCCTCTATCATGTCCATATTTGGGATTCTCTTTAAGAAGAGACAGATAGAGCTATATATGTGCTTTGAAGTTTTTCTAACATTTATGACACTAGCACTTGTGGATGTTATATAAAGAAGTCTTAATAATAATAATAATAATAATAATATTAACTTTATTTATATAGCGCCAACATATTCCGTAGCACTTTACAAATCAGAGGACATATGAACAGACAATATGAGACATTACAATGTGACAAAGAAATAAACATATCAAACACTAGGAGTGAGGGCCCTGCTCGCAAAAGCTTACATTCTATGAGTCTTCTTTAGATCCTGTCCATTTATCTTTGGTACCTAAACAAAGTTATGTATAATACTAAGAACTGTCTCCGAAAGCTCCATTCTGGAGGCAGAGCTCTATTCTCAATCCTACAAAATTCAACCTAAGTCAAGATTTATGTTTATTTAGAGGTAGACTCCATCCATTCTTGAGATAAGTTCAGGGAAAACTGACAAATGCAACCTGCAGAGGGAAAAATAAATAAGGTATCCATTGATGTATGTAAAGCCTCATATACAGTTATATTACAGATCCACAGATCAGCGTTGAATAGATCCATAACATTATACTCTAACCTGCTTTGGGTCCAAACTGTACCACTGCTTTCTTCCCATTTTTAAGGGGGCACATGGAAGTTATTTCTTTCACAGAACCCATGTGAGTCAGTATAGGTTCTAATATGAACCCTGTGTATGTTGCAATATACATTTTTGGACATGTATTTGGCTTTGCCTCAACAATCCCATCTCAAACAGTACAGAGCTATAATGTATCTTCTTGGAAAAAAAATGCCAGTGTGCAGGTATCCTTGACTAATAAATGCCCAACCCATGGTATTCATCAAAACCAATAACATTTAATAAAAAGTAGCAATGCTCCAAGATGTGCTGTGGGAAACCTTTCCCAGTTTACCACTTTAAAAGTAAAAATAAATAAATAAATAAATAAAATATTTCCAATGTGGTTAAACATATGAATGAATCTTTTATCTTTCCGTCTCTCAACAAAGACCAATTTTTGAAAACCGTTTAAATTGACACTAGATTAAATATTTCTGCTAAAGTTATTTGCTCTCATGCTGGCCATCTATATGAAATGACACCTCTCCAAGTTTCCAAGGAAACAATATACTGTAATTTTGTTCCATAACATGACTTTTTTTGCTTTACGATATAACACTCCTCATCCAGAGGAGCACACACAAAAATTTCCAGTTGGTCAAAAACAAAAATATGTAGCAAAATAGTTATAGGACTATTAATAATTTAAGGGAGTTCTCCTATAATCACAATTTATTACATATTCAACTGCTGAGAACCCGCCAAGTACAAGAATGGGGGTCCTGTTGCCGCAACCCAGATGGAGGAGACCGGAGGATGGGAGTAGTAGTGACAGAGGATGTGTCACCTACTAGGCCAAGCACACTCACCAACCACTCCAGTCCTGCTCCTGGGCCAGACAGAGTCGAGGGGGATCCTGCAGCACTACCGGATGGGCCAGACAACCATGGAAACTTGTTCACAACATGTCTGTGCACACAACATCCCACCATCCCTGTTGGTTACCCTCACATAACCCCTTTTGTGTCACAGCCCTCCCCTACAGAATCCCTCCTTGACTATATGCTGCAGCCCCACTTCTATTTTAGGGTTAATTTTTTTCCTTCTTTTTGACAGTGGAAATCTTCTCACTCCAGTGCACCAGAGACAGGGGTAATACATTCATGATGCACTGACCACCAGTCATCTAGTAAAATCAGAAAGGAGATCAAAACAGTTTAAGCCCTAGCGTGTTGATGGTAACCTTTGAGCTCCCTGGATTCTAGGCCAAATTGCAACAGCAACCACTGCGGTCCCTATAGTTACGCTTGTCCTTGCGCTGCAGTTTTTTAATCTGCAGCATGTCAGTTATTTCTGTGCATATCAACCATTTACAATGCAGTTGAACCACTGCATAAAACACATACAATTTTGCATGTTTTTGACTATGGTGATTTTACAGATATGCCCTGACATTGAGCTGTATTTTTGCTGTTTGGCCTTAGCCTTAAATGCCTTTGGCATGTTACTGTGTGAGATATGATGAGCATAACGTTGTGTTACATGTGGATTTTTTTTTTCCATTTTATTGCCTCTTTTTTTAAATAAAAACAAAACAAGATGTCCTAGTGCAGGAACCTAGGTGGAGTGTGTGGAGGATGGGAGCAGTAGTACAGATGATGGAAGAGGTAGTCCTCTGTCATGGTCACAGTGTTCATGGTGGTGGTCTTCTCTACCAAACCTCCCTCATAGCCATGGTTGACAGTGAAGACGATGTTGCACTTAAGATGGTGATGGTTGTAGTCCCCTGGGGCACACCTTGTATAGTGTCTCCTGGCTGGTGGAAGGTTAGGGTAACTTTGCTTTAAATTTGCATATGATAAACAGGAGACTTTACTGGAGAAACTAAGTTCACTTCTAATGTACATGGAAACATACAACCTTCTCAACAACTTTTCAGGTACTGGTCATTTAAAGTGGAGCTCAGTTTTTATGTGACTTTAGAATATCTTTCATATTTTCTACAATATGTTACCTGAGGTGCAATCCCCACTGGCAGGGTGCAAATCTTAAATTCCTATCCTGCAATTCCCACCTATGGGGAACAGGGCTCAAACGCAGCTCTGCCAGCTGTCTAAGTTGCAATGCCCAACAGAGGTCTAGGAGACTAGACAAGGGTTATGAGTCCAGAACCTTTGTTTCTTCTCCTTGTAGACTCATCTCTGCAGAAGAGTCTAGACTCACTGGGGGAGATTTATTAAGACTGGCACATTGTGGAGTGCTGGCTGCAAAGGTACCAGCCTCTTAATAATTCTGGGGCACCATGGGATGTCCCATGCACCAGAAATTAAATCTACACTAGTCAGGAACTGGCACAGATTTCAGGTATAACTCTCACCAGTTTTTTGGAGTGAGTAATAGTAGAAGAGTCAAGGTATCTAAGCCCACCTTGATACCTTCCCAGATACCTTTCTCAAAAGTGGAGGCAGAGTCTCAAAATTGTCAAAGTGGTGCATTTGGTGGTGAAAACCACCTATACACCAAAAAAGTGCCTCTTTTATGTCAGAAAACTGGCGTACTTTATACAATAAAATTTCCCCACTGTCTCAGGAGGAGGTAGGCTTATATATCTCAAGCTCTGCTTCCCTGAACTATACCATCTTGCCATCATGGTATATCTCAGGGATTAAAGGCACAGTATTGTTAATCACAATATATAACAATAAAATGCTAGAAAACGATAAAAAAAACTGTGCAATTACATTAACAAACCTCAAATATTCACAAAATACAAGTAAACACTTCAAAAGGCATGGGGATAATTTTAGGGGTACCAGTGGTCACAAAAAATGGCAGTTGGTCAGCAGCATATAACAATGGAGGGAGGGATACTGTGGCACAAAATGGGCATGATTACTTTTTGGGGGGCAAGAACAGGGCATGGGAATGATGAGCAGCTTGTGTGCACAGACGTGTTGTGAACAAGTATTCACGATGGTCTGGCTTCACATAGAGAAGGGAAGAGAAATATAAATGCTGGTAAAATGTATGGATAGTACATGGCTGAGGGCTGTGAGGAGAAGTTGTGCTGTGGGGCCCAAGCTGAGCTTTTGCACCAGAGCCCATGAGCTCTGTCCCTGTTCCTACTAGCAGAGGCATAGGAGACACTGTACTAGATATGGCAAAAAAAAGCAAAAAAAAAAAAACAAACAAGCAAAAACAGGCAAAAATCCACTAAAAATGCTAATAAGAAAAAAAATGAAACCATGGCATTTGCTACAAGCCTAAAAAAAAAAATCACAAAAAGAACAGTATATGTGAGGTATGCCGTATAGTTATGCAGTATTTTGGGCTCAGATATTCTAGGGAATTCATAACACAGTATCCAATGTACCATGGAGACATACCATGAGTCTGTATAAAAAAAATCTTTCTATACCTATCTATGAATTTAGATGTACAGCTGAGCCCCAAGGACTTGTTTGTACTATATTACAATCTCATACAATTCAGATTTGACTCCATTTAGTGATAATTGCAATGTGTAAATACAGAAAGAAATTGGCTTTGGAAAAGAAGACAATTGATGCAATCTTAGAAATTTTACATGCTAAACAGTTTTATAATCAGACAAGACTTATTGGAATGATTGACTCTGGAGTCTATTTAATGTAGCGGCATCTTCCCACTGTCAGTCTGTGATCAACAAGAAAATTCACATCAGATAAAAACACTAAACACATGTGCAAACAGCATACTAATGTTAGTAGCTTAAAAAAACGAATAAAAAACTGCACTAAAACAGAATGCTTTATTGTACAGCTGACCTGAAAATGGAGGCAGCAGGAAATTAAAGAGGTGAGTAAGCCTATCTGTGAAAAATTGTTTAACCCTTTAAGGACGATGGGTAGTTTGTACGTTAATGCTCAGACTTTTTTCATATTTTCCTTCCCCACTTTCCAAAATTCATAACTTTTTTATTTTTCTGTGGACATAGCAATGTGAGGGCTTATTGTTTGTGTGACATTTGTTGCACCATTTTGGATACATATAATGTTTTGACTAGCTTTTATTAATGTTTTTGGGGGTCTGTGTGAAAAGAAAACATATTTCGATCACAATTTTTTACATTCTGTTTTTAAGGTCGTCACCCTGCATTAAAAATGACATAGCAGCTTTGTCGATACCATACTCATATTGCTTTTATTACGTTTCACCGCTTTTACAAATAAATTTTTGTTTTTAAATTTTGTACTGTATTGTTGATGGAGATATGCCAGGGCTCTTTATTTGCGGGGCAAGTTGTAATTTTTATTGGTACCAATTTTTAGTATGTATAACTTTTTGATCACTTGTTATTGCTATTTTTCTGGGAACCAAGGTGACCAAAATATGTTAATTTTCACATTGCGGTATATATATATTTTTTATAGTGTTCACCATAAGGATAAATAATGCACATTAGGATACTTAACATGCTTTTTTTATGTTATGTGTTTTTTAAATTAAGAGATGGGTTGTTTATACATTTTATTATTTGGTTTTTTTTTTTTCAAATTTATTTTGAACTTTTCTTTTTTTTTTTTATCTGCTTGACAAGGGGACTTGAACCTGGGATCTTTGATCCCCACTGCAATGTACTGCAAATCATTGCATTGCAACACATTGCACATAGGCTCCCTATGTGTTATAGGAAATGCCAGTCAATCGGCATCTCATCGTGGGGGATCCGAGGGGTGGCAGGAGGGACGAACAATAGCCACCACTGCATTTTGGGGGCTAATCCACTGGAGTGGGAGTATTTTACGACTCCGGCAGCTAGTCTAGGATCTCGGCTGTCTAATACAGCTGAGTGCTGGAAGTAATGCTGCAGGCACAGCTCCTGTACCCGCAACATTATAGCATCATACTATTACAGAGCTGAGCGTTAACTATATGATCAGCTTGACGTAATAGTATGCTGCAAAGTTGGAAGTTGTTAAATGGAAAAGGAAAACACAGAAAATGTAAATAAAAAAAAAAAATTACAGCTGTTAAAGTCTGTCACCAGAACCCAGCATATCAAACCCAGGTCTGCAGATAGATACAGTGGGGAAAAAAAAGTATTTAGTCAGCCACCAATTGTGCAAGTTCTCCCACTTAAAAAGATGAGGCCGGCCTGTAATTGTCATCATAGGTAGACCTCAACTATGAGAGACAAAATGAGAAAACATATCTAGAAAATCACATTGTCTGATTTTTTAAGAATTTATTTGCAAATTATGGTGGAAAATAAGTATTTGGTCAATAACAAAAGTTCATCTCAATAGTTTGTTCTATATTCTTTGTTGGCAATGACAGAGGTCAAACATTTTCTGTAAGTCTTCACAAGGTTGGCACACACTGTTGCTAGTATGTTGGCCCATTCCTCCATGCAGATCTCCTCTAGAGCAGTGATGTTTTGGGGCTGTCGCTGGGCAACACGGACTTACAACTCCCTCCAAAGGTTTTCTATGGGGCTGAGATCTGGAGACTGGCTAGGCCACTCCAGGACTTTGAAATGCTTCAACGAAGGAATGTCTTCGTAAGCCCTGGCGGTGTGCTTGGGATCATTGTCATGCTGAAAGACACAGCCACGTTTCATTTTCAATGCCCTTGCTGATGGAAGGAGGTTTGAACTCAAAATCTCACGATACATGGCCCCATTCATTCTTTCATGTACACGGATCAGTCGTCCTGGTCCCTTTGCAGAGAAACAGCCCCAAAGCATGATGTTGCCATCCCCATGCTTCACAGTAGGTATGGTGTTCATTGGATGCAACTCAGCGTTCACTCTCCTCCAAACACAACGAGTTGTGTTTCTACCAAACAGTTCTACTTTGGTTTCATCTGACCATATGACATTCTCCCAATACTCTTCTGGAACATCCAAATGCTCTCTAGCAAACTTCAGACGGGCCCGGATATGTACTGGCTTAAGCAGGGGGACACGTCTGGCACTGAAGGATCTGAGTCCCTGGCGGCGTAGTGTGTTACTGACGGTAGCCTTTGTTACGTTAGTTCCAGTTTTCTGCAGGTCATTCACTAGGTCCCCACGTGTGGTTCTGGGATTTTTGCTCACCGTTCTTGTGATTTATTTTGACCCCACAGGGTGAGATCTTGCGTGGAGCCCCTGATCGAGGGAAATTATCAGTGGTCTTGTATGTCTTCCATTTTCTAATTATTGCTCCCACAGTTGATTTCTTCACACCAAGCTGCTTGCCTATTGCAGATTCAGTCTTCCCAGCCTGGTGCAGGTCTACAATTTTGTTTCTGGTGTCCTTCCACAGCTCTTTGGTCTTCACCATAGTGGAGTTTGGAGTGTGACTGTTTGAGGTTGTGGACAGGTGTCTTTTATACTGATAACAATGTCAAACAGGAGCCATTACTACAGGTAATGAGTGGAGGACAGAGGAGCCTCTTAAAGAAGAAGTTACAGGTCTGTGAGAGCCAGAAATCTTGCTTGTTTGTAGGTGACCAAATACTTATTTTCCACCATAATTTGCAAATAAATTCTTAAAAAAATCAGACAATGTGATTTTCTAGATATGTTTTCTCATTTTGTCTCTCATAGTTGAGGTCTACCTATGATGTCAATTACAGGCCGGCCTCATCTTCTTAAGTGGGAAAATTTGCACAATTGGTGGCTGACTAAATACTTTTTTCCCCACTGTAGGTTTGGGTCACCTGAATCAAATGGTGTTTTCCCTTGTGATTTGGTGCCTCCATTGTCGAGATATCGCTGTTTTTCACAAAGTATATTAGCTGGGGGTCCAGGGGAGGTGATAAGTCACAGACCTCAGTAGCAACCCCAGGTGCTTGACATCACAGAAGAGCACCAGATGCCACAAGGAGGAAGATACAGAGCGCCGGATACCGCAAGGAGGCCAAAAAGAGATAACAGAAGGTGAGTATAAATGTTGTTTTTTGTTTTTTTTGTCATCTCCCCTGGGCCTCCACCTATTATTCTCTGGGATCTCAAGAGACCCCAGAGTATAATAATTTACCAATGGCATCCATTTTAGTTTGTCTGAGATAAATCCCAAATTGTTCAGTTTTGTTTTGGATTATTTGGGTTGAATACAGTTCATTGCGAACCAATTTATCCATTTTCAGTAAGCATGTGACTAGAGATGGGGTGAACCAACTCGTACAGAGCTAGGTTATTTAGAGCCTGAATTTTCCAATTGTTCTTTTTTTTTTACGAAACCTAACAAATAGAGATTCGTCTAGGGCAAACTAAAATGGCTGCTGCATTATACTCTGGGGTTTCTTCAGACCCCAGAGTATAAAAGGTGGAGGCACAGGGAGATGACAAAAATGAAAAAACAGTCATTACCGTTCACATACCGTTACCTCTTTTGGGCCTCCTTGAAGTGTCTGTTGCTCTCCAATGACATCATGCACTCGGGGTCACCGCTGAGGCCTGTGATTGGGCCACCAGCAGTCATATAGGAATGCAAGGCCTCAACGGTGACATGGGCATGTTGAACATCATGACGTGACCCCGTGTGCATGATGTCACAGGAGAGCACCAGATGTCACTGAGGAGGTGGAGACAAAGTGCCGGAATCTGCGAGGAGGCCCAAAAGAGGTAACAGAAGGTCAGTTTGAATGTTTTTTTAATTTTGTACACTTCCCCTGGGCCTTCACCTATTACACTCTGGGATCTGAGGAAACCCCAGACTATAATAATGTAACTTTGACTTTGACATACAGTAACTTCGGCTGTGTTTGCCTTAGAGAGCTTGAAAGTGGATAGATAGATTCCTAGTATGTACGCTATGTTTTAACTTGTTTCGAACTGAAATGAATCTTGGACCTGGGCCCGAAACAAATCCTGAAAAGTTGGCCCATCTCTGGATGTGACCCATTGGCCAGAAGGTATATTATAAAATTGACCATTGGATTCTTTCTTTGTCAACAGGGTTTTTGTTCTCTATTTTTGAAAATGAGACTTGTTCCATCTCTATCCTCAGATTTTTTTTTCAGCATGACATTGGTAATATTTGATAAATGCATGCAATAATATTAATGTAATTTAATCCCAGCTGTGTAATCCTAGTTTATGCATGCACATTCCACTTCTTAACATACACGTACACTAGCCTATTTTTGCAGAGCCATAACTCTAGGTCACAGAGCAAAATTGCTCCCTGAGCAAAACTCAAGAAGCCTTTTATTATAGTAATGACCTTAAATAATGTAATGCCCTAGGATTAAAGAGACACATTCAGATTTAGTACTTCTGCTAAATTTAAACATGAAAAAGCTGTCAGCCTGTACATTCATTTTTCATAAAATTTCAGAAAAAGTTGAATCAATGTACAGTTGTCATTGGGAATGCTGAACCTAAATGACCCCATCAACATGGAGATATTGCTGCTATGGACTGTTTTAGAAACAGCTTACATAACATTTATATAACACTCAGAAAATCCTTTGAATGCTCAACACAGCTCAGCATCATCAACATCAATATGAGCACGTTGAACATTAGGATTTATTTTATGCTAGAGATGGTCATTTTCAGGTTAGAATTCTATGTTTTTATTGCCATATATGAGGATTATACCACATTTTGCATTAAGTACAATTATACTATGAATTGGATTATTTCCCTGTTAAGTGACATTATGTATTCTATATATTGCTAATATATGCCACTATATATCATATTTTTCACCGATTTTGTATTATTTCTCTTTGTACACTATTTATTCAATGTTACATTATAATATTGTTTTTTTCTACCCATAGGTGTTGTATTTTTATTTTGGGCGGTTGCATGCCCCTTTATCACTACATGCACTTTCAGTGGGCAGCACTTTGCACTCTACATATTTGTCTATTTATTTTGCCACATTGCGCTTTATTAATATTTTATCTATCATGCTTACATATCTAGTGTCTGCCAAGAGGTTATTTATTAGTTATTATTATACCTTTTCTGTTTATTACTTGTTATTTGTGTTCACACTATATAATATACTTCATACTCTTTTACTCCTCGTCTCTTCTCCGGTGGATTCATTAATGCTCGCCTCTGCAATATCGTGGCTGCGTGTGTTGTTGAGCACAACGCTCATTATGAGGTTTGAGTGGTGCGCATGCGCCGCTATATTTTGGCGGGGCATGTACGCTGCCTCTGTCTTGGATGCGCTAGCGCTGTTGTCCATACTATTAGTGTGAGGTCAGGTGACATTCCGACTCTAGTTAGCACGAAGGCACAGTCTGCATTTGTGGGCTGGACAGGCATACTTCCACCATTGCACGCTGGCGTGTTAGGCCAATAAGGGTATGCATACACCCTTCGCCCATCTGGTCACACTAATTTTTAGGTACCGTCTTCAGTTTATGTGTTTTTATTTTAATTCTATCATGTAGAATGATTGGTACCCCCAGATGAAGCCATTGGCGAAACGCGTATTGGGGTGCTAAATCTCTTCCCTAGGTTGCCTGAACCTGTTTTGGTCCTTTTGACCATTAAAGACTGTGACATTTTTTTGTTTTTGGGTTTTCATCCCCACGTTTTTCTTTTTTATATATTTTAATACTATTTTGAGTACAAATATACTTTAACAACTTAAGATACAAAAATGTTCCCAGGGGAATATGAATACTAATACAAGAAAAACAGAAATCAGGCCGGGGGGTTCAGGTTAGGATTGTTACACAGTCCACGTAACAAGGTATATACAGAGATGTTCAATGAACACTGATAGGACATTTTGGTCTGACATATCAGCAGGTACTGGGTATTCCAGGAGGATAAAAGGTCCTGTATACACAATGTAAAGCATAGATGTCTGCTTCAATCCTATTTGGGCAAAGTAAGTGAAAAAACACAAACATAAACTATATCATTTCTAGTCAGTAGTGAAATAGAGCAGAGGATCTGAGATATACAAGTGTCTTGGAGTCAGCACCTGTTCACACTTATACATGAACGTTCACAGAGTAGATTAGGAAAGATAAAACAGAACAGATCAGATAAATATATACAAGTCATATGTCAGTCCGGCCTATCTACTCCTCAATATGGCAAATTTGGTGAAGTAGCATACACCAAAGACTAAAGCATGCAAAAATCATATACATAATATAATACATATTTATTAGTTTATAAAAATTAAAATAAATGCACAAGCAGAATGAGGGTAAAAAGCGCATAAGAAGAGTATTTCATAGTGGAGAGATAGGGGAAGCATTGCTGAGGATACATACTGTACATATAAACTACCACAGTATTAGGCACTACATACATCATAGCAATAACAGCCCAAGATAAAGTAAAGTGTACTTGCCACATAAACTATGTATATAATATTGATAGCAAGAACATATCCAACAACCAAAGTACCAAAATGACATTACCCTATACACACTCTATGGTAAGAACGCATCCTGACACGCGTCTCACAAACAGCTTTGTCTGTTAAAGCTATACATATAAAACCTTACAAAAACATATAGAATTATACACAAGTGACACTATAGCACAGCATTTATATAAATCCTGAAGTGTAGCAAGTGTTTTGCAGCATACACTGAGACGCTCTCACACAGCTGCAGAGTACGTAAGAAGAGAGATGAATGTGCATAGTACCATGTGAGAATTATCAGAATGTGAGATCTCCCATTGTAATATTGTATATGACATGTCCTGGTAATGTATGTGTTGTGTTTTGAGTTTTACATAGCACTAGTACTATTGCTCCCACATTGCTAGTGACCCCGAAACACATAGTGGCCCAGGAACAAGGTACACACTAGACAGAGAAAGATTTCGGGAGAAAGGGTGTTCACTGCACAGTTCATTTTCTCACTGTGGGAACATCAAAACCCCTCATTGCCGCTCTGATTCTCTCTTGTCTCGACTATTGCTATTCTCTTCTAAGTCATCTTCTTCTTACTAAACTCTCCCTTCTATGATCTGTCCTGAATGCAGCCACCACACTTATCTTTCTGTCATACCAGTACACAGATGCATCTGCCTTGTGCCAGTCCCTACACTGGTTGCCCATCCACTACAGAATACAATATAAAATTATTACACTCACCCACAAATCCCTCTATAGTGCTGCGCCTCCCTACATCTACTCTCTCGTCACTATTTTCCGCCCTAGCTGTCCTCTCCATTCTCTCACCGCCTTAGACTTGTATTCTGTGTTATCCGAGCATCCTACTCCCATCTCCAAGACTTTTCTCAAGCTGCGTAGGTGCTCTATAATGCTCTACCCCAGACAATTAGACTAATACTTACTGCTTCAAACATGCCCTAAAATCACATCTGTTTTTACCAGAGAGGGAAAAATTTGAGAGACCTCCTTGTACATAGCCATTCCAATGGGAGACAACCCACTTTTATATTCAGATGTCAAGGTCCGAAAGTAAAATGACACCCGTGGAAGCGTATTGCCTGCACAAAGATGGATAATACAATCGTGTTCTTGAATTGCGACTATTAACTGTAATTTAAATTGTTAGACTGCAGGTGTGATATATTTTGCCACATGTCCCTGTGGATTAATATACATCAGTCTTACATCCCATGAATTGCGCCGTTGATTGCATGAACATGTCCTTGGTCTTCTGAATGCAAAATAAAAGCCTGATGTCAATAACCTCAAGACTATTCTGAAATATTTCATATTAGTCCACTATTGTGATCCATCTCTCTTTCGGGTTCGTGCTATAGATCAGGTTAATATTGGCCCAAGAGGGGGTGACAGCTGGCCCAAAAGGGGTATAGATGTATATATTTGCTCAATACTGTGGGCCCTTATGGTCTAAATAAGACTATTAGCTATATCCCATTCTTAGAATTTCAGCTTTCCATCTTTTATTTCATCGCCTTTTTTCCTCTGTGTTTTGGCTTCTCTTTTACTTTATTCCAGCATTGTTCGTGTTTTCTCGTGGCTATTTTGTCATATGCTTTTAATACCTGAAAATCCTGCCAGAATCTCATGGTAGGAACATGGTGCGCTTTATTTCATCATGTTTTATTTTCACTGCGTTTTTTTTAAAATGAGATTTATTGTGTTACTTCTGATTTATTACACACAAGGCCGGTTTTAGACAAAATGGGGCCCTGGGCAAAATTAAAAGTGGGGCCCCAAATACGGAAATATTGTACCTACAACATAGTCACATTCTGTTAATTTGATGTGTTGCAGTGTCTATCACTGGAACTTACAGGGGTGTTACTAAGGTCTTTTAAGGGGTTGTTTGTAAACTTGTAAATTTTTTGCCTAGTCAAACTAGTTGCTTGTGAGCCTTATCTTTAATCCCTTCCCGCCAGTGACATTTTTCGATTTTCATTTTTTCGATTTCGGCTCTCACCTTTCCAAACCCAATAACTTTTTTATTTTTCCGTTCTCAGAGCCATATGGGGTCTTAATGTTTGTGGGACAGATTTTCTTTCATGATACTACCATTTATTATTTATTTACATTTTAACCCCTTAACAAAAATCCAAAACTGTGCAAAAATATATATATTTTTTTAAAAGTCACCATATTCTGACACCCGTAACCCTTTTATACTTCTGTGTACGGGGATGCATAGGGCGTCTTTTTTTTGCGGGACCAGGTGTGCATTTTAGTTATACCATTTTGGAGAATTACTATTGCTCTGATCACTTTTTATTAAAATTTTTATCAGAGGCAAAAAATGGCATTTTGGCACTTTTTTTTTCCCCGCTACGGTGTTTACCGTACGGAAAAAATATTTTTATAGATTTGTAGACCGGACATTTTCAGACACAGGGATACCTAATGTGAATGTGTTTCACAGTATTTAACTACTTTTATATGTGTTCTAGGGAAATGGGGGTGATTTGAACATTTAATATATATATATATATATATATATATATATTATTTATTTATTTATTTTTTGGCATTTATTAGACCCCCTAGGGGTCTTGAACCCCAGGGGGGCTGATCACTAATGTAATGCATTACAATGCATTGCAAAAAAACTGAGCTTCTATTGCTGGCTCCATAGAGTAGCCTGCAATATAAGTTAATGAAAGACCGACCTGGGAGCCTTCAT
This sequence comes from Leptodactylus fallax, assembly GCA_947044405.1. Taxonomy (NCBI): domain Eukaryota; kingdom Metazoa; phylum Chordata; class Amphibia; order Anura; family Leptodactylidae; genus Leptodactylus; species Leptodactylus fallax. Next base: position 4,668,604 of record CAMRHE010000073.1, on the reverse strand, counting down.
AAGGCTCCCGACTGTCATAGCAATGGGACGCTGGCCCTGGAGCTTGCGCGCCGCCGATAAGATGGAGCCTCGGTCAGCTTTGAGGGAAACTTGATGCTCAGCAGATGATATAGTTTCTTTCATTTATAGGTTCCAGCATCTGTGTACATAAAGGAAACACCATCTTGCATTCTGTTAAGTGGACCATTCTATAACATACCAAATTATATATTTGTTCAATATAAAAAAATAGCTAGTTATACTCCAGCAAACTTGATGGTCCAGTGGACTAGGATGCTCAAGGCATCCACCTAAAACTATCCACTAGGGCCTCTATTTAGGCTAATGACACTGATACTACAAGTGTTAATGTAACCAAGGTGACTCCTATCTGAAATCCATGCGTATCTGACTTTAGAGGCTATACAGCTTTATTATGTACTGTTGTGCTATAAAATTTCCCATTTTTTTGTTTTTTTTTTCTGCACAATATAAGGCTTATTTGGTAGTTGTTCTCTGATTTCCTCATCCTGTTTTACAATGTCACAATAACTATTGACTCTTCTTTTAATCAGGCTTCCATCATCAGCATACTGTGTAATAATTTCTATTTTCTCCAAAATGAATCCCCCTAGATTTTGTATGTTCCTCCAACAGTTTGTCCCTGGGGAGATCCCTAAACTCTTCTTCGGTCTTTTCCTGCATAGTGATGTCATAGCCTCTTTCCTGGAATTTTAATTGGAGGCATTCCGTATTCTCTCTCAAAATCTTCTATCTCCGAACAATTCCTCCTAAGTAGTACAAGTTTTCCTTTAGTGACATTATTCAGCCATATTGGTAAGTGGCAGCTTGTGGTTATGATATAACTATTACTGTCAGTCGGCTTTGCATATGACTTGGTAAGTAATTTAACCCCTTTAATAAAAATAGTAAGTTCCAAAAAATATACTTACTCTGTGTTAAAAGTAGGTGTAAATTTTAATACATTATCCCTTTCTCCATTCCAAATAAAAAATGCGTAATTGATAAAATGCATAATCAGTGATGTGTTTTTTTATTTGGAGTGGAGGAAAGGATAATTTATTAAAATGTATACCACTGCTAACCACTGCAGACCTTCGCCGTATTGTCTCTACAGACCAATACACATGGACTCCTTGTAGGAGCCACTTTGAGTACATTAACACTAGTAGTATCAGTGTCATTAGCCTAAATAGTGGCCCTAATGGTTAGTTAGATTTAGGTGGCTGCCTTATGGACCACTGGACTATCAGATATATAGGAGTGTAGATGTATATATTCGCTCAATACTGTGGGCCCTTATGGTCTAAATGAGACTATTAGCTACAGTGGGGAAAAAAAAGTATTTAGTCAGCCACCAATTGTGCAAGTTCTCCCACTTAAAAAGATGAGAGAGGCCTGTAATTGTCATCATAGGTAGACCTCAACTATGAGAGACAAAATGAGAAAACATATCCAGAAAATCACATTGTCTGATTTTTAAAGAATTTATTTGCAAATTATGGTGGAAAATAAGTATTTGGTCACCTACAAACAAGCAAGATTACTGGCTCTCACAGACCTGTAACTTCTTCTTTAAGAAAGCTGGGACTAACGTAACAAAGGCTACCGTCAGTAACACACTACGCCGCCAGGGACTCAGATCCTGCAGTGCCAGACGTGTGCCCCTGCTTAAGCCAGTACATATCCGGGCTCATCTGAAGTTTGCTAGAGAGCATTTGGATGTTCCAGAAGAGTATTGGTAGAATGTCATATGGTCAGATGAAACCAAAGTAGAAGTGTTTGGTAGAAACACAACTCATCGTGTTTGGAGGAGAGTGAATGCTGAGTTGCATCCAAAGAACACCATACCTACTGTGAAGCATGGGGGTGGCAACATCATGCTTTGGGGCTGTTTCTCTGCAAAGGGACCAGGACGACTGATCCGTGTACATGAAAGAATGAATGGGGCCATGTATCGTGAGATTTTGAGTGCAAACCTCCTTCCATCAGCAACGGAAGATGAAACGTGGCTGGGTCTTTCAGCATTACAATGATCCCAAGCACACCGCCAGGGCAACGAAGGAGTGGCTTTGTAAGAAGCATTTTAAGGTCCTGGAGTGGCCTAGCCAGTCTCCAGATCTCAACTCCATAGAAAACCTTTGGAGGAAGTTGAAAGTCCGTGTTGCCCAGCGACAGCCCCAAAACATCACTGCTCTAGAGGAGATCTGCATGGAGGAATGGGCCAACATACCAGCAACAGTGTGTGCCAATCTTGTGAAGACTTGCAGAAAACATTTGACCTGTTATTGCCAACAAAGGATATATAACAAAGTACTGAGATGAACTTTTGTTATCGACCAAATACTTATTTTCCACCATAATTTGCAAATAAATTCTTAAAAAATCAGACAATGTGATTTTCTGGATTTGTTTTCTCATTTTGTCTATCACAGTTGAGGTCTACCTATGATGACAATTACAGGCCTCTCTCATCTTTGTAAGTGGGAGAACTTGCACAACCGGTGGCTGACTAAATACTTTTTTTCCCCACTGTATATCCCATTCTTAGAATTTCAGCTTTCCATCTTTTATTTCATCGTCTTTTTTTCCTCTGTGTTTTGGCTTCTCTTTTACTTTATTCCAGCATTGTTTGTGGTTTCTCGTGGCTATTTTGTCATATGCTTTTAATACTTGAAAATCATGCCAGAATCTCATGGTAGGAACATGGTGTGCTTTATTTCATCATGTTTTATTTTCACTGCGTTTTTTTTAAAATGAGATTTATTGTGTTACTTCTGATTTATTACACACAAGGCCGGTTTTAGACAAAATGGGGCCCTGGGCAAAATTAAAAGTGGGGCCCCAAATGCTGAAACATTGTACCTACAACATAATCACATTCTGTTAATTTGATGTGTTGCAGTGCCTATCACTGGAACTTACAGGGGTGTTACTAAGGTCTTTTAAAATGTATAATCAGTGATTTTTTTTCTAGTTCTGCTTCACCAGAATACATACTGCCCCTAGCACTTGCACCAATGTATTTTATGTATTATTTGTTTTACAAATTATATATTTTTATAGTCTGCTTACTCTTTGTGTGTTCTCTTGCAAATAACAGTGACTGCCGTACAGGGTGAGTTCCATCATTTTATCTCTAAGTTATCTTCATAGTGTGCATATATCACATCTTCTACTGACACACTACTATGGCTATTATACCCTATATGCACTATTATACCCACAGATTCATCAGCCATGGTAAGGTATTGGGATTATATGGTGACCTAAGCCTGGAGTCATTAACCTGAGTGGGGTCCTGGTTTCATTACTAAAATATAGCCACTTAGTTAATAAAATGTTCTCTAGGGTTTGAAGCAATGTAAAAGAGACCATGGCATGTAATATGCTTTATATTTATTTTCCCTATGCAGCTAATATCCATTTTGGTCCAACCGATAAGGAAGGTCTTGAATCATCATCATCAGGAGAGTAGTGGCTCTCTGGTTACCAAGACCTACCCATTAATGATGGAAGTGACCTTTGGTTACTGGGAAGCCAGGAAGAAAGCGGTGAGTAAGTATGGTTTTCAGTACCCATTGCTAGGATTACCCACGCCTTCTCTGCTGCTAGTGCTGGCATTGCTCTGATATAGTTAAAGGAAAAAGCATCCTAATTGCGGTGACTATTGAGAAGCATACTTACCGCTTACTACCTGGGACCCATACTGTACTGGGGTTTGGGGCAATATATGGTGTGGGAGCTTGGGTCCTTATACTGTGTAGGATCTGAAGGCAATGTACTATGTTGAGGCTAGAGACATTATAGTACATGCAGGGGATATTATACGACAGGGGTCATTATACTGTATGTGGGCACCTAGTGGACAATATTGTGTGGAGGCACTAAGAAAAGCATTATAATGTAATGCAAATTGAGTGTAAATCACACCCCAACACAGTTCCCGCACACCAAATGCACTCCACCACCACCTATTGTATACAGCATCAAGGACCAATAGGAATCCCAGAAATGCACTACTGTTCCCAGTAGTACACATTTCAAAACAGGTAATGGTTCATAGAGCAACACAAAGTAACCTTAAATTTAACTATTTAATATCCAAAGGGTTCAGTGCTATGTATACAAGAAAAGATAACAAATGACACAAAACACAAACAGCCTTAAAATAATGGAAGAAAAAAAAAATAATACTTAAGAGTCTTTGGTTCCAGGATGCTTGAAGGGTCTTCTGATGGAATTGAACACACCCAGCTCTGTTAGCTGACAGATGTGTGTTGGTGGTAAGGTAAAACAGTTACTTATGGCTTGTGCTTAGCCACACCTCCCTGCCAGGGTGCTCCCCCCTCCTCCTACTCCCTGAGGTGGGAAATAAATGACTCATCGTTATCTGGGAAAGATGAATTTTCATTCTTTGCCTTTTAGAGCTGTGTTTCTGCTGGGCTCTGAGGTTCACAACACCCCCTTCCTCTGCCTGCCCAACTAAGACGTCATAAAACAATAAAACCAGACATCTCCTAACCCCCTCCCCTTTGTAAACACACATACCACTGAGGTAGATTGATAACACAAACATAAACAAAATATTAACTAAAGATAGATATATTTATCTATGACTAATATGATTATGTAATAGTACATACACAATAATACACACGCTTCTTTCATCATAGAGGAGCAAACTTAAAATGTGACAGATTTTAGGTGATAAATAATTGGTGTATCTTGAGACTGTCTAGTGTAAGTTTATACCACCTATTAGTTTTTACCTTATGCCAAAAAAGTGACAGCAATTTGGTAATTTTTATGGTACACAATGTCAAAGGGGTTGTGCGGTTAATGTCCATAATACCTATCCTGACATCATCCCTTCTAGTGTAAAGCATCTTTCACTATCAATGCTGGATCACCACAACATGTGTCTGGTGTCATGGAAGTCATGCTGATTTTTCTTTTTGATTAATCTCCTCTGCTGGGATTTTCAGTATCACTAAAATGTGAGTACCCCAAATCCTTATCAGTGCACACAGTGTTCTGATCCTCAGGCTTATTGGAAAGCTTTAGGGTCAATACACACAGTGTTTCCAGTGTATGTACTAAGTATACACTATGTCGTGGGAATTTCATGAGCTCAAGCCACCAAATGACTCCCATGTTAAAAAACTGTGCTATTCCATACAAATAAAAAAAAATGCTGAAGGCCATAGGGGGCGCTCTTTTATCCTTTGCCAAGTGGAAAGGGTACTATGGATACACTTTACAGAACCTACTGTAAATGGGCAATGTAAATGCGATGTGAATGCAGCCTTATTCTAGGATTAGTGTTGGTGTAAGGGTCTTGCCAACCGTAGCAACCCTGATACTACTGCAGCGGTCTGGGAGGAAGGACAGAGACAAGTGAGCCCTAATCTCACCCCAGCCACTGTCTCTTCCTATTGCCTCAGTTACCCTAAACAGTAAAAGGACAACTCGAAGACAAGCCCTACACTGGGTAAGTGAAACAAAGAACAGGACAAGACAAAAACAACACAAAAGCAGAGTGAGCAAGCCAAGAGGTCAGTAACAAACGAGCAATGCAGTACAAAGTCAAAATCCAAGAGAATAGTCAAAAAGGCAAGCCAAAGGGTCAGAGAATCAGGTAACAAAGTAGCAAGGAATAATATAAAGAGAGCAGGCAAAGACAAGAGCAATAACCGGCGACTATGTGAGGGCTGACAACCTGTTTATAGAAAGTCTGGGACCAGCCCCCAGACCTGATAGGTACACAGGCTGTCAATCACACAGGCCAGGAAGAGATTAACTCTATACCGTCCAGAGAGAAATGTTCAGAACACGGGTGGGGTCGGAAATTCATTACACTGACTAGGACCATGTTCAGACTGAGCAGCAAGAAACTTACACAAAAAGCTAAACTGAACACGACTCCTTCGCCACAGAGTGCGAGCGGAGGGTGGCGCCGAGACCCGAAACGGCAGAGACGTTACAGTACCCCCCCCTTTATGAGGGGCCACTGGACCCTCACCAGATAAACCAGTTTTAGTAGGACCCAGTATTTTCTCTGCCTTCAATTCAGGGTCATTTTGCACAACCACAGACACTGGTGGGCCAGGCAAACATTTTTTATTCACCTGGTGTTTCCCACCTTTAGCAGCCGAGACAGTCTCCTCCGTAACACAATTTAAAGTGTGCAGAGCAGTCATATCAGCAAATACCTGGTTACCTGAGTGGTTCTTCTTATTACCACTCAGGCACTGAAGTTTTTCTGCTGGTCTGCGAGGTCTGGTCGAGCAGTCACGGATGAAATGACCGGAAGCACCACAGTACAGGCAGAGGTTGTTCCTGAGACGATGCTCTCGTCGCATCTTGGCGTCCATAACTCCTAGTTGCATGGGTTCCTCACCAGGAGTCATGGGAGAAATAACAGGTTTCTCAGGAGAGAGTGAGGGGGAGACAGAAAACTTGAAAGAAGCAGACCCTATTCTCTCTTAAACATTTTCCCGGATCCTACGGTCAATACGGACAGCCAAAGTCATGGCCTGCTCAAGAGTGGGAGGATCTGGGTGACCAACCCAGAGCTCCTTAACACGGTCACACAGGCCTTGTTTAAAGTGGGCCTTTAGAGCTGACTCACACCAACCTGCAGTCACGCTGCACTTGCGGAATTCTGCGCAATATTCCTCAGCAGAGCGTTTGCCCTGCCGCATGGTGAGGAGTTGCGATTCTGCAAGCCCAATGTGGTCTGGCTCAGCATATATAGACCCCAAAGACAAAAAAATTTTTTCAAAGTTAATCCACTCCTCAGCCCCTGGAGGGAGTTTAAGGGCCCAAGCTTGAGGATCCCCCTGTAGGAGGGATATAACTACTCCCACCATTTGGGCCTGGGATGGATGTGGATTAATCCGGAAATACAAGTGACAGGACTCCCAGAAAGTCTCAAATTTTTCATGATCCCCTGAAAAATGGTCGGGGAGTAGCATCTTAACCCTAAAAGGGGCAGAAACAACTGGGGATGCCGCAGCAGCATCAGTAAGGGTCTGCACCTGTTTAGCAAGCTCAGCTACCAGACCTACCAAACCTTCCAACTTGGCTGCAAGGCCCTGAATAGGATCCATGCTGACCCTATAGGAAGCAATGGCAGAATGTATGGGCCGGTTATTCTGTAAGGGTCTTGCCAACCGTAGCAACCCTGATACTACTGCAGCGGTCTGGGAGGAAGGACAGAGACAAGTGAGCTCTAATCTCACCCCAGCCACTGTCCCTTCCTATTGCCTCAGTTACCCTAAACAGTAAAAGGACAACTCGAAGACAAACCCTACACTGGGTAAGTGACACAAAGAACAGGACAAGACAAAAACAACACAAAAGCAGAGTGAGCAAGCCAAGGGGTCAGTAACAAACGAGCAATGCAGAACAAAGTCAAAATCCAAGAGAATAGTCAAAAAGGCAAGCCAAAGGGTCAGAGAATCAGGTAACAAAGTAGCAAGGAATAATATAAAGAGAGCAGGCAAAGACAAGAGCAATAACCGGCGACTATGTGAGGGCTGACAACCTGTTTATAGAAAGTCTGGGACCAGCCCCCAGACCTGATAGGTACGCAGGCTGTCAATCACACAGGCCAGGAAGAGATTAACTCTATACCGTCCAGAGAGAAATGTTCAGAACACGGGTGGGGCCGGAAATCCATTACACTGACTAGGACCATGTTCAGACTGAGCAGCAAGAAACTTACACAAAGAACTAAACTGAACACGCCTCCTTCGCCACAGTGTGTGAGCGGAGGGCGGCGCCGAGACCCGAAACGGCAGAGACGTTACAGTTGGTTTAAGAAAATTTATCCTAGTGATAAACTATTTTTATGCACTATGCAAAGGTGCACATGGACAACAGGCCAAACCTGCATTACTTGTGATAGTGGTTGGAGGATGGTGTAGATCATGGCTTTCCTGTTTTTATTTTTATATGAAGCTTTTAAAAATTAAATATTCTTTACTTATAATTACATAAAGAGCTGATTATATTTTATTAATATGCTTTCTTGGTTTATTTCACATCAATGTTATACAGTATTATCAGGAAGTAGAGGAGACTCTCATATCATCTGAAGGAGGAGGGGGCGTCATATCACCTTGAGACTAATGACAGGCCATTAAAATCAGTAGGAAGCATTTCACTCACAATGGGAGGAATTGGCTCTCTTCACATCTTGAGAAGCCTGAAGGAGGAGGAGGTTCCTTTATCACCATGAGGGATCATTAGGAGTCATTTGGAATCATGAAGCATCATCAGGAGGAGTCATTTGTCCTAGATGTAGGCCACCTTTACCAAGACCGAGAAGGCTGTGTAAAGACAGAGGAGTCACTATCTCATCTGTAGAAAAGGAAGCTTGAAACCATCTTAAGGCAGTGTAGTTGCCCTCACCATGTGGGTGAAAAATTATCCCTATACCCCTAACATATTAAGAAGAAAGCCTCCTTAAAGCAGAAGAGATGGTCTTACCAACAAAAGGCATAGAAGGCACCCTTAACCTCTTGAGAAACAGTCACCCATGTAATATAGGAAGGAATATATCTATGCCATAAACAGAAAAGGAGACCCGTATAATTAGGAGGAAGAGGAGTCGATACCATTAGGTACATACTGTGTAGCAGACTATCTTATCCACTTGTACTATACTGGTATTATACTTAATATTTTATTTCACAAAAAAGTGTCCTAATCTATGGAGTCCACTGGTGACTTATATAGAGCCACAGCTTCTGTGCTACTTTCTTTGCTGATCATTCCAATATGCTGACACATGTAGTGTCCTCCTTCTTCTGCTGATCTCTGTGATCTGTTCAGGAAGATAAGATCAAAGCTCCTATCATTTATTGGCTCTGTATTTTCAGTGAAATAATAAGTGTCTACAGCTTAACCTTGCAGTACTGCTGCTCTGTGGGGTTCGGACTAGAAGGATTTTACCTTTTAGGATACCATAATAAATGCTGGTGCTGGCTTCATTTGCAGATTGGCTCTTGAGTTTAACAATTCTCGCCATGTTATGAATGATAAAAAATGGCCTCTAAACATTTATTACTGTTTGCATTAAAGTAATTAAACATGAAGTTTTTAATAATTTTTTAATCTGTTCCTATCAGATATATTAAGACAAGCCTTTAGACAGGAAGGATTTTAGAGAAGATGGATTTGAATGTGACAAACCCGATGTACCTACAATTCATATTTATTCTTTGCTTCCCCTTACTTATGGAGATAACATATCAGTAGTAATTAGAATTTCAAACTGGTGAACATGTGCAACCGATTCTATCGCTTCATTTTTGCTGCTGGTGGATAAAAAAAAATGCCATTACCATTAAACAATATTATTAGTAATAATAAAACAATAAAATCTGATGAATTTTGTTAAATAAGATCTCTATGTTTTGTTTCACGGGTAAGACTAGGTTCACAGCATATTCCACCGAAACTTAGCAGACAGAAAAGTCCTGCACGGAAGACTTTACATTTCACATTATAACGGGCTCTTCATCGTTAGGTCCCACAGGGGACTCGAATGATAGAGAGTCTGGCGCAAGTGTGAACCTATAAACCCAATTTGAAAGCAATTTTGGAGTCAATTACTTGGTACAATTTTTATTTCTTCTAAGAAAAAAAAATGTCTGCTTTCTTCCAAAAGCAGCACCATAACTGTCTTTGAGTTGTCTCTGCTATTGTAGCTCTGCTTAATCAAAGTGAATGAGGATGAGCTGCAATTTCATACACAACCTATGGACATATAAGGCAGGGTTCACACTACCGTTGATGTCCGTTCTGATAGTGTCCGTTAAAAAAATTAAAAAATTTTTTTTAAAAATGGACATCTATCATAACAGACATTAACAGACACTAACTGATGTTAATGTGTCTGTTTTTTTAACTGATCCAATTAATGGATTAGTTAAAAAAACGGACACATTAGCATCAGTTAGCATCAGTTAGGGTCCGTTTTTTAACACTGTCCGTTTTTTTTACACTGTCCGTTTTTTTTTTTTTTTTTTTGCTTTCTGAGCATGCGCAGAAAAAACGGACATAAAATAACGGACAGTAACTGATAAGTCCGTTACCCATAGCCTTCAATGTTAAAAAAATAACGGACACTTGCTGTCCATCAAGAATCCGTTTTTTTCAAACGTACAAAAAGTCCTGCATGTAGGATTTTTTGTCCGCGAAAAAATAACGGACTTCTGACTTATTTGGTGTAAATGGACACAAACAGACACAAACGAACACAATGTAAAAACCCATTGAAATGAATGGAAATTTTAACGGATTTCTGACGGTTCAGCTAGTGTCCGATGCTAAAATCTTGTAACGGACAATAGCAACGGACGCTATTGACGGTCACCAACGGTAGTGTGAACGCCCCCTAAGGTGATACAAACACATATTGTGCACAGTTGACTCATTGCACAGGGAAGTAACCCCTGTCCTGATTGTGCCCAGAAGTGTTGTGAGAGCACTGTGTTAGTTAAGCTAGTGGTGTAGGGTTCACCTGTTACATTATAGAATATGTGTTGTGATGTACTTGCACTATGCTGTATCATGTGTCATATTCAACCTCATGTTGCTTTAATTGGTGCAGGTCATTGCGTGGTCAATGTTCTGATATTTTTTAGAAACTGTATTGCGTGATGATTTCTTAGAGATTATTTGTTGCTCCCCTGTGGAGTGACTCACTGATGTCAGTATTTCCCCCAGCTACCCAAGCCAGGAGATGGTTCATTGTTTAAGGACTGTTCCTGTGCTTTGGAAATGGGAACACAGAAAGACAAGCTTTTAGGAGCAGGAGAATAACTTTCTATTTAGGGATAGTTTGTAGGGAAGAACATATACAGTAATGAAGCTAGGGGAGCCATGTGGATAGTTTGTGGAGGAGAGAAGGACACAGTTGTCATTTATCTGGTGAGCATGACAGCATCATGACAGCAGAAGCATGCTGTTTCTCACTGTGGCCTGGAGGTCTGCATGGTCACTCTATTACCCCACCATTTGTGTTGATCGAACTGAAGACCTGTTGCACTACATCATCTGCTGCAGTGAATAGGAAACCACAGTGTGAAGCCAAGTGTGAAGGGTGTCCTTTCTCTGCTGGTGGAAGACTCTAGGTGACCTGCAGGGTCAGTGTCTTGGTGGCTGCTCTGTGGGGGACAGTCAGTAAAGATGTACATCTCCTGAATTAGAGTGCTGAGCCAGCACCAATGAGTGCTATACTGTATCTGTCACAGTGGCAGTGACTGGTCATCAGCACCTGTTACTGATGAATACTGGATTAAAGAAACCATGTTTTTTTCTAATACTATACAACCCCTTCAACACTGCTACCATCAAATGTAGCAGCATGTGATTTTACAGTGATGGCTGATTCATGGTTGAAATCCACAAACTCTTATAGTTTACACTTGGACATCAGTGGATCTGCTATATTTGACCTAACTTTAAGGATTCATACAAATGGTCATATTATGTGTTCGTTTTGCACAAATAAGACTTCCATACAGGTCCTTGAGTCCTTTACTGTAGCTCCTTATGTCTATTATTTCAATCAGTGGTTTTTCTGTCAGATTCTGCACAAAGAAGTAAGCACAGTTAAAGCAGCTCTGGGTCATGCCCCCTTGACTGCCCCTGCCTGACATTACCCACAAGTTAACATATCAGGCACCAAAATTAACTAAACTGATTGCTCGGTAATAGTGTTGGCTAGAGAAAATTCCAACTGTGCTAGAATCAGTGGAGAGGAGCCTATTATTGAACAAAGCTGGAGTTAGGTGGTGAAAGGTCCTCTTTAATATATGAGGCACTAAAACCAAGCTCAGCTAAGAAATATGATATAAAAATTAAGATAAGTAGAGAGATCAGTTAGAAAGTCTGGGTGATCCCTGCTGTGTAATACTTATAGTTTGTATCTGGTGACACTTATTGTTCCTAGTATGTCCCTGAATAATGACAAGACTATGCTGGGAGTTCTTGCTTCCAAAAATGGTATCACTAATTATCTTCTTGTAGACCAGATAAGTGAATAAAGAGCTTACCTGATGCAGTCAGGGGCAGAATAAGCAATGACATTCACAGGCTCACTGATGATGTCTTCTCTGATTAAATTTGGTCTCTTTTTCATTTTCTGTCCTCAATGGAGGTTTCTCCTGGTCAATACATGTCTCCAGACTGTGTCACTATATGCATGGCAGAAAAGTATTTTGCCTTCTGTTACCCTTAATACTGTGTCATACAGTTATCCCAAATCTTTCCTTATTTTCCCAACCACACATAACTCATAATTTGAATAAAAATATACATTCGTCTGTAATGGGATCACAAATAAGATGGGCTGATGTGCCCCTGTAAACACAAGATCTTATTATCTGTGTGCGTTGGAGTTCCTCCTCATTGACTGATAGCGGACTCTGGAGCAATAGAAGGAGGCTAGCACTTTACACACAACACAGCAACCAGACTGACAATTACAGAGTTCTCAAATGAGGCAACAAACATGGTGGTTCCAAAACAGTCTTTCAAGTGACAACAGATAGCTTGAACATATTATGCTTTGCCAACCAGAATCAGAACCTTTGCTAACACAAAACCAGGATTTGCAACATCTTGATATATATGAGGGAGAGGTAGGTTGCCTGACTTCCCATTCTGTCATTCTGTCTTCATAGTGACTGCTGGGAATTTAGTCTCTGAGTGTAGCTGCAGTGCTACTGTAATATAAACTTTGTCTGACAATGTATATATCTCCCTATTTTTGGGGTTCCTATATGTGTGTCACTATTTTAGATAATATGTGTAGCATAACATTTGGGAGCACTTTTTTTTGCAGCCCCCTAAATGTCATAATCTTTGGGGTCACAAACTATACAGCACTATTTTTGGACGCACTACATAGCCCTAATATTTTTGTAAGCACTACGTGACACTGTTGTTGTTTTGCTAATTTTTTAAAACTTTTTAGGAGGCTTGAACCTGCCATCATTAAATCACTTGTGTCATAGACTGCAATACTACTATGAGACTTTAGAAGGCTCAGACCTGTCATAGGAACCAGACAATCATGCAATCTTGCTCCTGTTGGATATGTACTAGTGACATAAAAGAGGTCCTTTCATGTCCTCCTGCACATGCAGTTTTATATACGGCTAGAAAGCCGACAGCGCGCTGAATTCAATGCACTGGTGGCTTTCCCGTTATGTGCTGCAGGGCTGGAGATATCGGTGTCTCTGCCCACTGTCAGAAGGGCGTTCCTGACAGTCTAACTGGCTGTGAGGAACGCCATCTCTGACAGTACAGGGCTATGGGATGAGTACTGTCAGGGGGGCGTTCCTCACAGCCCTGCTAGACTGTCAGGAACGCCCTTCTAACAGTGGGCAGATATTGGTGCCGAAACTAACAACACCGATATCTCCAGCCCCACGGCACATAACGGGAAAGCCAACATTGCGCTGAATTCAGCGCACTGTCGGCTTTCTAGTGGTATATAAAACTGCATGTGCAGGAGGACATGAAAGGTCCTCTTTAAGTAAGCCGGCACAGCAGCAAAAAATGCCCATGATGAAAAAGAACTCTGATTGCGGGCATTACCATCGGGTCTCTGCTGTGCTGCTGAGCAGGGGCCATACTTAAAGTGCCAATTGCAAAGGGTTAATGACCTATCCTTAGGTCCTCTGTGGAGGTCCGAAACCTGTCACCACTTCGATTAAAGCAAGATGACAAGCCTGTCTGAATGCAGCTTCATTCAGCTGATCCAGTTGTGTGATCAATTGTAAAGATAGGTCATCAATATTAAGCTTTTGAAAACCCTTTTTACCAAAATTTGAGCAACACATTTGACTAGTGGTAATACCATTGCATTCAAATCAGTTGTATTTATCCATCTATCCATCTATCTATCTATCTATCTATCTATCTATCTATCTGTCTGTCTGTCTGTCTGTCTGTCTATCTATCTAGCTATCTATATATCATCTATCCATCTAATGCATCTATATATTGATCTGCTTATCTATATATCTATCTACTGTAACTTATTTGTATATATAAAATGAAAAAACGTTAATGCCTTTCTTTAAAAGTAATTTCCTGTCCTTTATTTTATATTCAGTAGGTTGTCTGCATTTATGATATAAAGAACACACAGATTAAATGGTAAGGTGACCTTTTCACAATATAACCATTAATATAGAAAACCCAGAGATGTCATTCCTCATTACCAGCTTCGCCCAAAGACATTTCAAAAAGATAATGATCTGAAAACGTATCAAGGAACAGACATTAAGGAATCTATACAGTACATTGTCCGTGAAAAAACTACTAATTATTAACAAGACATCGCATTTTATTGAATAATTAGCATGGTTGCATTAGAGGTCCCCGGGCTATTAAATGGTCTTGCTTTTCTTATTGTAATGGATGACATCATCACAAACAATAACGTCCAATATTATAACAGCTACAAAAATATAATAACATCAGAGAACAATAAATTGTGTTGATGATAAATGGAAGGATAATGCTTGAATCAATTACCTGTCTCAATATTTTCAGCGACACTTTATTCACTACTTGTGACAGACTCATAGCAGTGCATATATAATAATATAGACAGCTCAGTATCTTAGAAAGGGGAAAAGGAATATGTTTTACTGCTCAGGTTTTGAGCTATGATTCTTTTGAGAAATATTAAATCTTCCTCACATATTCTGTGTGAATAACATCTAGAATTAATGAGAAGCTGAAATAAGTTGGATATGGGAATGTTGTTCCATGTGGATATTGATTCTGGAATTACATTTTTTGCTATTATTTTGCCCAGGAGGACATAAGGGCAGTCTGATATTGAGACACTGTTCAATTAATATAATTTCATTATCTAATGAAGACTAACCCTTTCCCTATGGCCTATTAGCACATATAGACACCACAGAGAACCTGACCCCCTCTAGTAGACTAAAAAATACCTATTCCAATGCCAGGGCAGGACTAGTACATTTTCCCTAGTTCAGAACCAGATACTTTTTTTTTTGTGTGTGGTTTTGAGGGCTATACTAATTTTTTTTTCGTTTTGGTTTATTCAAATTTTTTTTAGCTTTTTTCAGCAATAAATAGAATAAATTTCTAAATGCTTTTACTTTATTTTAATTGAAAATGTAAAGAAAAAAGAGGATGAAACATGTCAGATCTTCACATACAGGGGCTAAAACCTTTTATGTGGCCGTGGTAGTGGCATTTTTTTTACTTTATTTTTTAGTCTTTTTATTTAGTTTTTTTTTTTTTTACACATTGTGCCCCCATAAGTCTTAATAGACCTTTGGGGGACATTTTAATAGTACTTTTTTTTTTTTTTGCTGATTTTCTCTGTAACTAGGGCTAATACATTAGGATTGTGTGCAAATGGCAATTGCATGTGAAATGTGAATGTGTGGATAAAATCTAAGTCTACTTTTACACAAACATTTAAGTCGATTGTTTCGAACCATGTGAAAATCAGAACAACAGACCGATAAAAGTGACTGATGACTGATGTAAATGAAAAACTGTCCATTGGTTATCTTACTGTCCATTACAATACTGTTCATTGTCCATTGGTTATTGGTCATGATTGAATGTGGTGTTAAGAAACCAGATGGAATGTCCCTTCCATCTACATTCACTTTTTTTTAGTTAGAAGGAAAAGCTTAGCTTTAGATTTAGATTTATCAGTATGTTGCTCTGGTCCATAAAACGAGGGTGTGAAATAACAATAACAACCCCCTATCTTTAGACAATAAGAGCCCACACTTTTTACTTACATGGATGTTCTTCATTTAGGGAGAGAAACAGAATTAATTCACCTTATGCTCGCTCCTGAAGGGATCTAAGAATCGGTTACAAAACTAAATAGAGTAAAAAAATTGTAATTATTGGCCTTAAATGTGGAAGAGCAAATTATATATCTCCCACTGCAAGAGAGCAAGATGTTGCAAATCCCCTAGAAACCCACTTGTTCAGGAAGGAAAAAAATGCCATTGGACAACTTTGTACATACCCTACATGACTGTGTAGGGACCCCATTGATTATAATAAGACTGAAATTACTGAAGTGAAATCACCAGATGAAAAAGTTGGACCTTCAGGACTTTTTCATCTGGTAATTTTAGACGGACACTGTGATGGAGTTTCCGAATTGTCAAAGTTAAACTTTGCTACATTTGTAAGACTGTTGTGGGGAACCAATCAACTACCATGCCACTATAGCCTATTTAGGTTCACACCATTTCAACCATTTTAACCCCGTTACTGCTTAATCAACAGAGTTAACTATTTTAAGTTCAGCAAAGATTCATTATAATGTACAACCCCAATTCCAATGAAGTTGGGACATTGTGTAAAACATAAATAAAAACAGAATATGATGATTTGTAAATCCTTTTCAACCTATATTCAATTGAATACACTACAAAGACAAGATATTTAATGTATAAACAGATAAAATGTATTGATTTTTTTGCAAATATTCACTCATTTAGAATTTGATACCTGCAACACGTTCCAAAAAAGCTGGGACAGGGGCAGCAAAAGACTGGGAAAGTTGAGGAATGCTCAAAAAACACCTGTTTGGAGCATTTCAGAGGTGAACAGGTTAATTGGAAACAGGTGAGTGTCATGATTAGGTATAAACAGAACATCCCCAAAAGGCTCAGTTGTGTACAAGCAAGGATGGGGCGAGGTTCACCACCTTGTGAACAACTGCGTGAGCAAATAGTCCAATAGTTTAAGAACAACATTTCTCAACATACAATTGCAAGGAATTTAGGGACTTCATCATCTACAGTCCATAATATCATCAAAAGATTCAGAGTATCTGCAAATCTCTGCAAGTAAGCGGCAAGGCCGAAAACCAACATTGAATGCCCATGTCCTTCGATTCCTCAGGCGGCACTGCATTAAAAACCGTTATCTGTAACGGATATTACCACAGGGGCTCAGGAACACCATTGTCAGTGAACACAGTTTGTCGCTACATCTACAAGTATAAGTTAAAGCTCTACCATGCAAAGCGAATGCCATATATCAACAACACCTAGAAACGCCGCCGGCTTCTCTGGGCCCGAGCTCATTTGAGATGAACTGACACAAAGTGGAAAAGTGTAATGTGGTCTGATCAGTCCACATTTCAAATAGTTTTTGGAAATCATGGATGTCGTGTCATCTGGGCCAAAGAGGAAAAGGACTGTCTGGATTGTTATCAGCGCAAAGTTCAAAAGCCAGCATTTCTGATGGTATGGGGGTGTGTTAGTGCCCATGGCATGGGTAACTTGCACATCTGTGAAGGTACCATTAATGCTGAAAGGTACATACAGGTTTTGGAGCAACATATGCTGACATCCAAGCGACATCTTTTTCAGGGACGTCCCTGCTTATTTCAGCAAGACCATGCCAAGCCACATTCTACACATGTTACAACAGCGTGGCTTCGTAGTAAAAGAGTGTGGGTACTAGACTGGCCTGTCTGCAGTCCAGACCTGTCTCCCATTGAAAATGTGTGGCGCATTATGAAGCGCAAAATACGATAACAGAGACCCCCAGACTGTTGAGCAACTGAAGTTGTACATCAAGCAGGAATGGGAAAGAATTCCACCTACAAAGCTTCAACAATTCGTGTCCTCAGTTCAGAGTGTTGTTAAAAGGAAAGGTGATGTAATACAGTGGTAAACATGCCCCAGGAACAGTCTTTTGTTGTCCCTGTTCCAGCTTTTTTGGAATGTGTTGCAGGTATAAAATTCAAAATGAGTGAATATTTGCAAAAAACAAATAAAGTTTATCCGTTTGAACATTAAATATCTTGTCTTTGTAGTGTATTCAATTGAATATAGGTTGAAAAGGATTTTCAAATCATCGTATTCTGTTTCTATTTATGTTTTACACAACGTCCCAACTTCATTGGAATTGGGGTTGTATAAGGCTCCTTTTACACTACGTTGTTTAGTCCATTGTCCTGATCCATTCCATAGAATGGAGAATAGAAAACAGCAAATTCTGTATTCATTTGTCATCTTCAACTATAAAGTTAAAAAAAGATGGAAAGTTTCTTCAAGGTTCATTGAACAGAACATAAAGTCCTGTATGACAGAGTTTTTCTTTTGTTGAAAAAAAATATGAAACAGGGCAGAAAAAAAAGCTTCCAATTTTTTTTAACATTAAAGTCAGTGATGACAGGTACAGACAGAAAGTGCTCCATATGCATCCTTTATTCAATCTGTGTTTCAGTTCATTGTTCTGATCCTATACCTGATCAGAACAACAGACTAAACAATGACAGTGTGAACATAGCAACCTAACCTATAAAGTAGATAAAAATAAATGTGATGTAAGCCTCCACTTGTTTGCGCTTCATCCACTATTCCAATTTCCTTTGATTGCTATTATTAAAGCCTTATATCCACCTGTTCCTTTGTTTTTCTCCTTTTAGCCAGATGTGAAGCAGGACATTATTGTCTTATCTGAATGAGTCATATTCTGATTTTTAAGAAATCAATGTTGAATACTGGCTACTTTAAAGAAGCTGGTACTGTTCTGGCATTTTCGTACAGATCAGATATTCTGTCTTGGCTAGCCACAAATCACAGAATGAATAGGACAGAATCCATCTGATGTGTTCTGTTATTTTTAGATCAAATTTGCCACTGAAGAGAACAGCTGGACCTTCCAAAGCAAATCTAATTTTAGGGCTTCTTTGACATCTTTATGACTTGATTGGCACACAAAACAGAAAGGCAATAGAAAAATATATAAAAAGGAAAGTGTTATGCAAGAGCTAAAAAAATTAAATATAACACATTATATAAAGAGTCCTATATTCAACTACATATTTGGAAAGCTGGTGATGTATCCTTAATTTCTTTACAATTTTATTATCTTTTTGTGCTTGACAAATCATTAGCTGTTATTTTAATTATCTTTGCGTAAGATGATTTTAACTACAGGGTATAGCAATGTTCTAAAAATAATTACTATGTTTAATGAATCAGTGACAAGTTATTGAATTTCAATCATTCTCGATTCACTGCACATTCATGCACACAGCTTACATAAGCACAACACACATTGCATTCCACAATCTTTGTGCCAGAATATAATATTAACTACATAATCTCTTTGCCATGCTATGATGCAATTATTTTCCAGCTCTCAAATATATAAAACAATAATTGCACCTTCCTATAAGTGACAAGCACAAACACTTAAGAATATGATATGCAATATCCTCACTAAATATTTAACTCTTTGTGTAATAGAACAAAGACATGAGGTTATGTTAAAGTTTGTTAAATATCTTGGGTTACAGAGTTAAACCTCTACAATGTGTGCAGATCATTGCACTTCCAAAAAAACTTTGCATACATTGATAGTACAAGTGAATATAATAAACTTTGTAATATACCATATCATAGAAAAGGGACTCTATCTCCACTTATCCGGCTCCTTTCCTCTTCCTCTGTCCCTCCTAATCTGTCTGCCCTCACCTTGAATTCTCTGCTAAATCAATCTTGTTCTCCTAAAACAGAAGTGCCAGCTCACAGAAGTATCAGATTACAGATGCCCATAGAAGTCGATAGAGAGAGAAGTGAGGGAGAGGATAAAGGAGCTACAGAGAGATACACAGATATGTTGCTCATAAAGCGGAACTGGGGAACGAAGAAGCGTCAAAGGGAAAGAGAGGAAGGGAGATGCTGCCTCAACTAAGAGTGGACTTTCACACAAAGTGCTTTATTGACATTAGTTTTCTGTTTCTGAGTGACTGTGTATGTTCACATGGTGGAAAATGAAGAGGAATTCATCTTCATTTCCCACTGTTGAATATTTGGCCGTGGTCTTTCCGCTCGGATGAATAGGCCTAATCAGCAGTGAGTCATGAGGACAGATCGAGCCGGACACTTATTTTTTCTGCATCCTGCTGCGATCTCTGCCTCCCATTGAAAAAAATGGGAGGCAGATTCCGGGTGGAATCTGCTACAGATTCGGGGGCGGAATCCACCCCCAAATCTGCGGCAAATTCCGCCGTGTGAACATACCCTAAGTAAGTGAGAGACCTCATAGCAGATAGTCTCTCCACTACCTCAGGGACAACTAAGAAATATAGATAAAATCTGCAGACTGCTAAACATGCAGAAAACCAGACATATAATGGTCAGAAATAGTATCATTCCTAATGCGCACATGACAGTTTACCCTGAGAAGTCACTGTAGACGCACATTATCTCTACTGTAAATTCTCAGGCATACAAATACTTCACAGCTTCTTACAAGCTCTGAGCTGTACAGAGACAGGCACTAGGAATGAGCAAATCAGTTCATAACAAATCAGGTTTGTTATGAATTTTTTTTAAAACTTCTGGTTTGGCTGGACCTGAGATTTTTGGGATTATCCACCCACAAGTCATTATTATACTATACAGTGTATTATTATATATTATTAGAATAATAGGAGGGCAATGGGAAGTGTGAAAAATCAAAACAACTCATATTTACTGGGGTTCTGCTGCGGCATCTGGTGTTCACTCCCTGCCCAATGACAGATCTCAGCAGTGAGTTGTGGCCACTGACAGAATAGCCGGAAGATGACAGGAATGCCCAGGAATAAAGACTGGATGCTGAAGTAGGATCCCGGAGAGGTGAGGGATTGTGAATAGGAGCTGTTTTCCATTTTTCTACACCTCCACTGAGCCCCTGTTTATTATACTTTGCGGTTAGAAATGACAGCAGAATATAATAAAAGCACTTCAAGCTTAGACTGAACAAGTTGGGTCTGAGCCAAAACTTGCAAACATTCATGAGGTTCGCTTATCAATATACGGCACCCATAGTAAACGATGGGTTCCTATTGCATTATATGGCTTCAAATTTATATGAGGCCATACCATTTCTTTCTGTCTGCTTCATAGTGAATTGACAAATAACATAAAGATATTTCATGCGATATGTCCATTAACCATTTACATACTTATAAGTCTACAAAAGCAAAAGAGCTGAAGAGCAAACAAGATGGGAATAGACTGGGGCTGTGCTTACCTCTTGAATATGCGAAACTGAAAACATTCTTTCTGCTCTTAGTTTGTCTTATTTGTGTGATTCTTTTCAATGCTCAAATACAAGAGCGTTACAATAATTCTAAGAAATACAGACCCTTCACCTTTTTTTAACCAACCCTTGCTTGGCTCCATCTACTATACCAACCACAAGTAAATCTTTACAACAAGTGCGTCTGACTTTTCATATGAAGTGTGGTAAAGTCTCACTACTTAGTGATCAGTAACTTCTTGAATTTTCTGTCTGTTCTCATAACCCTTCAGACCTGTAGTTATTAGATGCTGCCCTTTACTAGAGCTACATATTATGCGGAGAGATACTGTATGCTTGGAAAAGACTTGACCTTTGTTTGTCTGAACCTTTTTTTTCAAGCTGACATCCCTATGTTATGGTTCTGCTATTGAGTTTCATTAGTGTTGCTTTTACTGCTTTATTACAATGTTGTATTATTTATTAGATGATTATAGTTGTATATTTATATATGCTTGCTTCTATAACTATAAGAAACAATCTCCGTTTTAAACAATCTATTTACAATGGGGAAAGATTTATGATGGGCAGAATTTGTAAAGTCAGTTTTGCTGGAGTCTGTGTTACCATATTGTACACTGTATCTATTAAACGTCAGATAAAGTTTGATAAACTTTGTACATCAGTAAAATTAACACTGTATTTAGATGTTATTCCACTTTCTACACCACCACCCTACTGAGGAGAGACTGGGACTATTTTTTCCAGCTTGGCAACACAAGATGTGCTACGGTATTATGTCTCGGCTGATAACGAGTAATAGTACGTACGTGAGTTCAGGCCAGTGACACGGTGACCATGACAAGATTGCTGTTGTCCATGACAGCAGGCAATCTTCTCATGTAGGCTAGCGGGGTCTGATCCCCTCGCTACAGCGATCGTTCCTTTTGGCCAATCAAATCTGCCACCCTCCATCCATGCCCAACTCCATACCTTGCTGGCTGTTGCTTATTGGCCCTCAGCAACAGCCCCTTTTTGTGTTTGTTTTTTTTTTTAATTTTGTGCCGTCTTTTTATTTTTTGCTCCCCTGTACCAGTACCCCTGTACCTGTGATCGCTGAGCTTCTGTAAGTGACATATACATTACTAATTACTGCATTTGGGCTCAATTTTTTTGGCGCAAGTTTTTTTTTCTTTTCAGTGGTTAGCTGTAGTTTGCTATATACTGTATATATACAGAGGGGAAAAAAAGTATTTAGTCAGCCACCAATTGTGCAAGTTCTCCCACTTAAAAAGATGAGGCCGGCCTGTAATTGACATCATAGGTAGACTTCAACTATGAGAGACAAAATGAGAAAACAAATCCAGAAAATCACATTGTCTGATTTTTTAAGAATTTATTTGCAAATTATGGTGGAAAATAAGTATTTGGTCAATAAAAAATCTCACTACTTTGTTATATATACTTTGTTGGCAATGACAGAAATCAAACGTTTTCTGTAAGTCTTCACAAGGTTGGCACACACTGTTGCTGGTTTGTTGGCCCATTCCTCCATGCAGATCTCCTCTAGAGCAGTGATGTTTTGGGGCTGTCGCTGGGCAACACGGACTTTCAACTCCCTCCAAAGGTTTTCTATGGGGTTGAGATCTGGAGACTGGCTAGGCCACTCCAGGACCATGAAATGCTTCTTAAAAAGCCACTCCTTTGTTGCCCTGGCAGTGTGCTTGGGATCATTGTCATGCTGAAAGACCCAGCCACGTTTCATCTTCAATGCCCTTGCTGATGGAAGGAGGTTGCACTCAAAATCTCACATTACATGGCCCCATTCATTCTTTCATGTACACGGATCAGTCGTCCTGGTCCCTTTGCAGAGAAACAGCCCCAAAGCATGATGTTGTCACCCACATGCTTCACAGTGGGTATGGTGTTCTTTGGATGCAACTCAGCATTCACTCTCCTCCAAACACGACGAGTTGTGTTTCTACCAAACAGTTCTACTTTGGTTTCATCTCACCATATGACATTCTCCCAATATTCTTCTGGAACATCCAAATGCTCTCTAGCAAACTTCAGACAGGCCCGGATATGTACTGGCTTAAGAAGGGGGACACATCTGGCACTGCAGGATCTGAGTCCCTGGTGGTGTAGTGTGTTGCTGATGGTAGCCTTTGTTACGTTACTCCCAGCTTACTGCAGGCCATTCACTACAGTCATGGCCAAAAGTTTTGAGAATGATACAAATATTAATTTTTACAAAGTCTACTGCTTCAGTTTTTCTAATGGCAATTTGCATATACTCCAGAATGTTATAAAGAGTGATCAGCTTAACAGCAATTACTTGCAAAGTCAATATTTGCCTAGAAAATGAACTTTATCCCCCAAAACACATTTCAACATCATTGCAGCCCTGCCTTAAAAGGACCACCTAACATCGTTTCAGTGATTGCTCCATTAACACAGGTGTGGGTGTTGATGAGGACAGGGCTGGAGATCAATCTGTCATGATTAAGTAAGAATGACACCACTGGACACTTTAAAAGGAGGCTGGTGCTTGCCATCATTGTTTCTCTTCTGTTAACCATGGTTATCTCTAAAGAAATACGTGCAGTCATCATTGCACTGCACAAAAATGGCCTAACTGGGAAGAGTATTGCAGCTAGAAAGATTGCACCTCAGTCAACAATCTATCGCATCATCAAGAACTTCAAGGAGAGAGGTTCCATTGGTGCCAAAAAGGCTCCAGGGCGCCCAAGAAAGACCAGCAAGCGGCAGGACCGTCTCTTAAAAGTGTTTCAGCTGCGGGATCGGGCTACCAGCAGTGCAGAGCTTGCTGAGGAATGGCAGCAGGCAGGTGTGAGTGCATCTGCACGCACTGTGAGGCGGAAACTCTTGGAGCAAGGCCTGGTCTCAAGGAGGGCAGCAAAGAAGCCACTTCTCCAGAAAAAACATCAGGGACAGACTGATATTCTGCAAAAGGTACAGGGAGTGGACTGCTGAGGACTGGGGTAAAGTCATTTTCTCTGATGAATCCCCTTTTCGATTGTTTGGAACATCTGGAAAACAGCTTATTCGGAGAAGAAGAGGTGAGCGCTACCACCAGTCTTGTCTCATGCCAACTGTAAAGCATCCTGAAACCATTCATGTGTGGGGTTGCTTCTCAGCCAAGGGAATCGGCTCTCTCACAGTCTTGCCTAAAAACACAGCCATGAATAAAGAATGGTACCAGAATGTCCTCCAAGAGCAACTTCTCCCAACCGTCCAAGAGCAGTTTGGCGCTCAACAATGCCTTTTCCAGCATGATGGAGCACCTTGCCATAAAGCAAAGGTGATAACTAAATGGCTCAGGGAACAAAACACAGAGATTTTGGGTCCATGGCCTGGAAACTCCCCAGATCTTAATCCCATTGAGAACTTGTGGTCAATCATCAAGAGACGGGTGGACAAACAAAAACCAACAAATTCAGACAAAATTAAAGCATTGATTCTGCAAGAATGGACTGCTATCAGTCAGGATTTGGTCCAGAAGTTGATTGAGAGCATGCCAGGGAGAATTGCAGAGGTCCTGAAGAAGAAGGGTCAACACTGCAAATATTGACTTGCTGCATTAACTCATTCTAACTGTCAATATAAGCTTCTGTTACTCATAATATGAATGCAATTATATTTCTGTATGTGATAAAAACATCTGACAAACACACATAAAAACCAGAGGGCAGCAGATCATGTGAAAATATAATATTTGTGTCATTCTCAAAACTTTTGGCCATGACTGTAGGTCTCCCTGTGTGGTTCTGGGATTTTTGCTCACCGTTCTTGTGATCATTTTGACCCCATGGGGTTAGATCTTGCATGGAGCCCCTGATCGAGGGAGATTATCAGTGGTCTTGTATGTCTTCCATTTTGTTTCTGGTGTCCTTCCACAGATCTTTGGTCTTCACCATAGTGGAGTTTGGAGTGTGACTGTTTGAGGTTGTAGACAGGTGTCTTTTATACTGATAACAATTTCAAACAAGAGCCATTACTACAGGTAATGAGAGGAGGACAGGGGAGCCTCTTAAAGAAGAAGTTACAGATCTGTGAGGGCCAGAAATCTTGCTTGTTTGTAGGTGACCAAATACTTATTTTCCACCATTATTTGCAAATAAATTCTTAAAAAATCAGACAATGTGATTTTTTGGATTTGTTTTCTCATTTTGTCTCTCATAGTTGAGGTCTACCTATGATGTCAATTACAGGCCTCTCTCATCTTTTTAAGTTTGAAAACTTGCACAATTGGTGGCTGACTCGCTCTCTCTCTCTCTATAGTTAAATTTTAGTTAGAATCAGTACAAGGTTTTTTTTTCTTATGTAATAAATAATCTAACAGCAGTTAGAATTAGTTGCTATATACAGTGCCTTGTGAAAGTATTCGGCCCCCTTGAACTTTTAAACCTTTTGCCACATTTCAGGCTTCAAACATAAGGATATGAAATTTTAATTTTTTTGGTGAAGAATCAACAACAAGTGGGACACAATCGTGAAGTGGAACAAAAGTTATTGGATATTTTAAACTTTTGTAAAAAATAAAAAACTGAAAAGTGGGGCGTGCCAAATTATTCGGCCCCCTTAAGTTAATACTTTGTATACTTTTGCTGCGATTACAGCTGCAAGTCGTTTGGGGTATGTCTCTATCAGTTTTGCACATAGAGAGACTGAAATTCTTGCCCATTCTTCCTTGGAAAACAGCTGGAGCTCAGTGAGGTTGGATGGAGAGCGTTTGTGAACAGCAGTTTTCAGCTCTTTCCACAGATTCTCGACTGGATTCAGGTCTGGACTTTGACTTGGCCATTCTAACACCTGGATACGTTTATTTGTGAACCATTCCATTGTAGATTTTGCTTTATGTTTGGGATCATTGTCTTGTTGGAAGATAAATCTCCGTCCCAGTCTCAGGTCTTTTGCACACTCCAACAGGTTTTCTTCCAGAATGGTCCTGTATTTGGCTCCATCCATCTTCCCATCAATTTTAACCTTCTTCCCTGTCCCTGCTGAAGAAAAGCAGGCCCAAACCATGATGCTGCCACCACCATGTTTGACAGTGGGGATGGTGTGTTCAGGGTGATGAGTTGTGTTGCTTTTACGCCAAACATATCGTTTTGCATCGTGGCCAAAAAGTTCGATTTTGGTTTCATCTGACCAGAGCACCTTCTTCCACATGTTTGGTGTGTCTCCCAGGTGGCTTGTGGCAAACTTCAAACAAGACATTTTATGGATGGCTTTGAGAAATGGCTTTGAGAACCCTGAGACTATCACAGAGCAGGTGCATTTATACGGAGACTTGATTACACACAGGTGGATTATATTTATCATCATCAGTCATTTAGGACAACATTGGATCATTCAGAGATCCTCACTGAACTTCTGGAGTGAGTTTGCTGCACTGAAAGTAAAGGGGCTGAATAATATTGCACTCCCCACTTTTCAGTTTTTTATTTTTTACAAAAGTTTAAAATAACCGATAAATTTAGTTCCACTTCACAATTGTGTCCCACTTGTTGTTGATTCTTCACCCAAAAAATTAAAATTTTATATCCTTATGTTTGAAGCCTGAAATGTGGCAAAAGGTTGAAAAGTTCAAGGGGGCCGAATACTTTCGCAAGGCTCTGTATATAGATAGAAGTCTCTCTTTCTCTATATTGGCAAATTACAAGTTTTTTTCTTATCTAATAAATAATCTAATAGCAGTTAGAATTATTTGCTAAATATATACATAGAAGTCTTTCTCTCTCTCTCTCTATATATATATATATATATATCTATATATAGATATTTATATATAAGTTAAATTTTAGGTAGAATCAGTACAAGCTTTTTTTTTACGGTACAGTCATGGCCAAAAGTTTTGAGAATGACACAAATATTATATTTTCACATGATCTGCTGCCCTCTGGTTTTTATGTGTGTTTGTCAGATGTTTTTATCACATACAGAAATATAATTGCATTCATATTATGAGTAACAGAAGCTTATATTGACAGTTAGAATGAGTTAATGCAGCAAGTCAATATTTGCAGTGTTGACCCTTCTTCTTCAGGACCTCTGCAATTCTCCCTGGCATGCTCTCAATCAACTTCTGGACCAAATCCTGACTGATAGCAGTCCATTCTTGCAGAATCAATGCTTTAATTTTGTCTGAATTTGTTGGTTTTTGTTTGTCCACCCGTCTCTTGATGATTGACCACAAGTTCTCAATGGGATTAAGATCTGGGGAGTTTCCAGGCCATGGACCCAAAATCTCTATGTTTTGTTCCCTGAGCCATTTAGTTATCACCTTTGCTTTATGGCAAGGTGCTCCATCATGCTGGAAAAGGCATTGTTGAGCGCCAAACTGCTCTTGGACGGTTGGGAGAAGTTGCTCTTGGAGGACATTCTGGTACCATTCTTTATTCATGGCTGTGTTTTTAGGCAAGACTGTGAGAGAGCCGATTCCCTTGGCTGAGAAGCAACCCCACACTTGAATGGTTTCAGGATGCTTTACAGTTGGCATGAGACAAGACTGGTGGTAGCGCTCACCTCTTCTTCTCCGAATAAGCTGTTTTCCAGATGTTCCAAACAATCGAAAAGGGGATTCATCAGAGAAAATGACTTTACCCCAGTCCTCAGCAGTCCACTCCCTGTACCTTTTGCAGAATATCAGTCTGTCCCTGATGTTTTTTCTGGAGAGAAGTGGCTTCTTTGCTGCCCTCCTTGAGACCAGGCCTTGCTCCAAGAGTCTCCGCCTCACAGTGCGTGCAGATACACTCACACCTGCCTGCTGCCATTCCTCAGCAAGCTCTGCACTGCTGGTAGCCCGATCCCGCAGCTGAAACACTTTTAAGAGATGGTCCTGCCGCTTGCTGGTCTTTCTTGGGCGCCCTGGAGCCTTTTTGGCACCAATGGAACCTCTCTCCTTGAAGTTCTTGATGATGCGATAGATTGTTGACTGAGGTGCAATCTTTCTAGCTGCAATACTCTTCCCAGTTAGGCCATTTTTGTGCAGTGCAATGATGACTGCACGTGTTTCTTTAGAGATAACCATGGTTAACAGAAGAGAAACAATGATGGCAAGCACCAGCCTCCTTTTAAAGTGTCCAGTGGTGTCATTCTTACTTAATCATGACAGATTGATCTCCAGCCCTGTCCTCATCAACACCCACACCTGTGTTAATGGAGCAATCACTGAAACGATGTTAGGTGGTCCTTTTAAGGCAGGGCTGCAATGATGTTGAAATGTGTTTTGGGGGATAAAGTTCATTTTCTAGGCAAATATTGACTTTGCAAGTAATTGCTGTTAAGCTGATCACTCTTTATAACATTCTGGAGTATATGCAAATTGCCATTAGAAAAACTGAAGCAGTAGACTTTGTAAAAATTAATATTTGTATCATTCTCAAAACTTTTGGCCATGACTGTAGTACATTTTTATAATACAGTTTTTTATAGCGCACAAGCCTTTGTGCGTCTTTACACCACTGAAAGCTTGTCAGTGACATATACGTTACTGATCATATCTCAGCTCAATTTTTTTTTGGTACAGGGTTTTTTTATCTAATAAATTATCTAATAGCAGTTACAATTAGTTGCTATATTTACAGTATATATATATATATATATATATATATAAAAGTGTCTATATATAGGTAAATTTTAGGTCCTTATTTAAGTTTTTTATTTTAAATTTTGACATCTTTACATCTATACACATGCTGAAGCATAACATACACATCACACTTTTGATAAGTGTAGGAACTGAAGGTGCCTGTATTGTATCAGGGCAACACTTTCCAAGCGTAGTCCCACACACTGGAAAGAAAGGGATGACACCCTAAAAAGTGCAGATAGTGTTTCAAAATGGGGATATCAAAGGACACCATTTATCATTGTGACACCTGCAACCAATAAAACTGGCCTGTGCAAGAAGAAGTGCTTCAGATTGTACCACACATCCATGGGCTATTAATTTTATGATTTATTTGCCCTGGTATATCACCTCCTTAATACTGTGTCGTACTTCTTAGGGGGCGTTCACACTACCATTGCTAATGTTCGTTGCTGTCTTCTATGCATGCAGGACTTTATCTTCCATTACAAAAGTAAACCAACATGATGGAAGCTAGCTTTCATCATGTTGTTTACATTAGTGTCAATGAGAACGGACACAGAATCAGTCTGTGACTGTTCTCTGGGACAGTTTAGTGTCCATTGCTGTCATCCTATGATGGAAGACAGCAATGGACATTAGCAATGGTAGTGTGAACTCCCCTTTACAGATTTACCTTTTAACCGCTGTTATGAACAAATTTTTGGAAAATATATTAATGCAACACCTGTGTGGTCCAAATGCATACTATCCCGTTGATAAAAAATTTTTAAGGAGTTTAATTTCCAAACTGAGGTCATTTGTTGAGAGTTTCCACTGTTCTGGCACTTCAAGGGCTCAACAAATGTAACATGGTACCTGCAAACTATTGCAGTAAAATCTGCTCTCCCAATATTGTTCTGCCTCTTCTGAGGCCCACTGTATACACATACAGCAGTTTATATTCACATGTGGGGCATTTCTGTAGTCAGCAGAAATTGCTTAACAAATCATGGATGCTTTTTCTGTTTTAACACCTTGTAAAATTTTAAAATTTGGGACTAAATTGATGTTTTATTGGAAAAAAAAATGTAATTTTTCTTTTTATGGTCCCAGTGATAAAGAATTCTGTAAAACACCTGTAGGGTCAAAATACTCACATCCTACATGATAAATTCCTTGAGGGGTCTAGGTTCCAAAATGGGGTCAAACTTTGGGGGTTTCCATTGTTCTGGCACTTCTGGCATGCTCAGCGAATGCAACATGGTACCTAAAAACAATTACAACAAATTTGCCCTCCAAATATTGTTCAGTCCTTGCTTAACAAATCATAGATGCTTTTTCTCCTTTAACTCCTTATAAAAATGAAAAATTTGGGACTAATGTGACGTTTTATTGTAATAAAAAAAAAGGATTTTTTGTTTTTTTACATCCCAGTGTTAAATAATTCTGTGAAACACCTGAAGGGTAAATATGCTCACTATACTCCTTGATAAATTCTGTGGGGGTCTAGTTTCCAAAATGGGGTCACAATTTGGGGATTTTCACTGTCCTGGCACATTGAGGACTCTGCAAATGGGACATGGTGCCTGAAAACTATTCCTGCAAAATTTGTCTTCCAAAAGTCGATTAGTGCTCTTTCAGTTTAAAATTTTGCTTTCCATTTTCATAGCGCAATTCTGTGAAACACATGTAAGGTCAAAGTTCTCACTACACCCCTTGATATACTCCTTTAAGGGTCTAGTTTCCAAAATGTAGTCACATTTTAGGGGATTCTACTGTTTTGGAACCTTGGAGGCTCTACAAATGGGACATGGTGTCTGAAAATTATTCCAGCAAAATCTGTTCTCCAAAAGTTAATTAGAGCTCTTTCCGTTTCAAGGCCTGCCATGTACCCATATGTCAGAATACCACTACATATGTGGTATTGTGTTCAGAAGGAATTGTGTAACAAACTGTAGGGTGAAATTTCTTCTTTGACCCCTTGTGAAGGTGAAAAATTTATGGCTAAAGTGACATCTTATTGCAAAAAAATTAGTTTTTCATTTTCATCTCTCAATGATAAAAATTCTGTGAAACAGCTTTGAGGTCAAAATGCTCACTATAACCCTTATAATATAAATTCCTTGAGGGCTTTCTAAAATAGGGTTGTGAGGGGAATTCCACAGTTCTGGGTCTTCAGGAGCTCTGCAAATGCAACATGGCACCTGAAAATGATTCCCATAAAATCTGTCCTCCAAAAATCCAATAGCAAAATCTTTAAAAATGTGGAAAATTGCTTAGAATATCTGAAAAAAATTAAAGGATGATTAAAGTTGGATTGCAACATAAAGCAGAGATATGTTAATTATATCTATGCAGTCATTTGGGTAGTATGACTGGTATGATCTATATAAAAGACATGTAATTACAAATTTTGAAAACTGCATTTTTTTTCCAGATTTTCACCAAATTTCCTATTTTTTTCATAATTAAAGAAATATTTTTCTCAGTTACTGAGCATCTAATAAATGTCTCATGGTGGTTGTTTGTTAACATTTGTAACGTTAATAAAAATAAAATGATGACTACTTAGCTAAGTATATTAGAAATTTCTGCTAAGTTTAAAGAGTGCCTAACTTTTTAGCAAACTTTGCTGTGTACATGAGAATTAAAAATATGAAGCAACACTTTCTGGCCACTACATGGCAGTTATTCTGCATTTTTAACAGTTTTCATGTATGCCAGCTCCATACCTAATTTTAGTTTTAGTCTCAGAGCTGGTGGATAGAGACTAGCAGTTATGGCATCTCCAACTGACAGCATACAGAAAGTAGTAGAGAATATGTTCCAAATTTTTCTTTGTCTTAGAAGAGAACAGATCTTAGCTATAAAGCTGTATCAGGATTACAGAGGTCATTATAAAGCAGTACTGCTTTACATCCATACTGATGTAAATAAAGCACTTGGAGTGAGATAGAAAGCTTACTGTCATCTGCTGTCTATGTCTCACCATCCTCCCCTATTCATAGACATCAAGTGTGTGCTGTAATATGACACCTCTGTGGTCTTCTTATCATCTAGTTCAAATAAGACAGAATTCAGCAGAGATGTCAGAGTGAAAGTCAGTTTAGCACAGAGGGAGAAAGCAGGAAAAGAGTTGGATAAGTGGAGAGAGGGGTATTTTTCTTTAGTAAGACAAATGACAAAGTTTCTTATATTCATGATAGTGCTACTTCTTTATACAAAGTTTGGTAAAAAGTTATTGAACATTTAACTTTGAGTAAAAATTACCTAGTTCAGCATCATTTTTACAGTAAAAAGTCTGTAAACAAAGATGGAGTCCTGAGGACCCCATAATGAGTCAGTAAGGACTCATTTAGCAGATCCTATAGCGTTATGTCTTCCATTATGAATATCAGCCACAATAAAGACAAATATGTTCATCCTTACCTTTTCTGATATCTTATTAAAGGGATTGTCCAAATTGTACAATTATTTTCTCAAGTATATGGTTTTGTTCAAAACAAAATATGCAATACTTATCTGCGCTGGCCACCTTCACCTTCCATTTTGCCCTCTTCTCACCAGCCCTGAGATATATGTATGTGGATGCAGCACAGAGGTATCCATATACACACATCAGCATCAGAAAACCAAGTGTGAACGATTTGGTTTAGCATACTAATACATTAATTTTATCTGTTTTCATGCTATAATATAGTACATTCCTTAGATTTCAGTAGTGGTGAATTGTACCTTTAGCCTAAACTTGTATTTCACCATGTTTATAACCCTATAGTACATTTAGGTGCATAGTATAGTCAGCATTCTTTAGTATGGCTTGTTTAATTTTAGTTGTGTTTAGCTGCAAGATTGATCAGCTGTCATAAGCTATTTTATTATTTCAGTCTTCACTGGTTTATCATATGTTTCGTAATTGACGTACTGAAGCTCCAATAATATGCATTAGGCGTTCTATATTTATATCATTTGTTGTTGTTTCAAGCATGACTTTATTTATTACTGCGTTATTTTTATGACATTTTTCTCAAAGCACAAAGAAGTTCTGATAGCAGAAAAATGATTTGCACAGTCAGAGGGAGGGACATTTGAAAGTATACTATAATACATTTTAATACACTTTTATCAGCCAGAACTGTAACGATACATGTAGTGTATGACTTGTTTAGAATGCATCAACTAAATCAATTCTATTACTCACATGTAGTATAATGTGTTTTATGTAGCATTTGCAAATTAAAACTTTTACACTAACCAGGGATTTTTAACCAAATATTGGTATGTCAACAAGTAATGATTCCAATTAGCTTCAAAATAAATTTGAAATATTATTTTGCATAAATTGCAAAGGATATACAGCAAAACATTGTTATTGTATATTGCATTGTTTTAAATCTAGCTAGGATTGTTAGGGTTTTATCTACCAGCTTCAGAAGCATTTGCAGTCATGACAGTTTTGGAGAGATTAACATTAATGGTCGATTAAACATGCCTATAATGATAAAGAAATGTTCAAAATTAGGTCTTCTTAAATGATCACTGCACCCTCAACAAACATTGCATGAATTAAAAGTACAGACAAATATAAGAAACATTTCAAAATATCTTAATCTGAGAAATTTGCAACCATTGCAACCCCACCTCATCCGCCCTCCCCCGGAAACACACACACACACGCACACACACATACTTTTTCTAAACTTCTCATTCACACAATTCACTTTTAAATTCAGAGGACAACATGCACTGTCGACTCATCAAGGGATCAGGTTACAGCTGCCCATAGAGGTTTATAGAGAAGAGATGGGGAGGTGGAGCTAAGTGAGTCAGAAGCAGAGAAACAGACACACTGCTGCAGCTAATAGTAATTTTCCATCCCAGTACAGGATATAATACTGTTCAGCACTGTTGTATAATAATCTCTATGCTGCTGCGCAGTGAACACGAGTGCTAGGGAGCAAAATCACTGTGCTGTCTATTGGACACATCATAGCAGCAAGCCGCTGCCCATGAGCTCAGGGATAACTGAAAAAAATTTAAAAAAGCATGCTTTTGTAATGGAATTTTCCAAATTTTCTCCATTATTAGTAGTGCTATTTGTATGACAGTGGAATAAGGTTAGGGGAAATAACAAGACAGCTCAGCTGTAAATATATTCCATACAGTCTGAAGCCTGCCAATGCCAGGTAAACTTGCCATAACACATAACATAGTGCTTGGCTGAGCGCTCAGGTAAAGTAGTTTATAGCTTCCTCCCTGACCTGCCCATACAAAAGCACACATGGCCACATGTATTTAAGACCATCTTTTCCTGGCTTAATAGGCTCAGTGAATGGCAGTTAGGTAACCCCCATTTTCTTAAGAGTTGTTGGCTCCAGAGTTGAGCAGTACATATGCAGCATCATAATGGACACTGCTAAACATTTGTGGACTGTGTATCATGCATTTACTTTGCTATGTATATTTTGAATATATGTACCTGCATTATTGCCCCTTTAATGGGTTGTTCCACTGGGGATGGGGGAATTCACAGTGATGATACATTCTAGCCAGCACATTACTGGAAAGTAGGAGAAGAATATGAGTCTTCACCCAACTTCCATAGTGGGAAGAAGTGTCCTAGTGCACTCTGAGAGAGAAGAGTGTGAGAAGTAAAGAAAAACCTATGCAATTGCACTGCAGCAGAGAGGGGAGTATTTGTAGTATCTGGTAAGCATAATGTGCTGAAATACACTTTCCCTGAATTCATTGGAAGCCAAGGGCCAGAGAGAGGTTAGCCATTGTAGTGTAAGGCCCCTTTGAAGAGGTTGTCTGGTCGCTGGCAGATGGGCTCAGACAATTTGATCAAAATTTTAACCAATAATCTAATTTTCATGCATTTATATACACAATAGGTGTAGCAGTAATACTTTTCATGCTAGCAGAGTGATTTTGCAATGTTTTTGTTTCACTTTTTTTTCTTTGAGTTCATCTTTGTAACATCAAAGACATTGATTTCAATGGAGTAGTCACGTGTCTGTTTTTCTGTTCGTGTTCACAGATCCATCAATAGCCTCAAGTCTGTTGTTGTTTTTAATATCCATTTTTTTTGCCTGTTTACGTGCATGGTGCCTCAATGTTCTGCAATAGTTTGCAAGATCCCCACAAGCACTGTCTAAAAATTATTTTTATTTATTCTTCTTTCATCATTTATGTTTAGTCTGGAGATATATATGCATGCAAACAGTTATTACGCTAAATGTGCAGAACAGAAGAGAACTGAAGAATAAAATATAATTTCTCCTTAAGATCACAAGCCAAAGAATTGATAAGGAATGAAGCATGAAAAAAGGCAGCAAATGGAGTGAAAATAAAAAGACAGCCAAACTGTGCTTAGACTTGAGATTGAAGAACTCCCTTTTCTTAGAGTTCAGCTGTTGCCATAGCAATTAACTGCTAGCGCTAAGCTACGTTTTAATTTATTGCATAGTGCACAGACATAAGACCATTCTGTAGGCAAGGCAATGCAGATTGCTTTTAGTTTGTGAATATATAGTGAAGGTTTTCGACCATGAAGCAGAAGCCGCATACTCGAATCACTTTCTGATGCTTGTCACCCTTTTTGTCTAAGAGGTTCCAGTCTTTAAGCAGAAATAGTATGAGTGCATTGAAAAGGGCGGCCTTGACAGAGATCTAAGTATATATTCTTTTACCTGACATGCATCTCTGTGGAATTCAGTCTCCCCAAGAGACAGAGGACACAGCTAACATCCATCTCTTATGCTGAATATATTAAGATACATTGAAGACTGCCTGGCACATATTATAAGGTCTTACTAAGGCGTGAAGTGTTTAACCGGCCTCCCTGCCACTAAAGCTATCAGTGACACACCGAGCCTTCAGTAGACTCTGCATCTGTAAATGCAAATATTTTTTCTCATGATGTGCTGTATAATTTTACTATGGAACCTATTTTCAGGTTTTCTTCTACATACTGTAAGCTTTGCTTTTTAATGCTGTATAAGGCAAAGGCAACGCAGCTTTTGTTGTTGCAGATTTTGCTGCGGTTTTTTGAGCCAAAGCCAGGAGTGGATTGAGCAGAAGGTAGAAGTTTAAGAACTTCCTATATACAGTAATACCTCATACATTCGCGAGGTTATGTTCCAGAGGCAGTCGCGTATTGC
Source organism: Leptodactylus fallax (assembly GCA_947044405.1). Classification (NCBI taxonomy): domain Eukaryota; kingdom Metazoa; phylum Chordata; class Amphibia; order Anura; family Leptodactylidae; genus Leptodactylus; species Leptodactylus fallax. The sequence continues at coordinate 4,632,763 of CAMRHE010000073.1, read as the reverse complement.
GAGGAATCGCTAATATTTGGTACGAGTGCTTACAAGCGCTTACAATGCTAATTGGTGCCAGTTTCTAAAGTTTAACCTCTAAATATTAATAAACTTTACCCTACAGTACTGTACAGTATACTAAAGTATCTGTATCAGATGGGTGACGGTCTGACACCCGAACCCAGCACTGATCAGCTGATATGGCTGCCGAAAGCTGTATATAAGGTTATGCTCGCATCTGGTGTCAGACCCCCAATGATCTGATACTGATGATCTATCCTGTGGACAGGCCATCAGTATCAATTATAGCCTGTGTCTCTGAAAACCCCCGTAAGGCTATGAGAGGACCTCTTTTAAAGGACCTCTAAAATGGCAGTTTTAGGTACTGCTTGCATTTACCATGTAATAACAATGGTGGAACATATTTTTTTAGAATTCTGCTTTGTGTTGTTCCTCGGTTATTCCTCCTGTTAGCAGAATGTTACCATTCCCAGTATATTAATAGTGTTAGTCTATATAGAAACACACCCCATTGACAAAAGTAATGTTTACATCGAGTTGACAACTTATTAAAGAGGTTTTCTGGCCCCAAATTGATCTCTCATATTAATGACCTAACCACACAATAAATCAACAGTATGTGATCTGTGCGGGTCTGACAACCGGACTCTGCAGAGATCAGCTACTGCAGCAGCCTTTGGGCATCAGAAGCTGCTGCAGTTGATGGGGAGCCTGTGCAGCACTGTTCCTATTCATATAATAGGAGCAGCGCAGCAGCCCTGTCCTCAGCATAGCGGTGGTTCCAGGGAAGTGCAGTGCGTCTATTACTTTAATAGGAGTGGTGCTGTATGCACTGCCCATCCACTGCAGCAGCTTCCGGCACCTGGAGGCTGTTACAACAGCTGATCTGTGCAGGACCTCTGTGTTGGACACTCATAAATCACATATCACACATACCTATCCTGTGGTAAACTCTATTTGGGGCTAGAAAATCCCTTTAATGCATTCCCAGAATCCTGATAAAAGATGCTAAAGCAATTTTGTGTGAATGCAAATATTTACCAAAATAAACATAGCAAGAGAGCTTTGAAGAGATGCTGTCACCATTTCTGACATGCCCAGCATCTGTTCTAATAACTCTAACTTGGGACACTCCTCTGTTATTACTCTGAGAAAATTGACAACAGGGTGTTATGTTACTATTTCATTTTTCAAATGGGTATGACTCTATATAGTGTGATACTGTCAGCACTGATTTAACAGTGTGGTAGCAACCTGCTGGGGGAAGTTTGGAGTAGTAGTTACTGGGAACAAGATTTGACTCCAGGTAGAGCCTGTGATGTACCTGAGTGGTCATAATGTTTTCATGATGTTTTACACAAAACAGTGCAATAAAGCAACCAACAGCTTCCACTACGCAGTCTGCACCTACATCTCTCTGTCTTTCTCTCAATAGGTGCCAATCTCTAACTTTCTCAATACCGTGGTACCCTGTCTGGCTTGGGCAGGGTTGAATCTTTGAGGCCAGGGGCATAGTATAGAGGGGGCATAGGAAGCAATTTCTATCGTGCTCTGGAGCCTCTACAGCATAAAAAAAAGACAGCAGAATTATATATATAGTATGTGGTAAGTGTTACAGATTTTTCATTGGGGCCCAGGAGCTTCATGTTAGATACCCTTGTTACACTTATCCTTAGATTATAATAATAGCCCTTCTGGACTGATTTTAGAAGCCTCGGAACTGCAGTGCATTTGTAGTTGTTCCAGGCTCTATCTCCAAAGTCTCTTCACACAACTTTCTACTTTGGAAGCTGGAAGGAGACTCCTTGGAGTCCTCCCACATTCCAGAACTTGCTGGCTGGAGTCTATTAATTGTCCATTTGGGCTGAGCAACACAGTTGAAGCCAGCAGAGCTGTTGGGGGAACAACATGTAAGTGAACAGTGCTGACACCTATTCGCTACTAAGTAACGCTCCGGAAAAGATCGGGACAGAAACGCATTGTGTTTTTTCTGCAGCGTTTTTCACAGAACGTCCGCAGAGTTTTCCTCTGTGGACTTTCTGCCCCTATTATGCCTATATGGAAAACATCAGCGTTTCCGTAGGTATAATTGACATGCTGTGATTTTTTTTTTTTTTTTTTTTTTTTAACACAGCTTTTCCGCTCCGGATTTTTTTCTGCAATGGGTGGATGGGATTAGCTAGAATCCCATCCACTTTGCAGGTAATGTAAAATGCAGCGTTTTTTGTCACAACGTTTCCGCCGCAACCAAAATGCTGTTGGGCCCAGGCCTATGTTAGATTTCAAAAAATGGGTGGGGGTCCACTGTGCAGCCTGAGTAAATCTTGACTGCAAATTGATATGGGCTATTTTGGTCCCCAAAAATGGACTAGATCAGGACATGTATGAGGACGTGTTGGATATGGTGTGGATATACGTGAAAAAACAGAAGCATCCAATGCTCCATTACCTGGCAATTGGTCAGTGACACTCAGTGTGAAATCCAAGTCTGACTCTGTCACAGTCTGGCTGGACGTGGATCTGAAATTTGGCTGTGTGAATAAGCCCTAAGACTGAGATTAAGGTTTTATTTATTTATTTTTTACCCCCATGGTTCAATGATATTTCCTGTGAACCCTAACAGGTAAGGATCCCCGAAAACAACCAGAGCTAGACAGAAATTATTCATTTTTCTAGGTATCCAGAAAACAAAAGTCCTTCCATCGAAACACAATGGTGTAAACATGGCAAATTCTTATAAAAGAGCATAAAACAAAGCAGGCAACAAACCACTTAGTTGGAAAGTTACAGCCCACAGTGTTTTACAGTAAGACATCAATCAGCGATATATTTTGCAATTTATGTGTGGGATAGTATCACATTGCAGGAGTTGACATACAGTATGCCCTACGTATCTCACTCCTACTCTGCTAATGGATAAGAAAACACTTTCTTATGCAAGATCTCCAAGAGTCAAAGCCACACTTTATTAGGAATCGTACTCACATACTCAAACGTCTATGCACATCTTAATACGGAAGGGTTATGAATCACTTTACAAGATGGTCCCTGAACATACAGTATTACTAACTATCAGAGACTCATGCAAATTCTGACAGACAAAAAGACATAAGTGGTATCTCCATTACAGCAATTACCTGTACAATCAAGTTATAACATTATTTACGGCCATTAGTAAGTTACATTATTGAAATTTCTATTTTTTGCATTTATTCTATATTAAAAGTTAAGACAAATTGCAAAACGGCACCTCAAAAGCTTCATTTTGCATAACAAACAAGATCTCATAGCACTAAACTGAGTCAAAATATGAAAATTGTAACATTTGTCCTTTCGAGCAATAAAAGGATTTAACATAGTTACTACTTTTTTCCATTTATATTTACATAAGTCCTTTTTTAAGCATTTTTTGCCGTGATTTTCAAAATTGCAGCAAAAATGTTCTGTTTCTTTCCATAAAAATTTGCAGCTGTTCCATCCATCTAAATAGGTCTTAGCTCAAAAAGCAATCCATTCACTGAATTTTCTGCACCAAATTTTCTGCATATCCTTGGAGTTCACATATGGGAGGGAATTTATCAACTTTTGGGGTACTTTGCACAAAAATGTTTTTTTTTTACCAGTTTTCTGCCACTCATACCACTGTGGTGCACTGGTAGCTAAGAAATGTGCTAGAATTATATAGCAGCAATTTTGGTTTATCTTTGTCTAGAGGTCATTCTTCCAAGAAAGTTACATGAAGCGCTGCTCTTACTATATTATCTCCATTGTGTTTTTACTGTGCTTCACGAATAAATGACATGAAAATATAGTCACCCGCACAAAATTTCATGTATAGTACAAATGTAGCAAGCAACATATGAACAGTTGTTCACTTTTCTATTTGATTATTGTCATGATACGCTATTAAAATTAAAACAGTGCACTGTGGGAATAATTTAGCGTGTTGTACCACAATACTCAGAGTAGCACTCCATCCATACAAATGGTGCTTGCTATATTTGTATGAACATTCCCTTAGTGGCAATAGCATCAATATTGGTATATGGTATTACTGCATTATGGATATTTAGTCAGGTAGTATGTAGTGAATCAGTTGGTAATGAATGCGGTTTGTTATGAATTTTTCAAAAAATACCGAACCTGAAATTTTTGGGGTTCACCTCACTCGAATTCAGAAAAATGGCAGGGAGCTGGCCACCATTTTTCTGCCTGTTTTAGGGTGCAGGAAAGGTATTTAAAAATAAGAAAAAAATGACTCACCTTTCCTGGACTCCACTGCAGTATCCTGCAGTTTTCCAGTCTTTGTCCAGGCCTTCTTCCATCTTCTCCGGCCACCAGGTCACTATGGAGGCCCAATCACAGACTTCAGTGGTCAAGTGGGGGGCAATCAATGTTGCCATGTTTGATGCTATAGCTTCATCAATTATGCTGTAGTATCAAAGCATAATGATGTCGACCTTCAACATGACTGCTGCCCTCAGCGGTAACCTGGGGGCTGGAGAAAATGGGAGTCCAGGGTGCCATGGCATAGACTAGGAAAGTAAGTTAATTTTTACAGATATTTTTATTTTTACACTCCCTCCCTAGTCTCCGGTTATTATACTCTGGGTTGTGAAGATCCCTAGAGTATAATAATCAACTTTACCCTGCAGCTCCAATTTGGACAAAACAAGTTCAGTCCAAAACAAATTTTCCTGGCAAACCTCATGAACATTTGCATAACAAATCTTGCAAGTATAGCCCACATTGTCTTATCAGCCAAGAGCCCTCATAAACCTGCAGCCAGTCATGTACCATGGTGTTTATATGATGTCACCATAGGCTGAGGCAGTTAGTGGTAAAGTTTTGGCTCAAGTTCATCATTAAAGCCAATGTCCATACCTCCATTTTTAGTCCAGAGATATGCAGTAGAAGGCTTCTCCATTATAAATATGTTAATAATTCTGGTTTTCATTGGTTTTGATCTATAATAGACCAAATTACATTTAAATCTTTTATTCATGTTGGGTTTGCTTTAGATATTCCATGCAGTCTTAGATATAGCAAATTGACATGCTTTTGAACAATGTGCACATATGGCAGGCTAAATATCTTATTTTCACTTCAATCACCTGCCATAAAAAAGTCAAATGGAACCATACAGAAACCAGATCCAGTGCTAATGTCTCGTAATGACATGAGGACACTTAAAAGCTGTTCATCCTTTGATAGCTATCTCTCAGATCCATGCAGGGGATCATGGAGAAGTACAGTAGATTGACTGGAAGCCAAAAGTCTCCAGCAGGGAGGGCAGAATGTTAATAGCTGAGATTCCAAAAAACAAAGAACATTACAGTGACTTATGACTGTCCTACTCCGCTGAGTTCATCGAAGTCACATCAAAGGGTAAACATAGAATTTATCTAAATTGCTTACAAATCTAAAGGAAAAACTGTTCCTTTATACAGAATATATATATATATATATATATATATATATATATATATATATATATAATGAGTATATGTTCAATATTTGACATATTTTATTATTGTATATTAAATGTAATTATGTAGATAAAATGTGTGAGTTACAGATATCTAAATTACTTTGTATTATTATTACTGCTTTTTCATCTTAAAGATATTTGTATTGTTTCAAAACTTTCATTTTACATTAGATACAGAAAAGCCTGCAATAGTTTGTAAAATCTGCACCACCATTACAGTACATATAGAGGGAATAATACAGAACAGCATTATTTAATTTCTAAGTACAATATAGGTTTCATGTAACAAGTGTGTATTTGATATGTTGCATTTTTACAAAAGTGCACTTCAAAGTGAAACTGTAAAACACTGCAGATTTGCAGTGTTTCTGAGATGCCAAAACACAGCATTTTCACCATGTCTGCATCCTTAGAGATAAACTAAAAGAGTTGTCTCAAGATTAAAACATATTGCTTATTCACAGAAAAGGTGATATGTGTCTGTTAGGTGGGGGTCTGACTGCTGGGGTTCTGTGTTCTAATGCTTAAATGGAGATGCGGTTGATTATGTGCACTACCACTTATATGGGACAGTAAAGTGTTTGGCTATCTGTGTCATGAGTGAGAATGATGCTGTTTTATTTACCACCATGGCCACTTATACATAATCATATAGTTGTACAATTTCAGATTAGAGATGAGTGAACTGTTAGGGAATTGCCAGTAAAGCAATTCCCCAATAGCTGCTGCTGGAACCTGGGAGAAAGGGGCAAGACAGAGACAGTGAGCCCTGATGCTAGACCCACTCCATGTCCCTACCTGATTGCCACGACTACCCTAGCGGAAGTGGACAACTGGGTGACGGTCCCTTCCTATGATACGTGATACACTAAACAAAGACAAACAACAAGAACGGGTGGTCAACTAGCCAAGGGATCAGAACCAGATGGGCAATAAGGTACAAAACAGGAATCCAAAAAAGTAGTCAAGAGGGAGAAGCGAAGGACAGAATACAGATATAATCAGAGAAGAAAGTAATATGCTAGCACACACTAAGAGGCTAATAGCAAGCACCCATGAGTGGAATAATGGGCTGTATATGGAAAGCCCGGAATCCACACCAGACGTGATTGGAAGGCAAGTTGTCAATCAAGAGCAACTAAAGTTAACTCTTAGCAAACCAGAGGGAACTCAGAGTACTGGCTGGATTGATACACTGCAATGAACTCTCAGCTGTGCTAAAACAGAATACAAGAGGCCCAAGAGCAGGGTATCATAAGTGGACACGTCTCCAGTGCTGCCGGAGGATAGCGCAAATGTTACATGAATATTGCAAATTTTTTTTTGAATAGTTGGGGGGTTTGCCCACCAGTTTTATTTCAGACCAAACCAGATGTGCTATTATTATGCTCTCAGATCTCTTCGGACCCCAGAGTATAAATGAACACAATGAGCCCAGGAGAGGTAAGGGAAGGTGAGTACTGTATGACTGTTAATTATTTTTCCGCACTGGGCTTTTGATTATTATACTCTGGGATCTGTAGAGACCCCAAATTATAATAATGATTCATTGGTAGTAAACCAAAAAAATGTCAGGTTCTGCCGAAGCCAAAATTTTTGGAAAATGCTTAATGAATGTGGTTTGCTTTGTTCTCTCATCCCTACTTCTGATAAATAGCTTTAGTCATAAAGGTTAAGGTACTGTTGACTTATTGTAGATGTTTTGTGCCGATTTTGCCCTGAAAATCTGCAATAGTTTACAGTTCAATACCAGTTTAAGACACAATACCAATAAAATCCAACCCTATCCACATATTGAAGACAAAGAAACACAAATAATTCAAGTCATACATGATATTAGAGTGACAACAGTATAGGTATGTAACGTCTTATTAGAGTAGATTTTCATTTGGTCTTATAAAATATAAGACAATTTCTAAGTTAAAATTTGCTGGAGAAAATAATTCTAAAAACATCTAGTGTTAAGTGGAGATTGTATACTGCATATTAAGGTTTTAATATAAATAATAGAATGAACTAACAAACATTAATCTTATCTCATTTTCTTTCTTACCATTTAGAATGATCTATTTTAGTGTATAGAAATATATACAGATACATATGTTTAATGTTCTTTGGTTCTCATCATATACAGTTTTTAAGATGGGAATTGCATTCAGCTGCATAAGTAACCTCTGCAGAATTACAATTAAATTGACCTTTATTCCAAAACTTTGTGAACAAGAAGTATAATTAATAGATGCCCAGTGTGTAATAAATTTGCAAGGTGGTATATTGCTAGAAGCTTTGCAGCCATTAATTTTTAACAAACTAGGGGCAGCCAATGCTGATATTAGCATTTGTATCCCTTTTATAAGTTGTAAGTAAAAGCAAAAATGTGTTGTTTGTAAAGTATCTATGCAATGTCAGCCCATTGTATAATGCCTATACAGCAACCAAACTGAGCATACTATAGACTAAGATACAATATCTCTACTATTGATGCATGGACACAAAAAAGAGATGTGTGAGCCTTTCCTCTTGCTTTAGGATCCATCAAAACTATAGTTGCTAGATGTACAAAGTCAATTTATCATAGTAAAAAGTACAGGACAAAATATCTGACAACAGAATATTCATAGGCAGCCCTCTAACCATCAATGTTAGGAGCTCATGTATTGTGTACAGTACCTAGAACAAAATGACATAACAATAGGATAAAAGTAATTTGCACATAAACTAGATTAAATGGGATAAATACTCAATAAGAGATGGAGAAAGATTCAAAGCTAGCCATTATTTCATATAGGATACTGTATCATAAAGGGAGTCTGTTACCAGAACCCAGCATATCAACCCAGGTCCCTGATAAATAGGTTAGGGTCACCTGACACCTATTGTGCATTTTGAAAAAAAACAGCATTATCTCAACTATGGGGGCAGCAATTCACAAGAGGAAAGCAGTGCTTGATTCAGATGATGCTAACCTTTCTATCTCTGCAGGGCTGGGTTGATATGCAGGGTTCTGGTGATGGATTCCTTTTAGTACCCTGAAAAAAGACCAAATAAACAGTTAGCACCCATGGGATCTCACCACATGCCCTGTCAGCCCTCAGCTACACCAATAAATGAAGGAATACCTTGTGAAAGAATACTTAAAGGGCTATTCTCATGAACATAACCATAGGTTATCTGTTTTATGACATCTGTTTTCTTGATCGGTTGCCAATGGATACGACCACTAATGCAGAAACTTTCTATGGTCTGGGACTTGTCAGGAACCCACCAATGATTTTATTATTGTACCTGGGTAATCAGGCAGGGACACTACATGTATCAGAAGATATCCCGGCCATAATAAGGACATCATGGCTAATTTTATGACCTTAGAAAGGTCCTGCATTCATGGTCGTATCCACTGGCAACCAATCAAGACAACAACTTGTGACCACAAGATATTTAGGGAAAATCTTTAAAACTCTGCAAAATGTTTAATTACTTATATTTGCAAAAATGTTTAACTTTTAATTATCTACAAATGTAAAAATGGTTATGCTCATGGAAATACCCCTTTAAGTAGTTATAAGTTTGGTGTTCCAACACCACTATCTATGAGGGTAACTGTGCATTAAGCTGGTGATACTTCTATACATATTGACTCATATAAATAAAAACAGTTCAGCACTTTGGACCACATGACCACCTTGCATTGCTCTACTCAAAACTAATATTCCTCAAGTAATCCAAAGCAATGAAGATACTGGGCAAGCAAGAGCTGCTAAATTGTACATACCTACAGTAACCTTTGACATAAGAATATTGAAACCACACAAGAACTGTCTCACTGCACAAAGAGAAATGAAGAGAGCTTTTATGCCAATATGCGGTGAATATCTGTGCATGATCGACTTACATTTACTGTGTAAATGAAATAAACTACTGGGGGTTGTGGCCAGGGAGAACAACAAAGAAACAAAAGGATGAGCCACTTTCCAGGATGGGAGCTTTTGAGGAGGAAATTTAGAAAATTGACTGTATTTGCAAATCCTATTTATTTATTACAATTTTTAAAAAGTGGGAAATAGAGAAAAGTGTAAATGTTATAGTAAGATTACTCCATAGACTGTAAACAGGATAGAGTGTGACTTTCTAATAAATATCCTGTCAGTTTTTGTTCAGCTTTTACGAGCTTGCTGTGCTTTTAAGAGACCTGTATAGGATGGGAACCATGTTTAAAGCAGTTGGGCGGTTATAGACACTTCCATAGACACATCCACAAGAACACAAACACATCCACAGGACAGAGCATAAGTGTCTGAACTCTGGGGGGTCTGACTGCTGGTTCCCCCCAGTGATCAGGAGGACAGGAGTCTAAAAGTCCCCCTAAAGCCTCCTTGCGAATGGATCAGCAGTGCGCTTGCATGACCGGAGCTTCATTCACTTCTATGGGATTGTGGGCGCTTCCAGAGATTACAATCCCTGAAGCCACATAGAAGTGAATTCGTACTTTGACATTGTAGTGCAGGAGGTTCTCCCACATACCATCAGAGGAAATTGGTCCTCTGGTTCTCAGCAGCCATGGGGAAGTAGACTATGGAGAGAGGTGGGCTGTTCAATTTCGGAGCAACAGAGCAACAGCAAGGGTGTGTACTGCATTGGTCCAAGATATGGAAGTCTAAGAGAGCAGGCCCTGAATGGGACCTAGAGCACAATGGATATATAAGGCAGCACAGAGAGAGTGCTAAGGGCACAGAGTAGGTGCTTACTGGTGAATGAGTCAAGTGGAACCATCTAAGTAGAGGGAGGAGGCGCCATCTGCATGGAGTTTATATCTTTTCCCCATGTTTGTGTCACTTTCCTCCAGGTACTCTTTTGGGTACTCCTATTTCCTTGCAAATTCCAAAAATATACTGATAGGTGGCTTCTTGTAAAACAACTGACCCTTGTAGGTGTTGGGGATGAGTACTTGTATGACAGATGCTATCTCTCCTACTCCACAATTCCTCCCTGTCCTTTGAGTTTTTGGTGAGAAACGCACATTACAGATGTTTGTCTTCATAGTCAGGATAACCCCTGGAAAATATGCGTGGGAGGAAAGGGAAACACACCCGCATTTATTAAATGGGGTCTTTCACGTACTGTATTTGCTATATTCTATATGATTTCACTAGATGAAATTCCTACATGCAGGATTTTCTCAGCCACAATTTTAAACATAATCTGCAATAGTGGCACCTAAAGGAGTCCCGGGCACAGATGTGAACTGCCTGTTAGGCCTGTTAGCCTATGACATATTATTATTCTCATGAATGCAGGCCCAATGGCAATCTCAGCCTTGTCTTTTACCACACATGAGACTAAAAGTCAAACACAAACAAAGCTTACAAACCTCTTTTTTTATTCTCATGCGACTGCCAAAGCACAGACATAAAGTATGAAGGTCATATCCTGGAGGAATAAGAGAGAGATGATCCACTTCTTTTCTAGGCATGTGGACATTTTATGTTTAATGTGGTTGCCACATTAGAGCTCGATATCCTCACTTTCCATTATTCCGAGCTTTAGTAGTATTCCCTTCTGGATTCTAGATAATCACTGTATGACAACATGTTATTAAAGAAAAGCAACACAGTAAATTAAAGAGGATGTCGCCCTTTACACTGAGCTGATATATGCAATTGTATTGATAAGCATAAATGATTGGAAAATATTCTTATTATGAAACTGATTTTTTTCAATAATGTTTATCCATACAAATTTATCATTTTCAATTATTTTATTAAAATGGGAAGAAACAATACATGATATTTTTATGCAAATCTTAGAAAATTATGTGGATCATGTGAAAGACTGATAATTTCATGTAAGAAGCAGTTTATTTTTGGTTACTGCTTGTGCGCCATCCTGTATCCTTAATAGCCAGCCATAATGATATAGCAGATTTAGAAATGTTTATAAATCATTGAAAAAAGATGGAAATAGGATAAATGACTGTGAGGAGAGTAAACACATGGAACTAGGGTCGTAGCTAGGAAAGATGGGGCCCCATAGCAAGCTTTTGACTGGGCCCCCCACTCCCCACATTGTATAATGCCCCCTTTACTGGCCCCCACACATTATAATTTCCCTTTACTTTCCCCCCACATTGTATATTGCCCTTTTATTTTTTTATTTTATTATTTTTGTTATTGTTTATTGGCCCCCATACAGTGTACTGTCCCTAGTACAGGACCCTATAGAGTAAGTGCTCTCATTGCAGGCCTCATGCAGTAAGGGCCCTTGTTGCAGGCTCTCATACAGTAATGGCACCTGCTACAGGCCCCCATAAAGTAAGGACCCATGTTTCAGTCCCCCATATAGTAAGAGTCCCTGTTACAGGACCCCACATCATATAGTGTCCAAACGTACAGGCCCCCACAAAGGTTCTTTAGGCCACTACCTACTGGATTACTCCAGCAGGAAACGGATGACTATCACTTACCTATCCCTGCTCCCGTCCATGGACAGTTCCCCTGGGCCCTCTAAGTTCAAGGGTTCCATAGAAGACATTTTAAAAAGCAAACATATGATAGACATTTTTTACAACTGGTCTTAATAGATGACAGATGCCACTGCATGGCATCTGTCATGGGTCTTCGTCTTTGTTATCTTAGCTCAAAGTTGGTTAAAGACTCCAAATTCTCATGAAATAAATTCATTACAATATTGCAACATGGTAGCAAAACCTTTGACAAGATAGTTCATAGCACAACCACTGGATGCTATACATCAAACATAAATAGGATAAAAAACACATAACAGTATCACAAGATCATGTTTTTTTTTAGAGTTGCTCATATTACACAACACATCTCAGAAAATGTTGAACAGAAAGGTAAAAAAAAGAAATCATACATCTCTTTCCATCCTAACCCCACCTCCTTACTACAAAGCCCTGCTGCCTTATCAGACAAGGCTTAGTGCCACATATGAAATGTGGTGCAGAGCAGGTAAGCAAATTTTTGGCTCAAATTAAGCCTAAATTTTGGCACATTTAGCTAAATAAATCTGTCCTACTATATCTAGGTTCACACTTGCACCTGGTATCTGTCCGCTAAAAAAATAACAGATTGGTCAAAAACAGATTCAAATTCTTAGACAGCACATACCATAGTCCAAATGCAGCATCCCAGAGTGCTACTGCTTTTGTGTGTTTGTCATTGTGCCTCTAGATTTCATGTTTGTATGTTTTGTTCCATGTTAAGTGTCATTGTTGTGCAGCTTTCCCCTCGGCATTTCCCCCCTGCAGTGTTCAAACCCAGACTTGGTTCAGCCCTGGCCTATCACAGGCCACTGATCGGGGTTGTGAGGAGATACTATCTCCCCGGTGACGGTTGGTCTCCTCAGTTCAGTTCTGTGGATGCAGTGGAGCAGAGTAGGTGTGCAGAGCTGACCTGCCACCAGCCTCTGGACGGAGGGCCAACCGGTGCTTCTACAGACCCAGGAGGGATATCATCAGCCCCAGGCTCACCTGAAGACAGCCCAGAGCAAGGGAGTAAAGTTTAGCAAGTGGCTATATTCATCTGGTGCCTTGCCAGGAGGAGCAGGAGAGGACCCTGACAGGAGAGTCGTACTCGGGCCTAGCACACAGGTAACCAGATCCCTGTCGGGGTTCCCTGTAACTCCATCCCCAGTGTACCTGGCTGGGAGAGTCAGAGAGAAGGAGTAGAGGAGAGCCATCTTGTGGAGCCTATACCACCTTTGGGCACCCTCCTAGAACCAAGGCTGGGGGTTGGAAACTGTAAGAGTACTACCCCCATCTGTAAGCTGCTGTTGACCCTCTGTTCCAGTTGCCTAAATAAACGGCTGTTTGGTTTACCTGCATCGCTGAATCCTGAGTCGTGCCTGCTTTACAATCAGGGCTCTTCCGACCAACACCACACCGGCTCAGGTAGGAGAGGTTCCCTCTTTAACTGGAAGTGCCCCGGGGGAAAGAACTACTACCACCACCATCCGATAGTGCTGCAGGACCCCCCCCCACCCCGACTTTGTCCGGCCTAGGAGTGGGACTGGAGCTGCTTGGGAGCGTGCTCGGCCTGCTAGGTGGCACAGCATCCGCCACTACTACTCCCATCTTCCGGTCTCATCCGACTGGGTTGCAGCACAAAACATAACTTTTACTACATTTAATTAAAAAGAGCTCAAATATATGTAAAAATAAATTACTTGTCAAAACATTGATCCAACAGGATCCGTAAATTTGCTCACTATAACTAGACAGTGTTTATAAGCGATAATCTCTGCTAGTTTCCTGTATGTTAAAATGATTCAAACTTGTTAATAGAACAATGGATGGAAATAAGATTACCAGATTTAACAATATAAGAGAAGTTATCAGCTCAACACATATACAATTCTTCTTCCCTATCTGTGTGCACAAAACCATGACGTAGCACATCACCAAAGATTCCTAAATCCAGCACTTAATCCAGGAGAATTAAAATCATATAGATCACATGGATTATAAAATACACAGCTCAGATGCTGACATGTTTCCAACCAATGTTCTTACTTCAGGCTATGGGCCGTGTGGCTTTTAATCCATGTGATCTACAATAAAGAAATATCAATTTAATCGTCCTTTTGGAGTACCAGAGTGCTGGAGTTTGGATTTTTTTAAGATTAACAGATTTAGGACATGCTGCTGATTTAGGGGCCCCACAATTGGTGGCCATATGCCTTTCCTTATAAGTGGTTTTCAAGGGCTAAAACATTGATGTCCTATACTTGGGATAAATCATCAATACCAGCTTGTGGGGTCTGACACCGGCACAGCCACAATCAGCTGAGACCACAATACCAAGTACATTGTACAGCAACTATGCCTGGTATTACAGCTCGGCCCTATTAACTTGAAGCAATATAGTGGATTACTGAAGTGGGCCACAAGAGCTTTAGGGCCCTTTCACGATAATTAGTTTTCTGTTCATGCACATCTGAGGAAAAATCAGCCAGCACACAGACCCATTATAGTCAAAGTAGCCATTCACTTGTCTGTTGTTTTTCATGGACAGAGAGGCACTGAGAAAACAATATTGGCAAGCACTAGTTTTTTCTCTACTCATCTTAGCCATTCAAGTCTATGGGCGTATGAAAAAAACCATCATCCATGTGCTGTCCATTTTCACAGATACATTGCTAGGTAATTTCTGAAAAAAATAGATGGTACACGGATGGGATAAGGATTGCACACAGAAATACATTAGGATGTACAAAGTTGTGGTTTTGTAGTCCACAAAACAGATAGCTAATGTGGAAGTAACCTAAGACTCCCTACCTTGCCTTTCACTCTAACATGTCAGAGGTCACTTTAGATTTGTTGCCTATTAAATTGCGGTTCAGCAGCCCAGGTGGCGCAATGAAAAATTTTGCACATTAAGTTATGGGGACCCCACCTTTTTCGCCCAGGGGCCTCCACCAGCTTTAATCCGGCCCTGTGTATGCTTACCATTTAATATGCTTGATTGGGTGTATGTACCGGGGTATCTGTCATCTATAGGGATCCATGTTAAAAAAATGTATACTGCTAAGCATATATTTTTTTACTGAATGCCTTTGCAAGGAATAGCAGAGCCTGATGTATAT
Source organism: Leptodactylus fallax (assembly GCA_947044405.1). Classification (NCBI taxonomy): domain Eukaryota; kingdom Metazoa; phylum Chordata; class Amphibia; order Anura; family Leptodactylidae; genus Leptodactylus; species Leptodactylus fallax. Next base: position 4,617,666 of record CAMRHE010000073.1, on the reverse strand, counting down.
AGCTAAAAAATAGAAATCCTGGCAGATGCAGCCAAATGGAGCAAAGAAGACTCTTTTAGCCTCCTTCGGTATAAGAGGGGCCTATGGTTCCATTTACCATATAGCATTCTCCAGGAGCTTTCCTGTTGCATGCTATGACAATACATTGCATACACAGTGTAATAAGACCCTAATGTGATCTCAATGGGCAGTGACATTGTTTTCTTTTTACAATCTACCCATTGTGGTTGTTCTATAACATTGATGAAGCAAACTTCTATGTACTGTAGACATAACAACCAGATAATATTTCAGAAATGCATCAGTCAATGTAGATCACAAAGCATTTTGGAGCAGATGTAATGTTTTTGCTATAAATAAACCCAGTATTTGTTTCCTACAGATTCTTATGTCTACTTTTGAGATGTTTGTTTACAGTTAGTGGACTGTATAACCTCATTCATCCTATCCTGTTTTTCCTTTTTCAAATATTTTTTTTTATGTTCCTACAGCTAGACTATTCCTTCATAATGGAAAAGGGAATGAAATTATTGAAACAGAGCATTAAAAAAATTACCTTTTATCATTCTGTTCAAAAAGCCCCGAGGAGCCTGACATTGTGACATATCAATAGGTAAAAGAACCATTGTAAAGCCTCAATTCTTTCCGGCCACATTAGACATTCTAATTAGGTGAGCCCAGACGTAATGCAAAATCATAGGATTTAGGTGCCCTCTGTTTCTGAAAGAGAAACAAGCAGGTGGCACAAGGAGCTAGAGGGAAGAGATGCCAGATTTTGTCTTAGAGGTCATTAAAGTAGGAAGGAAATGGCTCCTCATAGAGTTGAATGACAGAAGCAGCATTATAAAAAGTTGAAAGCTTCTTTCCAGCAGAGATTGTGAAATATGAAGAAATAAACAAGAAAATGCTATGAGAAAGCAAACTTGTCAGAAACCGGGGTTATTTTATTATTTGACAAATGCAAAACATCTCACAATTGATTCAGTTGTTTGAAAGCCCTGAGAGTATTGACGGAATGAACCTAAATAGAAGCCATTATAGTTCTTTTATATGGTTTGTATATTTTTCAGAAAAAAAAAAGTGTACAACAGTTGACTTTACAATAAAATATATCACTCAATAGTACAGTGAAATACACTGAGGCATCATTAGCTTGTGGTCTATTGTGTTTATTGTTTTTTTTTTTCCAATTTTCTAAAAAAAATAGCAGATTTCTTAATAGTAGATTTTGTCATGGAGTTACAATCTGGCCACATGCCCTTTTAGGACATTATAAATGTCCACCTGTAAGCCAGTTAGTCTCATTCCAGCACACTTGTCCGGTAATCTTTTGCCAGTTGTCTGCCATGTAATCCTTGGCTACCATGTAACACAGGGATTCCCCAGCAAAATTATTTGGTTGTCAAGAGTGTTGGATATGAAATTTGCAATCTGAGCGAGACACCTTAAACAGTTCTCCGAGCCAGATTACTATATCTTTCATTGCTTTCAGATGTATAAATCCAATCTCCTGGTCATGAAGTACTTAATGTATATGCCACAAGATACCTGTACATATTACCTACATCCATATCCTATCCTGAAGATAGCAAATAGTCTATAATTTACTGTATTAAGTCAAAAGAATTTCATTCAAGCTTGAAAGGAACACTTTAAGAAAATCTCTTATGATCTTGCTTTTTTTTTTTCCTAACCATTTATTTGTTAAGTGCTGCAGAACTTGCTGACATTATATGAATAACGATGAGTATTAGCAGTAGTATGGGGACTGAGGGGTCAGTATATTAGAAAATGTCATTTATATAGATATGTCATGCACCGCTCCTACAGGTTATGTACTAGATATAATATATTTATTATATCACTTTTCCAGGACTGTTCCTTTAGCCACTCTTAGATGGCATGTTGACTTTATATGTCCAAGCAGTCGACTTCTAACCCTGCAAGGATGTACCTATATTAAATTTTTTGCTTACTTGTACTGTATAGCGCCATCATATTCCACAGTGTTTTACAGACATTGTCGATCACCGTCCCATATAGGGCTCACAATCTACATTCTCTAGTATGTCTTTGCAGTATGGGAGGAAACCCACACAAACATGGGGAGAACATACAAACTCCTTGCTGATGTTGTCCTTGGCAGGATTCAAACCCTGGACTCCAGCACAGCAAGTCTACAGTGCTAACCTGTATGTCATTGCAGGATTAAGCAGCAACACAACATCATGCAGCTGCAGAAGCGGGGAGCTGGCTGTTACCACAGCAAGATTCAGCAGAAGAAAAAAAGTTATGTTTAATTGCTCCCCAACGGTCTATTATGACATTATGGGGAGAACAATGTATAAAAAGCAAATAGAAAGACAAAAAAATATAAAAAAATAAGGTAAAATATTAACGATTGCCACTACCACTCCCTGTCCCAAGTTTTAGTCCTCTGACAATGACACAACAATATCTAAAAATTACCCTAAGAGAGATGGAAAACTATTTTACATTTTTTAGTATCACTTTGTGATGAAAATACGAAAAACAGACGTTTCCCCTCCTTTTTTGCTTACATTTTCTCAAATATTAAAATAAAGAAAAAAATGCAAAAATAAAAACAACATAAAAATAAAACCCTATTGATCACCAGAATAAGACGCAAAAATTATTTGAATAATCTGAAACTAAAAATAATATTATAACCCTCAAAAACCCAAAAAGGTGTCCAGTCCTGATCCAGGGAAAATGACTGGTCCTGAAGTGGTAAAGATTACTGCTATGCTTTACATTCTATTGGACAATAAATTGTAAAACAGTATTATTTCTAGCCTAATAATTGTGGCACTTTGATTTTTATCAGTGAGAGTATTAGAACAATAAGAATAGGTATTAAAATAATATCGTAACAACATAAGAAACCTTAATAGAGCCTAATACATAAATTGAAGCTTGTATCTCAGCTCTTTGATCTTTGCCATTTAAAACATAGCAGGGAATCGCAACATTTGCTGCACTGCAAACTTTTTGATTTAAGTGCATGCATTTGCTTTCTCACAGTTTGTCTCCTAATTAAAAAAAATAAATCTTCACAGTATCTATTATCAAGCACCATTATTCACATTGCACTAACGTCTACTGTTTTCATGCTGTGAAATTTTATCATTATGAGTCAAATCTAAAAGATCATAGAAAACTCCTGGTTTATGGATTTCACACACCTAATTCATCTATTCACCACAAAACGTTTATCAGAAATTTTCCAGTAACGTCTCAAATTATAAAGAGGTTGTAGACCCAAAGAGGAGTCCTGTGGTATGCTTCTAAATGTGTAAAAGTGCTTATTGATTCTCCCTGTTAGAACTGTATTTAATCTTTAGATTTCTTAGGCATTCTATTCTATATTTTTTTTTTTTTTTTGCTTTTTTGTTGTAGGCATCCTATAATGTACCATGATAGAATTGTAAATCACAAGGTCATTTAGATATATCCTTATTGTCATTCATATTAATATGATATTTCAGGCATTTACTTTTAAACTAATGCCACAGTTTATAATTTACTGTAATTCATGCAAATGTTTTTCTAAATCTACAATCAACATTTCTGACAAATATATCTAAATCTAAAATCATGTTGGAATTCTTTCCAAGCCAGAGCAGAGCTGTCCTCATGTCTGTATTCACCTGCCAAATAATACTACTGCAGGAAAAAGAAACAAATATATTTATTTATTATGCTTACTTGTATAGCGCCATCATATTCCGCAGCGCTTTACAGACATTGTCAGTCCCATATAGGGCTCACAATCTACATTCGCTATCAGTAGGTCTTTGGAGTGTGGGAGGAAACCGGAGTACCTGGAGGAAACCCACACAAACACGGGGAGAACATACAAACTCTTTGCCGATGTTGTCCTTGGCAGGATTTGAACCCAGGACTCCAGCGCTGCAAGACTGCAGTGCTAACCACTGAATCATACAGTACTGTGTGCCTCCGTTGCCAAGGTATCGCCATTTTTTCAATCAACCTGCAAATGAGCTCTTTGGAGCAACAAGGGCAGTGTGTTGCTCCAAAGAGGTAAGTGGCAATACCCTTGTTGCTCCAAATATCTCATTTGCATATTTACAAAAACAGCAATATTTTTTACAATGGAGGCACTGATTCACAAAGAGAACATTGTTTGAGTCAGTCAATGTGTTGGGTTGATATGCATAGCTGGCATAGATTTTCAGCACCATTTATGTCAGTTTTCTGGCACATATGATAATAAATCTGGCGGGCCTGATGGTCCAGCCTCCAGCACACCCTTGCCATGTCCCCTTTTAGGGAAAGTCATGTGGGAGGTGCAAAAATGCCGGTTGCATATTTTTTTACACCAGAAATCTGGCATTGGATAATAATAAATCTCCCATACTGTGGCTTCACTGTCGAGGGGCAAGAACCAAAAACAGCTGTCTGCAGATCGTGTCTTTTCTTTATGGAGTGGATTCTGGTCATGTTGGTAAGCCCATTAAACGGGCAGACTTATAGGATAACTACCTCCAATAAGTGGCAGTTTTTGCCATCCTCAAATTTGTATAATCTTTTCCAGAGAGCATTGCCAGGCCAATAAGACTCCCTATGCTGACTGGCAGTCTCCACAAGGAAAAACAGTAACCCCAAGATCAAAGTTCATATTGAAATTACTAGGTTGCATTTTTATTGCATATGTAAGGTGGTGCAGGCACACACCTTAAATAGCTGGTTGTTCTGCTCTTGGTCTGCACAAACTATTGCATAGATAGACAGGGGAGAGGTTCAGCTGCTGTTCCCACTGTGCATGCGGTTTTACCAAAGAATGCCTTGGTGCAGTGTCACAGGACTTGGCTCGCTTTAGCCATTGTTACTTAAAGGGGTATTCCCATGAACATAATCATATCTATATTTGTAGATAAGTAAAACTTAAACATTTTTGCAAATATAAGTAGTTAAAAATTTTGCAGTTTTAAAGATTTTCTCTAACTATCTTAGTAGTAACAGTCTGTTGTCCTGATCAGTTGCCAATGGATATGACCACAAATGCAGAAACTTTCTATGGGCTGGGACTTGTCAGGAACCCAGCCGTGATTTTCTTATTGTAGCTGGGTTATCAGGCAGGGGCACTACATGTATCAGAAGATATCCCGGCCACAATAAGGAAATCATGGCTGATTTTCTGACTGTGGAATGGTCCTGCATTTATGGTCGTATCCACTCTCAACCGATCAAGACAACAAGACTGTGACCACAAGATATTTAGAAAAAAATCTTTAAAACTCTGCAAAATGCTTAATTACTTATATTTGCAAAAATGTTTAACTTTTAATTATCTACAAATTTAAAATTGTTATGTTCGTGGGAATACCCCTTTAAGTTGTGTTACGTATTTCACTGCATTGATCAGGGGTGTAGCTATAGGGAGTGCAGAGGTAGCATTTCACACCAGGCCCTGAATCTCAAGGGGGCTCAAATGACTCTCTACATCATAAGACACCAGTATCATGGATAGCACATGGTGTATAGGGGCCCCATAACTGATTTTGCATTGTATCCATGAGTTATGCCTCTGATGTTGATGTATGACTTGCACTATGAAATATACTGGTTAATGTGTATAACAACAGAGAAAAGGATGGGCGCAGCATATAAGTATAAGCTAGGTGCAGCTGGCTATGCAATTCAGTTATTAAAGTAACAAAAGAAAAAAAAGAGCATAACCACTAGACATACATCCACATATCAAACACAAATCTCTTATATATATAAAAATGAGTTCCTGTCTGTTTCCATAGCAACCAAGCTATGTATGACCTGTATTAGTGAATAGCAGTTCACAGGACCTTAAATATTCAGTCATATCACGTGTATCAGCCAATATAAGTTCACATTTAATTTACCAGGTTTCCATAACAACACAGCCATAAATAGACTGTACCTATACTGGATTCAGTGGCGTAACTAGCAATGGCAGGGCCCCAAGGCAAACATTTGACAAGGGACCCCCCCCCCCCCCCGCACAAACTGCATTCCTGCACACACTATTATGCCCCATACTCTCCTCAGGCACACAGGTTTCCATAGCAACCAATCTATGTATGACCTGTATTAGGGTGGGTTCACACCTGCGCTTCAGTCCGTCCGTTGCCAATCCGAGAGAAAATCTCTGCGAACGGGATTGGCATCGGATACAGACAGGTCAGCGACGCATTGGTTAAAAACCCATTCATTTGAATGGGTTTTTAAAGCAATGCGAGGGTGTCCGATTGCACCCTCTGCGCTGCGAAACCGTTTTTTTTTCCTCGGACACGAAGTCCTGCATGTCCAACTTTGTTTCCGACGAAAAAAAAGGATTCGCAGCGCAGAGGGTGCAATCGGACACCCTCGCATTGCTTTAAAAACCCATTCAAATGAATGGGTTTTTAACCAATGTGTCGCTGACCTGTCTGTATCCGATGCCAATCCCATTCGCCGAGATTTTCACTCAGATTGGCAACGGACGGACTGAAGTGCAGGTGTGAACCCACCCTTAGTGAATAGCAGTTTACAGGACCTTAAATATTCAGTCATATCACGTGTATCAGCCAATATAAGTTCATATGTAATTTACCAGGTTTCCATAACAACACAGCCATAAATAGACTGTACCTATACTGGACTCAGTGGCGTAACTAGCAATGGCAGGGCCCCAAGGCGAACATTTGACATGGGACCCCCCCCCGGCAACCCCCCCACGCACACAAACTGCATTTCTGCACACACTATTATGCGCCATAGTGGCCCCTGCATACACTATTAGGCCCCATAGTGGCCCTTGCACACAGTATTCTGCCCCATAGTGGCCCCTGCACACAGTATCATAGTGGCTCCTTCATATAGTATTATGCGCACTTGCCGCTACTACTTCAATGTTGGACCAGATGTCACGTGAGCCAGGCATGTATCGCAACGCATAATGACGTCGGACTGGCCCACCAACATCTGGGATGCCACCAAGGAGGCCCGAAGTCTGCTGAAAAGACCCCAGAGTATAATGATAGCAGTGTTTGTGGGGTTCACGGCCCACAGGCCTTACTTACCAATCCCCGCTCCTGCTCACAGCCGCCTTTGCAGAAGGTGAAGTGCAGGCGGCCGTGAGCAGGAGTGGGGATCGTTAAGTAAATAGGGCCCGTTACCTGCTGGTGTTAAAAAAAAACAAAAAAAAATCAGAGGCCCGCCGGGTCCCCTAATGTCCCGGGCCCTGTGGCAGCTGCTACCACTGCTAAACCGGTATTTACGCCACTGACTGGACTGCCATACTGGATTTCAGCATTCTTATAAATTGAAATGTTTTTTAAACTACTCATGTCCCCTGCAGCAAAACGCATGGCTGCTGCTCAAGCTAATGAAAACTCTCAGCAGACCCAAGCCTGTCTCCAATCTGATAAGGTATGTTACAGACAACAGCGAGCTGCTGAAACTCCCCAGCAGACCCAAGCCCGTCTCCAATCTGACAAAGCATTGTCAGCCACATGCACACAGCTGCACTCCAGGTTTCAATAACAACCCAGCCATTTTTCTTCACTGCTGTAGGTCAGCTTTAAAGGGGCAGGGTGCTGTGGATGACACTGTTACACAAGGTCACATACACGCAGCTTTACTCCAGGTTTTCCATAACAACTGATCGCAGGTTTTTCACTGATATCCAAACTGAGATGCACATGATCACATGACACTTATGGACCAATGGAAAATCGCAGGTTCAGTCTTGACATACACACAGCTTTACACCAGGTTTCCATAGCAAGCAAGCTATTTATGTCCTGTATGAGTCAATAGCAGTTCGCAGGTCCTTAAATATTCAGTCATATGACGTGTATTAGCCAATGTAAGATCACATTTCATTTAGCAGGTTTCCATAGCAACACAGCCATAAATAGACTATACCTATACTGGACTGCCATACTGGATGTCAAGTGCAAAACTGGCCAATTCTTATGGGGTCACTACACAAACAAAAAATGAAATATACCCGTGCGAAGCCGGGTCCTTCCTCTAGTATTTTATAAAATATGCTGCTACAAAATACCATAGACAAAGACATTAAAAATCATTTGAAAACATAGATAATCATGGCTCACTACACAATAAGGGTAAGTCACCTGCTGCAACTGCAAAGGAAATAACCACAATACACACAATACAAAGTGCAAAAATGATTATACATAATACAATATTACAATAATAACACAACATCGACATCTACAAAAATGCCAATCATCAAAGGCAATAGAACTTTAACCCTGATGCACTGTCCCATGGGTGCCGGAGGCTGGACTGTGGTGTTCATGAACATGCCAGGTTTTACAGTAGGTGCTTCTTGTAGTCACTCTCTATTCTTGCGTACACTGTAGATGAGGGTCATGAATGGAGCACTCCCCTCTATTAACTCAGGATTACAGCATATCATCAGCACATTATAAAGTAATAATTTATTGATTCATTATTATGAGATCAGAAAATGAGGCTATGGTTTATATTTTAAGAAATGCTTTCCTATCTAAATATTATGATCCGACTTTTTATAGTTCTAGGTAATTGATCTAGAGGAAGTCATATTTTGGCAAATTATGGCTCATGAAATAAAATATAGTAAGATATTTTAAGATTTTTAAATTTCATCAAATTTTTTGTTACAGCATTCCAATCAAAGTCCTACATAAACTACAGATCACATAGCTGCTGTTGGACCCATGATGAGAGAGGGTGCAACCATGTTTGGACCCTTCACTTTTCCAAATCAGTTCTATGCAAGACCTCAGAAATCTCCAAAGGAAGATCATAATTTACAAACAAAAGGGTAGGGCCATGATTAAAGGCCCTACAAAAGGGCATGAAGGGGATAACAAACAGCAGACCCTTTTGTCCTGGGTGGCAAAATCCAGCACTGTGGGTGGCTTAAAGAGGACCTTACACAAATAAATACTGATAGTTTTGGTGGCTAATATACTATTTAGGATCTCTACTGTCAGGTTGGTGATGGAGGTTACAGATAAGGAGTGTGAATTTGAGCTGTCTCTGACCAACTCTGATTGGAACTCTGAATCATACTCCATTACCTGCCCCTGTCTGACACTGTCCACTTGACAGTACAGAGCCTAAGTAGCATATAAGGCAACAAAACTAACCACACTGATTTCTCGAGAACAATAGGGGCTAGAGAAAAAATTCGTACTGTGCTGGCATCAGTGGAGTGACAACTATTAACATATGCTAAGAACTGGAGTTGGTGGAAGACATGAAAGGTCCTCTTTAACCTGTTATTTTGTCATGGACCTCTCCTGATTCTACAGTATGTGTTCCACTGGTTCCAAAGTTAAATTGTTCCCTCTGTAGGCCGCATACAATACCTTCATGTTTCTCCAAATTTTTACACGCAGTGGTTATACTTTATATTATACTTTAACGCATGCTCTATCATAGTATATTGTGAACATACCTGCAAGTATGTACGCATAACTTCTAGGGGGGATTGTTTCCTTTTATAAACTGCTTTGTTTCATAATGTTTTACTAAGATTATTTATTCCATAAAAATCTGGAGTTTTTCTGAATTCTTATAACAGGTCTATATTGATCATTTATTTTACAACTAATTAGTGCTTTAAGGAAATTCGGGAAAAGGTTCTTTGTTCCATTAACTTTTATTAGCTTTACACTGGATTTACTCTATTTTACTGTATTGTTTTCCATCACATTATTGATTACTGGGGTTTACCGGCAACAAGAATAAATGGAGACCACAAATCATTGAGTCTTCTGTCTTGAGCTTCTTTTCATCAAATTTGCACGCTATCAGTCATTGATTCCTCAGAAGAGATTTCAATCCCTTCCTATTAATAATTATAAATAATTGGTTTACTTTATAGTATTTCATTGATATTTAGTCCTTACTGTGTAGAAAATGACGTAGCAAATAGGATCAATCAGTTTCAATTTGTTATTAGTATTTTACCTTAAATTCTTAAAATTGTTAACATGCTTTGTTACCATGTTATAGACAGAAAACTTATTGAAAATCATTAACTGATAACATGTATTAAAAGGTACCATTGGATATGATGTAAAAATTTACTGTGGCAAAAATCATTCCTCATTAGATGTATTCATTCACTTACTTAGTATTCTCAATACAAATTCAGATCTTACAGCTTGTAAGCAAATGTCCATCTAAATATGGTCTTTGCAAAAATTACAAAATTATTAATTACAAATTGTTGAAATTTAATCTCATGGTGTTGTTTTTTTGGGTTTTTTTCAGCCCCAAATCGATTTTTCATACTGATGACAGGAGAAATAATGGCAGCTAGGTATCCCTCATCAAGGTTCTGCGCATGACATCAATTGGCAAAATGTGGAATCCACTAAGTTGTACAGTAGTGACTTCACTTAGTCAGGTGCTAGTTAAGTTGCAGAACCGCTATATGACTGGGTGCATATGTTGTTTCTTGGACACACATTCCCTTTTGGATGACTGACGGTGTGGAGGAGGAGGAGGAGAAGTAGATAGTAATGACAATGATAACAATGACCATGTGCTAGGTGTGAATGTTGCCTGACGACAAGGAAGATGACAGGGGGAAGGAGTAGGATGATCTTGCTCACCTACCCTGCCAGTTCCAATGACAATTCTATTTTGCTAAATAAGCTGGTAATGCTTTTTCATGTGAATACAGAGAAACATTGTTCCAACATTTGTTCCTGAATGGCCAAGGTCAATTTTCTGCTTGCAGATCTTGCACATTGCCATGGATTTGTGATTTGACAAAGTGCAAAAAAATTGCCACATGGAAGATAACCACATATAGTTACTTCTGCTAATACCAACACTGCTGGAAATGTGTTTTCCATTGCAACTACCAGTGCCACCACCCCCCACCCCACGAACAATGCCTAGGTATGCTCCAGCAGGCTTTTTAAATGTTGGGACTGCACATTGGCTGGAATCATTACTATCACCATTGCCACCACCATCTTCCTCTGATGTCACCTTTCCACCCTGACTTGATTACCAGGTCTTATCCACAAAATAATCACTGGCATCACTGTCATCGTCTTCCCCATTTTTTTCTGACTCATCATAGCATGAGATTTTTATATACCCTCATCATTTCCATTTCAAGATTTCCCCCTAGTGCCACTTCCAGCACGACTACCAGTCCCACACCACCTGACATTACTAACTCAACCATGAATAGTTATGTCTTCCTCTTTCACCTCTGCCTCCTCTACTTCCAAGAATTGCTGACTGTTCTCATCCAACTCATCAAAATAGTGTGGGAGGGGGCTTTGTACATGTATGAATGGCATGGGGGGCTCAGTAAATGTATGAATAATGGGGAGGGGGGCTCAGTATATCTATGAATAGTGGGGAGGGGGCTCAGTAGATGTACACAAGATATTGCATTGAATTATGAGAAAGGAACAGATATAGTGTGAAATGTCAAGTTAACATTTGTTGAGTCAAGTTAAAGTTTACTACATCTATAAGGACACAACTGTAGGCACTGACCCAGGCTGTTGACCTACTGCAGATCCCTTCTAGGCACCTCTGAACTCTTGGCTGTTCTTGGCTGCTGTCTACATAACATCTAGATTTTTACTGAGTATAGGGGTCAACACAGATTTACCTTCCTGTCTTTGTCCACCTTGCACATATTATTCTTATTGTTTTGTTTTTCTAACTTGATTTTTTTCCCCAAAAAGGTATATTGTAATATGTATTTTGTACCTGAATTTATTCAATCAGGTCAGCATACAATTTTTAGTTCACTCACCACCTGCCTAGTGTAAATAGAGCCCTGCGAAATCCGACAACCCCCTGTGATATTGATCTGGCAATTACAGGTAACATTTACAAGCAGGTGCCTTGTAGGAAAAAGGCAACATCAGCAATGTAAATATTGTGTGGCTTTGGCCATTTTCTTTTTTTCCTCTTGTAGATGAAAACAAAATCAACAACATAAAAGATAATGGAATATTGGATGTATTGTTAAGAAACTCGGTCTTTTCTTGTCGTCTCATTCTCTGTGTCTAAATCCTTTGCTGTAATTTCATTTCTTGATCTTTTTTTATTTAATAAAGCAGTCTGTTATTTCATGAAGGTCTGAGTGTTTTAATATTTGATAATGTCAATCCTGCGTGAAGCTGAACACAGGAGGAAAATAGCATTTTAAAATAATGTCTATCTGAGCCTAGTAATCTTCTTTTCAGATTTTCAATGGCCATTGACTGCAATGTTCAGTATTAAAACATTATGTGGGCTCGCTAATGCTGTGTCTATTTGTCTTTCCATTTCTAAGTATCTTTCATTTGTCAATATATGTATTTCAGGTAAATCTTTCTGATAAAATAAACCTGGATTTTCATGCTTAATCTAATGCGTTTTCTCTTTTTTTCAATTCTCTTAATTTTTTTTTTTTAGTAATTTGACATACAAGTAATATAAAATAGGAAAGAAAACAATAAATACAGATACAAATACAAGCAAAAACATATATAAACATATGGGCTCCATAAAAGCATACAACCTTCATATATTTACAATACCCACGAAATAATAATTTTCCTAGCATAGCAAAAATGAATATAATACACCAGAAACAAAAAGATAACACCGATTATAACAAATACAATATTGGTAATTCAAGTTCATGTTATAACCAATAAATATTTGTCTTTACTGCAAAAAATACCATGCAATACTAATATATAAATAATACTATAATAATCCCCCCCATCCAATTACAGGTTGCGCTATGTAGCCTGTAATACAAGTGGCCAAGTGGCAATATTTTGCAATGCATTACATTATAATAAAAACAGTAAAAAACAATAAAGTAAAAAAAATATAAAAAAAAAAAATAAAATTTAAATCACTCCTTTTCCCCTAGAACACATATAAAAGTAAAAGAAATACTATGAAACACATACACATTAGGTATACCTGTGACCAAAAATAACCCATCTGCAAACGTATAAAAATATTTTTCTCACATGGTGAACGCTGTAGCAGGAAAAAATCAAAAGGGCCGACCCAGTTTTTTTGGCTGTTTCCCCTCTCATAAAAATTTGAACAAAAGTGATCAAAATAATATAACTAAGAAGTACATCTGGCCCCGCAAAAAAAAAAGCCTTATGCATCCCTGTGAACAGAATAAAAAAGTTAGGGGTGGCAGAAATTTTTTTTTGTCAAGTTTTGGATTTTTTTTGAAGGGGTTAAAACATAACAAAAACTATATAAATTTTGTATCGCTGGAATTGTACTGACCAGTAGAATACAGGTGACATGTCATTTTGGCTGTACAGTGAACGCTTTACAAACAAAGCCTGTAATCCCCATTCTGAATTTTTTCCAGCTTCCCAGTACATCATACAGACTATTAAATGGTACCATTACAAAGTACAATTTGTCCCACAGACATTAAACCCTCATATGGCTCTGTGAACAGAAAAAGAAAAAAGTTATGGGGTTTGGAAGGCGGGGAGTCAAAAAAGAAAAACTAAAATCGAAAAATGCCTGAGGCAGGAAGGGGTGACTAAATGATCTCTGACTTATATTGTAGGTGTCAAAACTACCATCCTGAACTGAAGACATCAGTGGCTGTAGCGGCTTCAGAGACTGAGCAGATTTCAGCAGATAGTCAGTAGTCACGATCAGGATCTGATTTACATTAAGTTTTCAGCAAATATTATTTTTTGAATATTTAGTGTTTGTTCAAAATTTTAATCAAAAGCATCCAGACAGTAATGACAAAAAGACATTCTGGTAATATCAAAAGCCATCTGGAGCGCTAGTATCTAACGTCTGCTTAGATTCCCTATGTCCTGTTTACAAATAACCTTATCACATCATGTTCACATCATAGACTTGTTCACTTCATGGACTTGATGTGAATACAAGGACTAAAATAATTACATTTACCATTACACAATATAACAATTACTTATTAAGCAATAGGTATTATAATTTAATATTATCTTTATTAACTGTCAATGAAAAATGTTTATTAGGGAATTGCATTATAACGTAATATAAAAGAGAACATTTAGGAACTTATTGTATACTGTATGTTAATGTTTTAAAATGAAAAAAAAAAAAGAACTTTAAAATTGCAGATAATGTTGAAGAGATCTTCCTTTTTTAATTGCTATCACTGACATATAGGCTCTCACAATGTAATCAAAATATGAGCATTATGAAACTAATTTCCATGTATTTATGTATACAGTAGGCATAGCAGCAATGTTTTTAGAGCTAGCAGCGTGCTGTTGCTTTTTGCGGTTGCAGTTGTATTTCCTCCACTTGCAGACTTAAAAGAGTTGTACCAACTTTACATTCAAGGCCTATTGCCCACAAGCTAAAAAAAAAGTCACCAGTCTTTGAAAGTACATGTGTTTCAAAGCTGAAGCAGTCACAAAGTCACATTCCCATCATCTACCTTGGTGTTTTTTTTCATGTTGCTCATAGACCAGTCAAGTCAACTCACTTGTTTTTTCAAGTCTCTACACTTGGTTAATAGTCATCACCTCAGTGCTGTGAATATTAATGTTGAGGCTGTTGGGAGATCCTCCATCAACTTAAATATTAACATTATTCATTTCAGTTAGTTTTGAGTTGGGATTTGAATCCAATAAATAAAGTATACATGGATTCACTCCCTACTGACACAGACTCTATTACCATCACAGCTCAGGTTTTTTTTTCCTAGTATTGTACTGTCTCTACATAACGTATTGGTATATAAAGATTTATCTATAAGCCAGTACATCATATGTTTAAAAATATAGGTAGAGATATTTCTTTATATATCATACATATGTAAGGAAAGAATAAGCTTGGTATGAGAAAAAAACACCCATTGCAAGTAAGCTTGTGGCTCAGCAAGTAAGGTAAAAGCCTTGTCTACTTGGTCTCTTATGTTCAATCTAATGCAAAAAAAAAATAAAAATAAGGCTTTAGTAGTATTTACTTAATTTAACTGAATATATACAGTACAGACCAAAAGTTTGGACACACCTTCTCATTCCAAGAGTTTTCTGTATTTTAATGACTATAAAAATTGTAGATTCACACTGAAGGCATCAAAACTATGAATTAACACATGTGGAATTATATACTTAACAAAAAAGTGTGAAACAACTGAAAATATGTCTTATATTCTAGGTTCTTCAAAGTAGCCACCTTTTGCTTTGATTACTGCTTTGCACACTCTTGGCATTCTCTTGATGAGCTTCAAGAGGTAGTCACCTGAAATGGTTTTCACTTCACAGGTGTGCCCTGTCAGGTTTAATAAGTGGGATTTCTTGCCTTATAAATGAGGATGGGACCATCAGTTGTGTTGTTCAGAAGTCAGGTGGATACACAGCTGATAGTCCTACTGAATGGAGTGTTAGAATTTGTATTATGGCAAGAGAAAAGCAGCTAAGTAAAGAAAAACGAGTGGCCATCATTACTTTAAGAAATGAAGGTCAGTCAGTCCGAAAAATTGGGAAAACTTTGAAAGTGTCCCCAAGTGCAGTGGCCAAAACCATCAAGCACTACAAAGAAACTGGCTCACATGAGGACCGCACCAGGAAAGGAAGACCAAGAGTCACCTCTGCTGCGGAGGATAAGTTCATCCGAGTCACCAGCCTCAGAAATCGCAGGTTAACAGCAGCTCAGATTAGAGACCAGGTCAATGCCACACAGAGTTCTAGCAGCAGACACATCTCTACAACAACTGTTAAGAGGAGACTGTGTGCAGCAGGCCTTCATGGTAAAATAGCTGCTAGGAAACCACTGCTAAGGACAGGCAACAAGCAGAAGAGACTTGTTTGGGCTAAAGAACACAAGGAATGGACATTAGACCTGTGGAAATCTGTCCTTTGGTCTGATCAGTCCAAATTTGAGATCTTTGGTTCCAACCACTGTGTCTTTGTGCGACGCAGAAAAGGTGAACGAATGGACTCTACATGCCTGGTTCCCACCATGAAGCATGGAGGAGGAGGTGTGATGGTGTGGGGGTGCTTTGCTGGTGACACTGTTGGGGATTTATTCAAAATTGAAGGAATACTGAACCAGCATGGTTACCACAGCATCTTGCAGCGGCATGCTATTCCATCCGGTTTGTGTTTAGTTGGTCCATCATTTATTTTTCAACAGGACAATGACCCCAAACACACCTCCAGACTGTGTAAGGGCTATTTGACCAAGAAGGAGAGTGATGGGGTGCTACGCCAGATGACCTGGCCTCCACAGTCACCAGACCTGAACCCAATCGAGATGGTTTGGGGTGAGCTGGACTGCAGAGTGAAGGCAAAAGGGCCAACAAGTGCTAAGCATCTCTGGGAACTCCTTCAAGACTGTTGGAAGACCATTTCAGGTGACTACCTCTTGAAGCTCATCAAGAGAATGCCAAGAGTGTGCAAAGCAGTAATCAAAGCAAAAGGTGGCTACTTTGAAGAACCTAGAATATAAGACATATTTTCAGTTGTTTCACACTTTTTTGTTAAGTATATAATTCCACATGTGTTAATTCATAGTTTTGATGCCTTCAGTGTGAATCTACAATTTTTATAGTCATGAAAATACAGAAAACTCTTGGAATGAGAAGGTGTGTCCAAACTTTTGGAATGTACTGTATATATATATATATATATATATATAGTGGGGAAAAAAAAGTATTTAGTCAGCCACCAATTGTGCAAGTTCTCCCACCTAAAAAGATAAGAGAGGCCTGTAATTGTCATCATAGGTAGACCTCAACTATGAGAGACAAAAGGAGAAAACAAATCCAGAAAATCACATTGTCTGATTTTTTAAGAATTTATTTGCAAATTATGGTGGAAAATAAGTATTTGGTCACCTACAAACAAGCAAGACCTGTAACTTCTTCTTTAAGAGGCTCCTCTGTCCTCCACTCATTACCTGTAGTAATGGCACCTGTTTGACATTGTTATCAGTATAAAAGACATCTGTCCACAACCTCAAACAGTCACACTCCAAACTCCACTATGGTGAAGACCAAAAAGCTGTGGAAGGACACCAGAAATAAAATTGTAGACCTGCACCAGGCTGGGAAGACTGAATCTGCAATAGGCAAGCAGCTTGGTGTGAAGAAATCAACTGTGGGAGCAATAATTAGAAAATGGAAGACATACAAGACTACTGATAATCTCCCTTGATCAGGGGCCCCACGCAAGATCTCACCCCGTGGAGTCAACATGATCACAAGAACGGTGAGGAAAAATCCCAGAACCACACAGGGAGACCTAGTGAATGACCTGCAGTAAGCTGGGACTAACGTAACAAAGGCTACTGTCAGTAACACACTACGCCACCAGGGACTCAGATCCTGCAGTGCCAGACGTGTCCCCCTGCTTAAGCCAGTACATATCCGGGTCCGTTTGAAGTTTGCTAGAGAGCATTTGGATGTTTCAGAAGAGTATTGGGAGAATTTCATATGGTCAGATGAAACCAAAGTAAAACTGTTTGGTAGAAACACAACTCATCATGTTTGGAGGAGAGTGAATGCTGAGTTTCTCTGCAAAGGGACCAGGACGACTGATCCGTGTACATGAAAGAATGAATGGGGCCATGTATCGTGAGATTTTGAGTGCAAACCTCCTTCCATCAGCAAGGGCATTGAAGATGAAACATGGCTGGGTCTTTCAGCATGACAATGATCCCAAGCACACCGCCAGGGCAACGAAGGAGTGGCTTTGTAAGAAGCTTTCAAGGTCCTGGAGTGGCCTAGCCAGTCTCCAGATCCCAACCCCATAGAAAACCTTTGGAGGGAGTTGAAGGTCCGTGTTGCCCAGCGACAGCCCCAAAACATCACTGCTCTAGAGGAGATCTGCATGGAGGAATGGGCCAACATACCAGCAACAGTGTGTGCCAACCTTGTGAAGACTTACAGAAAACGTTTGACCTCTGTCATTGCCAACAAAGAATATATAACAAAGTATTGAGATGAACTTTTGTTATTGACCAAATACTTATTTTCCACCATAATTTGCAAATAAATTCTTTAAAAATCAGACAATGTGATTTTCTGGATTTGTTCTCTCATTTTGTCTCTCATAGTTGAGGTCTACCTATGATGTCAATTACAGGCCGGTCTCATCTTTTTAAGTGGGAGAACTTGCACAATTGGTGGCTGACTAAATACTTTTTTTCCCCACTGTATATGTTACTAACATAGTGAAGTATATTCCACTAGGTCCATTTTAGTAATACTCCATATTTCTTTATTAAATGGCAGTTCACTATCATAGTAACATAATAAATGGGGGCTAAATATATGTAACTGTGCCCTTTTATAAAGGCCCCTACTACTTTTGCTGCATCCTGCTATTCGCGAAACACCTAGTGAAGGTTCTCTGAGGTTGACATCTGTGCATAGACACACCCTATGGTATTTCCCTATGTAAGCAGATGCACATCTTTCCCTCTCATAGTGCAGAGATTGATCATGGTACATGTAGTTTTTACGCCATCAGGAGGGGGGAACAAATGTTTACTGGTGCAGGCTTCTTAACAGCCAGAAATATCAGAACTTTGGGGGGGGACCAAATTGGGGGAAAGCTGAGGAGTTCAGTAAGTATACTTAGTGTACATATACAGTATCTTGGTGATTTAAGTAGCTGGACAGTACAATAAGAATATGGTATGTGCTATACTGTATATGAAATAATTGCAGCATATAAAGGATCACATTTTTTAGATTTTGTTTGTGTGACTACAAGTTATTAACAATGAGAAAGCACCTTGATACTGAATTGGTTAATCACAGTATATGATTTATTTATATTAGTAATATATTCATTATTTCAGTAGATACAAAACTCAGCAGATACAAAATCATTTTATTCATGAAACATTTTGGAAGGGAATGCTGGTGGTGTCTTTCAGGTCAGCAGGAGGTTAAACAAGGCAGCCGGTTGTGGGTAACTTAGATGGGTAATACTGTGTTGAAAGCTACAAAGTGAGAATTAATGTGCAGAACATTGCTATATTAATGAATACACTAATCTCAAAAGTGCCAGTAAATACACTGCTGTCATAATATTGTTTATTGTTGCTGAAGGGTATATCACTTCCAGGGAGTGCAGTAATGCTGAAGGAAGATAGCGGAGAAACAGGGACAGAATTCAGGGACTCTGTAATTGGTTTCCATTACAAAGAAGCCGCTCAGCACCAAGTGAAATGTATGAAAAGAGACAAAGCCACAGAGCTGTCTCTGGGAAGGACAGAATGATTATGTTTAATGCATGTGTTTTGCTTGTAATACACTCCTCTAGGAAAGTCCAGATGGTGTGGTTATCTTTTGCTTTGGAAGACAAAAAACATAAGATTGTGCATCATTCATCTAAAAGCTCCAGAGATTATTTTGTTATAGAGAGAGGTGCACAGATTTTACAGAGATGTCAGCAGCATCTGTGCTTGTACGGGACAACCTGCACACAATTCTCTTCTTTATTGTAAAACATTGCGATGGACCTTGTGATCCTGCAATTGACTAAAACTTTTATCCAGAAATATGCATTATAAAACAAAATGCATCCATTATGGCACAAGGGACTTACTCCTAATATGAAGTTATTAACAGACCAATACCACCACATGCTATGGAAATACGCCAGGCGAGTTGCAAGGTATTTAAATTCCATCAAGCTTCGCTGACGTCCAGTAGGCAGACAGTAAGGCTCTGTTCTTACCAGGTTTGGAGTGTATATTCAATGTATATGCCTGGAAATGTGGATCCATGGTTAAGGCTGCTTTGACATGAACAATTTGTTTTGAAATACACTAGGATGTTGTTCCTCCTAGTGTATTTCCATTTTTGAGCCATGTCCGATCTGTGTTCCATCCACGTGTCATCCCTTTTTTTCTTATGTCCAAAGAAAAAAAAATGATGCTGTCTCCTTTATTTTTCAGTATCACCTAACAATGAATCTGTGAAAAGCAGATGACCCACAGGCAGCACATGGATGATGTCCATGTGTTGTCCTTTATTTTTATGGACCCCTAGATTTGCATGGATGAAACGAGTAGACAAAAGAGGAAAAAAATAGTGCATGCAACAATTTTTTTTCTCACTAGTTCAGTAGTGAGCTAGCCGCAGGATCCTGGTTTCAATAGAGCACCTTCAACTCTCTAGAAAAGCTAGTGGTAGTTAAGTTAGGATAAACACCATTGGACCACATAGCTTACAGAAAAGAATCCTGACAGTGAGGAGACAGTATAGTTTGAAACAAAGGACCAGGTCCTAGGGTCCCCCCATATTCGCCACTTTGGAAAGGGACGGTGATATAGAGGAATGAGTGAAGGCCAGATGCATTTATGTTGGTAGAGTGCCCAACGTGTGGATATTACTTTCTTAAAGAGAATTGTGCCTCAGTTTTGCTAGAATTGTGACTAGAAGATCTAACTAAGTGTTCAAAGGCTACTGTGTCTTCGGTGTGTCACTCACATCCACCATCAAGGACACCTAAAACACCAACACCTCTATTTTACTATGACTGAAAGATAACTGTTAACTGTGTCATGAGCATCACCTGTTCAACTGCCCCTAGTTCTGCTGTCTTGTTCACACCCGCCATCAAGGGAACACCAAAACACCAATGCTCAATAGACCCTCTACAGGGAATGGCCCGAGGGAAATCTCTGCTATCACCCTCCTAACTGTGCTGCCTCAGGGCTTTTAAGAGGATCTAGCGCCAAAGACACCATGACACAAGAACCATGACACGATGTCATCGGCCTGGTCCATCTTTAAGTCATACTGTAGTGCCACTCATACTGTCATAGCTCCCACTGCCACCCCTTAGCTAGACATGTTCTGCAGCTGGTCCATCAAATTTATCTATAGTGTACTGCCTGCCACTCATGCTGCCACAGCTACCACTTCCATCACTCAGCCAAACATGTCCTGCGTGTTGGTCCATCACATTACAGTATATCACACTGTTGGTGCCAGTGTTGGCATCAAATAAAAGTTATATTGATAAAAAGATCCCCACGTCAAAAAAAAAAAACCCCATGGCATTGCATCTTTCAATGCCAACACCATTTCGATTTCACAAAAAAATTACTTCTTTTTTTTTAATGAAAGCCAGTCCTTCTTTATCACTTTTCAAATAGGCACACAGCCACATATTTGTCTCCCAAATAACAAGCCTGTAGCATTTATAAGTCCTCAAAACTGGCTAATTTTTATATAAAACCACTGTTTTTTGCAATATAGCTGCCATGTGTGTATAAAAAAAAAACATGTGCAAGCACGTTTCCCCAAAAAAGGGTAATTTTTGGAACATTTTAAATGTTAAAATATATAAAAGCGAGTGTCAATGCAGTGTATGGTTAACCTAGGAGTTGTATCCACTGCTTACCATTTGTTTTTCAATAGACATACAAGTCATTTTCACTTTGACATAACTTCGGCTGTGTTTGCCTTAGAGAGCTAGGTATGAGAGCCCTGACAATGTTATACACGATGTTTTAAACCAATTTAGTCTATGGTTCATACTGAACTTTTTCAACCTGAAACAAATCTTTGGACAGAACCACCCGAACCAGAAACAAAACTTGAGAGGTTTGCCCATCTCTAACTTAGGATAACAGTAAGATAATCTAGAGTAATTGTGTAGTCAGAGAGGAACATAGAAAGGTGTCAAGTGACTGTCCCTCCTGTAGAGCAAGATCCATTGGACATAATAAATAAGACAAGAATGTTATTCTTGTCCATGCTGTAGATGTATGACGTGGTGTGAGAAGGGGTTAAATACCAATGACAATATATAGTCTTATCAGTCATCTATAGTGTACAATATGCACCTTTTTGACAGTATAAGAAATGAGGATCGGTTTGTTCTTTTTTGCCTGCTCTTTCAGGATTGACGTGGCTAATGAATGACTGGAAACAACACTCCGCTCTTGCCAAACTTTGAGGCAACCCACTGTGTCCTGTCACTTCTGCCTACCATTTGATTAATAATAACATATTCAACTCCTTATTTGGAAATTATAATCATTAAATTCACGGACACTGAAAAGCTTAATGTCCTCACAATATTCCAGAACACCACACAACAGGGTATTAGTGTTCTGTTCTTTTGTGCATGTCCCTTGTGCTTAGCATCCGTGGTCCTTGTTTTTCTTTATCCAAAATTCAAAAAACACACATATAAAAAATTTTTTGCCCCCCCTTAATCTTAAAAATTTTTAGTTCTAAATATTTTTGTGTTTGCAACAGCCATTTCATGCCTGTTTTTTTTTCTCGCCGTTTTTTTTTTTCCTTTTCATTACCGTGTGTCCTTGTTTGTCCTTCTGGGGGTGTTGGTTGTCGCGGGGGGGAGGGGGGGGGGGGGGGGGGGGGGGGGGGGGGGGGGGGGGGGGGGGGGGGGCCCCCTTATTTGTAAGCTAATGGTCAAAAGCCCGGACCGGGACGGAAAGACAGGAGGGGGGGGGGTTTTTTGAAAGGGGGACTAAAATTATTGTTTTTTGGGGGCCCCCTTTCCCCCGAATTTTGGGTTAAAGATTCCCATTTTGGGAAAAAAAACCCCTTTCACCCCGAAAAATTTCGGCCCCAGTTTTTTAAAATATAAAATTGGAAGGGGGGTTGCCACCCCCCAAATATTTAGAACTAAAAATGATTAAGATTAATAGGGGTGCCCAAACTTTTTCATATGACTGTATATAGAAAGGACAGCTTTTAAAACGCGACAATGTTTTTATACAGAACTGAGCATTTATCACACTTTGTTTCATGCTTCCCAGTCTTTGTGTTTATTTTACATCTTAAGGTAGGTTCGCACTACTGCCATTAATGTCCGTTGCTCTGATTCGTCATAAGATGAGAGCAACAGACATTAACGGTAGTAGGAGCGACTCATGCAGATGGAGCCTTTTTTTTTGTGGTGTCTGTTTGCAATTACTCTCATGTAAAAAAAAAATCTTTCTTCTGTCATGTTTTTTTTACTTTTCTGACAGAAGAAAAAGCTTTGCGTGCAGGATTTTTCTTCCATTATAAAAGTAAATAAATATGACAGAAGATTCATTATAGTCAAAAGGAACGGACGCCAGATGGAGGGGGCTTTATCTGCATCCTTCATTCTACTGCTGTTAATGACGGATAAGAGCAACGGTAGTGTGAACGTCAACTAATAGATGAGCAGTGAGGCACCCTAAGGTTAAGGCCTCATGTTGCGGAAATGCTCGGTTTTTCGTGTTTGTTTGTTTGTTTGTTTGTTTTTAGCAGTGGATACAGAAGGAATGGGAAATATCTAGGAAGCTATTATGGTTCTCCATTCTGCTCAATCTACTGGCTTTGGCTCAAATAAACGGAGCAAAATCTGCAACAAAAAAAGCAACTTTTCTGCAACGTGGGGCTTTAGCATAAAAGTCAAAGTCAGTGCTTATTTATCATTAAACCATTTGTAATGAATGGTAAAACAATGACATTCATTGCCTAGTTTTTGATGGGTATGTTCAAGGCAAGAGCAGCCTTTATCGGCACACATAGACTCTGTTCACACTACCATGTGCTGCTCATGATCCTTTAAAAAGTAGAGTATCCTCTGCTTTTTGACAGATCGGAAACCTGGTTCCGTTTTTACAGATCCGACTCTCCCACTGAGGGCAATGGGTCCATAAACAAAAATGATGCCACGCTGGTGCTCTGTCATATGACTATAGCCTTACATTGTAACAATCTGAATGACTCAAAAGAGCAGTATTGAAACTATCCACATTAAATACCTGGCTACACAAACAGTATGAATTGCAAACCAATCAGGGGCAGACTTTGAGAGCTGAGTGCCCCCTGTGAAGAATTGGCTATGGGTTCAACTCCATTAAAGCGAGTTTCTTAAGAATATAACCATAATAAAATTTGTAGACAAAATATTATCATTTTTGCAACGATAAACATCAAATATTTTGCAGAGTGTTAAAGATTTCCTTTTACCATGTAAGGGTGGGTTCACACCTGCGCTTGAGTCCGTCCGTTGTCAATCCGAGTGAAAATATCGGGGAATGGGATTGGCATCGGATAGCGACAGGTTAGCGACGTATTGGTTAAAAACTCATTCATTTGAATGGGTTTTTAAAGCAATGCGCGGGTGTCTGATTACACCCTTTGCGCTGTGAATCCTTTTTTTTTCGTCGAAAACAAAGTCGGACATGCAGGACTTCGTGTCCAACGAAAAAAAAACGACTTTTCAGCGCATAGGGTGTAAGCACACACTTAGTAGTCCTTTATGTGACATAGATTGCCAATGGATATGACTATGAATGCAGGAATTTTCTATGGTCTGGGACTTAGCAGAAACCTGGACATGGTTTCCTTACATTGAACAGGTTATCAGGCAGGGACACTACATGTATGATAAGATAACCCAACCACAATAAGTAAATCATTATTGTCTTTCTGACAAGTGCCAGACCATAAAAAGTTACAGCATCCATAGTCGTATCCATTGGCAACCAATCAAGACAAACTAAGATGGTTAGAAAAAAATCTATAAAACTGCAAAATGTTTAAACACTTCAAAAAAATGTTTTAACTTTAAATTGTCAAGAAATTTAAATATGAATATGTTTATGGAAAAACTCCTTTAAGGCTGGTGCTAGCTGCTGCCTACTTGGCTGCGATGTATAATAATAACATAGAGGATGTGATTTCACTAAATATCCACTTGCTGTGACTAAAAAGAGCAGAATAAAGTGACCTCAGCTGTGAGCCTGGGGCTTGTGACGTCAGCCAGAGATGGATGCAGCAGGATCACCAGATGCCATGAGGATGCCCAGCAGAGGTGAGACAAGGTGAATATAACTGTTTGCTATGTTGCTGTACTTCCACTCATCCTCCACTTATTATACTCTGGGTTCTGAAGAAGACCACAGAGTGTTATAGTGTTTTTGAAGAACCCGAAACATTTTGAATGTTTGGATAATATCTGTTTTGTTCCAAACTGGTTCGCTAATGTCTAAGCACAATATAAACAGAACTTACCAATTTCCTTCACTTATACTGCCTATTATAACCAAATCCAACATCCTCCAGGAAGCAAAATCCTGAACAGACATGAAGCTCTGCCTCTATCTATTAAACTCTACATGCTGATGCCACTAACATAGAAGCCCATGAGAACAGTCAGTGCTCCACTGCAGTATAACATTTTTAATAATAATGTTAGTGTAAAGGGCCCTTCTGCCCATCTGGGCCCTGTGCAGCTTCACAGGCTGCAAAGGCTACAGTATATCTGTCTGTGTGTCCAGTCCATCTAAAGTCAGTATATTAAATAAACAATTGTCCCACTTCACTGGAGATCCAGATACAAATCAACCAGGACAAACCTCTTCAGCCTGATCCATGAGCAAAGATCACAATTCACACCATTTGATTTTAGTATTAAGCACAACACCACAGTATACAACTTCTCTTTCAGTTTAGAAGAAAGGCTAAGCAAGCAGACATAATGCAGTCAACCCCAGCTGGTTAAAGACTCATGTAAATGTGTTTGTATATACTCAGAAATGGCAATAAAATTGATGCAGGTAACAACGAAATCAAGGCTTTTGTGAACTTAGCCTTTCATCAACTCATTCAAGTTTAGCCTTTGGCCCATCATCTTCTGGGACCAAACCACTTATTTATAAAAGGGCTGTAGCAAGATTCAAGCCACTCATCAACATCAAGCAAAGCTCTTCGTTAGAGAGGATCATGCAGCTGTAACTGTATTGCTGCACAGTTCTCTCTATGATCAGGCAGAGAAATCTTGGACCATTGTTCCTCTAGATTCACATCTGCTCTTGGGTTTCCGTTCTTTGGGGTCTTAAAAAAGCGGATACCCTCGGAAACCTGCAGACGCCATAGACTAAAATGGTGTCCTCCCGGTTTTTGCCTGAAAAATGTGGAGAGAAAAGACCTTCTTGTAGATGTGAACCTAGCCTAGTTTTATGAGTGGCCCCCTGGAGTAGAGGACTGGTTGCAACTACAACTTCTGCAACTCCTATATCTACATTACTGTAATGACTTCTTTGAAATGGTAGTAGTCACTTTGTAATTTATGACAATGACACAGGAAGAGTTACCTGAGTTAAAGCATTATAGATGTGAGTATAAAATACAACAGTAAAGAAATTCATTTAACAAACTTTTTCTTTTGTTAAAAAAAAAGAAATAAACAGAAAAGCCAAGAACATCTAACAATTGAAGTAAAATATTGGAAGAAGTGACAGTAATCATAGCGTATATGTTAAGCTTTGTTGAAATGTCTACAAATGTTCATTGGGTATTCATGAAAAGAATAAAAGCATTATGAAATATATCACAATACATTTCTATATGAAGCTGAAGGAACAATGGAATGACCTTGAACAACCTCTTCAAATTTCAAATATCAAGATTTCTACTAAGTTGTCAGCAGAAATGTATCAATAAGTAATAGATGATTGCTCGTCATGTATCAAATCCATATGTAAGGAAATGTCAACAGTGCTCCCATTGCAGAGTCATATTCTATATGTCATAATATAAATTCATAAGTATTCATAAACTTATGAAAATGGCTATACATATAAAGAGGATCTATCAACATACCTGACAGGTCTGTTTAAGTTGATAAAAGCTTTCTCTGTGAAATAATAATTCTGGGGCATCTTTTCTTAGAACTCTGCATTGCGCTGTTCCTCTGCTATTCCCATTAGAGATGTATGAATAAGGGTAAATTCACTTAACCATTAAAAATGTCCATTGCTCTCATCCATCATAGCTCTGCTGCCTGATTAATCCACCTTTCCCCTCATTTCTCCTCTGACTCTCCTCTGTACCAATCTCTTCACTGGCTACAATAAATTCAATTAATATTTTATCTATGACATACAAGGCCATCTATAACCTGTCCCCTACATTCATATCTGCCCTAATCTCCCAATACTTCTCTACCCATAATCTCTGGTGTTCACAAGGCCTCCGTCTTCACTTTCCTCTTATCTACTCCTGACATAATGGCCTCGAAGAAAAAAAAGCAGATATTGAGTATTAATCTCAGATTCACAGCATACAGGAAAAGAGAAGTAGTACTGTGCACTGTCCACAGATGTATATAAATATATACAGTATATATATATATATATATATATATATATATATATATATATATAAAAAAAAAAAAAAAAAATATATATATATATATATATATATATATATATGATGAAACCAGAGGTTTACATACACTATGTAAAAAGACACATATGCATGTTTTTCTCACTATCCATACTCTAAAATAGTATTTATGTAATTTACTTCTTGTTGCATAAAAGTGCCTGAATAAAAAATGTAGCAGAAGAAAGTGCCAATGCACATCCAGTAAGAATAAGTAAATCTGGGGGACAAACCATTCAAACCATGTATTTTTTTATGTTACATAATCCCCGTACCCAGTAGATTTTGCATTGATCTCTGAAAACCCCTTTAACAGCCATTCTGCCGACACAAGAATTCTGGGACTCTCATTCCACCTCTACCTATGAGACATTTGTGATGCCATAAAAGTTTTTGTTCAGAATACCTCTTTAAAAGTTTTGTCACTCATTAATGCATAAAAATATATGCTAAAACCTGTGCAGCTGGTGTTCTATTTCAGTTTGTGTCCATAATTTCTGCTATATTGGACCAAGTCCCTGAAATCTTTCCATTTTTATTTCATAAGCACTCTTAAATGTACATATTAATATGCAGCTTTATATATTTTGCAATATCTCCAGTTTCAAGTTAGTTAATCATAAAGTTCTTCTGTTGGCTTTGGAACAGAAATATAACTTGGCAAATTTTAGACTCAGATGTTTTTTTTTTTCATAAAGATATTTATTTTAAGGATTTCATAAGAATATTGCCTCCACTGTTATAGTTAAAGGGGTGATCCAGCTCAAAGTACTAGAAATCGATGGACAGAACACAAAAATTAGTCATTGTGCAAAAATAAAATGTATCAAAAATAATTGATGAATTTGAAATTATTTACATTGGAATCACTGGTAGCTGCTGCTAGATTTTTTTTTCTAGCCTTTCGTTTGTGTCCACCTACTGTAGTGATGGACACAAATTAATTCTTCTGGATTGTCAAGCTGTGGCTTGGTGCTATAAAAACACCAATGTATGTGGCAATGGATTACTGTACCTTCACTCTGTTCAACAAAATAATAGTTTTTCTATAACAAATATACATAAAATAGTAACAAAAAACCCACAATTTTTGCAAAATTACATCTATTTTCTACAGTTTTGTGGTAATCATGACAAACAAAATGTTAGATTAGAATTTGTGAAGGGACTACATGTTAGGTAGTCTGAAGGAGGGAGATACTTACAAATGGACCTTCCATTTGTGTGGGACTAGTTACAGAACCAATACCTTGAGGATCTCCTCCCTGGAGATCAAATGGCAGAAGCGGCATATGGTGTGGGGCTTTCACCTGCTGATTGGATAACAAAGGAAAAGAGAGAGGAGAACGTAGACTGGGAAAAGACACATTTTTTAGTTATGATATACAGCAATTTCTATGCATTATCCTTCGTAGAATTAAGCTTTATGTTGATATTGTATCTTAAGTTTTTGGTTTTTTTTAACTTGGTTGGTGGGATAACCCCTTTATATAAATCATTAAAGTTGCTGTCCCTATTTTCTTCCATGGTATGTGATCAGATCATTGGAATACTTAAAGAGAAAGATAATAATAATAATAATAATAATAATAATAATAATAATAATAGACTGACACTTGCCAATTCTTTAGAGATTTTTTTCACCTCATTTGCATCATTTAAATTGCAAATAAGAGAGCTAGAAGTTCCCACCTCTACAGCTAACACCCTTAGTGACATATCATTGCTTCTGCTACAGACAATAGATGATGTCATAGTTTATCTACTCCATGCACTGAGCATGTCTCAAAAACACTGCCGTAGACCTCAATGAGCCGACCTCAGGCTATAGCTGTCTATGGCCATGGTTATACTATAAAACACTAAAGTGAGGGTGGGTTCACACCTGTGTTTGAGTCCGTCCGCTGCCAATCTGAGTGAAAATCTCGGGAAACAGGATAGGCATCGGATACCGACAGGTTAGCGACGCATTGCTTAAAAATACCTGTTGGTATCCGGTGCCTATCCTGTTTCCCGAGATTTTCACTCGAATTGGCAGTGGACGGACTCAAACGCAGGTGTGAACCCACCCTTAACAGAGGAGAGGAGAAGCTCCAGCAAAATGGCACCTCCCATAATACAGTTGCATCTCAATAAATTAGAATATCTTTGAAACGTTTATTTCTTTCAGTAATTAAATGAAAATAAACCAATAAGACACATTCTGATATCTTATTTTGACTGACATTGTCTTTTGTTTGAAACTTCTTTCTTTAATATGTTGCCACTGCAATCCTACTTTATGAATAATGTTGCTAAATGCAAAATATTGTTACCTAATGTATGTCCTATGTCAGGGCAGCATATTACTGGTGAAGTTGCACAATCCTAGTAAGTAAATAGCATAATAAATTGTTGTGCTACTTGGCAACTGGGAGTGCTGAAAGAATTCACATCACAAATAGTTCATGAGTCTAGTGCATTAAAGTGGATAGCATTTCCCAAATCTCTTCGCCATTCCCCTTCTTTCAGGGCAATGATAAGTAACAAGTTGCTATGTACAGATGCATCTCAATAAATTAGAAATGTTTATTTATTTCAGTAATTAAATTAAAAAGTGACCCCCTATATTTTCTAGATTCTTTACACACAGAGTGTTCTCTTTCAAGTGTTTTATTTCTGTAAATGTTGATTATGGATTACAGCTAATGAAAACCCAAATCTAAGAAAATCTGAATATTGTAAAAAAGTTCAGTATTGTAAATTCAGTGTGTCACCTGCCAAGGTTTCCTAAGCCTT
The DNA here is from genome assembly GCA_947044405.1 of Leptodactylus fallax. Taxonomy (NCBI): domain Eukaryota; kingdom Metazoa; phylum Chordata; class Amphibia; order Anura; family Leptodactylidae; genus Leptodactylus; species Leptodactylus fallax. Next base: position 4,587,695 of record CAMRHE010000073.1, on the reverse strand, counting down.
TAAATGGTCCCTCAGTCTGGTTCAGTAGGACACACAATCATGGAAGACGCTGATTATGAATTGTATTACTGAATTACTGAAATGAATGAACGTTTCAAAGATATTTTAATTTATTGAGATGCACCTGTATGTACAGAAAATAGAATTTAAAAATCTACAATTAAAAAGAAAAAGAGCTTAGAATAAAGTGATACATTTCTTTTAAAAATTAGCTGTTTTAGTAAATATTTACATTAACTGTAAAGTAATTCAGGATCTTCTTTTTCTTAGAACTCTAAATGCTTTTGTTCCACCGTTAGGCTGGGGCCCCACGTGGTGTAAACACTTAGTGAATCCCATCCACACATTTCAGAAAAATATGCGCAGCGGAAATGCTGTGGGGTTTCCAAAACCGTTGCGGCTTTGGAAATCACAGCATGCCAATAATACCTAAGGAAGCTCCAGCAGTTTCCCTATAGGTATAATTGAAGCAGAGGAAACGTCTGTGGACTTTCTGTGAAAAGTGCTGCGGAAAAAAATGTTGCCACCGCGGTTTTTCCCTCAGCCCTCATTCATTGCAGCCCACTACATGGAGCTTTAGCCTTAATCCTCTTGAAAATATATGAAGACTTTGGCCATAATCACTTCTCTTTTTGTTACAGAATGTCTTGACACAGCCTGACACTGTCAGCACTAATTGAACAGTGTCAGACTGTAGGGACACGCCTCTTTGACAAGAGAAATGGTAACACCCAAATGCTCATTTATTTATACAGTGGGGAAAAAAGTATTTAGTCAGCCACCAATTGTGCAAGTTCTCCCACTTAAAAAGATGAGGCCGGCCTGTAATTGTCATCATAGGTAGACCTCAACTATGAGAGACAAAATGAGAAATCAAATCCAGAAAATCACATTGTCTGATTTTTTAAGAATTTATTTGCAAATTATGGTGGAAAATAAGTATTTGGTCACCTACAAACAAGCAAGATTTCTGTCTCTCACAGACCTGTAACTTCTTCTTTAAGAGGCTCCTCTGTCCTCCACTCATAAGGGTGGGTTCACACTTGCGCTTGAGTCCGTCCGCTGCCAATCCGTGTGAAAATCTCGGGAAACTGGATAGGCACTGGATAGCGACAGGTCAGCGACGGGTTTTTAAAGCAATATGCGGGTGTCCGATTGCACCCTCTGCGCTGTGAAGCAGTTTTTTTTCGTCGGACACAAAGTCCTGCATGTCCGACTTTGTTTCCGACGAAAAAACTGGATTCACGGCGCAGAGGGTGCAATCGGACACCCGCGCATTGCTTTAAAAACTCATTCAAATGAATGGGTTTTTAAGCAATGCGTCGCTAACCTGTCGCTATCCGGTGCCTATCCAGTTTCCCGAGATTTTCACTCGGATTGCCAGCAGACGGACTCAAGCACAAGTGTGAACCCACCCTTACCTGTAGTAATGGCACCTGTTTGAAATTGTTATCAGTATAAAAGACACCTGTCCACAACCTCAAACAGTCACACTCCAAACTTCACTATGGTGAAGACCAAAGAGCTATGGAAGGACACCAGAAACAAAATTGTAGACCTGCACCAGGCTGGGAAGACTGAATCTGCAATAGGCAAGCAGCTTGGTGTGAAGAAATCAACTGTGGGAGCAATAATTAGAAAATGGAAGACATACAAGACCACTGATAATCTCCCTCAATCAGGGGCTCCACGCAAGATCTCACCCCGTGGGGTGAAATTGATCACAAGAACGGTGAACAAAAATCCCAGAACCAGACGGGGGACCTAGTGAATGTCCTGCAGAAAGCTGGGACTAACGTAACAAAGGCTACCGTCAGTAACACACTACGCCGCCAGGGACTCAGATCCTGCAGTGCCAGATGTGTCCCCCTGCTTAAGCCAGTACATATCCGGGCCCGTCTGAAGTTTGCTAGAGAGCATTTGGATGTTCCAGAAGAGTATTGGGAGAATGTCATATGGTCAGATGAAACCAAAGTAGAACTGTTTGGTAGAAACACAACTCGTCGTCTTTGGAGGAGAGTGAATGCTGAGTTGCATCCAAAGAACACTATACCTACTGTGAAGCAAGGGGGTGGCAACATCATGCTTTGGGGCTGTTTCTCTGCAAAGGGACTAGGACGACTGATCCGTGTACATGAAAGAATGAATCGGGCCATGTATTGTGAGATTTTGAGTGCAAACCTCCTTCCATCAGCAAGGGCATTGAAGATGAAACGTGGCTGGATCTTTCAGCATGACAATGATCCCAAGCACACCGCCAGGGTAACAAAGGAGTGGCTTCGTAAGAAGCATTTCAAGGTCCTTGAGTGGCCTAGCCAGTCTCCAGATCTCAACCTCATAGAAAACCTTTGGAGGGAGTTGAAAGTCCGTGTTGCCCAGCGACAGCCCCAAAACATCACTGCTCTACAGGAGATCTGCATGGAGGAATGGGCCAACATACCAGCAACAGTGTGTGCCAACCTTGTGAAGACTTACACAAAATGTTTGACATCTGTCATTGCCAACAAAGGATATATAACAAAGCATTGAGATGAACTTTTGTTATTGACCAAATACTTATTTTCCACCATAATTTGCAAATAAATTATTTAAAAATCAGCCAATGTGATTTTCTAGATATGTTCTCTCATTTTGTCTCTCATAGTTGAGGTCTACCTATGATGACAATTACAGGCCGGCCTCATCTTTTTAAGTGGGAGAACTTGCACAATTGGTGGCTGACTAAATACTTTTTTTTCCCCACTGTACATTTTTGGGAGGAACAAAAAATGTTTGGAATCAATACACAAAGTTTTGCTGAAAACAGATTATTCGTTTGTTATCTGTCTGAATTTGAACACCTTTGTACTTAATTTGGTGAAGGTCATTTGCATAATGAATATTATGTTTTTGTGCACAGTATGTCATCTTTATAAACAGAAATCTCACTAAAATAAAAATCAGTATTCTAGTAGCCAAAATGGTACAACAATGTTGTGTCATTTGGCTACGGCCCTGTTCACATCTGCGTTTGGCCATTCTGTTCTAAATCAGTATGTGAAATTTCAAAAACTGATTTCGTACGGTCTAGATTACAACCCATTGATTTCAATGGGTTTTAAAAGTAATCCGCATGTATCAGTTTGTGCGGAGAGAAAAGTAGTTCTTGGGGGACTTTGTCTCTGTACTAAAAATAAGGATTCCAGATGGACAGCAACCAATCCATTTTTTTTTTTAACATTGAGGTCTATGGAAAACAGATTACAAACTGATTACAAACTGATAGCAATCAGTTTTTGTCCGTTTTTGACCAATCCATTTTTTTTTTCTGTTTCCCGTTCTTCATTCTGAGCATGTGCAGAGGGAAAAATGGATTGCAAAAGGACATAAACTGTTTGCTATCAGTTTGTAATCCGTTTGTAATCCGTTTTCCATAGACCTCAATGTTAAAAAAAAAAACGGATTGGTTGCTGTCCGTCTGGAATCCTTATTTTTAGTACAGAGACAAAGTCCCCCAAGTTCTACTTTTCTCTCCGCACAAAAAAGCGAAAACCAGACAGAACTGGCACAAACTGATACATGCGGATTACTTTTAAAACCCATTGAAATCAATGGGTTGTAATCTAGACCGTATGAAATCAGTTTTTGAAATTTCACATACTGATTTAGAATGGAATGGCCGAACGCAGATGTGAATCGCGCCTACTAGGAGAGCAAACAGAAAATAGATAAATAAATGAAACATAGTAACATACTGTAACATAAGTACATACAGGTGCATCTCAATAAATAAGAATATCTTTGAAACGTTCATTCATTTCAGTAATTCAGTAATACAATTCATAATCAGCGTCTTCCATGATTGTGTGTCCTACTGAACCAGACTGAGGGACCATTTAAAGGCTTAGGAAACCTTGGCAGGTGACACTGAATTTACAATACTGAACTTTTTTACAATATCCAAATTTTCTTAGATTTGGGTTTTCATTAGCTGTAATCCATAATCAACATTTACAGAAATAAAACACTTGAAAGAGAACACTCTGTGTGTAAAGAATCTAGAAAATATAGGAGGTCAGTAATTTAATTACTGAAAGAAATAAACGTTTCAAAGATTTTCTAATTTATTGAGATGCACCTGTACATAGCAACTTGTTACTCATCATTGCCCTGAAAGAAGGGGAATGGTGAAGAGATTTGGGAAATGCTATCCACTTTAATGCACTAGACTCATGAACTATTTGTGATGTGAATTCTTTCAGCACTCCCAGTTGCCAAGTAGCACAACAATTTATTATGCTATTTACTTACTAGGATTGTGCAACTTCACCAGTAATATGCTGCCCTGACATAGGACATACATTAGGTAACAATATTTAGCCTTTAACAACATTATTCATAAAGTAGGATTGCATTGGCAACATATTTAAGAAAGAAGTTTCAAAGAAAAGACAATGTCAGTCAAAATGAGATATCAGAATGTGTCTTATTGGTTTATTCACTCTTTCACAGCATGCCTCTCTGAAGAAATGGATGGTAATTATTCACTTTGCCGTACACGTGCTATAACTTTTTCAGGTGAAAATGTATAATATAGTCTCAAACAGGCGTAGTTTCACATAAAAATCTCTATGTAGTGTTTTACATTAGACATTTTTTCCAGTTCCAATAAAAAATGAGCAACACAATATCACAACAGTTATAAATATCACAAAACTTATTGTACTTATTTTATGTTAGAGCAAATTGCATAAATATACAAAATAGATGCTCAGATTATTTTTACCCCCCACCACTAACAACATTTGGTAGAGCTTATAGAATAACATTTCTGTTACCATTATGTTCTTTAGTTATAATCAGCACTTTGGAAACTTCTGTTTCTTATTGCCGCGCAGAATAATTAATTTGTAAAGACTCTTGTCTTTTTATGAAGAGTAATTCTGAAGAAATATTACCCAGCTGCACCTGCTTTTTATTTTTCACACATTTTTGCTTGCCACAACTAGCAGACCAAATCTGAGAACAGCCGTTTGTTGGAAGGCTATGTAAAAATATGTGTTTTCACTACAAAAATTATTTCCCTTCAGACAGATGAGGAATCTTCAATTAAAACATATGGTGGCTCTACATGGTGTTTGGCAAGAACTACTGTGGAGTGTTATTTTGTCTTTTGTCAGGTGTTTCTACTCCCTCTGTTGCCAGACAGGCTCACATTTGCCATGCTATACATCATAGTCTTCAATAGTAACAGCTCAGATTTGTAGTTTTTACATTCTGGCAGGTCTTTTCCATAATTTCTCTTTTTCATTTCAATTGTAAATATAAAAATTGTAACTCTATAAATATATATATATATATATATATATATATATATATATATTTTATTTTTTTTTTTTTTTTTTTAAATAAGAAAATTTAAACCAGCACAGCTCAATACCAATGGTGGGTGCAAATCCAGAGGGAAAAAGTCCACCTACCCAAATTGTATAGTTAAAGACAAAACCGGCAGCACTCCAAGGAATGAAAAATCAACCAGTGCTTTGGAATAAAACACTGGTTGATTTTTCATTCCTTGTAGTGCTACCGTTTTATCTTTAACTATATATATATGGGGGGAATGGGGAATTAATGTCACAGAAAGAGTAAACGCCCACATTGTGGAGGCCACAAGTATCCAAAACTGCAAAATCATACGGCCATTGACATGATTGTTAAAGAGGAGGCTTCATGGATTTATTTTTTTCTTTTAGTGCCATCCACATGTTGCTGAAGCAAAATACTTGACCGTTTTTGCCAGTACAATTTTCCAGTAATACCGCAATAACCAGAAAATGGGGCAAGTCATTAAATGGGCAGTCTAGGGATAATATTTTTTGCAAAAAGGTTCACAAAATAAAAAAAAAAAATTATACTCACCGATCTTACACTGCTACCACTTCGATACTTACCAAGTCACTAAATGAGCAATAAAGGGATAATATTTTTTGCAAAAAAGGTTCACAAAATAAAATAAAATTATACTCACTGATCTCCCACTGCTACCACTTTGATGCTTACTAAGTCTATAAAAGTTAGAAACGTTTGATAGCTCTATCCAGTGGCACAGAAGACAAACATTTCTAATGTCATTTTGTTTTTTTCTAACAGAATTTTGGCCCATTGCCCCATAGTATTCAAGCATGAAAGAGTGTCTGCTAATAACACTGCATTAAAAGGAACAGTAAATGTTGACTGTTTTGTTCTTTGTTTTATTAGGAACATTTCTACTGTAAATGATGGCTAATATTACCTTTACAAAAGCTTGTTCTGCCACCAGTTCAGAAATAATTAATCTAAATCAAGAAACAACATAATTTCTTAATTAACTAAAGGATTAAAGCCCATGAGGTGTCATCAAAAAGATAAACACATTGCCTCGCCAGAGATAGAGACCACACATGTAATAATCTCTAGTGCCAGAAGTACTCTTTTATAGTTGATTTGTGGCAACCTAGACAACAGTATGGCCACAGGGAATAAAACATCACTTATTTCGCCATCTAGTATTTTACTGTATGTTTTCAAGCTGGAAAATAAATTAGAATTAATTTGCTAATACTTTCTCTTAATGATGGGAGGGGCAGTTTTGGTAGAAGTCATAACCAACAGCAAATCAAAAAATGAAAGGTCAGTCTGCTTTTGTGAGGTCAAACAATTAAAGGAACACTAAACATAGAAAATGCAAAATACATACATAAATACATAAACAAAATAAATAAATACAAATATCCCATTGTTTCATCCATTAATCACTTCCTTTCATTTAGTCTTGTTTTATAATATATTAAAATCAAAACTGAGAAATTTGTAAAGACATCTTCATGGTTTGTAGCAGTAGCGCAGCCATGCCTCCTTCCCCTGCTCATCATTGTCCTGTGTCTGGCTGTAAAACAACTGGCTTGACCAGTAGCTTCCCTATCTGCTTTCCTAGGGAAACCGCCAACATTTCCGTAGGTATAACTGACATGCTGTGATTTCCAAAACCGCAACGGTTTTGAAAGTCACAGTGTGTCCGTTGCGTGTATGTTTCTACAATGTGTGGATGGGTTTCACTAGAATCCCATCCACTTTGCAGGGACTGTAAAACACCACAGTTTTTTATAAAGAGAACTTTTCCACCACCTCCACCAACTCCAGCTCTTTGCATCCTTCTGTGGCTGCTGCTCCACTGATTCTGGTGCAGTTGGATTTTTCCTGTAGCCCCCACCATTCTTGAACAATCATCGCTGTTATTTCAGCACAATTATGCTCTCTGCTGTCAGGTGGGTGGTCCTGATGTTTCTTCTCCACTCTACAACCACCCACTTGACAGTAGAGAGCCTAACTGTGCTGAAACGAACAGAAATTATTGATTTTGAATGGTTGGGACTAGAGAAGAAATTGCAACTGTGCTGGAATCATTGGGGCCGCCCCTATTGAAGCATGCAATAAAATGGAGTTGGTGAAGGTGGTGAAAGGTTCTCTTTAAGCTCTGATGATTAACTCCTTTGTTCTCTACAAGCAACGCTGTTTGTTTCAGGAACACTGATGTTTCACATCCTAATGCCAAACAGCTCAGTAATTATTACATAGTAACATGATTAAATAGTTATATGGTACAGTTGAAAAAAGACATAGATCCATCAATTTTAACCAAGGGATGGGAAACAGCATGACTGAAGGGACTAGTGAAGGAAATAAGCATTCTATACATTTCCATAAGCATTAATGCTATTTTGCTGTCATTTGTTGCTGCTGTGACCAGCTCCTGGAGTAGGCTATTTCACAGACTCACAGTCCTTAAAGTATATTGCCTTGTCGTCTATGGATATTAAACTTTTTTTTTCTCCAGACAGGGAGTGCCCCCTTGTCTCTTGAGAGTTTTTTTTTTTTCTTTTTTTTTTTTTTTACATAGAACAGCTTTTCCACATATTTCTTTATGGGCCATTTACATATGTATATAGGTTTATCATATCTCCATTAACATTAAAGGTGGTGACTGTTATGGATGCCATATCTCTAAGGTGAGTATCAAGTTGTTCAATATTTATATGATATGTTGAGAGCTGGCAGATAAAGGTTACAGCCACAGGTAGCAAGCTCTGCTCTGGTGCGGAAAGTCAAGAGGAAATAAGGAGGGGGAGGAGGGAAAGAGAGAGAAGGTAAGAAGATAAGAAAGAAGGCAAGAAGATAATAAGATAAAGTAGAAGGGAATAAGTAAGAATTGTGAGCTTAGGGCAGGAAGGCGGTCAAATATTAGGGAAAGCAAACACAGTATGGGCACGTAATCAGTCTATTGAGGAACAGTCTATTGAGGAACAGTAGACGCAGTCTCGCAGGAAATTTCTTGCTTCTCGGCAACTTGTATCTTGGTCTGGACGACCACAGATCGGTCTCTTGAAGGTCAGAAAATTTTTGGAAGCACATTTTTAGGTAGCCAGGGAGGAATGTTCATTGGCTCAATGCCCAGCTGTTTCCAAATGGCAGGTAGGTCTTGTGGGGAGTGGATGGAGGGTCTCTTGCCCTTATGCAGGATAGCAAGGCTGAAAGGATAGAGCCTGATGGAGAACTTCCAAGAACGGCTGTAGAATCCCTCTCTTCACTAGTTTTGAGGGAGCTATGTCCTGGTAAATAGAGATATTGTTTTCTCCTAAAGGGAAGGTAGGACAATTTCTCACTGCGGAGTGTATAGCTGCGGCATTAGGATAGGAGAGAATACCACAAATTACATCCTTAGGGGGATCACCTTCTTGAGGTTTTGGTCAGAGGGCTTGATTAATTCTTTCAATCACAACCGCCGCAGCCTGGTCAGGACCCAGTAGGTCAGCAAAAAGCTAGGACATCATCTTGGGGAGGTTAACGTTAGAGCACGACTCCAGGAGCCCTTTAATTCTAATGGTCTTCCTTCGGCTTCAATTTTATTGATCCTCAATGAGGGTAAGCACACAATCAATATACTCCTTATAGAGAGCAAGTTGTGAGGTCATAGCCATTGAGTGAGATTTAACGGCCGACTAGGCATTTTCAAGGTTGGCCACTCGGAGGATTATGTTCTGGGTCTCAGATTTTATATCAGCAAGTTCTGAAAGGACCGGGCTGAGGGCTTTAGCTAGTGGAAGGAATTACTTTGAAATGGTAGGCAGCCTGCTATCAGACTTGTCATATCCAGAAGCGTTCTCTGCGTCAAAGTCCTCTCCAGTTTCTAGTTCTTGGGGGGTTCAGGTGCCATCTTATGAGAGTGCACCTTTTCTTAAAGAGGACCTTTCACGTCCTCATGTATATGCTGTTTTACATACAGTTCAGCGCAATGCCGGCTTTCCCAGTATGTGCCCTGAAGCTGGAGATATCTGCGGTCTTAGTTTCACAGTTCACCATCAGAAGGGCATTCCTGACAGTCTAGCTGGTCTGTGAGGAATGCCCTCCCTGACAGTACAGTCCATAGACTTGTACTGGGGGGGGGCGTTCCTCACAGTGCAGAGTCATCGCTGGGCTGTAAGGAACGACCCTTCTGACATTACAGTGCTATGGACGAGTACAGAGAGAGGGGGCATTCCTTACAGCCCAGCTAGACTGTTAGGAATGCCCTTCTGACGGTGAACCGTGAAACTAAGACCACAGATATCTCCAGTCCCGGGGAACATACTGGGAAATCCGGCAGTGGGCTGAATTCAGCTCTCTGTTGGCTTTCTAGCGGTATGTAAAACAGCATATACATGAGGACGTGAAAGGTCCTCTTTAAGAAATTTCTGGAGGTCAGCCTGTTGCTTGGTCGACTGAGGGGTGCTAGGTATTTCAGACCCTCTTTCCTTGTTGGTTTTGACCATTTTCATTTGAGTAGAGTGGTCAAAGAGTAAGAAGCAGGCTTAAGTAAAGGAGCTCTGGAATCAAGTGTCCATCACATTGCATGGTCAGGCCCCGCCCCCTCAATCCTGGTTTAATTAGAGATAGAAATCAGATACATTTTGATTATTTTCATCCCCACTCTCCTTACATAGTATGACACTATGGATGGAAGGCTACGCACACACAACCGTCTGCACATGTAGGGTATGTGGTTGAACAGCACAAATGGCATATGGAAGATGTCTGTGTGATGTACATGCCTCCACAGGCCTATTCACTTTCTTCCATGAGCCTTCCATGTGTATGGGGTCATTCCAATATAATGCATCATTTTTATGACCCTGAAAAACACAGCTATCACAGACAATGCACACATTTGTGTGCAGGGAGCGTTAACATTATATTTAAAGTAGTTGTCAAGATTCACAAATTTTCAGTATACTTTTATACTATCATTTATGCAGTTTTCTAGATCTTTGCTTGCTGTCATTCATTGTCTACTTCCAGTGGATAAAAATGAGTCCATAATTATATGATTAACAGTCCATGGTCATGTGATGGACCCAGGGATACACAGCTTGTTTCAGTCACAACAGAGTTCTGTCTTGTAATGAGCTGTGCACCTGTGTGTTCATCACATGACCATGGACTGTCCATCACATGACTATGGACTGATACATATCCACTGGAAGTGAGTACAGCAAGCAGAGATCTAGAAAACCATGGAAAATGTATGCAGAAAGTATATATGAAAAACTGTATAACTTTTCTTTATACAAACAATAACACTTGTTTCCTAAAACTGGACAACCCCTTTAAAACCTAAATCATATTGTATGTACAGTATGTGTGCCTATATTTGGCAGTACTATACAAAACATATTTCAGTATTAGCCAAAGTAGATCTATGTGTAATAATGTGTATTCAACCTGAATGAAGGTCAATGGTAGAAATGTACCTTAATAACCACAGCAAACAAGAGTCAGCACAGTACATATAGCATGAATATTTATATAGGCTCAATACAGTACTACTAAGTTGGAAGCAGTGTCTTTAGTTATAAGAGAAAGAGAGTAATGACACTCCAGACTGTCCTACTTAATTTCCCCTGAGTAAAAAACTACTGCTGACGAGTTACCCCAAGAGAGAAACCTATGGCCAACTATTAATATTTTCTCTACATGTGAATGGCATATGCACAGTAACTAAGGCTACATGTATTTATAATGGTTGCTAAGTAAAGTAGAGATAACTGGATGTGAAAGTAATACAAGCACGATAAAGCTACAGTATTAACAAATTGAAGGGAAAAATTTACTTCTGCAGTAAAGACCTATGAACAATTTATTGGCTTACAGTTCAGATACATGTACAGGGCTTAAAGGAGTATTCCTTTCTCAAGGATCATATTCAGACTTGTAGATTAGGCTAACAGATTTGTCACTTCGTTTGTCAGATACAGTTAAACCTCAGGTCGGAATGATGACTCTATCCATGCTCCCTATTCTCTTCTCTCCTGCATACTGCTTTCAGATTTTGAGCCCTGATAAGAGCTAGTGAAGTTTCTTGAGCAGTGCTTCTGTTATCTGTGCATGTAAATCCAGAGTTAACAAGAGCCAGCTCTGAGCTGAAAACCAGGAATTGGAGGGGAGAGGGAACATGCGTGCAGCTGAAATTCTGAGATGAGAAAACCCCTTTAAAGAGAACCTATGACCAGGAAAATGCAGTATAATCTGCAGGCAGCATGCTACAGATCAGGAGGAGCTGATCAGATTGATGTATAGGTTTCAATGGTAAAATTCAGTATAACCTTTATATTTCATTAATTGAAATCTCTGCTCTTTCTTTGCTATAAGGTCAATCAGGCGGTTCCATCAGTGATTGACAGCTATTTCTGTATGCACAATCATAGAAGGGAGGCTGTCAATGACTGTGCAAACAGAGATAGCTGTCAATCACTTAATCTTTATCCCAAAACCTATACATCAATATGTTCAGCTATTCCTGCTCTATAACATGATGCCTGCAGATTACACTGCATTTTCCTGGTGGTAGGTTTCATTTAAGGGGTTTACCACAAATTAAACCTTAAACCCCTATTCATAGGACAGGGGATAAGTGTTTGACTAGTGCTCAACTATCTCCCGTCATGTTACAGTGATAATTGGAGTGGCAGTGCACATACACAACCTCTGGTTCACTCATCTCTATTAGCATTGTATACTTTTCTCCTACAGTCCTATAAGAATTAATAGAGTGGCTCTGCACATATGTCACTAACACTCTATTCAGAAGGGAGGAGTCAGGATCCTCATGCTTGGGAAAAGTGGGGGTCCCTACCTACTGTTGTATATTTCTTTAACAATTTAGCTAAACATCACAAAGAGCTCCAAAAAAATTAAAAACTTGCTAACTGACAGTAGAGACACTTGTAGAGACACTTGTTACCTGACAGTAGAGAGCCATATGGCATAATTGGTGCTGTAACTAACAGAATTGGCTGGTCAGGAATGGTAAGGGCTATAGAGAAATTTCAACTGTATCAGAATGAGTCATGATGCACCTACTGAAGAATGCAAAGAGTTGGAGTTGAGGTGGTGAAAGGTCCTATTTAACTTGTGCTACAGATGTAGCAGTCATTAACTTGATTAGGTATTGAAAGGTATTGAAAAAGTCAAGTTAAAGTTTTCTGGAAATGTTTAATTAATGTGATCTGGGTCAAACTAAAGTTTGCTACATCTGTAAACATATCTGGATGTATCCAACCAAGCGGACAGGGAAGGAAAAACACGTTTGTAGTTTTCCTTCAAAAGGAAGAAAATGTCACTCTAGTGCTACCTATAGGTCAGGGGTCGGCAACCCCTGGCACGCGTGCCAAGAGTGGCACACATAGCATATCTTGCTGGCACGGCAGGACCTGCAGGTATTAAGAGAAGAGGGAGCCACTATGGAACCACTATGCCCATATACCTGTATCTGGCTATGTGTCTTCTGTAAGGCTTCTGTCTAGTGTGAGTGAAAGTCCAGGTATACAGTAGGTTTGATAGTGATGAAGTGAAGAGTTGTGGGAATGCTCTGGTCAGTAGCATCGCACATTCTGTCCCAGGCGAACAGAAGTTTACAGAATCACTTTGTGCTCAGTGAGCATTAGTTCATCCAACGTTTCCTTCCTCAGGGAGAAAGAGGTCTTCACTTCATCGCTACTAAAGCTGCACCTGAACTTTCACTCACACTAGGAAGAATTATATCCCTGCACTTACAGTATACACATGGCCTGGTAGAGACCAGCTATCTGTTAGTCTTTTTCACACAGGCGGAGTGGATCCGCCATATAGTGTTTAGAGTGTAACAGGTGGTTCTTTGTGTGAAGTTCTCTGTTAAGATGGCTTATAGCAACAAGATTTATTGAATTTTATGCATCGTGTTTTAGAGGATGGTGTTGATAAGGTGTACTGGAGTACTATTTTAGATTTGATGCTCCTTGCCAGTACAGAGAAGGGTTCTAGTTAGCCTTGAGATGCCATGCCTGTTCTAAAGATATTGATTGTCCATGCAGAGATCCAATTAGTTGGGGATCTCGGGGTATTGGATGCAAATATCAAATTATTTAATCTGAATATTATTTTGCAAACACTAACCTAGTAAGATTGTGATATATACAGGTGTACAGGAAAAAACACTCTCATTGCACATTGTGGCATTAGTGGAGTGTGCAATGTTTTGCAATTTACATTGGTTGGCATTCAAAGAATTAACATGCTCAAATAGTATAGCATGCCAAATGAACATTTGCTCCATTGAACTAAAATGTTAGTGCACCAATCGGTTATTTGGCACTTGCTATATCAGTACATTATAAAATCCCATTTGCTGTCTCAAGACTCAGTCAGTCAAAAGCAAATTGAGGATCTGTTACATCCAACAGAGGGCGCATGGGCTTCCCAGCTCCTTTTCCCATAATGCCTTATGGCACTACACAGAGTAGAATATAATTACTGCTCTATGGATTACCTTTTATAGTGCTTTAACTGTGAAATACTTGCTCACTGAAATGAAACCTGTGTGTCTCTTAAAAATAATAAACTTCAGCTAAAGTTCACAGATTCACTAGGTTCTTCTCACAGTTTGGCTTTGCTGAACTTCAAAGACCCTTATCTATGAGACACTGGGTAAGACAGTTCAGACTACTGGGCTAATAACTTAGCACTTTGATACTCTGCAATTTTTCTCAGCAGAGGAAATAGGGAAGAATAATTTACTACTGGAAAATTATTCAGTGTCACCATATCAGAGTTTTATGATATGCATAATTGTATGGCCAATTTTCTATAACTAATTATATAATATTTAAAGTTGTATCAATCCATTGTAATCCATTAAGAATAGTAAAGTATTGCATTGTTAAACACTTTAGTATCGATAAAAAAAAGCTTTAAAAAAATATAGTTTCTAAATGTCCTGTTTCTTGAAAGACTAGATCTTAAGGACAGACCATCAATTTTTAAAAGCTGGCTAACCTCTTTAAAGGGGTATTCCAGTTTATATAGCGATGCTTAAAATAACAAATACTTTATATTTACCTGTCCAGAGGAGAGTGTGCATTCAGATCCATGGTTTTCCTGACCTGTGACTCGCACATGTATGAAACGCCAGTCTTAATAAATCTGCTCCAATGTGTTGACTTAGTTTTAAGACAAATTGGAATTCTGAAATAAATTGAAGATACATTGAATGTGGATACATCTGTTACTCAAGTAGATGCTGCAACATCCTGGAATTTTTTTATTTAAAAAAAACCCAACACCCCGTGGTGTAGTTGAATACATTTATAACATAACTGTAATGGAAGTCTATATTCCCTAACAAATCTCTCAAATTCTTTTAATTTCCCATAAATCACTTATTGATCTCAAGCTCAAACCTGTGCCAACAGTTCACCTCAAGTAATTTATTTTGAGTAAGTTAAAATAAAGCTGTCAGAAAGTGCCTAAAACACTTCATAAAGGAGGTGTTAAATATTTACACCAGTTTTTTGGTAGAAACTATGCTAAAATTGTGACATATTTTCATTAGTAAATCTCTCCCATAGTCTCAAATTGTGGATAAATAAACCACACCTTTCTCATCCATCATTAGCCCTGTAAATCTTATTCAGGGTTTTTTTTTCTCTACATATTAGATAATTTGAAAAAAAAAAAAAATTTTTCATAGTTTTAAATATATAGTTTTCTTCTATCCTAAATTGACTATTTGTAAGAGGGTAGAACAGTCGAGAAAGACGACCAGTTTGGTTACTGCAATGCTGTCTATCATAGATAACAGCCAAATTCAGCAAAAATCCTGAAGTTGTCTATGACTTTTTTCATTTCTGGTAAAATGTTGAGATTGACATATTGTGTTAAAGGGGTTTTCACATCTCCCTCTATCACTAGTTTGCTGGTACGACTATTGTACTGGGCTTCCCGGAGACCAAAGGCTGGGATCTGGAGTGCAGTAGAAGTATGCTGGATCTTGTAATACAGCTATAGTATGCTGAAACTTGTAGTGCAGCAGTAGTAGCAGGGATTCGAAGTGCAGTAGGTAGTATGCTGGATCTTGTAGTACAGCGGTAGTATGCTGGAACTTGTAGTGCAGCAGGTAGTATGCTGGATGTTATAGTACAGCGGTAGTATGCTGGAACTAGTAGCGCAGTGGTAGTAAGGAACCAATTGAGATCAATCAGTCCAGGCTCAAGAACTGAGAGAAGCAGGCTTCAAACGCAATACTTAGGCACTGAGTGATCAGGTGCAGGAGTTCAAATAATCAGCAGGCAGAAACCAAGATGGTCACGGACAGGAAACACACAAAACCCCATCTTACTAAGGAACCAGTACTAGCAAAATAAAGAGTTCATCAAATCAAGATCCTGACATTTGCCTGCTGTCTCTTCTTCTCACTTCCTGTATTTTTGAAAAAGTTTGTGAAAGGGCTTTGACTATTTGATGGACAGGACACTATAAAGTACCTCACTAGTTATAGACATTGCCTTTACCATGAGAGATTTTTATGATTACTAGAAATCTATAATAATGCAGATCAAATAATATGCACAGTAAATGTATATTACATTACACAGGGTTGGATAACACTTACATGCTCCATGCTGACAACTTTCTAGCAGTAAACTCAATGTTATATTTGTTTTTACATAGAGAGATACCCTACACTGTCTGAAACTTTATCAGCAAAGTGCAATTAGCTGACCTGATAATAACAGGAGATAACAGCTCTGAAAGCAAGCATGATCTGGAGAACTCGCCAGTCACGTCATCTGACCTAAGCCTAGATAAGGGGATTAAACGGGCTGACTTCCTTAACAATAATGTATAAATAATGGGAGGAATAATTTCACATAGCAGGCAAACGAAGAAGCATTGCTAAAGCAATGTATTTAGGAAAACTCTTCAATTTACATAAGCTAGCAGTATACATAGGATCCTTGAGATGGGAATACCCCTTTAATTCCTTGCAAATATTTATCCACAGGACAGGGGAAAAGTGTCTGATCACTGAGGGCCCGTTTTGCAAATATAATGATTTTCAAACATGTGGAGGACAATTTTTTTCCGCTTTGGTGTGACAATGCATCTTACTGAATACCCTCTCTGACAGCACACTGAAGGGTGGACAAGACAGTACAGCAATAGCAAACTGGGCCAGTTCCTGCCGCTAACCCAATCTGTTGATCTAGTAGTCTATCGGTCAGTGGTCAGGGTATTCACCTATTAAAGGGTATAGCCCAGGCATTAATAAGCATTGTTGATCAGGAGGTGCATATCTGTTAGCTGATGTGCATTAGGTTGGTGCATCAGATAAAAAAAAATGGTACATGCAGGGAGCATGTATTATCTTCCCTAAATACAGTTTAGCCGCAATGTTTCTGCCACTGTCACTGACTTTGATACCCAGTCATAGTTGGCGGGAAGACCTGCTGTGTGGCTTCTCTCGCCCAAGGTCATCAAGTGTAAAACATCTTAGCAGCACTTCAGCTTACACATATGAAAGGAGAGAGTTGAAGTAGAAGCAATGCTTCTTGGAGTCAAAGTTGGAAAAGTAGATGGTGATCATAACAATGGGCATATACTGTATTATGTGTGACTGTGGCCAGGTTACTAGAATGATGACTGGTAGGAAAAGTATGGTCTTGCTTATATTGCTGACCAGTTAAATTGTGTTATACTACAGTTGTGACCAATCTTAACTAATTTCCAATTTTGTTAACATAATTTCTTGTGAAACCAATTCAACAAAATATCACAATATGCTCATAAAAGCCTTATGAGGCTGGAATTCACACCTCCCCTACACTCACAGAAAACAAAGACGCACAAATCCTTCCAAATCCTTTCAAATAAACTCATTCATATCATTGGCAAACTGACTCCAAAAATCGTTGCGAATATACCTATCTGTTGAACAGGCCCACAATATTACCAGAACTCCCCATAGTATAGTCACACCAAATTGGCCCCAGAAAGAAACCTACCTTCAAGTTGATTTGGTGTCCACGATGTGCTGCTAGGGCCAATCTTTTGTGTTGACTTACAGTACATATAACTTTATCATATTGATTCTATGACCTAAATGTAATCAGATATCAACTTGCTAGTGGTTTCCATAGATGACCCTCAGAAACATTCTCTCTGGGGGCTGAACAACCTGGTACCATTCATGTCCACTGTTGAATTCAGCGCACTGTTGGCTTTACCATTATGTGCCCCAGGGCTGGAGATATCAGTGCCATTAATTCCGGAGCGATATCTCCCTACTGTCAGAAGGGCATTGCTCACAGCCTAGTGTCATCGCTGGGTGGTAAGGAACACCTCCTCTGACAGTACAGGGCTATGGATGAGTACAGTCGGGGGGGCATTCCTTACTACATACAGCCCAGCTGATGATGCTGAGCTATGAGGAATGCCCTTTTGACAGTGGAGAGATATTGGTGCTGAAATTAATGGCACCGATATCTCCAGCCCAGGGGCACATACCGGGAAAGCTGGCAGTGCGCTGTATTCAGCCCCCTCTGACAGTACAGGGCTATGGATTACAGTCAGGAGGGCATTCCTTACAGCCCAAAGATGACACTGAGCTATGAGGAACGCCCTTCTGACAGTAGGGAAATTAACGACACCGATATCTCCAGCCCAGGGGAACATACCTGGAAAGCTGACAGTGCACTGAATTCAGCGCACTGTCAGCTTTCTAGTGGTATATTAAACCGCATAGTCATGAGGACATGAAAGGTCCTCTTTAATTCCTCTTAGCATAAAACATTCTCCTGAAGAGTGTACACAACATATTTCAGAACATTTGTGCACAAGAAGGATTTCATCCAGTAATCTAAGATTTCCTTTTGCTAGTGTATCAGCATTTGGCAGGACATATTAGGCAGTGTTTTATTGCTATAATATTAGCAATACTTTACCGATGTTATTTACGGTTAGTGTTGCAAAGCAAAATAAATGTGGAAAAAACAAGACTGTATAAACTGTGCTGTTTTCTGTCTGAAATCATTTAATTTGCCAGTCTGTTGGTGAACTCAATGGAATGAGCTGTTTACTTTGTTTTTTCACTGGCAGCTGCTACTGTGCAATAGAGAAAACACTGACAGTGTCTACACTAAAGTACAAATTAAAAATAACGTAGGAATGTAATTGGCGTCGTTAAATAAATGATTTCATTTACAAATCCAATATTTGTTTTCTTTTTGCATGCTTCCATCTGGATTATTATTTTCATTTTTTATCCTAATAGTTTAATGTTTGCCTTTCTTTGTTAGGATTGCAAATTACATGGAGCTAAAAACTTGATTAATTGTTAATCTTCGCTACCTTCAGATTGCTAAAGTAATACGGCAAATGTACAGTATATAATTCTAAGCTGTTTTAGGACCATCTTTTCCAGTAATGGATTTGGCTATAAGTGTTAGTTAACCTGTTCTATTATCCCAGGTTCATGAATACACATATATATGAGTCTTTAGTACATAGTTGACCACATTTGCTAATAGTTAGACATTGCAGTCTGAAAATATGCCAGATTTATCACATTGGCTGATGCTGGATAATAAATCTGGCATATCTTTAAGGGTGGGTTCACACTTGCGCCCGGAATGTCGGAAATAATGATAGGGAATGGACTGGGAAAGGTTTGAGACGCATTGCTTAAAAACACATTCACTTCTATGGGTTTTTAAAGCAATGCGCGGGTGTGCGCTTACACCCTCTGCGCCGCGAAGCCGTTTTTTTTCGTCGGACACAAAGTCTTGCATGTCCGACTTTGTTTCCGATGAAAAAAATCAGCTTTGCCGTGCAGAGGGTGTAAGCGCACACCCGCACATTGCTTTAAAAACCCATAGAAGTGAATGGGTTTTTAAGTAATGCGTCTCAATCCTTTCCCTATCCTTTTTTTTTACATTTAAGTCAGATTCGCGGCGGACGGAGTGCTGGCGCAAGTGTGAACCCACCCTAAACTGCCTAGTCTATGTTTATGCCACCTTTTATTTGGCTTATTTTGAGACAGAATTTTACAACACAATTTTGGTACATTTTTGGATAAACTTGGTGCATTTTTTTTAATGTTTACTTGTATAGCGCCATCATATACCACAGCGCTTTACAGATATTGTCAGTCACTGTCCCATATAGGGCTCACAATCTACATTCCCTATCAGTATGTCTTTGGAGGAAACCAGAGGAAACATACAAACTCCTTGCAGATATTGTCCCTCCAGCGCTGCAGTGCTAACCACTGAGCCACCATGGTGCATCTAAGCCATTCCCCCTTTTTCTGAGAATCCACACCCACACGTCTAGCAAGACGAAGACTATATGACCAAAATAGGAGAGGTAAATAAATACATTTACAGGTTTCATTTGTGGATAATTCAATGATATTAAAGG
This sequence comes from Leptodactylus fallax, assembly GCA_947044405.1. NCBI lineage: Eukaryota > Metazoa > Chordata > Amphibia > Anura > Leptodactylidae > Leptodactylus > Leptodactylus fallax. The sequence goes on along the minus strand of CAMRHE010000073.1, from coordinate 4,567,910 downwards.
CAAAATCTTCCTTGTATATATGTTTGTTTTGTTTTGCAATATCTTTGTGTGTAAATAGTGACCTATACATAACATTACAATAATTACCTGAAATTGGGACTCCCAGGTGATGTTATGATCTATGGATGGAGCTCTAGTTTGTGAGTCTTTTCTTTGGGCTTTTTTTTTCCCCCTTTTAACCGTTCTAATTGGATGACATATGTGTGGCCACCCAGTGGTTGTGTTGTGAGTTGCAGCCTTTCAAGACTTTTGCTAGAATGTTGCAATATTGTATAATATTGTATAAATTGGAGTCCTTAACTAAATTCAGCCTAAGTTAAGGGTGGACATATCTGTAGGTTCAAAGTTTTCTGATGATTACTATTTTCTTCTTGATATATTTGCATTAGTTAGATACTTACTTTTTTGATCCAGAGCTCTAAATCATTTAGCACAGCTATTGATTGAAAGATAACATTTTGGCTGTAGCTGCCACTAGATGGAGCTTATTGCATACATATTGTTTTTATACTCTGCCCTCTTTTGTGGAGCATTTTAACTGTTTTTGTTTTTTTTGGGTGGGGTGGTGAATTCCCCTGTAATTGGGGATGATACATTTAGCCCCAGTTACAGGACAAATGCAGCCTCCTAGACATAACTTCAGAGGTGATCTGAACATGACCATATGACCACCAGGTGAGAATCATCCAACTCCCATAGCTGTATAAAAACCATCTCTGCCTTCTCTACAGTCATGGCCAAAAGTTTTGAGAATGATACAAATATTAATTTTTACAAAGTCTACTGCTTCAGTTGTTCTAATGGCAATTTGCATATACTCCAGAATGTTATAAAGAGTGATCAGCTTAACAGCAATTACTTGCAAAGTCAATATTTGCCTAGAAAATGAACTTTATCCCCCAAAACACATTTCAACATCATTGCAGCCCTGCCTTAAGAGGACAACCTAACATCGTTTCAGTGATTGCTCCATTAACACAGGTGTGGGTGTTGATGAGGACAGGGCTGGAGATCAATCTGTCATGATTAAGTAAGAATGACACCACTGGACACTTTAAAAGGAGGCTCGTGCTTGCCATCATTGTTTTTCTTCTGTTAACCATGGTTATCTCTAAAGAAACACGTGCAGTCATCATTGCACTGCACAAAAATGGCCTAACTGGGAAGAGTATTGCAGCTAGAAAGATTGCACCTCAGTCAACAATCTATCACATCATCAAGAACTTCAAGGAGAGAGGTTCCATTGGTGCCAAAAAGGCTCCAGGGCGCCCAAGAAAGACCAGCAAGCGGCAGGACCGTCTCTTAAAAGTGTTTCAGCTGCGGGATCGGGCTACCAGCAGTGCAGAGCTTGCTGAGGAATGGCAGCAGGCAGGTGTGAGTGCATCTGCACGCACTGTGAGGCAGAGACTCTTGGAGCAAGGCCTGGTCTCAAGGAGGGCAGCAAAGAAGCCACTTCTCTCCAGAAAAAACATCAGAGACAGACTGATATTCTGCAAAAGGTACAGGGAGTGGACTGCTGAGGACTGGGGTAAAGTCATTTTCTCTGATGAATCCCCTTTTCGATTGTTTGGAACATCTGGAAAACAGCTTATTCGGAAAAGAAGAGGTGAGCGCTACCACCAGTCTTGTCTCATGCCAACTGTAAAGCATCCTGAAACCATTCATGTGCGGGGTTGCTTCTCAGCCAAGGGAATCGGCTCTCTCACAGTCTTGCCTAAAAACACAGCCATGAATAAAGAATGGTACCAGAATGTCCTCCAAGAGCAACTTCTCCCAACCGTCCAAGAGCAGTTTGGCGCTCAACAATGCCTTTTCCAGCATGATGGAGCACCTTGCCATAAAGCAAAGGTGAAAACTAAATGGCTCAGGGAACAAAACATAGAGATTTTGGGTCCATGGCCTGGAAACTCCCCAGATCTTAATCCCATTGAGAACTTGTGGTCAATCATCAAGAGACGGGTGGACAAACAAAAACCAACAAATTCAGACAAAATGAAAGCATTGATTCTGCAAGAATGGACTGCTATCAGTCAGGATTTGGTCCAGAAGTTGATTGAGAGCATGCCAGGGAGAATTGCAGAGGTCCTGAAGAAGAAGGGTCAACACTGCAAATATTGACTTGCTGCATTAACTCATTCTAACTGTCAATATAAGCTTCTGTTACTCATAATATGAATGCAATTATATTTCTGTATGTGATAAAAACATCTGACAAACACACATAAAAACCAGAGGGCAGCAGATCATGTGAAAATATAATATTTGTGTCATTCTCAAAACTTTTGGCCATGACTGTAGATGAGCTATAGCGTTTCCCGATTCTGCAGCTGTACAATTTTGTGCACCTACTTAACACTGCAAAGATGTATGGGTGCATCCTTGCATGGTTAAGAGTGGAGCAACGGGTGGTCTGGAACCAGTTAAAGTGTAGCTGTCATTTCAATTTGTATTTTTTTGCTATTGTATAGGGAGAGGTTTGCTGAGCATTTTGTAATGTACTTTATTAACATTAACAGCACTTTCTTTTAGCAAAAATCAAGCTCTAAATTTCTCCGTAGGAACGTTCTAATTGAGCATTGCTAGAAAGATCTGTCCTGTATTCACCCTCTGTTTCCAGTATATACAGATATAGGAAATGCCAAAGGGGGTGTAACTTCAAATTGCTGCAGAATATAAAATTCACATTCCTGACTTGTATTTATCTAATTTTCCATTTTGCTTATAGTTCAGTTTCAATATTGGTAGCATAGGAAAACTGCAAATGACACCAGCAGCTACAGATACAGTTACACCCTTTTGCTATATCTGTATATGCTGACAATAGAGGGTGAATATGGGACGGACTGCTCTAGCACTTAATTAGAGCATTACTAGAGAAAACTTTACAACTTGTTTTTCACTAAAACAAAATATGACACGTTAGAAAAGTATATTACAAAAATGTTCGCAACACAATAGCAATATAAAGTGAAATGACAGTTACACTCGCTTTGAGGTGAGCAAAACTTTGACCATGTATTTCTCACTTTTTTACTGAACACACTACCTTATCCTGCTCCGCATTTCATTATATTTTTTTAATGAAAAGCAAAGATGATGTAGCTAGTTAGTTAATACAACATCCTGATATCTTAGAGAAAATATCTTAGAGAAAATATTTTTTTTATTATTTCATTATTCTGCTCAATCTGATTAAAAAAACTAGGAGCTCTTCCTTTATTCCCATAAGGTGTATTGACATCAATAATGCTATTGCATTTGAAAGTGAAAAGGCTTTTGACCCTTCCATCCTCTGATATTTTGAAAAGGATTTCCACTGATACTTTGGTAGTTATCATAAAGCTGTCAGGCAGTAGAGTTCACTGAACATCTTGGCTTACCTTTCATACCATCTCAGCAGAAATTCTATTTTGTAGCTTGAATTAAACTGAATCTACCAAATCAGCTATCTGAGTAATCGATACACTCCTCCAGGCTGGGTCATTACGAGATCACCAGTAAAGCAGAACAGGGATTAATGTCAGTCTTATTCATGTCATCTCTCTGTAGCCCCATTAAAACTGTCTTAGAAAATAGACGAAGAAGTGCCTTTGATCTTGTATTTATTTATCATTTAGAAGGGTCTTTTTTGAAGGTGTTATACAACTTCTATTTTAAAACATTAAAAACTTCTGCAAATATTGCATTAAAAATACAGATGTAGCCAAGGTTACCATCAGTCGCAAAAAAATTAATTATACAGTTGCAGCCATCTTCAACTTGAATTTTTCAGTGACTTTTGTTTTGAGATATCACGATAGAGAAAGTTGCTAGATTCAGGTTACAGAAGACTATCTACAGGTGCATCGCAATAAATTAGAATATCTTTGAAACGTTTATTTCTTTCAGTAATTAAATTAAAAAAGTGACCTCCTATATTTTCTAGATTCTTTACACACAGAGTGTTCTATTTCAAGTGTTTTATTTCTGTAAATGTTGATTATGGATTACAGGTAATGAAAACCCAAATCTAAGAAAATTAGAATATTGTAAAAAAGTTCAGTATTGTAAATTCAGTGTCACCTGCCAAGGTTTCCTAAGCCTTTAAATGGTCCCTCAGTCTGGTTCAGTAGGACACACAATCATGGAAGACGCTGATTATGGATTGTATTACTGAATTACTGAAATGAATGAACGTTTCAAAGATATTCTAATTTATTGAGATGCAACAGTATGTACTACTTAAGGCTAGGGCCCCATGTTACAAACCACAGTCAAAAAGCGTTGCGGGAAAAACTGCACCGGAATGCATCAAGGTTTTTCCCGCAGCACTTTTCACAGAAACTCCGCTGAGTTTTTCTTTGTGGATTTTCTGCTTCAATTATACCAATATAGAAAATGCCAGCGTTTCCGTGACATGCTGCGACTTATATAAAAGCAACAGGTTTTGAAATCGCACCATGTCCGCTGAGGATATTTTTCTGTAATGTGTGGATGGGATTAGCCAGAATCCCATCCACTTTGCAGGTAGTGTAAAATGCTGTAGTTTATAATACATGGGGCCCTGGCTGAACTCTTTTTTTCATGGTGATCCAATGCTAATGCTACTACACTGACTGGCTGCAAAGTGCAGGTCATTCCAAGATTTATTTGCTTATACAAAAGCTATATATTAGAATCAAATCTAATTGTAATTCAGATTTTTATAGAATCACCTCTTTATTACGTATTAGAACTACAGTGTCAAGCAAAAGTTTTAGGCAGATGTGGGGGAAATGCTGCAAAGTAAGAATGCTTTCAAAAATAGTGTTAATAGTTTTCTTTTGTGAAGTAACAAAATGAATGGAATGAAAAAAAAGAGAGAAATCTAAATCACATGAACATTTGGTGTGACCGTCTTTTGCATTGAAATCAGCATGAATTCTTCTAGGTACACTTGTGCACAGTTTTTTAAGCAGCTCAACAGGGAGGGTTTTCCAAAAGTCTTGGGGAACTAACCATAGATCTTATATGAATCTAGACTTATTCAAATCCCTCTGTCTCTTCTGTCTATTTGCACATCTATTTGTGAAATCATTCTTACTTTGCAGCATTTTTCCACTCCTGCTAGAACCTTTGCACAGTACTATATATCTATTATAATTTAGCTATGATTATGTAAGTCTTGCTGTTTGGCAGATCTTACTTTTGTTAAAGTGTACCTCCAATTATACACTTATTGACAAAATATAATGCACCCAGATACTTAGCATGCAGTTATGTCTCAGGCAGATATGTAAATGATTACATGTGTGGCCTGATCGAGCACTGGATCTCTCCACAAAAGGCCAAGGCCCCATGTAGCAGGCCGCAGCAAAAAAAGCAAAAAGGGCTGCAGAAAAACCATGGCCGCAATGCATTGTGGTTTTTCCTGCAGTGCTTTTCACAGAAAGTCCGCAGAGGTTTCCTCTACAGACTTTCTGCTTTCATTATACCAGTAGGGAAACCACCGGCATTTGCGTAGGTATAATTGACATGCTGCGATTTCCAAAAACACAGCATATCAATGTATTTTTCCCCAACGTGTGGATAGGATTCACTAGAATCCCATTGGCTTTGCAGTGATTGTAAAATGCCGTGCCGTTTACATCATGTGGTGCCCCCGCCCTAACGCTTACAGCATATCACCCGTCTACAAGTGATAATTATATGGAATCTATGGTGGCCCAAGGATCCACTGTACCAACCCGCGCTCTTGGGAAATAACCCCCGGTCACAGATGATGATAGAAGGAATTCACATTTATTAGGGTGATAAGCACAACGCGTTTCGGAGCCCCAAGCTCCTTTATCAAGTGCATAAAAACAATCTGATGTGATGTTCCCAGTAAAGGTTTTCAATTTTTGAGCATTACAAGTGATAATTGTCTGATCAGTAGGAGTCCAACCAATAGCACACTAGCACTTCTTATACATCCATATGAATTAAGTGGAGACTGAGAAGGTGTGCTGCTTCTCCAATCCTGTCTATGGGACTGCAGAAGAGAAGCTTAGAAAAAAGTACTTGGCTATCTCCAGCTATCCTATAGAGTTGAATGGAGCAGCAGTATACCTGGGCAACCTTCTCTCCATTCAGACAAGGAGCAAGGTATCCCTCATTCTATGACTGGCGAGGGTCCCAGTGGTCTGACTTCCACCAATCAGACGCTTATAGCCTATCCAGTGTGTAGATGATAGGATGTAATATTGGCACAACCCCTTTAAATTATTTGGTGCTATGGATTTGCACTCATTTTTTGAATGCCAGCTCTTCACCTGTATCAAATAAACAGAGCTAAAATACCATCCAGATATATTAATACATTTATCAGAATTCTACATTTCAGCTTAAAAAGTGCAGCTATTCATACGTGTAAAGTGGCATACATTTATACCCCACTATGAATATTTTTAATAAAGGAAAAAGAAATAACATCTCATGAAACCATTTTATCAGATTCTAGTGAAATAATAAGATTGCATTATGTTGTAAGGGTTGTCCTTATCAATAATTATAGTAGTGTTGCATCAATGCCTAGGGCATGCATCCACACCATTCAACTTCCACGCAGAAATAATGCAGTATGTATAGTAATTGAGGATTTACAGAAATAATCTATAAATACTATAATAAACCCAAACATTTCTACATAGTGCTTTCTATAGAACTCTTTTCAGTAGGAAAACCATAAGCCATTTGAACCTTAAAATCAATTTGTAAGCAGTTAAACACCGCATAAGCTACCGCTTCCTTGCTCTGCATTGCAGTTAAACTCTATCACTACCTGGGGAATAAATGCACATTAATATCTAATAATAAATGGGAAGACGTACAGCATGGAAGTGAATGTATGACCTACTAATAAAACTATGTAGTCATACAGTAATGTAAATATTTATACTGCACCGTGCCATTAGCTCCTGCAGTTAATCTATTTCTCCCGCTAATGGATTGGAGTAGAATGTGTTCCCAGAGCCTTTTACATTAAAAATTATTGATATATCACACAATGTGGCTGCCCTACCACATTTCTAAAGTTAGTTATATAGCAGACATGGCTTCAAGTGCAGCGGTTTAATGGATTGTTTTATTAGTGGTCAATATAATGACTGATTTGATTAAAACAAAAAATTTCAGCACAAAGATCAAGGAGTTTCGGACAATTTATGTGTTAAGTAATATTATAGGGATTTTTTTTCACCAAGTATGATACATTTATGGACAGTGGAGGGTAAATGAAAATGAAGCCCCACTATTGGCTAGCAAATGTGAAAATTAACATATTTATTACCATTATCATTTGTCACCATAAGAATGATAGGCGATAGATATTTTTTGTAGAATAACCCCTTTACATATAAATACTCATATACATGTATAGATTCACATGCACATATTTCTACTCATACTTGCACTTACATACCAATTAGAAATAAGCGAAGTATTCAAAAATTTGATTCGGCAACTTTGCCAAATTTTCGGATACGATTCTATTCAATCTGAATTAAATTGCGGCAAAATGCATAAAAAACAGCTATTTATTGGCTGCAGAGAGCCGGTGTGGGCAGCAAAATGGCGGAACCCCTTGGATGTCGCGGTCATGTTTGACCACGGCATCCAAGGTGTTAAAAACCCCCATCGTTTATGGAGCAGGGTGTTCCATAACCGATGGGGGGTTTTAACACCTTGGATGTAGCGGTCAAACATGCTGTGGGCGCTCGCGATGGGGTTAAAGGGCTGTGACATCACAGGGCTGGCTGCTGATTGTCTGCACGCATGGTATTGTGGGTGATCCCGTGTTCTCAGAGTTCCTTGTCCCATGTCCTAACATGGAAAGTAGCCATTTTGAAAAAAATGTGATTCCTTACCACGAAGCGTGAGGAAATCCGGATTCGATGCGAATCGAATATTTCATGAAATTCAGATTGAATTCCACTTTGTCAGCTTTGATTCACTCATTTCTAATACCAATCTAAGTGTACACAGCCATATCCATTCACAACTACACACCTCTGTTTATAATAGAATACTCTGCCAGACCTGTTGTATGATGGACACCTGATGGATGCACTGAATTATAAAGGGGCCCCAATGGGTTGCACCAATGTGTAAAGTACTACATGTAGAACTATTTTTATGTAAAGAATGATGGAATCTGTGATGTTGGCTCTATATGGAATTTCCAACACAGATGTGAATAAATGATAAGACTACTGTAATCATACATGATGTTTTTTAAAGGAAGTCTATTGCTTCCCCCAACCATAACCAACTACTCCACTGTGTCACATGGCACATTACAGTGATAAGCAGCATATCTTGTTATATCTGTCACTTTTGTAGATTTATAGAAAAACAACTTTGAAGTTTTCTAAAAATGAGGCAGCTGTTGCACTGGGGACAGGCCTTCATCCCTGGGAGCACAGTTCTTGTCATTCAGAAACCTGTTGTCTCCTGTCTACATCACCCCGTGGAATGGGAGTTGATCCTTTCATTGCTATGACATCACCCGCCCTACTTGAGCAGCAAAAGCAGTACTCCAAGGGCAAAATGCCTGTCCATAATGCACCAACTGCTTCATTTGCATAAAACTTCAAGGATGTTTTTCTCCAAATCTACACAAATGTCATACATAACAGAAGTATGTTGTTTGTGAATGTAATGTGCTCTGTAACACAGTGGGGGCAGTGGAATATGCTTAGGGGAGTCAATAGACTCACTTTAGCTGAGTTTTTTGTATTCAGTATGAGTAGAGATTGCAAGGGATTTTCCCATCTTAGCAAGATGTTCCTTATCCAATTTAAAACCTTCATATCATATGGGGTCTGACCCCCACTGATCAGGAAAACTGTGTGGGAGTGATAAAGATAGGCAAAGTTCACCACTCCTATTCAAATGACTGGAGCAGTGCAAGCACTGCCCAACCACAGTTCCATTCAGAACGGGAGACAAATATACCCCATTGTCCTAATCAGTTCGGGTTTGAGTGGTTGGACCTCCACTGATCTGCAGGTTATCCCCTATACTGTGCGGGGCAACAAGGTGAATTAATGAACAACTATCTTTTGACCCGTTTTTTTGGAACCTTTCTAGCAAATGATAAATGTGACATATGATTAGCTGTGGACCCTCATGCCAGGGTTCGAGTTTCCCCCTGATCTAGATTTCACCTAATATGGGACCGTATTATCACTGTTCCTTGTCATGCGCGCTTTTTCATCTGACATGACTTAAGATACATAATACAAATTCACAATCAGAGCAGTAGTCAATGATAAGGGTTTTGATTTAAAAAGTCGAGCATGGTCACTCTGATATAGGGATGATGCCATGTCTGAGTAATGTAATATACCTCTAAGATGATCAGGATTCATATTTCATTTATGCATCTCTTTATTTATTTTTGTTTTGATATTTGTGTATCCTGACTTATTGTAACGCTCTGTTATGCATCTGTCATCTCAAACAGGCGACATTGTGAGGATAGACACAGATTATATGCCTCTCCTATTTTGTTATTTTCGCTGCATGGGATTCCCTTTTCTTGATCATCCAGTGTATCTTAGTTTTTTCTATTGTTAATATAGTCGACACGTTTTGTGATTTTTATATCAGATTATATGCTGCGATTTAGTATCATAGACTCTGGATGAGTTTGCGAGCTACTGTTTACATACTTACTGTTTGAGCTGCTGTGATCAGAGACTCCTGTCATCTGGAGACACATATATTGGTCTCCTAGGTGATTTTGACAGCGTCCCTGCCCATAGGCTGTCACATGATTGAAGAGAGGAACCAGAGGAGGAGCTATGACAATCAGAATTCCTCATTGGCTGCAATTGAGGACAGCTCCACCCTGTGGGCGTGAAATGTCTCCTTATATAGAAGGCAGTGATGGGGCTCTGATGCCATTGCCTCTTACCTCTCAGACTGAGAGGTCATTATGCTTGTTTCCCCTGATGATCTAGCACCATTTATGGTGCTATTGAAATGCGTAGGGAGTTTGTTATTTTAACTTTACTTAGTATGAGGGACAGATCTATCATTATATAAGTGTTCATAATAGATGTTCTTTGGAGATAGTAGCGAGATATCGGCTTGACGCTCTTAAGAGTGCACTCCAGCAGGGGTGAATATAGATTGTCTCATTGACAGTGCGTTGGTGTATAGCACCCAATGCTGACTATGTGTGATTGAGGATCTGGAGCCTGCCAGTATGTCAGTATAATTTTGAGCAGCACTGCGTGGGCTAGTGCGCAATATCATCTATTTGTGTGCAAATTTTACCCAGAGGCTGTCTCTATAATATACTACTTCATTTGGGCAAAGATATGTCCTGATTTATTTTGGAAAAACCTGGGTAGAGATAAGCTCTGATTTGTCATCATTTTTTAGCCTAGGACGTTAGACCTTAAGGGAGTACGCAGCCTCACCCCCAGTACAGTGAAATGCTCTGGTGGTGGCAAAGGTCACGCATATACTCCCATTTAATTCTTGGTCGTAATTTCCTAGTGCCTTGTCATCTCTGATGACTAAAACCCATCATCCGTTATAGCGGAGCACTTACTTATTGCCTCTGCCTCGATTTATCTCTTATTCAATAGAGGGGATGGTCCACACTATAGAACTCCAGAGTTCATTCTATAGCAAGGCACTTTTTACCTGAGAATATATACCTCTGTTTTGCGTTGAATTGAGCAAAACAAAAATGAGTGTATGTACATCAAATTAATACAACCAACTATATAAGTATATATGTCCCTCAATCTGATTGTTTATTTGTTGTTTGTCTCATCCCCTTTTCTGTCTTTTTGATTAATAAAAGTTATATTTAACATTTTCCCTGTGATATCTATGATATCCTATCCTTTGATTGAACTATTTATGACCTGATAGTGGTGACTAGAGACATGACCGTGGCATCCAAGGGCTTCCGGCATTTTGCCGCCCACCCGCACACCCCGGCTCTCTGTAGCCCGGAAATAGCTGTTTATTCGTGAAGTAATTCAGATCGAAGCAATTTTTTTTGGAACTTCGAATCGAACTGCTGAATCGAACTTTTGAGAAATTTGCTCATCTCTAGTGGTGACTACAGGTTTGACCTCCCTTCAATAAATAAAACGGATCTTATTTAAGAATTATCTACAACTAAGTACAGGGGCAGCACGGTGGATCAGTGGTTAGCACTGCAGCCTTGCAGTGCTGGAGTCCTGGGTTCGAATCCTGCCAAGGACAACATCTGCAAGGAGTTTGTATGTTCCCCCCGTGTTTGGTGGGTTTCCTACGGGTACTTGTTTCCTCCCACACTCCAAAGACATACTGATAGGGAACGTAGATTGTGAGCCCTATATGGGGACAGTGACTGACAATGTCTGTAAAGCGCTGAGGAATATGATGGTGCTATATAAGTAACCATAATAAATAAATAAGGAATAAGTACACTTCCTAAACTCCTCTTGTGACACAAGACTCCTCTGGGTGTCAGCAGCACCATCCTCTCAGAGGTACTATTCTGACCTATGTAATGTACTCCTACTATGGATCCTTTCTAATTCAAAATGGTACCAGTCAAAAGTACCCCTCTTTATCTTTGTGCTTTGTATCAAACCATTGGCACAAAGATTCAACAGCACCCTGATATCACGAATCTACACACCACCCTTCACAATTTGCAGGGGGTTTTGCAAGAGCACGGTCAGTTGTCAAGGGTACATAGTTAATATCTCTTCCTCAGAAAGATCTCTCGCTCCCCTGTAAAGTACTTTCACTTACAGTGGAAGGTCTACTCACTCAAATATTTGGGGATCAAGATCAAGCTTATGGGATTTTATAATACGTTGTTCTCTGTTAATTACCCCCTAATTGTGTGAGCTTCATGCTCTACTCGATAAGTGGAAGCCCTTGTCTATATCTCTACATTGGTGGATTTCAGCATTTAAAATTACTCTTTTACCTAAATTATTGTATTTCTTATGAGGCTAACAGTTGTTGTACCGTGCTTGGAACTTCATGGTCTACAATAAGTCTCATTTAACTTTATATGGAAAGCCAAGCACAATCTGATTCCTAAATCAGTGATGTAGACAGGGAAGGGGGGGGGGGGGTAACTAGCGGATCCATATATTCTCTCTTACTACTGGGCAGCTCATTTGAGATGCATCCTATTTTGGGCAGCCCCACAAGCATATACAAAATGGGTTGACATTGAGTATTGTGGCTTGCTCTAATCCATCATAATTCCTTCTTCTGGATTCATTTGCCTTCCCTGATTCATATACAAAGCGAGTAGATATTCAGTAGATATTCTCCCTCCCTCCTTCCCTTTTTCCTTTGTTGTATTGTGTTTTCCTGTTAGTTATACCACTTAATTTAGTGAGGTCTATTCTAAGTGTAGTCTACTTTAAGACTGGACTACACAACATGTTTACTTGCAATCTAGGGGTTTTCTGCTGTATTATTTTATAACTACCACACTTCTCTGATTATTCTATTTTCTTTTGTATTGTCTCAGTATGAAAAAAGTTAGTAAAAATGACAGTTAAAAAAAACATTTGTTTACCCTTTACTTTTTTATATCAGACACTCCATTATGCTGCCTCCTGTGCAGATGACTCTGTTTGTTGTAGCGGATGCCTAAGGGGCTGGTACACTGTTGGCATTCTTAGTACTCAGCTGGCCAGTGGGCCCCAGCATCTGCCTGGGTTTGCCAAGTTCTGATGTCAGCCATGGGGTGGACACATCTTTATATCAAAACTACTGAAAATAGAATTAACATGCAGCACCAATGGGAAGATGTTAGCATGCATGCTACCAGTTTTAAGGTAGTAAAACTCAATGGTAAAACAGTAGTGCGATGGTATAGCTGAATACCAAAAACACGAGTTCACATATACTATGCCTTCTTGCATTTGCATCTATTTATCAATAACGCTGTGTTGATGGTCAGTCCATTATGTCTGGGAGGTTTGTTATTGCAATGCTCTCTCAATGGTGCATCATCACAACACATCACCACATCACCACTACTACTGGTGACTGGTTGCCAAAGTCATATGTCGGGACAACATGTCATCATTGAAGCATAAACAAAGACCAGCAAGGAGAATCAATGCAGAAGGTGTGAAGGAGTAGATAGGTAAGAGATGTAATATTTGTAGCCATCTACAGATTATTTAAATTCTGTATTAAAAAGCTTAAACCCCCTTCAAATTTACAGTTACCTCATACAGTAAATCAGTGTACTGAAAGAATCAGTCCTTCCAAAAACAGCTACAAAATCTGATTCCTATTAATTTCACTGGGAGTCTCACTGGGAGCATGGTGAAAGACTAGACAAATATATATATATATATATATATATATATATATATATATATATACACACACAGTACAGACCAAAAGTTTCGACACACCTTCTCATTCCAAGAGTTTTCTGTATTTTCATGACTATAAAAATTGTAGATTCACACTCAAGGAATCAAAACTATGAATTAACACATGTGGAATTATATACTTAACAAAAAAGTGTGAAACAACTGAAAATATGTCTTATATTCTAGGTTCTTCAAAGTAGCCACCTTTTGCTTTGATTACTGCTTTGCACACTCTTGGCATTCTCTTGATGAGCTTCAAGAAGTAGTCACCTGAAATGGTTTTCACTTCACAGGTGTGCCCTGTTAGGTTTAATAAGTGGGATTTCTTGCCTTATAAATGGGGTTGGGACCATCAGTTGTGTTGTTCAGAAGTCAGGTGGATACACAGCTGATAGTCCTACTGAATGGAGTGTTAGAATTTGTATTATGGCAAGAGAAAAGCAGCTAAGTAAAGAAAAACGAGTGGCCATCATTACTTTAAGAAATGAAGGTCAGTCAGTCCGAAAAATTGGGAAAACTTTGAAAATGTCCCCAAGTGCAGTGGCCAAAACCATCAAGCGCTACAAAGAAACTGGCTCACATGAGGACCGCACCAGGAAAGGAAGACCAAGAGTCACCTCTGCTGCGGAGGATAAGTTCATCCGAGTCACCAGCCTCAGAAATCGCAGGTTAACAGCAGCTCAGATTAGAGACCAGGTCAATGCCACACAGAGTTCTAGCAGCAGATACATCTCTACAACAACTGTTAAGAGGAGACTGTGTGCAGCAGGCCTTCATGGTAAAACAGCTGCTAGGAAACCACTGCTAAGTACAGGCAACAAGCAGAAGAGACTTGTTTGGGCTAAAGAACACAAGGAATGGACATTAGACCTGTGGAAATCTGTGCTTTGGTCTGATGAGTCCAAATTTGAGATCTTTGGTTTCAACCACAGTGTCTTTGTGCGACGTAGAAAAGGTGAACGAATGGACTCTACATGCCTGGTTCCCACCGTGAAGCATGGAGGAGGAGGTGTGATGGTGGGGGGGTGCTTTGCTGGTGACACTGTTGGGGATTTATTCAAAATTGAAGGAATACTGAACCAGCATGGTTACCACAGCATTTTGCAGCGGCATGCTATTCCATCCGGTTTGCGTTTAGTTGGACCATCATTTATTTTTCAACAGGACAATGACCCCAAACACACCTCCAGACTGTGTAAGGGCTATTTGACCAAGAAGGAGAGTGATGGGGTGCTACGCCAGATGACCTGGCCTCCACAGTCACCAGACCTGAACCCAATCAAGATGGTTTGGGGTGAGCTGGACCGCAGAGTGAAGGCAAAAGGGCCAACAAGTGCTAAGCATCTCTGGGAACTCCTTCAAGACTGTTGGAAGACCATTTCAGGTGACTACCTCTTGAAGCTCATCAAGAGAATGCCAAGAGTGTGCAAAGCAGTAATCAAAGCAAAAGGTGGCTACTTTGAAGAACCTAGAATATAAGACATATTTTCAGTTGTTTCACACTTTTTTGTTAAGTATATAATTCCACATGTGTTAATTCATAGTTTTGATGCCTTCAGTGTGAATCTACAATTTTTATAGTCATGAAAATACAGAAAACTCTTGGAATGAGAAGGTGCGTCCAAACTTTTGGTCTGTACTGTATATATGTATATATATACAGTGGGGATAAAAAGTATTTAGTCAGCCAACAATTGTGCAAGTTCTCCCACTTAAAAAGATGAGAGAGGCCTGTAATTGACATCATAGGTAGACCTCAACTATGAGAGAAAAAAATGAGAAAACAAATCCAGAAAATCACATTATCTGATTTTTAAAGAATTTATTTGCAAATTATGGTGGAAAATAAGTATTTGGTCACCTACAAACAAGCAAGATTTCTGGCTTTCACAGACCTGTAACTTCTTCTTTAAGAGGCTCCTCTGTCCTCCACTTATTACCTGTAGTAATGGCACCTGTTTGACATTGTTATCAGTATTGTTATCAGTATAAAATTTCCCAAAACAATTTCCTTCGATCCGAATTACTTTGTGGCGAATCACGTTAAAAACAGCTATTTTCCTGGCTGCAGAGAGCCTGTTGATATGGGGATATGCATTTTAAACTATGGAGATGTCGGAATAGCCTTTAATAAAGAAAGGCTATTCTAGTCCTACCTTTGCAGTTGCATCACGCCCCCTGCGGTGTCCTGGTCTGCCAGGCATGTGCATAGCCGTTCGGAAAAGAATCAAGATGGCCGCCAGACATGTGCAGAAACGGTCTTGTATGGGACATAATCAAGATGGCCTCCGAACATGCGCAGAGCTGCTCGGATTAGAATCAAGATGGCTGCCGGACATGCACAGAAATGGTCTTGTGTGGGATATAATCAAGATGGCCTCCGGACATGCGCAGAGCCGCACAGAATAGTATCAAGGTGGCCACAGGACATGCGCAGAGCCGCTCGCGTAGGAATAGGATAAAGATGGCCACCACGAGTGGCTCTGCGCATGTCCGGAAGCCATCTTCATTCTATTCTGAGCAGCTCTGCGCATGTCTGGTGGCCATCTTGATTCTATTCTGTGTGGCTCTGCGCATCTCCGACAGCCATTTTGATTATTTTACCACAGGAGGACCAGGACATAGAAGGGGATGTGATGCAACGGCAAAGGTAGGAGTAGAATAGCCTCTCTAAAGGCTATTCTAAAGTGTCCTTAGTTTAAAATGTGATTTAATACCACAAAGCGTGAGGAAATCCGGATTCGATGTGAATCGAAGATTTCCTGAAATTTGGATCGAATTCCACTTTGTCAGCTTCGATTCGCTCATCTCTATTCATCAGCTTATTGACCCACAATCTAATAGACAGTGTAAAGCTGTTGTTAAGGTGATTGGGCCCCCTGATCTACTGGCCACAGGTTGCACCAAAGATATGTTCAGACATGGTGGAAAGCCTGTGTACAAAGGTCCATGCAGTTTCAGGATGTTCTTGTGTGACTTTTGCAGAGCAGACAGATATATACCTCTCTCACCAGTTCCAGTTCCTGAAGAAAAGGATCTCATGCATTTTCAGATCAAAAGGTATAACTCAAGACTGGAGATTTAGATATGAAATGAAAAGAAAAGAAAAATACTGAATTGCCATTTTAGATATATAAGGTTCACCATTTGGGCAGTTTTAGACTATTTCTGTAACACAATTTAGATTTTATTCTTTCCAGCAATCGAGGTGTTTCACCAGATTTCCTTTCCCCAATACCTTCCTTTGTTGAATAGATTCCTTTGTTAGACCATTTAAAAGTTCCTATAACCTAAGTACAAAGAAAGAAGACACATTCGAGGAAAAAAGATAAGTGATGTCTTAGAATCTGAGAGAAACATACAACTGAAATAATTTCTAATCTAATTCTAAAAGATGCAGTCGAGAGGGGTTAGAAAGTCAGTGTCATATTATGCCGTGTGGGACTATTTCCACTTCACCTCCTTTGCTCTGCTGAAAAGCATCTTACAAGCAGAAAAAAATACAGATTTCCGAAATCTATAATTTGCAGTATTTGAAACGACCCACATGATTTTTCTCATAAACCAACCTTTGACAACTTCCAAAACACAGTTTGGACTTCTGGGAAATCTTGAACAATTACGAGTTCTGACAGCTGAAAGCAAAGCCTAGAGATAGTGTATGTGCAAAATAATAATGCTTGGTGACGCTGTGAAAATAATTTTACTTATACTATGTGCAAGCATTACCATAACTTACTCCGATCTGCAATGCTGATCATAATGCTCTGAATGTACTTTGACACTAGTTACAGCCTGATAGACTGTTAAAACACTACAACTAGAAGTGTTATAGAATACAAAGGTATCCAAATTCATGGTTTAAGGCTCTGTCTTTGGTCAGATATTGACTTACAGGGTAGCTACATTAGGGAGATTGGATGATTATTGGATGAGCAAAGATCTTGAATCCATAGGTAAACAAGGATGAGACCAAATATATAATATATTACAATGAAGTATGTACCCCAGTGCATCTATAGCACATTCGATTTTAGAGGAGATTGACATACCGCTCTGATAGATCATCAGTAACAGGATGTAGCCTAGTTTGCACAACTTTTTACATTGACCCATCTTTATTTCAAAAGCCATTTTTTCCCATCAATTGTATTGCATTTTTAGAGTGAACCATTTTGGTATACTGTAATTATACTGTTATTAATGTTTTTAGGTGGACTGCATGAAAATAACAGTCATTATCTTTTTCAGTGGAACAATGTGATTACAATAATTCCCTATTTCTACAGGTTTTGTTATGTATCACCGCTTATGTAAGAAAAAAAGAAAAAGAAAAGCTTTGAGGCATCATATTTTGACACTCATAACTTTTTTATATTTCAGTTGAAGAAATTTTGTACAGGGATCTTTTTTGGCAAGGAGAGCTATATTTTTATTGGTACCATTTTCTAGTACATACCGTAAGACTTTTTGATTTTTATTTATTTTTTTTGTGGGAGACAAGTTTACCAAATGACCAAAAACAGCAATTCTCAAATAGAGCTAAATTTCTACAAAATAAAAAGCAAAATATTTCAATAGTTCTAACTTTTACGCATTAAGAAATACCAAATATGTTTGGTATTAAGCAGTAACCAAATACTTTTTGTGGGTTTTTTTGTTTATCTTTTATTGTTTATTTTTTAGATATTTATAAAACGTAAGTTTACCTTTTTGGCCCCATAACAAAACTTGGGCATGCAATCACTGTATACTATGCATTTTAGCAGATGCCTATTAGGTCCTGTCTCTGATAGGGTCTAATAGGCATGACAGCCTGGAAAGCATAGTTAGACCTCCTGGCTGCCAAGGTAAAACTACTAAAGCCCCTTAAACTTGTCACAGGGTAGGCCAATAAAGTGAAAGAAGATACTTCCCTCTATAACGTCTTACATCAGTAGAGGTCAGTAGTGGCTCAACAGTCAAAGAATCTAAGCTGTCTCCAACTCCAGCCATGAGAGCCAGTTATAGGCTGTATAATACAGCAGACACATGGTAGTGATGTAGCAGGCACATCTTCTGAGCATTAACTGTATGCTCGGTGTGACATAATAGGAAAGGGTTAAATTACATTCACTATCATGTAGCATTTGAGTGCAATTGTCAATAAATTAATATACTGCATTGTTGAAAATGAAACAGTCAAATCCGTGTTTTTTTGTTTTTTTTGAGCTGCCAAATACATAGGAATACAAATTACAATCTACAACATTTTAGGTTATAAATATAATTAACATTTCTACTAATTAAAAACAGAAATAGTATTGAATAAACATAATTTTCAGCAATTATTCAACCACTGCATGATTTAAGAAGGTCACACTCATTACAGGTTCCTGAAACTATGTGATTTCTATGTAATGTAACGCATTTTATGCCAAATGTCAAAGACTAAATGACTCATGCGAGTAAACACAGTTCTGACGTAGCATGTGCGATTACTTTCTGTTAAAAACAAGCTTGGCAGATACTGATAGACATAACTGAGAGTGAGTCACTCATGTTCCAAAATGTAATGTGTACTGAATGTCAAATTTTGCTTAAAACAGTGCCTTTCAAGATATGAAAAATATAATTAAATTGGTATATAATACGTAATAAATATGACATTATATTTAAATCGAACATACAGTCTATACAATATACACAATATTGATAATATTTTAAATGACTTTTAAAGGTGTAATGGCTAAATTTTAATGGAATATCATTAAAGATGAGCAAATCGAAGCTGACGAAGTGAAATTTGATCCAAATTTCAGGAAATATTTAATTTGCATCGAATTCGGATTTCCTCACGCTTCGTGGTAACTAATTACATTTTTTCCTAAAATGGTTGCTGCACATGTTAGGACATGGGGCAAGGAACTCTGGGAACGCGGGATCACCCACAATACCATGCGTGCAGCCAATCAGCCCTGTGATGTCAGAGCCCTATAAATACCCTCCGCCATCTTGGATTCAGGCATTTTCCAGTGTACTTAGTGCAGCGAGAGATATCAGCAGACAAGAAGTGGTAGAAAAGACTTGAAAACTGATATTTTGCTCAATTGAAGGGAAAGAGCATTAGAAGTATAGGGAAAGGATAGGGAGGAATTTATACAGAGTATTGAAGCAGAACAGGGTTAATTTGGGGTGTTTGCAGCCTGGGTAATAGGAAGAATCCTACTACACCTTGCTGCACATGTCATCTCTGTTTTGGATCTACTCCTGGGTTTTTTTTTGGCATTACTTTTGGATTACTGACTGGGAAGCTTATTGTTCTGATGGGTCAGAGGAAGGGCAAAATAATCAGTGACGTCAACACAAACTTACTGCTGACACCCTCTCCACTCTGTCAGGGGGGCTCTACTAGGGATCTTGGGCCTCTGCACGGTTCTTTCTACCTGGCACTAACATCGACCTGTAAGGCTGAGTTCACACTTGAGTTAGTTGGTCAGTTTTGGCCCCGTAACTGGCCAAATAAGTGAAGTGTGCAGTGGTTCTAAGAGCAACTCCTGTCATGTGCGTGTCATACTGACTCACAGTATTGTTTCACTATCACAGTAGGCTCCATATGCGTGTTACTGCAAGGCACAGTGTTCTACACCACTAAACACCATGTCTGAAGAAGAGAGCTGGCACTCTTGAAAGCTTACTATCAAATATACTCAGTTAGCCTCTAAACGGTATCGCCTGATTTCTCCAATGACTTTTCAGTGAATTTTGTTTTTAAGATCATGCTGTAGCAAGTCATTATGCTGCAGAAAGTCAAGGTTAACTTTGATACATCTGAAAATCATAATTTTTGTTTTGTCATTTGTTGTGATATTTTCTATTAATTTTACACATTTTGTATTGAAAAATTGTATTCATAGTAAGTTTTATTGCAAACAAGAGCATATTCTAAACATTTGTAACCATTTAACCTTTATGAGGCTTGCTTTTTGTGGGATGAGTGGAGTCTTTAAATAGCATTATTTTGGGACAATTTCACCACTATTACTTATATGTACAAATATTTGTGTCATCCACCTTGCAGCATACATTGAATAACATGCGACCTTTATTCTGCAAGTCAGTATGTGTCAGATTAGCTACCTCTAGCCAAAGTGACATCCTCCGATGAGCAGTGATTACAGTCGACAGATAAGAAAAGCACAACAACACAGAGGTGCAGTTATGATAATGCTTCAAACCTTATTAGAAGACACAAGTTTTTATAGTGGAAGAGTGAAGTAATCAGGCGATACCTTTTAGAGGCTAACTGAGTATATTTGATAAGTTTTGATAAGTAAGCTTTCAAGAGTCTAGCTCTCTTCTTCAGACATGGTGTTATACAAGAACTGAAAAGAAGAGAGCTAGACTCTTGAAAGCTTACTTATCAAAACTTATCAAATATACTCAGTTAGCCTCTAAAAGGTATTGCCTGATTTCTTCACTCTTCCACTACTTTCAATGGCTAACACGGTACAACATTATACTACTAACAAGTTTTTATAGACAGTCTTATCAGCTTTGTGCAGAATTGGTGAGTGGGTATTAATCTGTCATGCGCAGTAGAAAACGTTATGTAATCAGACATGCATAGTAAGTACAAATCAATTACACTAATAAGCTATATTTCCTAGTATATAACCATAGTATGATGCCAATAAAATCCCACCTAGTTACCAAAGTTTCTGAAAATACCAAAAAGCCTGATAAGTATTAATTGCTACTTTTCCCAGAAAAAAAAAGCCCAATTAATAGCTACAGGAGTATAAAACAGTGATGTATGTATAACCCTTTCATAAAAGTATAGCGGATGTCGGGTATATAAATATGGATACTGCTCATTTAAAACTGACTGAGGTGCCATTTTCTTGGCAGCAACACTCAAAAACTGTGCCCGCATTGATTGTGGGCATTAACCCCCCTAATACCTGAGCCACAGCTGACCTTCTGGGTGGATCACCAGCCCCAGGAATGAGATTTGGGGCTGAAAATACATGAGTATGACAGCTGAGAGCCTATTGAATACTTCCATTACACTCTATGCTAGACGTTTAGGGATTTCTCAATACATTGCAATACATTAGTATTGCAGGGTATTGAATTAGCGATCAGACCCACTGGAGTTCAAGACCCCTAAAGCGTATAAAAATACAAGCTAAATAAAAAATAAAAAAATTTAAATAGAAGTAAAAATTAAAATCACCCCCCCCCCTTTTCCTTATTTAAACATAAATAAGTAAAGTGAAAAACATTCATATTAGTTATCCTTGTGTTAAAAAATGTCCAGTCTACAAACTTATAAAAATATTTCCTATATGGTGAATTCTGTAGCGGGGGGGAAAAAAAAAAAAAAGAGCAGAATTGCCGTTTTTATGCTGTTTTGCCTCTGATACAAATTTGTATAAAAAGCAATCAAAACATCTGTAAGTACAAAAGCACATTTGGTCCTGCAAAAAAAACACATGCAGCCCTGTACACTGAAATAAAATGTAAAAAGTTATGAAAGCGGGAATGCAGAATGGGATACAATGTTACTGTTTTAGGGATAAAAGGTGTTAGATCGCTAAAGGGTTAAAATGTAGATAAGGCACCAGAATTATTCAGAAGCAATATTTGTTTCATTCGTAAATTTTAAATTTGCCATAAAAAAAGTGATAATTTGGCAGGGTTTTTGCAATTTTATTGCAACTGTCAGGGGGTTAAAAGTTTAGTTACACTTTAACCTATTTTTACAGATATTACACCAATATATACAGATGTAATCTGTAAACTGAAAATTGTCTTCAAACTAATTCAGCACAATATCATGACATGTTATGAAAATTCCTTCTCCCCACTGGATGGTCGAGAACAAAAAGTAAAGTATAAAATTATGCGGAGTAAGTTGGCGCTATATAAATAAAATGTATTATGATGATGATTATTATTATTATTATTATTAACTATAACAGCTTTTCCCTTCTAGGACAATGGTTGTAAACCTGTCCTCTCTCCATGACTTAGTTTATGATGGGAGGATTACTGACTTATAGAAGAATGCAATATCACTAAATCTATTTCCTTAAATCGGTCAAGAGAAGAGACTGTACTGGATAAAAATCATTATTTTATGTGACAAAAGAATTAGAGCTGTTAATTGTTCTATGGCTTTTAGATTCAGAGTCAAGATATGCTGTAATTCACAAAGTGCAACCTATTCAGAAAAAGAAAGTTTAGAACAAAAATCAGTATTTGTACATGTTGCATGCTGTGCACTATTAGAAAAGACAGGTTCATTAGTCTCATCAAGGTTCAGAAAGTGTTTACAGACGATAAGATTACTCGCGCATTCATTAATGTCAAGTATGGTATTGTAAAGGTTGAAGTGGCACATAAATGTAAAGGTCTGGTCCTGTGAGAGATTTCATCCTCAGATAAAATCCTTGCCAATAGATTGAAGACTTATAACTGAAATACCGCTTAGGGTATGTTCAATTTATCCAACCTGAAGAATACTGCTTCAGGAATTTGGACCTGAATTTTTCTGCATGATCAAATTCCCCTGTAGAATCTGCTGTGAAATTTGCAGATTCCACACCATCCAGGTGGAAGTTTTCTGTCTACCATTTACTTCAATGGGAGTTATCAGCTGAAAATTGCCTGAATATCAAGCATGACACTTATTTTTTCTGCTCGCTGAAAAGAATCAGCTTAAGGCTAAGGCCCCATGTTGCAGAAATGCAGCTTTTTTTTTGTAGATTTTGTTGCGTTTTTTGAGCCAAAACTAAGAATGGCTACAAAAGGAATGGGAAATATATAGGAAGTTCTTATACATCTACCTTCAGCTCAATCCATTCCTGGCTTTGGTTCAAAAAACCGCAACAAAATCTGCAACAAAAGAAGCTGTGTTTCCACAACATGGGGCTTTAGCCTTAGGAAAGTAATAAGCGTCTGCCTCCCATTTAAATGAACAGGTGGAATTTGGAGAAGATTTAGAGCCGGAATCTACATTAATTTCAGCCTTCTGAACACACCCTTATGGTGGCAGGAACACCAATGAGAATATAGTTTTTATATTGATGATATAACCTCACAGACACTTGATTTTACATTGTGATGTCCATTACACTCTGCTTTAGGTTAAACCTCTCTACTGTATGGTAACTTAGAAGTTATCAGTATGGTCTAGTTTAGTATCTAGAAATTCAATAATAGTATCATCTTTTAGAATTTCAATAAAATATCCTAGTTTCATAAATTTTTCGGTTATTGTCTGGAAACTTGCCATGAAATTATACTAATGTTACATTGAGCATTAATTATTTTATGAACTAGTATTCCATAAGTATCTGTCATAATGTCAAGATGTTGCTAAATAGTGTCAAGATTCACTTACATACAAGTATGATATAATGTCATTCTGTAAAATGAGTCAAACTGCAAGTTGTAGCATATGTTGTAATTTCCTGATATACCTCTAGTGTCAGAATCCTCACCTTACGGAGGTTAAATAGATTCCATGTAAGTGTAGGTAATATTACAATATATCAGGAAGAATATCAATAAGTAATATACTATAGATTAGATATTTGTCAAATATGTCTGACAAATATAAAATATTAGATTGACCTTTGACTTACAGAAGCTTTTATGCTTACTTGTTAGAATTATTTGTACCAAAAAGCTCATACTAGTTATGTACTAAGCCTGAGATCTTATAGAGATCATATATATATATATATATATATATATATATATATATATATATATAGCTGTATCATGGTACCATTCAACCTTTGAGTTAATAGGAACTGTTTATACAGTGGGGAAAAAAAAGTATTTAGTCAGCCACCAATTGTGCATGTTCTCCCACTTAAAAAGATGAGGCCGGCCTGTAATTGTCATCAAAGGTAAACCTCAACTATGAGAGACAAAATGAGAAAACAAATCCAGAAAATCACATTGTCTGATTTTTTAAGAATTTATTTGCAAATTATGGTGGAAAATAAGTATTTGCTCACCTACAAACAAGCAAGATTTCTGGCTCTCACAGACCTGTAACTTCTTCTTTAAGAGGCTCCTCTGTCCTCCACTCATTACCTGTAGTAATGGCTCCTGTTTGACATTGTTATCAGTATAAAAGACACCTGTCCACAACCTCAAACAGTCACACTCCAAACTCCACTATGGTGAAGACCAAAGAGCTGTGAAAGGACACCAGAAACAAAATTGTAGACCTGCACCAGGCTGGGAAGACTGAATCTGCAATAGGCAAGCAGCTTGGTGTGAAGAAATCAACTGTGGGAGCAATAATTAGAAAATGGAAGACATACAAGACCACTCATAATCTCCCTCGATCAGGGGCTCCACGCAAGATCTCACCCTGTGGGGTCAAAATGATCACAAGAATGGTGAGCAAAAATCCCAGAACCACACGGGGGAGCTAGTGAATGACCTGCAGAAAGCTGGGACTAACGTAACAAAGGCTACCGTCAGTAACACATTACGCCGCCAGGGACTCAGATCCTGCAGTGCCAGACGTGTCCACCTGCTTAAGCCAGTACATATCCAGGCCCATCTGAAGTTTGCTAGAGAGCATTTGGATGTTCCAGAAGAGTATTGGGAGAATGTCATATGGTCAGATGAAACCAAAGTATAACTGTTTGGTAGAAACACAACTCGTCGTATTTGGAGGAGAGTGATTGCTGAGTTGCATCCAAAGAACACCATACCTACTGTGAAGCATGGGGGTGGCAACATCATGCTTTGGGGCTGTTTCTCTGCAAAGGGACCAGGATGACTGATCCGTGTACATGAAAGAATGAATGGGGCCATGTATCTTGAGATTTTGAATGCAAACCTCCTTCTATCAGCAAGGACATTGAAGATGAAACATGGCTGGGTCTTTCAGAATCACAATGATCCCAAGCACACCTCCAGGGCAACGAAGGAGTGGCTTCGTAAGAAGCATTTCAAGTTCCTGGAATGGCCTAGCCAGTCTCCAGATCTTAACCCCATAGAAAACCTTTGGAGGGAGTTGAAAGTCCGTGTTGCCCAGCGACAGCCCCAAAACATCACTGCTCTAGAGGAGATCTGCATGGAGGAATGGGCCAACATACCAGCAACAGTGTGTGCCAACCTTGTGAAGACTTACAGAAAACGTTTGACCTCTGTCATTGCCAACAAAGGATATATAACAAAGTATTGAGATGAACTTTTGTTATTGACCAAATACTTATTTTCCACCATAATTTGCAAATAAATTCTTTAAAAATCAGACAATGTGATTTTCTAGATATGTTTTCTCATTTTGTCTCTCATAGTTGAGGTCTACCTATGATGTCAATTACAGGCCGGCCTCATCTTTTTAAGTGGGGAGAACTTGCACAATTGGTGGCTGACTAAATACTTTTTTTACCCACTGTATCTGTCTATGTAGACAGAATGTTGCTCTGTATGCCTCTGATTTCGCAAACCAAGGTTTTGTTCTGATTTCCTATGAACCCAAAAGAAAAAAGTGTGACGTAATATATAAATGATCATAGTCTGTTACTGTGGAACTGTACTGAAAATCATACAATGGCACATAGTACACAAAATAGGAATATTTACTATCTAATAAACATGGCCCATGCTGATTGATAAATTTAAGACATCTGTAGGCACTTTGGTCTTACCACCTATTGGTACTTACTTTGTGTCAATATTTTGTGCCAAAAATGTTGGTACTTGTTGATACACTCCTTACCAACTAAATCTCACTTTAAAGCTAAGCCAAGCCCCTTTGTTTAATGAAGTATAAAAAGCGTCTAAAACACATAATAAATGTGGTGCAGAGTATGCATGTCAGTTTTTTTTCATACATACTAGGTTAGAATTCTGGTGTGTGTAACATAGTGCATCTCCTACGTCAGGGGTCAGCAACCTTTTTTGTTCGCCGTGCCAATTTTAATTAAAAAATCAAACATGAGGTACTCTGAGTGCCGGTCAATAATTGTAAGTCTGACAACCCCAAAACTAAAGTCATATGCCACAAACCATAACACAGAAGTGCTGCATAATGACATAAACACATTATGCGTAATGACGCCGAATGTGACCCCTGAGGTCCTATCAGCAGTCTCTTACTTCAGACAGAAGCACCTGCGGAGCACAGAGCCGCCACGGAGCACAGGGAAGGTGAGTAACATTGTTTTTTATGTTTCCTCACCTCTCCTGAGCCTCCGCTTATTATACTCTGGGGTCTGAAGAAACCCTACAGTATAATAATAGTAGTGTCATTTCAGCCGTGTTTGGTCCAATCGAACCATCTGGGCGAGGACTCTGCTGCCTGTGCCAGGGAAATATGCCTCGCGTGCCACTCTTGGCACGCATGCCAGGGGTTGCCGACCCCTGTCCTACAAAGTGCTCAGCAGTATGAAGCCACAGAGAACTAGATGTGTCAATGTACAATTTCCTGTATACAGGTCTGCTAAATATGGTACATGAGGGCTTAATCTGTTGTCTATTTTGCCTCTGTTTTCATATTAAAAAAAGTATACCATAATGTACATTAAAGGGATTTTCAACTTAACAGATATCAATACATACTGAATAGTTACTAAGGATACAATATAAATAGAAATAATTGGTATGGATTAGAGATGAGTGAATCTCTCATAATTTCGTGATCAGAGTCTTGGGTCCCTGATCCATTTTGAGTCAAACAATTTCGGTATGAACCACACCATAGATTGGATTAAAACTTAGTGTATAACACTGTCAGGGCTCCTAAGAACCTATCTATCTAATTTCTAGCTCTCTAAGGCAAACACATTCAATGTTTTGTCAAAGAGAAAAGTGACATCATTGGACTCTCTTCAGATCTCAGAGTATTGTCCGGCACTCTCTTGGTGACATCTGGTGCTCTTCTGTGATGTCATCAGCCCGGGGTTCATGGCTAAGGCCTGTGATTGGGCTACCAGCGGTCACATGGGAACTCCAGAGTATAATGTGGCTGTCATTTTAGTTAGTCGAAGATTAATCTCCATTTGTTCGGTTTCATAAAAAAACAAACAATTGGTATATTCGTGTACAAACCAATTTGCCCATCTCTAGTGTGAATCTACATCATTATAAACAACCTACACTGAGAAACAAACCTTAGTTGGAATCACCAGCAATCCACATACAGCAATCTATTGTAATACACTAATACAGCTAAGAATTTATTTCAACTGAAGCTGAATATGGTGGTATGGGTGGCAG
This sequence comes from Leptodactylus fallax, assembly GCA_947044405.1. Lineage (NCBI taxonomy): Eukaryota > Metazoa > Chordata > Amphibia > Anura > Leptodactylidae > Leptodactylus > Leptodactylus fallax. Next base: position 4,540,299 of record CAMRHE010000073.1, on the reverse strand, counting down.
TATGCCTTTTTCCAAAATCCAAGTATTTCTCTCCACAACTTTAATTTAAAAAAGGTTTTCACAGGCAAAGGAAGTGGGAAACATATTAAAAATATACAGAAAAGCTATAATGGCATAAACCTGATGGATCAGCCAAGATGTAGATACCAATGCACCTCTTATCAGACTTTCCTTCTTACCCCCCACCTCCTAAACTGGTATACACTCTGAAATCTCTGCTGAATCCACCTTTGTCTCCTAATACTGTCAGCATATGCCCAAAAGTGAGAAGTCAAGTGAGAGAAAGACAAAGACACAGCACAATTTACAATATGTACACATATAGCAGTTTATCTTGAAGAGTCATGTTAAACTTTAAAGTCAGCTTTAATGAGGAGCCTACCTGTCTAGCTTTGTGTGAGACCACTTGTTTTACAGGAAGCTAAAGACTTTATCCCATCTTCTACAGGAGACAGTTGAGAAAGTCTTTACTCTCTGCACAGAATGGCTGTAGATTTGCATTGGAAACACCACACCTGACTAGGAGCTTGAGAATATGGAAGAACCTTATAATTGGTTTGACAATCTTGACTTTGTTTGGTTCCCATTTTGCACATATCAATTGTTAAGTGGATAATCAAAATACCGAAAGTTGGTCCAATCTCACTCCTGGTAAAGAAATATAAAGAGAATAATTAGAGTGGATATAGGTGACACGTGCCCTCTAATAATTTGTGAAGTGCAGGTGAGTTCTAAACAGATATTGGGCACACATCCAATCTTGGATGCAACCAGATGTCGGTTGTCATACTTAATTCCTCTGGTAAAAACTCTTTAACAGACAGAGTTTGTTTATCTAGCTTTGTAAAGGAGCTTCCCCCCTTAGCAGAATCTGGAAGTATCCAAGGATAACAAACCATTTCAGTAAAATAATGCAAATAAATAAAAAAGTGTTAAAGAAGCCAACATCTTCTAAATATATTTGTTATATAACTATTAATTGGAAAAAAACATTTGGTACAAGATATTTTGTAAAGTAATGTCAAATTAGTCCATTGATTCTCCATAATGCAACCACTGCTATTTTACTTAATTTATATCTGACTTTTGCCTTCTCTAAATGCCACTGTATTATTTCGTCATTATATTTAGTTTTTTTCATCAGAACACAGGCATACAAATAAAAAATGGTATACAAATACAAAATGATCAACTCTATATTCTCGGTTCTATGTATTGTGCTTTTTCTTCTCTTCGGACCCCATAGAATAAGAAATGGAGGCGCTGGTGAGTAAACATAACAAATAGTCATGCTCCCCTAGCTTCACCTATTCTGGGCATTCTTGTGGCATCTAGTGGTCCTCCAGTGTCCTCTTCCGGGCCCCTGACTGATGTCTCGCACCCAGGCTCACCTCTGAGGCCCAAAATGTCATGACTTCAGAGCTCCCCACATGAATACTGAGGCCCAATCACAGGTCTCAACATTGACCCCTGGAGATGTGATGTCAGTGAGAGGTCAGAGGCCGGAAGAGTATGCTGCCAGACCCCACGAGAATACCCAGGACTGTTTGTTTTGTTTACGCACCTCCCCTGGGCCTCCACTTATTATACTCTGTGGTCTAAAGAGACTCCTTAATATAATAATAACACTTACGGTTCATGCTGTACAACGAATAAGATGGCAGAACCTCACAATATTTGTCAAAACGATTCTCGTGAGGTTCATCCATCTATAGTGGCAACCTGCTCAGTCAATAAGCGGCTGAGTGGGCATTCCATGTCTTTTAAGACAGGACCTGACAACGGAGCATGGTAAAATGAGTAACACTTTTTTATTTTATTATATGATTTTCAGACTATAGTAATGAAAATATCAGCCAGACCCCCTTCTAATAAGCCAACCCCTTAAAATATTTAACTATATCTGCAGCATTGGCTAAATATTATTGTCACTTGTTGGTAGAGTTGTATAGCTACTGTGTAAAAAACCTAGTACAAACAAATTAAACCTTAAAATACACCAAAACCAAACAAGAATAGGGGATACATTTCTGATTGGTGGGGGTCTGACCCCATGAAATCCCACCAATCCAGTTCTGAATGTCGTGGCAAACACAAAATGTGCTTCTCTGCTTCATTAACATCCATGGAAACCAGAAATAGCCAAAATACTGTGCTCAGCTACCTCCAACGCTTCCATTGAATTAAATGAATCAGGGACACTTTCTACATCCACTGAAACATTCAGAATGGGAATAAAACCCTCCTTTTTTCAGTTTAGTGTGGGTATGACCACTAGGACCATGGGGGAATAAACTATTTTTGTGGCATAGCCCCTTATTTTTTCTAAGATGGCGCTGCTGAAGTGGCTGCCTGTTAGGCAGCTCTGAGACTCTCTCTCTTATTTTTCTTTCTCTGTCTGTTTTTTTTTTTATCTCTCTACCTAATGGACTTTACACTATGAAGAAATGAAGAAACAAAGACTTGGAATTGGACCTTTGTGATACTTTTTTTTGTTTTTATCTGTCTTTTTGTCCTGCTGAAATGGGAACTCTTGTGTCTGCAGGCATTTCTTTTGTCTACACAAGAGAGAAATTACTGCAGCTTAGAGTGACAACAACAGGGCTGCATACCATTTGCCCACCCATCCCCCAAGAACTCTGGAGAAAGAAAAAGCGGGGGGAGGGGCTGCAGAGCAGGAACTCTTCAGAGGATTAAAAAGAGGCGTTACCGACCAACTGTTCCCTCCATCATTATGGGCAATGTGAGATCTCTTGCAAACAAGATGGATGAACTAACAGCTCTCACCAGGCATCATCAGGAGTTACTTACAGAGACTTGGCTCACTGAAGTTACTCCTGACTCTCTGGTCTCCTTGGATGGTTTTAAACTCCTTCGGGCAGACAGGACAAGGGAGAGCGGTAAGAGGAAAGGAGGAGGGCTGGCAATGTTTGTGAATAATAGATGGTGCAATCCTAGGCACATTGTGATTAAGGAGCAAACTTGCTGTAAGGACATTGAACTATTAGCTGTGAGCATGAGACCTTTCTATCTACCAAGGGAACTATCACATGTCATCGTGATAGCTGCATATGTCCCCCCCCTCTGCGAAAGCTGACGCTGCCTGCGAGGTCCTACAAGCCACGCTGAGCCAGTTACAGTCTCAGCACCCCCAGGCCCTCCTTCTTGTGTCTGGCGATTTCGACCATGCCTCTCCATCATCCACACTTCCCAGTTTCACACAGTATGTAACCTGCCACACAAGAGACAACAAAACAGTGGACTTGTTCTTTGCCAACGTGAGGGTGGCATATAACTCATCAACCCTACCGCCCCTGGGAAGATCGGATCACAACCTAGTACATCTCCGACCTGTGTACAAGCCACTTGTACGTAGAGAACCAGCTGTCACCCACACAGTGAGGATATGGTCCGAGGAGAGTGATGAGGCTCTGAGGGATTGTTTTGACACAACCGCATGGGAAGTTTTGCAGGATTCGTACGGAGAAGATATAGAAGGACTCACACACTGCATAACGGACTACATTAATTTTTGTGTGGACAACACAGTACCCACAAAAGTGGTGAGATGCTTCTCCAACAACAAACCATGGATTAACTCTGATATAAAAACACTACTTAAGGAGAAAAAGATGGCATTCAGGAGAAGAGATAAGGAGGGGGTTGAGGGAAGTACAAAAGGAGCTGAGGCATCTAATCAGGCAAGGAAAAGCCAGTTATAAGGAAAAAATGGAAAAGCAAATGGAAAGAAAAGACATAAGGGGGGTCTGGGAGGGGCTTAAGTCAATTTCGGGTCATAAACAGTCTGTCTGCCAGATTGAGGCAGATGTTAACTGGCTTAATGAACTAAACCTATTCTTCAACAGATTTGATCACATACCAGCTCCTCCCACCCCAGCATGTCCTTCAGCTCCCCTCACCACAATGACTTCACCCCATTCACCCCATGTGGCTACTTCCCAACAGACCAGTAAATCCAGAAATCTGTCTTTATCTGACCACAGTCTGACCTTCACACGGGCCCAGGTGAGGAAGGAGATGAAAAAGATCAAGGCGAGGAAAGCCTCAGGGCCAGATGACATCAGTGCAAGGCTAATTAAGACTTGTGGGGACCAGCTGTGTGGTATAATTACATATATGTATAATATGAGCCTGAGGCAGGAAATAGTCCCTGAATTATGGAAATCTTCTTGTGTGGTACCAGTTCCAAAGAAACCTCACCCTATGGACCTCAACAACTACAGACCTGTAGCACTGACATCCCACTTGATGAAGATCTTAGAGAGATTGGTTCTCACACATCTTCGCCCTCTAGTGAGCCCCGCTATGGACCCTCTCCAGTTTGCTTATCGACCGGGCATTGGGGTAGATGATGCCATCATCCACCTTCTGCACAGGGCTCTGTCTCACCTGGAAAAACCAGGGAACACGGTGAGAATAATGTTCTTTGATTTCTCCAGTGCTTTTAACACCATACAGCCCAGGTTACTGAGAGACAAGCTGGGCCTTGCTGGAGTGGACCACCACCTCTCCAACTGGATCCTAGACTACCTCACAAATCGACTTCAATACGTGAGAGCCCAAGACTGTGTGTCAAGTACCGTGATCTGTAATACGGGGGGCACCTCAGGGTACGGTTCTCGCCCCTACGGTTCTCGCCCCTTTCCTCTTCACACTGTACACTGCTGATTTTAGGTGCAACTCATCCAGCTGCTACCTACAGAAGTATTCTGACGACTCTGCAATAGTAGGCCTCATCACAGACGATGATGACAGGGAGTACAGAGAACTGAACCGTTTTTTTGTGGACTGGTGCCACCAGAACCACCTGAAGATTAACGCGGGGAAGACCAAGGAGATGGTGGTGGACTTCCGTAAAGGCAGATGCCCTCCAAAACCAGTGGACATCCTGGGGACGGGCATCGAGATTGTGAACACCTATAAGTACCTGGGTTTGCTCCTTAATAATAAGCTGGACTGGGCAGATCATATGGAGGCCCTGTACAGGAAGGGCCACAGCAGGCTCTACCTGCTTAGGAAGCTGAGAGCCTTTGGAATCCGGGGGGAACTTCTTAGGACTTTCTTCAACTCGGTAGTGGCATCAGCCATCTTCTTTGGAGTGGCCTGCTGGGGGAGCAGTATATCAACCAGGGACAGGAATAAACTTGACAAGCTGATTAGAAGGGCCAGCTCTGTCCTGGGGAGCCCACTGGACCCAGTGCAGGTGGTGGGTGACAGAAGGATACTGTCCGTGGTGAGCTCCATGCGGGAGAATAACTCCCATCCCATGCATGAGACTGTGATAGCGCTGGGCAGTACTGTCAGTGACCGACTGCTCCACCCTAAGTGTGAGAAGGAGCGCTACAAACCTACAAACAAGCAAGATTTCTTGCTCTCACAGACCTGTAACTTCTTCTTTAAGAGGCTCCTCTGTCCTCCACTCATTACCTGTAGTAATGGCTCCTGTTTGACATTGTTATCAGTATAAAAGACACCTGTCCACAACCTCAAACAGTCACACTCCAAACTCCACTATGGTGAAGACCAAAGAGCTGTGGAAGGACACCAGAAACAAAATTGTAGACCTGCACCAGGCTGGGAAGACTGAATCTGCAATAGGCAAGCAGCTTGGTGTGAAGAAATCAACTATGGGAGCAATAATTAGAAAATGGAAGACATGCAAGACCACTGATAATCTCCCTTGATCAGGGGCTCCACGCAAGATCTCACCCTGTGGGGTCAAAATGATCACAAGAACAGTGAGCAAAAATCCCAGAACCACACGGGGGGACCTAGTGAATGACCTGCAGAAAGCTTTGACTAACGTAACAAAGGCTACCATCAGTAACACACTACGCCACCAGGGACTCAGATCCTGCAGTGCCAGACGTGTCCCCCTGCTTAAGCCAGTATATATCCGGGCCCATCTGAAGTTTGCTAGAGAGCATTTGGATGTTCCAGAAGAGTATTGGGAGAATGTCATATGGTCAGATGAAATCAAAGTAGAACTGTTTGATAGAAACACAACTCGTCGTGTTTGGAGGAGAGTGAATGCTGAGTTGCATCCAAAGAACACCATACCTACTGTGAAGCATGGGGGTGGCAACATCATGCTTTGGGGCTGTTTCTCTGCAAAGGAACCAGGACGACTGATCCGTGTACATGAAAGAATGAATGGGGCCATGTATCATGAGATTTTGAGTGCAAACCTCCTTCCATCAGCAAGGGCATTGAACATGAAACTGTTAGGGAACAGATGCAGCATAGAGCTAAGTAGTGAGTCCCAGCACCAGTAAAACCGAATCAGAATGGTAAATACCGTGCTGAATGTCCCGCGCTCTCCCAACCGCACCAAACCCCACCCTCCCAGAGATGTTCACCAGGGCCCCTGATGGTGTGGATGGACTTGAAAGCTACTGACGGGCAGAGCAGTACGGGTCAGAGAGCACCGGACGCACAGCACACCACCAGACACAGCAGAACAGAAACCGTAATCACTTACCAGTAGTAGCAGGAGTGGGGATGTCAGTCTGCAGAGTAGAAAGCAGTGGATGGCGGCAGGCAGTAGATGGCAGCAGAGTTACAAAGAGTTGTCGTACAGTCCGAGTTGTCAGCGTGAGGTTAGCGAAGCACAAAAGGGAAGTCCAAATAGATGTGTCAAACAAGCCGGGTCAGTAATGGGAGTGCGGAACGGTACCAAATCAGAGTTCAGGATGATGAAGTCTGAAGGCAAGCCGGGTCGTTAGCAGGAGAGGAAAAACAAGGTACAAAATCGGGAGGCCAGAAGGATAGTCAAACAACAGAAGCAGGAGATCTAGGCAGGAGGTAACAGGACAGGACATATGCAACGTTTACTACCAGGGGAAACTGAATAGCCAGCGATTACCTGGAGCAGAAGTCCCGAAAATAAAGGTTCCGACCGAGCACCTGCTCCAGAAGGGAATTCCGTGGCCCGAGCGGGGAAGGACCAGCAACCCCCACATGCCACCGCGGAGGTTCCGGTCCAGCTCCTTACAGAAACGTGGCTGGGTCTTTCAGCATGACAATGATCCCAAGCACACCGCCAGGGCAAAGAAGGAGTAGCTTTGTAAGAAGCATTTCAAGGTCCTGGAGTGGCCTAGGCAGTCTCCAGATCTCAACCCCATAGAAAACCTTTGGAGGGAGTTGAAAGTCTGTGTTGCCCAGCGACAGCCCCAAAACATCACTGCTCTAGAGGAGATCTGCATGGAGGAATGGGCCAACATACCAGCAACAGTGTGTGCCAACCTTGTGAAGACTTACAGAAAACGTTTGACCTCTGTCATTGCCAACAAAGGATATATAACAAAGTATTGAGATGAACTTTTGTTATTGACCAAATACTTATTTTCCACCATAATTTGCAAATAAATTCTTTAAAAATCAGACAATGTGATTTTCTAGATATGTTCTCTCTTTTTGTCTCTCATAGTTGAGGTGTACCTATGATGTCAATTACAGGCCGGCCTCATCTTTTTAAGTGGGAGAACTTGCACAATTGGTGGCTGACTAAATACTTCTTTTCCCACTTTAAATCGTTACTATCACTGAATATTTCAATATTAAACTTTTTCACCATCCTGATTTTAATTATACAATCTGACGCTTGGTTACATCAATCCTTTTGCCAATTAATAATTTCATTTTATATATCCTACAGTTCTTATTTGCTTCATTTTTTGTACCAAAAAGACACTTTCTAGTACCTTTGCCAGAAAACATGCCACAAGTCCTGACTGTTAACCTTTGTTAGATGTCACTTATAAAAGAATTAATGAAGATTGACCCTACTGTCACCTTTCTTTTACTTCCCAGTAAAATCCATTATTTTGACACTTTTCTATTTTTCTGTCAACCATTTTAGCTGTGGCTTCAACTGTTATGAGGATTAACTAGTTCATTCCAGGTATAAGATAACACCTGGTATAGGCATGTGCGGGCGTATACACATTTAGAAAGCAAACAAAGCTGCACTTTATTATTTTTTCTTCTTTCAACTTTTTATTATTACATTTTTGGCATGGAGCCTTAGCTTGTGTATGCTCCAGTTTAGTCAGTGGGAAGCACATTATGGCAGGAAGATCTGAAAAGAAGGATTAGTATGGGCAGATGAAATATTAGGTGAAGAACAGTGGGTTAGTAATCTTGCTGAGAATGTTAGTTTAGAAATAATTTCCATCGTATTTAGCATGCTGTTTTTAAGTGACCTTTTTATGTTCCATCTGTTCATGTTAACACCCAAAATCTTGTGAGAGAGGGGTAGTTAACCTCTTATGTTAGCTTGTAAGTCTTTACACATACTGCATACAAAACATACTTGTACAACACACTAACTGGTCCGTTACTTAATGTTTAAGTAATAAAATTAACTTAAAAATGATTTTATGCCATTGATTTTCAGCTTGAGATTGACTTAAAGTGTACCTGTTGTGTCATATGACTTTTCAGGATAAGCTGTTATGTGTGTATACATTAAGAGTAGCACTATTTCTGGTTATTATATGTCTTATATTCTGCAGTTATTAAGTGGTTTCCCCATCTGCATGATATATCTGGAATTTACATTGCCTCCAGTGAGTAGAGGATCATGAAACAAGAGCCAGGACCATGCAGGACATGTATAAAGAAGTATTGACATGAACTGATATAAAGTCAATTGAAAAAGAGTTAAGTTCTACCTTGAAACGCATCATCCAAAGAAAAGTTTTCACTTTTAGCACTCTGAAAGTGCTTTGGTTCTGATAGAATAATTATTTTCAGTATCTTGTGCTGAAATGACTTCTATTCTCATGTCAAGCTATTATAGCAGAGAATATAATGCTTGGGCTATATACAGGTTTCATAAACAGCCATATCTCTGTATCACTAGGACCATTAATAGTCAAAGTGGACTATACTTTATTCAGTATCCACCATGTTACTAAGGTTGACATACTTATAAGTGGTCCATAGGCTGTACTAGGTGTAAAAAAAAAGAATAAGACTATCCCATATGGAATTCCCAGTCTTCCTGCACTATAAAATACAATGTATTGCAGCAAGAATCATAGGTAATGTGCCATTACAGGGTTAGCTGCCACAGTACTTAGTTCCTGTCCTATATGGCAGAGTGAAAACCAGTTTAGCAGAATTGGGGACAGAAGAGCAGAAAGAGGCATTTCTATCTGATAAGATATAACACAAAGTCTTAGAATTTTCTGTACTATTAATTTATGCAAAGTTTCTTAAAATGACAGCGCCTGTTTAAAGGCTACAGACACAATGAAACAAGTTTATATTGCTAGTAGTGCTTTACTAGAATTACTCATAAATTTGAACTTTATATTAGCACATATCAAAAATACAAATTATAACAGCTGAAATGTTTTGAGTAGTTCCTTGTTCTTCAGAATTCAAGTTGTGCCCAATTTCCCATGCAAGAGGCATTCCCTGTGTTCCCACCTAGAGTTTCCATCAATTGCAGCAACCCTTTGGAGGCAATCCAGAGGATGGGAGTTGTAGTTGGTACAGAGGCACTTTACAGTAGCCAAAACTCTCAACCATCTCCTCCAGCCTACCTCCTAAGTTGCTGGAGTGCTAAGGGGTGCCCACAGTGGGCTGGACTGGACCATGGTTCTCCCAAAAGCATGTGTGTTCCAACCCCAGTGGAATGACCCTTACACAAGGGAATACATTCATGGATGCATATGAACTATTTGCATGTGGCATTTCCATATTGCACATGCTTAGCAGTGTCCACTAGGATGTTGCAAAATCACTGCAAAAAAAATTACATAATACAGCTTGTCATCTAATTCTTTCTATCACTGCATATCTAGAATCAGTCAAACTCAGACCCCTACAACCTCCCCGTTATTGTACCCCCCTTCAACTCTGCAGAACACATGTAACATGATGTGGGTGATAGCATGGTGTTCTGTCCAGACTAAACTCAGTTTGTTAATGTCTAGAGCACCTGAACATTGGATGTCATAAATGTATATACACTATGTGTTTTCTTTTTACATGTGCCAAAAAAAGATTTATGATAAGAAAACATATAAGTGTGGACACATTTGTACATAGTTTAAGTAGTTATCCATCCAGTCAAACAGGAAAGTGTGGACACATTATAAACCTTATACTAAGTTATGACTGTGGTTCTATTTCTGATAAATATCTAACTATCCAATGTAAACTTGGGACATTTCATCTGTGTTCTTGGTTGCCAAAGATATTGATAGTCTAGTACATTAAATTAGTGACTTTGTGATTCTGTCATTCTGCTGAACAATAACACAGAAATGAAGAAAGAAAAATGAAATGCACCCCCACATATTGCCTACTGTATCTTCTATATGGATAATAGTGCGTGTGCCTCTTTTACCTACAGTATACTGCAGTTAACTAACTTGGTATACTGCCTCCTCATTATCTCCCACACATAGCACTGGAGGAGTTCTGATTAAGTATGTCTGTTCTAAGCAAGAATATAAACCTGCTTACACAAGTGTCATAATACCATGAAAACACTTTACATCTAATCCTGATACCAGAAATAGACGTATCCAGGTGGCTAAACTATTTCTTCAGTAAACTTTACAGATGTTAGTTTTCTACCTACTTTCAGTTAATAATGGATAAACATAAGTATACTGGTAATCGTAGAGGAAAATGAATCATATTGTAACATTTTTAAATCCCAATGCAATGCAAAATGAAAAGCAATTTCGTTCCATATTTTGCTTTGCTTTATCATTTGCGACTATACTTTGCTAGAAAATAACTCAACAATTGGATTGATGCTTTTTATCTATAGGTGTATAGAAGATGCGTTATTAAGACTGGAGTTTCGTAAAGTACTCTTAAACTAAAGATAAATGCATACAATTTTATTCTAACTCTGATGCCAGCTGTTTAACCCTTCAGGTACTTTCTCAATAGCTGCAGCATTTAGGAGTTTGACTTTAGTTGAGCACTGGTGCCTCTGTCTCTCGATCACTCTCCTACAATGCAATAGCTGGGTGCCAACAGGTTGTTATAGCAGCTCAATGACTAAAGAAAGCCATCAGGTCTGCCATCTTTGTATTTCTAATTCACCCTGTAATGTGCAGTGGGTGTGGACATATTGTGACACCTGGTTTTAGGCTACTCCTGAGGGCATTATCCAAGTGATCCCCTGGTATTCACCCTTTAACCCTGTACAGGGATCTGGTATAAATTACAGGGAACCACCAAGGTGTACGTCAGGTGTACATCAGTATTGACTCAGGTAGGTTGAAAGACACCAGTACTTAGCACCGAAGGATTAGGCAAGAGAGTAGTTAAGGTAATATATGAGGTCAGGGCATGCAGAATACATTTGTCATTGTAATCTAAGCAGAGGTCAGGGTAGGCGACACAGAATCAGGTATGAGGAAAAATCCAATGTCAGGTAACATATAAATAGGTAGAGTACAGACTAATTCCTTTCCAGTACACTAGCAAGCTAGGAAGCTTTTTCTAAGGGAGCCTTCTGTGGAACATGCTGCCTTAAATATTCCTCAAGTGCTTTGAGGATTGCCTGGGGGCAGATTGGTTGGAGGTGGAGAGCAAGATTTATAATTTCTTAAGGAGAAAGTGTACTCTTCAGGTAAGGAATGAAACACAGTGTCCACAATCAAGAAGAACAGTGCAACGGACATTGGGAGGACCCCAGCAAGCATGGTCTGTTGGCATAATACACACTACCCGAAGCAGGGAGTAATAGGAAGACCCTACAGGCACAATATACTGCATTACAGTGTATTTTACTAGCAAAATTTAACAAAGTTTAACAAAGTTAAGAAAAACCCAAATATTAAAAATTGAAAATACACTTGTTTTCCAATTATCAAATAAAACATATAAACAATAAAAATTGTTAATGTTGCATCTGTAAAAGTTCAAACTACTAAAATATCACATTATACCTTAAATCCAGCACTGTGAATCTGTAATATATGCAGAGTGTCAGAATGACTGTTTTTAATCATCTCAAAATCTCCCAAAATCATATTAGAAAATTATCAAAACCAAGCTCAATTGATTGAAAAAAAAATGCATGAGTTTCAGATTTTAACATTTCTAAAAGTAGTATTACATGGCAACAACTATATAAGTATGGAATCAGCGTAATCATACAGACCCATCATTTTTACTGCCATGAATGCCATAAACACAAATTACATTTTTCCTATTCTACCTCACAAATAAAAAAAAATGATAAAGGTTTTTCAATACATTATATGATACTTTAAATGGTGCCACTAAAAAAAAAAATAGCCACAGTTAAAAACACAGGTGCAGTTAAATCTGTGTGTGAGGCCAAGGATTTCAGTATTGGATTAAGTGAGTTTAGTGGGGGTTTTTAAAGCTCTTATTGTGCAGTTTTTGTGATGCAAATCGTTATTGTTAAAATATTATCTATGATCGCCAATATACTTTATGTGATCTTATTTATAGGAGCTTAAAGGTGTGGAATGATGTCATGACTTAAGGCAATGCAACAACTGACAGAGATACAGAGACATTGGAGGACACATGTACAATATGTGAACATTGCAGTATACATTGATGAAGCATTTAATTGGGTAACAATAAGAAGAATGGTAAAAGGAATAAAGTCTAAAGGGTAAAGAGATAAGGAATAGAGTCAAAGAGACTAGTTCTGATTTGCCAAGCTCCAACAATTTCCAAATTGATCCTTCTCCTTCAACTTGAAAAGGGTGGGTATAGGGTGTGATGTTAAAGTTTGGTCTATTAGTACATAGATTTAGCACCTAACAGATGGTAAGTGGCATGGGGTACCTAAAACTGTGATCAATATATAATCCATTTTATGATTTTTAGATTAAATACTTTGTAAAGAACAAGAACAAACATTTGAATTCAGGAAAAATAAATTTAATCAGGTTAAAACCCTTGAGTTTCAGGCTGGAAATAACTCAAAGAGGGATTTTCAAAGATAGGTACCTTATTTAAAGGGGATATAATAAGAATCAAATGTGGTGAAATAATAAATAAGCAAGGAACAACAAAATGGAAGCTTTCACATTTCAAGTGTTTTAAAGTGATTTCAATTCCATGAACAGTTATATAAAATTGTAGGTCCTCTCCAAATAATGTAGAATGGTGGAAAGGAATAAATAAAAGTTAATTTATTAAATGCTTTCATTTCTACTGTATTTACGGAGGAAAAGAAAATGCCAAGGATAAAGTAAACTTTCCACTAAATGTCAACTGCCTAGAGGAGCGAGACCTTAAAAGAAATAAAAATTGTCAAGTCATAATGTTGTACACCACCGTAGTGTTCCCCAGTAATGACACATATTAAATGGTGAAAACAATTTAAGAAGAGGCCAGACAAATATCGGCAGTAGTAAGAAAAGGTAGTAGAGGCATTAGAGGACAACTAAATTAATCTTAAAGGGGTTATACATCTTATTTGAAAAAAATTGTAAAATCATTTGCAAATGACACAACATAAACATGAACTCAGTTTTCTGCAATACAGTGTCATCTTTTGACAGTTCTTTTGGACAAAGTGGTCAATTGCTATACTAAGGGCATAATGTCCCTCATCAAAGTCAGTAATATTACCCATGTCTGCTGCAGCCATTGGTACCAGCAGTGGTCCCAGAGCCCGGGAGGACCATCTGAGAGTAGCACTAGAATACCAGAGGAATGAATAGATAAGTATTAATATTTCTTTTATGCTATGCCATTTCAATATCATTTTGTATTTAACCCCCAATGTCAGACAGGATTTCTTCTCCTGCAAAGTCTTTGCTTGGCACTCTTGATAACCAACTCTACCTGAAAACAAAGTGTGACAAAGTGGAAGATATTGCTGGGCAGCAGTTAGGGCTGGTCATCTAGAGCAGAGAGTGAAGCCCCAGTAGGAGAAGAAATTCCCCTAAAGCCCTTTCCTGCTAATCTGCATAAGAATAAAATCCTTATTTTCACAAACATGGCGCTGCAATGCAGAATCAGAAAGGCATTTTAGGGAGGTGTAGAAGGTACTCTCATTATTTTGATATAGATTTTCCTGCTGACAATATCCCTTTAATTGCTTCTGTATTGTTTTTAATGATATATATGGTTACTGATTGTATATCTATATCTGAGAGTAATGTCCTGGTGTGGAACCATTTCCTTCATCATTTTCTAGCAATATTATGAATTTCAAAGGTCCTGTCAATGCAATATCGCCACTGCAGCCTCTCTGAATGCACAGAGCAATGGTAACAGGAGCCATTGCATAAAAATGGAGTCCTAATGCATAAAAACTTTCCTTATATGTTTATGAAGCAGGAGACAGACTCCAAGGGGAGGTTGAAACACCTCTATATTTCTACTACTATGGGGATATTTAGTTTATACAATACCTATGCCTATAGGTCAAAAACATTCTATGAGGCCATGCAGAATATGTTGCTTCTAGACCATGTCACAAATAGTGGGGCTGACATTCTGGGGATACGACAGCAGAGCACTTGGTGACTACATAGTCTTTCATTTTCTATGTTGGGTAGCTACACATATTGCTACTTTAGTAGCATGGAGCATATACACTATTCACATCACGTAAACAATGTACATTTGGTTTTATGCAGGATGTTTGTAGTGAAGATGTAAGAGCCTGAAATGCTCATTTGTGCTTTGAAGGAAATGGACATAACATTAGTGAAGTGGAGGAGTTAAGGTGCCTGAGGTCATCTCAAGGGGGAAGAATCATGCTGTTCTTATGTTTCCACCCTGCTATTTCTTCCATGTTGAATATTTATTTAATTTTGCTTTTCTAATGCAGTTTCTTACCACTTAAGGGGAATTAGAAGTTTTGCAACAGTAGTAAGGTAAGTGATTACTACATTTCTCTATTGTCTAATTCCATTTAGACTGTAGGCTTATGAAACACATTGCATTTATGATGTGATTCACAGCTGTCTATAAAAGCTAGAACTTAGAGCATTTTCACAACCTTTGCATGGTGGCAAAGCACTGTCTCATTCAACAATGACTCCAACCTTCTGTCCCAACATGTCAGTTAGTTATTAAATGTCTCAAGCAATGCCTACATTTGGAACATATTAATACAGAGCACAACAAGAGTATTGGTACCAAAACATTATTTTCTAAATGGAGGCCCTTATCATCTACTACCTAACACAGATTCAGATCAGACGGCCAATGGCCCCATTCACACTTACTGAGTAGAGACTCTAAGGGGAAATTTGGTTTGATCAAAAGTTACTTGATTAGAGAGTTGTCACCCATTTCCATGGTCCAACCACAAGAAATAAAGGTGCAGCACTCACCAAAATACAAAAACTTTATGCTTTATTGTCCATTCTTAAAAAACAGCCGCCTCCCGGAGGACATGGTAAGAGGAAGCGCAGACAGGCATGAAATAAGCTGTTACCATCTCAGTGTCTGCTTATGTCCTCCCAGAGGCTACTGGAGTTTTTTTTCGAAATGGACAATAAAACATGAAGACTTTATGTGTAGGTAACTGCTTCATTCTTCTTTCTTCTGGTTGTATCTAAAAGTATTTCTGCTTTTGTGCTGAGCACCACTATTATATTGGTGAGGGATCCCTGATGGTGTCCTTCATGGAATCTTGCCTGTTCTAGTAGTGCCAACTTTATTACTTGGATATTTGCATTTCCATAGTCAGATGATACCAGTGTAAGAAAGTTACAGGTTCACAGGTTTAGCCTTAGGTGGGTGTTTGACACAAAAGTCCCAACTCAAGACAGGCTTGGTGTGTTCTTGCATATTATTGTGTGCATTTGTTTATTGTTCTGTGCATTCTTTGTGTTATAGCGCATTGTTCTCTGTATTTTGCACTGTTTATCCTGATGATTTTATTACACTTTTTTTACATACCACTGCCACTTTAAGTGTTGCTGTTGCTGAGTCAATCCACCTCTTTCTGTTATGGTATTTTCTGGGTGGAGGGCGGGTACAATGATTGCCCACACAGAGAAAACCCTATTGCACCCAATGGCTGTATGGTTAGGCCTTTCATGCCACTCAACATACAGCCTTTGCACCCTGGGGCAGGAAAACCTCCCCTTAGAAGGAGTTTTTCAATGCCTTTTGCATTTCATGAGCCAAGGTGGTCCAAGCTTTTAAATATTTATATATGATATATTATCTATATTTATTATATTAAATTCCTATATACTGTATGACTGTGTATACAAAATGAATGACAAGATTAGGTAACCTTTGCAGGGATTATTGTGTGCACAGTATCTTTTTCTCATGATATTATATTTTGTGAGTATAATTTATATTTTTAAATGGTTCTATGCTTAGATGTTGGATTTTTTTTTATTTTTCAGAGTGTGAAAAGCTAATTTTATCCTTTCATGTGAAAGACTTTGTCAGACAGTAGAAAAGATTTGCATCAGCTGGAGCGTGCTGTAGTTCTTGGTAACAGCAAGTCTGACCTACTATTTCTTATTACAAAGTTCTGCATTTAATGGACCACTGCTACCACTTTAAATAGACACTAGAAGAGTGCAAGCTTATACCGTTTCTTACTTTTGCTGCACAGTGACTTGAGTCACATGAGTCTGCCAAATGGGATAAGCCATTCTATATAAGGATGGAGGGTTCTTTCTCTCCATGGGTATTATTTGACAGGTACAGCCACAGAACTGCAGTTTTTTTCAAGTGATAGCAAAGCATTCTCTAATTTCTACAAACACCTCTAGAAAGATCAAACCTATTGCAATTTATGTTCTCAAATTGTGAGGTGGGCTGGGGGGGCACAGCTTGTTGACTGATAAGGCACAGGTGAATTCCAATGTCAGCTTGAGCACAAGGGGGAAACAGGGCAGAGACTCAGTCAGCGAATGAACTCACACAGATCCAACATTAATAACAGCAGAACCGATCTCCCAGTGGCCGCACATTTCTCCGGAGAAAGCCACTCTATTGAAGATTTGCGGGTTGTGGTTTTAATGGGACATTTTAAGACGCAGGAGGAGAGGAAACAATGGGAGTACAAAGTTATGCAAAAATTTTAAACTCTGCAATTTGGACTTAATATTCATGCCAGCTTCATGTCATACTATGTATCAACCGTGATTTGGACTTAATGTTCATGCCAGCTTCATGTCACACTATGTATGAACTGTGAGGGTCACAAACCACCTCCTGATAGCAAACACATAACAGATCCCTCTGTCATGCACCACAACTTTCTAGATTGTTTATTTTTTTGACCGGTTGTAAATAACTTCTCTACTTAGATTGCATTTTTTTTTTTTTAAAGGACTCTACAATCCTTTGAAGACCATGTGTATAGGGTATAAAAAAATCTGTGAATTTTCAGTTCTTGTATAACACCATGTCTGATGAAGGAAGCTAGTACTTCTGAAAGCTTACTTATCAAATATACTCAGTTAGCCTCTAAAAGGTATCGCCTAATTTCTTCACTCTTCCACTACTTTCAATGGATAACACAGTACAACATTATACTACTACTATCAGCTTGAGCACAAAGCAGGGACTCTAAATAAGAAACTGCACTGATAATGCTAGTCTTGTATTATCAGTGCAGACTCTGTGAGTAGTAAGGCTGAATGACTTGTGATGACATCAGCAATTCAGCTGGAGTCTGCAGGCTGAATGGTGTCATCTGAAAGCAGAGGTTTTCCTGTTGTATGTATGCTCCTGGCAGTGCAGGAGGTCTGGAACTGTGGAATGTTTTGCTGCATGTTTGGAAGGTTTTATTACATGTGTCTATTCCTTAGCTTTCCTTTTGGCTTGAGATATCCCGAGATTAGTAGTGCAAGATGACCAACAAAAAGAAAAGTTTTGCTACTCTGTTTGGAATTGTGAGAGAAGCAGTTATAGGTTTTTATTAAGATGGTTATCTTATACCACTTACCATGCGATATCTTGAGCCAAGAGGATTGAAAACAAAGTACAAATCTGGTATGACATGGAAGTATTCTCTGAAAAAAGCAGTACTTGGTCATGGAAAATGAAAGCCTTAAATGCTTAAAAGAAATAGAATGTGAACCAAGATGAAGACTACTAGTTCCATAGCTCTCATACTAGAGCCTGCAGTTTGTAAATGACCCCCAGTTTTTATCAGCACATTTTCCTGGATCAATGCTTATGTAGTAAATAAACTCCTTAATATGGACATAGTGAAAGTGACAACTTAATTCCTGTGCTTTCAGGATAGATTCTTCTTAAACGCATCAACAATACCAGCTCCCATAAGATTGGTATCTGGGGATCTTGAAGGCTATATCTTGCTTAATTAGTATATCGCATTGCTACCATCCTTAATGCATTTCATTGATTTACCACTTTGCTATCCAGGCAGAGAGTATAGCATGTGTATATATGCAACATCTGCTTCTCATTCAGTGCAAAAATAATGCTGTATATTTGGTTATAATGATAGATAGAGAGTGGTATACAGAGATAGATAGATAGATAGATAGATAGATAGATAGATAGATAGATAGACAGAGGCTGCTCACTCTCTCAGCAGTTGTATATACTATAGTTGTATCCCTTTCAAGTCTCTGTGATACTGCTACACCCATAACCACTGCTATCAAGAATATGCTGTAGGGATGGGATAAGGGGCCCTAGTTGAAGTTTGCAATGGAGCTCATAACACTTAATTTACTGTATGTCATTGGTAACATCTACTTCTCATTCAGTGTATATGTTACCGTTAAAGTGCGAAAGCCGTGAATGTGCACATTCCCTAGGTAATCTGCAGATTAACTGATTTGCTCAGCTAATGTGCGGAATCAAGAGTTTTCCGCACTTTACCTAGGTAATGTGCACATTCATGGCTTGCGTCCCGTTAAAGTTGAAAACTTAGCTTGTAGCATGCTGAAATTTGTGTCTGCCTGTTAGCGCGCGTCCCGTTAAAGTTAAAAACTTTCGTGTCTGCCTGTTAGCGTGGCTGCGCGGGAATTTGTGGTGATTAGTGTTTTAAAGTAGATCAATTGAACTCCTAGGATTGTTTCATGTCCAAATTCGTGTCTGCCTATTAGCGCGGCAATTTGTGTGGTGATTTCTTTTGAAAGCAGATAAATTGAACTCCAAGTATGCAAAGAAGCGCCGACTTGGTCAGTAAAATGAAGAAAAAAGATTCTTCGCAAACCTCTTTAGCGGAGATTCCAAATATATTATGCCAGCAAAGATGTTCTTTTCACTTTAATGAGTGCCTAGTAGGTAATGTGCAGATTAGCTAGGTAATGGGCAGATTACCTAGGTAATGTGAGGAATAAAACCAGTTTTCTGCACTTTAACGGATCACCCTAGTGAATCTGCACATTACCTAGGTAATCTGCAGATTAACTGATTTCTGCACTTTAACGGTAACATATAAATAATTTTGTATAATGTACATTGTTTTGAGATAGATAGATGATAGATAGATACCCTGTTTCTCCAAAAATAAGCCCTACCCTGAAAATAAGCCCTAGCTTCATTTTGCAGGTTTGAAATAGGCTTGAAATATAAGCCCTACTCCAAAAATAAGCCCTAGTTACAGTCAGCGCCTCCAGCGCTAGATTGTCACTGATGTCAGCTTCCCAGCTGCTAAGGGCTTGGCTACCTTCATGACAGGTGCCACCCCTGCTTGCTCCCACAGACGCAGTCATTCCACTACAACACCTCCCCCTTACCGTAAAGGAGAGGAAATAGAGAGAGCACGGGGCCACCAAAGTGTTTAGAGAGAGAATGTGCCAATAAGTTGGTTTAAGACCCACTGACACTGCACCATCAATTGTGAATGTAAGTTAGGGTTAGGATTACTAATCCTGACCATTTTACAAGATTTGTCTGAAGCGAATCAGATAAGATCTGATTTGCTCCGGTGCCTGAAAAATAAGCCCTAGCCCCTTTTTCGGAGAAAAAAAATAATATAAGACCCTGTTTTATTTTCGGAGAAACACAGGTAGATAGATAGACAGACAGAGACTGGCGCACAAAGAAAGCTAGATAGAGTTAATGAGTTAAATAGAGAACAAACTTTAACTTGCCATTGCTGTTCATTGGTTTATGTTGGGATTTACTGATGTGTCGTTTCTTACATGTCTTCATGGCGGGACATGTTCAAATATGTGTAAGATAAGCAGTTTTAATTCCTATGTGTGACCACCCAATGAGGGAAGGTTCAATATACTGCAACCTCTCAAGACTTTTCTTAATATGGTATGATATTGTATTGAATAGGTTTCATGGCACATTGGAATCAATAACCAAACAGGGGATCAGTTAAGTGTGGACATATCCATTTCATATCATACTGCAGCAAGTTATCAGATTCAAGCTAAAATTTTTGACATTGGTATATACTTATCAAAACTTTTGTTTTGATTCCTAAATTTGTGAAACCAAGCCCACTTCTTGGCAAGGTCTTCTGAATGGACTGCACACCAGTCCTGAGAATGACCACTGATGGAGGGACAGGGGAGAAAACAGACCCTCCAACCACGTCCCATGAAAGTCACCGAATATGGGAAACAGTATTTGCACACTATTTTTCAATGGAGGTTGCTAATGGATGTGTAGTCAAATGCTCTTCTATTTGAGGCCATTTTTAGGACAAGAGTTCTGCAGAGAAAGCTTAGTTAACAAAGAAACAGGTGAAGATTATAATAAGGGCAAATTGGGTGATTGGTCCAAGGCCGTGAAGTGGCTTAGCGCCAAGTAATTGTCAATTTGCCCCCTTTATGTTCTAACCTCATAATGAACTGTATTGGCATCCACTGAAACAGATTATTACTGTTTTGGGGCAAGCAAGTCTACTGGAGGTGAGTATTTGTTGGGCAAACTTTGTTAGATTCTTCTTGCGAATATTCACAAAGATCACCCACTGACCTGGTTCAAACTAATACATCCCAACTAGATTTACCATTATTATTCTCTAGAGTCTCTTCAGAATCCAGATCATTAGTAGTGGAGGCCCAGGAGAGGTGAGTACACATAACAAACAGTGTTACTCAGCTTCCAAGTCCTCTTTGGGCCTCTTCTGGCCAAATTGAGGCCTGTGATTGGACCTCAACGGTCACGAGTTAAACCTGCATCATGACGTACAGACACTGCAAGCCCCTGTGACCACTAAAGCCCAATCACAGGCCTCAGTGCTCCCTGACACACCATACAGGAGGCTGGATTAAGCCCAAAGAAGACAGGGACCCATGCCGGATCCCAGGAGAGGTTTGATGAGACCCCAGAGTATAATAGTAATAACAGTAGTTTTTGGGTGACCAAAAATTTGTAATGAGAACCAGTTCAGTCATCCCTATGTGTGCGCTTTTTTAATTTAATTAGCTTAGGGACCAGTCTGTGGCATTATTCTTTGTTGAGGGGCCTCTATGGGACATTATTCTGAATGGCAGTGCTATGGGACATTATACTGTATGTGAGGTTGCTATGGGACATTATTCAGTCACAGGGATCTTTGGTGTGAATTGAGGGGTCTACACTTTCTTAACAGCCAAGGACCCATGGTATCCTTAATCTGCCCTTGCAAAGAAGAATAGTTTCATAAAGTAAGAGACAAGCATAGAAGTTCTAATCAGTATGTATTCGTAAGGATATGTTTGCATCTCCGTCGAAGGTTCTGTTAGGAGTTTACATTACAGAATCTGTCAAAAATCATTATCGAAAGTGTACTGTAAGCAGAATTTTTTTCAATAAGCAGAATGACAGATACCATAATCTATACTCAATGGACCATATTATTGTTAATTTAAGCTATCTTAACTTGGACCTTTCTGTAACATCAGAATAAATTTTCTTTGCAAGCTTTTCTCCTTGTTTTTTGTGGGTATATGTCCTCTTCTAATATTCTGCAATTACTTTTAGAATTCAACAAGTTTTCATAAGTTCATGTACTACTACTGACCAAACTAAAATATGCAGGGAGTGTTAGCCTTGAAGAGAGAGAAAGTAACTAATATTTGAAAGTCTCTGAAGAAAATTTGTAATATGTATAGACTTCTTCAAATGAAGGAACCTGTCAAGTAAAAGTCAATATACTGAATGTTTTAGCATAAGGCTGAATAAGCTCCAATGTCAAATCTTTAAGTAAAATCACTTTACAACCTGGCATTAAAGTCACTCACTTAAAAGAGAAGTATGGTAAGATCCTAATAAAATTCTGACATTTCTTCAATTAGTCAAAAAAAATAAGGCTTAAGTTCCAAGTAAGTACTAAGTTCTCTTCTAACATTAAGTTTTTTGAATTATCAGATGATATATTTTCAGGTGTCAAAAATTAAACAGATTCTGTAACTGACATTACTTTTGGTAAAATCTGATAAGTAATATATGGTATAGCATGACAAAGATCTTCATATTATCTTTTTTTAATGGTAGAAATGTTAAAGGGGTTATCCATGACTGGGATACTGAGCTCTTCCTGCTCTTCTAATAAAGTGACATCACTTCCTATGGTCACATGGCCATGCTGTAGCTCAGTACCATTCAAATGAAGGGAGCTGAGTAATGACATGGTCATGTGACCAATGGATGTGATGTCACTTCCTGACTAGCCCCTTAACGACGCAGGGCGTAATAGTACGTGCTGAGTCGCATGACGATGTATGGAGCGGGCTCAGGAGCTAAGCGCTCTCCATACACCGCGGGTGCCAGCTGTATAATACAGCCAGGACCCGCCACTAACAGCAGCGATCAGTGCCTGCACCGATTGAAGCTGTTAACCCTTAAGATGTCGCGGTCAAACGGGACCGCAGCGTCTAAATTGCGCAGCCGCCACGGGCGCCGCCATTTTTCCCTGATCGCCTCCCTCCAGAACTTCATCGGAGGGCGGTGATTGGTTGCCATGACAGCCGGGAGCCTATTGAAGGCTCCCAGGCCTGTCATTACATTAGAGCTATTGCGCGATGCCAGAGGCATCGTCTCATAGCAGTGAAGGCATTTTTCTATTCACTGCGATACAGTAGTATCGCAGTGAATAGTATGATCGATCAGACTCCCTAGGTTTCAAGGTCCCTAGGGAGTCTGATCATACAAGTAAAAGTAGACAAAAAAAAAGTTTTTAAAAGTATGAAAAAATTAAAAAAAAAACACAAAAGTTCAAATCACCCCCCCTTTCCCTAGATCAGATATAAAAGTAAATAAACAAAAGTAAGCATAAACACATTAGGTATCCCTGCGCTCCAAAATGCCCGAACTATTAAAATATTAAAATATTTATCCCATACGGTGAACGGCATAGCGGGGAAAAAAAATCTAAATGGCCAAATAGCGTTTTTTTCAACACTTTGCCTCCTATAAAAAATTGAATAAAAAGTGAGCAAACGATCAGATCTTTCCCCAAATGGTATCAATAAAAATGTCATGTTGTCCCGCATAAAAAGACGCCATACCCAGCTCCATACATGTAAATATGAAAAAGTTACAGGTGACACAATATGGCGACGCAAATTTTTTTTTTCTATTTAGCAAAGTTTTTAATTTTTTAAAAGGTATCAAAACATTACAAATACTATATAAATTTGGTATCGCCGTGTTCGTACTGACCCGCAGAATACAGGTAACATGTCATTTTTACCACACAGTGAATGCTGTAAAAATTAAACCCATATGAATTTGGCGCAAATGCAGTTTTTCTCCAATTGCACCTCATTCAGAATTTTTTTCCAGCTTCCCAGTACATTGCACAGCATATTGAATAGTGACATTACAAAGTACAATTTGTTTCGCAAACAATAAGCAATCATGTGACTCTGTGAGCTGAGAAATGAAAAAGTTATGGCTCTTGGAATGTGGGGAGGGAAAAACGAAAATGCAAAAACAAAAAATGGCCTGGTCATTAAGGGGCTAGAGGAGGTAGAGATCAGTCATAGTCATATCATAGTCCCAGATAACTCATTTAACTTTTCTACTTTTTAAAAAGAAAACATGTAGCTCCTCTTCTTAAACAGTCTGAAGCTCCTTCTGTGTATACAGATAAATATTCACAGCTAAAGGTTTAAAACTGTGTGCAAGATGTTTCTAAGAAGAATTTAACTCTAACTTCATATCTAGAGATTTGTGAATCAGTGAAAATACACTTTAACTGTGCATTGTGGATTAGTGTATATTCTGTTACTCCTTATTCACATGAATAAGTGAAAAACAGATGAATCAGTCTTTTTTTTTTACCTGTTTTGACCTTATTTACATGACAGTGAAAAATGGCCATGACATCCGACCTTTCTAAAATCCATGAAAATCTATGGGGGAGATTTCTTGTGCAATTTGCACAAAAAAAAAACTGTTTAGCATGCTTTGCACCAAATTTATGAAGTGTCTTAGACACTTTTTAGACACTTTTACGACTTAATCGAAAAAGGGGGCGTGGCCTTGTGAGAGAGGAGTGTGAAGGAAGGAGCATGGCTTAAGTTGCGCCTCTGTGTGCAAAAAAATTCCCCACAAATGTGCCAAGAACTTTTAAGCCAGCTGATAGGAGTTGTAAACTTAAACTGGACAGTCTAAAGCCGGTTGCACACAACTGTATGAATGGTCAGCGTGCTATCTGAGTTTTTCCCGAATAACACACTGACCCATTCCTTTCTATGGGCACGTACACACGACCGTGAATTACACGGTATCGTGTGTGGGCTGACAGTCCGGGCCGCAAAATATAGAAGAGGTCCTATTCCTGTCTGATTTTTCAGCCCTACTTCTGCATCTCCTATTCATTGAATGAAAGGGGACACAGAAGCACAGCCCGGTGCATGGGTGTGACATGGATGACATTGCCTACGTGCCGCCTGTGCTGCTCATTCATGACCGCCGGTTAGCACATGGTCGTGTGCAATCGGCTTAAGAATATGCCAGACTCATCAAACAGCATCAGACACTTTGATAAATCTGGTGTTTAAGACTGTCTAGTCTAAGTTTGTACCATCTACAGTGCTGGCCAAAAGTATTGGCACCCTGCAATTCTGTCAGATAATACTCAATTTCTTCCAGAAAATGATTGCAATCACAAATGCTTTGGTAATAATATCTTCATTTATTTTGCTTGCAATGAAAAAACACAAAAGAGAATGAAAAAAAGTCAAATCATTGATCATTTTACACAAAACTCCAAAAATGGGCCGGACAAAAGTATTGGCACCCTCAGCCTAATACTTGGTAGCACAACCTTTAGACAAAATAACTGCGAACAACCGCTTCCGGTAACCATCAATGAGTTTCTTACAATGCTTTGCTGGAATTTTAGACCATTCTTCTTTGGCAAATTTCTCCTGGTTCCTGAGATTTGAAGGGTGCCTTCTCCAAACTGCCATTTTGAGATCTCTCCACAGGTGTTCTATGGGATTCAGGTCTGGACTCATTGCTGGCCACTTTAGAAGTCTCCAGTGCTTTCTCTCAAACCATTTTCTAGTGCTTTTTGAAGTGTGTTTTGGGTCATTGTCCTGCTGGAAGACCCATGACCTCTGAGGGAGACCCAGCTTTCTCACACTAGACCCTACATTATGCTGCAAAATTTGTTGGTAGTCTTCAGACTTCATAATGCCATGCACACGGTCAAGCAGTCCAGTGCCAGAGGCAGCAAATCAACCCCAAAACATCAGGGAACCTCCACCATGTTTGACTGTAGGGACCGTGTTCTTTTCTTTGAAGGCCTCTTTTTTTTTCCTGTAAACTCTATGTTGATGCCTTTTCCCAAAAAGCTCTACTTTTGTCTCATCTGACCAGAGAACATTCTTCCAAAAAGTTTTTGGCTTTCTCAGGTAAGTTTTGGCAAACTCCAGCCTGGCTTTTTTATGTCTCTGGGTCAGAAGTGGGGTCTTCCTGGGTATCCTACCATAGAGTCCCTTTTCGTTCAGACGCCGACGGATAGTACGGGTTGACACTGTTGTACCCTCGAACTGCAGGGCAGCTAGAACTTGTTTGGATGTTAGTCGAGGTTCTTTAGCCACCATCGCACAATCTTTCGTTGAAATCTCTCGTCAATTTTTCTTTTCCATCCACATCTAGGGAGGTTAGCCACAGTGCCATGGGCTTTAAACTTCTTGATGACACTGCGCATGGTAGACACAGGAACATTCAGGTCTTTGGAGATGGACTTGTAGCCTTGAGATTGCTCATGCTTCCTCACAATTTTGCTTCTCAAGTCCTCAGACAGTTCTTTGGTCTTCTTTCTTTTCTCCATGCTCAATGTGGTACACACAAGGACACAGGACAGAGGTTGAGTCAACTTTAATCCATTTCAACTGGCTGCAAGCGTGATTTAGTTATTGCCACCACCTGTTATGTGCCACAGGTAAGTAACAGGTGCTGTTAATTACACAAATTAGAGAAGCATCACATGATTTTTCAAAGGGTGCCAATACTTTTGTCCACCCCCTTTTTTATGTTTGGTGTGGCATTATATCCAATTTGGCTTTCTGACAATTCTTTTTGTGGTTTTCCATTGATGACAAATTAAATGAAGATATTATTACCAAAGCATTTGTGATTGCAATCATTTTCTGGAAGAAATTGAGTATTATCAGACAGAATTGCAGGGGTGCCAATACTTTTGGCCAGCACTGTAGCTTTTAGGCTAAGGCCCCATGTAGTATGATGCAGCCAAAAAGCACTGAAAAGACTGCGGGGGAAATGCATCACATTGTTTTCCAGAGCACTTTTCACAGAAAGTCCGCAGAATTTTCCTCTGTGGACTTTCTGTCCCTACTATACCTACAATCATATGAAAAAGTTTGGGCACCCCTATTAATCTTAATCATTTTTAGTTCTAAATATTTGGGTGTTTGCAACTGCCATTTCAATTTGATATATCTAATAACTGATGGACACAGTAATATTTCAGGATTTAAATGAGGTTTATTGTACTAACAGAAAATGTGCAATATGCATTAAACCAAAATTTGACCGGTGCAAAAGTATGGGCACCTCAACAGAAAAGTGACATTAATATTTAGTAGATCCTCCTTTTGCAAAAATAACAGCCTCTAGTCGCTTCCTGTAACTTTTAATCAGTTCCTGGATCCTGGATGAAGGTATTTTTGACCATTCCTCTTTACAAAACAATTCCAGTTCAGTTAAGTTTGATGGTCGCCGAGCATGGACAGCCCGCTTCAAATTATCCCACAGATGTTCAATGATATTCAGGTCTGGGGACTGGGATGGCCATTCCAGAACATTGTAATTGTTCCTCTGCATGAATGCCTGAGTAGATTTGGAGCTGTGTTTTGGATCATTGTCTTGCTGAAATATCCATCCCCGGCGTAACTTCAAATTCGTCACTGATTCTTGTATATTATTCTCAAGAATCTGCTGATACTGAGTTGAATCCATGCGACCCTCAACTTTAACAAGATTCCCGGTGCCGGCATTGGCCACACAGCCCCAAAGCATGATGGAACCTCCACCAAATTTTACAGTGGGTAGCAAGTGTTTTTCTTGGAATGCTGTGTTTTTTTGACTCCATGCATAACGCCTTTTTGTATGACCAAACAACTCAATCTTTGTTTCATCAGTCCACAGGACCTTCTTCCAAAATGAAGCTGGCTTGTCCAAATGTGCTTTTGCATACCTCAGGCGACTCTGTTTGTGGCGTGCTTTCAGAAACGGCTTCTTTCGCATCACTCTCCCATACAGCTTCTCCTTGTGCAAAGTGTGCTGTATTGTTGATCGATGCACAGTGACACCATCTGCAGCAAGATGATGCTGCAGCTCTTTGGAGGTGGTCTGTGGATTGTCCTTGACTGTTCTCACCATTCTTCTTCTCTGCCTTTCTGATATTTTTCTTGGCCTGCCACTTCTGGGCTTAACAAGAACTGTCCCTGTGGTCTTCCATTTCCTTACTATGTTCCTCACAGTGGAAACTGACAGGTTAAATCTCTGAGACAACTTTTTGTATCCTTCCCCTGAACAACTATGTTGAACAATCTTTGTTTTCAGATCATTTGAGAGTTGTTTTGAGGAGCCCATGATGCCACTCTTCAGAGGAGATTCAAATAGGAGAACAACTTGCAATTGGCCACCTTAAATACCTTTTCTCATGATTGGATACACCTGGTTGTGAAGTTCAAAGCTCAGTGAGGTTACAAAACCAATTTTGTGCTTCAGTAAGTCAGTAAAAAGTAGTTAGGAGTATTCAAATCAATAAAATGATAAGGGTACCCAAATTTTCGCACCGGTCAAATTTTGGTTTAATGCATATTGCACATTTTCTGTTAGTACAATAAACCTCATTTCAATCCTGAAATATTACTGTGTCCATCAGTTATTAGATATATCAAATTGAAATGGCTGTTGCAAACACCCAAATATTTAGAACTAAAAATGATTAAGATTAATAGGGGTGCCCAAACTTTTTCATATGACTGTATATATCTATTAAACCTATACAGAAAATGCCAGTGTTTCCAAAGGTATAACTGACATGCTGCGATTTACAAAAATGCAAATGCAACTCTTATGTGTTATCATGAATCTTTTCAAATGGAAGCCATTCTTAGCCAAGTACAGTACTAAACTTCTCTTCAGCCACTGAAGGAAGCAGCAGCGCATCTATGCAACCTCTATTTCTTTCAGATGATGATCAGTAGTTGCCCATTGGTCAGACCCCCATTGATCATACACCTAAGCCCTATCCTGGGAAAGTTGTAGGTAATAAGATACAAACTTGTAAACCACTTTTAAGGGAATATGTTGTCAGGAAATGACCTATAGGTAAATCACTTTTTTATATTAAACATATTTTTAAGAATTATTAGTGATCTTGTTTTTAATTTACCACATTACTATGTATTTTTTCAAAAAAAATCTAAAAATCTTTTTTGGAAATTCCAACTTTGGCCACATAGCCCAAAATGATCTGTGACTTCCTTCCTCCATGAGCAATAGACAAAATGGCCTGCAGCAGCCCCTAGTTACTCCTATGGTAGAGTTTTCTAGGCATTCTCTGTGACCTATGCAGAGGTCATTCAGCACAGAAGGGAGTAGATAAGCTTTGAAACCATCTATTGTGACTGGTGGAACCTGTGTCCTATCTACATATACACGATAGCTGTGATCATCAGCATACTGATAAGTGAGGTGGCTGCTGCAAATCTCCTACAAAAAAAAAACAGGAAATCTCATCATAGTATTTGGCTTAGTGGCTACAGTCAGAATTGCAGAGTTTTAAGGAATTTTCTAATAATATGGATTTTAAAAAAAAACTTCACAAGAAATTCTTTAAAAATATGTTTAGCATAAAATTAAAAAAAAATAAAAAAAATAGGTCATTTTCTGCAGATACATTACCTTTAAAGAGGACCTTTCACATCCTCATGTATATGCGGTTTTACATACCACTAGAAAGCCTACAGTGCGCTGAATTCAGCGCTCTGTCAGCTTTCCCGTTATATGCCCTGGGGCTGGAGATATCGGGGGTCTAAATTTCACCGTTCATTGTCAAAAGGGCATTCCTGACAGTCTAGCTGTGCTGTGAGGAACGCCCTCCCTGACTGTACTCGTCCATAGCCCTGTACTGAGGGGGCGTTCCTCACAGTTCAGCGTCATCACTGAATTCAGCGCGCTGTCGGCTTTCTAGCAGTATGTAAAACTGCATATACATGAGGACGTGAAAGGTCCTCTTTAAGCAGTCTTAAAAACTACATGTATATGTAAAATTAACCAACCTCCCACCCCCACAAACACTGTAATTCACCATTCCTATTCAGGTGAATGGAGGGATCCTTTTCATTATATTGGATTGGATCATCGATTATTGGCATAGCTCAGTAATATCCCTTCACTAGTTTTGTCTGGAGTACCTCTTTACCTTTAAAGGTAACTTCTCAAATAAAATTGATGATCATCAGCAAGTAGTGCGGATTATTTTACAGCTAGCTACAAGCATTTCTTCTACGGACTGAGAATCTTGGCAGTCTAGAAATAGGAGACCACATTTAAACTCAGTGCTGATATTGATATTCTACTAAATATGCTTGTCTACATAAATCATGACAATAGGGTTGTATATTTTATCATTATTCTATAAAAGTTTGCAATCATTTTGATGTATAGAGAAAAACAGAAACTTATACTCTTCCCCTCCTCCTCATATTATGGTTTTCTGAGAGGTTTATGAAAATCTAATGTTCCCCATTCTTCACAACTTCAAGACAAAATGACAACAAAAGACTCTAATAAAATAACATTATGTCATTGTAGGAAATTATTAAAGAGAAATTTGTCATATTTTACATTTTTTGATGGGTTATGTGTTTGCATTTACACATATAAATCCTTAGTCAATTGATTCACACAGAATAATAACAACGGAAATATATGTAATGTGCCGCATTAATCTGCTTGATATATATTTTCTGGATATAAATTATTAAAAAGAAACAAAAAACATTCATCTAGTTTCCACCCAACACAAAGTCTTCTACTCTTATTAAAAAGTTTCCACACTTATCTCACTCTCCAGTTTGGTTGAGGATTTCTAACATGCTAACAAGTGGAAGAGTGAAGAAAGCAGACGATACCTTTTAGAGGCTAACTGAGTATATTTGATAGTAAGCTTTCGAGATTACTAGCTCTCTTCTTCAGACATACCTGATTTCTTCACTCTTCCACTACTTTCTATGGCTAACATGGTACAACATTATACTACTAACATGCTAACAAGTCATGAAAGGCTGCAATTCACCATCCCGCACTGATCACACATAGATACAAATAGGATAGTTAGTATAAGTGGCGTAACAAATAACCATGGGGCCCCATAGCAAAATTTATAATGGGCCTCACTCTACCATGGCCAAAATGTGAATTATTATTTTGGTCTCCTCGACACAAATTCATTGTTCATACTGATAACCCATTTACTAGATAGGTCATGAGTTTGTGATCTTTATGGGTCTGACACCCAAAACCCCACACAGATCAGCTGATCTGGCAGCATCTGAGCGTTGAAAGCTATAGCAGTGGACAGAGAGCATGTGTAGTCAATCCTATTCAAGTACTGCTGAAATAGCTGGTCTGTGTGGGGTCTAGGTGTTGGACCCCCAGATCACATACTGATGACCAATCTTGGGCACAGGCCATAAGTATGAAAAATCGATTTGGGGCTGGACAAGCACTTTCAATAAACTTATGGCTCATCTCCTTTGGTCAGCTGCCTGACACTGTACCATATGTTCAGTTAACCCAGAATAGCACTGTGCCTGAAGAAGGTCTAGGCCAACCGAAACAACTCACTTGGTCAATAAAGCCTTTAAAAGCAAAATATACATCTTGCATATAGATCTGAGATGGGTCCCTTCCTCTGTACCCATACATTATCTTGGGTGGAGTGCTGTTTAACCACACACATATTTATAAAATGAATTACAACGTTTTGAAAAGAAAACTTTGCACCTTAGAATTTAGAACTGTCCAGATAACAAATTGACTTTGGATTTTTGTCTACTGTAAAGGAGCATTTCTATTAAATTTAATTTAGAAATTTCAGCCAGTGTTCCCTTTACAACTAGTACTACTAAGCAATATGATTTTCCAATAAGTTGCATTAAAAATCACTGTAAAATGCAAAAAAATAAATAGTAGAATGTGGCAAGTGTCTGGGAGTCTGGACATAAAGAGTTCCTTTAAAAACAGAAAGACATAATGTATAACCTGGATACGATGACTAATTTGTGACTTCATCAGTACTCAATCTAGGTCTACCGGCAAAGGATTACATTTTTGGCAAAAGTTGGGTCACCTTTGTGATCATTTCCTGTTTGTCGAGAAGAATCGGGAAGTAGAGACTGAGAGTGGAGTAGGATTGGTGAGGTGAGTATTTGGTTTCCCTGCATGTAGGACACATGCTCTGCCAACCCACCCTGCTCTATTTACATCCATAAATAAAGAGAGTTTTATGCATTTAATGCCACCACAGTATGTTGAGGTGACCACCAATGCCCTAAGCAGCCTTTCCAAACCCTTTAATGGGCATGCATATAACTTTTTAGCAGAAGCAGTTAAGCTATGCAATGACCACAAGCAAGATCAGAGATTTAACACCCATCTGATTTGTGGCCCAGCATTAAAATGTGTTTCTTGCTTTAATGATTCCAGCAGCAAACTCCAGATTGATATTTCTGTACTTTAAATGAAGTAGTCTGGACACTTCTTAGCTGACTGGATTATTTAACGATTCTGTAATATTCTATTTAATCACTTCTTTAATCACTGGTTTTAAACTTCTTTTAATAAAACTTATTAATCACACAAAATGTATTGGACATGCAGTTTTATTTCACTGCTCTGTATACGGAGCGGCTGCAGCAGTGACGTCAACCTAATGGGACCTCTACAGCCAATCCCTGCGCTCAGCAGTTCACCAGTATACAGTTTTTGGCTGCCCATGGTCTTGTCGACATCACCACTGCAGCTGTTCTGTATACATACAAGGTGACAGCTAAACAGAAGTAAAGAGGGAATGATACATTATAACCCTTCCCTGCTGTCTGCATTAAAACTTATGATCTGGGAAGACACCTTTAAATTAAGAGTGTCCATCAGTTAATAATATGCCCTGTGTTCCCCTAATTAATAATACTCCTGCATATCCATTTGACCAGGATAGACAGTTTTTGGCAAGGAGGCCAGGGAAGGTGAAAAAAATAAATAAATAAATACTCACCTGTCCCCGCTGTCTCCCACCGCAGTCTGGTCCAGCTGCTCCCCGAGTCTTGTTCCAATGGAAGTTCCCGTTGCAGGTGACCGCTGAGTTCAATTAGCAACCTAAGGAATGGACACAGGATGTTACAGGTGACATATGCCAGTGACGTTCCAGTACCTTTGCTTAGGCCGCTGATCGACCTCAGTGGTCATGTGTGCTAGAAGAATCATTGCGGCGCTGCTGGAGTGGACTGCAGTGGGAGACACTGGAGCACCTGGTAACAGAATGGTAGAGCAGGAAGCTGCTTTTCCTGCTCTACTACGTATTTCAACTATATCGGTGTCCTGATCTGAGGGGTCTGATATCTGTACCCAACATAGATAGCTGATATGGCTGCCTCTGGGTGCCCGAAGCTACAGCAGTGCACTGGAATCACAAACTGCTCTGCTCCTATACAAGTAATTGCAACTCTGTCCACTGGATAGTGGTGGCATTGGGGTACTGCAGCACCTATTGCTTGAATAGTCCTCTGCTGTAGCTTCCGATGCTCATAGGCTGCCATATCAGCTGATTTGTGCGGGGTCCAATGCAGCATGTTTATCTTGGTAAAGGGGTTGTCTGAGTTATTAAAATATGGTCATCCCTTTAAGTGTCTATCAGGGTTTGCAACATCTGTGCATCCCATACACAACACAGTTTTTTAATAAATTCTCATTTTATTTTTGTTGATTTCATTTTTAAGATCTTTTTGAAACACCTTGAGAAATGTTGGATAACAAAAAAATACAAAAATGACAGGAACGTGATATTTTTTGGGACAGCGCCTTCCTTACATATTTCTGTATGTGTCTATATGTTTTCCTGAGTAACTGCATTTCTGTCTGTATATTCGACCATGTACTAAATGTGTACCTAAAGAATGTATGGAGGTGTGTAAATGAATCTCCCGGCAGTGTGAGTTAACATTGTAGCCAGAGGAGGAGGTGTGATGGTGTGGGGGTGGTTTGCTGGTGACACTGTTGGGGATTTATTCAAAATTGAAGGAATACTGTAACCAGCATGGTTACCACAGCATCTTGCAGCGGCATGCTATTCCATCCCATTTGCATTTAGTTGGACCATCATTTATTTTTCAACAGGACAATGACCCCAAACAAACCTCCAGACTGTGTAAGGGCTATTTGACCAAGAAGGAGAGTGATCGGGTGCTACGCCAGATAACCTGGCCTCCACAGTCACCAGACCTGAACCCAATCGAGATGGTTTGGGGTGAGCTGGACCGCAGAGTGAAGGCAAAAGGGCCAACAAGTGCTAAGCATCTCTGGGAACTCCTTCAAGACTGTTGGAAGACCATTTCAGGTGACTACCTCTTGAAGCTCATCAAGAGAATGCCAAGAGTGTGCAAAGCAGTAATCAAAGCAAAAGGTGGCTACTTTGAAGAACCTAGAATATAAGACATATTTTCAGTTGTTTCACACTTTTTTGTTAAGTATATAATTCCACATGTGTTAATTCATAGGTTTGATACCTTCAGTGTGAATCTACAATTTTTATAGTCATGAAAATAGAGAAAACTCTTGGAATCAGAAGGTGTGTCCAAACTTTTGGTCTGTACTGTATATATATATAATATATATATGTATACAGTCATATGAAAGGGCACCCAACTTACATTTTGCAATTGTGTGCAACAGCCATTTCATTGAAACTATAACTGTGGCACAGAAATCGGTGAGGGAGCTAACGAAGTGCAGCCTTGCCGGTGCTGGGCCCTACTTTTTTTGCCCTACTCTTTTCTGCTTCTGGCCTTGTTTGACCTCCTGGCTTTGCTTCTGCCGGGACCATCTGGGGTTTTGGTGGCCTTCGTTTTCTCTTTTGCTCCTCTGGGTGGCTCTGGGCTCCTCCCTCTCTGTCTGCGTTGTTCCTGTTGTTGGGGGGTCGTTGTCTCGGTTTCCTGTCGTTTCCCTGTGGGCTGTGGTGGGCCCGGGTCGTTCTTGTTGCCCGGTGGCGGCCGTTCGGGCGGGGTGGTGGCGTCGGCTCCCCCCCTCCGGCTGCGCTCTCTTGCTGCGTGGTGTCCTTGCTCGGTCCTCGCCCTTTGCCGGGGCTGTTGGCGGTGTGCGGCCTTTCTGGCCGCCCCGGTCGCCTGGGTTGCGCCTTTGGCGCCGCTTCTTTTGGGGGTCCTGTGGCTGTGCGTTGGGTTGTTTGGTCTCGGCGTTTGCTGGCGTCCCAGCTTCCGCCTTGCTCCCCTGTTTTGGTGGGGTTCCTCTGCTTTGGGGCTGTGTGGCTGCCGGCCCGGGTCTTGTTGTTGGGGTCGCTGGTTCCTCGTATCGCGTTCTTGGTTGTCGTCGTGCGTTTGGTTCGCTGGGGTGGTTTTCAGCGCTGATCCCCGCTCCAATCTACTCAGGCATTCATGCAGGGCTTCTGTTCTGGTGGCTATCCCGTCCCCAGCCTGTATCTTGACATCTGTGGTTTTTGGCGGGCTGTCCTGCTCGGCGCCGTCCTTCTGCTGGTTGTTTTGTAGGGTGGTCTCCTTCATCCAGGATCCAGGCTGTTGCTACAGGGCGACTACGGCTGTTATTTTTGCAAAGGGGATCTACTATTTTGTCACTTTTCTGTTGGGTGCCCTACTTTGCACCGGTCTTTTGTTTTAATGCTTTGCACTTTTCTGTTAGTACTACCTCATTTCAATCCTGTTTACTGTGTCCATCGTTATTAGATATATCATTGATGGCTGTTGCACCCCATTTTGACTTGATTGTTAATGGGGTGCCCACTTTTCATTGCTGTTTGTTACTATATACACATCTATGTACATTGTGAGCCTTTTGGCAGTATTTCCTAGACTCTAAGCTCTTCGGGGAAAGTTTCTGGTAGCAGTAGGCAGATTGATAGACATGATCCAGGGTTATATCGCCGATCGCCATATTTGGGATCAGGGAGGAATTACTTTTTCCCCTAAGACTCAGATCTCTGGGGTTTTTCTTCGCCTTCTTCTGGATCATCGGTTTGGGGTTCTTATCTCAGGACCTTATTTATGGATGGTCAGATGAACCATCACAGGAGCTCTGACTCCATGGAGCAGAGATAAGAACCACAACCCCATCATTTACTAGGATAAAATACAAGCCCTTATTATTAATAATGGCTCCTCTGCTTATTGCTAATAAAAAGTATAAAATCAGCCGTTCCTGTGTCCGGTGTCATTTTTCTCTCTGATTATTACATTACACAGATACCAAAATCCACAGAGACACAAACAGAGCCACATAGTCGTCCATGTACAGATGGAGCAGACGGTCTATGAAATGCCACATAGTTGTCCATGTACAGATTGAGCAAGCAGTTTATGAACCACCACATAGTCGTCCATGTACAGATGGAGCAGGAGGTCTATGAACTCCCACATAGTTGTTCATGAACAGATGGAGCAAGCGGTTTATGAACCTCCACATAGTCATCAATGTACAGATGGAGCAGGTGGTCTATGAACTTCCTCTTAGTCGTCAATGTACAGATGGAGCAGGTGGTCTATGAACTTCCTCTTAGTCGTCAATGTACAGATGGAGCAGGAGGTCTATGAACTTCCACATAGTTGTCCATGTACAGATTGAGCAAGCGGTTTATGAACCACCACACAATTATCCATGTACAGATTGAGCAGGAGGTCTATAAAGTGCCACATAGTCGTCCATGTACAGATGGAGCAGGCGGTCTATGAACCTCCACATAGTCGTCCATGTACAGATTGAGCAGAAGGTCTATGAACTGCCACATAGTGGTCCATGTACAGATTGAGCAAATGATCTATGAATCACCACATAGTCGTCCTTGTACAGATGAAGCAGGTGGTCTATGAACCACCACACAGTTGTCCATTTATAGATGGAGGAAGCATCGTACAAACATATCACATGTATTAGAGTGGCTACCCCACGCAAATGGCATAGTGCGTGCCCACACTGATCGCGGGCAATAACACCCCTGGCACCATGGTCAAATTTTGCCAGTGGTGCCTGCATGCCGCCATTTTGCCTATTGAAGTCTCCCAGGCTTGTCTGCCATTCATTTGTATGGCAGGCTGCTTTATGTAGCCTGTCATACAAATGCTGATATTTTGCAATGCATTGCAATGATAAATGCAAAATAAAAAAATAAAATAAAAAAAATAATTTAAAAAAAATATTAAAAATTTAAATCACCTCCCTTTTCCTAGAACACATATAAAAGTACTTAAATACTATGAAACAAATACACATTAGGTATCCCTGTGTCTGAAAATGCCCAGTCTACAAACCTATAAAAATATATAGCTGGGAAAAAAAAAAATCAAAAGTGCAAAGCAATTCCCCTAAATGGCAACTAAAAAGTACAGCTGTCCCCACAAAAAAGACGCCCTATACATCCCCATACACTGAAATATAAAAAAGTTACAGGTGTCAGAATATGGCAACTTTTGGAAAAAAAAATTTTTTTGCAAAGTTTTAGATTTTTGTTAAAGGGTTAAAATGTAAATAAAACCATATAAGTTTGATAACCCCCGAATCGTACCGAAACATAGAATACAGATGACATGTCATTTTGGCTGCAAAGTGAACGCCATAAAAACGAAGTCCGTAAGAAAGTCGCACAAATGCACTTTTTCTCCGAATCCACCTCATTCAGAATTTTTTTCCAGCTTCCCAGCAAATTGTACTGAACAATAAATGGTAGCATCATGAAGAAAAAAATTGTCTCACAAACATTAAGCCCTCATATGACTCTGAAAACAGAAAAATAAAAAAGTTGCAGGGCTTGGAAGGGGGGAGTCAAAAACGAAAATTGAAAAAAGAAAAATTCCTCTGGTGGGAAGGGGTTAAAAGAGCACACTTTATCTATCTTCTCAATCACTTGTCTCCAATATGCTGATACTTTCGAGCAGGGCCACCATATGTGTATCATAGAGGACCAATCCGACCAACATTGCCAGCACCTATCTGGAATATTATGGTTAATACCATGTAACTATGCAGTCTTATACCACCTAGATAGTATTTTGTAAGAGTTCTCCTTAATGCGTTTGCACTAGGAGAAACCGTGAGAATGTTTAAGCATGGCAAGTATTTCTGGTTGTGTAAACAGTTCCCCCAGCTCCTTTTCCCAGCTAGTAAGGTATGGCGGCTTCTCTTCCAAATTAATCTACCATCCACCTCGCTCACCCTACCAATTTCTGGATCACTTCGCTTCTTGGCTTCCCCTCTTTTTATCCAGTGAAATTCCTTCCCTCATCATGGGTGACTTTAACATCCCCATTAACACCCCTGTCTCCCCAGCTGCCTCACAGTTTCTCTCAATAACCACTTCTTTTGGTCTTTCGCAACTTACCTCTTCCCCCACACATGTAGATGGCAACACCATTGATCTCGTCTTCCATCAACTCCTCACAGTTTCTAAATTTACTAACTGGTTTTTTTGAAAATGGAGCTGCAATGCTGAATGAGAAAGGCATCTGTGGAAAGTCTAGAAGCCACTGGTACTGTCATTATTTTTATACCAATTTTCCTGCTGACAGAAGCGCTTTACGTGAATGGAATTGCTCAGAAATGGACTTTTCTATTATGCACCTCATATGTATTACTATTATTTCTTTATTTTTGTAACCCCAATGCACTGCGCTTTCACATATTAAATTATAAAACTTCAATTATTTTTCCTTGTTGCCCTAAAGACCCTAACATCTGTGTAGAATACATGTGTGGCTTATGAATCCTATTTTCCAGTAGAGTGCAGGGGATACGGTATGTGTATATTTTCTGGATCTCATCAACCCTTTATCTGTTTATCTGCAATGCAAGGTTGAAAGCTACGGGGAGCTTTAGAAATGCCTGAAAGTGTGCCATAGCAAAAACCACTTGATTTTGCTATTTTCTGCCAAGCTGGTTTTCAGGGGAATGTACAGTCAAATTTTCTTGAGAGAATTTCAGCAGCCAGTTCGTCCCATGTGACACCATGCTAAGTAGCACTTCAAGAATTTCTGTGAAATCACTGTCTATAGGAAATGCATAGAGCATCTTTAAAGACTCTTCAAAATTGTTGGAGTCTGCTAGAGCAATCTCATTGCTAGAGACAAAATTGCTGTGAAATCGCTGTAAAATCACCACCGACAAGGGAGTATCTAGCGATTATTTTTTTTTTATTGCTACGTTCAAGGATTTCAGAGCAATGCTGACTTCATGAACTGAGTCATCCCTTCTTATTTTTCATTTCACAAAATCAAAAAATGCAACCAAATAAAATCTGAAAGGAACGCTGTAAATTTTTTATATAATGGAGTACAGTTTACACACTTTGACAGAAATTGTTTTAGACGTGTGCTATTACATGAATCAATCATAATATGTTTTAAGTAACTATGTGCAATTTTCTACAATATTATTGCACACAATAGTGTCCACTAACAACAAACTGCATCTTTTTCTGGAAGTCATACTTTTTACATTTACAGTTTCTGCTTTATAATAAGCAGTAAAATAGCACCGAATATTGCTCAGACACATTTAGGCAAAATTGTGGGAGGGATGACATGGGGCTAAAGCCAAGAAAGTACTATACAGAAGATCTGACTGAACTAAAGTGCTTAAGGCTGAGGCCCCACTTTGTGGAAACGCAGCTTTTTTTGTTGCAGATTTTGTTGCAGTTCTTTGAGCCAAAGCCAAGAATGGCTACAAAAGGAATGGGAAATATATAGGAAGCTCTTATACTTCTCCATTCTGCTCAATCCACTCCTGGCTTTGGCTCAAAAAACCGCAGCAAACTCTGCAACAAAAAAAGTTGCGTTTCCACAACGTGGGGCCTTAGCCTAAATGAATTTTTCCATCTCAGGATTTCAGCTGCCCCCTGTCTCCTTTCCCCTCCACTTCCTTCAGCTCAGTCCAGCAGTGTGCTCCATGCTTGTTGCAAACTGCACAGTTATCTCTGGATATACATGCAGAGATAACAGAGGCCATGCACAAGAAGCTTTTCTAGCACTTTTCAGGGCTTAGCAATTGAAACCCATATGCACAGAGAGGGAAAGAAGTGAATAGAGATGGCTCATAACAGTCATCAGTCTGACCAGAGAGATGGTCTGTAATAGAGATGGGTGAACCAACTCGAACTGAGCAGGGTTTGAACCTAATTTTCCAAACTGTTCATTTTTTTAATGAAACTGAATAAATAGAGATCCATCTTGGGCGAAATAAAATGGCCGCTGCATTATACTCTGGGGTCTCATCAGATCCCAGAGTATAATAGATGGAGGCCCAGGGGAGGTTAAAAAAAAAATTAAAAACATTCATACTCACCTTCCCTTACTTCTTTTGGGCCTTCTTGTAGTAGTGTCTGATGCGTTCCTGGTGAATTCATGATACTCGGTGTGCCCATGTCACCACTGAGGTCCAATCTCGGTCCTCAGCAGTAAACCTTGGTGCATGACGTTACCAAGGAGGAGAGCTGGATGCCAAAAGGAGGCCCAACGAGGTAAGGGAAGGTGGGTATGAATGTTTTTATTTTTTTTCAACACCCCTGGGCCTCTACCTACTATGCTACTTCCCTCTGATGTTATCACATGTTAAAGCTTAAATGGGTTTTCCCATTAACATAACCATATTTAAATCTGTAGACAAAATGCTAACATTTTTGAAAATATTAATAATTTGTAGATTGTTAAGATTGTCTATAACCATCTTATTGATGTCAGTGTTTTGTTCTTGATAGGTTGCAAAGGATATGACCATGAATGCAGACTCTCTATGGTATGGAACTTGTCAGAAATCCAGCCATGATATCCCTATACCATACACAGAAACAGGCAGGACATGCACGAGACGATATCCTGTCCACCATATGCAAAGTAGCAGAGCCTAGAAAATTCCTGCATTTATGGTTATATCCAATGGCAACTTATCAAGACAAAAATACTGTGAAAACTAAGATGATCAGAGAAAATGATTATGCTCATGGGAAAGTCCCTTTAAGATTTATGTTACCGTATATATTTCTCGGAAATCCTATAGGTTTGAATAAATAAATAAATTCTAACTGCAGGCTTAAAGCATAACTAAACCTATAAAAACTTTTGATGTCCTGGCAGCATTTTTGTCTTTCTTTTGCCTCTCTATTGAGAGCTGTACCCTGCTTCTCACTGGTGTAAGGTGTATTTGCTCATGTTTAAAGCAGGGAAAATTAGGGAAGGAGGGTCACTTCAAATAGTTATATCTCAGGCATGATAAAACTTAGAAACATGCTACTAGTCTTATGACACCATTTCGCCAATCACCAGAGGGCACGTGATATCCCGGGGTTTCTTCCGCTGATTGGCCTCAATGGACAATCAGCGGCTTCAGTGGAAGGCATCTGGGAGAAGATTCACTTAGAGAAGGACAGGACCATGCTGGGAGGACACCAGAGCACTGGGGAAAGGTGAGTATGACTTTTTTTTTTTTCACCTCCCCCAGCCTATTTTAAAAATATATTTTTTTTTGCCCAGATAACTTCTTTAATATCACACTTGTGACTGTTTTAAATTGATATACAGTACAGACCAAAAGTTTGGACACACCTTCTCATTCCAAGAGTTTTCTGTATTTTCATGACTATAAAAATTGTAGATTCACACTGAAGGCATCAAAACTATGAATTAACACATGTGGAATTATATACTTAACAAAAAAGTGTGAAACAACTGAAAATATGTCTTATATTCTAGGTTCTTCAAAGTAGCCACCTTTTGCTTTGATTACTGCTTTGTACACTCTTGGCATTCTCTTGATGAGCTTCAAGAGGTAGTCACCTGAAATGGTTTTCACTTCACAGGTGTGCCCTGTCAGGTTTAATAAGTGGGATTTCTTGCCTTATAAATGGTGTTGGGACCATCAGTTGTGTTGTTCAGAAGTCAGGTGGATACACAGCTGATAGTCCTACTGAATGGAGTGTTAGAATTTGTATTATGGCAAGAAAAAAGCAGCTTAGTAAAGAAAAACAAGTGGTCATCATTACTTTAAGAAATGAAGGTCAGTCAGTCCGAAAAATTGGGAAAACTTTGAAAGTGTCCCCAAGTGCAGTGACCAAAAGCGCTAC
Organism: Leptodactylus fallax; assembly: GCA_947044405.1. Lineage (NCBI taxonomy): Eukaryota > Metazoa > Chordata > Amphibia > Anura > Leptodactylidae > Leptodactylus > Leptodactylus fallax. The sequence continues at coordinate 4,498,559 of CAMRHE010000073.1, read as the reverse complement.
AAATAAACTGGCTCACATGAGGACTGCCCCAGGAAAGGAAGACCAAGAGTCACCTCTGCTGTGGAGGATAAGTTCATCCGAGTCACCAGCCTCAGAAATCGCAGGTTAACAGCAGCTCAGATTAGAGACCAGGTCAATGCCACACAGAGTTCTAGCAGCAGACACATCTCTACAACAACTGTTAAGAGGAGACTGTGTGCAGCAGGACTTCATGGTAAAATAGCTGCTAGGAAACCACTGCTAAGGACAGGCAAAAAGCAGAAGAGACTTGTTTGGGCTAAAGAACACAAGGAATGGACATTAGACCTGTGGAAATCTGTGCTTTGGTCTGATGAGTCCAAATTTGAGATCTTTGGTTCCAACCACCAGGTCTTTGTGCAACGCAGAAAAGGTGAACGAATGGACTCTACATGCATGGTTCCCACCCACCGTGAAGCATGGAGGAGGAGGTGTGATGGTGTGGGGGTGCTTTGCTGGTGACACTGTTGGGGATTTATTCAAAATTGAAGGAATACTGAACCAGCATGGTTACCACAGCATTTTGCAGCGGCCTGCTATTCCATCCGGTTTGCGTTTAGTTGGACCATCATTTATTTATCAACAGGACAATGACCCCAAACACACCTCCAGACTGTGTAAGGGCTATTTGACCAAGAAGGAGAGTGATGGGGTGCTACGCCAGATGATTTGGCCTCCACAGTCACCAGACCTGAACCTAATCGAGATGGTTTGGGGTGAGCTGGACCGCAGAGAGAATGCCAAGAGTGTGCAAAGCAGTAATCAAAGCAAAAGGTGGCTATTTTGAAGAACCTAGAATATAAGACATATTTTCAGTTGTTTCACACTTTTTTGTTAAGTATATAATTCCACATGTGTTCATTCATAGTTTTGATGCCTTCAGTGTGAATCTACAATTTTTATAGTCATGAAAATACAGAAAACTCTTGGAATGAGAAGGTGTGTCCAAACTTTTGGTCTGTACTGTATGTGGAAATAATACAGATAGAACTGTCATGATACTGGTAGAACTGCAACCTTAGTGTCAGATGAAAGATGAGAATCTGAAACTGCAGGGTCTCTTGTTGTACTCCCTGACCCCTAGCAGCTTCTGGCACCCAGAGACTGGTGTGATCGAGAAGACCTGTGGATAAGTCATCAATATAAAAAAACAATCGGAGCTAGTCAACCCCTTAAATGCCATGATGTACTCTGTCAAGCTGTATTCGCATCTGTTTAGAGCCATGGGTGCAGAGTCTGTCTAAAATTGCAGATAAAAAAGTCCTGCAAGCATTTTTGCGTCTGGCAATCCTAGGGACAAAACAATTAATACCAAACTGACCCGATTATAGTCAGTGGGGTCCCTCGGGATCCATTCTTGTCCATCATTAGACAAATCTGTCTCTTTTGTTTAGTTTTTCAGTTCCTACAACCTAAAGGTTCATATATGTACACTTACATCAGGATGATAGCACAGGCATAGCAGTAGTGCCCATGTGATCAAAAGTGGAGAAAGGCGAACCTTATGAGATTCTGTAGCCCAATATGCTACATGAAGTTTTTCAGACCCCAGAGTATAATAAGCGGAGACCCAAGGGAGGTGAACAAACATAACAAACAGTCTTACGCACCTCTCCTTGGTCTGAAGAGACTCTAGAGTAGAACAGTGATTCATGGAGGTGAACTTCAAATATTTGGAACATTTGTAACAAACCCATCTCATTAGTAGCCGTTCCACTGATCCATAACAAAAGCATGAGCCCAGTTATGATTGACAGCCAGGCTAACCCTAACACTGGGAACAGAGGAACCTCTAACCCTTGTAACCCTCTTAAATATTGCAGTTAATAGCGAGTCATCTAAGAAGCTTGACAGATGAAGGGGACCAGGGAAATTGTCGGATAACTTGCCTGCCAGTAATATGCTCAGTAATGCCCACTAACTATTCCAAAGCATTATGTAAACTTCAAATCCTCTGGTGAGACAGCAGACAAGTAAAAAAAATTAAGGTTAATAAAGTTTCAGTTAAACAAGTCACCCCTAAAAAATAAACAATTTTTTCCATAATTTTCTAAAATTAATAAACAAAAAAAAACTACTGATACAGTTACATGCTGTATTATTTAAGCCACAGAGTGTATAGCAAGAAAAACAAAAGCAGAAACAATGGAATAATGTAGCGTTTTTAAAATAGGACATCATACGGACAACATAGGTCATCATACAGTATTAACTATTTCTTCAAAAAATTCAAAAAAAATCAAGACTCTCAGAATGCAATACAAAATTACCTTTTGCCATTACACACCTATTCTTTTATTGTTTTTTTTATTAATTATTTCTGTATTTATGTTATTATGCAAGCATACTAACACATCAAAACAATTTATCCTGGTATCACTGTATTTTACTGACCCATAGAATAAAGGTACAGTAATATGTTTTGCAGTTGTTTCATGCACCACACAGTAAGGAAAAAAAAATATTTGACACTGTTGGCCCAATATAGGTTTGACTTCAAAGGGTTAAAATATGAGGTAAAGAATAAGAAAATGTGAGGTACAAATATAAAGTATGTGATATAAGATCTAATCAGAACCTTTTTTATAATCAATATTTTGCAGTAGAATATGATTGCAGGTTTTTTGACACTTTTACGGTCCATTAGTAATTGTGGCAATGTTTACCATGGCAACACGCTATATATTATATTTCCTTCAAAATAGTTACCCTAGTTGTGCATTTCTTTGCTGTATACATGCATAAAAGGTTCTCAGAGTGGGAAGAAAAATGTCTTTCTGCTTCAGTGTGTCACGGAATTATAATTCTTCACTTGAGATTCCACAAATCATGGTGCCATTCATATAAAATATTGTTAGGTCATGGATGATGTACAGTATATTCATTGCATCCTGTGTACGTATTCTCTATTTCCATCCAGCTGAAAGATTGACTAATGAAGCCATAAATGAACATCTTATTAGCCTAATTCTCCATGGGAAAGTACTATAAGTAGCTATTTGCTCAACTGATATCATTTAAACAACTTCATCAATCTTCGTCAACGTGTGTCCCTGGGTTTAATTAACCACAGTCTCAACAAGGCGGGGAGATGGTATGAAAATAAAGTGTTGTCATGTAGGCTATTTATTTATACCAATCAACACACTAAACAGGAATGTAATGTTTAATTCTCATATCAATAGGTCTTTTTTACAGCATATACTGTTAGTAATATTATCTATATTCATTGCATTATATTTTAGGCACTGAATAAATTGCATAAAAGGCATATACAGTACCATCAGAAAATGACAGATCATTTAAATCAAGTTTCTATAGAAAATATTTTGGCTAGTCTTTCTTAATATTTTGCAATTATCCCTATTACACCATTTTCACACCACCCACTGGAGCAAAAATAAGCTAATATTTCCTGTTTACTGTTCAGCTTTACTGTGTACACTAAGGCATAATAAGCAGAGCCATATCATTATCACTAGAAGGTGGATGATTTAGTGACAGATAACTTTACTATGCTGCTGGAGTCCTAGACAAGGCAATATGACAACACTATACCCACAGATTAGGGTCTGAATGTGCCTCATCTGCTATTCTCTGGATACTTTTCTATTATCTCCTTTTGAATTTAACTGTCTTTAAGCTTTGTCTAGGCAGACTATACAGGAATGATATGTATGCCCCCAGGGATTACAATTTTTCCTTTCCTGTTCATTCTGAAATGTTAGATTAATACCTTTTTTAAATACACAATTTTGCGATACTCTGTCAAAAGATATCTATCCTGTATGTGTCTATGTGTGGCCAGTAGCTGAACTTTAAATTACAGCCTTTCAAGGGTTTACTAGCATGTTGCAATATTGTATTAAACTAATTTCATGAGAAATTGGAGTCCTTAAACTAATTTGAACAAAGGACACTTAGGTATATTAAGAAAAATCACATTAAAGTGCATTTGTCAACTATACATTCTGCCCTATTTTAGTGCAGCATATTATGGGGAAAAGTTCCCTGTATCTTTAACCTACTACTGTGCTGTTTGGCTAAGATTCATGGTTATGTCCCCAGTACTCAGTAGTGGACTTATTCTTCCACCTCTCTCACTAGTGATACATGACTGTAGTGAATATATGCAGTTACATGACAGTGATCAATCACTGGTAACTGAATGACCTCTAACACCGGTGTGAACTGAGCTTTAGTTTAGAGGCAACTTATTGTTTTCTTCATTAAACTGTTCCGTTTAATGATATTCCCTTTAATTAGTCTTGCTTTACTTTATTCTTTATTCAAAATACAGATTTATCCTTGTACATTATTGTTTTACTAATCCCCCTGCATTTGGTTTGCCTTTTTTATTTATTTTCAACCATTAAAACTTCCATATAGCTACCTAGGACTTCCCACTTAACTCATAAGCATACAAAGAGCAGGAATTTCAGTAAATAAATGACAAGTTATACTGAATCCTTTTACCCAAAAATTAAAAAATTTAAATGCTCAGCTCATATAGCTATGTAACATGCTGCTGTGGTTTGACATGTCACAGTTAGGATATTGCTATATAAATATAATATCAGCATTTCTTATATGGTTGATAGCCTTTTTTGTTTAACTGTTAGGTGTTTGATAACACTAAGGGTTATCAAAAAATAAGGGGATACAAAAATGAAAAAAGGGAAGGGGCATGGGTACAGGTTTCATGTGAAATTGGAATCCTTAACCAAACTGGACATCCATCTGTATGTGGCCAAATATTGTTCTATAAATCATATGTAGTAAAGATGCAGTATTTTACTCCAAAATATTATTGGAAAATTTTAATTTGTTTTACTTTTCTTATTTGATTTTTTTAATGTTGTATTCCACCTTTTCAGGGCAGCAAACAACATTATAACACATTCTACCCAATGGTATTTCCCTGCTGCTGTGTGAGATCATTGTCTTCTACTCAGAGGTAGACACATCTACCTTTTTCTACTACTGAGGACTGTAACATTAACACATACATTAACACATTCATCCCTCTTACTTTTCTGCTGCAATGGTTCCTCTTAGACAGAGACATAACATGAAGCTCTTGGGCCCAATGCATAATATGTAATATGGCCCCCATGATGTCCCAGGGCCCGGTCACAATTGCTACCTCTGCACCCTTTGTAGCTATGCCTCCAGCTCTTCACCTCCTATAGCTACACATAATACCTGGAATGGACAGTGCCAAATAAACTACAGAGGACATTCTCCTAGAAGATGACATAAAAGAGCAATATAAAAGACCATATATTTACTATTAAACACTAGGGGGAAGAGAAAGAGAGAAAATGCACGCTGCTTCCAGTGTTTAGTAGGGAGTATATATATATATTTTTAATATAGTTTAAAATTATTCAGTAACACTACACAACACACAGGCTCATTTTGAAATGGGGAGGACAAATAAAATTTACTGGAGTGCTTCTTTAATTTTTTTGTCCTTTCAGTAAGGATATTTCTACAATTCTACTGTACTTTGAAAACTGTTAATGTGTAAAAATGTAACAATAAAATATACCATGATGAATATGTTTACATTAAAGATTGTCTGTCTACTTCTTGTCCTTGGAGAATGTCATTCAAACCACTCTATTCCAACTTTCAAATCAATTCTTGATTGTGACAATATATTTTGATGGAAAAGCCACTGTCAGATGTAAGCAAAGCGATTGCAATAGCCCAAAGTGAAATGAGAAGAAATTTGTGCAATTTCATCTAAGAAAAATAGTGTCTCAGTAATGAAAGCAATCATGTCCCTAAATTATTAGCGCCAAAGACACCATTACAGGCTGAAAACAAAAGATGAATTGATCAAGGTAATGTTACCGCATTCCACATCATACCGCCGGTGATATTACAGTGCAGTTTATTTCTGACTGCACAATTTAAAAGTTTGTGTCTTCCCAGCACAACTTTTTAGGGATATTAATAATTGATACCATTTTTGTTGACATTTTGCAGACTGAAAATGAAAGTCGCACGATTACTATGAAGCGATGAGATCTTAAAATCTGCAGTATTGCAAAGATGATGGGAATCAAATAATGAAAATGAAGAGGAAGTGTATTCCAGATGTACTGTACATTAGTTGCCATAGTCAGAATGGCACCCTATTCTATCATTAATATTTTATATATCCTATTGGTTTGGTCTGTACATCATTATTATGGCATTGAACAGTGAAAAAGAAATGTCTAATTATAGGCAATTTAGTTGGCCAGTTGGTAGATCAAGTGGCTAATGATTAGTTGTACAGCTACCACTAGTCCAAAGGTTTTACTTCCATGTTTCTTAGGGCTCCTTGTGATTCTCATAAAGCTAATTGTTAAGAAAAACTGGACATTTGGGTTATTCTGGAATTAAAAGAGTTATCTACTGATATACAGATACATAAATCTTAAAGATAACCTTTCAGCTCCTTTATGGTGTCCTGATAGCAGCATGAAGTTGTGACCGGTCCTCTGCACTTATAGCAACCCTATAATTTACAAGGAATCCATAATTCATAAAATACCCAGTACCATTCTTTTTAGTTTTTTTTTAGTATTTTCTGTGTGACTCCTCTGATATTTAGTCCCCTATTTATTTCTATAAAATGTCCACCATTACACTATGCTTATTATGCTTAAATAGTCTGATACAATCCCCGTATCTGGCCCATCCAAGAGCATGGTGGAGAGTCTCACAATCTTATTTCTGTACCAAAATCTGACGTGTAAAAATCTACATTTACTCAGTAAAACTAGGGCCAGTGAATAAAATTAACCATTCTTAATGGGAGTCTGTCAGCAGTACCCAACACATCAACCCAGTTATTGTTGCGCCAAAGAGATAAACAGCAACTGCCTTATTGCTCTAAATAGCTCATTTGCATATTATCAAAAGCAACAATATATCAGCAACAGGGGTAACTATTCTCAAGGGGAAAACACCATTTGATCCAGATGAGTTCTGGCTTATGTTAGGTTCACACTAGTGTAGCTTATCTCGGGGGACCCGAACATTGGAGTGGCGGACCGCTAAAACAGTGGTTACACATGGAGCCCTGTGGACCCCATTGACTATAATGGGGTCTGTCGGGTAGCCATAATTTTTAAACTGAAACTGGCAGAGGAAAAAGTCCTCCATGCAGGACATTTTTCCTCCACCAATTTTGGGTAGACACTGCGATGGAGTCTTCAATGGAAACTCCAATGCAGATATGAACGTAGCCTGAATTGAAGTTTCCAACACATTTATTATATGATGGAGGAACTCTTTGTACCTCACTCTACAAAAGGTTAGTGGGAAAGGAGCAAGACTTCAGATGTATGTGTTGCAAAATTTTGCAAGAATTTTGGTAAGAGTTGGTACGTTTTGATACAAAGTAAGAAAACCAATAGGTGTGTAAAGTTAGAAAAAAAATTCTCTAAAGATGTACAAAAGTTCTGATCCAGCATAAGGCACTGTGATACATTTGGTGCATCTTTAGACTTCGTAAACTAATTTTACACTGTCTTTCTTTTCTTTTATGTCTTTCTTCTTTATACCTTCTTTAGTTGCCCTGGTAACTTTCCAGATGCTCTGAGTTAGTTTGCTAAGTTTGGAGAGGTGTTGAAGCTACACTAAGACTAATAGTTACAATTAGCTCTGTGACAGGTCTAAATGGGCAGTTTTAGCAAGGAAATATTCTTTTTGTGTAGAAATGCAACGAATACAAATAAAAAAAAATTATATTAACAGAGGTAATGCAAAGTTTAAAGACATACAGAACTAACTTGAAAATGTTTAATATACATTATACAAGCAAGGTGCCTACTTGCAGGGCAGAGTTATTTTTTTGTTCTTTTTTACTTAATAGGGCTTCCGAATCTAAAGTAAGAAATTGATGCCATATTAATAAACCATCAATGTTAACCAGTGAGTATCTGACTGAGTGAATGCTTGTATTCACGAAAAGGAGATGGAAATTGCACTATTATTAAGTACTGTGATCCTTCCACTCTTTATGGGTTCTGTTGATTTTGCTTGGGTGTTTTTAAAGAGTGCAAATAGCGTTCGACAGAGACCTCCTCAAATCAGCTATTGATGGAATATCCTAGCAACATGCATTCAATTTCTTAAAGGGAGTCTGTCAGCAATAAATTGGTTACAAACCTAATTCCAGTACTTTGTAGAAGTGATTCTACAGTTTCCAAATATGCCTCTTTTAGTCAGCTCTGTAGCTCCATTTTCATAAATCACATTTTTATTCATACGCAAATGAGGATGAAAGTGCTTTGCCTGGGAATCTAGAACTGACGCCAAAGTCAAGGCAAGCTAAGACGCGCCCCCAAAGCACTCCCAAGTGCAATAACAGAGGCATACTTGGAAACTGTAGCATCACCTCTACAAGGTATATTTACTCCCTTCAAGTGATATAACCCCTTTTGTCACTCAGACCGGGAGGTGTCACAATTAGCATGTCAATAGTACACACAAAAGCACATTATAGATCTCATAGAAAATAGTTAAAGTATACCTCCAGTATTGTTCTCCCACATGATCTGACCATATACCAGGCATATCGTACTTATGCCCAATATTCTCCAGCGTGTGCTGGTTCTCACAGCAACTGTAAAACCTAGCATGCATAAGAGTTGCACCACAGCAGATAGTCAGGAAAACAGTAATGACTGAAGATTATATACTGGTGATATTGGGTGCTTCAGTCTCTTTTGCATGACTTCTTTTAATAAGATGAAACTGTAAGTTATGGATAAAGAATCTTCATTTACAAACCTGCAAGTAATCCAGTCAAGTAGGAAAGGGAAGAATATCATAAAGCCTTTTATTTCCATTGTACCAAAAACAGTGATAAGATCATAATCCATGTATTTTAGCCAACCAGGAAAGGTAGCTTTCTACTTGTGTAGACTCTGTTCACAACTGAATTTGTTCATTTTCATGAGTTTCCACTGGCTCGTGACAGTTCAAATAGAGTAAACGCTATAATATGTGATGCAGTAAAGAAAACGAAAATTGACAGACCCATAGCACAGATGTGTCTACACTTACTGTACTCTATACTCAAGTTTGGTTACTGACTCCAATTTCTTATGAAACCAGTTCAATATAATATACCATGTTAGAAAACCCTCGACAGGCTGCAATTCACAACACAACTACCATGGGGGTCACATAGACACATATAGGAGAGAGATTTCACCAAAGAATATTATAAAATCATGTTGTTTTGAAAACCTGGTCATCTCATGACACATGTACCTGGACATGTATAGCCAAGAGGAAAGGTAAGAAAAAAGACATCTGTAAGTCAATGGATAAAAGATCATGATGCATCATTATGGATCTATCATATCTGTTATACATCCTCTAAATGTAAAACCAGTAAATGTGGTTTATTTGCCTGTTTTACCAGATCTGTAGACCAAGCCCAAATTAAGGTATGTCATCTGTACCAAGCATTTTGCACTTGTACAATTCAGAAAGCCCAAATAAGCTTCAATGGCACATCATAGGCCTCTAAAAATGGTCAAACCTCACAAGATTTGTTTTTGATTTGTTTGAGCAATTCATGGGTTTGTCCACCTGTTTCATTTGGCTTAATGTGTTTGGTCTAATCTGGAGCTGCTATAGTATATGTTATAGTATATGTTACTATGTTATATTATAAAGTAAATACAGTGAATGGAATGGTATAAAACAATTACACCATAGCCCCTTGTAAACAAGACTGAGCTACGAGTGGCACCTACCAGAGGGATGAATGGTGATCACCATACACATGAGGAATGACATCTACATCTCGTGTCACGTGGCAATACTAGCCTTAAATAAACCTTTTTATAAATAGACTCTTATCTGCCCGGAGGACATTGACAGAACTCATTGATTAAAAGCGACAATATCTATCCAATATTCTATAAAAGGAAACAAATTAAGTGTCAAAAGGGGGCGACTAAGGGAAGGGAGGGGGGAGCTTTCACATGGATCCATGCAATAAAAGCTTCACTGAAATTTACTTTGAGCCATTGTACAAGCGGACCAAACTGCTTTTTCTTGTCAGTAGACAGTCTGTTCATTTCTTCTTTATAGGAGAGAGAGGATGGCGGAGATCTGATGAGCTGACCTGCCGCTTGTCACTACCGACTGTGACAGATCCTAGATAATCAGTGAAATTCTGCCCACGACTAACACATAACCCACAATCATGACCGAGTTCTGGTTGATCTCTGCTCCTGGGGAAAAAACATGCCAACAAACCTGGGAAAAACTCATGGCCGCCACTACCAAGAATAACAACTTGTCTACCAACCAGAAGTTTAACATACCTGACTTAAAGGTCGGCACTCTCGATGTCCTGGTCGGTTTGTCTGATGAACTGGCTAAATTGGATTCATTTGTAGAAGGAACGGTGAAGAAGGTTGCACAGTACATGGCCGACGTTCTGGAGGACAGCAGAGACAAGGTGCAGGAGAACCTTTTGGCCAGTGGAGTGGACTTGGTCACATACATCACAAGGTTTCAGTGGGATATGGCAAAGTATCTGATTAAACAGTCTTTGAAGAACATTTCAGAAATTATTGCTAAATATGTTATATTATAAGAAGCAGAGACCCAAGGGAAGCGACTAAACATAACAAATAGCCTTACTCACAGCTCCTGGGCTCTGTTGTGGCATATTGTGATCTCTCAGCATCCTGCTTGGGCCTCTTCCAGCATCCTGAATGATGTGGAGCATGCCAATGTCATGACACTTGCATCTAAGCATCATGATGTTGGCATGCCCCTCGTGACTGCTGAAGGTGAATTAAAGGCCTCAGCAGTACACAGCAACCACTGATATCATTCAGAAAGCCAAAAGAGGCCAAGGAGAGATCCACTTGTTATATTCTGGTGTCTGAAGAAATCCCAGAGTATAATAGTGGTTTTTGGGTGACGAAGCCCAAAAATTTAAGGTTCGGTCAAACTCAAAGTGTTTGGAAAATTTGTAACAAACCAGTTCACTCATTCCTATAGGTCACCATCTCACAAAGACTGTATATGTAATTGTAAATGGTTATGCTAACCTTGTGAGACCGGCACTCTGAGTGTTTAGGGTCAATAAGCCTTTTTTCTGGCACTAGTTCTTCAATGAAAGATAGACATAAGCCAAATTCTTCTTACTCAAAATGTATTAATAAAATGTGTACAAAAGCTACAAGATTTGGAACAGTAATGGTCCCTTCCCTAGACATACACATTCATTGGTGTGTCTGAATAAAATAGAATTTTGGTTCTAAAACGTCACGGTTGAGGAGGAGAATCTATGCTTGACTTAAGTTGATCTTTTAAGTGAGGAATATCACAGCAAAAAAACATCCATTTTCATCCTAAACATTGAGCTTGTGCAAATCAGAAAGTGGGAAGTACAAACAAATTCCCTAGTAAGATTCCCTGTATGACAAGTGGATCTAAAGTGCTTGTTTAATGCAGATTTTTTTTGCAGCCCTTACTATAGTCTTAAAGAGACCCACAGCAGAGATGCCAAGGATTATGTGCAATCTATATAGTCTTTATTTCAACATATTACGGCAAATTTATGCCCAAATGCCAGAAAAGTGGTATTAAAAAGTGTTTGCAACTTTTTACAACAATTGTCGCAAATGGCATTTTACGACATGCTTGTCACTTTCCTAAATCAGATGATCAGATTTTACTTAATCAGATTTTCTTCATGATCAGATTTATCATCATTTACACAGTTTTCTGGAATAAACAATGTCTGAAATCTACGCCAGCTATGAGCTGGTGCAGATCACAGTGTGAACGCAGGGATCACTAGAGGATATGTTTGATTTATGAGAAGGCGAGCATCTAGTCTTAAAATAGGCACATTTTCAGGCAGTGCAGGTATTATCAAGACCTGGATGCAAAAGATCAGTTTGATAAATGCACCCCATTGTGTACAGACATGTCCTTCCTTACCTGTCCTCTTCGTTGGACATATCCAGATATGTGTATCACAAGATAAGCAGCTGCTAAGCATGACAAACTAACACAATGTCAAATACTAACTATCTTGTTTGTATTTACAGTACTGTGGAAAAAGTCCTGCAAAGTAAGATTGCTTTCAAAAATACAAACGTTAATAGTTTTTTTTGTCAATTAACAAAATTAACGGAGTAAAAAGAGAAATCTAAACCACATACAGTACGTATTTGCATCAATTCTTCTTGGTTGTTCCAAACATCTTGGACAATTAAGCACTGATCTTCTGTGGATGTAGGCTTACTCAAATCCTTCCGTCTCTTCATGTAATCTCAGACAGACTGGATGATGTTGAGATCAAGAAGATTGGGGGCTATATCATGAATTAAAGGACTCTTCCTCCAATGGATGGTCGCACCAAATATTGATGTAATTAAGGCTAGGGCCACAAGGCGACTTTGGCTCAGACCCCCGTCGCACAACCAAAGATCGGTGTGTTGTTCTGTGACTCCTTCACTCATATTGTTGAATGGAGTTGCATTGCAACCCTGAGGGTGCCATAACCGTTGCAAAAAGATGAACAATGTTGACTTCATAACATAAGTGAAGGAGTTGCAAAGCAACATGATGATCTTTGGTTGCGCTACTGGAGTCACAGCCAAACTCTCTTTGTGTCCAGTCCTAGTCTTAGATTTCTCTTTTTTTGACAAACTGACAAAAATAAACTATTAACATTCCTATCTTTTAAAGCGATTTAGTATTTTATCCAGTATTTTAATTAATAAATTAGGCACATCTTCCATGAGTCCTTGTTCCACAGCTAAAAGATACGCCAGATCCTTTCTGGGGTAGATTTCAGATTTCATTTAGCCTACAAAAGTGGTGCACACAATAGTGAGCCACTTGTGACTATATTACTTATATTATCTATTCCCTAAAAAGTAGATCATATTCTTTGTAAATCTGCCCCATTGTGTACAAACTTCTTGTATGGAGCTAGTTACATAGACAAAGAAAAGTTTTAATTTTACAAGCCATACAGAATTCCAGCCTTTGCAATGTTTATAATAATGTTTATTTTACTATTTGCAATTATATTTGCGAACTATTGTAGACTGCAGTGGCATAATATTAATGTAACAATTCTAATACATTCATGCAAGTATATGAGGTGCTTTATTCTGTAAGTCTGGGTTTTGTCAACAAGCAATCTAGCTCTTCTTCTATAATTTGTTTTGACAGCTTCTGATATCGCAGCTGCAGGTGCTATGTCCACGTCTCTTAGATGAACATTATTTTGATTTACACTTGTCATTTCTATGCTAAAATGTTCAAACTAGAACATCTTCCTAAAATTTTCCAATCATCTAGAATTACAGGAAAGGCAATTTACATTTTAATATTAGACATTACATTTAGTGTTTTGTACCTGGTTTTAAAGCAACATTTTAATGTAATTGAAGCAGAACTGACTTCTATAAGATAAGATATATCTCATAAGTGGAAAAACACATTGATTTTGTGGCTTAAAATCGAAGTAAGTCACAGTGTTTAATCATTATAATGTTCAGAAGCTCCTATGATGCAGTATATAGACGCAGGAATAGATAAGCCTTAACATTAAAACCACTGATAGGTAAAGTGAATAAAATTGATTATCTTGAGACAATGGAATCTATCAAGAAATGGGATAAAGTATTATACAACAAGTGAATAGTCAGTCCATGAATTTGATATGTTAAACAAAATTAAAAACACAGGAGCCGATTCAGCAAGAAACTGGAAAGTGTTAATCTCTCTGCCATTGCAGAGGTATTGCAGATCGTCCATAGTAACCGTGCCATGTATAGAGTTAAAGGGGTATTCCCATGACCATAACCATTTTTAAATTTGTAGATAATTAAAAGTTAAACATTTTTGCAAATATAAGTAATTAAACATTTTGCAGAGTTTTAAAGATTTTCTCTAAATATCTTGTGGTTGAAGTCTGTTGTCTTGATTGGTTGCCCGTGGATACGACCATGTATGCAGGACCTTTCTAAGATAAGAAAATCAGCTATGATTTGCTTATTGTCGCTGGAATATCTTCTGATACATGTAGTGTCCCTGCCTGATAACCCAGTTACGATAAGGAAATCATGGCTGGGTTCTTGACAACTCCCAGACCATAGAAAGTTTCTACACTCGTGGTCGTATCCATTGGCAACCGATCAAGACAACAGACTGTCACCACTAAGATGAATAGAGAAAATCTTTAAAACTCTGCAGAATTTTTAACTACTTATATTTGCAAAAATGTTTAACTTTTGATTATCTACAAATATAGATATGATTATGTTCATGGGAATACCCCTTTAAAACTTTTCAAACATATTGGGCTAAATTGTTACATCAAATGGGGTACTCTTGCTAAATGCTATTGTGTATGATTTAACTTTGAAGCAATGCTCTTTACCCAGGGGCGTAACTATCGGGACGTTAGAGGCCCCGCGGGCCCCCGATGCTTTTTTTTTTTTTTTTTTTAGTCCGTTACCTGCTGGAGTAACCCCAGCAGGTAACGGGCCCTATATACTTACCGTTCCCCGGGGTCCCGCTCACGGCCGCCTGTGCTTCCGATTCTGTGGAGGCGGCTGTGAACAGGAGCGGGAATCGGTATGTGAGGCCGCGGCCCGAACACCACAATCTTTGCTATCATTATACTCCGGGGGCTTTTCAGACCCCGGAGTATAATAATCGGAGGCCCAGTGGAGGTGAGGGAACATAAAAAACAATTTACTTACCTCTCCTGCGCTTCTCCAGGCTTCGGGCCTGTTTGGTGACGTTCCCGACGTCATTTTGTGTCGCGACGCCGGCCCGCATCACGTGACGCCGGCCTGGTCCAACATTGAAGGCGGCTGAAGCAGCAGCAACTGGACCGGAGCGAGGAACAAGTAAGCAACGTTGTTTTTTTATGTTTCTATCCTCCCCTGGGTCTCCGATCATTATACTCTGGGGTCTGAAAAGACTCCAGAGTATAATAATTGTTCATGGGTGGTCCACAATGGGACATATAATAGTGTGTGCAGGTGCCACTATGGGGAACAATAGTGTGTGCAGGGGCCACTATGGGATATAATACTGTGTGCAGGGGCCACTATGGGGCATATTACTGTGTGCAGGGGCCACTATGGGATATAATACTGTGTACAGGGGCCACTATGGGGAATAATAGTGTGTGCAGGGGCCACTATGGGGCAAAATACTCAGTGCAGGGGCCACTATGGGATATAATACTGTGTGCAGGGGCCACTATGGGGCAAAATACTCAGTGCAGGGGCCACTATGGGGAATAATAGTGTGTGCAGGGGCCACTATGGGATATAATACTGTGTGCAGGGGCCACTATGGGATATAATACTGTGTGCAGGGGCCACTATGGGATATAATACTGTTTACAGGGGCCACTATGGGGCATGATACTGTGTGCAGGGGCCATTATGGGGCATGATACTGTGTGCAGGGGCCACTATGAGGCATTATACTGTGTGCAGGGGCCACTATGGGACATGATACTGTGTGTAGGGGTCACTATGGGACATAATAGTGTGCGCAGGAATGCGGTTTTTTTGGGGGGGGGGTTTGGAGGGGGCGGTCTGGGGGGGCGATTGGGGGCAGCGGTTCGGGGGGGCCCCATGTCAAATGTTCGCCTTGGGGCCCAGCCATTCCTAGTTACGGCACTGTCTTTACCTCCTACTCCCCCACTTTTTCTTTCCTACAATTTGTGACTCCTTTTTTCTTATACAACTTATGGGGTGTTCACACTACCGTTGGTGACCATCAGTAGTGTCCATAGCTATGGTCCGTTACAAGATTTTAGCATCGGACACTAGCTGAACCGTCAGAAATCCGTTAAAATTTCCATTCATTTCAATGGGTTTTTATATTGTGCCCGTTTGTGTCCGTTTACATCCAAACCGTCAGAAGTCCGATTTTGTTCGGAAAAATGGATTCTTGATGGACAGCAAGTGTCCGTTATTTTTTTAACATTAAAGTCTATGGATAACGGACTTATAACGGACAGTAACTGATAGCCATCAGTTACTGTCCGTTATTTTATGTCCGTTTTTTCTGCAAATGCTCAGAAAGCAGAAACAAAAAAATGGACAGTGTTAAAAAACAGACACTAACTGATGCTAACTGATGCTAATGTGTCCGTTTTTTTAACTGAACCATTAATTGGATCAGTTAAAAAAACGGACACATTAACATCAGTTAGTGTCCGTTAATGTCTGTTATGATAGGTGTCCGTTTTGTTTTTTATTAACAGACACTTTCATAACGGAATCCAATGGTAGTGTGAACCCTTCCTTAAACATTCTTTAATTATGATTCTGATGTAACTGTACTTACTGTTTCTTTTTGTGTTTTTGTTACTATTGTTATTTATGTACTATTGCTATTAGTATAATTCTAACCCTTCCTCCCTTGGCCCCCTTCACTGACTTTCCCATCTTCCCCTTCCATTTCAACTGCTATCCATTTGTTTCTCTTCCTTCCTTCACCCCTCCTTTACCCTGTTCCCTCCTATCCTACTCCTATCCCATCCCTCCCTCTTCCTTCCTTCCTTCCTACCCCACCCGCTACTTCTTTTTCACGTTTATTAGTTATATTAGTTGTATTTCAGGAAGTTATCTGATGTGATGATTTACTACCTTCTGGAACTAAAGGACTTATCACAGGATGTAACATTTCACGTTGTTTATTGACTTGGTAACTTTATCTATACTCATTTTGCTGGCCTGATGACTTGACAATTGTATGTACCTTTTTAGTTAATTATGATTATGTATATTATAATTTGTTAAAAAATTCTTTAAAAACATATGTTATATAATGAGAAGTTAGATTTGAAAGCCTATGGATCTGAGCAACTCTGTGAACGGTCAAATTGTGGCTTATCTGTGATAGAACAGACAATGCTCAAAGAAATGGTGGCTACGTAGCTACAGACCGAACAGAGTGTCCAAACTAACCTATGTCAACTACTGAAAGCGAATGCAATTGGTAGGAAAGCATCAAAAGTGGACAATGGAGCCAATCAGATTTGATGTTTTCTTTTACATTATGTGGATGGCTGGGTATGTGTATAGGAACAGATGGTACCAGAATGCACTGAAAAGGGAAAATTCAGAAATATTTTGAGGAACTTCACAACAAGATAGTGTTGACTTGGCATCCAAATCCCCCAGATCTCAATCCAATAGATCATCTTTAGAAACAGATGCATCTGTATTTAACCAAAGTTGATTTACTTCTGCAAGCTTGTCTAGCATAGATTTTGGCTTTCTATTTTCTTTATCCTTTGCAGATACTTTTCACTGGTTAACTTTTGTATATAAAGTTAAATATTATTACGTTCCCTCTAATAACTTTTCAACAATCTTTGAATAACTAATAGTGCAAGCAAATATAAGAAACACTGTAGTACATCTAAGCAGAAAAAATATCTCAAAGGTGATGGAGAAATCATGATACAGATCTAGTACAGGAGCTAAGTGAGAGAGGAAAAACAGAGGCAAAGGACAGACAAGCAGTTAAATAGGAAGCTTCTGTCTCACCCTAAGTGCTTAATTCACAGCAATACAGGCTAGTACTTCTCTATAATATTGTATATGACCCTGCCACAGATTCTGAATGTGTTTGTGAGAGAGAGAGTGATAGAAAAAAATTTCCTTTACTTTCTGTTTGTTGTCTATGGCGGACATCATAGCAATTCTGAAACAAATGAAAATTAGAGAACTGCTAAAAAATGCACTATATATCCAGAGATAGTGTTATTCCTCATGCACACACACTAAACTTCTGATGTATACAAAGTGTCTTGAAAGGTTAGATATGCTTTAAATTCTGATGCCAAAAATAAAGTTTAATGTGCACTTTGGTTCCAAAAAGAAAGGTAACACTTTTAATGACTATTATAGACTATATTATAGAAAAGTAAATATGTATATTACATATAGTATATTTCATATAATATAGAATATAATTTTACAATGTGATTATTATAATACAGAATATAATTATTATAAAATATATATTGTTATAAAACCAGGCACTTTACAGGACTTTAGAGTAACTACATTTAGTCGTCACAATCAAACCTATTTAGCAAAAGATATATTTCAGGTAAGAATATATGATCAGATTCTATATTTACATAATTACACTGTATATATATTTGCGTTCACCAAATATTATCAGGAAATTCAGAAATTATAACAATAACGTAAAGAATAATAGTAAAAGCTTGGAGAACCAAAATATTTGTTTCTATATATCCCACAAATTTTTATTTTCCTACCTTCAGAGTGTGAGTAAGGCAGCACTGAATACATTTCAATCACCAATAGAACATTTTAGGGCTTTAGTAAACTCAGGAAAACCTTTAATGCCTTTTTACATTAGTCTGTACTTGGTCTAATGGAAAGGTTTTGATGACGTCTTTATGGTACTATGTCAAGTTTACGGCCAGTACTAGAGTCCTAAGTCAGAACAAGCAGATGAAGCTGAAGGGTTTTTACTGAGTGATTTGCCTGCTCTGCACAAAGAGTCTGATTTACAGATTTGACCTACTCCCACTCAGACACAGTTCTACAGAGTTACATATAATAAGTACACTATTTTCTCTCCCAAAATAAAGCATACCTTCTTTTTTTGTTTCTAATACCATCTTAAAATTCACATGAAAATGGGAAATTTGTGCTTGTTCATTTTTTAGAATTGTACCAAAGTTATAAACAATGTAACTTAATTGTCATTTCTTATGAGTACTGTACACGAAGAAAGTATTACACGTGTTTCAATTTTTAGTGTTTATTCTGCATTTATGCTTTGAAGTTTAAGGGATAAAAAAGTCTATGTTTTAAAGAAACTATGAAAATAAAAAAAATTAAAATAGAAAAATACTTAAAGAGAACCTATCATCTCTTCTGCCAACTCCTTTGCATTCTTCACTAGGTAGCACTCTTTTTAGCTCCTACCATTCCAAAAAACTGTGCTCTTAGTTTCAGAACCAGCAATGCTAATTAGGATCTTTACAGTCATGTGGGTGGTACTGGGCTGGAGCAGACATCCAGAAACCACCCAGCTGACTATAAAGAGCCTAATTAGCATACTGGGTGCTGAAACTAACTGCAATGATTGCTCAGGAATGGTGGGAGAAAGTGAAATAAAATCCAACTATGCCAGAATGAGGGGCACCTATTGAAGGATGCCAAAAGATGAAGTTGGTGGAGGGTGTGAAAGGTAATTAAAAAAAATAGTAGCTTTTTAGAAAGGAGGTTTTTTTTTTTTTACGAAAAATAGTTTTATTAATTTCCAAATGTAAATTACTTAACATTTCTAATATACTTTAGTTATGAAATATTTATAGATGTCCCATGTCAGTTCCAGTCTTCCAGATGTGGAGTTTATACTGTTGTTTCAAGCTTCATTCCCACTCTCTGTGTCAGTGACATACTTGAAAAAGGTTGGTTATCTCAATTTACTAATTAAGTCCTCAATAACTGTGAAGGAGATGGACACTAGCTTAGATTATTTCTCTTACTTGTATAGCACCATCATATTCCGCAGCAGTCACCATCCCCTTATAGGACTCACAATCTACATTTCCTACCAGTATGTTATCTTTAGAGTGTGGGAGGAAACTGGAGTACCCAGAGGAAACCCATGCAAACACGGGGAGAACATACAAATTCCTTGCATATCTAGTCCATGGCAGTATTCGAATCCAGGACTACAAGGCTACTGTGCTAACCACTTAGCCACCATACTTCCTTCAGTAAACTAAGCCAGTCAGCCAGTTCTCTTCATCTCATGACCAACAAAGATCAGACTCCCGACTATGGCAGCAGCACCAAAATTGGGAAGTCAATATAAATTTCACATTTTAAATAAATAGTGTATTAGTTTATTTTATTTTTTGTATACAAATGAAAAGCTTTTTGTTTTGAAAGACAATCAGTTATTTTAGGTTGATCAAGGTTAATTGATGTAAATTGCTCTGTTAGATATTGTATGGGTGTGAATAGTACACTTTACATTCATTGTGGCTTATGTTTGAGAAATGGAAAGCAGCTCATTGTACCATTCTTTCCTCTTGAATTGTATATCAATACAAGTTTAATACGGTACTGTATATCTCAATATTGAGATTTGGTACTATGTATAAATGAACGCTGGTTTCAGAAATAGCCAGTTTGAAACCGCTTTCACAATCATATTGTTTTGCAAACTGAAGGGTAATCTACAGGTTAACGTTAAAAGCCTGAATATTTTAGACAAAGGCATCCACTATTGTAATGAAAAAGAGAGCAAACTGGATTTACCAGAGCCAGAAAACAAAAGGATGCAGAAGGCCAAGATTCTACAATCTTCCAAATTACTCTAGAGAAGTGCCTCAAAGTTTGTAGATTGTCTGGAGTTATGGGAGAACCACTCAAGATTCATTTTATTTTGGGTGTGTGTGTCTTGGGTCGTATTTGTTTTGGGTCGAACAAGTTAGCTTAAAATTTAGTGTAGAACACTATAAGGCCTCCTTTAGAACCTATCTATCTAACTTCTACCTCTCTAAGGCAAACACAGCCAAAGTTATATCAAAGTGAAAGAGACATGTATGTCTATGGAAAAATGGATGGTAAGCAGTGGATACAACTCTAAGTTTAAATATAAACTGTGCTACTATTTGCTTTTATGAATTTTAATATTTAAAATGCTCCAAAAATAACCCTTTCAATGGGGAAAGGTGGTTGCTTGGGTTTTTTTGTAGAGACACATGGAGGCTACATTGGAAAAAGCAATGGATTTATAGAAAAATTAGCCCATTTTGGTGACTTGTAAGTAAAAAAAGCCAACAAAAATGATCCTTTTAAGAGAGCAGAATGTTGCACCAACATTGCATTGGTATTGGAAGAAGCAATTTAGTTTTTTTTTATTTTCTTTTTATTATGCCAACTGAGTGGCAGTGGCACATGGCACTGTCAACTATAGAATGTGAAGAAAAAATTGGGACAAACCATCAGCATACCTGGCATGTCAGCTGAAAAAGTTAGAATATCTTCTGAAATATTTACTGAAAGCAAAACTTGGGAGGCAGAAAAGCACCTGGATTATCCTGCCAGTTAACCTTGTATGGGATGGTATCAAATGCCACATCAACCTCATGTTGGTGGAGTAGCAATTAACAAAATTTCAAGAAAAATTTGAGGCACACTGGCCTGCCAGCTGAAAAGCTAAAATATCTTCTGAAATAGAAATTATTCTGACCCTGAAAACAACACTTGGGAGGGTGAAAAGAAACTGCCACATTAAAATAGTGTTGGTGGAGTAGCAATTTACAACATGACAAAAAATTTTGAGGCACACTATCAGCGCGTGCCTGGCCTTTCTGCTGAAAAACCTGGACTATCTTCCAAAACTAACCATCATGACTGAGGTAGAAACTGTTCTTCTTCTAACAGACCAGTTATCCACTCCATTATGTCTGTGGTTTGCTCCATGAAGTAATCATATACTGCTGCTCAAAGTGAAGCTACAGCATATGTAACAGTGTCACGCAATGTGTGCTTTACCTTACAACCATGAAATGAGGGAGGGGAGTGTAAGCAATGGCTTGCCCTGGTGAAGTTTGGAATGACAAATGGTCCAGTGTGGAAAAACTGGAGGAAGCAGATCGGTCCCGCCTGGTGTTGAAGCTGTGCCTGCCCTACAACCATGAGGTGATGTCAGTAGCAGTACTAGAATGCACCAGGCTTTGCTGCGTTTCGAGAATGTGGCCTCTGGCGCTTAAAACATTAACTCAGTTGGTCATGACAGCTGTGTATTGGTCCTGTCCATAAGTTCTGCTCCATGTATTGATGATGGTGTGCACCTTTCCCCACATGGACATTTACATTCCCCACATGGCAATATCAAGCAGGGACAACTTTTCTCAAGAAATAATGGCGGCTAGGTATTCTCCATTGAGACTATCATCAGTGTGCCTGTACGTCCATGTCTAATTATCTGCTTGCAGATCTTGCACCTTGTCATCGATTTGTCATTTGGTAATGTATAAAACAATTTCCATATGGGAGATTACCGCTAAAACCAGCATCAGTGGAAATGTGTCTGCCAGTGCCACCACCATCTGAGCTTACCTTAGATCTACCCCAGGTAAGTCTTTTGGATGTTGAGGCTTCATGTTCGGTCAAATTCTTACTATTGCAACTGCGATCACTCTCTTCCTGTGATGTCACTTTCACTTTGACCCAGTTGCCATGTCTTATCTGTAATAGAATCATCATGAGATTCAGTAATGTCAAGATCTTTCCCACTTTTTTGTGATTCATCATGGCAATGGGATTTCTCTATGCCCTCACAAAACAGATTCCCCCCAAGTACCTATTCCAGCACTACCACCAGGAGCACACCCCCTGCCACTACTACCTCCACCAACACTCACATCTTCCACTTTTACCTCCTTTACATTAAAAAAAAAAAATGCTGGCAGTTCTCATCCAACTAATCAAATAGAGGAGGAAGAAGAGGAAGTCTTGGCCTATGAGGAATTGCTTGCTTAGCAGATGCCACATGACTACTAGAGAATGGGATATGTGTCCGTGAAGATAAAAGAGAAAACATGGCTGACAGAACAGAAAGACATCATAGTAAGTTACAGAACCCTCATTCAATACTTGTGGTTAACTGCTTTCAAAAACATCTTTATTCTCAGGAAGTACAGCACTGCAGCTACTGGCAGGGCTGTTAAGATCAGAATTAATGTTGCTGTTACCATCCGCATCTTTGCCTGTCCCCTGCCCTTTTGTCCAGTTATCTTTTACTGCACACACTGCTTAATTTAATTATAGTGATTGGCAACAATTCTGACACTGTGTGTATGTCATTTTTGGGTTTTTGTTATTTTTTTATTTTACAAACTATTATTTCAGGAAACATCAGCTTTAAATAACAGAGGTTTGGGTTTTTTTTTAGATGAGAGCAGGCTAGACTGCACATTGGGTGAGTACAAAAAATTGTTTAAATAACAGAGATTCTTTTTTTAGATTAGTGAAGGATGCAAATACTGTATCTAGGCACAGCAAAAAAAAAATGCTTAAGAAATGAATATTTTTTTTATGATTAACACTCCATCATAGTGTATTTGGTCAGCAGAGCAGAAAGAAAACATTAAATAACAAGAGTTTATTTTCAGATTAGTGCAGGCTAGACTGTATATTGGGTGAACTGACTCCAACAAAAAAAGCTCTTAAATAATGGAGTTTTTTTAGATTAGCAAAAGATGCAAATACTTTTTTTTCAGGATTGAGGGGAGAGTTTCGAGAAGAGAAGACCAATAGTGAGTTACAATAATCCCACTGAGAACTAATTAAAGAGGTTTTCTCATCATGTAGCATTTTTCCATATTTCCTCTAACCTCTGTATTGCCCCAAATTAATCTTCCTATGAGTTCAGACCCCTTTTATGGTTTTTCCGTTATTTAGATATTTATCCTCGCAGCTCAGTTATGTTTTTATCAGACAAAGAGGAAAGTGGGGAGTTGTTGTCACATGACTGATTATTTTCTCATTAAAGACTACAATTCCTAGATACTACTTGTGCCCTGCATATGCCACTGACTTGTTATTATTGTAATATTAAGTCACTGGAAAGGTGTGGTTTATGTATATGAAGAACATACTCTGCAGTAAGTCATCCCTTCCTATGAGAAAGTTAAGAAAAGGTGTACATGACTGGAATTTACACTGACTTTACACTCATACAGTAGTCTCTAGCTCTGACAGGGAGACCTGACAGAGGGGACAGATCCACAGATTCCCCTCTCCTTATGTGGAGATAACTATGCACATGGCTGCAAACCTGCCCATTCAGTAAATTAGTTTTGTTTTGAGGCTTTGTATTACTGCCTGAGGGGAGGAAAGTGAAGCAATGCTCTGTTTCCTATTAGTGTTGGACGAACCTTGCAAGATTTGTTTAGCGATTATTCATAAGGTTTTCCCTCAAGCTTTAGTTTGGATACCCAGTATCGTACATTGATCTATGCTACTCAGCAAAATCTAGAAAAATGAGGTCCTTAGCATACATTTTGATCAAGGTATATAATCCCACTAACCACTTCATGATGAACTCTGTAGAGTGGGGCACTACTCTATTGGGTGCAGCACCCCATGACAACCAAACCAACCACAACATAAAGCCAACTGGGGAGCAACACAGCAGCCTAACATCACTCCTGCAACCAGCAGCCAAACAATGGCAGACACCCTGCAGCATCACACCATGTGAACATGCATAATTGATTTTTTTTTTTTTAATAAGATCAATATGTCATGTAAGCAATGTAATTGAGGGTTGTTTTTAAATATATTTTTAAGATTTATTTTTCAAATACCATATATGACTGTTAGAATATACTTTAGACAATTTAGCACTTTTGTTTAATTACCATAACAATATGAAATCAACACATTGTGCAAATTATGTTATATCTGCCATTTTTCTTATTTTAATTTGATAACATTTCTCAAAGTGTCAGATACTGTATGTCAATAAAATGAATCCCAATTGTTACACAACAAATTGTTATAATAGAGCAATCACTGTATGAGACCCTTATAGGTATGTGTTTAATATAAAGCTATGGTTACACTATGTTTGAGCCCTTATAGTGACATGCATTTGTAATCGTCTCTCATTGTTCGAAAATATATATTCCACAGTATACAATTTATTTAGTTATTTATATGCCACTGCTTTCGGAAAGTGACAGGGCCAGGCAGAGATGCCAAAGTCTTGCCTGGCCCTGTATTCTTGCAGTTGCGCCCTGATTCTCACTATTGGCTTATTTCTATTCACTCATTAGCCGTCAAGCCGAAGTGGGTGTACACAGAATTTCTCATTGCACAGCAGGCTACTCAGGCCAGGCTTGTAATGAGCGGTTGTACACATGTGCCGAACGTGAGAATCACGGCATTACTCTCTACCTGGTCCTGTCTCTCTCAGATAGCAGTGGCAAGACGGCCAATCATAACATCGCGGGAGGAGGGGGGCACTCCAGACTTCTTATTTGTATAATCACATTTATAAACTTATCTCTGGACCGAATGCCCAGATTTAGACATGAGATAAGCCATTACATTCAGGTGACCTTAATCTATGTAAGGCTAAGGCCCCATGTTGTGGAAGCGCAGCTTTTTTTGTTGTTGATTTTGCTGCGGTTTTTTGAGCCAAATCCAGGAGTGGATTGAGAATAAGGTATAAGTATAAGAATTTCCTATATATTTCCCATTCCTTCTGTAGCCATTCTTGGCTTTGGCTCAAAAATACGCAGCAAAATCTGCAACAAAAAAAGCTGCGTTTCTGCAATGTGGAGCCTTAGCCTAACAGTGTTTTTACTTGTGCAACCTCATCCCTGGTGGCAGACTCCTTTGAAGGCATATGTTAGTGTACAAATAAGTCTACGTGTATACAACAATGAAAAAGAATGGACATTAAAAATGGATAAAACTGTCAGTTTTCAACATCCATTTTCTATTCACCTGTTATAATGTCGTTTTGGCATAAGCCGTCATCCATTTCTAACTGACAGTTATAAAAACTGATGAACTTCATTGGTCTATTTTTTTTACCCAAGCCACTCACATGTTTTTAACAATGCAAATGGATTGAAATCCATTTAGATGGACCTTAAAAACTGACCCATTCACTTGTAATGGTCCATCCGTCCATGAAAATAGACAAAAAGAAAACATGTTCTATTTTTTAATAGTCCTTTCAAAAACAGGATGTCATTGCACGGGGGTTAGGGAGAGTGTTTGAGGGTAAGAATAGGGACCATTGTCTTTCCTCCTGGCTGCCCTCCCCATTGCCTTTACTTCCTGATGCCCGGATCATGTAAGATCCACCCGTTTTTTGTTTATTATTTATATGCCAATGTATCCATGATTGTTGCACATATTATGATACATATTGTGTGTTTTTAGTGGTGTTTATTGCAAGTAATAATAATAACAATGATAATAATATAAAAAAAGAGAAAGCTGACAGAAGGGACTTTCCTTTTTCATTTGAACATTGCTGCATATGATGACAAAAATATGACTTTTTTATGCCTTGTATTCCAGAAAACTGGTGTACAAAGTATGATAAATTTCCCCCACAATTTTACCAATTTATGATGGTGGCTTGGAATGTTAAGGGTACAGTATATTCACATTCAGAAGAATTTCTGTCCCATTCATCAGCCTGCCCCATTTAGATCAATGGAACAGTCACAGAAACATCTACCACAAACATACTGCATTTGAATTCAGCATTAACTACCTCTAGCGCCCCCTCTGTCCACTTTTATGCAATTTGCATTTATTGAGCATTGTATGACCATGTCCATCTTTCGACCCACAGAATTATTTAGTATTCCATTACTTTTCTATTACACGTTTTATTCTTCTCTCACGTTCTGTCAGAAAACTTACTAATAGGATAGTTTTGCATAGTGGGTAAAAAAGCAGTTTGCAGCTTTTATGGCATCTTAAAAAATTTTCTGGCTATAACTCAAGCCATCTTTATGCTGGCTGAGACAGGAGCTTCTAAAATCCCTCAGAGATGCTTTCTGTAGATGGCACGGCACTATGCCCCATCCACTATATAAAACAGACCATCTCTCTTTATACCTTCTCGTCAAAGGCTGGATTGTTTTCTGATTAATGTTATAAATTATTACTGCATATAAAGCAGAAAATGCTATTACTTGGTATTATATGGATTTCATAATAGTTTCATGGCATAGATAGGGTTGAGAAAATAGAAAATGACAGCAATGAATCTGACTGTGTTGAAGTGTGTTATTTCTCTTACTGATGTCTCCCTATCAAATACCACAAAGGGCAAACCAAAGTAAAGCAGAAGAAAGCAGAAAGCACAGATTCTTTGGAAAGTTTGCAAATACAGTGATCAAATGCACAGGCAGAATAAGTATTAAGGAGCAATTGTGGTGGTCTCAGTGAATGGAGGGTCAGACAGACATAGAAGTGATTGAGAATAGTAAGTGGCGAGTAACTAGTGTGTTTAGCAAGAGATGGAATTCTAGTCAGACTGCCAAGAAAAAGTTGAGGGCATACCTAATAACAATACAGAAAGAGAATTTGGGGCATCTAGGCATTCTTGTCTACTTTATAACTGGCACCAATTTTTATAAAGTGTCAGTTTCCTTTAATGGAAGAACGGAAGGAGACATATGGGGGAGAAATTGCAGTTTTTTGCAGTGCTGTTTAGGAAGGCTATATAAAATTATAAATACTCTTTATGTAAGGATTCTCTCCGGCTGCTGCACCTTTAACCCCTTAAGGACCCAGCCCAAAAGTGCGTTAAGGACCAAGCCTCGTTTTTCAAAACTGACATGTGTCACTTTATATGGCAATAACTTTGAGACGTCTTAACTTACACAAGTGATTTTGAGATTGTTTTTTCGTGACACATTGTACTTCATGTTAGTGGTAAACACTAATGAATATTTTTGTATTTATTTATAAAAAAAATAGGAAATTTGATGGAAATTTGGAAAAAAAAAAATCGCAATTTTCAAAATGTGAAATGCTCTGCTTTTCAGATAGATAGTCATACCACCCAAATACATTAATACATATTATCTACCATATCTCTGCTTTATATCGGTATCATCTTTTAATCGTCCTGTAATTTATTTTGGATGTTAGAAGGCTTACAAGTGTAACAGCGATTTTGCAGATTTACAAGAAAATTTCCCAAACTAATTTTTTAGGGACCACTTCAGTTCTGAAGAGGATTATAATGGCCTATATATTAGAAACCCCCATAAATCATCCCATTTTCAAAACTGCGCCCCTCAAATAATTCAAAATAATATTTGGGAAGTTTGTTAACCCTTTAAGAATTTCACTGGAATTAAAACAATATGGAGGTGAAATTTAGACATTTAATTTTTTCCCACTAATTCCTTAATTTAGCCCTAAAATTAACACATTCACAAAGGGTTAAAGGAAAAAATGCATCTCACAGTTGGTTATTTCTCCCGAGCACGGAAATACCCCACAAGTGGGTGTAAACTGATGTTTGGGCGAATGGCAGCGCACGGAAGGGAAGGAGTGACACTGGGCGTCTGAAAAGCAGATTTTGCTGGAATAATTTTCAGGTGCCATGTCTCATTTGCAAAGCCCCTAGAGTACCAATACAAAGGAAAACCCCAAAAAGTGACCCCATTTTGGAAACTACACCCCTCACAGAATTCATATAGGGGTATAGTGAGCATTTTGACCTTACAGTCGTTTCACAGATTTTGCTAACACTGGGATGTATAAATGAAACATTACTAAAATGTCACTTTATCCCCAAAGTTTTCATTTTCACAATGGGTTAAAGGAGAAAAAGCACCCCACAGTTTGCAAAATAATTGCTCCTAAACACAGCAGTACCCCATATGTGGTCGTAATCTGCTGTATGGATACATGGCAGGGCTCAGAATGGAAAGAGCGCTATTTAGCTTTTGGAGGGCAGATTTTGCTGGAATAGTTTTCAGGTACCATGTCGCATTTGCAGAGCCCCCCAAAGTACCAATACAGTGGAAACTGCCTAAAAGTGACCCCATTTTGGAAACTACACCCCTCACAGAACATATCAAGGGGTATAGTGAGCATTTTGCCCCTACAGCTGTTTCACAGATTTTATTAACATTGGGACATTAAAATGAAAAATTACTTTTTTTCCAATAAACCGTCAATTTAGCCCCAAATTTTTCATTTTCACAAGAGGACAAAGGAGAAAAAGCACCCCAAAGTTCGTTACACAATTTCTCCTGAACACAGAAATGCCCCATATGTGGTTGTAATCTGCTGCATGGGTAAATGGCAGGACTCAAAATGGAAAGAGCGCTATTTAGCTTTTGGAGGGCAGATTTTGCTGTAATAGTTTTCGGATGCCATGTCTCATTTGCAGAGCCCCTAAAGTACCAATACAATGCAAACCCCCAAAAAGTGACCCCATTTTGGAAACTACACCCCTTATAGAATTTATCTAGGGGTATGGTGAACATTTTGACCTCACAGCTGTTTCACAGATTTTATTAACATTGGGACATTAAAATGAAAAATTACTTTTTTTCCAATAAACCGTCAATTTAGCCCCAAATTTTTCATTTTCACAAGAGGACAAAGGAGAAAAAGCACCCCAAAGTTTGTTACACAATTTCTCCTCAACACAGAAATGCCCCATATGTGGTTGTAATCTGCTGCATGGGTAAATGGCAGGGCTCAAAATGGAAAGAGCGCTATTTAGCTTTTGGAGGGCAGATTTTGCTGGAATAGTTTTTGGATGCCATGTCGCATTTGCAGAACCCCTAAAGTACCAATATAATGGAAACCTCTCAAAAGTGACCCCATTTTAGAAACTACACCCCTCAAGG
The DNA here is from genome assembly GCA_947044405.1 of Leptodactylus fallax. Lineage (NCBI taxonomy): Eukaryota > Metazoa > Chordata > Amphibia > Anura > Leptodactylidae > Leptodactylus > Leptodactylus fallax. The sequence goes on along the minus strand of CAMRHE010000073.1, from coordinate 4,469,083 downwards.
AATGTATCAAGGGGTATTATCATTTAGAGCCTAAAAATGCTTCCCAAAAATTAATGTACAAAGTGAAAATTAAAGTTTTTAAAGAAATATCCAATTTCAGTGCCTAATACGTTGCGGCCACTTTGTGGCATCAGAGACATGCACTCCTAAAACTATTAAGTGGGCTATCCCGGGGACAAAAAAATTATATATGTGGGTATAAACTGCTGCTTGGGCACGCAGCAGGGTTCAGAAGGGAAGGAGCACTGTGGTTTTTTAGCTTTTGGAGCACAGATTTAGAGGGACTTTCTGGTCGCCATGATATTTTTGCAGAGCCCTGGAGGTGCCAGTAAATTGGAATTCCCCAAGAAGTGACCCCCATTTTGTAGGGGCAATTTTAGGGTCTCTGCAAATGTGACATGGCGTCCAAAATCTAAATATGCGCTCCAAAAGCACAAAGCGCTCCTTCACATTTGCGCCCTGCTGTGTGCCCAAATGGCAGTTTATGCCCACATGTATGACGCTGGTGTACCCAGGATAACGTACTTAATGCCATATGTGGGTATAAACTGCTGTTTGGGCACAGCCGGGCACAGAAGGGAAAGAGCGCTATTTTGGTTTTTAGAGCACAGTTTGCTTTTTGGACACCATGCCACTTTTGCAGAGCCCATGAATTGTCAGTAAAGTGGAATCCGCAGACATGTCACCCCATTTTGGAAACTATACCCTTCAAGGGATTTATCAAATGGGGTAGCGAGCATTATTAACCCTTAAGTGTTGCATTCTTTTAATTTCCAAAAATGAATGCGCAGCTGATAATGAAAAGTTAAAAAGGAAATTTTTCTATAGATACGCCATTTCAGTGCCCAATATGTTGTGCCCAGTTTATGTCTGCACAAACACACACTCCAAAAACTGGTGATCGGGGATCCCGGGGACAACAGCTTTTGGAGCGTTCATCTCTGATACAAGCCGGGCACAACATATTACGCACTGAAATGATGTATTCCTGGAATAATTGTCATTTTCACCTTTCATCATCAGCTGCGTATTCATTTACGGTAATAAATTATAGCAACACTTGGGGGTTAAAAATGCTCACTGTACCCCTGGATAAAATCCTTCAGGGGTGCAGTTTCCAAAATGGGGTGACATGTCAGGGTATTCCACTGTACTGGCATTTCAGCTCTGCAAAAGTGCAATGGCGTCCAAAAACCAAACCGTCCAAGTCTGTGCTCCAAAAACCAAATAGCGCTCCTTCCCTTCTGTGCCCGGCTGTGCCCAAACAGGAGTTTATACCCATATATGACATTAAGTACCTTATCCTGGGTACACCAGTGTCATACATGTGGGTATAAAATGCAGTTTGGGCACACAGTAGGGCGCAGAAGGGAAGGAGCGCTATGTGGCTTTTGGAGCGCAGATTTAGATGTTTGGTATCTGGACACCATGTCATGTTTGCAGAGCCTCTAAAGTACCAGTAAAGTGGAATCCCCTAAGGAGTGACCCCATTTTGAAAACTGCACCCCTCAAAGAATTTATCAAGGGGTGTAGCGAGCATTAGTATCCCAGACGTGACTGCACAGCGGATGGGGAAAAGTGAATGAATATGTAAGCTGTGCGTAGTACATTGGGTACACTAAATTCCCTACTATTTCCCCAGAAGTTCCTATTATTGGGGAGGTCACTCTGGGGGTCACTTCTGGTTTATTATCCCTCGTAAGCTATAAATCTGGTTTGTACCCTAATATACGCTCGCACAGCTTATACATTCCCTTCCTGCCGCAGCCAGTTATGTTCTAATGATTTGGCGATTTTTGGGGTTTTTGTCTTCACATTGTACGAGCTATATTTTCTTTATTTCTCTGGTGATGTAGCCATATGAGGGCTTGTTGTTTGCAGGGTGAGATGTATTTTTTAATGACATCATTTATAGGTGCTTACAACTTATTAAATAAATTTTATTAACTCTTTCTTGGTGGATTAAAAAACAACCCCATCAATTCTGGCACTGCGTTTTATCTTTTAAATTTTTCACCATGCAGTGTGGAGTGTAAGTAACATGTTACCTTTATTCTACGGGTCGGTATGATTACAGCGATACCTCATTTATACTGTTTTTTTATGCAATACCAATTTTGCAGAACAAAAACCCATTTGGGGACATAAATCTATTTTTTTTGCATCGCCATCTTCTAAGATGCGTAGCATTTTTATTTTTCAGTTTAGAGAGTTGGGTTAGGGCTTATTTTTTGCGGGACAACCTTTGCTTTTTATTGGTACTGTTTTGGGGTACATATGACTTTTTGATCACTTTTTATGGCATATTTTGTAAGGTGAGATGGCAAAAAATCGTTACTTTTGGCGGGTTTTTTCCGTATTTTTTCCCCGACTTTCACTGTGTACATTAAATATGGTTTCAGTTTTATTGTACAGGTTGTTACAGATGCAACGATACCAAATATGTATTGTTTTTATTAATTTTTAGGTTTATTTTTTATATAATTCATTTTATATAGGAAAAGGGAATTTTTGGGGCTTTATTCTTTTATTAATTTTTTTCACATACTTTATTTTTTTTTTTTTCACTTTTTTTTTACTTTTTCTTGTGTCCCATTAGGACACCTGAGCCAGAGATGCTTTGATCTCTGCCTCAGTACTATAGACTGCAAGACACGAGCATACACGTGTCTTGCAGCCTATACAGGAAGTCAGCGCTATGGAAACACAGCGCTGACTTCCGCAGGTCTCGGCAGGATCAACCAGGTACTGGGGGCTCCAGGCAGCCTGGGGTCACTTGGCAGACCCCGGGCTGCAGATTAGAGATATCGGCACCCCCCGATCTCGCCGCGGGGGGGGTGCCGGGGGGGGGGTCGGCAAGACGGCGGAACCCCTTGGATGCCGCGGTCATGTTTGACCGCGGCATCCAAGGGGTTAAAACCGCCGATCGGAAGTTATGGCCGACCGGGGGTTATGGAGCAGGGTGTTAGCTGTCAGATACAGGTAACACCCGGTTCCAATACCGCCCGCTCAGATAGTGAGCGGGCGGCCGGCCTCGGGCGTATTATTACGCCCTGGTGCGCAAAGTACCTAGCGCCCAGGACGTAATAGTACGTCCAAGGTCATTAATGGGTTAACTTTACCATGCCAAGCTTTTGCAGTTTCAGAGACTTCCTGGCTCCATCCAGTTAGCAGCTGAGGAGGCATATATAAGAACCAGCCCTCAAGACTCTAGTGCTCACTAATTTTAGTTTACTTCCTAGTTTGTCTCTCCATCTTGTCTGTGAATACATCTTTGATTACTGACTTCTGGCTTGCTCCCTGGATTTCCTTATTTGCCTCCTGATTGTGCTTGGACATTCCCGGTTGGATTTATGACCCTTGGCTTGTTTCCTGGATATTGCTTACGTCTCGTGTTTCTGCTTATTACGTCCTCTACTGGTTTTGACCCTGCTGGTACGTCTTCTCTTGTCTCCACGCCGCTTTGTAAGTTTTAGTAGACTTTGTGTTGGTTTCTGCAGCAGTGCAGTTATTATTTGTATATTTATCTGTTTGGTGACAGATCAGATTCCCAGATTTGGTGCAAGTCCACCTCTCCTTGCGGTGAACTCTGGTGAAGGCACCTGGGGGTTTGTCTTGGCTCACAGATGTATGCTAGTTTTAGATATCTGTATCTACTGGTCACAGTTATCAGCCAATTCCCTGCTATTGCTTTTATTGTGGCTTTGCATCTACAGTCATAATACTATATATAGATATATACATAGAGAGATATTTTATTTTTAAACTGTTCACATTTTACACTGAACAACCTAACAAATTAACCCATTCTTGGTACTTGATGTACTTCATAATGTTAAGTAGGGGGAGAGACAGGTCTGGCTCCATGGAAATGATGTATAAAAAATGGGAGAAATAATTTCACATAGCAGGCAAACAAAGCAGCATTGTTAAAGCAATGGATTTAGGAAAACTCTTCAATTTACATAAGCTAGCAGAATAGATAGGACCCTTGAGATGTAAATACCCCTTTAGTATCAGCAGTTACCTATTGCAATAGGAAAAAGCTAACTAAAAAAAAAAAAAAAAAAAAAACGCTTTCAGTTAGTAGACAGTTGGGGCCCCCTGGATCTTTGGTGCCCTGTGGAATTTCTTGGGTAGCATGGTGGGTAACACCAACCCTGAGTATCAGTAAGTACATGAACCAAGTAAATTGGAGTATAATCAAATAGATGCAAGGTTGGTAAAAAGGTCATGTGAAGCAAACAGACAGTTCAGTCATCAGGAGGGAGAGAATGTTACACTAGGCCCCAGAAAGGTAAGTTTAGGATGTTAGAAAAGGACAGATGCAAGTAAATGTAATTATACAAGACCTATTTATAGCCTATAACCATGGAGACACATAGGTCTGTGTAGGAACTACATACAGTCATTTGGGTGATTTTTAATCATGACTATTTTCAAAGTTGCTTAACCCCTAGACATCACCAATCTGGCTATTTACATCATTCCAGCTGATACCCTGTGCTGCAATCACGTTAATTAACATCATAAAATCACATATGTCTAATTTTTCATTAAAAAAAACTTCAGATAAAATCTATATATAAATCAGAAGGAATAGAAAAGCATATTTTATTATGTTTATGTGAAATAGTATATCTAAAAACAATCATGTTTTAGATAAAAGAAGGTAAATTTCCATTTTTTCACATTTTATATAATTTTTCTACTTCTAGTGAAAAACAGACAAATACGGCTACTTGTTTCAAGCCTTATGTGTCCTGAAAAAATATGTATAGCAATGCATACCAAAAGTGCTAAACTTGACTTGAGCATTGGGGCATCAATGACCATTGGTCCTGAAAGGGTTAAAGAAACAACTTTGCATCAATGAATTTATGGTTAATATAACAAACTTTGTAATAAAATATGTTTACTTCTCCACTTTTCAGACAGTTACTTTTTACATATTAGTCTATAAAGAGGGGAGGGGGATAGAAAAGAAACTCAGATAATTGCTGCTGTAACACTCTGCTATTCTGAACTCTTTTAACACTGCTAGGTTGTAGATAACAGGTTCCCAGTGCACAGAATGAGGCAATAAATCAATTAACTAGCTGGCAGAAGCCTCCTACTCCCCCTTTTTCTTCTCCATAGAACTCTGTGTGTGAGGCTGAATACGGAGACAAATATAATGTAAACAAGAAATCACATTGAAGTTAAGGAGCAGGAGAACAGCTAAATAAGGAAGGAACAGATCTCCTTAATAGGATATATTACAAGGTTTCTTATTTTCTAATGAAAAGTTGTTTAGAACTGGAGGTACATTTTAAGTTTTTATGCATACATCTGACCAATAAAGGTTTATTTTAAATGGATACATACCCTTAAAAGCTTAGTTGCATATTTTGGGAGACAGAGCCTAGCAACATTTACAGTGTTTATACTTATAGTTTTTGGACCAGAGTTGACATTTTTGTCAGCTTTAAAGGTATTAAAGTTGAAAAAATTGTATAAGTTTTGTATGGAAATAAACCATATCTTTTTATATTTAACAGAAAAGGTGAACTGAGGTCTTTGTATGAACTGTGACTTACACAGGCTTAGCTGACTCCAAAAATTGTATGCATAAAAATATTAACATTGTCCAACCCATCTTTAAGGGCAACTGAGGGAAATGCAGCCTAATAAAAGGGCCATTGCTATTACTATCATTAGGAGCTTCTTAAAAGCTCATGAAATAGTAGGGTTGGGATCTTACACTTGACTTCCAACAATTGAAAAGGTTGATAGCATTTATGATAATATTAGGGCATGTGCTTTTCATTGTTTACAGTCCCCGTGGCGATAACTCAAATAAAATATAAATTACCATCTCCTTTCACATAACTGCCATTCATTCTGAAATGGTCTCCTAATCTTTATGTGATTGCTTTCTCTGTGATGGAAATATTGCTTTTTGTACAGTATTTATTGCTGGTTCTTTCAGAAGTATTGACTTTATGTAACAGTTTGACATACATCAAATACTTTGCAGGCTTAATAAACCTTTTCTTTTTTGGTCTGCTTTCACTTGTAAACACAGCAAGATTTATGTCTGACTTGATGCCAAAACCCTTCATCCCAGTAAAAGGTCAATGTCCCGGCATCTTAGAAAAATGTATAATTATGTTTTTGGTTGTTTTTTGGGGGGTTAGTGAATGTATTATTTTTGTAATACCAGAGAACCAACTGTGTTCAATAACAAAACAGCATGTCAATAGCATATGGTACTCACATATTAAAGAATTGCCCTATAGATTACAGCCATGGATGTAGCATTACTAACTGTTAGGGATAGACGGACCATTCAGCAAGGAACCAATGAGCTTTGGGGTCCATGGGCATGGATCATAATAAGTCTACCCTTAGGAATACTCTATTCACATCAGGGTTATTTTTTTCTGTTATTCTGCTCTGTCAAAGGACCAGAAAAAAAAAGAAAGTAATAGAAGTGCTAAATAGTTGATATGATGGATTTTAATGGCACCTATTGGACCTCATTGATTACAATGGTGCCCATTGGATTTCTGTTAAAGGGTCCAGATTATACTGGACAAAATAAAGCAGCACTCTGAGCTACAGATGAAAACAAACCCTAAATGGTAATAAATTATGAATGTGTCTTATTTTTTTCATGCCATTTACATTTAGCTTTCTTGTTCCATGCATCAGTCGCACTCATGCAGTACTTTCCAATTTAGTGTAAATTGGATCTATTGTTTGATAGGAACTTCCTTACCCATTAACCTAATGCCAGAACTACAGAAACATTTACACAGGCAATGCAGTTATATAGAGAAGGTTAAAAAGGTCATACAGTGATGGCCAAAAGTATTGGCACCCCTGCAATTCTGTCAGATAATACTCAATTTCTTCTGGAAAATGATTGCAATCACAAATGCTTTGGTAATAATATCTTCATTTATTTTGCTTGCAATGAAAAAACACAAAAGAGAATGAAAAAAAAGTCAAATCATTGATCATTTTACACAAAACTCCAAAAATGGGCCGGACAAAAGTATTGGCACCCTTAGCCTAATACTTGGTAGCACAACCTTTAATAATAATAATAATAATAATAATAATAATAATAGTCCTTTAATAGTCCCACAGTGGGGAAATTCAGTGTGTTACAGCAGCAAAGATAAGATAAGATAAGCAGATACGAATACAAATACAACATGTACAGGAATGTTCCAAGGTGAGAGGTATTACATTAATAGCAGACAGACAGATAGGACGTAGCAGAGGGGGGGGGGGGATTTAACAGGCGGGGATTTAACAGGCAGAGAGATATTTCAGTTCTCTGTATGTAATGATCTCCGCTTAGGTCGGTGTTGGTTGTACAGCCTAACCGCGGTGGGGAGGAAAGACTTCCGATAGCGCTCCTTCTCACACCTAGGGTGGAGCAGTCGGTCACTGACAGTACTGCCCAGCGCAATCAGAGTCTCATGCATGGGATGGGACGACTTCTTCTGCATGGAGTTCACCACGGACAGTATCCTTCTGTCACCCACCACCTGCACTGGGTCCAGTGGGCTCCCCAGGACAGAGATGGCCCTTCTAATCAGCTTGTCAAGTTTATTTGGTTGATATGCTGCTCCCCCAGCAGGCCACTCCAAAGAAGATGGCTGATGCCACTACCAAGTTGAAGAAAGTCCTAAGAAGTGCCCCCCCGGATTCCAAAGGCTCTCAGCTTCCTAAGCAGGTAGAGCCTGCTGTGGCCCTTCCTGTACAGGGCCTCCATATGATCTGCCCAGTCCAGCTTATTATTAAGGAGCAAACTCAGGTACTTATAGGTGTTCACAATCTCGATGCCCGTCCCCAGGATGTCCACTGGTTTTGGAGGGCATCTGCCTTTACGGAAGTCCACCACCATCTCCTTGGTCTTCCCCGCGTTAATCTTCAGGTGGTTCCGGTGGCACCAGTCCACAAAAAAACGGTTCAGTTCTCTGTACTCCCTGTCATCATTTAGACAAAATAACTGCGAACAACCGCTTCCGGTAACCATCAATGAGTTTCTTACAATGCTCTGCTGGAATTTTAGACCATTCTTCTTTGGCAAATTTCTCCAGGTCCCTGAGATTTGAAGGGTGCCTTCTCCAAACTGCCATTTTGAGATCTCTCCACAGGTGTTCTATGGGATTCAGGTCTGGACTCATTGCTGGCCACTTTAGAAGTCTCCAGTGCTTTCTCTCAAACCATTTTCTAGTGCTTTTTGAAGTGTGTTTTGGGTCATTGTCCTGCTGGAAGACCCATGACCTCTGAGGGAGACCCTGCTTGCTCACACTGGGCCCTACATTATGCTGCAAAATTTGTTGGTAGTCTTCAGACTTCATAATGCCAAGCACACGGTCAAGCAGTCCAGTGCCAGAGGCAGCAAAGCAACCCCAAAACATCAGGGAACCTCCGCCATGTTTGACTGTAGGGACCGTGTTCTTTTCTTCGAAGGCCTCTTTTTTTTTCCTGTAAACTCTATGTTGATGCCTTTTCCCAAAAAGCTCTACTTTTGTCTTATCTGACCAAAGAACATTCTCCCAAAAAGTTTTTGGCTTTCTCAGGTAAATTTTAGCAAACTCCAGCCTGGCTTTTTTATGTCTCTGGGTCAGAAGTGGGGTCTTCCTGGGTATCCTACCATAGAGTCCCTTTTCATTCAGACGCCGACGGATAGTACAGGTTGACACTGTTGTACCCCCGGACTGCAGGGCAGCTAGAACTTGTTTGTATGTTAGTCGAGGTTCTTTAGCTACCATCCGCACAATCTTTCGTTGAAATCTCTCGTCAATTTTTCTTTTCCGTCCACATCTAGAGAGGTTAGACACAGTGCCATGGGCTTTAAACTTCTTGATGATACTGCGCACGGTAGTCACAGGAACATTCAGGTCTTTGGAGATGGACTTGTAGCCTTGAGATTGCTCATGCTTCCTCACAATTTTGCTTCTCAAGTCCTCAGACAGTTCTTTGGTCTTCTTTCTTTTCTCCATGCTCAATGTGGTACACACAAGGACACAGGACAGAGGTTGAGTCAACTTTAATCCATTTCAACTGGCTGCAAGCGTGATTTAGTTATTGCCACCACCTGTTATGTGCCACAGGTAAGTAACAGGTGCTGTTAATTACACAAATTAGAGAAGCATCACCTGATTTTTCAAAGGGTGCCAATACTTTTGTCCACCCCCTTTTTATGTTTGGTGTGGAATTATATCCAATTTGGCTTTTTGACAATTCTTTTTGTGGTTTTCCATTGAAGACAAATTAAATGAAGATATTATTACCAAAGCATTTGTGATTGCAATCATTTTCTGGAAGAAATTGAGTATTATCTGACAGAATTGCAGGGGTGCCAATATTTTTGGCCATCACTGTAAGTGTGCATAAAGATTTCTGGAATGCTGTGATTCAATCTTAAGAGCTTCTTAAATTTTTTAGTACATACATAAGATAGATTTCAGACATGTTATACCACACACATGAGTAGCAGCCTGGCATTTGATCCTTCTGTTGTTGTAAAAAATAAGCATATGCCTTCATAAATCTCCATAATACTGATTTACATGTAAATGCTACCCATAAAAGCCGTTTAAAATCAGTTTTAAGGCATACTTTCTCTTAGTAATGGCTCACACACACTAAACAATGTAACCTGCGTTAATGACAGATAATGCAAGTTTATCATGTAAAAACATCTTTACGTGCTTCTTCACACAGTGTTATTTTCTAGTGTTTTTTTACTCCCTGTCTTCCAAAAGCCATATTTTTTTATTTTTTCCATTCACAGCAATGTATGAGGGCTTATTTTTTGTGGGACAAATTGTACTTTGTAAATGTACCATGTAATGTTCCATATGATGTACTGAAATTAGAAAAAAAACACATTTGCACCATTTTCTTACTGGTTAGGTTTTTACACTGCTCGCTGTGTGGAAAAAATATGTTCCTTATATTCTTTGGGTCATCAGGATCACAGTAATACCAAATTTATAGGGTCGTGTTCATGTTTTAATATCTTTACACAAATCCAAAACTTTGACAAATGCAAAAAAAATTATTTTAGTTGGCAGAGTCTGCCACCCATAACTTTTATATGTTTCAGAGCTGTATAAGGCATCTTTTTGGCGGCACAAATGTAGTTTTTGTTTATACTAATTTGGGCAATGTCCAATGTTTTGATCACTCTTTATTCAATTTTATTTGGGAGGCGAAAATGGCAAAAAAGGCGATTTGGCTATTTTGTTTTTTTTTACTGCTATGGTATTCGCTGTATGAGAAAAATATTTTAATATGTTTAATATTTTAATATGTTTGTAGTCCATTTTCAGAGTTAGGAATGCCTAACTTGTTTATGTATGTTTTCCAGTTACAGCATGCAGACGGTGAAACTGCTAATAACTGCAAAATAACTGCAGAAACTGCAAATCTGGTGGCATCCATGCCTCTTAGCTTTTGCCAGTCATTCATCTGTGTTCCTACTTTTGAACACCGCCAATGTGTGTGATGTGGCAGAAGGAAGCTGGATTATTCTCTTCTGAAAAGCAGATGGCATATCACAAATGGAACACTGTTATAATCAGGTTTGAGAAGGTGGAATAATAAAGGGATAGGTCATTAAATATCAGATCAACAGGGGTTCAACACCCAGGATCCCCACTGATCAGCTCTTCCCAGCAGCTGATACAAGTAGAATGGAGGTCGATGTTTCATTCTCTGTGTACTGGCCAGACAAGGTTACTTAAGATTCGCTTCTAATCACTTAAATAGGAGCTGATCGGCTGTAAGTTACCTCGGTCATTACACAGTGAATAGAGCTGCCTGCTTATGGCTCTGTGCACCAGCTGCTAAGAACTGCTGAATGCTAGCGGTCCTTTGTGACTGCCCTTTCTGATCCGATATTAATGACCTATCCTAAGGATAGGTCATCAGTATATTTCGGACAGAAAACTCCTTAATGTACGTCTATTAATGTGCTTCTATTACTAGCTGCCACTATACAGTACATTTTCATTTTTTTACTATTCAAATACGAAATGACCAAGACACTTATTAAAATCACAGTTCATTGTAACTGAATTCTGCAGCTACAAAGTGTGTTAATGTAAAAGCTTCTGATAACAACTTCATTTAAGACTTCATTATAGAACTGCAATAAAGTCATTAAACTACTTGCAGGTTCATTGAAGTTTTCTTGGTTTAACATCAGTCAAGCGAACTCCCTGGTATTTTGGATTCCTAGGGTTATCAGATCCTGCCAAGAAGTATCCATCTTCTATGTATATAGTATTTAGACAGCATTGATGGAACTTACAATATAATTTTTCTAATCAAAAAAACTATCCTGTCTAATTCAATCCCACAGAAGAGCTACTGCAGCACAAATTGCTGAAAAGTTACTGCTGGTGATGACAGAAAGGAGTCGTAACACACAATGCAGTGCAGCTTGCTACATATGAGAATGTGCAGACTGGTTGAAGTGCTCATCCTGACCACCGTCCACTTGCGGGGGGTATAAAATGTGCCATAAACTCTGTGGGGGCCATAAATGGGGGATCATATGCTGTATTGGGGGGTATAAAATGTGCCATAAACTGTGTGGGGTCATAAATAGGGGGATCATATGCTGTGTGGGGGGTATAAAATGTGCCATAAACTGTGGGGGGTCATAAATAGGGGGATCATATGCTGTGGGGGGTAAAAAAAGGGGGTCATACTTCGTGTGGTTCACAATGTGGGAAGCGAGGTGCAGAACAGGGGTTGTGGCACATGTTCGGTGCTAGAAAGGGCCTTGTGCCAAATGTGCACTACAATGTCATATTTTTATGCCAGAAACTAACATAGAGGGATTAATAAATCTCCCTCAGTGTTTTCGCATCAAAATAAATGATGATAATTCTAAATCTCACACTCCATGTGAAAGGAACAAAAGGAAGAAGCGACATATGTGAGAAAAAATGGCTTTTTTCTATTAATGGGGTGACAAATGTTGGTGTTTCCATTGAATACAGTAAAAATGCTAATCAATGAAATGAAGCCATGCCATAGAAAATGGAACATTAATAGGCAATTCCTGTAATGTCTCCTGCTCATCTGTCAGTTTTTCAATTACAAGTGTTCTGGTGGAGTCGGAATCCATTTATTTTAATGCACTAATGGCAGGTCTTTTCTATTTCAGAGGTTGGTCATTTTACTACAGATTCATATTAATAGTTTTTCAACTAGTTTGTTTTCACTGTCTGATGCCTTTTTATTGCACTTATTAAGTGTGTCTGTGCAGTGCATTTTACTATTTACCAAATTAAACACAATTGTAGGGAATTAAAGAAGGTCATTAAATACCATTTTACTTCTGGTTTATATGACAACAATATGTTAAAAGGCAGAAAATAGTGGATGCTGTCACATGGAGGAGATACCACAATCCTTCGCTAAATAGAGGCATTTTGGACATTTGTAATAGGCACAAATAGGCACTAACCATAGGAGATCTCTGCTTGCTCTAGATCTCTGCTTTCTGTCATTCTTATCCTTCAGTGGATAAAAATGAATCCATAGTCATGTGATATACAGTCCATGGTCATGTGATGGACACACAGGTGCACAGCTCGTTACCGTCACAGCACAGTAATCAGACATCTGTCTAGTAACGAGCTGTGCACCTGTGTGTCCATCACATGACCATGGACTGTATATCATTTTTATTCGCTGGAAGTATCCACGAAGGAGCAGATACTGATACTGATCTGGCTCCCAACACTGGGTAAGAGGACAAAGATGATGGCGCAAGAGCTTTGGGCAGGCGAATGAGGCATAAAATGATATCAGAACTTGCTCAGAGGATTGCTGAGATTTATGGAAAGGATACTAAGAGTTAAGAAAACTGAGAGTGAAGCACACACATACAGAAACATACACAAGAGCATATAGAGTTAAAAAAAGGGAAAGTACTAGGAACAAAGTCCAGGTTGGGTTACCCACTGATTCCCACTGAATCTCAGATAAGTAATTTGGCGGCACATTCACACATAGGAAACTTAAACATCATGACAGCATCTTGTTTTTAGACAGACTGCTAAACGGCTCCAGGTTTGTGTGCACCCTTGGGCAACAGCCTCAGTGGGCCGCTTTATGGTGCAACTTATGCCACCACAGAAAAAAAAAAACACCAGAAATTGGTAGACCTGCTGGAATGGCTGCAGGTCTTCCATAACTTTCAACCTTTGCAAAGGCTGTAAACTAGGAGGGAGATATACAGCTATAAGTTACATGCCCTCACATGTATAATGGCCCACTATGACCCTGCCTTATACAGTGTTATGACCCCCATGCCCCACAAACTTATACAATATAATTTTCCCCATGTACTCCCATATAATGTCACCACACAGTTCAATGGCCCCTTATTCTCCCTTACAGTAAAATGGCCAGGCTATACTCCCTTGACTCCTCTGTTACCCCCACCCTGTTAATGTGCCTCTCACCACATGTTATCCCATCTATCATTGTCTATGCCCCCATCACCCTCTAAGTTACTATTCTCCTGTCAGTATTGGCTCCCCTCAACTCACCTACTACCCCTCACCTGTCAGTGTCAACACCACCTATCCCACCTATCCTGTCAGTTACCCTGTCACTGTCAGACTCCTAAGGGTGGGTACATCTATATTTCCTTAAAGCTCCCCAAGACTATTATTAATACAGTGTGATGCACATTAAATACACAGCCTGGGTGCTCCATAGATACATGATGTGTACCCTTTGGGGTACCAAAACACAAGTCAAAAACCTATAGTCTATATCATTTAAGGAGTTATCTCCTTCTGAAAAGCTTCTATTGGGATGGTGCATCATTCAACCCACAGAAGTGCTCTTCGGGATTTCCAAGATCATGGAGCTCCCTGGAAAGCCCTCTCTCTGGGAACTCAGAAAGCACAAGTCAATATAGATGTCATTGACAGCATCAGCATTGGGGTGTGGCAAACCCCCTAGCCAATTGCCTCAGAGCATCCAAAGACACTTACGTTGACAGCAAGATCAAGGTCACAGTTCCAAAAAGTTAGGACCTTCTTCTTACTTCCTGTACTAAAGGCTATCAGTTGATAACTGAGCAGATCATACAGTCATATAGTCCCTGTATTTGGTATGATGCTCTATTAAATAACCCATGGAACTAGTGAGTCAGGAGTTGGGGTGGGTGAGAGAAGCAGGACACTTATTTTGAAACTCCTTGAGGCCAGAGAGTTACCCCTTCAGGGCTCCTGTGCAAATGAACAAGCTGCTTAGGCTATTTCGTATGTTCCCCTCATTTAGCAGGCCATGGTAATCTGGTAGGTCTTATTACTTAATAGTAAGATTTATGAATAAAAGTATATTCTGGAGCTTATGCTATATATACGGCAGTATACTGATTATCATCAGTAACCAATGCTGCATCTGTCACAGCAATCTGCTGGGGCCTCTTACATCTGCTCTTTAAAATTTATACATTTTCTTTAAAAATATAATGAAGTTCTTTTGGACTTCTATATTACATCTTCAAGCTCTACCAAAGATCGGGAACATTGCAATCATTTCTTACCAAGTCAGCATGTAATTTCAGAAGTCTCAAATGCACTGGGACAGACATGAGAGAAATGTGTCCCTGAATCCAGCGAGAATCTAAAATAAAGCACAATAATAAAAAAATAGTAAAGAATAGAGAAAATGACGAACAAAAGGAAGAGTTTTTTTGACCCATTGGCCTGTGAAATGGCAGCACATTCAAGAGGAACATCAAATTACTATGACCCTGAATGAATCCCTTCAAATGTACATGTCTGAGACTCAGAATCTTAATGATTTTGCACACCCGGTGGCTGTTTAGTGCAATCTAGACAGTAGGTTAGATAATCTTCTAGTCCTTTAGAAACAAATTCAGCATAATAATACAACTTTATATTTATATTCTTATCCAATATGACTTATCATTTAACACTTCCTTATTCCAAAAACATTTGACATATTGCATCCAAATAAAAAGGATCTCGACTTTGAACCTTGAGAAAGAAACAGTGCTCACCCTTATTACATTCATCATCATTGTACCTATCAAATTTTGACTTTTTTTATTAATTTTTTTTTTCCATAAAAACAGATAAGTGCAACGAAGTCAGAAGAAAACACGAAAAATGAAAATACAAAATAGCATTTCTGACCTTAAGTTAATACTTTAAGTAAAGATAAACAATTTTATTGATTTTTTCAGTTTTAAGGATTTGCCCTGTCCCTTTTTACTGTTTAATCGGGGTGCTGAAGGGACCATAAACATAAAAAAAAACAAAAAACAAAACAACAAAAATACATTAATCACTTCTCCCTGGGCCTCAGTTTCCAGCCGTGGCTGTTCTTTGGCACTGTGCAACTCACATTATCATGTAACTAGCACCTTGTATTAGTTTCATCTGTGTATTTGAAATGCGTGGGAGTGTTTGCTCTATTAGCATTTTGCACCTGTTCTGTCTACCATATACTGCATGGGCCTGCCTGCATCTTGTTCAGTGCCATGTTTTATCTGGTATCAGGTAAGTGTGGCCTTCTTTCTGTATTGTGAAGAGGTGACTGCCAAGGCCTGTGAATAGCTGTATTAGACACCTGGTACAAACAGCCTGGGAACCCATAAACTGAAGATCAGACCTGCTACCGCTGAAAATGGAGGCCCAAAAAGAGGTGAGTAAAGTTTTTTATCTTTATGGCCCCTTCAGCAGCCCTTTTAAACAATACAAAAAGGGTCAGGCAACCCCTTTAAGAAAGAGTACTAAGATTGTGAATCTTTGTACTTTCAAATATTGCGATGAAAATAAATTGGCTTTTATATAATTTTGAAAAACTGTCACAAAAAACACAAGCTGTGGATAAAGCCTAATCCCCTGTCAGTGATTTTAATGGGGAACACGGACAGTACATGCATCCATTGCTTATTATGATGCTTTTATAGTCTTCTATTTTTTCACACACATTAAAAAATAGACTGACATACAGATGAAAAATTCATGGAGATTGGACTTTCAGTTCCTACTACTCTACAGCCGTGCCAACTGTTGGTCACAGGACCAACTCTATTGTACTGAATAGATGTTTGGCCTGAGTCTATGGGAAGTCGGAGGTGACACAGAACCAGAGCAGCTGCAAGAGAGACATAGGACTTCTAACCTCCCCGCAGTCCTCCACAAAACTAATGAACAGGGGACCGGAGTGTATATTAGCATAAAAGCTTAGCCAATGCAAGGAATGCCCTGGATAACCCCTCTAACTGAGCTGAGATAAGGGTGCACACATCCGTAAGTCTAAACTCAACTACTTAACATGCATTAACAACAAAATACAACCAAATATTTAAGCACATCACATCACGAAAATCTGTCCATACAAACAAGCACTGTAGGCCTGGCATAAATATGAAGCAACTAATGCTAAATACAGCTTTTAATGCACATTCACTCCTAAGTCTATGTGAACAGGTGCTGGGTTTACAGATCCCTGTGCTAAATAGATATTGATACAGTACATGAAGCCCCAGGCTGCACACAACTCATTTATCCAGAAGCATGTCACGGATACACCCAGAAGAGCCTCATTCAATTCTATGTAATTCCAGCCAGCAGGGTTGATGATAATGCTTCCAAAGGAGGATGAGAGGTTACTGGAGTAGATAATCTGACATACATCCATTAATACTCTTTTTTTATATTATCACTTCCCTGCCAATATTATGTGAGAGGAATTAGAGCTATTTTTACCTTTTTAATTGCCAGAGGTATCCACAATCTGTGTGCCTTCTGTTGAATTATATTCATCTTTTCTTGATATTAGAAAATGTCTAAAAAATGTGCAGATATTAACCTATTTTACATGAACAAGGTTTTGCATGTTACTATTCATAATAGTATCTGACATGTTTTGACAGCAGTATGTGATACATTAGTGACTGATAACATATGTAATTTAAATAGTGATGCAACAATTTAGTTTTTACTATGTGTGGTATATGTGTCAATATGTTAATACAATAAAATACATTAAAATTGACTGCTTTGTATAATATCATTTTTTCAGATACCATTTGCACAAAAACTGTTCCCATTTTGGCAAATCAAAAATATATAACATTTTATTCCTGTAATAAGTTATGATGTCATTTTTTAGATATTGTGACGTCAAGAGTGAGTGGATGTTGAGCTTTGGCTGTAAGTGACTGATAGATGGGGTTCTCACCGTTGGAACATCCACTTATCAGAAATGAAACAATAACAAGAAAACATTCAAGTAAAGATGCTATAAAATACTAGGAATTATGTCTAAGCTGAGCTATCTCTTTAGTTCCCTTACTAGGTTGAGCATGGCACTAGGCCATATGGCAGCGGGGCCCCCTGTCAGTCATCTCAGCTCAGTGTCGGACTGGGATGTCTAGGGCCCACCAGTGGAATTGCTTCTAGGGGCCCAGATCAACGGTACCGAGACAGGGCAGCTAAAGGTAATAACATGTCGGAAAAGCTGATCTGAAGAGGTCCTGGCTGTTGTATCATCGCAGATGTAATATTGCTGGCCTATCCTAAGGACAGGCCATCAATATTAGAAAGATGCTAAATCTTTTAAAGCGGTTGTCCAGGAATTGGAGCAACCCAAGTAGCTTGCGGGAGTTGTAAAATAAAAAATAAATAAATAAATAAGCATACTCACCTGTCCTTGGTGCTCCGTTGTCCACTGCCAGGTCCATTCAGTCTCGTGCTGGCAACTCCTTGCAGGGAGTCCTGCATCTCATGTGACCGCTAAGACCAATTAGGTACAGGATTTCCAGAAATGAGGTGCCGCCATGAGACCGAACAGACACAGGTGGGGGACAACGGAGTGCTGGGGACAGGTAGGTATGCTTTTTTTGAATTTTTTTTATTTTTACACCTCCCTGGCAGCCGCCACAGTGGTCGCTCCAGTTTATGGACAGCCTCTTTTAAGGGGTTGTCTAGGCCAAATTTTTTTATGACCACTTCACTGGTCCCCACATACAGTGGCCTCTTCACTGGTCCCCCATACTGTGTAGGTGAAGTGATGGAGGCTGACATTCTGTGGGGGGGGGGGGCATTAAACTGTATGATGCATATTAAAGGAATTGTCCAGGGTTAATCTTTTTTATGGCCTTTGCTCAGGATAGGCCATAAATACCTGATCGGTAGAGGGCTGACACACAGCCCCATCAGCTGTTTGGAGCCACTTCCGGCGCACGTTCTGTACACAACACAGGGTCGAAAACAGACAGCTCCATCCGCTGTATAGCAGTCAGACGCCTTCACTGGTGCAACTTTTGGTGCCCCCTACCCCCCCCCCCAGAGCGAATTCTTGATAGTGATGGTTACAGGTGCTGCAGCGATATCTCAGATACTTGAAAGAGATACAGGTTTAGTACCCACAACTGCAGTTATCAAGAATACCGTGAGTGAGCAGTGCAGCACCCGGCATGTAGACAATACTGGGACAGTATAATATGCTCTACAGTGACCCCCATATAGCATTATATGCTCCACAGTGGCTCCCACGCAGCATTATATACCCCGCAGTGGACCCCATGCAGCATTTTATGCCCCGCAATAGCTCCCCTGCATAATTTTATGCCCTGCAGTGGCCCCCGCGCAGCATTTTATGCCTCGCAGTGGCCCCCACGCAGCATTATATGCCCCGCAGTGGCCCCCACACCGCATTATATGTTCCGCAGTGGCCGTCGTGCAGTATTTTATGCTCGCAGTGGCCCCCACGCAGCATTATATGCCCGCAGTGGCCCCCAAGCAGCATTATATGCTCCGCAGTAGCCCCCATACCATCCTCATACCCCAGAATATAATAAGTAGAGGCCCAGGAGAAGTGATTAAAATAACAAACACTTATACTGACCTTGTCTTATCTCTCCAGGGCATCCTCGCATCGTCCTGCTGTCTTTCCCATCTTCCTTGGTCCCCAGGTCTCCACATCCCGTGCCCCAGACGTCACTGCAGGGGCCTTTGATTGGACCTCAGTGGTCACGTGGGGCGTGATGATGTCACTACGTTGGCGCACCCCATGTCACCGCTGGGGCCTAATCACAGGCCCCTGCAGTGAGGCTGGAAAAGCGCCAGTGACAATGCTGAGCCCAGGACAGCCAGATGAGTATTTTTGTTTTTGTCACTTCCCCTGGCCCGGCCCCTTTCCATTAACAATAGGTATAGAGGGCAGGGAACCAGGCTTTCCCTGGCCACTATCATGGTAGTCCGGGGCCCCGGCCATTTCCAGCTGGCCGCGGGACCCGTACCCCTCCGGTCGCAGTCCCAGCCCCTGCTACCACGATCGTTACGCCCCTGTCCATTGGTCAGGAGCTGGATCAGGATGATCAGGGGCTGGATCGGGCCCTTGACCGTCCTGATCGTACCCCTGACCTTTGCATTGGCTCGGGGCCCAGTGGGGGATTCACCGGTTCCCCGGTGGGCCAGTCCAACCCTGTCTCATCTGGATAATCCTTCATTTCCGGCACTGTCCCAATGTCCAAGGCGGTGGGTCCTGATTTCAACTCTATCTGGGTCCTCAGAAAGTAGATCATCATCTTCATCAATCTGGAGACAACACTACAGCATGAGCTTACAGACAGCTCCATGGGAATGGGGCTCGGTGAGTATTGCATTTTTTATTTGTATCCATTATATTGTATGGAGGCCATAAGGGAACATTGTACGGTATTGTGTGGATGTCACTGAAGACACATTATACTGTGTGATGGGCCACTTAGGATGCATTATATTATTTGTGGGCCCCTAAGGTGTTAATAAACAGTGAAAGGGAGGCACTAAATGGGCATTATAGTGTGTGTAGACAATTTACTTTTTCAAGGCCACTAAGAGGGCATTTTATTCTGTGGGAGCCGCTAAGGGGTCATTTTGTTGTGTGAGATCACTAAGTGGGCATTATACTATGTGGGGGCCTCTTAGCGGACATTATACTGATATTATTATGCCCACTAAATGGGCAACATACTGTGTGGGACCTCTTAAGGGACAATACAATGTGTGATGTGAACTAAGGAGGCATCATCACTGTGTATTATACATTGAAGGGCACTATTACTGTGTTGGAGCGCAAAGGGACTCGGTAGGAAGGGGACTCAAAGGGGGCATGAGGGTTAAAGTCATGGCTTAACACAAAAAATGCACACTTGTTCATCTTTGTGTCTTCTGAAAGTTTGTATGGTATGTCTAGGTGGTGGCAGGGGGTCCACTTAAGAAACCTCTGTACTAGGCCCACCAAAGAGTTAAACAATCCTGACTAGGAGAGTGTTGCATTAAATCCAATGATCAATTGTAATTTCTCAATGCTTGTAAATATTCTGATACTCTATAGCATAACATAAATTATATTTATTTTATCTTAAATGGCATATGAGAACACAAAATGTTGAAAAAAGTCACCAAGAGCCCTAAAAAATAATCGTGAAACCTACAGGTAGCTCTCACTAATATTGTTGTCAGAGTGCAAGAACAAGGATGCACTATATGGATCTACACAGGAGGTAAACAAGAAGGAAACCTTTACTATCCTGGATCAACATCAAATTCAGACCAAAATATGCCCAGACACCTAGGAAAATATCAGAAGTTGAGGAGCACATTTCTGTCCACATTTACTCTCCACCCATATCCTTCCCTGCCCCTCTCAAAAGCAGCATAAAGAGGCCGGAGCAAAAACACCACTTGTAGCAATTTTATTTGCAAGTGGTGTTAAAAAGTTACAAACCACCAGTTTATGATATTGTTACGTCAAAATGCCCCAATATTTACAGTAATACTTTTAGTAAGTCTTGATAAGTTTTATCTATACATCATGTCCTTATGCTGTCACACAATCACACTTATATACAATCTACTGAGTTCATATATGTTTCTAGCACTTCTAAAATTGCAAGAGTTCAATGATTTCTTCTTCTCTTAAAGGATGTTTTTTACAACTCCGTTGTGCTCCAGATAGATTGTCTTCTTTTTTTTTTAATAGGCTAAATCCATCACCTGTACAAATCTGTATCTGAACATAACATGACAGCCTACCTGTCACGCACAGAGATTACAGATTGTGTAATCTGTCTGCCAGGAGGCTTTCAATGCAGAGCCGAACATCACTGCATTGTGATTAGTTATTGTCTGCAGATGCCTAAAACCCTATGTCCAATAGTTTATTCTTAGATATTTTTCATTTTTTTTACATCTAAGTTATTTTTGAGGTAAACATGTTCCCTTAAAATACAGTTATATATATATATATATATATATATATATATATATATATATATTTAGCAACTAAAGATATTGCTAAAGGTGCCTTGAAATGTTAGAGCAGCAGGACCCTCAATAAATAATCCAAATGTTACAAGATGTTAAGTGTATAGTAGACTGGCCCATCACATGCGACATTGGTGTTCTGCAATTTCTTTCATGGTGTTGCCCTTTATGATGTTTAGTTACAACAAGTAGCAAGTTATAATGTAATACAATAGCAGTAAACTAGTACAGATTTGGTCTTCCTGTAATTCACAAGTGTTTCTAAAAGATTAATGGCCCAGACTCACCCTTTATTATGGATTGGAGCTGTACAGATCTGTGTCTATAGACTTGTACAGGTTTATAATAGACATCCTTGTGTCTCCAATTTGATACAGAGATAAGAAGCTGTTTGTATGCTGACTCTTAGAGATAGCCTGTGTGCCCTGTTTTCTATGCCCGTGTGCAAATGAGAACTCTATCTGTATATAAATCCATTGGGGATAAACTGTCAGTCTTTGTGAGTTGGGGAAACAAGACCCAGGCTTTGTCTATGAATCCATCCAGCATGCTTCATGTTATATAAAACTATATATCCCCTAGCTCATCATCTCTGCCCCTCTGTCATGCACTACACACACATTTTAAAGGTCTACCCCACCCTAGCCAAATTTATATGCCATAATTGTCTTAGGCTCTATTTAGACAACAGTAGTGTAAAATGGCTGTGAAAACATTTCACAATGGAAATCCCCTGTCTAGTGAGGTGGCCACTGGCTGCTGACAATTTATATTTATGTATTTTTTACTTTTTGTTTTTTTTTTTTTTTAAACTTTATTAAACATCTTATAACATTTTTCTTAGCCTACCTAGGTGACATGAAGTCTGATGTGTTGGCCACTTGTACCTTATGCTGCCATACATGTATGCTTGTATGTAGGTAGAAGTCACTAGAGGGTTAAAGAGTTTATCTCATTAAAGGGAGTCTACTACCTCCCCCCAGCATATTCAACTGTCACCATCATGTTACAGAGCACATTACAGTGATAAACAGAATAACTTTATTATATACGTCACTTTTGCAGATTTAGAGAAAAACAACTTTGAAGTCTTATGCATATACAGTTGGTGCGGGGGGTGGACCTTTATTTGTGGGCGCACTACTGCTCTTGCTGCTCAAGTAGGATGAGTGATATCATAACAGTGGTTGGATGAATTCCACTTGTACAGGATGGTGGGTAGGGGTCTGAGTGGCAAGAGCAGTACTTTAGAGAGCTGAACGTGCACCAACTACCTCATTTCATCGCGTAAGAAAATGAAAGCTATTTTTCTCCAAAAGTGACATACATACCAAAGTTATTCTGTTTATCACTGTAATTTGCTCTGTAACATGAAGACAGGTGAATATGCTCGGGGATGTGGTAGACTCACTTTAAAGCAGTATGTGTGGAGAAAACCAGGCCCTGCTCCTCACCTGCCCAATACAATCCCAACAGTGAAACATGGCGGTGGCAGCATCATGCTATGGGGGTGTTTTCAGCTGCAGGGACAGGACTACTGGTTGCAATTGAAAAAAAGATGAATGTGGCCAAGTACAGAGATATCCTGGAAGAAAACCTCTTCCAGACTGCTCTGGACCTCAGACTGGGCCAAAGGTTCACCTTCCAACAAGACAATGACCCTAAGCACACAGCTAAAATAACAAAGGAGCCCTGACCTCAACCTAATTGAGCATCTCTGGAGAGACCTGAAAATGGCTGTCCACCAATGTTCACCATCCAACCTGACGGAACTGGAGAGGATCTGCAAGGAAGAATGGCAGAGGATTCCCAAATCCAGATGTGAAAAACTTGTTGCATCATTCCCAAGAAGACTCATGGTTGTACTAGCTGAAAAGGAAGGGGTGTCTACTCAATACTGAGCAAAGGGTCTGAATACTTATGACCATGTGATAATTCAGTTTTTCTTTTTTTAATAAATTTGCAAAAATATCTACATTTCTGTTTTTTTTTTCTGTCAAAATGGGGTGCTGAGTGTACATTAATGAGTAATAAAATGAACTTTTTTGCTTTTAGCAAATGGCTGCAATGAAACAAAGAGTGAAAAATTTAAAGGGGTCTGAATACTTTCTGTACCCACTGAAGGTAATCTACCATATTTGCAGTCTATGGCAAAAGTGATCTAAAGATCACATGTTCAAGCCCCCTGGGGGTCATAAAAAAATTAAAAAGTTTTAAAAAAATACTAAAAAAATTTTTAAAAAGCCTACGGCTAAGGCCCCATGTAGTGGTCGCAGCAAAAAAGCACTGCAGAAAAAGCCATAACGGACATTCTGCTTCAATTGTACCTATAGGGAAACCGCCGGCGACAGTTTTGGAAATCGCAGCATGTCCACTGTGTGTATTTTTCTGCAATGAGTGGATTTGATTTGCTAGACTGCCACCCACTTTGCAGTGACTGTAAAATGCCGAATTTACGCCACATGGGGCCATGACGTAAAAGTTTAAATCACCCCCCTTTCCCTAGATCACATATAAATATAAATAAATAAGACTGAAAATTCCTAAGCTATTAAAATATAAAAACATTTGTCTCACACGGTAAACACCGTAGCAGGAAAAAAATAAAAATGGCAGAATTGCCATTTTTTTGCAGCTTTGCCTCTTTAAAAAAATGAAATAAGTGATCAAAATATCCTACATTCCGTAATATGGTATCAATACAACTACATATTGTCCCCAAAATAGACACCATACACAGCTCTGTACACTGAAATATAAAAAAGTTACAGGTGTCAGAATATGGTAATTTTTTTTTTTCTTCAAAACTTTAAATTTTGGTTATTAAAACATGAAAAAAAAACTGAAAGAAATGTGGAATCAGTGTGATCGTACCGAGAATAAAGTTAACATGGCATTTTTACCACACAGTGGAAGCCATAAACACAAAACCCATAAGAAAATAGTGGTACTGCATTTTTTTTCAATTCCACCTTATTCTGAATTTTTTTTACCGCTTTCCAGTACATTGTACAGAATAATAAATGGCACCATTTTGAAGTACAACTTGTCACAAAAAAATCAAGACCTCATATGATTACCTAAAGAGAAAAATTAGAAAATTAAAACACAAAAATAAAAAATGTCTGCATCCCATAAGGGTTAAAGCGCATATGAAATTAATAATGAGGGCCATTGTAATTTGAGGCTGACAATTTCTTTCCCCAGTAAAATAATGCATTTGACAAGACACAAACGTATCACCTGTATTAAAACAATACAATGAAATTGCTTTATTCAAAAAAAATAGCAAAATGTGAAATTTAGGATCTTGTCACCTCTGTATACAATATTTTGCAATTTTATATAGTATATTAAATACAAATTCTAAGTCATTGTTCAACAAAATATACAGTATCCAAAACCTCAAATTATTTAAGAGTATGTCTACGAGATCCTACGTATAGTAGACTTTCATTATTTAATACACTTACTTGCTTAAAATACAGTAGAGATAAAGTTCCTAGGTGCCAGTGTGCCGATATGTGGATAACCCTTTTGCAAAGACACCAATGGAATGTCTATTCTCTTCAGAAAATTGAGCTGCACAAAGTAAATGTGAAGTTTATTACATATATAGGCATGCAATGGTCAACATTATACTGTGAAATATCTATAAAATCCTATTGACGTATAGAATGAAGCAGCACAAAAGAGAACTTTAGACATGGCTATTTCAGGTACTCAGACTGAAATTACCACCCCAGAATAAATGTTATTATGCTTGAAATCCTTATAGGTGCAGTAGGTACTATGTATTACATATTAGATGTTAGTACACTGTTAGCCTCATTGGAAATTCATGTACGTTATTGATGACTAATAAACAGATAGATAGATAGATAGATAGATAGATAGATAGATAGATAGATAATATTTTGTTATTTTATCACATGCCCTGCTTTTTGGCTATTTTTTTAATATTCTGGATAAACCCTTTAAAGGTAGGCACTCCTACATACATTTTTATTGTCTTGCCTATTTGAAAGCTGACATAGCATCTTGTGTGAGGACAGGAAGTCAATTTCTCTATTCATTCCTATGACAACCTCAATGTGAGTGTCCTACAAATAATTAGAGTGATATGCTTTATACTTTAAGTACCAAGGTACACTCATTGACAAAAAAAATAAGGCACTCAGATAGAAGGGGCCGCTATAAGATATTGTACTGTCTGAAGGCCACTTTGGGACATTATTGTGTGTGCAAATGGGGTGTTATACCATGTGGGGGCCAGGAAAGGGGTGCTATGCTGTGTGGGGGGTTTAGGGGAGGCCCATGTCAAAAATTTGTTATGGGGCCCAGTCTTTGCTAGTTACGCCCCTGACTGCTACATAGTGGACCCACATTGTACAGGTTCTGTTTGGTATCAGACAATAGTCAGGTTCCAATATAGAACCTCATGTTGACCACTTCAATCCTGCCTTTGCTATGGAGCAACACATTTCCCCCAACTGCTGGTGTGATGATTTGGGGAGCTAATGCTTATGGCAGTAGGTCACCCCTAGTAGTCTTACAAGGGACACTAACAGCTCAGTAATATGTGCAGGACTTTCTGCAGCCAGAGGTGTTGCCTTTTATGCCAGAGCTTCCAAATCAGCAGAATAATAATAATAATAATAATAATAATAATAATGGCTTCCCAGGAATGTTTGTGCCATATTGCAACACTTCCTTGGCATACCCCATCATCAGATTTATTACCATTTTTGGACCAACCAACAACCTACAAGTGTGCAGAATCTAAATTCTCAGCTGCAATAACTGTGGGTCAATGTGCCACAAGATACCATAAGGAACCTGTATACTTCTATGCCCAATGGTATCTCATCTTGTATTAAGGGTAAAGTTGCCCAGCAGGGTACTAGAGCCTACTTTCAACTGCACAGTTTTTCCCAATAAAAGTATCCTTTCTTTCTAATATTGTAGCCACTTACATATATCATCATTACATTCACACATAGAATGTTTCATTCCATTCCAAAAGCTCCTTTTTGGTGTGTAATTTTTTTTGTCAACGTGTTTAATTATGTTGTTTTTGTTACAACATTAATTTCAAGGTAACATTGTTGCCTTGCTTTTTGACGGACTATTTTTACATGATTTTGTTTAATTTTTAAATACATTTTTTGTACTGTTTAATTTCTCAAACTTTTTATAGTGACTGAATACATAGAAGGAAATTCCAAAAATGTTTTATATTTTAAAAATTATATTTATTTATTAAATTCCATTAATATTATAGTGGATCTATCACCTGATAATACTTTCTTACTATAAGAAAGGGCTGTATATTACAGGGACATGAAATCACCTCAATCGGACCATACCATATTGTGTAATTTGGTTAACAGGAGCGTTCAGAGAATATCGCAAACTTTACTTCTCTCTGCCCTTTCCCAACACTCTTAGTGGTGTCTGACAACCTGCTGTGTATCAATATATAACGCCTGTCAAATACTGCAGAGTGGGGCAAGGAGATTACTGAGTACTCCCCTGAATTACAGAATTATAACCATAAGTCTGCTGCATTCTTTGATGATTGTTCTTAGAGGGACAAATGTCCAGGACTGGAAATTTCTCTGTTGTACTCAAATGATGAATTATCTCCCACTTAGGATGTATAGACATATCCTTCCTTACTGTTCCTCTTGGAATGAAATATCCTGAAATGTGAGATGCAGGATGACCAGATTTGAAAAGAAAAACATGGTTTGGTGAGATGTATATGATGTAATGTCTAGATATGGCCATCCAGTGGTTTCAATGTGAATTGAAGCCTTTCAGGGGTTTTATTAGTATGTTGTGATTTTGTATTAAATTTGTATCATGAGTGTGAATGGAGAGAATTCAAGGATAGCTAAAGTAGTTTTCCCAACTAAAAATATTGATGACCTATCGTAAAGGACAAAAATATTAGATCAGTAATGGTCTGACAAACACCATCCCCAGTGATTAGCTGTTCTCAGCAGCTGATACACAGAGAAGGGAGCAGGAAGCAGACAGCTCTGTTCTCTATGTTGTGGTGGAACTGAGTCACTGCAGCTTAGGTCCCATTCAAATGAACAGGAGCTGTTCCTGGTACCTGTAGTACCTGGTCTGGCCACCACCCAGAGAACAGAGCTGTCTGCTTCCTGCTCAATTCTGTTTATCAGCTGCTGAGAACAGCTAATTGATGGGGGTGTTGGGAGCCCCCACTGATCTGATGTTGATGACCCAATAGTCATCAATATTTTTAGCCTGGATAACCCCTTTAAGGGTAACACATTTGTACATGTATATCATTACACACTGCGTCTTAAACAATAAATCTGTTCATATTGGTATTATTGCAAGAACTATGCTTGTTATCAAACATAAGTCACTCAGGTCATTCTGAATTCCTCAGTATACCACATAGCTGTTATAGCTTCAATAACAGAAGTCATGACATTAGTGCACACAGAATCTTAACAAAGTTGAAGCAAAGTCCAAAAATGCTCAAAAATATATTATTGATAAAGAATTTTAATTTCTAATGTGTTGGAAATCAATTATGTATTTACTCCATATATATTTTCATATAGAATGTAAAACAGAATGAATTTGCTATGTTACACACTGACATTTTTACTTCCATGTATATTTTAAAATTTTCATTTCTTGAAATTTTCTTAGTTTCAGGAATCTTCTTTCTTGAGTTCAGAATATGAATACAGGATTAAAAGAACCTTGGCCTTTAAGGTTGCCTTATCCTTAGACATCTTATCTCAATGAAAATTACATGACACATCTCCGTTCGTTTCAACAGCCAATCTGATTTATCCCCATTGCATTGAGGGCAACCTGCCGAGTAAAGCAGCAATGGGTAATGGGTAAATGGGATATCAGATGACATTGCAATATATTATCAGTTGCTGCATGGAAACCTTCTTGCTATTATGAGGACATTTACAAGAAAATTCCCAAAGGCTGAAATAAACCTTTCAGCACCGACCTATAGAAATATGATTTTAAAAGCATGCTGCTGAAATGGTGCCCATGCATCAATTTATGTGGAATAACCTTTTGTATATGCTCCGCTCCTGGAATAGTAAACATCATGTTGTGAAATTGATTCAATCTCTCACTGATTTACTATTTATGCTGACATTTTATGCTACTATGAAGATGTGAGGTGGAATCAGACAAGCACTTTCAAGTAGAACCCATATGTTGGGAGCACATTTGTTTTCTTTGTATAGAAGCACTATATACGGTACTCTGCTTTCATTGTATACACTATACATAGTTTTTAGTTCAGTATTTCATTTTCAGCATTGAAAATTGCATTTATAAAGAAAATATATTAATAACGTCACTATTCTTTTTTATATTAACAAACATCTTCAACAAACAAAGACCCTGAAAAAAGCTTTGGTCTGTTTCATAATGTTTACATGCAAAATTAGTTTTACTTTGTATTCTTATAGCAAAGTTGTCATTTAAAGAGAAAGGGCTGCCATGAAATGACCTATTGTTTAAATCACCTTTTTATATTAACCCCTTCCCCTTGCAGAAATTTTTCATTTTTTCATATTTGACTCCCCCCCCCCCCTTCCAAACCCCATAACTTCTATAGTTTTCCGTTCTGAGTCATATGAGGGCTTAATGTTTGCGGGACAAATTTTTCTTCATGATGCTACCATTTATTATTCTGTACAATGTACTTGGAAGATTTAAAAAAAATTCAGAATGGGGTGGATTTGAAGAAAAAGTGCATTTGTGAGACTTTCTTATGGGCTTCGTTTTTACGGAGTTCACTCTGCAGCCAAAATGACATGTCACCTGTATTCTGTTTTGGTACAATTCCGGGGATACCAAATGTATATGGTTATATTTACATTTTAATCCCTTAACAAAAATCAAAAACTTTGCAAAAAAAATCGCCATAGTCTGACACCTGTAACTTTTTTATATTTCCGTGTACGGGGAATAATAGGGTGTCTTTTTATGCGGGGCCAGGTGTACTTTTTAGTTATTTCATTTTGGGGAATTGCTATTGTTTTGATAACTTTTTATTAAAATTTTTATCAGAGGCAAAACAGTGAAAAAATGGTGGTTTGACACTTTTGATTTTTTTTTTTGCAGTACTTTTTCCACCTATTTTTATAGGTTTGTAACCGGGCATTTTTGGACACAAGGATATCTAATGTGTATGTGTTTCACAGTATTTAAGTACTTTTATATGTGTTCTAGAGAAAGGGAAGTGATTTTTATTTTTAATATTTTTTATTTAATTATTTTTTTGCATTTATTAGACCCCCTAGGGGTCTTGAACCGCGGGGGTCTGATCACTAATGCAATGCATTACAATGCTAACACATTGCAATGCATTGCAAAATATCGGCATTTGTATGACAGGCTACATAAAGCAGTTTGCCATACAAATGAATGGCAGACAAGCCTGGGAGGCTTCAATAGGCTCTCGGCTGTCATGCCAATGGGACGCAGGTGTCGCCGGTAAAATTGCTCCTTGGTCAGCTTTGACCGAGGTGTTGGGGGGTTAATGCCTGCGATCAGTGCCCATTAGTGCCAGATGTCTGCTGTATAATACAGCAGAGGCCTGGCGGCTTTGATGGCTGCTCAACTCCTGAGCATCCGCCATATTTAAATACCAGACATCCGCTGTACTATTACAGGCAGATGTCGGGAAGGGATTAAACATAATTTTTAAAGAATTTATCTACATTTAAAAACATCCTAAAAATCTTGGGCCACAGACACAATGGTATGGAGAAGACCCTATTGACTTCTAAGGTAGAGTTTTCTAGGCATGCTCTGTAACTTGTGCAGAGGTTATTTCACAGAGGGGGAGTAGATAAGCTGTGAAATCGCCTATTGTGACTAGTGGATTAAAGATCACTGGCTACTCACATCAATATACCACAAACCCACAGACAGAACGGCCTACCTGAGAAATGACAGCTTCCACCCCAAGCACACAAGACAATCTATTATTTACAGCCAGGCTATATGATACAATAGTATTTGCTCCAATAAAGCAGACCTGGACAAGCACCTCCTGGATCTGAGGACGAAATTTCTCCGATTGTGATACAAACCAAAAATGACAGACAACCAATTAAACAAAGAGGCAGCCATTAACAAAGACAGTCTGCTCACATATAAAGAGACCCAGAAAGAAGCCCGAGTGCCCCTAGTTGGAGACAGCTGGAGATCCTACGAAGGATTGCCAAGGAGCTCCAACCAGAGCTACATAGGGACAACAGACTCAAGGACACATTTCCAGTCCCCCCTCTCCTTTCCTTTCGACAACCACCAAACCTGATGCGTATTATCGTCTGGAGTGCCCTGAAGGCCCCAACTGAAAATGGAACCTCACCTTGCCTGCAAAACAGGTGCAAGACCTGCAGGCACATCCACACCGCTGACAGTGTACCTATCCCACAGTCACAACAGGTGCACAGAATTAGGGGAACATTTTCCTGCAGGTCTTCCAATGTGGTGTATCTCATAATTTGTGTGCAATGTTCCACCACAGGCCTCTATGTGGGGGAAACAGGGCAGAGACTTAGTCAGCGCATGAACTCACACAGATCCAACATTAATAACAGCAAAACAGACCTCCCAGTGGCTGCACATTTCTCCGCAGAAGACTTCTCTATTGAAGATTTGTGGGTTGTGGTTTTAATGGGACATTTTAAGACGCAGAGGGAGAGAAAGGAATGGAAATATAAGTTAATGCAAAAATTTTAAACTCTGCAATTTGAACTTAATATTCATGCCAGTTTCATGTCACACTATGTATGAACTGTGAGGGTCACAAATCACCACCTGATTGCAAACAGATAACAGCAAGAATTACTGATCCCTCCGTCACTCCCCACAAGTTTTCCAGATTGTTTATTTCTTGACCTGTTGTAAATAACTTCTCTCTACTTATATTGCATTTTGTTATTCTAAGACCCTTTGAAGATCCAGGTCTTGTGTGTGTATAAAGAGTGTGTGAATTTTCAGTTTCTTGTATAACACAATGTCTGAAGAAGAGAGCTAGTACTCTCGAAAGCTTACTATCAAATATACTCAGTTAGCCTCTAAAAGGTATCACCTGATTTCTTCACTCTTCTACTAGTGGATTCTGAGTCTTATCTGCATATACATGATAGCTGTGATCATCTGTGTGCTGATAAGTGAGCTGGCTGCTGCGCTGCAAAGAAATCTCCTACAGAAAACAGGAACTCTCAGCATATTAACTGGCAGAGTGGCAAGAGTCAAAACTGCAGATTTTTTTTAAAATATAGATAACATGGAAAATTTTTAAACACCTCACCAAAAATTCTTTAAAAATATGTGTAACAAAAAACTTGAAGTATATAGATCATTTTCTGGGTACACATTCCCTTTAAGGTGAGTGGTTTACATAGATGTTGCGGACTTTCTGCTTCTGAAATTTCCGTATGTATAATTGACATGCTGAGATTTCCAAAACCGTCACAGTTCCGCTGCGCTTATTTTTCTGCAAGGTGTGGATGGGATTTGCTAGAATCCCATTCACCTTGCAGTGACTGCAAAACACCGCGTTTTTTACTGTGGTGTTTACACCACGTGGGGCCCCCAGCCTAAAACACATTAAACTGTATGCTTCACCTACACAAGCCTGATACCAACAGCACACGTCTGGTATATGTATAATTATATATCTTAAAAAAAAAAAACCTGGAGAGGTGAGTAACCACTGGACACAAGGTATTTGTCTCATAAACCACTAGGGATTATATAGTTAACTCATTCATTACCTTTATTACCACCATTGATGTCTCTATTAACCCCCTTATGACTGAATGTTATATTAAAACTACATTAAAACAAGTCTTTAACAACCCCATGTCCCTTGGTTACCCCCCCCCTCCGTATTCAGTTGTGATTTATGTTGTTTTTTTTACCTTTTGTGCAAAACTTTAATAAAAACTTTAAATGGAAAAAAAACAAAAACAAAAAAAAACAAGTCTTTAAAAAAATGGTTTGTTAATAATATTAATTTCACTGGAAAACAGTTCCCTAAACACAATGGGGGGAATAAATCAAAAGATTTCCATCATAAAAAGTGATATAATTTGATCCTAATTTAATTTGTACTTGCTATTAGTTATATTCATCAACCTTTTCTGTTATTTTCTGACAGATTTCCACCTGTCTAGTAATATTTTCAACTTCTCGTAAATTAGTGAATGTGTTTTGCATGACTTTGAGAAATAAGTCAAATTCATCATTTGCACTTCAAATGTCGCATTTTTAGCACAAAATCACTTCACCCTGACCCTGGCATAAACCGCAACATACAAAAATTGCACCTAAAATAGTAGAAACTCCAAAGGATTTGCACCCAGACATTAACCACTTCTAAAAATGAGCAATATACCAGCATTCCACCTAAAAAAGGAGCAATAACACAGGATTTGCACCAAAGATTGAAATGAAGAATGGTAAGAGGTTTTCTAATTCCTTCACACCTCTGAAGTTATCTATACTGCAACGGACTGGATAAATTCTGCCAGTTTCTAAAACACTGCCCTTTTTTTAAATTGTTCCAAAATCATCAAGGATTCGTGACAGTTCAATGAATTTGTCACAATTTGTACCATATAATTGAGAGTTGATGAAGTGCTAAGTTTAGTGAATTTTAGATGTATTTGATGTCTTCCCCACATATTTAAACCACCTACAAAAAATAGGTAGACGCAACACTGTCCTATGTCATCAGTATGAAATCTGTAGGGAATCCCTTTCTAGAACAAAGTCAGCAAACTCCTTTAGGAACCCCACGTTGCGAAAATGCAATGGCTTACAGTACCTGTGAAATGAATGAGATTCTGGTGAATTCCATCCACTTATTGCAGAAAAAAATCTGCTGCAGAAAAGCTGAAGCTACGGAAAAGATGAAAATCGTAGCATGTCAGTTATAACTGTGGAAATGCTGGCATTTTCTGTGTAGGTATAATAAGGGCAGAAGGTCTGCAGAGGAAAACTCTTAAAAAAAAAAAAAACACAATAAAAAATGCTGCGGAAAAAAACGCGATGCTTTTCTACCACAATGTTTTCCTCAGCAATTTTTTTAGCTGTGTTTTGTTACATTAGACCTTTCCTATGCTGCGCACAAGCTGCTTTTCTTGTTGCAGATTTTGCTGTTTTTTTTTTTGTTTTTGTTTTTTTGTTTTTTTGAGCCAAAGCCAAGAGTGGATTGAGCAGACGGGAGAAGCATAAGAACTTCCTTTATATTTCCCATTCTTTTTCTAGTAACTCTTGACTTTGGCTCGAAAAACTACAGCAAAATCTGCAACAAAAAAACCTGCTTCAAGGGCATTAACCTTGAATGGAAGACTTACTTTTTACATTATGGTACTTCTTGACAGACTCAAGATGTGCAGTTGAGTAATACCGTGTTTTTCCGAAAATAAGACGGGGTCTTATGTTATGTTTTGCTCCGAAAGATAGGTTAGGGCTTATTTTCAAGGAATGTCTTATTTTTTTCCATGACCAACAATCCACTCACCAGACCGCCTTACACCCAAATCAATTAGAGTTGGCAAGTGCTAATGGTGGATGGGCTCTCACACACAGACTGTGTCACTCCTGTCTTAGGCCCCTTGCCATTGCAGCAGTGTGCCATTGCAGCAGTGTTCCACTGCAACCAACCAGGTCTCCCTGGTGACCGGAGGCAGCCACAACGTAGTCATGTCAGCGGGACTACCTGATCTGTGTGAGAAACCAGCACTACCGGTAGTCAACCCTTACTGTTGTGGAGAACTCTCTCTCTAGTGCCATCTTGTGCAGATATCTCCCTTAAAGTCAAGGTGCGATTCTCTTGGGGGTGAAATTATTTTTGGGGTGTCCACTTTCCTTGATGAGGGGTCTACTATATCAGTTCTGCTGTATTCAATTTACTTTTTTACATGTATAGATGGCTGGACTTTTTTTTTAATGAACTGTAGCTAGGGCTTATTTTCGGAGTAGGGCTTATATTTCAAGCATACTCCATAAATCCTGAAAAATCATGGCAAAGCTTATTTTCAGAGAAACACGGTAGCATTATTTATGCCTATTTTTATATGTTACAATATACTTCTGCAAGAAAAACAAGGCATGCAAGAGGCAGTCATCATAGTCAGTGAATGAATTTAACTAGAAGTCCTAGGAGTCCATTTTCTTTGCTAAATAGGCCAAATAAGAAGTAGAAAGTTGTAGGAAGTATCAATTATATTACTATAGTGGTCACTTTGCTATGTCAACCTAGTATTGGCCACTTGACATGCAGCATTTATTTATTTATGCTTGTGATGCAATTTTCGGTCTGAGCTGGCAGAATGTGCTGCTCCTGGCATAGGATTCCTTTATTAAGCACTTACCTGTCACCATTCAGAATGCATTTCCTGGCACAGACCATTTCATACAATATGTTCCCACTCATAATTAATGATATACATAATGTCCGTAAATGCATATTAAGGCAGAAAAAGCATAGAAATCTGTTCATCCTGTTGCTTTCTGAGACGATTTATTTACCTAATACACTTCCTTTGTTATCCGCTTTCATATCAAATAATGTGTAATTTTAGAAAGTTTATAAAACACAAAACCCTATGGATCAACTTAAGCCACCAAATAAAATAAATGCTACTAGCCACAATTCATTCATCAATTTTCACTTTAGCACCAGAAATTGATTTTACTTCAAAAAGAATTTTCAAAATTGCATTTGTAGTAGTTGATAGTCGTAAAAAAATCTGGTTTGGTTCAATTAAATCTTTCTATTTCAACCTCCAGCATTACGCTTTAATATTTGATTTACTAACCTATTTTCATGATAAAGCAAGGTGTATTTGTTTTACCAGAAGAACATTAGTTATCAAAGCCAGAGTGGCTGCAGGGAAATTAGACTGGAAAATAGAAAATTTCACCTTCTTCTCTTTCCTCTGTGATCTTCCTGTTGCTGACTTGATTTTTTTCTTCTCATAAAATGAGTATTGTAAAGAATTTCAATTGTACATTTACATGTTCTTTACATAAGATGTCTCATCAGAACTTTCCAGACATTTGCCTTACTCAGATATTTAAAGGTTGTACAGACGTGTCCCCTGTCTATAATCTAGAAGGCCACCAATAAAAAAGTGGCTATCACTATGGTGGACCCAGATCACTTACTCATGGTTGGCTATTCATTTCAATGACTGGCATGTAATAATGTCTTCTTCAGCAAAAACTTGGTTCACATCTGTGTTAAGGGATCGGTCACAGATTCTGACAAAAATCTGCCACTGTTTTGCCCAGAAAAAAAGTCTGACCCCAAATTTCATGATTCTCCTAACAGCCTCCACACATATGCAAATAGCTTTCTCTGTGCACTGGAGCAAACATTCTGCACATCTCGCAGCCTACAATTTAAGAAAATGTACTTGTACTTACTCGGTGTTGTGTTATTGCTGATGTGATGTGCCTAATGTGTACACAGAAATATAAAAAAGTTATAGGTGTCAGTAGGGCAGAGGGTGACTCATTTTTTCTTTTGCAAAGTTTTGGATTTTTTTAAGGAATTAAAACATGAAAAAGTATATAAACTTGGTATCCCTGGAATCACACCGACCCATACAATACAGGTGACATATAATTTTGCCTGCACAGTGAACACTGTAAAGACCACGCTCATAAGAATGTCACACAAACTCAGTTTTTCTCCAATTCCACCACATTCTGAATTTTATACAGCTTCCCAGTACATCATACAGAATATTAAATGGTACCATTATGAAGTACAATTTGTCCCACAAACATTAAGTGTTCATACCACTCTGTGAACAGAAAAATAAAAAACTATGACTCTTGGAAGGTAGGGAGTCATAAACAAAAATCAAAAAATGGCTGCTTTGGGAAAGGGTTAATGGCAACATCAAATAAATAGAATCATCAACAAGTGGAAATGGTATAGTAAATATTAAATACAGTGCATAAGTGCAATATGTAAGGTTTGTAATA
Organism: Leptodactylus fallax; assembly: GCA_947044405.1. Lineage (NCBI taxonomy): Eukaryota > Metazoa > Chordata > Amphibia > Anura > Leptodactylidae > Leptodactylus > Leptodactylus fallax. The sequence goes on along the minus strand of CAMRHE010000073.1, from coordinate 4,432,697 downwards.
AATATTAATAAAACATCTTAACAGTTGCCTATGAACAATTCAGTGACATATGTGAATAATGTATATACATATCCCCTTTACTATGGAACTAAAAATACTGGAAAAAAAATTCTTTGCAATGTGGAAAAAAAAATATTTTTTAAAGTACAAATATTGGTATTGCTGCAAATACCAATTTCTATAAAATTAGCACATTATTTAAACCACATGGTGTATGTGGTTTCAAGAAAATTGAAGAATTCTGTAGGCAATGCTATGCTCTGCTTTCAAAAAAGAGAATACAGTTTAATAGCAAGCCTTATTTACTGAAAAATGATAAAAATGAAAACTACATTTCATGAAAAAATAAACCAATTTAAAGCTATGTAAACAGTAACAAAAAAAGCTTTGAAAATGAAGTGAAATAAATGATTTTTTTTTTAAAAAAGTGTTCTTATTTTGTAAAAGTAGTGAAACATAAAATAAACAATATACTGTAAATTTAGTATTACTGTCATTGTCACAATCCACAGAATAAATAACAGATAATTTTATACCACATGGAGAATGCTATAAACATAAGACCCAAACATTGGCAGATTTGCTGTTTTATTTTCACCCAATATGTAATAAAAGTTTTTTTTTAAACATTAAATATACCTCTAAATATTACCTTAAACGAATCCTACTTTTAGACATCTACATCTATCAAATTAAAAAAAAAAAATCTATGTTTCTAAAAAGACAGCGAAACTAACTTTTTGAAACTAAAAATTTGATAAATGGCACACCAACCAGAAGACCAGATGATGCTCTGGTGGTCCCGACGTATTTAAGTCTGATTAAATTGGGGGCTCCCCATTTGAATGTATTCACTGGTATTTCCGAGGCTGCTGTGTAATAGATCAATTTTCATCCTAATTTTTTAAAGTTACTTAGATCCTTGAATCATAAATTCTATATTTTATTCTGAGTGTTTAAGTAGAGTGGGCAAAAGCCATTAGAAATCCAAATTATTGGCCTTATCAAATTACTACCTTCACATTATTAGCATTGCCAATAGGGATAAGAAAATATGTAACATTTCCTATACCCATGTTTTGTAAATTTTCAGATTTCCTATTGCAAAATTATATTCCGAATACAGGACAATGAAAGCTAGAATAAATTAGTAATTTAATATAGGTCTATATATCTAAATGTCCAAACAAAGACAGCACCAACAAGAGAAGGGTGCCAGTCTAAAGGTACAGACAAGTCCCAATACAGTCATGGCCAAAAGTTTTGAGAATGATACAAATATTAATTTTTACAAAGTCTACTGCTTCCGTTTTTCTAATGGCAATTTGCATATACTCCAGAATGTTATAAAGAGTGATCAGCTTAACAGCAATTACTTGCAAAGTCAATATTTGCCTAGAAAATGAACTTTATCCCCCAAAACACATTTCAACATCATTGAAGCCCTGCCTTAAAAGGACCACCTAATATCGTTTCAGTGATTGCTCCATTAACACAGGTGTGGGTGTTGATGAGGACAGGGCTGGAGATCAATCTGTCATGATTAAGTAAGAATGACACCACTGGACACTTTAAAAGGAGGCTGGTGCTTTCCATCATTGTTTCTCTTCTGTTAACCATGGTTATCTCTAAAGAAACACATGCAGTCATCATTGCACTGCACAAAAATGGCCTAACTGGGAAGAGTATTGCAGCTAGAAAGATTGCACCTCAGTCAACAATCTATCGCATCATCAAGAACTTCAAGGAGAGAGGTTCCATTGGTACCAAAAAGGCTCCAGGGCGCCCAAGAAAGACCAGCAAGCGGCAGGACCGTCTCTTAAAAGTGTTTCAGCTGTGGGATCGGGCTACCAGCAGTGCAGAGCTTGCTGAGGATTTGGCAGCAGGCAGGTGTGAGTGCATCTGCACGCACTGTGAGGCGGAGACTCTTGGAGCAAGGCCTGGTCTCAAGGAGGGCAGCAAAGAAGCCACTTCTCTCCAGAAAAAACATCAGGGACAGACTGATATTCTGCAAAAGGTACAGGGAGTGGACTGCTGAGGACTGGGGTAAAGTCATTTTCTCTGATGAATCCCCTTTTCGATTGTTTGGAACATCTGGAAAACAGCTTATTCGGAGAAGAAGAGGTGAGCGCTACCACCAGTCTTGTCTCATGCCAACTGTAAAGCATCCTGAAACCATTCATGTGTGGGGTTGCTTCTCAGCCAAGGGAATCGGCTCTCTCACAGTCTTGCCTAAAAACACAGCCATGAATAAAGAATGGTACCAGAATGTCCTCCAAGAGCAACTTCTCCCAACCGTCCAAGAGTAGTTTGGCGCTCAACAATGCCTTTTCCAGCATGATGGAGCACCTTGCCATAAAGCAAAGGTGATAACTAAATGGCTCAGGGAACAAAACATAGAGATTTTGGGTCCATGGCCTGGAAACTCCCCAGATCTTAATCCCATTGAGAACTTGTGGTCAATCATCAAGAGACGGGTGGACAAACAAAAACCAACAAATTCAGACAAAATTAAAGCATTGATTCTGCAAGAATGGACTGCTATCAGTCAGGATTTGGTCCAGAAGTTGATTGAGAGCATGCCAGGGAGAATTGCAGAGGTCCTGAAGAAGAAGGGTCAACACTGCAAATATTGACTTGCTGCATTAACTCATTCTAACTGTCAATATAAGCTTCTGTTACTCATAATATGAATGCAATTATATTTCTGTATGTGATAAAAACATCTGACAAACACACATAAAAACCAGAGGGCAGCAGATCATGTGAAAATAGAATATTTGTGTCATTCTCAAAACTTTTGGCCATGACTGTACACAAAATGCAAAACTAGGCAGCACTCCGTAGCTGATCTATGGAGTGCTGATCTGTGTAGACTTACAGAGTCAGCCACCCTTCCTTGCCTCAAATATAATTAAATAACTAAAATGTCCAGGATTTAAAGTAAAATTATATTAAAAACTTAAACTTATATTTAAATTAACTTATCCTACCTGTTGCTCCGTTGTCCTGTCCCGGTGCCCTTTATCTCCCATGTGTAGACTCAAGACACTAGGCAAACAAGCTCACGTGACCGTTGAGACCAATCAGTGACTTCAATGGTCGCTGGAGAGGGAACAATGATATCACTTACATCACGGATAGTGTTGGGAGAATCAGCAAACAAACCAGATTTGACCCAAACTAAAATGTCCACTGTGACATGATCTGTTCAGACCCAAGAGTATAAAAGGTGTAGGCCCAAGGAAGGTGTAAAAAATAACTCAACTTTACTCACCTCATGCCACCTCCTCAAGGTGTCCAGCGATCAGTGTTTTCCTGCTCCGGGTGCTCTGGCTCTTCTGTGACCTCATACTCCCATGCATTATGGGGTCAATGCTGAGACCTGTCTTGATTTTAATACAATATCACAAAATCACATTCTTTTTGAAATATGTTTATCTTGTGATATGCATATCTGGGCATGTATAACTAATAACAATGGTAAGGGAGGGTTGATCTACATATTTTTTTTTTGTTGAGCTCTGATCTCTGGGACCCTCAACAACCGCTCCAACTACTGTAAAGTCCCTTTTCCTTACATGGTGGTGCTCATGTCTGCCCAGTATGCAAGGAGGATGCAGACCAGCTCAATTCAAATATACAGTCATGGTCAAAAGTTTTGAGAATGACACAAATATTATATTTTCACATGATCTGCTGCCCTCTGGTTTTTATGTATGTTTGTCAGATGTTTTTATCACATACAGAAATATAATTGCATTCATATTATGAGTAACAGAAGCTTATATTGACAGTTAGAATGAGTTAATGCAGCAAGTCAATATTTGCAGTGTTGACCCTTCTTCTTCAGGACCTCTGCAATTCTCCCTGGCATGCTCTCAATCAACTTCTGGACCAAATCCTGACTGATAGCAGTCCATTCTTGCAGAATCAATGCTTTAATTTTGTCTGAATTTGTTGGTTTTTGTTTGTCCACCCGTCTCTTGATGATTGACCACAAGTTCTCAATGGGATTAAGATCTGGGGAGTTTCCAGGCCATGGACCCAAAATCTCTATGTTTTGTTCCCTGAGCCATTTAGTTATCACCTTTGCTTTATGGCAAGGTGCTCCATCATGCTGGAAAAGGCATTGTTGAGCGCCAAACTGCTCTTGGACGGTTGGGAGAAGTTACTCTTGGAGGACATTCTGGTACCATTCTTTATTCATGGCTGTGTTTTTAGGCAAGACTATGAGAGAGCCGATTCCCTTGGCTGAGAAGCAACCCCACACATGAATGGTTTCAGGATGCTTTACAGTTGGCATGAGACAAGACTGGTGGTAGCGCTCACCTCTTCTTCTCCGAATAAGCTGTTTTGCAGATGTTCCAAACAATCGAAAAGGGGATTCATCAGAGAAAATGACTTTACCCCAGTCCTCAGCAGTCCACTCCCTGTACCTTTTGCAGAATATCAGTCTTTCCCTGATGTTTTTTCTGGAGAGAAGTGGCTTCTTTGCTGCCCTCCTTGAGACCAGGCCTTGCTCCAAGAGTCTCCGCCTCACAGTGTGTGCAGATGCACTCACACCTGCCTGCTGCCATTCCTCAGCAAGCTCTGCACTGCTGGTAGCCCGATCCCGCAGCTGAAACACTTTTAAGAGAGGGTCCTGCCGCTTGCTGGTCTTTCTTGGGCGCCCTGGAGCCTTTTTGGCACCAATGGAACCTCTCTCCTTGAAGTTCTTGATGATGCGATAGATTGTTGACTGAGGTGCAATCTTTCTAGCTGCAATACTCTTCCCAGTTAGGCCATTTTTGTGCAGTGCAATGATGACTGCAGGTGTTTCTTTAGAGATAACCATGGTTAACAGAAGAGAAACAATGATGGCAAGCACCAGCCTCCTTTTAAAGTGTCCAGTGGTGTCATTCTTACTTAATCATGACAGATTGATCTCCAGCCCTGTCCTCATCAACACCCACACCTGTGTTAATGGAGCAATCACTGAAACGATGTTAGGTGGTCCTTTTAAGGCAGGGCTGCAATGATGTTGAAATGTGTTTTGGGGGATAAAGTTCATTTTCTAGGCAAATATTGACTTTGCAAGTAATTGCTGTTAAGCTGATCACTCTTTATAACATTCTGGAGTATATGCAAATTGCCATTAGAAAAACTGAAGCAGTAGACTTTGTAAAAATTAATATTTGTATCATTCTCAAAACTTTTGGCCATGACTGTATAATAAGATACATGGTAGATGGCATAAAGTAAATGGCATATGGTATCTTTGCAATATTCAATTCCTTCTATTAATGCTTAGCCTGATATATGTTAGTTTCAGGGTTCTGCCTATTTTCTGTCTGTAATAAATAGTACCTCTTTTTTAAGGTAATTTATTTCTGCATACAATTTCTAAATAAGATTTTAATAGCAATCAAAGAAAAAATACCAAAACTGTCAAATATGGTAAGGTTTATTTGTTGTGCGGTATTTATTTTATATGACTTGTTCTGCTTCTTAGAAATCCATATGGACAGTAAACAAGATTAATTTCCACCTTACATAAGATAAAAGAATAAGATAAAAGCATCACCTAATATTTTTTTTCTAGGTTATTCTCATAAAGACATTATGTCCTGCAGAAAATTAAGAGAGAAAGAAGCAATAGGAGGAAAAAAATAAAAGATTTATTGAGTCTCAAAGCCTCTCGTTAAAATGAAATGTGTTGAGAAAAGCGGCTTCCCACATTTAATTGTCTTATTCGCAGTAACTATCTGCCAGTCTACTCTAAAAGCCTATTAATTCCATAATTTAGTGTGAGGGAAAAGACCTAGGCAACTGATTTTTTTTTCTTCATTGACTAGCTGTCACAGGGCATCACTGTTAAGGGTGTCTTCTCCTTGAAAACTCAAAATATCTAAAAAAAAATTAAGAAACAAAACATTGTAAAATGCTTTGAATAAAAATAACATGCTCACAGAGAAAAATTCAATGCCTAGAATTCTATTTTTGTATTATAATTTTTAAGGACTAGATAGCAAAAATAAAGTTATCTTTTCATACTAAATCATAAGTTTTCTAGCTTAAAAGTAGATTTTTCCGGGCAAAAATTTTTATAAATTTTTTTTTTTTTAAAAAAAAAGTCTGTTAGTGGGTTAATAAGTGCACTCAAATAACTTTAGCAGTGTTTTGAGTGATTTCTGGGTTTCTCTGGAGGGTCCTGGCATCCTCTGCATTTGTTTACATGGGTAGCTTCCTGTTCTCTTATCCTACAATTACCATGATGCATTGCTCTTCACTCAGATGACCCTCTCACTCACTCCCCCTCCTTCTCCCACCCTTTCCCTGTTTCCCTAGCTAGCCTGCAGACTACTAGCCCTACCTAATTAACTAACTAACTCAGCCCCCCTCCCACTCCATCATACCTACTTCCTGTCCTTGACATCACTCTCTTCTGTTTCACCGACTCCATTTTATCTCAACTTCTGCCGGCACCTGCGCAATAGAGCCGGAGTGCCGACACTCCAGCTCTACTGCGCTTGCGTGGGAGCCTTATTCTTCTCCTCTTCACGTCTGCCGGTGCTTGCACAATATTGCACAGGCGCCGGCAGAAATCAAGGAAGTGATGTTTCGTGCCCAGAAGAAGAGAACATGAAGACAGGTAAGTATGATGGGTTGGGGGTTGTTAGTATTGGTGACGTTCCGTTTTCGGAAACGGGGAAACGGAACATCACTGGAAAATAAGAAAATGTGCCTGGGGTGGTCACATGACTGCTCCTGCAATCTGAGCAAATATACATTTTTTTAAAGTAACTAAGTTCGAGGTTATCCGGGGGGAGGGTGTTTAGTTTCGGGTTAAATTATCATTTTATCTCAGACAACCCCTTTAACTCTTGCAATGGCTCTTTTTGTGTTCTGTGATAAGACATCACATTGTAGCAAGTTATAAGGGTCAGATGTATATACCTAATGAAGAGATTGCACCAGGATGCACAGCAGGAATAGGGCAAAGAATTGTTGATTATGTAGAATCTGTTTTCCCTTAGTCCAAACAGCAGCACAAAATGGGGTATTTCTGCCCCTGTGTGCTGATAGTACAGGCGGAACTTTTAATTAACATAATTAATTCCCCTATAAGGTAAAGAAGACCTTCCCCCCCTCGTGTTAGTTATAAAAAACAATAAACATGCAAGAAACAACAGTACTATTCCAGGGAGGGAAAGCTTGTGCTGCTGTTCGGACTAAGGGAAAACAGATTATCTACATAATCAACGATTCCCCTTACATTCAACAGCAGCACAATATGGGGTTGTAGCAAGAAGACCCCTAGAGAGGGCCCTCTTGGCATACAGAACTCAATACAGAATGGCCAAAGGCAGTAGCCTCTGAACAACGCATGTCTAATCTATAGTGCTTTACAAATGTCAATTGAGAGCCCCAGGATGCGGCAGCGCAAATTTGATCCAAGGGAACAGAAAGATTCTCTGCCCAAGAGGTAGAGACAGCTCTAGTCGAGTGGGCTTTTACAAAATTAGGAGGGGATAACCCCTGGGAGGAAAAGGACACCTTTATTGCCTCTTTTATCCATTTAGCCAAGGAGGGTTTTGATGCCTTCAAACCCTTGTTTCTACCGACGTATTTTATTAGAAGGTTGTGGGACTTTCTAAGGGAACTTGAAAGCTGGAGATAGATCCAAAAGCATCTTACAAGATCCAAAGAGTGAAGTTTCTTCTCCTCCTCAGTAGAGGGGGAAGGAAAGAAGGTTGGAAAGGATATTATCTGATTTATGTTAGAACGAGAAGGTACTTTTGGAGTAAACCCAGGAAGAAATCTCAACTGGACTCTGTCAGGAAAAAAGGAGATGTATGGCTCTACAGCAGATAGAGCTTGTAACGCACCCACTCTTTTGGAAGACGTAATGGCAAGTAAAAAAGTGACCTTATAAGTCAAACATTTTAACTCCACCTCCTCGAGTGGTTCAAAGGGAGGCCCACATAGGCCTGAAAGAACTGTGGAGAGGTCCCATTGAGGAATGGGAGCATACACAGAGGGTCTTAAACTTACCGCACCTTTCAGGAACCTAGAAATTAAAGGATCCTGAGAAAAACGTCTGCCCAAATAGGCAGAAAGGGCAGCCACATGGACTTTTAAATGTCACGGGAGTAAGACCCTTATCCAGATCGTCCTGAAGAAATTCTAGCAGCGCCTCAGAAGGAGGATCTGAACTATTAACTTCCTTATTGGAGCACCAAGCTCTGAAGATGTTACTTATCCTCTGGTAATCAGGTTCTGGATTATGGGAAGCCTCCAATAGGTCCCTCGACTCATCTGAATGAGTTGGGAAAACCAAGCTCTTTTTGGCCAAAACGGTATGATGGCAATTATCGTGGCTTGGTCCTGTCTTACTTTCATCAATACCCTCGGTATCATGGAAAGTGGAGGGAAGATGTATGCCAGCCTGAACCTCCATGGGATGGACAGGGCATCCACTGCCAAGGGATTGTCCTCCTGATATAGAGAACAGAACTTCTCCACCTTGGCGTTGAATCTGGTGGCCATGAGGTCTACTTCCAGGAGACCCCACCTCAGGGTGATCTGATAAAAAATCTCCTGATTGAGGGACCACTTGCCCGACACTGTTAGGCCCCAACTCAACCAGTCCGCTAATATGTTCAGGGATCCTCGGATATGAACTGCGGAGAGATGGGTTAAATTCTTTTCTGCCCAGGAAAAGATGAGGTTCGTTTCCCTGAGTAGGGATAAAGATCTGGTACCCCCTTGTTTGTTCAGATAGAGAACTGTTGTCATGTTGTCTGACCGAACCTTTACTGCTTTCCCTCGGAGAAGGGGAGAGAAATGGAGCAGCGCCAGGCGAACAGCTCTGACCCCTTGCCAATTGGATGACATGGCTTTCTCTATCCAATTCCATGTTCCCCTTATGGGAATCTCTTCTAGATGCGCTCCCCAACCGGAGAGGGATGCATCGGTGGTCAACAGGGTACAGGCAGGCTGGACCGTGGACATCCCGTCTCTGAGATGGAACCGCCATCTGAGGGAAAGACGGGCTTTGTAGGAGAGTTGAAAATTCTTGTCCAGACCCAGTGGGATGTGGTTCCAAACTTCCAGAATCTCCTTCTGGAGGGGGCGCATATGCCATAGGGCCCAAGGGACTGCATCTGCAGACGCTGACATGAGACTCAGAACCTTCATCGCCATTCTGATGGAAACTTGCTTGGTCAGATATAAATAACATGTTGCCCTGATGATCCTCTCCTTTCTGAGGAGTGGCAATGATATTTTCATCTGATAGGAGTCGAGGATAAAGCCTAGGAATTTTTTTTTGTGTGGAAGGCGTGACCTCTGATTTTTCCCAGTTTCTAATACAGACTAACTGCTGCAGAAACATCATGGCTAACTGGAGATGATGGAGTGGAATCTCTTCTGTTCTGGCTTTTATCAGCCAGTGGTCCAGGTATGGCATGATAAACAACCCCTGGAGCCTGAGAGCCACCGCTACAGGGGCTACCACCTTGGTAAAGGTGTGAGGAGCCGAGGAGATGCCGAAGGGTAACGCTGTGAACTGAAGATGTTGAGTCTGGCCGGCAACCGTTACCATGATCCTTAGGTATCTTCTGTGAGGAGGATACATAGGAATGTGTAAATATGCGTCCTTCAAGTCTAAGGTGACGAGGACCCAAGGATCCTGAATGTGTTCTTGTCAAGCGGAGAGAAAGTGAGAGAGGCGACCTCCGACCGGTAATAAAGCCACTGAGGGAGGAAAACTGGTGGCATCAAAAATCAGGCTTTTTACCTTGCTCCCCTTAGTTATTCTGCGACCAGATCCCCTGGGTTGATAACCAGAATGCCTCTGATACTGAGGCCTGGATTGAGGTTGATGCTGAAAACCTCTACCCCGACCTGAAGGCCTAGATCTGCCCCTGAAAGACCAAGGAAGGCATTTCCCTTTTTATCAGCCAGATCCTCCATAATGTCATCAAGAGCTTTGCCGAAGAGCTTGCCAGGCTCAAAAGGCAGGGAGCAGATATTATATTTCGAGGAGTTGTGTACTCTCCAGGGTTTAAGCCATAGTGGCCTTCTGGCGGCCGTAGAAAGAGCCATAGACTTGGCTGCTATCTTCACCTGATGAAAGGAGGCTTTGAATAGGTAATCTGCCGATAAAGAAATTGAATTCAGGAAAGACAAAAGGCTGTCCCTGGAGACACCAGAGTCAATATCCTTCTCTAGTTTGGAAAAATCTGCTCTCAATTTATTTGCTACCTCACTGGAAGCAATCCCAACAGAAGCCTGGGCAGAGGCAGCAGAATAAACTTTCCTGAGTGTGCACTCAGTGCGTCTATCTATGGGGTCTTGTAAATTAGAACCGTCTTCAGCCGGTACAACCGTATGGCGGGATAATTTAGCCACGGCCATATCTACTTTGGGCAGGGGGCCCCAGCGATCCTGCTGAACCTCCGTAATAGGAAAGAGGGTCCTAAATCTCCTCGATAGAAAAAAAGGTTTTTCTGGACGTTTCCATTCTGCTATCATTGCTTTGTCAAGAATAGCATCCACTTGGAAAGCCCTTGGCCCTCTATTGGTGGAGCATGAGGCTTCCCTTGGGTCAACATCACAATTACTTGACTGGATGGACTTAAGCAATTTCTGCATTTTTTCCAAAGGAAAAAGAGGCCTGCCGAATGCCTCAGGATCTTCATCAGAAGTCTGTGTCTCGTCCAAGATCTGAAAATCCTCTTCAGAGGGACCAGCAGAGTGAGATTGCCACTCCATGTGTGGTCTTTTGGAAACCTGGGAGACAGAATCCTTGATCTCCCTCATAGAGCCTTCAACATTTTACTTTACCCAGGTAATGACATCCCGCAAGGAAGGCTCATCAGCAGGAGGACCTCGACGCTGGTGGCAGCGGATATACTTGTAACCATCTGGAAGGGGAATGTCACAATCCCTGCAAGCAAGATGTCTAGGAAGACACCTAAGGAACAAAAAACGAAAAATGAAGGTCGATTTTCCAAACAAAATTTTTTTTTTTTTTTTTTTTTGGCTTAGAGCGAACTTGAGAGAAAACTTGAGAGAAATTAGAAATTCAGGAAAATCCAAATGCAACCCACAAAAATGGTAGAGATACCAACTGTGGAGACTTCTCTAGAGATAGACAAGTCATAGAATGCATCTATCCTCTCAAATAAATAGGAGGAGAAACTAGGGGGTGGGGCCAAGGAGGGGGGTACAAGAATCCAGGAGGAATGTACCTAATAAAAAGGGTACCACCCCCCAAAGGGGCACAAGCCCCTAGAAACTCTCAAATACCGAAAAATCCACTTTTGGATTTTAAAACCGGCATTTTTCCTGCTCTCCCCTTGAACTCGAAACTGGAAGTGACACGGGGAGTAGCGGAGAATAGACACCTGCCAAAAAGAGACATGACGGTAGAAAGGTTCCGCCCGAAGACATCACTTCCGGTCCGGCGAAGAGAGAGACTAAGTGGAAAACCAAGGTAAGGAACACGCAACAGCGCGATAACCGAACAAATATTCCAGTCCCCAGGTAAAGAAAACTCTGAAATCTTCCCACAGAGAGAAGATGAGAAGAAAAAAGAAAGAAGAAAGTAGGAAAAAAAGAATCCACCTAAATATAAGTAACTTAAAACCTAGGGAGGTAAAGAAACCTCCCTCCACCTGTCCTACCACACAGGAGAGAAAAAAACACGAGGGGGTAAGATCTTCTTTACTTCTTATAGGGGAATTAATGTTAATTAAAAGTTCCGCCTGTCCTATCAGCACACAGGGGCAGAAATACCCCATATTGTGCTGCTGTTGGATGTAAGGGGAATACCTTTTCACAGCAGTAATTTTGGTCCATGTGTTTTGTTTTTCTGCAACATGTCCACATGGACATGGACCGCACACAGACTCACAGTAGTGCATGCTACAATTCAGACAACTTTTTTAACTCAAAGATCCATGATGCATGTGAAAAAATTGTAGAATGCAATATTTTATATAATTTGACAGCAGACACAGACTTTGAGACAGCTGAAGACACTTGTCTTCAACAGTCTCTAAGGGTATGTTTGCACGGTAGAATTTCGCGCTGATTTTGAGAATCCTGCTCAATCTTGCAGCGGATTCTGTTGGTGAGTCAACCAGAGGGTCTATGGTTTGAGCCACTCCACTGATGAGCCCCATTTATCCGGCCATGGGAAGTTGAAGGGGAAGAAATGGAAGAGAAAGTTGAGGTGAAAGTTCGTCTCAAATTCCTCTACCTTTTCAGCCAGGTGAATGTACCTTAAATCATCTCCTCTGTAGACATATGGATACCACATCAGTGATTTTTTTATATGTTTATGTAAATCAGGCTAGATAATTCATAGTGTTGACTTGGCCTCCAAATTCCCCAAATCTCAATCCGATAGAGTATCTGTGGAAGTTGCAGAAAAAGAAAAAAAAACATCCATGGAGACCTAAAGTTTAAAATGACAGGATTCATAGTTTCTGCTGCCAAAGTCTTATTGCTATTTGACACAGAAGTCTTGTTCAGAACAGGTCAGAGTTGTCTTGGTTGCATGTGAGGTAGCTACACAATATTAGTCAGGTGGTTTTATTACTTTGGCTGACTGGTATATAAAAAAAGTCAACCTAGATGAGGAAAAAATGGATGAACCCAATTACAGACCAGATTTATAATAATTATCATAATTTTCAAAGATGTGCAAATTATCCCTACTAATGCAGGTGATGGGAAAATTACAGATTATATTATGCCCATGTAGTGCCTATAGAGATCTATTGTATTTTACAAAGCAAATAAAATACATTTTTGCACTGTAGGTTTTAGTTCTTTTAATTACCATTTAGAAACAAAAAGAGAGCAATATATATATTAATTATATTATCAATTTAAAATAAAAGTAAAATTGTATAAATGTTGATATGAATGAACTATTATGCTGAAGTCAAGACACAAAGTGTAACTTGATGTTCTTAGACTCGAAGAAAATAAATGTTTATTTTTATAGCTGATATACACTGTAAGAACACAGTGTTCACTTTGAACATTATGTACTACAAATATAAACTGTAAGCAGTAATTTTTTTCTACTTTATTGAAACCTGAAGTTGAAATTCACCGACACTTTAAATGCGTACTTGTGGGTTGCAGTGCCCAAATTCAACATTGACAGTATTGACAATCATAGTCTTTTAGAAAAATTGATATTTCTTGCCATTTAAAGTGGACCTATCTCCTTTCTTGGCATGTCTGTTTTAGTACGTATAAAGTAAAATGCTAATTCTGTAGCATCTTTTCTTGGAACACTGTTAGGCCTTTCCTCCATTATTACTATTAGAAAATTATGACTATGTGTCCACATATGTTTAACTGTGCAATACTACTGTATTTTAACAACAAATATATAGTATAGGAATATCAGCAAAATATTAATTGCTCCTATAGCTGTCAACAACCAACTGAACAGCAAAAAATATGGTTTACAGTATTATGCCGGGACCCCATGTTGCAAAAATGCAGCATTTTGCAGTACCTGCAAATGGATGGGATTCTAGAAAATCCCATCCACACACTGCAGAAAAAAAAATCTGCAGCGGAAAATCGCAGGATGTCAATTATACCTGCGGAAACACTGGCGTTTTCCATATAGGTGTAATAGGGGCAGAAAGTCCGCAGAGGAAAACTCTGGACTTTCTGTAAAAAGCGTTGTGGAAAAAAAATGTGATGCGTTTCCTCCACATTTTTTTTTCTGCAGCGTTTTTTTTTTTTTGCTGCATTTCACTACGTGGGGCCTTAGCCGTACTGTAGGTCTCATGGGGTGCACATACCTTCATTGCATGCAGATAGAGTAGAATTTTTATTTAGTGCTAGATATGTGTTTATTTATACTTCAAATTGTTATGCAGGCAGAATATATTACTTAACCCCTTCCCATAGCAGAGAATTTTATTCCCGCCTTCCAAAAGCCATAACTTTTTTGTTTCTGTTCACATAGCCATATCAGACCTTGTCTTCTGCAGGACAGGTTGGTCATTTTTTTTGGCACTAGCTGTGGCCTATGATGTATTCAAAATGTTAAAAAAAATATATTTGTCATTGCTCACTATGCTATAAAAATTGCATATTCTGTTGGTGAGTGCAATTGCAGCAATACCAAATTTTAGTTTTTGCTATGTTTTTATAGTTCAGAAAATAAAAACTTTTTTCAAAACAAAATTTGCTTATCATTGCCATATTGTTACACCCATAACTTTTTATGTTTCTGTCTACAGAGCTGTGTAATGGTTTTATTGAGGGGTTAGTGGTAACATTATGGGGTATGTACGATTTTCTCTGACCATCTTGAAAAATTTTAGCTCAGTGTAATTCTGTAATAACTTGTTTTATTGTGGAAAACCATAAAAACCTATTAGCAAAGTTATATTTGATCCTTTATATTACATTTTAGGAAGTTAAGAATCATTAGTTAAAGTAAAACTTTAACAATAGTCTTGTCTTTTCCTTTTTGATGTATATGTCTTATCTTTTATGTTCCTCAGTTAAAGTATAGTATACCATTTCTTGAAATGGTTTATATTTACGCTTCAGTTGTGTTTGTTATCTCTATCAGTTAAAGCAGTGACATTTACATAATTACATTTTATACATCATAACTTTTTTGGTTTTGTATTTTCTGCGATATAATAAATATTGAGATGTCACATTATTTTTTTAGGTGGTAAACAAGCTTGAATCTATTGCCTGTTGTTTTCTCTTTGTTATTTTTGATTATAGTGTTGTATCAAAGTTAGTGTACCATAACCTTATTTCCTGTGCAAATAAAATCCTGTAACTACAGCAGATGGTAACAAACTAGTAAATCTTGGGTTTACAGGCTACAAAAAAATATTATTAAATAAAAAACATCAATGTTTAGTTGTCTGTGTGTTTAAAAAAAATGACATTTATTATTAATAAAGAGACGTATACTTGAAGAGGTTCTTCAAAAATATGGTTAATGTATTGTAAGACGATATGTGTACAATAAATTGCATCAGGAAGCATCTAGGTTGTGCACAACAAGATGAGTCCTCACTTGTGCATATGGTGATCCCTTGTAGCTAACACATAAAACAGTCAGTAACGTATGTGACCCTTGACCCTTATTATGAAGCCCTTACTTGATGGCCCTTGACCCTTATTATGAAGTCCTACTTGAGGATGGTACAACAATGAGGCAGACGTGCAGCTTTATTTTACTAGTGTCGCTTAGTGGCTACGATATACAGAGCAACTATCTACTTATGAAGACAAACAGTGGTTGCAGTACTTCATGGAGAGTGGACAGCATTGTGGTTATTGTTTCTCACTGAGAGCACACATCTTAAGGGTTGCTATGTAAACAAGTGCAATGTCTTCCTTGAGTAACTCATGTTACAGAATGTGTTGGGGCTCCTTGAACTGGCACTCTCACAGTTTCTAGTCACAAACTACAGTCAGCCTCAGAGCAGCCTACTGTACAGTCTCTCTTCAGGTATCAGTCAGAAACA
This sequence comes from Leptodactylus fallax, assembly GCA_947044405.1. NCBI lineage: Eukaryota > Metazoa > Chordata > Amphibia > Anura > Leptodactylidae > Leptodactylus > Leptodactylus fallax. Next base: position 4,417,170 of record CAMRHE010000073.1, on the reverse strand, counting down.
CCCCAATAATCCAGGGACATCAGACTGGTTGTAGGCAAGAGGGTGGTGATATACCACCCTACAAGATCTCAGGATTAAAAAAAAAAAAGCTTTAAAAGCTTTCTAGCAGCATTTCATAAACCAGGCCAGTCTGTGCTGTAGCTTTCATGTCAATCCCATATAGTCTGTCACCACCTGACTCTTGCTGAACTTTAACTGTATCACAACTCCCAGGGGAGTGCAAAGCAACTTAATATAAAGTCTTTGACTGTGTCCAGGGCCGGTGTTGGGGGGGGGGCAAACTGGGCAATTGCACAGCATATTATACTATGTGGGGCCAATGTGGAGCATTTAACTGAGGGGGCCTTCTGGATAGCATATTATACTGTATGGGGCCTCTGTGGAGCATTATAATGTGTGGGGACTCTGGAGAGCATGTTATATTCTCTGGGGCCACTTTGGAGCATTATACTGTGGGGGGCCCTCTGGAGAGCATATTATACTGTTTTGGGCCTCTGTCGAGCATTATACTGGGGGAACCTCTCTGGGTAGTATATTATACTGTGTGGAGGCCATTCTGGCGCATGTTATACTGTGTGGGGTCACTATGGAGCATTATTCTGGGGGGGGTCTATCTGCAGAACATATTATATTGCGTGGCGCCACTCTGGGGCATTATTCGGGGGGGAACTAAGGAGCATTATACTAGGGTGCCCTCTGGGGAGTATATTATACTGTGTGGGGCCTACTGTGGAGCATTATACTGGGGGGACACTCTGGGGAGCATAATATATTGCGTGGGGCCACTGTGGAGCAAAATACTGGGGGGGGGCACTGTGGAGCATTATATTAGCAGGGGCCCTCTGGGAAGCATATTATACTATGGACCACTGTGGAGCTTTATACTGGGGAGAAGGGGCAGTGTGGGGAGCCTGATACTTTGTGGGGTCACTGTGGAATTTGTTATATTGTGTGGGGCTTCTCGGGAGCATATTATACTCTGTGGGGCCATTGTAGAGCATTATACTGGGGGGGACTGTGGGGAGCATATTATACTGTGGGGGACCGCTGTGGAGCATTATACTGGGGGAATCCCTCTGGGCAGTATATTATACTGTGTGGAGGCCATTGTGGAGCATGTTATACTGTGTTAGGCCACCGTGGAGCATTATACTGGCTGGGGCACTGTAGGATGCATTATTATACTGTATGGAGCATATTATATTGTGTGGGGCTGCTGGGGGGCATATTGTACTGTCTGGGGACACTAAGAGGTAGTATACTGTGTGGAGCCTTATATACCATGTGGGACCACTAAGGGGGGCTCAGTGGAGCATTTTATACTGTGTGGGTCCACCGTGGAGCATTTTATACCATGTCGGGAAACTGTGGAGGGCTCAGGGGAGCATTTTATACCGTGGAGCATTATATACTATGTGGAGCATTATACTGTGGGGGAGGGGGGCTCAAAATTACTGCTGGCAGCCCTGTGTGCTGTGTCTGCATCACAGCTCCCTCACTATAATCTTGCACATACGTGTAGTGCTCCATGGCCTTGTCATTCCCCATACAGTACTGTGCATGAACTGGCCATGGAGTTATTGAGGCCTGCACAGTACTATAGGGGCTGACTATACTGGGAACATGCTCAGTCACCAGGTAGTCAGCACATATGTAAGACTTCAGTGAAGGAGCCGTGGTGTATCCTATTAGCAGGAAGCTGTTGGGTGGGGCCCCAGAACAAGTTCCTCTGGTGGGTCTAAGGCCCTTCAGTCCGACACTGTATAACGGAGAACTATTATATATAAGGGGGCTCTTATTTATAAGGGAGGAACTATTACATATAAGGGTGGGTTACTACATATAATTGAGAAACTTAAATATCAGGGGGCTATTAGGGGAACTATTATTTATACGAGGGGCTATTATTTATAAAGGGGGAACTATTATATATAAGGCATCCATTATAAGGGGGTTGCTATTATTTATAAGAGGGGAACTATTTATAAGGGGGGTATAATTGTTAAGTGGGCTTATTTATAAAGGGGGCTATTAGTGATAATGGGGGCTATTATTTATAAGGGTAACTATTACTTATGAGAGGGCTATTATTAATAAGGGAGCAGTATTATTTTTATGGGGTGACTGTTACTGATGAGAGGGAATATTACTGATACAGGGCACTATTTATCATTTATAAGGGCGCTATTACTGATAAGGTGTAATATTATTTATAAGCAGGGACTATTATTTATAAGGAGGCGCTATAATAACTGATGACTGGGTGCAAAAATCTATTAGGCAGTACAAAGGTGCTTATTTGAATTGTGTGTGGTAAAATGGGACTTATTACTTTTTTGTTGGCAGAAAGAAGGCGTTATTATAGGAAGATGATGGTGTTGTTTGCATATCAGCATTTGGGGCCCCGCTTTTAATTTTGCCCAGGGCCCCACTTTGTCTAAAACTGGCCCTGACTGTGTCCATAGTAGAACTTTTGTGGCACTACGGTCCTATATCAGCACCCACTGACACTGACTAGGAACCCATGTGCCCACCATTGAAAATATACATAAACATTGCATGAAAATGTTCAAATAGTAACAACAGATAAAATAAAGCGATTGAAAAGTAAGTGTACCCCTAAACCCTATATATTTCCTGAATGTAAAGAAACTGTTGAATACAGTAGTCTTGATAGATTTTTAAAGTCATGTCCACCTTCATTTAACTTTGACAAACAGAAATTCATAAAATGCATTTAACCATATATTTGTGCCTAAAACTCACATCCAAACTGAGGCTGAAAAAAAAAAAAAAACTATAGGTTGAAAAAAAAAAATTATATAAGGCTAAGGCATCATGTAGCAGGCCGTAGCAAAAAAGCGCTGCGGGAAAAACCGTGGCGGCAATGCATCACGGTTTCTCCCACATCGCTTTTCACAGAAAGTCCACAGAGGTTTACTTATAGGCAAACCTAGAGGCTTTTCCGTATATTTGAAATGCTGTGCAGATTTTTCCACAAGGTGTGGATGGGATTCACTAGAATACCATCCACCTTGCAGTGACTGTAAAACGCCGTGATGGGGCCACGTGGGGCCGAAAAGTAATAGACGTACATGTGCAAGAGCTTTTTCTCTCAAAAATGCTGAAACAGTGACCATTCAGTGTCTGGCCATCATCCTCAAAATTGTGGGAAAAATATGTACTGCACACCGTAAAAAGCTAAAATGCCACCAAAGAGATATGCTAGCTATCCTGTATGCATGCATGCTTCTGTGTATAAATACTAAATTCATTCCACCATGACACCAATAATGTGAACTAAGTTGTTAACGTACATTGGTATGCTTAGATGTAGAGCCCCAAGGTGTGTTAATTGGCACAGGAAACAAGAAGTTAATTATCTCTAGAAACTGACCACTTCAAAAGCCTCTAACATAGCCATTAGCCCTAACCCCCAACCTCTAAGGATACATGGTGTGAAGAAATATGACCCACTGAAAGTATGTGTTTAGTGTGGATCTGTTGGCCCTGGAGGTCTCCTTGTACTTCTTTGCATGCATAGAATATCTTTGTCTTGAAATGAGGCAGATATGATCTAAAAGTTTTTTTGTTCCAAACATGCAAGTTTTACCCTGGGATCTTTTCAGACACCAGAGTATAATAGATGTAGGCCCAAGAAAGGTGTAGAAAAATAATAAACAGTTATACTTACCTTCCCTTACCTCTCCCAGGCATCTTTGTGACATCTGATGCTGTGTCTGTGTCCTCTTCCATCGTCATAGAGTTTGTGTAGTGTCATTAAGTAGGTGCACCTCATGTGACCGCTGAGGGTGTGCGCAAAAGCATAGAAAGAGCAAGAATTAAACGAAATACAAGTTATACTATTTTTTTCCTACAAAATTATATATCAATCTGCTCTATTCCTCCTGTGTTCTATAACATGCTGCCTGCATATCAGACACCATGTGATGACATGGCCAAATGGATATCTGGAATTGATCTGTAATTCAAATTTACCCTCTAATCCAATATGCAAAATAACATTTAGTAGGTAAGAAAGTCTCTTACACAATCAATTACTTTGAAAGCAATTCAGCAATATAGTTTTTTAAAGTTGTCTTATATTTGCAATTTTACATATCTTTAAAAAAAATACAAAAAATTAAAAGCAGAAAACTTTATGAAAACTGTATGAAGTACATAAATATATAAATTAAATCTTACATCTTCAAACTCAAATTCCCACACAGGAAGTTTAGGATAAGATTACTTCACTTACTAACAAATCACAAGACTGGGGAATTTTAGTAGGACCCTCATATGAGTTCTTCTTGCTTACAAAAAAATCAAAGAGAATAAATCATGGTCACACATTGGTTTGCCACGTGGCTTCAAAGTACACCAGTAACAGCACTGAGATAACATCATCTGGGAACTGCAAGCACGCCACTGTTTTATGCAAGAGGTTAATTAAAACATTCATCAAAGACTTCTAAACTAAAACGTCTGGGGCTTCATCTTTTTTAATTACTATTTTCTCACATATTCTTAAAAAAACATAAGCGACTCATACATTCTTATTGGTGCCTGATAAAATCTGCATGTAACTGAAATTGATTTAAACAATGAAGATTTTATTCTCTGTTTTTAGTTACTATTTGACCATAAAAATAAAATATAATTTATTTTATTACATTTTTTGATTATTTTGTAATACATTAGCTTTAAGGGGTCTTCCAGCCCCATATTGTTTTATCATGCAGATAACCTAACCATGTAGGTCATCAGTATGTGATCTTTTATTCAGTAAACAGGCAGCACACTCCTTTTTTTTATAATGGTGGGTGAAATTTCCCAAGGGGACTGGCCGGACTCCCCAAGACACAACATTGCATAGGAATGAATGGGACAGCGCTCCAGAGTTCTTTTTTGAGCTTGCTAGTTATTTTTTTTTTTATTTGCAATAATTCTGAGATCCATATAAAATAAACAGCCAAAAAGTATTATACATCCAGTTTGCACATACATACTTACAGTAATAGATTCAGATACAGAACATCCAATTCAGAAGCTTGTATAGCAATAATCAATATAATGCAACATTTCGGACAAGATTACCCTTCTTAAGGCTAGTCATATCCTGGATAAAGTTTCACAGAGGGCTGAAATAGGCTGATAAATCAGTCTTGCCCTAAGAAGTTGCACTATATTGATTATTGCTATACACGCACATCAACTTCTGAACTGGATGCTCAGGTGTGAGAAGTTGTTAATAGACGGAGTATGTGCAGCACCGCAAGTAATAGGCGTGACGGAGCAATTCCCTGGAAGCACCACTATTATTTGAATAGGAGGGTCCTGTGGATAGGTCATCAATATGAAAAAAATAATGATTTTGGGCTGGAAAACTCCTTTAGGCTAAAGCCCCACGTGGCGGAAGCGCCGCGGAAAAAATCATGGTGTTTTACAGTCCGAGCAAAGTGGATGGGATTCTAGTGAATCCCATGTCCACTTTGCAGAAATGCGGACATTGCGGACATGTGGCAAATTCCAAAACCGTCATGGTTTTGGAAATCGCAGCATGTCAATTATACCTATATAAACACCAGCGGTTTCCCCATAGGTATAATTGAAACAGAAAGTCCGCAGACGAAAACTCTGCAAACTTTCTGTCTAAAGCACTGTGGGAAGAACCACAAAGCGATCCCGCCGCGGTTTCTCCAGCAGCACTTTTTTTGCTGCGGGAAGCCACGTGGGGCTTTAGCCTTAGGCTAAAGCCCCACGTCGTGGAAACGCAGCTTTTTTTGTTGCAGATTTTGTTGCGATTTTTTTGAGCCAAAGCCAAGAGTGGATTGAGCAGAAGGGAGAAGTATAAGAACTTCCTATATATTCTCCATTCCTTTTGTAGCCATTCTTGGCTTTGGCTCAAAAAAGCGCAACAAAATCTGCATCAAAAAAAGCTGTGTTTCCGTGATGTGGGGCCTCATCCTTAAGTTTACTACATTTTAATTATAATTAGTATTTTGGCTTTAACTTTACCAAGGTTAACTATAATGATAACACATAGACGTATCAAGTAGTTGTATGGGTTATTGTGGATTTAGGCACATGCGCAAGTGAGTTCTATTTAGATGTGTATGAAAAGTTCTCACAGGTTACAACAGGCATAGGCTTAGTACAGATTTATCTTTCCTTACCTTAGCTCTTGGTTTTAAGGGAGTCTATCACCAGAGCAGTCCGTATTAAACTAAACCATATGCACACTCACATAGCTGGCATTCATATGGAAAAAAAAATGTGTTTGTTTCCCAGTTGGTGCCTCCAGTACTGAGACATTAGCTTTTTCCAGATATGTTAATGAGCTGTTTGGTATATGTAAATGTATATACATTTGTAGTACCATCAATTGTAAAACTGTGTATTACATACATTAACTTACCTTAAAGAGGACCTTTCACGTCCTCATATATATGCGGTTTTACATACTGCTAGAAAGCCAACAGCGCGCTGAATTCAACGTACTGTTGGCTTTCCCGTTATGTGCCCCTGGGCTGGAGATATCGGTGCCGTTACCGATCTCAGCCCACTGTAAGAAGGGCATTCTTGATAGTCTAGCTCCCTGACAGGAACACCCTTCTGACAGTGGGCTGAGATCGGTAACGGGAAGGTAGAAAGTCATGGCTAACCCAAAAAGCTGCTGGCTTTCCCGGTATGTGCCCTGGGGCTGGAGATATCGACGGTCTTAGTTTCACCGTCCACCATCAGAAGGGCGTTCCTGACAGTCTAGCTCCCTGATTTTTGTATTTTTCTATGATATATGATATTTATTGTGAATTTATTGGTAAGGGCACATTTGCAGGTCTTTCTTTCAATCACACGCCCAGGCAATGTCAATCTCAGCAGTGAGGGAGCAATAGATGGATGGAGTTGGACACTGGAAAGCATAGCTCTTTGGTGCAATGAGAGGAAGTGTGACCTCTTTGTTGCACCAAATATCTCATTAGCATATTACAAAAATACTAATATCTCAATAGGGCCTGTTCTGGTACAGATTCCTTTAAGATATCCTGAGATGTTATTATGTTACTCACAAAACTGGTGAACTTGTACCACTCATCTTGCGATATTTCAATCCAAAAGCAAAGGAAAGAAAGTAGATGTCTGTAGTATATGACTGTTTAGTGCAAATTGTGCCAAAAAAGTTACAAATGGGGCCTGTATTATCTTTAAGCCTATTTGTATGCTGCCTACTTTGCATTTTGACATTGTGACATACATTTAATGTGAAATATTTTGTATGTTTTTCATATTTACCTAATAAAAGCGAAGAGTCAAGTTAAACTTTACTGTAGTTTACATAGAAGCAACAAGTCAATTATTTTGAGGCAATTTACAAAGAAAATCCTAGACATTCTTTAGAGACACTGTAAAGGGTTTGCTTGGGATTAGAACAACATGGCCTCAGAAACAGTTGTGCACCATTTCACTGGTTAAATGTGGTTCAGGACTAGTCACTTCAATGATGACCCACAATACCAGTCCATGGACAGGTGTAAGACTTTCTAAAAGAATACAGCCATGTTTTCCTAATCCTATGGAGTAAAGCATGTGTAGCCTATTTGCTAAATAATGATGTATACCATTTTTAGAAAATATGTTTAGATTTTAAGTAAAAAATAAACTAAAATTTTGATAACAAAATACCAGGTTGTGTTTGCTGAGAACATCCTTTCTGTTAAACTGTAATTTCCTAATAACTGTGCTTGCAAAGTCGTTCATGTTGTCTTTGGCATTGCAAATTCTTCCCAAAAAGTGTTTTTAATACTATTATGTTGAGTGGTGCAATAAAATTTTCATTTCTTAAGTGTTATATAGAAATCTTCAGAGACTACTTTGTGCTAAGAAGTTTTACTTTTAAAGGGAAGCTGATGAAGGAGCGATTTGAGTTTTACATTCCATTTGCTCTCTAGACACTACACCATTAATAATGTTGCAATTTATTGGCCCTTTTAAAGGAAGGAATTACTTATAATGGGCATTGAGCGATTCGAAACTTTTTTTTGTCTTTGCATTGTACAGGTAGGAAGTAATTTATGTATTCCTCCTCTGGCTCTCTGTGATAAGTGCAACATCTTTCTTACGTTGCAGGTTATTTGTTTTACTTTGTTGGGAAAAAACAGGAAACTATTGTGTGTCTATTTACATTTTATATGCATTAATATTAGATTCTATTCCATTTATGAAGATGTTCCCAAATGTAGTACATTATATGACTAGTAGTAATGCATAGGCATGCTAAAATCAAATGTGAAAATTCCTTTATATGTTTTAGCCCTTATTACGCAACATGACAACATTAAAAGGTAAAGGGGGTTTACTACTTCCCCTGAAGATATCGAACTGCCACCACAATATAGAGCACATTACAGTGATAAACAACATACCTTTGCTATGTATGTCACTTCTGTAGATTTGGAGAAAAACAACTTTTAAGTCTTATGCAAATTAGGCAGTCGAGGGCCTTCAGTCCGGGGAGCACTACTCTTGCTGCTCGAGTAGGATTGGGGACGCCATAGAAGTAAGAGGCTCAACTTTATCTATGCAGGGTGGTGCAGGCAGGAGGTGGTAGGGGTCTGAGCAATAAGAACAGTCTTCCAGGAAGCTGAAGGCCTACCCTCAGTGCATCAATGATCTCATTTGCAGTAGTCTTCAAGGGTGTTTTCCTCCAAATCTACAAAAGTCACATACAAAATGAAGGTACATTACTTATCACTGCAATGTGCTCTATAACAATAGGTTGACAGCTGAATATGCTTGGGGGAGGTGGTAGACTGTCATATTTAGTGCTTTGTAAGAAAGATATTGAACAAAGTTTAATTTTCATGACCAGAGGAGTAGGCATAGTAGGCCACTGCTCCCAACAAGCACGGTGGACACAATTTTATTGGAAAAAACTAAAATTATTTTGCAGTGTCATGTCACTTACCGTCAAATGTACCTTCCTACAACACCCAAATAACTTCATTGGAGTAGTTAAGCAGGCATATAGTCAGTTTAAAGGACCTTCATCATGCAGAATTCAAAGCTGATAAATCCCTTACACAGCAGCAGCACCATATCATTGTCCAATGAAAAATTTCATCAGTCTGGTGAGGAAAATGCTCACCAGTGACAGGAATTAACGGTGAGTATGAATCTCATGTCATAGAGACAAATTCACTGCTAGTTTATTGGATTGTCTACAAATTTGAAACAGCTATAGGGTCTGAAAGTGCTGTCCAAGTGGTCCACTGTTTTTTACCCCCTTTAACCACCAGATTGCTACCTGTAGGAGTATTCTCCAAACAATGGCAATTGATCCAGTCAGGTCAAGAGATGCCAGTGTAATGCACTGAAGGGATAGGCAGTGGACCAGCCCAGTATATATCATACAGTATATTGTATTATTGTGCAAACTGGTTAATGGGTGCCAGCAAGAAGGCCCTTCATGGCTAATCGTCAATGATAAGAAGATCTGCGGGACACCATTTATCATGCAATTAAGGGTTTATTTATAGCAATTAAATCCAAAATATCTCCATGTCATTCCATGTCATACATCAGACGTACATATGTGGCTCATGTAAGTACAATATACAGTATGCAGGTCCCTCAAACATTTCAGCCTAGTTAACCGGGGGATTTGCATACTGTATATTGTATTGGCATGAGCCAACTGTTTACATCTGATGTATGACATGGAGATATTTTGGATTTAATTGCTATAAATAAGCACCTAATTGCATGAAAAATGATGTTCTGTGGACCATCTTATCAGTGGATAAGCCCAGGGCAGGGCAGGCAGAGTTTGTTTAATCCAAAGTACTAGCAAAGGGTCATGGAAGGCACCACAGAGTCTGTATGGAAATTAGGCAGATGTGAGGGCAGGCAGTACAATTATGGAGTCAGACAATCAGGCAGAGGACAAACAAGGGAGGGCAGAGGAAACATTAAGAAGATAAACCTTCAGAGGAACTACCAAGCTTTTTTGCTCAGGCACCCTCATATAGGGGTAGGTGTCTTAAGATTAGGAACTGCTGTGATAGGCTAGGGACAGATTTATCTCTCTGCTTGTTGGCCCTTTAAGAGGCAAGCAGAGTATGTGCACCCTATGGGAACACACACCACTAGGTGTAGGAGTGGCCATTAGAGAGCTGCAGCAGAGTGTGGCAGGATGTGTGAGTACTCTGGTGGCCATGGCCGCAATCAGTATCACAAAATCTAGAATTTTTTTTTTTAAAGCTGGTCATCTTACATCACACATTATGAGATATGCTAAGCCAGAAGGAAAGATAAGGAAGGACAAATATATAATAAAGACAGCTAGTACAGACTAGAAGCTCTATGTTTATGACTATCATTAAAGAAGAGGAGGAAGATTATCATTATTATTATTATTTATATAGCACCATTAATTCCATGGTGCTTTACATTTGAAGGTTAACATACGGTACACAAAATATACAAAACAAATACAATACTAACAGTGACCAACTGGCACAGTGAGATAGAGGGCCCTGCCCGCAAGGGCTTACAATCTATTGTTATAATGTAAGTGTCTGGTAGAGGAAGCTCATTTTTAAAACATTTCTATGTGTAGGTATTGTTAGGGGTTTGTGCAGGATAGGTTCATCCTGTTTGAGGATTATGTTTTGCAGTACCACTTGAATTGGTCAGATAAACATATGTCCTAGATGTGTAATGTTGGTTGCATTGGTCGCAACTGTAACCAGGCCCAGAAGCCAAGGGGGCCCACAGGTCATCCTTAAGACACTAGGGCTGGTGAAACCTCTTTGATCTCTTTTCTGATTTTGCTGGCTGACAGACTGTGCATTTTAAATGTATTAATCCTACTCTCTGGTGCACTAGAGTAAGTAGATTTATGATATACATCCATCCGCTGTGAGAAGGGAGGAAATTAAATCTTTCATAGCAAAAATAGCAGTTGGTCAGCAGCATATAGTGAAGGAATGACGGGAAGCTTTTGTGCACAGACATGTTGTGAACAAGTATTCTTGGCTTTCTGGGCCAAATAGAGAAGGAAGGAGAAATGTACAGTGCCTTGCGAAAGTATTCGGCCCCCTTGAACGTTTCAACCTTTTGTCACATTTCAGGCTTCAAACATAAGGATATAAAATTTTAATTTTTTGGTGAAGAATCAACAACAAGTGGGACACAATCGTGAAGTGGAACGAAATTTATTGGATATTTTAAACTTTTGTAAAAAATAAAAAAACTGAAAAGTGGGCGTGCCAAATTATTCGGCCCCCTTAAGTTAATACTTTGTAGCGCCACCTTTTGCTGCGATTACAGCTGCAAGTCGCTTGGGGTATGTCTCTATCAGTTTTGCACATCGAGAGACTGAAATTCTTGCCCAGTCTTCCTTGGAAAACTGCTCGAGCTCAGTGAGGTTGGATGGAGAGCGTTTGTGAACAGCAGTTTTCAGCTCTTTCCACAGATTCTCGATTGGATTCAGGTCTGGACTTTGACTTGGCCATTCTAACACCTGGATACGTTTATTTGTGAACCATTCCATTGTAGATTTTGCTTTATGTTTGGGATCATTGTCTTGTTGGAAGATAAATCTCCGTCCCAGTCTCAGGTCTTTTGCAGACTCCAACAGGTTTTCTTCCAGAATGGTGCTGTATTTGGCACCATCCATCTTCCCATCAGTTTTAACCATCTTCCCTGTCCCTGCTGAAGAAAAGCAGGCCTAAACCATGATGCTGCCACCACCATGTTTGACAGTGGGGATGGTGTGTTCAGGGTGATGAGCTGTGTTGCTTTTACGCCAAACATATTGTTTTACATTGTGGCCAAAAAGTTCGATTTTGGTTTCATCTGATCAGAGCACCTTCTTCCACATGTTTGGTGTGTCTCCCAGGTGGCTTGTGGCAAACTTTAAACGAGACTTTTTATGGATATCTTTGAGAAATGTCTTTCTTCTTGCCACTCTTCCATAAAGGCCGGATTTGTGCAGTGTACGACTGATTGTTGTCCTATGGACAGACTCTCCCACCTCAGCTGTAGATCTCTGCAGTTCATCCAGAGTGATTATGGGCCTCTTGGCTGCATCTCTGATCAGTCTTCTCCTTGTTTGAGATGAAAGTTTAGAGGGACGGCCGGGTCTTGGTAGATTTGCAGTGGTCTGATACTCCTTCCATTTCAATATGATCACTTGCACAGTGCTCCTTGGGATGTTTAAAGTTTGGGAAATCCTTTTGTATCAAAATCCGGCTTTAAACTTCTCCACAACAGTATCACAGACCTGCCTGGTGTGTTCCTTGGTCTTCATGATGCTCTCTGCGCATTAAACAGAACCCTGAGACTATCACAGAGTAGGTGCATTTATACGGAGACTTGATTACACACAGGTGAATTATATTTATCATCATCAGTCATTTAGGACAACATTGGATCATTCAGAGATCCTCACTGAACTTCTGGAGTGAGTTTGCTGCACTGAAAGTAAAGGGGCTGAATAATATTGCACGCCTCACTTTACAGTTTTTTTATTTTTTACAAAAGTTTAAAATAACCAATAAATTTCGTTCCACTTCACAATTGTGTCCCACTTGTTGTTGATTCTTCACCAGAAAATTAAAATTTTATATCTTTATGTTTGAAGCCTGAAATGTGGCAAAAGGTTGAAAAGTTCAAGGGGGCCGAATACTTTCGCAAGGCACTGTAAATGCTGCAAAAATGTACGCATGGGACACAGCGGATAGCTGTGAGAAGTTACACATGGGGCCCATGCTGAGCTTTTTCATAATGTCCAGACAGTCTTTTGCTATATGCTACTACATGCCTATAAAGTTTGCAAAAAAAAAAAAAACCTTTAAAATCGCATAGTTTGCAAATACAGCAAGCTTTAAAGAGAACATTTTACAACCTCCATCATTTCCAACTCTTTGCATGATTGAATATTCACTGCTCCAATGATTATGCCACAGTTGGATTTTTTCTCTAGCCATCACCATTCCCAAGGAATTATTTCTGTTAGTTCCAGCACAATTGCTCTCTGTGCTGTCAGGTGAGTGATCCCTGACTGTGTGTTCCTGCTCAGAACCATCCACCTGACAATAGAAAGCATGATTGCGCAGAAAGTAACAGAAATTATTGCTCAGACACATTGGGGGCTAGAGAAAAAATTCCAACTGGGCTGGAATCAGTGGAGTGGCACCTATTGAAGGATGAAATTAGTTGGAATTGGTGAAGATGGTGAATGGTCCTCTTTAACTTGACCTTTAGACTAAGGCCCCACGTAGCGGGCCACAGAGAAAAAGTGCTGCGGGAAAAACCTCTGCGGCAATGCATCACGGTTTTTCCCGCAGCGCTTTCACAGAAAGTCTGCAGAGGTTTCCTATGTGGACTTCCTGCTTCCATTTTACTGGATAGGTATATAGCTGGGATGTTTTAGGAATTCCTGCTTTTGCAGGGGGTTGGACTCGATGGCCCTTGAGGTCCCTTCCAACTCAAACAAACAAACAAACAAACAAACAATTATATCTATAGGGAAAACGCTGGCGTTTCCATAGGTATACTTAACATGCTGCAATTTCCAAAACTGTGACGGATGTGTGGATGCAGTGACTGTAAAAGTTTCTGCCGTGGCCAAACCGCAGTGTTTACGCCACGTGGGGGCCCGGCCTTAAAGGGGTTTTATGGGCTTTGATGGATTACTGATATTGATGACTATTCTTAGGATAGGTCATCAATATCACGTTGGTGGAGCTCCCATGTTGCAGGAAAATTATTATATCAATTGATGAGATGAAAACACATGTGGCCATTTGAATTCCAATATATTATTTTAGATGTTTCAATGCTAAAATAGTCCCATAACAATAGCAATAGAAGGTGTAGCTAATGGAGGAAGGAAATCAGTATAAATTTAGTGTAGATTGCTATAATTCCCCTGAGAATGTCATACAATGTTTTAGGATAAAGTATAACATTAGAACAGGCATATATGATAGTCTGAGTACATGTTTCATGAAACTTATAAAAAATCAGATGCAAATTTTAGAAAATCTAAATATTGTACTGACCTTAGTGACCAAAAGGAGGAGGGTGATCGAAAGCAAATGACTTGTTCTACGATTAGAATGAACAGTTTTCAGTCTCCTGTAACAGTAAACGTTATAATGTTTATCTAAAAGGGTTCATTTTCCTTTAAGCCGAATGTAATGGTTTTTATTTAAGACATTCTAAAGATGCATTGCTCTATTAGAGAAGATTTCTGTTGCTTTCTTTGTAAGTGGCTTTGTGTTTATCTCAAGTCATTATGCAAACCAGGTTGATGCTTTGCAATTACATCAACTAATACAAACCGCCTCCCGCACCTGAAATTTAGAAGAATTATTTCCCAATTCCGCCTCACTTAGCTCTAAATAAGATATTTGTCTTTTTCTTCCTTTTATTTTTACTTTCCAGAGAACACTAAGACAAAATCAACAGGACAAGTAGGTATTGAATCTCAGTTTATTGTAATGTTCTGTGGATCAAAGGTGTTTATTATGGAATATTGCAGCAAAGTCATCCAGCGTTTTATAGAACACATTCCCTCCCTTGACAGTAGTGTAGAGAAATGGACTAATCTCTTCACAAAGGTTGCTTTTGCAAAAACCATGCGCCACTTTTAAAATGCTAATTTCCCGGGTGGCAGGACTATAAAAAATCATTAGTAACCTCTAACTATTGGATTTATAACTGCATCAAATTGTCTACTGCACACAGATGCTCACTGGAATGGTCATAGAAAAGGGTCATGCATCATTTCAATTACTGGGTAATATATTTGGCTATTTTTTTTCTGTATTTTTTTTGTTTTTTTAGCACAGTTTATTTTTTGGCCTTTCATTTGTACTTTTAGCTGGTTTATTGTCAAAGAATCTACAGTCCACATCATATGTAAATAAGTTCACTTCTAAAAGTGCGTTTTAATAGTCCATCTGCTCAACCACTTTAAGCAATAATTGCACATTAGCTCCTGTGAATGAAATGCAAGGGAGGTACAAGTGCTCAAAAAGTCAAGTAAAAAAATTGTCAATTAACAGGAAGGCATATTGCTCAATATTCAACCTGTGATAGGGAACTAAAAGAGGAAAACCAGATGATGTATCTAAAAGCTCTCTACTGTGTTGAGCAAATGAGCAAATGTAGATATCTTGGGAACTGACAACTATAATGGAAGCCAACAAAGAACACTTAACAAGATTAAAGGGGTCAGGTCTCAGTTTTAGGACACACTTATAAGTTAAGAAATGGGGGTCCCCTGACCCACCAGGTAAGGTCGCTGAATTTCCAGAGGTGACATCTGTATCTATCCAATATATATGGCCAGTGGCGTAACTAGGAATGGCTGGGCACCAAGGCGAACATTTGACATGGGGCCCCCCACCCTCCGAACCGCTGCCCCCAATCGCCTCCCCGGACCGCCCCCTCCAACCCCCCCCCCCCAAAAAAAACGCATTCCTGCGCACACTATTATGTGCCATAGTGTCCCCTGCACACAGTATCATGCCCCATAGTGGCCCCTGCACACAGTATCATGCCCCATAGTGGCCCCTGCACACAGCATCATGTCCCATAGTGACCCCTGCACACAGTATCATTTCCCATAGTGGCCCCTGCACACATTATAATGTCCCATAGTGGCCCCTGCACACAGTATCATGCCCCATAGTGGCCCCTGCACAAAGTATCATTCCCCATAGTGGCCCCTGTACACAGTATTATATCCCATAGTGGCCCCTGCACACACTATTATATGTCCCATTGTGGACCACTCATGAACAATTATTATACTCTGGAGTCTTTTCAGACCCCAGAGTATAATGATCGGAGACCCAGGGGAGGATAGAAACATAAAAAAACAATGTTGCTTACCTTTTCCTCGCTCCGGTGCACTCCCTGCTGCTTCAGCCGCCTTCAATGTTGGACCAGGCCGGCGTCACGTGATGCGGGCAAGGCGTCGCGACGCAAAATGACGTCGGGGACGTCACCAAACAGGCCCGAAGCCTGGAGAAGTGTAGGAGAGGTAAGTACATTGTTTTTTATGTTCCCTCACCTCCCCTGGGCCTCCGATTTTTATACTCCGGGGTCTGAAAAGCCTCCGGAGTATAATGATAGCAGAGATTGTGGTGTTCGGCCGCGGCCTCACATATCGATCCCCGCTCCTGCTCACAGCCGCCTCCGCAGAATCGGAAGTGCAAGGGGGGCCGTGAGCGGGACCCCGTGGAACGGTAAGTATATAGGGCCCGTTACCTGCTGGGGTTACTACAGCAGGTAACGGCCTATGTTTAAAAAAAAAAAAAAAGCCCGTAATGTCCCGGGCCCTGTGGCAGCTGCTACCCCGATAGTTACGCCCCTGTATATGGCATATCCTGTGGATAAACTAAAAATGTCCCCTCCCCCCAATGAAAAAACTAGAAACCAAGGAATTTTGGATGCCTTTATTATTCCTCTATCTCTTGACAGATATAGATAGAGACAGATGTGCAGAATAATCCTTAGTATATTTTTTTTACTCATGGGTTTAACTACTAAGTTAGCAGCAGCATCAGCTATGGGACCCAAAACTTTACTGTGAAATCATAATCATACATGTGACATCATTATAATTACTTTCTTCATATGCTCTGATGTCACAGTGTTCACAGTGATGTTTTTATGTGTGTTTATCCCTGTGCTACCACATCATAGTGGTTATTATCCCTGTACTGTGACATCACTCCATTTATTATCCCTGTACTGTAATATCACTACATGCAATTTCCTGTTACTTTGACATAACTGGGCATATCTCTGTACTGTGACATTATTGTGTGTGCTATTTCTATACTGTGACATAACTGTGTACATTATTCCTGTACAGTGATATCACTTTATGCATAATTCCTATACTCTGAAACTGTGTTTATTATCCCTGTATTGTGATTTAACTGTGCTGTGACATCATTGCATTAAACCTATAGGGAAACTGTTGGCATTTCCATAGGTATAATTGATATGCTGTGATTTCCAAACTGCGACGGTTTTGGAAATCACAGCATTTCCGCAGCTTGTATTTCTCTGTAATGTGTGGATGGGATTCGCTAGAATCCCATCCAGTTTGCAGGGACTGTAAAACACTGCGTTTTTTGCCACAGCCAAATTAAAAGTTAATTTTCTCAGCAGCAAGATTGAACTTTGATACAAAAAAAAGTTATGTTCAGCCCCGGCCTCAGGGTTTGAGCAAAGAGCATTACAGTTTAGCCTGAGCAGGATACACTCAGAGGGATTACTGAGATGGCAGTCACTTTAAACGGCTCTAACTCTGGAGATGCAGAGGCTAGAGCAGGAATCTTGGTCTTGTTTTAAAGCAAGACCAAGATCATGCCTGTAGCCCACCTAGATTGTGAGATATCACTGGTTAAAGTGGGGCTGCATATACACGCACTTTCACTTTAACCCATCTCTGTGCAGGGAGAGAAGAACGATTTTTTTTTTTATTCTCGTGTTCCTGTCACTTCAGATGACCCCTGGGGAGGGGGTACCATGGACTTTTGTTCATGATATCAGCCTCCCATTATCAATTAGAAAGCATACTTGCCATTTAACCCCTTAGGTGCTGTGGTCAGCATTGATCACAGCATATAAGTTATTTTACAGAAAAAATATTAATATGTTAATATTTGATGTTTTCTGTTCATCTCAACTCTCAAAAACTGAAAAGTAATACAAACTGATCAAAAAGTCATAGAAAAATATATAAAATATGTAAAAGTCATACAAAGTACGGTCTTGTAAAGCTATATTGAAATAAAATATAAAAAGTTATGAAAGCTGGAATGCTGAGAACAATAAAATGTTAATGGTTTAAGGCTAAAATATATTATATCAATAAAGGGTTAAAATGCACATAAGCCACCAGTGCTAGAAACATTTATTTGAGCCACAAATTCAACATCTGCAAAAATAAAAGTGACAACGTTTTTGCAATATTAATGTGACTATTACCAGGTTAAAGGTGTTTTCCATGATTTTTTTTTTTTTACTTATGGCCTATCTTTAGAATAGATTTTAAATCTCTGAACAGTGGGGGTCAACAGCCAGCTCCACACAGATCAGATGTTCAAAGGTGCATCTGGTCTGTGTACTACACAATGCACGGAGCCAGAAGCAGATAGCTCTGTGCCCTGTATAGTGCCCAGGTGACAGTATTGCAGCTGAGCTCCCATTGAAGTAAAAAAAATATTATGGACAACCCCTTTAACCCTTTCCCGACATCCATCATAATAGTATGGTGGATATCGGGTATTTAAATATGGCAGCTGCTCAGGAGCTGAGTGGTGACCATAGCTGCCTGGTCTCCACTGTATAATACCTGGCGGCAATGTCCACAATCAGTGCCCACACTGATAGCGGGCATTATTCCCCCTGACGCCTCGGTCAAAGCTGACCAAGGTGCCATTTTGTGGCAGATTGCTGTCTCCTGGAATGTGATCTGAGACCGGTGATCTGTTGCCATGACATATGGGAGCCTATTGAAAGCTCCCAGGCTTGTTCGACATACATTTGTATTACAGGCTGCTCTACGCCTACAAGTGCCATCATGTTGCAATACATTGCATTAGTGATCAGATCCCCTGTGGTTCAAAACCCCTAGGGGGTCTTATAATGAAAATTAGAAATGAAAAAAAAAATAAATTAAAAATTCAAATCACCACCCTTTCCCTAGAGCACATATAAAAGTATAACCATAAGGTGAAACACATACATATTAGGTATCCTTGTGTCTGAAAACGTCCGCTCTATAAACTTATAAAAGAGAGCTGGACTGCCGTTCTTTTTCCACTCTTTCACATCTCATGAAAACATGGATAAAAAGCGACCAAAGCAATAGGCATTTAACAAATAGCTATAAATAAAAAGTACTATATCAGACTCTGCAAAAAAAGATGCCTCTCCATAGACGGAAATATAAAAAAGTTATGGGTGTCAGAATATGGCCACTCCAAGAAATTTTTTTTAGTGGTTAAAACATTTAAAAAATTATATAAATTTGTTATCACTGGAATTGAACTGGCCGATAGAATGCAACTGACATGTCATTTTGGCTGCAAAGTGAACACCATAAAACAAAGCCGGTAAGAATTTGCACAATTCCAACCCATTATGAATTTTTTTTTTCCAGCTTCTCAGTACATCATAAGGAATATTAAATGCTACCATTACAAAGTAACATTTCTCCCACAAACATTAAGCACTCATATGGCTCTATGAACAGAAAAATAAAAAAGTTATGGGGTTTGGAAGGCGGGGGAGTCAAAAATAAAAATAAAAAAAACGAAAAATGCCTGTGGCAGGAAGGGGTTAATATGTTTATAACATATGTTTCAACATCACATTGCAGAAATTTACAATAGTATAATATTCACTATTATACACTATTCTTCTAACAAATGTAGAATCGTTCTCTCATGTAGTTTCAAGTGACTTTACCGTTTTTTGACTCTTGCCAACAATTTCCAATACCTCCCACAATATACTCATGGTCTTTTTCGTTTACATCTGAAGCTTCAACAGTTACTTTGACAAACTTTATATCTTCTAAAAAAGACTTACCAACTATATTAAATTATGGCTACTAAATTACTTAAGGCCAGGACCCCACGTGGCGTAAACGCCATGGTTTGCCTGCTGTAAATGCCGCAGAAAAAAAACGCAGTGATTTACAGACACAGCAAAGTGGATGGGAGTTTAGTGAATCCCATTCCCACTTTGCATTGAAATCAGGCGTGGTTTTGGAATTCGCAGCATGTCAATTATACCTACTGTACGGAAACGCCGGCGGTTTCCCTATAGGTATAATTGCATTGCGGTTCTTCCCGTAACGCTTTGCTGCGAGACATTACTTGGGGCCTTATCCTAAACCTGCATACTGTCTATAGAGTAGATTGTAAGCCCTTGCGGGCAGGGCCCTCTATCCCACTGTGCCAGTTGGTCACTGTTAGCATTATCTGTTTTGTATATCTTGTGTACCGTATGTAAATCCGCAAATGTAAAGCACCATGAAATTAATGGTGCTATATAAACAAACAATAATAATAATAATAATAATAATAATAATAATAGAGTGATCCCACCATAAAATACTGCATTACTAGAGTTCAGCAAATCATCAGATTATAAGAACTAAGTTTTTGTGTCCTGGCAAAAGTGAATTATCGATGTAGACTGAAATATGGGTCCCCATTTTTACCCTTACAGCTATTGTATGACTGCTTCTCACTCACCTTGGGGATTTTTTTTAAGTAAATACATAGCTCCAAGCATTTGAATCACCATTTAAGGCTAAAGCCTCACGTTGTGGAAACACAGCCCATTTTTGTTGCAGATTTTGTTGTGTTTTTTTTTTTTTTAGAAAAAGCCAGGAGTGGATTGAGTAGAAGGTAGAAATATAAGAACTTCCTATATATTTCCCATTCCTTTTGTAGACATTCTTGGCCTTGGCTCAAAAACCGCAACAAAATCTGCAACAAAAATAGCTGTGCTTCCGCAACGTAGGGCCTCAGCCTGAAGGACATTTATCCCACCTAGCAAGACCCTATATGGGTGAATCATACCCCCTAAAATTTTAACGGCTATTTCAGAGGTTTAGTCTTCACCGATAAATAAAAGATATGGTGTGAATTTATAGTATCAGATAAAGTTATGAACAAATGGGGAGGATTTTTTTTTACATTTGCATATTTGCTGACATTCACCCCTAGGTAGCAGCAAAAATAGATACAGTCCAATGCATATTCAACACTTACAGCAAAATGACCCAAATGAGATCTCTTAATTCAGCATGCAAACAATCTCTCTGAAAGATTTATTTCTCTTGCTGAACACTAAAATGTCATATTGATTTGTGTAAAATGAATCAATTTTAAAGAAATTTCCTATTCATTGCAGCATATTTGTAGCACTTACATCAGAATATGTAATCAAAGAAAGCTCTCAGTTTTGTTC
This sequence comes from Leptodactylus fallax, assembly GCA_947044405.1. Lineage (NCBI taxonomy): Eukaryota > Metazoa > Chordata > Amphibia > Anura > Leptodactylidae > Leptodactylus > Leptodactylus fallax. The sequence goes on along the minus strand of CAMRHE010000073.1, from coordinate 4,396,146 downwards.
TGCGTGTTTATAAGGCATATCTACAATTGTGCCATCTGGGGCAGGTGTACTATGATCATCCACCTACCCAACTATCTACCTACTCACTATCTAATGAGAACAGTTAAAAGACTGTTATATACTTGTTACATTTAATTTTACATGTGACTTTTCATTATTTCTTTAGTAATTGCAAAAACAATATCATTGTTACTTAAAGGGGTTGTCAGGGACTTTTTAATTGATGACCTTTCTTAAGGATAGGTCATCAATTGAAGATTGGTGGGGGTCTGACACCCAGCATCCTACAAATCAGCTGACCGGACCGAAAGAGGATGCACCTGATTTATGACGAGGCCTGCGACTTGTTATAAATCAGGATAATCCTCCACTGATGCAGGGATCATCAAGACTGGCATACAATATGCCACTCTTGATGAATCCTCCCCCTTTGTTCTCATATCTCCCTAATAATCACTATACAATATGAACCCCACACCCCTGTATACTAACGCCCCAGACCTGAGCCCCACTTATACTGTATATTAGTACTGCAGGACACATGCTCTTCAATGGTCTATCTACAGTTTATACATCTAAAATCATGTGTGTTATTACTGCTAGCGCTCAATATCTAGTACGTATATGACAATAATCTCTATCATCCACTGTCTTTACTCCAGGACTACGTTTTCTTTATCATGGAGTATCTCAACAGAGGAGACCTCAGATACCGTATGGGGGCCAATGCTCCGTTCTCTATTCAAATCACTAGGTAAGACAGGACATGGATATATTAGATGTAGATGAAAGTTGTCAGGGACATCCAGCTTTAAGTCATTATTTGCCTCTTAGTTTACTGGATGACATTATGGATGTTGATGCTTTCTCTTTTTTTTTCATCAGATTATCTGTGGCCTGCAGTTTCTCCACACCAGAGGAATCATACATGGGTAAGTGGAGAAAATTATCTTGTGTCTAGAGCTGGTATGTAACACCCCTGGTAGCCCCCATACCCTTTGTCCTAATGCCCTTCTTCTAACAGAGACTTAAAACCAGAAAACATTTAACTGGACAGCGCTGGTCATTTGAGGCTTTTTAAGATTCCCTTCAATGCCCTGTGAACCTGTCAGCAGAGTGTTCTGTGGATTAATTATCTATAGTCTGCTGAAGGGTCTACATGGCATATCTAAAAGTGTTTTCCCATTAAGACAACCCTACTACATGTGCCCTATTTATATATAAGAATTATTTATAACAAATTATTTCTCCTGGCAGAACATTTGGCAGAATTGTGAGGGAGACCTTCCACAGGATCTGGAGGAGTATACAATGCAGGTAGTGAACAGCTCCCCAAAAGTTTGGTGGGTGAAAACAGTCAAGTTCCAGATGAGCCTTTTGATGACATCATAAGCACCAGACAAAGATTTCCTGTACTTGTAAGAACCTCTGATACCTCTACATCTACTCTTCAGATTACATACTTCTACAAGAAGAAACATATTCCAGGCCATATGAGGCAGATTCAAAGCATGGTCTCTGTCCTCAACTGATAGCCAAAACAATTACCAGACTGTAACGTCCTTGCCTGTTCAGGCTTTGGCACCATCCTCCGGGCGCACGCTGCGGCGCAGGAGGTGTGCCCGATTGTGATTCCTTCCTTTGGGTTTTTCTTGTATTGTCTGAACACTGTCCTATTCCCTCACCTCCTTAATTGATTTTCCACCACGCCCTTCTCCTTCACCTTGCCTTCCCCCTGCTCCACTAAGAGTTAACTTTAGTCCCACCTTTGTGATTGACAGCCTATCCTCCTATCAAGTCTGGGGCGGGTTCTTTCTCCCTATTTATTGTTTGCTCACTTTCCCATTGGCGCCTGCTGCATTTCGCTTACTGGCTATACTCCTTGTTCCTTGTTACCTGCTCTTCTGATTTTCTGACCACTGGCTTACCTTTGACTATTCTCTTGGATTTGGATTCTATACTGCATTGCTCATTTGTTACCGATCCCTTGGCTAGCTGACCTCCCTTTGTTGTTGTGCGTCCTGTCTGTGTTCTGTGTTATCACTTATTATAAGGAGGGAGTGTCGACCAGTTGCTGGCTGTCACCTAGGACAGATCGGGCAAGTTAGCCAGGGACAGTGGGGGGGATTCAGCTTAGGGTCCACTGTCTTGTTGTGCCCCTCCCCCCTAAGTTCTCCAGCAGCTCCTCTAGTGATTCCCTTACACAGACTTTGCGCAGTTAGATCTACTCATAAAACATCTGAGTCAAGCTAGGTTCACACTAGCGTTGGGTTTCCGTCATTCGGATCCACATGAGGACCTGAAAGATGGAGACCCTGTCTGCTTAAAAAACAGTTACATGCAAACTGCATGACCCCATAGACTATAATGGGGTTCACTGGGTTTCTGACAGTTTTAAACTAAAACCATCAACGAAAAAAGTCCTTCTTGCAGGACCTTTCTCTCTCCCGATTTTTAGCAGATTCTGTGGTGGAGTCTCCTATGAAGACTACAACACAAGTGTGAATCCAGCCTAATCTGCTGCACCAAAAGGCAGATTCCACACATGGTCTCTGTTCTCTATCAACCACAAACAATGGCCCCTGTCTGTAGTCCAGATGTACTCAGGAATCACAGGAGTTTCCTGCTGCATCAGGGGACAGATACAGCTGTGACTCGTGTCAGGCGACCAAAGATTGCTGTGTCGTCCCGTGACACCTGCACTAATGCAAGTGAATTTGGGTGTGATGTGACCTCAAGGCTAATGTGACTGCGATTCCATTCACTTGTATAAGTGCAGGGCGATGCAACAATCTTTAGTCACATGACAGGATTTGCGACCAATATCGTCATGTAACCCCATCCATACAGTACGATTGACTTTGTTGCCCCTGGCAACCAATCAGAGCTCAGCTTTCATTCTTCCAGAGCAGTTTAAGAAAATGAAAACTGTGTCGTGATTGGTTACTATGACAATTTTGATAAATGAGCCCCTGTACAGGGGTGTACACAAGAGGGAAGTTTGACAGTTTAAGCCCCCTTGCTGACCCTGGCCGGCACCCAGTGGCATATCTAAAGTCTTGTGGGCCCTGCTACAAACTTTTACTGGGTCCCCCTACTCCCTCCCTAACGCGTATTCTTGATAGCAACTGTTATGGGTTCTGCAGATGTATCTCAGACTTGAAAGGGACACAACTATTGTACCCACAACTGTAGTTAACAAGAATACAGTGAGCAGCACAGTGCCTCGCATGTAAACAATACTGGGAGCTGCATGCCTCGGGAAACAGCTGATCTGGGGGATCCTAACAATATGAGTGATCAGTAGGGGTGAAACACTCGAGACCCCTGCTGATCAGCTGTTTAAAGGGATCATGGGGCTTTTGTGAGTGCCGTGACCACTTTACTGTTTATCTGTTTTATAATGACCATGCAATGTAATAACAGCCTGTAATAATATCACAAGTCTGCTATAAAACATATGGCATGTGATGTAAATATTGGGGTGCTCTCAAGCTAGATGTGACAAAATGCAATGAAGTTTACCAAAATGCATCAAGAAGAGCCAAGATGTTTGACAGAATTCTCTCAGAAATACAATAGTTAATATAACATGGACAAGTTGCTGATTTCTTAGAGAAAAAATGTAATGAAAAATGCATTTTCAGTTGCAGCTGTATGCCGGACCTTTTCATAAATACATTGTAGATTCAGGAGCATCAGACTTTAAAATATATCTCATAGATGACACTATTGATACAATGTATGGGGCCACAATATTATACAATACTTTCATCTGCAGTCACTTTATCCATAGGAATGATGTCATTGTAAATTCTTTTTCATCTACCGCAACTTATTACAGCCTTGAAGTAGTCAAATAACACATTCATTCATTAAAGAAGCTAAAATTAATTTACAGTGTTATCACAATGTTATTGTGTGTCATAAAATGCTCTGGGATTATTGTATTATTATATTTTTCACTCCTTGGTTTACGGATGGTTATTTGTCGCTATAATAATAATTAAGGACCTTATCATTTCTTTGTTTTTTTAGGTAAAGCTAAAGGGTATTATCAGAAAGATTAGGCAAATGAAGAAGGAAGACATTGTTTCCTTCAACATAAAAAGAAAGAATGTAATTTTATAGTCACTTCACAAAGACATCTAATTGTTAGTATGGAATGTTTCATAATAAAACTCAATTCTGCCGCACCTTTGTATGTAAACTGCACATTATTAACAAGGTTGTAAATGTGCTTTTTTCTGTTCCACATTTTAAATGCATTCAATTAATACCATAAATCAGAAAAAAAAATTCTCCTTTAGAGAGTTTCCACAGTTGTCTATTGCCATGTTGTAAAATCATGTTATGGCACTTCCTAAATATGTCACAATTAAAACAGATGGGTAGTCTGTGTGACAGATATGGCATGTGATACATAGAAGTTATTTTAAGAACATATGTTAAATCACAAGATTTTTAGTTATTATTATTTATTTTAGTGCTCCATTATACTGAGGAGCTGTAGATAATAAATATAGTTTACATACATAATAGTACAGAAAACAAGTACAATAAATATGCATTGACAGAACGGAACTGGTAAAGAAGAACTTCTGCAAGGGCTTACAATCTACTAGGGAAATAAAATGTGTCTAGTTATATTCAACTGCTACTGGACTGCTCATTGACTGTATGTCCTTGCAGAGTTAAAGGGTTTGTATTGCTATGATCACCTTCCACAGGACAGTGGATAAGTGTCTGATCGCTGGGTCCCCCTAAGGCCTTCTTGTGAATGCTCTTGTGTGACTGTAATGTAATGCACCTGCAGCCCCATAGAAGTGAATGGAGCACTGGTTCAAAAGTAAAGCCATGTTGAGGACCAAAATTTACCTGCCATGCTGGGGACCAAAAATAATGGGTCATCTTGAACTAGGAATTGTTAGGGCACCAGGGGAGTAAGAAAGAGTTGGACCCCTTTATGGTTATGTGTTTGGGCTTGAGTGACTTGTATAAAGTATCATGACTGCTTTATTAGCCCTAGTCTAGGCCTGATTCTGTGTAATACACTGATGTAACACCAAGTATATTATACATGTGTAAGGAGCCAGACCAGAACCTCCACGGTGGCATGCAGGGGTTGCCGGTCCTCTCCTCTAAGTGCACCTTCCAGCCCCTAGGGAAATGGGCTGGAACCTCCACGACGGTATGCAGGGGTTGCCGGTCCTTCCCCGCTCGGGCCACAAGATTCCCTTCCGGAGCAGGTGCTCGGTCGGAACCTTTATTTTCGGGACTTCCTCTCCAGGTAATCGCTGGCTATTCAGTTTCCACTGGTAGTAAGCTTTGCATATTTCCCGTCCTGTTACCTCCTGCCTAGACCTCCTGCTTCTGTTGTTTGACTATCCTTCTGGCCTCCCGATTCTGTACCTTGTTCTTTTCTCCTGCTAACGACCCCGGCTTGCCTTCAGACTTCGTCCTCCTGAACTGCAATTTGGTACTACTCTGCTCTCCTGATACCGACCCGGCTTGTTTGACACATCTATTTGGACTTCAATTTGAACTTCGCTAACCTCACACTGACAACTCGGACTGTACGACAACTCTTTGGAACTCTGCTGCCATCTACTGACTGCCACCATCCACTGCTTTCTACTCTGCAGACTGACATCCCCACTCCTACTACTACTGGTAACTGATTCCAGTTTCTGTTCCGCTGTGTCTGGTGGTGTGCTGTGCGTCAGGCGCTCTCTGACCCGTACTGCTCTGCCCGTCAGTAGCTTTCAAGTCCATCCCCACCATCAGGGGCCCTGGTGAACATCTCTGGGGGGGTGAGGTTTGGTGCGGTTGGGATAGAGCGGGACGTTCAGCACGGTTTTTACCATTTTGATTCGGTTTGACTGGTACTGGGACTCACTGCTTAGCTCAACACTGCATCTGTTTCCTAACAACATGATTTTGGGCTCTTTCATCATCATTTGGAGTGTTCTAGGGGTGGCACATGTTTCATGACTCTATTCTGTATACTTTTTACTTTGAGAGGGCCACCTCTATAAAAGAACATTTTTCTGTGCAAATTTGGGTACTTAGTGCAAAGAAGTTTTGATGCAGTCTAAGCATTTCCGAGATATCTGTAGATGCAACATAAGGTGCAACAACACTGTACAGTTTTATTGTGGTGCATCAATCCAACCAAAAATGCAATGTAAGGAACAGGGTATTTTAGGGAAAAACTGAATAAGGCTGAATCCCCATGTTGTGAAAATGCAGCATTTTACAGTACCTGCAAAGTGGATGGGATTCTGGCTAATCCCATCCACACATTGCAGAAAAAAATACACATTGAAAAAGCTGTATTTTCAAAAATGCCTGCGTGAAAATGCAATGAAAAACTGTGTGGAAAAAACATGTCATGTTTCCGCTGTGTTTTTTTCCGCAGCAATTTTTTGCTGCGTCTCGCTACGTAGGGCCTTATCCTTAGTTAAATATATCATAGTGGCATAATATGGAAAAGCATGTGTAAAACCCTCTGTGCCTGTGAGCCGTGTAACATCATATTCATATGTGTGGCAGAATACAGAGTTTTATTTGGGCATTCCATGACAGTTCTAATAGTAAAGATACAGTACTGAAGATATGGATTCAGCTTTGTCCAGTGTGTATATAGTGATTTGTAAAGGTGAGAATACATTATAGAGAAGTACCTTCGAAATATGTATTTGAGGTGTATGGCATATAATAAGGAATTGTCTGACCCTGATAACATTCAGAGTGCATTGCTTATACGTTAACCAATATGGCAGTACCGTGGTCCTTAAAGGAGCTGTACCACAAATACTGTACAACTTTATACATATAGAAGTACATATACTGTAGATTTCATAGAGCAACTGTAAATTTTAATTCAGAAAATAAAATGAACAACACTTTTTATATAGACGTCTACAAATACTGAAAATATTTTACATGATGTAACATACTGTATTGCTGTAACTTAATATTCCACCTTTCATGACAAAGATATACAATATTGTACATAGATGTATATGTCATATAGAGGTATGTGTGTTTGTTCATGTGTGTATTTATTTGGTTCTTTCCACATGGGTGTCATTATATTGTGTGCACATACTATATATGCAATGCTGGGTCTATGATGACAAGACACATTATTATTCCACTAGCTTACCTCTCATCTCTTCTTTTGCTAAGAATAAAGTAAGCACAGCACACTGCCTCGGAGAAGCCCTTGGGCAGGTCTTGTGCTCCAAGAGTATGTCAACAGTTTCAGAGTTCAGGACAGAGTTATGTCTTCATAAGTTCTGAAAGCTCTAAAAGTAAGCACTATTACTTGTGGGGAAAATCAGTCATTCACCTCTTCAGTCTCTCAATGAGAAGAGAGAGGGGTTATCTGACATCTGGATAAAAACTAAAGAGCAAATGTCATATAATAACCAAAAACAAAATCCAGCGCAGACCCTACAGCATTCCACTCAGCCTTTTTATGCAAGTTGCCCACACAGGATTGCTGTAGCCAATTGATGGCTTTTGTGTTCAGATTCTCCCTGAGTTCGCGTGGGTCTCCTCCAACACTCCAAAGACATACTGATAGGGAATAGGGATTGTGAACCCTATACTGTATAACATAGACAATAATCACAATGTCTGGAAAGTGGTACAGAATATAATGGCACTATATAGGTAAACAAAATAAATAAGTAGGTGTCACCTGTTGGCATCACGGGTCAGTGATGGGAGCCTTGATGCCAGTACATGACTACTGAGCTCATTAATGGTTTGTATGGGTCACATTGTGGTTGCTTGTAGACAAAGAGGGGGTCACAGGAGCATCTTCAGTGGAGGATTAAAGGTGAGTAGAACTATTTTTTTTTGTATTTTATAACATTTGCATGGACCCACCCCTGGTTGGCATTACTCCTGTTCCTACAGGCAAGGGTCTCTTCCATGCTCACAGATGAGGCCTCTATTTCCACATGACACAGCAGCTGTTTTCCAGGATTACACAGACCAGCCAACGGAACAGACTCACCTCAAGTATCATGGGTCATATCACAGGAAGTGTTGAACAACTCCTACTGTGGTACAACACCTAGGCACAACCAAGTTTCTGTCCCTACATGTTAGGGTGGGTTCACACCTGCGTTCCATTCCGTCCGTTGCCAATCCAGTGAAAATCTCGGCGAACGGGATTGGCATCGGATACAGACCGGTCAGCTACGCATTGGTTAAAAACCCATTCATTTGAACGGGTTTTTAAAGCAATGCGCGGGTGTCTGATTGCACCCTCTGCGCTGCGAATGCTTTTTTTTTCGTCGGAAACAAAGTCGGACACGCAGGACTTCGTTTTTTTTCGTCGGACACGAAGTCCTGCGTGTCCGACTTTGTTTCCGACAAAAAAAAGGATTCGCAGCGCAGAGGGTGCAATCAGACACCCGTGCATTGCTTTAAAAACCCGTTCAAATGAATGGGTTTTTAACCAATGCGTTGCTGACCGGTCTGTATCCGATGCCAATCCCGTTCGCCAAGATTTTCACTGGATTGGCAACGGACGGACTGGAACGCAGGTGTAAACCCACCCTTATACCTGCAAAGGAAATGCGGCAATGGACACTTTACATAACCAAAGGTCATAAAGTACATCAGGACAAGAGTCACAAATGAACACAGCATTGAATAAATACTGTTAATATGGAGAGGCCAACCTGTCTTAGGTAGGGTTGGCCAACTATAGTCACATACCTAGGTTGTCTTAACTAAAGAGGATAACTTTCACCTCCTTACAAGCTATCACCCACATCTAAGGGGATGACCTGGAGACATTCAAATGTAACACCCCTTTTGCCACCCGCCTTGCCTGGGGTGTACGTGCTTGTTCTCACCTCTCTATAGCGCAGTGCCTCCACCCAAATCTTGCTTGAAGCTCTCCGGGAATGCAGGCAGTTGTAGTACTTCTGCCAGGGGCTGACTTGGGAAACCCCTGCCCGAGCTTAGTACACACTCCCCCAATTTGAGGATGACACAAGTATGCAACCAGTTTACACAAAATACTAAAATTTAATATTAATGCAGAAATATAAACAATTATATTGCCGATACTCCCCCTAGTGGTCTTGCTGCAAATGACAGGCCACACTTATCACAGAATGTCTGTAAGTGACTCTCTCTCTAGCTAGCTCTCTGCAGTACTGAAGGGGGTGGCCACCATGTATTGTCACAGTTCAATTGTTGGGGCCCAATCGTTGGTGCACATAAACGGTATAACACTTATTACTCCTCACAGCAACAGTTCAGTCACTAATACTGGAACAACCACAACAAAGTTCCCGGGGGTACTCACTACCTTGGATCTTTAGCTCACAGGAATCCATGCAGGAGCATTCACATTAAGGCGAGGAAGGGAGCATGGAGGTGCTGGCAGTCTCCTTCTGTGTGGATGCAACTGTAGTCTCTCACAGTTCTGGTTAGTCTGCAGACAAGATGCTGGCACAGTAGTCACCTCTCTCTCCACCAGATGCACAGATGGTTCTGCAGCTGGATCAGTCAGTCTCTGCAGACACACAAGCCTCTCTCTTTCCTCTCTCTCTGGCCAAGATGTCTCCCCTACTACCTTCTTTTCCCTCTCCTGCTTCTCTTCCTGTGTCCGCCCCGCCTCCTGCCCCCTTGATGTCATACAGCCTGTGCTGTGTGTTAAAGAGGAGTTCCTGTAGGCGGCACTGTTCATCTCTGGAAGATATAGAGGAATGCGTGATTGTGCTCTGTCCATAGCATCCACAACATACAAAGTGTCCCCTGTGGGGGTTACACTCTCCCCCTGGTGAGTCCCAGCAAATGTCCCATCATGACGTACAGACTCACCACCTGAAATAAAAGTTTGGGTTAAGGCATCCTGACCTATACCATAACCATTCACATAGAGATCACTCCCATGCCATATGGGAACAGGATGAAAATATGGCCACAGTGTATTAAAATAGGGCCGTGCTACTCTTGGGACCTCAGTGGTATGCCCCATTCTATCATAGGTTTGCATCATGGGTGGCCTGGTGTCTCGCTTGGGACGAGTGTGTACTGCAGGAGCCCCCTCCTCAACCCCTGGCTCTCGACTTTCAGGCTCAGGTCTCCCACTGTTTGCTTCTTCATTGGACATTACAACTGTCTCTACGTTCTCCCCCATCTGAGGACGTAGCCTGCTTGTCTCAGTGTTGGACTCTTCACGAGTGTCCATCTCAAACTGCTGATCGGCATGGTTTTGGTCAAGAGGACTTGGATCACTTATCCAGCAGTATTCAGACTCCAGTTCATCACTAGACTCACTCTCACTCCCCTGTGAAGTGGCCACGGGCCTAACAGGTTGTCTGTGCCGACGGCTCCTTCTGGGAGGCTGAGAGGTTGCTTGGCTTCCAAGGTTTTGTTGCTGTTGAAGTTGCACCTGGTGTCCTATGGGCAGTAGATGTTGGCGGTGATAGGTCTTGACAACTCCACCCCCAGTCTCGGGCTTCACTCTGTAGGCTGGGACACCAGGTAGTTTCTCCACCACTACATAGGGCTCCGGCCGCCACCTATGAGCCAGTTTGTGTCTTCCATGTAGGCCCAACTGCCGAATGAGGACTCTATCCCCAGGTTGCAGGATTTGTTCTCGGACTCTGCGGTCATAACGAGCCTTATTTCTCCTCCCGGAGTGCCCCGAGGCCTGATCAGCCAATCGGTAAGCTTCTCTTAATTCTTCTTTCAGCTGGGACACATACCTCAAGTAGGTCTTCCCAGATGACCGATCAGATGAGACTCCAAAACTGATGTCCACTGGTAGCCGCGCTTCCCTACCAAACATTAGGAAGTAGGGGGAATAACCTGTTGATTCATTCTTAGTACAATTGTAGGCATGTACCAGCTGACTTATGTGTCTGCTCCAGCGTGCTTTCTGCTTGGGATCCAAAGTGCCCAGCATGTTTAGGAGAGTGCGATTGAACCTCTCTGGTTGAGGATCACCTTGAGGGTGAAATGGGGTGGTTCTAGATTTCTTGATCCCGCAGATCTCACACAGCTCCTTGATCAACCGGCTCTCAAAGTCTCTTCCCTGGTCGGTATGGATACGGGCTGGCAACCCATAATGCACAAAAAACTTTTCCCACAAGATTCTTGCCACTGTGGTTGCCCTCTGGTCTTTGGTGGAGTAGGCTTGGGCATATCGGGTGAAATGGTCAGTGACCACTAACACATTACTGACATTTCCCTCATCAGGCTCAATGGATAGGAAGTCAATACACACCAGATCTAGTGGGCCATCGCTTGTGATGTTGACAAGTGGAGCCGATTGAGTAGGCAAAGTCTTCCGCAGGATACACCTGGCACAGGACTTGCAGTAATCCTCAATGTCTGCTTCCATTCTTGGCCAGTAGAATCGGTCTGTGATGAGACCTGTTGTCTTTTCAACACCAAGGTGCCCATGGTCGTCATGCAGAGCTCCCAAGACAGTCTTCCGAAACTGGCTGGGTAATACCAGCTGTCTGCGAATTTCTCCTCTTTTCCGCTTGACTTCTCTGTAGAGAATCCCATCTCTTACAACTAACAACTCTACTTGGCGGGCCAGCAAGACAGACTCCTCTGTTTTCAGAGCACTCCTCTCAGGCCTCCGGCCTCTCTTGACAGACCATCGCACCACTCCCACTGATGGATCTTCTTGTTGAGCCCTTTCAACTTGACTTCGGGTTAGCTGTGGCAGACAGTCAGAGTTTACCCTAGTTAACTGGCAGAACAGAGGTGGGAGTGCTTCTTCTGAGACTCCCAAGAATCGGGCACAACCCTGTGGAGGAACAGCCTTAGCTTGTTGATTGTGACACATAGCTTGCACCGCAGGTGCAGGTACCTCTATCCAGCCCTCTTCTTCATCAGTCCACTTCTGTTGGGGAAGACGGGAAAGTGTGTCAGCATCAATGTTACTAGTGCCCGGTCGGTACTTTAGACTGAAATCGTACACCGCCAATGCTGCTAGCCATCGGTGTCCTGTGGCATCAAGCTTAGCCGTGGTTTTCACGTAGGTGAGTGGATTGTTGTCAGTGTGAACTTCAAAATGCACTCCATAGAGGTAGTCATGCAGCACATCCACCACAGCCCACTTCAACGCTAAGAACTCAAGCTTATGCACAGGGTAGTTGCGCTCACTGGGAGTCAATCCTCTACTGATGTAATAGACGGGTCTCAAGGCTCCATCATGATCTTGATACAGGACTGCTCCAAGCCCCTCGAAGGAAGCATCCACATGCAGTACGTATGGCTTACTAGTGTCTGCATAGGCCAACACTGGAGCCTGTGTCAGGCAGGATTTCAGCTTCTCAAATGCATCATCGCATGCAGAAGTCCACCTTTCCCCAAAGGGCTCATTCACTTTGTAATAGGACTTATTTGCAGGTTTCTTTGAGCGAGCTGTTCCTTGTGGAGGTGGATACCCCTGGGTGAGGGCTTTCAGAGGCTTTGCAATTTTTGAATACTGTGGCACAAATCTTCTGTAGTACCCACAAAATCCTAGAAAGGACCGGAGTTCCCCCAACTTGGTGGGCTTGGGCCACTTGACCACTGCTTCCACTTTGACTGGGTCAGTGGAAATCCCTTCACGACTGACAATGTGTCCCACATATTTTACTGACTTGTGGCACAACCGGCACTTGTCAAGGGATAACTTCAGTCCAGCCTTCTCCAGTCGATCCAACACCTTGAACAACCTCTGGTTGTGTTCTGCCAAGTTGTGTCCAAAAATAATCAAGTCGTCTAGGTAAACCAGCACCTCCTGGTAGTTCATGTCTCCCACCACCTTATCCATGCATCTCTGGAATGTTGCAGGGGCTCCCGTCACTCCCTGAGGCATTCTTTGATACTGAAAGAACCCAAGAGGGCAAATGAACGCTGTCTTCTCCTGATCTTCCTTGGACATGGGTATCTGGTAATAGCCACTTCGGAGATCTAACACAGAAAACCATTGGCTCCCTTGAAGGCAGTCCAAAGCTTCATCAATTTTGGGCACAGTGTATTGGTCAGGCACTGTCCGGCGGTTTAATGTACAGTAGTCCACACACATCCTAATATCCCCATTCTTCTTCCGAGCTATCACGATGGGAGAGGCATACGGACTGTTGGACTCTATGATGACTCCAGTATCCAGCAGACCACGCAGGCGCTGTCTAACATCCTCAACGTCGGCTGGGGCCAACCTTCGGGACCTCTCTCGGAAAGGTTTATCATCAGTCAACCGGATGTGGTGCTCCACTCCATGTGCCCAGCCTAGATCCCATTCGCCTAATGAAAAGGCCGCAGCATGATTCATCATACCTTGAATTACCGACTTCTTGGCACCACTCAGCTAGAGTGCGGAAGATGTTGGCATTCGTCCCAACTATAACAGGAATCTGTCTCTGGTCCCCCTCAGCGTCTGGGCAGACTAGGGCTATGATGGGTATCTCTTTTTCTACTCCAGCCGCAGTGTGACTGACACATATCCTCTGTAGGGGTAGCTATGTTCACTTAGCCCCCAGACCACAAGTCCTGATAGAGGTCGCAGTGGCACATCTGACAGGTATTTCTTGTACCATCTTTCAAAAATTATGGACACTTGAGACCCGCTATCTAACAACACAGTGCAGGGTTGATTGTTGATACACGCTGGTACATGGGGAGCTGGTCCCACTAGACCTTCAGGAAACTGTCCCAATGGAGAAAGAGTAGCTAGAGCTGTAGAGTATACCTTGGATGCTGAGGGGGGGCCAGTATGGGACTCTACTGGCCCCCTTTCCCGTTTCCCGACGGCTTATCCTTCTGGTGGGGGAAAGATAGGGACTTCTGTGAATTCCATCTCTTTGGGCACTGTCGTGCCATATGGCTGGTATTCCCACAGACAAAACATCCTTCTGTCTTCATATCTCTCTCTTTAAACTGACCATCACTGGACTTCCCAGATGTTGGCGGTCGTCTCTCCGGGGTTGCCTCAGCAGCCTGTTTCAGACGCTCTACTTCCTTAGCCTGAGCACTCAAAAGTTGGGCAATGTGCTCCCCCTGCTTTTCAATGATTTTCAGAAGCTCTTCCTCACGACGACTTGAGTCTGGCTTTAAGACAACTGCAGTCACCCTCTGTGGTGTTTGCTCTCTAGCTGCCAAGGTAGCTTCCTCTTGTCGCACATCCTTTAGTAACTGATGAAAGGAGCGAGGGATCTTCTCTTTATCACCATCTCAGTCTCTGAGCAATGGGGTCTTGAGTCAAGGCACCTCTTAGTACCTGTTCCAGACGACACTGATCGACTTCAGTGGGTTTAAGCCCACCCTTGGACACTATTCTGTGGACCAGCTTATCTAGTCGATAGAGATAGTCAGACATCTTCTCCCCAGGGGCTTGGTAGGTGGTGCGTAGTTTGTAAAATAGGTCTGTTGCATCCTCCGGGGGCCCAAAAGCATCTTCTAAAGCAATCATATAGTCTTGGTAAGTTGCCTGAGGTTGGCTCCGCCACGCAGCTTGTACCACCTCCATAGCGGGACCCTTTAAACTCTCCACTATTCTCTGCTTCTTCACAGCATCAGTGCACTGCCACTCTTCCAGATACTGTAAGGCAACATCTCTCCATGTCTCATACCCTTCTTCACCAGTTGGGGTAGGCAGGATGCCTGAGAACACCCTTAGACGGCGCTAACTCCCTTCAGGCTGCATCCTTGCAAATTGGCTGACTAACCTCTCCATGGCTGTCATAAGCACATCAGCTGTAGAAGTAGTTTCTTTAATATTGGCTGAGTGAGGGGTAGGGGGTAAGCATCTATTGGGCCCCCCATGCTGTGGAGTGGACTCTTGAAGCAAAGTCTCTGGTGCTGACCTCATGGGCCAGATGATCTTCCACTGTTGGCCACGTTCTAGTGGTACCGCTAGGACTAACGGGAAGTATTCCCTCTCCAATGCCTTGTCAGTAGAGATTAAGGCTGCTGACAACTGCCTTCCTTCATTATTCTGATGATCAACCACTTTGGGGTGGATAATTTCATGTAGCCGGCTCACCACCTGCAATATCTCTTCATTAGATGTATCAGAAATCGCACCCCATACAACAAAGCTGCTTTCTTCTATCACACCCACCTCTTCACACCAAGCAGACACTTCCTTCTCTGTTAAAGTCTCCATGGCGACTGTTTTTTTTTCTCTGCTCAATCTCAGCAGTGCCTCCAAATGTAACACCCCTTTTGCCACCCGCCTTGCCTGGGGTGTACGTGCTTGTTCTCACCTCTCTATAGCGCAGTGCCTCCACCCAAATCTTGCTTGAAGCTCTCCGGGAATGCAGTTGTAGTACTTCTGCCAGGGGCTGACTTGGGAAACCCCTGCCCGAGCTTAGTACACACTCCCCCAATTTGAGGATGACACAAGTATGCAACCAGTTTACACAAAATACTAAAATTTAATATTAATGCAGAAATATAAACAATTATATTGCCGATACTCCCCCTAGTGGTCTTGCTGCAAATGACAGGCCACACTTATCACAGAATGTCTGTAAGTGACTCTCTCTCTAGCTAGCTCTCTGCAGTACTGAAGGGGGTGGCCACCATGTATTGTCACAGTTCAATCGTTGGGGCCCAATCGTTGGTGCACATAAACAGTATAAACGTATTACTCCTCACAGCAACAGTTCAGTCACTAATACTGGAACAACCACAACAAAGTTCCCGGGGGTACTCACTACCTTGGATCTTTAGCTCACAGGAATCCATGCAGGAGCATTCACATTAAGGCGAGGAAGGGAGCATGGAGGTGCTGGCAGTCTCCTTCTGTGTGGATGCAACTGTAGTCTCTCACAGTTCTGGTTGGTCTGCAGACAAGATGCTGGAACAGTAGTCACCTCTCTCTCCACCAGATGCACAGATGGTTCTGCAGCAGGATCAGTCAGGCTCTGAAGACACACAAGCCTCTCTCTTTCCTCTCTCTCTGGCCAAGATGTCTCCCCTACTACCTTCTTTTCCCTCTCCTGCTTCTCTTCCTGTGTCCGCCCCGCCTCCTGCCCCCTTGATGTCATACAGCCTGTGCTGTGTGTTAAAGAGGAGTTCCTGTAGGCGGCACTGTTCATCTCTGGAAGATATAGAGGAATGCGTGATTGTGCTCTGTCCATAGCATCCACAACACACAAAGTGTCCCCTGTGGGAGTTACACAAAGATGCCTCAGAAACTACTATCATTCAAAAAGAGCAGTTTGTGTAAGTTTTAAGTGACCTTACAATAGACTCAAAGTCCTTTGATAGTATGATTACATGTTGCTTGTTTTTAACATTACTGTTAGTGAGCCCCCATGTGGAAGTATTGGTTTAGACTGCCATTAATGAATTCAACCAGATATCATTGGCAAAGAGCTTTTATTACATTTAGTTACTTTAATCATTTTCATATTACAAGAAGGTCAATACTGCATAAATTATGCAAATGAATACTAAATTTAATCTATAGCCTTTAAACAAAGCACGCATTTGCATCTTGTCTTGATAATTTAACTCAAATTGCATGAATCCTGGAGTTAAACTTGCAAGCAGCTGGTGCATTAAAGTGAATTGGTTTGAGACTAATTCATACTGTTCTAGAAAGAGTTGCAGAAGCATGGATGATGAAAAAACAGATTTAAGGAGCACAGGTCTCTAGAAAGAGACTGAGATAGCCTTGTACAATTGTAAGATCAATAACAAATAACTTAAAAAAGGATGTCAAACATACAGTAGTGTCACAATGGATCTGAACATGAAGGAAAACCATCTCAAAAGATTTGGTTTAATTTGTCAGGGTGTACGGCTTCAATAGATAATACTGAAAATGTCGATAACACAGTTAAGAATTGACCTGAAAACAGCAATGTGAGAAGGGTCAGACATGAAATTTTGTGATGTTTTATTACAGATGTTTCTAAATTCTGTAACTAAAGTGTGTCTACCCGTAAAATTCTTTTTTTTTTTTTTTTTTTTTTATCTGCTGAGTACATCCTAAAATCTGTGCTGATTTCTTTTTTAGCCACTGTAGCTTCATATTCTTATACAGAGCACTATATACCCTGTATAGAGCTAAACAATAACCGCAACCACTAGGTGGAGCTTAGGTGCTTACTGCTACTTATATTTTAGGCTAAGGCCCCACATACGGGGCCGGAGCAAAAAAAAAAATAAAATCGCTGCGGGAAAAACTGTGGCGTTTACTCCACGTGGTGCCCAAGCCTTAAATGGGTTGTCCATGATGACCTACCCTTACAAAGGGTCACCCACATCAGATCAGTCGGGGTGGACTGATGCTGTGTCAACTGGATCTACACAGTGTATGGAGCCAGAACCTGACAGCTCCGTACATTACGTAGTAGCCATGTACTGACACTCATCTCTCATTCAAAAATTGCAGACAACAGCAGTTAAAAGGGATATCTCATTAAGATAACTGAAGTTTACATGTCCTATTAAGTTAATTCTACTCAAAATGCCCCCTTATTAGCCACAGAGCAGAAAGTTGCTGAAAATGGGCATCTACTGCCTTTGAGGACACCAAATCCAACCATGTAATAATCAGAATGTGCATAATTTAATAATACGTGATCTGTACTCGGTAATGTCAGCTGACTGCTGCAGGTTTCAGGGGCTGCACCTGCTGTGAACTGCTGATAACTGGGGCGGTTTTCTCATCTTGATAAGACCACCATTCTGAACAATTGTAGCATTTTTGCAAAATAGTATACAGAATATTGATCTTATGACCCACTGTTATATCAATGTATACAATTTGTATAAAGGGCCACTTTAACCGTAGAGCCAACAATGCAGTTGCACTGAGCCCTGCGATAAAGGGGGCCCCCTTGGGACAACGGGACAGTTATGCATTTGCTATCCCAGTGTCCTGGACAGTGGGTCCCGGCTGCTTCAACTCCAACTCATCCGTGTCCTCCGGATGCAAATGAGTTGAAGACAACGGTGGCCATTCGCTTCCTGCTTCACCATTTGGCCTCTGTCTCTGCTCCAAGTGTCTTGGAGCAATAGGTGCAATGTAGTGACATCACGTACAATGCACTGTTGTTCCCTGAAAACTCTGAGACCAGATACAGGAGAGAATAGGGGAACTATCAAAGATGAGTATTAAGATTTTTTTTTTTCCTATATACAGTGGGGGCAACTGGGTGGGGGGGGGGATTAACCACTGTGGGTGAAGCTTGGGGGGCATGAAACTATGGGGGCAATCTAAAGGAAGGACACAAAACTGTGCGGGCAACCTGTAAGGTGGACATGAAAATGTTGGGGCAACTGGAGGGGGACATTATAATATAATGTAATGTCTGAGGGGCCATTGGAGTCAAACAGGTTAATGTCTGAGGGGCCATAGGGGGGCAGGGTATGTGTGATGCATGCAGGGGCATTTGACTGTGTGATGGACCATTGGGGGTATTATATTGTATAGAGCCACTATGGAGGCATTATACTATGTCGGGGCCATTGAGGGGCATTATAATTTATGTGGGTCAGGTATTTCTAAGTTGTTATGATGGGGGCCCACTTTGAAGCCTTTGCGCTGGGCCCACAAATGTGTCAAAATGTTTGTGTAAAGTAACTAACGGAATTCATATTTGTGTATAGTTATAGGAAATCATAAAATACTGAGCAACCCATCAAAAACCTGTCCATGCACAGAACAAAAATGTCAGCCAAACCTACTGATTTCAGCAGGACCAGCCAAACATTTACTATATACATTGGCCTCCTGACTCTTACCAGATGCTGGGGTGGAGATAAGGATTGGATAGTTGGTTTTCAATTGCCTGATCCTTCTGCGCTCAAGGGGTTGACATTGACAAGATGCTTTTGAAATAAACTTAATCTGCCAATAATCCAGAGAAATATATCACATCTATGACCAGCTGAAGTTTAGGTTCACAAAACATTGGGGCATTACTTTATCAAAATGTTCCACCAAATGAATAAGCCATTGACTCCTATAAAATGCTGTAAACTATTATAATAATTATTAGCATTAGTAGTATTATACAAATATTATTTACAATATAACTGAAGCAAAGGCATGGCTCATAATAAACCGTGGGTCCATTAAATGGTGTTACATGCTGTAATAGGGAATGCTATTGACTCAGCAAACACCTTTTTATGCCAATGCAATCTTGTTGTGAATATCAAATTGAAGTGTTGTATGTACATTTGCTGTTCAGTGTACCAGGGCTTGACCATACAAACCAGAGCACCCATTTTTGGCTGTAGTCAATGTCAAGCACCACCCCTCAGTGTGTAGATTGACAGGTTCCAATCTACTGCAACCACAGGGAAAATGGATCGAATTTGATAGGGAGATACAGGGAGAGTTTTGGGACTGTCCTTGTTAGGACAAGAGTCATTGTGGGACATAGGTGAGAGATAGGGTATAATTATACCAGCCCTTCATCTGTAAGTCCCGTTGAGTCCCCAACGTCTCTCAGTAGGTCCGGGTAAGACCGTTCCCTTTTTTATCTAGAGCACGGTTTGTTTTGTGCACATTAATTGGTGATATTCTCTGACCGTCTTAAATATTTATTATTATAATTAACATTAAAGGTTAAGTTTTATGGTTTCTTGGATCCTGTGCTTGTGACAATTGATTGTTGGATCATCAAGTTTGTTTGATAACGTAATTGTATGCTTTGGCCACAGGATAAAACCAGGTGCAACAACAGGAACCGCCAAATCCCAGGTGAACCAACCAGCTGATTTGTAAAACAGATTAAAAGTTTATTTTCTCAGCAGCAGCACTGCAATTTGACACAAAAATCTAATACTAGGCCACTAAGGCTACTTTCACACTGTGATTTTTTATTCCATTGTTCTGATCTGTCATGGGATCAGAACAATGGACTGAAAAATGATGGATGTAGATGAAGCACCCTCCGTTTGTGCCTTTGCCCCTATAACATAATGTATGGTAATTGTTTTAGAAGCAATTTTGGTTGTGGTATACACCCCTTACATGTACAGTACATACAGTATGGAGCATTTCCACTTTTTGCATTGTACATTCAGTTATACATTTTGAATAATTTTTAACTTGCCCAAAAGCTAAGATTTTGTACTGAAGAGCTTTAGTATAAAGATAATACACTATAATATATAACTACTGTACTAGAGGGTTATTTCAAAAAGGTCTGTTGACCCCACAAAGCACTCAAAGTGCAATCCATTATTATAGTAGACGGCAAGGGATAGATTATCCAGCCACAACAGTAATCCCAGCATTTCAATGTCCTCCACCATTCCTTCCAGCGAATGAATAAAAATGACTCTTTGCCTTCTATTTGCACGTAAAATGATTTACATGCAGAGAGAAGAGCGGCAGACTGTTCTAGGTAATTCGATAAGCACTCGCCACCCTTAAATTAATATGCAGCCTTCTTTCAAGTGCTAGCTATTTCCAAGTAATTGGAACACTGACTTAGTCGAGGAAAAAATGAGATTTCAATTCACTTTTACATGTCATTTAGGAAGCTAAGGCAACAAAAGACATGTTTTGCATACAATGCAGTTTCCAGTTAATACTCTGATCTGCTCCACATTTTTATTACCCTACCTAATCTACTTTTAACAGAGCATCATAGAATATTCTTCTCTTTCTTGGGCTTACCAAGCCTTTTGTCTGTACTTGGCTATTAGAGATTTTTTGTGACCATATTAGTTTATTGCATAGGCTGAGATTGGAGCCATGACTTCTACGGAATATTGTAATATTTTACAGAATAGGAAGATGGCCATTATAGAAATGTAGCAGTTGTCTTGTTCAAGTAACATTGGATTATTACTAGCTATTTGAATCAAGGTGAATCCAGAACCTCAAATCTGAGGGACCAAAGCCAAGACAAATTCTCTGTGACCTACAGTAAGTGTAAATTATGAATTTTGCTGTAATGTGTATATTCAAAGGCGGAAAATAGGCATCAATAAGGGGAAACACTATGGGCCTCTTCTGGCAGTAATATGGGGTAGGCACTATAGTAATCTACTGTCACTAATGGGGTAATTATTAGGGCATTTATCTTGTACTAATAGGGGTATGCTATGGCACTTTACAGACATTAAGGCTATTTTCCCTGTCAGTATTTGTTCAGTATTTTGCATCAGTACTTGTAAACCAAAACTAGAAGCAGTTCAAGAAAATGTAAGAGATACAAATCACTCCATTATAATTTTTTGTCTGAAAGCGCCACTTCTGGTTCTAGCTATGTAAAACAATGACTATTAAAAAGTGCCGTAAAGGGGCTTTCCAGGCTAAAGATATTGATGGCATATCCTTAGAATAAGTCATCAATAGTATATTGATGGTGGTCTGACACCTGGAACCCCTCACTAATCATTTCTTCACAACAGCTGCCAGTGCTTAAAGGGGATATCCAGATTCCAAAAATTATCTGCAAATACATCCACAGCAGTACTAAGTACTCACTGTTCCATTGTGCAGCCTTTGCTTGGCTTTATTTAACTTGCTGATCCTTGTATCACTGTTATTTACATACAGTGAATCTGTGGACAAACTACATTTCCCATGATTCATCTGCCTGCTCTCACTGTGAACCTCTCCACAATGAAATTATAGATGATTAACCACTCCCACAATTGAGGTCATGTTCTGCTGTGATGTTTCATTTGCCAGCTCAACCTGCCCCCCCCCCCGAGCAGCAAACACAGAGAGTAAGGACAGGCAGATGCATCATGGGAAATGTAGTTTGTCCAGAGATTCACTGCATGTACATAAAAGTGATAAAAGGAGCAGCAAACAAAATAAAGCCAAGCAATGACTGCACAAGGGAACAGTGAGTATTTAACACTGTTGTGGATGCATTTGCAGATAATTTTTGGAAGCTGCATAACCCCTTTAAACATATACAGAGAATAAAGATAGAAGCAGACAGCTCGGTTCTAGTAGTAGTAGCCAGACCAGTATACTGTGGGTCAGGTTTCATACACTTTAACCTACTTTAGGCATTCAACAGTGTATACATTTTAAGCAGATGGTTTCTTTAATGCTCTTCTAGGCTAAGGCCACGCATTGTGGAAACACAGCATTTTTGGCTGCTGTGAAAATGCAGCAGAAATAAACATTGGGGCACATTTATCAATACTGTCTATCTTTGCACATTCATAGTTTTAGACATATTTATGAATCTGTCATACAGACTTTCATAAATGTGGAGTGTTTCTAGGAGCTCCAAAATTCTGACTCACCATGAGACGAATATTTGACGTAAAACATGTAGACAAAATCTGTAGATAAAAATCTTAACTCACAGGCTGTAAGGAACAAATATTTGCAGCATGCATCAAAAACCCTGCAATTCTTGGCATAACATAAGCAGACACAAATCCTCTCTCACTTATTGAGGAGACAAATATGTGGCGCACAACAGGAATTTTTGGCGCACAAAATAAATTGTTGTAAATTCATTACACCATTTTAAGCTTGGTCTACTTTGCACAAGAAAATCTGTGAAATATTCGTTCTTTTCTGTCTCATTAATGTGTCGTAAAGTTAAACACTTCTAAACCACGTCATAGTGTCGTGCCTGTTGTGTTTTTCTGTTCTTTCTGGTGCACACTGTTCATAAATATAAAGCTGTGCATCATAAATTTTGGCACAAATATTGACAGAAAAGTGTCAGGCTTCTATTGATAAATACCCCCCATTGTCTTTTAAGTACCAGCAAAGTGAAAGAGACTTTGGGCAATCTAATCCACACACAGTGATAAAAAAAAAAAAAAATGCTGCAAAGTGTTGTGTTCAAAAACGTGTGTTTTTGAAAAACACAGTATGTTAATTATACCTGTGGAAAGGGGCTTTTTCCTCAATAGGGTGGGTGAGGCAAAAATGAGAGACTCAGCAGAAAAGCAGTAAAAAATGCAATTTTTTTGCTACATTTCAGTACATGTACAGTAGCCTTAAAGAAGACCTTTTAAGTCATACAACATCATGCATGTTATATACCACTGCAAACCTGAAAGCTGACATTTTATATGCCACTACAAGGCTGATTTCAGTACCAATATCACTGCACTGTCAGAGGGAGGGTCCTCACAGCTCAGCGTCATCGCTGGGCGGCGAGGGAACACCCCCTGACGGTACATTTCTATAGTCTTGTACTGTCAGGGAAGTATGTTACTCACCACTCTGAGCTGAGCTGTCAGGCCAGCCCCTCTGACAGTGCAGTGATACTGGTACCGAAAGTAATGGCACTGATATCTCTGCAACCTGGGCAGACACCAGCAATACTTAGAATGAAGCTTTGAAGTGGTATATAACACACATGATGTTAGAGGACGATAGGTTCTCTTTAAGCACATTTGATTAATAATACATTAATGCAAACCATCAAGAACCCGTATATATGTCTATTCTGAAATATGAACAGCTATAAATTTCCAGAAATATATCGATTAGGAAGTTTGACAACATTTTCCTATTTTCTGCAATTGTCATGAGGTTAACAAGCTGCGAACAATCATCAAAACTACCCAACTCTTTACTAGCGAAACAGAGACTTCGCTTTCCATACATCAGTTTACATCAGCACTAACATGATGTTATATAACAAGTAGTGTCTGAGAATGTTCTAACATGTTTAATAATCATAAACTGAAATGAAACTTTGCTGACAAAGTAACACTGACAAATTGTTAGTGACAAAGCAATTTAAGGAATAATAGTATGGAAACAAAGTGGTTTTCGCTAACAGAAAATAGAAATGTGTCATGTGCACAAAAGAAAATCCACAAAATGCAGCACAGCTCATCACATATAGATAGGATCTGCTGCCTTCTAATGGATCAGCTTGATAGGTAGAATTGTGGTGAATATACAGATCTTCTCCAATTTACCTACAAAGAAAGCCATTATTAAAGTGGAACTTGTTTTAAATAGACTGTCTTATCCGGAAACTTCCAAGCTCAACAATTGCAGCATTTCAACTATCAAGTATATAGATTAATGACTAATGGTACCTCCTGTGCTTGTTAAGTCTTGTGCTCAGAGTATGTATTGCAATGCATGGTGGCCATATGTCTCCTTATTATAGTGTTTGAAGGCATCGTAGGCTGTTGTAAAAGCTCCATCCTTTTCCATATGTAGTGTTACAGTTGATTCTAAAGCAGTGATTCCCAAGGTGCAGTACGCGTACCCTAGGGGGTTATGTCCAAGTATCCCCAGGGTTACACATGGTGAGAGCCCCCCAGTCCCTAAGGGTAGTTTGTGGGGTTCATCACTCACAAACTACAATTATACTCTGGGGTTTCTTTAGACACCACTGTATAATAAGCAGAGGCCCCGGGGAGCTGCTCAAACACAAAAAACAATGTTACTCACCTCTCCTGGGCTCCACCACCCTCCAGAGATGACGTCAAGGACCACTGAGGCCTATGATTGGACCTCAGCGCTCATGTAGATCACTTGGTTTAATGATGCTATGCGTGATTACGGTAAGTACGTCATTACACTAAGATGAAGCTAATGTCATCTCTAGAGGGCAGAAGAACCCCAAAACAACTGTCTATAGATGGGGTCAATCTTCTACTTGACTTTGTCTGTGCTTTGGATATGGATCTGTTACACAGTATTGTCCCATTGATTTCAATGCCACTGGCAGGGATGGTTCCATCAATTTATCATGGATATTATACAGTTCATCCATGTTCATTTTAATGATTCTTGCAGAAAAGTTGAGTACCACTGATTACAAAAAAACATCAGGGAACTGGTCAGTTAGATTCATGGCAATCAAAGGGACTGTACTACCTGTCAGTGGCATTAAAAACAATGGGGTTGTACTTCCTTTCTGCAACATTAAAATCAATGGGGCAGTACTGCCTGTCAGCGGCATTAAAATCATTGGGGTTGTACTTCCTGTCAGCGGCATAAAACAATGGGACTTTATTGCCTGCAGCAACATTAAAACCAATGGAGCTGTACTGCCTGTCAGCAGCATTAAAAAGAATTGGGCTGTACTGCCTATCAGTGGCATTAAAATCAATTGGGCTGTACTGCCTGTCAGGTTCATGTATTCTACCAATTGGCCCATGGAGAATAAGCCTTTTTGCTTTCTATTTTCTCGCTCTCCTATGATTCTCACCATGTTTAATGCTCACCTTTACAACCAGGCAGACTTACTTCTGGTTCAGCAAAAACTGGTAAATGCTCCCACCTACCCTTGGTGCTTGGTGCATGGAATGGACATAGTCACAAACAGTAATGGGTGAACCTTGCAAGATTTTTTTTGAAAATAATTGTGAAGTTCACCGACAAGTTTCCATTTGGACAAGATTCAAACATCATGACGTTGTGATTGAGCCTCACTGGTGACTCCAGGTTGTGTGACATCAGAGTAGGCTGGAAGAGCCTGTGGTGAAGACTGGACACCAAGAAATGTGAGGAAAGGTGTTTTTTTAGTTTGTCCGCACCTCCCATGGGCCTCCATTTACTCTGGAGTCTGAACAATATTAATAATAATAATTCATGAGTGACGTACCTCCAATATGGCAGTAGGACAGGACTCCTTGACAGTGATTGGTTGGAATTTGCACATATGTAGCTAGCGCTTTTCTGGGACTGTCTGGATGTGATTTTGGCACTAATTTGAAATATATAATTATGTATATTCCAGAACAGGCTTTTTTTTTTAGATAAATATGGCGTTCATAATGCACAGGGGGCGCTATTTGGAATATTCGGGTCGAATCCAGGTCTGTACAAGTTGATTCGCCCATCTCTAGTAAGGATGAAATCACATATGCAGTTTTTGGTGCAGTTTTTTTTAGCTAAATGCAGTATCCAGCAGATAGATGAAATGTATGTCCTTCCTTTATCTTTCCCATTCCAGTCCTGTCTTTGACTCAAAAAACAACTCCAAAACAGCATGTGTGATTGCAGCCTACAGCGGTACTTTTAAAAGCACCTCCACGGATCTATCTTCATTGGGAAGTCATGCACCTCACATGTGATGTCACTTCCTGTGGCCGGTCTCAGTGGGCGGTCATGTTGCCTGACTTTCCATTATTCTTCATGTCCTTGTATTATGAATTACTTGATATCTATGTGATGGTGACGGCTTCATGTTTTATAATCACTCACTTTCTATATATCACTTTATTTCAGACTCTCCATTAGCACATGGATGGAGCCACCTCCTCCACCGGAGCTTTATACCCAACATTTATCATTCCTATAATCTTCATTTATAAAAAAGATTTTATTATTTTTTATATCATATTATTTTAGATCTTGTTTCTTAATAACTAGACATGGGGGGTTTGTCCAGATTACCTACAATAAACAATGTCTTTCCATAGGCTAGGGGGATGCGAGCCCCCAAGAGAATAGGGGTAGGTGAGTTGCATTATCGGGGTCCTGTTATACCAGTAATTGCAGATGTAATTCTCCAATTTTCCTGAAAAGGGGTGGAGCTAAGACAATCAGATGATAAGAGGAAATTATTGATTTTGTTTTTCTCCTTTTATTTGGCTGCTGGTTGAAACTCATAACGGTGGTCCTTAAAGGGTCAGTGATGGTTTTCTTTAGATTGTAAGCTCAGAAGAGCAGGGCTGGTCTAATCATGGAAGGTCAGAAGGAACCCTTCAAAATAGATGGTAACCCATGAAGTCTCTCTCTGGTCAATAGACATCTGGAGACTGACTTTATTGGCAATCCTCTCTTTAGGCTAGGGCTAATGATCTGAGGGTTATCTCAGAGGTCGGGGGTACATGGTGGCCTTGGCTGTGGCATATGTCATGTGGTTGGAGATCACTGTGTAGAGCTTTTTCCATTAACTCTAATGGAAGTGAATGTGGCTGCTTTATGACAAGCAAGTAAACATCTGCAAATCTGCTAATATACGTAATTTTGTTATGGCAATTGTTGCAACTGATGGTCAGGTCCAAAACTGAAAATGACTCAAATCGTTGAGTGATCACGCCCTTGCAAGTCATTGAGACACAACCGCATTCATGTTCACTGGCTGAGATGCTGGCCGCAGTACTCGTGATGTTTGGCTCTGTAATGTCTGTTGTGGCTGAAGTTACTGACCATGACCATCATGGTCATCATTTATTAGGTATCATCATAGAGAGGATTCCCTACTATAGTCTGTAAGCTTTTAGGAGAAGGATAACCCCCATCATTACAGGGGAAGATATTATGTTTTATCATTAGTATATACAGTACATTTATGTACATTGTAAGCCTTTGGGTAGTATTTCTTAGTTTGTAAGCTCTTTGGGGCAGGTTCCTGGTATGGGGCAGCAGTAGGCAGATGGATAGACAAGGGTTATATCACCGATCACCATATTTGGGGTCAGGGCTTTTTCTTCACCTACCTCTGGTTCATCTAGTTGGGACTTTTATCTCAGGACCTTATTTATGGTTAGTCAGATGGACTGTCACAGGAGCTCAGACTCCATGGAAATGGGATAAGAACCGCATTCCACATCATTTAGCACTATATAATACAAGCTGTGGTTAATAATGGCTCCTCTGCTTATTGCAAATAAATGGTATAAATTCAGCCACTCCAGTGTCCAGTGTCATTTTTTCTCTCTGATTATTTCATTACACAGTTACCATAATTCACAGAGACACAAACCGCCACATGGTCGTCCATGTACAGATAGAGCAGGTGGTCTATGAATTTCCACAGTCGCCCATGTACAGATGGAGCAGGCGGTCTATAAACCACCACATAGTCGTCCATGTACAGATGGAGAAGGTGGTCTATGAACCGCCACATAGTTGTCCATGTACAGATAGAGCAGGTGGTCTATGAATTTCCACAGTCGCCCATGTACAGATGGAGCAGGCGGTCTATAAACCACCACATAGTCGTCCATGTACAGATGGAGAAGGTGGTCTATGAACCGCCACATAGTTGTCCATGTACAGATGGAGTAGGTGGTCTATGAACCACCACATAGTTGTCCATGTACAGATGGAGCAGGTGGTCTATGAACCACCACATAGTTGTCCATGTACAGATGGAGAAGGTGGTCTATGAACCGCCACATAGTTGTCCATGTACAGATGGAGCAGGTGGTCTATTAACTATTGTGGCACACTGAAGAATGATCAGACTGCTTACACTATATACATATCACATGTATTTAAGCGACTGCCCCACACAAATGGGATAGTGCACCATGATACAAGTGTAAAGTTGTCATGAGCGCCCCCTCCTCATTTCCATCCCCTCCAACATTATATCATGGGAGTGACACAACCTACCTGACCTACCAGAGGATGGTGTTAACAGGTGTAAGCAGAAGGTGTAAAATCCTTCATAGCACGGCAGTAGCGAAAATAATGGAGAGAAGAAAAAAAAACAAAGCCTGAAGCCTAATGGACTCACAAATTACAAATCGGGTTGAGGGAACCGATTAGTTTAGAACCAGATTTGACCTGAGATTTCCAAAAGTTTCAAGTTTGCCCGAACGCTGAACTTTTGGGATTTACTACCCACAAAACACTATTATACTCTGGGGTATCCTCAATAAGTGAAGGACCAGGGAAGGTGAGGGGGAAAAAAAAACACATATACTCACCTTGCTTTACCTCTGCTGAGCATCCCTCATCATCCTCTTCAGCCTGACGCTATGCACCCCAGGTGACTGCGGTCATCATCACGCTCCCCGTGATTTGCTGCTGAGACCTGTGATTGGGCCTCAGCGGAGATCCCTGACATGAGCTGTAGGCTAGAAGAAAGCTGAAGAGGGCATAGAGAGACTACCAGACATTGCAAAGATGCCCAGGAGAGGTGTGGGAAGGTGAGTACAAGTGTTTGTTATTTTTTATACCTCTTCCTAGCCTCAACTTATTATACCCTGTAGTCTGAAGAGACAGAGCAGTGATTCCCAGCCTGAGGTAACTCCAGGCTATCTCCAGGGGTGCTACTGCAGTGAGAGCCACCACCCATAATGGTAGTGTGTGGGGTTCACCACCCACAAATTACTATTATACTGTGAGGAATCAGGAGAACTGAGCAAACATAAAAAACAGTGTTACTCACCTCCCCTGGGCTCTAGCATGGGTCTTAATTTCTCTTTGGCCTCTTCCAGCCTCCCGAGTGATCGGAGGCCTAGTCTGTGAGATTGACATGGACCGTCACTTGTGGGAACAGAAATGATGCCCAACTGCTCATATATGTAATTTCTGGGTGTCTGAAGTAATTTGCTATTTGTACTTTGACTTGTGTGCTGATCACTTGTCTTATATCTGCAATAAGGAAGGTAAAGATTATGTTCCATTATTGATGAACATCTGGCATTCTTTCTGACACAAATACACTACACCAATAGGTCCGTGGGGGTCTCTGGTCAACAAATCTACAGCTGTTTGGGATAGATCAGTAACGTTGAAGCGTTACATACAGATATATATAATTTTTATTTTTTTTTTTTTAAAGTAATAATTGGAGATTACAAGCTCTGCAACAGGGATCTACAGATAAGATATTGAATGCATTGTTCAACAATAGTAAATTGTTGTCATATTAATATAATAATAATAAAATTGAGTCTGATCTTTATCTCGCATTTTCTGTGTAACGTTGATGAATAGACCACTACCTAAGAAAACAATAGACACATAATACACATCAATAAGCTGTGAATAGAAGGCAATGCCTTCCTTTGTTTAATAAGAACAAAAGACTATCACTCAAAGCAATCATCTTAAGAAGATAAAAGCATTTGCAAGAAGGGCAACTGCAATATGTGTATTAGCTCTTCTATAATACCACTATATCTGTAAGTGACCGGGTCACCTATCTGTAAATAAAGGAGGGGGTGCTTTGTACACTTGTATTTATCGGATAATGCTTTTCCTTCATTGTTTTGTTGTTTAGTGAAAAAAAAATTTCAATAAAAATTACAGTTTAAAAAAAATGGAAGGTATGACTGAAACTTTTAAATATATTAAAGGCATAAAGAATGTTCAAAAGGGAAGTTTATGCAATAAACACAAGGCGGCCTCATGCACACAACCAAATGTGCAGGCCGATGGGGGGACGATCTTATAGTGGATGAAATACAAGTGCTTTCCGTCCCCCATTCAAAGACAGGAAATCTTCTGTGTATCTATGTTTCTCCCATCACCTGCACAAGTTCTCCTCAAGATCAGGACTGACTTTAGTGTATTTCTTTGAATTCTATTTTATTTGTGGCACACCAAGGCTTTTCCTCACTTTATTGGAAACTTTCACTAAACATAAGAAATGCCACTGAACAAATGTCCCAGCTCTTTCTCTCTTCATATTTTCTTTGTCTGATACAGGTGGATCAGTGGTTAATTTGACTCTTAGCATGTTACATTAGTAGCATGCCATGTTTGGGTGCTCTAGGCTATTTGAGTAGAACAACTATTCTCACTCACTGTATATGAGTGGCACACTACTCAACTAATATAGGCATACTACACCCAGTGGCAACCATGGTGATTAAGTTAACCATTACTACAGATGTGTCCTTTCTTACCTTTGATCTTGAAAGGACAGCTCCAGATATGTGTGTCAAGAGATGGTAAACTATTCAGGATCCTATTGTTTCATGATGTTTTACAAAGCGACATCCTGTATGTGTCTATGTGCAGCAGCATATTGCTTTTTTTTTTTCATTTACAACCTTTCATTGTTAGCATGCCATAATATTTTATTGTATTGGTTTCATAAGAAATGAAGGATCCTATCTATACCGCTAGCTTATGTAAATTCAAGAGTTTTCCTAAATACATTGCTTTAGCAATACTGCTTTGTTTGCCTGCTAAGTTAGATTATTCCTCCCATTGCTTACACAGTGTTTCCATGGTGCATGGCCTATCTCTGATAAGCAGGACAGATGATGTGAGTTGCTGCTCTCTAGTGGGGCTGAGTGCTCTCACTGTTATCTACAGCTCTGCGGTCAGGACAATCAGTTCAGCTAATTGCCGTTTGCTGATAAAGGCTCCGGGAGCCAGGTTATGTAAACACAAAGATAACACTGTTCTCTGAAGAAGCTTGGTAAGTGTTCTATACAAACCTGTGTAATGTAATATACATTTACTGTGCATATTATTGATCAGCATTTATATTAGATTTCTAGTAATCATAATAAATACTCTCTTGTGGTAAAGGCAAAGTCTATATCTATTGTGATACTTCATAGTGTCCTGTTCATCAAACAGTCAAAGCCGCCCCCCACCAGCTTGCTAAAGAATACAGGAAGTGAGAAGAGACAGTAGGCAAACTAGTGAGTGAGGGAGATGGGAAAACTCCTTTAACCAAATTTGAGCAAAGTTAAATGTAGATACATCTGTAGCTTAGTAGCTTAGCTATGCCCCCCTTCCTACTCCTCAGTTCTGTGAGAAGTTCCCTGTCTCCCTGTTGTGTCGCTGTGAGAAATACCCTCATACACAATAAGATAAAGCATGTCACATATGAAATCTATGGCATATGAATCTATGGCATAAGGTTCCATACACCTTCATTGGTGACCTATAATAGTCTATTATGACCTATAGTAGGGCAATATAAATCAGAGCTGTTATATGGCTGTGCCTGTGAAACTTTGGCATAGATTTACCCAAGCAATTTACATATATATATTAAATCTTTTGCATCTTCCCTAAAGTATTATACCTTTATTTTCACTCAAATTATTTTGGAATAATTATTCTAGTGGGTATCTTTTTCTCCATATATACAGTATGTATGTTACAGAAAAGAGTTCATATGAGGACATGGAAATGTGTACATTTCAGGTTGTACTGATACCATGCCAAACAAATAAAACCAGTGCTCTTTAATGGTGCAAATGAGAACCAAGTAATTATGTTTCCGTCTCATAACTGCATGCATCTGCAGGTAATTATGTGCAATTACACTATCCACAACTTGGAGTGTCTTGAGGACCTTATATCCTTAATTGTCTACCTAGCATCTCGACAACTTAAATGCTGCTGTTTCTTTATAATTTCTACCTTGTATCAAAAGATTCAAAATAGATCTGCTGAGCCTGAAATTTGTTTAGCAGCGTAAGATGTCTTCTGAGCTGGTTTCCATTTGGAGATAAGTAAAATTCTCGAGTTCTTCTACAAGTGGAAAATTTCAATATTTGGAACTTCTTGCACTTCTTATTTTCTCTTTATCTGTAGAGTTACTATTTATTCATTGTTATTTTACATATATATAGCGCCAACATATTCCGCAGCACTTTACATATATTATCAGCACTGTCCCATATAGGGATCATTATCTAAATTCATCTTTGGTGTGTGAGAGGAAACCAGTGTTCCCGGAGGAATCTGACGCAAACACAGGGAAAACATACAAACTCCATTTAGAGTTTTTCTCTTTATCTGTAGGGTTACTATTTATTCATTGCTATTTTACTTATATATATAGCGACAACATATTCCGTAGCGCTTTACATATATTATCAGCACTGTCCCATATAGGGATCTTGTAACGTCTCTGCCTGTTCAGGTCTCTGCGCCACCCTCCGCTCGTACGCTGAGGTGAAGGAGGCGTGTTCAGTTTGATTCCTTGCGTAGGTTTCTTGCTGCTCAGTCTGAACATGGTCCTAGACTATGTAAAGGATTTCCAGCCACACCTGTGTTCTGAGCATTTCTCTCTGGACTGCATAGAGTTAATCTCTTCCTGGCCTGTGTGATTGACAGCCTGTGTACCTATCAGGTCTGGGGCTGGGCCCAGACTTTCTATATACAGGATGTCACTTTCTCAGCAAGTGGCCGGTTATTGCACTGTCTTTGCCTGCTCTCCTTGTTATCCTTTGCTACTTTGTTACCTTATTCTCTGACCCTTTGGCTTGCCTTTTGACTATTCTCTTGGATTTTGATTTTGTACTGCATTGCTCATTTGTTACCGACCCCTTGGCTTGCTCACTCTGCTTCTGTGTTTTGTCTTGTCCTGTTCTGTGTGTCACTTACCCAGTATAGGGCTTGTCTTCAGGTTGTCCTTTTACCGTTTAGGGTAACTGAGGCAATAGGAAAGGACAGTGGCTGGGGTGAGATTAGGGCTCACTTGTCTCTGTCCTTCCTCCCAGACCGCTGCAGTAGTGTCAGGGTATTGCTACAGTTGGCAAGACCCTTACAGATCATTAGCTAAATTCATCTTTGGTGTGTGAGAGGAAACCGGTGTACCCGGAGGAATCTGACGCAAACACAGGGAAAACATACAAACTCCATTCAGATGTTCACTTTAGCTTTGTATGAATGGAGACTCCAGTGCTGCAAAGCAACAATGCTATCCTTTGGTATTTTCAAGGATTGCTATGACTAGATATACACTAGCTGGCATAAATAATAATGATAATTGTAAAAAAAAAAAAAAAAAAAAAGATGATATTGCTGAATCTTTCACAAATACTTATGTAACACTTACACTAGAGAAATGCTATTGGATTTTATTAAGGTTATGAAGTTTTAGCAATGTACCATAGCATCAGGCACTGACCACAAGCATACCTCCAAACAAAAGAGGAACACATCCAGAGTTATGTGCAGCAGGCTATGGCATTTTTTTTGTTTAGCCATGCCTCTAACCACACCCAGCCCCCAGCCAGGCATACCAAGTCACGCTCAGCTTCCTCCTTCAAATAATACTCACACACCTTAAGTCCTATACATGTGTGGCATCCCAGAGCTGGCTATGGCTGGGCTGAGGGTGATCTCTGTGCATTGTATTATTTCCTGTTGCTTCATAGCCTGTGTGACATAGCAGGGGGTCCTGAGTCTCACACAACACAGCGCCACCTAGTGAGCCTCACACATGCATTACACCTCCCATAGGATTGAATAGTAACCAAATGTCCAATGGGAGGACATCGCCTGGGAAAAGGGGAGGAGTCAGCTGATCACTGGGTCCCCATGGTAACACCCCTGCAGGAAGGTCCTGCGTGTGAGGAGTTAGAAGTGTGGAGTGTTAGGAGGAGGAGGTGAGGAGATAAGTGTGATGTCCTGTGAAGAAAGCAGTGAGTTTAGTGCAGGAATCTCAAGTCCTAGACAGGCCCAGGAAGGTTGGAGAGCTGACATACTCCAGCTATTCAGAAGATCCTGTCCCCTGTCTGCCTAGCCATCGC
The DNA here is from genome assembly GCA_947044405.1 of Leptodactylus fallax. Lineage (NCBI taxonomy): Eukaryota > Metazoa > Chordata > Amphibia > Anura > Leptodactylidae > Leptodactylus > Leptodactylus fallax. The sequence goes on along the minus strand of CAMRHE010000073.1, from coordinate 4,362,033 downwards.
CCTGAAGGAAGTCAAGCATCATTATCTTGTCAGCATGAGACTGTGGAGAGAACATTCTGGAACACGTGCTCCATAGCAAGTATCACAGGATCCAGGGGCCAAGGCCAGACCTGTGGAATATCCTGCCACCCTGACTATTGCACCCCGAAACTCTGAGCTATCAGGACCACATAACGTGAGTGGGGAATATTATGTACTAGTATCATGGTGGGCATCCTCCTATGAGCCAAATAGGAGCCCAGACGCACCTTAGGGCTGTAACACTGAAGTATAAGGGGCTAGGAACACCTTTCATCAAGTCTACCCTGCACCCCAGGACCTTGCTGTGTCACCAGGCGTACCCCGTTGTTTTGTATTGAAGAAACTGTTTAAACATTTGTGCCTCCACACCCATGGAAGTAAAAGTTCAACTTTACAACCGTTTCTGTGTCTGACTCTGCACCGACAACATCAGGGCGCCCCAAACACCACCAGTCAGCACAGTATAGGGGAAGCGCCCCGGGGGAATAATCACCACCAACATTTGTGCAGCCCCCTCATCACCGGTACCAGTGGTGGTAACGTGGGACAGCACCAGCGCTGCGCCCTCGTGCCCAGAGACCGTGACAAGTCTGCGCTGTTTGCACCCCGCAATCCCAACTGCAGCGTTACCTTCCATCTGGTCACCGCACATGCATTAGGGAACCGCAACACACACATTCTTTTTAGATTTTTAAATCATACAGGATTTATTAGAATATATTCCATACACACAAGTGAGCAACAATCAACATCTTAATTCATCCATCTATAACCACAATAGATGGATGCAGGCATTCCTTCTCATAGCTACAGATCATACTTGATAAAGGTCAATAATCACCGAAACATTGTAATATCACCGATCTGTTATATGGATTACTTCATAACTGCAATACATGGATGGGTTAACATGTGATTGTTGATCACTTATGTGTGTTATATATCCTAATAAATTAGGTGTGATTTAAGCATCTAAAAAGAAAGTGTGTGCCTACTGTATGTCTGTATGGGCTGGAGAATACTTCCACTGAGCACCACGTAAAAGGCGAGTGCATACCATTGTTAATACAAAATTCGGTCCTATACAGATCTATATAACCAAATACATAGTTACATAGTAGATGAGGTTAGATGAAGACTCCAGTCCATCAAGTCCAACCTATAACCCTACAGTACCCTACAGTGTTGAGCCAGAGGAAGTCAAAAAAAAAAAAAACCCCATGAGGCTTACACTAATTGCCCCATTTCAGGGGAAAAATTCCTTCCAGGCTCCAATCTGGCAATCAGTATAAAATCCTGGATCAACTTGTGCTTAGCAGAATCTAGAACCCATAACACATAATATTTTCCTGTTCTAGAAAGACGTCCAGACCCTCTTTGAACTTGCACAGTGAATCCACCATCACCACTTCCTGGGGCAGTGAGTTCCATAGCCTTGCTATTCTTACAGTGAAGAATCCCCATCTATGTTGCTGGTGAAACTTTCTCTTCTCCAGGTGTAGAGGATGTCCCCTTGTCACTGTCACTGGCTTAAGAGTAAAAAACTGTCCACCACAATTACCAAGTCTTTTTTAGTGGCAGTCTTACCCAGTAATTTAGTATTAAGTACATAATCATAGATTTTATTTCGTCGACCAAAATGTATAACCTTACATTTGTCTACATTAAACTTCATTTGCCAAGTCTCGGCCCATGCTTCCACCTTCTTTAGATCCCCTTGTAATATTCTATTATCCTCCTCAGTTTTGATTACCTTACAGAGTTTAGTATCATCTGCAAATATGGACACCCTGCTCTGTAAACCCTCTACCAGGTCATTAATAAAGATATTAAAGAGGAGAGGACCCAATACTGACCCCTGTGGCACCCCACTGGTGACTGTGACCCAGTCTGAGTATTTACCATTAACAAGCACCCTCTATATCCTATGAATGAGCCAGTTGTAAACCCAAATGCATGTTTTCCCCCCAGTCCCAATATTCTCATTTTGCATACCAACCTTTTATGTGGTACAGTATCAAAAGCCTTTGAAAAGTCCAGATGTACTACATCTACCACATTACTCATGTCCAGTCTAGAACTGACTTCTTCATAGAACCTGATCAGATTAGTCTGACAGGACCGATTCCTCATAAATCCATGCTGATTGGGTGTTATAAGATTATTTACATTGAGATACTCCAGGATAGCATCTCTTAGAAGCCTTTAAATATCTTACCCACCACAGAAGTCAAACTTACCAGCCAATAGTTTCCAGGCTCACTTTTAGACCCCTTTTTGAAAATTGTCACCACATTTGCCATGTGTCAATCTTGTGGAACAGACCCAGTCATTACTGAATCCTTAAATATTAGATGTGAGGGTCAGTCTATCACCGTGCATAATTCCCTCAGAACTCAGAGGTGTATGCCATCTGGACCTGGCGATTTATCTATTTTAGTGTTTTGAAGGCGGCGCCGCACTTCCTCCTGGGTTAAACAGGTGACATTTAATGGAGAGTTAACATTACCTCTAATCATGTTGCTGGCCATTGGATTTTCTTGTGTAAACACCACAGAGAAGAAGGCATTTAATAGTTGTGCCTTTTCCTCCACCATTACACCCAGATTATTTTTCAGAGGGCCCACATTGTCACTTATTTTCTTATTATTTATATAATTGAAGAATAATTTTGGATTAGTTTTACTTTCCTTGTGCACAATTTATTTTTCTCTTTATAGTTTTTTAATGCTGCGTCACTACTTTCTTGTTTTAGTACTGTAAAAGCTTCCTTTTTATACCTCATTGCCATTACCGTTTTACAGTTGTTAGCTATATTGGTTTTCTATGATTTCTGGCCCGCTTAGTCCCATAAGGGATATGTTTTTTAGTGGTCCTATTTGGAAGGCTTTTGAAAATGTCCCATTTTGTTTGGGTTCCGGTCACTTTGAGGACATTGTCCCAGTTTATGCTGCTAAGCTCCTCTCTCAGCTGGTTAAAATTGGCCTTCCTGAAATTTGAGTTTTTTTGGTTCCCCCTCTACTGAACATCTTTTTAATGTGTACAAGAAAACTTATTATGTTGTGGTCACTATTACCAAGATGACCCCCAACCTCTACTTTTGACAATGTGTCAGTTTCATTTGTTAAAATTAGGTCTAAAAGTGCCTCGCCTCTTGTTGGGTCCTGCATTAGTTGCGATAGGTAATTGTCTTTTATTACTGATAAAAACCTGTTCCCTTTGTTGGACCTGCAGGTTTCTGCCTTCCAGTTGATATCTGGTTAGTTGAAATCCCCCATAATAATGACTTTATTATGCTTTGCGGCCTCATCTATTTGTTTTATTAGTATATTTCCAGCTTCTTCCATTATATTTGGAGATTTATAACAAACCTCTATCAGTATTTTATTATTCTTTGTTCCTCCCTCAATTTCCACCCATAAGGACTCTACATATTCATTTTCCTCCCAGATGTCCTCACGCAGGATTTTATGTAAGAATCCCTCCACCTTTCCTATTGGTACACTCCTTTCTAAACTTACTGTACCCCTGTATATTTACAGCCCAGTCATAGCTAGAGTCCAGCCATGTCTCACTTCCACTCTCTTCTGACCATTGCCTACTGACTGTTCTAACCCCACCCCCTGCTCCACCCCCAGTTCAATTATTTAGCCCTCTTTCCATTTCTACACTACAAATAGTGTCACTGTGTTTGGTATCATGGTGAGCTGGGCAACACACATCAGTATATGCATTACCTATCTAGGATACTCTATCCACGCTCAGCCTAAACACCAAACTTATCCCCTATTTACAGAATAAGGGACCCCTAACATTCAGTAGTATAGGAAGCTGCAAGTTCCTCTGGCTGCTGCATGTGAATAGAGCTGTAGTGTGCATGCTCAACCATCACTTCATTCACTTGTATGCACTGCCATCTCCATTCTGGCAGCCCCATAAAAGTGAATAGAGCTGTGGCCACACATTCACAACAATGATCCATACATAACCATTTTTTATTGCTTTGCATTCAGTTTTTTTGGAAGGCATTTTTACAGTATTCACCAAACCCCCTTGGTGAATACTATAAAAATGCCTTCCAAAAAAACTGAATGCAAAGCAATAAAAAATGGTTATGTATGGATCATTGTGCATGGGGTTTTCCAAACAAACAATCAGACCTTGATTGATGAAAGAGAAATCCAAAGTTTATTTTAGGAAGTCCAATTTTAACATCTTCCCGCCGGTGACATTTTTCGATTTTCGTTCTTGACTCCCTGCCTCCCAAATCCCATAACTTGTTTTATTTTTCCGTTCACAGAGGGCTTAATGTTTGCGGGACAAATTGTTCTTTATAATGGTACCATTTATTATTCTTTACAATGTACTGGGAAACTAGAAAACAATTCAAAATCGGGTGGAATTGGAGAAAAAGTGCATTTGGGCGACTTTTATATTTTATATTTTTTTTTTACTCTATTTTTTATTTTGCAATGCATTGCAAAATAATGGTACTTCTATTGCAGGCTGCATAGAGCAGCCTGCAATAGAAGATAATGACAGACAGACCTGGGAGCCTTCAAAAGACTCCTTGCTGTCATAGTAACAGGATGCTGGCCCCGGAGTTTTCTCCGGGTGCCGGTGATCCCTGGAAAAATGGCGGCTCCCGTGTGCCGCCGGCAAAATGGCACCTTGGTCAGCTTTGACCGAGGCGTCGGGGGGTTAATGTCCGCAATCAGTATAAAACAGCAGAGACCTGATGGCTATGGCGGGCGCTCGGCTTCTGACCCAATATTTAAATACCCGACATCTGCCGTACTATTACAGCGGATGTTGGGAAGAGGTTAACAAAAAAATTGAATTCAACAAAAATATTCATACTGTGTACAACAAAATACTTACATTTCTGGCTGTTGCAGTCCCACAGATTTTCTAGGTTAACGCCATCAACAGGGATAAAAAACAACTCAGCTTGCTGTTTAATTGAGTCCTTTTATACATATAGAAATTTCCCATATCCCTCTGCAGTTTTTCTCAATAAAACAATAGAGTTGCGGCAGACTTGTCTCTTATAAGGTCAGAGCAGGCACACCCTGCTGACATCTCCACTAGTGCAGATAAGTAAATCAAAACACTTCTATATTAAGACATACAGTCATATGAAAAAGTTTGGGAACCCCTATTAATCTTAATCATTTTTAGTTCTAAATATTTGGGTGTTTGCAACAGCCATTTCAATTTGATATATCTAATAACTGATGGACACAGTAATATTTCAGGATTTAAATGAGGTTTATTGTACTAACAGAAAATGTCAATATGCATTAAACCAAATTTGACCGGTGCAAACATTTGGGTACCCTTATCATTTTATTGATTTGAATACTCCTAACTACTTTTTACTGAAGCACAAAATTGGTTTTGTAACCTCACTGAGCTTTGAACTTCATAGCCAGGTGTATCCAATCATGAGAAAGGTATTTAAGGTGGCCAATTGCAAGTTGTTCTCCTATTTGAATCTCCTCTGAAGAGTGGCATCATGGGCTCCTCAAAACAACTCTCAAATGATCTGAAAACAAAGATTGTTCAACATAGTTGTTCAGGGGAAGGATACAAAAAGTTGTCTCAGAGATTTAACCTGTGAGTTTCCACTGTGAGGAACATAGTAGGAATGGAAGACCACAGGGACAGTTCTTGTTAAGCCCAGAAGTGGCAGGCCAAGAAAAATATCAGAAAGGCAGAGAAGAAGAATGGTGAGAACAGTCAAGGACAATCCACAGACCACCTCCAAAGAGCTGCAGCATCATCTTGCTGCAGATGGTGTCACTGTGCATCGGTCAACAATACAGCACACTTTGCACAAGGAGAAGCTGTATGGGAGAGTGATGCGAAAGAAGCCATTTCTGAAAGCCGCCACAAACAGAGTCGCCTGAGGTATGCAAAAGCACATTTGGACAAGCCAGCTTCATTTTGGAAGAAGGTCCTGTGGACTGATGAAACAAAGATTGAGTTGTTTGGTCATACAAAAAGGCGTTATGCATGGCGTCAAAAAAACACAGCATTCCAAGAAAAACACTTGCTACCCACTGTAAAATTTGGTGGAGGTTCCATCATGCTTTGGGGCTGTGTGGCCAATGTCGGCACCGGGAATCTTGTTAGTTGAGGGTCGCATGGATTCAACTCAGTATCAGCAGATTCTTGAGAATAATGTACAAGAATCAGTGACGAATTTGAAGTTACGCCGGGGATGGATATTTCAGCAAGACAATGATCCAAAACACAGCTCCAAATCTACTCAGGCATTCATGCAGAGGAACAATTACAATGTTCTAGAATGGCCATCCCAGTCCCCAGACCTGAATATCATTGAACATCTGTGGGATAATTTGAAGCGGGCTGTCCATGCTCGGCGACCATCAAACTTAACTGAACTGGAATTGTTTTGTAAAGAGGAATGGTCAAAAATACCTTCATCCAGGATCCAGGAACTGATTAAATGCTACAGGAAGCGACTAGAGGCTGTTATTTTTGCAAAAGGAGGATCTACTAAATATTAATGTCACTTTTCTGTTGAGGTGCCCATACTTTTGCACCGGTCAAATTTTGGTTTCATGCATATTGCACATTTTCTGTTAGTACAATAAACCTCATTTCAATCCTGAAATATTACTGTGTCCATCAGTTATTAGATATATCAAATTGAAATGGCTGTTGCAAACACCCAAATATTTAGAACTAAAAATGATTAAGATTAATAGGGGTGCCCAAACTTTTTCATATGACTGTATTGTTGTGAGCATTTCCTTAGTTTTGGTACATTTTTTCCCAGATGACAAGACCAGAAAGAGTAGAAAACATAGAGCATTAGGTGGCCAGCCTAATGAGAAAAGAAAGGATTAAGAAGCAGTTATAGAACATTCACACAGAGGTGGTACCAGACCTGTGGAACTAAGAGGAAACCAGTTGTAAACACAAAGCCAAACATTTTACCTCTTCACAGGGTTAAATAATATAATCATTTTAAGCTTAGATCATTAAGGATGTGACAATAACAAAAATATGTTTTTTTTATTACTTTTCTTTTAACCTCTCTCTCTTTTTCTTCCTGCTCTGTGCCATAGAAGTACTATGACTGTAGCTGTAATTGCCCCTTATAGGCCCCTAGCTGCCATAGTGACCTAACAGAAGCCCAAAAAGATATTGTGCGGGTGCAGTTATCCTGAAAAATATTTTAGACACTATTCACCTCAGTATCTAAGGGGTTAAATAGCCAGGACTTTTGCTATCACAGTCCAGGCTTTTGAAGTCAGAGCCTGACTATCAGTTACAGCTGGGCTCTCAAGATCGCATGGGCATAGCTACTGTACTTAAGAATACAATTTCTCATTAAATTGATTTAACACAATGTCACAACATACCCACAAAGCCCTTGAAGAGCTCAACCTTATACATTTCCACCACACGTAGTCACCCATACTATTGGATAGTTAACATAACTTATGATACATGTACAGTTATGTCCAGAAATATTTGGACAGTGACACAAGTTTTGATATTTTATCTGTTTACCAAAACATATTCAAGATACAGTTCTATAATATGGGCTTATAGTGCAGAATTTTAGGGTATTCACATCCTAATTGGAGGAATGGTTTAGGAATTACAGCTCTGTAATATGTAGCTGAATATTTTTCAAGGGACCAAAAGTAATTGGACAATGATATCAAAAGGTATTTAATGGCCTGCATGGGCTATTCTCTCAAAAGGTCTGGAGTTGATCCATGGAGAATTTGCATTTAGAAGCTGTTGCTGTAAACCCCCAATATGTGGTCAAGGAGCTCTCAATGGAAGTGAAACCATAGTTAGGCTGAAAAAAAAGAAGAAATCCATCAGAGAGAGCAGAAATGTTAGGAGTGGCCAAAACAGTTTGGTACATTCTTTCTAGTAAAAAAAAAAAAAAAAAGAGCGCACTGGTGAGCTTGGGAATTCAAGAAGGCCTGGACATCCATGGAAGATAACAGTGGTGGATGATTACAGAATCCTTTCCATGGTGAAGAGAAACCCCAAATGAAGAACTCTCTCCAGGAAGGAGGTGTATCAATACCTAAGTCTGCCATAAAGTGAGGACTTCATGAGAGCAAATAAGGGGTTCACGACAAGGTGCAAACCATTAATCAGCCTCAAAAACAGAATCACCATATTAGACTTTTCCAAAAAAACATCTACAGTATCCAGTCCAGTTCTAGAACAGCATTCTTTGGACAGATGAAACTAAGCTCAACCTGCACCAGAATGATGGGAAGAAGAAAGTATTCAGAAAGCTTGGAACGGCTCATGATCCAAAGCATACCACATCATCTGTAAAACACGGCAGAGGCAGTGTGATGGCTTGGGCATGCATGGCTGCCAGTGGCACTGGGTGTTTATTGATGATGTGACAGAAGACAGAAGCAGTCAGATGAATTCTGAAGTGTACAACAGCACTTTTCTGGCACCAAGAGCATTACCGCAAATACGTACTGTATTTAAATACGTACATGAAAATGAAGTTCTTGGTACTTTTTGCATTTTGAATAAACTGTAGTTGCAGGCCCACCTGCTTTGTCATGGCGATCTTTGTTAAGTGAGTCCCTACACTAAAATGACTCACCTCTCTTAGGGCCTTGATTTCCCATGAATTAATGGCAAATGTGTTTTTCAGTTTTATCATGCCCTTCATACACCACAAATAGCCTCCTCTCTCTCTAGAACTGTGGCCTCAGAATGAATAAGATAGTGTAGTTCACCCATATTATGCTCTAATTAAAATCAGCCTTGGACAGATGGATAGCGTGCACAAACCAAAATTGAGATCAACCACAACATCCAAAAAGCACAATGCAACAAACACAGAAAAATTGGTCAGCACTGCCAAATAATGTGAACAAGAAATACAGGTGCATGTTTCTGTGGCTGCAATACAGAACTTCACTCTGCTAGTACCAAGAGCATTACTGCAAATATCTACTATATATAAGAATACATGAAAATGAGGTTCTTGGTACTTTTTACATTTGTTAGGTGGTTCCCTACACTAAAAGTACCAAGAACCTTGTTTTCATGTACTCTTATATATAGTAGGTATTTGCAGAAATGCTCTTGGTGCTGTTGCAACTTTTTGTTTTTGCAATTGTATTGCAGTCACATCAACGTGCACCTGCATTTCTTGTTTGGATGTGCTGACCAATTTTTCTGTGTTTATTGCATTCTGAAGGGTACAGGGATAGACGTTTTGCTCAGGTTCAACCAAATGCAGCAAGGTTGATAGGACGGCACTTCAACGTACAAATGGACCATGAAGCAAAACATACTGTGAAAGCAACCCAGGAGTTTTTAATACAAAGAAGTGGAATATTCTGCCATGGCTGAGTCACTCACCAGATTTCAAACCGATCTAGCATGTCTTTCACTTGCTTAAGACAAAACTTAAAGGGGTATTCCCATGACCATGATCATTTTTAAATTTATAGATAGTTAAAAGTTAAACATTTTTGCAAATATAAGTAATTAAACATTTTGCAGAGTGTTAAAGATTTTCTCTAAATATATTGTGGTCACAAGTTGTTGTCTTGATCGGTTGCCAGTGGATACAACCATGAAAGCAGGAACTTTCTAAGGTCAGAAAATCAGCCATGATATCCTTATTGTGGCCGGGATAACTTCTGATACATGTAGTGTCCCTGCCTGATAACCCAGCTACAATAAGAAAATCATTGCTGGGTTCCTGACAAGTCCCAGACCATAGAAAGTTTGTGGTCGTATCCATTGGCAACCGATCAAGAAAACAGACTTTCACCACTAAGATGGATAGCGAAAATCTTTAAAACACTGCAGAATTTGTAACTACTTATATTTGGAAAAATGTTTACCTTTTAGTTATCTACAAATATAGATATGATTGTGTTCATGGGAATACCCCTTTAAGGCAAAAAAACCCCAAAAATAAGCAACAACTGAAAACAGCCGCAGCAAAGGCCTGGCAGAGCATCACAAAGGAAGAAACCCAGCGTTTAGTTATGTCTATAGGTTCTAGACTTCAGATAGTCATTGCCTGCAAAGGATTCTCTACAAACTATTAAAAATAAAAATTTATTTATGGCAGTGTTAAATTGTTCAGTTACTTTTGAGACCCTCAAATAAGGAGGCTTTGTAAAAAAAAATGGTTGAAATTCCTAAACATTTCCTAGGATCTTTTTGTTAAACCCTTTGCATTAAACCTGAAAGTATACAATGCAATTGCATCTCAGTTGTTTTATTTCAAATCCAATGTGGTGGCAGAGCCCGAATCATGCAGGTGGTGTCCCTGTCCAAATATTTCTGCATCTATCTGCAAAACTAGTGCTAGGATGGATGGTTGGATGCTCAAAAGCCTAGCCCAAAACTATGAGGCCTGTCTAGGACTCTCCTTACATTCTAAACCGTGTACACTGAAGTTACATGTTGGACTGACCAAGAGCAGGAGGTCATGGAAACTATTATAGCCCCCACTAGAATTTTCTAGGTGCAAACCATTTGAATAGGGAGAACATATCACTTCCACTCCACCCAACAAAAGCCTAGTCCTGCAATTAAAGGCACAAAGCAACAGGTTATAACAAATACACAAACATTACAGACCCTAATAATAAGGCTAGTATATTGGCTGTGAAAACATTAAATACAATTCTTGCAATATAAAATATATGCTAGTAGAGTTCCACTGGGACACTACAGTGGCTCAACAATGTACAGTGGCTCAACATTGTACAGTGGCTCAACATTGTACAGTGGCTCAACATTGTAGTGTCCCAGAGAATCTGCCCTGAAAAAAAAAATTGATTATGCAATATTCTGTCTGGAGGTGTACCATACCTTTCAGATGAAAACAATTGACGATAAGATACACCCAGGTTTAGGCAAAAAAATAAATAAATAAAATTTCATACTAATATAACCTTTCCTGATGGTCAAGGGGAGTAGAGGAGTCAATGTCACCAATTTGTACGCTAGGGTAGCTAAAGGGCCTTATTAGCTAACAGGCTGCTCCTGCTGCTCACAAATTGCAGATACATCAGCGGCTGTTCTGTACTCACAGTACTTATACACACACGGCTCTTCTGCACTGACAGTACACATATACAGTTTTGTTGCACTCATGCACAAACAGATCTTCTGCATACACACATGCACATCTCTGCTACACACATACAAAAAAAAGCTCTTCTACACACACAGTTCGCATACACACAGCTCTGCTGCAAACATAAGCATACAAACAGCCTGCCGCATACGCTGTAAGCACACATACTGTACACAGATACTTACACATGCACAGATAGTTACTTATGTAATATTGTATGGTTACATGTGGGGAAAGTGTGGGAAAAGATGTATTTGATACGTTGGCAATTTTGCAAGTTTCCCACCTACTAAGAGTGGAGAGGTCTGTAATTTGTTTTGTAGATACACGTCAACTGTGAGAGACAGAATCTAACAAAAATCCAGAAAATCACATTGTATGATTTTTAAATAATTAATTTGCATTTTACTGCATGAAATAAGTATTTGGTACAGTAGAAAAACAGAACTTAATATTTGGTACAGAAACCTTTGTTTGCAATTACAGAGGTCAGACGTTTCCTGTAGTTCTTGACCAAGTTTGCACACACTGCAGGTGGGATTTTGGCCCACTACTCCGTACAGATCTTCTCCAGATCTTTCAAGATTCTGGTCTGTCGCTGGGCTACATTGAGTTCCAGCTCCCTCCAAAGATTTTCGATTGGGTTCAGGACTGGAGACTGGCTAGGCCACTCCAGGACCTTGAAATGTTTCTTATGGAGCTACTCCTTAGTTGCCCTGGCAGTGTGTTTCGGGTCATTGGCATGCTTGAAGACCCAGCCATGACCCATCTTCAATGCTCTTACTGAGGGAAGGAGGTTGTTGGCCAAAATCTTGTGATACATGGCCCCATCTATCCTCCCTTCAATACGGTGCAGTCGTCCTGTACCCTTTACAGAAAAAAACCTCAAAGTATGATGTTTCCACCCCCATGCTTCACGGTTGGGACGGTGTTCTTGGGGTTGTACTATTCCTTCTTCCTCCAAACACAGTGAGTGGAGATGATACCATAAAGTTCTATTTTGGTCTCATTTGATCATATGACCTTCTCCCTTACCTCCTCTGGATCATCCAGATGATTATTGGCAAACTTAAAATGGGCCTGGACATGTGCTCGCATGAGCAGGGGGACCTTGCATGCCCTGCAGGATTTTTATCCATGATGGTGTAGTGTGTTAGTAATGGTAATCTTGGAGACTGTGGTCCCGGCTCTCTTCAGGTCATTGACCTGGCCCTCCCGTGTAATTCTGGGCTGATTTCTGAAATTTCTCAGAATCATCCTTATCCCATGAGGGAAGATCTTGCATGGAGCCCCAGACCGAGAAAGATTGATAGTCATCTTGTGTTTCTTCCATTTTCTAATAATTGTGCCAACAGTTGTTGCCTTCTCACCAAACTGCTTGCCTATTGTCCTGTAGCCCATCCTAGCCTTGTGCAGGTCTACAATTTTGTCCCTGGTGTCCTTGGACAGCTCTTTGGTCTTGGCCATAGTGGATAGGTTGGACTGTGATTGATGGAGTGTGTGTACAGGTGTCTATTATACAGGTAATGAGTTCAAACAGGTGCAATTAATACAGGTAATGAGTGCAGAGGAGGAAAAATTAGCAGGTCTGTGAGGCAGAATTATTGCTGTTTGGTAGGTGATCAAATACATATTTCATGCAATAAAATGCAAATTAATTATTTAAAAAATCATACAATGTGATTTTCTGGATTTTTTTTTTTTTTGATTCTGTCTCTCACAGTTGAAGTGTACCATCGATAACAATTACAGACCTCTCCATTCTTTGTAAGTTGGGAAAACTTGCAAAATCGCCAGTGTATCAATTACTTATTTTCCCCACTGTATATGCATACATCTATATGCATAGTATTTGTATATATAGTATATAAGAATATGCATGTGTATCTGCAGATATGCTGACTGAGTGTCTGTAAAACACAATTACACAATCTGGTCCCATGATATAAGACTTTCCAGTACAGTTATGTTCACACGGTGCAGTTTTGCTCGAAAAACAAGTGTGTTTTTATCACATGAGTATCACCCGTAAGGAAGTGATTTATACATACTCACAATTTTCTGCAAAATGGTAGGAAATTTTTATTTGGTCTCAATTATAAAAAAAATATTTTAACACACTTTTTGTCTGTCTGCAGGGAGTTCAATAGTAATTATGTTTTGTGAATGTGAATAAAACATTATTATCTATTGAAATCTCTGGAGTGCTGCAACTTCATTTATTTGCTTCATGTGACCCTGGATCAAGGTTGAGTTTTCTTTGCTGGCACCCTCAGTTCTTGTAATTCAGAGTGCTACTTTTCTTGCCTTTTGATGTTTTCTATACTGTATTTCATTGCATTTATGGTATCTTTTTAGTAAGTGCTAGATTTGCATACTAGAATAAATCATTATAGAAAATATTATTCAAGGTTACTAATAGAAATGCCTTGTCTTCTTTTTATCTTGCCTTACCACAAAACATGTCTTTTTATCTTTCTATGGTTCTTATATGTTAGGGGTCAGATCAAAGTGCCCTTACAGAAGTAAGCAAGTCAATGCATTTATTAAACATGTCCTCTTGTAGTCTGCCAACATAACTTGGCTAGAAAAACTTTTGCTACTCCAACTTCAAACCCATCAAAGAATTTAAATCTTAAAAATCTTGTACTTGTGGTCAGTGTTGATAGACATAAGATCTGAAGTATCCCTGGCAAAAGCTGGTAAACTTGGCAGATCTTCCATCAGCTGAGTGTCAGTAACACATTAATAGATGTTAGAAAAATAGAAGACCACATGGTCCACCTATTCTGCCCATATATTACATTTAATTATCACTTTAAATATTTTAAAAATGATACTGTGAAAATTCTATCAATTGTAATCCCCTACAATGTACAGAGATACTAGACGCGAATAGAGAGTGAATTTTCCAAAATTTTCAGGCTTGACGTGAACCAGAAACCTTTGGTGTTCTCCATCCACAAAACACTATTATACTCCGAAATATGCCTAACAGTATAATAAGTGGAGGTGAGTAAACATAACAAACAGTTAAACTCACATTGCCTCACCTCTTCTGGTATCGTCTTCTACCCCTTGCTGACATCACGTGCTCCAGGGTCACCACTGAGGCCCAATCACAGGTGGCACGCTCTGACATTATAACTACTGTAGAGATGAGCGAATTTCTCAAAAGTTCGATTCGAAGTTCCAAAAAAATTCACTTCGATTCGAATTACTTTGAGGCGAATAAACAGTTATTTCCAGGCTACAGAGATCCGGGGTGGGCAGCAAAATGGTGGAAGCCCTTGGATGCCCCTGTCATGTTTCTCTCTCTCTCTTCAGCACGGACAACTTTTATTCATGTGGAAGGATCTGCTAACAAGCAAAGACACGCCTACCCAATCACATCACTAGAGAATATCTTGTGACCGTCTGATGTTACAAAGGTCCTTACTAAATATTTGTTACCACGAAGCATCAGGAATTCCGGAATCGTGGAGAATTGAAGATTTCCTGAAATTCGGATGGAATTCCACTTCTGCAGAATCGATTCACTCATCTCTACAGTAATTATAACACTGGGTCCCTGTGGTGCAAGATGTGAGCCAGAGGCCAAAAAAGGAGGGATGCCCAAGAAAGATAAGGCAAGGCAATCTCATATATTGTAAGCCCTTGCGGGCAGGGCCCTTTATCCCACTGTGCCAGTTGATCACTTAGTATTATCTGTTTTGTATATCTTGTGTACCGTATGTAAATCCGCAAATGTAAAGCACCATGAAATTAATGGTGCTATATAAATAAACAATAATAATAATAATAATGTTAGTTGTGTTAATTCACTTCCCCTGGGCCTCTACTTATTATATTCTGTGGTCTGATGACCCTTGAGTATGATAATGGAACTTACTGTTTGTGCCAAACAAGTTGAGCCAGAAACAAACCGGATAGCTGAACCTCATTAACATACGCCAAAACAAATCTTGTGAGGTTCGCCCATCTCTAGATGAACCTAACTAATGGAAATATCTTAATAGTCTCCAAATATTTATAGGTTTCTTCTCAGTACTCGTTTCCTAGGTTAACTAGCTTCCAATTACTCGCCGAAGTGTGCGCATCTGAAATGTGAAAATAGATTACAAATGACTAAAGAGACCTATTACCATCTGTATAGGCAGTGGGGCTGGCACTGGGAATTGGTGCCTACCAGGGCCATAATCCAGTACCAAAATTTACTAAGAGAACACAAATGACTGAACTGAGCGAGCAGCAATACCATGACATTTGTACCCTCTGACTACCTTATTGTGACGGAGAGCTGTGAGGGACACATTTCTTTTAGTTGTTTGCACTGTGGTGATCAGTTGAAGCAGAAAGAGGAAGCGGAATCTGACTAGACTAAGAGAAGCCGACTGACAGCTTCCTGTCACAGTAGGGATCTTACAGATGTGACCACACTTAACTGAAATTGGTTAAAACCGTGTTTCCCAGATGGAAATTTTTTTACTCAGGACACCCCTACCAAACAGTTTTTACCAAAAGACAAAAAAAACAGCATCACACTATATTGGAAAATCCATTGAATTTTATTACAGTCTGTCATAGAACTATATTGAAGACAGGCCTGAGGGCCTTCAAGAGGCTCCCGCCTGTCATAGTAACAGATCGCAGCCCCAAATCTTGTTCTGGGGGATGGTGATCATCACAAATATGGCAGTGCACATGTGCCAGTAAATAGATGCCTTGGTCAGGTAAGGAATCTAAAGGGTTAATGTCCACTGTGTAATACATTGGAAACCCGGATGCTATGACATGTGCTCAGCTGCTTGAGTGGCTGCCATCTTTAAAGACCCAAAATTTATCTAATAGCAAGACAGATCGGGGAATGCGTTAACCATGAATCAGTGTGTGGTGGTATTATTTACACAGTGGCAGCATTATGTGGGTGTTTATTGTCATTCATATGTGTATAATTTTGGGGGTATTATTTGGAAGCTGTATATTATTAGGGCTAGGGGCAACTGCAACGCTTTTCCTTTGTTTTAGTGCTACAAAGTGTTAGTTTCCCTTATACTTTGTTTTCTTTATTTTATTTTAGCTGTTGAATCACAAATGTTTTCCCTATAGATTTAATGGGGAAGGAAAAAACAGAAAGATGGAGCAAAAACAAATTAAAAATGCTGTGCAAAAAAAAAAAAAAAAAAAAAAAAACCACATTGCGTTTTTGCTGTGTTTTTTTTTCTGCAGTGTTTTTTACCTGCATTTCGCTACTAGTAACCGTTTTTGTCAGTGATACATTTTGCTGGTATGATCAATAACCACCTCTCAAATACCTTACATGCATAGACAATGTACCATTGTAGACATGAACTGCAGTTCACACCAATTCAAATGACATACAATAAGCTTGTACTTTAGGGTTGTATTCTTTGTTTTCATTCTGAAAGAGCACTAAAAAGAACAGTGTAACAGTATAATACTGCAGATATAAAGATATTATTAGGAATTTTATCCTGCATCAAAAATTATACAAATCAGCACTTTTTCTGGAATATGTTCACAGGTTCTATCAATCTTGTTCAAAAACAATATATTTGTTAATCCATCACAATATACCAGTAAAGCAAGCTAGACTAGAAACAAAATCTACAATCTCTGTCATATTCTTTCCACAGAAAACAAGTCTATACGTTGTATGATAAGAATGTAAAGTTAGAATTGTTTTATCATTGCATATAAAGCAGAAGATTTTCTCTACTGTTAATTAAAGAGTAGGTAAGCACTTGCTTGGGAAGGAGTTTTCTCTCCCAGCGATTTCAGAGGTACATTGGTATTCACATACTGTATGCATAGGAGGGTAACTGCGCATGCCTATGATGCAACTACCTGCCTTGGCCACTATACACTCTTTATGCATGTACACATGTGGACAAAATTGTTGGTACCCCTCGTTTAATGAAAGAAAAACCCACAATGGTGACAGAAATAACTTGAATCTGACAAAAGTAATAATATATAAAAATTCTATGACAAGCCACAAAGCTTCTGGGAGAATGTCCTATGGACAGATGAGACAAAAATCAAAATTTTTGGCAAGGCACATCAGCTCTATGTTCACAGATGGAAAAATGAAGCATATCTTGAAAAGAACACTGTCCCTACTGTGAAACATGGAGGAGGCTCTGTTATGTTCTGGGGCTGCTTTGCTGCATCTGTCACAGGGTGTCTTGAATCTGTGCAGGGTACAATGAAATCTCAAGCCTATCAAGGGATTCTAGAGAGAAATGTGCTGCCCAGTGTCAGAAAGCTTGGTCTCAGTCGCAGGTCATGGGTCTTGCAACAGGATAATGACCCAAAACACACAGCTAAAAATACCCAAGAATGGCTAAAAGGAAAATATTGGACTATTCTGAAGAGGCCTTCTATGAGCCCTGACCTAAATCCTATTGAGCATCTTTGGAAGAAGCTGAAACATGCCTTCTGGAAAAGGCACCCTTCAAACCCCAGACAACTGGAGCAGTTTGCTCATGAGGAGTGGCCAAAATACCTGCTGAGAGGTGCAGAAGTCTCATTGACAGTTACAGGAATTGTTTGATTGCAGGGATTGCCTCAAAAGGTTGTGCAACAAAATATTAAGTTAAGGGAACCATCATTTCTGTCCAGGCCTGTTTCATGAGTTTTCTTCTTTAAAAAATTCTGTTGAAGCATGGTTGAAAAGCAATGTCTGACTTTCATTTGTTCATTTTCATAGAATTTTTATATATTATTACTTTTGTCAGATTCAAGTTCTTTTTGTGACCATTGTGGGTTTTTCTTTCATTAAAAGAGGGGTACCAACAATTTTGTGCACGTGTGTATGTGCATAGTAGATGCTCATTGACCAGCTGCTATTGGTAATTTTGGCACCTGGGCTTGCCAGTTTGATGACATTGAGATTTTTTACATCTTCTGGGGAGGACTTAAGAAGGTTATACATACTCCATCTGCATTCTGAACCTGCACAGAGCCCCTTTACCTCTGAAGAAGCCACAGCAGTGATGTAACATGTCAGGGGGACAATAAATTTGTTATTTTAATTGCTGTTTCTGAGTTACTTAGGACATAATACACTGGAAAGTACTGCAGACTTACTTAGTATGAATACTGAGATAGTTGAGCGAACCACTATAGTTGCCACTATATTTTAACTATACTACCTTTTCTCAGATGCAACGAGATTTTAATTGTGGTTTTATAGGGACCCAATAATAGTGTTCTGATGATCACCCACCAGAGGATCTACAAAATGTAAAGAAAAGTTTTTAAAAAAAAATATATAAATTCTAATCATCCCCTTTGTTTAGAATGTATATAAAAATAAACAAAAATAAACATAAACACACTAGGTATGCCCACATCCAAACCTAATTTTTAATTAAATATATAAATATTTATCCCATAGTGGTAAAAAAAATCTAAATAGCCAAGTATGTTTTGCAAAAAATAAGCCCACATATGACTCTGTGAATTGAAAAATAAAAAAAATGAAAAATGGATGAAAGGGGTTAAAATGAGTATCTTCAAATGATGACAAATTCACTTTCTACTATATATGTTGTTATACAAATTATGAAAGATCTATTATTTATTATTATTATTATTATTATTAATATATTTTAATATATTTGCCGCACTAATAATGGCATTTTTACCTTAACAGTATATATGCTGTGTGTTCAATATAATAAATACTCCAAAGTTTGGGGGATTGCCATTTTGCTAAATATGTCTTGTCCTCGCATATATTACATGTCTACAGTAAATACATGCAACAGTTTGTACATAGAGTGACGGCTAAGGTGTTGCTTTTTGTTTTTGTTGTTCTTTCTCCGGGGGCCAAATCATTTCTGCATTTGTAGAAGTGTTATTTACCAAGCAGCAGCTGAACCAACTGGTCCTGCAGCAAGTCACAAGTGTTCTACATTCTGAATAATAAAGCTAGCAAACATTTGGCAGGCAGCACTGTCCATCTGTGGCAGGATTAATGTTTGTCTAGAAATATGTTTAGAAAATGGTTCTATTGGAGGGTTA
This sequence comes from Leptodactylus fallax, assembly GCA_947044405.1. Taxonomy (NCBI): domain Eukaryota; kingdom Metazoa; phylum Chordata; class Amphibia; order Anura; family Leptodactylidae; genus Leptodactylus; species Leptodactylus fallax. Next base: position 4,342,823 of record CAMRHE010000073.1, on the reverse strand, counting down.
AATTAGATATTAAATTTATTAAAACAAAATCTGTGACACAGGAACCCGAAGGCTGAAAGATTCTAACCGTGCTTTGCTAAAATCTATTTGATTAATTATGGGAATCAGTCTTATTTGGTTGACTAATGTCTGTAAATAAATTGCATTCAAGTCATTGGGCTGGAAAAGGTGTAAAGAGCAAGCAGGTGTTGAGGACACCAGATGGTCAGAGACTCATGGGGACAGGTAAGCCTGTCTGCAATTAATTCTGTTCCCTAACTGCAAGGCACTGTGTACAGTGCTGCCTCGGCTCTTCTGTTCCTGAGCCATCTGGCAGATTTTGTATGTTTTCAACAGACTTCCCCAGTTGGAACTGCCAATGTTTCCTGTTCCTGACCTGAAGCTTTCCCACGGTTCTATCCCTATGAGACATCAACTTAACGCCAACTTTCTAATTGTTGGAATGATTTGTGATAAGGACAAGTGGCCAAAAGATAATGAGAGGAAAAACACATTTCACTGTATCATATTGGATTTTCGAGGAGGACTCTAGAATAAACACTACCGGTTGATATTACTGGACAGCAGTTTAATGGAAAGCATCAGAAATACACAATTTAATTCAGTGCGAAATAATCAACACATTTAAAACCAAAACATTTAGAATTTTCTTTTAGGCTGATCCCCACATTGTGGAAACGCAGCTTTTTTTTGTTGCAAATTTTGCTGTCGTTTTTTGAGCCAAAGCGAAGAATGACTACAATAGGAATAGGAAATATATAGGAAGCTCTTATACTTCTTCATTCTGCTGAACCAACTCCTGGCTTTGGCTCAAAAAACCGCAACAAAATAACTGCTTTTCCGCAACATGGGGCCTTAGCCTTAATCAGTATTGACATTGAATGTTTTTACATGAAATGTGTTGGTTATTGGTGAGGGCTATTCTTAGGGCACCACCCAATTTATACTAATACCTTGGTAGAGGTCCATATATAAAAGGGGTATTAAAGGGGTTTTCCCATCAGCATAACCATATTTAAATTTGTAGATACAGTAATTAAAAATGAAACATATTTTGCCAATACAAATAATGGAAAATTTTGCAGAGCTTTAAAGATTTTCTGTAATAATCATATTGGTATTGATTGGTTGCCAATAGATATGATTATGAATGCAAGAACTTTCTGTGATCTGGGACTTGTCATAAACCCAACCATGGTTTCCTTATTTTTATCAAGCAGGGACACTTCATGCAGGATAACCCAACTACAATAAGGAATTCATAGAAAGTTCCTGTATTCATGGTTGTATCCATTAGCAACTGATCAAAACAACAGATGTCACCACTAAGATAGAGAAAGTCTTTAACATTCTGCAAAATCTTTAATTGCTTGTTTGAGTCGAAATTTGGACAATCGTAAAAATCAGCTTGAAATTCCTGAAGCTGAATTTTTCCGCTAGGAAAATGTCCAGTGGAAACAACCCCTATCAGTCTCCTAGCAAGATAAAAAAAAAAAAAAAAAAAAAAGTCAAATTAAGATCAATAAAGTTTCATAAAAAGTGTCTCCCCCTCCAAAAAAAGTTATAATATATTTAACTTTTTTTTAAGCATAGTAATAAAATAAAATAGATATATGGTACCACCAAGATTATATTGACTCATAGAGACAGAAAACTCATTATGTAAAAAATGTCCAACCTGTAGTCAGGATATTATACATAAAAAGGAGCAGAGAAGATTGATATATACAGTCATATGAAAAAGTTTGGGCACCCCTATTAATCTTAATCATTTTTAGTTCTAAATATTTGGGTGTTTGCAACAGCCATTTCAATTTGATATACTAATAACTGATGGACACAGTAATATTTCAGGATTGAAATGAGGTTTATTGTACTAACAGAAAATGTGCAATATGCATTAAACCAAAATTTGACCGGTGCAAAAGTATGGGCACCTCAACAGAAAGTGACATTAATATTTAGTAGTCCTCCTTTTGCAAAAATAACAGCCTCTAGTCGCTTCCTGTAGCTTTTAATCAGTTCCTGGATCCTGGTGAGGTATTTTTGACCATTCCTCTTTACAAAACAATTCCAGTTCAGTTGTTTGATGGTCGCCGAGCTGGCAGCTCGCTCATTATCCCACAGATGTTCAATGATATTCAGGTCTGGGGACTGGGTGGCCATTCCAGAACATTGTAATTGTTCCTCTGCATGAATGCCTGGTAGATTTGGAGCTGTGTTTTGGATCATTGTCTTGCTGAAATATCCATCCCCGGCGTACTCAAATTCGACACTGATTCTTGTACATTATTCTCAAGAATCTGCTGATACTGGTTGAATCCATGCGCCCTCAACTTTAACAAGATTCCCGGTGCCGGCATTGGCCACACAGCCCCAAAGCATGATGGACCTCCACCAAATTTTACAGTGGGTAGCAAGTGTTTTTCTTGGAATGCTGTGTTTTTGCGCCATGCATAACGCCTTTTTGTATGACCAAACAACTCAATCTTTGTTTCATCAGTCCACAGGACCTTCTTCCAAAATGAAGCTGGCTTGTCCAAATGTGCTTTTGCATACCTCAGGCGACTCTGTTTGTGGCGTGCTTTCAGCGGCTTCTTTCGCATCACTCTCCCATACAGCTTCTCCTTGTGCAAAGTGTGCTGTATTGTTGCCGATGCACAGTGACACCATCTGCAGCAAGATGTGCTGCGCTCTTTGGGGTGGTCTGTGGATTGTCCTTGACTGTTCTCACCATTCTTCTTCTCTGCCTTTCTGATATTTTTCTTGGCCTGCCACTTCTGGGCTTAACAAGACTGTCCCTGTGGTCTTCCATTCCTTACTATGTTCCTCACAGTGGACTGACAGGTTAAATCTCTGAGACAACTTTTGTATCCTTCCCCTGAACAACTATGTTGAACAATCTTTGTTTTCAGATCATTTGAGAGTTGTTTTGAGGAGCCCATGATGCCACTCTTCAGAGGAGATTCAAATAGGAGAACAACTTGCAATTGGCCACCTTAAATACCTTTTCTCATGTTGGATACACCTGGCTATGAAGTTCAAAGCTCAGTGGGTTACAAAACCAATTTTGTGCTTCAGTAAGTCAGTAAAAGTAGTTAGGAGTATTCAAATCAATAAAATGATAGGGTACCCAAATTTTTGCACCGGTCAAATTTTGGTTTAATGCATATTGCACATTTTCTGTTAGTACAATAAACCTCATTTCAATCCTGAAATATTACTGTGTCCATCAGTTATTAGTATATCAAATTGTGGCTGTTGCAAACACCCAAATATTTAGACTAAAAATGTTAAGATTAATAGGGGTGCCCAAACTTTTTCATATGCTGTAATTTTGTGACAAAAGATTCAGTATAAACTGTAATTTATCTATTGAAATCTCTGCTCTTACTTATAGGAGGCGGTCCTATCAGTGATTGACAGCTATCTCTGCCTGCACAGCAGAGGCGTAGCTAGGGATTCAGCACAGGGGGGGCGAACACATCCAAGTGGGCCCCCAACTCAGGTATTCCAACACTATCACTATACGGTGACTGTATAGTGGTAGATAGTGGTTCTACACAGGACTGTGAAGACCAGTTACGTAAATACAGTGCAGGAACAATGTTGTGACTTACCGGTGACGTCTCTGACTGTTTACACTTATCGTCTCTTCCATCTGGACCGCCATGACCACTTCTTCCAGCTGTGACTGTAAAGTTTGTAACACAGACATCTTTGGCTCACTTTTCCAGGCACCAACCCACATTGTCCTCAACTACATGAAATCTCCATCCTGCTGCTACCCCAATTATAAAATATATGATATAAAATCCCCTGGAAATGAATAATAACCCCATGTACCTTTTTAATTTAATAATGCTCCTATGTACCCCCTTTATTTAATACTGCCCCTCAATTAATAATGCCTCCTAATTAATAATGCACTGTGTACCCCCTTAAATCAATTTAATGCCTGAGTGCCACCTAAAATTAATATTGCCCAATTCCCCTATTATTAATTATACCCTCTTATGTCTCCTTGTATAAATTATGCCCTCTTACATAAGTGCCCCTCTGTATTAATAATGCCTATTAATAACCCCTTTGTATTAAAGACGACCTTTCATTTCCTCATGTATATGCGGTTTTATATACCACTAGAAAGCTGACAGTGCACTGAATTCAGCGAACTGTCGGCTTCTCCATTATGTGCCTCAGTGGAGAAGATATCAGTGCCTTTAGTTTCGGCACTGATCTCTCCCCACCGTTAGAAGGGTGTTCCTGACAGTCTAGCATCATCGCTGGGCTGTGAGGAACGTCCCCCCCCCCAAGACTTGTACTGGGGGAGGGGGCCTTCCTCATAGCTCAGCGTCATCACAGGGCGGTTAGAAACGCCCCCCCCTGACAGTACAAGGCTATGTTAGAGTACTGTCAGGGGGGCCTTCTTCACAGTCCAGCGATGACGCTAGACTGTCAGGAACGCCCTTCTGACAGTGGGGACAGATATGTGCCGAAACTAACGGCACCGATATCTCCTCCATCGGGGCACATAACGAGAAAGCCGACTGTCGGCTTTCTAGCGGTATATAAAATCACAGGTTCATGAGGACATGAAAGATCCTCTTTAAAGGGGTTGTCCAGGAAGTGGACAAATCACAGTGGAGGTGGAGTAGGTGATAAAAAAAAAAAAAAAAAAAAAATTACACTCGGGCTGGGTTCACACCAACACTTGAACCCCGTTGAGAGATTCCGTCCCCCATTTCGTTTGAAAAATGCAGAAAGAAAAGTCCTGCAAGCAGGCCTTTTTTCTCCACATTTTTCAGGCAGAAACCAGACAGAAACCCAGCAGACCCCATTATAGTCCGCAGGTAACCGCTTTACAAGCAAATTGGGTTTCCATTTTTCGGGTCCCCAAGTGGACCCGAAAACGGAAACCAAGCGCTACTGTAAACCCAGTCTTACCTGTCCCCAGTGCTTTGGTGTCTGCCACCACTGTCTGTTCAGACATGTGCCACACGTGACTGCTGAGGCCATCAGTGGTGTCAGTGATGGCTGGAAAGGACCCAGTCATGTATATGAGTGACATCACTGAGTCTTTTCCAGCCACCGCTGAGGCCAATCATGTGCAGTGCAGGACTTGTGGCAGGGAAGCGGCGTGTGTGTGCCTGGACAGACAGCAGCAGAGGGCTGAGGACATTGGTTGCCCGGGGACAAGTGAGTATTTTTTTTTTGTTTCACCTTCCCTGCCTCCTCCAATTTGCCCAATACAATCTTTACCAGTAAACTTTATTATTCCCTAGAAAACCCCTTTAATACTGCCCCAATGCCCCCTAATATTATCTCCCCTTACATTCATACAGACCCCACTGACCTTTCACTATAATTTATATCCTCTTTCATTAAAGCCCCCTAATACCCTTATATTACTGTAGTTATGGCCTCTTATCTAAGTTCCCAATGCTCCCAATTGACCTCTTAGATGTACTACCCCGATCCCCCCACCCCCAATTTCAATGCCCAAAGTGAGTTAAAAAAAAAAAAGTTGATGCTACTCACCTACCTCCGATCCCCCGAGCAGGAGTCTCCGCCGCCAGCACTGCCGCCGCTTACTGAACAAGCAGAACCTGCGTCCTGGCGTGGACGGCGTAGGACAATGACGTCATCGCGCAAACGTCGTTGCCAGGGCGCAGACATCTTAGGGAAGCTCGTAGGCCGCAGGCCTGAATGGGCTTGTGGTTTACGAGGTACGTACGTGTAGACAATGTATTTTAACTGCATCGGTGTCATGCAGACGCCGATGCAGTTAATATGTGAGGGTAACCTGTGTTGCGGCGGCCCCGAAGTGGGCCCCCGAGAATTAGTGGGCTCGGGGCCACCGCCCCCCTGCCCCCCCCGCTAGCTACGCCTCTGCTGCACAGTCATAGAGAAGAGATGTTAATCACTGATAGCTCCGCCTCCTTGACTTCTCAATATACAAAGACTAGAGATTTCAATAGTTAAATGACAAGTTATACTGATTTTTTTTCCCACGAACCTAAATATATCATCTCAGCTCCTCCTGCTTTATAACATGCTGCCTGCAGACTGGACTAAATTTGTCATGTGACAGGTTTCCTTTAAACAATAAGGCCTTTTCTGATATGTTTCTGCAGGCATGCGACTGTAAAAGCTATCGCAACATTCCTGGTTGCACAGTGGATACGCTCAGCTCACTGCTACCCCAGGCTACCCGTTACTTATTTCATTGGCTTTCGAGAAAAGCCCCAGTTATGCTTTTTTCACTCCGCACTGACAGGTAATCATACTGACCACACTGGAGTCCTTGGATTGGACTTCTAAAAGTCAGTTTTCACAGTAAATTGTTGGGCTGCAATGTGAATAGGATGTACTTTGGGGAAACGCAAAAGACAACACCCACAGAAAAGCCAATAGGCGCAGCAGAATTTCGCCTAAGGGGAATCAATGCATCGCCTACTGCTTAGAAAGAGTCATCAGGTCTTACATCAGCAAACCTTACAAGACACAGTGAGCGCAGAACTAAAAAGAGTACAAACACATGGACACAATGGAACACAGTCTGTACTGAGTAAGGACTTTTCATCAGTCCGACACTTAAGGCTACAACTTTGGAAGTAGGTGAGTTCCACCATCTTACAGCTTAAAATGATACGAAATTCAGTAAATATCAGCCAAGCAAAAGGAAAAAAAAATATGGGCAATTGGGAGCAATTTTTCTAAACACCCGAAGATGCCAAGATCATCTGTTCAAACAATAATATGCAAGTATAAAGGGATTGTGAAACTACAGACATTTATCCCCTATCGATGTGGGAGTTTGACTTCTGGGACCCCAACGATCACAACAACAGGAAGAGAACATCCCACAGAATCCTACCTGTTAAGGAAGTGCCAATGCGCTTGCATGATCGGTGCACAATTCATCTTTATGGGGCTGCCAGGGCTGTAGCATCCGTCATTAAACTCTGTCATTCAAGCACACTGATGCTGCATCAGAGGAATTATTCAAGGGGCTTCTGTTTGCTGGTGGGGTCAGCAGTTGAACCTACAGTGATCTAACCCTTATCCCCTAAACTGTTGAAGGGGGTTAATTGCCTGTAGTGGCACAACCCATTTAAGCACCATGGGACCACACAGCCATCATACCGCTCAGGAAGGAGACACATTATGTCTCCTAGAGATGATCTTTGGTGTAAAAAATACAAATCAATCCAAAAACAGCAGAGGAAACAAAAGGTTTGTAAAGAATCTTCAAAAGTATTTATATCAACAGTAAAACATGTCCTGTATTGATCTGAGCTGAAAGGCTGATCAACAAGGAAAAGTTCGCTGCTCAAAAACCATAATAAAAAAGCCAGGATACAGTTTGCAACTACATAAGAGATAAAATCTTTTTTTTTTGAAAAATGTCTTTTTGTCTGATGAAACAAAATGGAACTGATCATTATTAGGAATGCAGGAAACTTACTTGTTGAAGAACACCATCCCAACCATGAAGCATGGAGGTAGAAGCATCATTTTGTGGAGGCGCTAGGAGTAGGAGGGACTAGTGCGCATTGTAGGGAAGTAGAATTATATCAAAGCAACATCTCAAGACATCATATTGGATATTAAACATTGAGAAGAAATGAGTGTCTCAAATAGAAAATAAACCCCAAGCATACTTCTAAAATACAAGGAAGGACAAGAAAATGACAACAGCAGTTGCAGGCTTTGGAAAACGGAGAGGCAAATATCCAGATTTAATGGAGGCAGATTGCCTATCAGCTTTAAAGAGTTTGTCTGGGCAATAAATGTATTTTTTAAATAGGCTGGGGGAGGTGGAAAAAAAAAAAAAAAAAAAAAAAAAGTCATACTCACCTGTCACCGGGGCTCCGCTGTCCTGCCAGCGCGGTCCAGTCCTACTGCTCAGCTGTCTTCTTGAAGTGAAATTCCTCACCTGCTGTGTCATCCCAGGTCACTTCCACTGAAGCCGCTGATTGGCCTCAGCGGTCACGTGACCTCTGAGGCCAATCAGCAGCCTCAGGAAGGACCTGGGATGACACCGGGTCCTTATACAAAGTGATTAAAAAAGATGGTGCAAAAACAAAGTCCTGTAGTAAAAGTAATACCAGTGGTAAATAGTCAGTGACTGAAAACCAAACCAAAAAGGGCTTAGTCATAGCAACCAATCACAGCACAGAGCAAACATCACACCAGAGCTTTCATTTTTCAGGCGCCCAATGTGAAGTGTGCTTCCATAGTGTGGCATAAGATGGTGACATTGAAGCAAGAAAGAACTTTTTGCTTGTTGGAATTTGCAAGAACGGGTCTGTTTTAGTAACTGTGCTCCACAAAGAAACTGCATTGCACATTGGTTAAAGCAATATGAAACCACTGGGTGTCATCCGAAAAGTCTGGGCCACTCAAAGACTTCATAAAATGAATGTGAATGAGCGTAGTCCTAGAAAGTTGACCAAACTGAGTGTGGAACTACAGGTGTCACAAACCACGGTATGGCGTATCTTACAAAAACATCTGTGTTGTAAGATATACAGATTACATATTCTTCAGGAACAGAAGCCAGACAACAAAATGCTGAGACTTTTGCATTGACCTGCAGGGACAATTGAAAGAGGATGAATTTGCTGACAGGCTGGTGTTCAGCAATGAGGTTACCTTTCACCTCACCACTTTTTCTGTGGGGCTACATTGTATCTGCCCCTCCAATCACAGGATGCATCACTGAAACAAGTACGCATCTAGGCAGAACTGGACTATTGTCTAGACATCTGCGTCACCAATGGAAATCACATTGAACATTTGTAGTGTATAGATAAAACTATAGAGAGATAGTCTAAGATTATTTGATAGATTATTTCACATAAAAAATGAATTGTGTTATATTCGGTCGGTTATGAATTCTGAGGCTGTCATTTTGCACCATTCTTTTAGAATAACCCAGTATAATAGTAAGGCAGTAGATAAGAGTAGAAAAATCAGACCAGAGACCAGACCCCTACCATGAATGAAGTTCTGTTGTGGATCACCATGTTGGTTCAACAGCTTTGAATAACATTGTTTATTAAGTTGAATAAGGCCTATGCTAAATACTTGCTGGGTAGCAGTTGTATCCCCCACACCAAATGTCAGATAGGGCAAGAGATTCTTTAAATCGAAAAAAAATATAATTTAAACACAGACCTTCAGTTTAACCCCTTCACTACAATTATAGTACAATTGCAATCTAACTCCAAAAATACATAATAGTGACTGAGCACAGAAGTTATGTCTACATGGTCACTATGAAAGACAGGCTATAGTTAACAGCTGGGCTTTCGTGGTAATGGCCAAGATCACTGAAACCAGTGGCGTAACTAGAAATGGTTGGGCCCCAGGGTGAACATTTGACATGGCTCCCCCCCGAACCGCTACCCCCAACCCTTACCCCCCGTACCACCCTCCTACAACCCCCCTACCTGCACAAACCGCATTTCTGCGCACACTATTATGAGCCATAGTGGCCCCTGCACACACAGTATTATGCCACATAGTGGCCCCTGCACACAGTATTATGCCCCATTGTGGACCACCCATGAGCAATTATTATACTCTGCGGTCTTTTCAGACCCCAGAGTATAATGATTAAAGACCCAGGGAAGGATACGAACATAAAAAGCAATGTTACTTACCTCTCCATGGCTCTGACGCACTCCCCGCTTCTTCAATGTTAGACCAGACGTTGCTTGAGCCAGGCCAGCGTTGCGACGTATAATGACGTCGGCTTAAGTCTGGGATGTCACCAAACAGGCCCGAAGCCTGCCGGAGCACAGGAGAGGTAAGTTAGTGTTTTTATGTTCCCTCACCTCCCCTGAAAAGACCCCAGAGTATAATGATAGCAGTGTTTGTGGGGTTCGGCCCACGGCCTTACTTACCGGACTCCGCTCCAGGAGCAGGGTCGGTAAGTAAATAGGGCCCCGTACCACCCTCCTACAACCCCCCTACCTGCACAAACCGCATTTCTGCGCACACTATTATGAGCCATAGTGGCCCCTGCACACAGTATTATGCCACATAGTGGCCCCTGCACACAGTATTATGCCCCATTGTGGACCACCCATGAGCAATTATTATACTCTGCGGTCTTTTCAGACCCCAGAGTATAATGATTAAAGACCCAGGGAAGGATACGAACATAAAAAGCAATGTTACTTACCTCTCCATGGCTCTGACGCACTCCCCGCTTCTTCAATGTTAGACCAGACGTTGCTTGAGCCAGGCCAGCGTTGCGACGTATAATGACGTCGGCTTAAGTCTGGGATGTCACCAAACAGGCCCGAAGCCTGCCGGAGCACAGGAGAGGTTAGTTAGTGTTTTTATGTTCCCTCACCTCCCCTGAAAAGACCCCAGAGTATAATGATAGCAGTGTTTGTGGGGTTCGGCCCACGGCCTTACTTACCGGACTCCGCTCCAGGAGCAGGGTCGGTAAGTAAATAGGGCCCCGTACCACCCTCCTACAACCCCCCTACCTGCACAAACCGCATTTCTGCGCACACTATTATGAGCCATAGTGGCCCCTGCACACAGTATTATGCCACATAGTGGCCCCTGCACACAGTATTATGCCCCATTGTGGACCACCCATGAGCAATTATTATACTCTGCGGTCTTTTCAGACCCCAGAGTATAATGATTAAAGACCCAGGGAAGGATACGAACATAAAAAGCAATGTTACTTACCTCTCCATGGCTCTGACGCACTCCCCGCTTCTTCAATGTTAGACCAGCGTTGCTTGAGCCAGGCCAGCGTTGCGCGTATAATGCGTCGGCTTAAGTCTGGGATGTCACCAAACAGGCCCGAAGCCTGCCGGAGCACAGGAGAGGTAAGTTAGTGTTTTTATGTTCCCTCACCTCCCCTGAAAGACCCCAGAGTATAATGATAGCAGTGTTTGTGGGGTTCGGCCCACGGCCTTACTTACCGGACCCCGCTCCAGGAGCAGGGTCGGTAAGTAAATAGGGCCCCGTAATGTCCCGGGCCCTGTGGCAGCCACTACCGCTGCTTCCCTCAGTATTTACGCCCCTGACTGAAACCTTTGATTCTGGCCAGTTAACCTCTCTGATGCAGTGATCATTAGGGGCTGGGGCACTTAAGTAGTCTGAAAGAGAGTAGGGTCTCTATTTGTCAGTCTATTGATGTTCCTCAATGCAAGTATGAGGTCACGATGGGCTACAAAGGAATTCAGGGTCCTAACAAAGGTTCCTAGGTCTCACAGTGGTATACCTTAAGACTCTTAGGCTAGATTCACATGACCGAGGTGCAAAACGGCCATGAAAGCCATCCAGTCTTCACGGCCAACTTGTACCCTAGGAACACCTGTTCACATGGATCCCTCAAACTGTTGAATATATGGAGGGATCCGTAAAAACAGCCAAAAATAAGACATGACCTAAATGTGAATACCATGTGAAGAGCCCCCTTTCTCTGACATTGAATTTAATGCTGTCGTCCATTAAAATACATACATCACACGGCCATTATTCACTGTAGCCTTAGGCCATACTGCCATAAAATGACAAGTAATAATGCTTTGGAATACGAAGCACATGCATACAAACAACTGCAGCTTTAAGTTTCCCAGTGGAACTAAAAGAAATTAAAAGTGTCTCCAAAAATAAGAGGTAATGATTTTTTACATTATACATAACTTTATTGTTTAAAAAGAGTAAACCATAAAAAAAATGATAAATTGTGTCACCAGAATCATAAGGACCCACTGAATGAATTTAAATTATTATCACATTTAAGTTAGATTCACACCTACATTGGGGTTTCCGTTCTCCAGGTCTGCTTGGGGACCCGCAAAATGGAAACCCAATCCACTTAAAAAGTGGTTACCTGTGGACCCCATTGACTATAATGGGTCCGCCAGGTTTCTGCCCAAAAAATGTAGAGAGAAAAGTCCTGCTTGCTTCTCTCAGCATTTTTTAAGTGGACTGGGGGGTGGAATCCCCAAATGGTCACCCAACACAGGTGTGACCTAGCCTTATACTGTACAAAATATGGCAAACAAAAACAGAAAACATGCTTTTACTGTGGAAAATTGAGAAGAAAAAAAAAAAACCTACACAACAATTTAGACCAAATATAAACAATGTCAAAAACTGGCAATAAATAAATAATAAAAATAGATTAATATAGCAACGTAGATGGGAAAATAAAAAAAAAATATTGCTTTGAATGCATTGATGAAACTGCTCGATTGTGAAGGCTAAAAATAGGCTAGTTCTAAAGGAGTTAATGATTCTTCCAAACAAGACATAAACAGAGACCAATTTTTTCACTAGTTTTTACTTGGGATTTTCTGTGAAGAAATGGTAAGACATGAAGGCTAAAAATCTAAAAATAAATAATAAAAATATCTAACTACAGGAAACGGGTGTTTGACATACACCTAAAATGTGAAGTACATTCCTCCAGGCTGGTGGCTTATAAATATCCCTCCTCAGCACTTCCTTCTCCAGAGTCACCAGGGAATCCTGGACAAATAACAAAAATCAGCAGTTTGTGATTTTCTTGTTAAGTTTCCCATTCAGTATTGTTTTCAGCTCCGTTCACTTGTTAATCAGTATTTTTCTCCTTCCCTACTGGAAACTTTCCATCTCTCATTTTCTTCCTTTCTATTTGTGCTGCAATCAGCCTGAGGCTCTTACATTAAAAGTCTGGAGCTTGGGAAGTACTTGTGCAATGAACATGACTTAAACAAATCTTGTTTTAAGTCAAATATAGAAAAAAGGCATGTTGATAAGAGGAAATTGATACACACAAGCAACGTATTTGCAGTATGGGTTCACTTCAGGCTACATGCACACGACAGTAAAAAAAAAAACGGATATTAAAAACTGATGAAACGGTCATTTTATAACGTCCGGTTTCTATCACTGTCAGGCTATGTATCAGTTTTTAATGTCCATTTTGCATCAGTTTTTAACTTTCAGTGAAAAAAAACAGATGAACTGCTTTGGTCTTTTTTTTTTTTTTTTTTACCCAGCCCACGTATCCATTTTTAACAAATAATAAAAATGTACATCACCCAAAAAACATATGCTAAAAACTGACCTCACAGACTTACATTGAGTTCATCATGTCAAAAAAACAGACAAAGATAGGGCATGTCCTATTTTTTTAGCTGACTGACATGTATGTACTCATTGAATCTTATTGGACTTGTAATAGGTGTTAAAAAGTCTGTTTTTCATTGTCCTGTGCATGAGGCCTAAAGGTTGGGGTATATTCACATACAGCACATTTATTACAAAGATTTCTGAGAATGAAAATAACTTGCCTTAATCTGAATATGGTTGTTTTCTGGTAAGCATGAATATTTCTGCATGCTCTGTTCAGATAACTGGGACTGTCACAGAAACATCTGCAACACTCTGCCCGGAGGTACATCCAATGATCAGGACTACACTACCCTGCAGTGATACAGGCTTCTGCCATTGTGTGATATTTTAGTAATCTGACAAAGGTCTGATAAATGAAAATGTTTACTCAGACTTGCCAATTCCCTCGAATAAAGGGGATATCGACTGGAGTCACAAGAGAGTTGACAAATCTGTTGGTAACAGAAAAAAAAAAAAAAACAACATAACTTACTTATTTTTCCGTTCTCAGAGCCATATGAGGGCTTTTTTTTTTTTAAACTGTAATTTTATAAAATTTTTATAAAAGACATAACAACATTAAAGGAACCAAAGAATTACACCACAATAAGTGGGCAAGTAACTCAACAGTATCTAGGCGAACATAGATGTGCTTAAAACTAAAAAACAAAAGTCAACAAATAAAGAAAATATGTGGAGGATGACAGGGGAAAGGAGTTAGAGACCTTGCAGGATGCAATGGGCATCCCAAGAGAACCATATGGCATCAAAGGCCTCCACCATGTGCTTTAGGGATGCGGTCAGGAATTCTAAGCTACGGACGTCCTTCCCACGAGCGATTAGCTCAGGACCCCTAGGAAGGAGACCCTTCTTCCAGTGGAGGGCGATGAGTGTTTTAGCAGCGGTGCATAGGTACAAAAACAGCTTTGAAGTCTTTTTAACCAGATGTCTGGGTGGTAAATTGAGCAGGTAGGTGAGAGGATCCAGTGGGACTCCTTGAAGAAAAAGGGCATCAGTAAGGGCCTTGACCTCCATCCAAAAAGAGCAGATCAGAGGACAATCCCAAAAGATGTGGAATAGCATACGCACTGTTGTCTGGCACCGTCAGCACATTGGAAAAATACTAGGATTAAGGGAGTGAAGTAAGGCCAGGGTTTGGTACCAATGCATAAGCAATTTGTATTGGGTTTCCCTAAAAGTAATACAGGTTGAGGACTTGGCCACACGGGACCAAAAGATCTACCATTGACCAGGTGAGACCTGCCTATTTAGGGCCTCAGTCCACCTTGCCATGTATTTGTGAGCCAGGGGGGCCCACCCCTCCGAAAATTAAAGTAGTTTATAGATACCAGTGATCAGGCCTCTCGTGGAGGTACCAGATCTGCATATTCTTTCAAAAACGGTAGGGACAGAAACCCACGCGGCCCCAAACTGTGTGGTCACGAAGTGGACTATTTGACAATAATGAAATCACTCTGAAGTGGGTAAGTAATCAAAGGGTCTGAGCTCCAAAGTCAAAGGGTCAACTAAGTCAGCAATATGGAACAGGCCCAGTCTACTCCAGGGTCAGACCATAGCAGCAGAGAGGCCTCCCAGGAGAAGTGGATTATATAAGAAGGACAACATAGAGGAACATGGGGAGGCCAGAGGAAATAGTTTTGAGCACATTATCCAGATGGCCCGCATAAAGCGGATGGGGCCCAGGATGGGGGAGGCAGGTAATGGGGAGGATCGGGACCACAAGTATGCATTGGGGTGAATCGAAGCCAACCAGAGATTCTCAATTTCAACCCACTTTGTGTAGGCCTGGTACGCCATCCAGAACAGAATACAGCGTAAATGGGCTGCCCAATAATAGTGCAAGATATGCGGTGCTGCTAGACCCCTTCAGATTTACCAGATAACATCACTGATCAAGGAATACAGTGGTGTTTGGCATTCCATATAACTGAAATATCGATTTCTGGAGGGAGCGTAATTTAGATCTAGGTACTGCAACCAGGAGCGCCTTGAAGAGGTAAAGAAGTTTTGGGAGGAGGGTCACTTTAACCGCTGTAATGCAAACAATGAAGGATATGGAGAGGGGCGCCATCTGTCCATGAGGAAGCAAAGCTCATGAAACAAATGGGAATAGTTAACAGAGTAAAGTGAGGAGTAAGAGGAGAACAGTTGAATACCTAAATAGCGAAGGGATTGATCCCTCCAGTGAAAGTCATAGTTAGATCAGAAAAATTAAGAAAAATGCTAAATTCTGACCTAAAATATGATGCTAAGAGTCCCTCTCCAGGCATGAAGTTTAGACCAGTAAATCCAGCCAACACATAGACCGAGTTTAATGGGTGAAATTTGGTGTCAAGACTCTCTTACCAGGCTTCCGTAGACCAATGGCTGGGATCTGTAGTGCAACAGGTAGTATGCTGGAACTTGTAGTACACTGGTAGTAGCAGGTATCCACAGTGCAGCAGTTGAGCAGGTATCCACAATGCAGCAGGTAGTATGCTGGAACTTGTAGTGCACTGGTAGTAGCAGGTATATACAGTGCAGAAGGTAGTAGCTGGTATACACAGTGCAACAGGTGGTAGCGGGTATACACAGTGCAGCAAGTTGTATAGAAAGAACTGAGATCAGTAGGCCCCAGCTCAAGGATTGTCAGAAGCAGGCTTCAAACACAATACTCAGGCACTGAGTGATCAGGTGCAGGAGTTCAAATAATCAACAGGCAGGAACCAAGATGGCCACGGACAGGAAACACACAAAACGCCATCTTACTATGGGACTGGTACTGGCAAAACAAAGAGTTCATCAATTAAGATCCTGACTTTACTCCCACCTCAGGAACGGCCTCTGGACGATCCCAAAGCAGGCTTTTTGGGATATTTGCAATGAAATTGATTAATTAATGGAGGGGCATTGATGTTGTCAAGGGGTTCCCAGGAATTCTCTTCTGGAGGGTAGCCCTGCCATTGCTACCGACCCCTGCAGATCCTGGAATCTGAAATCTTCTCAACAACAAACTGCTCTTGATCATCCACTATGACAGGATCAGGAGGAGGAGGTGAATGTCCAGGAAAAGGATTGGGAACTGCAGCCTTCAGCAAAGATTCATGAAAGACAGGATGGATTCTCATAGTCCTCGGAAGGTGCAATCGACAAGTTACTGAATTTAGCAGACCACTAATCTTAAAGGGACCAATGTATTTCTGTCCCAGTTTTCGTGAGGGGATCTTCAATTTCAGGTTCTTTGTAGATAGCCAGACTGTATCCCCTATCTTAAATGTTGGTGCTGGTTTACGAAACCTGTCAGCTGTCTTTTTAAAATTTTCCTGAGCTGCGCTCAACATCTCCATCAAAATTGCAAGATCTTGTAAGGTGGTAATTCTCTCTGTAACTGCTGGCACAGAAGCATTCACAGGAAATCTGGGAAAGATCTTTCGATGATAGCCTAGGTTAGCATAGAAAGGTGTTACTTTCGTAAAAGCACTCTGCGAATTGTTATAGGAGAATTCTGCCATGGTAAGCAAAATGACCCAATCATCCTGTAGATGACAGACATAGCACCGAAAATATTGTTCCAAGGTCTGATTGGTACGCTTTGTCTGTCCATTCGATTGAGGATGAAAGGCAGAGGACAAACAGACATTTATGTCCAATGCAGAAAAAAAACTCCCGCCAAAACTTTGCCGAAAATTGGACCCCCTGGTCCGATATAACCTCATCTGGAAGTCCATGTAGACTAAAGACATTCTGAACTATTAAATCAACAGTGTCCTTAGCCAAGGCTAGACCTGCTCAGGGAATGAAGTGAGCAGCCTTCGTCAGACGATCGACTATGACTAATATTGTATTCTT
Source organism: Leptodactylus fallax (assembly GCA_947044405.1). Taxonomy (NCBI): domain Eukaryota; kingdom Metazoa; phylum Chordata; class Amphibia; order Anura; family Leptodactylidae; genus Leptodactylus; species Leptodactylus fallax. The sequence goes on along the minus strand of CAMRHE010000073.1, from coordinate 4,325,828 downwards.
CCCCTTGGAGGTTGGTAATTCCACAATGAAGTCTATAGAGATGGACCCCCAGGGGCGAGTTGGAATTGGAATAGGTTGTAATAATCCTGATGGTGAAGAACGTGGTGTCTTACATCTGACACAAATGTCACAAGAGCGAATATAATTCTTGACATCTTTCCAATAGCCAGGCCACCAGAAGAAAACAAAATAAAAAGTCTTGGGTCTTCTGTATTCCCCTGTGACCTACCATCTTAGAGTCGTGCATCAGCTTCAAAATCTTCACCCTCACCCCTTCAGGAACATACAGACATTGACCATGAACTCATACTCCATTCCTCAGACTTAGGTGTACATCATTTGTGGGTTGTGATAAGAATGAATCTGAATCATAAGCCCCCTTAATGTCACTCAACAAATCTTGGTTGTGGATTACTCCTAAAAAGTTGGAATTCGACAGTATCATCTTGGGTGGAGTATCAGGAGTAGGGTCCGCGGAATAAATTCTGGATAGAGCATCAGCTTTACCATTACAGGAGCCCGGCCTATAAGAAATTACAAAATTAAATTGGTTAAGAAATAAAGTCCAGCGAGCCTGTTGTGAAGATAGACATTTTGCTGATCTAATAAACTCCAGATTACGATGATCAGTGAGGACGATAATTTGTTGTAAAGCGCCCTTAAGATGATGCCTCCATTCTTTAAAGGCAGAGATGATAGCCAATAACTCTTTGTTCCCTACATCATAATTTCTCTCTGCAGGAGACATTGAGTCATTGAGAAAAGTAGGCGCAAGGATGCAGTAGACTCTTCTCCCCTGTTCTCTGTGAGAGGGTGGCCCCAATAGCACAGTCAGAAGGGTCCTCCTCAACAATGAAGGCTCATTCAGGATAAGGCTGAATTAAGACTGGAGCTGTAGTAAACTTTGTCTTTAAGCGGTCAAAGGCTTCCTGTGCCTGGGATGACCAGGTAAAAGATGTCGTCTTCTTCATAAGTTGAGTGATAGGGGAGAAAATTCCTGAAAAAGTCTTAATGAAGCATCAATAAAAATTGGCAAATGCGATAAAGCGCTGAACTTGTTTAACAGTCCTGGGTACTGGCCAATGCTCAGCCCTTGTGGTGTAATCATGTACCCCAAGAACTGAATTTCCGATCTGTGGAACTCGCACTTTTCAAGCTTTATATAGAGATGGTTCTCCCTCAAACGTCCCAAAATAGTCTTCACATGCTGTTGATGTTCTTCGGGAGAATTAGAAAAAATCAAAATGTCATCCAGATAGATCACCACGAAGAGGTCTAGAATATCCCTGAAAATGTCATTTACTAGGTGTTGGCAGGTGGCTGGGGCACCAACCCAAATGGCATGACCAGATATTCAAAGTGTCCATAACGAGATCTGAAGGCAGTTTTCCATTCATCCTCAGACCTGATGCGGACTAAATTATATGCTCCGCGAAGATCTAATTTCGTGAAGATCTTAGCCTGCTGTACTCTCTCCAGCAGTTCTGGAATTAATGGCAAAGGTTAACGGTTTCTAATTATAACTTTGTTGTTAACCATCCTTTTTCTTAACAAAGAATATAGGAGTCCCTGCTGGGGATGAAAAGGGACGAATGAATCCTTTAGCCAAATTCTCATCGATGTATGTTTTGAGATCTTTCAATTCTGGTCTTGCTAGCGGATAAATGCTGCCAAAAGGTATAGCTGCACCTGCCCGAAGCAATCATACGGACGATGTGGAGGAAGTTGATTTGCTTTCTTCTTATCACAGATCAAAGAGAGCTTATCAAAGCTCTCATAAATAGGAGGTAGACTCAGAACTGGAGCTGGATCTTGTGTCTCCATAGTATCAGGAGATAGGCTCAGAACTGAGCTCAGAACATTCGGTCATGTGAATCCAGCCGAAAAGTGCACCAGATTTTCAAACAGCATTAGACTAAGGCCCCATGTAGCGGGCTGCAGCAAAAAAGCACTATGGGAAAAACCACAGCAGCAACGCATCACGGTTTTTCCCACAGCGCCTTTCACAAAAAGTCTGCAGAGGTTCCTCAGATTTTCTGCTGCCATTATACTTATAGGGAAACCGCTGGCGTTTCGGTAAGGAGAATTGACAAGCTGCGATTTCCAAAACAGCAACGGTTTTTGAAATCGCAAAAGTGCTGCAACCAGATACTACTTTAAAGTCTACAGTGAAGTATAAAATGCACTGCATACCAACCCTTGTTTTGTGTGGTGTTTTTGGCAATAGTGGAGTTTTTGTCAAAATGCAGCTATAGGAACGTGTTTTTTCTCTCTTTCTTTCCTAATAGATTTCTCTATAAAAATTAACAAAATAGTTTTATGTATTTTAAAATGCTAGGAAAAATATGACTTTGTATAGAAGCCTTTAAAGGAACACTTTAGGCAAACCTACATCATGCACTACTCCCTATGGATCTGAATTAGACATATCACAGTGGCCCACATTTGCTAAACCTAGGCAGTCTGAAAATGCGGACAGTCTAGTCAACATTTAAACCACCCATTAGCTGGCTTACTTTGGGTAAGAATTTTCCGCCAAAATTTTGTCAGAATTTGTTGCATTAAGCCATGCCTCTTTCTCTTTGAAACCATGTTTCTTTTCCTTGAATTCACTTCTACTTGTTGAGCGAGTCAGAAGAATTTGATTTAAAAAAAGATGTTCCAAACTGTGCCACATTTTGCTGCATTTTACGCCAGAGTCAAGTCATAACAACTATAGTAAATTTTCCATAGTGTATTCATTTTTCCCAGAGTTCTCTTTCAAATTCACCACCAGATCCAAGTACACAAAGTTGAATGTTTTCTGGTTTAAAATTTAAAACAAAAATTGAAATAAAATACTGTACTCAAGAGAAGGACTGAAGTCCCATTGTTATATAGTTACCATAGTATTTAGCCTGGTATGTAGATGCTGTATTCATCTGCTGGCTTTTTACACTCTGTTCACCCATTGTAAATATGGAGTACTAGATACAGAGACATCTCACATAGCTTCTACATATTCTACTTCAGAATCAAATAGGAAACATCCTCACATTGTCATTAGGTTTTTGTAGCAAGTCCATTTTCACATTCTATTACAGCTCTTCAAATCCACTCAACACAATACTTGATACACTCATATCCATCAGACATTACCAAGTTTTCCATTACATTTACTCCACAGTTTTCACTATAGTGCCCATCCACATTACATGGATGCAGTTGTACATGAAATGTTCTCTGACTACATTTAGACTCTCAGATGAAGGTCCATGGAAGACCCTTGGCAGACTATGTACACCCCTCCCTTCATCTGGAAGGAGGTAAACAAAGTGTAAATAAAATATTATGCTTAAAGGGAATATATTACCAAAAAATAAAAAATACCTCTGTTTTAAATCTATTTTTTGTGCTATTTTTTTAGCACTTTTTTACATTAGAAACGTTCCCAGACCTCACTTAGTTAGCTTCAATTTGTGCTACCTATGGCTGTGACTGTGACCATTTCAGGACCACACCATTTTAAGGTTTTCTCATGCATGTTTTCCATGTTTTGCCTTTATATTAATATGTGAGAATATGTAAACAAAAAGGAAGTGCACAATTTTTTTTTTTTTTTTTTTAGGCTAAGGCCCCACGTAGCAGGACGCAGCAAAAAAGCGCTGCAGGAAAAACCGTGATAGCAATGCATCGCGGTTTTTCCCACAGTGCTTTTCACAGAAAGCTCTGCAGACTTTCTACTTCTATTATACCTATAGGGAAACCACTGACATTTCCGTAGGTATAATTGATATGTTGCGATTTCCAAAACTGCAACGGTTTTGGAATTCGAATCATGTCCACTGTGCATATTTTTCCCGCAAGGTATGGATGGGATTCGGTAGTTTTTTCCATGGCGTTTATGCCACGGCCAAACCATGGCATTTACGTTATGTGGAGCCCCTGCCTTAAATAGTTCTCCCTCTCTGTTATGGTAATTTTTACATAGGTGACAATTATTGTTGTTTTGCAAGGGCAGGTCAAGTACCTGTGACGAAGGCATGGTAGTGGCATGTTTTTTTCCACTTTATTTTTCTTTTCTTTTTTTTTTAAAGAAAGGAAGACCATGACCCCTATTGCTGTTTACAAAGCACTCATTGAGCATTGTATACACAGTGATTGGGAAGGTAGTAGTGTATATATATATATATATATATATATATATATATATCCTTGCAGTATTAAAATGGACCATGTATAAAATCAATGGGTGGTCCATAAGCAAGTAAAGGTGCTTTTCCAGGCTTGACAGGTTCCAATGCACAGATGAAAATGGTGGATGAGGCCCAGTTGGAGCAAATATTTTACCCTTTCTCGACATCCAGTACACTGTATGGAATACTAAATGGTACCATTATGAAGTACAATTTGCCCTGAAAAAATTAAGCCCTCTGTGAACAGAAAAATAAAAAGGTTTGACTTTTGGAAGGTGTGGACTAAAAACAAGAATTGAAAAAGGCTGTGACAGGAAATGGTTTAATTCATACAAATTAAGATTGCACTTTTTTGTCGTCACATTGTACAAGGTATAATTTTTTTGTTTTTCTTGTGATGTAGCCATCTGAGGGCTTGTTTTTTTCTGAGATGATATGCATTTTTTTCTAATGACAGAAACGAAGTTGCTTCCTTTGTTGCTACCTGTGGCAGGAAATGGGTCAATTCAAACAAATTAAAATTGTACAATACGGGTATTTCATTATCCTAACCCTACCCTAACCCTAACAGGTTATTAGAAGAGATAATTTTGGTGGTAGACCTTTAAGGTACCTTTAAGGAAAATGAGACACAAAATGTTTTAATTTGACATAAAACCCGAACTACTATTCTATTTAGGCCTTGTTCATTTTTTCACTGAGGTTTTCATTTGTTTCAGAAAACACAACTGATAGCTGAATTTTTCCCCAAAATTATACCTCCAACATCCAACAGACCCCCTTGGATTCTGCATTGATGTCCATTATTTTGATGGAAAATTAACAATACTGGGAAAAAGTTTTAGGCAGGTGTGAAAAATGCTTCAAAGTAAGAATGGTTTCAAAATTACAATTTTTCAGGTTCAGCTGAAATATGCTTAAATTTTGGACAACCAGCGGCCCATAACTGTTCTTGTGCAGGGGCCCTCAACTTTCTGCATTCGCCTCTGCTTCTACCAGAACTTCCATTTGTGCATAGAGAAGTGCTGCAAACAGGTTTGTCAACAGCCTTGGTGTGGCTATGAATAAAGTTAGTAAAGATTCCACCTTAGGCCGGGGCCTCGTGTGGTGTAAACATCGTGGTTTTACAGTCACTGCAAATCGATTCCTAACCACACATTGCAGAAAAATACACGCAACGGAAATCCTGCGATTTCCAAAACTGTTGTGGTTTTTTAAATTACAGCATGTCAATTATACCTAAGGAAACACCAGCGGTTCCCCTATAGGAATAATTGAAACAGAAAGCATTGCTGGAAGAATTGCGATGCGCTTCCACCACAGTTTTTCTCGGAGTGCTTTTTGGGGCCTTAGCCTTAGGCAAATTCATGGTTGCCACTAAACAATATTACCATATGTGCAGTATATGTAGAAGTACCCACTTTTAATTAGTAATATTGGAAAATGAACAACTAACATTATACAATAAAATGCAAACTCACCAAACTCACTGAACATTTTTTTATTCGTGACTTCACGTTCATTTGACAGGTAGGTAGCTTTGTTAGCTCTGCATTTTCATATTGTTACGATAGAAGTTCCAGAACAGCTTTTACATTTGTAGTAAATAAATCCATTTAGCATTGGAAACTAAAGGTTACCGTTACACATCAGTGAAAATTATTCCAGTCACTGGCTCTCTGCTTCTAAACCAAAAAGAATATGCAAACCCTATTGGTTTTGGTAATACAGATTCCGAGAATTGAGGAATTTATACTAGTACAGCGGGGATCCAAGTTCACAAAAGTAACACAGCAGTCATCAAACTACTATAATACATAAGTAGAAACTTACAAATTATAAGAGGCTTGTTGGATATTATGCTGTCTAAGCAAAAGCATACAGACTTCATGCAGCTGCGCCATTCAGCTACTTTCATGGCAAAGCATGAAATCCCTCTAAGCTGCAGTATACTAGCAAAATACCATGAAGTGGCTTTTCTGGTATATCGTACACAATTCTTCATTAAACATGGAAGAGGTAAAAAATTGTTACAATATACAGCACGGACACCCGGTGCTGGACTGAATCCTTCTCCATAGTAACAAGCATTTGCAGCATCTTATTTCCTCTTCGATGGGGTTAATGAGAAAAGAGGAAGCCCTGGCAACTAAGCAGAATGTGAAGAAATGTGTCCAATTAGTATGACAAGGTAAGGTTGGATGGGCTGAGAAGCTCTTTTTTCTTTCAACAAACTAGAAACCATTAAGAAAAAAAAACATCTTCCCATTGACAAAATTCTGCTCCCACACATCCTGCTAAATAATCATTCCAATGCCGAATGGAGAGAAATAGTGAGCTAATGAATGATGCATGCACTGGATTATTTCAGCACTTTAGCTTTCTACTGTCAGATAAAATGGCACTTCAAAAGCGCGCACATGAAAGCAGGGCTGGCGATCAACAGATTAAAGATTCAGTTCATGTTCAGTGGAAAAATACAATGTTGGCGTATACCTCCCATACAGTTACAATGGATAATACATAGGGACACTTATGTCGGATGAGGTCCTTTTAATTTTCAACAGAGGTTGTGCATCTCAATGGTGATTTATTTTCTGGCTAACTAATCTAGTACTAGGTACAGTGAGACACATTTATTAAGCTACTTGTGCCTTTTTTTTGGCGTAAATTGCGCCTTTTTGTGGTCTTTTTCTGCCCTGCACCTCATTTATGAAGCATTTGCACTTTTTTTCCCAGAAGTTATGCTGCCCTCGCCACTTTTGCTTTTTTGTCGAGAAAAGGGGACGTTGCCTACATAGAGATCCTTTTCACGCTGTATTTATGACTTGAGGCTTTTTAAAAAGAGGCAAAAAAAAAGGCGCAAATGGACTCCAGTACATCGGCAGCGTAAAAGAGCTGTTAGGTCAGACTGCATTAAAAAGGGGCAATTGAGCAATTTTTTAGCAAAAAAGGTGCAAAGTACATATGGCTTATAAAGGATCATCTAAATTATCTAACATGGAGCACAACATTTAACAAGGAGGTGCGCCTATTTCATAAATAAGCACCAGAGTAAAACTAGTCTAACAAGAGGTGCACCTGCAAAAAATATGGCCAAAACAAGGGGCAGATGAATAAATAATCCTCAGTGAACCTCTCCAAAAGACCACCTCTCGGAGAAGAGTACCCCCGTATGTAGACCAGATTGGCTGTGACACATTTCCAGTTCTAGTCAAAAGCATGGTGGCACTCCCCGATGACATCAAGGTGCCAGGATAGAATCCTACTCAGTAAATCAAGAAAATAATCCAACACTCGATTTGGATGGAATCGAGAGTAAAAGGACTGGTGATGTTTCAGCTCCAAAATGGACCTTTATAAAAACATGGACCTTATAAATATGGTGGCATCATATATAAAATAATCATAATAAAGAGCTAATAGGTGTACACTAGATGAGCAATTCCGAAGTTCAGAATGTCAATGATCATGACAAACATATGTAATGCACTTTTCTCACTAAGGGACTCAAAGCGCAGCGTTGTGGAATAGGGGAATTAATGGCTGCTATACAGGCGCTCATCCAAACACGCACAAGGATCAGTTGTTTTACAGGAAGACAGATTACCTATCAGTATATTTTTGCCATGTGGAAGGAAACACACCCAAACATGTGGAGAACATACAAACTACATGCAGATTCTACCCTTGGGCAGTTGACTTGAATCCAGGACCACAGCGCTGCAAGGCAACAGTGCAAAACACTTAGCCACCAAGCTGGGTTTGGCCCAAACTATCCTAAAATGCTGGGTTTGAACGAATATGAAACTTTTTGATTTTTGTTTTGCACAGAACTAGCTACAATGGAAGTCACCACATGAAAGCATGGAGAAAGAAGAAGAACAATCACATGATCTCAGGGATCAGACTTCCTAATAATGTCTTGAAAGTAGCCCTCATGACAGGGAACAGCCTATCACAAGGGACTATAGGTGTAAGGTCACTGATGACTCAAAGGCAGTATGAAAAGCCCAGGAAGAAGAGAAAGTATCCATTTTGCGGGAAGAGTTTAGAGACATTGGGGCATATTTAATAAACTGAATGACTGAATTGTCTGTACTTGGTCTTGGACACAGTGCAGATTCAATTTTAATGTTTTGACCCTGAGAATTGTGATTGAGACTGCATCTGCTGCAGCGAAGTAACACTAGCACATCACTTCACTGACCCACATAGTGTGACATGCAGACAGATGGAGTGACTCCTATCTCTCTCTATGTGCACAACTTGTTATCAGGGAGATGTCTGATTTATGTGCTGTGACTGTAACGAGCTGTGCACCTGTGTGTCCATCACATGACCATGGACTGTGCATCACATGACCATGGACTTTATATCACATGATCGTGGACTAATTTTTATCCACTGGGAGTAAGCAGACTGAATGACAGCAAGCAGAGAGCTAGGAAACTGTGGCGAATTGATACAGAAAGTATATTGGAAAATAGTATAACATGTTATTATAAAAACAATTACATTTGTCTCTTAATATTGGTCTGTAACTAAACAATCCCTCTTATTGCTGGAGAGAGATAGGAGTCACTCCATCTATCTGCCTGTCACACTGTGTGGGTCAGTGAAGTGATGTGCTAGTGTTACTTCGCTGCAGCAGATGCATCAGTCTCAATCACAAATCTGAGGGTCAAAACATTCCAATTGAATCTGTACTGGGTCCAAGTACAAGAACAGACAATTCAGTTATGCCACATAACACTGCTTTTCTACGTATCTGATGAAAATTGGCTATTTTTTTCCTTGCCAAATGCAAAAACCCAGAGAAGTTATATACACTGCTTAAATTTATTTATTTTTTCTGAAAGTTATACTGTAAAATTTGGCATGTTTTTCTCCTTGCCAAATACCAATCCTCTCACAAAAAAAACCCCACAAAAACCTGAAATTTTACAATCTGGTTTTGAATAAACAGTTTCAAACTGAATTCAAGAGTAAATTTAAAGTAAAAAAAATATAGCGCAGCACTACCTAATGTCTGAAGAACAGAGGTTAAGATCAGAGGTACCTCCTTTATGGATTAAAGTGGGGCTCAACAGTAAACTGCACTATATTCAGTACAGCAAAATAGAGAAAAGTACTGTGGCACTCATCAAGTAAATAAGAACAGTCCTTTATTCCGGCACTTTTAAAGGGATAAAATGGAATTCCTACACTAATCTAAACACCCTCCCCCTGCCTAATTTAGCAAAAATGTATATCATGTGACTGCCCCAGGGACATTTTTCTGGTTATCAGGTGACGTTCTGTTTCCCCCTTTCCTGAAACGTAACGTCACCAATACTCCCCCCACCTTCACCCCATCATATTTACGTGTCTTCCTTCCAGACTTCCTTCTGCGGGACGGCTCCTCCTCTTCTGTGACGTCTGCCGACGCATGCTCAGGCCAGAGGAGCCTCCCATGCCTGTGCAGTAGAGGTGGATTGCCAGCTGCAGTACAGCGCCGGGACTATTGCGCATGCGCCGGCAGAATCAAAGAAAAGGAGGCGCCATCCCACAGAAGGAAGTCTGGAAGGAAGACAGGTAAGTATGACGGGGTAGAGGGTGGGTTGAGTTAGTTGGGAAGAGCCTGTAGTGGGTGGGATAGCTAGGGAGACAGGGTGGGGATGTGAGAGAGGGAGGGGGAGGTAGTGAGAGGGAGGTAGTGTTAGTCAGCCTATAACTACCATGATGCATTGCATAAGCTAAGACAGCAGAAAGCTACACCATGTAAACAAATGCAGAAGATACAAGGAGCTTCCAGAGAAACCCAGAAATCACTCAAAACACTGCTAAAGGTATGTGGGTGTACTTATTAACCCATTAATACCACTAAGACCTTTTTTTAAAAAAAAATTTTTTTTGCCCGGAAAACCCCTTTTAATTCTCTAAGGGGAAGAGAGCATATGGTACAAGTAAAATCCATATCACATGGCTTCTAATACGGTAAAGTGTCCATAGCTGTGCAATAAGGTGGCAAAAATATACATGGATACCAATAAGTTGGCAATGGTGACAGCTGTTTCACGCTACACGCTCTTCCTCATGACCACAGTCACCATAACAGGTTGTACTGAGCATCCCTGCTTTAACCTTGCTTACCGGCATCTCCTCAATGCAACTGCCCGTCACGGCAGCGGAAGTGCCATCAAATGGCGCTCAGGTGTTTGAAAGTTGCTATGTCTCCAGCACACCATCACAAATGCACTCCAGGCTTCGTTCCCAAACTCACATCTCATTGGTCAAACAGAGGTTTCATTGACTAGCACCCAGGAAAGTTTCCTTGAATCTCTCATAGGATTATATACAATATACAAACCGTAAAGGGGGAGCATGCCACACCATAATTACAGATATTTCTGCTCACAGCATAAAATATACATTAAAAAAACATATACAAGCAGGGCCTTGGAGTAAAGTTAAAGAAAAACTGACATATCATTTTTTTTTCAATTTAGACACAGGGGCCCAATGGCAAAATCCATCTTGCCTCTTTTCTTAACAATAGCTTTTTTCTATCACCTCCTCTTAAAGGTACAGTGACTTGTTCCTAGCCGGCAAACCTCAAAACCCTTGGATCACCCCTATGTTCATATTTAATAAGTTCAATTAATCTGGGTACCCCTTCACCACATGTGGGAGATTTAAAGTCTCCTCTGAGCCCAAAACACCTGATTGTTTTGCCAATATAGAAATGCCCACACAGGCACAGAATGAGATAAACCACAAATTCTGTCTTGCAAGATACAAACTGTCTTACTACATGTGCAATATTCCCCAAAAATGATGTTTGTTTTTTAAATTGAAATTACAATATCTACAGTTACCGCAACAACAATTCCTTTTTGGACCATTTTCTTCAACCATGTCTCATGAGAATCCAGAAAGTAACTACGAACTAAATTATCTTTTTAAGTTGGACTCCTATGAAAGGCTATTAATGGTTTCTCAGTAACTAACTCTCTTAAAGTTGAATCTTAGTCCAAGGTGCCAATGTTTCTTAATTGCTCTTTTGATTGTCTCAGCTTGTGGACTAAACTGAATAAAAAAGCACAACTTTTTCCTTTTTCTTTTCTTCCTGCCTTTTTGTGGGATAGCAATTAGAGATGAGCGAATTTCTCAAAAGTTCAATTCGGCAGTTCGATTTGAAGTTTAAAAAAAATTTGCTTCGATCCGAATTACTTTGCGGCGAATAAAGAGCTATTTCCAGCCTGCAGAGAGCCGGGGTGGGCGGGTGGGCGGCAAAATGCCGGAAGCCCTTGGATGCCACGGTCATGTCTCTCTCTCTCTCTCTCTCTCTTCAGCATGGACAACTTTTATTCATGTGGAAGGATCTGCTAACAAGCAAAGACACGCCTACCCAATCACATCACTAGAGAATAACTTGTGACCGTCGGATGTTACAAAGGTCCTTACTAAATATTCATTACCACGAAGCATCAGGAAATCCGGAATCGTGGAGAATCGAAGATTTCCTGAAATTCGGATCAAATTCCACTTCTGCAGAATCAATTCGCTCATCTCTAATAGCAATTGTTGCTGTGAAAGACTACTTGCTCTCAAATAGGCTTCATCGATCACTTCTCTTGGGTAGCCACCCTGGGTGTCTTCAAATGTTCTAAAAGTGCGCTATTTGACTGATTTATATGTCGTAAAAGGACAAACTGACTGTATGGTATGGCTGTTTTTACATGAGGTGAGAACTTTCATATCTGAAAAGAGCATTTGTTGCAGTCGGATTTCTGTAACCATCAACAACTCTCACTAACACATCAAGGAACTACATTTTAGTTTTATCTATCTTATATATAAATCTCATATTCATAGTATTTTTCTTATTGAGATAATTTACGAAAACAAGCTTTTGGTACCGCTCCAAATAATGAAGAGATCATCCACAAAGCGCACAAAGAATCTGATATAAGGAAGAAAGGCATTACTTTAAGAGTAAATAAACCTGTCTTCAAAACCAGTGAGAAATATGTTGGCAAAAGTACAAGCTTTCTGGTATACCTATCGCTGTTCTTTTAGTCTGAATATACCATTCAACATTAAACACAAAAGCATTTTGTCAAAACAAACTTCAATGCCTCCTCTACAAATCAACATATATCTTGCTGTTTCCCATCTTCATAAGGACCTCTTAGACTGTTTCTATTCCCAGATCTTGGTTGTACAGTCATGGCCAAAAGTTTTGAGAATGATACAAATATTAATTTTTACAAAGTCTACTGCTTCAGTTTTTCTAATGGCAATTTGCATATACTCCAGAATGTTATAAAGAGTGATCAGCTTAACAGCAATTACTTGCAAAGTCAATATTTGCCTAGAAAATGAACTTTATCCCCCAAAACACATTTCAACATCATTGCAGCCCTGCCTTAAAAGGACCACCTAACAACGTTTCAGTGATTGCTCCATTAACACAGGTGTGGGTGTTGATGAGGACAGGGCTGGAGATCAATCTGTCATGATTAAGTAAGAATGACACCACTGGACACTTTAAAAGGAGGCTGGTGCTTGCCATCATTGTTTCTCTTCTGTTAACCATGGTTATCTCTAAAGAAACATGTGCAGTCATCATTGCACTGCACAAAAATGGCCTAACTGGGAAGAGTATTGCAGCTAGAAAGATTGCACCTCAGTCAACAATCTATCGCATCATCAAGAACTTCAAGGAGAGAGGTTCCATTGGTGCCAAAAAGGCTCCAGGGCGCCCAAGAAAGACCAGCAAGCGGCAGGACCGTCTCTTAAAAGTGTTTCAGCTGCGGGATCGGGCTACCAGCAGTGCAGAGCTTGCTGAGGAATGGCAGCAGGCAGGTGTGAGTGCATCTGCACGTACTGTGAGGCGGAGACTCTTGGAGCAAGGCCTGGTCTCAAGGAGGGCAGCAAAGAAGCCACTTCTCTCCAGAAAAAACATCAGGGACAGACTGATATTCTGCAAAAGGTACAAGGGAGTGGACTGCTGAGGACTGGGGTAAATTCATTTTCTCTCATGAATCCCCTTTTCGATTGTTTGGAACATCTGGAAAACAGCTTATTCGGAGAAGAAGAGGTGAGCGCTACCACCAGTCTTGTCTCATGCCAACTGTAAAGCATCCTGAAACCATTCATGTGTGGGGTTGCTTCTCAGCCAAGGGAATCGGCTCTCTCACAGTCTTGCCTAAAAACACAGCCATGAATAAAGAATGGTACCAGAATGTCCTCCAAGAGCAACTTCTCCCAACCGTCCAAGAGCAGTTTGGCGCTCAACAATGCCTTTTCCAGCATGATGGAGCACCTTGCCATAAAGCAAAGGTGATAACTAAATGGCTCAGGGAACAAAACATAGAGATTTTGGGTCCATGGCCTGGAAACTCCCCAGATCTTAATCCCATTGAGAACTTGTGGTCAATCATCAAGAGACGGGTGGACAAACAAAAACCAACAAATTCAGGCAAAATTAAAGCATTGATTCTGCAAGAATGGACTGCTATCAGTCAGGATTTGGTCCAGAAGTTGATTGAGAGCATGCCAGGGAGAATTGCAGAGGTCCTGAAGAAGAAGGGTCAACACTGCAAATATTGACTTGCTGCATTAACTCATTTTAACTGTCAATATAAGCTTCTGTTACTCATAATATGAATGCAATTCTATTTCTGTATGTGATAAAAACATCTGACAAACACACATAAAAACCAGAGGGCAGCAGATCATGTGAAAATATAATATTTGTGTCATTCTCAAAACTTTTGGCCATGACTGTATATGTGTGTATAGGCTCTCAACATGTATTGATGCCAGAAATTAGATTTCTTCCCATTGGGCACCTTATAGAGCTCTCAAAAAATCATCAGTATCTTTCAAATATGATGAAATGCTCTTCAAAATAGGACACAATAACCAATCAACATATTTTGAAAAGGGTTCTATTAGTGGGCCCACCCCACTAATGATGGGGCGACCCAGGGGATATTTTATCGCCTTATGTATGTACTTTGGTAGAAAATACCAAGGCTTCTGGGGTTTTCCAAGAATAATCTTTATGCCCTCTTTTTAGAGAGGACACCATTTTCAACACTTTGTCTCAAAAAAATCCCCAATTTAGGCTGGAAACTAATAGTAGGATCACAATCTAACTCCTTGTAAGTGCTCTCATCAGATAACTGTCTATTCTTTAGTCATTAATACAGTGTTTCCGCCCTGTTTCCGCTCTTGTCTGCTTTCTTTAGAATTAAATTAAGAGCAGATTTCAACCATCTTAATGCTCTCTCTTTTTTGGCAGTTTGGTTACTCTTCTCTTTCTTATAGATAAGAGTATTTACTTCCATTTTAACTTGCTCTGCAAAAATACCAATAATACCACCTAACAGCTGCAGAGGCACTTGTCCTATTGTCTATAATCACCAATAAGGAACCCCCTGTGTCACCATCTGCTAACTCCATCAAGGCGCATAAACTTTCCTGCTCTACCTGGTTAAAGTTAGTCACCTCACTGAAGCCCAAGGGTCCTACCTCAATAGGTAAATTTCCCCTCTATATGCCTCTTTTAACTGATCTTTTTTATTAAACCACTTGTGCAGACCCAATTTTCTTATTCCCTTACCTCAAATTCAACAGGATCAAACTTCTCCACCAAACTAAAATTGAGATCTTTACACAAAAGAGAAATACAGTCTTCATCAAAAACCAAGTGCACTAAATTTATAACATTAGACTCATCGGCTCTCTTACTCATAACTACCATCTGCATGACACCTGTTTTGACACTTGAACCTCCCTTTTCTTCCTCCATTGACTTCCTCTTCTGATCATCCATCTAAAAGATGACTTAGTTCTCCATTTCTTGCCAGTTACATATGGGTACCTCTTCCCTTCCTTCATCAATTCGTCTGATAAACTGGAATCTGGTTCGGTCGTCCAAGGTTCATTATCTTTTCTTCTTGTATTCACACGTCTATGTCTCCTCAGTTGCTTTTTATTTTCCCAATCAAACACTTTTCGCAGATCGTAATCTTTTTTGCCACCTTATTGTACAGCTATGGACACTTTGCCGTATTAGAAGCCATGTGATATGGATTTTAAATGTACCATATGCTCTCTCCCCCTTTAAGAATTGTAAAGTGCCAGAATAAAGGACTGTCTTTATTTACTTGTTGCGTGCCACAGTACTTTTCTCTATTTTTCTGTAAACTGAATTAAAACCCCAAGCCAAACCAAATCTGGAAAGGTTTGCTCATCTATATACACAAAGAAAAAAATAAGGACTATGCAAAAAAATTGTAAATTGTGCAGATCAAAGATAATGTAATGAATCCAGCTTTGAATGCATGGAATACTGTCATAGGGGTAATTCTTTCTGTGAGGTAGTAGCAATGAGATCAAAGTAAGTTTAAGTTGATTTGCATAATTTATTGTTTTTTGCATATTCTTTTTCCATTGTGTACAACGATTTGCTATTTATTAGTCTAACCTCCAGCAACCAGTTGTTATTGCTGAGGGATTTTACATCATTTGATCATGAATGGTGGCAACCATGATTGTCAAGCCTTTGCAGTGGGTTCCCACTCTGAATCTGTCACCTTCCAACCAGAACTATGCTGTTATCAGTTCAGCTTTCCACTCATGCGGTGCTATTCCGAAACTGAGCCCACTGTTAAAGGCTAATGTTAGCAAACCCATTATAAGCTTGAAAACTGGTCAGTATTGGGTACAGACCCCTGTGAGAGCCGGGTGCTTGTTGTTCTCTAGCACCGTCATTTCCACACTTCCATTTCTGTCAACTAGACTGCTGATGTTGATCCTGTGTCCTTCTGCTGAGCAACAGACGTTAACCTGTGTTATGCTATGTGGGTGCAACATCATTTCATTTTATGAGCTGGAAATACAGCCACCCCTATCCTTGGGTAGATCAGACTTGGAGGATGGTAGTCAAGCCAAGGGTAACAACGGTTTTGGCGTAGTCAGAATGGACCCTGAGCTCCTACACCTTGATGAGGCAGAGGAAATGGGACTGAGCTGCAATAGTGCAACCTGACCACTACACAGTGTATGGAGTCATCTGATTCTGGGTCTGTATGCCCCTAAGATATTAACTAATTGGTGGGGTTGCAGGGTGTTGGCTATACTAATAATAAGCCATTAAAATCTACTTTTAGTCAACTCCTTTAAGGCATATTTTGCATTGTGATCCTATTAACTTTTTCATTAATATTGTTGATGGACTCCAAAATGTCACACTGATATTGTAATATTGACAATGTCTTATTGATAGTGTGATATTGTCACCTTAATAAGCCAAGCAGATATTCTTTGCCCCATTTTATTACATTCTTGGCTTAAGATATCATAAGATGAATGGCACAAGATGACCAGGTACCACTTATCTTAGGATATCTTGCGAAAAGAGGAAAGGAAAGGGAGGACACATCTGTAAAACAACAGCCTACAGTCATGTATCGATGCAGTTATGCCAGTCAGGCTTGGGCTGCCCCGCAGACAAACATGTGAATCCCCCGATGGGTTCCTGAGCCAAGTGGGCCCCAAGTTCACCCTGACATGGCACAGTGCCCTCACTTTACTTCAAATAGATGAGCATCTACAGCGTCTCAACCAGGTTATACATTAGTATTACATATGGTGACAGATTATGTAAGAAACTACCCAGTTTATTTACACAACTTCTCAATCACACTACTGGGACCCCAATCGCCAATCATCTTGCCACGTCTTGCTGCTGTCTGAAATCTGCTGTTGTGTGGGCACATATCCGTGGCTCACAGAGCTAAAAGGGCCCTACTTTAAGGCAAGATCCAGGCAGCAGGCTATCAGAAACAATCAAAGGCAAGGGCTAGGCAACCATGAATCCTACATTTGTGTCTACCAGTTATTACAAACACAACTTTCTAACTTGTGTCAGCAAAATAGGCCAGGGTCTTCCAATAGTACAACAGCAAGCATGGTATGTAGTGGACTTCAGTCTTATATCAACCAAAAAAGTATGCACTGTAACTATGTATTTAGTAAAATTTTACACTAATTTTCTACTTAGTAAGTTTACCCAGAAATATATAGAAAACTAAAGATAACCCATAATATTACATCTCTACTTTTGTAAATATTAAGTATTCCGTAGTCACAAAAAATGCTTGTTCCTTTAGGCCCTTTTATACCTGGTAATCTGCCAAATAAACGTTCATAAGAAAATTCCAAATCGTGGCCCCATACAAACACATACTCTCTTGTCAAGCAAGCAGACAGATGTACTGACATTCAAATAGACAAATGGATAGATAGATAGATAGATAGATAGATAGATAGATAGATAGATACATAGATAGACCAGTAAAAAATCTTTTAATATTTTTTTTTATTTTTGTAACTAATTATTCAAACCACCTCCTGACATTTCAGAATGTAAATCCCATGTAAATCAAGGGATTTAAATGTCTGATTCATAAGGGATTTGCATTTAGTAAATAGGAGATTTACACAAATGCATAAATTAATGACATGAATACCTAATTACAGCAAGTCATACATTAATAACTAGAAGGGAGCGGTATGAGAGCAGAGAGGAACTTTCTTGTGCTATCTCCAGAAGCTGTTTGACCATTCATTTTGACATGATTGATCCTATTACCAGACTATACTTCAGAGGCTTTGCTGTAAGCTTATCCCATTCTACTGTTTTCCTTACTCATTATTTATCTTCCCGTCTGAAAGTAGAATTTCTGGCTTCAACATTTTTCTTTTATTGCAACAATATTTCCTTGTGGTTATTGCTGGATCTCTTATAAATATATGAAAACCAATATTTTTTTTTTTTTTTTTTACTTTAACTGAAATTCTTCTGTTATAAAGCAAAAATACATCTACAGAGAGGTCAAGAGAGAGAAAAAAGTGGGGTGTGCTTGTAATATCAATCTGCACATTTTTCAAAGGAGATAAGACTAAAAGAAATAATGAAGCTATTGTATAAAAGGGAACACAGCGGCCACTCGGCTCTTAACTGATGAAATTCAGGGCATAATTATCGACACTACTCTTTAAGCCATTGTACAGACAATTTGGCCAATATGGTTTCAATAACTCTAAATTTGCTCCATCGAAAAATGTATAAACAATATTTTTTTTTTATTGGAAATTATTATATTTGTTAATTTATTTACTGTAAATATACTTTTTGGATGAATAAATTCTTCATGGAATAATTTTTGGACTCTTCTGACACTTCTACAAATGCATGTTGTATAGATTGATAGGGGAAGACAAGCAGTGTAGGGTGTCTAGTGTGCCCTTGGTGAGGTACAGTTTATAAACAGATTGGTAGATCTACCATACTGAACTTTATGGATAGGATGATAGGATGCATTCTGAAATCCCTGATTTGGGCACCAAGACATACTCTCCCCTATAAGCATTACTTCTTGGGGAGAATATGATGCTATATCAGCCAGCAGTGTTTCCATAGATGGCACAAATCTGTAATGGCATCACCACCAAGTCAGATACTGTCCACACTTTACTCTTTCAATATATTTGCAGGGCATTGAACAGATCTGTACTGGAGCTTGTTTTCTTCTTTCTTAGAAAGCAGCTTCATCACATGACCTGTTGGCACCATGTGATACATCTGTCAAAGCCCATTCCATAGATGTGTGGGAGATTATGGTGCTACACCAAACATTGGTCTACTGTATGTTATCTAGGCTTATGGCTCTGTAAGTGCCATGACTCGATAACATGAAAGTGTAAGGACTCCACATGCCACTATATAAACTCTATGAATGCCATCTAATGAGATCAATTTATGACATTTAGGCGGATACTGCACATTAATTATTTGATATAAGTGCTTAAAGAGACCCTTTCATCTCCTCTGCCAAGTCCAGCTCTTTGTATCTGTTCAGTGTAGTCTCTGCTCCACTGGTTCTGGCACAGTTGAAATTTTTTCTGTAGCCCTCACCACTCCTGAGCAATAAGTGCTGTTAATTTTGGTGCCTGATATGCTATTTAGGCTCTGTACTGTCAGGAGGGCGGTGTCAGACAGGAGCAGGCAAGGGGTGTAGGCTCTGACACTGTTCACTTCTGATTGGTGATCTGAATCACACACCCTTGCCTGCTCCTGCTTGACACCGCCGACTGGACAGTATAGAGCCTAAGCAATATATCAGACACTGAAGCTAAAATACTGATTACTCTGGAATGGTGGGGGCTAGAATAAAAATTCCAACTGTGCTAGAATCAGAGAAACAGATACTACAAACTGAAGTTGGTGAATGTGGAGAAGGTTCCTCTTTAAGATCTACTAAGCACTGTACATTGTCACCTCTAGGAGCTGTAAGCTAGCTGCCGTAATGTGGATACATTTAAGTGTCCATTTAATGGCTACAATTCTAAGCCTTTTTGTTTCATGCCCCAAAGTAATGGAATCATATGGATATATAATGCTATTAGTTCTGGACATTAGATCTTTGGTCATCCTAGAATTTTCCACTAAAATACATCCACCTTATAACCATCTTAATAAGACATGACTCTGGAAAAAAGTCAAAAGAATTGTTGTTTCCTGTTTGTGTATCTAAGTTGATGAACAATGGGTCATGTGGCTCTCTGGATGGGAGGTTATGGTCATCATTGTTTATATAGGACATAACCTTTACACAGCAGGCGGTATAGTCTGCTTAAATGCACTTTATAGTTCCTTTTAGTAACCTTTTTATGTCCCCATCAGTAAAGTTCGGGATACTTGCTATGCAAGAGCCCTGCAATGTCTTATTAATTTCAGTCTGAAAAGAGATGGTAATCACAGAGCCCATACACATCTGCGTGATATTAATAACATTTGCACAAAGCTATTTATATGCTCACATTATTTTATTTCTGACCTGTCGTGGTGCATAGATAATTGCCCTTGACTTCACCTTGAAAAATTTTGCAGCAGAATAATATTTCCATTCCATTAAATCTACTTCTTAGATAGTCTTCTTAGACCCTGGATAAATACCTGGATGTGTTTTAAGTCGTTCTGTATAGAGATTATACCTTTTGTGTCACCTCAGAATAGCAGCTGCCTGGAGCATTTATCAGATACAGCTGCTAGGCCCAGCTCCTAGTGACAGCTGGAAGCTCTGGGGATGAGGCAAAAGCAATCCATTGCCAATTTTTGTCTTCTCGATCACTTTCTTAGTAGTATTCAATGAGTGCCATGTGAAATTACATGATATGATAGTGCCTCAAATGTAGTAAGTGATTGTGGGCAGCAGGAGCCTAAAGTAGAGAGAAAACTGATGGAAGATCTGGATCAACTGTGAGTCACAGCTCGGGGAAATATCCTCTATGACTATGAAAGCTGTGGCAGTTTCAGGTCTATATAAAAATGTAAGGCACCATGCACCCGGCAGAGTCGCTCAGAGTTGTGTGTGTGATACCATATGGTGCATCATCTAGGCTAAAACAGAATCAGGATCCTGTGAAAACAATTCCCTTTACCACTACATGAAATTGGTGTTATAAGACAACACAGTAGGGCCTCATAGACTTGTATGGATACAATTTTACATTCCACATATGATTTTATGCAGGTATGACCTCTAAGAAAAAAAAATATAAAATTGCATTGTCTATACTAGACTTTTAAGAAAATGGTTATAAAATAGTAAAGCATTAAATGGACTTTCCAGGCTAAAAATATTCATTATTTTTTAGAAGAACATTTTTCGTTTGCTGGAATTTTACTACTTTTGAAAAATTGGATATTACTCCCTTGGGTCCAGGGATATTTATTCTGAGCATCTAACAGAAGTTGGAGCCAACTCTAATGTCCAACACATGATACCACCACCAAATCAGTTGTTAGCAGGAAGCAGACAGTTCTGTCCTCTGTGTAGTGGCAGACCTGGAAGAGCAGATAACTTTCCATTCATTTGACTATAGAGAGAACTGAGCTGTCTGCTTCCTGCTTCATTCTCTGTGTATCATTTGCTGAGAACCAGTAATTGACTAGGGTGTCAGGTGTCAGAACCCCACCAATCTTTAGGACAGGTCAGCAATATTTTTAGCCAGCAAAACTTCTTTAAGACATTCTGAAAACCTGTTGCATTCTAGTACATATATAGAAATTCTGAAGTTTTAAAATAGACCATTCACAACCTCCACCAACTCCAGTTCTGAGTTGGCCACTGATTCCTGCCCAGTTGGAATTTTTTCTCTAGCCCCCTATATTCCTGAGTAGAGATGAGTGAATCGAAGCTGCAGAAATGGAATTCAATCCAAATTTCAGGAAATATTCGATTCGCATAGAATCCGAAATTCCTCACACTTTGTGGTAACGATTTGCATTTAGTTCAAAATGGCTGCTGTATATATTAGGACATGGGTCATGGAACTCTGGGAACGCGGGATCACCCACAATGCCATGCTCGCAGCCAATCAGAAGCCAGCCCTGTGATGTCACATCCCTTTAACCCCTTCGCGAGCGCACATGGCATGTTTGACCGCTGCATCCAAGGTGTTAAATCCCCCGATCGGTTATGGAGCAGGGTGGTAGCTGTAACTGACAGCTAACACCCTGCTCCATAACCGATTGGGGGGTTTTAACACCTTGGATGCCCCTGCAAACATGACAGCGGCATCCAAGGGGTTCCGCCATTTTGCCACCCACCCCGGCTCTCTTCCACCAATAAATAGCTGTTTTTGTTACGAGATTCGCCGCGATTTCATTCGGATCGAATAGAATCGTATCGCAAAATTCGGCAAAGTTGCCGAATTGAATTTTTGAATACTTTGCTCATATCTATTCCTGAGCAATCATTTCTATAACTTTTGGTGCCTAATATGCTACTTATACACTGTACTGTCAGGCTGGAGCAGGCAAGTGAGTACAATTCAGAACTCCAATCAGAGGTGGACAATGTCAGAGCTCAGAATCACAGCCCTTGTCTGACACCGCCCATCTGACAATGCAAAATAAACATCACATCAAGCACCAAAACTAACAACAATTATATCTTGGGAACAGTGGGGGCTAGAGAAAAAAAAATCAATCAATGAAGCAGTGTTTATTAAATGATGCAAAGAGCTGCTAGAGAGATTGTGAAAGCTCTTTAAAGGAGCACTAAATTCAAAAAGATAAGCACAAAAGTAAAAAATCTCCCAGCAATTCCTCCCTTTAAGTCCTCCTTCCCTTTGGTCCTATTTTGTCTCATATTATAATTAAAACTAATAGCACTATATAATTCAATCTTTCTGTGTCCTATGAGCCCCCAGTAATGCCCCTTCCTCCTCCTCACTGTCTTGTGACTAGCTACAAGACAACTGGCTGGAGCAGCAGCATCCCCTCTGACAGTTTAGCCCCATCCATTTAAAACTCTTCCCAGAATAAAATTCTAGAAGATCATGCAAGAAATACTGCAGACTGAGAGCAAGTATATTGTTGCCTACTTTTATTATTTATTGATAGCCTAAGGGGTTATTCCTACGAAAGTGAATAATGGCCACATGACAGCTGTTTTTTTAACTGCCATAACACGGCCATTTTAAAACCAATCTATGGGTCTACTGACATGTCCGTTTTTTTGATGGACCATTTTTCATGGCCGTCAAAACAACTGACATACTGTATCTTTGTCCATTTTGTCGGACATAGAAAAAAACATGTGAAGAGACCCATAGACACAAATGACGGCAATTATTCACTCTAAATAAGCCCTTAATAAGATGTTAGTTTTGGGAAAAACAGCACAGTTATGTGCATAAGGCCTTAGTGTTACTTTATGGGAAATCATTTTATTTAACAGACAGAATTGATGTAGATCTTCACCTATCACAAATGAATGACAACTGTCTATATAAATTAAAAAAAAATGCTAAATTCTGCCCCCAAAATACCAAAATTCTAAACAACAAATTCTCTTATTTTTATTGTGCCTCAGGTTTTATACTTGCAAAAGTCATGCACCATAGTACATAATAAAGCATACAAACTTCTTTGGATATAAGTTGTTATACAAATGCCACATGTCATGCTGGGTCTCTGTACAAGATTTGTCCGCAGGTTGCTCAGTTACATTGAAGTTGTTCTAGATTACTGTATTTTATGAAACAAGTGAAAGAGAAAAGGGCAAAACTGAATCAACGTCTCAGTTCAAATCTTACATGAGGATCCTTATGACCTTTTTTGCTTTTGTTTTTATTGTTTAAGTTTGATATAACATTGTTTTCCATCTCCAGGGACTCTTAAAATGTTTGAGAACTCTGCAAAGTTATAACATATTATTTTCTTCAAACTATTACAACTATTTGCTTAGGGTGGTGCCACACGATGTACTGCATGCTGTTATAGCCAAATCCAGTCCGGGGCCGCCGGTACTTTTACTTCTCTATAAATCAATCAATTCAATTAATTTCAGCTACTCTTCATCACTAACCATGCAATTTTGTGGGAAGTAATGATATAAAGTTGGAGAAATCTGCATTTCACCATACATCTGTATATCCAGTACATTGTATGGCACACCCTTAAACTATTAAGAGAAATTTCTCGTATTTGAGGTGCACAGTATAGTATCTCAATTGGAGTAAGTGAAGTAGTTACCTGATAATCCTTTCCACACTGGTGTTTCAGTGCTTGTAATATATAATCATTCAAGCCTTCCTGTAATGGAAATCAACAATCCATGGAATGACCACCTTGGGCTTATATATAGCAGATAATCTGAACAAGCAGAGCTGCAGGGGTGTATGTACAGGGGTGTGACCAGGAACCTTAGCAAGAGAAGATGACTTTCTGATTTCAACTTACTACATTGTCACTGATGATAGTTGTGCTCTAGTGGAGTTAAAGGGGTTGTTCAGGATTTGGACAAACCACTGTGAAGCCAGGGGAATCATAACATTAAAAAAAAATATCATATTCACCAGTACCCAGTGCTCCATTGCCTGCTGTATTTCAGTTGCATGCTGTGCTCTCTTCACTGGAAGTCTTGCGCCCCACATGACTGCTGAGACCAATCAATGGCTAGTAAGGAACTGGTGACATAGGTGAATGGTGTTACTAGTTCCTTAACAACAACAACTGAACGCATTGGTCTCAGCGCTTACGTGTGGAACCAGACCTCCAACGATAAGGACATGGCACGCAATTGAACAGCGGCAGACAGGTGAGTATGATTTTTTTTTTTTTTTTATGTTACACATTCCTGGCTTCCACAGGAGTTTGTCCAATTCCTTTACAACCTCTTTATGTTAAAATGCTAGGGTTACCAAGAATTAAATAACGTAGAAGACAAAATAAAATTATACAAAAGTTTACCAGGCATTGACTGTTGCCATAGAGATGCATTGATCTGCTGTAGGAACTGTAGATGCGAAACCATAGGAATTTTTGAAATATTTTAATTAGGAGTTTGTAGAGGGTTTACAGAGTAGAATCTCAATATTTGCAGATGATACTAAGCTCTGTAAAGTAGTCAACTCAGGGGAGGGTAGTGTAATATTACAGAAGGATTTAGGGAATTCTTGGGTAGGATAACAGAAAATTAATTTTAATGCAGATAAATGTAAAGTTTTGCACCTGGATCATAGAAAGAAGTGTTACAATTATTTTTCTTACTTATGTAGAACCATCATATTCTGCAGTGCTTTACTGATATTGTCAACATTGTCCCACATAGGGCTCACAATCTAAATTCCCTATCATGTATGTCTTTGAAATGGTGTATTATATAATAAAACACTGGATAAACTACTACTTAAAAAAACTTGGTGATATTGGTGAACAATAAAATTAACAAAGCAATGCAGTAATTAAAAAAAAGACCCTCTGTTTGAAACTGAACCTATGTGTAATATAATGCTACAGAATGACTTACTGACAACTTTATTGAGAAGGTTTGTGGTACCCCCTGTAGCACTCTCATCTTCTCTAATGCACACAGGGTTTCCTATAGGAATAATGCTAGTCTATTAGAGCCTCACTCTAACACCTGTTTTTAAACAGGAGGGCAAAACATATTTCGACAGGAGTGCTTCTCCATCACTAGTCAGACCACATATGGAACACTGTGCACAATTGTGGATACGTATATAGAAAGGACAAATAGAATGGCAAGGGGACATACTCTACTTCTAGACAAAAAATGTTTCACCACCATAATAGATGGGGTTTCTTTACAGGAAGTGCAGTCTAATGGTTGATAACTTGAACAAGTTCAAGAGGGGATGAGTTCTTGCAGGTAAAAATATCACAAGTTACGGGAATTATAATTTTGGGGATGGAATCATTAAAAATTTCTTTCCCCTAATATTGAGCAATTGACATCTGCCTTATGAGTTTTCTTTTCCTTCCTCTTGATCAACATGGTAGCATTTTTAGGTTGTGTCTTCACCAAACCTTTTCAACTTTAAAGAAGTACTTCCAGCTGGGTAATTTTTTGACGCGTAATCGGACTCATATTTGGACACATCGTTTCATGTGTGGATAGGAAGGCTCACATTAAGGCTCTCATAGGAATAAATAGATAAACTAACTTCCTCTCCTCATATAAGATGATGCGTCAGTTGGAGAATCTGATTTCTGGTCACATGACAAAAAAAACTCTTCTTTAAAATGTATATTTTGGCCAATAACAGTTATACCCTAATTATTAAATTGGTTAATATAATTTTTCATGATCAGTTATTTTTGCAAATATAAATAATTTCAATTTTGCAGAATATAAAAAATTTTAACTTTTAATTGTCTACAAATGTTTATTTTTTAATTATCTACAAACTGGAATATGGTTATATTCCTGGGAAAACCTCTTTAATGTTAGATTGCTCGCTCCACTGGGATCCCATTGATTTCTAGAATTGAACATCCCATCCCTAGGTGAAAGCCCTTAACAGTTTCCATAGTTACTTCTCCAGAAGGGCAGGTAGGGAGGGATACAAGACTGTGGTTCTCCTTTTAGCAGTCGGTCGATGTCCCAGTGGTCAGACTCTAAGCAGACTACTATTTATCATCATGAATGGGTGATTTATGTTAATGCCTGCAATGACCCTTTCCGGGAGGTTTATCTGCAGTTCTGTCTCAGTTTTCATGTTTATCTTGTTTCAGTTTACAGCTGTAACATGCTCATAAACATGTCCCCTATGTATTTTTTCATAATCCTGTCCATCAGAGGCAAATATTAAAGAGAATCTGTCAGCAAATTTCTGTGTTCCACATAACTCCCAGCATATGGTAGAGCTCTTATAAAAATGTAGACATACACATTTGTGTCCCTTTGTTACTGTACATCTTGACTGCAAGAAAAATGATCTGTATTATAGTAAGTATTTAGAGTTTCTCTTGCTCACCCTGCCCACCATCTCTCCCATTTGCCCCGCTTATCAGTGCCAGCCTGTTTTGATATCACTTGTACCCTCATTGACATCTTGTGCATGGTATGTGCTGTTCATTCCAGATACCGTATTCTACCTGCTTGTGGGTAATAGCCTTGTAGTCATCCTACATTTGACGCCACTCTGCATATTTTTCCAGGTGTACAGATGACAGTAGCTGCGCATGCGCAGCATATTTGTGAGGTTGTTGCCAACAGCAGGGATTGTATCACATTTGCACCAGGCTGGGAACAGCATATTCTTGAGAAGAGGCATTACAAGAGGTTGGCACTGTTAAACAGGGCAAAAGGGGAGGTGATAGGAATTATCATCAATTGAGACCAAGACTACTTGTTAGATTAGGAGCATCCTCATGGCACTTGCCACCAAATGGGAATATGGCAATAAAGTTTATTTTGTATGCTACCAATATTATGTTTGATTATGTGTCTAAACTGCTGACATTCGATTATATAAACTTGATTATACAAACTGCTGATACCTAAGTATGTGACAGGAAGTTTCTGACCACTAATTATATTAACATGAACCTGCTGATACGTGAATAAGTATAATAAAACTATTAAATGGAAAGTCCCAAAATATTAGGTATACAGAATGGACTTTAACCATATACGTACGCACCCGCCTTAGTAAAATGTATAAAGAGGAATGGTTTGATCAATAAAGTGTGCATGTGCTCAGATTCACTCCTGACTCTGTGTTCATTGCATCTGGCTGCAGCCGCCATCTTGTAATCAGACTACCATCCAATATATATTTTTGGTCTGATTTGAAGACCACCCCATCACTATAAATGTACATACAAAGGTAATAATAATAATAATAATAATAATAATAAGTCCTTTAATAGTCCCACAATGGGGAAATTCAGTGTGTTACAGCAGCAAAGATAAGCAGATACAAATACAAATACAACATGTACAGGAATGTTCCAAGGTGAGAGGCATTACATTGATAGTAGACAGACAGATAGGAAGTAGCAGAGGAGGAAGGGGGGTGTGATGATATTAGGGGCATGTATAGTCTTAGGATATCCATATTGGTCTATATTACTGCACAGCGGGGGTTGGTGCCTAGAGTCAGGCCTAGCAGAGCACCTGGAATGTGGTCAAACTACTCTCTAGTTCAGGTCTATTGTCCTTCCCCTGAAGCAATCAGCCATTTGATCAAAAGCCTTCATCTGCATAAGACTGCAACCCTCATTAACCCAGTGGGGGTTCATTTAGACAGGATATCTTATGCAAACAATCCAACTATAGTTGCCAGCCACCCTGGCATCATTATTAGGTCAGAGGGCTTATGGTTTTATGACAATATCTGGCCTGGGGAACCTCTTATTGTCGACCCGATAGATCCCCCAGATGCGTCAGGTCAAGGCGCACGCTCAGAATATACACATGTCACCGTTCAAAATCCAGGAAAGGTGCAGGCACTGATCTCCTTACCCAAAGGGAGCTGGAGTGTCAAACTTGGAGTCTATGTATTGGGGATCTCGCCAGGAACCCCATTATACTACCAGCCAGACTCTATAAACATCATGCATAGACTTATACTGAAAAGTTATTCTGAGAGATGTAGAGAGGGGGCGGGGCTTCTCCCCCTGGTGACCTCACTCAGGGAGGAGACCAGGGGAGACAAAAGGGCTCTGCCCAGGCTGAGCCACTCTCTGTTGTCTGAATTTGGAGATGCACGCTTCTTGGAGGCAAGCTGTGGGGGAAGCCATGTGACCAACATGTGGCTGCCAAGCTGGCTGCCATGCGGCCTAAGGAGCCAAACTGGAGGCCATTTTGTGACCCTAAAAGAGGTGTCACTGCATGTAAGCAACACATGCTTTGCCAAGACTGTGCTCTGAGCCTACCACATGGGCTCAGAGCAATGGACTAACAACTTGTTCCAGGGTCTTCGGCCATTTTACCCTGCTAAGGTCATCTGCTATTGGACGTCCACAAGATACTTGCCCTGGCTGAAATAACCATTGGAAGTCAGAGATACCTGCACAAGCTGGTGTTGGTAATATATATTCTTTTCTTTCTTTTTTCCCCCCTTTTTATTTTTATGTACCGTGTTATGTTATTTCCACTTGTATCTGCTTGTTAACCGCTGCATGTATTCTATGTATGTGTTGAGTGTCTAGTATCGACCCATTTAGGGGTTAATAAATATATAAAATTTAGGAGGCTTGTCTTGCGTACTATCCTCTACCGGACCTACATTCACGGAAAGTGGGTGTGAGGTAATTGAAGTGATCGCAGGTAAGGCCAGGTGCGGTCCCTGGTAAACCCGGATCCTTCACAGGGGGGATTTAACAGGCAGAGAGATATTTCAGTTCTCTGTGTGTAATGATCTCCTCTTAGGTCGGTGTTGGTTGTACAACCTGACCGCGGTGGGGAGGAAAGACTTCGGATAGCGCTCCTTCTCACACCTAGGGTGAAGCAGTCGGTCACTGACAGTACTGCCCAGCGCGATCACGGTCTCATGCATCGGATGGGACTTCTTCTACCGCATGGAGATCACCACGGACAGTATCCTTCTGTCACTCACCACCTGCACTGGGTCCAGGGGACTCCCCATGACAGAGCTGGCCCTTCTAATCAGCTTGTCAAGTTTATTTCTGTCCCTGGTTGATATACTGCTCCCCCAGCAGGCCACTCTGAAGAAGATGGCTGATTCCACTACCGAGTTGAAGAAAGTCCTAAGAAGTGCCCCCCGGATTCCAAAGGCTCTCAGCCTCCTAAGCAGGTAGAGCCTGCTGTGGCCTTTCCTGTACAGGACCTCCATGTGATCTGCCCAGTCCAGCTTATTATTAAGGAGCAAACCCAGGTACTTATAGGTGTTCACAATCTTGATGCCCGTCCCCAGGATGTCCACTGGTTTAGGAGGGCATCTGCATTTACGGAAGTCCACCACCATCTCCTTGGTCTTCCCCGCATTAATCTTCAGGTGGTTCCGCTGGCACCAGTCCACAAAATCCCGGTTCAGTTCTCTGTACTCCCTGTCATCATTGTCTGTGATGAGGCCTACTATTGCAGAGTCATCAGAATACTTCTGTAGGTAGCAGCTAGATGAGTTGCACCTAAAATCTGCCGTGTACAGTGTGAAGAGGAAAGGGGCAAGAACTGTACCCTAAGGTGCCCCCGTATTACATATCACAGTATCTGACACACAGTCTCGGGCTCTCACGCATTGAGGTCGATTTGTGAGGTAGTCTAGGATCCAGTTGGAGAGGTGGTGGTCCACTCCAGCAAGGCCCAGCTTGTCTAGGTGTTTGTCCATATGTTACTACATGCCCTACCAAAGAGTAGAAGTCGTTGGGTAAGTATATATCTCCTGACAGACTCCCTTCAAATGTCTTTGGAAGACAACTTCCCAGAAAGGGAAAAAAAAATCATCCATAAAACGCTCAGTCTTAGAATTTGTGTTGTTTTACTAATAGAATGAACCATTCTCATGACCACAAGGTAATAAAATCCATATCAGAATTCAACAGAAAGACGGGACATATCTGACATTACAAATGCTATCAGAAAGTTGCCATCAAGGTCAAGAAAAAAATGTATGTAACAAGCTGTATTATGGGGTATTTTGGTGTTCTGTGACCGTTGAGCAGAAGAAAAATAGACTTCTACCTATACGTTGTCCATTAAGGGAGGGATAAAACAGAAAAAGAAAAATAATGCCCTTTCTCTATGGCAGTCTTCCAGGAGTAATAAATCTCTCATGAAGAATTGAGCTTGAAACAGCATCAATCTGTCAGCGGAAGCAAAGAAGCAAAGTGACTTTGTGCAATAAAAAATGGAGACAGAGAAATAAACAATGTGTTGAGGAAGAAAATCGAAAGAGTTTTATAGGTTTTTAGAACTTTAGGATTCTTATGCTGTGTTCTGCACATGCTTTGAATGTTTGTATACCATTTACGAGAGAAAATCTTGTAAAAACAGCTTCAGAAAAAAATAAGCCATTTATATAAGATAAACTTTGAATCTTGGTATGCTTCGAGCTAACAGACTTTATCTATCGACATCTGAAAGGTTTTGAAGTTATTTTTTATTCCTCTGTGTGGGACCATCTCTATGAGGAGATACAGAATATACAAGAGATACCATGTATGTAAGAATTCTTTATCTATTCACTTCTTACATTAAGAAGTAAGGGTAACTGTCAAATAAGTTGCAGTCAAGTACCAGTTTTGCTGAGCATTTTAACAGTTGCCCTCAAGATATTTGTGCCCTAGCCAATACTTCTAAAGTAGGCTGATTGAACTGAGGTCATAAAAGGTCCTCCTTTGGGACTATAATGAGAGTCCCAAATTATCAAAAAAAATTGAATGAAAGTTGTTTTACAATTGGAGGTACACTTTAAGGACTGCAATTTCTCATTAACCAATTCAATACAATGTCACAACATGATACTTTGTGATATCATATTGCAAAAGACTGATCATCTCATGACTGACAAATCCGTACATGTCCAGCCAAAATTAGATGTAAGGGAGGACACATCTGTACAAATGCACATTTCAGTAGCAACTCTAACAGTGTCGGACTGGGATGTCTAGGGCCCACCAGTGGAATTGTTTCTAGGGGCCCACCGCCAGGATTCCTGCAGATCAGCTGTACCGAGACAGGGCGGCTAAAAGTATTAACATGTCAGGAGCCATGCTGCTCACAGCCATACGATGTTCACCACTGCACTACCTAAACCCACTGCTACACCCTGTATGGCAAGTGAACAGCGTGGCTCCAAGAATTGTTACCATTACCTGTAGCTGCTCTGTCCTGGTAAAGCTGATCTGCAGAAGTCCTGGCTGTCAGACCTCTGCAGATATAATATTGATGGCCTATCCCAAGGACAGGCCATCAATATTAGAAAGATGGATAAATCCTTTAAAGAGGTTGTCGAAGGAATTGGAGCAACCCATGTGGCGAGCAGGAGGTGTAAAATAAAATAAAAAATAAAAACGCATACTCACCTGACCACAGCGCTCCTTTGTCCGCTGCCAATGTCCATTCAGTCTTGTGCCGACACCTTCTTGCTGGGAGTCCTGCACCTCATGTGACTGATAAGACCAATTAGGTACACGACGCCAGGAATGAGGCACCGCCATGAGACCGAGCAGACACAGGCAGGAGGCAATGGGGTGCTGGGGACAGGTGAGAATGTTTTATTAAAAATTTTTACACCTCCCTGGCCGCCTCAATAGTTGCTCCAATTTATGGACAGCCTCTTTAAAGGGGTTGTTTGGGCCAAATTTTTTTTATGGCCACTTCACTGGTCCCCCCACATAGTGGGCTCTTCACTGGTCCCCCATATAGTGGCCTCTTCACTGGTCCCCCATACTGTATGGGGAACAGTGATGGGGCCATTATATTGTGTGGGAGCAGTGATAGGGGCTAACATCCTGTGAGGAGGACATTAAACTGTGTGGGGCATATTAAAGGGGTTGTCCAGGGTTATTTTTTTATGGCCTATCCTCAGGATAGGCCATAAATACCTGATCTATAGGGGGCTGACACACGGCCCCATCAGCTGTACGGAGCCACTTCTGGAGCCCGTTCTGTACACAAGACAGGGCCGGAAGTAGAAAACTCCATACGCTGTATAGAAGTGCGGCGCCTTCACTGCAGCTCAGCTCCTGCTGATATACAGTGAAGGTACCCGGCTAATATACAGTGGACAGAGCTTTCTGCTTCCGGGCCCATATTGAGTACAGGACGAGTGCTGGAAGTGGCTCCGTACAGCTGATCGGTCCGGGGTCAGCCCCCTATAGATCAGGTATTTATGGCCTATCCTGAGGATAAACTATAAAAATGTTGCTCTGGTGTCCTCCCAGCACGGTCCGGTCCTACAGCTCTGCTGTCTTCTTTTGCCGGAAGTCCTCACTGGCTGTGATGTCCCAGGTCCCTTCCTTTAGGCCTCTGATTGGCCTCAGGGGTCACGTGCAGAAGAAAACAACAGAGCTGCAGGACCGAACTGCACTGGGAGACACTGGGGACAGGAGAGTAAGTTTTGGGGGGGGTTATCCTGGACAACCCATTTAATGTCCCCCAGGATATTGGCCTCCATCACTGCCCCCCCCCCCATAATATAATGATCTCATCAATGGTCCCCATACAGTATAGGGGACCAGTGAAGGGCCAACTGTATGGGCGGGAGAATAGTGAAGTGGCTAATATATGGGAGGGAATAGTGAGGGGGACGCTGTATGAGCCATACAGTATAGGGGACCAGTGAAGGGCCAACTGTATGGGCGGGAGAATAGTGAAGTAGCTAATGTATTGAGGGGATAGTGAAAGGGATGCTGTATGAGCCATACAGTAGCCCCTTCACTAGTCCCCCAAATAGCAGCATTAGGTCATTACACACCTGGCTGCCCCTGTCACCTCCTGCTCCATCTTGCTCCAGGCGCACTGTTGTGACGTCATGTGAGCCCGGAGCAGGAAGAAGCAGGAGGTGACAGGAGAAGACAGGTAAGGATTGGTGCTTAGCATGTAGGCTACAGGCTCAATGGGGCCCATGGCCTACAAGCCTACTAGTAGCAGAACTGGGTTGGCGGCGCCATTTATTAAAACCGGATCACAAAACTGGGAAGAGCCGGGCTGCATCACTTACCGCTCCCCGCTCCTGCTCGCGGCCTCTCCTCTTTCCGCTTCAGCTTGGGCCCTGCGCACCGCACATCACGTCACGATGATGTAATGTGCAGCGTATGTGGGGACCCCTGGCCAGGAACGGGGAGAGGTAAGTTAATAGGGGCCGTTACCGCACCTCCACTGCCTATTAAAAAAAAAAGGGCCCAGTGGGGGAATCTCTGGTTCCCCGGTGGGCCAGTCCGACCCTGGGTGCAGGTAATGATAAATGCATTTTCGCTAGTTTCTAGCCCACCCCTCCTGACTACGTCATTTTCTACAAGAGGAACGATGTGGCATTCCCAAAACCTTCACAGCTTTCCCATAAGCCTGCTGACCCAACTACAGGCACATGTGCCACTCAGGATGGGGAAAAGCTGGGTGATAAGTTGTGTAAGTTGTCATAGTAACCATATCCTTACCAGCTGGCCTAGAAAGATATAAAACTGGCGCTGTTCACACATGTATTGTGAGATATTCGGTGCACGGACCCGGTGAGCTCTCTCTGTCCGCAGCCTGTGTTATATTCTGTAGGATGACGCTGGTTTTTAGGCAAAAAATGTCTGCAACAATTCAGCCACGTGTGAACACAGCCTGAGATTCTCTGAATTACTGGGGAAGATTTATTATAACTGCCTTAAACAAAACCTGAAAAAAATGAAAGCTGTGCTGTGATTGGTTGCTATGGGCTGTGATTGGTTGCTCTGAGGTGTGATTGGTTGCTATGGGCTGTGATTGGTTGCTATGGGCTGTGATTGGTTGCTCTGAGGTGTGATTGGTTGCTCTGAGGTGTGATTGGTTGCTATGAGTTGTGATTGGTTGCTATGGGCTGTGATTGGTTACTATGGGATGTGATTGGTTGCTATGGGCAGTTTTTATTCTAGGTAGTTTAATAAACCTGCCCCCCCATGTTGTGTGTTACCCCTCTGTATCAGCAGGGCTGTGACCTCCTTCTTCCAGAGCCCCTGGGGCCGAAGCAGCTCCTTCTAAGATGGCCACCAAGTCCTGGTAATAGATGTGCTGTGTAACCAACCATGAGGGCTCATCCATACAGTTAGCCTTGCTGCCCATAGCACCCATTCAGAGACCAGCATGAAAATAAAAGCTGTGCTGTGATTGGTTGCTATGGGTAACGAGGCCTGTTGTTATGTTCTTTCAGTTGGTAAAATTTGGATGTTTAAGCCCCACCCCCAAACTAGCTGGAAACACCCACAATGGGTGGGGTTTGCCTAATCTCCACCCATTTTCAGGCATTTGGCCACAACAACCTAAATTGCTTGTACATTTTGTACAGTTGTCGAGGATAAGTCAATGAGTGAATATTAACCCCTCAATGCCCCTACAAAACCTCCGAGAAACCCCAACTGTGAGACATATGTGCGGCAGCCATGGCTCCTTCCAGGACAATCCAGCAAATGTCGTGGTTGTGAGGACGCTAAAGGGGCTTAATGCCATATCTTCCTGTATGGATGGCGCGGCCTGATGCCATGTTAAGGTATATACCGCATATACTCAGATTTCATGTTATATGAATTTTTATATTGGATGATTTACTAATATACAGATTTATATCAGAAACAGCGGGGCAGATTTACTGATATATAGATTTATATCACACACAGTGGGGTAGATTTACTGATATATAGATTTATATCACACACTGGGGCAGATTTACTGATATGTAGATTTATATCACACACAGAGGGGCAGATTTACTGATAGACTGGACCGTCCTAAACTGCGCTGGATTTATCGCAGTGCCTGATGCAGGTTGATAAATCTGTCGTAGTCTTAGACGTTATTAGTTCTTATTATTTGGCTTCATTTATACCAGATGCATTTTTGATGCATTTTTGGCGCTCAGTGTCCCAACTTAGGCCACACCTGCTTATAGTGAAGCCACACCCCTTTTTAGCATGAGTCATAAAACAGTTGATAAATGTGGTGCTAGACTTGTTTAGACAGTTTTTTGGTGCAAACTACAACAAAATTCTGGTACATTTTGGTGATAAATTTCCCCCAATATATTATCAGTATCGTAGGGTAGTCTGTAGAATGTCAGATAGAACACCCATGATGTCATCACCATTCCGGAACAATGTGATGTCATAATGCTAGGTCTACTTACATGTATAGTACAGCTGTAAGTAGTATGTCAGGGGGGAGGGACATCCATTATGACATGCTCCAGGACAACGTGATGTCATAATGCAGGGCGTGGCCTCTGTACTGTGATCATTGCAGTTATGTAAGTAGTCGGGGGGGCACCTATTATGACATGGCCTCCCCTACCCATTGTGACATGGCCTCGCCAGCTCGTCGTGATGTCATGTTATTATGACCTCACAGTGCCCGGTCCCTATATAAACCCCCACCGCGCTTCATTCAGTGCCATTTTTGGTTCCCATTGCAGGTGGAAGCTCTTGCTGAAGCTTGTCTTGGTTTCCTTGCTATTTCAGGTGGAAGCTCTTGCTAAAGCTTGATCTAGTGCGTTTGGTATTCCTTGGGTGGGGGCTTTGGCCTCCACCTTCCTGGGCCCTTAGGGCCATTTTGAGTGGAGGCTTTTGCCAAAGCTTTTTGTGGTTCCTGTAGGTGTCCCCTCCCCCCGGTTCAGTGCCCCTTGCTGAACCCTTTTTTTGTTTTTTCTCCCATTCCCCCTACCCTTACCATGAGTTATCGTGAACTCTTGAGGCTCGTGATGGACCAGAGCTCCTGGATGACCCCGTCAGGTAAGGGATTGGTCTTCTGTTAGGTGGGGGGCACTTGTCTATCTTTGGAGGTTCCATCTCACTAATCCTCTCTGTTTTATTTTTAGGCTCTGCTGGACGGAGGTTTGATAGGAGAAGACGGTCCACAGATACTGCTGACGACCATGACGATGTCCCCCACCGGAGACGACGTGGTCGTGATCCACCCCACCGTAGGCCGCAGTCAGGAGGGGATAGGAGCAGGTCGCCATTGCGCCAATCCCCAGAGCGTCCGGAGACCCTGCCAGGACCCCCCACATCAGGTCCCAGCACCTCCCAGACGCTTCCTGTACAGCAGCCATCAACTACAAGCCCTACTCCTGAGACGTCTGAGAGGCCGGAGGAACCGGCTCCTGGGCCCAGCCAACAACCGGTTGCCGCCACAGAGCCAGCTACCCCAGCCAGAGGACGTCAGCGAGGCAGGAGGGTCAGGAAGGTCGATCGTCTCCCAACTCAGGTCATAACAGGCTCTGAGGAGCTCCGGTCATGTACAATTTGTATGGAGGACTACGTGACAGGAGAGACGGTCACCGTACTGCCCTGTTCCCACACATATCACAAGGCCTGCATCGCCACCTGGATCCACAACAACCCGCGCTGTCCGCTGTGCCGGGTCCACTGCTTTACCAGGAGTCGGAGGGCGTGAGCGCCAAAACCCGCGCTACACAAAAAACTACAATAAAATTATTGACTTTGTTCAGATTTCAATCCTGTATCATTGTAATAATAAATGTATTAGATGTGCAAATAGTGTAAAGTGTCGCCGTGTGCTACATATCAAAGAAACTATTATGGGGTAACTGGTACACTATTATGGGGTATCTCAGTGGTACACTATTATGGGATATTTGACTGGTACAGTATTATGGGATATCTGACTAACATACTATTATGGGATATCTCACTGGTACACTATTATGGGATATCTGTCTGGCAGGCTATTATGGGGTATTTGGTTGGTAGACTATTATGGGATATCTGGCTAGTACACTATTATGGCTTATCTGGCTGATAGACTATTATGGGATATCTGGCGAGTACACTATTATGGGGTATCTCTCTGGCAGACTATTATGGGATATCTGGCTAGTACACTATTATGGGATATCTGACTGGTAGACTATTATGGAATATCCGGTGAGTACACTATTATGGGATATCTGACTGGTAGACTATTATGGGGTATCTGGCTGTCCTGGGATCCATGGTACCACAGACTACTGACCCTGTATGTATCACCTGACAGGAGAACAGCAACCAAAATCTATGAGCAGTTTTGGATGGTTCATCTGGTTGCACAGCGGGGGCCGCTCCATCCATCAGTGGGGCCCCTGGTGAGATCTGACAGTGACGTGATATGGGAGACTGAAGTGAAAGCGAAGGTGGCCAGCAGCAGCGGGGATCGGTAAGTAGGACTGCAGGCCCATGGAAAGTGTATTTTTTGGGCGAACCTAACAAGATTTGTCTCGCGAGGATAGCCTGGCCATTTTGTTCGGACCAAATATGTCCGAACCGAAACTGCTATCATTATACTCAGGGGTCTCTTCACACCCCCGAGTAAAATGATTGGAGGCCCAGGGGAGGTGACAGACATGAAAACCATTGTCACTTTCCTCTCCTGGGCTCCGGCGGGACTCTCGGCTTTCTTTAGAACTCTTAAATGATGTCAGAGATGTCACATGGGTCAAGCTGGCATTACAACACATAAGGACATCAGCATAACCAATGTCTGTGACATCATTGAAGAGGCCCCAGTGTATAATAATAGTTTAAAACCAAAATTTTTGCAATATCTTCAACGAACACTGTAGAGGCCACTATGGGACATTATACTGTATGGAGGGGCCGCCATGAGACATTATACTGTGTGGAGGGGCCGCTGTGGGACATTATACTGTGCGGAGGGGCCGCTGTGGGACATTATACTGTGCGGAGGGGCCGCTACGGGACAATCTGTGCGGGGGGGCCCCTCGGGCTTATACTGGGTGAAGGGGCCACTATGGGACATTATACTGTGCGGAGGGGCCGCTAGGGACATTACTGAGGGCAGGGCCGTAGGGACATTATACTGAGTGGAGGGGCCACTATGGGACATTATACTGTGTGGAGGGGCCGGGGACAATATGGGGGGGGCTGCTTGGGAGGCATTATACTGAGTGGCCG
Source organism: Leptodactylus fallax (assembly GCA_947044405.1). Lineage (NCBI taxonomy): Eukaryota > Metazoa > Chordata > Amphibia > Anura > Leptodactylidae > Leptodactylus > Leptodactylus fallax. Next base: position 4,287,716 of record CAMRHE010000073.1, on the reverse strand, counting down.
CTAGGGCCAACGGTGGCGGGCGTTATGGGACATTATACTGAGTGGAGGGGCCACTATGGGACATTATACTGAGTGGAGGGGCCACTATGGGACAATATATTGAGCGGAGGAGCCGCTATGGAACATTATACTGTGTGGAGGGGCCGCTCACAGGAGGATAGACAAAACAAACACAAACATGAGAGAGGAGGGGAAACTCATTCAGAAATCTGAATAACCTCAATATAGGGAAGGTCAGAGGTGTAGCTAGGGGTTCAACCCAGGGGGGGCAAACACATCCAAATGGGCCCCCAACTCAGGTATACCAACATTATCACTATATGGTGACTGTATAGTGGTAGATAGTGGTTCTACACAGGGCTGTGAAGACCAGTTAGGTAAATACAGTACACAGGTAAATACAGGAACACTGTTGTGACTTACAGGCGATGTCTCTGACGGTTTACATTTATCATCTCTTCCATCTGGACCGCCATGACCACTTATTCCAGGTGGGACTGTAAAGTTTGTAACACAGACATCTTTGGCTCCTCACTTTTCCAGACACCTGACCCACATTGTCCTCAACTACATAAAATCTCCATCCTGCTGATACCCCAATTATAAAATATATGATATAAAATCCCCTGGAAATGAATAATAACCCCATGTTCTTTTAATTTAATAATGCTCCTATGTGCCCCTCAATGAATAATTCCCCCTAATTAATAATGCCTTGTGTACCCCCTTAAATCAATGCCCAAGTGTCACCTAAAATTAATATTGCCCATTTCCCCTATTATTAATTATACCCTCTTATGTCTCCTTGTATAAATTATGCCCTCTTACATAAATGCCTCTCTGGATTAATAATGCCTATTAATAACCCCTTTGTATTACAGACGACCTTTCACGTCCTCATACACATGCGGTTTTATATACCACTGATTTCAGCGCACTGTCGGCTTTCCTGTTATGTGCCTTGGTGGAGGAGATATCGGTGCCGTTAGTTTCAGCACTAATCTCTCCCCACCGTTAGAAGGGCGTTCCTGACAGTCTAGCGTCATCGCTGGGCTGTGAGGAACGCCCCCCCCCCCCCCAAGACTTGTACTGGGGGGAGGGGGGCCTTACTCCAAGCTCAGTGTCTTCACAGGGCGGTAAGGAATGCCCCCTCTGACAGTACAAGGCTATGTTAGAGTACTGTCAGGGGGCGGCGTTCCTCACAGCCCAGCGATGACGCTAGACTGTCAGGAACGCCCTTCTGACAGTGGGGATAGATATGTGCCGAAACTAACGGCACCGATATCTCCTCCATCAGGACACATAATGGGAAAGCCAACTGTCGGCTTTCTACCGGTATATAAAATCACAGGTTCATGAGGACATGAAAGGTCCTCTTTAAAGGGGTTGTCCAGGAAGTAGACAAATCACAATGGAGCTGGGGTAGGTGATAAAAAATCATACTAAGGCTGGGTCCACACCAGCACTTGAACCCCGTTGAGGGAATTCTGTCCCCCATTCAAGCAGGACTTTTTTCTCCACATTTTTCAGGCGGAAACCCAGCAGACCCCACTATAGTCTATGGGGTCTGCGGGTAACCGCTTTACAAGCGGATTGGGTTTCCGTTTTCGGGTTCCCAAGTGGACCCGAAAAACGGAAACCGAGCGCTAGTGCGAACCCAGCCTTACCTGTCCCCAGTGCTCTGGTGTCTGCCACCACTGTCTGTTCAGACACGTGCCATACGTGACTGCTGAGGCCATCAGTGGCCTCAGCGTTGGCAGGAAAGGACCCAGTTATGTATATGAGAGACATCACCAAGTCCTCTCCAGCCACTGCTGAGGCCAATCACGTGCAGTGCAGGACTTGCGGCAGGGAAGCGGCGTATGTGTGCCTGGACAGACAGCAGCAGAGGGCTGAGGACATCGGTAGCCGGGGTCAGGTGAGCTTTTTTTTTTTTTTGTTTCACCTTCCCCGCCTCCTCTCCAATTTCCCCAATACAATCCTTACCAGTAAACTTTATTATTCCCTAGAAAACCCCTTTATTACTGCCCCAAATCCCCCTAATATTATCGCCTCATACATTCATACAGCCCCCACTGACCTTTCACTATAATTTATATCCTCTTTTATTAAAGCCCCCAATAACCCTTATATTAGTTATGGCCTTTTATCTTGCTAAATTCGCAAATGACCTCATAAATGTATTACCCCCATCCCCCCACCCCAAATTAAAATGCCCAAAGTGAGTTAACAAAAAAAATTTGATGACACTTACCTACCTCCAATCTGCCGAGAAGGAGCCTCCGCCGCTGGCACTGCCGCCGCTTACTGAAGCTTACTGGTGCGGGCAGCGCAGGACAGTGACGTCATCGCGCAGACGTCTGTGCCAGGACGCAGATGTCTTAGGGAAGCTCGTAGGCCACAGGCCTTAAGTGGCTTTTGGCTTACGAGCTACGTACGAGTAGAGAGGCTTCCTTCTCTATGTATTTCAACTGTATCGGTGTCATGCAGATGCCGATGCAGTTGATTTGTGAGGGTAACCTTCCCTCCAACTGTCCCACCAACACAGGACAGAAAAAAACACGCTGGGGGGTTGGTACTTCCTTCCTTATATTGAGGAGGGGGAGGGGTTACAGTTAACTATTTGTTGTTCATTAAAAACTCCATTCTGTCCTACCAGCACACAGGGGCAGAAATACTCCCAGTATTGTGCTGCTGTGGGATGACAGGAAAACACCAATTATGATACAAGTGACTTAACAGCATTAATGTTTATCTATAACTACTGCAGTGCAAAGCATTGCTCAACTAAAGTGACATATGCAACATTTCTGCAGAATATCACACCATACAATTAACATGCTAAACTTCACTCATATAAACTATATTCCTACCACAGATCATCACCTATAAATGTGAGAAATGCTTATATTGTGCTGCAGAGCATCACTTACCATAAGCTACTCTACATAACTGCAGCACATATGGTAGGAGGAATGAACTGCAACCCTATATAGGGCGGATCATGTCATGAACTAGAAGCATATTACAAATATGGCAACCCTATATACAATATATACTCCTTTATTAACATTGCCTACCACCTAGATATTCCATTTTACAGCCCTGAAAGGCAAATCTGTGGAGTAATGAGGAAGATGAGCACAGGCTACATAGCTATGTCATTCTGTAAATGACTGAATGCTATACAGTAGTTATGACGCATAGACCCATCCTTCACATCCTTCACACAGAAGAGAATCTCTTGCCTGAACTGGCATAAAGTGCAGTACTTGTACCAAGGTCATATTACTTGAATGAATTTCCTTACAAGTTCCTTCCGATATATGAGATGACATATAGGTGCAGAATCAGATCATCTAGTTCTTTCCTACTTGCGCCCACGGTCGGTCTGGGGTGCCTAGGGCCCACCAGTGGGATTGATTCTAGGGGCCCACCAGTGGGATTGATTCTAGGGGCCCACCAGTGGGATTGATTCTAGGGGCCCACCAGTGGGATTGATTCTAGGGGCCCACCCTACTGCCATATAAAATTTCACCCATCCAGTTTTTGGGATTTTCACACACAATTCAGTGTGCAAAACAGAACCGGATTGTCCTTTGTACTACATCAAAGTGAGTTTTCTGTTAAGCAATGAAAATATCACTTCTAGCTGAGCCTTAGTTTACTGTCTGAATAGAAAACTGTATTTTATTTTATATATGGGTCTGTATGGTGCATGTCTGAGATCTGTGTGATGCGGATCTTAAATACATTCAGGCATGAGACCGAGCACACAAACTAGATTACACACATACATGGAAAAGCAAACCAAAATTATTTTATTGCACAACCAAATAAATAATATTTAAATAAATAATATAAAATTAAACATTAACTTCTCCTCCATCACAGATAGCGTTCAACAAACATTTCAGACAATAGTGCAGATAGCCGGCCTGTTTTGCCAGGCAAAGTGACAAACATCAAAGTAGAAAACTGATGGACCCCATTACAGTCAAAGGGGTTCATCACCATCGCTCATATGATGGACCTGTCCCTGTCAGGATTTCCATTTTTTTTTTCTATAAACTTAGTTTTAATGTATCAGACGCACGATACAAATATCTAACCTTACATAGAGCAGTATTAATATAATAAGACACACAAAGAAAACCATTTTACACAACCAGGTTACAGCAGCAGTTTCTGAAGAACAGAAGATGAGTTTGCAAATCGATCAACAACGTCATAATCTAAAGACCTGGAAATATCGCTCTCAATGTTCATTAAAATGAGGGATTCTAAAAGTTCTTGTCCAATCAATGACCTCAACCGATTTTTTACAATTTTTTATTTTTTTTTGAAAATCCTCTTTCGCAGGAAACGTACAGGCAGAGTAAGGAGCGCCTTATATACTACAAGAAGATTAGTATATGCAGCAGAAGGCAAGTTGTGATGATTTAAAAGTCTATAGCAGCAGGTCAGGCAGTTTTCACAAGCTCCAGGTTTTCCATCATTCATGTCATCCTCACCATCACTATCAACATCAGCTTCCATAATATCTATTGCAGAAGGGAATGGTTTTTTCAAAGTGGCGTAGTTCTCTAGGAAGCCATTTTTGGCAAGGAGGCCGGGAAGGTGAAAAAATAAAAACCATACTAACCTGTCCCCAATGCTCCGGTGTCTCCCACCGCGGCATGGTCCTGATCCTCCCTCCCTTGTTTAGGACGACGTCCTCGCCTCATGTGACCCCTGAGGCCAATCAGCGTCATCAGCGGCCTAAGTAAAGTAACCGGGACGTCACCTGGGAGCAGCAGGACCGGACTGCGGTGGGAGACGCCAGAGCACAGGGACAGGTGAGAGTATGGTTTTTTTTTTTCACCTTCCCCGGCCTCCTTGCCAAAAACAGGTTATTCTGGACAACCTCTTTAACACTAACAACTTTTCTGTCCATGTGCTGTCTGTAAAAAAACATCATCCATGAGCTGTCCATTTTTCACACTTACATTGCTACAGATATGGAGCGATGCAGGAGTGATATTTTGCGCCTGTATTGGCCCCCCCTTTCAGGAGCTGCTTGTAAATGCAAATGAATTACCGGGCAGTGCCTGCTGTGAATGCATGTCAATTCATATGAATAGCTTGTCAGCTCCTCCTTCTACCGACCCCCAATGTGATTGTGTTACTCCTGGTCACATTGACAGGAGTAACAACAATCACACAGCTAGTGCAGGGACTCTTCTGTAGCTTAGGAGTCCCTTCATTAGCTCATTCTGGGGCACAAACCTTTGAGATGAGACAGAATTCTGTCTCATCTCCAGATCCCCCGCGCCAGAATAGAAGCCAGTTTATATTTTACCACAGAAGACAGATGAAAGAAGACAGCTGTGGGTGAGTATAATTTTTTTATGATCATCATTTTTGTTTTGTTTTTAATTATTTAATAAAATGGTCAAAGAGGGTTGTCTGGGGGAGCTTTTATTTCAATAAAAAAAATTTCTCTCATGTCTATTGAGTTTTTTAAAATACTTTCTTATCCCCTTAATAATGGCGACTGTCTGATAGACAGCATCCATTACTAATGTGTGGCTTAGTGTTAGCTGGTGATTCTAGCACTAATCCTCCAATTATTACCTCGGTACCTAACACCAAAAAGAGTTGAGTATCGTCCAATACTCGGCCGTCTAAAGAGACAGCCGGGGATTGGGGCCGTTGCAGGTTGGTATTATTAGGCTGGGAAGGGCCAAAAACCGTGGCCCTTCCCACCCTTGTAATATCAGGCTACTGCTTGTTATGTCTGTCTGGTTCAGAAATATTGGGGGGACCCTATGCTGCTTTATAATTGGAAAAAAACGACATAGGGTCCCCCTAATTTTTCATAACCAGCCGGATACAACAAGCAGCAGCAGCCTGACATTACAAGGGTGGGAAGGGCCACTGTTTTTAGCCCTTCCCAGCCTAATAATACCAGCCTACGACCACCCCAATATCCAGCAGTCTATTTAGACAGCTGGGTATTGGATGATACCCAGCTCTTCTCGGCACCCCTGATGGTGATGGGTACCGTGGTAATAATTGGAGGGTTAGTGCTAGAATATTCACCATCTAACACTAAGCCACACCTTAGCAATGGATGCTGTCTATCAGACAGTCGCCATTACTAAGGGGGTAAGAAAGTATTTAAAAAAATCAAGAGACATGAGAGAAATTTTTTTTATTGAAATAAAAACTCCCCCAGACGACCCTCTTTGACCATTTTATTAAAAAATTAAACAAAAACGATGATCATCGATGGAGTCCAACGAATCCGACGTAATCCAAGCGATCCATCATAACCTGAAAGATAAAAAAAACACAAAAGATTCCAGCATTATGAAAAATTTTAAAAAACTATAGTGACCTTCAGCTGTCTTCTTTCTTATTTGGTAAATTTTATGAACACTGGCTTCTATTCTGGCACAGGGGACCTAAAGGTAGGTGTGCCAGAATGAGCTGGTGAAGGGACTCCTAAGTTACATAAGAGTCCCTGCACTAGCCATGTGACCTGAGTTACTCCCGCTCACATTTAAAGTAAGCTATTGAAGTGAAATACTGTCAATGTGCCTGGGAGTAAACCAATCACAATGAAGTGTAATAATATTGATCCAGAGTGTTGGCAGATGACAAGCTAAATGCTGTCTTAGTACCTTGGAAATCAGGACACGCCTCAACACCAGATCAATATTTTTAAACACTTCAGTGTGGTAGGGTTGAGAGGTGGGAGCTGAATCAGCTGATTGGTGCAGGATCTGGGAGTCAGCCCGCACACCGATCAGATGCTGATGGTCTTTCCTGTGGATACATCATCAGTATCTATTGTATTCACATCCTGGACAATCCCTTAAAGAACAAAAACAGATGATTCAATCAGTCAATAATAGATGTTGAGAAGCACCTACCCTGAATCACTGTCTATGCTTCCAGACCAAGCGTCTGTGCAGGCGTCTCAGGTGTGCACAAGGGCATATGTTCTGGTGGAATGCACAGTTTTCACGTTAAGCCTAGATAGTAGAATGCTTAATGCTATCATTTCATTCACTGCAGAGAGGAAACAGACTTGGGTGATAGATTATCTTATATCAGTAGGACACAGTCTAGTTGGGGCTTTAAAGGGGTTTTCCAAGGCTGAGTAATTGATGACCTATGAAATCATCAATTAAAAATTGGAAAGGGATCAGCACCTGTTCACGTGATGTACCTGCTGCAGCCTCTTCAGTACTTACCAAGCACAGCGCCATAGTGACTGTGCTTGGTATCACAGCTCAGCCTATTCACTTGAATGGGACTGAGCTGTGATCAGGCCATGTGATCAATGAACATAATGTCACATGTGCTGTGAAGTAGAAGCAGCACTCCGAGAGGGCCACTGCCTCTTTAACCAGCTGAACCACAGGGGGACAAGGTGTCAGACCCCCAACAGATTTCCAATTGATGACATTTCTAAGGATAGGTCAGCAATAAAAAAAAAAAAAAAGAAAGTCCTGGAAAACTCCTTTAGGCTGAGGCCCCATGTTGCGGAAACACAGCTGTTTTTGTTGCAGATTTTGTTGCGGTTTTTTGAGCCAAATCCAGGAGTGGATTGAGCAGAAGGGAGAAGTATAAGAATTTTATATATCTCTCCCATTCCTTTTGTAGCCATTCGTGGCTTTGGCTCAAAAAACCGCAACAAAAAAAAAGCTGCGTTTCCGCAACGTGGGGCCTTAGCCTAAGCCACAAATGGCGTCCCGCAGCAAAAAAGCTCTGCGGGAAAAACCACGGCAGCAACGCAACACAGTCCTTCCTGCTGCACTTTTGACAGAAAGTTCACAGAGATTTCGTCCGTGAACTTTCTACTTCCATTATACCTATAGGAAACCGCCAGCATTTCCGTAGGTATAATCGACATGCTGCGAATTCCAAAAGCGCAACTGCACCAGGACAGCGTGACTCCCAGTAATGATGACATACCAGGAGCCACGCTGCTCACTCACTGTACATAGTGTAGCTGCAGCTTCTGGTACTGTAGTGCTGCCTCATAGACTTCAATGGGACACTGCTGCAGTACCTAAAGCCACCACTACACTTTATAGGGCTAGTGAGCAGCGTGGCTCCTGCTATGGTAACAGTACTGAGAGCCATGCTATTCCAATGCAGCTGATCTTCGGGGGGTCCTGCGTGTTGCCCCTGCAGGTGGTATATCAATATTAGAATGTGGATAATCCCTTTAAAGGGGTTGTCCAGGCTAAAATGTATTTTTTAATTAGACTGGGAGAGGTGAAAAAAAAGAAAAAAAAAAAACACATTCCCCTGTCCCCAATGCTCATGTGTCCTCCCGGTCCTGCAGCTCTGTTGTTTTCTTTCGTCCCCACCACGCATGACTGCTAAGGCCAATCCGCAGCCACAGCAAAGGACACAGGAAGTCACTACCTGTGATGTCACCGGGCCGCTTCTGTAGGCCGCTGATTGACCTCTGCAGTCATGTGACCGCCGAGGCCAATAGGGAGCCGGGACGTGAAAGCCAGAAGACAGCCGAGTAGCAGTACCGGACTGCACTGGGAGGACACTGGAGCATCGGGGACAGGTGAGTAGGGTATTTTTTTGTTTTTTTTCACCTCCCCTGACATAAACAAAAAAAAAAAAAAAAATTAACAACATATTGACAAAATTATATTGTATTGGGGGTTGGTTAAAAAAGGTTATATCTGCCATATAAATAAATCAGCCCCATAGTATTTACACTGTAGGAATAGGATGCATGATGTTAAATAGGATGCGTGATGTTTTTTTTTTGTCATCATGCATCCTATTTGTACAGTGTAAATACTTTTTATTTATTTATTATGCTTACTTATATAGCGCCATCATATTCCGCAGCGCTTTACAGATATTGACAGTCACTGTCCCATATAGGGCTCCCTTCTACATATGACTATCAATGTCTGTAAAGCGCTGTGGAATATTTTGGCGAAAAAAATTGAGTCTTTTTGAGTTTTGCACACCACTTTTCTGGCCCTGTCATTTTTATCATCATTTACTTCAGTTTTCTAGTGTTAATGATGCCAGAGATCTACATCAGCAAGGAGCGGTGTGGAGTTCTGTTTAGGCGCACGGACTCCGGAAGACGCGACTAATTTATGTGCGCACCTCATTATAAATTAGGCACAAAACTCCGGCAGGTGGAAAACATTGTTTTTGATGAATAAGCCGTGACTCCCGTCATGTGGATCGCCGTGTCGCCTTGTAACTCCTTCACTCATATTAGTGAATGGAGTCACACTACAACCTGAGGGTCCCAATGCGACTCCATTCAGTAACGTGTGAAAGAGTCCTAAGGTTTACACCGCGATCTTTGGTTGCATGACAGAAGTTGTAGTGTAGCCATAGACTTATGCTAGGCTCACATTTGCGGCAAACTCTCTTTCATACAGGTCTGCCATGGGACCCGAATGACTGAGAGGCGGACTGTTAACATGGCGGTTACACACGGACACCGGCAGACCCCACTGACTATAATGAGGTCCATCAAACTGAAAGTGACAGACAGAAAAGTCCTCAGCGGTTTCTGTGACTTAGGTATTGTTATGCTGGAGCCCTAGATCAGGCACCAGCATAACAATACAGTGGAATATTCGTTTTGGGGGGATAGACTACAACTCTCAACAGATCCAGTGCATCTGGAGCTGCTGGGGGTTGTAGTTCTCAGAGGGATCAGTGAAGCTGAAAGATTTGGGGGAAAAATAGGGGAAAAAGTTGTTTTGTGTGTGGGTAAATAGTACTTACCTTCACACTGCTGGTCTGGGCTCCTCTGCTGAATCCCACCGCCGCGCACAGTGTCATGACGTCAGTGACACTTGCAGCAATGCTCTGCAATTGGATTGGCTCCAGCAGCTGCCAATAAGGATGCAGGCTTCAGGAGGCGGGCCCATAACAAGGTAGAGACAGTCTCCCGCCGCTGCGCTCCGCCGCCATGGTAGTAAAGTCCTGCCCCTGACCACTACTAATCCACATTTTGCCAATGCATTGAGCACGATCGGGCCCCTGACCATCCAGATCGGGCTCCTGACCAATGCATTTGCATTGGCAAAATGTGGACCAATAATCGGATTCACCGGTTCCCCGGTGGGCCAGTTCGACCCTGAACTCAAATGAGAGTTCAGTGGTTTTCTCAATTATTTCTTTGGGCATCGGCTTTTAAGTTAAAGTTTTATCACCTTTTTGGCATAAAGCACGGCATCTAATAGGTGGTGTAAAGTAAGACTACACAGTCTAACAGAGTGTCAGATGTATCATTCAGCAACAGCTACTGTATTAAATCTGTCTCTGTTTAAAACTGTCTAGTTTAAGTTAGGGTACATTGACATCTGATTTTAGCATATCAGTTTAACATATGCAAAAAATGGATGCAAACAGATGTGTGTATATATATATATATATATATATATATATATATATAACATTAATATTGAAGTAAACGGATGGCCATTCATTTACATCCATTTTTTGCATCCATTAAACTGGCCTGCTGAACAAATGTAAAAAATGTGATGCGAATGGAACCTTACACTTTTCAAATATTAAACAGTACTAGTAAATCTGCTCTAATGTGTATAATATATACAGTGGGGAAAAAAAAGTATTTAGTCAGCCACCAATTGTGCAAGTTCTCCCACTTAAAAAGATGAGAGAGGCCTGTAATTGACATCATAGGTAGACTATGAGAGACAAACTGAGAAAACAAATCTAGGAAATCACATTGTCTGATTTTTTAAGAATTTATTTGTAAATTATGGTGGAAAATAAGTATTTGGTCACCTACAAACAAGCAAGATTTCTGGCTCTCACAGACCTGTAACTTCTTCTTTAAGAGGCTCCTCTGTCCTCCACTCATTACCTGTAGTAATGGCTCCTGTTTGACATTATCAGTATAAAAGACACCTGTCCACAACCTCAAACAGTCACACTCCAAACTCCACTATGGTGAAGACCAAAGAGGTGTGGAAGGACACCAGAAACAAAATTGTAACCCTGCACCAGGCTGGGAAGACTGAATCTGCAATAGGCAAGCAGCTTGGTGTGAAGAAATCAACAGTGGGAGCAATAATTAGAAAATGGAAGACATACAAGACCACTGATAATCTCCCTCGATCAGGGGCTCCACGCAAGATCTCACCCCGTGGGGTCAAAATTATTACAACGGTGAGCAAAAATCCCAGAACCACACAGGGGGACCTAGTGAATGACCTGCAGAAAGCTGGGACTAACGTAACAAAGGATACCGTCAGTAACACACTACGACGCCAGGGACTCAGATCCTGCAGTGCCAGACGTGTCCCCCTGCTTAAGCCAGTACATATCCGGGTCTGAAGTTTGCTAGAGAGCATTTGGATGTTCCAGAAGAGTATTGGGAGAATGTCATATGGTCAGATGAAACCAAAGTAGAACTGTTTGGTAGAAACACAACTCGTCGTGTTTGGAGGAGAGTGAATGCTGAGTTGCATCCAAAGAACACCATACCTACTGTGAAGCATGGGGGTGGCAACATCATGCTTTGGGGCTGTTTCTCTGCAAAGGGACCAGGACGACTGATCTGTGTACATGAAAGAATGAATGGGGCCATGTATCGTGAGATTTTGAGTGCAAACCTCCTTCCATCAGCAAGGGCATTGAAGATGAAATGTGGCTGGGTCTTTCAGCATGACAATGATCCCAAGCACACCGCCAGGGCAACGAAGGAGTGGCTTCGTAAGAAGCATTTCAAGGTCCTGGAGTGGCCTAGCCAGTCTCCAGATCTCAACCCCATAGAAAACCTTTGGAGGGAGTTGAAAGTCTGTGTTGTCCAGCGACAGCCCCAAAACATCACTGCTCTAGAGGAGATCTGCATGGAGGAATGGGCCAACATACCAGCAACAGTGTGTGCCAACCTTGTGAAGACTTACAGAAAACGTTTGACCTCTGTCATTGCCAACAAAGGATATATAACAAAGTATTGAGATGAACTTTTGTTATTGACCAAATACTTATTTTTCACCATAATTTGCAAATAAATTCTTTAAAAATCAGACAATGTGATTTTCTGGATTTGTTTTCTCATTTTGTCTCTTATAGTTGAGGTCTACCTATGATGACAATTACAGGCCGGCCTCATCTTTTTAAGTGGGAGAACTTGCACAATTGGTGGCTGACTAAATACTTTTTTCCCTACTGTATATATGTTTTTGATACATTGGGGGACATTTATCAATACTGTCAAACTTTGCACTGTCTTATACTACGAATACTGTTCATAGTTTTAGGCATATTTATGAATCTGTTGTACGGACCTTCATAAATATGGACTGTTTCTAGAACCTCCAAAATTCTGACTGAAATACCATCCAACTAAAATTGTTGAGCTTCACCATGAGACAAATATTTGGCCTAAAACATGTAGACAAACTCTGTAGACAAAAAACTTTACTCGCAGCTGGTAAGGAACAAATATTTGCACCCTGCATTAAAAACCCTACAATTCTTGGCACAACATAAGCTGACACAACTTCTCTCTCACTTATTGAGTAGACAAGTATGTGGCGCACAATGGGAATTTATGGGGCACAAAGTGAATTGTTGTAAATTCATTACACCGTTTTAAACTTGGTCTATGTTGCACAAGAAAATCTGCGCCATATTCGTTCTTTTCGGCTTCATAAATGTGTTGCAAAGTTAGAAACTTCTAAACCGTGCCCATTCTGGGACACATTTTTCAAAAGTGTATTTTTCCATTCTTTCAGGTGCACACTGTTCATAAATATGTCGTAAATGCCATGCACCATAAATTTTGGCACAAAAGTAGACAGAAAAGTGTTGGACTCCTATTGATAAATATGCCCAACTGTTCTAAATATTCTAGTCTATTACTATGCAAATCATGCAAAGATATTGTAAAGTACTTGCTAACATTGATGAAATGATGAAGGACCACAGTGTGTGTGTATGCATACATACTGTATATATACACTTGCCTGATCTACATCTCATTTACATAAATCTACATACATTTACACTAATATTCATCATAAAAGCTAATATTGTGAACTGCTTCAAGGAAAATACACAAACATATACTTGCTTGATTGCAAATTCAGTACAGTTTCCTCTTCAGCTGTGTAACATTCATAGAATTAATTAAAATTTTCCATTTCACTTTTATGCGTCAGTGCATTTCACCAGTAATATGTTAAATGATATTAGAAACAAATTTAAAAAAGTAAAGGAAAAATTCCTTTAAGTGCAGTCGAAAACTGTAAAGCCAAAGTACACAATACATTTTCGGTCCTAAAGATTTCTAATTTTCCTCCATTTTAGCCTTGTAGGTCAATTCTTGTGACAAGGACACATAAAGGTTGCCGACCTTGCAACAGTCAGCTTTTTCTTAATCTCCTTTGTTAATAGCCTAATGCACTTTTCAGAAAAATAGAAAGCTAATTGAGAGTGGGTGAATATGCTCAATGCTGGACTGTCAGATGAAGAAGTTAAACGTCCTTTGCACAGACGTGTCCCCTAATCATTGGGGGATGTAGCTATAAGAAAGTGAGATGATTAGATGGAAATTGTGCAGGAAAGAGAGGCATGGCAGACTCTGGACAATTATGAGAGTATGTTTCTTAAAAGTCTCTGAGCTGGAAACATTCCAGAGATACCTGATGGGCCAGGAACAGTAATGGAAAAATAATATTCAAGGGAGTAAGCTTGGTGAGTTGTCAGCTATTAAATATGACACTTGGGAGCATGGAACAAACTTCTGACACCGCATATGTCTCAGTTACTCAGAGTGAAATTTGTCTTTCTTTCAATAAAAAATAATTGAGCTCTATAATTACGTGGGGATGTAATTCTCAGGATGAACAGTATTCTTCCATCAAGATTTTTAGCAGAATTTGTTTCAGTGGTAACACAGAATTTGTTTTCCTTAAAAGGGATTTTCCCATGAACGTAACTGTATGTAAATTTGTGGACAATTAAAAGATAAATACTTTTGCAACTGTAAATAATTTAAAATTTTGCTAAGTTTTAAAGGTTTACTCTAACCATTTTAGTTATGAGAATTTGTTGTTTTGATCGATTGCCAATGAATACAACTATAAATGCAGGAACTTTCTATGGTTAAAAATCCAGCCATGATTTATTGCTTATTGGCTATCGTCTCATGCCAGTACAAAGCATGACTCATAATTTATCCCAATAAGGAAACCATGGTTGGGTTTCTGACAAATACCATAGAAAGTTCCTGCATTTATGGTAATATCCATTGTCAACCAATCAAGATAACCAACTGTCACCACTAAGACAGTTAGAGAAAATCTTTAACACTCTGCAAAATTTTTAATAATATATATTCACAAAAATGTTTAACTTTTAATCCATTCCGGACATCTGCCATACTGGCATAGTGTTTAAATGTGGTGTAAATATAGCTCCTGAGCAGCTACCATAGCTGCCGGGTCTTTGTTGTATGATACAGTGGAGAAGAGGTGGCAATGACAGGAGGCATTAAACGCGTCAACGGCATAGTCAAAGCTGATCAAGGCGCCATTTTCCGAGTGGCGCATGGGAGTGAGATCCAGGGCTGGTGATCCATTACTATGACAGCTGGGAGCCTATTGAAGGCTCCCAGGCTTGTCTCCTATTCATTTCTATTACAGTCTGCTTTATGCAGCCTGTAATAGATATGCCATCTTTCTGCAATGCATTAACATTGTAATTCATTGCATTAGCGATCAGAACACCTGGGGGTCAAGACGCCTAGGAGGTAAAAAACTGTATCTGTTTTTATCAGAAAATCATGCAGATTTTGGAACCCGCAGATGCCTTGTTAAAAACTGTCTTTATTCACTGCTGTGATCATCAAGATGTGTGAAGCAGGTGCTGGCTAGTCTGGTGATCAGGACCAGCCCCCATCTCCTACTGGATGCTCTGGCAGTCAATCAAATTTAGACAAATGCTGCTTTCATCAATAATGACATCATGTTCTTGGTGGGTGTGGCTAACAACTGAAGTCATGTGCACAATGAACAGGACAATGAACACAATGAGCAGGACTAGTAAGGAATTGATTGTAACAGAAACTGTGTTGCTCTCACAATTCTGCAGAAGGGTAGGATATTTTTATGTGGTCTCAATTATAAAAATTAATTTCAGTATATTTTTTTGTCTGTAAAAAAAAAAATCTCAGAAAACCCCTTTAAGGCTAAGTCCCCACATAGCAGCCCACAGCAAAAAAGTGCCACAGCAAAAAACAGGTTTCCTCTGAGGACTTTCTGCTTCAATTATACCTATAGGGAAACCACCAGCGTTTCTGTAGGTATAACTGACATGTTGTGATTTCCAAAACTGCAACGGTTTTGGAAATAGCAGCGTGTCTGCTGCACCTATTTTCCTACAATGTGCAGGGACTGTAAAACGGTGCAGAAAAACCAAAACCGCGCCATACTGTGGTGTTTACACCATGCAGGACCCCGACTGAGTAATACATCACGGAAATCTCTTAGTATCTTAAGACTTCAGCTACAGTGCCTTGCGAAAGTATTCGGCCCCCTTGAACTTTTCAACCTTTTGCCACATTTCAGGCTTCAAACATAAAGATATAAAATTAAAATTTTTTGGTGAAGAATCAACAAGAAGTGGGACACAATTGTGAAGTGGAACTAAATGTATTGGTTATTTTAAAATTTTGTAAAAAATAAAAAACTGAAAAGTGGGACGTGCCAAATTATTCGGCCCCTTAAGTTAATACTTTGTAGCACCACCTTTTGCTGTGATTACAGCTGCAAGTCGCTTGGGGTATGTCTCTATCAGTTTTGCACATCGAGAGACTGAAATTCTTGCCCATTCTTCCTTGGAAAACATCTCGAGCTCAGTGAGGTTGGATGGAGAGCGTTTGTGAACAGCAGTTTTCAGCTCTTTCCACAGATTCTCGATTGGATTCAGGTCTGGACTTTGACTTGGCCATTCTAACACCTGGATACGTTTATTTCTGAACTATTCTGTAACGTCCTTGCCTGTCCGGGCTTTGGCGCCGTCCTCCGGGCGCACGCTGTGGCGCAAGAGGCATGCCCGGTTGTAATTCTTTCCTTGGGTTTTTCTTGTATTGTCTGAATACTGTCCTATTCCCTCACCTCCTTAATTGATTTTCCACCACGCCCTTCTCCTTCACCTTGCTTTCCCCCTGCTCCACTAAGAGTTAACTTTAGTCCTGCCTTTGTGATTGACAGCCTGTCCTCCTATCAAGTCTGGGGCGGGTTCTTTCTCCCTATTTATTGTTTGCTCACTTTCCCATTGGTGCCTGCTATTGCATTTCGCTTACTGGCTATACTCCTTGTTACCTGCTACCTGCTCTTCTGATTTTCTGACCACTGGCTTTGACTTTGACAATTCTCTTGGATTTGGATTCTGTACTGCATTGCTCGATTGTTACTGACCCCTTGGCTAGCTGACCTCCCTTTGTTGTTTGTGCGTCCTGTCTGCGTTCTGTGTTGTCACTTATTCAGAGTAGGGATCGGCTCCAAGTTGTTCCTGTCATTAGGACAGTGAGACAAGTAGGTAGGGACAGGGTCTGGGTCAACTTTAGGGCTCACTGTCACTGTATTCCCTTCCTCTCAGGTTTTTGCTGCAGCACTGGAGAATTGCTCAACTGGCAATTCCCTTACACATTCCATTGTAGATTTTGCTTTAAGTGTGGGATCATTGTCTTGTTGGAAGATAAATCTCCGTCCCAGTCTCAGGTCTTTTGCAGACTCCAACAGGTTTTCTTCCAGAATGGTCCTGTATTTGGCTCCATCCATCTTCCCATCAATTTTAACCATCTTCCCTGTCCCTGCTGAAGAAAAACAGGCCCAAACCATGATGCTGCCACCACCATGTTTGACAGTGGGGATGGTGTGTTCAGGGTGATGAGCTGTGTTGCTTTTACGCCAAACATATCATTTTGCATTGTGGCCAAAAAGTTGGATTTTGGTTTCATCTGACCAGAGCACCTTCTTCCACATGTTTGGTGTGTCTCCCAGGTGGCTTGTGGCCAACTTTAAACCAGACTTTTTATGGATATCTTTGAGAAATGGCTTTCTTCTTGCCACTCTTCCATAAAGGCCGGATTTGTGCAGTGTACGACTGATTGTTGTCCTATGGACAGACTCTCCCACCTCAGCTGTAGATCTCTGCAGTTCATACAGAGTGATCATGGACCTCTTGGCTGCATCTCTGATCAGTCTTCTCCTTGTTTGAGATGAAAGTTTAGAGGGACGGCCGGGTCTTGGTAGATTTGCAGTGGTCTGATACTCCTTCCATTTCAATATGATTGCTTGCACAGTGCTCCTTGGGATGTTTAAAGTTTGGGAAATCTTTTTGTATCCAAATCTGGCTTTAAACTTCTCCACAACAGTATCACGGACCTGCCTGGTGTGTTCCTTGGTCTTCATGATGCTCTCTGCGCTTTAAACAGAACCCTGAGACTATCACAGAGCAGGTGCATTTATACGGAGACTTGATTACACACAGGTAGATTATATTTATCATCATCAGTCATTTAGGACAACATTGGATCATTCAGAGATCCTCACTGAACTTCTGGAGTGAGTTTTCTGCACTGAAAGTAAAGGGGACGAATAATATTGCATGCCCCACTTTTCAGTTTTTTATTTTTTACAAAAGTTTAAAATAACCAATAAATTTCATTTCACTTCACGATTGTGTCCCACTTGTTGTTGATTCTTCACCAAAAAATTTAAATTTGATATCCTTATGTTTGAAGCCTGAAATGTGGCAAAAGGTTGAAAAGTTCAAGGAGGCCGAATACTTTCGCAAGGCACTATATGTGCTCCCTCCTCCCTCATACTGTCTTGTGTCTGGCTGTAAGACAAGTGTCTGGCACAAAAGCCTTTCTTCTCTACCCTGTCAGCAATAGGACAAATAAAATTGTTAAGCCAGACCACTTGGCTAAACCCTCTATCCTTCCCCAACCACAAATGGAATCCCTCTGTTTACTGCAGAATTTCTAAAAGTCTGTTTCAGCAACTTGCAGACAATCCTGAAGGCTTACAAACAGTATATACAAGTATCTTGAATACTCGCATCATTCTATTCTAGGTTTAGAGATCCTTTAAGCTACAGTCATGGCCAAAAGTTTTGAGAATGACACAAATATTATATTTTCACATGATCTGCTGCCCACTGGTTTTTATGTGTGTTTGTCAGATGTTTTTATCACATACAGAAATATAATTGCATTCATATTATGAGTAACAGAAGCTTATATTGACAGTTAGAATGAGTTAATGCAGCAAGTCAATATTTGCAGTGTTGACCCTTCTTCTTCAGGACCTCTGCAATTCTCCCTGGCATGCTCTCAATCAACTTCTGGACCAAATCCTGACTGATAGCAGTCCATTCTTGCAGAATCAATGCTTTAATTTTGTCTGAATTTGTTGGTTTTTGTTTGTCCACCCGTCTCTTGATGATTGACCACAAGTTCTCAATGGGATTAAGATCTGGGGAGTTTCCAGGCCATGGACCCAAAATCTCTATGTTTTGTTCCCTGAGCCATTTAGTTATCACCTTTGCTTTATGGCAAGGTGCTCCATCATGCTGGAAAAGGCATTGTTGAGCGCCAAACTGCTCTTGGACGGTTGGGAGAAGTTGCTCTTGGAGGACATTCTGGTACCATTCTTTATTCATGGCTGTGTTTTTAGGCAAGACTGTGAGAGAGCCGATTCCCTTGGCTGAGAAGCAACTCCACACATGAATGGTTTACAGTTGGCATGAGACAAGACTGGTGGTAGCGTTCACCTCTTCTTCTCCGAATAAGCTGTTTTCCAGATGTTCCAAACAATCGAAAAGGGGATTCATCAGAGAAAATGACTTTACCCCAGTCCTCAGCAGTCCACTCCCTGTACCTTTTGCAGAATATCAGTCTGTCCCTGATGTTTTTTCTGGAGAGAAGTGGCTTCTTTGCTGCCCTCCTTGAGACCAGGCCTTGCTCCAAGAGTCTCCGCCTCACAGTGCGTCAGATGCACTCACACCTGCCTGCTGCCATTCCTCAGCAAGCTCTGCACTGCTGGTAGCCCGATCCCGCAGCTGAAACAATTTTAAGAGACGGTCCTGCCACTTGCTGGTCTTTCTTGGGCGCCCTGGAGCCTTTTTGGCACCAATGGAACCTCTCTCCTTGAAGTTCTTGATGATGCGATAGATTGTTGACTGAGGTGCAATCTTTCTAGCTGCAATACTCTTCCCAGTTAGGCCATTTTTATGCAGTGCAATGATGACTGCACGTGTTTCTTTAGAGATAACCATGGTTAACAGAAGAGAAACAATGATGGCAAGCACCAGCCTCCTTTTAAAGTGTCCAGTGGTGTCATTCTTACTTAATCATGACAGATTGATCTCCAGCCCTGTCCTCATCAACACCCACACCTGTGTTAATGGAGCAATCACTGAAACGATGTTAGGTGGTCCTTTTAAGGCAGGGCTGCAAAGATGTTGAAATGTGTTTTTGGGGAAAAAGTTCATTTTCTAGGCAAATATTGACTTTGCAAGTAATTGCTGTTAAGCTGATCACTCTTTATAACATTCTGGAGTATATGCAAATTGCCATTAGAAAAACTGAAGCAGTAGACTTTGTAAAAATTAATATTTGTATCATTCTCAAAACTTTTGGCCATGACTGTATATGGAGCATTTTTCCCATGGATGATATGATTGGATTAGTATATTTAGAATGCATGAAAAAAAATAAAAAACATATGTACCTTTTTCAGGTTGCATTTATCTAACATTACACTTTGTTTGAAGATGTCAGTTTGACAGATATGCAATACTAGGCAATATATTGCAAATACTATTTAACAGATCTGTTTATTACTATATTGATACACCCTGTACATTAAATGCTTTATACAGTATTTGATCATGTTTTTAATCCATAACATACAGTATGCTGTATCCTGCCCAATTCAATGGTCTTTAACTGCAGCAAACTCATTCTATTAGAACTATATGTAAGTATATATTTAGTGGCAGCCCCAAAAGTTGTAATAAGACAAAGTTCCAAGAAAAATAAACAAATTGGGGAATTAATTAAGATTAGCTCTGACCTCATAATAATTCAAAGAAAACAGAAAAACAGCACCGAGCAGTGCATAGTGTAATACTGTTTGGGGAAAAGTAGAGTAAATATAATAAATTGAACTCTCACCTTAGATGGTTGTGAGCAAAGTCACAACCACCATGAAGCACAGTAGAATCAATTGACAGAGGGTTCCTCTCTGGATGTCAGGCAGCAGCAGGATCCAATTGCCACTCTAGAGTGTCAAGAGATATGCAGGAAGGACCATCTTAGACCCACATTCTGGGTCTGAGAAAACTGCGCTGTGTTCTTCCTGTTCACTTGATAAAGGGGTTTGTACCCCGAAACACGTAGTGGTTGGAAAATAAAGTTTTGCTTCAAACTAAAAATTTTGCTTTAAACTACATTTGGGCAAAGCACGGTTCCTGTTTTCTCAGACCCAGAATGTGGGTCTAAGATGGTCCTTCCTGCATATCTCATAATAATTCAGGCAGACTCCCTTGTAACAGAATGGAAATTTACACCAGTCAGGAACTGGAGTAGATTTCAAGTATAACTCATGTTAGCTTTCTGGCGTTAGTTATAGTAAATTTGTCAGGCTGAGGCACCGCCACCTTGCTTTGGTGTCTGCCCAGTTTCAGAAAAAGTGGCAAGCTAAGTACAGAAAGAGGTAAGTGGTGCATCTTTGGTTCAAAAAATGCCAGTGTGCCAAAGATGCATTACAACTAGTCCCCAAGCGGACCCGAAGAACGGAAACCCAAGCACAAGTGTGAACCTAGAAACATTAGAGTGAATGATGAAGAGTGCATATGGAAAGTGATTCTGATTCCTTCACTCTGTCACAATTTGAGTACATTCTTCCGATTCTATGATGAATCATAACAATAGACAGGACAACGTCAGTGTGAATGTAGACTTACTTCCCAGTCTAGTGATTCGATGAGAAAGTCATCTTGGACTTCAAAAGAACTTACTACAAAATAATTCCTTTTGATTTCCTTCCCCACTAGCACTAATATGAAAATCCTGATTTGTGAAATTTTTCCCAGGCTATAAATCTTACCCGATTTCATTACACTCTTGTTTGATTTCTTCAGCCAATCTTTCATGTCTCTATATTAGAGAAAATGTTACGGAACACTGTCCCATTGGTTTTTAAGTATGTAAAAGCGTGTACAATGGTAGTTCTCACTTGAACACTGCCAACAGCACGATGTGGATTTTTTTTTGTCCCTTTTCTGAATTTAAAGAGCGGTTTTATGTCATGTCAGTGAGAAACAAAAGTAAGCTACTCTAAAAATCACTGTAGGGAGCCAGACAGAACAGTGCTCTTGGCAAACCTATAGGTGGTTACATAGAAACAATTTGAAGAAGTTCAATGAAGGTTGAAACTTTCTTGTCGTAAAATGTGAGTAATTTTGTATCCGTATCAGCATTTAATTCTTTCCCTATCCTATTGCTATGTAAGACATTTTTCAACTATCTCTTATTACTCACATGAAAGAAAGATCTAATGTTTTCCACTGTTTGCATCTCTTTGCATAACACACTAGGTGTCCAGCCTAAGCACATACAGTAGATAGCCACTCAATTTCAAAGACATTGTTCAGTTTCATTGCAAGTTTCATAGCATAAGTTCCACAAAGGGCATTTCTTGCAAAAGCATTTTCCGAAGGCATATATCATTTTAAAGAGCTCCTGCAGTCCAATCCATCAATGACAGCGAAGAACTTTGCTGCTATATGACAAAACAGTAGGGGACACCCAATTAAGAAACATAGGACACAGTCTATGGATACTACTAGCAATATGCTTATAGTTTTCTCTTTTAGAAAAAGATTATTTTCCTTTAGAAAGATATTCACAGCATGTTCTTTTTCCCTAATTCCAAAGACAGTCTAATTTAAGAGGAAGGCTACTGATTTCTACATAGCCCATACACATCACTCCTCTCTGTATTGTCACTTAGCTGTGCCATTCAATATAAAGGACAGGTAGTTCTGATAAAGTTTTTCTCTAAGGAAAAGGTAGCCCACACAGAAACTAACAAGCAGTGACAAGTCAGCAGTATAGTGGGATAGCGAGACAATGGACAGGGAAATCATCATTCTTAAGGCTGCCATCCTTAATAATTTATTGGGATATTCTGCTTTCAAGAAATAGAAGCTATTCTATGTATGAAACCACTGTGTGCTTTTCCTTTTAGAAGGAATTTTCTGCTTTGGTTTACTGTATATCCCAAGCCATGTCACAAGGCTTCTTTGAAAGTTAGGCATTATATTATAGGGGGCTACCTTCCAATAGGTGGTGCTAAAGGCACAGTTTTCATTTTACCAACTAGGAAAACTCATTTACATAGTTGCACACCCTTCCCAGAATTCCAAGGGAGCGTACATAACTTTTACAAGTCTTCATACATTGATATGGTGGCCTCTTTACTGAAGCAAAGTACCCCCCCCGACCTATGTCAATAGCCAGTAGTCAGTACACTGCTCTCCCTTGACAAGGGATGGATTAAGACTACCTTAGGCCCTGGGCTGTATGAAAATTGTGGTCCCTGCACCAGGTTTAACCGGTTAAGGACCGAGCCTAAAAATGCCTTATGGACCAGGCCTTATTTTTCAAAACTGACATGTGTCACTTTATATGGCGATAACTTTGAGACGGTATAACTTACACAAGTGATTTTAAGAATGTTTTTTCATGACACATTGTACTTCATGTTAACCATTGATCAATATTTTTGTGTTTATTTATAAAAAATTAGTAAATTTGATGGAAATTTGGAAAAAAATAGCAATTTTCAAAATGTGAAATGCTCTGCTTTTCAGACAGATAGTCATGCCACCAAAATACATGAATAAATATTATCTACCATATCTCTGCTTTATATCGGCATCATCTTTTAATCGTCCTGTAATTTATTTTGGATGTTAGAAGGCTTACAAGGGTAACAGCGATTTTCCAGATTTACAAGAAAATTTCCCAAACTCATTTCTTAGGGACCACTTCAGTTCTGAAGAGGATTATAAAGGCCGATATATTAGAAACCCACATAAATCACCCCATTTTCAAAATTGCACCCTTAAAATAATTCAAAACAGCATTTGGGAAGTTTGTTAACCCTTTAAGCATTTCATAGGAATTAAAACAATATGGAGGTGAAATTTAGACATTTCATTTTTATCCAATAATACATTCATTTATCCCTAAAATTAACACATTTACAAAGGGTTGAAGGAGAAAATACATCTCACAGTCTATTGTACAATTTCTCCCGAGCACAGAAATACCCCACATGTGGGTGTAAACTGATTTTTGGGCACATGGCAGTGCATGGAATAGAAGGAACAACACTTGGCATTTGAAAAGCAGATTTTGCTGGAATAGTTTTCAGGTGCCATGTCTCATTTGCAGAGCCCCTAGAGTACCAAAACAATGGAAACCCTCCAAAAGTGATCCCATTTTGGAAACTACACCCCTGACAGAATTTATCAAGGGGTATAGTGAGCATTTTGACCCCACAGCCATTTCACAGATTTTATTAACATTAGGATATGTAAATGAAAAATGTTACTAAAACGTCACTTAATCCTCAAAGTTTTCATTTTCACAAGGGGTTAAAGGAGAAAAAGCCACCCACAGTTTGTTAAACAATTGCTCCTGAACACGGCAATACCCCATATGTGATCATAATCTGCTGTATGGATACATGGCGGGGCTTGGAATGGAAAGAGCGCTATTTGGCTTTTGAAGGGCAGATTTTGCTGGAATAGTTTTCAGGTGCCATGGTGCATTTGCAGAGCCCACAAAGTACCAGTACAATGGAAACCCC
This sequence comes from Leptodactylus fallax, assembly GCA_947044405.1. NCBI lineage: Eukaryota > Metazoa > Chordata > Amphibia > Anura > Leptodactylidae > Leptodactylus > Leptodactylus fallax. The sequence goes on along the minus strand of CAMRHE010000073.1, from coordinate 4,263,786 downwards.
CAAAAAGTGACCCCATTTTGGAAACTACACCCCTCAAGGAATTTCTAAAGGGGTATGGCGAGCATTTTAACTCTACAGCTATTTCACAGATTATATTAGCATTGGGATGTAAAAATTAAAAATTATTTTTTTTCCAATAAACCATCCATTTAGCGCCATATTTTTAATTTTTACAAGGGGATAAAGAAGAAAAAACACACCAAAGTTTGTTACACAATTTCTCCTGAACACAGAAATGCCCCATATGTGGTTGTAATCTGCTGTATGGGTACATGGTGGGGCTCAGAATGGAAAGAGTGCTATTTGGCTTTTGGAGGGCAGATTTTTCTGGAATAGTTTTCAGGTACCATATTGCATTTGCAGAGCCCCTAAAGTATCAATACAGTGTAAAATTGACCCCATTTTAGAAACTACACCCCTCAATGAATTTCTCAAGGGGTATTTTCATTTTGAGCCGAAAAATGCTTCCCAAAAATGAATTTACAAAGTGAAAATTGAAATTTTTAAAGAAATATGCCATTTTGGCGCCCAATACGTTGTATCCGCTTTGAGTCATGGGAGACATACACTCCTAAAACTATTAAGTGGACTATCCCGGGTACAAAAAAATTATATATGCGGGTGTAAACTTCTGCTTGGGCACACAGCAGGGCTCAGAAGGGAAGGAGCACTGTGCTGTTTAGCTTTTGTAGTGCAGATTTAGAGGGACTTTCTGGACTCATGTTGTTTTTGCAGATCCCTGAAGGTGCCAGTAAATTGGAATTCCCCAAGAAGTGACCCCATTTTGTAGGGGCAATTTTAGGGTCTCTTCAAATATGACATGGCGTCCAAAATCCAACAATCTAAATCTACGCTCCAAAAGCCACATACGCTCCTTCACATCTGCACCCTCCTGTAGGCCCAAACGGCAGTTTACACCCACATGTATGACACTGGTGTACCCAGGATAACGTACTTAATGTCATATGTGGGTATAAATTGATGTTTGGGCACAGAAGGGAAGGAGTGCTATTTTGGTTTTTGAAGCATAGTTTGGTTTTTGGACACCATGCCACTTTTGCAGAGCCCCTGAATTGTCAATAATGTGGAATCCGCAGACTTGTGACCCCATTTTGGGAACTACACCCCTGAAGGGATTTATTAAGCGAGCATTATTAACCCTTGAGTATTGCATTCCTTTAATTTGAATAAATGAATGCGCAGCTGATAATGAAAAGCGAAAATTGCAATTTTTCTAGAGATTCGCCATTTCATTGCCCGATATTTTGTGGCCAGCTTATGTCAGCAGGCACAAACAGTCCAAAAACTGTTAAGAGGATATCCCGGGCACAACTTCTTTTGGAGCGTTGATACAAGCCAGGCACAACGTAGTATGCATTGAAATGACATACTCCTGGAAATATTGCCATTTTCACCTTTCACAATCAGCTGCGTATTCATTTCTGGAGAATGAATTTATAGCAACATTTGGTGGTTAAAAATGCTCACTGTACCCCTGGATAAATTCCTTCAGGGGGGGTGTAGTTTCCAAAATGGGGTGACATATCAGGGCATTCCACTTTACTGGCATTTCAGGAGCTCTGCAAAAGTGTCATGACGTCCAAAAGCTAAACTGTCTAAATCTGTGCGCCAGAAACCAAATATCGCTCATTCCATTCTGTGCCCGGCTGTGCCCAAACAGCAGTTTATATCCAGATATGACATTAAATATGTTATCCTGGGTACACCAGTGTCATACATGTGGGCATAAACTGCAGTTTGGGCACACAGCAGGGCACAGAAGGGAAGGAGCACTATGTGGCTTTTGGAGCGCAGATTCAGATGTTTGGTATCTGGACGCCATGTCATGCTTGCAGAGCCTCTAAGGTATCAATAAAGTGGAATTCCCAAGGGAATGACCCCATTTTGAAAACTGCACCCCTCAAAGAATTTATCAGGGAGTGTAATAAGCATTAGTTTCCCAGGCGGGAATGCACAGCGCATGGTGAAGAGCGAATATGAAAGCTGTGCGGAGTACATGGGGAACACCAAATTCCCTACTATATCCCCAGTTGCTCCTATGATTAGGGGGGTCTCTGGGGGTCACTTTTAGTTTATTTTCCCTTGTAAGCTATAAAATTGGAGTGTCCCCTAATATACGCTCGCACAGCTTATACATTCCCTTCCTGCCGCAGCCAGTTGTGTTCTAATGATTTTATGATTTTTGGGGTTTTTGTCTTCACATTGTACTAGCTATATCTTTTTTATTTTCCTGGTGATGTAGCCACATGAGCACTTGTTGTTTGCGGTATAAGATGTATGTTTTAATGACACCATTTTGTTGGGTGCCTATAACTTATTGAATAAATTATATTAACTCTTTCTGGGTGGATTAAAAAAAACAGCAATTCTGGCATTGGTTTTTACCTTTTAATTTTTTTCCCATGCAGCGTACAGCATAAGTAACATGTTACCTTTATTCTGCGGGTCGGTACGATTACGACGATACCTCATTTATATTGTTTTTTATGCGCTACTAATTCTGCAGAACAAAAACCCATTTGTGGACATAAATCAATTGTTTTTGCATCACCATCTTCTGAAATGCATAACTTTTTTATTTTTCGGTTGACAGAGTTCGTTGAGAGCGTATTTTATTTGGGAGGACATGTGCTTTTTATTCGTACTGTTTTGAGGTACATATGAGGTTTTTTATAGCATTTTTTTGTAAGCGAGATAGTCAAAAATCATTACTTCTGGCGTTTTTTTCCCCAGATGTTTACTATGTACATTAAATATTGTTTCAGTTTTATTGTACAGGTTGTTACGGATGAGGCGATACCAAATATGTATTGTTTTTATTCATTTTTAGGTTTTTTTTTATATAATTCATTTTATATAGGAAAAGGGAATTTTTGGGGCTTTATAACTTAAAAAAAAATTTTTTACACACTTTATTTTTTTTTAACTTTTTTTTTTACATTTTTTACTTGTCCTATAAGCACACCTGAACCAGCAATACACTGATTGCCGGTTCAGTATTATAGACTGCAATACAGAGCATACAGTGTCTTGCAGTCTATACAGGAAGTCAGCGCTATGCAGACGCATAGCCTGACTTCCTGAGGTCCTGGCAGAATCAACCAGGTAGTGGGGGGCTCCAGGCAGCCTGAGGTCACTGGCCAGACCCCGGGCTGCAGATAATAGATATTGGCACCCCCCGAGCTCACCGCGGGGGGGTGCCGGGGGGGGGGGATAGCAACATGGTGGAACCCCTTGGATGCCGCGCTCAGTTCTGACCGGGAGTTATGGAGCAGGGTGTTAGCTGTCAGTTACAGCTAACACCCGCTCCCGATCCTGCTCACTATGTTTCTGAAGTGCCGGCCGTAAATTTACAATTAGGCGGCCTTCAGAGACCAGGACCGGTTAATTAATGTTCATTCTCAATCAATCCCCAGTATTAGGTTGGGTTTCTATATAGTGCATTCCATTCCTACAACATGCACCCGGGATGCTGCCAAACCAGGGATCAGATGAGTTTAGCTATAACAATTGTATTTTTAATGGCCACAAAGTACAAGAGTGGGAACTTCACTGTGAAAAAGCAGCAGGCACCCTCACTATACCAATAGTAGGTACTCTCTGCCCATACTGCACCTTGCTTTAAAGGAGTTTTCCAAGCAAAAAAAATCATTTTTCAATAAAGGTCTGTTAGTGCTATTAATAGGTTAATAGGAGCAACCAAATACCTTTAGCAGTGTTTTGAGTGATTTCTGGATTTCTCTGTGAGCTCTTGGCATCTTCTCATTTGTTTACATGGGCATCTTCTTGTTCTGTGTTTTCCTACAACTACCATGATGCCTTGGGCTTCACTCAGAGCTGACTCACACCATCTCCCTCTCTCACTCCCTCCACCTCCTTTTCTCACTCTTTCCCCCCTTCCTTTCTCACTCACACCCCCTCCCTGTTGCCCTAGGCCGCACGCTACTAGCCCTTCCTAACTAACTCAATCCCCTCCTACCCCATTATACTTAACTGTCTTCCAGTCCAGACCTTCTGGACATGGGACGTCACTTCTTCTGGGCCCACGCCTGCGCAATAGAGCCAGAATACCCAGAAGTGACATCCCATGCCCAGAAGGTCCAGACCGGAAGATAGATAAGTATGATGGGGTGGTGGGTTAGTATAGATGACATTCTGATTTTCACTGGAAAATCAGAAAATGTGCCTGGGGTGGTCACATGACCACCCTGGCAATCTACGTAAATATAGATTTTTGGTACACTAAGTAAATTAGAACGTAGGTGGGAAAGGGAGGGGGTGTTTAGCTTAGATTAGAAATATCAATTTTTTCCCAGACAACCCCTTTAAGGGGACTGGTTGCAGCTGTGTTTGCAGGTACATGTTAAATTCTACTACCAGCACACACAACTTGTAAGTTGCATACCTTTTCTAAAGTTGGGGCGAGATGTGGGTGCCACTCAGGAGCCTCGGTGGCTGCCCAAAAAATCCATATGATAATCCACAAACTAGGTAAGGTAAATAATAAACTACAGGGTTTTTTTTTTTAAATATGGACCCAACTTGAAATCATAATATATGATATATCATATGATATATCTAAAACCACGAACTTCCTGTGAATTAAACTCTTACTACTTGAAAGAGAAGTATTCAAGTCATATCGATTGCAACTGGTACAGGTTGTTTGTGCAGGTGAAAAAGGAAAGCGTGTAGAATTTAGTGATGCAATGTTATAGAACATGGAGAGCGACAGCTTCTTACCACATTTCATTTTTAGTGATAAAGCAACATATGTGGGCACATGGGGGATAGATAAATCACACAAGACTAGAACTTGAGTATAATTCTTCGAAAGTGAACATGTCAAGTAAAGGTTTATGACCTTTTTTTTTTTTTAGAAGGAAACACAATTACAGGACAAACATGTCTTGAAATGCTACAGAAATGGCTCTTTCCACAACTTGATGAAAATTCTGATGACTTTATACTCTGCAACTTTTTCTTGAGGGGATTCATGAAAGACCTTGTTTTTGTGCCACTATTAGGGAATAATCTTGATGACCTAAAAAACAGAATCATGGCAGTGTCATCGAAGCAGATTGTAGACCCGCTGTGTTGCCAAACCAGTTTGGCTTGGGGCCACTTCTTAGGGTGTTATCCCAGCAGACTCCCCAGTTTTCACCATTTAACCCCCATGGGAAGCCCAGAGGCTACAACTAACAGGATAATAACAGACACAAAAGGTACAGATATGGATAAAGAACAGGGCACACACCAGAATAACACAGACAAATAAACCTATACATTGCACAGCTTCTGTGCTAATGGCAGAGCTGATATAAATAGGTGGGGGCAGCCAGGGATCGGTTCAGGGGAGGCTCACAGGCAGGGCCGGCGTTAGGGGGGGGAAAAACTGGGCAGTTGCCCAGGGCCCCATCCCCAAAGGGGCCCCCGGGATCCGGAACCTGAGGTGAGTAAAAATAACAAACATTTTTACTCACCTGTCCTGGCGTCCGACGTCATCTTCTGGTGTCCCGGACATCACCGCTGAGGCCAGGCCTCAGCCTTAGAGATCACGTGGGGCGTGCTGACAGCGTGCCTCACGTAATCGCTGAGGCCCAATCACAGGCCTCAGCGGTGACGTCCACAACGCGTGACGTCAGCCGCAGAGAAGAAGAAGCCAGCGCCGGCGGGGATAGCGGAGCAGCGCGAGGAGGCCCAGCAGAGGTAAGACAAGGTGAGTATAACTGTTTGTTATTTTCCCTCACCTCCCCCAGGCCTTCGATTATTATACTCTGGGGTCTGAAGAGACCCTAGAATATAATATAATAATAGCACTGTAGGGCCCCTGTGGAGCATTATACTGGGGGGGGGGCACTGTGGAGCATTATACTAGCGGGGGCCCTCTGGGGAGCATATTATACTATGGGCCACTGTGGAGCTTTATATTGGGGGAAGGGACAGTGTGGGGAGCCTGTTATACTGTGTGGGACCACTGTGGAGTGTATTATATTGTGTGGGGCTTTTCGGGAGCATATGATACTCTGTGGGGCCATTGTAGAGCATTATACTGGGGGGCATTGTGGGGTGCATATTATACTGTATGGAGCATATTATATTGTGTGGGGCTGCTGGGGAGCATATAGCACTGTCTGGGGCTACTAAGGGGTAGTATACTGTGTGGGCCACTGTGGAGTATTATACTGTGTGGAGCCTTACATACCATGTGGGGCCACTATGGGGGGCTCAGGGGAGCATTTTATACTGTGTGGGGTCACTGTGGAGCATTATATACCATGTGGGGAAACTGGAGGGCTCAGGAGAGCATTTTATACTGTGGAGCATTATATACCATGTGGAGCATTATACTGTGGGGGGGGGGGGCTCACAATTCCTGCTGGTAGCCCTGTGTGCTATGTCTGCATCACAGCTCCCTCACTATAATCTTGCACATATGTGTAGTGCTCCATAGCCATGTCATTCCCCATACAGTACTGTGCATGAATTGGCCATGGAGTTATTGGGGCCTACACAGTATTATAGGGGCTGACTATACTGGGAACATACTCAGTAACGCCAGATAGTCAGCACATATGTAAGACTTCAGTGAAGGAGCTGTGGTGTAGGCTATTAGCAGGAAGCTGTTGGGTGGGGCCCCAGAACAAGATCCTCTGGTGGGCCTAAGGCCCTTCAGTCTGACAATGTATAACGGAGAACTATTATATATAAGGGTGGGTTACTATATATAATTGGGAAACTTAAGTATGAGGGGGCTATTATTTATAAGGGAGCAGTATTATTTTTACGGGGTGTCTGTTACTGATAAGGGGGAATATTACTGATACAGGGCACTATTTATCATTTATAAGGGCGCTATTACTGATAAAGGTGTAATATTATTTATAAGCAGAGACTATTATTTATAAGGAGGCGCTATAGTAACTGATGACTGGGTGCAAAAATCTATTAGGTGGTACAAAGGTGCTCATTTGAATTGTGTGTGGTAAAATGGGGCTTATTACTTTTTTGTTGGCAGAAAGGAGGCGTTATTATAGGTGCTGCCACTGGAAGACGATGGTGTTGTTTGCATATCAGTATTTGGGGCCCCGCTTTCAATTTTGCCCAGGGCCCCACTTTGTCTAAAACCGGCCCTGCTCACAGGTGAGCTTATTAGGCTCTCAAAGTACTTAGGGGAAGGGTGCGCCCACCCTATGTGGGTAACCAGAGGCAGCAGCAGCAGGAATTACACAGCAGCATAGAGTGTCAGAAAACTGCACAGTGTGAACTAGTAACTAGCTAAGGGCTGCATATTCTAAAAGAGCACAACGGGCGCAGACCATTAGAGGCAGCAGTGACCTCAGTGGAAGAGGATGCTCTGAGAGGGTTTAGGGAAAAATTCAATTATTGTCTTGATTTTATCCAGCAGGTGGGGGCACATATAGAATTTATAAAATAGTTACTAAAACTTACATACATTTTTGTATAATTGTAACATGTTGCCAACGTGACATGTACGGCTTTGAAATTGGGTCCATGTTTTTAAACACCCTATATAATTCAAGGCTTTAGCTCTCCCTAGAAAAACTAAAGAAAGTCAATGGGAGGACAAAGCAGCTATTCTCTCTATCAGTTTTCTTCTAGTGGAGGTCTCTAAACCCAGACACCCACCAATGAAAATTCTGACATATCTCTATGAGATATCACAATTTATCTACAACTGGAGGTATGCTTTAAATTGACGGCATTTATCATGTATTCCTTGAGCTGACACATGTGTACATAGATTGTCAGACTATATAGCTCTATGATATTAGTAACACTGAGTGATTTATTTCAGTGAAGCCAGTGGTCAACACAATGCCCAAAGTTATCAAATAGTGTCATCTAATATCAGAGGAGAAAATGAGGCTGACTACTATGCTCGGCTTCTGTGAATATTTATCTCCTTTTTATTTTCTGTTTTAAAAATTCCACCCAAAATATGAAGATAACCAGTCGTTCAGCATCAATATGACGTCAGAGGATTTTTTTTTCTCCTTCTAAATTCCTTTTAAAGGGTTAGAAATTAGGACCATCATCCCTCACAGCAAGGTGCCACATTGTACTGTAGTGAAGAATCATACGCTTAACTTTTAATACTGATGAGCTATCCTTAGGATAGGGCATTAATATAATATTGGTGTGGTCAGACTATAGGGCATCTCTGCCAACTGTTTGAAGGGCATGGATGTGATGGGTATTACAGCCTTGCCTTATTCAGAGAGCTATTGCCCATAAAACAGCTGATCTGCAGTGGTTCTATATAAATACTGCACCAGTATATTACGCCTTGGTAGCAAATATTGCAATACTGTGTGTTGTCCTCCACAAGGTATCACAGATATCAGGGGTCAATGGATCAGTTGTCTAGCTGGCATTCTATATATAGGGACTGGTCACAGTTACTATTACTACATCACGTGCATGGATATGGAGTCTAGTGTGTTCGACTTTCTCATTGTATACACACACGGGTAAATTTAATTGAATTAAACATGAGCTAAGTCTTGCATCTACTTCAGTATACTTCTGGAGACAAGTGTCAAAAAACTGTCTCAAGCAAAACCCTCAGAGATTCTTCAGCGCTTTCTCATACCTGTTGCTTTTTTAAAATATCTGAGTAAAAAAGGCCTGACATTTTAAGAGCCATTTTTCTGTTTTAATAAAAAGATTCTGAGACAACGATGACCTTTTTACCAAGGATTTGTAAATGCCAAAAACTGTTTGCATGAAATCTCTAGCCATCTTTTTTCCATTCTCCAGAAAATGAAATCTTTATGTTTGAAAAGGCATCATGGTTGAGATGATGTCTAAGACTGCATTAACCCTTCCATTACTAGTTCTGGCAGGTCCCTTACTACTTTTGAATACATTGGATTGCTTTTGAAAGAATATAATGTGAATGTGTGTATAGTAAATATTAAACAGTATACATATAGTAATATATTCTTTTATTATTATCTTTAAAGGGTTTGTGCCACAAGAACATATACTATATCAGGGGGGGTCAAACTCATTTTCACATCTGTATTATGGTTGCTTTTTAAGGACTAATTGTAAGACTGTATAAAATGTATAATCTATAGATCTAGACTACTGCAATCTAGTGACAGGATGTGGGATACAGCTTGAAGCTTGGCTTTGTGCACTTTGTGTGTTGGCATTTCTCTGGGTTTCATATAAAAACTGTACTGTACTATGTACCAAATGGAAATATCCCAGCAGTACCTTTTTTTTCCTAGGTTGCTGATAAAGTAGTTCAAATTGTTCCACCAGAGATATTATCGTGCACAGTGCCAGTAAAGGGCCCAGATGTCCTTTGGGACCAGGTTAGATAATAGCCAGTCCCTTCCACCTCTTTAGCACCAAGCTTCCTGGCTAGTAGAGATGAGGTTTGAACCTGATTCAACCCGAATTTTCAAAAAGTTTAATTTTCCTCAGAACACGAAACTTTGGGGTTTTGTCACCCGCGAACCAGAAGTGAAATTATTATACTATGAGGAGACCCAGGGGAGGTGTTAAAAAATAACCAACAGTTATACTCACCTTCCCTCACCTCTTCTGGGCCTGCTCGCAGCATCTGGCGCTCTCCCTAGATCCTCTTATAACCTCCTGGGTAACATGTGCCCTGGGGTCAACGCTGTGATTGGGCCTCAGTGGTCACATGGGGTGCACGGAGCATCATGATAAATCATGCTTCTCTATCTGGCACTTTGATGGATGGGTCTAGGTTTGCGAATGCCAGGAGAATGTTACCTGTCTAACTCCCCCTGCTCTGCGGGCCTCTTCACATCTCCGCTTCACAGCAAAGTTGCGAGTTATGGTCTGTGGCAGTGGCGTAACTAGGAATGGCTGGGCCCCAAGGCGAACATTTGACATAGGCCCCCTAATGTCCCAGGCCCTGTGGCAGCCGCTACCGCTGCTACCCCAGTATTTACGCCACTGGTCTGAGGGGCAGGTGGGGATCTAAAGAGGCTGCTCCTGTATGAGTGACCCAGCGCAGCCTCCCTCTCTCCCTTTCAGCATCTGCAATTGCCTCATTGTTCTGTCTTGACCGTGTCTGTCTATGTCAGATCAGACATGACAGTCAGAGAAGCAGAGCAGTAGTCATGAATGAATGATGATTTGTCATGTGCCTGCCTGACATGTGGACAATTGTCATTCATTCATTATCACGGTCCTGCTTCTCTGACTGTCATGTCTGTTCTGACATAGACAGATAGACATGATGATGACAGAACACTGAGGCAATTGCCATTCACAGACACAGAACAGAGCAAAATCATAATATGGTGCAGAGCTGCAGAGGCTACCAGACAATGGAGGGGGAGAGAGGGAGAGGCGGGCTGCTCTGGGGCACTCATACTCACTGTGACACTGTCTGAAAAGCAGGACACAGGAGTGGCCATTTCAGATCAATAACTTACAACCTTTTCTGGTGGAGCAGGCTAGGATACAAAGAGACCGCCTCTGACTCCTGCTTCACAGACAGACAGTTTCACAGTGAGTGTGAGTGACCTGGCACTGCCCGCCACTGAACTCTCTGGCCCATGTGTGAAATGTTGGGTGCCATTTTTGCAAAGCACCAGGTTTGTACTTGCCACCTGGTGGCAGGTGTAATAAGATTTTTTTTATAGTGCACACTTTATTTGTCTATGTCAAAAATGTACTGTTAACATAATATAATATATAACATTTACAGTATATGCAGCAGAAAACCTGTTTAGATAGAAGGCTTGTCATTGTTCCACAAGCTGTCAATGCTCCAGTGTTTGGAACTGCAAGATTATTGAATGCCTCATTACAATAATTGATATTATCCGATAAGATCTAAAATAATGTAGAGAAAATTAAATAGGAATTCCAGGATTTCAATACTGATGATCCTTAGGATATATCCTCAATATTACATTAGCAGGGTCCAACTCCTACTTCATGATGCATTAATATTATATCAGTTTACATGGATTTACACATACAGAACATATATATATATATGTTACATGTTACATGTTACGTTATATATACATGTATATAACATGTAAATAACAAAATGTAAAGCTCTCTCACAGGAATAGTAATCTGGTGCAGTTAACTGTAAACCATAGCAGAGAACAAAGCAGTTCAGTGCTAAATACACAGGTCCATTGGCGTCAATGTTAGCTTTTTCTGTAGTAGACTGGCAAACCCATTATCAAACCTCTTACACTTTTCTTAACCACTTCAGTACTGGGCCAATTTCTGGTCCAGAACCAGACACATTTTCGGGTTTTTGTATGTGCGGTTTTGAGGGCTATAACATTTTTATCATTTGCGTTATTCCACTAATTTCTGTGTCTTTTTTTGGTGGCACATAGGGAGGAAGGAAAATGTGTCTGTTTTTCACTTTTTTTTTTTTTATTTAATAGCACAAATTCGTACTAAAAAATTTTTGAAAATAGTTTTTCCTCTCCGTTATGGTAATTTGTATTTTGTATGGTGTCATCAGGGGTGGGGCTAAAATCTGTAATAAGGGCATGTTATTGGTGTATTATTATTATTATTATTATTTTTTTTCATTATTTTACTTTCATTTCAATTTTTTACTTTTCTACTTCTTTATTTCTTTATTTATTTCTTTATTAATTTTTTTTTACATTGTCCCCATAAGGCCATAATAGACCTTTGGGGGAGGCTGATTTCCCCTGTAACTGGGGCTGGTACATTTAGCCCCAGTTGCAGGAGGAATGCAGCCTCCTGCACGTTACTTACACATAACTACAGAGCAGATCTGGGTCCTGTAGGACCCAGCAGCTCTAACAGTCTCTGATCCCTGGTGGATCTCCTGACTGCTGGGTCACAGGGGAGCCGCATCATAGCGGCGCCCATAGTTGTGTATACAGCGCTCATTGAGCATTCAGCAAGGCAGGGACGGTAATAAACCTTCCCTGCCTTCTCTAGGGGAGCTCCGACTATAGTTACAGCCATCTCCCCGTTTTTGCATGAAATTGTGCAGCTGCTTAAAACTGCAAGGACGTATCGGTACATCCTCACAGAACAAGACAACCACTTCCAGACATATATACTCTATGGGAGGTTCAGAAGTGGTTAAAAGAAATTGAAAAAAAAAGTCCTTATTCTGATAATGGAATATGTGTCAGTTGTTAATGCTAAATGTATTATTAAAAAGGTTGACCATAAATTGGGGCAATCCCTATGGAGGCCGGGGAGGTGTAAAATAAAAAAAAATTGCATACTCACCTGTCCTCCATTGTCTGACACCGATATCCGTTCAGTCTTGTGCCAATGCCTAATTGCCAGAGGTCCTGCGCCTCACATGAGGAATCGGTGATGTCACTATGACACATTCATAGAGGTTCTTGGATGACCCATTTAACAAAATTGCTGTTTGGTTTCCAAACCTAATGGCAGAGAGTAAACAGCATGACATGCCATTATTGCGCAATGACAATACGGTCAAACTGTGATCATAACCATAGTCGACTATGACAATGGCGCAGCACATGCTGCAGACGCCCTGTCCCAAAGGATAAAAGTGTGACTTAGAGTATACATCATGCAGCACACCAGCTTATTAATACAGATTTATTTTCAGGCTGCCACATACAAGACCTTTTGTTGTGAGTGGAAAGAAAAAAATATGAAATAAATCCTTTCCTTTTTATTTATGACCAGAATACTGATTTATGCGACAACATATTCTTGAAAGAAAATCTGTCTGCTCTTCTGATATGTCTGTTTTACTAAAAAATTGCATTCCCTAAGAAATACCAACTTTGAAGCATCTTTTCTTATAATTCTGCATTGTGCTGTTATAACTGTACAACAGAGAGGGAATGTAAAAGATGCTCCAAAATTGTTATTTTACGGGGAATACAAATATTTACTAAAATGAGGGCTGTCAGGTCCTCTTTATAGAGAGTCTGTCACCATAACCCAACATATCAACCTCTACAGGTAGATAGGTTAAAGACACCTGAATCAAAAACTATTTTCCCCTTGTGAATAAGTGTTTCTGTTGCCAGGATATTGCTGTTTTTTTCAATATGCAAATGAGTTCTTTGCAGCAATATAGGCTTTACTGTTGCTCTAAAGAGGTAAACAGCAACACCTTCATTGCTCCAAAGAGTTCAATTGTATATTGACAGCAATATCTTGACAATGGAGGCACTAATCCACAACTATTTGATTCAGGTGACCCTCATCTATCTGCCTGAGGGCTTGAGTTGACAGACTCCCTTTAAATTGAATATTTCTCACACAATTGTGAGCTATGTCCTGCAGTTTTAGAGAGTAGCCCATGGTTTTCAACCCCTATTTTTAGCCAATGGGGGATCCACAGCAAGGAGGAACTCTGGCTCTGGAAGGTCCAACATGTTTGTGTATTTAATGGACTGCCAAATAATTTCAGTACGAACCAAGTAATAGATTTGAATGGAAAATGGACCATTCAATGCAGAATTTCATTTTCAACATGCAGTCAGGAGGGGGTTAATACATTCTCTTTAACATTATTGTCCAAATTTATTTAGTTCAATGGGAATAAGCTGCAATACCAGTCACAGCCCAAGGACAGAGGGGCGCTGTTTCTGGTAGAAAAGACCCCTTTTCCTAATCCCCTTTAATGCTTTAAGGCACAGAAGAGTCATTTATAAATATATAAAACTACACAGATAAATGTTGTACAGGAAAATAGGAAACTTTTCAACATTTCACAGATCATTTAATTAATCCCACTAAAAATAGATTAAAAAGCATTACTCGGCACACATTTTATTGTATCAGCACAAATGGCAAAGTCATGGTTCAGTACAGACAAAACCAAAAGAGAGATGCAGTAAATGAAAGATCCGTGAATCTGAAGTCAGACTTTGGAACACAAATATTCTTAATTTTCCTATACATGTTAGCTTATGGCTGTGCTTGTAGTGTCCTACTATAAACCTCCTACGTTTCCCTCTTTTGGAGGGACGGTCCCTATTTTTTCCTTCTGCCCCCCATTGTACCTTAACTGTCCTCTTTTTGATATTGGAAATAGATGTGCATTAATAAACCTAAATATATTGTCCTAAAATCTATCTATCTGATCCCTAAATGTATTTTAGACCCAAACTTTTAAAATATATAATATCTTAGTGACTTTAAAATGTCTATATCGTGATATTATTTATTAAAGGAAACCCTATTCAAGCATAGAGATATGCAAATAAATTTTAAACTTTCAACCAGTGATCTATAAATATCTCTCTGACATATAAAAAAATGGGAGATATTTTATTTATTGTGCTTACTTGTATAGCGGCATCATATTCCGCAGCGCTCTCCAGCCATTGTCCCATATAGGGCTCATAATCTACTTTCCTTATCTGTATGTCTTTGGAGTGTGGGAGGAACCCACACAAACACAGGGAGAACATACAAACTCCTTAAAGATGTTGTTCTTGGCAGGATTGAACCCAGGGCTCCAGCGCTGCACGGCTAACCACTGAGCCATGGTGCACATACAGTAACTGCTGTAAAAATCAGCCATGCCATAGACCTGGGTTTCGTGTTATTAATAATCCTGAGCAACTGGGGGCAATTTTGCTTATATGGAAAAATAAATCTTTATGGGAAACTCCAGTTCATAATTAATGGAATTACTATACAGTAGTTATTTAACATACAGGGGGCATTCAAGGGATTTTTTATTTTTGTTTTTTTCTCCCCGCCTTCCAAAAACCATAACTTTTTTATTTCTCCATTCAGAGTTGTATGAGGGCTTTTTTTTAGGGCAGGACAAATTGTACTTTGTAATGGCACCACTTACTATTCCATAAAATGTACTGGGAAGGTAGAAACAACATTTTAAATGGGGTGGAATTAGAGAAAAACTGCATTTGCACCAATTTCTTACAGGTTTTGTTTTTACGGCTTTCACTGTGTGGTAAAAATGACATGTTCCTTATATTCTTTGGTTAAGTATGATCACCGTGATACCAAATTTATATAGTTTTTGTCGTGTTTTAATACCATTACAAAAATCCAAAAGTTTGAAATATACAAAAAATTATTTTAGTTGCTACATTCTAACACCTATAGCTTTTTTATGTTTCTGTGTACTGGGATGCCTTATCTTTTCTTGTGGCTGCTTAGATATAGATTTTATTTATACCATTTTGGAGAATGCCTAATGTCTTTATTCAATTTTGGGTGGGAGTCAAAATGGTAAAAAGACGTAGATTCTGTTTTTTTTGAACTTTTTTAGTGCTACAGTGTTTGCTGTATGAGGTAAATATTTTTATAGTTTGGGCATTTTCAGATGCAGAGATGCTCAATTTGTTTGTTTGCTTTGTTTATTTTTGTGATCTAGGGATGGGGGGTTATTTAAATGTTTTGGTTTTTTAATATTTTTAAATACTGTTTGTTTTTTTGTTTTAGCCTTTGAACCTGCGATCATTAGACTGCTTATGCCATAGACTGCAATACTACTGTATTATAGTCTATGGGAAATTCACTACATTATTACTTGACTGACACAAAACTGTATCAAACAATCTTCTGGTAAGTATCTGTATATACAAATATACAGTATAAAGTGCATTACTGTATATAGAAGGGAGTGGTAAAAGAAAAGTAGGGCAAGAGTAATAGGATTCAAATTAAGGAATGTGAAAGGCTAGGGTATGGCTTTCCAGAAAACTTGTGCAGCACAAGGAAACTCCTGGTGACAGTATTGGGAAACACTGTACAGGTAAATGCTGCAACTCACCGCTCACCATCCCAAAGCCCGTATAAGGCTTGTACTCTGTAAGATGGAGGATCTGTGAGAAAATCGGCACGACAACACCATAGTGTTTCCCTGGTCAGAGGGACAGTGATAAAGGCAACAACAGGTGTAGTATGAGTATTGCAGATATATCAACTCACCCCTCACCCAGGCAATATATACTTTCACCTGGCTGCTGGCTCATTCCTATTCACTACCCTGTGACCTCACCTCATATTAGAGGTTTCTGGGGGATCTCTTATAAATTGAAAGTCTTATTTATATAATTTTCTATTAGGTTTCTTCAGGTTTGGAAGACAGTTTTATTCATGGAAGGCAGGAACATAACGTCGAGTCCCAGCATCAACCATTCTCAGTAGAGAAATTTTTCTGACCAAGGCTTAATCAATACTAATTCTGTTTCATGCATAATGTAGCGGTATATAGAGATATATCTCTATAACGCTAGGTTCACACTAGCATTCGCGTCCGCATGGGGACCCGATAGATGGAGACTCTGTCCACTTAAAAAGCGGTTACCAGTGGAATCCCATGGACCCCATAGACTATAATAGGGTCTTCCGGATTTCTGCCCAGTTTCCGTCGGTTTTATCCTGAAAACGGAGGAGAGAAAAGTCCTCTTTGCAGGACTTTTCTCTCCACCAATTTTAAGCGAAATCTGCAGCGGGGTCTCCTCCCATTTTATGCTTTAAAAACCCTATATACAACACTGTGTTTGTAATATATATTAAATATATTACTTAAAAAATTCTTATTTCTCCATGTATTGGATCTCTTCTCCTCTCTGCCTGTCTATTATATCATTTGTTCAGAGACTGAACTCTGTAATAAAAAAAAAAAATGTCTTACAAAAGGATTTGGGGGGCTGGGAGGCTTTGAACATATGTGCCTGCACCTGTGAATATAAATACTGATTTCCCTCTGTCCTCTTCTAGTAAGTATTATACCATTCACACCACTGTTTAACAGATTAATGCTTCCCCCATTCTGTACCCGAGGTCACGTAAAAGTGACACCTACAGGTTTTTAGAAAAATTCCTTAAAAGTACATTATTTTAGGTAATATTGTGGACAGAAATACTGTTATTACTGAAGCACACATGAAGACTTAGTCGGAAAATTTCTACAAAAAAATGTTTTCATCTTGGTTAGCAAGGAATCTTCAATTACATTAAAGAGGGACCGCAGCATCGCTACGCACGCGGAGGGACCATGACTGGGGCGGGCAGTGCAGGGAGCCAGTCGGAGGGTGGGGGCCAGGAGAGGAGGGGGCGGAGCTTCGCGGGACCGCTTTTGTCATAGCGGTTAGCCCGCGAAGCGCCATTCCAGGCAGGCGTCGGACAAGTTAGGTTGTCCCGCCTGCGCTCTCCCTGCCCTCGCTCAGCCATGGCCTCCCTTGAAGAGCTCCTGGGGCAGCTTAGGGCTGCCGCCGGCGACAGGGGGGGAGATCTGGCTCAGGGAGCAAGTGGAGGGGCTGCTCCAGAACGCCCCTCCGTCTTCACCGCCGAGACCAGCAGCAGCGCTCGGGCGGCAGCCTAGGAGCGCCAGACCGCCTGAGCGTTTGAGCCCCGACCTAGCGCCGCGGGCACAGCGCCATAGGAGTCCCTCCAGGGCCCCTCCAGGCCGGGCTCCTCGCCCCACTGATCGGGGGCGCAGGTCCCGGCCTGGGAGGAATCCGACTGGGCGACCGTGCCCCGCGGGCGTGACGGGTGGCTGCGTGGGTAGCAGAACGGCCCCCGCCACGCCCAGCCTTCCCCATCCACGTGGTGCACAGCCCTCGGTCCCCTCCTGTGATGTTCCGACGGGAGAGGGACCTGATCAGCTATCTCAAGGCTTCCCGGAGCTCTTGGTACCGAGTCAAGCCGGTGGTGTGTCGAACAGCGGGCAGCGAGGCGCTGGCCTTCACCTTCATGCGGCTCACTCCAGGCCTGAGCTACATCCCACGCCCTCCAGAGGTCACGCAGGTGCAAGCCAGATGCCCGGATCATCCACCTCCTGCTGCAGCTGCCGTCATGAAGACTCACAGCCGTCCCCTGCGGCAAGCATCCTCCTCTACAGTGAATCGGGTCCACAGGATTCCGGAATTTCGACTGGCGGGAACACAGCACCTGCGCAGTCCGGTGAGTATCCGTCTCTGTCTTGTCTGTTTCCCCCTATGTTTATATCTCAGGGTATAGCGAGTGAACCGGTAGTGTCCCCTGCAAATAGCGGTTTAGCTATAGGTAGTGTAAGGGATTTGCTGGCTAGGTGTGAACAGAGTGTAGGTGGCTCCCCGGTGTCGGCGTGGGTCCCCCACGGCGCAGCCTATTGTCGCGGCGGTGTCTATGGCGGTGGGAGGTGCGATGGGGGTGATGGTGTCAGTCCAAACTGAGAAGGAAAAGGTGGATTCGGTTCGTTTAGACGATAGGGCACGTAGAGAAGTTTATGTTTGTTTTGAAGGCCCGCTGGGGGCGCATTTGAAGAAGGAGGTCAGGGAAAAGATCTGGAAGGATGAATATGTGGAGATCTTTTCCTTGCTTCCTTTGGCTAAGTTTAACCTGGATAAGAGTAAGAAGGAAGACAGTAAGAAAGAGGAGGAAGAAAAGCGGAGGTAGCGGCTTATACCGCAGACCTTCACCAACTGGTTACAAGCCTTTTCTATTTTAGCGAGCGTTATAGGCGAGAAGGCCCCGGATAATTGCTCGGGCCTTTTCTGTTATATGGACTCGATAGGGGAGGCATATAGGGTTTATGGAGGTCAGACGTGGCTCAGGTACCATGAGCAATTTCGGCAACGAAAGGTGGTTAGGCCCAGTATTAGGTGGGATCAGAAGGATATAGGGCTGTGGTTGAGAGTGATGGCGCCAGCACGTTTCGGGCAGCCCTTTCCCGGGTCGGCCGGGGGAGCCGGCCAGGGAGGTACAGGTGGATTTCCAGGGGGTTCGGGCCAGCAGACATCACAGCGTTTTGAGTCATGCTGGCAGTTCAATGAAGGCCTATGCAGGTTCGGGTTTGGATGTAAATTTAAACACGTGTGCTCCTTCTGCGGAGGCGCATCGCATGGGGCATCCCAGTGTTTGCTGAAGCAAAAGGGAAGGGGGGCCCCAGCGGATGGGCAAGGGCAGGACCCCGGTGAGTCTGGAAGCAATGCTTCCGTACTTAAATAAATACGGAGACGGGGTGGCAGCCCGTTTTTTGTTGGAAGGTTTTAGAATCCCCCCCCCCAAACAATGTTGTTCCCTCTACAATAAAAAATTTGAGGTCTGCGCTAGAACATAGAGAAGTGATGAGTAAAAAATTAGCCAAGGAGGTGGGCTTAGGCCGCATGGCAGGCCCCTTCCCGACACCGCCACTTGAGGATCTTATAGTATCCCCGTTGGCGGTTGTCCCCAAAAAAGAGCCAAATCAGTTTCGGCTCATTCACCACCTGTTGTATCCAGGGGGGGCATCGGTCAATGATGGGATAGCGCCGGAACTGTGTTCCGTCGTGTATACTTCATTTGACGCGGCCATTCATTGGCTGCGGCGGAGTGGTCGTGGGGCCCTTATGGCCAAGACAGACATAGAGGCAGCCTTTCGGCTCCTGCCAGTTCACCCTGATAGTATTCGTTTGTTAGGTTGTTTTTAGGAAGGGAGTTATTATGTAGACCGGTGTTTACCTATGGGCTGCTCAATCTCGTGCGCGTATTTCGAGACCTTTAGTTCTTTTTTGGAAGCTGCTATTCGGGACGTGTCCGGGGTTGACTCTGTGATTCATTACCTGGACGACTTCCTGTGTTTAGGCCCGGGCGGGTCGGGGGTCTGCGCTGCCCTGTTGGCCACTACCCACTGTGTGGCAAAGAAATTTGGCGTTCCTTTGGTGCCGGAAAAGACCGAGTGTCCGTGCACGAGGTTGAGTTTCTTGGGTATTGAGCTAGACTCGATAGCTATGGAATTCCGCTTGCCTAGTGACAAATTGATTGATTTACGGGAACAGGTTATTAGGGCAAGACACCTTAGGAAAATACCGCTGAGGGATTTGCAGTCGGTCCTGGGTAAGCTGAATTTCGCCTGCAGGGACATGCCTATGGTAGGGTTTTTTTGTCGGCGTTTGGCGAGGGCTACGGCGGGGGTGTCTAAACCGCGCCATTTTGTGCATTTGACGGTGGAGCATAGGGAGGATTTACAGGTATGGGCGGCGTTTCTGTAGCAATATAACGGGCGCTCATTGTTGCAGGGGGAGGTAGTGGATTTATTTTATTTTGAGTTGTTTACCGACGCAGCAGGCGGGGTGGGTTTTGGGGCGTATTATGGGGCAAGTGGTGTGCAGCTCCTTCGCCCAAAGCATGGTTTGAATTAGGCCTTACGCGCAATCTCACCTTGTTGGAGTTGTTCCCTATAGTGGTAGCGGTGTCCATTTGGAGTGAAGCGTTTAAAGATCGGAAAGTTTGTTTCCATTGTGACAACCAATCGGTGGTGTCGGCCATTAACAATACTACGGCTTCTTCACCCCCTGTAGTTAGGTTGCTGCGTAGACTTGTGTAGTGCTGTCTTTGAATGCGTGGGTGGTAGCGGTTCATGTCCCGGGGGTCAAGAATGACCTCGCTAACGCGTTGTCTCGTTTCCAGTGGGACCGCTTCCGTTCGCTGGCTCCGGAGGCCAAGAGGGAGGGAAGGCCGTGTCCCTCGGACTTACGGAACTTGGTCTACGAGATGCCGGGTCCTTAATACGGGCGTCGTTGGCTCCGGGGACGTGGAACTTGTATGAGAAGGCGTGGTCTATATGGGAGGCCTGGGCACAGCGCCTTGGGCCAGTCTGTAGCGGGGAGGATAGGGTAGGTGTGCTATTACAATTGCTGGGTCAGTGGTCTGCTGAGGGTTGTTCCGTGTCAAAGGTGGATGGGTTTATAGCGGGTCTTTCATTTGGTTTTCAATTCAAGGGAACGCTTGATGTCACAAAGCATTTTTTGGTGAAGAGGGCGCTGAGGGGTTTTAGGAGGGGTCGGAAGTGCTTGGATGGAAGACGACCGGTGACTTTTATGCTCTTAGAGCGCCTGGGTGTGGAATTGAGTAGTTGTTGTAACTCGAGTTATGAGATTAAATAATAAAAAGAAAAAGGTTTTATTACCACACTGGTGCCTCTGGTGGTCCTGTGGGGACCTGGATAGTAATGCCTCAGGATTAAGTATGGTAAAAAGAGAGAAAGAGTCTGGCAAGTTGCTGCTCCCCCTGGGACCACCTGTCTGTAGGACAGTGGTAGTGCAAATAGTAAAGTAGTAAAAAAACAGGGTATGTATGAGCGCTACTTAATCAGCCAGACATGTATTAAAATGAAACTTTTTTTATTGGATCACAATGTTACTCCACAAGGTGGCGATATAAAGTATGGCAACGCGTTTCGACGTCTTAACTGACGTCTTCATCAGGCCAACACGCTAGATCATGGAGCAGGCACAAAGTGTGTCTTAACTGACGTCTTCATCAGGCCAACATGCTAGATCATGGAGCAGGCACAAAGTGTGTGACACTTTGTGCCTGCTCCATGATCTAGCGTGTTGGCCTGATGAAGACGCGAGTTATGAGATTGCACTTTTTCATTTGGCTTTTTCTTTGGCATTTTTTGGTGCTTTTAGAGTGGGAGAGTTGGTGTCCCCGGCGGTAAAGCGTGCAGGCGGTATCAGCGTGGGTGATGTCTGTTTAGTGGATGGATGTTTAGAGAGTTGGATACGTCGCTCTAAGACAGACCAAGGGGGTAGGGGAAGGATGCTTCAACTGGGGCCAGTGGTGGGCTCGGATATGTGTCCTTTGCGTTGTTGGGCTGTTTTTTGTAGTGTGGGTGGTCCCTCTGATCCTGGTCCTCTTCTCCGACACCAGGACGGGTCTTTCCTCTCTAGATTTCAGTTCACCTCGATTTTTAGGCTGTGCCTCCGGGCGGCTGGGCGGGATGATAGTTCTTACGCCCCACATTTGTTCCGGATAGGGGCAGCTACGGAGGCAGCAGGTTGGGGGTTGAGTCCAGAGGTGGTCCGGAGGATCGGGAGATGGGAATCCGATAGGTACCGCCTGTACGTGCGCCCTCAGTTATCAGAGATGTAACCTGTGTTAGTTGACCTGTTGAGCCTTGTGTATTCCTTGTAGCTCGGGATTCCTGCCTTGTTTGGATCTTCAGTCACTCTTATGTGTTTTGGGGTGCGCGGAGGGCTGATGTGCGCAGGGACGGCCGGCAGCTTGGCATTCCCCGAGAAATCGCAATCATGCGTTGGATCGGGATCAGAGGTATGGTTTGGGGCAGGGTACTGCCGGAGCTGAACAAGTTTGCGAGGCTGGATCGGGCTCCTGATGTGTTGGTCATTCATGCAGGTGGGAATGACCTTGGTGTCCACCCTTTCCGGGAAATAATTAGAGACATCAAGTACGATTTGCTGCGTTTGTGGTCATTGTTCCCGGGGTTGATACTTGTGTGGTCGGATATTGTGCCTAGAAGATCATGGCGATCGGCCAGGTCAGTAGATAAGTTGAACAAGGCCAGGGTCAAAGTCAATCGGGCGGTGGCGGGGTTTGTTGCCAGGAATGGGGGTGTGTGCATTCGGCATAGGGAGCTGGAACCGGGGGAAGGGGAGTTCTGGTTAAGGGATGGGGTGCATTTGAATGTGGTTGGCATCGACCTGTGGGCGCTGGGCTTACAACAAGGCGTAGAGAGGGCCCTGGAATTATGGCGGGTCTCTCACGCTTAAGGTTTTAAGGTGTGATCGCTGTGGCGGGCAGGGTCCTTGGAGTTGGTGGTTCAGTGGTTTACGGGAGGGGGAGTTAATGGTGGGCTCCACCCTCCCGTGTCACAGTTCATTAGTGATTTGGTGCCTTACCTGGCGTGGTGGGGGATGGTTACAGGGTTCAATGCCCTGTGAACTGGTATGTGGTAATGGGGTCATCTTACAATCATGGTGCCGCTGAGCTTACGGCTAGCGGTAAGTTCATGTGGTAACGCCAGGATGGAACTCGTTTTGGTTAGTAGCTCCAAGGACTCAGGCCCTGTTTTTCCTGTATGGATATTTATGGTATATATAAAGTTAATATATTTTAATATGTTTTATATGTTAATTGTTTAAGAAACACGGCTGCTGTGGCCAATTTTATCCAACTCCTGTCTTTGTGTTTGTTTTGTGGATCGGGTGTGGGGAATATAAGAGGAGTACAGGAAGGGATAGGGCCAGGCAGCGGTGAATAAGTAGGTAAGAAATATGGCACCTGCTAATCTGCATTGCCTAGTCAAGAGGTTGTCTAGGAAAAACAGTATTTTCCTGGAAGCTGGGGATGGCAAAAGAATATAAAAAAACATACTCACTTGTCCCTGGCGCTCTGGTGTCTTAAGCCGATGGCTGTTCCCAACACACCCCGGGATTTGTTCCAGCGGAAGTCCTCGCCACACATGACCCGGGACGTCACAGGTGACGTATGTGAATGACGTCCCGGGTCCTTTCCTTAGACCACTGAGGTCACATGCCGCAAGAACTTTTTACAAGTGAGTATGAGGGTTTTTTTTTATTTTTCCCCTTCCCTGGACTCCAAGAAAAAAAGCAGTTTTTCCTGAACAACCCCTTTAAATGACAACATGTTTGGTCATGGTAAAGGCAGGGACGCTTTCAACATAGGGAAAACGGGGCACCAGCATCAGATCCTATGACAGCAGGAAACCCATAACACCCACCGGTATTTTGCATTCGCTGACGGTTTGCATCATGTACAGTTCAATGAGACTGTTGCTCACATCCACCAATCTTCAGTGTGGTGCAGATTAGGTTAGTACTTCCTGGCAGATGTAGACAAGATGCAAACTACATATCCTGGCATGATTTTGTATCCTGAGTACTTCAAGTGGCCAGCTTATTTCTCCCTACCCTAACAGAACCACTGTACTGGCACCATCTGTTCGCTTCCACCTTATATTCCACCTGTGCCTTGCTTTCTTAATGAGGCATAATATTGTGTGGGGGAACTAAGGCAGCACTATACTTTGTGGGGGCCATTAAGGAGGCATCATACTGTGTGGCAGCCAGTAAAGAGGCATTATAATATATGACAACACAAAGTGAACAGTATGCTGTGTGGAGGCCACTAAGAGGGCATTATACTTGTGGGGAGCACTAATGGGGCATCATACTGTGTGGAGGTAACTAAGGGAGCATTATGCTGTTTAAGGACACCAAGGCTCTGGCTGAGGTCAATGGAAGCAGAGGTGGGGTTAGGTGTAACCCCTGCAAGGAGCACTTTGCATACAGCAGATGCTGCAGTTAATGCCAAGCCAGGACCCATTACAGCAGACATCAGCCATTTTATGCTGAGGGACAGTGGATTACATTTCCCTATACCCCTTACTCCAGGGGGAGGAGTATCAGAGAAAGGGACTGATTTGCTGAGCAGGGAATTATGGGAAAGGTCTGCACAGGAGAGAATAGCGACAGCCACATGGGCTGCAGAAGAGGCTTCTTCCAGCAACTGCCAGGGGGCACATAGCTTGGCACTGGGTAACCCAGGACATAGAGACAGTCCTGCCAGCCCACCAGCTCACTATGAGGGGAGAAGCAGCATCCTTGCAGCAGCAGCACCACATGTCCAGATTGACCAGACTCCCAAAAGGTACCCAGGGCCGCATCCAAGAAGACTCCTGCCTCATACTCCATTAGTATCCTGTCACCTGAAAGCTGCAGCACCCTGTGAGACTCCAGGCTGGCACCATATTTCCTGCAAGAGTTAGTGAGTAGACTTTGCTGGAATTTGCTGTACTGCTGTTAGAAGGTTTATGAGAACTGTGGTAGAAAGGATCTGCTGTGTCTATAATGCACCAACGTTTCCTGAATGCGCGCCATCGTCCGCGGCAACTGGGCCCCGACGGATGGACTGTTCTGTTTATTGCTGCAGCCATTAGTAATTCTGCATTGGGTGCTGTTATTTAGGAGTGTACACTGTTACCTGCAGTATGATGGCATGTGTGTGATGACTATAATCTGTGGGTCACTATCTTAACCCTGTGCTATTCCCTATAGTTTATTATACCCGCAAGGCCTGGCACATAGTCCATTCCTACCACTAGGGGGTTAATACTATAGGATGTACCTGTGTATTGTCATGTGAATTACTGAAACATTTCTCTGTTCGTATTTTATTAAGTTTGCCCTTGTTTACCCTTCCCATAATAAACCGGTTAAGTAGTTTTACCTTTAGCATTTGTA
Source organism: Leptodactylus fallax (assembly GCA_947044405.1). Lineage (NCBI taxonomy): Eukaryota > Metazoa > Chordata > Amphibia > Anura > Leptodactylidae > Leptodactylus > Leptodactylus fallax. The sequence goes on along the minus strand of CAMRHE010000073.1, from coordinate 4,238,791 downwards.
AGTGTGTACTGAGCTTAGGTGGGGGTTTCCCGAGTCGACCCCTAGCAGAAGAGGAAGACCCTCCTGAATACCTATAAAGCTCCTAGCAAGATTCGGGTGGAGGCACTGCGCCATAGTGAGGTGAGAACTACAACACACCCTGCCTACAGAGGTCGGCCCAAAGGGGTGTTACATAGGGATATAGCATAACACAAAAAATCACTACCAGGCTTGAGAGGCCAATTCATGAAATCTTTGCACTGGGCCCACTAGTGTGTTAAAATAGCCCTGGGCAAAGGGGTAGTTGCACCCAGTGAATAAAACTGTTCTAAACAGATATTCTTAAATTACACATGTCTTTAACCTTACCTTACTCTGAATTTGGTTAAAGCGGTTATCCAGGACAAATTAATTTTTTTATATTAGGCCGAGAAGGTGAAAAAAAACCAAACTCACCTGCTCTGGTATCGCCCAGCGTAGTCCGATCCTGCTGCTCCAGTGTTTTCTTCCCCGCCGTACGTGACCGCTGAGGCCAATCAGTGGCCTCAGCAAAGGACACAGGAACTCACTGTCCCCATCCTTTCCTAAGGCTACCGAGGCTGCTGATTGGCCTCAGCAGTCATGAGACCACTGAGGCCATTCAGCAGCCTAAGAAAAGGGACAAGGGACGTCACAGTGCGGCAGGGCCAAGGCAGTGTAGCAGCAGGACCAAACCGCGCAAGGAGACTGGAGCACCGTGGACAGGTGAGCATGGTTTTTTTATTTTTTTTCACCTTACCTTGCCTAATATATATAAAAAAATAATTATCCTGGACAACCTCATTAAGGACTAAAACCATATTGTGACACACTAGCAAAACCCTTGAGAGTTCACAACAAACAACACAACCACTGGGTGACCACACAAAAGTATAGTCAACTCATGACAGAATATCACAAAATAATGCTGTTTTGAACAACTAGTTATCTCATGACTCACATATCTAAACACGACCAGCCAAGTGGACAGGTAATAAAGGAGATATCTGTATTTCAGAATGCAGGTATATAATAAAATTACCTGCTAGCAATATTCTAATAACGTATAAAAAGTGTAGCTTTAATACTAAGGTACAGTACGCTTTAAAAGATAAATGTAATTAAAGCAGCTATAAAGGAAATAAGGAATCCAGAGGATAATTCACTTTTGCAACAGTTGTCCCTATGCAATTATTCCAGTTAAGGCATTGTACAAAATATTACAGCATAATTGTAGCTTTTCTGAATTAATTGCAAAGGGATACGATGATAAACTAGCAATGTTGACAGCCCCTTATCATACCGATTCCCACAGATGCACAGTGCTAATGCTGATAACCAGCCTGCTTTAATAATACTTTGGCTCAGTGAATAGAGCTTGCAGATGTTCTAGTTGAGGTGAAAATATTTTTGTGAAGAGGAACAGAGATTGCTAGGGGAAGATATGCTACAGAAATGTCAATGATAAATGTTGGTTATCGCAAAAGAGATAGGAGCGATGGGGAAAGGAATGTCTGTGTGGCCAAGAATTTGAGGAGAAAGACAAGGCAGAGCGGATGTGTATACATTGTTCAAAAGAAGACAAGTCCGATAGGAATGAAGCAGCTGATAGCCGTGTATGTTGGAGACAGATAAGAGCAGTGATGGAGAGAGGGACGTAGTGATTGTTAGCAGAAGAAAATGGCAAATAGGGAGCTAAATTAATTCTTAGACCAAAATTTGTGACAGACATTGCAGAAGAGATAAGCCACTTATGGCTGTGCAACTTTGAAGCAACTACATGTCCCACAAAACTTGGTATCCTAAAACATGATGTATATTTTAACTACCTGATGTAACGCTCTGGTGGTGCAGACCTAGCCACCTAGTTACCTCACCTAATGTGGAGATGGCACAGCTAGGGTTAGGCCCATGATGGTCAAGGTGGTTTTTGGTGTCACTTTCTCTTACAGGCCCTAGGACGGCACAATGATAAGATGGTTGCATTGATATGATGATGTAGGTTCCTTCAGGGAACTCCCTGATACTTCTTTCCAATGTGGTGGTGCTTTGGGGTGCCCGTGGTGTTAGGTGCGAATAAAGGCGCAAAAGACAGGTTGGCTCTTGAAACAGGCGCTGCTCTCAGCTCAATTTTTTTGGCTCAGGTTCATCCAGTTACACATCAACATAGAGACATATTAACTTACAGCAGCAGGCGGGGGTGGATTATAAGAGTGTGATTGCCTGGGGCACAAGTCTGCAAGAGGGCCCAGTGGCAAGTAATTGCACATTTGCCTCCATTATAATCTGACCTCGTAATCAACTGTATTGGTAGATGATTACTGTGATGGGACACGGGAGTCTACTGGAGGTGAGTATTTGGTGGGTGAACCTAGTGAGATTCGTCCAGTAGTTTCATTTGGAATGAACAAATAGGAATCAAGGGGTTATTATTATACTCTGAATTTGCCACTTTGGCACCTTATTCTGTGTGGAGGTGCTACTGTGCAACACTATACTGTGTGGTGAGTCTACTATGGGACATACTGTAGAGGGGCACTATGGGACATTATACTGTAGACGGACATTATGTGACATTATACTATGTGTTTGGGCCACTATGGGACATTATACTGTATGTGGGCCACTATGGGATATAAAACTGCATGGTGGGGCCACTATGGGACATTATACTGCATGGAGGGCCACAATGGCACATTATTCTGTCACAGGTATCTTTGACATCAATAGGGGAACCCCAGAGGCGTAGCTAGCAGGGGGGGCCTCTAGGTTACTTCTCTGCTAGTAAGTAGCTCATAAGTCACAAGCCACTTCAGGTCTGTGGTCTACGAGCTCCCCTAAGACGTCTGCCTTTTGGCACTGACGTCTTCGAGATGATGTCACGGTCCTTCCGCGCCAGCACGCTGAAGTGACGGTGGCGGAGGCTCCTCCTCGGGGGATCGGAGGTAGGTGAGTATTACTACTTACTACTACCTATTACTACTTCTTACTCACTTTGGGCATTTTAATTGGTGAGTGGGGGGGGTGGGGTAATACATATAAGAAGTCAATTGGGAGCATTGAGAATTTAGCAAGATAAGAGGCCATAACTAATATAAGGGGTATTAGGGGGCTTTAATAAAAGAGGATATAAATTATAGAGAAAGGTCAGTGGGGGCTGTATGAATGTAAGGGAAAATAATATGAGGGGGCATTAGGGCAGTATTAAAGGGGTTTTCTAGGGAATAATAAAGTTTACTGGTAAGGATTGTATTGGACAAATTGGAAAGGAGGGAAGGTGAAACAAAAAAAAAAAAAAATACTCACTTGTCCCTGGGCTACTGATGTTCGCAACCCTCTGCTGCTGTCTGTCCAGGCACATGCACGCCGCTTCCCTGCTGCAAATCCTGCACTGCACGTGATTGGCTTCAGTGGTGGCTGGAAAGGACTCTGTGATGTCACTCATATACATCACTGGGTCCTTTCCAGCCAACACTGAGGCCACTGTTGGTCTCAGCAGTCACGTATGGCACATGTCTGAACAGACAATGGCGGCAGACACCAGAGCACTGGGGACAGGTAAGGCCGGGTTCACACTAGTGCACGGTTTCTGTTTTTCGGATCCACTTGGGGACATCTTTCCTTCCAATCCACTTAAAAAGTGGTTACCTGCGGACCCCATAGACTATAAAGGTGGGTTTCTGCTGGGTTCTGCCCGGCAAGTCCTGCTTTTCTTTCTGCATTTTTCAAATCTGGACTGAATCCCCCAACGGAGTTCAAGCACTGGTGTGAATCCAGCCTGAGTATGATTTTTTATGTTTCACCTACCCACATCCACTGTGATTTGTCCACTTCCTGGACAACCCCTTTAAAGAGGACCTTTCATGTCCTCATGAACCTGGGGTTTTATATACCTCTAGAAAGCTGACAGTACGCTGAATTCAGCGCACTGTCAGCTTTCCCGTTATGTGCCCCAGGGCTGGAGATATTGGTGCAGTTAGTTTCGGCACCGATCTCTCCCCACCGTCAAAAGGGTGTTCCTGACAGTCTAGAATCATCGCTGGGCTGTGAGGAAGGCCCCCCCTGACAGTACTCTAAGATGCCCTGCGATGACATGCTCCCCCCCAGTACAAGTCTATGGACGAATACTGTCGGGAGGGCCTTCTTCACAGCCCAGAGATGACGCTAGCCTGTCAGGAACGCCCTTTTGAGAGTGCCGAAACTAATGGCACCAATGTCTCCTCCACTGGGTCACATAATGGGAAAGCTGAATTCAGAGCACTGTCGGCTTTCTAGTGGTATATAAAACTGCATGTGCATGAGGACATGAAAGGTCCTCTTTAATACAAAGGGGTTATTAATAGGCATTATTAATACAAGAGGGGCATTTATGTAAGAGGGTATAATTAATAATAGGGGAATTGGGAAATATTAATTTTGGGTGGCACTCAGGGTATTATTGATTTAAGGAGGTACACAGGGTATTATTAATTAGGGGGAATTATTCATTGAGAAGCACTATTAAATAAAGGGGACACATAGGACATTATTAAATTAAAAAGGGACATTATTCATTTGAAGGGGATTTTATATCATATATTTTATAATTGGGGTAGCAGCAGGATGGAGATTTTATGTAGTTGAGGATATTGTGGGTCGGGTTCCTGGAAAAGTGAGGAGCCAAAGATGTCTGTGTTACAAACTTCACAGTCACAACTGGAAGAAGTGGTCATGGCAGTCCAGATGGAAGAGACAATAAGTGTAAACAGTCAGAGACGTCACCTGTAAGTCCCAACATTGTTCCTGTACTGTATTTACCTAACGGTCACTGTATAGTGATAGTGTTGGCATACCTAAGTTGGGGGTCCCTCTTGGACGTGTTCGCCCCCCTGTGCTGAGCCCCTAGCTACGCCACTGGGGAAACCCATACTTTCTGAACAGCCCAGGGCCCATGGTACCCTTAATCTGACCAAGGTAGCAGGTTTCACCTGCATAGGTACTTCATACAAATGGGCAGGAATGGCTTATGCCTTTCACTCTTTCCTCAGTCTTCTCCCCCTAGGGACCTAGTACCCCTTTCCAAACACTCTTGTGGAAATGCAGGACACATCTTGGCAGTGGATATCTAGGTTTCTGCACAGTTACAGCAGTGGACATATTCATTAACCAGCAGGTTTAAAAAGTCTTAGTTCTGCAAGCCTTGGATTCAGTATTCTCAACTGCAGCTAGCGATAAACTCACTTCAACAGAAAGTAACTCAGTAGCTTTCTTTAGACCATTTACTCTTTATATAGAGTATAACTTTACACAACTTATGAGTTGGCTAGTTCTGCTAAAATATTGGTACACGGCATAGCATTTTAAGCTGTACCCCTTCCCAAATAAGCCCTGCCCCTTATTAGGCAAGGTACAAGAAGCTTTCAGAAATAGTTTGAGACCAGGGCCCCATGACTCAGAAACGCCATGGAAAAAAAAAAACAGCGTTTACAGTCCCTGCACACAGCTGAAAAATACGCACAGCAGACATGCTGCGGTTTCCACAACCATCATGTCAATTATACTTATGGAAGCACCAGCGGTTTCCCTATAGGTATAATGGAAACAGAAAGTTCGCAGAAAGTTTTTCTGTGAAAAACCTTGCAAGAAAAACTCACTGCAGCACTTTTTTGCTTTAGCCCGTTACATAGGGTGTTAGCCTAAGGCTGAAGCCCCACGTTGCGAAAACGCAGTATTTTACAGTACCTGCAAAGTGGATTGGATTCTGGCTATTCCCATCCACAGTGGAAAAGCTGCTTTTTCAAAAATGCCCGTGTTTTTGAAAATCGCAGCATGTCAATTATAGCTGCGGAAATGCTGGCATTTTCCATATACTGTAGATATAACAGGGGCAGAAAGTCTGCAGAGGAAAACTCTTCAAAAACTCAATGGAAAACGCTGCCGAAAAAAACGCAATGTGTTTCTGCCACGTTTTTTTCTGCAGCAGTTTATTGCTGTGTTTCGCTACGTGGGGCTTTAGCCTAAAACACTTAATAAATTAGGTGTAAGGCATTTGCCACAATTCTGGTGCATTTTAATTTTTAAGTGTGCCCCGGCAAGTACACAAGTTTTTAGCACATCTAGTACAACTTTCCAATCTCAATAAGAATTAATGAGATCTTCTTTCAAGCAGGACAAGGGGATCCCATTTATAAAATGTTGTAGACCCCTTTATCAGAGCTTCGGGGCTGGTCCCAATTCATATAGAACTGATGATGCCATGTTCTAACATTGCTAATTGAAAAATAGAAAGTCGTAAAATCAACACTGACTATACAAAGGACCACTTCACATTATTAGTAGATACTTAATTACAGTTTTCTTCCCTCACTTTTCCTTTTATTTGCCATTAACATGCAGAATAAAGAGCTATTGTATGATGCACAGCACAATAATATGTTACCAATGTTCGCAGAGAAGCTTCACATTGTTCTTTTAATTCTCTTTATCAGTCCTTGGCAAAATTCTATTCAGGCAAAATAATCTTTAGCAGGATAAACTAATACCAATAGCATACAAAATAGTATAACAATATACAAAGCGATAAAACGACTTGTTCAGTGATTTTCTGAACAGATTTTATGCAAACCATTAGCTGTTAACAATTACTTTAATGTGCACAATTTAGGCAACATTTGAAAGGTAACATAATGCATCTTTAATGCTTAACATAATGGTTAACAGCATGTATACCTTATACTTTCTGGAAAGTTTCAAATAAAGTTGCAAATTACCCTTGCTTTTTTATGGGTAATTTGTAGTGTGAATTGTGTGCTTTATTTCGCCAAATAATGCTAAAGTACACGTGTAGTTAGTAAACCTGTAATCATCCGGCTCCTTTAATGACTACTAAAACCCCTTTAATGACAGCTCCATCTGTACATCATTGTCTGAGGTATTAACTCCTGATCCTGACTTTGACCCTGGCTCTATTCCTAACTTATGTTTCTGTCTCATTCAGAGTAGGACTGAGGTGCATAGGGCCTACCAGTAAAATTCATTTTAGGGCCCACTATACATGCTAAATTAACTGACTCATTTGCTAATTCCTAAAATAGTGCCAACATAAATTTCCAGTAATAACTAGCTCTTGACTCTTATTGTCTCTATCCTAAGGCCCTATCAGTAGTTTGCTGCATGGCTCTTGCCTTAAACCAGGGCCCTCTTATTAATATTGGTGGCTGGGGGCCTTGTAGTGTGATTGAAAAGATGGGACCCAGGCAGATACTGGTTGGACTGACTCTACACCTAGATGTCATATCAGCCACCCAGTGTGTACAGTATATAAAAGTAAACTAAGTAGTTTCTTAAATAATTTACTCAGTATATTATACTGATGCATAGCTTGGCTGAGATGCTGTATGATAAATATCTGTATGAAGTACAATGAGTGTACTGTCATGCTATAGTGAGCTGGGGGCCAATCTGATTCAGGGGGCCACACCAGGGAGTCACCCGTTCACCTGTGGGCCAGTCTGAACATTTGGGTTTGTCACCTGGTTATTATTATTCTACTCACAGGATACAGTGCCGTGCGAAAGTATTCGGCCCCCATGAACTTTTTAACCTTTTGCTACATTTCAGGCTTCAAACATAAGGATATAAAATTTTTATTTTTTTGGTGAAGAATCAACAACAAGTGGGACACAATCGTGAAGTGGAACGAAATTTATTGGATATTTTAAACTTTTGTAAAAAATAAAAAACTGAAAAGTGGGCGTGCCAAATTATTCGGCCCCCTTAAGTTAATACTTTGTAGCGCCACCTTTTGCTGCGATTACAGCTGCAAGTCGCTTGGGGTATGCCTCTATCAGTTTTGCACATCGAGAGACTGAAATTCTTGCCCATTCTTCCTTGGAAAACTGCTCGAGCTCAGTGAGGTTGGATGGAGAGCGTTTGTGAACAGCAGTTTTCAGCTCTTTCCACAGATTCTCGATTGGATTCAGGTCTGGACTTTGACTTGGCCATTCTAACACCTGGATACGTTTATTTGTGAACCATTCCATTGTAGATTTTGCTTTATGTTTGGGATCATTGTCTTGTTGAAAGATAAATCTCCGTCCCAGTCTCAGGTCTTTTGCAGACTCCAACAGGTTTTCTTCCATAATGGTCCTGTATTTGGCTCCATCCATCTTCCCATCAATTTTAGCCATCTTCCCTGCCACTGCTGAAGAAAAGCAGACCCAAACCATGATGCTGCCACCACCATGTTTGACAGTGGGGATGGTGTGTTCAGGGTGATGAGCTGTGTTGCTTTTACGCCAAACATATCGTTTTGCATTGTGGCCAAAAAGTTCAATTTTGGTTTCATCTGACCAGAGCACCTTCTTCCACATGTTTGGTGTGTCTCCCAGGTGGCTTGTGGCAAACTTTAAATGAGACTTTTTATGGATATCTTTGAGAAATGGCTTTCTTCTTGCCACTCTTCCATAAAGGCCAGATTTGTGCAATGTACGACTGATTGTTGTCCTATGAACAGACTCTCCCACCTCAGCTGTAGATCTCTGCAGTTCATCCAGAGTGATCATGGGCCTCTTGGCTGCATCTCTGATCAGTCTTCTCCTTATTTGAGATGAAAGTTTAGAGGGACGGCCAGGTCTTGGTAGATTTGCAGTGGTCTGATACTCCTTCCATTTCAATATGATCGCTTGCACAGTGCTCCTTGGGATGTTTAAAGTTTGGGAAATCTCTTTGTATCCAAATACGGCTTTAAACCTCTCCACAACAGTATCACGGACCTGCCTGGTGTGCTCCTTGGTCTTCATGATGCTCTCTGCACTTTAAACAGAACCCTGAGACTATCACAGAGCAGGTGCATTTATACGGAGACTTGATTACACACAGGTGGATTATATTTATCATCATCAGTCATTTAGGACAACATTGGATCATTCAGAGATCCTCACTGAACTTCTGGAGTGAGTTTGCTGCACTGGAAGTAAAGGGGCCGAATAATATTGCATGCCCCACTTTTCAGTTTTTTATTTTTTACAAAAGTTTAAAATAACCAATAAATTTCGTTCCACTTCACAACTGTGTCCCACTTTTTGTTGATTCTTCACCAAAAAAATTTAAATTTTATATCCTTATGTTTGAAGCCTGAAATGTGGCAAAAGGTTGAAAAGTTCAAGGGGGCCGAATACTTTCGCAAGGCACTGTAACTTCTGGCCTGTTTCCTACCTACAGTTCTGCAAAATGAATGCAATGGCTGCATAATAGTGCCCACTGGTTTAACCGTGTATGGACTATGGACTACATACGTGGATAAAATTGTTGGTACCACTCATTTAATGAAAGAAAAACCCACAATGGTCACAGAAATAACTTGAATCTGACAAAAGTAATAATATATAAAAATTCTATGAAAATGAACAAATGACAGTCAGACATTGCTTTTCAACCATGCTTCAACAGAATTTTTTAAAAAAGAAAACTCATGAAACAGGCCTGGACAGAAATGATGGTACCCTTAACGTAATATTTTGTTGCACAACCTTTTGAGGCAATCACTGCAATCAAACGATTCCTGTAACTGTCAATGAGACTTCTGCACCTTTCAACAGGTATTTTGGCCACTCCTCATGAGCAAACTGCTCCAGTTGTCTGGGGTTTGAAGGGTGCCTTTTCCAGATGGCATGTTTCAGCTCCTTCCAAAGATGCTCAATAGGATTTAGGTCAGGGCTCATAGAAGGCCACTTCAGAATAGTCCAATGTTTAGCTCTTAGCCATTCTTGGGTGTTTTTAGCTGTGGGGCATCATCCCCCCCGGGTTTCTGCCCCCTTTTTCCCGGGGCCTTTCTCTCTTGTCTTTGTTGTTTTATACACCGCGGGTGCCTGCGCCCTGTAGTAATACAGTCAGGACCCCCAGAACATAACAAAGCCCCCCATGTTTCCGTAGGGCGTGTTCTTTCAAGATATGCTTCATTTTCCATCTGAAACATGAGCTGGTGCCTGCACCAAAAATTTTCGATCTTGTCTCAGCTGTCCATAGGACGTTCTCCCAGAGCTTTGTGGTTGATGTGTTTGGTTATTTGAGATGTTTCTGTAACCTTGTGGGTTTTCTTTCATTAACGAGAGGTGCCGTTGGGCAGTCAAATGCGACCGCGTGGACTCATTGTTCTTGCCCATCATAGGTGAGGCCATGGGCGTGGGTGGGGTGGTGCCGTGGGTTTTTGGTTAATGAAGGGTTTGAGTGTAAAAATGGGGGTTTATTTATGTCCTAATGTCCATTGCTCTATTCTATGGTGATGAGCAAGGGACTGGTGGCCCCTGTGCCGCCATTGTCTATGGTTTTGTCTGCAAGGCATATCAGGGGGGGGGGGGGGGGGGTGGGGGGGGGGGGGGGGGGGGGGGGGGGGGGGGGGGGGGGGGGCGGGGGGGGGTAGAGGGGGGGGGGGGGGCCGGCGGGAGGGGGGGGGGGGGGCGGGGGCGGCGGGGGGGGGGTAAGCCTAAGGGGGGGGCAGAGGAGAGGGCGGGGGGCGTGAAAAGGGGGGGGCCGCGGGGGGCGCCCCTTTTTACCTCATCGCCGCCCTCCAGAACGTCATCAGAGGGCGGCGCTTGTGGGTTGCCATGACAGCCGGGAGCCTATTGAAGGCTCCCAGGCCTGTCATTACAGTATAGCTATTAGACGATGCCAGAGGCATCGTCTAATAGCAGTGACGGCATTTTGCTATTCACTGCGATACAGTAGTATCGCAGTGAATAGTATGATCGATCAGACTCCCTAGGTTTCAAGGTCCCTAGGGAGTATGATCATACAAGTAAAAGTAGAAAAAAAAAAGTTTTTAAAAGTATGTAAAAATAAAAAAAAAACACAAAAGTTCAAATCAGTCCCCTTTCCCTAGATCAGATATAAAAGTAAATAAACAAAAGTAAGCATAAACACTTTAGGTATACCCGCACTCCAAAATGCCCGAACTATTAAAATATTAAAATATTTATCCCATACGGTGAACGGCGTAGTGGGGAAAAAAAATCAAAATGGCCAAATAGCATTTTTTTCAACACTTTGTCTCCTATAAAAAATTGAATAAAAAGTGATCAAACCATCAGATCTTTCCCCAAGTGGTATTAATAAAAACGTCATGTTGTCCCGCATAAAAAGACGCCTTACCCAGCTCCATACATGTAAATATGAAAAAGTTACAGGTGACACAATATGGCGACGCAAAATTTTTTTTTCTATTTAGCAAAGTTTTTAATTTTTTAAAAGGTATCAAAACATTACAAATACTATATAAATTTGGTATCGCCATGTTCGTACTGACCTGCAGAATACAGGTAACATGTCATTTTTACCACACAGTGAATGCTGTAAAAATTAAACCCATATGAATTTGGCGCAAATGCAGTTTTTCTCCAATTTCACCTCATTCTGAATTTTTTTCCAGCTTCCCAGTACATTGCACAGCATATTGAATAGTGCCATTACAAAGTACAATTTGTTTCGCAAACAATAATCCATCATGTGACTCTGTGAACTGAAAAATGAAAACGTTATGGCTCTTGGAATGTGGGGAGGGAAAAACGAAAATGCAAAAACGAAAAATGGCCGGGTCCTTAAGGGGTTAATAAACTGCCAAACTGACTAAACTTCACGATGAATAGTGTCATTGAGGCCGGAGCCCCAAATGGCATAAACGCCGCAGTTTGGCCATGGCAAGAACAGTGGTGTTTTACAGTCACTGCAAAGTGGATGGGATTCTAGCGAAAACATTGCAGAAAAATACGCTCTGATTTCCAAAACCGTCACATTTTTGGAAATCGCAGCATGTCAATTATACCTACAGAAACACTAGTGGTTTCCCTATAGGCATAATTGAAGCAGAAAGTTCACAGAGGAAACCTCTGCAGACCTTCTGTGAAAATTGCTTCGGGAAAAACCACGAAGCGTTTCCGCCACAGTTTTTCCTGCAGCACTTTTTCACTGCGGCCTGGTACGTGGGGCCTTAGCCTTAAATGGTATGTTTTGCCTTGTCCTTTAAATGTGTTAATTTTACCTGTTTTGAAATACGAAGTATCTTACATAGACTATTCCTTGATTGAAGGATCATCTCAATCAATAGGAATCCAGTAGAAGGCTTTAACAGGTCCTCTTTTTCCTCATTTCTCATATGGAAAATGATATTCCATTGATGTGCTCCTTCACCCCATATGCAATCAATAAAACTAATTGAAGGCAGTTTTCTTCAAGAGGGCTGATAAGGTAAGATGCCCTTTATGGGAATGATAGGCTTGTTAGGCATTCTGCTATTTCCTACATGGAAATGCCAAACAGCTGCTGACATTTACCACATGTTGACTTAATAATATTGGCCTTCTGATTCCATACAGCACACGTATAGAGTACAGATATCCTCTTATACTGCATTACCGGCTAAATATACATTCAGTGAAAGAAACATTCATGTAGAAGTTTCACATACAGAATATTCCCGCAAAATGTATTAGTATCCTAACATAGGTTAAAAATAGTATTTAAAAAAAGGTTGCATGCAGAGTCCGGGGCCCCTGGATTGAGTTCCAGTGTTCCCTTGACTTGACCTCATTTTCTGAACCCTCTCATACTTAATAGGGCATCTGTGCCCATGCACAACTGAGGCTATGTAAGGATCTGAGAACTAAACCCTCCTTGTTCTCATTGCATCTACCTTCTACACTTTTTCTCTTTCTCCCTCTCATTTTCCTCTTGTTTTTTTTTTTTTTGTCATATAAGGGGTGTTCAATAATTTATCTACATGAATATGAAAAGAAAAGTTTCTGAGAAAATTGAACCTTCTACTTTACAATATAATCCCCCTTGACTTCAACACACTTTTTCCACTTCACCTCCAGTTTTTGGATGTCTTCAGAATAGAAGGAGACTTCTTGCTGCAGCAGGAACCTTGTAACCTCCTCTTTGACTGCATTATCATCAGAAAATTGTTGCCCACACAAAAATTTCTTCAGATTACGAAAGAGAAAGTAATCTCTGGTAACCAGGTCTGGACTGTAGGGTGGATTTTTAAGCTCCATGAAGCTGCATTTCCTGATAGCAGCTTGTGATTTGCAAGACTTGGCGCATTGTTGTGACGCAGCAATACAGTTGCCGACAGCTTCACATGGCGTCTCTCTTTCCCTGCCTCATGTGATGCCTTCATTGTTCAAGCATAGATGTCTCCAGTAATTGTTGTCTTGTGTGGCATGAATTCTAATAATAAAACACCTTCTGTATCCCAACAAACTGTTACCATGACGTTTCCTTCTGCACATTAAATTTCTTTAGAGTTGGTGACCCCTTGTTCTTCCATTGCATGGACTCTAGCTTGATCTCAGGATCATGGCAGTGGACCCATGTTTCATCAACCTCAACAACCCAAGAATAGAAGCATGTCTAAATTCTCATGGCTAAATTGCTGGTGAGTGGCGATATGTTTTTTGCATCAATTTTTGTGGTATCCACTGGGAACTGTCCTTTGACATCATCAAAACCTCATGAATGATATACTGACTTTGACCCGAAGATCTTCCAAAATCATGGCCTCCACTTTATGGTATATTTCTTCTGAAGATGAAATTATCTTTAATTGATTCCCTACCCCATTTAAACTGCTTGGCCCAACACTTCAGTTGGTGCATCATCACCATATACAGGAATCATGGATTTCTTTAGGTTTCTTTTCTTACTTTGTAATAAATTTAATCATGAAACAATGCTTCAAGTCCCTCAATTTCTTTGTGGACCCGCACTGCACTGCACTTGCCATCCTGTAACTTCCAGTGCTTTCATCAGATTGAACTGCTACTGTGTGTGTTGCATGTCTAGACATGTCTCAACCTGCACAGAGAAGCTCAGTTTTCTAACACTGACTGAACATACTGAGGTAGATAACTTATTGAACACCCTTTGTATATATTATTCTCATTATGATGTACATTATTCTTCAGTTTTTCACCAGAACTGAATTATTTTTTTCTTCTTTATATTGCTTGGATTATATTCTGGTACACTCAGCTACTGACTATTTAGAGACCTTGCGCTCTCTCTGTTTTGTATAGATTGTGATAGTTTATTTTTTCCGTGACCTGTTCTTGTACTATGTGTTTTGAAAACCTTTAATAAAGATAGACTGATATAAAATAGTTGCATGCAAACAACTCTGAACTTCAATAGGAATTCTATGCAGTTCTATATTCTCAATGGCAAGTGACAAAAGCAAAGTGCAGACTCTTGGAAACATGACAAAAACGGTCCTTATGAGTCTGGTAGCTGCAGTTTTAGTTTCATACGTGGCATTTTTTTAGAAAAAAAAAACACTCTAGTTTTTATACAGTTTTTTTGATCCAAATGTGAAACAGGATGGAAACATATACGTTCTTCCTTTCTATTTCTTATTTCTTATTAGCTTTGGCTTAAAGAGGACCTGCCAGCACGTCTGAAAAGCAGAAACACTGCATGACATACAGGGCATAGAGACCCTTCCCCCAGAGAAACCACAAAGTTACTACTTGGCTAGTATACCATAATTTGCATCCACAATAAATGGCTTATATCTTAAGAATACCAAACCTACAACCTTACAACAAACATACAAACAGACCAAAAAAAATGCACCAAAAAAAGAAATTATAATACTCAATATAATTTATTAATGTATCATATAACTAAAACATTTACAAAATACAATGATACGGGAAAGACCTGACCAGAAAAGATGAAAGACACCTGGACTACAGAAATGCAACCAAAATCTGGTCGACCAAAACTGTCCACAGAGAATAATCACTCAATCAAATAAAAATAAATACAATAAATAATAAAAATGTGTTATTTATTTATTATTTTATTATTTACTGTATTTATTATATTGTATTGAGTGATATCCATGGACAGCTTTAGCAACGGTTATGGGTGCTGCATCAGTATCTCAGATACTTGAAAGGGAAACAACTATAGCACTCACAACTGTGGTTATCACCCCTGCTGATCAGCTGTTTGATGTTACTGTGGTACTTTTGTGAGTGCCCTGACCCTTTCACGATTTACATCATACAGTATCAGTTATAATGACCATGCAATGTAATAACATCACATGGCTGCTATAAAACAGATGGCATGCGATGTAAATAGCAAAGGGACACCACACAGTATAATTTGCTCCTAAGAGCCCCCCACAGTTTAATTTTCCACAGTGGCCCCACAAAGTATAATATGCTCCACACAGTGGCTCCACACACAGGGGTGTAACTAGCAAAGACTGAGCCCCACAGCAAACTTTTGACTTGGGGGCAACCCAGCCCCACACTGCATTGCGCCCCCTTTCCTTGGACCCACACAGTATAACACCCCATTTACACACTGTAATGTTCCAAAGTTGCCTACAGACAGAATAATCTCCCATAGTGTCCTCTCCACAAAGTATAATGTCCCATAGCAGCCCCTGAACACAGTATAATGTCCCATAGCGGCCCCTCTACACAGGATAATGTCCCATAAAGTCCCCTGTACACAGTATAATGTCACAGTGGTACCTTCACACAGTATAATTTCCCATAGCGGCCCATCCAAACACTATAATGTCCCATAGCGGCCTCCATACAGTATAATGTCCCATAGTGGCCCCTCCACACAATATAATGTCCCATAGTAGCCTCCACACAGTATAATGTCCCATAGTGGCCTCCATACAGTATAATGTCACATACTCGCCCCTGCACACAGTAAAATGTTCCATAGCGGCTCTTCCACACAGTATAATGTTCCATAGCGGCCTCCGTACAGTATAATGTCCCAGAGTGACCCATTCACACAGTATTATGTCCCATAGTGGCTCCTTTACACAGTATTATGTCCCATAGTGACCCCTACGGTGTTCGTTGCAAATTTTTGGGGTACACCACCCACAAACTATTATACTCTGGGGTCTTTTCAGACCCCTAGTAAAATATGCTCTGAAAGCTTCAAGCACCTTCAGATGAACCCCATGAAATTAGTTTTGATTAATATTTTCAATGTTCGGCCCTCTGGTTCATTTCAGTGCTATTACTATAGACCCTTGAGACCCCAGGGTATATTAAGTGGAGGCCCAGGGGAGGTGAGTAAAAATAACGAACACTTATACTCACCTTGCCTTACCTCTCCAGCGTCCTCTTCAGACCTCTCTAATCTATGACTGACTACGCACCCTGGGAGTCACTTTTGAGGCCAGTATTTGGGCCTCTTGGTTGCTTCATGACACCCTCGTGACTACTGAGGCCCAATCACAGGCTACAGTGATGACCCCTGGGGTGCATGACATGTGCCGCAGACCAGAAGAGATCCAAAGAGAAAGACTTGAACTTGTTTTTTTTTTCAATTTTTTTCTCACCTCCCCTGGGCAGGCTTCTATTGAAAAGGGGCCCAGAGGCATGTACATACATCTCATGCTGCCAGGCCACACCCCTTAAAGGCCACTCCCACTTTTTCACTCCCACTATGAAGGGCTCTCTCTAGTTGACGTCTCATTCTGACTGGTTTGAGGCTATGTAACCTTAAATGCAGCACCTTGCAATGCATTGTGTGTTCTGACAGCTTTCTAACATTGCTGGCAATTTGCACTAGAGCACTTCTTTCTTGAGATCAAACCAAATGCACTTCATTGAGTCTTGAGTGCCACTGAACTTGTCATCCATTCATCAGTTTTCTTTGTTCTGACCAATTTTGGTTTGTACTAACCACTGCACAAAGGAAACAACCCACATTACAATTTGGCCTTTATCAAAGTAGCTCAGAGCCTTACGCTCGCACATTTTTCCTGTTTCCAATACATCAACTTAAGGAATTGACTATTCATTTGCTGCCTAATATATCCCACCTCTTGACGTGCCATTGTAACAAGATCAATGTTATTAACGTCACCTGTCAGAGGTTTTAAAGTTATGCCTGACCACTATATATATTCAGAAAAAAAATCCGCTGCATTCACTAACATTTCATAATTTCTGGATCTTTTCAACTTTAAAGGAAAAAAAAAACCTCATACATAAAATACATGTGAGGGAGTAACAAATATGTGCAGAACAGCATCAGTATCCAAAAATAAAGTATGTGCATTTTACAAGACTTTGGATAAATAATGCATGTCTGTACAAAATGGTCTAAGTAAACAATAAAGTGGAACTCAGAAGTAAAATCTGTCAGTATATACTGTATATCAGACACACAGTAACATTCATATACTGAAATTCAATTTCAATGTAATTTTTTGTGATAATTGAAGACATTATGATTAATAGGTTTAGTACATAGCCTGAGCGCATCTGTCCAGTGGAATCCTTATTGATTAAAGGGGTGGCCCAGCCTATTGAAATATGTTAAAGAGGTTTTCTAACACCAAATGGATTTTTCCTGCACAGATCAGCAGTTTTGGCAGCCTCTAGAAGCTGCTGTAGTGGATGGAGAGTGCGTGCAGGCTGTTCCAATTCAAGTAGTAGGAGCGGTGCTACAATTGTACTGAAGAAATTACTTGAAGAGGAGCAGAGTCGCTTCCACTCCATGTTCACTGCATCAGCCTCTGGCACCTGGAGACTGCCATAACAGCTGATCTATAAAAACTCAATGTGGGGCCAGAAGAACCCCTTTATGTCGGGGCCCCACGTGGTGTAAGCGCTGCGGTTTGGCTATGGCGTAAACGTTGAGGCAAAAACCACAGTGTTTTACTGTCCCTGCAAAGTGGATGGGATTCGAGGGAATCCCATCCACACATTGCGGAAAAATATATGTGACTTTGGAAATCGCAGCATGTCAATTATGGCTACTGTTCTGAACATGACTTATGACATCAACTACTTATGGCAACTGTTTTCTCTCTTCTCCCAAATTCACTACATCAGTTGATAAAATTGAGTATCATGCAGTTTGTATATAAGACTGGGGCTTCATGTTGCGAAAATACATTACCTGCAAATTTTTTTACATTTTACATACTTTACATTACCTGCAAAGTGGTTGGGATTCTGGCTAATCCCATCCACACATTTCAGAAAAAAAATCTGCAATGTAAATGTTGCAATTTCAAAAACGCAAGTGTTTTTGCAAATCGCAGCATGTCAATTATACCTACGGAAACTATGACGTTTTCCATATAGGTATAATAGAAGCAGAAAGACCACAGAGGAAAACTCTGTGGACTTTCAGTGAAAAAGACTGCATTTTTCGGCTACGGCTCCCTAGGTGGGGCATTATCTTAAATCTGATTTTGCTTAGGAATACCATCTAGTTTATTTATTGGCAATTCATAAACTGTCTCCTTTCTTACAGAGTTGCATTGTTGTTAAAGTTGTATAAAAACACAAGTTTATCAAGTCCATCAAATTGCCCCAAATCCAAATATGGCATTCAGAATAAATCCCTGGATTACTGTCCCATCCAAATAAATATAGTGATAATTTTACTGTACATTCAAGTAAAGTATCCAAGCCAGGGGCAGACACATACCTTAAATGGCTGGCAGTCTCCATCTTGGCCTGCCTGAAGAATTGCGTAGATAGGCAAAGGAGAGATAAAGTCACTGTTCACACTCTACCTACGGTGTGACATGGTTTAGCTTACTCTAGCTACTCAAAATTGTGTTGCACATAGTACTGATGATTGTTGATATATGACATGCAATGTGAGATGTACTGAGTAATGCATGTCACGTGTGCGGGTCATTGCATGGTCATGTTCTAGGAGGTTTCCTGAAAACGGACCTTGTGATGGCACTAGAACAGAGTTGTGCCACTGTGTGAGAAACTGTATGTTACCAAGGGAAGGGACATGTTATTTAAGGGCCCATTCCCACACTGGGAACAGAAGTGGAGCTTGGGCAGCTGTCAGGAGAGGAGCAGTTTGCTGCTTGGAGGGCTGCATGTATGGCTTGGTGAACTTGTGGTGAAGAGGCACATTTGCTCGGTAGCAGGTTCCTGGAACTGAGGAACTGGCCAGACTCTGTATAGCAGTGACATGAGTTACAGGAGGCAGGCAGGAAAGTGTGTTGTCTACAACCAGGGGGTCCGGAGTACAGCCCATTACTGCTTTTATAAAATGTTGCTGTTCCACTGTATCTACACCTGTGAAGTAGTAAAGAATCCTAAAACAAAGAACCTGATGTCTCCAGTTTGTGTGTTTTTCTACCTCCACCAGTAAAGAGCTCAACATGCAAGAGGGGTGGTGTGGCTGTGGTCTCCACCTTTGAACTAGTGGCTGTAAGACAACACCAGGAGATGGAGAATGCAATTATTTTTGTGCACCTTCCTTGATTTGAAGCGACCCATGAGTATACTAATCTCACTTTTGGATCTGAATAAACAAGTTTGGTCCGAAATTAATCTTTCAGGCTACCCTCACAAATATTCGTCACGCAAATCTTGCTAGACTTGCCCATCACTACTATATAGAGACATGAGTAATGTTTTCTACAATAATGCCTCATCCATCTTGCCAACATCAAGAATTGCTGCAGCTCATATCGCTCCTTAGGTACAGTAATTATATTGCTTCTTATTTTACTTACTTATGCCCTTTATTTTTGTAAAAAAAAAAAAAAGTTCTAATACTTGTTGTTGCCCCTTCCCAGAATTCTATTCCCAGAATTCACCATTACTTAAAACCTCCTACCAGTCTCTGACAGTGGACGTTCTACAAGTGTGAGCCGCTGACTGATACTCGATACAGTCTATGTATGATTAATTACACTTAATGAGGGATTGTTTGATTTTGCTTCTAAACTGATGTCTGCAATAGATATTTTAAACTCAGCTGGAAAAGATGACTTGAAGGACATAGTGTTTCTTGCAGATTGTAGTCAATACTTAGAACAAAAGAAATAACCTGCAAGGTTTCTGGAAGTTCCAAACCCTTCTTTATATTGATTGTTCACCATATAAATAATAGAATCTATTCCTTGGCAGACATTGCATTAATTTTATGACTACTTGTTACAGTCATCTACCCCTCTGTTAAGTTGTTTGGTCATTATAATGAAGAGAGTAAATATAGACTATAAATAAGAACGGAAAAACCATGGACGATGCAACAAGGCCTTGGTGGGAAAAAAATACTTGTGGTTTTGCCTCTGCTATTGGGGTTCTTGGCGTATAGAAGTTCTAATATGTGCCTCTATCCGTCTATCTGTTATCGTAGAGAGTCCATTCTTTAATTTGCTATGGGGTTTTTTTTTGTTTTTTTTTTATTCAAAGTTTTTTATTGTTTTTCACATTAACAGTAGAAATTAGAAATTATTGTTTTTCACATTAACAATATAAATAAAACATTCTAACTAATACATTCAACTACAGGTAATGCTTGTTCACTATTTCAATGTTACAAGTTAAACATTGCTTACAGGTGATCTTGCCTGTAACATATGTGTGCTTGTTCTTTCTTCCCAGTTGTTTTGGGTGATGCTGCGTAGAGCTTACGAACCCTGTTACTGCTCTGAAATCTTGAGTAGTTGAGCTTGCTAAAGCTAGGGGTCTGGGGATGGGTTAGTAGGGTCTTGTTAGTAAAGGGATGATTTGAGGTACCTGATGTAAGAGTGTAATATGTGGTAGGTGAAGGGCCCGAGGGGGTAGCAATGTAGAAGAAATGTTTGTAGGGAGGTGTGGAAAGTGCTGAGACGTTTAGAATGAGAAAGATAGGGGGGGGGGGGGGGGTGAGGGTACCAGAGTGGACCCAGTCGTTGCATCTACAGGTGTGTCCAAACGTTAGTTCCGTGACAGTTGTTTGTCCTATGTTTTTTGAGCTTTGATGTAGTGTATCCAAGGAGCCCATAATTTTGAAAAGCGATCATGAGTCCTACTCTTCCAGCTCATGAGTTCCTCGAACCTCACAATTTCCTGGACCCTGGACTTCCACTGTGTGATAGGTGGTCCAGTGGTCTGGAGCCAAAATTGAGGGATTAATGATTTTGCTACTGAGATGAGATGTGTGGCTAGGCGGTCTCTATTAGACTTGTAGTTTTCCTCTGGAAGGGCTAGAAATATAATTGATGGCGTAAGGGTTATTGCAGATTTCAGAACTCTTCTCATGCAATCCTATATTTCTGACCAGTAAGGTTTAATGATAGGGCAGGTCCACCACAAGTGTAGGTACGTTCCCGTGTGGGCGGAGCAGTGCCAGCATGCATCTTCTTTGGAGAGATGTTTATTAAAGAGCCACTCTGGAGTTCTATACCACCTTGAGAGGAGTTTATAATGATTTTCCTTCATTCGTATACAGGCTGAGAAACCATGAGACGAGCGTAAGACCGTTTTCACTTCGTTTTCATCCAAAGTGATTTTGAGTTCCTTTTCCCAGCTAGTGAGAAAGGCCGGTTTGTAAGGCGTTGCTGGAGCTATATAGTTGTGCAGCAGGTTAGCTGTTTTCCTCAACAGTTTAGTGTTTGAGAGCAAAAGCTTTTCAAAGGGTGTTAGTTCCCTACTCATTCGAAAGGTTGCATTAAAGCGGCTGAAGTAGTGCTTTAAGTGTTCCTTGTGGAGAAAAGTAAGCTTGAGGTCCGGGAACATGGTAGCGCAGTCTTCCCATGGCCTCAAAGAACCACCATCAGAGATATCTTTCAAGGAGAGGTGATTTAGGGCATTCCAAACCGAAGGGTATGGCTCTGAGTTATCTTGTAGTAAGTGCGGTATTAGGCCCACTGGTAGAAGAGGCGAAGGAGAAGGGGCTAATCTAGGGCCCAGCTCACTCCAGATCTCCAATGCTCCCCGTGTCAAGGGACAGTTTGTTCGGGTCATCTTCTGTGTCACAGTAGGTAGCCATAGACCCAAGAGCGCTGGTCCGCTTTTATCATAAGTCGATTTCTCTAAGGGTCTTGACAACGACGTCCACCAGCCCAGTTGAATTGCCTGATAATACTGTTGGATGTCAGGCAGGCCTACTCCTCCCGCAGATCTGTGTTTGATAAGGAGTGACCAAGCGATTCTAGGAGCACGCCTCCTCCATATAAATTTCGTGAAAGTACTACGAAGAGATGCAAAGAACGCCTTGGGGATGTAAATTGGCAACATAGTCATCTTATAGAGAACCTTGGGGATCAGGTAGGTTTGAATCAGATTCTTCCTGCCAAACCATGAGAGTGGCAACCTTTTGTAGGCGGTAAGATCTTGCTTCAATTCTTCTAAGAGAGGTACAAAGTTGCTGGCGTATAGATCGTTTATGTCAGGAGTAAGCTTGATCCCCAGGTACTTTATCGACCCCTTTGTCCATTGAAATGGAGTGCTCTTTTGTAGTTTATCTGCTCTTGCCTTCGGTAGGGTTATGTTTAGCACCTCTGACTTAGAAAGGTTCGCCTTGTATCTAGAGACTTTGCCAAAGTGAAGTAGAAGATCTGTGATTGCCGGTAGTCCTTCTTCTGGGTTGGAGATAATGAATAGCACATCATCTGCAAAAGCTGTGGCCTGCAGGGTAAACTCTCCCACTGTAGCCCCACTTATTCTGACTTTCTGCAACAGCGTTTCCAACACCAATATGAATTGCGTGGGAGACAGCGGGCATCCCTGTCTTGAGCCGTTAGAGATGTAAAAGGTGTCGGACAAGGTTCCATTAATTTTTAGTTTGGCATGCGGCTTGGCATAGAGGGTGAAGATTGCCGTGACAAATGGTGCCGGAAATACAAATTTTTGTAGGGTGGCTCTTAAGAAGTCCCAGTCGACTCTGTCAAATGCTTTTTCTGCGTCCACTCCCAGTAAAATTAAGGGTTGACTGGTAGCTTGCGCTTTCTGTATCAGAAGGAGCAGTCTAGCCGTGTTGTCTCTTCCCTCTCTTCCATTTACAAAACCCGATTGTTTGATATGTACCAATGTGGGAATCAGGGATTTCATTCGGAGTGCTAGGATTTTTGCCCAGAGTTTTATATCAAAATTCAACAGCGAGATGGGCCTGTAGCTTCCGCACTCACATGGGTCTTTACCTTCTTTGGGTATTAGCGCTATGTGCGCTTCTAATGCCTGTGTTGGTAGTTCCTTCCCCTGTAACAAGGCGTTGCACAGCAGTGTGAGCTGCGGGGCCAGGATTTGTTGGAACTTCCTGTAGTAAGCTAATGGATAGTCATCTGGTCCCGGGCTCTTCCCCATGGGGAAACTATTTAAAGCTTCGATCACTTCTGACAGGGTAATGGGTTCCACCAGCGCCAATGCTTGTTCTGAAGCGACTTTAGGCAAAGAGAGATGAGTTAGGAAGTCCTCTATGAGGATGTTCCTTTCTGTATTCGTCGGGGTTGGAGTCTCATTTCTTAAGTTGTAGAGTTTGGTATAAAAGTTTACGAATTCTGTTGAGATTTCTTTCATAGTCGTTTTTAATTGGCCAGAGCCATTTCTTATAGAGGAGATGAAGGATCGGGCCTTTGCTTTCCGTATCAGAGACGTCATGAGACGACTTCCCTTGTTGCCATGGGCATATAAAAGCTTCTTAAAGTGCAAGTGTTGCTTTGCCGACTTAGCATTCAGAATGTCCAGCAGTGATTCTCTCAGGGTGGTCAATTCTTCCTGAGCGCTAAGCGCCCTTGTTCTTTTATGAATTTTCTCCAGTTCTGCAATGCGTGCCATGGTGGAGTCGAGTTTCCTTTGTTTGTCTTTCTTTGTCTTGGATGCCATGGATATAAGGATGCCTCTCATGTATGCCTTGTGTGATTCCCAGATTATCGTTGGGCACGTCTTGGGTGGAGTTTATGGAAAAGTACTCAGCGAGTTGTTTGGATAGGAAATTTACATTTGTATCTTCATCTAAGAGTGACTCATTCATCCGCCAGGTCCATTGTGTTTGGGGTATCTGTTGCATCGCTATGGAGACCAATACAGGTGCATGGTCCGAGACTGTGATCGCTTCGATACCTGAGTTGCTAGCGAGCGGCAGTAGTTCTTGCGAGATAAAGATGTAATCTATTCTGTGGTGGAGTGGCCCGGGTGTGAGTAAAAGGTGTAATCTTTGGTGGTGGGGTGGAGGGTTCTCCATACATCGATGATCTTTAAATCCTGCAAAGAGCCCATAATTTTGCTTATCATTCTTTGCGAAATAGGGTTGGTCGGGGCAGTAGAATCTATTGAGTGGTTAAGAGCTATGTTGAGATCGCCTCCTAGAATCAGGTGCCCTTCTGTGAATAGCCGTAGAGTCTGAAGAGCGTTTATAAGCCATGAAGCCTGTCTTTTGTTCGGAGCGTAAAGATTTGCTAGAGTGTATTTCACTGAGGCTATTGTACCTTTCACAAAGAGTATTCTGCCTTCTGCGTCTGCATACCGTTGCTGCTCTATGAACGGGATTTTGTTGTGAATGAGGATAGAGACTCCTTTTGCTGCCGAGTCTGGGTTGGTAGAGTGGAACCATTGGGAAAAGTCTCTAGTGGGTAGCTTAGGGATCTTGTCTCCTTTGAAATGCGTCTCTTGCAAAAAGGCCACTCCCGTTTTCATTTTCCGGAGAAGAAGCAAGACGTGATGTCGTTTGTTGGGGGAGTTGAACCCCTTTACATTAAAGGTGGTGCATGTGAGTACAGCCGCTTTAGGTATCTGCTGTGTTCCAGAGTCCTTGCCGACTGGAGCCATGGGTTCTAGTCACCTCTGGACCCTCAGGGATGGGAGAGAGGGGGTTGGATATAAAAGAGTAGTAAAGTTGGGAAGAAAAGAGAGGTAGGTTGGGTGGGGAAGGTGGTGTTAGCATTTGTGGTTAGTTGTTTTGGTTATTAGTTTGTGTTTAGTAGTTTGTGGGTGATAGTTGTTAGTAGTTAGTTGATGTTAGTGGTTGATTAGTGGTTAGTACGCTGCAGTTAATAGTCTTGAGAACTTAATAAACTCAGCGGAGGGTCTGTGTGCCACTGAGTATGGTGGTTGTATAACTGCCCACCCGTTCACAACTTGTCAGGGTATTTGGCAGTTATATGGGGAAGGAGATATTCCTGATCTGTCTGAGACCCATCGTTGCCTATGGAATAGCAGCGTTCCTCCCCAAATGGTCAGTTAGTGCCTACAGCTGCTAGTGAGTCAGATCGTCTAGCTTTCAAGGGCCTTCTTCGGTCATATGCGAGCTTGGATCAGACACAACAGTAGATTTCTAGCATAACAATGTATTCCTGTCTGGTTTTGTGTGTCTGCTACCTAAAGATATGGAAATTCTTGGTATTAAGCCTTATACCTCTGTTTCCGTCACCCATTAGTCCCCGTGAATCGAGGCATGGATGAACGTGTGCGTAAGTTATCACCGCCCAGCATGGTGGATAGGCTATTTTATGTCTGAATGAGGGGTAAATTACTATGTCCATTTCAGTGCACAATACCATATACTCATCTCTAAAGCTATTATATCTGTGTTCATCAAAGAGGCCCTTTCTGAATACCGTAAGGAGAGCAAACAAATTAAATTTAACAGTGTCTCGTCCTTATAGTAGTGACAGTGTCCTGAGGTTAGTGCAGAGACCAGTGCTAAGCTAAGCAAATTATGCTATAAACATCCATTACTTATGCCAAATTAATCTATCTGTCAAGAGATATAAGTCTCCAGCTGCTTCACTCACGGACTCCTCTCGCAAGCTCCATTCAGGGAAGTCTAACGTCCTTTGGCACAGTGGTCCAGCCAGAGGTACAACTGTCCCCTGTCGCGTGGTCTAAAATTTCTGCTGCGTCTTCTTCCCTCTTGGTGACTTGGGTTTCCCCGGGGTGTGTGCGAAGGATTCGCCTCTTGGGTCATCGGTGGTAAGGTCGGCAAGGGTTCCACAGGGATAGGCATCCAGGAGGGGACGTGTATAGGAGTGATTCCCAGCACCGGCCAAGCTGCTTCCAGGTCCGCTGGTGAGTAGACATTAATCCTCCGGCCATTCTTGAGGATTGAGAGGCCGAACGGGTAGAGCCAAGCATATGTTAGACCTTTTTCTTTTAGTTTGTCCAGCAATGGCCGCATTGTGCGACGTTTCTGTAGCGTCGACGGAGCTAAGTCCTGATATATTTGGACTGGGATTTCTTCGTAGTTGAGATCTGAGTGATCCTTTGCTGCACGTAAAAGCTCTGCGGTATGTGCTGAGGATAACAGTGCACATATAATGTCCCTTGGAGGTTCATTCTCTGAGGGTTTGGGCCTTACTGCCCTGTGCACCCTTTCAATATGCATGGTTTTCGCGCGTTCTCCCCCTACCAGGGAAGCAAAGATGGCCATAGTAATATTCCTAAGTGCATCAGCGGTGTATTTCTCCGGAAGGCCCCTGATTCTTATATTGCGCCTTCTGTTTCTATTCTCCAAGTCTTCTAGGAGTAGATACGCTTTATTAATATGGTCAGTGTGAGTTTCTAACCTGTCGGACATTGTGTGCGAGATCTTCAAGGCCTCTGCTTGATTTTGCTCCAAAGCGGTCACCCTTCTTCCAGTGGTCCTAATGTCGGCTCGGAGGTCCGCTAGTTCCGCTAAAACCGGTGCCACAGCTTGCGACGATGCCTTCTTAAGGAATCCTTTTGTGATGACTGAAGCGCTTTTGTCTGTCTGCCCACCGTCACCATCCGAGTCCGCGGCCGCCTCTCCCGTGCTGCTACAATCATCCAGCGCCATCTTAGGTTGTTTAACAGGGGAGAGAGACGTCTTTTTCCTCAGAAATTTCTGCATGTCTGCCTGTAAGTGCGCACTTTTAACAGTCTCCGGAGGTTCAGAGGATCTATCTCTACCAATTTTGACCATTTTGGGGTGTTTAGTTGCTAATAAAGGCTACTGTGGGCTCATTGATGACAGAGCTCCCAAATCAAGCTGCCATCTCTCTCCACGGTCAGGCTCCGCCCCGTTGCTATGGGGTTTTAATGCATTCCTGTTACTCCACTGACTATGATGACAACAGTATTTTATATACCATTCTAGCAATAGGGGGTCCCAATCCGGAAATAGGTGTGGGCTTACATTACTTATTCACTTTACTTACATAGTGTCAATGTATTCTGCAGATATCATCATCACTCACTGTCCAAAGTAGGGCTCACAATCTAACCAGAATGCCAAAGCAAACACAGGAAGAACATACAAACTCCATGCCCTTGGCAGATGCTAACCACTGAGCCACTGTAGCATGTTTATGGCATGTCCATGTCCATCGTAGGATGTTTATGGCATGTCCTTTGAAGATGCCAGTAATGAGATGAGAATACCACTTGAAAGGTATAAATGATATTGATTTCTGATCAAAGATTTTTTTTTTCCTAGCCCGTACCGCTTTTGCCTGCCTGACCAGATGGTAATCACACATTTTCTTTATGTGCTATTATTGACTGCTGTAATATAATGACAAATACTGAATATACATATATACCTTCTTCAACAGGTCTAGTAGACTGCTAACATAAAATAAATCATAAGACACACAGACCTTAAGAAATCATGTGAGCTCCCTAGTGGGTAGGCTAAATATACATGTAAAGCAATGGATTATACAGTATATAGGACTTTGTGTCTCAATTAACAAAGCTTGTACCGTCGGCCTGAAACCGTGTTTTACACAAAAGCTGATTAACAAAACATTGAAGTAATTTTTAATGTGGCAGCAGATTAGAAAATAAAATGGCATATAGGTTTTAATTCATTCATTGTACAACATTCATTTTCCCATACAGTTAGCTGACAAGTAATTGTTCTTGTAAAGAAATGCCGACACAGCACGAAATTCATTTAGCGTTATACGCCAAGCAGGGATAAGGCTTTAGGTCACTACTGGGAGTAAAATCCACCATTGACATTCCGAGTGCATATTTAAGCCCTAGCTGCATACATTGCGTTTATTATTTAACCAATGCTGGGGCTCAAGAATATTTTATATTTAAGATACAAGAGGCTTTTTACCAATGGGGTTAAAAATAGGTGGTCCATGGACTCCATCACACATAAGAAAACCATTAGACGGTCTGGAAATATTTGGGTTATACAGTATGTACAAAGCCTAACATACAGTACTAGGACACAGAAGATGGACTTATTAGGGAGGAGAGTGTCCTGGCTGCTTCTCCAGTATACATTGGGGGAAGCTGGAAGGTCCAGAGATTTAATATTCTGTAACATACTGTAACAAACCTTGCACCTGTGTGTCATCAAATGACTAGTTTTTCCTTTTTTTCTATCTGAAGTGGCAGCTATGTCCTATCTGTGTCACTGACACACATAATGACAATGAAAAAGGTATTATAAGGAACCCACCAGTTGCTTACATAGAGGATGGAGGGCACCTAAGCAAAGATAAAAAAAATCAAAGGACAACAGAAGACCAAGGTGATCAATCCCTTTTTATTACTTAATATATTTTTTACTCTTATATGGGGACCACATTATTGTATAAGCTCTTGCAATCCTCTCTTCAGGGGCCCCATAACAGATACATAAAATACCTCCATGGTAGATAGTTTGTAGTCCACCAAAAACTTTCTCACATCTATTCCCTAGACTTATGAGTGCGTATCATAAAAGGGGTGACAGTGAGGCTAAAGTTTCTGGCTCCGTTCACTTCTGAAGTAATCATGTTCACTGTTCTGCTTTATCATAGGGGCAGAACAACAGAAATGATGAAAGTGCGGGATCCATCATATAACAGAAACCAATGGCACACAACGGACCCCTTTGACTAGAATCATGTCTGTCAGGTTTCTGTCATAGTGTACATTATTTTACCAGACAAAATAGTATAGCATGCTGCCTACTTTGTCCTTTATTTTTTATGAAATCTGCTTCAGAGTCTCCATACTCCTGAGTCTTCAACACAATGTGAACAATGCCTAAGTTTTTGAGCAAGAGCTCTTCTGCATGAATGATTTTACTGCCTGAGTGAACACAGACAGCACATGGACAGAAAACGGACCCAATATAATGAATGAAGCCATTCACATGTCGTTTATTTTTTTGTGAAAAAAAATGTGAAAGGCACACGTTAATAAAAAATGGAGGTGTGATTGCCACTTTTGTAACTTTTGACCATTTTCATGAATGCATCAAGAGACTCAAGACTATGAGGGAATTGTGAAAACGACTGCCCCAGATGCAAAAGGGCCATGAAAAAAACAGCTTGCATCTGTTGTTCATGACCAATTTTTACAACATTCGGGTGCATGTTCCCAAAGGCTCTTCATTTGCTTCCTTTTTTTGGATGCAGCTCAGAGAGCACTGTTGGTAGATGACCATTATTTACTGATATAAGTGTCCTATAGTATTACAAATCTGTATTCTTAAAGTGTCAACCAAGGCTGACTGGCATAGTTTAGAGATGTCCTCTTATTATGCAGATAATTTGCATCCTTAGCAGAGAAAACTAATGTCCACCATACCTTGTCTTTTCTTTAAAGTGTACCCCTAGTTATAAATGAATAGTTCAGGTGAAAATAAGATTATTTTTAATACATCTTATTAAACAAAAATGTTTTTGTGATGAACAGATCCTCAGTTATATATCTTTAGGAATGCCGTGTTTAAGTTGTATTTACATTGGTGGTCAATTCGCTTCAGTGGTGTTATGAGCATACCAAGGGGGATGGCCTGCTCTAACCAGCCAGTTTTATTACCCCCTGGACAACAGATGCGATGGGGGAGGGAGGGCTAGTGACCTGCAGCTCAACCCCAGACACACATCTCTCCCAGCTCCTAGGAAGGCATCCATCTCTCTGAGGGTTCTGCAAAGGAAGGAGAAGGGGGCAGCCTGGGGAGAAAGGGTGGCTGAACACTAGGTTTATACTACAAGGAGGAGGTCCTTTGTTTTTGGAGTATGGACAGCATGTAAGAGAGACGTGCTCTGTAACTTGTTTAAGGAAGCGCCCTAGGCCCAAGAACCTGTTGCGGCCTAGAGAAACTGACTACAAACTTATGCCGGTATTTTTCTATCTTTTATTTCCCATTTTATTTTCTGTATCGTAGGTTTACTTTTATCCTTATCTACTTGATTATTCATTGATATTTATTTCTGTATATGTTAATGCTTAGTATCGACCTACTTGGGTTAATAAATATACAACATTTAAAAAGCTCGTTTTGTATTATGCTATTGGCCCAGAACACTCACTGGAGGTCGGTATGAGATAACTGAAGCGATCTCAGGTTTGCTGAAGGCGGCTTTGGTAGGATGAAATCCTTCACAGTTTTCTTTTTGACTTTTCAGGTAAAGTTACTTTCTCCATATTACTCTGTGAAGAGGGGAGGGTGAAGAATATGCTGCTTTTTCACTTTGCTAGTCTGTGCTCTTTTAACATTGCTAGGATGTAGATGAGAGACTACCAGTGCACAGAATGAGTCAATAAATCAAGTAACTAGCTGGCAGCAGCCTCCTATTTCATCCTCTGTGTGAGGCTGAATACGGTTTCAAATGTTGAAGATAAGGAGAAGGAGAACCGCGTAATAAATGGAGAAAGAAGCATATCTCCTTTGTTAGATATATTACAAAGTTTCTTATATCCATATGCACTATTCATTTATGAAAAGTTGTTGTGGAGGTGCACTTTAAATGCAGATGATATACATAGATAGATAGATAGATAGATAGATAGATAGATAGATAGCTGCAGCCGCCCACTTAGCACTAGGACCCACGCGAGAAAGCTTGCTGAGTGACAATCCATTGCTCAGTGATGAATGTCAGGTATTTTTGAGCTGTTACCAGTTTATTTCACCACATAAACTCAGTCAAAACGATTTGCCTTTCAAATCTCTCTTAAAATAGGACATTTTTTCTGCAACAGATTTCTCTTCGAGGGCTGAGATGAGGATCTATGATGATATTTGCATTCTATCCAGGATGCTTTTTTATACCTGCAGCTGAAAATTCATAATAAGCGGCCAGGCTGCTTTGCCAATTCCCTCCTGCCTCGTACGTATCCTACATTTAAGTCAACAAATCACAGCTTTTATGGAGTGAAACATATCAAGGATTAGCATCTGAAGCCAGTTATTAAACCCAGCAAATCTATAGAGTACACAGATGTAAGGCTGGATGAAATGTGTCTACCTCTACATGCACACACTAATTTTACATTCTCAAATGGAATACCCTGGATGTACGCCTGGTTTTATTACCTTTATTATTAACTTTAAATAATGCATTGTATCTACCATTTGCATACAGTTCTGAGGAGCACTTTGCTGCTAGGCAGGTGTGGATATGAACATCGAATGCAGGACACTCCGGGGCACACTGTATATGACAACTTGTTATGATCATTCAAAAATGTCTAAAACATTTTTTATCTTCAGTGCTCATATGGATTCTAAACAGATGCAAAAATAATACTGATCATAAACCCTGCAGATGTAAAAGGTATACAGATTGTTGTGGCCACAAGTAAACAATAAATCCTCATGGTATCATCATCTATGATTTATCATAAAAGTGCAACTTAACCTTCTATATTATCAGACTAGAGAAAAATCAGTTCACCTACCCATGTACTTTCTATCCGCACATGCTTGGCCATGCACAAAGGAACACGATGCTGGCTGTAGGCTACAGATCCTAGTAAAACATTAGAAATCTCTAGCACTGGTCCTTGAAACTTTGTTTAACAACATCAAAATGTAATAGGTTCGAAAAGTGTAACCATTGTCCATGGTTGACAATTTTCTGTGTTTGTTTTTAATGAAATGAAATACATTTTGTTGCTTTTAAGCAAAGTACCAGAGATTTCTAAACCTTTACTAGTTTTCAGGATATTTAACAACATAGCCAAAAGAGCCCAAAGTAGCAGATGGAGACCATAACTTAAAAGGAAACCCTCAGATCACAGAATAGAGACTTCTTTACTGAATATAGCTTTAAAAGCTTACTAGACTCTTAGGGTATGTTCACACAATGTAATATGCAGAAGACTTTGAGGGTCTTCCACCATAGATTCCTCTTCAAATTTCATCCCTGGGTAACCTGCGTCTGAAAACCAAACCAGAATTTACAAAGTCCATTTAAATGAATGTGAGGCAGCAACAACTGCATGTGAACATTCCCTTAGAGAGTTATTATGAAACACTTATGAAATTATCTTTGAAATTGAGTACAATTCTGATGGCAAAATTACAAATATAAAGCGTAAATGTCATTTCATGATTCTGTTGGGTATCCATACACCTTAATTGTCACACATGCGACCTTGGATGTGACTTTAAAAAGGGGACTGCGCTTCCACACTTCCTTCCAACTCACCTATCACACTAGGTGGTGGGCTGGTATGACAGCCCACCTCCTACCTACCTTTCCCAATCATCTATGCAATAATTAATAGCTTTCCTGTGTGGAGAGGTAACTTTGTCCTACAGCTATTCCCGTGGAGTGACCTCCCATGGTATATCAGGTCTCTGTCCCACCAGCCCAGTGAATTAAAGGGGTATTCCCATGAACATAATCATATCTATATTTGAAGATAATTAAAAGTTAAACATTTTTGCAAATATAAGTAGTTACAAATTCTGCAGAGTTTTAAAGATTTTCTCTAACCATCTCAATATTGACATCTGTTGTCTTGATCAGTTGCCAATGGATACGACCATGAATGCAAAAACTTTCTATGGTCTGGGACTTGTCAAAAACCCAGCCATGATTTTCTTATTGTGGGCAGGTTATCAGGCAGGGACACTACATGTATGAGGAGATATCCTGGTCACAGGAAGGACATCATTGCTGATTTTCTGACCTTAGAAAGGTCCTGCATTCATGGTCGTATCCATTGGCAACTGAACATGACAACAAGACTGTGTTCACAAGATATTAGAAAAAAATCTTTAAAACTCTGCAAAATATTTAATTATTTATATTTGCAAAAATGTTAAACTTTTTATTATCTACAAATTTTAAAAAGGTTATGTTCGTGGGAATACCCCTTTAAGGTCTGGGGCCACTTCTACCCCAAGTCTAACTTCCTTACCCCTGTTGGACTCAGGATCCAGGATCCATAGCTAAGCAATCTGGCCCCTTGCTGATATTATAATGTTGTACCGTGTTAGCTATAAAAAGTAGTGGAAGAGTGAAGAAATCAGGTGATACCTTTTAGAGGCTAACTGAGTATATCAGTTAGCCTCTAAAAGGTATCGCCTGATTTCTTCACTCTTCCACCCCTTGCTGATATGTCTGCTTGAGGGGTAATTTCCCCTTCACAGGTAGACTGCAAGTGGTCAGTGCACTTGTACCTTTTTCCCTTTGTTCAGGGTATGTATAAACCCAATGTTCATTCCCCTCCATCAGACTTGTTCAGGTGTTCTTCTGCCACACACTCTGGGTTTTCCACACTAGCATCAGTGTGTGGTGCCACTGGAAAGCCTTGTCAGGTTGTCTCCAGAGAAGAACTAAGTAAAGGAGAGGGCATGCTATTAGCAATCTCCTTGTCTTCATTAACTCCTGCACAAGTCTAAGATTCTTGAACAGTACCTGATTGGGGTACAGCCACATGGAGATCCCACCCCACCAGACCTCACCAGCATTATGGACACTGGCTGCAGGTCACAGCTGACATGTCAGTTAGTGCGGTGACCAGATGGAAGGTAACGCTGCAGTTGGGATTGCGGGGTGCAAACAGCGCAGACTTGTCACGGTCTCTGGGCACGAGGGCGCAGCGCTGGTGCTGTCCCACGTTACCACCACTGGTACCGGTGATGAGGGGGCTGCACAAATGTTGGTGGTGATTGTTCCCCTGGGGCGCTTCCCCTATACTGTGCCGACTGGTGGTGTTTGGGGCGCCCTGATGTTGTCGGTGCAGAGTCAGACACAGAAACGGTTGTAAAGTTGAACTTTTACTTCCATGGGTGTGGAGGCACAAATGCTTAAACAGTTTCTTCAATACAAAACAACGGGGTACGCCTGGTGACACAGCAAAGTTCCTGGGGTGCAGGGTAGACTTGATAAAAGGTGTTCCTAGCCCCTTATACTTCAGTGTTACAGCCCTAAGGTGCGTCTGGGCTCCTATTTGGCTCATAGGAGGATGCCCACCATGATACTAGTACATAATATTCCCCACTCACGTTATGTGGTCCTGATAGCTCAGAGTTTCGGGGTGCAATAGTCAGGGTGGCAGGATATTCCACAGGTCTGGCCTTGGCCCCTGGATCCTGTGATACTTGCTATGGAGCACGTGTTCCAGAATGTTCTCTCCACAGTCTCATGCTGACAAGATAATGATGCTTGACTTCCTTCAGGGCGATGGCTAGGCAGACAGGGGACAGGATCTTCTGAATAGCTGGAGTATGTCAGCTCTCCAACCTTCCTGGGCCTGTCTAGGACTTGAGATTCCTGCACTAAACTCACTGCTTTCTTCACAGGACATCACACTTATCTCCTCACCTCCTCCTCCTAACACTCCACACTTCTAACTCCTCACACGCAGGACCTTCCTGCAGGGGTGTTACCATGGGGACCCAGTGATCAGCTGACTCCTCCCCTTTTCCCAGGCGATGTCCTCCCATTGGACATTTGGTTACTATTCAATCCTATGGGAGGTGTAATGCATGTGTGAGGCTCACTAGGTGGCGCTGTGTTGTGTGAGACTCAGGACCCCCTGCTATGTCACACAGGCTATGAAGCAACAGGAAATAATACAATGCACAGAGATCACCCTCAGCCCAGCCATAGCCAGCTCTGGGATGCCACATACTCCCCCTCTTTCACTGAGCCGACCTCGGCGACGGGCTGGGGTGAAGGTGAGAAATGTAACATAACGTTAATAAATACGAATAAAGTGCAAATGTCACTAACAGTTTAGAAAAATATAATACTTAGAAACTTGAGGTAAGACCTCCCGGCATAGTCCTGGAATGTCCATGAGAAGTCTGAAGGGTAACGGAGAGATAATTAAACTCAGACTTATGGAACCTTTTGGCGGTACCATCAGACAGTCCATATAGAAACGACAGTAGTGCAAATGGGTCCAGAGGCTCTCTGGCACAAATTTTGTGAGTGTCCATTATCATGAGAGTCTCTCTGAGAAACAATAAACAGTCCTTTCTGTAAGGAAGAGTAGGCACTCTAGCACGAATGTCCATACCGCAATGGGGTAACAGAACTTCCTTGGCTCGGTGAGCCAGGCACTATGGCTTGGATTGTTGCATATAAATGTAAATACTATATTACATGGCAAGATATTATATATATACTGTATATACACACAGGAAAAACATTAATGTAATCAGAGCAGGAATAACATATATACAGAAGCAGAGACAGTTAACCTCTTTTACCCAAGGACAGCCATGGCATCACTATAGCGTGTTGGAGGTATGCCTTTTGTGGTACGCTCAGAACGCCTAAGTGGAACGAGATTTGAATCAGGAACAGAGTCACTGAAATCAATTAAATCATCTGTCGAAGGGTTCTCTTGCACTAGAGCAATTGGTGGATAACAGCTAAATGGTAGTAGTTTAGGTGCCCACATAAGCTCAATTAACGTTGGGGGTCTCTCTTTCGCTTCAGAAGGTGACAAGATCTCTGTACTCGTTGTCTCAGCTGGGGGCACCTCTGTGGGTAGTCCTTCTTTAAGGCACAGCTTCAGACGGTTTCGGTGTACTACTTGGGGCTGTCTCCCAGGTTTAGAGATCTCATACACGTCGGATTCAGGATATGGTATGGAGATGATACTGTATGGTTCTTTCTCCCAGAATGGATCCAATTTCCCATTCCGATGGTTATTCCTTAACCATACACGGTCGCCAACTTTCAGGGGCGCTGCATGGGCGCGATGGTTGTAATCCTCCTGTTGTCTCCTACGAACCTCATCCATGCGCGTTTCAACTATCTCTTTAGCTTCCTCCATACGTCGGCGGTGTTCAACAACCCAGTCTGTTATGGGTAGTGGATTGATGGTGTCAGGGACCTTCACACCAAGGGTTAAGTCTGAAGGAAGTTGACCTTGTCTTCCAAACATTAGATAAAATGGTGCATATCCCGTAGATGTTTGGGGTGTGTTGTTGTAAATATAGGCCAAGTCCTTGATACGCTCAGGCCACTCAACACCAGGTG
The DNA here is from genome assembly GCA_947044405.1 of Leptodactylus fallax. Taxonomy (NCBI): domain Eukaryota; kingdom Metazoa; phylum Chordata; class Amphibia; order Anura; family Leptodactylidae; genus Leptodactylus; species Leptodactylus fallax. The sequence continues at coordinate 4,202,871 of CAMRHE010000073.1, read as the reverse complement.
TAACTGCGGCTGTTCTTAGCATGCCGATGATCACTTGATTTGCCTTCTCGCACATACCATTCCCTTGAGGGTGATACGCTGTGGTTCGCAACTTCTTGCAGTCTTGGAACTGACACAGCTCACGGAACAATTGGGATTCAAACGCCGATCCACGGTCGGTGAGGATATGCTCAGGACAACCGTAATGGCGGACAAACTCTGCGTAGAAGGTCTCAGCCGTAGTTCTTGCTGTAAGATCTCTGACAGGCACGATGACAAGGAACTTGGAGTAATGATCCACCATTGTCAGAGCGTAGCTGTAGCCGGAACGTGTGGGACCCAACTTCACATGGTCCAGAGCAACAATTTCACACGGCTTTTGAGTCTTAATTGGATGTAGAGGGGCCTTCTGATCTCTTCGACCTTCCTTGGTGATACTACAGGCGGGACACTCTCGGCACCAACTCTCAATGTCACTCCTCATCCCAACCCAATAGAAGCGACGACGGATGGTAGCTTCGGTCTTTTGTACCCCGAAGTGACCGGATCTGTCATGATACGCCTCAAGTATCATCTGTGCGTCTCTTCTTGGTACGACGATCTGATGAAGCCTTTCACCTGTGACAGGATCAAGAGTGTTTCTATGTAGAAGGCCTCGTTGGACAAACAGGCGCTTCCTCTGTCGCCAAAGGCGTTTTAATTCCACGTCATGAAGACCTCTCTTTACACGGGTTGGTATTCTTCCTGTAAGCAGGAAATCTGACAATTCTCCTAAAACTCTGCTCTCTTCTTGGAACGTTTTCCACAGAGATGGCTCCTGGAGGGATTCAGCAGCGGTTTTCGCCAGAGATTCTCCTTGTACAGGGACACCAATAGCAACCTGTTGGGCAAACTTGTTGTAGAATGGTGGCATCTCCACCTCTTCCCAGATGTCTTCTCGGGGTGGTTCTTTTCCCACAGGCAACCTTGAGAGTGCATCAGCGTTAGCGTTGGACTTGCCACTGCGATACTTGACAGAGAACTTGTAATTCGCGAGTCTTGAGGCCCACCGTTGTTCAAGGGCTCCCAGTCGAGCAGTGTCCAGATGCGCCAACGGATTGTTATCTGTGTACACGGTAAAGGGTGTGGTAGCCAGGTAGTCTTTAAACTTCTCTGTCACGGCCCAGACAAGCGCCAGAAGTTCGAGTTTGAAAGAACTATAGTTCTGGTCGTTCTTCTCCGCGCCTCTCAGACTCCTGCTGGCGTAGGCGATGACTCGCTCTTTGTTGTCCTGAACCTGGGACAACACTGCACCCAAACCTTGGTGACTTGCATCTGTGTACAAGCGGAATGGCTGACTGTAGTCGGGATAGGCTAGAATTGGTGGTTGCGTCAGAAGTGCTTTAAGCACTTGAAAGGCTTCCTCTTGACGCGCTGTCCAGTCTACCGGAAGCTTTCGGTTGTAGTTTTCTCTGGGACAACCGCGCAACAACTCGTTCAGAGGCTCGGCTACTTGGGCGAAGTGTGGTATGAAACGCCGGTAGTAACCTGCGAATCCAAGGAAGCTTCGGACTTCTTTGACGGTAGTTGGTCTTCGCCAGTTCTGGACTGCAGTGATCTTTTCAGGATCAGGTTGGACGCCTTGTGCGCTCACGACATGCCCAAGGTAGTGAACTTGGGGTTTCAACAGGTAGCACTTGGAGGGCTTCATCTTTAGGCCGTGCTGTATAAGTACCTTGAATACCTCGGACAGGTGACGAAGGTGTTCTTGGTATGTCCGGGAGAATACAATAACATCGTCCAGGTACAGTAGCACACTCTGGAAATTCTCATGGCCGAGGCACCTCTCCATAAGCCGTTGGAATGTGGCTGGGGCATTACATAGCCCAAATGGCATACTATTGAATTCAAAGAGTCCCATCGGGGTCGTAAACGCAGTCTTTTCACGATCTTCAGGCGCCATAGGGACTTGCCAGTATCCACTGGTTAAGTCCAGGGTCGAGAAACAGGTAGCTGATCCCAAAGCCGTTAGAGATTCCTCAATCCGTGGCAATGGGTATGCGTCTTTGTGCGTGACGTTGTTGAGTTTACGATAGTCCACACAAAATCGTAGGGTTCCGTCTTTCTTCTTGACAAGGACTAGCGGGGCTGCCCAGGGGCTGTTACTCTCCCGGATGACATCAGCATCTCGCATCTCTTGGATCATCTTTTTCACCGGTTGGTACATCGCTGGTGGTATTGGACGGTGACGCTCCTTGATTGGATGGTGGTCGCCAGTCAGAATGCGATGTTGTATGGTCGTGGTCTTACCAAAGTCCAATGGGTGTTTGCTGAATGCCTGTTGGTAACGCTTGGCCACATTGCGAACCCCATTGATGTGCTCTATAGGGGTATTGGCGTCTCCCACGTTCAATTCATCCCACCAGGACTTCGTGGCTCCATTCTGAATGTTCTCAGCAGCTTGGGTGGAACGCTGTGTGGCGGTAGAATCACCAGAGAGAATGTCTTCTGGTGCTAACCGGTGTAGCAGGGCCACAGAGTGGAACTTGTGGAGGTTCACGGGAGCATCGCCCAAGTTGACTAAGCGGACAGGAACACGTCCATTGGAAACTGTGACAAGGCTGCGGGCAGCCATGACAAGTGGTTGGCCATCTATCTGTATGGGTTGTAGCAAGGCCTCGTAGTCCTGATTTTCTATGCCCGGACGGGCACGGCACCACACTATAGTTTCTGTTCCAGGCTGTAGGGTTACTGGACGGGTATCTTGGATCCGGACTCGACCAATTTCACCTTGTTTGTTGGCGAACTTGTGCTGGGCATTGAGTACACGAATGGCCCGCTGAATGGTCTGCTGGTCACTGGGAGAAGCTGTAAGGAGAGAGGCATGCAAGGCATCCAACACTTCTGCAAAGCAATGGCGTAAAACATTCATGCCTAATATTACAACTGCAAACCTATCATCCTCTACATCAGTGACAATTACACCCTGTCTAGGCAGTTTCAAGTCCCCAATCTGGATAGTGGGTTCCCAATAACCCTGCTGTGGTATGGGCTGTCCATTGCTGGCACACAGATTTATCCATGTGTCAGGTGTTCTATTCAACACACCTAAATCCCAATGTTCAAGGAACACCTGCTTGCGCAGGGTTGTTACCTGAGATCCAGTGTCCACCAACGCTGTCAGAGGGACGCCGTTCACCCGGATTGTGATGTGTGGGCAGGCTGAGACGAAGCGTGACAATGGCACTGAAGATTCACCTGGGCCCTTCTTCTTTCCTCCCGAGGGGCGGCCCGCTGCCTCGGGGGTGGCCCGTTTAACTGAAAACACTGAGGCCTGGTGTGTCCATATCTATGGCAATAGGTACAGTATGGCCTCTCACTCTGCGGAGGTTTCACTGAAGACGGACGTCTGGGTGGCGACTCAGGTGAGATGTTGAGACTTCGCAAAGGATCACTGGACGATGAAGACGGCTGGGTCAGACGATCTAGACGGACGGTGATCTGTTCCATGGCACGGGTCAGATGATCCACTCGGGCCAGAAGGTCATCTCTGGAGTCTGCTGGTGTAGTCTGCGCAGTTTGGGCAGCAGGTGAGGTACCCAGAGGTAGTGGCAGGACAACGGGAGCAATGCTTGTTGAGGGTCCAGGTGAGGGAGCACAGATGACTGGGCTCGGCTGGGGCTGCTCCTGTCTCAAGACCTGGATGGCAAGGGCCTTGAAGTCAGCAAACGTGATGCTGGGATGTTGTGCAGCAAGCATTCGCAACTGACTCTGGAGCAATGTGGTACCCGCCCCTTCTATGAAGCGGTCAAGCAAGATTTTATCAGAGTCCACATTCTCACGTGGATCCACTTGCACCACAGCTCTGAACGCCTCTTGGAGGGATAAAGCATAGTCCCGCAGGGTCTCACCAGGTAGTTGTCGTCTGGAAAAGAAGCGCATCTTTACCTCGGAGACAGATCGCACGTCAAAGTTCACCTGGAGTTTGTCCAGAATTTGCCCAGGGGTTCTTTTGTCAGAGGCAGGCCAGGATTTGACCTCCCTAGCTGCAGCACCCTCAAGCTGGCCCAGCAGGATCTGTATCTGCTGTTCTGTATTCAGAGGATAGAACTGGAAGAGAGACAGCATCTTCTCACGAAAGTCCCTGAGGGTATGCGCCTCCCCTTTGTAGCGCGGCAGCCATGGTGCGCCAGGGTAAAATGGCATGGAGAATGGTAGGCTGCTCGCCATGGGCACTGCTGGATCACTAGAAACAGATGGCACAATGTCACTTTGCTCAGTCATGTTGTTTGCAGGTATGACTGGAATTAGGTCGCCGTCTCTTTAAGAAACTCAACTGCTTGCTGGCAGGGAATGGAGACTACAACTTGGAATGCTGTCCCTTTAAGAATGCTGTAGCTATTAACAGAGTCACTGTGATGCAGGCTGACGGTGTGCTCCCCCTCTTTAATGGTGGCACTCCCCACGGACACGGTACACGGAAAACACTCGCTGGGGCCGTGGGAGGACTGAAGACAAGGACAGGGAGGCACAGTACTCACTGACAGCAACTGCAGCGTGGACCAGAGATCAGCGGTGCACAGCAGGGACGGTGATGCGGCACCGGAGAGTCAGAAATGGCGCTGGAACGGTCGCCTTTCACTTTCTTGTATGGGTGCGCTGGAGCATTGCGCTCAGCATTCTGGGCTCTCCTAAGTTGGCGGCAGATGGGTCTCCTGGCCTCATGGGCAGTGCTAAAAATCTCCCGCACTTTTGCAAGGTACAGTTAACCCTTTGTGGGCGTTCTTACACAGTGATGTGGCGCAGCAAACAAGTCCTGGGCGTTTTAACTCTTCCAGGGCTGTAACACACTGAGAGGACAGTCTTTAGGGCTTACTTCAGGGGTATAGGGCTCCCCCCTCTTTGTGGCAAGCACTCTCAGGGAATAAACTTGATCTTAGCAAAGTCCACAATAAAGACCGATGCTCTGGAGACAATTTGGCGCACTTTTCGTGGCGACTTTCTCAAAATGGCACACACCCGTATCCTGTTCGTGACGCCAGTTTTTCTTGCGGTGACCAGATGGAAGGTAACGCTGCAGTTGGGATTGCGGGGTGCAAACAGCGCAGACTTGTCACGGTCTCTGGGCACGAGGGCGCAGCGCTGGTGCTGTCCCACGTTACCACCACTGGTACCGGTGATGAGGGGGCTGCACAAATGTTGGTGGTGATTGTTCCCCCGGGGCACTTCCCCTATACTGTGCCGACTGGTGGTGTTTGGGGCGCCCTGATGTTGTCGGTGCAGAGTCAGACACAGAAACGGTTGTAAAGTTGAACTTTTACTTCCATGGGTGTGGAGGCACAAATGCTTAAACAGTTTCTTCAATACAAAACAACGGGGTACGCCTGGTGACACAGCAAAGTCCTGGGGTGCAGGGTAGACTTGATGAAAGGTGTTCCTAGCCCCTTATACTTCAGTGTTACAGCCCTAAGGTGCATCTGGGTTCCTATTTGGCTCATAGGAGGATGCCCACCATGATACTAGTACATAATATTCCCCACTCACGTTATGTGGTCCTGATAGCTCAGAGTTTCGGGGTGCAATAGTCAGGGTGGCAGGATATTCCACAGGTCTGGCCTTGGCCCCTGGATCCTGTGATACTGGCTATGGAGCACGTGTTCCAGAATGTTCTCTCCACAGTCTCAGGCTGACAAGATAATGATGCTTGACTTCCTTCAGGGCGATGGCTAGGCAGACAGGGGACAGGATCTTCTGAATAGCTGGAGTATGTCAGCTCTCCAACCTTCCTGGGCCTGTCTAGGACTTGAGATTCCTGCACTAAACTCACTGCTTTCTTCACAGGACATCACACTTATCTCCTCACCTCCTCCTCCTAACACTCCACACTTCTAACTCCTCACACGCAGGACCTTCCTGCAGGGGTGTTACCATGGGGACCCAGTGATCAGCTGACTCCTCCCCTTTTCCCAGGCGATGTCCTCCCATTGGACATTTGGTTACTATTCAATCCTATGGGAGGTGTAATGCATGTGTGAGGCTCACTAGGTGGCGCTGTGTTGTGTGAGACTCAGGACCCCCTGCTATGTCACACAGGCTATGAAGCAACAGGAAATAATACAATGCACAGAGATCACCCTCAGCCCAGCCATAGCCAGCTCTGGGATGCCACATTAGCCCCTTAGGTTTGGTGGGTCACCCTGGGCATACCAATTACAGGTGCATCTCAATAAATTAGAATATCTTTGAAATGTTTATTTCTTTCAGTAATTAAATTAAAAAAGTGAACTCCTATATTTTCTAGATTCTTTACACGCAGAGTGTTCTATTTCAAGTGTTTTATTTCTGTAAATGTTGATTATGGATTACAGGTAATGAAAACCCAAATCTAAGAAAATCAGAATATTGTAAAAAAGTTCAGTATTGTAAATTCAGTGTGTCACCTGCCAAGGTTTCCTAAGCCTTTAAATGGTCCCTCAGTCTGGTTCAGTAGGACACACAATCATGGAAGACGCTGATTATGAATTGTATTACTGAATTACTGAAATGAATGAACGTTTCAAAGATATTCTAATTTATTGAGATTCACCTATAGACGTAAATTGGTAGAGGCAACATTAACCATTTTCCATCTGTGCTATACTTATTATATAAATATTAAGAAATTAACTTTTATGGGTCCTGGTAAAAAAGAACATATAATCTGAGAACAATATTATGTTAGTTAGAAGGATAGCTAGGTTAGGTACACTAATTTAGTTTCAGTATTGGAAAAGTCCGCAGTCTTCCCGAAGAAACTTCTAGTATGTCTGAGATGCATATTCATTTAAAAAGTGAAGTTAGTGCCCTGGCTCTTCCCCCCACCCCCCACTGGGCATGCATGTACATCATTTACATCACCATAACATGTTGCATTTCAATCAAACAGGCAATTTTACATTACAATCAGATTCAGTACAATCAGTGGGCGAACATAACAATTTATCATCACCCAGTTCCACTGAGGGGGAAGGTTCTTCAGCCACTTATTGGCACTCTAAACATCCAACATCAGTCCCCAGTAGGACATTAGTGGGAATATATTCTTTTAGACCCCTCTCTGAACCCCAAGCATGATACACTCAGGCCATGGGCAGATTGGACTCCCTCAATCCCTGTGACTGTCAGGGCTTTTCCTGAGATTATGTCACAAGCTCAGGAAGGAGTAGGGTCATATCAGCACTTGTATCTATAAGCCCCAAAGTGACAGACTGTAAGTTGTCATTAGGCTTCCCCTCCTTCCCACCCACAAACATAACCGCTAGAAACAGGTGGATTGGGCAGGGGAGGATTTTGTCTTTTGTCAGGGCTATTGGCACTGAGGTGTCCTGGTTTGTTGCACACAAAGCATCTGTGGGAATCATAGGCGGGGCTGGAAGCTGGGAATGGGGCAGATCCCCCAGCAAGGCAATAGGTACTCCTTAGATTCACTGTTGTAGAAGGGTCCTGAGTCCATCCACTACATCCAAGTTGGTAGGTCCACATTGTAGAGTCCAGAATCTTTTGCGATATACCTCTGAGATGAGGTTATATTTCCGTTTTAATGCTTGTTTATGGCATTGTATTCCTCTTCCTGGCCTAGGGGAAGGGCTGCAAATACTTCCAGGGCCTCGCGGTTTCGCCTTGGTGTCAAGTACCGAATCCATTGCTCCCTGGGTATCTGGTGCTGTATACAAGTCCGTTCAGAGCTTCTTAAGAAAACGTCCAGGTCCCCATCTTTGTCCATCACAAAAATGCTATGGACTGTATTTAAACATTGTTGCCTTCAGACTCATGATTGTGTGCTGTAGAACCATGCAGTTGGGATCAGGCCACTTCCACCAGGTACTGTCTCTCAGCTTGTCTCTTAGCAAACTGCTGCTCTGCTAGGCATTCCTGCAACACAAGTCATAATTGAGTTTCTGGGTCACAATCTCCTAGCTATTGAAGAATCAATGGCACTCAAGAATCCACTCTATTTTGCACACTTACACTACTAACATCCTCCAGTTCAAACCTTTCTGGGGCAAGACCCACTGCCGCATCCTCTCACACTATTTAGGAATCTGCCTCAGGCTCCACACATCATTGGCATTCGGCATCATCCTCTATCAACGCCTGGATCAGTATGTTCTTTGTCTTATCAGTTCCATCAAGGCCTCTCTGCTCACACAGACACATCAAAGTGATTTTGTTGCCACCCACAGGTCCTTATAGACCTGGGATTTAGTGTCCTAAATCCCCCTGTTGTAATGCAATTCGCAGGCGCATTAAAAATAAAAAACCTTTATACTTACCTAGAGAAGGGTCCGATGAACGCTGTTCATCCGAGAGCAGTCCGGCTTATACATGAGATTCTTTGTTGGTACGCCTCCCAGCGCCTGAACTGTTCTTCAGTGAAGCCAAAGATGGACTCCCCGGCTTCACTACGTAATTGCGGGACATGCGCACTTAAGCCGAGGTGTACTCCTCTGGCTTCATTTAAGAACTGCGCAGGCGTGGGGAGTACAGCGGCAGAGTAAGAATAAAGCTTTTTTATTTTTAATGCAGCCATGGATTGCGTTATAACAGGGTGATTTGGGACACTAAACCCCAGGTCCATATGGACGTGAGGGTGGTTTAGTGTCCCAAATTGCCCTGACAGATTCATTTTAAGTTCTGGGAAGGTCTATACATTAAGGAGGGGGTTCTAGGGATATATAAGCTAAATGCACATCTTATTAGACAGCTAATTTGATCTAGATGTCTATTGGTCGCTATTATCCTTGAATTGCCTGTATATTTTGGTTTGTTGGGGTTCTCCCCTAAGAGAAAGGTAAAGTGATTATACCTGTAAGGGAATCACTAGAGGAGCGATTCCCCAGAAGCTGCTGGAGAACTAGGGGGGGAGGGGCACAACAAGACAGTGGACCCTAAGCTGAATCCCCCCCCCACTGTCCCTGGCTAACTTGCCCGATCTGTCCTAGGTGACAGCCAGCAACCACGTCGACAGTCCCTCCTTATAATAAGTGATCACATAGAACGCAGACAAGACGCACAACAACAAAGGGAGGTCAGCTAGCCAAGGGGTCAGTAACAATCGAGCAATTGCAGCACAGAATCGAGATCCAAGAGAATAGTCAGAGTCAAAGCCAGTGATCAGAAAATAAGAAGAGCAGGTAACAAATAACAAGAAGTAAAGCCAGTAAGCAAAAGCAATAGCAGGCGCCCATAGGAAAGTGGGCAAACAATAAATAGGGAGAAAGAACCCGCCTCAGACTAGATAGGAGGATAGGCTGTCAATCACCAAGGCAGGACCAAAGTTAACTCTTAGTGGAGCAGGGGGAGAGCAAGGTGAAGGAGAAGGGCGTGGTGGAAAATCAATTAAGGAGGTGAGGGAATAGGACAGTGTTCAGACAGTACAAGAAAAACCCAAAGAAATGAATCACAACCGGGCATGCCTCCTGCGCCGCAGCGTGCGCCCCGGAGGACGGTGCCAAAGCCCGGACAGGCAAGGACGTTACAATACCATAAAAATTTATCCCCTATTCACAGAATAGATGATAAATTGCTGATCGGTCAGGACCTGACTGTTGAGTCCCCCCGCCAATCCAGAGAATGGATGTGTTTTACTCCTGTCCAGTATGTAGTGCTGGATGAAGAATAGGCGCCCCCTCTCCATTCATTTCAGTGAGAGTGCTGTAGATGGCTAAATGCTGTATTTTGGCTATTTCTTGCACTCTTATTTAAATAAATGGACCTGGGGTGCATATTCTGTGTTGGGTCCCAGTGATCGGATCCCCAGCGATCAGCAAGTTGTGTGTCTAGGGTGTGTGCAATGCGTTAGGGTGTGATTTATGCTACATTTTCTACACTAAATGGAAGGTAACTGCAAGATTAAGTGAGTGGAAATAAATTATTCCTTTGCAGCTGCAACAACATCACATACTGGGAAGTTGTGTATGTGAGAGGCTCCAGTAACCTTGTATGGATCCATACTGCACTTCAGTATGTCTCTGAATTATAATGGCCCACAGGTTTTTTTTTTCTTTTGGATTCCCTGAAAAGCAAGAAATATTGCTTCTACAGAAGAATACAGGTTGCATAATAAATACGGTGTGCCTATGGATCCATAATATGAATATAGACAGATGGGAAATTTTTGTGCTTACATACAGGGTCCATAATTATGGCACTACAATGCACTAGAGGACAATATCATTCTCAGCCTTCCACTATAACTTAGTAAGCAAAACCAGTACTAATAAAAGAATTTAGTATTTTTTAAATTGGGAATTTTGTTACATGGAATTCTAAAAGCACAGTCAATGGTTCAGTCTCCATAGACTTTACACTGCAATACAAACAAGGTCTGTAATGAAAGTAACCTGAATTTTTAAAAATGTCAAATAACAGTGCAAACCAGAAGAGAACTGTTTGGTTCTTGCTCATCTTTAGAATAAATGTTCTGATTTATTTTGGATCACATTAGTGTATAAGAACATTGAGTCTAACAGGCAGATAATGGGTTTCCGCTGAAATATACCTATTCCAAGGCCTCTTTCAATGGTCAATTAACCAGTGGTCTCAAAATAGCTTAGCAGGAAAAAACTTTTGCAAAGGTTATGTCTCTACGGATTATTTCTGTTGAAGTGCTTCAGGATAAAAGTATTTTGTACTAAGCACTTACATCATACAAGCACCACAAGAAAACCACCATTATTGAGAGCTGTTGAATAATACTACATATCATCTGTAGTTAACAATAATCCAGGCTCCTGCATGGTGACCGCTGCTCTGCCCAATTTAATTTAAGCTATATTGCAAAAGTATTAATGTTAATGGCTTTAGCCAGGTTGTATTTGTATTTTGGTATTGAATTTGAAGCAAAAGAATTCTAAAGAGGGGATTTTATTTGGCTGGATTACCCCATGGCTTATAAATACTGAACACTTACAAAACTTCTAATGCAAATACAACTGGTGTTCACAGAGACCCTTACATTCACTCTTCACTCTGCTTTACAGTCCGTCCAAGTAAAATATTGTAATTTTGTTTTTTACAAAAATATTCATCAGTCATTTAAGTAACATATTGTCTCTTGACCTGACTGTGATTCTTTTCCCCCTCACTGTATTGGTGGTAAATGTAAGGGACCTATCAGCATAACCAAGGGCCACAGGTGATTATGGCTCAATTTTATTCTTCCTCTGACTATATTTACTAAAATAATCTATGTATTGGCTTATATAACAGGGGAATCAACTAGCTGGTTGACAATTTATGAATTTTTGATTTAAAGGGGTTGTCTAGGAATTGGAGCAACCTACTGTATACGGAGGCCAGGGAGGTGTAAAATAAAAAAAAATATTCACCTGCTCCCAGTGCTTGATTCTGCTGTCGATGATTTCGGTCTAGCACAGAATCAGCGACCTCAGCCCTTGCTGGCAAGGGACAAGTAACATATGTGAGACCACTGATTGATCCCAGTAGCCACAAGGGTTGAGGACTTCCAGCATCCACGTATCGACACAAGACCAAACGAACGCCAGCGGCAGACAATGGGGCAGACAACAGGAGGGCACGACTTATTTTTACTGTACATGGCCACCACACAGGTTGCTCCAATTCCTAGATAACCCTTTAAGTACATGCAATATGAGTTATTGACTTGATTATTTGTATTATGCAACCCAAAACTAACACTGTAGCCATCTAGTATCGTCTATTCTCTAAATATACCAAAGATAAATTGCTGCATATATTACTTACAATGTACGTAAACATCTTTGATAAATTGCAAAATCAGTAGTGTTGGTGTTAATAGTAAATTATATGTATGTTTTAAAAGAAGAAAAAAAAATCCTGTTATTTCTCTCCTCCATTGCCCTGCACTGATCGCTGTTTCTGAACACAATATTCAAATCTGTGCTCTGAAACTATCACATAGCTTACAGCTCGGCACATTGAAATCTATGGAGAGGGGAGGGGAAAGAGGAGGACAAGCAGACAGAAGGTAGAGATATCATGAGCTGCATCTGCACCATCCAAGGATTTCTTCTCACAGTACTGGATAAGACTTCACCTGATAACCCTGCTCTGTGGTGAGATCAACAGTCAGTTGAAGCTATAGCTGTACCCCAGTTATCACTCTGCTCTCTCTCTTTGCCCTATTCCTCCTCCCTTGCCCTCCTTAGACTTCAATGGGCTGAGCTTTAAGCTGTGTATGGTCTCCACAGTATGGATTTGAACACTGAATTCAGAAACAGAGATCAGTGCAGGGTAAGGGAGAGGTAAATGACAGGAGAAAGGGGCATTTTTCTTATAAAATATATTAAAAAGTTTTCTATTATCATCTGCACTACCGATTTATGAAATATGTCATATAAGTTTGGGTACACCTTCAATTATAGCAGTAGTTTCAGGTGACTTTTTTAGCTGTCATTTGTGTTCATGAGCAGTAACACTATTTCTGGCCATGATATGACTAGTATCCTGCATATTTCACCTTTTTCTCTCTGCATTTTCTATCTGTAATTTTCCGTTCTCCCTGAGCTGTTGAGTGGACACTAGCTTCAATGATGTGTCCCATACACACAGACAGGAGGAGATCCTGCTCCCCTATCTCTCTATAGCACACTTTAATAAGCAGCAGCAACATGGAGGTCATTATACAGCAGTACTGAGCAGTTTATTTGTGAATTGAACAGTAGGGCGAGAAACTAAAAGCCTAATAGGGGTAAGAACTTAAAATACGTTTGTTGGGCATGTGCCCTCTGCCCCATTCAAAGTCTATGGTACAGATGAAAATTGCCTAGCACAGTATATGCTTAACCATCACTCCATTCAAACAAAAGACCAATGTCCCCCTTCGTGACAATTTTAGGGTTCCATCTAGCATTTGCCACCTATCTAGTAGATAGCATGGCTTCAAACTGGAATACCCCTAAAATTAAAAATTAGTTGCTAGAATTTATACAACTTCAAAGGTAACTATTGTATGTAAAATAAGCCTATCTTTTATTAGATTGACATTAAAACATTTTTAGTGATTTTATGCCCAGGCTATGGATGTGTCCTCTGGAGGTGTTGTCAGACACATTCCTGTCCACACATTCAAGGTTTAACTGATGTGTTAATTAAATTGTTTGTACGGTAATTAAACCCATAAGAAGTAATCAATAAGGACTGGATACTATACAGGCTGTCCTCTTTGCACAATCTCTTTAAATTAGAGTTTTCTATATGCTGATCACAGGGGGATCTTTTGCAGGGACATATAGTACAGCGAGCAATTATAATAGGTGGGGGCATCGGGTGACAAGTAATCAACTGGCAGTAACAAGTATCCCCACAGCAGAAATAAAGTATGTCACAAGTTTTCATAACTCATCTTAAAGTGAGTCTGCCACCTCCCCCAAGCATATTCAACTGCAACCACCGCATTACAGAGCACATTACAGAGATAACAGCATATCTTTTCTATGTATATCACTTTTAGATTTGGAGGACAGGAGATTATGACTTTGAAGCCTTATGCAAATGAGACAGTTGATGCATTTTACCCTTCAGCCTTGGGAGCACTGCCTCATTTGCATAAGATTTCAAAGTTGTTTTTCTTCAAATCTACAAAAGTGACATATATAATAATGGTAAGTTGTTTATCACTGTAATGTGCTCTATAACAGGCCAGTGGCAGTTGAATATGCTTTGTGCAGGTGGTAGACTCCCTTTAAATGGGTTGTCCCACCAAACAACATATCCCAGAATATGCACAGAATAGGGAATAAATTGTTTGATGGGGCAATCCCTTTAAAATATTATATATGAGAGGAAAGAGAAGAGCTATAAAGTAAACTATCTAACACAAAATCTGTTGGATTTGCTAGTGAACAGCATTCTGCCATTTATTATGCATTGTGATACATGCAACCTGCACAAGCCAGACTATCCAAATTGTACATCTCAAGCACAGAGCTGTAATGCATTCATGTGCATCAGATAAGTATCAGATAAGATAAGATAAATGCAACCAAGTCATAAGAGGCATGTCATACCATCAGCTGTGACAGGCAAATATTTTAAGCACAAAGTATTTTAAAAAGTTGCTTTTAGGCAACCTTTTTTGTTTGGCGTGCCGATTTCGATTAAAAAAAAAAATCAAAGTTGAGGTACTCAGAGTGCCGGTCAATAATTGTAAGTCTAACGACCCCTGCACACAGTATTATGTCCCATAGCGGCCCCTGCACACGGTATTATGTCCCATAGCGGCCCCTGTACACGGTATTATGTCCCATAGCGGCCCCTGCACACGGTATTATGTCCCATAGCGGCCCCTGCACATGGTATTATGTCCCATAGTGGTCCCTGCACACGGTATTATGTCCCATAGCGGTCCCTTCACACAGTATTATGTCCCATAATGGCCCCTGCACACGGTATTATGTCCCGTAGTGGTCCCTGCACACGGTATTATGTCCCATGGTGGTCCCTGCACACGGTATATGTCCCATAGTGGTCCCTGTACATGGTATTATGTCCCATAGCGGTCCCTGTACACGGTATTATGTCCCATAGTGGTCCCAGCACACGGTATTATATCCCATAGCGGCCTCTGCACACGGTATTATGTCCCATAGCGGCCCCTGCAGACAGTATTATGTCCCATAGTGGCCCCTGCACACAGTATAATATTCTAACTTTTATAATATTGCAATTGTTGCCATTCACTAGCTATAATTATACTGTGGGTTTCCTCAGACACCAGAGTATAATAAATGGAGGGCCAAGAGAGATTACAAACATAAAAAACAATGTTAACTCACCTTTTCCTGCGCTCCGCAGCCGTTCTGTTCTCTTCGGGCGCTTCTGCCTGTAGGCAGCAACCGCTGATTGAATCTCAGGGGTCATGTTGCGTCATTATGCGTAACGACATCGGACGTGACCCCTGTGGCCCTGTCAGCGGTCTCTTATGTCAGGTAGAAGCACCCGAAGAGCACAGAGCGGCTGCGGAGCACAGGAAAGGTGAATTAACATTGTTTTTTTATATTCTATCAATTCCCCGGGGGCTCCGCTTATTATACTCTGGGGTCTCTTCAGACCCCAGAGTATAATAATAGCAGTTTTGTTTCAGCCGTGTTTGGTCCGTTCGAAACTGCTGGGTGAGGACTCGGGCTGCTGTGCCAGGGAAATAAGCCTCGCGTGCCACTCTTGGCACGCGTGCCGAGGGTTGCCGACCCCTGATGTAGGCAGACCACGCAGCTGTTATGGGACTCATGCTGGGTCCCAGTGCTGAACTTCCCCTGCAGCTTCGCAACATAGAGCCACAGCATTTTCTTGCAACCACCACTAGGTGGAACTGCATTAATTTCTATGTATTGAGCTCCACCTAGTGGTGGCAGCAGAAAATACATTTCTGTATAGAGAATTATGCCACATTAATGCCAGTCGTTTGGTGTAAATACTTTAACCACTTTCATACCAGATGCTTTACCCCCCTTCCAGACCAGGCACATTTTCAAGTTTTTTGTATGTGCAGTTTTGAGGGCTATAACATTTTTATCATTTGCATTATTCAACTAATTTCTGCGTCTTTTTTCTGTGACACATAGGGCTTTATTTTTATGTTGTTTTTATTCTTGCAAGTGTTTTAATTTTTTATAAAATATAAACAAAACAGGAGGAAAAACGTGTCTGTTTTCAACTTTTCATTTTTTTTTTATTTAATAACACAAAGTGCTACTAAAAAACTTTGTAAAATAGTTTTTCCTCTCCGTTACAGTAATTTTTATTTTGTATGGTGTTGTCGGGGGTGGGGCTATAACCTTTAATAAGGGCGTGTTATTGGCGTATTATTTTATTTATTTTTTTAAATTATTTTATTTACATTTTTTTTTACTTTTGAATACATTTTTTTTTTACTTTTTTTCTTTACATTGTGTCTCCATAAGGTCATAATAGACCTTTGAGGACATCTGATCACTTTTTTGGGTGGGGGAAGGGGGGGGGGGGGGAAGAGGCTGATTTCCCCTGTAACTGGGGCTGGTACATTTAGGAATACAGCTTCCTGCACATTACTTGAACATTACTATAGAGCTGATCTGGGTCCTGTAGGACCCAGCAGCTCTAACACATGCTGATCCCGGTGGATCACGTGACCGCAAGATGGCGGTGCCCATAGCACTGTATACAGCGGTCATTGAGTGCTGTATACACGGCGATCGGGATGGCAGGGACAGTAATAAACCTTCCCTGCCTTCTCTCTGGGAGCTCTGGCTGAAGTTACAGCCGCCTCCCTGTTTCAGCAGCTGCACGATTTTGTGCAGCTGCTGAGTTCTGCTTGGACGTAGCGGTATGTCCTTGCAGAAATAGACAACCACTTTCTGGACGTATATAAATTTTGGGTGGTACGGAAGTGGTTAAACAATATTGGGACAAATTTATTACATTTTAATTTAATTAAAATGATCTTAGTTTCCTATAACAACCGATCACAGCACAGCTTTCATTTTGTATTCCGCCCCTTAAAAAATCAAAGTTGCATTAAGACATTTTTACTTTTAGACCATTTTAATAAATCTGCCCATTGTGTTCAGAATGAGCGCTAGTTATAAAGCGAGGGTTTTTTTTTTTTTTACTTAAAAAAAAATGCCCTGACTTGCATTAATAAAACAAATCACTGAGAGAGAGGGGTGCATACTAGGTTTTACTGTGAGGCCCCATGAAATCTGTGTTCGCCCCTGCTCTTCACTAATATTTATTTAATAACATAAGTGGTTGTTCCAAGTCTATAACTGTTGATTAATGTACAAAAGCTATTTAAAGGGGTTGTCACAGAATAATTTATAAGTGGGGGGTCCGACCACTGGAACCTCCACAAGATTGGATGTGTAATCATGCATGTGTTCTGCTGCTCCATTCATTTCTATGAGACTTCTGAAGAAGCCGGGCACATTGCTTGGCCTTCTTTGTCAGTCCCATAGAGGTGAATAGAGTACTAGCATCCATACTGAACTGCTACTCCATTCAGATAAGTATACAAAGCAGCCCCCTTCTCATGATCATCAGTGGACCCAGTTTTCAGACTCCTCCACTGATCCCACAAGATCCGAAGTTTACCATTTGTTGCAACCCCTTTAATTTCAGAAAATAATCTGCTGATATGACATAGCAGTAGTTATTATTTTAACCGTATTTTTTAAGAGATTATAAAGAAAATTGTACATGGAAATAAACATGCTCACATATGAAAAATGCCCCCTTTAAAATAATCTTATGGTACTTAAATAGCAAGGACATAGCAATATAACAACTTAAAAAATGGCTTCTCTCTGCAAAATATTTTTCTATAAATGTATGCAAAGGGAAATGGCAGTGAACTGCTAATGAAGTAGCAAATTTATGCCAGATCCTCGGCACTGAACTCACTGCTGATTAAAGTATGGCTGTCACATCTTTGCATATAATTCTCAGATCCACATAACTCAGCCACCATCTACTTTGTTGTTATTTCTGAAGCAATGTATTAATAATGAACTCCTTTCCATATTTTCATTCATCACATTTTAAATAATGCAAAGCTGCTAGAAAGTTGCACCTTTTGTCACCCGCAGTAATAGACCTTTGAAGCTGACTTGACTTAAAGTGGACCTAAAAATCTAGTTTACCTTTTGTGGGTTTTTTACTCGCTTTATTTCCCTTAAATCATAAAATCAACTTTGGTCAAAGGTGACGACTGCAAATTAGGGAAATGCTTATAAAACGATTTCCTACAAAATATAAAAGAATAGTAAAGCTTTGTGTCTTTATTATTAGACTTAAAAATCTATAACGAAATGCTTAGGATTGCAGATAGGGATTCAGTATGAAGTGAAGTGAAATATGGACTTTAATATACCGAGGTTGTTAATTCTTTCATTCAATTGCCCGCAAATATAAGACAAAAAAGGGAAATAACGGACAACTAAAACTTAGCGTTTAATCTATGAATCATAGATTCAAGTTGTTCCTTATTTTCCTTTTTTGATTTATATTTGTGGGCAATTGAATGAAAGAATTAACAACCTCGGTATATACCTCGGCCTCACTATGGTCGACCAAAGAAGTTGCGTGCCCGTGCTCAGTGTTAGATCCATAGGTTGTCTTTGCAAAATAGACATATGAGTGCTGCCAGCATTGCTGCAGAGGTGATAGGGGTGGGGGGTCAGCCTGTCAGTGCTCAGACAATACACTGCATTAAATTGGTCTGCATGACCCATGGTGTTGGCAATCAGGGTATTGGCAATCTTCTTATAGCCTAGGCCAGGGGTAGGCAACCTTTTTTGTTCGGCGTGCCGATTTAAATTAAAAAATCAAAGATGAGGTACTCAGAGTGCCGGTCAAAAATTGTAAGTCTGACGACCCCTAAACTAAAGTCATATACCACAAACCATAATACAGAAGTGCTGCCACAAGATGCTTTAGGACACATGCGTTTACTGCTATTTCCTGGGACGCTCCTGTACTTTCCTATTAGAAGCAATGAAAGTCCATGTGCAGCCCCCAATTAGTGGTAAATGTAAGTGTCCAGGAGCACCGTATGGCGGCATCCTTATGGTGGAAACACACTATGTATCTGGATGCAGATATAGTCTTAGGCCACTGGAACTTTTACTTCAATGTAAAACTGCGTTCACATGGTGCATTTTTGCACAAAAAAAAAGCCTGTGTTTTCTGTGCAAAAACACATCCTTACTACAGAAAACACACCATTATACAGAATAATGTCCCATAGCGGCCCCTGCACATGGTATATGTCCCATAGCTCCCCTGCACAAGGTATTATATCCCATAACAGACTCTGCACACCGTATTATGTCACACAGTGGCCTCTGCACACGGTATTATGTCATAGAGTGGCCCCAGCACACGGTATTATGTCATATAGTGGCTCCAACACACGGTATTATGTACTATAGTGGCCCCAGTACACGGTATTATGTCACATAGTGACCCCTGCACACCGTATTATGTCATATAGTGACCCCAGCACACCGTATTATGTCATATAGTGGCCCCAGCACACGGTATTATGTCATATAGTGGCCCCAACACACGGTATTATGTCATATAGTGACCCCTGCACACCGTATTATGTCACATAGTGACCCCAGCACATGGTATTATGTCATATAGTGGCCCCAACACACGGTATTATGTCATATAGTGACCCCAGCACACCGTATTATGTCATATAGTGGCCCCAGCACACGGTATTAGGTCCCATAGCGGCCCCAGCACACGGTATTAGGTCCCATAGCGGTCCCTGCACACGATATTAGGTCCCATAGCGGTCCCTGCACACGGTATTATGTCCTATAGTGGTCCCTGCACATGGTATTATGTCCTATAGCGGTCCCTGCACACGGTATTAGGTCCCATAGCGGTCCCTGCACACAGTATTAGGTCCCATAGCGGCACCTGCACACGGTATTATGTCCCCATAGCTGCCCCTGCACAAGGTATTATGTCCTATAGTGGTCCCTGCACACGGTATTAGGTCCCATAGTGGTCCCTGCATACGGTATTATGTTCCATAGCTCTCTTCAGACCCCCGAGTATAATAAGTGCAGGACCAAGAGAGGTGACAAACATAAAAAAACAATGTACTCACCTTTTTCTGCACTCTGCAGCCGCTGTGTTCTCTTCGGCGCTTCTGCCTAACGTCAGCAACTACTGATTGGGGTCTCTTGGGGCACATCGCGTCATTATGCGTAATGACACCGGACGTGACCCCTGAGGTCCTGTCAGCTGTCAGAAGCGCCTGCAGATCACACAGCCGCCGCGCAGCGCAGGGAGTGAGGTGAATATCATTGTTTCATCACTTCTCCTAAGTCTCAGCTTATTATACTCCGGGGTCTGAAGAGACCCCACAGTATAATAATAGCAGTTTAGTTTCGGCCATGTTTGGTCTGATCGAAGCTGCTGGGCGAGGACTCTGCTGTCGTGCCAGGGAAATAAGCCTCCGACAGTGGGGGCAACTAGAGGCAGACAAGTCCCCCTCCAGCTACCCCTCACGGTTTAATGTCCTCCTCCAGTTGCCCCCAGTTTAATGTCACCCTCCATCTGCTCCACCAGATTAATGTCCCCTTTATCTGTCACCAGCTTAATGACCCCTTCATCAGCCTCCAGTTTAATTGCCCCCTCCATCTAACACCAGCTTAATGTCCCCCTTTGTTTGCCAGCAGTTTAATTGCCCCCTTCATCTGCCTTCAGTTTAACTGGCCCTACATCTGCCCCCAGTTACCCTCTCTTGCTCACACATGCTGTGTCTCTGTCTCTTCGATCACTCTCTGTTCCCAGCTTTCTGTGTAACATCACAGTCTGTCCCGCAGTATCCAGAATAGCTCCGCCCACACAAGAGTCTGATCACATGGTTATGATGTCATCAAAGGTCCTTTACCCACTAGGATTTAGCATCTACCCTTTACACTACCCTAATAAAGATTGTTAATAGCAAAACACTTCAGGGGCACAATGGGACAAACTGTAAGCTATGCGGGACCGCAGGAAAGCAATGTAAAATAGGGACTCCCCCACTGGGCGCTATGCTATTAATATACCCACAAAAAAAAAACGAAAAAAAAAGTCCTACTCACCTACCTTCGATCCTGATGAATGGAACCGCCGCTTCCTCCCTGTCCACGCACAGGACGTCTGTGTCTGAGCGCCGCCCGTGCTGAGAAGCAGAACATCGGTCTGTGGTCTCAGCATCTTGTAAACCGCAGGCCTGTATTGGCTTTCGGTTTACAATACTGTTAAGTTGCAGGAAGCGTTTTAACTAGATCGGTGTCTGCAGACACCGATCTAATTAGAAATAAAGGATGTATTAATGGCGGCCCCGGGGTGGGCCTCAAAAAGTCAGTGGGTCCGGGGCAGCCGCCCCCACTGCCCCCCGTGCTAGCTACGCCTCTGAGTTGACCACAAGCCATACTACTTGGGGGCACAAGGTACTGACAGGAGACTGGGGCAGTCTGAGTAGCCTGGAGATTAGTTGGCGGAATTTGAGTCACTAATTTAAATGGTAGCTGTATATCCCTGGAGTCAACATAGGGGATATCAGTAATGGCTGCAATATAGGTGTTTATTGAGCATAAGGGTCAGAATATCGTGGTTTCCCTTATGGATATAACATTTTAATGACAGTAAATGGAGTTTCTGTGACCTGTACCTAGATTACTGGCATATATACATACTACAGACTATGGTTGTGGAGGTACATCATGGCTGTGCGGAGTCTAGTCAGTGATGCTTTACAAATTATGTGTGTGGGGACCAGGTGTTTGGGGTTACCCTAGTACTAAGAGCAACTGACAAAATACTGACCTGTTGTATGACGCAGCCGTGATACTATAATCTTAGTCTAAGGGCGGTGAAAGTATTCAATTACGCCCTAGGTCCAGTGGAGAGTTGGATAGTGTGAATACTATCAAACAGCTAAACCCCGAATAAAGTTTGAATGACAGGCACAGACCACATTGATCTGTCTTTTAATAGATTAGTGGACGTCCTTGATGTTTATTTTTTATTTTAAGATAATCAAAGTTAAGTTTTATCGTTTGAAACCATTTATTTTCTGTGAGATATGAAGTAATAGGTAATGGTGTAGAACCCGCTGTGAGACTTTCTTTTAGGTGTGTACTCACTTTTGTTGCCAGGGGTTTAGACATTAATGGCTGTGTGTTGAGTGATTTTGATGGCACAACAAAATTACACTGTTATACAATCTGTACACTGACTACTTTACATTGTATCAACGCGTCATATCTTCAGTGTTATCCCATAAAAATAAATAATGAAATAATTATAAAAATGTGAGGGGTGTACTGACTTTTGTGAGATACTGTACATCCACTAATATAAGTCCTGAATCCCTTCACGCAAAATCAAGTAAATATACGTAATTCAGCGTGATGTGGTGTATAGAGAAGGCTCAAGAGCTGAGCCCTCTCCATACACGGATTCCGGCTGTATAACACAGCCAGCACCCGCGACTAACAGCCACGATCCGTGTCGACAACGATCGCAGCTGTTAACACATTATATGCTGCGGTCACGTTTAAACACGGCATCTAAAGTGCTAACAGCTGCAAGTGCACAGGCACCATGGGCACCACCATCTTTAACCTGATCTCTGCCCTCCAGATTGTCACTGGTATTGAAGGCTCCCAGGCTTGTCATTACATCAGTTCTATGGCAGCGTGTACTAAAAGTGAATGGAATTTTCTATACACTGCAACATATTAGTATTGCAGTGTATAGTATGAGTGATCAGAACCCCTAGGGTTCAAGATCCATAGGTAATTTGAAAATAAAAGTAAAAGAAAAAATAACATGTTTTTAAAAATATAAAAAAAAAAAACACACAAAACACAAAAGTTTAAATTCTCCCCCCCCCCCCTTCCCCTAGATCACATATAAAAATAAACAAACAATAATAAACATAAACACTTTAGGAATCCCGGTGCTCAATTAAGTCCGAATTATTAAAATATAGAAATATTTATCCCATACAGTGAACGGCATAGCGGGGGAAAAATCAAAATAGCCAAATGGTTGTTTATTCAGCACTTTGCCTCCTATAAAAATGAAATAAAAAGAGATCAAACCATCAGAACTTCCCCAAAATGGTATCAATAAAAATGCCATCTTGTCCCGCATAAAAAGACGCCTTACCCAGCTCCATACACATAAATATAAAAAAGTTACAGGTGTTACAATATGGAGACACAATTTTTTTTCCTATTTTGCAAAGTTTACATTTTTTAAAAGGTATCAAAACTTTACAAATACTATATAAATTTGGTATCGCCGTGATCGCATTGACCCGCTGAATACAGGTAACGTCATTTTTACTACATAGTGAATGCCGTAGAAATTAAAATCCATAAGAAATTGGCGCAAATGTTTTTTTTTTTCTAATTTCACCTCTTTTTTTCCAGCTTCCCAGTACATTCTCAGGATATTGAATGGTGCCATTACAAAGTACAATTTGTTGCGCAAACAATAAGCCATCATGTGACTGTGAACTGAAAAATGAAAAAAATATGGCTCTTGGAATGGGGAGAGGGAAAAAACGGAAATGCAAAAACGAAAATTGGCTGAGGAATAAAAGGGGGGTCTCTATGACTTCATATTAACAATCTATTCTTAGGATAAGTCATTAATATCTGGGGTGGCGGGGTCCTGACACCCAGCAGCCCCACAATTATCTGTTTTCTGTACTGTGTACAGATGGCTCAGAGCAATGCGCCATGGCAATGCAATGATACTGCAGCTCAGCTCCCAATGGGAATTGCCTTAAAGAGACAACAGCTCTCAGATAGAAGCTGCAGGCCCTGCAGGGGAAATCTACTTCAGCATCGTAACCATTCAGATGGATGGTCATGTATTTAATACAAGGATGGTTTGAGTCAGCCATAATGGAGTCCCACATTCTGTTTAAAGATGGCCAAACTTTGCGACATCGGGGGCCGCGACATCGCTTTGCTAGTATTCGTGAAATCTGCCTGTCAGGGTCTGAAGAGACTCGGAGGCCCTATGGAAGTGCAATAGAGCCGACCCCAGAGGATAATAATGAATTGTGGGAGGGGAACCCCAGAAATTTAGGGTTTGGCCAAATCCAAAATGTTTGTAAAATTCATAACAAAGCGGGCTTGTTATAAACCAGTTCGCTCATCTCTAGTTCTGTCTCATGGAAGAGGGGACAGAGATTAATTTTGTTTCAAGGCAGCCTCTCTGCACTGTTCTCACATCAATCCTAATCGTGACAACAATGGCATTTACTGATCCACTAAGCTGTTGTCAGATGAATCTATCGCAGCCTGAAGGGACATGTACAGACAGCGTTGTTGCAGCAGTATAAGTTGGCTGAGTTTATTGCAGCAAACCTGACCTGCGGCATTGCAGAAAGTGACGGCTGGAAAACACAGGACAAAGTGTAACAGTAAAGCCAGGTTACTGTCACTAGTTGGACTCAGGCTGAAACCACTGGATGCAGCCAGTGTCGGACTGGGATGTCTAGGGCCCACCAGTGGAATTGTTTCTAGGGGCCCACCATCAGAACCCCTGCAGATCAGCGGTACCGAGAGAGGGCGGCTAAAGGTAATAACATGTCGGGAGCCATGCTGCTCACCCACTATACCATGTGCACCACTGCACTACCTAAACCTACTGCTACACCTTGTATGGCAAGTGAACAACGTGGCTCCTAAAATTGTTACCTTTGCCTGTAGCCGCACTGCCCTGGAAAAGCTGATCTGCAGAGGTCCTGGCTGTTGTATCATCGTAGATATAATATTGATGGCCTATCCTAAGGACAGGCCATCAATATTAGGAAGATGGATAAATCCTTTAAAGAGGTTGTCGAAGGAATTGGAACTATTTTATTATAAAAGTAGAAAACGTTCACAAACACTGTCACATATGAAGAATACCATACAAAAACCATAAACAGAGACAATACATAAATCCAAAACATAGCATAAATAACATCAAATACAAGAAAACGTCAAGACAAAATTAAAAACCCAAAAACATGCGCAAACCAGCCCCCATCCATTCTGTCTTTCATTCCGCCTTTCACTCCGCCTTTCATTCTGCCTTTCACTCCGCCTTTCATTCTTCTTCAGCCATCCGTCAGTCAAAACTCTAGCTATCCTAAAAACAAAGAAAAAAAAACCAAAATGAGCGATGTACAATGAAACATGTAACAAAAACATATAACACTAATAAACCCCAACTGAAACTTACTATGAAATTTTTTTTTTTTTTTTTTTTTTTTCCTCCCTTCACCACACCCGGCCAGCACCACGCCCCCATGTCCTTCCATGTCCGCATAGTCCTGGTGCTGGCACCACCCACCACCGAGCCCCTGAAACCCCGACCTGGCTCTCCGCCTCTTGTCCTCTCATGTCCGCATAGTCCAGAGCCAGGCCGGGCACACGAAAACCTATAAACCAAACCCTCCACCCCCAAAAAGAAACCCCCCTCCCAAACAACCTACCCCCCTAAAAAAACCCTTAACTACTAACATGGAATTATGAAATGGAATATGGAAAATGAAAATGGGATATGGAAAAAAAAATGGAAATGGAAATGAATATGGGATATGGAAAAATGGAAAATGGGAAAACGGGCACAACACATGACAAACGACAACAACAACAAACAACAAGTACCAGACAAATCAATACCAGACAAGCAACAAAACCCACCATCCTACATAACCCACCATCCTACATAACCTGTTAAGATTACCCTCCCTCCCATGAACCTCCCATGGGCCTAGGGTCGGTTATCCTCAAGCCTCTTACCCTTCCATCTGATTTCCAAAACAAAAATGCCTATGCGGTGACACGCCAGCCCTCCACCAGGAAGAGAGCACAGGAGGCCTGTCCCTGTCTACTCGCCCTACCGCTATATCCCTATCTATCATTCTGTCCCTACCTTGTCCCTACCTGTCCCTCCCTATCAGAAAATAATAAACCCCACCCCTCGTGCAAACCTTGCCCTACCTATCCCTATCTGGCCCTAACCTAACTAACCTACTTTAAATCCCTTATCTAACCCTCAGGGAACAGAAAAAGTGAACCCCCTCCAGAGGGTACCAGCCCTTTCTGCGCCCAGCCCCTCGTACTCCCGAGAGCGCACCCTCACCAGGTCCACCATGATGTTTTTAACCACCTCCACCTCCGGGAGGATTTTGCCTCTCGTCGATACTAAACACCGTGCTGACCATAGGTGAAACCTGACCACTGCACTAACTACAAAAAGTGTTTGGCAGTCCCTGCCCTCCGGGTGTTTGAATGCCCCATAGGCCCACTCAGCGTAGGAAAGGCCAGCCAGCCGCAGCCAACCGGTGGAGGTCCCCACCAATTTGCAAACCCTTATATTGAAGGGGCACTGAAGCAGGAAGTGCTCCATGCTTTCCAGCATGTCGCCACACTCCTCCCGAGGGCAGCCTCGCTCGTCGGAGTTCCGGTACTTCAAGTTCCCCCTCACATATAACTTACCTAGGAGGCAGCGCCAGGTCAGATCCCAAAACTTCCGAGGAAACCTTTTGGAGTTAAGAAAACGCAACCCTCCCTCTAAGGTTTCTCCTGGGCAATCTTTGAGCGCCAGAGGCTTCTGGAAGCGGGTCAACAGGACCTTGTCGTCAAGAAAACGTCTTGACTGAGTCCTGATCTCCCACGCCCCCAGACCCCACCGACGAATCACTTTCAGGACCAGGGAAGCATAGGCCGGGAGATATCCATGGGGTGCACGAAGATCTTTCACTTGCCCTCCTGACTCCCATTTCTGGAAGAAGGGCCGAAACCACCCCTGGCAGGAGGCTACCCACGAAGGAGCCCCCTCGGAGGAGAGGTTTGGTAAATTGATCTTAAGAAAGGTGTTCATTAAGAACACCACGGGGTTAACCATATTTAACCCCCCTAGCCTCCTTGTGCGGTATGTAACCTCCCTCCTGATTAGGTTGAGCCTGTTCCCCCATAACAGTTGGAAGAACAGGCAACAGATCCTACTCCAACAAGACTCTGGCAAGGCACAGACGCTACCTAGATAGATCACCAACGGGAGCAGGAAGGCTTTGGCAAGATGAACCCTTTCTCTCAGGGTCAAAGACCAACCCTTCCAGCAATCAACTCTCTGGGCGATATCCTTAAGCCTACCTTCCCAATTTTGGAGTGGGTAATCACCCTGGCCAAAATGGATGCCTAAGATCTTTACAGACCCCTGGGGTTCTGGGAGGGTGTCCGGGAGAGAAAAACCAGGCTCTCCCCCTCCCAGCCAGAGGCTTCCACATTTATTCCTGTTTACAGCTGATCCGGAAGCCTCCGAGTAACTGTCCACTTCAGACATCACCCATTCAAGCTCCTCCCGTGACGAGACAAGAACGGTGACATCATCCGCGTAGGCTACTGTCCTCAAAGGGGAGCCAGTGCCCTCCAGGTCCATCCTGACTCCCGCCACCGGCCCACCATTAATCCGTCTAATCAGGGGATCAATGGCGAACACATACAGTAGCGGGCTCAAGGGACATCCCTGTCGGACTCCCGACCCCAC
The DNA here is from genome assembly GCA_947044405.1 of Leptodactylus fallax. Taxonomy (NCBI): domain Eukaryota; kingdom Metazoa; phylum Chordata; class Amphibia; order Anura; family Leptodactylidae; genus Leptodactylus; species Leptodactylus fallax. The sequence goes on along the minus strand of CAMRHE010000073.1, from coordinate 4,175,817 downwards.
CTCAAAAGGACGACCAACCCAACCATTCACAAGCGGGAAAGACTCAGCCCCAGCGTATAAGGTCTGCAGCCACTGAATGAACCCCCCAGGCAGGCCATACCTCGAGAGAGTTGACCACAAATACTCATGATTCACCCTGTCAAAAGCCTTAGCCTGATCTAAGGACAGCAAGTACCCCTTCCACCGACCTGCCCTACTCTGCTCCACAGCCTCCCTGACACTCAGGACCGCACTTAAGGTGCTACGACCGGGAACAGAGCAGTGCTGAGCCGGCGAGAGGAGCCGGGGCGCAAACTGTACCAGCCGGTTGAAAAGTACCTTCGCCAGAATCTTTCGGTCCGTATTGAGAAGTGCTATGGGCCGCCAGTTCTCAATATGGCTCGGATCCTTACCCTTTGACAGAACTATAAGGGCAGACCTCCTCATTGACTTCGGCAGAGTGCCCGAGGATAAACACTCATTAAGCACGTCAGTCAAGAGGGGAGCCAAAGCTCCTTTAAAGGTCCGATAGAACTCAGATGTTAAGCCATCTGGGCCAGGTGACTTCTTGAGGGCAAGACCCTCAATAGCCCTGACGACTTCCTCTTCCCTTATAGGTTCTATCAAAACACCAAGAGAAGGGTCTTCTGCTGACTCAGGAATGGCTTCAGCCAAGAAACCTGAAATCCGATCCCGATTCAGTTCCTTCTTTGCCAAAAGGTTCGAGTAGAAGGACCTGACGACCTCCAAGATCCCTGACCTGGATCTTGTCAGGGATCCTGTACTGTCAATCAGGCCTGTTACTGTCTTACAAGTCACTGACATCTTACAGTTCCTGTAGGGGTCGGGCGAGCGGTATTTCCCGAAATCCCTCTCAAGAACCAAAGATGCGTGCCTATCGTACTGACACCTTTTGAGCAAAGCCTTCACACCGGAGATATCCTCCTGGCTACCTCCGGTCGAGACCAGATGTCCAAGTCTCTTCCTCAGTGCAGTGTACATGCGGTACATGTCCAGTGACCTGAGGCTTGAGAGCCGGCGGAAAAATCCCGCCACCCTTTTTTTGAATATCTCCCACCACTCTGACCTAGTACCTTCTAGACCCAGTAATAGTACCTGATCCTGAAGAAACTCCTCAAAGGCTTGTCTTACAGCTGCCTCCTCAAGGAGTGACGAATTCAGCCTCCACAAACCTCTTCCTCTCCGGAGGGTCTCTGAAATATTCAAAGAAAACAAAATTAGACAGTGATCAGAGAACTCCACCTCCACCACGGACACAGGGGTGGTGACGGAATTCTCCTTCAAAAAAAAACCTATCTATCCTAGACCTAACACTACCTCTCTGAAAGGTGAACCCACGGTGACCTGGGGAATGCCTGATGTGGATATCCTCCAGGCGAGCTTCACTCACTATGCTATTTAACGCGGCGCCATCATAGGGCAGTCTATCTCTGGTACCTCCTCGGTCTTGGGGTCTAGTTATGGTATTAAAATCCCCACCAAAGATGACTTGTTTGCCCGTAAAAAGAAAAGGCTTAATCTTCATAAAGAGGCTTTTACGGTCCCACTTTGTCTGGGGACCGTAGATGTTAATGAGGCGCAGGCTTTGCCCCTTCATGAAGACGTCTAAGACTAGGCACCTTCCCATTTCGAGCTCGATCAGTCGCTGGCATTTCACCTCTGCGGTAAAAAGCACCGCCACTCCACTATACGGCTCAGCCGCAAGAGACCAGTAGGAGGGCCCCCTGCGCCACTCCCTCCTTGCTCTGTTTATCTCTGATAGAGTACAGAGCCTGGTCTCCTGCAAAAAGAAAATGTCAGCTTCAACCCGGCCAAGAAAATCAAAGGCTGCAAACCTAGCCGTATCAGACTTAATGCTGGCCACATTAATGGTGGCCAGCGTCAGTGGAGAGGGGACTGCCATTAAGACCGATTGAGCTCAATGACCTTCAGCTTCCCACCCCCTTTCCTCCTATCACCACCACCCCTAGATGAGTCTGAAGAGGACCCGCGACTTCTCCTCGTCTTGCGGGTCCTCTTCTTACATTGGGATTGGTCCATCACCTCCCCCGGTGCGGTTTGGCCAGAGGAGGGATGGACCTCCCCCGCAACTTCTCCCTGAGGAGTTACAGTGGTCGCAGAGACAGTAGCAACTTCGGCCCTGGGTGCATCATCTCCTCCTCCAGGCTCCAGGCCAGCCTCCCCCCCAGAGGGCAGGGGGCCCCTCCCGGAGGGAGACTCAGCAGCCCCTGACGGCTCCACCTCTCCCTCTGAAGCCTCCCCTGAGGCCGACGCATCCTCACAGAGGGATTGGTACCGGTTGGGACCTACCACTAGAGGGCCGTCGAGTCTGCGTTCCTTCGTCGGGGGGGGGGGGCAGATGTTTTTGCCCTCACTTTACTCGGTGACTTTCTCCGCTTGACCGTCTCTCCCTCCCCAGCACTGACGTACTGAGAAGAAGACGACTGGTCAGCCTCTTCCTCCCTCTGCAGTCTCTTCATCTCCTCAACCAGGGTCGTGCCCACTGCTGCCTCGGCATCAGGATCTGGCCCAGCAGAGCCAGGGGCAGAAGGAAGGCACATAACTCCCTCCCTCTGCTCCCTCCTCCTCTCGCGCCTCCTTGCCCTTGATGGTGGCTGGGCCTTCTCCCTTTGCCTTGGCAGACTAGTCTCTCCTCCCCCACTCACCCCCTCCGCAGCAGGGACAGCCTCCTCAACTGCTCCCGCTTGCCGAAGGGTGGTGTTGGCGAAAGACCGTGGACACGCCCCGATCGGGTGCCCAAGGACACCACACAGGTGGCAACGCACCCTGCCACAGGTCGCCGCGAGATGGCCCACCTCCCCACACATGGCGCACTTCTGCACACGGCAGGAGGCGCTCAAGTGTGAGGGGTCACCGCACCTGTGACAGAGTTTTGGCTGCCCCTGGTAGAAGACAAGGATCCTGTCTTTCCCAAGGAAGGTTGAGGACGGGATATGCATCACCGAGTTATCCTCGTGTCGCAATTTGACCATGAAGGTCCAGGCCCCCGACCATATCCCGAACTCGTCGAGATTTTTCTTTGGGAAGTCCTTGACCTCCCCAAACCTGTTCAGCCAGGTCATGATGTCCATATAAGAAAGTGACTCGTTACGAGTTAAAACGGTCACTTTCTTAATGTTATCCTGGCGTGACACCGCCCACACCATAAAGTCACGCCAGGCGGGCTCGTCCTTCACCAGCCTATAGTTTCCCCAGAAGGTTTCTAAGCCTTCCGGGGTAACAAAGCTGATGTCAAACTCCGAGGAGCCGACAGGATGAATCAGGGCAAAGATGTCGCTTGCCCTGAAACCCATCCCGAGTAGGAGTTCCACGACCCCCCTCCTCTGGGGACAAGGGCCGGCTCCCCCCCACACGAGACGGGCCACGTTCCTCCGTGTCGGCCCCCTACGCCCGGGTGTAGGGAGAGTCCATCTGGTCTCACCTCCTTCCTCTCGGAACTTCCCTAGGCCAAAACGCTCGATCCAGAACCTAAGGTCTCTCGACTGCCCATCTATGGTCATTGTGGACTGGCCCGCCCGTAAAGCCTCCAGGAGCTGCCGTTGCAAATCGCCGTCCCTGGAGCCGGGTGGAAGACATGATGCACCCCCAGGGGCCCCAGAAGCGACGCTGGCATAGGAGCGTGGGGGCCCAGAGGCCGCAGCAACCTCCGCTGCCGGAGTACCAGCGCCACTCCCAGGGACCCCCGCAGAACTACTTAGCCCAGCCACGGCAACCGGAGCACCAGAGGCGGCAACAGTCCGCCCTGGCATAGCCGCCGCGGACCGGGTCACTCCAACTGCAGCAGAAGGAACAGCGGCAGAGAGGACAACAGGAGCAACAATATCAGGAGCAGTGACAGGAGTAACAACAGGAGCAACGACAGCATCAGGAACAGCATCAGGAACAGCAGCAGAAACAACAGCAGGGACAACAGCAGGGACAACAGCAGAAATACCAGAAACAACAGGGGCCACAACAGAAATATTACCAGCAGTAGAAACACTTTTTTTAGCAGCAATGGTAATAGCCCCTCCTCCCGCAGCCTCCCCGACTACAGGCTCTTGGACCCCCATGCATACTACACGACCTTCTTCAGGAATACTACTAATTACCCCTTTTGTCCCACCCGCTTTCCCCTTTACCTTACCTGTCTGCTTAACTAGCTTCTCCACTCGTCCATCATTCACACCTGCAGTCTTCCTTCTTACAGCGGGGCCGGCTGCACCACTCGCTGATGGCTTCCCCGCTTTTACCTCGGCCTCCGCATCCACAGTCACCCCGGCACCTGATGTTGTAGGAGGACACGCCCCCTTAGCCCCGGAAGTGACCTCCGCATCACCGGCTTCATCAGCACTGGAGGAGGATGAGCCACGCCCACCTGCCACTCCCCCTTTCCTACACCTTACTCTGGGGGAAGCCATCGATATTTTAAAACCTCCTACCAGGGAGGGAGGTTTCCCTACGCCACTCCCCTCCGCAGGGGGGCTTCTTTGCCTTTGCCCTTGACCGCAACTATGAGCTCCTTGTCCGCCACCACCTGAAAGGTACTATCAGGCGCCATTTTGACTGCTGGCACCCCGGGCACCCCGCCACTTGGCGTGACCCGAGGTGCCTGCGCCTCCCTTTTCTCTCCTGGAGGCATCGCAACCTGGGCTGAGGTCCCGGCACGATGCTCCCCAGGCAACGACCTGACAAATTTAAATGTCTCTATCTCTCTTTTTTTTTTCCTTCCTTGCCTTCTTCCTGGTCTTAGCTCCTTTTCCCGCCTCCTCCCCGTCCAGATCTGACATGCTGAATGCTAATTGGTCCATTCTGGACGGGGACTCTAATTGGTAGATTTGCCTCATCAGCTTCCCCGCCTTCTCCCGAGGCTCCGCCCTCCTCCTCCTCCGTCTCGGGCAGTGGTTGGTTCTCTGGGGAGTGTGGGAGATTGCGTCACCTCCTGCCCTGTCATTCTGACTTCCTGTCTTGTCATTCTGACTTCCTGCTTCACTGCCGGCACTGATGCCTGCGTATACGTGGGTATCAGGCTGCCGCTACTAGGGACGGCTGCCCGACTATACTGTACCGCCATGCTGTCATCTGATTCCAGGTCTGACTCGCAATAGTCGTCCTCTCCCGAGCTGTCTGAGGACGCGGGGCCATCCTTCAACAACCGCTCCTGCTGTTTGCGGAAGAAGCGGTCATCGTTCAGCAGCTTCTCTCTGAACGGCCCCGCGCCTTCCAGAATCTCCGTGCACCTGGCTTCCAGGGCCTTTATTTGTTTTTTCAGGCTCCTTACCTGCTTACTGAAAACCGGGCGGTCCTTCCTTGAGGCCCTGTCGCTACGGGCGCGAGCGCTCTGAAGCTCCCCACTCATTGCGAACAGGGACCTCCGGGCCCGGTCATACTCCTCCAGGACCGCCTCGATCCTCCGGCTGTAAATGGCGACTTCCTCTCCAGCCTTCATGATGCCCCATCCTGCGGGTGATTGCGGCAGCGATGACGGTAAGCTTGTGTCATTTCTCCTGCTTGCAGGGACCCTTCCAGAGGGAACCGCATATCCTGCGGCCGTAGCCCCCTTCGGACCGGCTTCACCCGCCACTGCCGCTGATGTTACTGCCGTGGCTGATGTCGCCGTTTTCACGGATCCACCTGCCGGGACTGCTGACACCCCTGTCGCCACCGCTACTCCTGCCGGCGTCGCCCGCTGTACGGACGTCGCTGCTCCTGATGCTGTTCCTGATGCTGCAGCCGCCAATGTCGCTGCTGCTGCTCCCGATGCTGCTCCCGATGCCGTTGTCTCGGTCGCCAGTCTCATTGAGGCTTGCTGCCTCAGCGACCTCCGCCTGCCCTGCTCTGCTGGTGCTGTGTCGGCAGACATTCTCCTGCCCCCCGCCTGTAAGGTTCGGGGGGCAGGAGCTCCACGCTCCATGATAAGGCACCCCTCCGCACGGGGAAGGGAGTCGGAGCTACGGTATGTATCACACAAAAGACCGAAAACCACACCCAATAATCGGTCTCCAAGTATCCAAAAAAACCTCTTAAGCCTCTGGACTCAGGAGCTCAAACAGACAAGTCTGACTCCCACGGTTGCCCCGAAGGAATTGGAGCAACCCATGTGGGTGGCGGGAGGTGTAAAGTAAAAAATAAGTAAATTAAAAAGCATATTCACCTGTCCCCGGTGCTCCATTGTCTGCTGCCAGTGTCCATTCAGTCTCATGCCGGCGACTCCTTGCTGGGAGTCCTGCACCTCATGTGATCGCTAAGACTAATTAAGTACAGGATTTCCAGAAATGAGGCGCCGCCATGAGACCGAACAGACACAGGTAGGGGACAACGGGGTGCTGGGGACAGGTGAGTATGCTTTTTTAAAAATTTTCTTATTTTTACACCTCCCCTGGCGGCCGACACAGTGGTCGCTCCAGTTTATGGACAACCTCTTTTAAGGGGTTGTCTGGGCCAAATTTTTCTATGCTCACTTCACTGGTCCCCCCACATAGTGGCCTCTTCACTGGTCCCCCATACTGTATGGGGTACAGTGATGGGGTCATTATATTGTGTGGGAGCAGTGATGGGGGCTAACATCCTGTGGGGGGAGGGACATTAAACTGTGTGGGGCATATTAAAGGGGTTGTCCAGGGTTAATCTTTTTTATGGCCTATGCTCTGGATAGGCCATAAATACCTGATCGGTAGGGGGCTGACACACGGCCCCATCAGCTGTTCGGAGCCACTTCCGGAGCCCGTTCTGTACACAACACAGGGCCGAAAGCAGAAAGCTCCATCTGCTGTATAGCAGCCCGGCGCCTTCGCTGCAGCTCAGCTCCTACTGACTTCAATAAGTGCTGAGATACAGTGAAGGTGCCCGGCTAATACACAGTGGACAGAGCTTTCTGCTTCTGGCCCTGTATTGTGTACAGTACGGGCATCAGAAGTGGCTCCATACAGCTGATCGGTCCAGGGTCAGCCCCCTACAGATCAGGTATCTGTGGCCTATCCTGAGGATAAACCATAACAAATTTTGCCTGGACAACCCCTTTAATATACACCCCTAATGCGCCACACTTTAAAGAGATTGTCCAGTATAATTTTTTTCTTTTTTATAATTAGTCTGGGGGAGGTGAATCCCCCCCCCCCCCCCAAAACAAAAAAAAAAAAAAAAAAAACATGCTAAACATACTCACCTGTCTCCGGTGCTCTGGTGTCCTCCCAGCACGGTCCGGTCCTGCAGGTCCGCTGTCTTCTTTTTGCCGGAATTCCTCACTGGCTGTGACGTCCCAGGTCCCTTCCCTTAGGCAGATGATTGTCCTCAGGGGTTACGTGACGTCACAGGTAGTCACGTGCAGGGGGAACTTCAGCTGGAAGAAAACAACAGAACTGCAGGACCGAACTGCTCTGGGAGACACTGGGGACAGGAGAGAAAGTTTGTGGGGGGTTTTTTTGTTTTGTTTTTTTCACCTGCCCCTGCGTAATTAAAAAAAAAATGAAGGAGCCACTGTATGGAGTATAAGCTCCACAGTGGCCCCCACCAGTATTATAAGCTCCATAGTGGCCCCCACCCAGTATTATAAGCTCCACAGTGGCCCCCACCCTGTATTATAAGCTCCACAGTGGCCCCCACCCTGTGTGTATAAGCTCCACAGTGGCCCCCATCCAGTATTATAAGCTCCACAGTGGCCCCCACCCTGTATTATAAGCTCCACAGTGGCCCTCACCCAGTATTATATGCGCCCAATAGCCCCCTCCACTCCGCTTCAGTGCTATTATTATACTCTGGGGTCTATTATAATAATCGGAGGCCCAGGGGAAGTGATTAAAAATAACAAACTCTCATACTCACCTTGCCTTACCTTTCCTTGGCATCCTCGCTCCATCCTGTCGTCTTCAGCGTCTTCAGGCCCTTTTCCGACGACGCTGCTGAGGCCTGTGATTGGGCCTCAGCGGTCACGTGGGGGGCGCACTGACGTCATTACGCAGTCGCGCCCCATGTGACCGCCGGGGCCTAATCACAGGCCTCAGTCACATGACGGAGGAGCGCCGGAGAGGACGCTGCGCCCAGGAGAGGTGAGAATATGTGTTTATTATTTTCAGTCACCTCCCCTGGGCTGCCATATATTGGAAAGGGGCCTGCAATATGCCAGGGTCCCTTTCCAATCACAGTATGTATAGCGGTCGGGGAACCAGGCATTCCCCGACCGCTATCGTAGTGGTCCGGGGCCCCGGCCATCTCCAGCTGGCCGCGGGCCCCGTACCCTGCCGGGTCCGGTCGCGGTCGCACCCCCTGCGACCGCGATCGTAACGCCACTGGTCAGGGGCCCGATCGGGATGGTCAGGATCCCGATCGGGCCCCCATGACATGAGGACTAATAGTCGGGGCTCGGGGCCCACCGGGGGATTCACCGGTTCCCCGGTGGGCCAGTCCGACCCTGGATGCAGCAGGGCTGGGCAGAGGAGTAGTCAAATATCATCTGTAATACAGCACAACCAAACCAGCGGGGCAGCAGAGCTGAATCAGCAGTGTATTGGAAATGTACCAGCAGTATAGCAGATGTGAACCAGTGGTATGTAGATGAGAGGAACCAGCAAAATAGATGAGGAGAACCTGAGAATCAGTCCAGCAGTATAGCAGTGAGTGAAGGCTGTGAACTAGCAGACTTGGCTTTGCAATGTAACTGAGGGAAGTCTGTGGATTAGTCAAGCTGGTTCAGCAATGTAACAGAATAGAGTCTGTGAGTTAGCTGAACTTGTTCAGTAATGTAGCATTGTGAAGTCTCTGGACCAGCTGAATAAATTCAGTGATGTAGCAGAGTGGAGTCAGCAGGGAAGGTAGAAAGATGCCAATATATGACGCAGGAACTGCTGCCCAAGAAGGATTTAAATAAACATGGCGGATAATGTCAGATTTGAGTGCTGGATTGCGGCAGCATCCCAAAGTTCAACAGAGCAGGAAGCAGCAAGGGCAGAAGGATAAGGCAGCGCATTGCCTTGGATCAGGGACAGATGAATGACACAATGCAATGTTGATGATGCAAATTGTCTTATGAAATAAAATTGAATTGAGTCAATTGACTCAAAGGCTGTTTCATGGGCAGGTGTGGGCAATTCTTTCGTCATTCTCAATTAAGCAGATAAAAGGCCTGGAATTGATTGTCCAATTACTTTTGGTCCCTTTAAAAACAGGGTGGCACATGTTAAGGAGCTGAAACTCCTAAATCCTTCATCCAATTTTAATGTGGATACCCTCAAATGAAAGCTGAAAGTCTGGACTTTATGTCCATGTCTATTATATAACTATAACTTGAATATGTTTCGGTAAACAGGTAAAAAAAAAATTGTGTCAGTGTCCAAATATATCTGGACCTAACTGTATATTTGACGTATGTGCAGGTAGCTTTCCCAAAGCATATGAGAAGCGACACTGCAAGTAGCAGCGTGAAAGCCTCCTTAATCCTATGTGGTGGTAAGGCAATGAACAATGACAATAATGGCAGTCACATGATGGACACCAACAGTGCCATTGACAATAACGTGATTTGTTGGGTTTCCATCATAGTGTCCATCATTTCACTGGACAACATAGCACAGCATGCTCTAACAATGACAATATCTGTCATGCAGATATAAATCAGTTGAGAATGGTGTGAAGAAACCTGCCAAGACTTTGATTTTCTTGCAGATTATTTCTAGCAATACAAATATTGCGAAAGTATTCGGCCCCCTTGAACTTTTCAACCTTTTGCCACATTTCAGGCTTCAAACATAAAGATATAAAATTTTAATTTTTTGGTGAAGAATCAACAACAAGTGGGACACAATCGTGAAGTGGAACGAAATTTATTGGTTATTTTAAACTTTTGTAAAAAATAAAAAACTGAAAAGTGGGGCGTGCAATATTATTCGGCCCCTTTACTTTCAGTGCAGCAAACTCACTCCAGAAGTTCAGTGAGGATCTCTGAATGATCCAATGTTGTCCTAAATGACTGATGATGATAAATATAATCCACCTGTGTGTAATCAAGTCTCCGTATAAATGCACCTGCTCTGTGATAGTCTCAGGGTTCTGTTTAAAGCGCAGAGAGCATCATGAAGACCAAGGAACACACCAGGCAGGTCCGTGATACTGTTGTGGAGAAGTTTAAAGCTGGATTTGAATACAAAAAGATTTCCCAAATTTTAAACATCCCAAGGAGCACTGTGCAAGCGATCATATTGAAATGGAAGGAGTATCAGACCACTGCAAATCTACCAAGACCCGGCCGTCCCTCTAAACTTTCATCTCAAACAAGGAGAAGACTGATCAGAGATGCAGCCAAGAGGGCCATGATCACTCTGGATGAACTGCAGAGATCTACAGCTGAGGTAGGAGAGTCTGTCCATAGGACAACAATCAGTCGTACACTGCACAAATCTGGCCTTTATGGAAGAGTGGCAAGAAGAAAGCCATTTCTCAAAGATATCCATAAAAAGTCTCGTTTAAAGTTTGCCACAAGCCATCTGGGAGACACACCAAACATGTGGAAGAAGGTGCTCTGGTCAGATGAAACCAAAATCGAACTTTTTGGCCACAATGCAAAACGATATGTTTGGCGTAAAAGAAACACAGCTCATCACCCTGAACACACCATCCCCACTGTCACACATGGTGGTGGCAGCATCATGGTTTGGGCCTGCTTTTCTTCAGCAGGGACAGGGAAGATGGTTAAAATTGATGGGAAGATGGATGGAGCCAAATACAGGATCATTCTGGAAGAAAACCTGTTGGAGTCTGCAAAAGACCTGAGACTGGGACGGATATTTATCTTCCAACAAGACAATGATCCCAAACATAAAGCAAAATCTACAATGGAATGGTTCACAAATAAACGTATCCAGGTGTTAGAATGGCCAAGTCAAAGTCCAGACCCGAATCCAATCGAGAATCTGTGGAAAGAGCTGAAAACTGCTGTTCACAAACGTTCTCCATCCAACCTCACTGAGCTCCAGCTGTTTTCCAAGGAAGAATGGGCAAGAATTTCAGTCTCTCGATGTGCAAAACTGATAGAGACATACCCCAAGCGACTTGCAGCTGTAATCGCAGCAAAAGGTGGCGCTACAAAGTATTAACTTAAGGGGGCTGAATAATTTGGCACGCCCCACTTTTCGTTCCACTTCACGATTGTGTCCCACTTGTTGTTGATTCTTCACCAAAAAATTTAAATTTTATATCCTTATGTTTGAAGCCTGAAATGTGGCAAAAGGTTGAAAAGTTCAAGGGGGCCGAATACTTTCGCAAGGCACTATATATATATATATATATATATATATATATATATATATATATAAATGTGGGGAACTGCTCAGGTAGATACTTGGTAGCAGTGCAGGAAACAGGGACACAGAGACTGGATCACACTGAAGTTTGGTGTTTATTCACTTGATGTAATATCCTTGCCCGTCCGGGCTTTGGCGCCATCCTCCGGTCACATGCTGCGGCGCAGGCTGTGTGTCTGCCTGTGATTCCTCCCTTTGGGTTCTTCTGGTATTGTCTGAACACTGTCCCGTTCCCTCACCTCCTTAATTGATTTTCCACCCATCTCCTTTACCTTGGTTTCTTTATGCTTTTCTAATAGTTAATTTTAGCCTTACCTGTGTGATTGACAGCCTTTCGTCCTATCAAGTCTGGGGCGGTTTCTTCCTTCCTATTTATAGTTTGCTCACATTCACATTGGCGCTTGCTATTGCCTCGTGCATACTAGCTATTACTTCTTGCTGTTTAATTACCTGTAATCTTATTCCTGACCTCTGGCTTTGATTATTCTCTTGGATTTTGATTCTGTACTGCATTACTCGACCGGTACTGACCCCTTGGATAGCTGACCTCCCTTTTGTTATTGTTTGTCCTGTCTGAGTTCTGTGTTGTCACTTATATTAAGAAGGGACCATCGACCAGTTGCTGGCTGTCGCCTAGGACAGATCAGGCAAGTAGCCAGGGACAGTGTGGGGGTTCAGCTTAGGGTTCACTGTCTTGTTGTGCCCCTCCCTCCATGGTTCAACAGCAGCTACTGGGGAATCGCTCCTCGAGCAATTCCCTTAGACTTGGTACATAAACAGTTTGCCTTTACAAAGACATGAACAGAAAACAACAACAAAAAACCTTCTCGCCTAAGAACTAACTAATACAGAAACGTTCCCTTTCTATACAGGAGCCTGGCTGCCAGACTCCTGCTCTGGTTACTTCAAACAGGGGTAGCACAGAGTTACCTTAATGCAGGTTCAGATACACAGTTCATTTCCTCAGTGTAGTGCCAAACCCCCTAGTTCTGACAAACAACCTATGAGGCCTTAATTAGTCACCTGACCTCCCTGCTGTGGGCTTCTACCACACACCCTTTAACTGCCTGGCTGGAAAATATCTGTTCTCCCAAACCACACCCTTCAATTTCTCATAATACAATATATATATATATATATATATATATAAAATATTGTGAGTGTGTGAACCCAGAGGGCGCTATTGAGCGACCCAGGGCCAGGCCTGAAAAGGCCCTCAGCCACACCTATGGGTGGGGCGTAATTCCAGAGGGGAGTGGATACAGCGGCAGAGCTGCTGTCGAGTCCTACAGGAAGCAGGGACTGTGGAACCAGCCAAGGACAGAGAGGCGGTCTGTCCTAGGAGGGCTGGGGTCCACAGGGGACTTTTGCTTAAGCTGAGCATGAGTCAGGCTGCTTGTTGCCCCAGAGGCTAGATAGGGGTCAAGGAGTGAGATAGTGCCCTAAATGTGGCCCAGGCTGTTTATTGTTTTTGTTTATGTTCCCACTCTTAAAGCTGAAATAAAAGCCTTTTACTTTACACTAACACCATCTGAACGCTGCTTCTCCGGCGCCCAGTACAACCAACACTGCTGTCGGGTCCAGGATTTGGCCGCCATTGAGGTTAATCCCCTCCAAATTACCACAATATATATATACACACATGGACAAAATTGTCGGTACCCCTCGTTTAATGAAAGAAAAACCCACAATGGTAACAGAAATAACTTGAATCTGACAAAAGTAATTTGTCAAACTACATGTTGACAAGCCACAAAGCTTCTGGGAGAATGTCCTATGGACAGATGAGACAAAAATCGAAATTTTTGGCAAGGCACATCCGCTCTATGTTCACAGACGGAAAAATAAAGCATATTTTGAAAAGAACACTGTCCCTACTGTGAAACATGGAGGAGGCTCTGTTATGTTCTGGGGCTGCTTTGCTGCATCTGGCACAGGGTATTCTGAATGTGTGCAGGGTACAATGAAATCTCAAGACTATCAAGGGATTCTAGATGGAAATGTGCTGCCCAGTGTCAGAAAGCTTGGTCTCAGTCGCAGCTCATGGGGCTTGCAACAGGATAATGACCCAAAACACATAGCTAAAAACACCCAAGAATGGCTAAGAGGAAAACATTGGACTATTCTGAAGTGGCCTTCTATGAGCCCTGACCTAAATCCTATTGAACATCTTTGGAAGGAGCTGAAACATGCTATCTGGAAAAGGCACCCTTCATACCCGAGACAACTGGAGCAGTTTGCTCATGAGGAGTGGCCAAAATACCTGCTGAGAGGTGCAGAAGTCTCATTGACAGTTACAGGAATCGTTTGATTGCAGCGATTGCCTCAAAAGGTTGTGCAACAAAATATTAAGTTAAGGGAACCATCATTTCTGTCCAGGCCTGTTTCATGAGTTTTCTTTTTTTAAAAATTCTCTTGAAGCATGGTTGAAAAGCAATGTCTGACTTTCATTTGTTCATTTTCATAGAATTTTTATATATTATTACTTTTGTCAGATTCAAGTTATTTCTGTGACCATTGTGGGTTTTTCTTTCATTAAACGAGGGGTACCAACAATTTTGTCCACATGTGTATATATATATATATATATATATATATATATATATGTATATATATCTTATGAGGAATTCAGTATTGAATTACCAGATCTACAAGAAAAAAGGTTCACCAAAGACCTGTGCTTTGCACTACAGGTTTATTGAAAACTCACCACTAGAGGGTGTGTTGGAGGGGTTATTCGTGGAACTAAACCTTCTGGCGGTGTATTCACTGCAGCAAACGGTGAAACTTACTAATATAGATGTTGTTCCACTGTCACACCAATTAGGTGCTTTTATAGTATTGCCTGGGGACTGGAGTTCTTCTAATTCGGCTCCCGGATGACACTCCAACTCTGGATCACTTGGCCCGACCCTGCCCTACTCTGTTCAGCAACATATAGCATCATCAGGGATGCCAAACTAGACTTTCCCCCCAGGCAGTGCTAATGAAAGCTCCTAATTGGTGTGATGGCGGAACAGCATCTATATTAGTAAGTTTCAACTTCTGCTGCAGTGAATATGCTGCCACAAGGTTTGGCTCCCCAGATAGCCCATCTAAGGCAATTCCCAAGGACCTCTGGCCAAAGAAGGATCACTGCTTTTGGTCAGTGAGAACACAACACAAGTACTCTTCAAGGGACCCAAGATCTGAGATGTCAAGAGCCCAGATCTCTAAGTCCGCCCTTACTTTACAAATCACTTTTAGCATGTTATAGTAATAAAATATTAGTGTTAAATTAGTTCACTTATTATCTTGTTTTGGGAAACAGAAAAAAAAAACCTTGAATTGCAGCGCAGTCTACGGAAGCATTGTTCCATTTCACTTTCTAATTTTCTATAATGGTAGTAACAGACACCTGGCTCTCTGCCGTGGATTGAATTAATTTAGCCTGGAACTAAAGTAACGATCAGTGGAAAGGTGTATAGTTATTCATTAGCAAACCGTGCCAATAAGACAGCATTCAGATAAACTCTGTGTATTTTGTCACTATTCCAAAGTGCTGAGGCATATCCCTCCAAAAACAGCTGACTCCCCCAGCCTGAATCAATACCAGTTGCTGGAGGGCTACAATATTTTCTTGAAGATGTTAAATTAGTAATAGAGCCCAATTAAAGCTCTCTCGTAAATATGAGCCTACTTTCATTAAAAATGATATTAAAAACATTGCAAATAATGTATAAAAAAGATTGTTAATAATTAATTATCATCAACGTAATGTTTATGCATGATGCATCCAATTCACAGCAGGCACAAATTTTTTCCAGTCTGTAAGATTTGTATTCATTGCTACTGAACAGAAAAAAAATCCATATGAAAACATAGGGAAAGAAAATATCCCCTTTTATCATTTATTCAAAATGATCTTTCTCAAAAGTATAATATTTGGTGCAGAAGAAATTTTATAAAAATTTAATACTCAAAATGACAGAATTGGAGGGGCTGTCATAATACCAACTTCTGTATGCAGTAACCTGAAAGCACTGATCCAAGTGAGAAGCACGGCTGTGTTTAACCTGGTAAAACTGAATTAAAGGGAGTCTGTTAGCAGGAGAATCAATATCAAACCAATGATAGTACATGGTATGGCAGCTTCTACACTTTCCAAAGATGCCTTTCCTATTCTGCATTGCATTTTCATGAAACTCTGCATTTTATTGTTATGAAAATTAGCTTAAAAGGAAGCTTTAGGGGTGTGTCCCCTCCTGCCAGGGCTTAGGTCTCCACTTTAGATAACTACATTTAACTGCAGACAAAGTATAACAAAGTGGAAAATGTCACTCAAGCAATGGGGCCTGGAGCTGAGCAACAGTTATGGGTAAGTGGGAGAGGATACGCCCCTAACCCTTTTCAACTAATTTGCATAAGAATAAAATGCTGATTTTCATGAAAATGGAGCTGCAATGGAGAATAAGAAAGACACCTTTGGAAAGTGTAAAAGCTGCCCTACAAAGTACTGTCATTAATCTGATACTGATTTTCCTGCCAATAGACTCACTTTAAATAGTAAGTTACATGTATAAATGGAGATCCAGATATCTGGTCTATTAAAGGGCATATAAAACTAAAATATGTCATATACATTCAGTAGCTGTTCTTCAGATGCTCTTTTAACCGTCATACTGTATACATCCATAATTGGTTCAGTCTAAGCGTTCATGTGTTTTCAATGGGGAGAGGGGAGTAAGCAGTTACCAGACACCTCCACATGCCCAATTCTTTTTGTCCTGACACAGACCAAATGAGCGTTAATGTGGATGGTCACCTTTAGACCAACCCTGACCAAGGTTTACCATACATGATGACTTTACACAAAGGGAAAACCTGTGGGGACTGTCCTGAGGCGTCTTCAGCAATCCTTGGTGATTCGAGATACCATAGCCACCTGGAAGAATTTCAAACTCTCATATAGAATCTCTAAACACTCGCTGTTGTGGATGTCTCTGGACTTTACTCAGGAAAGGCTCAAGCCAGGTTTTTAGTCTATGGAGGGGTATCCAGTGGGTATCTTATTTGAATGGATTTTTAAAGCAATGCGCGGGTGCGCGCTTACACCCTCTGCCAGTTTTTTTCGCTGGAAACAAAGTCGGACATGCAGGACTTTGTTTCCAGCGAAAAAAACTGGATTCGTGGCGCAGAGGGTGTAAGCGCACACCCGCGCATGGCTTTAAAAAACCCATTCAAATGAATAGATTTTTAAGCAATGCATCGCTAACCTTTCGCTATCCAGTCCCTATACAGTTTTCCGAAATTTTCAGTTGGATTCGCAGCGGACAGACTCCGCCGCAAGTGTGAACCCACCCTTAGCCTTTAAAATACCTCCCTCTCCAACCAAACCAGATAGAATGACATTTTGCCCCAAATGTCGGCTGTCTATGTCCAACCTATTTCATGGCCTCTGGATGTGCCCTAAGAGTCAATATTTCTGGTTACAGGTACTCAGTTTGTTGTTGCTATGTGGAAGTCCCCAATCCCACTGCACCCCTTGACTTACATATTCCACAGCAGTGAGACACCTGTTGCCGCTGATCAGGGACAATATAGCTTACATAAATTATTTCATTCTATAGTGCTGGTGGTGAAGAGGTGCCTCTTGCAACTTTGGCTAAGTCCAGCGTCTCTGTCCCAGATTCTTGTGATTGAAAAACTGAAATGCTTACTGCAGGAAGAGAGAGCAATTGGAGGAGGAAAGGAGGTTAACTACTCTGTATAGAATATTATTGATGTAAGAATTAACAATTAAATCATTGCTTCAACTCATCACTGGAGTACTGGAATTTATTATTATCTGGAGTTAACTACTCTGTATGGAATATTATTGATTTATTTTTTATTATTGATTTAAGAATTAAGGATTAAATCATTACTTCAACGCATCACTGGAGTGTTTAGGGGTTGGGATTATGGGACTCTAACAAAGCACCCACGAACAATCAGATACCGAGTGTTGCATACAAGTTGTAATCCTACACAGTATAATTCCACCTTAGTGGCCCCACACAGTATAATACCCCCTAAGTAGCAACACACAATATAATTTTTCCAAAGTGGCCACACTCAGTATAAAGTCTCCTAAGTGGCCCCACATATACAGGTGCATCTCAATATATTAGAATATTTTTGAAACGTTCATTCATTTCAGTGATTCAGTAATACAATTCATAATCAGCGTCTTCCATGATTGTGTGTCCTACTGAACCAGACTGAGGGACCATTTAAAGGCTTAGGAAACCTTGGCAGGTGACACACTGAATTTACAATACTGAACTTTTTTACAATATTCTAATTTTCTTAGATTTGGGTTTTCATTACCTGTAATCCATAAACAACATTTACAGAAATAAAACACTTGAAATAGAACACTCTGTGTGTAAAGAATCTAGAAAATATAGGAGGTCACTTTTTAAATTTAATTACTGAAAGAAATAAACGTTTCAAAGATATTCTAATATATTGAGATGCACCCGTAGTACAATGCCACCTTATGACCTCCACACAATATAATACATACAAATGAAAAAAAAAACATTACTCAGAGTCTGCAAACTCCGCTCTACTCCGTGCCTTCTCCAGCTCTGTCTGTACTCCACCATTGTATTCTACTCTGAGGACCCAGATAGAGTAGAAACTGAGACTGAAAGACAGCACCTAAAATGCAGCACTGTCCTGCTGGATCTGGAATTTCAGACAGGGGGCCCCCCACTGCCATGGGGGGGGGACTCAGTGCAAGCGCAACATTTGCTCTATGTTTAATATGGCGCTGATTATGAGACATTTTTTTTTCCTTTGACCTTATTTCCTAGGCTCTCTTTTACATCCTATGTGTGATTTGACAATTTTTTGCAAAATTGCATTAACTCTCTTTTAATCTTCTTGAAATACATCAGGGATATCTATTTTTCAATAAATATGTATTTGTCATTTATTTTGAATATATTTGCAACCCCCTTCCCCTTGATGTCTCATTTTCTTATTAATTTATCAAATTCCTAATTTACTTGGCTGTTTTGGGTTTAACTTTGTTGGCTTTGACAGTAAATGGTTTATTTTAATAACTTACCCATGAATCCTTCCTTTTACAACTATCTGCTGTTACTTATTTGCCTCGGTTTTATGTTCTTGCAAAAAAAAAAAACTGAGCAGACACGACATTAATAATCCACTTCATTGATGCAGAACAAAGACTACCTGATGGAAAACTAAAAAAAAACTAACATAAAACATAACCAAAAATATCCAGGGAAAATACATGGAAAACAAATTTATGTAGCACAATCTTATCAAGTGTATGCAGACAAGCTTCCCCCTCAATCCACTGCTTTTATGCCAAAGTCAAGTCTGGAACTGTAATGAAAATTTAATTGACATCCTCTCATTTGGCAATGGATGGAGTTTATGAAAACAAAATGAAAAATGTGCCCGTAACCAGCTTTGCTGGAAGTCAAATAGTATCCCTCAAGGAGTGGAAGCATCTCTGCTTTCTATAATCATTTGTGACACTGGAATATCATACTACCCGAAAATCTGTAAAACACATTGAAGGATTAAGCATTGGAGATAACTGGGAAAAAAGCTTCTTCTTAGGCCTTTAATAAACCTGACAGTCTAATGTCATTGACGGCAATAAACGCAGACATCACATTGACTGGTGAAAGCAGCAACAGGACACAAGAACACCCATATGGCACAAAGTCTGCTTAGCTGATATCTCCATATTACACTTGTATTAATATAGTAGATAACCAGTATTACTTTTTTCTACTCTAATTAAAATAGTGTGCATAGGAAAATTACAGGGCCTTAAAGGGAACCTGCCATGTTAAAATGCAGTTCACTTGCAGGTAGCAAGTTTTACAGCAAAAATGAGCTGATAGATGCTCAGATAGATAGATAGATAGATAGATAGATAGATAGATAGATAGATAGATATAGTGCTGCAAAGTAAGAATGCTTTCAAAAAATGAAATGAAAGGACAAAATAGAAAACTAAATATAAATTATATCAGTATTTGCAGTTTTTGAAGGAACTCAGCCGGACTGTCCCAAACATCTTGGAGAACTAAGGACAGATCTTCTGTGGATGTAGGCTTGCTCAAATCCTTCTGTCTCTTCAAGTAATCCCAGACAGAATGGATGAAGTTGAAATCAAGGTTATTATGAGCTCATATCATCACTTCTGGGCCTCCTCCTCCAAAGGGTGGTCACACTAAATATTGATGTGATTTAGATTTCTCTTTTGTTTTAACTTCATTTTCTAAATTGACAAAAATAAACTTTAGATTTTTTTTTTCGTAACCCGCAACATTCTTGAACAACCAGTGCGGCTATTTTTGGTGCCTTGATATGTTCCTTATTTGATTAAAATTTTGAAAACCATGTATCATTTTCCTTCCACTTCACCATTATCTGCTACTTTGTGTTGGTCTATCACTTAAAATCTCAATAAAATACATTTAAGTTTGTGGTTGTAAGGTGAGAAAATGTGAAAAAGTTCAAAGGGTATGAATACTTTTGCAAGCTACTGTATATTAGTGGTATATTTTATGTGGCAGAGGTACCTTTGAGGTGTCCGTCTGCATTCACCCCCATGTAAAAAACATGACGGAAGCTTTCTTTGCAAGCAGGACTTCTTAGGACTTTCTTTAACTACAAAAGTAAACAAACATGACAGAAGAAAGTGTCCATCATGTTATTTCCATTATAGTCCTAAGGCGGATGACAGCAACAGACTGTAATAATGATAGTGTGAACATTATTTAGCTTTGGAGCCCCATTTTCATGTATATTGCTGTTTCATTCATATGCAAAGTAGGAGAAAAGTGTATTGGGGGGGGCCTAAACTTTCCTGGGCTTTGGTCTAGCAAAGCACTTTTACCTTTATTTGCATATGAATAAAATGTTGATTTACATGAAAATGGGACTCAAAAGCTGAATAACAGAGGTATATTTGGAAATTGTAGAATCCCCTCTACAAGGTACTGAGGTTAGGTTTATAACCAATTTACTGTTGACAGACTCTCTTAGTTTTACATCCTTTTATAAGAAACATTAAATTTCTTTTCTAGACTTAAATCTCAGAGGTGATAAAAATGGATTATTGCTTCATTTAGAAAATTAATGGCTAAAAATAACATCATATTACATTCTTTTAGCAACCATCCTAAGCATACGGAACAAAGTACAAAAACTGAATACAGACAACCATTGATGCTACCGAGCCCAGAAGCCAAGGAGCCCACAGGTCACTCTCAAACACTAGGGCTGGATAAACGTCTTTGATTTCCTTTCATGGCTGCCAGTCCGTGTATTGTAAATTTTTGAGCCTAGCTCTCCTGGGGAACAGGAATGAGATAATTTATTATACACAGCTTTCCAGTGTCAGAAAGGAGAAAAATAGGATTCTGTAGGGGAGGCTGTGGCACAAAAAGGGGGCATGCTTACTGTGTGGGTACCAACAGTGCATAGTAATGATAGGAAGCTTATGTGCACAAACATGTTGTAAACAAGTATTCATGGCAGTGTGGGCCCAGATACAGAAGGAAAAGGAAATGTAAATGCTGCTAAAATGTACAAAAGGGCATGTAAAGGGCTGTAATCTACAGCAAAGACCCGGCGCTAATGATCGCAGGCATTAAGGCCCCTGGCGCCTCAGTCAAACCTGACCAAGCAGGTTTCCCAGCAGCACATGGGTGGCCATTTTGGGATTGATCGACGGTCCCTGGAACAAGATTCGGGGCCGGTGATACATTGCCATGACAGCCGATGACAGCCGGGAGCCTCTTGAAGGCTCCCAACCTTGTCTTGGCATTTCTTCTATTACAGACTGCTCTAGGCGGTCTATTAAATAGAGCATAAAAAAAATTTTTTTTAAAAAATTCAAAAACTAAAAAAAAACTAAAATATTCGAATCACACCCTTTCCCTACAACACAATCGTACCAACCCATAGAATACAGGTGACCTGTCATTTTGGCTGCAAAGCGAACGCAATAAAAACAAAGCCCATAAGAAAGTTTCAAATGCACTTTTTCTCCAATTTCACCCCATTCTGAATTTTTTTCCAGCTTCCCAGTACATTGTACAGAATATTAAATGGTACCATTATGAAGAACAATTTGTTACACAAACATTAAGCCCTCATATGGCTCTATGAACAAAAAAATAAAAAAGTTATGAGGTTTGAAAGGTGGGAAGTCAAAAACTTAGTATAAATCCTAAGTATATGATGTGCATATTATAGCAGTTTTACAAATTGTTAGTACTATAAAAACATATTTACCTGATTTACATCAGGATCATACTACAAAATTTTTGTACAAATTTTTTGTTTCTGTTGGCAAATGTCGTTGTTTCTGTTCGCAAACCTCTGTCGGCAGCTTCTTAGAGAATATAGGAGCAGATATGTTGAAATCCACCATGTCTCATCTTTTTGTTTTCAGGGAGATAAACTTCCGTCTGAGGTTTCTCATACAGTGTGTACGTAAAGTATTCAGACCCCTTTAAATTTTTCACTCTTTGTTTCATGGCTTTGTTTCATTTTATTTCTCATTCATGTACACTCAGCACCCCATCTTGACAGAAAAAAAACTGAAATATAGATATTTTTGCAAATTTATTAAAAAAGAAAAACTGAAATATTACATGGTCATAAGTATTCAGACCCTTTGCTCAGTATTGAGTAGAAGCCCCTTCCTTTTGAGCTAGTACAGCCACGAGTCTTCTTGGGAATGATGCAACAAGTTTTTCACATCTGGATTTGGGGATCCTCTGCCATTCTTCCTTGCAGATCCTCTCCAGTTCCGTCAGGTTGGATGGTCAACGTTGGTGGACAGCCATTTTCGGGTCTCTCCAGAGATGCTAAATTGGGTAGAGGTCAGGGCTCTGGCTGGGCCAGTCAAGAATGGTCACAGAGTTGCCCCGAAGCCACTCCTTTGTTATTTTAGCTGTGCGCTTAGGATCATTGTCTTGTTGGAAGGTGAACCTTCGGCCCAGTCTGAGGTCCAGAGCACTCTGGAAGAGGTTTTCTTCTAGGATATCTCTATACTTGGCCGCATTCATCTTTCCTTCAATTGTAACGAGTCGTCCTGTCCCTGCAGCTGAAAAGCACCCCCATAGCATGATGCTGCCACCACCATGTTTCACTGTTGGGATTGTATTGGGCAGGTGATGAGCAGTGCCTGGTTTTCTCCACACATACCGCTTAGAATTAACGCCAAAAAGTTCAATCTTCATCTCATCAGACCAGAGAATCTTATTTCTCATAGTCTGGGAGTCCTTCATGTGTTTTTTGGCAAACTCTATGCGGGCTTTCATATGTCTTGCACTGAGGAGAGGTTTCCTTCGGGCCACTCTGCCATAAAGCCCCGATTGGTGGAGAGCTGCAGTGATAGCTGACTTTGTGGAACTTTCTCCCATCTCCCTACTGCATCTCTGGAGCTCAGCCACAGTGATCTTTGGGTTCTTCTTTACCTCTCTCACCAAGGCTCTTCTCCCACGATTGCTCAGTTTGGCTGGACGGCCAGGTCTAGGAAGAGTTCTGGTTGTCCCAAACTTCTTCCATTTAAGGATTATGGAGGCCACTGTGCTCTTAGGAACCTTGGGTGCTGCAGAAATTCTTTTGTAACCTTGGCCAGATCTGTGCCTTGCCGCAATTCTGTCTCTGAGCTCCTTGGGCAGTTCCTTTGACCTCATGATTCTCATTTGCTCTGACATGCACTGTGAGCTGTGAGGTCTAATATAGACAGGTGTGTGCCTTTCCTAATCAAGTCCAATCAGTTTAATTAAACACAGCTGGACTCCAATGAAGGAGTAGAACCATCTCAAGGAGGATCAGAAGGAAATGGACAGCATGTGAGTTAAATATGAGTGTCACAGCAAAGGGTCTGAATACTTATGACCATGTGATATTTCAGTTTTTCTTTTTTAATAAATTTGCAAAAATATCTACATTTCTGTTTTTTCTGTCAAGATGGGCTGCTGAGTGTACATTAATGAGAAATAAAATGATCTTTTTTGCTTTTAGCAAATGGCTGCAATGAAACAAAGAGTGAAAAATTTAAAGGGGTCTGAATACTTTCCATACCCGCTGTATGTCTACTAACTCACCCAAATTTCATACATGTCTTAGTTAATGTTTATATTTGTTTGCCTGCTACTTCTAAATCTTATTATTGATACTGTACCCATTTCTTTAAATCATCAATATTCTCCCTTTAGTGCTAAATATACAATGCAGAAGAACACTGCCAGCTTGTACAAATGAATCAGTTTCATTATGATCAATCGACGATAAAAAAAAAAGGCAGACAATAGACTTGGTGTAAGAAAACAAATAGTCCATGTGTTACTTATCTGGGAGCGAGTCAGAAACACAAGCAATCAGAGCTGAACTAAAATCAATACACCTCTTTACATTGTATAGAAAGCGTGCAGCATGCTGGATTCTGCTTATTCACCCATAGAAGGAAAGCGATCAGCCAGCTCACCTCCACATTTTACAAGCCATGTTTGATAGATCTAATATTTTCAATGTGTGCATAATGCATTTAATTAGATCTATTAAAAAATACAATAAAAATGTGTTCCAAGTTCTCTATTTTTACCTCCTCATATAAAGATAGTAGGACCATACATCCCAACTTTAAAAGGATAGAAAGTGGGAGATAATGTGCGGCGCGCATAGCAGGCCGTGGCAAATTTAGCTCCACCCACTCTATGTTGACTCCGCCTATTCTCATCCATTTTTCTTTGTGCCCCCACTATAGTCACCCTAACCTTATATGTCCCCACATTATAATGTTCCCCTCCAATTGCCCCACAGTAAGATGAACCTGGTGCCCCAGTTTTAACTGGGGGAAACTAGAGGTGGAGATTAAACTGGGGCAGTTGGAGGGTGACATTAAACAGTGGGGGTAGTTGGATAGGGACACTAAAATGGGGGCAACTAGAGGTGGACATGCCCCCCTCCAGCTACTTCCACGGTTTAATGTCCTCCTCCAGCTGCCCCCAGTTTAATGTCACTCTCCATCTGCACCCAGATTAATGTTCCCCCTCTATCTGCCACCAGTTTAATGTCCCCCCATTAATCTTCCCCCAGTTTAATGTCCCCTCCATCTGCCCCAGTTTAATGTCCCCCCTCCACCTGCCCCCAGTTTAAGGTCCCCCATTCATCTGCCCCAGATTCATGTTTCCCCTTCATTTGCCCGTTTAATGTTTCCCCTCTATCTGCCACCAGTTTAATGTCCCCCCATTAATCTTCCCCCAGTTTAATGTTCCCTCCATCTGCCCCAGTTTAATGTCCCCCCTCCACCTGCCCCCAGTTTAAGGTCCCCCATTCATCTGCCCCAGATTAATGTTTCCCCTTCATCTGTCCCAGTTTAATGCCCCCTCCATCTGCCCTCAGTTTAATGTCCCCTTTATCTGCCACCAGTTTAATGTTACCCCTCCATGTGTCCCCATTTTAATATTCTCCCATTAATCTGCCCCCAGTTTAATGCCCCCTCCATCTGCCCTCAGTTTAATGTCCCCCATTCATTTGCCCCCAGATTAATGTTTCCCCTCCATCTGCCCCCAGTGTAATGTCCCCCGTTCATCTGACACCAGTTTAATGTCACCCCTTCATCTGCCCCAGATTAATGTTTCCCCTCCATCTGCCCCAGTTTAATGTTACCCCTCTATCTGCCACCAGTTTAATGTCCCCCCTTCATTTGCCTAGTTTAATGTTCCCCCTCCATCTACCCCCAGTTTAACCCCCATTCATCTACCCCCAGTTTATGTTCCCCTCCATCTACCCCCAGTTTAATGTCCACCATTCATCTACCCCCAGTTTAATGTTCCCCCTCCATCAGCCACCAGTTTAATGTTCCCCTTCCATTTTACCCCAAAGTTTAACATAATAAAATACTGATACTCACCTCTCCTCACTCCCCTGCTGCTCTGTTTCATGTCTCTGCTCCCAGAGACTTCATGACATGTCTATGTTGGGATGTCATAACTGGATCACGGAGCACAGTAATTTGTGGGAGACTGGGGTCCATGGTCACTCAAATCTCTCACCAACTTTAACAAATGTATTCCATTTAGAAGTGACCTGCAGTGGCAGTAGAATTTTACATGTACCTGTAAATACATGCACCGCTGCAACTAGTCTTCTAATATGCCAGGGGGAAGCATCAGAGTGTAGGCGGTACTTTAAACTCCTCTAAAGGGGTTGTCCTTTCCAGGAAATACATTTTTTTGTCTGTATAATAAAAAGTTATACAATTTTCAAATATACTTTCTTCATCAATTCCTTATGGTTTTCTTGATTTCTGCTTACTATGATTCATTGTTTACATCCAGTGGAACAAAATCAGTCCATGGTCATGTTAACACACGTGGATAAAATTGTTGGTATCCCTCGTTTAATGAAAGAAAAACCCACAATGGTCACAGAAATAACTTGAATCTGACAAAAGTAATAATATATAAAAGTACATGTTGACAAGCCACAAAGCTTCTGGGAGAATGTCTTATGGACAGATGAGACAAAAATCGAAATTTTTGGCAAGGCACATCAGCTCTATGTTCACAGACGGAAAAATGAAGCATATCTTGAAAAAGAACACTGTCCCTACTGTGAAACATGGAAGAGGCTCTGTTATGTTCTGGGGCTGCTTTGCTGCATCTGGCACAGGGTATTTTGAATCTGTGCAGGGTACAATGAAATCTCAAGACTATCAAGGGATTCTAGAGAGAAATGTGCTGCCCAGTGTCAGAAAGCTTGGTCTCAGTCGCAGGTCATGGGTCTTGCAACAGGATAATGACCCAAAACACATAGCTAAAAACATCCAAGATTGGCTAAGAGGAAAACATTGGACTATTCTGAAGTGGCCTTCTATGAGCCCTGATCTAAATCCTATTGAGCATCTTTGGAAGGAGCTGAAACATGCCGTCTGGAAAAGGCACCCTTCAAACTCGAGATAACTGGAGCAGTTTGCTCATGAGGAGTGGCCAAAATACCTGTTGAGATGTGCAGAAATCTCATTGACAGTTACAGGAATCGTTTGATTGCAGTGATTGCCTCAAAAGGTTGTGCAACAAAATATTAAGTTAAGGGAACCATCATTTCTGTCCAGGCCTGTTTCATGAGTTTTCTTTTTTTTTTTTAATTCTGTTGAAGCATGGTTGAAAAGCAATGTCTTACTTTCATTTGTTCATTTTCATATAATTTTTATATATTATTACTTTTGTCAGATTCAAGTTATTTCTGTGACCATTGTGGGTTTTTCTTTCATTAAACGAGGGGTACCAACAATTTTGTCCACATGTGTATATACAGTTCATGGTCATGTAATGGACACACAGTTGCACAGCTCGTTACAGTCACAAAACAGTAATCAGAGCACCTGTGCGTCCATCCAAGGACCAGTTTTTACATTCACGCAAACAGAGGTGAAAAAAACTGTGAAAAACATCCATTTTTTACTGTCTTTTTTTACACCCAAGGGGCGCCCTTTTTCACTGATCCTTCATACTTTGCAGTGCATGGAGGGTTCTGTGAAAATGGACAAAAATAGAGCAAGGTGAGTATATATTTTGGAATTATTTATAACTTTCTAAGCAGCTTTCAAAAAATTAACATGGCTGAACAATAACTTACAGACCCTGCATTTAATACAGACTCCTGATCAGACCTGTCTATTTGTCAGGGGATCCAGAGGAAAGTCTCCATTCTGGTCCCTGGTCTTACAGGATAAGTTAGTAATATGTGATCTGTTGGGATCCAACTCTCCGACCTCCATAGATGATCTGTTCTAGCATCCTCAGGGAGCTGGAAGCTGCTAGTAGATGGGTGGCACAGTGGCATAAATACATGGCCCGGGACATTTGTTTTTAATAGGCCGTTACCTGCTGGAGCAACCTCAGCAGATATCGGGCCCTATTTACTTACCGATCCACGCTCCTGCTCATGGCCGAGGAGTGGGGATCGGTAAGTGAGGCCGCGTGCCTGTAAATCCCAGAAACACTGCTATCATTGTACTCTGGGGTCTTTTCAGGCCTGTTTGGTGACATCCCAAACATCACGTGGGCCAGGCCGGCATCATTATGCGTCACGACGCCGACCTGGCTCACGTGATGTCTGGTCCAACATTGAAGAGGGACGAAAGTAGCGAAGAATGCGCCAGAGCCAGGGAGTGGTAAGTAACATTGTTTTTTTTATGTTTGTATCCTCCCCTGGGTCTCCGATAATTATACTCTGGGGTCTGAAAGGACCACAGAGTATAATAATTGCTCATGGGTGGTCCACAAAGGGGCATACTACTGTGTGAAGGGATCACTATGGGGCATAATAGTGTGTGCAGGGGCCACTATGATGCATAATAGTGTGTACAGGGGCCACTATGGCGCATAATAGTGTGTGCAGGGGTCACTATGGGGCATAATAGTGTGTGCAGGGGCCACTATGGGGCACAATAGTGTGTGCAGGAATGCGGTTTGTGGGAGGGGGGCGGGTCAGCCATTACAGTTACAACTTTCCTAGTTAAGCCACTGGGGTGTCATGTGCAGCTACGCTCTGTTCAAGTAATAGGAGCAGCGCAGTAGCCCAGTCCACTGCATAATGGAAGTTCTGGTGATTTGCAATGCTGTTCCTATTACTTCAATAGGAGCAGTACTGCATACACTCACCATTCACTTGCTAGAACAGATAACGTGTGTGAGGTCCGGGAATTGGACCCTGACATATCACATACTGATGGCTTATCCAGTTGATGGGTCATCAGTATAGATGGGCGAACCTCTCAAGATTTTGTTTCAGGTTTGGGTGGCTCAGGTCCTAGACTTGGTTTGGATAAAACAAGTTTGGTATGAACCAAATTTAAATTGTCTTTAAACATAGTGTATAATACTGTCAGGGCTCCTAGGAACCTATCTATCCAATTTATAACTCTCTACAGGTACGTTCACATATATAAGTTTCATCAGTATCAACTTTTTTTGTCCCTTAAGTCATTACAACTGATACCAAAACTGATGGGAAAATGCATCAGTTGTCATCAGGCTTTTTCACAAATTTCTACTCCAAACTTGAGTTTACCATCAGTTTTTACCATTAAAATATAATCTAGGCTCTGAAAATCAGCCATCTTCATCAAAGTGATGTGTGATTTGTACAAGTACAGTATACTGTATGGGGGCCAATGAAGGAGACAATATACTGTGTTTCTCCGAAAATAAGACAGGGTCTTATATTATTTTTTTCTCTGAAAAAAGGGCTAGGGCTTATTTTCGGGGTAGGTCTTAATTTTTTCCATGAACAACAATCACACATTTGATCGCTTTTTATTTCAACTTTTATCAGAGGTGAAACAGCGAAAAAACAGCAGTTCGGTACTTTTGATTTTATTTTTCCGCTACGGCATTCACCATAGAGGTAAAATATTTTTATAAGTTTGTAGAGCAGGCGTTTTCGGACACAGGGATTCCTAATGTGTATGTGTTTCACAGTAATATTTTATTTTTATATGTATTCTAATGAAAGTGGGAGGGGGTTTGAACTTTTATTGTTTTTTTTTGTTTGTTTTTTTTTACTATTAACCCCTCCTAGGAGGCTTGAACCTGCAATCATCCCATAGACTGCAATAGAACGTATTGCAGTCTATGGGAGATTATCTACATTACTAATAAGGCTGCTCATAGACCAGCCTCACTAGTAATATTCCTATGACAGGACTGGGAGCCTTCATTAGGCTCCAGGCTGTCAAAGGAACAGGTCGGGTCCCGCGATCTAGCCGCGCGGGAGCCGACCTGCAATGTGAAAGGTTCGGGGCTGGTGGGGACTAACCCCAGGGATAGTTGCTCTGCTTTGGGGGGTCGATTTGGAGCGGGGGGGTCATGGACTGGCACACCCAACAATACCCGCGATCAGTGGACTCTGATCGCTGGCATTAACTGCGGGTCTCCAGTACAACGGATACCCAGTATATAGTAGCTATAGGGGGTTCGGACCGGCCCTAGGGACTGGGGAAGGTCACACTTAGCAATGCCCGAGGTCAGAGTCACGCTCAATAATGCCTGCGATCAGGATACACAGTGATCGCAGGCATTAACTTCAGGTCTCCGCAGAGACCCGGTAAGGTAGCTATGGTAGCCGCTCTGCAGCAGAGCAGCCGCCATCTTTAAGGACCAGGCATCCGCTGTAATCGTACGGCAGATGTTGGGAAGGGGTTAAATTAGCTAGGGCTTATTTTTGGGGTAGGGTTTATATTTCAAACTTACTCCAAAAAACCTGGAAAATCTAGCTAGGGCTTATTTTCGGGGTAGGTCTTATTTTTGGAGAAACACGGTATTGTATGGGGGTCAAATACAATATGGCGGGTCACTAAAGGGGGCAATATACTGTGTGTTTGGGCCAGTAAAGGGGGTGTTATAATATGTTTGGGCCACTAAATGGGGCATGATAGGGGGAGGCTCAGACAAAATCTTGCTATGGGGCCTTGTTTTACCTACTCACACCCCTGTGTATGGGTACTTAATAACCCACAAATAGCTATACAATACTCATATAGTAATTGCCATACCTTGCCCAATTTTGGCTAGTTATGCCCAGTGAATGACAAGGTGGGAAGGTTTGTTAAGACTGGTGTATCGTACACCAGTCTTAATAAAGGTCCCGACTGGTGCGGGGACCAAGAGGCTATGGTCTCTTCATTAGACTTCCCTGCACTAACTGATGTAGATTTCCATTATAAGTCATGCCAATGGGAAGCAGAGATAGAAGAAGCAGTTGGAAAAATAATAATAATAATGTCTTGCCACGGACTGCACAACAGGTTCACCTACAGAGTCCCTGGCATAGGAGTCTCTGCTGGTGAGGCTCATTCATCATCTTGGGCTTTCTGCCATGGGCTGAAAATGAACTAGAATCTGTGGCAAATCCGCCTCAAATTCCTCTTCCTTTTCTGCCGTCTAAATTTAGCCTTACTATAATAGTGCCTCTGCACAGGTAATCGTCCCCTCCCACAGAGGTAATGTCTCCGCAATATTCCCTCTAAATAAGTAATACTATTACTTATGAGGGGGGACGCTATTATGGCACTATTACAGTAATAGTCCCCCCATATGTAATATTATTACTTATGTGGGGGTGCTATTACCTGTGTAGGCACTCTATTACTGTAATAGTGCCATAATAGCACTCCTCAATGGGTAAGAGCGCCCCATAAGTAATACTAATAATATTAATTATGGGGGGGGAACTTTCATTGTAATAATGCCCCACCCCCCACATACTGATCTCTGAACTGTATATAATAATCAATTACATGGGGAATGAACCTCGAAGTGATTTTCACGGGAGTTTCTGGGGCACGCAGCCTGTGTGTACTGTCTATTCTTCCAGCTCGCGACTCCTAATCTATGATACTGCAGGAACCGGTACAATAAACAGTAGTAGGCGCTGTAAGCTGGGAGAATAGACAGTACACACTGGCTGCATGCCCATGAAGATCGCATCAGGGTTTGTTCTCCAGGTAAGGGTATCATAGTCATACGGGTGCTGTGTCTACCATCCCAGGCACTGAGCATAGCCTGTCCTGGGATGGTAGAGCCCTGGAGATGCCAGTAAATTTCAATTCCACAAGAAGTGACCCCTTGTAGGAGCAATTTTAGAGTCTCTGCAAACGTGATAAGGCATCCAAAAACCAATTATCTAAATCTGCGTTCCAAAAGCCACATAGCGCTCCTTCACATCTTCACCCTGCTGTGTGCCCAAACTGCAGTTTATGCCCACATGTATGACACTGTTGTACCCAGGATAACGTACTTAACAATGCCATATGTGGGTATAAACTACTGTTTGAGCACAAAGCTGGACACAGAAGGGAAGGAGCGCTATTTGGATTTTGGAGCAGTTTGGTTTTTGGACGTCATGACACTTTTGTAGAGCCCCTAAATTGTCTGACACAAGCTGGGCACAACTTATTGTGCACTGAAATTACTTATTTCTGGAAAAATTGCCATTTTCACTTTTCTGCTGCACATTTATTTCTGGAAAATAAATTAATGCAACACTTGGGGGTTAAAAATGCTCACTGTATCCCTGGATAAATTCCTTCATGGGTGTAGTTTCCAAAATGGGGTCACGTGTCAGAGGATCCCACTTGACTGACATTTCAGGGGCTCTACAAAAATGGCATGGTGTCCAAAAACCAAACCGTCTAAATCTGTGCCCCAAAAACCAAATAGCACTCCTTCCCTTCTGTACCCGACTGTGTGCCCAGACAGCAGCTTATAACCAAAGATGACATTGTTCATAAGTACATAATTCTGGGTACAACAGTGTCATACATGTGGGCATAAACTGCAGTTTGGGCACACAACAGGGCGCAAATGTGAAGGAACGCTATGTGGCCCTAAGGTCCCTAAGTGGAATGCTCCAGGGAGGGATCCCATTTTGAAAACTGCACCCCAAAAAGAATTTATCAAGGGAGTAATGAGCCTTAGTATCCCAGACATGAATACACAGTGAACGGTAGAAAGTGAATATGTGAACTGTGTGGAGCACATTGGATACACCAAATTCCCTATTATTTTCCCAGTAGCTCCTATGATTGGGGGTCACTCTGGGGGTCACTTCTGGTGTCTTTTCCTTCTTAAGCTCTACATCTGGGATGTACTCTGATATACACTCGCACAGCTTATGTTTGCTGCAGACAGTTTGGCCCTAAAGATATGGCGATTTTTTTTTTTTTTTTTTTTCTGGGAGATGTAGCCATATGTCGGGATGAGACGCGTTATTTTGTGATGATACCATTTTGGATCCTATAACTTGTAGATTAAATTTTAATAATTCTTGGTGGAAAAATATCCGGCATTGCGTTTTACCATTGCCATTCAGTGTACAGCAGTGTAGCAGGCTACCTTTATTCTATGGGTCGGTATGATTACAGCGATACCTAATTTCTATTCTTTTTTTTATGTGTTACTACTATTGCAGAACATTTGGGGAAAGAAATCAACTGGTTTTGCATCGTCATCTTCTGAGAGGCGTAACATTTTTATTCTTCTGTTGATAGAGTTGGTTTGGGGGCTTATTTTTTGCGGGATGAACTGTGCTTTTTACTAGTACTGTTTTGGGATACATATGACTTTTTTATTACTTTTTGTACCATATTTTGAAAGACGAGATGATCAAAAATCATTACTTCTGTAAATTTTTTTTTTAATCATGCAGGTTAACTAATGTTTCAGTTTTGTTGTATGAGTTGCAGCGATACCAAATATGCATTTTTCTGATTACGTGTATTGTAGTTGTCTACAAT
Source organism: Leptodactylus fallax (assembly GCA_947044405.1). Lineage (NCBI taxonomy): Eukaryota > Metazoa > Chordata > Amphibia > Anura > Leptodactylidae > Leptodactylus > Leptodactylus fallax. The sequence goes on along the minus strand of CAMRHE010000073.1, from coordinate 4,143,186 downwards.
ATTCTGCATTGTCAGCCTACGCAGAATATCGGCATAGGGGTTAACAACCCGTGATCGGAGCTTAGCTACTAACGGGTGTGCTGAAGAGGGATGTTAGCGGTAAGTTACAGGTAACACCCACTCCAGAGGCCACCCACTTAGTGTCTGAGTGGGATGAAGGCTTATACTGTACTATTACTGCAAGTTGCCTTAAAGGGTTTTTCCAGGCAAAAATTTTTTTTTTTAAAAAAGGTCTGTTAGTGCTATTAATTGGTTAATAAGTGCACGCAAATACCTTTAGCAGTGTTTTGAGTGATTTATGGGTCTCTCTGGAAGCTCCTGACATCTTCTGCATTTGTTTACATGGTGTAGCTTCCTGCTGTCGTAGCTAATGCAATGCATCATGGTACTTGTAGGCTGACTCACTCTACCTCCCTCTCACTACCTCCCCCTTCTCTCACATCCTCTCCCTGTCTCCCTAGCTATCCCGCCCACTACTAGCCCTTCCCAACTAACTCAGCACACCCCCCACCCCAACCCCATCATACTTACCTGTCTTCATTCTGGAAGGAAGACAGGTAAGTATGATGGAGTAGAGCGGGGAGTATTGGTGACGTTCTATTTCCGGAAACGGGGAAACGGAACATCTCTAGATAACCAGAAATTGTAAATTGGGTAAATATACATTTTTGCTAAATTATGTGATTTAGAAAGTAGGGGGTGGGAGGGTGTTTACATTAGTCTATGAATTCCATTTTATCCCGGACAACCCCTTTAACACCTTGGGCTCTCTGTCTTGGCTGTGATGTACTATTAAGTCACATGTCGGTAAGGTGTTAATGTGCCGGCCGTTAAATAAACGTCTGTCACACTGTGAATATTGGGTAATGAACGAAACAGCAAACAAACAGTTCACACCCACTATTGTACAGTCATGGCCAAAAGTTTTGAGAATGACACAAATATTATATTTTCACATGATCTGCTGCCCTCTGGTTTTTATGTGTGTTTGTCAGATGTTTTTATCACATACAGAAATAGAATTGCATTCATATTATGAGTAACAGAAGCTTATATTGACAGTTAGAATGAGTTAATGCAGCAAGTCAATATTTGCAGTGTTGACCCTTCTTCTTCAGGACCTCTGCAATTCTCCCTGGCATGCTCTCAATCAACTTCTGGACCAAATCCTGACTGATAGCAGTCCATTCTTGCAGAATCAATGCTTTAATTTTGTCTGAATTTGTTGGTTTTTGTTTGTCCACCCGTCTCTTGATGATTGACCACAAGTTCTCAATGGGATTAAGATCTGTGGAGTTTCCAGGCCATGGACCCAAAATCTCTATGTTTTGTTCCCTGAGCCATTTAGTTATCACCTTTGCTTTATGGCAAGGTGCTCCATCATGCTGGAAAAGGCATTGTTGAGCGCCAAACTGCTCTTGGACGGTTGGGAGAAGTTGCTCTTGGAGGACATTCTGGTACCATTCTTTATTCATGGCTGTGTTTTTAGGCAAGACTGTGAGAGAGCCGATTCCCTTGGCTGAGAAGCAACCCCACACATGAATGGTTTCAGGATGCTTTACAGTTGGCATGAGACAAGACTGGTGGTAGCGCTCACCTCTTCTTCTCCGAATAAGCTGTTTTCCAGATGTTCCAAACAATCGAAAAGGGGATTCATCAGAGAAAATGACTTTACCCCAGTCCTCAGCAGTCCACTCCCTGTACCTTTTGCAGAATATCAGTCTGTCCCTGATGTTTTTTCTGGAGAGAAGTGGCTTCTTTGCTGCCCTCCTTGAGACCAGGCCTTGCTCCAAGAGTCTCCGCCTCACAGTGCGTGCAGATGCACTCACACCTGCCTGCTGCCATTCCTCAGCAAGCTCCGCACTGCTGGTAGCCCGATCCCGCAGCTGAAACACTTTTAAGAGACGGTCCTGCCGCTTGCTGGTCTTTCATGGGCGCCCTGGAGCCTTTTTGGCACCAATGGAACCTCTCTCCTTGAAGTTCTTGATGATGCGATAGATTGTTGACTGAGGTGCAATCTTTCTAGCTGCAATACTCTTCCCAGTTAGGCCATTTTTGTGCAGTGCAATGATGACTGCACGTGTTTCTTTAGAGATAACCATGGTTAACAGAAGAGAAACAATGATGGCAAGCACCAGCCTCCTTTTAAAGTGTCCAGTGGTGTCATTCTTACTTAATCATGACAGATTGATCTCCAGCCCTGTCCTCATCAACACCCACACATGTGTTAATGGAGCAATCACTGAAACGATGTTAGGTGGTCCTTTTAAGGCAGGGCTGCAATGATGTTGAAATGTGTTTTGGGGGATAAAGTTCATTTTCTAGGCAAATATTGACTTTGCAAGTAATTGCTGTTAAGCTGATCACTCTTTATAACATTCTGGAGTATATGCAAATTGCCATTAGAAAAACTGAAGCAGTAGACTTTGTAAAAATTAATATTTGTATCATTCTCAAAACTTTTGGCCATGACTGTACAAGTAACATGGATTGGTATTGATCATATGTTTCATTGTAAGAGTGGTTAAGGACAGATGCTCCTGACTGCTGCTGAATGGAAAAGAGAAAGACCTTCTGCGGTGACAGTTCATATCACATCCAGCGTTCCTTGTAATTATTCTACTCCAACTTGTCAATGGCACAAATATGTCTTGAATGGGACCTGTTGAAGGTCGCTGTTGAAAAATGATGGGCATCCTTGTAAGTTTCCAACAGCGTGAAAACATTAGTAACCAGAGGTAGTACCAGAGAAGCTGTGTACATTTACACCTGAGTGTGACTATGTTTTCGGATCACCGAACAACAATACCATTTGAAAGCGAAAGACTGCCACCAAGTGTCAAAGACTGAAACACTTTTAAAGGGAAAGTCCACCTGAACACCAAAATAAGAAGGTAGCAAGTGTGTGACAATATAATACACTTTATAATACTTTTGACACTTTATATGTTATAGAGGTTATGTTCTGACCCCGTATGTCAAAGCTATATGCATTGTGTGCTGCATACCAAACCATATTACAAAGATTAGATGTGTTATACGGTGTCCGATGTAGGTTTCAACATAATTTTTAGATGTATTCATAAGGAATATGACAGGAATAAACCTATGTATGACACCATAGACAAAGGGAGGACAGGTAAGGCCACTTTTCAAAACCGTCGCATTTTTGGAAATCGCAGAATGTCAATTATATCTACGGAAACGCTGGTGGTATAGGTATAATAGAAGCAGAAAGTCCGTAGAGGAAAACTCGGCAGACTTTCTGTGAAAAGTGCTGTGGGAAAAACCGCAATGTTTTTACACGTGGGGCCTTAGCCTTATAGTATTTTTTTCGACTGTCTTTGTTTCCGCAGCAGCCAAAAATGCTGTTTCTGCATTATTGGGCCTTGGCCTTACGTAAATTATTGTAAGACTGAAGCCCCACGCTGCGAAATACACTGCGTTTTACAGTATCTGCAAAGTGGAAAGGATTCTAGCTAATCCTATCCACACATTTCAGAAAAAAATCTGCAGCGTAAAAGCTGCATTTTCAAAAACGCTTGTGTTTTTGAGAATCGCAGCATGTCAAATATATCTGTTGAAACTATGGGGTTTTCCATATAGGTATAATAGGGGCAGAAAGTCTGCAGAGGAAAACTCTGCGAAAATGCAATAAAAATGCAGCAGGAAAAAACTGCGATGTGTTTCCGCTGCGTTTTTTTCCACGGCGTTGTTTTGCTGAATTTTGCTACGCGAGGCCTTAGCCTAAAGTGCAGAACATGATGCAGGAGATGCTGGGGCTGGTTTGGGGTCAAAAAAGACCTAGCAGGTTTACTTTAAGGCTTAGGCCCCACATTGCGGAAATGCAGCTTTTTTTGTTGCAGATTTTATTGCGGTTTTTTGAGCCAAAACCAAGAATGGCAACAAAAAGAATGGAAATGTATAGGAAGTTCTTATACTTCTACCTGCTCCGTCCACTCCTGGCTTTGGCTCAAAATAACGCAACAAATAAAGCTGTGTTTCCGCAATATGGGGCCTTAGCCTAACATACAATATCCTAATACTTAGCTATGTGTAAGTGAGGATCTAATTTCTATATGCCTGGCGGTTTATAGCAGTAAAGGTATTAGCGTTACCATCTCTGGTGGTCTAAAGGTTAATGTTGATATTCCTGGTGGCCTAGTGCATTGAAAAGAAGAAAGAAGTTTCTGGACTTTGGGGGTTTTAGGGGATGAGGTGAAAAAGCATAAAAGAACAACATGTACCTGTAAAATCTGTGAAAACTGGTATAAATGATGGGCATTGAGATGCCTAAACCTGAAGTCTGAAGTATATATTGTTAATATGATAGTAAAAATGCCAAAAATTGAGACTTCATTAATTTTCAGTGTTTTCAGCTGTGCCAGTATACAGGATGCATATAATGCCGTGTAATAGGATTATGGTTAGACATGGTAGAAAAAGAGAAATCCATTATGTCTAAATCCTGTATGTATAGCATAAAGACATGAAACCACTGCAGTACTCTCAGTGGATACCTGCATATACTGTAGCTATGTACAATTATATTACTTACATACTAGTACATGAAATCATACTGCTGCTTAATGTTTAAAGAATAAGAAACACATCATATCCAGCACTGCCCTCTAGTGGCATTTCATAAAAATGCAAAGTATTAACATAAAACTAGGCAACTTTGGGAAAACTTAAAAATAAAATCTTGTATTGCTGTTCATCCTGGTTGGTATAGATACAGAGATCCAAACAGATGTGAAAACACAAAAAATGACTTACTACTACTTCATTCATTTATATAGCACCAACCAATACCATAGCGCTGCACAGAGATTGTCATTACACACATTGGTCCCTGTTCACACTAGGGCTCACAATCTATATTCCAATTTAACCTGTTAGTATGATTTCTTTTAAGGTTGACAAATATATTGAGAACACACAGGGAGATTTACTAAGCAATATGTACCAGCATTGTGATGTAACGTGTCAAAAATACTGCCTAACATGTCTTGTGCCACATTTAGACACTTTTTAAACCCCTTAATTACTTGTACAAAAAGGGGCGGGGTTACACAGGAAAGAGGCGTGGGTATGGCCTACCTTGTTATATCGCACACCAGTATTCTGGCATAAACTAAATCAACTAATAGGAGGTGTAAAGATAGACTAGATAGTCTAATATTAAGGTTTAACACATACTTCATGACTTTTAAAAAGAGACATCTGGGAGGTTTCTTGCATGACCACACCCCATTTTAAAGACCACCCCTTAAAGGAGTATGTCACACCCTAAAGTCCCTTATTATCTCTGGCACACTCCTGGTAAATTTCAGATATAACTTATGCCAGCGTTCTGCCATGAATTATAGTGAATTTGTTAAGCTGACATGTCCCTGCCCTGCCCCACCATGCCCCCCCTGTTTCCTCCTCGCTCTACCCACTTTTTGAAAATGTGGAAATTGGGGCACAGAAGGAACAATGTGGCGCATGTCTGAAGCAAGAACAGCCATGCACCAAAGTTGCGCCCATCTACGTAAAAAAAAAACTGGTGTAGATGGATTAGTAAATTCCCGCATTATATTTGCTCAAACAGTAGCAAACCTACAGTACACGTTATTGCTGCAAGTAGACATCCCCCAGATTCTATCCATTGAGCTATATTCACAACTAGAGATGAGCAAACTGGTTCACATCAAACTGGATTCGATCCAAATTTTCCAAAAGTTTCATGCTTGAGCCAAACCCAAAACTTTGGGTTTTGTCACTGATGAACCACTATTATTCTCTGGGGTCTGAGAGAATTGGTGGTGTGGAAACATAATAAACAGTTATACTCGCCTTCTCTCACCTCTCCTCTCAGATGCTCCCTTGGGGTCTTCTTATAGCCTCCTGGGTGACATAATTTGCCCGGGAGACTGCTGAGGCCTATAGTTGGGCCTCAGCAGTCACATGGGGTGAACCACCATCACGACACTTGCATTAAAGAATCAAGATGTCTGCATACCTTATCTGACCACTGAGGCCCAATTACAGGCCTCAGCAGTTCCCTCAGGAGCATGACATCACCCGAGAGACCGGAAGAGGGCTCAGAGGGAGCAATGGACGCCGCGAGGTTGCCCAGTAGAGTTGTGGAAGTTGAGTGTAACTGCTTCTCATGTCTCCATTATGTTCTGAAGAACATAATAGCACTTCCGGGTTGTGAGGAACAAGTGAAAACAAATCTTTGGACTGAACCACCCAAAACTAAATGCATCTTTTGAAGTTGACCCATCTCTACTGTCAAACCACTTGCTGCTACTTTGTGTTAGGCTTCATTCACACTGCTATATTATGGATAAGATGTCTATTGTTGAGTGCCTCGCACTGTACTGAACCTGATACAAATTGTGGCATGCTCCATATAGACTGCTTACCAAGACTAAGAAGCTAAACACAGTATCTGTGACTCTTGGAATAAAATACAGAAAATGAATACTCAGAGTAGAGGAAAAGGAAGGACAAGATGTACATATGCCATGTAGACTGGGTGACTGTGACAGCAGAATATGATCGCTATTCTTTCCCAGCTCCATCAGGATAACCCATGCATATAAGACCTACTGTATTAGGGTACATGGACGATCTCCAAGAGGACCGTGTCATTCTGACTGTATTACACAGACAGCCATTTATCTGAATAGACGCATGAACTACTTCATTTAATTTCTGCTGCAGGAGCCAGGTATAGCCGGCTGCAGCAGTCTAGGTGCTGCACCCATTCACCTGGCAAATGATGGACATGAAGGGTGCCTAAAAGACACTACTGACTGTAATAGGGCCTGTGGGTTTAGCTACTTTCTGGCTTGTTGACAGAATCTATGATGAAGCCTTTGAATAGAGCCTTCAGCGTAGATGTGAGCACATCCTTCATTGACTATTCTCTGGCTAGAATCAATACTAATGTTTCTAAACCTATAGTACACATACCCTAAGGCTGGTTTCACAAGGCCAAGTTTAGGTCCTTGTATTGGACAGATTTACCAGTCTGAACGCAGCACAGATTAAAGGGAGTTATTTTCCAGAACCCAACATATAGACCCAGTCCCCCAGATAGATAGGTTAGGGTCACCTATATCACATAGTGTTTTTCCTTTGTTAGTCTCTGCCTCCGTTGCTGAGATATCACTGTTTTTATTAACTCTTTGGAGCTACAGCAACACCTTCATTGCTCCAAAGAGCTCATTTCCATATAGACAAAAACAGTGATATGTAAATTCCCAGCATGCTCTGATTTCCATGCATTTTTATGTAACCTATATTACACCTCATTCACTGGTTTTCCACCTTTCCATTGCAGAGCATGGTCCACTGATATTTATTAACGGCATGAATGGGCAGCTAAACTATTGTTTCCATCACCCCTCATTGACTTCATAGGGGAATGTCATGCACACAAGCAGAACATTTGTCAATGTACCCCTAATCTGATATTTCTACTATTGCCTGTAGAATCATTGTACTTTAATTGTACTGTCAATGAGGGTTGGTGTTGGCATGACATGTACTGGGAGTGGATGGCGACACTAATTGTACTGGATGTAGGTGACATAAATTGTATGTAGTTGGCGGCAATAATTGTGCTGTGTTCAGCCAGATTAATTGACACCTACACAGCGGCACTAATTGTACTGTGGCTAGTGGCATGAAATGAGCTCTGGCGGCATACTGCATTAATTGGACACTAAATAGAGACATTATTTGATGAATAACCGACTGAAAAGTATTAATTGAACACTGTTTTAATGTACTAAGTAGGCATTTTATGGCGGTATAAATAGAGGGAAAACTGTGATCATCCACATTGACTGGGTTACATTACCTTTCTCTTGTTTTGCTTTTGGCCTATAGTATTTCATTATTTGTGATTGCTTTATGCATGAATTTGCACTACTGGCAAGATCATGGTGTAATATGCTGCCAGCTGAGTACAACTATGGTTCAATGGACAAGGCATTGGTAAAATTCACCAACAAATGGATACATGGACAATAATGTACAAGTCATAGGCACATGAGAATCAGTATAAATTACTGTGATACAGTAACTTGTTATCACAAGTTACAAGGTGACACATACATATTGCATTTTCAGAGATTATTAATTGTCCATTAATATAATATTATATTATATACAGGTGCATCTCAATAAATTAGAATATCTTTGAAACGTTTATTTCTTTCAGTAATTAAATTTAAAAAATGACCTCCTATATTTTCTAGATTCTTTACACACAGAGTGTTCTAATTTAAGTGTTTTATTTCTGTAAATGTTGATTATGGATTACAGGTAATGAAAACCAAAATCTAAGAAAATTTGGATATTGTAAAAAAGTTCAGTATTGTAAATTCAGTGTGTCACCTGCCAAGGTTTCCTAAGCCTTTAAATGGTCCCTCAGTCTGGTTCAGTAGGACACACAACCATGGAAGATGCTGATTATGGATTGTATTGGTCAGTTAGCCTCTAAAAGGTATCGCCTGATTTCTTCACTCTTCCACTACTTTCAATGGCTAACACGGTACAACATTATACTACTATGGATTGTATTACTGAATTACTGAAATGAATGAACGTTTCAAAGATATTCTAATTTATTGAGATGCGCCTGTACATACCATCCTGGATTCAGTGTGACAGTCCTATATTTTGGGTGCTGTCCCACTGTTCTTGTCGGTATGTCCTGGTTTCAACTGCTTCACCATCCAGCCCCTATTGCTGCTGCCAGCGTCTTGGGCACAGGGAGGCGCAATGTGGTAACGCCACTAGCTTGCGCCTGCTGCTGCTCCAAAGGCACAGAAAGACACTGGAGTGGACTGTGGAGAAACTACTAGTGCACATTATAATTTGTGGGGGCTACAATGAGGGAGCATAATGTGTGAAGGCCACATGGAGGGGATATTATAATGCGTGGGGACCACAGGGGAAAATTATACTGTGTAGGGGGCCACTGGGGGGACATTATAGTGTCTAGAGGCCACAAAGGGGAACAATACTGTGTGTCAGAACCACACTGTATCATTGTATGGCATGATACTGTATGGTGGCACTAAGGGAGCATTAAACCATGTGCGGTCCAATAAAGGGGTATTATACTGTGTGGTGGTACAAAGGTGCTGGGTAGAATTTGGGGGTTAAAGGGGACATGAATGTGTAAATTTTTTTTCTCTGAAAGTCGGGAGGAATAAATATACAGATTTTCCATAGTAACAACTCAGTTAGAGGGTTGCTAGAGAGAACTTTAGAGCCTGTTTTCTATTAAAAATTAAGTTAGATAGGTTAATTAAGTATATTACAGTGGTCACTAAACAACGCCCGACACAACAGCAAAACAAATAAATAAATGAGAGTTACAGCAGGCACAAAATATGCTATGTGTGAACCCGGCCTTACATGTTATGTCCAAGCTGAACAATGGCTTCTTTAAAGGAGGACCCCCTGATGAGCTTATCACTAGTCTGTAAGCTCAAGCACCAGTGATGAACTACATTTTCAATAGAATTGAAGATATGTTCTGAGTCCTCCAGAGCATGGGCTGCTCTTTGCAATGGCTCTCTGCTCAGCCTAAAGGAGTTTCCAGGTGCCCCCCATGACTTGCATGTGCTCTAATAGGGCATATGTACAGGGGTGGTCCGTGAAGCGCCATATTGCACTGTGTGAACCAAGCCATACAGTCCTGGGGTGCAAGAGTGACTAGGGACTCAAAGTTTATTACTGTCAGGAAATCCAGTGTGAAATCCTGTGTTTTCCTAGAGCAGAAGGTGAAATGCATTAGAGCCAGAGACGTAGCTAGCGGGGGGGGCAGAGGGGGCGGCTGCCCCGGGCCCACTGACTTTTTGTGGCCCACCCTGGGGCCGCCACTAATACATCCTTTATTTCTAACTAAATCAGTGTCTGCAGACACCGATCTAGTTAAAACGTGTCCCGCAACTTAACAGTATTGTAAACTGCAAGCCAATACAGGCTCGCGGTTTACAAGACGCCAAGACCACAGACGGATGTTCTGCTTCTCAGCACGGGCGGCGCGATGACGTCACAACATCGCGCCGCCTGCGCTCAGATACAGACTTCCTGTGCATGGACAGGGAGGAAGTGGCGGCTCCATTCATCAGCATCGCAGGTGAGTATGACTTTTTTTTTGTGGGTATATTAATAGTATAAGGGGTGGTTAGGAGGGGGAATTATAACTATAAAGGGAGGATTCATTAGGGGGCATTATGACGATGGGGGGGTCATTTATATAAGGGTTAGTAGGAGGTATTATTAATACAAGGGGGGAGGTTATTTATATAAGGGGCCATTAGGGGGCATCATTTATATTAGGAGGCATTATGAACATAAGGGGGTGGTCATTGATATAAGGGGTCATTAGCGGTGCAGTATTTATGTCAGGGGGAATCAGGGGCATAATATGAGGGTCAATTAATTTAATGAAAGTTCCACTTGGGCTTTATTAAGACTAAGGCCCCACGTACCGGGCTGCAGCAAAAAAAGCGCTGGAGGAGAAACCGCGGCAGTAACATTGTGGTTTTTGGGGGGGCGTGGCTAGCGCGAGTACGGAGCGGCAGCCAGCATGTGAGCTGAGCTCCGACGGGGACTCCTATAATCCTGCCGATATCCTGCTTGTGTCCGGGCTCTGGTGACCGCTGAACACCCCATCTTCTCCTGCGCTTCTCCTGCGCGGGTCTTCGGTCCGGTGGCTGTCCTGAACATCGCGGCGGCTGTGCCGGGCGGTGGAGATCCGTGCGGGCGGTGAGCTGCGGCGGCTATCTTGCCCGCGTGGTGGGGCCTGCGGTGACCGGCTGTGTGGCTTGCCTGGGCTCTGCGGTGGGGCGCTGGGTGGCGGGGGATTGGGGCTGCCGGCCTGGGTGCCCTGGGCCTCTACTTTGGGGTACCTACCCACAGAAACAAACTGGCCCTTTGATAACACCTCCTGGCAGCTGATGTGCCATATCTTGGTCCTCTGCTACTATCTACAGGCTGTATTGTGGACATTGCTAGATACAGTCCCTCTGATAACACCTACTGGCCAGCATGGTAGATGCCACTATGGACTGACCCTCTGATAACACCTATTGGCTGCTTTGTCTGGCGAGTGAGTACTGTATCCTGATCCTCTGTTACTATCTATTGGCCGCATCGTGGACACTGCTGGGGGCCGTCCCTCTGATAACACCTGTTGGCTGCATGGTGGATGCCGCTATAGCCTGACCCTCTGATAACACCTATTGGCTGCTTTGTCTGGCGAGTGAGTACTGTATCCTGACCCTCTGTGGCTGTCTATTGGCTACATCGTGGACGCAGCTGGGAGCTGCTCCTCTGATAACACCTACTGGCCGTCTGGTGGATGCTGTTGCAGACTGACTCTCGGATGGCACCTATTCGCTGTTTTGTCTGGCAAGTCAATACTGTATCCTGATCCTCTGTTACTATCTATTGGCCGCATCGTGGACACTGCTGGGGGCCGTCAATCTGATAACACCTGCTGGCTGCATGGTGGATGCCGCTATAACCTGACCCTCTGATAACACCTATTGGCTGATTTATCTGGCTATTGAGTACTGCATCCTAATCCTCTGATACTACCTACTGGCTGCTTGGTGGTCACTGTTGTTGTCTTGCCATGAGTCGCCAGTCTAAAGGATCGGCTTCTGAGCGTCTCCGGGGATTTGCCAGGGAGCAGCCGCAGCGCAGTCCGCCGGCACTGGATCCACCGTCGGCGGCATCTCCTGCTGAGGATGCGGAGCCCACGTTGCGACAGGTCACGACTCGGTTGCTTGAGGCGATCCAGTCCAGCACCTCGTCCCTCACAGGTAAAATTGAGGAAGTCAAGATTGATGTGGGCCTTTTGCGTCAAGATTTTCAGACCTTACGGGGTCGAGTGAAGGAGGTGGAGGATCGCATCTCTCTCTTAGAGGATAATTCAGCCCCAGTACCGGCGAGGCTTACTGCACTGGAGAGATCAGCTGAGTTGTGGACGCAGAGAGCGGATGATCTTGAGAACAGACTCCGTCGCAACAACCTGCGCATTCTTGGCTTGCCGGAACGGTCAGAAGGGGCTAATCCGTGTGAGTTTATGGAGAGGTGGTTGAAAGAAACCCTACCGGAGGCCAAGTTTTCTCCTGCCTTTGCCGTGGAAAGGGCCCATCGAGTTCCTGCCAGACCGCCCCCTCAGGGTGCCCCTCCGAGGCCGCTGTTGGCCCGTCTTCTCAGCAGTGGGGATCGAGATGCAGCGCTGCGGGCAGCACGTCAACTTGAAGAGATTAAATTCAACAGTTCATCCATCTCCATTTTTCCCGACTTTTCTGCGGCACTACAGAAGACTCGTGCCACTTTCGTCAATGTCAAGCGTCAACTGCGGGAAAGTTCCATTCATTACTCCATGGCTTATCCGGCACGGCTCCGTGTGATCCATGAGGAGAGGGTTATTTTCTTCACATCCCCGCAGGAGGCGGAAGACTGGCTGAACCTACTGCCTCGACCTCCCAGACGGTAACAGGGTATATGATGACTGGTGGGGGGGCCCCCTGTGGCCCAGCCCCCGCTAATGACTGTTATTATTGCTTGCGGTTGCCTATGGACTTTTCATATGATGGGTGTTTGGCTGCCCCATGGGCACCGGCCAAGAATTTTTCTGTTTAGGGTCCCTTTGGAGATTCACATTATAGTGATAGTTTATTGCTTGTGCTTTTTAGTTTGAAGATAGTGCCCTATTACCATACCATCTTGGGTGCACTACTTCCCCCATTTACCAAGTGCCACGTATTGTGTAGGAGCAATCTTAGACTCCTCACTAATAGTTGGAATGCCCCTTATGGGTTTCCAGTTTTGGTTGAATTATTGCTGCAAGTCCTTTTTTCGGTTTAACGGTCCGGTGGGGAGGTTAATGGTGGGGGTCGGGGGTAACCCCTCATTCTTAATGTATAATGTGATTGTATGGTGTTATGGCGACCCTTAAAGTATGCTCTTGGAATATACGGGGTATGGGCGGTGTGAAGAAACGCTCTACTATTTTTTTCCCACCTTAGACAATACAACCCTGATTTGGTGTGCTTGCAGGAGACACATCTAGCACCTGATACGACCAGATACTTACAAAAACCCTGGGTCCAGTGGGCCCTGCACTCCACTCATACTTCTTTCTGTAGAGGGGTGTCCCTCCTGGTTCACCGCAGGCTCCGCTGGGAGCCGGGCCTCACTGTTAGGGACCCTGATGGGCGTTATGTGTTTGTGCAGGCCTGGATAGAGTCTAAACTTTATGTCATCCTAGGACTTTATTTGCCACCTGCATCTGACTTTTCAGTTTTACATGAAGCAGCCCACTTTGCGGCTAAATTTCCTGCCGCTACAGTGGTTTGCATGGGAGATCTTAATAAATTAATGGATGCTTCCCTAGATAGATTAAATGTAGGTGCCCCTGCCCCTTCTGGTGCTCACCCTACTCCCCTGGCCCAGCTTGTACAGGAAGTGGGTTGGCATGATCTCTGGCGTCTTAAATATCCACAGGCCCTGGTGTTCTCCTGTCATTCTGCCAATCATCACTCTCTGTCCCGTATTGATCATGCACTAGGCAATATTAAGGCATGTTCTCTTTTGCTTAACATCTCATATTTGCCCAGGGCAACGTCTGACCATTCTCCGTTGCTGCTGGAATTTGGGGATACTGACCTCTCTAGACCTTCTCATAACTGGCGTATTCACCCCTTTTGGCTCAAGCTGATAGCAGTGCATGACCGTATTCCGGATCAGTTGCAAGCCTTCTTAGATATTAATTCCCCTACCGCCACACCTACTATCTTATGGGAAACTATGAAAGCATATTTGAGGGGATGTCTCAAATCCTCTATTTCATACATTAAAAGAGAATCGTCTTCCCTTGAGAGAGACTTAGCTGAAAAATGTGCATTGTTGGAAGCCGCGTATATAGCTAATCCTACTGATGACTCCAGAACTGAGTGGCTTCAACTGGGTAGGCAATATCTACATGTTCTACATGAAAAGGCCCGCAGGTCTCAATTTTTCACTAAACAACGATTTTATGAGTTGGGTAATCAGTCTAGTAGCCTTTTAGCCCATCTTATCCATTATAATACAGCCTCTCCAGCAATTTTGAGAATTAATTCGATGGACGGGGATGCCCTATCTGATAGTGCGGCCATCCGTGACCGTTTTCATCAATATTTCTCGACCCTCTACCAATCTCAGTTACATGCACCTACTCAGGATATTGTCCAGTATTTGGCAGATGTTTCCTTTCCAACCCTGACAAATGAACAACGGGAGTTTCTGGACTCTCCCCTTAGACTGGAGGAATTATCTGATGCATTGGTGGACATGGCCAAAGGGAAATCACCGGGCCCGGATGGTATTCCGGTTGAGGTATATGTACAATATCAGGATAAACTGCTCCCTGTCTTATTGAAATGTTATCAAGATGCGTTTGTGGCCCGCACTCTGCCGGATTCCTTCTATGATGCTAATATTGTTCTCCTTCTTAAACCAGATAGGGATCCGTTGGACTGTGGGTCATATAGACCTATTTCTCTCCTTAACATCGATTATAAATTACTTACTAAAATTCTCGCTAAGAGGTTGAATACTGTGGTTTTGGATTTAATTCACTCAGACCAAATGGGCTTCATGCCCGGCAAATCTACTTCTGATAACCTTAGACGGGTCCAGGTGGTTTCTCAGATAGGGGCTGCTCTTAAACAGGATTGGGCGGTGGCTTCCCTTGATGCCACTAAGGCATTTGATTCGGTGGATTGGCCATTTTTGCTTCAGGTTCTGAGGTGTTTCGGTTTTGGGGAATTGTTTATTGCTTGGATTATGCTCCTTTATCAGTAACCTAGAGCCGCACTCTCCATTAATGGTGCGTTATCCCCGTATTTCACTCTCTCTAGGGGAACTCGCCAGGGATGTCCGTTGTCTCCATTACTCTTTGCATTGGCGATAGAGCCTCTTGCTATTATCCTTAGGACAGACCCGGTTTACAAGGGAGTGATTATTGGCACTAAGGAGGAACGGACAGCCCTTTATGCAGACGACCTCCTATTATTTATGTCTGACCCTGCTCATACACTCCCTAGAGCTATGGCAATAATCGATAAATTTGGTATATACTCTGGTCTACGGATAAATTGGGCCAAATCATCATATATGCCCCTTTTTAGACAATCACTGGGAAATATGGGAGAATATATTTGTGGCCTGAAGGTTGTAGATGCCTGTAAATACTTAGGGATCCATATTTCCAATGATCATAGACAATTCCTGAGTTTAAATATATATCCACTGCTTGGTCATTTTCGGGCTAAATTTAGGGTGTGGGGGGCTTTACCCCTGTCCGTTGCAGGGCGGATTAATCTTATTAAAATGGTGGTCCTCCCCAAATGTTTGTATATTTTAGAACATGTGGCTGTGTCAGTACCACAGAAGTTCTTTAAGCAATTGGATTCCATACTTATTCCCTTTATATGGGGCAGTTCGAGGTCTAAATTACGTTTCTCCACATTGCAGCGGCCTAAAGCTATGGGCGGGATGGCTCTTCCTGATATATTTTTATATTATCTTGCTGGTCAACTTCGATATCTTAGGTCCTGGTTGTTGGCAGATCCTCTGCCTGGCCCTGAGGCACATTTAGCATATCATCTACATATACCCAACTTATGGCCGGTTTTGGAACACCCACACCTGTATAGAGGTAGCTTGCTCCCAATCCATACATTGGCAATACAGGTCTGGCAGCGAGCTAAGCGGGTGGCGGCTTATACTGGAGTCCCTACTGAAACTCCGATATGGGATAACCCAGGTTTGACCGAATTATATGCCCTTCCGGATGCACGGAGTTGGAAACAGTTTGGAGTTACGTCCCTGGCTGATATTTATGATCAGGGCGTATTCCGCTCTTTCGACTCTTTGAGTACCCAATTTGGTATCCCTCGAACCCAATTTTTCAGGTTTCTCCAAATTAGACACGCCATGTCCACACAGTTTCCTCCACCGGCTGTCAGCTTTTCCACATATCCCCTTATAGGGGTGCTCAGGTCTCAAGGTCCCCAGGGCCTTATCTCAGCATTGTATGCCCATCTTATACAGGTCAGGATGTCTCGTCTGGAAGCTCCGGCTCTAACGAAATGGCGCACTCTTATCCCTGCTCTCACAGACGAGACATTTTCTGACCTTTTGGAGTCGGCACAGTTTGTTTCCCCAGCCGCTAATAATAAGCTTATACAAGTAAACATTTTGAATCAAAGTTACTTGACCCCTGCACGTCTGCATAAAATGGGACGGCTACAACATCCTGGATGTTTACGGTGCACTGCTAGATATTGTGATTTTTGGCATATGATATGGGAGTGTCCTATAATTAAAGCATTTTGGACTGAGGTCGTGAACTTATTATCAGACATACTGGGGACCCCAATTCCATGTTCGCCTGAAATTTGTCTGTTTGGTATCCTGGATGAGGAAATATGGCCCCATCATACTCGCATCTTTCTGCGAGAATCCCTTTTCCTAGCCAGGAAGGCTATTGCCTTGTGCTGGATGGATCCTCGCCCCTCCTCCCTATCCATGTGGAGGAAATTGGTAAATTCCATTATCTCATATAATAAAATAGTATATAAAGGCAGAGGTTGCCCTGAAAAATTTCGGAAGGTTTGGGGCTCTTGGTGTGACTCACCTCTGACTCTATACACAGCCCCATCATTTCGTAATGCCCTGCACACACTCACTGCTTAGACGCAGGAAGGAGTCTCCAGTTTGAGTTGTATAGTATTTTCCTTATTATCTACTAAGTCTCCCTGGAGTTCCGCCATAGGAAGTATTTATTAGGATATCTTGTTGTATATGTGTGGGGTTTTTGTATATGCCTTTGCTCCCTACAGGTTGATTTGGACTCTGTGTTTCTTTCGGCTCCCTTGCCTGGATTCTCTCCTGGACGATTTGTATCTGATATTTACATCTACCATGGACTATGCAGCACTGTTTTGGTTCTTTTTGTCTAGTTTTTGATATGTCTTTGTACAACTTTTAGAATATGTCCTTTGTTATTCCTTTTAAAGCTTGTACTATTGATGTGTAATTTGTTGTACGATTGTTCAATAAACCGAGTTTAAAAAAAAAACAAAAAAACATTGTGGTTTTTCCCGCAGCGCTTTTCACAGAAGGTCTGCAGAGGATTCCCCTGTGGACTTTCTGTTTTCAATACACCTATATGGAGACCGCCAGTTTTTCCACAGGCATAATTGACATGCTGCGATTTCCAAAACTGCAACGGTTTTGGAAATCGCAATGCGTCTGCTGCACATATTTTTCCGCAATGTGTGGGATTTGCTAGAATGCCACGTTTTTTTTTCTGTGGGTTTTCGCCCCCATCCCATCCCGACTTTGCAGTAAAATATGCGCAGCGGACACGCTGCGATTTCCAAAACAGTCGCAGTTTTGGAAATCGCAGCATGTCAATTATACCTACGGAAACGCCGGTGGTTTCCCTATAGATATAATTGAAGCAGAAAGTCCACAGAGGAAACCTCTGCGAACTTTCTGTGCAAAGTGCTGCAGCTCTTTTTTGCTGCGGGACACCACGTGGGGCTTTGGCCTTAAGGCGTTTTCCAGCTCATTTTTATTGATGATCTATCCTCAGAATAAATCATCAATAAGTGATTCCCCACTGATCAGCTGTATGAAGGGGCTATGGCACCTGTTTATATCATACGCTGTCTGTTTATAGTGACCGTGTGATGTCATTCCAGCCTTGTCACATAGACGTGTATAGGACGAGGCTGTAGTTACATTACATGGCCGCTATGAAATGTAAGATACTATATACAGAGAAGGGGTCACGGCGCTGACACAGGTACTATGGTTCATTCAAACAGCTGATCCTGGGGGTCCCGGCTATTGGAACCGCAATAATTTTTTTTTCCTGTTTTTTTTTTTTTTCCCCTTTTCAATTAGGAAACACCTGGGGCATTATTAATAAGGGGCACTATTTAAAGGGGTGCACAGGGAAGTTATTAATTTAAAGATGCACTTGGGGGTATTATTCATTATGGGGGGAAATATTATATATTTTATAATTGGGGTAGCAGCAGGATGGGAGCTTTGTGTAGGTGAGGACAATGTGGGTCAGGTGCCTGAAAAAGTAAGGAGCCAAAGATGTCTGTGTTGCAAACTTTACAGAGACTGGAAGAAGTGGTCATGGCCATCCAGATGAAAGAGATGGGGAATGTGAACGATTAGTCAGAGACATCACCGGTAAGTCACTAAATGCTACTGCCCTGTATTCACCTAAATCGTCTGCAGAGCCCTGTGTAGAGCTGCTATATACCTCTATACACTCACCGTATACTCATAGTATCGGTATACGAACATGTCCAAGTTGGGGGCCCACTTGGACATGTTCGCCCCCCTGTGCTGAACCCCTAGCTACGCCTCTGATTAGAGCAAATGGCCCCTTTAAGTTATTATCATGACTCTGATGTGTATGACAGAGATCTGATGGCAGATGTTGAGGAAAAGAGGAATGGGGCATGATGATCTTTAACCTGCTTGATGCTTTTGTCCAGCTTTTTATCCTCTTACCCTCTTCCTTCATTGAAAACACATATATAATTACCCAAACATGCATGTGTCTGAGGGAGACGGGAGGAATTACAGTGTACCAAACAGTTGTTTGGCCAACAGCTACAGTATAATAGCAGCCTTAGTAGCAGAATATCTTCTTTTCTTTTCTATTATATTTTAAACTATTAGTACAATAGTTTCTATTCAATGATGGTGTGTATCTTCTGTCTCCCTGTAACATTATCTGCAACCTTAAGACATTTTTTGGTAATTCGCTGCCAGCGAGAACTGAGAAAAAAAGAAGACCAAGAGGGGAGTCACCGCAACGGACAAAAGGGAGGTGATAAGTGATGACGCGATGGGTGCTCGCAGAAGAGAAGGTACGCCCTGGGTGCTCTGTGGTGCTCATTTGCATACATGAAGGAACAAATTATCTTGGAATCGGCTGGGAGAAGAAAACAAGGAAAGGTAGGAGAAGAATGGCCTTTTTAAAGCTTGAAAAGTTTACCAGTTTGAAATTTGATGTCACAGCATCTATTACGTGTCCTGCCAGTGACAGCTAGCCACTGTCACCTTCGTTTACAGTGATGCTTGCAGGACTTTTCTCTCCGCATTTTTAATCGGAATGGAGAACAGAATCCCCGAGTGCTCACCAAGCGCAAGTGTGAACCTAGCCTTAGCCTGGTCTGAATAACTACAGCACAGTCAGTGGTCTCCACTGAGCCTAAGATTAGAATCACTGTGATCACCCTTTAATTAATTAAAGGGACAGTAATCTTTTAATTTCACAATTGCTTACTGCTGTTTCAATAAAAAAATAACCTAAAAAGAGTGGTGTAGACTTGACTGCTGATCTAGCACATAATAAAGTGTTTCATCTCGAAACACCTAGTCAAAGTTGAACCTATAAAGGGCTCCATATACAGAGAGCAGACTGAGATGTCATAGCGTCAGCTCCTGTCCTAAGATACATTACAAGTGTTATGGAGTTCAATCTCTTTGATAGGTATTAACATTGAACTGTATGCACTCTTACTTCTACACAATGTACTATCTGAAAGAACAGTTTAAAGAAGATAAAAACAAATCAATAGAGACAAAAATAGGAAACATGAAAAATATGTTGTTCCCAGGAATGTAGATAACAGGAGGATAGGGAATAACTGTCTCTACTGTAATGTCACAAACTCTTTAACCCTATTAAGATGATGTGGCATGACCTAAAGATGCTCGTGCACACAAGGCATCCCAGAAATACTGATGATCTGAAGCACAAGGAGGAACTGGACATTGTGCAAATCTCCTTTGCAGTTAAAATAAACACTTGGTGGAGGTAAGGCTACGTTCACATCTGCAAAGGAGTCTCCATAACTGCTGTTTTAGCAGTCCATGTCTCCATTAAGTCCCCCAACGGACCCAAGCAACAGAGATGCAATGCTAGTGTGAACCAGGGGCGTAAATACCGGGGTAGCAGTGGTAGCGGCTGCCACAGGGCTTGGGACATGTTTTTTTTTTTTTTTTTTTAATAGGCCGTTACCTGCTGGAGTAACACCAGCAGGTAACGGGCCCTATTTACTTACCAATCCCTGCTCCTGCTCACAGCCGCCTGCGCTTCCCATTCTGCGGAGGCGGCTGTGAACAGGAGCGAGGATCGGTAAGTAAGGCCGCGGGCCATGAACCCCACAAACACTGCTATCATTATACTCCGGGGTCTTTTTAGACTATGGAGCATAATACTGTGTGTAGGGGTCACTATGGGGCATAATACTGTGTGCAGGGGCCAAAATACTGTGTTCAGGGGCCATTATGGGGCATAATACTGTGTGCAGGGGCCACTATGGGGCATAATAGTGTGTGCAGGAATGTGGCTTGTGCGGAGGGGGTACAGTTGGAGGGGGTGGTCCAGGGGCGGCGTTTCGGGGGGAAGCCCATGTCCAATGTTTGCCTTGGGGCCCAGCCATTCCTAGTTATGCCACTGGTGTGAACCTAGAATAACTGCTGTTACAGGTGATCTATAGGTTATTAAATTCAAGGGCTGACTTACTTATCTCTGTATTGTGAATGTTTTTTAAATGAGCTCAATAAAAGACGCTGCTGATTGTTAATAGTTGAGCTAGATTGTGTTTGTCTATAATTGTGACTTAGATAACAATCAGACTACATTTTATTAGTTATCAAATGGAGAAATACAGGTAATTCCAAAGGGTTCACATACTTTTTCTTGCAACTGTACATATCACACATTCATAGCTTATGAATTGCCCATAATTATACAGATATATCTTTCCTTACCCTTCTTCTTGGCTTGAGATATCCGCAGATGAGTGGAGTGAAATAACCAGCTTTGAAAAAAAAGATAAAATGTTTGCATTACAAAGCGCATTACAGAATATTGCAATTTTTTTTCTTTTCCAATGTTGGTCATCTTGTACTACTCATCTTGGGATATCTTGATCAAACAGAAAAGATAAGGAAGGCCACATCTATGATATATACTGAACGCGGTGCAGAGCAAGAGCAGGCAGAGCATGACACGGCCATCTTTCTCCAGCCCCAATCAACATCAAAGTGTCTTATGTGCCCAGCCGAGAACATTTACGATTGAGATAAACTGTAGTTTTTCAGGTATATGCTTGGTATGTCTTTAACTAGTGCTTAAAATTGATAATGCACTGCTATAGGCAGTACAGTTCTTTATTTCAGCCTCAATTATCTTTTAGAAAACAATTATAGCTACATAAATAGGAAATCGTCCCACTGTCCAATCACTTATCTGTGTTCAGAATATAATCTCACTAGATTATTGTTCCCATTGATATCAATGGGGCAGTAACAGAATAAAACATGGCCATTTCTCCTCTAATAATGGAATCAGGAGCCGTCTAGTTCTCTATGGTACTATTATGACATGCCCCTATAACATCATGTAGTCTCATAGTGAAGTGTCCTGTAAAGTCCTGGAAACCATCCCTGATCACCTCTGCGGAATCATCAGTTTTGGAACAATACAAGATAACTATACAACAGTTTTCAGAAAACTCCATCCATCAAGATGGTAGGTAACCTGATAGTCACTATAATCTCATGCTAATTCATGCACTGTTTTAACACAGGTACATTTATGCTAAAAAGCAGATGTATTAAATCACAAGCACCATCTGTACCGCCGCCTCATATTTATGCAGAGCCATGAATTATATTAAATGTCCCAGTTCTACTCTTCCTTCCATAATAAATTGAAACAAGAATAGTTTCATAAAAAGGCAACTTGGACGGAAACCAATATCACTTCTTATTAGAAACAAATAAACCCTATATAGATCACAGATCACATTGCGAGGAGCTCCAGAGAGAACATGATGCATGGTGCTAATACTGAGCTATGGAAAAAGCACAGCAGTACTTGTTTGTATCGGGCATGTTGATCAGACATATGGTCACAAGATGCTATAACGCATCTGAGGGCCCGGCACGCTGGCACGCTCCCATCGCTCCACTCCTCCCTGCTTTTGCCTGGCATCTTCCTCTTGGCAAGCTCTCTAGGTCTTTTATAGGGTCAACAGCAATTCTGTCCCCAGTCAGTCCCTTCTGGTCCTTCACAAGTGTGCTCAAACCTCTGCATGGCACCTAAGCAAAAAGGTTCTTAACACGCTAGACCTGCTGTGAAGAGTTATCTGACTTGACCTGTGATTTGACCCTTGGCTTTTTTCAGCTGTTGCTTTTCTGCCCACTACCTGTGTCTGACCTAGGTGTGATCCTGACCTCTGCACCTTTGCTACCTGACCTGACCATCTTCCTGTACCTGACCACTCTCTTACCTGATCCCTGGTGTTTCTCTCAGCCTGCTGGGTCACCTATTATCAATACTGGGGACCACCTCGGGAGGTAGCAACCTAGCAGCCTCCCAGCTGTGAAGTCCAGATTCCTGTACAGTGGTTAAAGGATAAATACTGAGTGGCCCAGTTCGGTAGTGCAGTGGGTCCACAACCTGCTGATCATGATACAAGAATGTTAGATGCTCCATGTTGTCCCCCATCAAGTCCTATTTTAGGCCAAAAGAGTGTGAAACCTCTTTTTGCTTCACCACATTGTAATGCTATAACTGTAATATTCTTTTCATTATAGCTGTGTAAGGACAAGTTGTAAATTTAATAGTATTATTTTGGAGTACATACAATTCAATGGTTTCCTCAAATTAATGGGGGTCTGCTTCTCAGCACCCTCACCCTTGTAGGGGCACTTTGAAGAAAGCTTCAGACTCTTTATCATTTACAATGGTCTGTCTATCTGCTTGTTGTGGAGGTGCAGAGTACTACAGATTTGTTCTGTTTACTTGAATGGGATGAAGCTGCAATAGCCTGCACAGCCACTACTTAGTAGAGAGTGTGTAGGCAGACAACAGAGGTTACAGCGATGTGACCCCTTTAAAGAGCTGATCGGTAGGGATGCTGAAAGTCGGACCCCCACTGATGAAAATAAACAAAAATATCACAAAACCCATTTCATTCATTTTTTAATGACACCCTATGCATCCACGTACACAGAAATATAAAAAAGTTACCAGAGTCAGAATATGATAAATTTGGGATTTTTATTAACGGGTTGAAATGTAAATAAAACTATATAAATCACCTTCACATGCACCAAGGTGGATGAAGACCCAGGCTTGCCCCACTTTCTGTTGTATTAGCTGCTCAACAAAGATAAATTCACTCATGGCCCACTCCTATTCCTGATATGGTGATGGGTGGCATTTCAATGGGAGTCAATTGCTTAATTTTCTGCTAGCTGAAAAAAAATAATCTAGTCGAAAAAAAAATAACGTTTCCTGCTCAATCTTCAGACGGATTCTACCCGAACTTCCCATTGAAGTGAATGGGAGCAGAAAATCTTTCTGTGCATGTTTTTTATTTTTTATATCTGGGAAAATATAAACAAAAGAGGAGGGAAAACGTGTCTGCTTTTTTTTTTTTTTAATAGCATGAAGTGTTACTAAATAACATTTTAAAGAGGACCTTTCACGTCCTCATGTATATGCTGTTTTACTTACCGCTAGAAAGCCGACAGTGCGTTGAATTCAGTGCACTGCCAGGCTTTCCCGATATGTGCCCCGGGGCTGGAGATATCGGCGGTCGTAGTTTCACCATTCACCGTCAGAAGGGCGTTCCTGACAGTCTAGCTGCGCTGTGAGGAACGCCCTCCCTGACAGTATTCCTCCATAGCACTGTACTGAGGGGGGCGTTCATCACAGCTCAGCGTCATCACTGGGCGGTAAGGAACGCCCCCCCTCTCTGTACTCATCTATAGGCGTGTACTGTCAGAGGGGGCGTTCCTTACTGCCCAACTAGACTTTTACTTTTCTAGAAATTTTTTTTTTTTTTTTTTTTTTATCCACTTCAGTACCAGGCCAATTTCTCTGGTTCAGAACCAGACAAATTTTTGGGTTTTTTCGCTTGTGTGGTTTTGAGGGCTGTAACATTTTTATCATTTGGGTTATTCAACTAATTTTTGTGTTTTTATTCGGTGACACATAGGGCTTTATTTTTATGCTGTTTTTATTTTTGCATGTTTTAATTTTTTTTTTATATCTGGGAAAATATAAACAAAAGAGGAGGGAAAATGTGATTGTTTTTAACTTTTCAATTTCTTTTTTTTTTTTATTTAATAGCAAAAGTGCTACTAAAAAACTTATTAAAATAGTTTTTCCTCTCCGGTACGGTAATTTTTATTTTGTATTGTGTCGTCAAGGGTGGGGCTAGAACCTGTTATGAGGGCATGTTGCTGGCGTATCTTTTATAAATTTTTTAAATTATTTTACTTTTTTTTTTTTTACGTTTTTATTTATTTATTTTTTTATGTATTTTTTTTTTTACATTGTGCCCCCATAAGGTCATAATACACCTTTGGGGTCATCTAAATATTATTGTTTTTGATGGGGAGGGCTGATTTCCCCTGTAACTGGGGCTGATACATTTAGCCCCAGTTGCAGGAGAAATGCAGCCTCCTGCCCATGACTGCAGAGCTGATCTGGGTCCATTATGACCCAACAGTTTTTAATACCCGGCGGATCACGTGACTGACGGGTCAGAGGGGAGCCAATTCATTGCGGCTCCCATAGCTGTGTATACAGCTCTCATTGAGCCCACCATCCAAGAGCCATCTTTTTTTTTTTTATTTGGTCCACAGAGTCACATGATGGCTTATTGTTTGTGGGACAAATTGTACTTTGTAATGGCAACATTCAATATCCTGTACAATGTACTGGGAAGCTGGAAAAAAATTCAGAATGAGGTGGAATTGGAAAAAAACACATTGGCGCCAATTTCATATGGGTGCAATTTTTACAGCATTCACTGTGTGGTAAAAATGGCATGTTACCTGGATTCTGTGGGTCAGTTCGATCACAGCGATACCAAATTTATATAGTATTTATAATGTTTTGATTCTGAGCTTGCCTCCACCATTCATAGTATACATCTACTGCTGTTTTAATTATATCTATATCTATCTGCTGGTATGTTATTTTCCACTTTGTAATTGTATTAACTTTGAAACCACTGTCTCATTCCCCCTGCTGATTTCTCACCAGTCCCTTCCTGATGTTTCTGATTCTATCTGCATGTTTCCACACCCCCCTATTCACACCTGATACACATGAAACAAATGTATTCCTGGTTAGTATAATTTTGAGGGCAGTGGTCAGTGATGACCTAGGTCAGTGCAGTTTCCAAGTGTATAGACCAGAATTGGACCAGAAGGGAACTGAAGGTAACTAGCCACTAAAAGGAAACTTAGTTATTAACTATAGAAATTCTTCTTACTTTAATCACTGTTGTTCTTACCATTTTTGTAAACACCACTTTTCCACCCCAAACCAGCCATGTCACTAAGAATATCTTTATCTCTACATCTATCCTACCCCACCATCTGACCTTCTCTGCACAGCTACTCACACACAGGGCTGTGGAGTCGGAGTCGGAGTCATGGAGTCGGAGTCGGAGCCTATTTTGGTGGAGTCGGAGTCGGTATAAAATGGACCGACTCCGACTCCCAAAATATATAATAAATTGGTACAGTTAGTAGTACAATGCAGTATGTGCTGAATATATTTTCATAAGAATTTGGGAAAATGATGAAATGTTGAAAATGATGAAATGTCCTGTAAAGGTCTGTTCTATTCCTCATATAATGATGGGACTGAGTTCTGAGTGAACCTATAAGGTTTAGCAGTGCCAGGGCTGTGGAGTCGGAGTCGTGGAGTCGGAGTCGGTGCCTATTTTGGTGGAGTCGGAGTCGGAGTTGGAGTCAGGGGAAATTGAGGAGTCGGAGTCGGAGTCGGGGCTTTGGCGTACCGACTCCACAGCCCTGCTCACACACCTACAAGCTTTGCACCCCAGACACACACAACCTCCCCACACTCTCTCCTATTTACACCTGCTATCCCTCTCCCTGCTACTCCTCACTTCTGGCAACATATCTCCTAATCCTGGACCACCCCAGCACTACCCTGCGGTAGGATCTTTCCACACAGCCAGCATCAGCGCACGGAACCCCCTAAATCTTACACCTATCTCACCCGCTCCTGCCCCTCCCCACATACTCCCCAGTGCACTATGGAATGCTCGCTCTGTATGCAACAAACTTGACTACATCATGACCTTTTCATTTCTCATAAATTATCATTTCTTGGTATCACAGAAACGTGGATAACACCCTCCAACACCACCTACCCTGCTGCCCTCTCCTATGGAAGTCTGCAATTCTGGCACACTCCCTGCCCCAACAATAAACCCAGCGGTGGTGTAGGCGTACTCCTGTCTGACAAGTGCTCCTTTGCCCCAATCCAACCAATACCTGCTCTCACCCTCCCCTCCTTTGAAGTGCACTCTGTCCGCATTTACTTGCCCTCCAACCTTCAACTGGCTGTCATATATCAACCGCCAGGACCGCCTTTATCGACCACTTCACCACCTGGATAATGCACTTCCTATCCACAGACACTCCCACCATCATCATGGCTGATTTCAACATCCCCATTAACACAACCCACCCCTCCGCTTCCAGTCTCCTATCACTCACTACCTCCTTTAGTCTTTCTCAATGGTCCTCCTCTGCCACCCACACAAAGGAACACACGCTCGACCTCATATTCACCCACATCTGCTGTCTAGTCAACCTAGAGAGGTAATGTCTTGGAAAGCCCATACAAAACCCAGAAAACTAGGGAAATCGCCTTGAGAGTGAAACTTAGTTATTGGAAGAATTAAGCATTCTAACCATGCTGCAGCATTTGGTTTCACTTTGGTTTTGTGGGGTCTCTCCAACTCCAAGTTCAGAAGAAAGTTGTATTCTGACTTTTTCCAGGATGAAAAGGCACCAAGTTCTGTTGTACCAATATGATGTGTAGGCTAAATTCTGCAGAATACCTTCTGTGAAAACCTAATAGAAGAAACACAGATTGCGGGTCTCAGGAGACAGAGACACACAGTCTTATGCCATGTATAAATGTCTCGTTTTATTGTAAAGTGCCTTGCAAAAGTATTCGGCCCCCTTGAACTTTTTAACCTTTTTGCCACATTTCAGGCTTCAAACATAAGGATATAAAATTTAAATTTTTTGGTGAAGAATCAACAAAAAGTGGGACACAATTGTGAAGTGCAACGAAATTTATTGGATATTTTAAACTTTTGTAAAAAATAAAAAACTGAAAAGTGGGGCGTGCAAAATTATTTGGTCCCCTTAAGTTAATACTTTGTAGCACCACATTTTGCTGCGATTACAGCTGCAAGTTGCTTGGGGTATGTCTCTATCAGTTTTACACATCGAGAGACTGAAATTCTTGCCCATTCTTCCTTGGAAAACAGCTGGAGCTCAGTGAGGTTGGATGGAGAGCGTTTGTGAACAGCAGTTTTCAGCTCTTTCCACAGATTCTCGATTGGATTCAGGTCTGGACTTTGACTTGGCCATTCTAACACCTGGATACGTTTATTTGTGAACCATTCCATTGTAGATTTTGCTTTATGTTTGGGATCATTGTCTTGTTGGAAGATAAATCTCCGTCCCAGTCTCAGGTCTTTTGCAGACTCCAACAGGTTTTCTTCTAGAATGGTCCTGTATTTGGCTCCATCCATCTTCCCATCAATTTTAACCATCTTCCCTGTCCCTGCTGAAGAAAAGCAGGCCCAAACCATGATGCTGCCACCACCATGTTTGACAGTAGGGATGGTGTGTTCAGGGTGATGAGCTGTGTTGCTTTTACGCCAAACAAATCGTTTTGCATTGTGGCCAAAAAGTTCGATTTTGGTTTCATCTGACCAGAGCACCTTCTTCCACATATTTGGTGTGTCTCCCAGGTGGCTTGTGGCAAACTTTAAACGAGACTTTTTTTTTTGAGAAATGGCTTTCTCCTTGCCACTCTTCCATAAAGGCCAGATTTGTGCAGTGTACGACTGATTGTTGTCCTATGGACAGACTCTCCCACCTCAGCTGTAGATCTCTGCAGTTCATCCAGAGTGATCATGGGCCTCTTGGCTGCATCTCTGATCAGACTTCTCCTTGTTTGAGATGAAAGTTTAGAGGGACGGCCGGGTCTTGGTAGATTTGCAGTGGTCTGATACTCCTTCCATTTCAATATGATCGCTTATACAGTGCTCCTTGGGATGTTTAAAGTTTGGGAAATCTTTTTGTATCCAAATCCGGCTTTAAACTTCTCCACAACAGTATCACGGACCTGCTTGGTGTGTTCCTTGGTCTTCATGATGCTCTCTGTGCTTTAAACAGAACCCTGAGACTATCACAGAGCAGGTGCATTTATACGGAGACTTGATTACACACAGGTGGATTATATTTATCATCATCAGTCATTTAGGACAACATTGGATCATTCAGAGATCCTCACTGAACTTCTGGAGTGAGTTTGCTGCACTGAAAGTAAAGGGGCCGAATAATATTGCACGCCCCACTTTTCAGTTTTTTATTTTTTACAAAAGTTTAAAATAACCAAGAAATTTCATTCCACTTCACAATTGTGTCCCACTTGTTGTTGATTCTTCACCAAAAAATTAAAATGTTATATCTTTATGTTTGAAGCCTGAAATGCGGCAAAAAGTTGAAAAGTTCAAGGGGGCCGAATACTTTCGCAAGGCACTGTAATTCAGTTCACCTATTTATACTATTTTACAAATAAGACTTGGTTCACATCTGTGTTCGGGTTTCCGTTTTCTGTTTATATTTGACTCAGCCAAG
The DNA here is from genome assembly GCA_947044405.1 of Leptodactylus fallax. Classification (NCBI taxonomy): domain Eukaryota; kingdom Metazoa; phylum Chordata; class Amphibia; order Anura; family Leptodactylidae; genus Leptodactylus; species Leptodactylus fallax. The sequence goes on along the minus strand of CAMRHE010000073.1, from coordinate 4,114,335 downwards.
AGACTCTGGTTTGTCCACATTTAGATTATGTACAACCTCAAAATTTGGTCAATGTATTGTTTTCATTGTGTTGTCTTAGGCCCGGTTCACATCTGCATTCGCATAAAAAAGCGGTTTAGACTATAAAAGTAGACTAGAAAAGTAATGCAAGCAGCACTTTTCTCTCATGTTTCAAGCGGAAACCGAGTGGAAATGACACGGACCCCATTATAGTTTATGGGGTCCGCGGGTTTCCCAGGTAAACCGGGCCTAAAACAACACAATGAAAACAATACACTGACCAAATTTTGAGGTTGTACATAATCTAAATGTGGAAAAACCAGAGTCTCTTGGCTGAGTCAAATATAAACACTTGATCTTTCCCATAAGACTAATGTGTAACCCTTCATTAACAACCTCAACTCCATGACTATCCCATTGTACAGATCAGGTCCAATTCATTAGTAGCAGCCTTTGTGTCACCTGCCCTGTCATACTTATGGTATGTCTATGATATTATCTAGTAGCCATGGGTCTCACCCTCCCCAACCACACACCAAATGGTAACAATATTTTACAACCCTTAGTGATGAACATACTGTGGCAGTATGCACACTGTCTCTGGGTTGTATTTAACTCAGATCTCACATTCATCCCACATAGTCAGACATTTCCATGTGCTTGTCACCTGCACCTCAAAATCATCTGTAGAATCCGCCCTTTTCTTACTGTGGAAACATTAAAAACCCTCATTATCGCTCTGATTCTCACTCGTCTTCACTACTGTAATTCTCTTCTAATTGGGCTTCCTCTTACTAAACTCTCCCCACTACAATCTGTCCTGAATGCAGCCGCCAGACTTATTTTTCTGTTAAACCGTTATACAGATATATCTACCTTGTGTCAGTCACTGCACTGGTGCCCATCCACCACAGAATACAATATGACCTTAGACTTGTATCCTCTGTCATCCAAACATCCCACTCCTATCTCCAAGACTTTTCTCAAGCTGCACCGGTGCTCTGGAATGTTTTACCCCAGATAGTCAGATTAATACCCAACTACAGAAGCTTCAAGAATGCTGTAAAGTCACTGCCTGTTTAGTCAGGCTTATCATATGACCTGATCACATTGTACTACACCGCCACACACTGCACTAACATTTCTTATCCTAAACTATCCTTCCTCCTCTGTTCCTCAGACCCTGACCCCACCATCTAGAAGTTACACTGCACTCCTTGCACTTAGTATCTGTATATTCGCCGATACCAGCTGGTGACGGGTTCATACAGCTTCAGTTTATTATTAAAAGATGGTTGGACCATTGTACCGAACAAGCCCTCTTACCTCTCGTGTCTATTTCTTTATAGATTGTAAGATCTTGTGAGTAGGGCCCTCACTCCTAGTGTTTGATAGATTAATTATTTGTCACATTGTAATGCCAGATACTGTCTGTTCATGTAAAGTGCTGTAGACTATGTCGGCACTATATACTTATTATTCTCATTAGCTATAATGGGCATGGGCTGTAGATATAATATGCTTCTTATAAAACTGCTCAAAGGTTATTGCATTCCTAAAAGTGTCTCAGACATGAAGGGGTTACACAGCAGCCTTTCATTATGTTCAAGTACCGCAGCACCACATGACTGTCAGCCACATCAAAGTCCTTATTCCACATCTAGCAGCATGTTTACATCACGTGACTCCCGTCACGCCCACATGACGTCACACCAGGTTGTAGCTCCTTCGGTGGCGGAGGGAGCGCTTCATGATGGGCAGCCCGGGTAAGTGCACACCATTCCAGGTGGAGGACTCTGCAGCTGACCGGCCGCCATGTCAGGAGAATAGAGACAATGAAGACTCCTTCTCTGACATCAGTGACTCCGAGCTCCTGCAGCTTCAGGACGAAGCTGAGACCGGTGAGTGACGTCACGGGAGGGGCGTGGCCATGGCTCCCGCCGAGCTATGCCTGGACTTGCAACTATGTCTTGTGACCTGTGTTTTATGTCACGTGATCCTCATCTTTATGAAACTCGCTTGCTATAAAATATATGATGTGTAGTGTAATAGAGGAGGGGGACTGTGGGTGGCCTCAGACCCTGGGCACATGGCAAATATTAGTGGCTTATATGGTACGGGACAATGTCTGACTACAGTGACCCCTGCTAATAACTAGAACAAAGGGACAATGCCACACCATGTCTTACTGGACTTTTTCCAGGTGGCATCATCATGGACGGCCATTACAGCAGCCACTACTGATGTCTTTTATGAGAAAACATTGCTTTAAGGCGATGATAAATGGGGCAGCATTAGTACATTTAGGTGGCCGTGCATATATATATATATATATATATATATATATATATAATATATTTGTGGTGGCCATATTATTACCATAAAAAAGCCCAACAAGGCTGAATTACTGTCAATAACTGTATAGAGAAGGAGAAATCGACCTCAATACGTGAGAGCCCGAGACTGTGTGTCAGGTACAGTGATCTGTAATACGGGGGCACCTCAGGGTACGGTTCTCGCCCCTTTCCTCTTCACACTGTACACTGCAGATTTTAGGTGCAACTCATCCAGCTGCTACCTACAGAAGTATTCTGACGACTCTGCAATAGTAGGTCTCATCACAGATGATGATGACAGGGAGTACAGAGAACTGAACCAGGATTTTGTGGACTGGTGCCACCGGAACCACCTGAAGATTAACGCGGGGAAGACCAAGGAGATGGTGGTGGACTTCCGCAAAGGCAGAAGCCCTCCTAAACCAGTGGACATCCTGGGGACGGGCATCGAGATTGTGAACACCTATAAGTACCTGGGTTTGCTCCTTAATAATAAGCTGGACTGGGCAGATCATATGGAGGCCCTGTACAGGAAGGGCCACAGCAGGCTCTACCTGCTTAGGAAACTGAGAGCCTTTGGAATCCGGGGGGCACTTCTTAGAACTTTCTTCAACTCGGTAGTGGCATCAGCCATCTTCTTTGGAGTGGCCTGCTGGGGGAGCAGTATATCAACCAGGGACAGAAATAAACTTGACAAGCTGATTAGAAGGGCCAGCTCTGTCCTGGGGAGCCCACTGGACCCAGTGCAGGTGGTGGGTGACAGAAGGATACTGTCCGTGGTGAGCTCCATGCAGAAGAAGAAGTCCCATCCCATGCATGAGACTGTGATCGCGCTGAGCAGTACTGTCAGTGACCGACTGCTCCACCCTAGGTGTGAGAAGGAGCGCTATCGGAAGTCTTTCCTCCCCACCGCGGTTAGGCTGTACAACCAACACCGACCTAAGCGGAGATCATTACACACAGAGAACTGAAAATATCTCTCTGCCTGTTAAATCCCCCCCCCCCCCCCTACGCCCTATCTGTCTGTCTGCTATCAATGTAATGCCTCTCACCTTGGAATATTCCTGTACATGTTGTATTTGTATTTGTATCTGCTTATCTTATCTTATCTTTGCTGCTGTAACACACTGAATTTCCCCATTGTGGGACTATTAAAGGACTATTATTATTATTATTAAGAACTTGTGTGCAATTATATAACATAGAAAAGCATTTTTTTTTGTAGTTGATTCTAATGTAAACAACATGACGGACACTTTCTTTCATTATGTTTGTTTACTTTTGTAACCAAAGAAAAAGTTCGGCATGCAGGACTTTTTCTTACATCCAGAAAAGTAGGAAACATGACGGAAGAAAGTTTCCATCATGTTTTTACATGGGGTGAAAGTAGACGGTCACCTGACAGAGGTGTCTGTGAACCCACCCTAATCTAGTGCATTCAGCAGTATTGCAGGCTCACACTACAGACGCTAAAATACTGGTTACTCACAGAGCCCGGCAGACCCCATTGCCTGTAAAGCGGTCCATTGAGTGTCTGCTGTTTTATAAAGGAAAGCAGCGAAGGAAAAAGTACTCAAAATCCTGCATTTTCGGTCAAACTCTGTAATGGAGTCTCCAATACAGATGTGAACCTAGCCTGACTGACTTTATTAATATCTATTTTATTGATTACGATATGACATATAATCACTTGCAGCTTTAGGCCCCAGTAGTGCAGCCTCAGGCTGTGGGCCTATGACTTCTAGAAATCGTTACAGAGAAGCAAGTTATTGAAGACTGCTTGTTTTGTAGACGGTAAAATATTTTGTATCTTTTCTCTTATTTACAGGAGACAGTTATTTACCAGCGGGAAAGAATAAGCTAACAGAAGTTGGAACAGCAAGCCTGGAATCAGTGTATGACTATACTATTATATCATGGATATCAGGATGGATACCAGTGGGTGTTACTGCTGCATCCCCCCAGATGTATAGTCCTGAACAGTACACATTAGATGAATATCGGTCAACCTGCTAATTTTAGTTGGATTGGCCAACCATCTTTGTGTGGGGTTTTCCTGACTCCTCCCCCTGATGACAGATGTTGAGGGCGGGGATGGATTGGGCATGCAGTTTATTTCCGTCTCCCTGTTGTGAACACGCACCGAACCAAGGTTACACATGTCTTGGCCAAATGAGTATTTAACTGACAGCGATCTAATGTGTATACCTTCGTTTATGCTCACACCTGTAATACCTTTATGGTGGCATAATGCATATAGGACCATAATGCAAAGTTATGAGGACTCTGTGTGTCACAGTACAGAGAGCGTTTACATTGCTTCAGTATGTGCATGAGTCCTTATGTGGAATAGCATGTGATACTTCAGGGATTTGGGATATTGAACAGGCACCTACTGTGGCACATGTCAGCCCTAACAAGTTTGTTCCATATGTCCCAATGTATACTTTCATAGTTCAGGGTCCAGCTGCCAAGACCCCTCACTAATCTTGTGAATAAATTGGTTGTCCATGCTGGTTTAGTGCTGTATCCACTTAAGTTTTTCCCTCCATTGTGCCATTCTTGGCCATCCAATGTATTGGAACTCGCATTGATAAGAAAATGATGGCAAAACCCCTAGATAGATATGTTCAGAGATGTATGGTTATAGATTAATTTTAGACATGGCGAGGAATCTGTTTTTCCAATTTGCTTTCATTCTTTTTAAGTGATGTACGTGCAGAAACTAGGAAAGGTCTCTATCAAGATGGGACAGGAAAAAATGTATCAAGAGACTTCCTACAAAGAAAAAGGAAACCAGAAGTAGAAACTCCATTGGAGAAATATTCCCTGAAATATGTGACTGTGACGGACATTTGTGGCCAGGTCTGGTGTGAACAGCAGATGGTGTATAAAATGGAGCAGCCAGTACTAGCAGAGCCAGAGAAATCTGTTGCCATGAACGAAGGATCTAGCATACATTTGGCCAGAGGTAAGCACAGTCTTGTCTTTGATCTTCACATACTTTATTTACTGTGTATGGTTTATTCCAGTTAATACACTTATGAGCTGCTCTATTCTACTGCTATGAAAGGGCACATTAAAGGTCCATTCCAAGAGGCTCCCATAGAATGTACTCACAAATACAGCATGGCTTACTGATTTCTTTATTTTTATTCTTGCCATTAAAATCTGCTTTTTATTTCTATGCCCTTATACATAACAGCACTCCCCTATCTGGAAGGCACTCTTGTCCTCATTGTTTGTCCTAAGCTCATGGTTCATGCTCTGATCCTTAGTTCAGTCAGTGTTCTAAATGACTATGCAGATTTACTTGCCATTTAGGTCTGTAGAAAATGCTGGCAACGAGCTCTTTAAGCTGCCATAAGTGGTTGTCTCCAAGGTATTGCAAAAGCCATAATAGCTTAAAGTGATTCTGTCACCAGAACCCAGCTTATGAACCCAACCCCATGGATTGATAGGTTAGGATAACCTGAATCAAAGCTGTTGATGTAATAACATGTTAAATGTCACATCTTTTTTCATAGATTTTTTATTTTTTTTCTTCTCTTAGAGCTAGAAGTTCATGATATTGTATCTGTGACCACAAAGACTCGAGAAGACTCCTGGGCAATAAAGTGTCTGAATATATTAGCTATGATACCAGTGTTGCAGTCAGGTGATTATTTAAGATGAATGTGAAAATACATGAAAATAAAAAATGATACATCTGAACTTTTTAAAGTCCAGGAACATCTAGTAGCAATGTACTGTACTATATTGCATTGTGTCTGCATCTGTAAGAATTAAAAAAAAAAAAAAAAAAAAAAAAACAGACGTAAAGCTTACAGCAGCCACTGTAGCAATTTCTGTACAGACGCTTCACAAATAGGAAATACTGGATGGATTTATCTTGGTAGTTCGCCACATTTCCAATTTTGTGTAGCACAGACATTCAAATTAAATCCGTTTCCATAGACTTCCCCTTTCACTATGCGGATAATCAGGATGATCAGCTGAAGACCCCCTTACACATTCTTCGAAGCCACAGCCAGCCAAACAATTTAGCCAGTGTCGGGAAATGTTGCTTTACATGGTGGCCATTCAAATAAATCCGCTGATAAGGGTAATGCTACAGAGTGGCTTGCTGTTCTGGCTCATACGGGGGTCTCCTGAGTGGGAGACTTCCCTCTGTATTGTCCATATGTCGTAGCATGGCATACAAACAGAATTTGTCTTCTTGAGACAACCCATTTATAAGGGTTATCTCACAAGTAAATGTTACATTTCTCTTTTAGATCACACAAACCTACCTATATATTTATTTATAATGTATATATTTAGTCTGCATTTAGATGAGCAGAGGTAAACAATGAAGAGGCTGCAGTAGCCCCTTAAAAACGCTGATGGGGGTGTTAAGTGTCCAGTGATCACCATGAATAAATAAAGTGATTCCAGGAAACCCCTTGCATGGACATGTGAATCAGTTAAGGACACGAGTGATGTGAAAGACAACTCGCCCCATGAAAAGTTAATATGTTGCCATTTTACTAGTGAAAATAAAAAAAAAAATTGTTTGCACCATTGACTACAAGGTTTTTGATATCAGTACAGTGACTTGGGGAAGCAGAAGACACGCTGTAATGTATCCAAATTCTTTTCTCTTTCTCTGTTATCCATTTCCTGCTAATAGGTGGCAAGATCCGTGAATTTCCAGTTTTTGGGGAGTTTGATGGCTTATACGTGGTGGGGGTGATTGATGAATTAGGATACTCTTCTAAAGGTGAACTACAACTGAAAGAACTGAAAACCCGAGCTAGCCCTACACTACCAACATCTGCTCAGAAGAGGACTCATGAGATCCAGGTAAGGTCATCTGTAAAGTCTGTAAATGGTCTACAATTCAAACTACCAACGTAAAGCCAGTGGTAAGATTCGCACATGGTTTTTCTTTACTGATGATCCAATACTAGTCTAAAAATTCTTATTCTGAGTCTGTAACATTGAAGTCTAACGCTGGATTCACACTAACATTGGAGTCTCCGCTGAATCCGCCTAAAACCGGCAGAGAGAAAAGTTTTCTCTCGGCCTGTTTCAGTATAAAATCGGCGGAAACCTGGTAGACCCCATTATAGTCTATGGGGCCCACGGGTTTCCGTGTGTAACCGCTTGCTTACCTGTCTTCCTGTCCTGGAGATCACTTTCTTCTGTACCACTGGCTTCTTCTCTTGACTTCTGTCGTCACTCCGGCTCTATTGCACAGGCGTGGGAGGCTGGCAGACATCAGAGGAGAGGAGGAAGTGATGTTTTGTGCCCAGAAGATCTGGACAGGTAGACAGGTAAGTATGATGGGGTGGTATTGGTGATGTTTTGTTTCCGGAAACGGGAAAACGGATCGTCATCAGAAAATGTGCCTGGGACGGTCACATGACTGCCCCAGCGATCTGGGTAAGTATACATTTTTGGTAAAGTAAGTAAGTTAGAAGCTAGGCTGGGGGAGGTTGTTTAGCTTAGTGTAGCAAGATCGTTTTATCCCGGACATCTCCTTTAATATATGGCCATCACCAGTCGCATGAATGATGTGAAGTACATTAGAAAGGCATTGGTATTATTGATAGTTTATGCTTTGGTTTGTTTTTTTTATGGTTTGGTCTGGTATTTTTTGCTTTACAGGAAAACCACTTTTTTGTATAACTACTTATTATGGTGACAGACATATGACTGTATCTTCTAGGTCTCGCTTTACAAGCTACTATTTGATGGTATGATAAGCGGCATTCTCCAGCCTGATGTTTTCATGCAGCACTTGAAGCTGAGACCTGAACAAGAATTAGGACCTCAGGTGAAGGAGCACGCCATGAAGTCTGGGCTAACTGTGGCCACATTCAGAGATGTGTTGGAGTTGACCTGTATGAACCTCACATATAGTGACTTGCCCATGATTGACAGCCTGAAGCTTGAATACTGCTATCAGGGGGATGGTTCCCTGTTAGGATATGATGAAGTGACGTTTCAGAAAGAGACGCTTTTGGAGCAAGTTACATTTTACTTTTCCTACTGGAAAGGTCTAAGGGACATCCAGGGGGTTGACATAGAGGATGCCTGGAAGTGCAGAAAGTGCGAATATTCGAGCATTTGTGAGTGGAGAGCGCAGAAAACCAAAAGTATCACTATACGGACTCTGAACAAGAGGTTGAAATGATGGCCGTGAAGATTTTATTTTTAATTCACTAGTCTGATACTGACTGTTGACTCTGGTAATAGACATATTATTGCAAAAGTAATGATTCAGTTATCATGGTCCTAACTATAAGTGGATTCAGTATTTTATACACATTTTTCATACTGCTTCTTAAACGGACTTTCCCACAAAACAAGTGATCCCCCTATCCATAGAATAGGGGGTAACTTTCAGATCAGTAGGGGTCCGATCCCTTAGAGCCCCATTGATCAGGAGAATGGGAGACTTTTGGTTGGGCAGCACATGCACTGCTCCATTCATTTCAGTGAGAGAGCTGAGCACTGTCCTTCAGCTATCCTTGGCACACACATTGAAATGAATGGAACGATGTATGCACTGCCTGACCACCAATCCAATCAGAATGGAGACAAAATTCCGATGTTCTCCTGATAAGTGGGGATCTGAGCGGTCAGACCCATAGTGGTCTGCAAGGTATCCCCTAACCTATGGATACAGAATAACTTGTTTCCCTTTTAAACATGTTTTATTTTTTTCATTTACATCTATATATAAAAAATCTACATTGATTTTTGTACAGCAAAAAATCTGCAGCTCCATTAACATTCCTTCCATAATCCATAAAGGTGCATAGGGCCTCTCCTGTATCTCCATATGCCTCTGATTTCATACACATGAACAAATTCTAAAAGGAAAAAATTATGGCATGCTTTTAATGTAGCAATTCAGCCTACACATGAATCCCGTATCATAGGGCATGTAGCAGAGGCTCTGCAGCTCCATTAACATTCCTGGCCTATGACTATTTGGTATAGTTGGATTTGTCTTATGCCTACACGTTCCATAAATAAGTAGATTTAGGATAACCACCACCATTAAAGGTCATGGCAAGGTTAAAGTTACTATAGACTTTTATATTCTAAAATATGTAGTAAACTGAAGACCATTCAGTTTTTTTTTTTTTTTGCAAACATCTGGCCAGTCTATTTATTTTATACATTTACATTGATGCCTGCTATATTACCTCTACAGCAATGAGAAACCTATTAAAAGTTCTGTCTGTTGTGAAACATAGCCCACCATATTGTCTGTCTTTCTCAATTTACTGCTTTCTATAATGATCATGCTTTATTGTTTTTACAGTGTTGGGGCAGGGTGTCCTGTCCCAGAGTATTTAGTGACAGCCTCTTTGTGGAATATACATTAATGGACTCCCATCACCAATAACTATGCCCTCGAGTAGAATAGAACTGTACACCAGGGTAAGGCCACATGTGCATGTGCAGGTCCATGGTAAAATGGCATGGATGATATCTGTGTGCCACTAGTGTCTCCACAGACCCATTGATTTCCTTCAGTGAGCCCAGGCTGCAAAATAGACAGGTATAAGTCCTTTCCTGAGTTTTGTTGCAGACTCAGAGCCCCATACACAGACCTGTGATAATGCACAGGCATGTGTATTAGCCCACAGAACAGAATGGGTGTGATTGCCATTAAAACACTGACAAGCACACATTTGTGAGCATGGAGAAAAGTGTGTCATCCGAGCAGGCCCCCAATGCTCTTTTCCGATCTGATAATTATATTATAGAGCAGGTGCTATCCTTCTCTTTTATATTGAAACGGGAATGACCCCCCCCCCATAGGAATGAATGAGGCACTCAGATGTATTTTGAGTGTGATCTGAGTGCCTTGCGTTAAAAATGGGTCTGCATGAGGCCTTAAAGAGGACCTTTCACCACCTCCACCCATTCAAGTTCTTAGCATCTGTTAATAAGTTCTGCTCCACTGATTCCAGTGTAGTTGGAATTTTTTCTCTAGCCCCCACTTTTCCTGGGCAAGTGCAGTTAGTTTTGGCGCCTGATGTGCTATTTAGGCTCTGTACTGTCAGGAGGGCGGTGTCAGGCAGGAGCAGACAAGGGGTGTGATTCTGAGCTCTGACAATGGCTGCTTCTGATTGGAGCTCTGAATCACACCCCCTGCCTGACACCGCCCTTCTGACATGACGTGATTCAGAGGCAGCCATTGTCAGAGCTCAGAATCACACCCCTGGCCTGCTCCTGCCTGACACCGCTCTTCTAACACTACAGAGCCTAAATAGAAAACCAGGTACCACAACTAACAGCAATTATTGCTTGGGAATGGTGAGGGCTAGAGAAAAAAACTTCCAAATGTGCCAGAATGAGTGGAACAGCAGCTGTTAATTGATGGAAAGAGCTGGACTTGTTGGAAATGGTGAAAGGTCCTCTTTAACAACATATGATATATAAAAACTTTACTGCACAATAAAATAGACATTTTTACAGCAATCTGGTCCTTTATAGGATACGCCCTGGGTTCTTAGTGGAGTCTAGACATTTATTGTGTTAAAATGAATTGTCTCTCCTTCCCTGATAGGTCTCCTGGGGGGACTCTGTTCTGCCTTCCCTTCTTCCCTCTTGTAATACCTGTAGGCTTGTCCACCTGTCCCCTTTCTCATTATGTCTTTCCCTTTCTCTTTCATTCAGTGTTTATTCTCCTTTGTTGTTTTTCCTTTATTCGCTATTCACATAATGAATTCTTGTTGCTACGTACAAGACAGTTGATAGAATGACCACATTGGATTCTTCTCATTAGTCGGTTGGTACATGTGATATTATAGGAAGCACTTTTATTTATATTAGACTATTTTATCCAGATCTCTGTTATCACATATATATTATTCTTGTTTTTGTACCAGTTTCAGTAAGTGACTCTGTGCCTCATCTTTGTGTCTTATCTAGCTGTCGTTCACCAGTGAATGGTCATAGACCTGGAGCAGAATCATGACCGTCTCTTATACCTATGTATAAATGATACATGCCTATACAGTCATGGCCGTAAGTGTTGGCAACCATGAAATTTTTCCAAAAAATGAAGTATTTCTCCCAGAAAATATTGCAGTTACATTTGTTTATTTCCTTTGTATGTATTGGACAACACAAAAAAAAAAAAAACAGAGGAAAAAAAAAAACAAAAAAGAAATAATTTCACATAAAACTCCAAAAATTGGCCAGACAAAATTACTGGCACCCTCAAGTTAATATTTGGTTGCACACCCTTTGGAAAAAGTAACTGAAATCATTTGCTTCCTATAACCATCAACAAGCTTCTCACACCTCTCAACTGGAATTTTGGACCACCATTCTTTTGCAAACTGCTCCAGGTCTCTCATATTTGAAGGGTGCCTTCTCCCAACAGCAGTTCTAAGATCTCTCCACAGGTGTTCAATGGGATTTAGATCTGGACTCATTGCTGGCCACTTCAGAACTCTCCAGAGCTTTGTTTTCATTCATTTCTGGGTGCTTTTTGAAGCATGTTTGGGGTCATTGTCCTGCTGGAAGACCCATGACCTAGGACGCAAACTCAGCTTTCTGACACTTGGCCCTACATTGCGACTTAAAATCCTTTGGTTATCTTCAGATATCATGGTGTCTTGTACACAGTCAAAGCACCCAGTGCCAGAGGCAGCAAAACAGGCACAAAATATCTTTCAACCTCCGCCATATTTGACTGTTGGTAAACAGTAAAATGATGTGCTTTACCAAAAATCTTTATCTTGTTCTCATCTGTCCACAAGATGTTTTCCTAGAAGGATTTTGGCTTACTCACGTGCATTTTAGCAAACTGCAGTTTAGCTTTTTATGTCTCTGTGTCAGCAGTGGGGTCCTCCTGGTTCTCCTGCCATAGCATTTCATTTCAATCAAACGTCGACAGATAGTTGGCACTGAAACTAAGGCACCATGAACCTGCAGGGCAGCTTGAATATCTTTGGAACTTGATTGGGGCTACTTATTCAATATCCAGACTAGCCTTCGTTGCAACCTTTCAGCAGTTTTTCTTTTCCGTCCATATACAGGGAGATTAGCTACAGTGCCATGGGTTGTAAACTTCTTCTTAATTATGTTGCGCACTGTGGACAAAGGAACGTTAAGATTTCTGGAGATGAACTTGAGATTGTTGATCTTTTTCCACAATTTTGGTTCTAAAGTCCTCAGACAGTTTTCTTCTCTTGCTGTTCTCCATGCTTAGTGTGGCACACTCAGACACACAATGCAAAGATTGAGTCAATTTATGTCCTTTTTATCAGGTTTCAGATGTGATTTTTATATTGCCCACACCTGTTACTTGCCACAGGTGAGTTTGAACAAGCATCACATGCTTGAAACAAAGTTATTTACCCAGAATATTGAAAAGGTGCCAACAATATTGACCAAACCATTTTTGGAGTTTTGTGTGAAATTATGTCCACACTAAGGAAATATACAAATGTGTATAACAAAACATGTGTAATTGCAATAATTTTCTAGGAGAAATTCTTCTTTTTCTGGAAAAATTTCAAGGGCTAACACTTATGGCCATGACTGTATGTCACAGATTATTTTAATTTTTGTTCCTTGTTTTGTCTACTGCAAAGCTTTCACACTATAAATACAGGTGATAAAAAATAAATAATAATTTTGTCTTCATACAACCATATTACAACTCTGTCTTTTATTGACTCCTAGTAGAGCTTCCATAATCCATAAAGGAGCATAAGGCCTCTCCTGTATCTGCATAGGCCTCGGATTTCATTCGCATGAACAAATTCTAAAAGGAAAACATTTTTAAGGCAGCAATTCACCCTACACACGGAGACTGTATCATAGTGCATGTAGCAGAGGCTCTGTGGCTCCATACCAAAGGACTGTCCAGTCTCTGTGCAGTGGCATACAGGGCTCGAAATAATCCCTTGGGCAAGTTTACCCACAAAAACAATGTATTCCATATCTTCAGGATGGGTGGCAAGTTATAGGGTGATGGTGATCTGAATGCCGGGATCGTAGTGTATCATAAAAATTGGGTCCCTTGTATTCGGCTTTTCATCAGCAATCCTATAGCTCGTAATGAAACCGCAGCACATCTGCGCGATCCTGCTGAGGTCTCTGATTGGCTCCATTATTGATCTGTGTATACGGACACCATCGCTCTGCAGCCATGTAAACATATCACAACGTGGAGGACCAGATGGCAGAGATGGAATTGGCAGCTTGCAGAATAAGTAAGTACAGCATGCCTTGTCATTCCTAAAGGGTTGTCCAGCTTCTGAAAATAAATGTTACTGAAAAGTTATGCAATTTTCATAAATACTTTCTATATCAATTCTTCATTATTTTCTAGTTCTTGAGATGGACACACAGGTGCACAGCTTGTTACAGTCACAGCACAGTAATAACACATCTGCCTGGTAACAAGTTGCAGAGATCTAGGAATCCATGAGAAATTCGGTACAGAAAGTATGTTGGAAAATTGTATAACTTTTCATTATTTGCTAAAACTAGACAACCCCTGCCCCAAAATAACGTGAACAAAATCTATAGCTTACTACTAAAGTTAGTTTCGCCCTTAAGGGCATGAAGTATAAGCTGATATGATACAATAATAACTAGCTATACAGCTTTTATTCGCATTATTGATTCCTTAACTCCACTAATCCGCTAGTATCTATATCTGGCAGTGTTTCTGCTGCCCAGGACACAAGAGCTGATCTCTCCAGGACACAAGAGCTGATCTCTCCAGGACACAGCGACACAGGACAAGAGCTGATCTCTCCAGGACACTCCCAGTCTCTGAATGCTAAGAACCGAAAGTAAAAGTAAGGAGAGACTGAAAGCACTAACATGGAGTCCTGCTGCCTCATCTCCCTCCTACTATGTGTGCTGCTAATAGGCGGTAAGAGTCTGTGTATATACTGTAGTCACTCAGGCTTGTATATACAGTAGTAGTTGTATAGACTACCTCATATTGATCTGCCAGGGCTGGATGCAAATGATCCTCTTGCAGTTTGTCACCTATATAATACAGCCAGCAAGGTGATGAAAATGCACCTTAGTTCTGTGCAAAGTAGAATTCAGCAAAGGTTATGTACTGTACTAGATAGAGTTAGTGAGAAACAGCTCCACAAGATGTGCCGCAGCAGCCTTATTTATTGTTTATCTCCTGTTAGTGTCCTTTGCACTGATTGTAATGACTTACATCAGCCCCTGTCCCTAGTGGGCCTCACAATCTGAGACTTACATATTGAATGACTTATCCTTAGGCTAGGTCACCAATATGTGATCGGGGGGTTTCACACCTGGAACCCCCACTCATCAACTAGTTAAAGAGCCTGCGGCATGTGGGTGAGTGCTGCAGCCTCTTCACTCACTACCAAGCACAGTATTGTATATGGTGTGGGTCTATTCTTGGTATTGTAGTTCACTTGAATGGGACTGAGCTGCGACTGTGTCATGTGAGCTATGCGATGGCCTCTTCAGACAGCTGACCAGTGGAGTGTTGGGTGTCCAGACCCCACTGATCACATATTAATGACCTATCCTAAGGCAAAGCTATCAATATGTGAGTGCCAGGGGACCCCTTTAATGTAAAGGTATGTTTTTGGTTGCTATGGCCAATTATTCTACTTTTATCTCTACTAGTTCTGTACAAAATCCAACAATAGTACCCCCAAAAGGAGCTGCCTACCGACGCTTCACAACTCTTCTAGTAAGCACATGCCATTATGTAATGTGATAGATTCTCTTCGGCATTTTGCTTGAGGTTTTGTTGCATTTTGGACCAATTTTATTCATGATACATACTGCTATTTAGTCTTTTTTTTTTTATTTTGCAGAAAATTGGTCCATTGAAGAAACGACATTCATAAAATTACCTTGTTTGTATGGAAATTCTCACATTCACCCATTACATGACCAGCCTGTTTCCCCAAATCCAGTCTGGGTAGTGCAAGGAGGTGGACGGGACATTAATGTGGAAGATTTAGATCTTGAAGGAGTTAAATTTATTTTCAAAGGTAAGAACTTGACATACTTATAGGGGTATCTCCTTCTTTAACATTTATGACAAATCCACATATAAGTCAACAGAGAGGTGGTCATAGGTGGGAGTGCTCTCCATTGTAGTCTTTAGAAGTTATGGAAAGAAAATCTGAAACAAGCCGGATTTCTGCTGTAACTGAGTATTAAACTGTGACAAAATAAAAAGGAAATGTGAACTTACCCTTAGCTGCAATGCCATGTACACACCTGGGATACATTGTTTTCAGAAAAAGTGTCCTGCCCCATCTTGTTGTGATTTTACAGCATGCCAGTCCATGCTAGTTCAAGACTGCCGGCAACAGCAAAACCCCAAAAACCTCTATCTTCATTTTTTTCAATGGGCTCTACGATAATATACTGTATGTCAGATTTTTATGAACTGTATTTTTGCTGGGTGGATATACCCTAGGAATAGGACTGGCCCATGAGAGTACCAGAAGATTGTACAGGAGGCTTCAGTTCTGACATAAAATGAGCCAAGGAATCAAATTACTATGAATCCTTGTAAGTGATGTACTAGGCATGTACAACCAGCAGATGGCAGCAGAACACCATGTAGGAATTTTAGCAATGCAATGATTATGGCAGGTTCCATAGAAAATGATCCCAAAGTTGTCAATTATTAATCATTGGTAATCATTCATCCCTGAAAAATGAGGACATCCCCTATCAGCACACAAAATCTGTACTGACAAATAAGGAGGAGGTCATCCTGCACTTCATAAAAGGAAAGGGTTCCGAACGTTATTAAAAGTCACAGGGTATGGGGGAGAGCAAAGAGAGGCAACACTTCACCATTTTGAGGTTGATCTGTGTTCTTCATCATAGCTGTCACCAACTCTGCTATACTGCCGTATAGGATCAGACTGGCCCACAGGGGAGCTGGTGAATCCCATGTGGGCTCCTAGCACAGGGGGCCCCTAGACCACAACCCCTGTAAGACTGGTGAATGGCACAGTAGGCTTCATTACATACAGATAGGCAGCGTACAGCATCTCACACAACCTAAGCTCATGTAATAAACTGGATAGAATATTTAACCACCCAATTTATTATACAGATGTAGCAGAGTTAACCCAAACTTCTGCAATTGGTTAAACTGCTGCAGTGTGATACCTTATTACAAAAAACAAAAACCTAGATAGATCATCATTATGTACAGTATGTTCAGGAAAATCACTTTAAGGATGATGCCCCACGTTGCTGAAACTGAACTTTTTTTGTTGCAGATTTTGCTACTTTTTTTTTTTTTTGAGCCAAAGCCAAGAAAACTGAAGCAGAATAAAATTAGGAAGCCTTTACTTTTAAGAAGCGCTCCCTCTCTTTAGTTATACTACTATCAATAACTTTTTATTTCTAAAGCATGGGTTTTTTTTTTAGTTTTTATTAGTGAAGGAATCAACATGCAAAACGACAATAAAAAATAATTGATGTCAGCTAAATATAATTTATAGAGGACCTTTCACATCCTCATCAATGTGCAATATTATATGCAGGTAGAAAGCCAACAGTGCACTGAAGGCTTTCCCGGTATGTGCCCCGGTGCTGGAGATATCGGTGCCGTTAATTTCAGCACTGATATCTCCCCACTGTCAGAAGGGCAGGCCTTACAGCCTAGCGTCATCAATAGGCTGTGAGGAATTTTCCCCTGACTGTACTCTTCCATAAACTTGCAGTGTCGGGGAAGGGCGTTCCTTACTGTCCAGCGATGATGCTAGGCTTTAAGGCCCACCCTTCTGACAGTGGGAATATATTGGTGCCGAAACTAATGGCACTGATATCTCCAGCACAGGGTGCATACTGGGAAAGTGGACTGTCAGCTTTCTAGCGCTATATAATACCGCACATCAATGAGGACGTGAAAGGTCCTCTTTAAGAAGAGTAGGCCCTGCCCATAGGAGATTACAGTGCCTTGCGAAAGTATTTGGCCCCCTTGAACTTTTCAACCTTTTGCCACATTACAGGTTTCAAACATAAAGATATAAAATTTTAATTTTTTGGTGAAAAAACAACAAGTGGGACACAATTGTGAAGTGGAACGAAATGTATTGGTTATTTTAAACTTTTGTAAAAAATAAAAAACTGAAAAGTGGGGTGTGCCAAATTATTCGGCCCCCTTAAGTTAATACTTTGTAGCGCCACCTTTTGCTGCGATTACAGGTGCAAGTTGCTTGGGGTATGTCTCTATCAGTTTTGCACATCGAGAGACTGAAATTCTTGCCCATTCTTCCTTGGAAAACAGCTGGAGCTCAGTGAGGTTGGATGGAGAGCGTTTGTGAACAGCAGTTTTCAGCTCTTTCCACAGATTCTCGATTGGATTCAGGTCTGGACTTTGACTTGGCCATTCTAACACCCGGATACGTTTATTTGTGAACCATTCCATTGTAGATTTTGCTTTATGTTTGGGATCATTGTCTTGTTGGAAGATAAATCTCCGTCCCAGTCTCAGGTCTTTTGCAGACTCCAACAGGTTTTCTTCCAGAATGGTCCTGTATTTGGCTCCATCCATCTTTCCATCAATTTTAACCATCTTCCCTGTCCCTGCTGAAGAAAAGCAGGCCCAAACCATGATGCTGCCACCACCATGTGTGACAGTGGGGATGGTGTGTTCAGTGTGATGAGCTGTGTTGCTTTTACGCCAAACATATCGTTTTGCATTGTGGCCAAAAAGTTGGATTTTGGTTTCATCTGACCAGAGCACCTTCTTCCACATGTTTGGTGTGTCTCCCAGGTGGCTTGTGGCAAACTTTAAACCAGACTTTTTATGGATATCTTTGAGAAATGGCTTTCTTCTTGAAACTCTTCCATAAAGGCAAGATTTGTGCAGCGTACGACTGATTGCTGTCCTATGGACAGACTCTCCCACCTCAGCTGTAGATCTCTGCAGTTCATCCAGAGTGATCATGGGCCTCTTGGCTGCATCTCTGATCAGTCTTCTCCTTGTTTGAGATGAAAGTTTAGAGGGACGGCCGGGTCTTGGTAGATTTGCAGTGGTCTGATACTCCTTCCATTTCAATATGATCACTTGCATAGTGCTCCTTGGGATGTTTAAAGTTTGGGAAATCTTTTTGTATCCAAATCTGGCTTTAAACTTCTCCACAACAGTATCACGGACCTGCCTGGTGTGTTCCTTGGTCTTCATGATGCTCTCTGCGCTTTAAACAGAACCCTGAGACTATCACAGAGCAGGTGCATTTATACGGAGACTTGATTACACACAGGTGGATTATATTTATCATCAGTCATTTAGGACAACATTGGATCATTCAGAGATCCTCACTGAACTTCTGGAGTGAGTTTGCTGCACTGAAAGTAAAGGGGCCGAATAATATTGCACGCCCCACTTTTCAGTTTTTTATTTTTTACAAAAGATTAAAATAACCAATAAATTTCGTTCCACTTCACAATTGTGTCCCACTTGTTGTTGATTCTTCACCAAAAAATTAAAATGTTATATCTTTATGTTTGAAACCTGAAATGTGGCAAAAGGTTAAAAAGTTCAAGTGGGCCGAATACTTTCGCAAGGCACTGTACACTCTACATTATGAGATGTACTTTTGTTCTGATTGTTGTGTTTCATCTTGGCTCTAACTTTTGCAGTTACAGTGGGGAAAAAAGTATTTGGTCAGCCACCAATTGTGCAAGTTCTCCCACTTAAAAAGATGAGGCCGGCCTGTAATTGTCATCATAGGTAGACCTCAACTATGAGAGACAAAATGAGAAAACCTATCTAGAAAGTCACATTGTCTGATTTTTAAAGAATTTTTTGCAAATTATGGTGGAAAATAAGTATTTGGTCAATAACAAAAGTTCATCTCAATACTTTGTTATATATCCTTTGTTGGCAATGACAGAGGTCAAACGTTTTCTGTAAGTCTTCACAAGGTTGGCACACACTGTTGCTGGTATGTCGGCCCATTCCTCCATGCAGATCTCCTCTTTAGCAGTGATGTTTTGGGGCTGTCACTGGGCAACATGGACTTTCAACTCCCTCCAAAGGTTTTCTATGGGGTTGAGATCTGGAGACTGGCTAGGCCACTCCAGGACCTTGAAATGCTTCTTATGAAGCCACTCCTTCGTTGCCCTGGCGGTGTGCTTGGGATCATTGTCATGCTGAAAGACCCAGCCACGTTTCATCTTCAATGCCCTTGCTGATGGAAGGAGGTTTGCACTCAAAATCTCATGATACATGGCCCCATTCATTCTTTCATGTACACAGATCAGTCATCCTGGTCTCTTTGCAGAGAAACAGCCCCAAAGCATGATGTTGCCACCCCCATGCTTCACAGTAGGTATGGTGTTCTTTGGATGCAACTCAGCATTCACTCTCCTCCAAACACGACGAGTTGTGTTTCTACCAAACACTTCTACTTTGGTTTCATCTGACCATATGACATTCTCCCAATACTCTTCTGGAACATCCAAATGCTCTCTAGCAAACTTCAGACGGGCCCGGATATGTACTGGCTTAAGCAGGGGGACACGTCTGGCACTGCAGGATCTGAGTCCCTGGCGGCGTAGTGTGTTACTGACGGTAGCCTTTGTTACGTTAGTCCCAGCTTTCTGCAGGTCATTCACTAGGTCCCCCCCGTGTGGTTCTGGGATTTTTGCTCACCGTTCATGTGATCATTTTGACCCCACAGGGTGAGATCTTGCGTGGAGCCCCTGATGGAGGGAGATTATCAGTGGTCTTGTATGTCTTCCATTTTCTAATTATTGCTCCCACAGTTGATTTCTTCACACCAAGCTGCTTGCCTATTGCAGATTCAGTCTTCCCAGCCTGGTGCAGGTCTACAATTTTGTTTCTGGTGTCCTTCCACAGCTCTTTGGTCTTCACCATAGTGGAGTTTGGAGTGTGACTGTTTGAGGCTGTGGACAGGTGTCTTTTATACTGATAACAATGTCAAACAGGAGCCATTACTACAGGTAATGAGTGGAGGACAGAGGAGCTTCTTAAAGAAGAAGTTACAGGTCTGTGAGAGCCAGAAATCTTGCTTGTTTGTAGGTGACCAAATACTTATTTTCCACCATAATTTGCAAATAAATTCTTTAAAAATCAGACAATGTGATTTTCTAGATATGTTTTCTCATTTTGTCTCTCATAATTGAGGTCAACCTATGATGACAATTACAGGCCTCTCTCATCTTTTTAAGTGGGAGAACTTGTACAATTGGTGGCTGACTAAATACTTTTTTCTCCACTGTATGTTTTTCTGTTAGATTTTACGATTGATATTTTTTTTTTCCAGACTCACCAGTAAACCTGAAACCATTTATAAGAGAAGGTTTACAAGACGTGAAGTGTGATATCACCCCATATTTCACAGCCAACACACAGATTCTATGGCCTGGCGTTACAAATACAGATAATGCACTTGATTCTTGGTATATCTACACATTACAGCACAATGCTGGTAAATTTCACACGACAACGTTTTTCACAAAAGTTCCTGAGGCAACAGAGAAGAAAGAAGATGACAGATATCATGTGCTAGGTAGGTTGCAGGAATGAAAACCATTAGAAAGGGGCTTTACTTATTGCAATGCTACGCCTAGAGAACAGTAACACATGTAGCACTCACTGCTATAATAATGTTCTGGTATATAGAAGGCTGGTTGAGCATCCTATGGGCTGACTTTTGTGACTTGTTTTGTGTTATATTTTGAGAAATGGAATTGGTCACATTTTACATGCAGCTTTACACTGACAAGCAAAAGGTTTGAACAGGCTCCATATCTCATCATCTACTACGGCTTTGTGAGACTTCGATCATTTTATAGACAGTCATCTTGGCTATCTCATACATAAATTTGACTTATGATTAGTTATACAGATTTTTGTCATGTAACTGCATTGTTACTGTTTTGTTCTTAAAAATATAAATTAAAATTTTTATTATTTTGGCTTTCATCACTGCCTGAATCCTTCTCGGCATGGTCTCGTTCAGATTCAAGCATGTCTCAACCGAAACCTGATCCCAGGTCTCTTCTACACATTCCCAATGTTGGTGCATATTGGTGGGGTACAAATACTGCTTTTACTTCAACTCTACCCACAAGTGTTCAATTGGGTTGAGGTCTGGGGACTGTGGGGGCCAATCCAGCACCTCTACTTCGTTGTCATTCAACCATTTCTTCGCTAATTTCAATGTATGCTCCGGGTTATTGTCCTGTTGAATCAGTATGTTGTCCTTTTCATACCCATAGTACTCAAGTGTATACAAAGTAACTCACCTTGTAGGATACTCACATATAGCTCAGCATTGAGACCACCATTGAAACATCCCCATATCATCAAGCTTACTCCACCAAACTTAACAGTTCTTTCAATTTATCGATCTGTTAGCCCGCATTTTCCTTGTTTATTCCAGACCAATTTGCACGCATCAGAGCCCAGTCTATTGACTTTTGTCTCATCGCTCCAAATCAACCATTTCCAATCTTCTGCTGTCCACTTTTCATACTTTTTTCCAAACTCAAGCCACCGCTTCTTAGGACGATATTGAAGCTGAGGCTTCTTCACCTTTTTTCTGGTCACCATTGCAGACTTGTGAAATGCATGTTGCTTGCATTGATGTCTGTGATCTCACTATTATGAAGCATATGAGCCACCTCCACTATTATGTTTGTTGTGCCAGAACTGATAGACCTTGAGATGAGCCGACTTGTTGACTCCAATATTGTGCCTGGACGTCCACCTCTTGGATTTTGAATGGATGGACGGATTTCATTTAGTATTCTTCCAACTGTTATGGCACTCATATGATGCAGTTTGGCAATTTTCTTAGCCAAGAGATCGCTATCGATGAGCTGGATGATGCTGTTTTCTCTTTTCTTGGGAAATCGTCTTAGATGGATGATCTTCAATTTGAACCAGTGACCTTTCACTTGGGAATCAGCCTAATAACACATTGAGATATTAGGGAATGTGAGAACAGGTTGTAATTTGTAATATACAAGAAGAAGAAGATTTTTCCTCTACCAGGAGCAAAACAGTAACAATGCAGTTACATGAAAAGAATCTGTATAACTAATCATATGCTAAATAATTGCCAGTCAAATTTATTTATGAGATAGCCAAGATGACTGTCTATAAAATGATGGTTGTCTCACGTTCCAAGCTGTAGTGGATGGTGAGATATGGAGCCTGAAAGATAAAACTTCTAAACATTGTTACCCTTTTGCTCATCAGTGTACCTTACCAGCATTGTATAGAGCAGGAGGAGCTGAGCAAATTGATATATAGTTTTATAACAAAAATTGAATTTTATTAATCTAATTTACTTTTCTGCTCTTTCTATGGCCATTGGAGATCCTATTCCATGGTTGACAGCTATCTCTATGTACACACTTATGGAGGAATGGTTGTCAGTCACTGAATTGGATAGTCCATTGGACTTCTAAGCATATAAAAAGTAGAGACGTAAATGAATGAAATACAAGTTATACTGAATCTTTACCTAATAAACTGTATATTAGTCTGCTGGATACTTACATACTGACATATGCTAAAAAAGTCTTGGTGAACCTAATGATTTACATTAGATGGGAGATCGGTCTTGCCAAAATCAACGTGTACACCAATCCATGGCTAATGTGTATGGCCATCTTTAGTACCTTTTTGGCATGGAACATATTGACACATATCAGATGACCAAGGCTTGTGAATGGGCCACAAAACATCCCATGTCTCAAGTTAGGCTATGCTCACATCTAAGTCAGAGGCTCTATTCGGAGCTCCATACCACAAGCCTAGAGAAAACAATGGATACCTCACGGGACCCCATTATAGTCAATAGGTTCCCTCAGGATCTGTTGTTGTCCATCATTAGCTGGATCTGTCTTTATTGTCTAATCCGTTAATCCGTAGTTCTGGAATTTCATGTATAAATCTATTTTGCCCCATATCACTGTATATATCCAACCCGTCACTGGATTTCAAAGGGAAAAATTGGAGAATTAAATAAGGAATAATTGTCTATAATAAATGCTGAAATTATAGCTCAGTCTTTTTTTTATCACATTCTGCAGCAACTTTCATGTTAAGTACTAAAACACCTCGTGTCTATGCAAGACTAATGGACAGTGTGCTCCTGGATTGTGCGTTCACGGTGGACCACCGGGCTGATGTCTCAGTCACTTGGACTTATCGGGGTAGAGGAAGTAATGAAGTTAAAATAGTATCTTACAATGGATACAAAAAAGAGCTGCAGCATAACTGGAAAGACGTCTCTATGCAGGTGGAAGAATTACAGAACGGAAATGCCTCGCTACTTGTCAATAATTTAGCTGTAAAAAGTGAAGGGCTCTTCACCTGCGCTGTATCCGTAGCTTCTCTCTTCGCAGAGCAGCCGATTTATCTGCATATCAGAGGTATGTCATTTAACTTTTCTCATCTCAAAATAAAATTACTGGCACTTAAAGGGATATTTTCATATCCCTTTACATGAGTGTCTGATACAGAATGCAGATCCCTGATCCCGTTCTCTATTTTTCTCTCTGTCTTTCGAGCATTAAGGCCTGAAATATGGCACTGTTTGCCCTTACAGTAAAGTGCTCACCTTACTGAGTTATGTAAATGCAGGCAGCATTGATGACAGCATATACAGGTAATATGGGCCGCTGCTGCTCCTGTTTCTGCTGAGGCTCCTGGGCCTCAGTGCAAAATCTGTAATGTTGCGTCTACCTACCTTGTTTCATTTAGAATAATTGTATATTTTATGGGACCAAGGGATCTTTAGGGTCTCCTCAGGGTAAGGGCACAGTAGCAACTGCTACCTTTGAACCCCCTACAGCTACGCCCCTAGACTTGCATCACTACTTGCAATATTCCCAATAATACAAGAGGCACCATGTAGGTGCTGCTGACTGGAAATGTCCTGGAGACCAAGAGTGCAGTAAAGATAATCTTTGTTGAGAATATTTGGGCTATGCGTTTTAGCACTGAACTAGTACCTTCCTCAGGCCATAATGGCAATAAAAGCACTTACAGTCCGACGCTAGGTTCACACCTGCGTTCTGGCTTCTGTTCTTTGGGTCCGCTTAAAAAGCAGTTACCTGTGGAAACCCGCGAACCCCATAGACTACAATGGGGTCCACCGGGTTTTCACCCAAAAGGGTCGAAAAATGCGAAGAGAAAATTCCTGCTTGCACGACTTTTCTCTCCGCATTTTTTAAGCGGATTCGGGGAATGAAACCCTGAATGTAGAACAGGCGAAGGTGTGAACCTAGTCTGAGGTGGGCACTACGTCAGTGCTCATAGCCAAAATATTGCTGATAAGGAGTATCTTCACTTCTGTCTTGGTTTCCTGGACATGTCCTTTCAGCATCACCTGCATCCAGCATCTTATGCCATTTGGAAAGTGGTATGCCCATAAGCCACAGAGTTATAAAACTATACACCAGTCAATATAAATGTGTAAGAAAATGTTTTAGAAGCATAGCATTAATAAGGGGGTTATTCACTTTCTATTATAGATGACCTATCCTTAGTCCATAAATATTAGATCTGCAAGGATCCAAAGCCCTGGACCCCTGCAGATCATCTGCTCTGAGACAGCACATAGATTTCAATAGGGAGCACTGTAGTACATAAAGCTGATGATACAGTTTGTATGGCAAGTGAGCAGCGTGGCTCCTAGCATGTGAGCATTACTGGGAGCCAAGCTGTCCTGGAGCAGATGATCTGTGGGGATCCCGGGTGTCAGACCCTTGCAGATCAAATATCAAGGCCCATCAATGATAGAAAGTGGATAATTCTTTTAGATATTGCTATAAAAATGCTGCTTTTCAACCTTCTTTTTTACTATAAACGCTGTGGCTAGATGTTAGGTGTAAGGCAGTAGGGACATATGACACGCAATACCCACAATGTGGCTTTTTTTGTTGTGTTTTTACTTACTTTTATGACTCCATTGAGTCATTTTTTTTAAAGGCAGCATGTTCTAGGTAGCATATTCACTGGCAAAATATCAAAAGAAGTAGCCATACAGAAACAATAATATCTGAAACAAAAACCTTTATTTATGCAAAATGTTACCATATTCATCAGTGCCCTACAGTTTCACTTTTCAGTATAACTAAGAAGGATTACAAGAAACAACCGTGCTGTGTGTCAAACTATGAAGTTTTGATCAAATTTTGATGCATTTTTCTAGGAGGCAAATCGTCAAAAATAGGCAATTTAGCCTTTTTTATTTTTTCCCATATGTGATAAATAATTTTAGATTTTTGTGGTTGGGGTATTTTTGGACATGGGGATACCTAACATCTTTATGTTTATTTTTGCTTATTTACTTTTATATATAATCTTGAGAATGGGAGGTGATTTGAATATTTATTTATTTTGTTAATTTATGTATCAATTTCCCCCAGTTTTTAAGATCTCTGCTTGCTTTTACAAGCTTTCATTATTTGCATTCAATGCTTGAAAACTCTCCTTATTGTGCACTTCAGCAGCAACCCTTTGGGGGCAGTCCGGAGGATGGGAGTAGTAGTTGTTGCAGTAGCATTTACAATAGCTAATACTCTCTACTGTCTCCTCCAGCTCACCTCCTATGTTGGTGCAGAGCTGAGGGAGCCTGCAGGGTACTTGATGGTGGTGATAGTCATCCTCCAGGGCATTTCCTTCAGTTTCATTGAGCCAAATGGAAGGTGGAAGAGTGAGTGCAGGTACAGACTCAGTGGACGCAGGGTTGCACGTGAAAACAGGTTCAAACTTTACTGAAGGTGATGCAACAGCAACCAAACAGCTTACAATACAAGATGGAAGTACAGCTTTGGTTATGGTTCTGCCAGCAGAATATATGCCCGGATCAATACTCTGTTGAGCCAATAGTTCCTCTTCCTCTCAGTGTAACCTTTTATGTATACTCCCATGACGGCCCTGTCAGTCCTATGGTGCAACAATGTCTCTTCTCAAAGCCATGACCTACCTCAGACTCTCTGCCAAAATGGCACTAAATATTCCAAAATCCTGTAAAAGGCTGTCAAGAATCTGATCCAATATGGCGACGCTGCCACGGCATCTAAGGGATTAAAAGCAATGATCGGTACAGACATGATTTGTGCCTGTTAGTGGCAGGGTGCCTGCTGTTATACAGTCAGCATCTATTGTATAGGGAGAGGCTTCAGCAGCCATAGTTAAGAGCATTATTAGCGTTGCAGACCACTAGACATGATGGACCATCTCACCACTGACCTCAAACAAGCCTGATGCCATGGTCTTAGAAGGCAAAGTGGATGTCACAAATCTTTAACACCAGGTAGAGAAGCTTTAGTGCTTTAAGCCCTCAGTCTCATCCATTGTTCATGAGCTCCAAGAAACAGCAACAGCACATTCATCTCAGCATCGCCAACGTCTCTCCCACCTAGATATATTATAGAAAATCGCAACAGGAGAAACAGTATCAACCTTCAAGACCTGCCTGAGGCAACACAGATCCTAAAGTTTATCCCTACACTGACAGATATATTTACTAACCTTCTAGGCATGCCAGCAGATACCTATATTGAAATAGACTGAGCCTTGAATGCCAGAAGCGCTGACCCTTCACACCCTCAGGATATGATTTTCAAATCCAAAATTATACATGAAAGCCTCGCCCTAAACACTATCCCTCTATACACAGACCCCTGACCTCATTTAGGGGGTGCCAGAAGAAAATTTCATTGTGCCCCCTGGTACGCTCTGTGCTGCCACTAACTTAGGCATCTATTGCTCAGACCTTAACAGCCAGGGGAGCACCCCTCCTCACAAGCACTTGGTTTATTGTCACCTACCAATTGTTTCGACAGCACAAAAACTTTTAAAGTGTCAATGGCATATGAATACAACTATGTAGTCATTTTACCAGTGCTTGCACTGAAATGCTACAACTCCTCCCGGATTTAACAATAGTTGTCCTTGGCACACAGTCCTTGGAGGATCCCCTAATACATAACTATATTATTCTACATATATGTAGCACTCTGTAAAGTTATATCACAAGGCACACAAAAAGCATATTTAAGCAATACAGTATGTCAAATATAAAACAGTCCTAGAGGTAGATGGGGTAAAATGAGGGTACTATGCACATAGCTGAGGAGTAGAGAAATAGACATGGATCATAGCGGATATTACCAAGACACAGGGTGACGGTGTCCAAGCTCAGCAACAACTCTGTGAAGGGGGAAATGGGCAGCGGTTCAAATAGGTTAAGGCGTTATATTGTCTCTTCAGCAAGAGGGGACACAGCAATATAGTGTCTACAATATCTCGTAATTACTGAACAACTATCTAGGGCAGTGTCCAAAAAGCTCGGCATTAGAAGAAATGGACTTCTGCCGAACTTGGGGTAGAAACCGAAAAGTTTTATTCACAGTTCATCTAGGTATCTGGCGGGCATTGTACCCTGGGTGTTCCTCTTAGATTTTCTCCGAGGAACCTCATCAAAAACAGCAGCAGAGTCATTGTTCATCTGCTTCTCTGGGCTGTGAAGTCATAGGGGATCTTGATTTGCTCAGGAATACCCTGTGGCTGATATAACTGCAGAACCCACAGCACAGGACTACTGCTGATCAGCTCCACTGATACTGAGGCTAATGGTCGAGCAAAGCCACATTTGTAATCCAGAGTTCTGCTTTGAGAAATCCATGGAAGACCGCCTCAAGTTCCTCTCCAAATTCCATTGTGGGACGGGGGCTATAATCTCCAGAATATGACACACTTTACCAGTTAAGTATAAAGAATACAGATGAGCAGTACTTTACTGGTCACCATTGTCAGAGCCAGCCTAATGTGACACAGTTGCTGACTGCTGAAGGACAACTTGTACAGGCATGCAGATTGAAAGAAGTTGTAGAAGTCACCAAGACCAAAACCCAGTCCTGAGCCTAGACTGTAAACACCTATATATTATTTATTTATTTATTATGGTTTCTTATATAGCGCCATCATATTCCAGTCACTGTCCCATATAGGGCTCACAATCTACATTCCCTATCAGTATGTCTTTGGAGTGTGGGAGGAAACCGGAGTACCCGGAGGAAACCCACGCAAACACGGGGAGAACATACAAACTCCATGCAGATGTTGTCCTTGGCAGGATTCGAACCGAGGACTCCAGCGCTGCAAGGCTGCAATGCTAAGCACTGAGCCACCGTGCTATAAAGCAGAAGGAGATGAAGGGTTATAGAGGACCTTTAACCACCTCCAACATGTTGAGTTCTTTACATCAAATAATAGGCGCCACTCCACTGATCCTGGCACAGTTGGAATTCTCTAGCCCCCACTGTTCCTGAGCAATCAATGCTGTTAGTTTTAGTCCCTCATCTTCTATTTAGATTCTGTACTGTCAGAAGGGCAGTGCCAGGCATGAGCAGACAAGGGGTGTGATTCTGAGCTCTGACAATGGCTGCTTCTGATTGGAGATCTGAATCACACCCCCTGCCTGACACCGCCCTTCTGACATTACAGAGCTTATATAGCACATCAGACACCAAAACTACCTGTGATTGTTGCTCGGGAATGGTGTAAGCTAGAGAGAAAATTCTAGCTACCCTGGAATCAGTGGAGAGACGACTATTAACAGGTGGTAAGAACTAGAATTGGGGGAGGTGGTGAAAGGTATTCTTTAAGTGAAAATGACAACTGATAGGGTAGTAAAATACAATTTGTATATTTAGGCAGCAGGGGGCACCACTGTAATCTAATACAATATACACTATACTAAATTTAAAAAAAAATGTAATATACTAGGTTTTAGTCAATGTCCACCTTCTATATTACTAGCTATACTACTTATAAAACCTGATAACTAACCTAAAGTATAGCATTTACAGCAGTCCCAATGCACACTATCCATTCAACAGCAAGGAGAATTCTTTGGCCAATGATCTGTCGCTTCTTGGATGGTTCAGACTGAATAATCACAAATTTGTACTGAATGACGGCAGCGCCAGCTCCTGAAATAGACAATACATGTTATAAGCCAGAGAATTATATATATATATATATATATATATATATATATATATATATATATATATGTATATATCTATATATCATATATATAGACACTTGTATAAGTTCCAGTCAGCATTAAACACAGATTAGGTAATAGGGATCACTGAGCGCTGGAGCACCCTTTTAGCACCCTATTAGAAGCTCATCTCAACCAAGAATAGAAGTAACCATGAAGAACACTGTGTAAACCAATTGACCTACTGTGCCACTGTGAAATAAAGCAAAATATTAGGAGTGAGTAGGACTCAAGCGGTGGAATTGTCACATCTCATCTAAGAGCAAGGAAGACTTCATTTCCTTCTATTAAATCAATCTAATCTCTGAACATAAGTAGAAGCAAAAAATATTGGGGGAAATTTATTAAATGTATTGAAAACATGGAGCCGGAGCCTATAGCAACCAATCCAATTGCATTTGTCATGCTGTATAAAACCTTTGGGAAATTACAGAGTCTAGTTTAAACCTCATGGACTCCAATGCAAAATCTATATTGGGGCACCTACCCAGGGCCGGCTCCAGGTTTGTGTGGGCCCTTGGGTGACAGAGCATCAGTGGGCCCCTTTTGAACAACCCATGTGCACCGCAGCAAAAAAAAACTACCGAAATTGGGTGCTTTTTTTTTACTGAGGCTGTAATACAGTCCATTCCATACAAGTAGACGTCAGACGTCAGAAAGTAAAGAAGAATGTTAGGCAGACATCTGCCCCGGATTCCTCTTTATTTTCTGCCCCCCCAGGTCACGGTGGTGGATGCAGAACATCAGCATGCTCTTGCGGCTTTACACCACTGATTAGGCCCAAATAAATGGGTCAGTGGTGAGTCTCAAGCTGCGGCCTCTGAATCAGCTGCAGAATCCGCGGCAAGGTCCAGCAGGACACTTTTTTTTTTTTTTTTCCAGCGTCCTGCACTAATTGTTTTCAATGGGAGGCAGAATGAGGGAGTTGGCCCTGACAGATACATATATACATATATAAATATATACGCAGACAGGGTATAATAAATATATACAGGGACATAACTAGCAAAGACTGGGCCCCCCATCATACTTTTGACTTGGGTCCCCCCCCCCCCCCCCCCCCCCCCCCCCCCCCACACAAAACCCCCCCCTTAAACCCCCACAGCCCCTTCCCGATAGCGCCCCATTTTCCCCTCCGGTGCCTCCAGCACAGTATAACGCCCCATTGCCCCTAAACACACACAGTGGCCCCTTCACACAGTATAATGTCCCATATCTTCCCCTTCACAAGGTATACATGGCCTTCCCATAGTGGCCCCGCGCACACGGCATAATGTCCCATAGCGGCCCCTTCACACGGCATAATGTCCCATAGCGGCCACTCCACACGGCATAATGTCCCATAGTGACCCCTAGGGTGGTCCTTGCAAATATTGGAAAAATTTCGGGTTCGGCAGAACCCTAAATTTTGGAGGTGCACGACCCACAAACTATTATTATACTCGGGGGGTCTCCCCCGAATATAATGATCGGAGGCCTAGGGGAGGCGACAAACATAAAAAAAAATGATACTTACCTCTCCCGATCTCCAACGTCTCTCTTTGCTCAGTCTTCAGCTTTCTGCAATGATGTCAGAGATATGGGTTACGCCGGCGTCATTATGCATTGCACTGCCAGCCTTACCCACGTGAGGTCATTGAAGAGGGCCGAAGATAGTACGGAGTCGCATTGGAGTGCAGGAGAGCTAAGTAACACTGTTTATTATGTTCGATTACCTCCCCTGGGCCTCCGATCATCAAATTTCGGGGTCTAAACTTCGGACGTATTTGGTCTGAACCAAACCGCCTGGCGCAGGAACGTTTTAACACATTGGTGGGCCCTGTGCAAAGGTTTCATAAGTGGGCACCCCCATCTCCACCACCCTGAATGGCCCCCACATAGTATAATGCCCCTTACTGGCTCTCACACAGTATAATGCCTTCCTAGTGGGCCCATACATATTATAATGCCCCTCAGAATATCCCCTTTCAGGTTGCCCCCACATTTTCATGTCCCCCTCCAGGTTACTCCCCCCAGATTCATGTCCCCCCACCCCTCAGGTTGCCCCCACAGTATCATGTCCTCTCACCCTTCAGATTGCCCCCACAGTATCATAAACCCAACTGTGTATATCAAAGAAAGAAAGAAACCTTAATACTCCACTTTCCCCGTTCAGTCTGGTCCCAGAGTCTTTAAAGAGCAACAGGTGTGATGTAAGTGACGTCACTATACCGCGCCTCCTGCTCCCAGGACACCGGGAGCAAAGACAGTGGCCGGGTGGTGAAGCAGGGAGCGGACAGCTCCCTACCTCATCACTGGCTTCAACTCATCGTTGTCTGATGAGTTGGTGCAGTAAACTCAAAGGGGCCCTGGCTACCACCGTTGACCCTATGGTTAAAGAGGCCCTGGCCTGGCAATCCCGACCTTACTTACCGATCCCTGCTCCTGTAGCGGGGATCGGTAAGTAAATAGGGCACGTTACCTGCTGGGGTTACTCCAGCAGGTACGGCCTATTTAAAACAAAAAGCAGTCAGCACCCGGCAGCCCAGTGGGCCCCCTCAGGAGCTTGGGGCCCCAGCACTTGCCAAGTGCTGACGCCAGCCCGGCACCATTTAGAATAGTAGTATATTTTATGTGGCAGAGGGACTTTTGGGCCACCCACCCAGGGTTCCAGGGCCCAGGCTACCATTGTACCTCCTATAGCTACACCCCAGTTTATAAGTGACCAAACAGCGATAGTAATATACAGTATGTATAACGTGAAGTCCCAGGGCTCTAATGCAAATCTGTAACAGGGCCTTACCTACCAAAAGCCATTACTAATGCAGGCGCTTTCTTGAAAGAAGGGCCTTTTGACTGTGTGGGACACAAGGGTACAAGAACAGCTGCTACGGTACCTATACTCCTGAATTCCCTCCTGCCCAGCAAATATAATAAACATTGTTTTACAGCTTGTGTGTACTGTCTTTTACAAATATATACAAATGTTGAGAAATTACTAAAATGAATAAGGGGTAAAGAATTTGATGTTGATCTATGGACCAAAAATTATATT
This sequence comes from Leptodactylus fallax, assembly GCA_947044405.1. Lineage (NCBI taxonomy): Eukaryota > Metazoa > Chordata > Amphibia > Anura > Leptodactylidae > Leptodactylus > Leptodactylus fallax. Next base: position 4,081,888 of record CAMRHE010000073.1, on the reverse strand, counting down.
TGGTGTGTAATTACATTTTTTGTAGCAAATAAAAACATATCTCCTCTTCCAGAAAGCCCCAAAATTGGTCTAAATGTGGACTCTGTATTGACTCTGCGAGACGGCGATGAGCAGAAGTTTGTTTGTGATGCCTCCAGTTACTATCCACTTGATGTCAACATCGAATGGTTGCGTGAGCTCCCGAATACTGGACTCTTGCCATCTTTATTGTCGAATGTCATCTACAGTAGTCACAAGAACAATCAGAATGGTACTTACAGTCTTTCTGGTTCCTTCCTGTACGAAGCTTCTCTCAAAGACAATGGCGTCAAATTCACTTGTCGTGTGGAACATGAAAGTCTCAAGAAACCAATCAGAAAGAGTGTGACGCTTATAGTATTAGGTACTGATGATGATTATATTATTACAATATTATATTCATATATAGTATATAGACCATAGTGGCAAGTGATCAGCTATGAAGTAGTGCTCAGTCCAACTCTATTTTATGTGGATGCTGCTCCCACCTGAAACTGGAAACCAAAATAAATACAGTACTTAGTCTCTATTCAGATCACGTTTTTTTACATCCATTTAACAGATACAAAAATGGATTTAAAAAACGCTAACAGATGCAAATGGATGGCCATATGTCTACATAGACATTAATGTTAAAAAAATAGATCTGTTGCTGTCTGTTGTTTTGAAGGAATCAAAAACGTAGTATACCATACTTTCGTGTCCATCCAAAAAAACGGACAGCAATGGAACTGGATTTTTTTTTTTTTTAATATTGATGTCTACGTAAACGATACGGCCATCTTTTTTTGTCTGTTTTTGTACCAGATCTGAATAAAGCCTTACATGTTTCATATGTAGTATATATGTGAGATAACATGGTGACGATTGGGAATAGAGATTTTTGTAACTTTTTTTTTAATCCCATTTATCCCTCTAAATCATTTTCTTGTCTGTCCTAAAAACATGGCCACTCAGTGCCCTCTAGGCGTGACAAAATGAATGAAGTGTCCTGTGCAATTTTACCTCTACCCCTTCCAAAATATCCTTTACAATGTCATCCAAGGAGCCACAAAATTCCACATTTGTGCAGCATTGAAGATAACAAGCACATGCACAATATGTTTGTCCTTCAACTATCCCATTCGTTTTGCCTGCATGTGCATGCGCAGGACAAAAAAAAGACTGCTCTGTCCACACCAGGACAAACATAGGGTCTGGTTTTCGGCTGTACCATGCAAACGCAAGATGTTGCAGCCCTTGGATCAATCCATATCAATAAAAAAATCAAGGAAGGGGCTGAGAGAAGATTCAATAGAGCACTTTGTTCTTCAATATATGCCAATCTGAAAATTGAGTGGTCATTTATACATAGCTTAAGTATATTTTAAAGTTCATTGTAGAGGATATGCAGCACTGCAGATGGCTAATCTTTAAAGGGAATGTCTTGCTATTTTTTTATTTATTAAAACCAGATTGTAAAATGTATCACTTTTTTCCAATCTGTTTTTATCTTCTATTGTAATCCTGTCTACCTTGTTTATGATGTTAATGATGTGACTGCTGCAAAGAAAACCCCTACAGAATAAGTGTCAGTCTATTGTCAAGCTTAGTGGCCAGAGAGAAAATTGCAGGAGGTAGTACTTTAAAAAAAATATAGATAGTGACATGGAGAATTTAAAAAATATATATAAAAAATTGTGTAACATAAAAACTGGCTTTTAAAAAGGAAGGTTTTTTGTGTCACATTTTTATAGCTTTAGAAAGATCTGTTTTAGTTAGACATTGTCTTGTAGAGGTAAATCCTGGTGACAGGTTCCCTTTAAAAAGAACACTATCATCAGCCTGAAAAAAGAAGCGGTTCTTACTGATCCCTTCTGCTGTTATTCTAACAGTTCCCAGATTCCCATTGGTCTCTACTTTCTGGTCCCTTTCGCCATACTGGAAATGTGTGTCAAGAGGGACCACGAGGTAGAGATTCTCCCCCTTGGAGACTTCAAACATATAAACTATGGAGCGATGTCTTATAGCACCTTCATTGTGGTCGATACTTTGTTTTCCTATTTTAGTCTGGGAGCACACGGGGAGTGATCGCAGTGGGTTAGCTGCCATAAACTCACTGGCGTACACCCTGTGATTACTGCCGGAAATTCAGCAGCGTGTACACAGTGTGTGTCCCCAGCCTTATAGAGCAGCCACTTAACACCCTACAGTACTCATAAAGCTTTTCATTTCACACAGCTCCTGACTGCTTGGGATTATTAGCAAACTATATTTCCTGCATGTTCAGGGTTCAACAACCAGTAACTACAAATCCTACCAAAGTGTTTGTCATTTACAATATTCCTACTTTGTTGCTTGCAGAGTCTGCGGTTTGGAACGTCGTAATAGTCTTCATCATCTGTCTCATTCTGGTTCTCCTCTTCTGTGTAAGATTGTACTGTAAAGGTAAATGTTGCCCTTTTCATTGGTTTTTATGAAATTTGTGACTTTTAGAAATATTTCTTATGTACAAAGTATTATATAGAACTTTTGAATATTTATAATCTTCAATATTTTTTCTTTTCATCAAGCCAAATGGTGTCAACCAAGTGTGGCCTTGTTGTGCTTCTGGCTCTATAATCACTTTGGATTATGGTTATGAACAGCCAATTTTTCCCTATAACACTCCATAATGTTCTGTTTGCCACCTGGGCAACAACCATTGCATATTAGCAGGCACCTTATCCTAATGGAAGCAAATATCTACCAGCTGGTCATGAATGAGATGCCGGATGGTGGGCAGTCTGGGTACCGCCATTACTAGCAAGTGTTTGGTGAACATCTGCAGGCCTACCTTATGTACAGATGAAAAGCATTTCAGCCTCAACTCATTTGTATAAAAAGTGGCATAAATGAATAAAAAGGTTCGATAAGGAACCAGTATATGTATTTTACAATACTAGAACCTCAGTGAGTCGGCGAGAAACATCCTTGCATTACATAAGACCAGATATCAGCACTCCAGCTGTTGCAAACTCCAACTCCCAGCATGAACTGTTGCTTGTCTGTTTTTGGAACTTCCAAAGTATTGAATAGACCATGCAGGAAGTTGTTTCCCAACAGCTGGAGTGGCAAAAGTTGCTCCCCCATACATAATGCTAGGTTCACACTTACCCCTAGTATCCGTTTGCTGCCAAAAAAATAATTAACGGATTGGTCAAAAAACAAATTCAAATGGTTACACAGCACGTACCATGGTCCATCTTTTTTTACACATTTTAGTCAATGGGTGTCCGTCAAAAAAAAATGGCCATTTGTGTCTGTTTTTGACAAATCCGTTTTTTGTTTTTTTTTATTCCCTTCTTCATTCTGAGCTTGCACAGAGGAAAAACTGATTGCAAAACAGACTCAAACAGATTTCTATCCATTGGTAATCTGGTAATCCCTTTGTGTCCACCTTCCATAGACCTCAATGTTTAAAAAAAAAAATAAAAACAGATTTGTTGCTGTCAATCTGGTATTCTTATTTTTTGGATGGTGAAAAAGTCCTGCAAGTCCGACTTTTTTCTCCGCCCAAAAGAGCAGATACCAGAATTGGTACGGAAATGGTATAAACACACACCTGCGGATGGTTTTTACAACCCATTGAAATCGATGGGTTTTAAAACGAACCGTTCAAAATCAGTTTTTGAGGATTTTTAGATGGTTACAAAAACTGATTTTCGTGTGGAGAGACAAACTCAGATGTGAACCCAGCCTAAGACTGTACAGCCAGTATCACTGGTGGAGCTGGGGAGGCAGTTTTCACAAAGTGTTTCTATGCTTTACAGTCCTTGCTCTGGCTCATGCACTCTTTGGTTTAGCACCATCATTTACAGATGTTCTGTCTATTTTAATGAGATAAATAAAAGAGAACTTGAACAATATCCTAACCCTCTTCCCTGGAAGAATTTTATCTTCATTCAGCCATACTATGTTGTACAGTATTATAATCTTGGACCTCAACCACTGATGCATATAAAGTATAACCCCTACAATAAATTATATAAATGAATAATAGAAGCCTCAGCCCCAGGATTCCATGACATGTATGTAATATTCTTATAGATTACAGTATTAGTATAGCAGTGTGGAATGTGCACTAAGCATGTGAAGTATTTTTCTTCAAATTTTAGCTTTAGATCTGTTAAGGTTCCTATATAGCTGGAATAATTTTTTCTGCCAATAGCTTTTCCTTCTTACCTTGCGATACAAATGCATGCTTGGCTGAGCCGAGTGTGCATATGTTCTGAGTTGGGAGAGGGAGTGAGCTCTTACCAGACACCTCTAGCACTGACAAAATGATTGTGTTTTGAAAATCAGTCCTTCTTTCCCCCAACATCATCTGTTGGGAAGAGACAAGAGGTCCCATATTACATTCATCCAGTCCCACTTATATTGACCGATTAGACTGACATTGCTGTAATGTGTTTGGGGTACCTTTTAGTGTCTCTTCATTCAAGCATATGCCAGACCTGATCTAATAGGGCCGGAGCATGGTCTCCTGGTCTCCTTCTCAGTATATAAACCTGCATGATTCTCTCACCTTATTCAGTTCCCTCCTACATTGTCTCAGTCGTGATTTCTGTTGAGTGAAGCAAGACATGTATCACTAGTAATATGCAGAGAGAATAAGATAAGTATAAGCCTTGTTATGTAGTCAAAGGCACACAACTGCCTTTTACTATATCTGCAGAAAGCAGTAGAGTGCCTTTAAGACTATAGGTTTTTCTTAACAAACAAGATGTTGTAATATTCCCTGTAATACATTTTGTTTTCTAATCCCTGACCATCTGCTTTAACCTGTCATTTTTCTTCTTTTTTTTTTTTTTGTTTTACAGAAAGAAATACAAACAAGGTACAGTAAACTCCAAATTGTCATCTTTATGACACATTGCTTGTTATATGATGTAAGATTATGGCGGTTCAGCTAAAAAGGATGTGCTTTATGTATCTGTTTAGACAAAGCCATATTAAGAAGCAGTGGAAATATAGTTAAGGTAAGTGACATAACTGCATGTAAGTGCAAATATAGTATGTATATAGAAGTTTTTTGAGTAAGATAAGGCTTTGGCTACCAATATTTATGGTCCCAATGCATCTAAAATTTATGCATAAAAAAGACAGTCAAAAAGTCTTGATTTGTTACCATTCTGCGTATATAGCTCATACGCTGATCTTATGTGTCTTCATGGTTACAGACTACAAACAGTGTCTTGTATTTAGGCTGATATTGCAACAACATATGACTTCCTTCCACCTGCCCACCTTTTAAAGGAAGTAAAACATAACTGCAGGACTACACACAGGATTTGTTTGTAGTCTGTAACCAGGGAGACATAAGAACGTTGATTATTTTCATGTATAAAGTGAAAATTACAGGAGTTTCCTGTTTATTTTAGTAACATTGACACAGTAATGTGTACAATTCTTCTTGCAGGTGGTTTTCTAAACTATATTTTACACTAGACTGAAAATATATAATATAATTAGGCCTCACTACTGTGTTACATATTTGTGTCTCACAGATTCATAATATAGTGCCCATAGTCTTGTATAAGGCCAGCTGATTCTATATCCAGGCACTTTTCTAACAGATTCACATGGAATAAAAAAAAATTGTTCAGGTATACACAGAAGGAGTGAATAAGGGTATGTTCACACTACAGGTTTTTCATGTGAAAACATCTGATCCAAAATTGCAAGAGAAATCTAAAGCAGAAATCCAATTTGACCATTGGATAAAGATGGGCCAAAAGACGTACCGAGCCAGGCTCGACCTGAATATTCCAGATTGGCCGCCACAATTATATTCTGGGATCTAGGTGGAGGCCCAGGGGAGGTGATAAAAATAAAAAATATTCCTTACCTCTTCTGGGCTTCCTTGTGGTGTCCGGTGACATCATGCGCCTGGAGTCACCACTGAGGCCTATGATTGGGCCACCAGTGGTGACATGGGCATGCCAAGCATCATGACATCATAATGCTCAAAGTGCCGATGTCACCACTGAGGCCTAATCACAGGCCTCAGCAGTGACTCTGGGCACATGCCATCACCAGGAGACTGAGAGAGAGTGGAGGGCGTTATAAGGGGTTAGGGAAGGTGAGTATTTTATTTTTTACATCTCTCCTGGGTCTCCCAGAGTACAATAATGTCACTTTTCACTTCAACATAACTTCGGCTGCGTTTGCCTTAGAGATCTAGAAATTAGATAGATAGGTCACTATGTTTTCTGCACAGAACTCCATACTGTTTGAACAGTGACTTTGGTTTCCCATTAAATTTCACGTATGAAAATGCCATAATGTGAACATATCCATAGATTATAGAAGAAACATGCTGGATACTTTTGTTCATTTTTAGAACTTGTGTAACATAAAAATGTATTCTGCATACTTTCTATGTTTTATATCCAAAGGTGCCCTCAGTGAGGAAACAAGCATCTAACGTCTTTTCTGAAGAAGCTGAAAATTCTGTGTGAAGATGTATCTGTGTAACATCCTCTAAAATATGTACATACTAAAATAAGAGATAGAAAAGTCGGTACAAAAAAATATAGTATATAACGGGATATAATATTGTTTTTATACAATATAAACTTCTGTATCAATTCCTTGCAAGCATCAAGATCTCTGCTTGCTGTCATGTAATAGGAGCCTCTTTCTATATCTGTCCTGGTCATGTGACGGCACTAAGGAGCTCCCCTCATTAGAAGATACGGACAAAAGCCACCGCGGCAAGCCGAGGGCTGGAAGGTGGAAAGGAATCTGAGGCGGAAGTCCAGCACAAATTCCTCCTCCATTCCCACCATGTGAACAGCCCCTTAGAGGTCAGCCATAATCCCAGAGAGAGTTCTGAGTGATGTGTGAACATAGTATTATTGTAGATCTGTGCTCAGGGACTTAAACACTGAAGTCTAAAAAGCAGTATGGGAAGATCATTTCACCAAGAACAAATCTATAGTAACCTGCAGCATAGTTTTTAGTGTGGAACATGCAGTGTATTGGCCCAAGCTGCTGTATAAGGGACTTGCTCTGTGTGATTGTACATTTGTGTGTATTAGTTGTAAATATTATAGTCGATATGAGATTTCTAATTCAGGTATTAAAGGGGTTATCCCGTTTCTATTATTAATGACCTATCCTTAGGATAAGCCATCAATATTAGATCTGTGGGGGTCTGACTCCCGGTAATGTTTATCTCCCAGGAGCACTGACTTGCCATACAAAGTGTAGCGGTGGCATTGGGTACAGCAGCACTGCCCTATTGAAATCTACGGGACTACTGCAGTAGTACCTAAAGCCATCGCTACACATCATACAGTGAGTGAGCAACACTGGAGCCGCACTGTCCTGAAGATCTGATCTGCAGGGGTCTCGGCTGTTGGACCGCCGCAGATCTAATATTAACGGCCTGTCCTAAGGATAAGCCATCTATACTAGAAATTCGATAGCCCCTTTAATATAAATGAAAAAACTATTAATATATTAAAGGGGTTGTCTTAGGAAGACTACCCCAGTTCACCTTTTTACATTTTAGTGCCATGTACCCCCTATGAGTTAGAATGGAGAATAGAATGGTCTCGTAGCAATTGCGCTCTTTGTATTAAAGAGAATCTGTCAGGGCAATTTGGGACACTAAACCACCCACACGTCCATATGGACCTGGGGTTTAGTGTCCCAAATCACCCTGTTATAACATTGCCGCATTAAAAATAAAAAAGCTTTATACTCACCCTGCCGCTGTACTCCCTGCGCATGCGCAGTTCTTCAATGAAGCCAGAGGAGTACATCTCGGCTTCAGTGCGCATGCCCCTCAATTATGCAGTGAAGCCGGGGTGTCCATCTTTGGCTTCACTGAAGAACAGCGCAGGCGCCGGGAGGCGTGCCAACGAAGAAGCTCATGAATAAGCCGGACTGTTCTCGGCGGAACAGCGTACATCAGACCCTTCTCTAGGTAAGTATATTTTGTATGTATGTTTTTTATTTTTAATGCGCCTGCGGATTGCATTACAACAGGGTGATTTGGGACACTAAACCCCAGGTCTATAAGGACCTGTTGGGTGGTTTAGTGTCCCAGATTGACATGACGGATTCCCTTTAAGTGAATTACCGCCAGTTAATTCTATGCTGTAGGGGAAATTCCTGGCAGGCCGTACCTTTTATCTGTTTGCTGAAGGTGCCAAGAGCAACTCCTTTAAGATAAAGAAAAAAGTAATTGCTATGTTTTATAAATTCTCTTTTAAGGAATTCCTAGAAGATTCAGGAATATACTTTGATGTGGTTTTATATTGTATGTTTTATGAATAAAATGTGTTTTTTTTTCTGTAAAGTAGTTATGCTTCAATGTAAAATTAAAAACCTTGGATGGTAATGGAGTGAACTGAACATAAAGCCTGATTTACCCAAAAAATAGATAATAAAAAAGGCTTCTTTCAGCAAAAATGATCAAATTAAAGGTCCTGACTATAAACATACAGCCAATAAAATGTGTATAAGAGTAAGGCCACAAAGGGCCGGACTGACATGGCTGCATCGTGGCCAAAAGCCATGGTGACTGGTGGCGGTTAAGGAGGTGGTCCTATCAGTGATTGACAGCTGCCACTGTATACACAGTCATAGAGGGGCGGCAGTCAATCACTGATAGGACCGCAGCCTTGACTTCTTAACATAGCATGAGCAGAGAAATCAGTGGATAAATGACAGGTTTTACTAAATCTTATCCCACAAACCTATACATGATGCCTATAGATTGTGCTGCATTTTTCATGTGGCAGATCCCCTTTAATGCGGATGTCCACTCTTTTTGATACAATTTTTCTTAATCTAAATTGATCTGTAATTCTGTTTTTGTTTTTATTTCTTGCTATATCTCTATAGCAGTTGAATAGCCATTATCCTTATTGTAGTCTGCATACACATATTTATTAGGTTTACCCCAATATATGGCATAAAAAAGTCGCAAACCTCAGTTTTGCAACTTTGTAAACACCAGTTTGGAGTTGCGCTACATTTAAGACCATTTACACCAGTTTACCGGCACAAACGATAGATTCCTGCACGGGCACACGGCCCGTGGGAGAGTCGTCGTATTTATGTAGAGGAGTGCGCCTCCTCACAAATGAAGCAGCTCCTCCACTGGCACGGGGGTTATGAAGACAATACTGTACAGTCTTTAGAAATATGGCTCATAGAGTTAAATGGTAAAAATCTGTCTTTCGGCATGCACCATTAGTAGGGAGTTAAGAACAAACTGCATATTATTTTATTCCAAAAAGAAAACACGTGTCACATGGAAAATATAGTCCAATCTTAGTGCAACAAGATTTAGAGCCAAATAAGCTGAGCAGACTTATATACTGTATATAAGATTCCATATAAAAGTAACTTGCATTTAAAGGGGGTCTACCACCAGTTCTGTCCATAAGTTTTTTTTTTTTTTTTTTTAGACATACCTGTCCTGTGCCTCAGCAATGAGTTTGTATAAATAAAGCTTTTATTCTTTATGCAAATGAGAAATGGTGCAGCAGAGACACCAAGCTAATATATTGCTAAAAGTATAGGACAGATATGTTTAACCCCTTCACGCTGCAGCTATTTTTTGTTTTTCGTTTTTTACTCCCCTCATTCCATTTTCCATTTACAGAGCTGTAAGAGGGCTTATTTTTGAGGGACCAACTGTACTTAGTAATAGTACCATTTAATATTCCATACATACTGGGAAGCTGGAAAACAAATTCAGAATGGGGTGGCATTTGTGCCAAAATGACATGTAACTATGATTACTGCAATACCAAATGTATATAGTTTGTTTTTGTTTTAACACTTTAAAAAAAAATCCCCAAAAAGCCGTTCACTAAGGTTACAAAACCTAATGGCTGTCTTCACAGCACCACGTTTGTCCTCAGGTTATGTATGGTATTGCTAAGCTGCAACTTATGGAAAGGTATAGTGCTGGATTTTGAAGAAAGCAGCTCTATTATTTTAACCTGGACAACCCCTTCAATTTTTCTATCTGCACCAATGAGAGTGAAAAGGCAGAAACGGATTTGTATATAGATAGGTATGTCCATTTCACTAATACCCTGGGAACTGTATGTCCTTCTTCTGAATTTAGACATTGTAGACATAAATTTCCTTTAGGCTGGGGTTCCATGTGGCATAAACGTCGCAGTTTGGCCACCGCAGAACAAACCATGGCATTTTACAGTCTATCAAATCCCATCCACACATTGCGGAAAAATATGCGCAGCGGACATGCTGTGATTTCCAAATGGTCTCTGTATAAATTGCTGTGTCAATTTATGCGGAAATGCCAGCGGTTTCCCTATAGGTATAATGGAATCAGAAAGTCCGCAGAGGTTTCACTTTCTGTGAAAAGCGCTGTGGGAAAAACCGTGAAACGTTGATGCCTTGGTTTTTCCCCACAGGGCTTTTGTGCTGCGGCCCACTATGTGGGGCCTTAACCTTAGAGACAGTCGTAGTCCACTCGGAGGTCTGACCTCAGCTATTGTAAATTTAACAATATTCCAGTTCATTCATAGAACAAAGGCAACATTTTTGTGCACATAAAATAGGTCATTTATTGTGAATCTTGCAAAGACACATTTAAGCAACAAAATATACATTTGTGAACTTTAGATTTCATTCTATACATTACTAGACCAAAGCAATAAATTAAATGTACACTATTTACAGACAGAGGTCACCGGAGACTTACAATAAGCACCACCTATCTAAAAAGAATACAAATAGATGTACAGTATAGATTCCCCTTCACTTCATCCACATACTTAAAAATGATTTTATACTCTAAAATTAGAAACGGACTCTGCTTATTTGCATTTTGTCTAGTGCTACATTTAGGTAGAAATGATAGATATTTATATCCGCATGCTTTTTATTTACATAGTTCTCTTTCATATTTTATCTGCATAAAGAAAAAAAAATATTTGACAATAAAATACAATTCTAGGAAACTGATCGATTCTTATCAGGGTCACCATAGGCAATCGTACCATATAGGCAATGACAGTAAAAGAGTGCATTATAAATAATCCTAGAAATATCATTAAATAAGAACTTACAGAAATCGGAAAAGACAAATGCATTATCGGTTATGTTTCTAACAAAGCTGGAGGATAAAAACACAACTGAACAAAGGTTTGGGCATAATATGATAAAGTATCATAAATTACTATGACTTGAAGGGCGTATGTCAACCATCATAAGGTTTTTTACCAAATAGTAAGTGGCACTGGCATTATGACATGAAGTACTCTAAAAGGAGAGAAAGATCCTAGGACTAGGACTACTAGGGTATTACAGTATGTGACCAAGAAATGGCTGACAGTTCAGCAGTCCTGTTGTATCCACCATTAAACACCATTTTATTCTTGTCATCTAAATAGGTTAAAAATAGCTGTTCATATATCTTTGTAGTGGTTTCAAGTCATTTTATACTGAAACACAGCTCTAAATTCCCTGCATAGAGATCATCCTGGCATGTCTATTTATTAAATACAATGAATATTAATTCTGCAGAATATTATCCTATACATTTCCAATGTGCCGTTCCTCTGTTGTTACTACTAGAAATTTATGAATAAATTAGCCACCGGGAGTTACTAGTTGGGGTTGTGTTTCTGCATTGTCTTATATTGTCCAGTCAATGTGAACAGCATCGGCATCAGACTGTATAGGGATATTCCGATAAGGAAAATGGTAACCTCCAGTGGTCAGTCTATTAATACATTACCTGGAGGAAAAACATAGGAATGGAACAATAGAGATGCAACCAAAATTGTTATATTATGGAGAATACAAGTACTTACTAAAACAGACATGTCAAGAGAGGAGACAAGTATCCTTTAAAGGATAAAATTCTAATGACGTGTTGCCACCACTAGAGGGAGCTTAAAAGCTTACTGCACACTGTTTATACATTGAACTAAATCATTAAACAATATGCTCCTAAGCACCCCCTAGTGGTAGCTCTAGCTATACACAGGTTTTTACTTAGTGTATAAAAAGTAGATTCAAACTTTTTAAAGATATATTAAAAATTTATCAGAATATGATGCTGGATGTTAAAATAAGGGAGGAGGTTGACATTCACATTAAGATAGTTGTATAATGTCTTACGGACCCTTAGTTTTGGACAGTCTCGATGCCCCTTTAGTAAGAGCAGTGAACTTCTGCAAAAGCTCTTGCCCTGGAGTACGACTGCTGCCTCCATATTAACCTTATGGCCATTCATTTTACTTCCCTATAATGCTCCCTATCTCCTACAGTGATGTAACCATGTAGTGAATAGGAGACCATCTAATGTTATGGGTTATACAGTGTGGACTATTTTGCTTGGCTTTACCAAAAATTCAGGTTGTTGTGTAAAAAAAAGGGAAAGATAAGCCAATACCTTGAGGACTAGAAGAGGTTGTGTGCGCCAGCACGCTTAGATATTATGCAAGGGTCAGAAGACAAATATTACGATTAATATTGATAAACTGTTTAAAGGGGTGGTATGTGATTTTAAAGAAACAGTGCCATGTATGTCCATGGGCGGTGTCTGGTACTGCAGCTCAGTCCTATTCAACGTCTGTAACATAGAGATGAAGTAGTAAATATTCCTGAAAATGGAGCTGTATCAAAGACACATACCATATATACATATATATATATATATATATATATATATATATATATAAAGACATAATGACAGCGTACTTTATTGTAATCCATAGGCTCAAATGTTGTGGTTTTCATTTATCTCATGACATAACACGGGTATGTTGCCAAGCTCATAAACTTATAATAGGAGTCCATCATATATATCATAGACTAATGAAGTGCATGGGTTTATATTAACTATATGCAGTTCTCAGGTAATTTATGACATTGTATGACACAAAATAAATAAAATACCTACTATTACTTCTAATACTACCTAATCCTATCAATATCAGAGGTGAGATTTGGAGTATTTTTAAGCCAAATGAAATTTAACTTTGTTGCAAAATAAATAAAATCAAAACAACTAAAAAAATAAAATTTCTGCACCCTGTTAACTTTGGTTAGGAAATGATATAGTGTAAACATTAGGTAAAATCCATATATGTGTACTCTTTTGCAAGGAACACTACCCAGTTTAGCAGATAAGTAGGGCTTAAGATGGATCTGTCAGGTGGTATGCTGCGCTATCTGACAGCACCAGATTAAAAGAAGGGAGATGCTGAGCTTAAAGGGAGTCTGTCACCAGAAGCCTGCTTATCAACCCAGCCTGGCAGATAGATAGGTTAGGGCAGGGGTCTAAAATACATGAGCCGTATGAGGCTCCGGAGACTGCATCTGTGGTCCGCAGCCTTCTCCTCAGTTCTGCTGATCCAACTGAATCGTCAGAACTGGGGAGAAGAAAAAAAAAACTATGACCTGGTTCTAAAGTTTCCCAGGCTTGTAGGCCACAAACTTGAGGCCTGTAAACTAGGGACAGCTTCAGTGTTGATATTTAACTGGCTCCCCTGCACCTCCTGCTCTCTTCCCCTGCTTCAGGTCGCACAGCTGTGATGTATGTGCGCCTGGAGTAGGGGAAGAAAGCTCGACCAGGAGCAGTGGGGTAAGTACTGGGGCCACTGCTAGGGTTATTTAACAATAAATTCATATTGTATAGAATCTGAAAGGAATACGGTCTTTCAACTTCATATTTTGTTATATGTTATATCTTCATATGTGCAGTCCAGTTTGAGACCCCTGGGTTAGGGTCACCTGAATCAAACCTTGTTTTCCACTTGTGAATCTGTGCCTCCATTCTCTAGATACAATCTTTCTTTATCAATATAAAGTTAAGCTCTGGTGCAATGAGGGCATTACCATTGCTCCAAAGAGGTAAGTTGCAACATCCTTATTGCTCCAAAGAGCTCATTTGACATAAATGGCAATATCTCACCAATGGAGGCGCTGAATCATAAGTGGAAAGCACAGTATGCGTGAGGTGACCCTAACCTATTTATCTACAAGGCTAATGTGCTGGAATCTGCTGACAGACTCCCTTTAAATGCTGTCAGGACTCATAAAAAAGCCTGTGAGTTTTGCATGCCCCTCCCTCACACAATTTAATGAAATCTGTCAGGTCTCCTATCTTTCACCTACAAAACATATACCTGGCTGCTTGTGCTGCACACACTCTGGTTAATAGTCACTAGGACTTGTTAGGTAAATATTAATTTAGATAATCAATAATTGATATTTTTGTCTTGATTTTATTCCAAAATGCATACAATAGGAATTCCCAGGTTATGTGTCACCAAAGAAGAAGACTTTCCGATTCTTAAATATTTAGTAAAATGGTGAGTAAACCATTTTTTACAATCGTTTTCCTAATTTTTTTGTCACTTTTAGCCATTTTGCATTAAAGAATAATGAAGCGCACTACAAATAGCGTGTATTTTTTCCTCACTTTTAGTGCATTTTAGGTACACTTCAGGGTTGTTTTTAAGCTGCTTGCTCTGGTGTTTTTTTCCAGTCATTTTCCTGTAGACTTCTCTATAGGAAAAAAAAATCTTGCAAAAATGCTTAAACAATTACATCCATTGTGTTGTCCCTCTGTTATTCTTCCTGGGAACATATGAATTCATTGGATTACCATTCCTCTTGTCAACAGACTGACAGCTTCAGACAATGTGGTGACACAGAGATGATGAGCGCATAGAGACAATTATCATTGACAAAGGGAACGATAACACTTAGGTGTCAGGTTATTGAATAAAAAGTCAAGAGAGCTGACAGGTTCTCTTTAAATGTTATGGCTCAAAAAAAAAATCAACCTAAATTTACAGTACAATTATATGGTACAGTACAAAAAAAGAGAACAGTTTGTACTCCTGCACTTCTACCAGTAGAGGGCACTGAACAACAAAAAAAAACAATCTGAGTCATCATGGATGATTATGTATTTGCATATTATTAACACAGCCTAACAAAGAAATTAGATTTTAGATGACAAGCTTCTGAGCAGCAAGATGTCTGTGCATTAGAATCCAGCAGTGACCTTTATTACTTAATACTAATGGTTTTTATTATGCATGTGCACAGATTTATTTTAAATAATTTAGTACCAGAGGAGTAATAGTGCGTCACCGTCTACGAGGTACAGCGGGCTGCAGCTGTCAGTCTAGGTGTGCGCAATTTTTAGTATCATACTATTAGAGCTAGTCACATGAATATGGAAGATTTCTTTGCTGGTAACGGATAGCTTTTTTTTAACCGACTGCTTCCAAAATTTCTTTGAGTGAAACGGAGCGGCCACTTGTTTGCCCATACTAAGCACAGTTAGTAGTCACCCTTAGTCTATATCCTATATATGAGGTAGAATGAACTCCATAGGACATATTCACACATCCATATTATAAGCCTGTTGTTTCTTATTATTTAAGATTGGAGAAAATCACATAAGATGTAAGGCAGGAAATCTCAAAAGACGGAATTTTTGTATTTTATTGTAATGAGATCTACCTGTTTTTCACAAGAATTTTTGGATGTGATACAGTGTGCAAATACAGCTGTGTCAAAGATGTGGTGAAAGTAGTTTTAAGGGGCCGCTTCGTACCATTGAAAGGTATGTTAATTTATTAATACAAAGGATTAATGGCTATTAAAATCTTTACCAAGACTTTAAGAATACAGATGTGTGCACCCTTAACATAAAGGTGTAACCAACCATCTGCATATGACAACTGAGGCCAACAACGGGCTGAAGTGACCACATGGGGACGAGAAATATTATCTCTGGAATGCCGGAAGGCCAGCACAGGGGAGTTGAGGCCGGGGGTGGGGCACAGTATACAAAAGAATACAATATTGGGCCATACTAGCAAAACCTTGACAGCCTGCAATTCACAATATAATGGGTGATCATATATAGACATGTGAAACCATATTATCCTGAAAAGCTGACTATCTTGTGACAGTTATATCTGAACATGTGCACACACAAGGAAATGTAAGGAAGGACACCTTGGGTTCATTTTTTCAATTATTTTCCTAATAAATTTTTTTTTTTATTAAAAGTTGTAACGGTTTCAACTCTGCATTTTTCTCATACAAGTGCAGACTGCTCAGTAGCCTTTTCAGTGATATCCATCAGAGAAGCTCATTCTCTTGCTCTTATCTCTGTACCCCGAAAGGAGTCATAAACACTCATTTCCTCTAAATTCCTATCAGAGTAAGGGCTCATGAAGAGACGGCTTCTCTATATAGGACACAGTGGTCTGCACTGTAAAAGAAAAAGACTGCAGGGTAAAAATGGTTGAGAATTTTTAATAAAAACCTATTAGAAAAAAATGTTGATTTTTTTTTTAGGTGCAATTCAATATAAAAAAATAAATGCCCTAGGAAGTATATATAGCCTTTACATATTTCTCAGAAAAAATATCTACTACTGATTTATATATGCAAAAAAAAAAAAATAACCCTATACAAATAGATGCATCTTCAACTTTTCATAGTAACCCCCAACCAATGCTAAATATTTTGCTAAGCACATTTGTAAAATGGACATCTGTAGATGACAGGTTATGGTGTCGTAAAGTAACTGACAGTCTGATGACAAAAATATCCCAAAATGTCATTCGTATATTTTATTAATAGATGCTTAAACCATAGCTCTGTTAAGGTTAAAAACTGATGGCACCGAAATCAGGTTTGGCCAATTGCCAAGGCAAATGGTGGACACCAAAGCCTTACCTGTATAGGAACTTTGGCATAAGATGGCAGTGTTCCCTACCACCAAGTTCAAGCTTTTGTCGAGACACCTAAAAAGCTTCATAAGTGGAACTATGTTTTAAGAGAACACCATGTGGCAGCTACCACCTATTTAATAAATTCTGCAGAGGTAGAAAAATTGCTCAGACAGATAGTATTACAGTATTCTCTATGCAAAGATTATTTTAATGTTATTAAACATGCAAGATGGACAAGCAGGGTCTCCTGATATTGAAAAAGGGTTGTATAGTACAAGCCCCTGCCATCAGATGACTTGGCTATACCAACTGGAATGCCAATCCAGCCCTCACAGTATCCATAAACATTCAAGGAGATTTTGAAACACACAACTTATATTGAAGATAATGACCTATTCTGCGTCCCACTTATGACACTTTTACTGCTCATGTCTGATGACTAAGACCAAGGGACCTTGATTTGTGGTAATATTTCACAAAGTTGGATTCATTCTTCAAGCCATTGCACATTCAGATACATTTGTGCGTATACATACAATGCCAAAAAAGCAGCGATGTTTAATGGGTTATTCAGTAAAAGTGTATGGCAGACATTGACCCCATGAAGATCCTCAGGTACTATCTAGGTAGATGGAACAGCAGAATCTTGGAGATATCACTGTATCTAACATCAAGTACCACCTCGGGAGAATGCCCAAAATTGTGGTAAAAATTCCAGTGAATTTCATAAATAAATAAACTTGGCACTCGGTGATCGGGTGCTGCCGCGTATAAAGACCGTGCAAGTTGGATGCTTCACATTAAAAAAAAAATCTTTTTGCTTTAGACAAAGTAAAAGAAAAAAAAAAAACTTGGGCAAGAGTCAATTCCACTATTGACAAGACAGTCATACTATAAAACTCCGCTCACAAGACGAGTGTCACAGGACACGAGGAGTGCACTAAGATGGCAGTTCTTTCTTTGATTGGTGGGAAACAGCTTGGGAGTTAAACATTTCCATGAATGCATTGTGGCAGTAACTATTCGTGGAGTGACTATACCCTCACAGGCCACTTCTGAAGTTGGTAGTTCCACTTCGACAGGACGTCATCTCACTGCAACACAAATTGAACAGACGTTAGTACAGAAATGATGAATGGCGTGACAGGTACTGTGCAGAATATCATGCTGAAGCATAGCATTCAGAGCCCAGTCCTTTGTCAGTCACAATAACAACATGCTCCATGACACACGCAGCAAAACAAAGACGTATTAAAAGACAGTAAAGACCCGGGGCATACAGCAAGCTGTCAGCAGGAAATACAAAGTAATGGCAAATATATGTATTTCTTCCAGCTATTTGCCTGAGCGTGGTTGTTATATATCCTAATAGATAAGTAAACTGTACAAATGAGGAATTTCACCACGTGGTAAGTATCGGGTAAGGCACAGTCACAAATTCACCTATTACAACAAAAATGTAAAAGTTTAACAAGTCCTCTCCCTACTACAGATCTGTGAGGTGCAGATCTTTAATACGGCAACCATATTCTGCTATGGTTTATATTGTACCATTGTGTGCCGCTGATTTTATAAGGAAACGCACAGGAGATTGTTCTCACAAATTCTGTATGAATCCATGAATCCTTGCATACCATACAACACATGGAGTCTCTACTGATCCTTAATTTGGATATGTAGGCACTATGTGCATGAGTCTTACCTTAGCCACAGGATACATCATCAGTATCTTGACACCTGGGCCCCATACAGATGGCGCCAGAAGCTATTACACAGGACGAGGCCGACAGCAGCTCTGCTCCTATTCAAGTAATAGGCAGAGAACTGCAGTACCCCAGCATCACCACTATACAGTGGCACCTATTACTAGAATAGCAGCAGAGCAGCGCTGGCACACGACCGGGTCAGACACTGATGAGATAAAGGAAGTACTCATCTCACTGATACTATATATAAGAGGAAACTATTATCTATAAGGTGGTTATTATA
Source organism: Leptodactylus fallax (assembly GCA_947044405.1). Classification (NCBI taxonomy): domain Eukaryota; kingdom Metazoa; phylum Chordata; class Amphibia; order Anura; family Leptodactylidae; genus Leptodactylus; species Leptodactylus fallax. Next base: position 4,063,148 of record CAMRHE010000073.1, on the reverse strand, counting down.
AGGGGAAGACTGTTGTATAAAAGGGGGCTATTATAAGAGATGAACTATTATATATAAGGGGGCTATTATAAGGAGGAAACTGCTTTATATAAGACAAGACTATTATATATAAGGGAGTAAACTTAAATTTAAGGGGGGGACATATATAAGGGGGCTATTATAAGAGGGAAACATATATAAGGCAATGTATTATTTATAAGGGAGGAACTATTCATAAGAGACCTATAATAAGGGAGGATTATTATATACACACGTGGACAAAATTGTTGGTACCCCTCGTTTAATGAAAGAAAAACCCACAATGGTCACAGAAATAACCTGAATCTGACAAAAGTAATAATATATAAAAATTCTATGAAAATGAACAAATGAAAGTCAGACATTGCATTTCAACCATGCTTCAACAGATTTAAAAAAAAAAAAAAAAAAACTCATGAAACAGGCCTGGACAGAAATGATGGTTCCCTTAACTTAATATTTTGTTGCACAACCTTTTGAGGCAATCACTGCAATCAAACGATTCCTGTAACTGTCAATGAGTCTTCTGCACCTCTCAGCAGGTATTTTGGCCACTCCTCATGAGCAAACTGCTCCAGTTGTCTCGGGTATGAAGGGTGCCTTTTCCAGACGGCTTGTTTCAGCTCCTTCCAAAGATGCTCAATAGGATTTAGGCCAGGGCTCATAGAAGGCCACTTCAGAATAGTCCAATGTTTTCCTCTTAGCCATTCTTGGGTGTTTTTAGCTGCGTGTTTTGGGTCATTATCCTGTTGCAAGACCCATGACCTGCGACTGAGATCAAGCTTTCTGACACTGGGCAGCACATTTCTCTCTAGAATCCCTTGATAGTCTTGAGATTTCATTGTACCCTGCACAGATTCAAGACAGCTTGTGCCAGATGCAGCAAAGCAGCCCCAGAACATAACAGAGCCTCCTCCATGTTTCACAGTAGGGACAGTGTTGTTTTCAAGATATGCTTCATTTTTCCCTCTGTGAACATAGAGCTGATGTGCCTTGCCAAAAATTTTGATTTTTGTCTCAACTGTCCATAGGACATTCTCCCAGAAGCTTTGTGGCTTGTCAACATGTAGTTTGGCAAATTACTTTTGTCAGATTCAAGTTATTTCTGTGACCATTGTGAGTTTTTCTTTCATTAAATGAGAGGTACCAACAATTTTGTCCACGTGTGTGTATAAGGCGGCTATTATAAGGCGGAGCTTTTATTTATAAGAGGGAAACTTTATAAGGGGGTATTGTTAAAGGAGATATTATTTATAAAGGGGAACAATTATTTATAAAGGGGGCTATTATTGTTAAGAGGGCTACTGATTATAGTGACTATTTATAAGGGGAACTATTATTTATGAGAGGGCTATTATTAATAAGGGGGAAATATTTATAAGGGAGCTCTATCATTTATAAGGGGGGACTATTATAGATAAGGGGGGCTATAGCTGAAAAGGGACATTATTTATAAGCAGGGACTATTATTTATGTTACTGATAAGGGGTCACTATTATTTATAAGCAGGGACTATTATTTATGTTACTGATAAGGGGTCACTATTATTTATAAGCAGGGACTATTGTTTATAAGGAGGCGCTATAATAACTGATGACAGGATGCAAAAATCTATTAGGCAGTACAAAGGTGCTCATTTGAATTGTGTGTTGGTAAAAGGGTGGGTAATTGTTACTGTTTTGGGGGCAGAAAGGGTGCATTATTAAATGGGCTGCCACTGGAAGTGCTGCAACTGCCTTCTGAATTCACTGAATATTATGGCGTTGTTGGTATATCAGTATTTGGGGCCCAGCTGTTAATTTTGTCCAGAGCCACAGTCTGTCCAAAACCAACCCTGCTGGTAAAGATAAGTACAGGAGTGTAGGAGAATTTGTGAGGTGATTACTGTTTTTTCATGTTTTTAACCCATTCTTTACCCAACCCTGTTATCATTTTTTCCTCACCGGGCAGTTCCTTTAGGATTTCCTATTGAGCCACTTATATTGTACTAAAATCAGTGTGTCTACAATTGGAGTTACACAGCAATAGGCGTTGTGCGATAAGTCACATGAATGATATAGTCTCTTTTCACATCTTCACTGGAGTCTCTCCCCTCCTCTCCATTCAGAGCTTCCATGGCAGATTCTGCCCCATTTGCCTGCAAAAACACTGTGCCGTATACAGCACTATGACAGGACCCAATGTAATAATTCCAGTGGATGTTAAAGGGGCTAACCTCATATCCATCATGTGACACTACAGCTTAAATTCCATTTTCTTGCTCCAGTGATAGAACAAAAAATGGAACAGAGATGATAGTAGTAGTAGTAGTAGTAGTAGTAGTAGTAGTAGTGCAAGAGAGACCAGTAGTGTGCAAGTTCAGATATGTCCGTAACTCCCACAACTCTTCTCCATTCACTTTCGGGAACAGACGGGACCTTCATTTGTCAGGTTTTTATAGAATATCCTATGGATATAGCCTTAAATACTGAGATATAAATGCCCCTTTAAAGGGGACCTTTCACCAGGAAAATGCAGTACAATCTGTAGGCATCATGTTATAGGGCAGAGGGTTCGGAGTAGACCTACAGTATATATAAGTTTGTGGGGAAAGCTGTCACTTATCCATTGACATCTCTGCTCCTCAGGCGGTCCTAACAGTCATTGACAGCCTGTCCAATAAGACCGTACATGCATGCAGCGCCTCCTGTTGTATAACATGCTGTCTGCAGATTTCACTGCATTTTCCTGGTGACATTCACACTACTGCTATAAATGTTTGTTGCTCTCATCCATCATGTTTTTTTTACATTAGAGTGTATGGGAACGGACTCTCAATCACCCTATTGCTGCCAATGTCTGTTGCTCTCATCCTATGACAAATGAGAGAAACAGACATTAATAACAGTATTGTAAACGTACCTTAATACTGAAGAGAACACTACTATACAATAGTTTCTTTATTGTATCTTGTATATTCTTAAAGTGTACCTAAACTTTCAGACAACTTATGCTTTCCTGGCAGTATTTGTATCATTAATGCATTTTGTAATATACAGTGGGGAAAAAAAAGTATTTAGTCTGCCACCAATTGTACAAGTTCTCCCACTTAAAAAGATGAGGCCGGCCTGTAATTGTCATCATAGGTAGACCTCAATTATGAGAGACAAAATGAGAGAACAAATCCAGAAAATCACATTGTCTAATTTTTTAAGAATTTGCAAATTATGGTGGAAAATAAGTATTTGGTCACCTATAAACAAGCAAGATTTCTGGCTCTCACAGACCTGTAACTTCTTCTTTAAGAGGCTCCTCTGTCCTCCACTCATTACCTGTAGTAATGGCTCCTGTTTGACATTGTTATCAGTATAAAAGACACCTGTCCACAACCTCAAACAGTCACACTCCAAACTCCACTATGGTGAAGACCAAAGAGCTGTGGAAGGACACCAGAAACAAAATTGTAGACCTGCACCAGGCTGGGAAGACTGAATCTGCAATAGGCAAGCAGCTTGGTGTGAAGAAATCAACTGTGGGAGCAATAATTAGAAAATGGAAGACATACAAGACCACTGATAATCTCCCTCCATCAGGGGCTCCACGCAAGATCTTACCCCGTGGGGTCAAAATGATCACAAGAATGGTGAGCAAAAATCCCAGAACCACACGGGGGGACCTAGTGACTGACCTGCAGAAAACTGGGACTATCGTTACAAAGACTACTGTCAGTAACACACTACGCCGCCAGGGACTCAGATCCTGCAGTGCCAGACGTGTCCCCCTGCTTAAGCCAGTACATATCCGGGCCCGTCTGAAGTTTGCTAGAGAGCATTTGGATGTCCCAGAAGAGTATTGGGAGAATGTCATATGGTCAGATGAAACCAAAGTAGAACTGTTTGGTAGAAACACAACTCGTGTTTGGAGGAGAGTGAATGCTGAGTTGCATCCAAAGAACACCATACCTACTGTGAAGCATGAGGGTGGCAACATCATGCTTTGGGGCTGTTTCTCTGCAAAGGAACCAGGACGACTGATCCGTGTACATGAAAGAATGAATGGGGCCATGTATTGTGAGATTTTGAGTGCAAACCTCCTTCCATCAGCAAGGGCATTGAAATGAAATGTGGCTGGGTCTTTCAGCATGACAATGATCCCAAGCACACCGCCAGGGCAACGAAGGAGTGGCTTCGTAAGAAGCATTTCAAGGTCCTGGAGTGGCCTAGCCAGTCTCCAGATCTCAACCCCATAGAAAACCTTTGGAGGGAGTTGAAAGTCCGTGTTGCCCAGCGACAGCCCCAAAACATCACTGCTCTAGAGGAGATCTGCATGGAGGAATGGGCCAACATACCAGCAACAGTGTGTGCTAACCTTGTGAAGACTTACAGAAAACTTTTGACCTCTGTCATTGCCAACAAAGGATATATAACAAAGTATTGAGATGAACTTTTGTTATTGACCAAATACTTATTTTCCACCATAATTTGCAAATAAATTCTTTAAAAATCAGTTAATGTGATTTTCTAGATATGTTTTCTCATTTTGTCTCTCATAGTTGAGGTCTACCTATGATGTCAATTACAGGCCGGCCACATCTTTTTAAGTGGGAGAACTTGCACAATTGGTGGCTGACTAAATACTTTTTTCCCCCACTGTATATATATATATATATATATATATATAATAATGTAATAATAATAATGTAATAATAATATAATGCATTTTGTAATATTATTAACACATTTTGGCTCCTTTTTGTGAAATCCTGCATTTTTTACTCTTTCCCTCGCTTCTCTTGAGAGCTGTCCCTGCTTCTCAGTGTATATGGTACTGTATGTACTGGCAGTAGCTGCATATGAATATCCAAGTCCTAACTGTGTTTTCAACCAGTGATATCTCTGTAAATCCTACAGGTAGAACGGCATCTTTAGTGTAATATGAAAGATGAGAATCTCCTCTTTCATGTAACACCAAAAGCTACGTTTTATAATACCGGAGATATCGCCATTTGAAGTGACCCTCCCCCACCTTCAATTTCTTTTTATTTCACACAGCCCATACACCATACACAATGAGAAGCAGGGACAGATCTCAATAGTACAGTAAGGGAAAGTGAAAAAATGCAGGATTTCACACAAAGGAGCCAAAATTTGTTAATAAAGTATATTACAAAATTTATTAATGACAAATATACTGCCAGAAAATCAAAAATTGTCAGAAAATAATATAAATAATATAATAATTATTTTAATGATTTTTTTTTGTTTTGCCCAAATATTTTATGTTTTGTCATTTACACCATTTCCTGAGCTTGCTGCAGTAAATAGACCGCAGCTCTTAAGTGCGATAAGGACAGGTTTTAGCAGGTAAATATAAGCAAGAATCCATACATTTGCTGACAGTAAGGAGATATCATACAACTGGAAGTGAATTGAAACAAAGCGTAATAAAGTGGTTGTACAGACATATAAGAAATTGTATAAAATAGAAATTAAATAAAGTTATGAATATACTTTCCACGCAAGTCAAGCACTGGCCATCTCCAAATGGTAAGTCTGTAGGCATATACTTTAATTCACACAGTGTTTTTTGCAGGCAGATTTATTAGGTGGAATATTTGAAAATCTACTTCAAGAAATACCTCCTATCTGATTCATTCATTTCAATGTGAGTCATGCAGATTTTTTTTCCTTTAGCGGAAAAAAACACTAGCATTTGTTTTTTCTGCCTCCCATTCATTTCAATGGGCGTTGCAAGGTGGAATCTGAAGATAGGTCATGAGGCTTCATTTTCCCTCTAGCTGCTACTGACTCCCATTGAAATGAATGGGAAAGGTGGGAGGTGTTTTCTGAGGTGGATTCCACCTTAAAATTTACCTGCAAAAAACTCAATGTGAACATAACCATAATCTGTCACCAGAACTCAGCATATCAACCCAGTTCACAGGTAGATAGGTTAGGGTTAACTGAATCAAATGGTGAATCGGTGCCTCCATTTGTCAATATGCAAAAAAGCTTTGCTGTTCTTCATAGAGGTAAACAGCAACGCCCTTGTTGCTCCAAAGAGCTCATTTGCATATTCACAAAACAGCAACAAGAGAAGGATCAATTCATAAGGAAAAGACACAGTTTGATAGAGGTGGCTATTTGTGGGGCTGGGTTCTGGCGACAGACGCACTTTAATAAGAACAGCTGTCCCAATATCTGGATTTCAGCATTGGTCCAGGGGTCAAATGGTTACTTCCACATTAGATCTTCCCATGCTCTATCAGTGACATGTTTGATGGGGACTGGCCGTGTGACTGAACATTAGGTAAGTCAGGCCTTCCTGCATCACAGCAAATGCAGAGACAGACAAGGGGGCTGGTTTAACTAATGAACTGAATTAGACAGCCAGCCCCCTTCAAGCATGTCGGTATGGACATTTATCCTCTATCCACAGTACAGGGGATAAGTGTTCAATTGCTGTGGGCAAGATCTCCAGGTCTCCAAGTATTTAGGAGGACGGAGGACCAAAAGTCTCTCTAAGGCTAAAGCCCCACGCTGCGGAAACGCAGCTTTTTTTGTTGCAGATTTTGTTGCGTTTTTTTGAGCCAAAGCCAGGAGTGGAATGAGCAGAAGGTAGAAGTATAAGAACTTCCTATATGGTTCCCATTCCTTTTGTAGACATTCTTGGCTTTGGCTCAAAAAACCGCAACAAAATCTGAAACAAAAAAAGCTGTATTTCCACAATATGGGGCCTCAGCCTAAGGCCTCCTTGTGAATAGAGCACCAGTGCAGCCTGCATCTAACGGTGCTCCATTCACTTTTAAGGGGCTGCGGACGCCAATGTAAATTACAGTCCTGGCAGCCCCATAGCAGTGAATAGTGAGCTCTTCCCCCCTGATCACTGGGGGACCCAGCGATCGGACACTTATTCTCTATCCACAGGACAGGGGATAAGGGTCCCTAATGGAACAACCCCTTTAAGCTTGGGACTAGTGCAGTGGAACTTCTTGGAACATGGGACAGGCACTGAAATCTGGCGATCGGGGCTGCTTTCCTAATTCTAAAGTATATTAGTATGTTTAACAAGTTTCTGTTTCACACATACCCCCACTCCTTTTTTATGTGACTGGACAACCACTTTAAAACTATATAGCTTTCCATTATAGAATGATGTGCTCTATTTGCATAAAACTAGAAAATGTATTCCAATTCTTAGGTTTACATGTTTCTTAGGTTATGTTACATTTTATAGGTGTCCCTTGAAGACTCTTTGATACATATACTGTCATACCGTACTTAGAGGTGACTGACTCTATAAACCCATTATCTGGCGGTGGTGATGATGAGCCTCCTAGTAGTTAGTTATGAAGGTTAGTAAGGTTTTATGCACTATTGAGGTTATCACAGCAATAAAACTATTTACTGCAAGACAAAGATGTATAGGTGATGCAATAAAGCCAATACTTGGCAATTCACAATGCACAATTTATGACCGCTAAGCTGCTTTGTATGTTGCAAGCTCTCAGGCACTGGATCATTTATGTGGCTCACATGGCCATTATCATGCAATAAAACATGGTACCATATGACAATGAGTGATAGTAGACTTAGGTGTGAGTTATTGATGGTATAAATCTTCATAGACATACCAACAATTAAAACTAAGCTCCATATATGAAAAAGACATCTCCATCGCTTATGGTTTCCACTTTGGCAAACACATACCTTACATTGAACATGAAAGGAGTGTTGCTCTAGAGACCTCCAGTAGGGATGCAAGAAGCCAGTCACAGCACAGGCATGATGGATAATACTGTAGGTTTAGGAACAGTTCCATTACCTAGGTTTGACGCTTAAAGTTTTCACAACCCAGCTCATATGACACAACAGTACAGCTCGCCCATGCTGCCTAGGGTTGGACATCTGTAGACAATGCTACTTACTGTACTTGAGCCGGAACTTGACTGGCTGAGTTTATCAAAACGAAATTTGAGGTTGGATCTTGGGGAATTTCTACTCTTTATATCTGTGAGAAGGAAAAATGATCAGAAGTGATTTAATGACTTCTTCACCTTCCGGCTGTATGTGGGAATACAGAACACAAGCAGTTCACCAGATACATAGAGTAGTTAAAAGTGTATAGTTTATGTTCTTCACACCCTATAAAAATGTGAAAAACTTGGACATGGATACAATTATAACTTAATGTAAGAATAAGCAAAATAATGGCCCTGTGGTCTATTCTATTATGTAAAAATCATTCTGCAATATATTAATCCTCTACTGAGTTATCGATGCTTGAAGCTACAGGCCCAAAGCCTGAGAATGATCTATTTCCAGGCTCTCATAACATCTGCAAACCTATCTTTTGTTCTTGTTCAGCCTTCTCATAGGACATTCTGTGGCTCCAGATCACCCTCAACATCATTGTTGACTCCCATTAAGGGAGTCTGTCAGCAATTTTGACCCGACTGCTGACAGCACAATGTAGATGACATGTAAACCAGTTAAAACTATCCTATGTGGATAGTTTAAAGGGTTTTTCCAGGATGAAAATATTGATGGCCTATTCTAAGGAAAGATCAGTTGTACTCAGAGAATGGAGAAGGAAGCAGCCAGCCAATTTTTAGGTTACTGCAGCTCCAGTTTGCTTCAATGGAAGCTAAGCTGCAGTGACTCGGTTCAACCACTACATAGAGAATGGAGCTGTTGATTTCCTTCTTTATTGTGTGTGTATCAGCTGCAAGAAACAGTTGATAGATGGGGGTTTTAGGTGTAAGATCACACCCCAACCGATCTTATGTTGATGACCTATCTTTAAGATAGGTCCTCAAATCTATCAGTCTGGAAAACCCTTTTTAATCTGTCTGTTACCATAATGTAACATGACCAGTGGGTGTTCCCTAACTGTGACGTGCCCGAGGCTCTCTACTGTAAATGCTCCCAATCATTTCTATTCTTGAATGATTGCTTGGATTGACATTAGAGCCATCAAGAGCAGAGGGGATTGGTTGGGGAGAGTTAACGGCAGGGAGTCCTGGAGACACCCTGTGATGCAGTTGCAGGCTTCGAGCTTCGATAACTCAGTACAGGACTACTTCATTGGCTTATCAAGTGGGAAAAAAATATTTTTTAATCTGTTCAACATTTTTACAAAAGTGGAAAATAAAACGAAAACACTCACCGCCCCCTCTGCTGCCCCTCTTCCGAGACTGACTGGTCCCCTGCCAGTTCTTATCTACTAGTTCAGCAGTGACATGTCAATATGGGACATGTAGTCACTGCAACCATCACTGTCCCATGCTGTCATGTCATCACTGGACCAGGAAGTAGAGACTAGTGGAGACCACCCCACAAAATGGTAAAAGTAGGGTATATGAGGGAGGTGAGTAGGGATTGTTTTACATTTTTGAACAGCATTTTGAGCAGGTATATGAGCTCTGGTCATGTCAAACCTTATAAACCCTTCACTAAAGATGAGCTCAAGTCAGATCTCAGCAAACCTTAAAGGTTCTGTACTTTTACAAGCACAGTCTCATTTCCCTGAATGTGAAATTCAGCTTCAGCTAGTACCATATGTAATGACAGGCTCCTGCAGTATAGTCAGTCCTATAGCCATATAGTTTAATAAGGGAAGCACCTGTAGGGCTCCTGCTCATGATTACTGGGGTACTGGAAGTATGGTTCTCGTGGCTAGGCGACGGACTGTAGACAAACACTTCCTGTTTGTAGGGTGATGCGGTCTGAGGCTGGCTGCCCTGTGGAAAATGTTTGTAAAAATATATTTAGATCTTTTTTTCATTTTTACTTTATTCAAGGTAGGCAAAAATAAAAGACGCATCTTATTTACCAATATGAACCAATACATACAGTATAAATAAGTTAATAAAAAAATAAAAAACTGCCTGAAGGAATCTTTTTGTGCTCTTCTTCATACCCCTAAGCAGTCATATCATTTGTTGCCATGGCTACCAGAACAATTGTGCAAATCGAACCGTTATATTAAATAAATCCTAAGCGTTATAGATTGACTTAAGTCACTAAAGTCATTGGAAGGTAAACCATACATTTGTCTCAGATAAAAGCTGATGAAAAATATATCAGACACGTGTAGGTATATCAAGCTGACAACAACGAGCTGAAGACATCCTCGTGGTTATGTCAGCTCTGTTAAGACCCTGTGTATGAAGGCTACACCACTCACATTAGATACATCAGTAAGAATGTATCACTTCTCCAGTGCCATGGGAGTTTCCAACAATATTAAAGCAATATATAATTTCCTATGCAGGTTCTTGGAACAATAAAAGCTTTGATTATCTGTATTTTTAATTATTAGAATTGATTTTCTAAACCTCCATTCAGTATATACCTCTATTTAATATGTGGCAATAATCATATAAAAGAGCAAATGTAACCATTTAACATCATGTTACTATTTATATGTAGTTGACCCATTTTACATATACATCACTTTAATAATTTTATACCAATTTGATTTTCAGTATACCATGCTCACATCTTTCTGCTTTCCCTGCTTGTTCAGGGTCTGTCTACAATTTGTTCTAGTAATTTCACTTCTAGGCAGACATTGGATAGTTAATATGTACACATAAGACAATTGGATCTAACAAACTGTAAGAGATTTGTCTATTTACAATGTGTTCTGAAGTTTTCCTACAGGAATGAATGAACTGTATTGTAAATGCAATGTAAGGCTATGTAGCATGACTTTCCTTTATAATGGGAGTCATGACACTGTGCCTGATGCATTGTACAGTAGATACCACTGGCACCTGATGGAAATTATTGACTTGCAAAGAGGTAAGTATTGATAGGAAGACCAGCGCTGCTTAAAGCACTACCGATATGTCCAACCTTAACTTAGCTTTAATTTGGTTATGGACTACAATTCCTCATGAAACCAATTCAGAACAGTATCATAACATGCCAACAAAACCCTTGATAGGCTGAAATTCACAACACAACCACTGAGTTTCCTCAGATATAGTACTGTATAGATAGCTTTGTGACAGGATATCATGAAAAGCTGTTCATTTCATTACATACACACGTGGACAAAATTGTTGGTATCCCTCGTTTAATGAAAGAAAAACCCACAATGGTCACAGAAATAACTTGAATCTGACAGACTGGAATTTGCCAAACTACATGTTGACAAGCCACAAAGCTTCTGGGAGAATGTCCTATGGACAAATGAAACAAAAATCGAAATTTTTGGTAAGGCACATCAGCTCTATGTTCACAGACAGAAAAATGAAGCATATCTTGAAAAGAACACTGTCCCTACTATGAAACATGGAGGAGGCTCTGTTATGTTCTGGGGCTGCTTTGCTGCATCTGGCACAGGGTGTATTGAATCTGTGCAGGATACAATGAAATCTCAAGACTATCAAGGGATTCTAGATAGAAATGTGCTGCCCAGTGTCAGAAAGCCTGGTCTCAGTTGCAGGTCATGGGTCTTGCAGCAGGATAATGACCCAAAACACACAGCTAAAAACACCCAAGAATGGTTAAGAGGAAAACATTGGACTATTCTGAAGTGGCCTTCTATGAGCCCTGACCTAAATCCTATTGAGCATCTTTGGAAGGAGCCTAAACATGCCGTCTGGAAAAGGCACCCTTCAAACCCAAGACAGCTAGAGCAGTTTGCTCATGAGGAGTGGCCAAAATACCTGTTGAGAGGTGCAGAAGTCTCATTGACAGTTACAGGAATCGTTTGATTGCAGTGATTGCCTCAAAAGGTTGTGCAACAAAATATTAAGTTAAGGGAACCATCATTTCTGTCCAGGCCTGTTTCATGAGTTTTCTTTTTTTAAAAATTCTGTTGAAGCATGGTTGAAAAGCAATGTCTGACTTTCATTTGTTCATTTTCATAGAATTTTTATATATTATTACTTTTGTCAGATTCAAGTTATTTCTGTCACTATTGTGGGTTTTTATTTCATTAAACAAGGAGTACCAACAATTTTGTCCACATGTGTAAATCTGGATATGTCAACCCAAAAAGAAAAGGTAAAGAAGGAAGGACACATCTGTATTTCTCCTTCCAAACCTATTGGAATATGCGACAAAGGCTAAGGCTGCTATCACATAGCTTTTTGCACTGTCCTATTGCTATATGCACTAACTGTATGTGTACTAGCTCCACGTACATATATCCATAGGCCTCCATTTATGACAAAAGAGTGTTGGATTGATATACTATATGTCTGTATACTTTCTGTTCTGCTGTAACGAAAAACACAGTCTTCTGCAGATATGCAGTAAAAAAATTAAAAAAAAGTGGTATACTTGGGAGCCTTTGGATGATGGATGCCACTGGATGCCAGTATACAATATGCCATATACTTCTGATGGACACTGCAAAATGCAATATCAAAGCAGCCTAAGATAAGCATGGCATGTCCACATGGTCAGGGTGAGTTCACACTTGCTCCCGGAGTCCGTCTGCCGCGAATCCGACCTAAATGTCGGAAAAAAGGATAGTCCTGCATGTCCGACTGTTTCCAACGAAAAAAAAACGGTTTTGCGGCGCAGAGGGTGCAATCGCACACCCGCGCATTGCTTTAAAAACCCATAGAAGTGAATGGGTTTTTAAGCAATGCGTCTCAAACCTTTCCCAATCCTTTCCCTATCCTTTTTTTCTGACATTTCGCGGAGGACAGACTCCGGGCGCAAGTGTGAACCCACCCTCAGGCAGAAAAAAACAGTTTTAGGAATTTGAAGTGGATTTTGGAAGTTAATTTTTATGTGTTTTCTGAAAATCCATTCTAAAATCTGCTCCAAAATCTGTTTCCCATTGATTTCAAATTAAAATTTCAGTTTCAGACAGAATCCACATGAAAAATGTTCAAGAGACTTTGTCAGCTAGCAGAAAAAATCTGCCTCTGCTACCCACTGAAATGAATAGGTAGCAGATTTCAAGTGGAATTTGGAGCTGAGTTTGAGGTAGAATCTGCCTCATATTCAGCTCCAAACTCTTCCACATGAAGGTACCTATACCAAACAGACAAATCCATGTATGGAGGCCACCCAACTCCTGACCCTGATGTCAGATGTTGAAGGAAAGAAGGCTTTGACATGCCCGAACCTTTGTTCCCAAAGGAATGATATTGTGGCAGCTTATTCCCCCTACTCTGCACTGAAGCTAACATGTATGCTGAACCAAGACTGGAGTGCATTTTGTGGTGGAGTTGGGAATCTCAGTGTAACAAATATTAGTCATAGGGGCCCAATGATGGGTAAACGTATCATGCACTGGAAAGTCTCGTAGGAAGGGACGTCAATAGGGGGTTCAGCGTTTATTCCCCTCTCCCCATTGAAACAAACAGGTTTCTTCAACCAGGACTGGAATACACTTTTGGAAGAGTCAGGAATCTCAATGTGACAAAAACTAGTCATGCCCGATGCCAAGGCTTCAACGTGCCTGAAGCTTTGTTCTCAAGGAAGGTAAATTACTGACAGGATGGTATTGTGGCAGATTATTCCCCTCTTCCCATTGAAACAACATGTATAGCCTGTGCATTTTTACAGAGGGGTTGGAAATCTCAATGTAACACATACTAGTCACAGGGGCTCAATGACGAGTAAATGTAAGCCACAAATATACAGTACCAGGGTATAAATGGTACTATATAAATAAATTATAATAATAAAAAATAATAAATATATCACTGAAAACCCTTGTGAACATAGGCACAACTAGGAAGTTCAGAGTTTTATATTGACACTATGAGCCTAAATTGTCCCAAATGGCCCAATAAGAGGATGCCAATTCCAGGCTGATTAGAATGACTTCCATATAGGCCTTTCCTAGATTTTCTGAAAACAGGTATAACACGTAACAACTCAGTGAAGAAATCAGGTGATACCTTTTAGAGGCTAACTGAGTATATTTGATAGTAAGCTTTCGAGAGTCTAGCTCTCTTCTTCAGGCATGTAAGAAACTGACATTATACTAATACGTAACAACTCAATAAAAATTCCCTTTAGGCTGGGACCCCATGTGGCGGTGTTTTACAGTCACAGTGAGGTGGATGGGATTCTAGTGAATCCCATCCACACCTTGCAGAAAAATACATGCAGCGGACATGCTGCAATTTCCAAAACCATCGTGGCTTTGGAAATTGCATCATGTCAATTATACCTACAGAAACGCGGTTTCCCTATCCGTATAATGTTAGCAGAAAGTCCACAGAGGAAACCTGCTTTGCCACTGCAGTTTTTCCCACAGCGCTTTTTTGCCGCTATGTGGGGCCTTAGCCTTAAGAAGATTTTGTTCTTTACTCCTAGGCATCTCTCTACCAAAACAAACTATTTTCCCAGAACTGCACAATATGATGTTAGTGATACACAGCTCTACCCTTGTTCACACAGAGTATTATTTTCTTTTTTTGTAATATTGGATATTCTGAACTATTTTGATCTCATCACAATGTATTCACCACTGCTTTAGGACTTGTGTAACATACGCACCACACTCTCATATTCCTCCATGGCCTCGCTCTCTCCAGCTGTGCTGCTGAAACTGCTCGTACTGGATGAAGAGCGCGAAATGTTAGATCGCCCATTCTCTTTCAGTTTAATGTACGGCCTGGAAAACAAAATGGTTTAAGGAAAGATTTTGTAAAACAAAACTTCTGAAATTGCAAACTTGAGTGATCGCTGACAAAAATTTCTAAATTCACACAGTAGCCAAAGCTAGCTCAATTAAATATATACAGGCATGTGGGGAGTAATGCTTATTTTACCTTTTTTAACCCATTCTCCTCTTTTCTAAAGATGTTATCCTGCCAGAGAGTCCCCTTAATCTTATACATCCACTTTAAAAGGTAATAGTAAGTTGTAAACTTTAAATGTGGCTTTTCCTTTGGTAACTCTTGGGAATTACTTGGGTGGCCAATTGCCTATGTAGCACTTGAACTTAGTGCAGGAAAAGGTTAAACGCAATGTGTACGAGGAATGTATTTTTGTCTCAGAGGTTTTCTCATTTTATTATAAATACAACTGTTCGGTCTTGTACAGAACAGCAAAAGATATTTCCCAGTGGAGTAAAAACATGTTCTTGTAGATCACTTCCAAGATTTACCCAACGGTAGTTACAGAGCAATTGTAATACATTGCAAAGAAGAATTGTATGCAACACTATGAGAAAAGATGTAACAGAGTAAAGCAGCGCTGTTTTAACACATAAGTGGGTCCAGTGCAAAGGTTTCATAAGCGGGCCATCCCATCACCCCCACTTAGACATACCTCCCAGCTTTCAAAGGCCACAAAAACACATTAAAATGGTGGCATGAATAGCGCACTGCAGCAAATTATTTTGTGTTAAGCTGCGCCCCAAACCCCGCCCATTCCTATCGTGTCCCTTTGTGTCCTAACACAGTAACAGTGCTCTTCAATTTATAGCATAAAGTGATGATGCCTCCACCACACAGTATAATGTCCTCTAAGCGGCCCGCACACATTATAATTCTCCCTTAGTGGCTCTCACATAAGACAATGCCCCCTCAGTGACTCCCACATAGTATAGTGCCCATTTGTGGCCCTTGCCCAGTATTATGCCTCCTTCCTGACTTCCATACAATATAATATCACCTCCCTGGACCAGCAAATAGTAAAATAGTAAAGTGTCCCTACATAGAATATTATGTCCCCGTAGTTGCCCATAACACATTAAAATATCCTAATAGTGGCCCATCACACATTAAAATGTCCTTTCAGTAGGCCATCACACATTAAGATGTCCCCTCAGTGGCCCATTACACAATATAATACATAAATTAACAAATACCAACCATACGTTGCTACTTGCAGCCAGGTTCCTCAAATAGCACTAGTCTAGGCCGTGCTCTACTATTGTATTCAACAGAATTGAAATTAGGATGGCCACCACTATCCCTATGATTAAAGTGGCCCTGGAGGAAAGTGACCCTGCCCCAAAATAATTTGTTCCTTCATTTACACAGTGCTAACACATTCTGGTAGTATAATAGCATATGCGCTTCATGTTTATTCATGTATATTTAGTGTTTTGTTGATGCTTTTTAGGTATTTTATATATGTAGTACAACATGTAGTTTCCCTGAGGAGGATTAATAAAAGTCTATTCTGTTCTTTCATGGATTCACATAACATGGCTATTGAAATGAGTAGCTGTCAGCAGGAAGTTTGACCTACCTTTTCCGTCTGGCCCCATTCTCCCATTAGAGGGTTATATGTCTTATAGGGGTTTTTCCACCTTAGTAATTATGATACTGTATGACATGGATATGCTATCATTTGCTAATGGGTAAGGGTTGTATTGCTAGGCTCTCACCAGTTCTAAGGGAGGCAATATATACCAACTGGCCCATGCACTGGTGGTGGCTTATCTTCCATGAGAACAAAAGAATTGGGCCCGATAAAATCCAGCTACCAGATCATTCTCTCCCCTGCTGTCTGCAAACAGTTCAAGGTCCCCATACACATTAGAGTTCTGCCCAGTCAAGTCTAAATATGGGGGTTTGGCTGAAATGTATCTAATGTATTTGGCCAGTTTTAGAATGAAGGCTATTAACTAGTGTTACAAGGCATTCACAGCCCTTACTAACACAGCAATGCTCTCAGTGTCTCGTTGTGCAAGGAACTTTCCCTGCAGAGTGGGTATCCAAGAGCTTTACCATGCCGGAGAAATGCCGAAAGGGTATCGGTTTAATAAGCAAAATAAGCATATAGTAGATGATGATATCTAATTACAATGTACCCAACATTTTCAAGTCTAATTAAAAACACCCGGGTCCAAGAGCCTTAGGGAGCCCATAAGGTGACTCTTCCCAATATGAGGAGGCCAGTTCTATAAACAATACATTATAGTTGGGAGGCCTGGCAGGGATTTTTCATTGGGACCAGGAGCTTCATGTTACATCTTCGATAGTAGCGTGTGTTTTTAAATGGGAAGTTTTCTTGTAATAGACATACTATTAATAAGGGCGTATAAACCACTTCATTGGATGTTTTTGCATACCTATTTAAATGTGATGGGATAAATTCTTGCATATTTAATCTATCCTGAAGACAAGTGCGGGATACAGGTTATATTTTATTCAACCACCTGCTGACTACACTACAACCGCACCAGAGATCAATATATAACTACACAGTAAGCTGTGTTATCTCATTTTTATTTACATCAAAACTAATGCTTATTGAAAATCAATGCATTTTACAATGAAATATTGATTCTCTTATGGAGGTCAGCAGATGGCACAGCATTAACACGAGGCACATTTGGCTTTTGCACAGTGACAAGTAATTACAGTATTACTAATAATTATTGTAGGCTTGGTGACCTGCATAGCGGGAGCCGCTGATTCATTGCCCATTGAAGTCACTTACCTTTATATTTGGCAGTGTCCTTCACAGTACAGAGGTGCATTTCTATGTAATAGATAGAGTCTTAAAGAGTAACTGATTTATTTATTTATTTATTTATTTTGCAAATTAAAAGTTTGTGTCAATATAAGAAACTTTGTGATATATCTTTATCAGGGGAAAGCATTTCTATCTCTGCTTATCAGCTGCTTCCCTGTCTGATTAACTGTTCAGTTCTCTGCTCAGTCTTGTCTATACTGAGGCTGAACTGCAGTTCTTAGAAGTCTATGAAGAGAGGGTGGAGAAGAGTGATTGAGTGAGAAGCAACAGGACACTGGTCTGGAACAGACACAGTAAGATTTATTTGCATCCATACTGATCAATACTGCTGGTAAACTGCTAGAAATCTGCTAAACATTTACTGTGCTGTGTCTGTACTTTTTTCTCCCTTACTTGGCTCCTCCCACTACTTCGCCCTCCCATTTCCATAGACTTCTACGTAACCAGATCTGTTTGTGAGTCTTCAGTGAAGACAGATCTGGCAGTAAATTGAGCAGTTTAGCAGGCAGGAGAGAGCTGCTAAAAGGGGATAGAAGTATTTAGCTCTGCTAAGATATATTACAAGATATAGGATATATCACAAAACTTCCTATATTTACCCAAATTTTTCATTTACAAAAAAAAATTGAAATGACAGTTACTCTTTAAACCAGAGCACCCACTACATCTATCAGGTGAGCATACCCTAATAGAGTACATGTGTAGGGGCTAAAGCAGACAACCCCTTTAAAGCAGGGGACCAATTGAATGCAATCTAAATTAACTCTGGTGTACGTAGTAACAAAACTTTAATGTAACTTCTAATATATTACTTAATGCATCATTATTTCCCATAAAACACATAATAATGAAAAGCTGAATCGTCCAGGTACCATACCATTCATAATCATTGGTGCAAAATTTCAATATAGTCTTTACCTTTCTTTGTTGGGACATATCTCTGGGGAACTGGGATTTGATGAGGTTTCAGATTTTACATCCTGTGATGAATGGCCACAGTCTGGAGTTTTTGGTGTGGCAGACATGCTATCACTGGCAATAAGAAATAAGTAAAGTTATATGAACTGTAAAATAGTATTGAAAGGAAAACATACAGTCATGGCCAAAAGTTTTGAGAATGATACAAATATTAATTTTTACAAAGTCTACTGCTTCAGTTTTTCTAATGGCAATTTGCATATACTCCAGAATGTTATAAAGAGTGATCAGCTTAACAGCAATTACTTGCAAAGTCAATATTTGCCTAGAAAATGAACTTTATCCCCCAAAACACATTTCAACATCATTGCAGCCCTGCCTTAAAAGGACCACCTAACATCGTTTCAGTGATTGCTCCATTAACACAGGTGTGGGTGTTGATGAGGACAGGGCTGGAAATCAATCTGTCATGATTAAGTAAGAATGACACCACTGGACACTTTAAAAGGAGGCTGGTGCTTGCCATCATTGTTTCTCTTCTGTTAACCATGGTTATCTCTAAAGAAACACGTGCAGTCATCATTGCACTGCACAAAAATGGCCTAACTGGGAAGAGTATTGCAGCTAGAAAGATTGCACCTCAGTCAACAATCTATCGCATCATCAAGAACTTCAAGGAGAGAGGTTCCATTGGTGCCAAAAAGGCTCCAGGGCGCCCAAGAAAGACCAGCAAGCGGCAGGACCGTCTCTTCAAAGTGTTTCAGCTGCGGGATCGGGCTACCAGCAGTGCAGAATTTGCTGAGGAATGGCAGCAGGCAGGTGTGAGTGCATCTGCACGCACTGTGAGGCGGAGACTCTTGGAGCAAGGCCTGGTCTCAAGGAGGGCAGCAAAGAAGCCACTTCTCTCCAGAAAAAAACATCAGGGACAGACTGATATTCTGCAAAAGGTACAGGGAGTGGACTGCTGAGGACTGGGGTAAAGTCATTTTCTCTGATGAATCCCCTTTTCGATTGTTTGGAACATCTGGAAAACAGCTTATTCGGAGAAGAAGAGGTGAGCGCTACCACCAGTCTTGTCTCATGCCAACTGTAAAGCATCCTGAAACCATTCATGTGTGGGGTTGCTTCTCAGCCAAGGGAATCGGCTCTCTCACAGTCTTGCCTAAAAACACAGCCATGAATAAAGAATGGTACCAGAATGTCCTCCAAGAGCAACTTCTCCCAACCGTCCAAGAGCAGTTTGGCGCTCAACAATGCCTTTTCCAGCATGATGGAGCACCTTGCCATAAAGCAAAGGTGATAACTAAATGGCTCAGGGAACAAAACATAGAGATTTTGGGTCCATGGCCTGGAAACTCCCCAGATCTTAATCCCATTGAGAACTTGTGGTCAATCATCAAGAGACGGGTGGACAAACAAAAACCAACAAATTCAGACAAAATTAAAGCATTGATTCTGCAAGAATGGACTGCTATCAGTCAGGATTTGGTCCAGAAGTTGATTGAGAGCATGCCAGGGAGAATTGCAGAGGTCCTGAAGAAGAAGGGTCAACACTGCAAATATTGACTTGCTGCATGAACTCATTCTAACTGTCAATATAAGCTTCTGTTACTCATAATATGAATGCAATTATATTTCTGTATGTGATAAAAACATCTGACAAACACACATAAAAACCAGAGGGCAGAAGATCATGTGAAAATATAATATTTGTGTCATTCTCAAAACTTTTGGCCATGACTGTACAATACAAGTAAAACAAGATTGTATCAAAAATCCATATATGCAGGCTCGGTGGGCTGATGAAGTGATGTACATAGTTACATAGTAGATGAGATTGGATGAAGACATCAATCGATCAAGTCCAACCTATAACCCTACAGCTTAGGCTTGAGTCACATAATGGAAGTGATTTATCAAAACTGGTGCAAAAGAAAAGTAGAAAAGCTCCCATAGGAATCTGATTCCAGTTCTTAATTTTCAGATCTTTTGCAAAATGAAAGGGACAGTTCGATAGAATATTATGGGTAACTTTTCCACTTTGTCATGGAATATTTCCACTTAATATGCTTTCCTAGCAACCTGTGAGCACCAGTCAGTCACCAATCAGGAAACATTATAGGATCTTTCTATGTACATGTGATAAGAAACTTAAAAAATGAAATCTGCCACTAGTACATTCAGTTTATGTTGAGTAGAAGTTTATGTTTACCCAGGATTTTAGTAGAGTTCTTCACATCTTCTCTAGATTTTATGTGGCCCTTTGACGCAGGTTGCGAGGTTGCGTATTTTGGCCAAAATATCTGCTAATACCTCATTGTTGTTAGCTCACTGTTTGCAGGATACAGCCAAGCACTGTTACATTGGTTGAAGGAAAATGGGGTGCCGGCATCAATGGGGTGTACATATATAGATGCTGGACAGGCTGCTTGATCTAAAAGTATAGCTGCTACTAATAGGCTGTAAGCCAAAATAGTGCACTTCATATCATCATGTGACTGGCACCCTATATAAGACTTATCTTAATGGTCCTAAAGGACATCAACTTTCTAAGGGTGGTTTCACACACAGTGTTTTTTTAGAAAATTGGCACTGCAGTTTTTGATTGAAAATGAATGAAAAATCAAAATAAAAGATGTATACTTCTTCCCACTGGATCCACTCCTGGCTTTGGCTCAAAAAACAGGACTAAAAACTGCAAGATCAAAAAAGGAAAAATACTGTGTGTGAAACCACCAAAAGGCTTCTTGTCCGCATCCGCCAAAGGTCTGTGCTATTTACAGACAGCGCCCAACCCTGCTCATTTTGTATGCAGTGGTGGTCAACCATATACGCTACCACTTCCCACAAGTGTATGAGGATTAGGGAAACAGAAGTGTGAGATACACTAAGGAGAGCCTCTTGTCAGTTAGGAGATGGCGGCAAACACAGACATATTTAGTACAATGAAGCAACAAGAACCTCTCACACTTTGTTAAAGTGATCCTGTTCAAAGATACAGTGAATTATAACATTTATAAATGTCAGAGAAAAGAGCAAAGCTGAGGTTACACAAAGGATTAGACAGCTGGAGGAATGAGATCAGTAGAAGGATGCTTTTATAGAGGTCCTGCAGAAATCAGCTCCTTTTTTTGGTGTCCTTTGCAGTTGTTAATCTTATATAGACTGTGTTAGTTGCAGTCAATTCACCCTGGTTCATAGTAACATATTTCAATAATGCAAGACAAACTTTACCATCGGGTCCGACTTTCAGACGGTGTTTCAGCTCCGGTGTGCAATCGAGGGAAGAGACCAGATCTCCGTTTTATTGGGCTCTTGGACTGTGTTTTTGTTACTACTGCAGGAGGCTGTGAAACACATTAACAAATAAAGAACACAAAATAATTATTGTTATTGCTACATTAGATAACATGAAAGATGAAGCAACAAAGAAGCTCCCTCAGACTGTAAGCCCTTGCGGGCAGGGGCCCTCTATCCCACTGTGCCAGTTGGTCAATGTTAGTATTATCTGTTTTGTACATCTTGTGTACCGTATGTAAATCCGCAGAATGTAAAGCACCATGGAATTAATGGTGCTATATAAATAAATAAATAATAATAATAATAACTTTGCTAATAAACCCTTTATGCAGTCTGCTCTTGCAGTCATATGGTACTACCTTTCCTTTGCATTGTGCTTTCAGCTAACCTAGATACATTAGGAAAAAGGTAGATGGAAGAAGTAACACAGGATCAGACTACACAGGGCTGCTTTGTAGTCTGTAACCATGGAGACACAGGCCTTTTCCTTCCAAACAACTGGTAATTTTTTGTTTTTTCAATAGTCCCCAAAACTGAATACAGATGATACTAAATACAATTTCATGAACCAAAAATTCTTTGTGGTGGGGCTAGCTGCAGCTAGTGTTTCCTCTAAGACATGTTGTCTGGAAGAAAATAAGTTAAAACAACATTCTAAGGCTGAAATCACACATTCAGATTTTGGTGCAATATGTGATGCATTTTTCGAGACAGAAGGAGCCGAAAATTGCAAGGAAGGACTTCTTTCTCCTGACTTTGGCTCAATAAACTGCTTTACAGACTGCACCAGAAACTGAATATGTATTTCTAGTCTAAAAAGGTTACTAAGACTGTCGGTAGGGGTTGTACAAGTGCATAGATAAATAAAAATACTGTTCTGCTGTACTGATAATATAATGAGAATATACACTTTAGAGGACATCAGTAAATCTTCACAATGCTTACAGAGAATGTGGTTTTGGTGACTTCAGCACTTGTGTGCACAATGCCGCCGCTCAGGCTCCCTGAAATGCCCCCAGACTGATGTTTTTTTTGACTTCCCACCATAGTTTCCATGGAATGACTGCGCACCCGGATCGCTCTCTTAGACAAAGAAAAGACAAAGGAAAACAAATATATTTTATTATGTGCTGGCCATAAAGCCACCGCAGAATGTTTGCTATCAGATAAGCGCCATTGTTTGCTGCATGAAGATTAATCCCGACATATATTACCAGCTGAACTTGCCCTTGTTCTCAAACACACGTTCATCTGACACATTTATGTTCCTGACTAGTGTTGAAAAGATGTTTTATCTCTTTCATTTTTCATGGTAACACTAGATGCCATATTTTCAACACATAATGTCTGTGGCCTTTTAAGATGTTACATAGTTGCATTCTGTAATAAGGTTCTGGAGAAAATGTCACACGTTATGGTCACGACTATACTGGTAATAAATAGACTTAAAGGCAATGGAAATAAAAAGCCCCTGTATGTAAGCCACGACAGATAACGTATTTCATAAAGGTCAACATGCTTTTTTTAGGTAGACTTTGTCAGAAATCTCTTGATCATTCTCCCAGAATATAATCAATACTGAACAGATTCGGTGCCTTCTGTAAAGGGAGTCCATAAGCACAAACACAAGTTATAAACTAAACATATAGGGGCAGATTTATCAAGCCCCTACGTCACTTTTGTGGTGTAAAAAGGTTGCAAACATCAAGGTTGCAATGTTTTAAACACTTGTGACAACACCTTCTCCACTTTCCAAAAAGGGGGCATGACAAGGGTGTGCTGTGGACGACCATTGGTCATTACAGACTTATCATCATTTACACCAGTTCTCATTGCTGATATAGATTTATCCTGCTCTACCATTCTTAACTTGTAGGCCTCGAGTTAAGCACCGTGCATACTGGCGCTGGATGTGATGATGTCACTGCACCGGGACACAGACATGTCGTGATCATGGGGTCTTGTAGGCTGCAGACCTGAACTTGTTTGCAGCCTATACTGTAGGTTGGAAGAAGAAGAGGTGACAGCAGCTCTGGCTCCAGTCTATGCAGCAGGGGATTGGAGGTAGAGGAGAATTATTTTTATTATTTTGTTTCCACACTTTGGGGGACATTATTAATATGTTGTGATGGATATTAATGATATGAGGGCCTTGTTAATACAGGGGGCAATATTGATTTAAGGGGACCTTATTAATATAAAGGAGACATCAGAAGGCAGTAACAATTTAAAGGGGCATCTTTTATATAAGGGGAATTAGATGCCATTATTAAAGGGGTTGTCCTGGAGGAGCAATAAATTAACACTGTATTTATATGTTCCAGCATACTCCACTCCTGTGCTGTCCTCCTCCGCTAGTCTGTTTATATGCAGAGTGGCTGCAGCGGTGATGTCACATCAATAGGATCGCTGCAGCCAATCAGCATATTATATAGCTGAGAGCAATGTATGGCTGCAGTAGTCCCACCAATGTAATGTCACTGCTGTAACTCTGTATACCCACAAAGAAGTGGAGGAGATGGTCGGCCCAGCACAGGAATTGAGGGGAGGATGCAGGTAAATGTGAATGCATTTTTATTTTTTACACCTCCCCTGCTGCCTGCATACATTTTATTAAAATCCCAGACAATATAAGGGTGGATGCATATGGGGATTATTAATTAGGGGGCACACATAGGGCATTATTAATTTAGGGGCACTATTAATTTAAAGGATACACAGGGGCTTTATTAATTTAAGGCGTCACACAGGGGATATTATTATCTGAGGGGGCATTACTAATTTAATGAGGCACACAGGAAGTATTATTAACCTAAAGATGCACACAGGGGGTATTACTCATTTCCAGGGGATTTTTATATTACATATTTTATAATTTGGGTAGCAGCAGGATGGGGACTTTATGAAGGTCAGGTTAATGTCGGGTGTCTCGAAAAGTAAGAAGCCAAAGATGTCTGTTTTGTAAACTTTACAGAGACAAGTCACTGCTGGTAGAAGTGGTCATGGCGGTCCAGATAACAGGAAATGTGAACTATTACAGTCAGGGATGTCACCTGTAAGTCACTAAATTTTTCCTGCACTGTATTCATTTAAATGGTCTATAGAGTCCTGTATAGAGCCGACATCTACCTCTATAGGGTCATTGAATGGCGGTAATATTGGTATACCTCAGTTGAGGGCCTACTTAAATGTGTCCCCCACCTCCCGTGCTGAACCCCTAGCTACTCCTCTGTGATCCTGTAAGACATGGGGAAAATAAAGAAAAGAAGGCTGCAAATTTTTCTACATGGAATATACATACAGTAAATTGCCAAGATCTATGGATGTTTCCATAAGAAACAGGAAAGCACAGAAAATAATTGCTCACGAATAGGTAACATGGGACCCCTGTTCTCATGGAACCAGAACTGATCAAATATACCAAATATTTATATACTCTACGATATAGATAATATTGTATTATTGGAAAACCCTTTAACGTCTGCACTGCCTATAGCTCCGCTGCTGATGTATATTGCAGAGTCACGCAAAGCAATGGTGTGCATGATATAGCTGTGTATATATTAAATTATTCACATTACTTATTAGCAAAGCAAAGGGCACATTTTTGTAGTTTAGTGAACAGCATATTGCGACGTAACACCCTATTTGTCACAAATGAGAAAGTAATTGGAAGTGGCCTTGCAAGGCGGACTGCAATCCCAAGCAATTATAGAGCATCTAGTATGTTATTACAAGTCAACCACCTCAGCAGACGGCCATGCCAGCCTTTATCTTCCAAAGTGGCACAACTACCAGGGGTATAATGCTGATCAAACCCAGAGACGGCGTTTTGATGTAGAAATGCTGCTAGAATCGGAGCGCTACTCCTTAATTAACCATTCCACAGCTGCTTGTATCCACTCTGAATGGCACTTCTGGCAGCCATCCCGGCATTCGTACATGCCATCTGGTCATGAGATGCCAATTACACAAAGCACTATATATATATGTGCATGTTTAATGGCAAATATTTCTTATTTTTAGGAACTGCTCCATTTTGTAAGAAAATCCTGTGTTCATCTAAGAAACTTTAAAAGGTAACTGGAAATGAATTTACTGCCGTCATTGGTTTATGTTCTACCTATAGCATCTAAAAGGAGTTGTTCTGGTCGATATACAGTACTGTACAAAAAGTTTTAGGCAGGTGTGGAACAAATTCTGCAAAGTAATAATGCTTTCAGAAATAGAAGTTTTAATAGTTTATATTTATTAACAAAATTAAGGGAATCAACTAAAGAGAAATCTAAATCCCATCAATATTTGGTGTGAGCGCCCTTTGGAGGAGGAGTCCTGGAAGTGATGATATGGCCCCCGCAGAATCTCAACATCATGCAGTCTGTCTGGGATTACATGAAGAGACAGAAGGATCTGAGTAAGCCTACATCTACAAAAGTAGTTCCCAAAGATGTTTGGAACAACCTGCCTGCCATGTTCCTTTACAAGC
The DNA here is from genome assembly GCA_947044405.1 of Leptodactylus fallax. NCBI lineage: Eukaryota > Metazoa > Chordata > Amphibia > Anura > Leptodactylidae > Leptodactylus > Leptodactylus fallax. The sequence continues at coordinate 4,037,027 of CAMRHE010000073.1, read as the reverse complement.
TGTGTGTAAGTGTACAAAGAAGAACTGATGCTGTTTTGTAGTCACACCAAATATGGATTTTTCGTTTGTTAATTGACAAAAATATTGACAAAAATAAATGTTGAATTTTTGCTTCACCTGCCTAATACATTTGCACAGTACTACTGTATATACTATATATATATATATATATATATATATATATACAGTACAGACCAAAAGTTTGGACACACCTTCTCATTCCAAGAGTTTTCTGTATTTTCATGACTATAAAAATTGTAGATTCACACTGAAGGCATCAAAACTATGAATTAACACGTGGAGTTATATACTTAACAAAAAAGTGTGAAACAACTGAAAATATGTCTTATATTCTAGGTTCTTCAAAGTAGCCACCTTTTGCTTTGATTACTGCTTTGCACACTCTTGGCATTCTCTTTATGAGCTTCAAGAGGTAGTCACCTGAAATGGTTTTCACTTCACAGGTGTGCCCTGTCAGGTTTAATAAGTGGGATTTCTTGCCTTATAAATGGGGTTGGGACCATCAGTTGTGTTGTTCAGAAGTCAGGTGGATACACAGCTGATAGTCCTACTGAATGGAGTGTTAGAATTTGTATTATGGCAAGAAAAAAGCAGCTAAGTAAAGAAAAACGAGTGGCCATCATTACTTTAAGAAATGAAGGTCAGTCAGTCCGAAAAATTGGGAAAACTTTGAAAATGTCCCCAAGTGCAGTGGCCAAAACCATCAAGCGCTAAAAAGAAACTGGCTCACATGAGGACCGCCCCAGGAAAGGAAGACCAAGAGTCACCTCTGCTGCAGAGGATAAGTTCATCCGAGTCACCAGCCTCAGAAATCGCAGGTTAACAGCAGCTCAGATTAGAGACCAGGTCAATGCCACACAGAGTTCTAGCAGCAGACACAGCTCTACAACAACTGTTAAGAGGAGACTGTGTGCAGCAGGCATTCATAGTAAAATAGCTGCTAGGAAACCACTGCTAAGGACAGGCAACAAGCAGAAGAGACTTGTTTGGGCTAAAGAACACAAGGAATGGACATTAGACCTGTGGAAATCTGTGCTTTGGTCTGATGACTCCAAATTGGAGGTCTTTGGTTCCAACCACCGTGTCTTTGTGCGACGCAGAAAAGGTGAACGAATGGACTCTACATGCCTGGTTCCCACCGTGAAGCATGGAGGAGGAGGTGTGATGGTGTGGGGGTGCTTTGCTGGTGACACTGTTGAGGATGTATTCAAAATTGAAGGAATACTGAACCAGCATGATTACCACAGCATCATGTAGCGGCATGCTATTCCATCTGGTTTGCGTTTAGTTGGACCATCATTTATTTTTCAACAGGACAATGACCCCAAACACACCTCCAGACTGTGTAAGGGCTATTTGACCAAGAAGGAGAGTGATGGGGTGCTACGCCAGATGACCTGGCCTCCACAGTCACCAGACCTGAACCCAATCGAGATGGTTTGGGGTGAGCTGGACCGCAGAGTGAAGGCAAAAGGGCCAACAAGTGCTAAGCATCTCTGGGAACTCCTTCAAGACTGTTGGAAGACCATTTCAGGTGACTACCTCTTGAAGCTCATCAAGAGAATGCCAAGAGTGTGCAAAGCAGTAATCAAAGCAAAAGGTGGCTACTTTGAAGAACCTAGAATATAAGACATATTTTCAGTTGTTTCACACTTTTTTGTTAAGTATATAATTCCACATGTGTTAATTCATAGTTTTGATGCCTTCAGTGTGAATCTACAATTTTTATAGTCATGAAAATACAGAAAACTCTTGGAATGAGAAGGTGTGTCCAAACTTTTGGTCTGTACTGTATATATATATATATATATATATATATATATATATATATATTATATACACACACACACACACACACAAGGTCCACTTTGGTTCACCATCCCTTCATGTACGAAGGGGTGGGTTATTATGCAGGTGTACACCTCAGTACTTACTTTAAAAGACTCCAGGAAACCCCCATGAGCGCCATTTTCAAGCTTATCTTCTTCTGGGCCTAAGCCAAGCATAGCCTGCGTGTGCACATGAAGGTCATCATGAAGATTGTCCAAAAGAGCAGCTCTTGTCCGGTCCTAGGTCAAACAAGATGTATAAATTTCTTTTACTGACAAAAAATACCTGACACAAATAATTATAGTTCTATATAATGTATGTGTAGTATTAGCGTCCGTTCACATGGAGGAATTTTGAGGTGAGCAAACCCACAGCGGAAAGCTGAAGCTCTACATTGGCTTTCCTCTTCGGGATCTACAGGGTCGGAATTTGGAGAGGAATCTGAGGCAGGAGACTGCCTCAAATTCGACTCCAAATTCCTCCATGTGAACTTACCATTATGGAGCATACTAAACACTCTAACCATTCCATGTACATGTGTGGAGTTCTCTTACCTCAAGCTTAGCAAACTTGTCAGATTTGCAGCAAGCATGCTCAGCATTAATGAGTTTGGTCAGTAAAAATTCACGGAACTCAGCATTCTGGAAAGATAGAAAATTCACAAAATCTAACTAACTCCTCCATATAAATTGGGAATATAGACTTATTATATTTTCAATATTGGACACATAAGATGAGGTTGTATAAAACGTTTATACATTATAAGCATTAAGCTAGAACATTAAATTTTTGGTCTTGTGGCAGCCATGTTAAAATCATGCAACCGCATACACATTAGATTAATCTTGTCCAAACCCACTGGGTCTGTCTATCTAGTGTGTGGTGGCCTCCTGACTTTCCCCCAATGTCATGTGTCAAGAAAGAGAAGAACTGGCGATTAGCAACTCCCAATTGTTATTGCGCCTCCTGGTTTTCTTTTAATTGCTTCTCTGAACATCCACCTGATCTGTCCCGTGCCAGCGTAGTGATCCTAATCTACTGGCCTACACCACCTATGAGCAAGAGGTACTAGGCATTTGGACTAGTTAACTGAGCATGTGTGACCACCAGCAGTAGACATATTAGGTGGACGTTCCTTGAAAGGGAAACAAACAGAAAAACCTGAAGACAGATTGTTTAAAAAACTTATTCCAACTGAAAAACCATTATGTTTTCCATGGTCCAACAATAAAATATTAAATTGTGCAACAATTCCTTTTAGATTACTTTAGATAAATATAATAAAGAATAATAAGATAATAATAAAAAGAATAATAATAAGATAATAATAATAAGATAAGGTAAAAAAGTCATAATATACAGAATCTATTTCTATATCTCTCAAGTAATATTCTGTATAACAATGTAGTTTAATATGTCATTTAAGACCTACGGAAAGAAGGCTGAAACCCCATGGGTAATGTAATAGCAGCCATGGGTTGTTGTAACCTTTCCACCACAACCGGAAGCTTTCTGTCTCTATGTAGATATTACACCATTATCCGTTTTTGTACATTTAGGATATGACTATTCCGCAGACTTTGAGAACTTACTTCTCACTCCCTTTTATGTAAAGGAAAAAAGTAACTACTCTAACTTCATGGGTGTCACTTTTTCTCACCTTTGCCTTTAAGAGAGCGGAGTCCCACAGCTATGAAACCGCAGGGCAGGCGAGATCCATACTGTGAATCAGGTTGCTCAGCATCATTTACATTTGTAAGGTACATTGCCCTTTAAAGTTGTGCCAGCTCAGTACAGTATTAAGACATGACTCAGGTACAGTCCTGTCCATTACCAACACAACGTGATCCTAATAAGGAATTTTGCAGTACATACTCTACCAGCAGGGCTCAGTGGTAAGAAATCAGAAAGTGTGAGACATAATGAACACATTTGGTATTCAGATTTCCTTGCATCTCTTTCATCTCTATGCGACCAGCAGGGACTCACAGGCTTGCTAGCTGACATGCTGACGCATTTATGACAGCTTAGGGAGAATCATGACTAATATTTTGACTGCCAAAAGCTGGCACTCATTTTCTTTCCAAATGATGGTCTGCTCCCTGCTGTGTACAGAGGAATGGGCTGAGAGGATAAATTTGTTAATTTTACTGAGTCATGGCTTGCTCGGCTCCCTGAGTCACTATTAGTTGACTTCAGGCTGTCTGTGGCAGGTGTCTCTGCTGGAAGGGGTTACATGAGTGAATGCACATCTGGGAGGGAAAGGAACACTTTTCACCTTGCTGTATAAACTGCAAATGTACAGAACTAGGTGATCACTTCTGCTTCTTGTGTGGTCCCACAGATTGTATAACCGATCCCTGCTGCTCAGTTTTATCATTAAGCTGCAGGAAACTGAATAAAAACTGGAGACTGAAACTTTTAGAAAGTTAAAATGTACCTCCAATAATAGAACAACTTGCCATAAATAAATAGTACATGTGAATATAAGAAACTTTGTAATATAGCTTATTCTAAGAAATATGTTTCCTTCTCCATTTATCAAACTGAGTTACTTTTTACATATTACTCTATGGAGGGGGAGGAGAAGGCTGCTAGAAAAGACACATTGATAGCTGCTACATACTGCTACACTGTGAGCATGGGAAAGCTCTTTTAACACTGCTGTATATTCAAGGTGAGACTACCACTGCACAGAATGAGTTAATAAATCAAATATCAGCCTCCTCTTCCCCTTTCCCTCTCCATAGGGCTCTATATGTAAACTGGATACAGACTCTATGTAAACAAACAGACTAAGTGAAAATATGGAGGAAGAATGCAGACTAATAAGTGGAGAAGGAAACAGTTTTTTATAAGTTTCTTATATCCACGTGTACTATTCATTTATAAAAAGTGGTTTTATATTTGGAGGTACACTTTAAAAATTCAAGTCTAATTTCCAACAGTTCAGGAACACAGGATGACACCTAAAAGTCTCAACTTTCTGCACGTTGCGAGTGTAGATGATGAAAGGCACAATACCAGTGACAAGCATGCTGCGGCACAAAGCACAGTCTGCAACTTCTCCTGTGCCTTACACCTATATCCTGCTCACAACTTGCAATAATTATCTATAGAACTATAGCTTATGGTAGGTGTGATCTGACATCACATTATTTTGATGCTTGGGCAAAGTGTCATGGGACATATACTTACCAAAGAGACTACCTGCACAAAGTGATTTCAACAACTGATAGCAGCAGCTGAATTATTTTCTTTCAGGGTAGTGCTACAAAGAGTTCTGGCTGCAGCACAGCAACAGTCAGTGCTGCAGCCACTGATGCTTTCTATCTGGGGGCTCGGTTATCAAGCTGTGTTCTGGTTATAGACTTTAAGTAAGTGAAAGCACTAACCAATTACCACTCACTTAAAGGGATTCTGTCACCAGCATAGCAACCCAGCCCCACAGATAGATACGTTAGGGTTACCTAAATCAATCTGTGTTGTCCCCTTGTAAATTGGTGTCTCTGTTGCTGAGATATCGCTATTTTTGACTATAGGTAAATGAGCTCCTTGGAGCAAAAAGGGTGTTTCTGGTTACCTCTTTGGAGCACTTACAACACCTCAACCAAAGGCCTCATTTACATATTGACAAAAATAGCATTAAATGGTGCTGAACTGCAGTGATGGCATCCATCCGATATACAGTGGATGGAGCAATCTGTTGTCGACTCTGTTTTATGTATAGGACGGTACAGCTGGTTGGTCTGGGGGGCCAAATGCTGGGCCCAGTGATCATGGTATTTATGGCCTATCCTCAAACAAACAGAGCCAGGCAGGGAGAAGCCAGCGGGAAGCCAACCCAATGAGCCATCTTCCCTTTCTCAGCTCACTTTTAAACTATGATTTCTCTGAAACATTAAAATGTTTCAGAGTTAGGCCCCATGTGCATTCCCGGGTCTGTCGTCCGAGCAGGGCTCCAATGCTCCGTTCTGATCTAATAATTATAGGACAGGTCGTATCTAGCTCTGTGATATTAGATCAGCACGGGACAGAAACTAATGAATCATGGAAGGCACTGGCATGACACATGGATGTCATTTGAGTGTGATCTGAGTGCTTTCCATTAAAAATAATTGGCTCCCACTCAGCTGTGTGCACGAGCTCCAGAGATGGATGAAACTCTCAAGATTCATTTCGTGTACAGGTTGGGCAGCTCAGGTCCCTGATGTGTTTTGGGTCGGTACAAACCACACCTTAAATTGGCTTAAAACATAGTGTAGAACACTGTTAGGGCTCCTGGGAACCTAGATATCTAATATCTAGCTCTCTAAGGCAATCAAAGGCTTCAGCTCTGAACCCGGACCGATGACATCACAGAAGAGCACCGGATGCCACAAGGAGGCCCAAAAGAGGCAACAGAAGATGAGTATGAATATTTTTTTTTTATTTTTTTTTCACCTCCTCTGAGCTTCTACCTATTATATTCAGACCCCAGGGTATAATGCAGCGACCATTTTAATTTCCTCAAGACTAATCTACATTTGCTCGGTTTTGTAAAAAAAAAAAAAAAAAAAAAAAAACTAACAATTTGGAATATTCGGGGCAAACCATGCTCAGTACAAACCGATTCGCCCATCTCTAATGAGGTCTAAAACATAGGTGTTTATAAGGAAGGTACTTGTAGGGATTTTGTGCACTCATGACTGGTTCACCTTAAAAGTTCTGTTTTAAGCAGTGGGGTTTTCACCTACAATACATTGCAGGCATTATTGAACATTATATAATAAAGACTGTTTTATTTGTTTTATTTTATGTATAAAATGTATATTTTATATCCTCATAAAATATTGAATGTTTTGAAACAAAGGCACTTCTTAAAGACGGCTGGCAGAACAAACCAGTGCTACGAGTATGGGACTTCAATATGGCTTATTTATGATGGAGATTTTAGTTCACGTTGTTTTCCACATCTGGTGTTGTTGAATACAATGAATGTTACTGTAGATTGTTTATGAGGATAAAAATAGCTCTGAGTTCCTGTGCCTTATGTCTCCTCCCTGCAGAGCAGGTATACATTTACATCTCTTACTTTTTGAAATACTGGTGGATTTGGAAGTGGGGGCCCAAAAGACGGGACATCTTCTCGTGCTGTCACTGAGACCTGGATAAGAGCAAAATAAGGAATACAGATGTTATTAATACAGAAATACTGTAGATTTTAGAACTATGAGGTTCATTGAACATGAAAACACTACAGTATGTAATCCAATATCTAAACCAACACTGTCAACTCTTCTAAACTTCTTATTAAGAATATAGATTTATAATTTAGAAATTCCCCCAAAAATACATCCTTCTGCTGGTTCTTGCCTGTCACTTAAAGGGAATCTGTTATCAGGGTGAAGCATATTAAACCAGCAAAATACACATTTTTCCCCATGAAAATTTGTGTCTCCATTACCAAGATATTCATTTATTTCACAATATGTAAGTGAGCATTCTGGGGCACAGAGGGCGGCTCCATTGCTCCAAACTGCTACACCCCACATTTCTCTTAATGCATCCTCCTTCCCACTCTCCTTTCTGTTTGACTGGGCCAGGGAGCTATACCGAAATCTTGCCTGGCCCTATTCTCTCCCATTCACACAGACACATTTGAGCAGTGTGGGACACAGCAGTTTGGAGCAATAGAGCTGCCCTCAGTGCTCCAGACTGCTCATTTGAATATTGTGAAAAATTTATATGTCTTCAACGGAGGCGTTGGGAAAAAGACATTACATTCAGGTGAGTCTGACCTATCTGTATTACTGATACAGTTCATGGTCATGTGATGGACACACAGGTGCCCAGCTCGTTACCAGGCAGATGTCTGATTACTGTGCTGTGACGGTAACGAGCTGGGCACCTGTGTGTACATCACATGACCATGGACTGTATATCACATGACCATGGACTGTATCACATGATTATGGAATGTATATCACATGATTATGGACTGTATATCACATGATTATGGACTGTATATCACATGACCATGAACTGTATATCACATGACCATGGTCAGATTTTTATCCATTGGAAGTAAACAATGAATGACGCAAGCACAGAATGACATCAACTTTTCATTATACAAATAATACTGTTTGTCACTCAATACTTGTCTGACACTGGACAACCCCTTAAACATTTTTTCAACTGTAAAATTCATTTAATAAGTGGAGAGGCTTCAGAATTTGCAGAACAAAACACAGGTAGGGATTTATGTGCTATCCCCACCAATCTCCAGGACTTTGTGGCTCTTCATACATATAGTCAGGGTATTCCTGCTAACAGTGACTGTAGCTCTATGTAGAACTTTGCTTTAAATATGACACTTTAGTCACACCCGGAGAGATGAACTTTATATGGGACAATTATACAATCCAGAAACTGATTAGTGATATTTCCAGTAAAATGATTGCATTTGTACTACTCAAAGCCCAGAGCCCCTGACAATCACTGGTCTGAACTTGTTCTTATTACATTAAACTTCTGACCTAAAATATTTCACTTCAATGCACAATGCTTCCTGTCATCATAGAAGTGCCAGAGCGCCCAGCCTCCTGCCATGTGCAGCTGCTGGCAGTACTAGTTCAGACCCTCTGCCTTAAGTCTTTGCTAATACTCTAGTGTTGATCTTCAAGTGTAAATGTTGTTTCACTTTTTTACTTTTTTTAATACTTTTTTGTTTGCATGAACTGCTGCATATAAAGATCATATTCCTGACTTTGTTTTTAACTAGTAACACAAACTTTTTTTATAGCTAGAACTGTGATCTTGGTAGCATAATAGTATAATATTGTACCGTGTTAGCCATAGAAAGTAGTGGAAGAGTGAAGAAATCAGGATATACCTTTTAGAGGCTAACTGAGTATATTTGATAGTAAGCTTACGAGAGTACTAGCTCTCTTCTTCAGACATGGTGTTATACAAGAAACTGAAAATTCACAGACTTATTATACACAGAAGACATGGACTTTCAAAGGATCTTAGAATCCCCACAAGTTTCCAGATTGTTTATTTTGAAGGTCCATGTCTTCTGCATATAATAAGTCTGTGAATTTTCAGTTTCTTGTATAATAACCATGTCTGAAGAAGAGAGCTAGTACTCTCGAAAGCTTACCATCAAATATACTCAGTTAGCCTCTAAAAGGTATCACCTGATTTCTTCTCTCTTCCACTACTTGGTAGCATAAGAAAGCTGAGTATCTCAGCTTACATATCATACCAGAACTACTTTCTATGTGGTATGAAACCAGAGATACAGGTTTGTGAATTGCCCCACTTTTAACAACTGGTATAGCTGTACTTATTGGCAATACACAGTCTGTTGGGGATGGACTCTCCTTGTGTTACTAGGGAGAACTTTAGAGCCAATTTTCTATTAAAAGGAAGTCATATAGGTTGATAAAGTATATTACAAAAATATTCACTGAACAACCCCCTACACAATAGTAAAAAAAGAAATAAATAGTGTGAAAACAAAAATAGTGAAACGGCACCTACTCTATAGGATTGTTTTAAATATAAAAGCTTGTTTGTAAGGGCTCAACTTCACTATCACAGATCTTTCTGCATGTTACTTTCTTATATGGTGGGTTTATTTGTTTCACATCCACTTTTTCTTGGCATTTTCCCCATACAAGTTACAAGTTGACACTATACCTGAAAGTGTAGGCTGAGGTCCCACGTTGAGGAAAAGCTGCTTTTTTGTTGCAGATTTTGCTGTGATTTTTTTTTTTGAGCCAAAGCCAGGAGTGGATTGAGCAGAAGGGAGAAGTATAAGGACTTGCTATATATTTCCCATTCCTTCTGTAGCAACACCTGGGTTTGGCTCAAAAAACACAGCAAAATATACAACAAAAAGAGCCGCTTTACTGCAACATGGAGCCTTAGTCTAAACCACACTATTATTAGCACCCACAATCTGCAGGTATATGTAACTTGAGATTGATATATTGTCAGGGGCTTCTGACGGAGTGGGCTGTCAGCTGCAAAGGGTTAAAGCATTCCTGGGTTTTTCAGGGGATTGAATTGGCCACTTAATTGTATGGTGAGGGGTTTTAGGTTAGGGGTTAAAATGAGTAGTATTGGGCAGTTGTTTTACCCAGTGTGTTCTGGAGAAGACTGAAAGTGTTCCTGCCCACTCTCCAATGGCATTAAATTTCATGGATATTTAGATGTTCACAGACTATGGCTTATTGTAGTATCCTGTTTTTTATCTGTTCATAGAAGTCACAGCTGGCAGAAGGGAAAGCCTTGCCTGGAGAACCTGTTTTCGATGATCATCAAGGACATGGCCATCCAGAAAAGGCTGGCTGGCATTGAGGATGACAATGGCCGCTAACAGCCCTAATAATAAGAATTATAATGAAATTACATTACATCTGGCAAGGCCTCCCAACATTGCTGCTATTAGGCTGTATGTGGTGGTTTTATTCACTTATGGTTGACTTAGTTTTAATATTGAGCCAAGTACAGTTTTAAGGGAAAGCGGAGAACCTTTATTGGTACACTCAGTCTTACTGTAAAGAAGCAGACTCACTACAAACCTCAATGTAACACTTCAGAAGGAAACAACTTCTCCGTGTTTGCTTAAAAATATACGCAGAAGAAGACAATCCATGCCAAGGCATGAATCCCTTAATATATTTGTTTGTGTTGCATGTGTTTTCATGTACGGACAGCTGGTATTTTAGTATTTTCTGATCCTATAAATGATGGGTCAATAAAATTAAGTCTGGCATATGGTTTTCCAATTTGCAGACCATTACACTCTGGCCAGGGAAACCTCCTCTCCATTATCCTCATAAAGCAACAATTCTACCTAATAACCCCATCTTTGTCATACGCCTGTGTGAGTTTCTGCCTAGCAACCAACCTAATGGGGGAAGTTCCTGTCCTTGTATAATATTTGCACTCGAATATTGTCTGGCTAAAGCCAGCTGCTTCTTGGAAACAATTAACAGTTCTACGTGAGCCAATCTGTCCTTCCTAGGACGCCTCACCAAACAGCACATTCTGTAACTCTTCGTATAAACTGGTACTTTATTGTAACAATGCCGCCCCAGCGATTCGCTTGTGGAGATCGAAGCAGCTTCCTCTTGTACGCCCGGGTTTATTGTTTTATTGCTGTAAACCTTATGTGCCTCCACCCACTCCTCCTGTCAGAGCTTGGCCAGATTTCCTCTCAACTGGCATTTATTGAGATAGAAAATGTACACTGATAAGCAATGCTGTTTTTCCAGGTTTGATATAATATCCAGTTGAGAACAGGCGATGGGCGAGACAGCTGTTTTTGACTTGTTAATTCCAGCAATACATTTATCTGATGCAATGAATGGATTGTCTGCTATCAAAATGTCACCTTCCTTCAGTGGCTGATAAGTAAATGTCGTGTCACTTAACCCTTTCTGCAGACTCCTGACTGCTACAGGGTTACATGATGTTTAAATGCACCTTCCTAATAATGTAATGGATTATCCTATAAAACCAGACGACATTAAAATGACCCTCTGGTTCATAATAAAAATGTCAATATAATCTTTCTGACTCCCAGTCACCTCCTAATTTCTGTAAAGTAGCCACCAGCTTCTCAGACTACTTTATGCACACTGGGGAAGATTCACGCAGACTGGCATTTCTTACACCAGTCTTGATCTCCTCTGCCTTGGAGTACAATGCACTTCATTTATTAAAATGCTTCTTAAAGGGGTTGTTTGAGACTATTATATTGATTGCTGTGACCTCTTCACCACTTATCAAGCACAGCACCATACATTGTATAGTAACTGTGCTTGGTATTGTAGCTCAGCCCCATTTATTTGAATACGACTGAGTGGCAACATGGTCATGCTACCAATGGACGTGATGTCAATGGCCTAAGAAGAAGAAGTCCCTTTAATAAATTAGGTGCATCTTCTGCATCAGAATCTAAAATCTACTTAACGCTAAGTCGCAGCCAAAATGCACTGCAGAAATGACTGCGGTGGAAACGCATTGCGTTTCTTTTTGCAGAAAGTCCGCAGAGTTTTTCTCTGCAGACTTTTTGTCCCTATTATACTTATATGGAAAACACCAGCATTTCCGTAAGTATAATTGACATGCTGCGATTTACAAAAACGCAACGGTTTTTGAAATTGCAGCATTTTCGCTGTGGATATTTTTCTGCAATGTTTGGATGAGATTAGCCAGAATCCCATCCACTTTGCAGGTACTGTAAAATGCTGTGTTTTTGACGCAGTGTTTCCACAACATGGAGCCCCGGCCTAAAGGTGTTGTCCAAGAATTACAGATTTTTTTCCCTAGAGGAAGGTGAAACAAAAAAAAATAAGAAAAACTCACCTGGTGCTCTGCTGACCGGACAATGGCATTGGACACAGTGCGCCGGTGACAGGTGACTATGTTATATAGCATGTATCTGTAGTCTACCTCCTGCTCTGATACAGACCCAGGTGTACATCATATCTGCCCACAGCTTCTATAGAAGAGGTTGCCAATAACACTTTCCCAAGCTCTCTACAGAAATATGTCCTCAACAATATCTTATTCCCTTTATTTCCATGTTTGTAAAAACATCTACATGGCACTATATAGTACAACACTCAACCAGCATCAGTCCCTGTTCAAGACAACCTAGGCCATGTATATCGGCAGAATTCAATAGAGGTCAAGGTCCACCAGTAATGATCATACAAGGCAATATAGGACCGCACAAGAAATACGAAAAGGGGGGCAAAAGGTATTTTATCTATGCATTGTGCATTTATTGTAAAATTGTTACTGTGAACCAGAGATTCGATCATTTATTTTTTTATATAGTTTTTGAAGCCAAAAACAAGAGTGGCCAATAATGTACATAGGGTAGATGCTGCTTTTTCACTTTGTTTTCAATCCATTCTTGATTTTGACTTCAAACACTGCATGGAAAAACCTTAACATGTGTCCTTAACCCAAGACATGTTTGATATACTGTATCAGATGTGGCTATTATAGTCAAGGCAAAAAGAAGCCAAATCCTGTATCATATTCTTCTTATCCTTTGTAGGAGGTTGCGGAGTAAAGGTAAAAGCCTACAAAAAGGTCAGGGGGATGTGAAAAACCATAGATTGTATTACTGAGGTTGTCCCCTATGCACTGAAGAGGTAAGTGTAGTAATTCCCTTTATTCTACAATTTTACATTGTTATTATTCATGAAAAAGGAAAGAAGACAAACTGTGCCCTACAGCTCTCCTCTAACAAGTTACCCTTTAGACACCTTTTATGTTTTATTTTTATTCAATTGGCTTGGTCACCAGCCAGTGTCAGGACTTTCCCTGTTCAGTTGCTGGTGACGGTATCCATGACCTAGACAGGCCCCATTTGACATACTGTAATGCTATGACGCATTGTAATGGCCCTGGTAATGTTACAAGTCAATGTTTTTCATACTTAGTCATTTTAATTGTTCAGTAGTTCCTGGAGTTCACTGCTACATATTGTTCCTTAGCAATTGTAGGACGTGGTGCAAACAGGACGATGACATTGAACAGAAAAGATTACAAGCGCATGTTTTGTATAATTGTTTCTGTATGTGTATATAGTGTATGCACCATACCTTGTAAGTTGCGCAGTCCGTGTCTGGATTCTCCACTTGCACCACAATATACGCATGGAGAAAATTTGAAGCGATCATGTCAGGAACAAAAGGGGTGTTCTCTTCTTGAAACACAATGGCTACTATGTCGTTCCCAATGTGTCTTTTTCTCTGCAGCTGAAATGAAATAATTGTAGGACAGGTAAAGATGTGGGTATCACAGGTATGTGTATCGAAAGTCATTTGGGTAACATTTTGTCTCCAAGTGTTTATTGCATCCTATTTTGCAATGGGCAGTCACAAAGGGCTTCTGTTTGTTATATACAGTAGATATGGATGACGATTGGTCCAATAGGTTTTAACTTGGGGAGGCAAAGTTGGATTCAGGGCCAGTTTTGGGTGGAATCAGAGGAAGATAAAAAAAATTAATGAATCCAACTCTGGCTTCAAAATATAATGATTATTTTTAATGATATTATTCAATTATTGATATTATTTTATTGATTAGATAACAAATTTTGTAGCTTTTTCTTGAATTAGAGGAGCTTTGCAGTTTCTGTCTAACTATGACAGTCAGTCATTTGTGAAGGAGTCAGAGCAGGAGTCGGTGTTGGGATGTGGAATAACAGAGTAGTGGGATTCGGTGGTTTGCTCTACTGACTCTACAGCCCTGGTTGTAATGACTACACACTACGACTAAGAACACTTACAAATGTGTAATCGTCTCGTGAATCATCATTGCTTTTAGACACAAGTTATAGAATTTTGGACATACAATAAACTTTAAATCCTATAGTGGATTTGCTGGATTATCTACTCTTTTGTCTCCTGCACCCCACTGGCTGACGTGAATCCTGAGCACTCCTTCATACAGTACCTTACTTGGCTTCTAACATGGTTTGAGCATGGTGAACAAATACTTTACACATATCTCAAGCCCTCTTAATCACACTATAGACACTGACTAATATTTAGACTGGATAGTCAAACATAGAGCAAAGTGAGAATTTTTCTGTAATTGGAAAATCTTCACAATCTTAAGACAGTGTCGGACATGTTGACTGCAATTGTCAAATAACTGAAGAATAACTTGCGAAATTTCTACAGTAACTTTGAAGGTTAAAGTACTCAGCTTCATGAAATAGAGTGTAATGGGTTTTGGATAAGTCAGACTGGGTATCTTTGCCAGGGACACAGTCATTTGGGCCCAGCTGCTCTGACAATTTTCAGTTGGACATGTCATTGTCTGGCTATATATCCTTTTTACTGTGCCCAACTTCCTAGATGCCAAGCAATACTCAGCAAAACTGATTATCATATTAGCAGTTAAGTTGGAAAATGGCTATATGACAGTGTATCTACCGTACACAGCTAACATTCCAGTTAGACTGGTTAAAATCAATGGACCGCTCTTGTGTACTGACTACTGCAGTTATACAGAATTTACATTAACACTATTAACATTGTTACTCCTTTTCATACTACCGGTCATAAAATGGAGATTTTTGCTTGGCAGAATGGGTTAACAAAAAATAATCAGTAGTCACCACATCAACCTTTGCCACTACCCATTCTCATGCTGTCTGGCTCCCTACTGCTCTCAACTTCCCAGTCTCCATCTCAAAATGTAGGAAACAGCTGGCAATGCCCGCTCAATCACTGGTCACCGCTGAGCCAACCACCCTTTTACTTGATGCCAGCCTCGCAATTGGCTGATGGCTCTAGGTCCACTTTCTAAAAGACAGGGTGAACAGTGTGAAGGTGGCAGCAGCAGGGCAATTGTAGTATTGCTCACCAGTATTGGTATAAATTACAGTCTAATACTACCAGGGTCCATGAAACGACAGTTCTGGAGCCAGGGGCAAAACTAAAGGCTCATGGGCACTGGTGAAAAAGTTGAGCTTGGGCCCTTTAGAAACTTCTTCTCACAACTATCAGCCACTTACCAGCATTTACCCTTCCTTTTCTATCTGGGCCCAGATTGCCACAAAGAATTGTTCACAATATGTTTGTGCACACAAGCTTCACTCCTACATAGTAATAATTACCCCCTTTGCACCATAGCCTCCCCCACAAAATCCCTACTTGACTATATGCTGCTGGCAAACTGTTATTTTTGCCATGAAATGGTTAATTTTCATCTTTCTGATAGTGGAAGACTGTGTGCCATAAACTTCCTCACTTCAGTGCACCAGGGAGCAGGGGTAAAAAATTATGATGGACAGATTGCTAGGAAATCAGAAAGAAAGTTTAATCAGTCCTAGTGTGTTGAGGGTGACCAGTGGATCCCCTAAGCTTCTGGGACAGGTCGCAACCACTGCACCCCCTATAGTTAAACTTGTAGCATCTTTTCTTACAACTCTACATTGTACTGTTCCTCTATTAAACCCACTATAAATTCATGAATAAATTGATAACTGGGTGTTTCCATTCTCCCTTATATAAGGGCACCCCCAATGGGTAACGCCGAGCTGTCAATTTATTGATACATTTTGAGGCAGATTAAAAGAGGGATAAGCAGAATGTAGCGTTATAAGAAAAGATGCTCCAGAATGTTTTTTAACATTGATTTACATGTCAGGAGACAATCTATAGTTACATTAGACTTCAGTGTGATGGTTGTTATGTTTATTCTCCTAGCACTAGCTAATAGTATGTAAAGTTATTATTTCCACAAGTAAACTTTACTTCACTTTAAATGCCATCGCTGCCTGTGATGGGGTTTAATATCATCCCTGGCGTTTATTGCTAATGATAAGCCGCTCACACTAATGAATAAACTATTCACACTTACTTTATGGCTACCTAGAAATACAAACAATTATTTATTACTGCAGGGAATATGCAAATGTAAATCGGTGGCCTCTAATGAATTAGTAATGCTCAGCTCATTCACCGAGCTCATTGAAATGTTGATCAGCACGCAGGATGGTGGTAGAGAATGCTGAGGATGATAAGGAAGGAGTTTGTTGCAACTTTTCACTGTAAAAAAATAGAAAAAAAAGACCTTAAAGGGGTTGTGTCTGCTTTATATCTTATCATGTATCCACAGTATAGGTCATAAGTGTCTGATCAATGGGCGTCCAACTACTGGGATCCCAGCGATCATGAGAAGGGGGCTCTTATACCTTTGTTTGTATGGAGTGGAGGTTATATAGGCACACGTTCTCTCCATCCATCTCTATGAGACTGCTGCAGAGAGGCCAAGTACAGCACTATCTCCGACAGTCCCATAGACTCCCATACAGGGTACAAGGGGTCCTGTGGATAAATAGATATTACCCCCCATACATTAAAGAGAAAAAAAACCACGCCTACTGATTTCATATGAAAGAGGACTCCATGACAGACAAAGTCAGGGGAAAGAAAGATCAGACATGTTGAATTTTATCATGCTTGCTCCTTTGTTTCTCTTGGAGATAAACTAGCCAAAGGCAGCTAGTGACAGAGACGTACTCTCTTCTCTCCATTGAAAAAATGCAATTTCGGTTAAGTCAAGGGTGCATATACATATGGGGAGGGGAGTATCAGAAGGAGTAGCTCTTGCTCCAAGTGAGAATTCGGCTGACAGCTAATGAAGCTCTATGGTTCTTGAATGAATATGTGAACGCTGTCATACGACACTGAGTCATGTATTACATGATTATCATTTTGGATTATACATTTTCTTAAAGGGTTATTCTTGTGGCTTAGACAAGAATAGCTGGCCACAAGTCCGGACCACCAACAAAGCTTCAACTTCACAGTTACAGAAACAACGTAGCTAAATGTGATACACTATTTCCATAGCATTCGGTCACCTTCATTAGAGTTGCAGAAGCAACGTAGAGCAGCACTGCTCAAATGCATATTTGGATACTGTAGAATCACCTATATAAGTTACTGTGATTAGGTTTATAACCAGTTTACTACTGACAGACTCCCTTTGCTTTTTACTATGAATTGCAATGGAATAGTTCACTTAAAACATCACCTACCGTCATGTAAATAAAAAACTAAGGAGCCTGCCATTTATATACCATATATCCAAGTAGAAGTGAACATGTAGTGCTGTGATGTGGCGTGATAGTGCCATTTGGTTTGGACTTATGGATCCATTTTATAATTAAAGTTGAGCCTTCCCATAGCATCCAAGTAATGGAGGTCACATAAAGATGAAGTATGGACTTGCCTCTGGTTCTCATGGGTAACATAATTTGGTCACACTAATATAAAACAGCCTATAAGGCAGGATCTGCTCCATTTTTTGCCTGTACATTAATATTTAGCTAGCTACAGAACTTCTCAATCTTATCTTATCTCTATATTACATATGGAGTTTTATTACTGACAGGTGATAAAAAATAATATAAACTAACTTGTCGCTAGCATAAGCCAGACAGTGAGTCACTGTGTAAAATGGACTGAACATATCACCACCTGTTCTCCGTACACAGCTGAAAGGAACCGTTTTGTCTCCTATCGCAGAATTAAAATGTGTGATAAAGTACATTTGTACTGCCATGTTTGTTTTTGGCCTAAGCATCAGAGGGGTTAAACAGCAGGGGTCTGAGTACCATCACATGGTGGTAACTGTACAGCGCACGGCGTTGAGTGACTGATCTCTGTGCCATACATTTATTCCATTGTACAGCAAGGGATGAACCATGTGTCCACCTTAAACGCCAGCTCCTTATTTATCAATGTGTTTTTTCTGGCACGTTACTTATATTATACATTATACATATATTATTATACAAAATAGTGTCTAATCTGCTGTGAGACATTTATTAACCATTCATGCCATGCACATTCATTTGTAAAAATGGAGTGAAAAGTGGCCGTGGTTTGCAGCTCGGCCAGGATTTGTCATATCTACTAGAGCACCCATTTTTGCCTGTGGTTGCCACCCAGTGCCGCTTTTCAACATAAAGATTGACAGGTCCTCATGTGAAGAAACCGACTTTGATGACCACACCTCGGGGTGCACTGAACAACTCATTTGCATACAGAGTAAAAGTTGATTTTCTCTGCAGTGAGATTACACTTGGTTGTACAGAACTTGTAGTCAATGCCAGGCAAGACAAGCTATAAAAAAGTAATTTAAAGTATAAAAAAGTTACACAAAGTTTTAAGTTGACTCTCTCTGTATATATAAACAGTAACCCTGTGTAAACTGGTGAGAACATATGAAACAAAGGTGAACATGCAATACGGTTGAACTCAAGGAAGTCGTACATTGACATGATATCTGTCAAGTTGTATCAATATGCCTATGCCACATTTACATGTATCCACCCTTGTCTTTCCTCTCAAATTTTGTTAATTACAATATGATCAAACATACTAAGAACATTCCCAACAAGCTGCAATACACATTATAAACACCAGGTGGCCACACAGACTCAAATAGTATCTATATCTCAGGACAGAGTATCGTGAAGTCATTATTCTTTTTTAACTCTTGCACCACATATCTGAGAATATGTTGAGCCAAGGGAAAAAGCAAATAAAGAAACATCTTTATGTGGGATTTAAAGTAAATTTGCATTTGATCATATATGACCTACTCAAAAGGTAAAATTCACTGCAGGATATATTATTGATTTGAAAGGAGGTCAGAGACTGCCCCAATAGTTCTCTGTGATTTGGGCTTACTAAAAATAGCTTTAGAAAGCTCGGGCTTACTAAATAATAGTGGCTAGGTGCCAATAATAGTTTGCAGCTCGTTCCTTGTGATACTAAAGAAACATGAAAGCGGACTACTTTATCAGCGCCTACCAGCTTATGGTTCAATAGTTCTCACCTGCTGGGTATCTCCTTCTGTAAACGGTAACTTGGTTGACACATGAAACATGATCTCCTTGTCTCTGAATACAGTGTAAATGGACTCTGTGCCCGTCTGACCATGTGCTACATCCAGTCCTCCGCGAAACCTGTAATGAAGACAGAAACATTAAAGGGAACCTGTCACATTGAAAAAGCAGTCCAACCTACAGGAATCATATTATAAAGCGGGAAGAGCAGAGCAGATTGATATGTAGTTTTATTTAAAAAATAACAGTATAACTTGTATTTTATTCATTCATTTCTTAAGAGTCCAGTGGGCGGTTCTTTTAGTGATTGACAGTCATCTCTGAACGCACACTCATACAAGGAATGCTGCCAATAAGTAGGGCTCCCCTCTAGACTCCTAGACTCCGAATGATCAGGGATTTAAATATAGAATATATGGGGATGTTAGACCCTGGTATATTTTTTTATAATATTCCTGTTATTCCTCCTGAATATTTATGAATAAATTGTTAACAGAATATTTCCAATTCCCTTGTCAAAGGGGTGTGTCCATAAACAGCCTGACACCCACAGCTTATATATTGTATATATTGGATAGTGTTATGTATTGGACTGACTTATTGGACACCCCCAACTAACAATACCCAGCTACCAGTCTACCACCTCCCCCCAAGCATACTCACCTGTCACCATCATGTTACAGAGCACATTACAGTGACAAACAACAAACCTTTGTTATACATGTCGCTTTTGTAGATTTGGAGAAAAACAACTTTTGAAACCTTATGCAAATGAGGCAGTTGGTGCACTGGGGGCGGGCCTTCAGCCCTGGGAGCAATGCTCTTGCCACTCAGAGCCCTACCATCTTCTGCCTGCGTCACCCCATGCAGTGAGAGTTGATCCTCCCACTGCTATGACATCACCCAAACTACAATGAGCAGCAAGAATGGTGATCCTGCAGCTGAAGGTTCACCCCAGTGCACCTACTGCCACATTTGCCTAAGGCTTCAAAGTTGTTTTCTCCAAATCTACTAAAGTGGCATACATAACAAAGGTATGTTGTTCGTCACTGTAATGTGCTCTGTAACACAACCATAACAAATGAATTTGCTTGGGGGAGGTGGAAGACTCCCTTTAATTTATACATTTGCAGGAGGAATAACCGTGGAGTGGCACAATGCAGAGCGGTAAGAATTGTAATTTTACATGGAGCACTAGTTAAAGCCTGTGTAAGTAGATTCCGTAATTTCAGATTTACCTATTCCTTGAACATGGAATGTATGTTGCCTCCTGGTCAGGCACTTGTGCCTAACTTTGATAATGCTCTTGTGCCTGAGCAGAAGTAAATCAGTGCAGTCTTGTTCCAAATTCCGATAAAAAGCTGTCTCCGATGGGTAGTGTAGGCCAGAGTATAAGACATTATAAAGTCCATGGTTTTGGATAAGATATATAGATATAATGATCAGGTACTTTTGACCTTGTAACGTACTTCTTTACCAAGAGGTTGATGAATATCTATTCCATCCACTTTTATAAAGTAATACCCCCAAAAAATTTAAGAGGTTTAAAACCAAAGCACAAAATCCTACCAGAACGATATACACATGGAAAATCTGAAAGCACCAAAAATGATCTAGATTGATGTCATACTTCTGATTTCTGTAAAGACGGCAGCTTTTATATCTCGATTTTTCACAAAAGCACAAAAGAACGATAGTGAATGGGCAATCAAATGTACAGAAAGACCACAACTCCACCATGAGAAAAATCTAATCAGCAGATCTTTTCAATGTCAAAGCACAAAATATTGATTTCCAACCCATTACATGTCACTTAAGACCATAGCTAGTGTTTTCTGCAATCAAAACAATTGTGTTTTTTTTAGATCCCATCTGTCACTTTTAATCCTTGTAACTTACCCTTTGAAGTCTTGAAGTAAGACCGTATCTCCAAGCAAGCTCAAGAATTCTCTAAAGGCTGGACTTTCTTCATTATTGCCAAAAAGTTCCTCCTCTAGTGTCTGCAAAGAACACAGGTTGGATTGTGTGAGACCTCTGGAAAAGTGTGGATGATTGTTAAATGTAAGGTACCATTCAGATGGCTGTATTTGGCATGAGAAACACGGCATGTGTGAGGGCTGCCTTTCCCGGACCGATGAACTCACAGAATCATAGTGAGTTATATTCAACAAGCAAGAAAGAAAGCCATCGGAACTCTCCCCACTTGCACGAAATGCGGAACCACACTGGAACACACCAGATAACTTTTTTGGCCTCCATTCTTAAAAAAACCAGACAGTATGTATATACTGTATAGTCATGGCCATGGTCATGGTTTTGAGAATGACACAAATGGTTGTTTTTAGATATTTTAGTCAGATGTTTCTATGGCTACTGAAGTATCATTATCAGCATTCCATAAGGTTATACATTCTTATTGACAAATAAATTACATTTCTGCAAAGATTCCTTATTTATAGTGTTGACCCTTATGTTTCAAGACTTCTGCAGTTCTCCCTGGCACGCTGGATATCAGATTCTGGGCCAAATCCTGACTGATGATAACCCATTCTTACCTAGTCAGTGCTTGGAGTTTATCACTAATTCTGTGTTTTTGTGCCTTTTGAGGATTGACCACAGGTTCTCAATGGGATTGAGATTGGCTGGGGACTTTCCTGGCCATGGACCCAAAATTTCAATGTTTTGTTCATCGAGCCACTTTGGTCTTGTGACATGGTGCTCCATCATGCTGGAAAAAGCAAATTCACCACCAAATTGCTCCTGGATGTTTGGGAGAAGTTTCTCTTGGAAGACGTTTAGGTACCATTCTTTATTCATGGCAATGTTCTTAGGCAGATTTGTGAATGAGCCCACTTCTTTGGATGAAGCAGCCCCACTCATAAATGGTCTCAGGATGCTTCACAGTTGCTATGACACAACTCACAGTAGCGCTCACCTTTTCTTCTCGGGACAATCTTTCTTCCAGAAGCCACTTCCCTTCAAGAAAAACTTCAAGGACAGAATGACATTCTGTAGGAAGTACAGGGACTGGGGAACAACTATTTTCTTTGATGAAGCCCCCTTCAGACTGTTTGAGACATGTGGAAGAATGATTGTCCAGAGAAGAAAAGGTGAGCGAAACCGTGAATTATTTGTCATGCCAACAATAAAGTATCCTGAGAACATTCATCATTCATGTGCGGGGGATAGCTTTTCATCTAAGGGAGTGGTCTTACTCACAGTTTTGATTCTCTCTCATATATATATATATATATGCATAGTGTGTGTGTGTGTGTGTGTGTGTGTGTAAGATGCAGAATGAGTACATGGTGAGATTGCATGCCTATTTGATGATTTGTATTCTAATCCTTTCCGAAGCTCCCGCCTTCCATATCACATTATTCCAACTCCATAACAATTTGCGGCCACACATCGCTGGCACCACAGAGAGGCACAAAATATGGAAAGTTAATTAAGATGCCTGCCAGAATTTTCTGTGACAAATTAGTGAATTTATTCCTCTCTGTCTTTCCTGTTCTGATCTCTTTCCCTAATTACAACATTTTCATTACACACATGGCTTCATATATAACATCTCAGTAAAGGGGATCATCTTTTCCTTAGTACTGAAGCTTTCTTTACATTTGGAATAATGGAGAATCAAAAAAGCAAGCCATATCCTGAAAATACATTGTATGTTACTGAAATGTTGGTGGAAGTGGCTCAAGTCTTTACTGAATGGCTGTGATACGTTCTAGAGATCAAGCCTGTTAAATACAGGTACACCACCAACACTAGCAGAAGTGAGGCGCTATGGTCCTGCTCCATGTATAACCAAATGATTTCTATGTGGATCTTAAGGAGTATTTTAATATGCATTGATGAAGGAAATGCACAATTTTCACTCTTTCTGCTAAAAAAATTGCAAAAAAGCCCACATTTAGTATGCAGTTTATACTAGCTTCAAACTGTGCCACAAAAAGTCTAAAAAGTTGACCTGCAACAAATTTGCAGAAAGATTTGAAATTTTTAATTTTGCTAAATTTAGTGATGAGAAAAGTGGGTGAAGTCTCCAAGTAGTTGTAGGTATACTCAGATATTAATACATTTGGTACACATCACTCCAAGTAGTTCCTTTATTTAAACCAGTAGATGTGGGCCTATATAGAAAATGTCTGAGTCACAAGCCACCAGGTAAGGTTCAGGTAACCAAAATGATGTTTCAGGACCTCGGAGAGTCAACCATCTGTCTCATGACCTCTTAACTATTTAGAACTATTTGGAGAAGCCATTGGTGTTGGAAAGTAACCCTATCACTGCTGGGTCAGAGTGTAAGTCATCTGGGTGTGGACAATAATGCTCATATCACTGGCTCTTCACCAACCACAATGGTTGTTATACTATATTATATATGTTATATTATCTGGGGTAATACAATAACTCTGGATTGCGTTTATCCATGTATCCTACATAAATATTTGTAGGTACTCCTTTTTAACTTTAATGTATTCGACCAATGGGCTATGGACCCTTTCAGGCCATGGGGCACTGCTGTAATGCTGAATGGTCAGTCCACCCCTGCATAACTAACCACAAGATATTATACAGTAATTTCAGTATCAGGAAATATTTCTATATCATGGCCTTCCTCTTTCATAAGATTTATTCTTGTCTAATCCCCTTGTGACTCAACTTTTGTATAACCTACTGTACTTTGCTTTCCTATTATAATATTTCTTACAATTATATATTTTTCAATACTTTAACGCTCAAAAAGATGAGAACAGTCTACTAAAACCACCAGCACTACTACTACTACTTATATTCATCAGATATAAAGCTATTGTATACTGTAGATCAATATTTTCCCAGCATGCTTTGAAATTTGGAAGATACAATGATCTATTCATACCCAGGACTGATCTTTTTACCCCCTGGACTGTAACTGTAACAGGGGGAATACTCTACATTTAGAGGAAAGAAGATTTCTACACCAACATAGATGGGGATTGTCTACTGTAAGTGCAGTGAGACTGTAGAACTCTCTACCAGAGAGAGTTGTCATGGAAAATTGACTAAAAGAGTTCAAGAAGGGTCTTTCTGGAGTGTAATAATATGACAGGGTATATTTACTAGATTTCTGGAGATAAGCCATGGACTCTGATTTCCAGGTTTGGGAAAACCTCTAGTCCAACATTGTAGGGTAAGGACATGTTCACAAGATGGAATTGAGGCAGACTTCCGTCTCAAATTCCTCTTCCATTTCCATCCTTCCAGTATCCCACAGTGGAAAAATGGAAGCAGAGCTTTGGCTTTACACTGTGGCTCTTACCAGCTCATTGGGCTTAGATGAATGAGCCTATTCAGTGGAGTGTCTCGTGCTGCAGACTCTGCAGGTGAATCAGCCATGGACTATGCAGCTAGATCAAGCAGGACGCTTCGATCTCTGCCTCCTATTTAAGACAATGGGAAGCAGAATGAGGGTGGACTTTGGATCGATTTTGAGGCATAATATGCCTTAAAATCTGCACAAAATTCTGCCAGATGAATGTCCAAACTAGACGGTCTTTTCTCAGTCTTACAATTGATGTTATTATGTTAATGTCACACTGGGAGTTGTGACTGTAGGTACAGTCTAGTATATGGAATATTTTATAATGTGTTTTTTCTATAAACATACATAAGAAGTAGCAAGTTGAAACCTGTATAACTATGGTACATTGCAAACTGTACTGTAAAGTAGTGTAATACCAGGTAAGCACAGATCATATCTCACCATGACTATATTTGCATTGCATAGTCAGTAATACATATCTCTGTTTGTCTGCAGCTTGAACAGATGCTCCTTAGGCTACGAATAAAGAGGAGGAAATTTACTAATACACCATATGTCATGTACAACGTGTTTACAAACACGTCTTACTATCAATCTTTGTAGTTTAGGTGACAGCTTTAGCTGCCAGTTTAAAAGTTGCAAATAATTGTTCTGGAGGCCGTGTCACCCGGTGAATTGATCTTATTATTTTTTCCTTCATTTTCATTGCCAAATCCTTTTGTGACCATTAAAAATATATTTTAAGTAGCACATTTCAGTATTTTTGCTAATGAACTAGGACTTGTATACAGTAAAACCTGTACATGTTCTGTAGGAATGTTTTTGCACATACTGAAATATATTCAGGGGGATGCAGGGAAGACAATATGTTATCCTGGTGTTTTCCTATATGCAGATTGCTAAGACAGAGTAGGCACAGACCTTGTCTCCCATGCCAACCCTGAGCCGGTAAACAACAATAAATAAATGCAAATGTATATAAAAAAAATCCTCAAAAACAACTAGTTCTAAAAAATAAATGAGTAGCAAAAATCTGTCAGCTCATCCATATACTTGTGAACCATCTGTGTAGATAGAATATTTTGTAGTGTATCATCATAGGAGATCACTATGATGCAAAGAGTCTTTATCTCTGACTGGGTTTGGGCCAGGAAATCTGGCCAATGTACCTACTTAATTTTTTGGCCCAGAGTTCTCTGTGTGCACAGGGCCTAAAGCGAAGCTGTCAGGTGATATTTTGCTGTCTTATCTGAGAATAGAATATGATAGACAAATGGAAGCTGAGCAGTAAGATATATTGGTTTATATGATAGAAGGAGAGAAGCTGAGCTCTGTGATATATAGGGTTATATGATAGAGGAGAGAAGCTGAGCTCTGTGATATATAGGGGTATATGATAGAGGAGAGAAGCTGAGCTGTGTGATATATAGGTGTATATGATAGAGGGAAAGAAGCTGAACTCTGTCATATATAGGTTTATATGATAGAGGAGAGGAGCTGAGCTCTGTGATATATAGGTTTATATGATAGAGGAGAGGAGCTGAGCTCTGTGATATATAGGTTTATATGATAGAGGAGAGAAGCTGAACTGTGTGATATATAGGTTTATATGATAGAGGAGAGAAGCTGAGCTCTGTGATATATAGGTTTATATGATACATGGAGAGAAGCTGAGCTCTGTGATATATAGGGTTATATGATAGAGGGGAGAAGCTGAGCTCTGTGATATACAGGGTTATATGATAGAGGAGAGAAGCTGAGCTCTGTGATATATAGGGTTATATGATAGTAGAGAAGCTGAGCTCTGTGATATACAGGGTTATATGATAGAGGGAGAGAAGCTGAGCTCTGTGATATATAGGGTTATATGATAGAGGAGAGAAGCTGAGCTCTGTGATATATAGGGTTATATGATAGAGGGGAGAAGCGGAGCTCTGTGATATATAGGGTTATATGATAGAGGAGAGAAGCTGAGCTCTGTGATATATAGGGGTATATGATAGAGGAGAGAAGCTGAGCTGTGTGATATATAGGTGTATATGATAGAGGGAAAGAAGCTGAACTCTGTAATATATAGGTTTATATGATAGAGGAGAGGAGCTGAGCTCTGTGATATATAGGTTTATATGATAGAGGAGAGAAGCTGAACTGTGTGATATATAGGTTTATATGATAGAGGAGAGAAGCTGAGCTCTGTGATATATAGGTTTATATGATACATGGAGAGAAGCTGAGCTCTGTGATATATAGGGTTATATGATAGAGGGGAGAAGCTGAGCTCTGTGATATACAGGGTTATATGATAGAGGGAGAGAAGCTGAGCTCTGTGATATATAGGGTTATATGATAGAGGAGAGAAGCTGAGCTCTGTGATATATAGGGTTATATGATAGAGGGAGAGAAGCTGAGCTCTGTGATATATAGGGTTATATGATAGAGGAGAGGAGCTGAGCTATGTGATATATAGGATTACATGATAGAGTAGAGGAGCTGAACTCTGTGATATATAGGTTTATATGATAGAGGAGAGAAGCTGAGCTCTGTGATATATAGGTTTATATGATACATGGAGAGAAGCTGAGCTCTGTGATATATAGGGTTAGATGATAGAGGGAGAGAAGCTGAGCTCTGTGATATACAGGGTTATATGATAGAGGGAGAGAAGCTGAGCTCTGTGATATATAGGTTTATATGATAGAGGAGAGAAGCTGAGCTCTGTGATATATAGGTTTATATGATACATGGAGAGAAGCTGAGCTCTGTGATATATAGGGTTATATGATAGAGGAGAGAAGCTGAGCTCTGTGATATATAGGTTTATATGATAGAGGAGAGAAGCTGAGCTCTGTGATATATAGGGTTATATGATAGAGAAGAGAAGCTGAGCTCTGTGATATATAGGTTTATATCATAGATGAGAGAAGCTGAGCTCTGTGATATATAGGTTTATATGATACATGGAGAGAAGCTGAGCTCTGTGATATATAGGGTTATATGATAGAGGGCGAGAAGCTGAGCTCTGTGATATATAGGATTATATGATAGAGGGCGAGAAGCTGAGCTCTGTGATATATAGGGTTATATGATACATGGAGAGAAGCTGAGCTCTGTGATATACAGTATAGGTGTATATGATAGAAGGAGAGAAGCTGAGCTCTGTAATATATAGATTTATATGATAGAGGGAGAGAAGCTGAGCTCTGTAATATATAGGTTTATATGATAGAGGGAGAGAAGCTGAGCTCTGTGATATATAGGGTTATATGATAGAGGGAGAGAAGCTGAGCTCTATGATATATATTATTTTATATGATACATGGAGAGAAGCTGAGCTCTGTGATATACAGTATAGGTGTATATGATAGAAGGAGAGAAGCTGAGCTCTGTAATATTATAGGTTTATATGATAGAGGGCGAGAAGCTGAGCTCTGTGATATATAGGATTATATGATAGAGGGAGAGAAGCTGAGCTCTGTGATATATAGGATTATATGATAGAGGGAGAGAAGCTGAGCTCTGTGATATATAGGGTTATATGATACATGGAGAGAAGCTGAGCTCTGTGATATACAGTATAGGTGTATATGATAGAAGGAGAGAAGCTGAGCTCTGTAATATATAGGTTTATATGATAGAGGAGAGAAGCTGAGCTCTGTGATATCTAGGTGTATATGATAGAAGGAGATAAGCTGAGCTCTGTAATATATAGGTTTATATGATAGAGGGATAGAAGCTGAGCTTGTGATATATAGGGTTATATGATAGATGAGAGAAGCGGAGCTCTATGATATATAGGGTTATATGACAGATGAGAGAAGCGGAGCTCTATGATATATATTATTTTATATGATACATGGAGAGAAGCTGAGCTCTGTGATATACAGTATAGGTGTATATGATAGAAGGAGAGAAGCTGAGCTCTGTGATATATAGGGTTATATGATACATGGAGAGAAGCTGAGCTCTGTGATATATAGGGTTATATGATACATGGAGAGAAGCTGAGCTTTGTGATATATAGAGCTTTGTGATTGAAGTGCACAGTAGGCTAAATTTCATTGGCTGGAACAACTATCTTTGAGCACAGGTAGAAAAAAAAATGAAACTTCATTTGTACCTTGTTTATCCACAGTTACTTTTAGATAGGACTAAAAAATAATAACCCCAAATCGGTATTAAATTGGTAAGGTCTTTTGAATAATTTTCTGCAATTGTCATCTGAATGTGATTCAGAGAAATCCACGTTTGCCACCAAATCATTCCCTTTAAGATAAACAGAACTGACTTTCAGTCATAGTCTTTTTCAGCTACAAATCAGCCATATGTGAATTTACCCTTGGGCACATCAAAACACCCTCAGAATATTCGAAAAAAAAAAAAAAAATAAAAATCTACAGCTTACCCTAGGTTCACACATGTGTTCGGGTTTCCGTTCTTCTGAAAAACGGAAACCCAATCCACTTAAAAATTGGTTACCAACGAAAACCCACGCACCCCATAGACTATAATGGACTCCACCTGGTTTCCGTCCAGTTTTCCTTCAAAAAATGCAGAGAGAAAAGTCCTGTTTGTAGGACTTTTCTCTACACGTATTTCAAGTGGAATTGGGGACGGAAACGCAGATGTGAACCCAGCCTTACTTGTACAGACATGTGATGCTGATATTATCTTTTACACATTACAGGATAATTTGTAGGATGTGGTTCCAGACAAGTGAGTACAGAATATCCGTAGACACAAACAGTATACATAATAAAGATGATGGTGCACTTACTTGCCTAAACTTCTGATAGATAACACCAAACTTGAAGGTATTGTTGATTTCATGTTCATCGTATGCAACAATCATTTGTGATGCCTAGAGAAAATAAACACAGTTCAAAGCCCAAAGATATTAGATGGGTGATATTACCAGAGTTTTAGTACAAATTGTTTTTTACTTATTCTTTTAAGTGAACTATTGGAGTCAATAAATGTGAAAGAAATATAAACTGTTTACTGATTCTCCATAATTTTGGCTATAAAAAAAATATTAAAAAAATGCAAAAGCTGCACTCAAGCTGTGAACATTTTACAAACATATTTTAAAGAGGACTGTTTTGATCTTCTGAGATTTGTTGTTGTAAATACTTATATTCTCTATGAAATATCAACTATTGGAGGCCAATGGCCCCACATAGCGGGCAGCAGTAAAAATGTGCTGCAGAAAAAACTGCGGCGGAAACGCATCGCGTTTTTTCCCATAGCGCTTTTCACAGAAAGTCTTTCTGCTTCAATTATACCTATAGGGATAGATTCCATAGGTATAATTGACATGCTGCAATTTCTGGCGATGGTTTTGGAAATCGCAGCATTTCTGCTGCGGG
Source organism: Leptodactylus fallax (assembly GCA_947044405.1). NCBI lineage: Eukaryota > Metazoa > Chordata > Amphibia > Anura > Leptodactylidae > Leptodactylus > Leptodactylus fallax. Next base: position 4,007,101 of record CAMRHE010000073.1, on the reverse strand, counting down.
TATTTTTCTGCAATGTGTATTTTTCTGCAATACGTGGGTATTTACGCCACGTGGGTTCCCGGCCTGAGACTCTTTATTTTAGACAACTGAGATGAGCAGTTCCACTGTTGTTCCTCTTGGAAATAATTGAATAAATTAGCAACTGGTGTTACCTTTTCCTTTGTCAATGGAGTGCTTTGCTATAAACACTGGCACTTGCCATTCAGTGCAGACAGTGTCAAACTGTGTAAGAACACTCTCTATGGAAAAGTAGAATGGTACTGCCTAGTTGTCAATCTGTTCATACATTTGCTAGCCATCTGAAAAGGTTTGAAGTCAGTCTTTCATTTAAAACTAGTAAAATGTACCTTGGGGTAGAGAACAGGGTTAAATTTAAGTCCAGTCGCGTCATCACATAAGGCCTAAAATAACAAGAAAAATTAGTCCACAATTAGAAAATTAGATGCAAATTGATGAACAGATAGATCCCATTGTGACCTTACTAATAAATGTTCCAGGAAATTCTATGATTGGAGCAGACTCCAGTGTGATGAAAACAACTGTAGTTTTGTCTCTGTATTAAAATCATTAGTCAGACCTCACATGGATAACCGTGCACAATTTTACGCAACTTTGTATAAGAAGGATATGGTTGAATTAGATCAGGTGCTGCGGAGAGCAACCAAGATACAGTTCTGTGCATTTAAGAAGGTGTGGATAAAGTGCTGCAGAGTAAGAATGCTTTCAGAAATAGAAGTGATAATATTTTTTTTTGTCAATTTACAAAATTAAGTGAATGAACAAAAGAGAAATCTGAAATCACATCAATATTTGGTGTGACCACCCAGGAAGTGATGATATGGCCCCCACAGAGTACTGATCTTAACATCATCCAGTCTGTTTGGGATTACATGAAGAGACAGAAGGATAATAGTAAGCCTATATCCACAGAAGATCTGTGCTTAGTTCTACATGATGTCTGGAACAACCTTCCTGCCAAAAACTATGTGCAAGTGTGACAAAGAATTGATGGAAGGTGAAGAGCGCTCACAACAAATATTGATGGGATTTCTCTTTTGTTCATTCACTTCATTTTGTCAGTTATAACATAAACTATGAACACTTCTATTTTGGAAACCACTCTTACTTTGCAGCATTTTTTCACACCTTCCTAAAACTTTTGCACAGTACTGTAGTGGGTGGAATACAGTAACAAGACAAGTTATGAAACTGGAGCTTATCCAGTTTAGAAAAAAGTCCAAGACTATGGATCTTTTTATGTGTAGACAGGTAACAATGAAAAGGGGAATCTTCTATGCCAAGAGGAAAGAAAATTTCACCATCATCATAGACAGGGATTCTTTACTGTAAGAGTAGTGAGGCTATGGGCCTCTCTGCTACAAGGTGTTGTGATGGTTGATAACATGTAAGGGGGCCTCTATTATCCTCTAGAAATTAATAATTTTGCAAATTACATGTACTAAATTTCTGGAGATTAAACATTGATGCAGGGATTTACAATATTTGAAGTCAAGAAGGATTTTTTTCCCTTAATGTGGACTAATCTGCATCTGTCTTATAGGGGATTTTTGTCTTCCTCTGGGTCAACATATAGGTTGGATTTGATGTGCTTGTGTCTTCTCAACGTCATCAACTATGTAACTAATCTATATGAAAAGTATCGAAGCAGGGGCGTAACTTGAGGGGGTGCAGAGGGTGCAGTCGCACAGAGGCCCAGGTGCCTTAGGGGGCCTATAAGCACTGGCATCACTATTGAGATTGTAGCTTCCATCTGGCCCATAAGCCAAGGAGACCCACAGATTACCCTAACCACACTAAGGTTGATTAAACTCCTTAGCACCAGTAACCATCACTATCAAGAATTCGCTGTAGGGATGAGGTAGGGGGCCCCACACAAAAGATTGCATTGGGGCCCAAAAGACTTTAGTTACTGTATCAAAGGTAAGATACATGGAAGATAAATCTACTATAATAAAGTATAGGATTACATTACCGGTCATTAGTACTCACCTTTGCTATCTGAGGAATACTCGGAAGTTTGTTAAACCCAGCCAGTGGGATTCGTTCATGTAGAGTTTTTGCTTTTGACCTAACCAGAAACCAGATATTAGTTAGATATCAACTAGTGGCTGTACATAAATTTCTTGCAAAATAAAAATGGTATAAAATTTCTTAATACTGGCAGACATTTTTTTCCACATGGTTCTAATATGCTTGTTAATAAGTGACATGCCATGTGCAGAAGCGGATTACAAATTGACACCAAAGCAGGTCGTCAAACATAGATAAACCCTATTAAATAGCATGGCAAACTGAAAATTCGCAGCATTCACAGCAGAAATCCTAGAACAGTTTCTATAAATGATTTCCAGGCTCCAAAGATGATTGTAGGCTCAAAAGAACTATGTCTAGTCACAAGTCACAGTCATACTGCAGTATTACTACATGTTTCATAAAAAACTGTGAGTAGATCGCACTGGAAGAGTGAAGAAATAAGGCGATATCTTTTAGAGGCTAACTGAGTATATTTGATGGTAAGCTTTCAAGAGTACTAGCTCCCTTCTTCAGACATGGTGTTATACAAGAAAAAGAAAATTCACAGACTTTTTATACACAAAAGACATGGACCTTCAAAGGATCTTAGAATCTTTGAAAATAACAAAATACAATATAAGTAGAGAAGTTATTTACAACAGGTCAAGAAATAAACAATCTGGAAATTTGTGGGGCATGATGGAGGGATCAGTAATTCTTGCTGTTATATGTTTGCAATCAGGAGGTGATTTGTGACCCTCACAGTTCATACATAGTGTGACATGAAACTGGCATGAATATTAAGTCCAAATTGCAGAGTTTTTAATTTTTGCATTAACTTGTATTCCCATTCCTTTCTCTTCCTCTGCGTCTTAAAATGTCCCATTAAAACCACAACCCGCAAATCTTCAGTAGAGTGGTCTTCTCTGGAGAAATGTGCGGCCACTGGGAGATCTGTTCTTCTGTTATTAATGGTGAATCTGTGTGAGTTCATGCACTGACTGAGTCTCTGCCCTATTTCCCCCACATAGAGGTGACTTTCACCCTACCATCAACCTTAAACTTAGCTATTCAGAGAGTGAAATCCACTTTCTAGATACCACAATATACATTAAAGACCACCAGCTACTCACATCAATATACCACAAACCCACAGACAGAACAACCTACCTGAGAAACGACAGCTTCCACCCCAAGCACACAAGACAATCTATTATTTACAGCCAGGCTATACGATACAATCGTATTTGCTCTGACAAAGCAGACCTGGGCAAGCACCTCCTGGATTTGAGGACGAAAATTCTCTGATTGGGATACAAACCAAAAGTGACAGACAACCAATTAAACAAAGCGGCAGCCATTAACAGAGACAGTCTGCTCACATATAGAGAGACCCAGAAAGATGCCCGAGTGCCCCTAGTAGTCACCTACAACCCACAGCTGGAGATCCTACGAAGGATTGCCAAGGAGCTCCAACCTGTGCTACATAGGGACAACAGACTCAAGGACATATTTCCAGTCCCCCCCTTTCCTTTCCTTTCGGCAACCACCAAACCTGCGGCGTATTATTGTCCAGAGTTCCCTGAAGGCCCCAACTGAAAATGGCACCTCACCTTGCCAGCAAAACAGGTGCAAGACCTGCAGGCAAATCCACACCGCTGACAGTGTACCTGTCCCACAGTCCCAACAGGTGCACAGAATTAGGGGGACATTTTCCTGCAGGTCTTCCAATGTGGTGTACCTCATAATGTGTGTGCAATGTCCCACCACAGGCCTCTATGTGGGGGAAACAGGGCAGAGACTTAGTCAGCGAATGAACTCACATAGATCCAATATTAATAACAGCAGAACAGATCTCCCAGTGGCCGCACATTTCTCCGGAGAAATCCACTCTATTGAAGATTTGCGGGTTGTGGTTTTAATGGGACATTTTAAGACGCAGAGAGAGAGAAAAGAATGGGAATAAAAGTTAATGCAAAAATTTAAAACTCTGCAATTTGGACTTAATATTCATGCCAGTTTCATGTCACACTATGTATGAACTGTGAGGGTCACAAATCACCACCTGATAGCAAACAGATAACAGTAAGAATTACTGATCCCTCTGTCACATTCCCCACACATTTCCAGATTGTTTATTTCTTGACCTGTTGTAAATAACTTCTCTACTTATATTGTATTTTGTTATTTTCAAAGATTCTAAGATCCTTTGAAGGTCCATGTCTTTTGTGTATAATAAGTCTGTGAATTGTCATTTTCTTGTATAACACCATGTCTGAAGAAGGGAGCTGGTACTCTCCAAAGCGTACCATCAAATATACTCAGTTAGCCTCTAAAAGGTATTGCCTGATTTCTTCACTCTTCCACTACTTTCTATGGCTAACACGGTACAATATTATACTAGTAGATCGCACTGCAAGAATACATTCTAGCCCAATTTTGACATTAGAGAAGACACTACCACATCTATTTTACATACCTGAGTATAATTCTTAAATATTCTATGCTGTCGGCTTCTTCACATTTTATTGAAAGGATCAGGTTGCCAAGGCTGCTTCCACTACAGTAAAAATTTAGATGGTCCTAAAGTCAAAAAAGAAAAAAAAATTGAGGAGCAGGAATAATGGACATGTCCCTTTCAGGCAGGAGCCCATATAGTGATCCAGAGGTAGCAATCGTTACTGGGCCCTGGAGCCTGATGGGGCCCAGTAGTTTCTCTACAACATAAGAAGACACTTGTATTATAGATAGGACATGGTAAGTAGTGGCCCTACTACACATTTTGCATTGGGGCCAGGAGCTTTAAGTCCTCTGCATGTGTCATCAAATATAAGGGTTTGTGCCTTCAGGACCTGTAGAAAAGTTCAGACAGAGACAATTGCTTTCTATATATAAAACCTTTATAGATAGATCTGTTTAGTTTCAATGCAATTGCATATATCACAAAATTGCTTTCTAGAGATCACAGTGCTCACATCCGTGTGAGCTCTGTCAATTCCCAAGACACAGAACATATCGAATAGATATAAAGGACTTTATACACAAGAAACCATGAAGCAAACTATGTTTAGAAAAATTGGCCTGAGGGTTCGGTATATGGAAAGCAATAAAGTCATTTGAAGGTGGCAGTCCTTTCCAACTCGAGATACAATAACTATTAATGTGAAATTACAACAAATCCTGAATAAAACGGAAAACCAATCAATAATGCCCATCACTTTGTCATTTACAAGAACTTGCACTTAGATCTTATTTCCTTCCAGAGCTATAATAAGAAAAAGAAGAGTAGTCAGGACATAATTCACTACCATAAAGATTCTACAAATTGGAATATATAGTATAAGGCTCCTCACATGGTGTGCCCTCCTTTTAATAATGTGAATGTAAGTAAGAAATTTATGGTTTCTATTACGAATATAAATTTTTGCTCTTCAAGGTCAAGAAGTATGCAAGCCCCAGGTCTATTAAAAGTATCCATCACTCTGTTGTATTCATCTAGAAATAGAACAGAGTATAAACCTCTCTGTCCTCTAAGTCTTACAACGTAATGAAAATATGTTAGCCAACTCAAGGGATAGGTTAGTTTGACATCTGATGTGTCCTATATGTTCATCCATGTGGCCTATGCATGGCTATGTATCATACGATAAAATTTACAGATCAGAATTTCTTATATAATTACTACACCTCTTTATACTATAATATATTTTAGTTTCAAAAATATTTGTCTTAAATGCGCTATAATATTCATAGATATGTGAGCCATCAATGTCAAAAAGGCAACTATATTAAATGGGTATTCCAGGCTACATAACTAATAACCTACCCTTAGGATAGGTCATTCATTAAAGATCGGCAGGGCCTCCGGCCAATCAGCTGTTTGAAGAGGCTGGGGCCCTCGGGTGAGCAATGCAGCCTCTTCAGAACTTACCAAACAAAGCACTATGCATTTGTGCAGTGGCTGTGCTTGGTAAGTCAGCTCAGCCCGTTCACTTGAATGGGACTGAACTGTGATCAGGCCATGTGACTGATGAATGTGACATCACATGGCCTGAGAAGGGAAGAAAACCCCTTTAAAGACTATGTTCAATTCATGTTTGGGAGACATGTTTAACATGTACACTCAATATACAAGCTTAGTGTATCCATAGGGCTTCATTAGCCCATCGGTATGTAAAAGTATGTGAAAGTATGACATACTGCAAACAAAAGGTATAACAATGTAGATTATACTATTCTATACTACTGTTTGCAGGACCTGTGGCCTTATGGGGCCCTATGGAAGTGGAAGTTAACCGGCTGCTATTATGTCTAATATAAACAGCACATAAAAAAAACAGGCAACGCTGTTCCATAGCTCTCACTTAGAAGCAGCAGTACCATAAAGATAGAAGTACAAACCAGCACTGATGTGAATAAAGCACTTGGGGTGATATAGAAAACTTAATATTATCTGCAGCACCATGTTTGTCTCTTCTTTTCTCTCACTTGGCTACTCCCTCTACTTTCCCCTGTCCATAAACTTATATGGACATATGTAATTTGATGCTTCGGTGAGCTAACAGTCCATCTTTACAGACCAAGACGGATTCAGAGATTTCAGAGTGAATGTCAGTTTAGGAAGGAGGGAGGAAGAAATGAAGCTGATTAAGAAGTCTTCTACTAATATATTTGCTTGTACGATTGTATGGATTTATTCAAAGTTATTGCCATTGTTTGCGGCAGGAGAAATTTGCCTATTGCCTATTTGTACTAAGTCCTTTATATTAAGCCTAATCCTATTGTACTATAGTTTACTACTGGCAGTTACCACATCTGATCATCCTTTGGTTAAATGTTCATTCTATAGCTATGGCAGGAGACAATAAGGTCAGACCTCCTTATATTAGGGAACTGGCACTATACTTCAGCAGTGGCTTCCAGTAGATCTTGTAATTATCACATAGATAATGTGTTGGATATTTTAACAGTTGCAATAGTAAATCCTCTCCAGAGCCATCCTAAGTGCACACAAGAGTAAAGAAAAGTGAGAGACAACTTAATAAAAATCCTCTTAATGAATGAATAGCACGTCTGATAATTACACCTCAATCTATAAATCATGGAGCAGTATTGTATTGTGTATATAAAGCCTAACGCTACTCAGAGTACTGTAAAATCACAGAAGGATCATGGTCAGGTCACTAAATTTGTAGATGTGTGCTTAAACAGGTTGACGTCAAACTTGAGATATATGGCATGTGTACAGTTAGGGATAAAATGTATTTATCTGTAGTATAGCTGACAGAAACTGGTAGATATAATTGTCCACATGGGTGTACATTCTGGATAGCACCCTTTACTTTTAACTTAGTCATATATATTAAACACTGTCATCCAAGTATGCTATGGGTTTTCAGTAGGATCAACTGATAACCAAATATTTATTGGGGCCCCGCCAACAACAGAGGACCAGACCAGAGAATTGTGCATGTGGAATTCTTTGTTCCCATAGAAGATATGTTTTTGGTCAATTGACTGTGGCTTATTCCCCTCTCTACAACATAATATGTAGGCTCAGTATGTTTATGGTGGATTTAGGATAGATAAGTCCCGGTCAACTGTGTTGTGCCAACATCTCATGTGCATGACAAAGAATGTATATGGCCAGCTATAAACTAAAGCTTTATCTCTCATTTTTGTTTAATACTGCATGACAACACAGCTGCTTTCCACTACGCCTGTCTTTTCCAGTGCAGCAGCTGCAAGCGCCTGGAGTTACGTCCACTTGCTGTGGGCAGTGTTCTCAAATAGGGTGTTAGCTGGTTGTATGATTTCACTGGTAATACTGAAGTTTATTTTGCTAAACCACTTGGCATTTACCACCAAAATAGTGTACCCAGCTAACAACCCCTATTTATACAACCATGTCCACAGCATGTCGGCATGGTCTCTGTCTCATGTGCAGCATGTCAACCCACCTTGTAGCAAATGTTAAATCAATAAAGTGGACATCTGATAAACAGTGGAAGCCTATAGCTGCATGGTGGCATTGTCTCATTGTTTACCTATAGTGTAGGGAGCATGCTCATTGGTCGCTGGTACCTCAAACGGCTGTAAAATGAAATTTAAAGCGTACCTCCAGCTTTTCATAAATGAATAGTACAGGTGAAAATAAGAAACTTTGTGATATCTTATTAAAGAAACAGGTTTTCTTCTCCACTTTTCAGGCCGTTACTTTCTCCAGTCTATGAAGAAGGGATTGGGATAGGACAGACACTGAAATAATTTCTGCTGTTACACTCTGTTATTCCTTGTTTTTCAACACTGCTAGGTTGTAAATAAGAGGCTAGGAGTGCACAGACTGAGGCAATAAATCAATTAACCAGCTGGCAGGAGAGTCCGACTCAACCACTCCCTGCTCCATAGTGTTGTGTGAGGCTGAATACAGAGACAAATATAATGTAACAAGCAGTCAAATTGTAGATAAGGAGCAGGAGAACAGCCTAATAAGTTGTGAAGGAAACAGATCTCCTTAATAGGATATATTACAAAGTTTCTTATTTTCACCTGTATTATTCATTTATAAAACTTGTTTAGAACTGGAGGTACACTTGATGTTTGCTACTTTTATGGATTGATGTTTGCCACTTTCTCCACTCCATCTGCTTGTTCACTGTGTGTTCAAAGCTTAGCAGAACTGTCAGTGCAGGTCTGCATTATAATACAGGTTACAACCCCATAATAGTTCTAGAATTCAATGCATATTCAAACTTACTTAGCACTACGCCTACTGTATGTAGATTACATATAGCTGTATAATGGAAAAAAAAGTAGGGAAAGTATTGGGAAAAAGCACAAACCTTCCCCAAAAAGTGTTTTCTGTACGCCCGAGCTGAGCCTTTATACTCTAGTTTATATCCATATGTGCTGGGGCTCATGGGTTCTTCCTCTTCATCACATATACTACTGTCTGAAGATGTTGGCGTGCTTATATTTTCTGGATCTTCTATCCAATAACCTCCAAACTGAGGCAGAATAATGAGCGGGTAAGTGGTGTCCTTCTCCAGGATCTACAATATAAAGAACAAACAGGCAATACAATACTAGCATTCTCTATACTGGAAACAGTTAAAATGATTATTCTTTCCTATAGCGTATAGTCAATGCAAATGTGTGTCTGCACAAAATTTGCTAGAGTAGCATCTCATGAAACCAATGGAGATTTGGATCTGGCATGTTGTGAGAAAGTCTACAAAATGGTATCCAATGACGCTTCAGGGATTTGCAGGACCCATATCAATTACAAGAAAGGCAAGTGTCCAAGGAAACAGTATTTTACACAATTGTGAATTCCTCTATTAACCCGTTAGCGGTGAAAAAAAAAAAAAAAAAAAAAGAGTGCAGGATCTGTACATTGGTGGAGGACAACACAACCTCATTGATAATGGAGAGAATATGGCATACTTTATTATAGTTCCTAGAGTACCTTTATACCCAGTAGAAATACATAGGAGACTCATTAAACTACAATAGGAATTTTCTTTACTTTGTGTGAACATAGCATCATTTATTCTACATTCACTCAGCTCTATGAAAAAAAGTTTTATCTTCTTGTCCAAGCATTTTGGGGCACATAAATACATGTATATGGCAGCATTTCATTTGTATGTATATTTTGTAACAAATACCCAAACTTAAATGCAGGACCCTTATCCTGGGGGATAATATTATGTACTGGCCACTGTTACAGGAAATATCAAAGGCTTTTGTGCTTGCAGATCACTAGCATGTACACCTATGGCACAATCTAGGAAATTAGTCCTGCCTGCAAAATACATGTATGTCCAGATGTGGAAAATGGTTACAAATTCTCATTAGATAAAATTTGGTGGCAAAACCTGCATATAAAGACCAAACCTAAATATAAACTAACTGGCTAAGGGGTCGTTCACACTACCACTGTTGACTGTCAGTAGTGTCCATTGCTAATCTCCGTTACAAGATTTTAGCATCAGACACTAGCAGAACCGTCACAAATCCGTTAAAAATTCCATTGATTTCAATGGGATTTTATTTGATGTCCGTTAGTGACCATTTACACCCAATCCATCACATGTCTGTTATTTTTCGTGGGCAAAAAATCCTGCATGCAGGACTTTTGTGTGCGTGAAAAATAATGGTTTAATGACGGATATCAAGCGTCCATTATTTTTTAACATTAAAGTCTATGGATAACGGGCGGGCGTCTGTTATACTTCCATTTTTACTGTCCGTATAAAAACGGACACTAAGGGCCGGTTCACATCTGTGTTTGGTTTCCGTACACGGGAGTCCGCTTGGGGACCCCCCCGAACGGAAACCTATACGCAGAGAGAAGCGGTTTACCTAAGGAAACTTGCGGACCCCATAGACTATAATGGGGTCCGTGTGGTTTCTGCTCGGTTTCCGGATGTTTCGTGCGGAAACATGCGGAGAGGAAAGTGCTGCTTGCAGCACTTTTCTCTCCACATGTTTCCTCATGTTTCGTGCGGAGACCGAGCGGAAACCACACGGACCCCATTATAGTCTATGGGGTCCGCAAGTTTCCTTAGGTAAACCGCTTCTCTCTGCGTATAGGTTTCCATTCGGGGGGTCCCCAAGCGGACTCCCCTGTACGGAAACCGAATGCAGATGTGAACCCGCCCTAACTGATGCTAATGTCTGTATGATAGGTGTCCACTATCAGAATGGACATCCACCGGTAGTGTGAACCCACCCTAAGCTATACATGAACAGCTCTCCATATTTACATAATGCAAAATAACTAGGTCTTCATTATTTTAGCCATGCCATTGCCATATCCCTGTTCTTAAAGGGGTTGTCTTCAATGGGAGATGAACTGCAGTATTGGAACCTGGCCACTATACAGGGCACAGAGCCAACTGCTTCCAGCTCCATGCACTGTACGGTGCACAGACCAGAGGTACCACTAAACAGCTGATCTGTGTGAGGGCAGTCTGTCGACCCCCCATTTATCACATGTTTATGTTTATCCTTAAATAAAAAAAAAAAATTGTGGACAATCCCTTTAATATAAGACTACATGTTTGTAATGGTATATAAAAGATTACCTCTTCAATGCTGGGATATGGTATGTAGTCATCCTGTAAGAAGCACAGATAATAAGAGTTTAGTACTGACTCAATAATATAGATTGACACCAGTCTTTATCCTATAGTACATAAAGCCATTAAAAGAAAATAAATTAATACAGTATATAGTCCCAGTTCATACTTGGCTGTTTTTGCCCTCTGTTCTTTTCTGCAACAGACATGAACTGACAGATTGGGGAAATTTATTATTTTTTATACAACTTGTCACATACTAGTCAACATTTTGTGCAGAAATTGCAACCTTTGGGCTTTTTGCGCCAGCACATCGCTTATCTGTTGGGGAAGGGCTTACCAGTACAGGATTGACCTTCCATGGTGCTGCAGATTCATAACAATTTATATCAGAAATTGGAGTAAATTATGGCTCTAAATCATTCCAGATAGGAGCAAATTTGAACACAAAAGCCATGAAAGTATATGGGTATATCTACATACAGAAGATTTTATTTCATATAGAGGCATTAAAGGAAACCTTCTCAGACTTTGTGTTTTTTCGCTGCGCCTGCTATTCGGGGTTTTAGCCTCAAGCCGTTGTAAAGGATTAAAAAACATGGCTGCTTTTTTCAACAAACAGTGCCGCACCAGTCCACAGGTTGTGTGAGATATTGCAACTTTAATGTTGCTACACCAGATGCAAACCATGTACAGATGTGATGCAGTTTCTGAAAGAAAGAAGCCATGTTTTACCAATCCTATACAACACCTTTAAGAGTTTTCTAAATCTTACTTAGATCGCCATGTCCTGTAAGGAACTTTAGTAATGATAAAAAAAATTACAATCTTATTCACAGTGTATATAAGCCTCCAAATGATTTTGCTTATTTGCTTTCTAGGCATGGAGAACAGCATATGGTAAAAAAGATAAGAAGACATGATGTAGGTGCAAACCGGGTGCAACAACACAAAACATATTTACAAGCTCTATCAAACTATATGCTAGTTAGGAGGCGTTGTGTTGTGCCTCAATAATACATGACTCTTCATCACCCTTCTATATGCCTCAATAATGTGAACAGCAGAGAACGTAATATCCCGCTGTGTACAATCTCGCTTACATTAGGAATGCAGGAAGCACATTGTAAAACAAAGTTGGGCTTTTATTAAACCAGATGGTGAAGCAAACTATTCACAATCCCAACAAGTTGACTTTGAAAGTAAATCAATAATAAGAGAACTGGGAATTCAGACAATTTGCTAAAGAATGTGCACTATCATTTTTATAAGCAGAATAATGCCACGCTGAAGCTATGCCAGCAGCCTGGTGTACTCCACATACTTGCTAAGGCCGGGTTCACACAATGCATTTCAACATTGTTTTTTATTTCTTTTGGCCATTGTTTTGTTGCTAAAACACGCCAGCCAGATGTTTGTTTTACACAATAAGAGAACATAAATTCTTTACACACAACTGGGACCTTTGGGTTTTGGGCTCAGATGCTTTTTTTCCCCCAAAACACAGCATTTTTTCAATATGATATACTTTAGGGCTTTCTCCATCCATCCCATGGTTCACTATTACTTTTTTGAATTGGAATTTTGTAAACAAAATGCTTTTATGTCTAGATATTGCTGTTACATACTTGTTATGGCGTCCCCTAGTGTTCTTTTACTTCCCTCTCAGAACGTCCATTTAATGTGTATAATGCAAGTGGTCACACATACTCAGCAGCGTAGTCCTACTTTGTGTATGCTTGTGTACCTGGACAGCAAATTAATTTCTTCTATTGTATAGATCAGCCAATAGTAAATGGCTAGGAACACAGGAAGTGGACGCTCTGAGTGGTATTCGAAAGAACACCAGGGGGCACCAAGACACATATCTAACACCAATATCTAGACACGGGAGCATTTTAAAAAATAATTCCAATTGAACAATTGTCATGTTTTACATGATCTAACAGAGAAATAGTTGTAGAACAACCACTTTAAATACAGGTTTTTATATTAATTCTCTGGGTACTAATATATTTGTCAGCCTTTCAAGCACAGGGAATACAAGTCTGTATGTGTATATCATCACTGCTATCCCCCCACAAGCTCCCTGGCAACCAATCACTGTAGGCTTCATTTACATACATTTTTTTGTTAAAATAAATAAAATAAAAACTCTTAAAGTGCCACGAGAGAACTCTACTGAAAAAGAAAAACTGCGCTACATATTGCACACTGATAAATGTGGAATGACTTTGTGATCATGGTATGGGGTGTGACTTGCCATAAGTGGTTGGCCTGAAAGGGAACCTATAAGCAGATTTTAGGTACTAAAAACAAGCATAGTACCTGGCAGGGCACCCCACGGCTTCACCAATGATGTCAAAAGTAAGGCGATGTAAACTAATAAGTGGTATAAAATTAGACTAGACAGTCTACAGATGCACCAAATTTATCATCCAGCACCAGCCACTGTGATAAATCTGGTGCATTTCTAGGCTATCTAGTCTAAGGGCCCATTTAGTTGGCTGACATTCATGCTGAAGTCTGTCAGATTTGGACTGCACACACTGTAAAGGGGGCATGTACCCTTCTATTTTCAGCAAGCTCCAAAATTTCTGGATTCACTAGAGGTGAAATATCACTTCTGTCGGTGTGTGATTGGTGGCCATGATCAAATGATGTGTTACTATAGACAATGTGTGATTATAGATAGTAAACAGAGGGGAAAGGAATTAAGACGACAGGTGGTAGGGAATAGTGTAATGTAATGATTTAAGGGCAAGGCAATAGTTCTCAAACCCTAAAAACATTTTTAAGAAGAATGTGTCACCAAATGACCTATTTTCTAAACCAAGTTTTTACACAAAACATAATTTTTAAGAATTCTTTATATTTTTAGAAAACATTCCACGTCACTATCTATATTTAAAATAAGTGCTCTGACCATAATATAATAATTCTGTAGGGGTTTTATTTGTAGCAGTCACAGACAGGATTACAATAGAAAATAACAACTCTATAGTTAAACCACATAACACCCAAGAAAACTCTCCCATAGACCTCAATGAGTCAACTATTTCTGCCCATGGCTATGAGGCTGCTGCAAAGCATATCACTAATTCTGCTGTTAGAGCAGAGGAGAAGCTCAGGCAAGATGGCAGCCTCCATAATTATGTACAGAAAATAAAATAAAAAATTCTATGATCATAAAATAAAAAAAATTATATTTCATTATGATACATTCCTTTTAAGGCCAACCCACTGAACTAGCCTACTGCTAGGCATATTCGAAAGTGGAGCTCAGTGATGACCTGAGCAAATAAGGAAGCAACTGCGTGTAGGGTACAGAAGGTAAGAGAAGTTTCAGATACAATTAGATCAATGCTATTGTAGTCCCCACGACACATATCCAGAGTGTTTATTTTTTCACAGCTCTCAAAATAGATTTTAACATTATATCCACCTCAGGACATATAAACCGCCTCGATAAAGGGTCAAAAATGGGCCACAACGTGACCCATTAATCTCAATTTGCCTAAAAGTAGTTCATATCTTTAGTGCTGGCTTAGGAAATAGACTTCAGATGGGTTTACGGTGACTACAGATATTTCTGAATATTGAGAGGATAATTTATATTCCTTAAATAGCTACTTAAAGCTGACATGAATCCATCTGTGCAATGATCGGCTGAGATGTCGACTGCATTTTATACTGCTCTTTGAGAAGTGTGATGAACTGAGATGTAACTGTCTGATATAGTGGATATAATGAAGATAGGAATTTATTGCCTTCACGCTGCTCATGCCTGGTAATGTCTTGAGAAGGAGCGCTGCCTGTCTGCTTTCTTACTACCCTGAGGATTCTATAAAAACAACATTTGCTGCTGCCGATTCAGAAGAATAGTGAAATTGCCCATGGGGGAATATTTAGGAGCCATATTACCAGCCTTTCAAAAGCAAATTTTGGATTTTATTATGAGCACGCTCCAGTGTGGAGACCAAAATGGAGTCTGAAAAGTTCACTGTTTTGCCTATGCTCACACTGAAAAACAGCAAATGTGGAGATGTTTTAGACCTGCTGTGTTTTTTTTTTTTATTCTAAGTGTATTTTAAAACAAATGATGACTACAGGGTATATATTATACTATATATATAGTTCAGCTACTAAATGACAGCATGACCTGCAGACAAAGTCACCACATAACAATGCAAGGGTCATAGCAAACAGCAAAATGAGACAAGAACAAATAAAAAATGAAACCACGAATAGGCATGGCGTGAACAGGTCTGTGGGATGGGTAAGAAGACAGTGCCTTGGGCACATAAGGTCTTATTGACTTGGGTGTGCTTTCATGTTTTGTCTCTGAAGGTATACAGTATGAACTTACAATAGGCTTAACAATAAATGGACTGAAGGAATCTGTGCTCAGAAATCTATAGTAGTATAATGTTGTACCGTGTTAGCCACTGAAAGTAGTGGAAGAGTGAAGAAATCAGGCAATACCTTTTAGAGGCTAACTGAGTATATTTGATAAGTAAGCTTTCAAGAGTCTAGCTCTCTTCTTCAGAAGAAGAGAGCTAGACTCTTGAAAGCTTACGTATCAAATATACTCAGTTAGCCTCTAAAAGGTATCGCCTGATTTCTTCACTCTTCCACTACTTAGAAATCTAGGCAGCCTATAATGGCTGTTGGATAGGTAATAAGTGTCTGTGGCTGAAATATCCCTCTAAATTATGTTTCTTATCCTTTTAGAATCCATTGCTGTTTAAGGGCACATATTAAATGACAGAAAAAGGAGCCCATCATAAAAAGTGTTTCCAAGTCTTAAAACACAAAATTAGAGCGCAGCTTAAAGGGGTTGCCCAAGACCAGTAACTGATCTATGGCGGTTGACATTTGGATCCTGCACTGATCAGTTGATCCAGTCATCAGAAGCTGTATACAAGGTATAAGGCCAGAAGCAGCTACATGCTACATTGTTACTGCTCTGTAGCAGTAGTATTGGGGAACTGCAGTTCTGCTCTCATACCCTGTATACAATTTACAGCAGCTGGATCAGCTGACTGGTGAAGGATCCAAGCGTGGACCCATATTGATCAGATACTGATATTCTATCCTTGGAATAGGTCATTAATATACAATGCACATGGAGTCCTGGACAACGCCTTTAATTTCACTCACCCTTTGGGGGGGTAGGAGTAGACTGACTATCCTGAACACCATTTCAGTCTAGGAAAGTCATCCAAAATACACTGGAGTTCTCCACCTGTTACTTGTATCAAGCAGAAAATTAGTGTGTAGAGAACCCTTTTATTGCCTTAGAGCTTGCTGGGGATGTCATATTTTCCTCTTTATGATCTGTCCTTCCTTACCTTTCATGTCTTTTCTTGACATGTGGTCATCCTTTCCTTTCCTCTTGGTTTAAGATATCTTTAATATCCAAAAATGTTTGTGTTACTCTCTTATTCTTGAGCAACTCATTTTCAGATATCTAGAGCCAAGAGGGTAAAGTAAAGAAGGACATGTTGCGAAAAGGTAAGGCCTTATTCACATGACAGTTGTGTGAAAGCCACTTTTACAATGACCATGACACAGTCATCTTCAAAAAAATTAAAGTCTATTCATATGTCCAGTTTTCTTGATGGATCCTGTGAACAGCCTGTCAAAAATTAGAACACATCTTTCTGGCTGTTTTTCATGGATCACTCATAGACTCATGGCTATAAAGGATCCATGAAAATGAGTGCCACATGGATGCAAATTGTCCATGAAAAACGGACCATTTCATCCATTTTTCATGGCAGATTTATGAATGTTTTTCATGGACTCCTCAGACTCACATCTATGAGGGATCTGTGAAAATGGGTGCAGCATGGATCCAAATTACCATGAAAAATGGACCATTTAATCTATTTTTTACAGCCAATCTGCATCATGGTCGTGTAAATAAGGGCTAAGGAAGGCCAAATTTCAATATAAAAAGAGATAGTACATAAGTGTTTGCTTGTATTCCCAGTGAACAGGGAGAATATGCCACCCCTGAAACACATTGTGAAGGCATAAAGCTGATATAAAGAGACATGTCCGCTTTAGAGGACTCATTTGAATAAGTGCCATATCTCCTGTAGCAGTCACCTTTGTAAAAATGTGTTGCCTTCTGCTGCTTCCTATGGTGAAAACTGTCCACTGCCTGCAGGTTCTCACCAGCTTGGACTACCCACACTCACCACTTTGGTGCTATTTTTTTTACACTTTTTTAATATAATATACAGGATATATATATATATTTATTTATTTAATAATCAATCGATTCCACCAGCATTCCCCATAAAAGATGGAATTTTCTTTTTATTAGTAGTAACAAAAAAACACCATGTATTGATCCTCACAGGGGTCTTTATCAAGTAATAAAGATATACTTGATAAAGACCCCTGTGAGGATCGATACGTGGTGTTTTTTTGTCACTGCTAATAAAAAGAAAATTCCATCTTTTATGCGGAAGGCTGGCGGAATTGATTATTTCTTTTATCTTTGGAGCCTGATTTGGAGATAGGACACTGCCTTGCACTCCTGGGGAGGTGAATTTTCCCCTTAATACTGGTGCAGCTACAACATTGCATTACATTTTATATATATATATATATATATATATATATATATATATATATATATTATTTATAAAAAGAAATTAGATTATATTAAAAAAATTATATTATATATACAGTACAGACCAAAAGTTTGGACATGCCTTCTCATTCCAAGAGTTTTCTGTATTTTCATGACTATAAAAATTGTAGATTCACAATGAAGGCATCAAAACTATGAATTAACACATGTGGAATTATATACTTAACAAAAATGTGTGAAACAACTGAAAATATGTCTTATATTCTAGGTTCTTCAAAGTAGCCACCGTTTGCTTTGATTACTGCTTTGCACACTCTTGGCATTCTCTTGATGAGCTTCAAGAGGTAGTCACCTGAAATGGTTTTTACTTCACAGGTGTGCCCTGTCAGGTTTAATAAGTGGGATTTCTTGCCTTATAAATGGGGTTTGGACCATCAGTTGTGTTGTTCAGAAGTCAGGTGGATACACAGCTGATAGTCCTACTGAATGGAGTGTTAGAATTTGTATTATAGCAAGAAAAAAGCAGCTAAGTAAAGAAAAACGAGTGGCCATCATTACTTTAAGAAATGAAGGTCAGTCAGTCCGAAAAATTGGGAAAACTTTGAAAGTGTCCCCAAGTGCAGTGGCCAAAACCATCAAGCGCTACAAAGAAACTGCCTCACATGAGGACCGCCCCAGGAAAGGAAGACCAAGAGTCACCTCTGCTGCGGAGGATAAGTTCATCCGAGTCACCAGCCTCAGAAATTGCAGGTTAACAGCAGCTCAGATTAGAGACCAGGTCAATGCCACACAGAGTTCTAGCAGCAGACACATCTCTACAACAACTGTTAAGAGGAGACTGTGTGCAGCAGGCCTTCATGGTAAAATAGCTGCTAGGAAACCACTGCTAAGGACAGGCAACAAGCAGAAGAGACTTGTTTGGGCTAAAGAACACAAGGAATGGACATTAGACCTGTGGAAATCTGTGCTTTGGTCTGATGAGTCCAAATTTGAGATCTTTGGTTCCAACCACCGCGTCTTTGTGCGACGCAGAAAAGGTGAACGAATGGACTCTACATGCCTGGTTCCCACCGTGAAGCATGGAGGAGGAGGTGTGATGGTGTGGGGGTGCTTTGCTGGTGACACTGTTGGGTATTTATTCAAAATTGAAGGAATACTGAACCAGCATGGTTATCACAGCATCTTGCAGCGGCATGCTATTCCATCCGGTTTGCGTTTAGTTGGACCATCATTTATTTTTCAACAGGACAATGACCCCAAACACACCTCCAGACTGTGTAAGGGCTATTTGACCAAGAAGGAGAGTGATGGGGTGCTACCAGACCTGAACCCAATCGAGATGGTTGGGGTGAGCTGGACCGCAGAGTGAAGGCAAAAGGGCCGACAAGTGCTAAGCATCTCTGGGAACTCCTTCAAGACTGTTGGAAGACCATTTCAGGTGACTACCTCTTGAAGCTCATCAAGAGAATGCCAAGAGTGTGCAAAGCAGTAATCAAAGCAAAAGGTGGCTACTTTGAAGAACCTAGAATATAAGACATATTTTCAGTTGTTTCACACATTTTTGTTAATTATATAATTCCACATGTGTTAATTTATAGTTTTGATGCCTTCATTGTGAATTTACAATTTTTATAGTCATGAAAATACAGAAAACTCTTGGAATGAGAAGGCATGTCCAAACTTTTGGTCTGTACTGTATATATATATATATATATATATATATATATAATGCTGAAGAAAGGCTCCAGAATTTGGAGCTGAAATGTTGCACATGGAATAAACTCCACCAGCTTTTCACTTTTATCTTTGGAGTGCTGATTTTACTTCATTTGGTGAACAGTAGATTTTAGTGGAGAATTATGCTATTTGCATGGTTCTACTGTGGACATTCTATTTTCTGTACATATATATATATATATATATATATATATATATATTTATATGAAGTACCCATAAATTACAAAAATCCGACTGGCCTTGATCTCTTTTAGGAGACATCCTGTTTAATGTTTCAGGTTTCACTACTACGTTTAGCAAAAAAAAAATACATGAAATACTGGACCACAAAGGTCTTTGGCCCATTTCACAAAAGCCTAAGGGATCCCTATGATTCTGTTAGTTTGGGACATTAGAGTCACAGTTTAGTTAGGATTCGCAGCAGTGCACTAGGTGCAAAAATACTCCTATGTTATACAAATGTGATACAGGTCTGAATCGATGCACAAACAAGAGGTTTAGTGAGCAATGCAGTCCTGCTACTGTGTCGGATCATAGATTCATTCTCTGCTATGAACATGCAATTTATACATAACATCATTCCAGTACTGATCGTAATCATCCAGCTACAATGTAGGCATCAAAAAGACCAAGACAAGGGAGTGCCGAAGATGAAAAGACAAGGATATTTACTGTTTCACAAGCTTATGGTCACAGCTGAATGACTAACATGATACCTGTAGATAGTAGTCACACTTTTGCTCATTATCCACCCACCTTATTTTTCTGGCTGCTACTTTTCTGCTCTTCCAGTTTGGGGGCCTATGAAAAGGTAAAAACAGAATGAAAAAAAGAAAGTTTAATTTAAAAAGTGTAGAATGTCTAAGAATAAACTGAATAGCTGAGTTATTTCTAATAGTGTATATATGCATCCCTAGTCGCTGCGGGGGTCTGATGACCCATCTCATACAAAAGAAGATACCAGTATTATAAGTGGCACATGGCATGGCAAAACCTTCAAGTTACCCAAAAATTGCTTAACCGGTTTAACCTTTACTGAACCTCTAGTACAGGGGTGTCAAACTCATTTTCTCCGGGGGCCACTTCAGCCTCACGGGGTACCTTGAAGGGCCAAGACTATTTTACACATGTATAAAAGTAACTTCTCCTTAACAGATAAGCGAGCTATTAAGCAGTAGATACATTTGTACATTACTACTGTTACAATCAGCCCTTTGAGGGCAACCAGGAAGAACATAATATATTGTTAAAACCTAAGACATTGGCATGTTACATACTGTCCTCATCCTTTTCTGAATATATCAAAAATTAAGCACTATACAAATACCATTTACCCCTGCAAACGGTATTATGCTCTATAGTTGCCTCTGCACACGTTATTACGCCCCACAGCCCCCCCCCCCCGTCCCCTGCCCCCCTCCCCCATTTCCCCCCGGGCCCCTGCACACGGTATTATGCTCCATAGTTGCCTCTGCACACGGTATTACGCCCCACAGCGGCCTCTGCACACGGTATTATGCTCCATAGTTGCCCCTGCACATGGTATTATGCTCAATAGTTGCCCCTGCACGCGGTATTATGCTCAATAGTTGCCCCTGCACGCGGTATTATGCTCAATAGTTGCCCCTGCACGCGGTATTCTGCTCCATAGTGGCCACTGCACACGGTATTATGCTCAATAGTGGCCCCTGCAATCGGTATTATGCTCCTTAGTGTCCCCTGCATTGGTATTATGCCCCATAGTGGCCCCTGCACACGGTATTATGGTCCATAGTGGCCCCTGCACACGGTATTATGCCCCATAGTGACCCCCCCCACCCATGAACTATTATTATACTCTGGGGTCTTTTCAGACCCCAGAGTATAATGATCGGAGACGCAGGGGGTGACAAACATAAAACCAGTGTTACTTACCTGGGCTCCGGTGCGCTCCCTGCATTCGGCCTTCTTCAATGTCGCACAGACCGGCGTCGCGACATAATGACGTCGGCGTGGCTCACGTGATGCCTGGGACGTCACCAAAGAAGGCCAAAGCCTGCTTGGAGTAACATCGGATCGCCGGAGAGGTGAGTAACTCTGGTTTTTATGTTCCCTCACCTCCCCTGGGCCTCCGATTATTATACTCCAGGGTCTGAAAAGACCCCGGAGTATAATAATAGTAGTATTTGATGGGGTTCGCGGGCCGCGGCCTCACTTACCATCCCCGCTCCTGCACACAACCGCTTCTGCGTCCCATAGCAGAAGGGGAAGTGGGGGCGGCCATGAACAGCAGTGGGGATCGGTAAGTAAATAGACCGTTACGTGCCGGGGATACTCCAGCAGGCAACGGCCTATTTATATATATAAAAAAACTTATCCTCACTTACCTCCGATGCCTTGATGCAGCCGCCGCCTCCTCCTCTTCTTCTTGTCCGCGACGTCTGCGTGTCAGCGTAGGAGGCGCTATGACGTCATTGTATCGCCGCCTGCGCTGACATGCAGAGGTCTTGTCATTTTTGTTTTTTTTTAAGCAGCCTGTCCTGGGTTGGTTTACATTACATAGACAATAAAAAAATGCCGCGGCCCTGCGGGCCAGATAAGTGCCAGACCGGATAACAGAAGGCAGCGGCCCGCATTCGGCCCGCGGGCCTTGTGTTTGACACCTGTGCGCTACATCTTCTATAGCTGCGCCTCTCGTGAAAGTGCAAAGACAAATGCTGTCTCCAAAAAAAAAAGTGATGGCTTATCTATCCCTTATGATAAGAAGGAACTACTGTCTTCAAACAGCCATTTCCTTCTGTATGATGTCCAGGACATACGATACACTGAGCACGCGTGGACATGTTGGGATATACTCACCTGCCCTGAAGAGCATTGTATGATGGAGAACTCTACTTACTATGAGAGATTACTCAGCAGAACTTTTATATCAGCATCAACGTCTAATATAAATCTACTGTATAAAACACATTCATGGAAATATTTCTTAAATTTCTGTAAATAATGCTTACCGTATTAACAGGAGAGGTTTACTATGCTAAATGCCCCAGAATTCTGCCTCAATTTGCACCAAAACCACTTGCCATTCTGCAGGTGCAGTTAACATGCTGCCTTGTTCAAAAAACACAGCTTTTCTGCAGCTTTTTTTTGCAATATACTCACGGCCATGTCCAGTGTGGGAAAAATGGCCGTGCACGGACAATGTTTCCAGGCGGAGTACAGTCATGTGCATGAGGCCTTAGGATGAGACAAAATTTTGTGCAAAATACTTAAAGGGAATGGGTCACCGGAAAATGACACATTTTTTGTTAAATTTTCCGTGTCACTATCTACAGTTAAAAAAAAAGTACTATATTATGTAATTTTCACTCTAACCACTAATAATAGACTTACATTTGCAATTTGTATAGGAGTTTTCTTTGCAGCAGTCTCCTCATTTACATCACAAACAGGATTACAACAGAGATAACACCTTTAGGCTAAGTGTAGCAAGCTGCAGCAAAAAACTATTCAGAAAAAACCACAGCAGAAATTCATTGTGTTTTTTTCTGCAGACTTTTTCACAGAAAGTCCACAGAGTTTTCTTCTATGGACTTTCTGCCCTATTATACGTATATAGAAAACGCCAGCATTTCCGCAGGTATGATTGACATGCTGCGATTATCAAAAATGCAGGCGTTTTTGAAAATGCAGATTTCCCGCTGCAGATTTTTTTCTGCAATGTGTGGATGGGATTAGCTAGAATCCACTTTGAAGGTACTGTAAAAAAAATTTTTTCGCAACATGGAGATAAATCCATTGACCCATCATTACATCCACTTCTGACAATAGATAATATGACATCTTATCTATCCCCCCCCACCCTGCACAAAGCATGCCTAGAAAACTCTCCCATACATCTCAATGTCTCAGTGAATCAGCTTCAATCTATTGTTGCCTAAAACTATGCTGTAAAGCATATCACTAAATGCTATTAACAGAGCAGAGGAGAAGCTCAGCCTCCATGATCCTGGACAGAAAATAGAACAAAAAAATCTAAAATCAGAAAATAAAAAAACAATTAGAAAAAGTGATATATTCCATACAGAGAACTGATAGATCTTAAATTGTGATATCCCTTCTGCTACTTTTTTACCTTTACTTTTCTATCTGTACCTACTATCACTGTAATGCCTCTACCTTGGAGCTTCTGTATATATTGTTTTTTTGTGTTTGTATTATCTTTGCTGCTGTAACAAACTGAATTTCCCCATGGTGGGACTATTAAAGGATTATCTTATTTTATCTTATATTTCAGTATCTGGTTTTAATAAAAAATAATAGGGGACATGTTCCATTTAATTTGTCATAATTTAAGAGACTAATAATTTCACCCATTATTCTGAGAGCCTACAAATTATACAATCTCTTACAAAGCAGACCATCCTAGTTTACTAGCAGAAATTTCCTTCTTGTGTACAACCTCTGATTGCCTAAAGCTGGTCATATAGTGCAGATTTTAGGCTGCCAAAAAAGAATAATCTAGACCATTTGTTACTTACTGTCTTGCATCTTTTTGAGACATAAACAGATGGATAGACATCAACTAAAGGCCGATAGCTATAAAACAATGGTCTTTATTGGGTGAGAAGCTGGAGCTTGGAAAGATGTTCATGCCAAACAACAGATCTACAACCACATCAATAGAAGCCCAGACCAAGGCAGAGACAGATCTGTGCTTTGTCACTTTTACTTGCTGTGTAGTTATAATAAAACTTTTAGAAATTGTCTTAACATATGCTTTATATTGCATATGCATATATTTTCTGTGTGTTCTGTAATTCTGTGTCCCAGCTACTGCAAATCAACATACTCGCCTCACACCTTCTATTCGAGAAGGATAAGGGTATTTTAATATCAGTCAACATAAACATAATATTTTTATGCATATTTTCTGCTGCCTCTGATGTGTGTAACACTATGTAATAATGTAATAAATGAAGTTACAGTACATACCTTATTGTTTGTGAACTTTTCTATGCCAGTGTCCATATACTGATGTTACTCTTTCTGACTAGAATTTTTTTGTTGTGGCTTTACAAAAAAGTAGCATTTCGTAAATATGTTTAAATTGTAGCAAAGTCATAAGCCACGTCAACTGTGTGCCCCACGACCCATGGCCAATAGTTATTACATATGTTGCATGGCAGATGCAAAGTTATAATGATATAAAATGCACCAAAAATGGTGATGTTACATTGAGACAATGTGATAATGGAGAATCCTGAGAATCTCCCCCAGTTTTCCTCTATATTTACTATTGGCTGCTATAGTCTGAGGTTTGCATTCTCTGATGGATTCATAGGATAACCTTATATTAGGAAAATGCTATTTTTGAAATTCCCTATAGGTTCTTTTACATCACAGGTGTCAAACACAAGGCCCGCGGGCCGAATCCGGCCTGCTGCCTTCTGTTATCCGGCCCGGCACTTATCTGGCCCGCAGGGCCGCGGCATTTTTTTATTGTCTATGTAATGTAAGCCAGCCCAGGACAGGCTGCTTAAAAAAAACAAAAAAACAAAGCTGCGCGATACCTGTCCTGGCTGTGGTTTACAAGACCTCTGCATGTCAGCGCAGGCGGCGATACAATGACGTCATCGCGCCTCCTACGCTGACATGCAGACGTCGCGGACAAGAAGAGGAGGAGGCGGTGGCTGCATCAAGGCATCGGAGGTAGGTGAGGATAAGTTTTTTTATATATATATATATATAAATAGGCCGTTGCCTGCTGGAGTATCCCCGGCACGTAACGGTCTATTTACTTACCGATCCCCGCTGCTGGTCGTGGCCGCCCCCGCTTCCCCTTCTGCTATGGGACGCAGAAGCGGTTGTGTGCAGGAGCGGGGATGGTAAGTGAGGCCGCGGCCCGCGAACCCCATCAAATACTACTATTATTATACTCCGGGGTCTTTTCAGACCCCGAAGTATAATAATCGGAGGCCCAGGGGAGGTGAGGGAACATAAAAACCAGAGTTACTCACCTCTCCGGCGATCCGATGTTACTCCAAGCAGGCTTTGGCCTTCTTTGGTGACGTCCCAGGCGTCACGTGAGCCAGGCCGACGTCATTATGTCGCGACGCCGGTCTGTGCGACATTGAAGAAGGCCGAACGCAGGGAGCGCACCGGAGCCCAGGTAAGTAACACTGGTTTTATGTTTGTCACCCCCTGCGTCTCCGATCATTATACTCTGGGGTCTGAAAAGACCCCAGAGTATAATAATAGTTCATGGGTGGGGGGGGTCACTATGGGGCATAATACCAATGCAGGGGCCACTATGGAGCATAATACCGTGTGCAGTGGCCACTATGGAGCATAATACCGCGTGCAGGGGCAACTATTGAGCATAATACCGTATGCAGGGGCAACTATGGAGCATAATACCGTGTGCAGGGGCCGCTGTGGGGCGTAATACTGTGTGCAGAGGCAACTATGGAGCATAATACCGTGTGCAGGGGCCGCTGTGGGGCGTAATACCGTGTGCAGAGGCAACTATAGAGCATAATACCGTTTGCAGGGGTAAACGGTATTTGTATAGTGCTTAATTTTTGATATATTCAGAAAAGGATGAGGATAGTATGTAACATGCCAATGTCTTAGGTTTTAACAATACATTATGTTCTTCCTGGTTGCCCTCAAAGGGCTGATTGTAACAGTAGTAATGTACAAATGTAACTACTCCTTAATAGCTCGCTTATCTGTTAAGGAGAAGTTACTTTTATACATGTGTAAAATAATCTTGGCCCTTCAAGGTACCCCGTGAGGCTGAAGTGGCCCCCGGAGAAAATGAGTTTGACACCCCTGATGTAGCGGCAACAGTCACTACCTGGACGGGACCCTGAGGGGGCTCCAAAGGTCCATCTGTCACATCAAATATATTACTATTCTAAATGGCACAAGATAAGCAGGGGCTCCACTACAGATTTTGCAGTTGGGGCTAGGAGCTCTGAGAAAAAACAATCCTCGGACTTACAAAGACAGTCATAATGGTGCTCGGCATGAAAAAGACGGCCCAGATACAATGTTAGAAGATAAGAAAGACAGGGCACTCACCATCTATCATCATTAGGATACCTGTGTGATTGTGTGCCAAAACCAGGCGTGGGGTGCTAAAACATTATACATTACCTCTGTGTAGTCTACTCCTGATTTTGGCTCACAATCATCAATACAAATCACTGATCATTGACGTGTGAGTAAAGCCTAAGGCTGATAAAACTTCTTTAATCTCCTATCCTATTTCCTTTGATGGCTGGCAGTTTGTACCTTATAACTTTATTACCCCTGCCCTCCGGTGCACTGGAGTGAGAAATATAAAGATGATTTATGATATACAGTCCTTCATTTTCACAAAGAAGAAAATAAAGTAAAAAATATGTTTAATATAAAAATGTGATGTAAACAAGTCATTTCTTGGTGATACTTAAAGAGGTTGTCCAGGCAAATGTTTTATATTTTATATACGCCAGGGGAAGTGAAAAAACCCCCCAAAAAACAGATACTCACCTGTCCCCAGTCCTCCAGTGTATTTCCCGCGCAGTCCGGTCCTCCTTCTCCGGCATCTTCTCAAAGTGAAACTGCTCGCCGACTGTGATGTCCCGGATCCCTTCCGCTGAAGCCACTGATTGGCCTCAGGAAGAGACCTGGGATGTCACAAGTAGTGACATCACATGCCTGTCTCTGAGGCTGGTGATTGGCCTCAGCTGTCACATTTGAGTGGGACTTCCACCACAAGTCAACACGGGACAGAGAGGACCGGGCCGCTCTGGGAGGACACTGGAGCAACGGGGAAAGGTGAGTATGATTTTTTTTTTTCACCTCCCCTGGCCTATTTAATAAATTTATTGTCCATTTTTGCCTGGACAACCTCTTTAACCTTTAAATGTAAGGATATTATCATACTAAGCTATTGTGTAGTAAGTCAATTTTGACCGTATATATAAGAAATATGTATTTATAAAAAAAAACAAAAAAAAAAAACAATGGTCCCTTTAATGCCACAAAATGACACATCCATAAATTTGATATTAATATCTTGCCAATGTTTGCAGGGTGTTGTGTTATATTAGAATATCATGCACAATATAAATGACTTTTTACTGCACCTGGCCCAAAATGTCTGTCAAAATACAATTAGTATCACTAATTTGTCAGCAGGACCCCTAATGAACACAATGCTATACCCTCTGGCCATTGTGGGTAACACATGCATGAATAATTACAAATGAGAGACTGTTCAGATACGTGACAAACACTGGGAATAGAAATAGGAATATACATAACAAATATTACAGCTCATTAATCCTTTACAATAGTCTAAATGTAACTATGGGCTGTATTACTAACAATGGCCGCATTGCTAACTTCATTTGGTTTTAGAAAGGAAACTAGTTGAATATTTAGGATTTCAGGGACTCCTGGGCCGCATGCATGTGGATCCCCAGCTGCTGATGGCTCTATATACTCATATAGCAGTGGCTCTATATATTATATGCACCAGTGGCACCAGGGAGGTCCATGCATTACTAAAAAATACTGGAAGTTAACACTAAAATATCCACCATATGATTGGTCATATCTTCAATGGGTTCTATCCCTTTAAACCTCTTCTCTCCCCCTGACATAAAAAATGTGATAGTTTTCATGACATTCCCATAAACCATGACATACTAATACAGTGATACACAGAAGCCCACACCATTAAAGGCATATGTCAGCTGTGTAACCAGGGCTGTACCGGTCATGAGATAAGATAAGCCCCTTCACTTTTATAAGTAAGATGTGCAGCTTCCTGGGACAATATCTACGCCCCTCCTTTCTTGTTATTTTAGTTAGCTGTAAAGACATTATGGGGGAAGGGCATCTATACTGCATTTTCATGGTAAGGTACACTTCCTACCAGTGGCATAACTAGGAATGGCTGGGACCCAAGGCGAACATTTGACATGGCCCCCCCCCAAGCCGCCGCCCCCAACCCCCCCGCCGCTCCCCCACCCCCCCACCCCCCCCCCTCCCCCCACCGCCCTGCGCTCTTTTGCCCCATGTGGCCCCTGCCACGGTTTTGTCTGGGCCCCCGCCGGTTTTTGCCCCGTGGCCCCCGCCCGGTTTCCCCCGGGCCCCGCCCGGGCTGGCCCCTGCCCTTTTGCCCCGGCCCTCGCACACGTAGTTTCCCCTGTGGCCCCTGCACACGTGTTTGCCCCTGTGCCCCTGCCCGTCCCGCCCCTGCCACGTTCCCCGTGCCCCTGCCACGTGTTTGCCCCTGTGGCCCCTGCCCGTTTTGCCCCCCCCTTCCCCCCCCCCTTCCGGGGCTTTAGCCCCAGGTTTTCGGGCTCGGGGGTGCTCCTGCCTTCCTCTTCCTCGCTCCGTGCCTCCCGTGCGCTCTGGCCTCTTCTCTCGGCCGGTCTCGCGCGTCCGGCCGCCGCGCGCTGCGTCGGCTGCGTCTTGGCGTCCCCGGCCCGGCCTGCGGGCCGGGGGTGGTTCGTGTTTTTTTGTTTGTTCCCGCTCGCGCCCGCGTTCCCGGGCTCCGCCCCGGTAAGCCGCCATAACATAGATATGTGTCTTCCCTGTTGTGCGTGCTTTGTGTCTATTGTTCTAATGTGTGTCTGTAATGTCAGTATAATGTACATGAATGTACTGTATACCTCCCATTATAAACAACTTTTCATAAATGAATAGTACATGTGAATATAAGAAACTTTGTAATATATCTTATTAAGGAGATCTGTTTCCTTTGCAACATAAGCTGCTTTCCACCTCCTTATCTTCAATCTGACTGTTGTTTACATACATTTCTGTCTCTGTATACAACCTCACATGCAGAACTCTAGGGATAAGGGAGGGTGGAGTTAGAGACTCATGTTGGCTAGTTTATTGATTTACTGCCTCATTCTGTGCAGTGGTGCCTCATTCTACAAGCATAGCAGTGTTAAAAGAGCACAGAGTGGCAGCAATTATGTGAGTGTCTTTTCGAGCAGCATCTTCCTCCCCCTCCCCGCTTCATAGACTAATATGTAGAAAGTAACTGTATTTTATTCACCTGCGCTATTCATTTATGCAAGGCTGTTTATAACTGGAGGTATGCTTTAAGAAGGATGCACAATCTTATAAACAGTGGGATCAAACCTCTTGGGCCATTGTGTTACAGCAGATTTGCAGGAGAACTGTTGTGCAAGGAAAACATGAGGACTTGTGGTTATTTTCTTATGACTTTCTTAGCCACAGATATGCTATCTATATTTGTTCATTGATACTTTATCTATCGAGTTGTATATTATTCCTTCTGATATTGATGCATATGTATTAGATCCTATAACTGGTTGTGAGGGAAGCAAAAGATTTGTGCTCCATAGTAAATCAACTGAGCTTCATGTACTAAGTGTTAAGAAAATGCTCCTATGGTTTTTGCTCTGTCTTGGTTTTTACAGTTTTTATAAAACTTGAAGTACAGCTGAACTGTCAGAAAATGTTACGTTTAAACATCTTCAGATCTTTATAAATCACGAACCATGACTTTTGTGGACTCAAGTTCACTCGTATGCTATGAGGTGCTGAATACTGAAGTAACCGTATAACCACATGTCATTGCTTCTTTGTTTTCAGCATAGAAATCATATTTCTTACCTGCATTTTTTCCAGCATCTCGAAAAACTCTGCTGACTGAAAAGAAGAGAAGAGACAAACTTAGTGGAAAGTATAGGAAGACATGACATTGTTAAAAAAATATGAGTGACAATACAAGGAATATTTCACACTTTGTGATGTCGGTTTCTTGTCAGTCACTAACTTGCCCAATAACAGTAGATAAAGAACATATCACTAAACAGACATCTATACATATCACACCTGAGTACTAAGTGGGTACATTTGAGAAGAGTTGTAGCAGCTGCAGAGCTGTGTCAACATGGACGACTCCCTGCTTCACCAATGTGGACACGGATGAATTGAAGCTGGGGCAGCCCGCACCGACTGCTGTTGGGGCAGAACTCTAAATGCAGATCTGTGCCCAGATCTGGGCAAGTACACCAACATAGGGCAAGTGCATCATTGGCCCTATGGATAAAGCGGCCCTGAGAAGCTGTAAAGGTGGCCATATTGGATGAACATCAGTTTTTTCATGAAAATAAAATCTTCAGATTTTACATACATTCTTTTTAGTCTGGATCTTCTCAGATTACAATGTTTCTATTGTTCATTGCATATGAAATGTAGAATTGAAATTCCATGGGAAGTAGTCAAATCTACTGCAAATCTACTTTATCGTGGTCTACATAATGCATATGGGGGGAATTTATTAAGACTACACGTCATGCACCAGTCTTAATATTGTGAGCACTGGTGGCAGATATGCCTGAATTATAAAGAGGCTCCATCCTCGTAATAATTCTGGCGTATTACGGGAGGTCCCATCCCCGTTCCGCTCCATCCAAGAAAAGTGGCAATGGCAGTGGAAAAAGGACAAAGTGGTGCCATTTTGATGCACATGGCCATGTGCCATTTTTGCACCAGAAATCTGGCATGAAAACTTTCATAAATTGCCTGATTGTTTTTCATAGAATGAAGTTATATGATACTGTAACTTCCATAACTTGCAGTGTGAATATTAACCTTGTTTTATAGCTAAAGGTTAGTTGCAGAGAGTTTCCTGCAGTCTCAACAGTCTCAAGGATC
Organism: Leptodactylus fallax; assembly: GCA_947044405.1. NCBI lineage: Eukaryota > Metazoa > Chordata > Amphibia > Anura > Leptodactylidae > Leptodactylus > Leptodactylus fallax. The sequence continues at coordinate 3,975,952 of CAMRHE010000073.1, read as the reverse complement.
AGCCCAAACACTCAAACATCCTATATGGAAATAAATATTTGCAGAGTACTGACTGATGTATATAAGCCTTCATGCTTTAGCATGTGGCATTAGCCTTGTAGAGGACAGTGCAATTTCATGAGAACGCCTTACACTCATTACTTGCAACTACAATTTTCTACTTACAGAATATACTGATTTTAAATTAAAGGGGTTTTCCCACAAAAGCATGTTCGATCACTCCTGATCCTCTATTCTGAAGGGAACCCGTGGCCAGAGCCCTTTAAATAATAAATAGGCAAATTACTGGCATACAGTCATATGAAAAAGTTTGGGATCCCCTATTAATCTTAATCATTTTTAGTTCTAAATATTTGGGTGTTTGCAACAGCCATTTCAATTTGATATATCTAATAACTGATGGACACAGTAATATTTCAGGATTGAAATGAGGTTTATTGTACTAACAGAAAATGTGCAATATGCATTAAACCAAAATTTGACCGGTGCAAAAGTATGGGCACCTCAACAGAAAAGTGACATTAATGGGGCGGAGCCTAACCGTCGATGCTGATGGACGTCTGAGCCTGCAGCTCCGTCAGACACTAAGCCACTACCTGCCTTAAAACGCTCAATTGAGGACTAGAATGGGCAAGACACTGAGAGAAAGAAGCGGGGAACTACCAGGTACCCCCACGGGCAAGAATAACGCAGCGGAGGTGCATAAATTCTTTCGCAAAAAAGTCCAGCGTTCTCCTGCAGTGGCGCGCAAGATGGCGCTGGAAGAGGCCCACTCGGGAGACGCGGCAGAGGACTCAGATCTGGACAGCGCGTCGGGTACTGACCGGACAGACGCTATCTCCGGGGTGATTACCAAGTCCTTCCTTCGCAAGGCTCTGGCACAAGCAATCGCCCCAGTGCTCGCGGAGCTCTCTGACATACGGGCCGACATACACTCCGTGGGCAAAAGAGTAGACTCCCTTGAGTCGGCGTGCTCAGCGATTACTCTTCACTCCTCTTTGCTGGCACAACGTATCGCCGATCATCATACCCACTTGAATAGAACATACGATGTTCTGGAGGATCTGGAGAATCGGAACCGCAGGAGGAACCTGCGCCTCAAGGGCCTTCCGGAAACTCCCGCTTCTGAGGATCTGAGAGAGGTGATGTCGGCCATCTTTGTATCCCTCGTGGGTGCGGAAAAGGCAGCCTCGGTTCAAATCGAAAGGGTCCACCGAGCGGTCAGACCTAAACCCTCCCCTGCTGACCCACCGAGGGATGTAATCTGCGGGCTGCTGTCCTCCGCGGACACATCTACTATACTAGCTGCTGCAAGGGAAAAAAGGCCACTTATGCATGCCCAAACAGAGATCCAACTATACCAAGACCTGGCGCCATCTACCCTGGCAAAGCGTCGGCTGTTACGTCCACTGCTGGAGGCACTACGGGAAAGAGGCCTTCAGTATGCATGGCTTTTTCCCTTCGGGTTGTCTGTTCTTAAGCAAGGCCGCAGGATAGTCATACGTTCACCAGAAGATCTCTCCAAAGCCTGGGCCTTGCTCGACATACCCCCTATGGAGATTCCCTCGTGGTTGTCCCTCCTGGAGGACTTACACTCCTGGCCGTCACTGCCCAGTTTTGAACAGGAAGGCCTGCAACAGCGTCTCAGGTCGCCAAGACCTAGGAAACCCTCTTTGAAGAGACACATACAAGAATCCACTTGATGTCGGTAATCTTACCACTGAGCTGTTCCTCTGCGTGGAGCTGACTTGTGTGTGAAAGGTACCTCTTGTAAATTCACTGTGGAACCATTCCCTCCCACTGGACTGGCCCAGAAGTGAAGTACCTATATCCTGCACTCATATCCGGGACTGCTGGCGGTTGAAGGTACCTTCTACCCTGGACCTATCCTCCCACACCCCCTCATACTTTCCACAACCTCCACTCCCTCATGACCTATCCCAGAAGCTTGCTTTGTGCCCGATGGGCCCTGCAGCACCCACAGTAAGAGTGACTAGCACCCTATACCGGGAAACTGGAGGTTGGAGCTCTGTCACTCTCAACCATATTCCCTCCCCCCTCCCCAGTTCACTGAGATGTCCAACTGTTTGAGTTGTTTGATATACATGTCTGTGGGTGGGTTTTCTGACTAACAATTGTATTTGTGGGGCCTTCCACCCCCCGTCCGGGATTTTGGGGCCGGTGATGCGTTTATGGTGCTTTGGAGAAGGAGCGCAGGCACGTGGGGCCCCATGGTCTCGGATGGCGGGGGGAGCCTAGGTTGGGGAAGAGGTTCATTACTTTAGTATGGAGTATATTCATTCAGTGAACAAAAATTTTCACGTTGCACTGTGTACACTAGGCACGTCAGGGAACTTGCTAAGTACGCCTACTTGCTACTAACTACTAACTGCCAATTACTAATCATTACTCACTGTTACTAATCAGTACCTATCGCTAACTATCAGGGGTTACCACAAAAACCATTACTAACAGCTAACTATTACTAACTACTAACTACTACCAGCGGAATATCGGGGGGGGCGGGTTGTTGGGTGGGGGGGCGGGGGCTCTCACACGGGTTTGTGGGTTCTCTGGATAGCAGGGTGTCGTGCCGGGATTCCCGATGCCCCGGGAAGTTATGCCGCCCTAATACATAGGGGTGTGTGCACTAACCACCCTAACCATATTGCTGGGATAGACCCCCATAAGGGATTTCGGTATAACCACATTGGAGATGTTTATGTAATCCCGGATTGTATTGATTCTGTTGTTAATGTTGTATAATATGACATGGGCTCATTTCGGCGCAATTATGGCAACTATCCCTGAGCCTACTTGCACTCTCATACTGTCCGCCTCCCGCCCTCCCGGACATGTCCGTAGGATATCTCTAACTCTCACATCTCTTGTGTATCTCTACATCTTTTACACACTGTTGCCTGTATGTAGTCCCCATTGTTACACGCCTCTATGCGTATCCACTCCTGTAAGGTATGGTAGTCGGCTGTCACGATTGGGACCATCTCCGTTTCCCCTATCCTTTTTATATTCTGTCTATTGACAGAGTAAGTGTTTCAAGCTTAGCGGCTGTCAGGCGTTGCCGCTAAATATTTGATCTATTGACGGGCGCATTATCTTGGGCCCAACCTAGCTCTTTTACTCTTTCTCTTCTCTAGCTCTATCTAAGCTTTCTTCACCTCTCTCCTTTCTCCCTTTCTACCCCTCCCCTTCCCCGACTGGTTGTCTCTCTACCCAAACCTCCCCACCTAACCTCTGTTTGTTCAAATACCCCTCCTCTCCCTCTCTCCCTCACCCTTCTTACCCATTGGACTCACATTGTCTCAGAATCACCATGTCCGAATTAGTTTTTACCTCCTTTAACACCCATGGCCTAAACTCCCCGAATAAGAGATCTCAAATTTTTACCATACTCCGTAAGCTGCACACAAATGTGGCGTTCCTTCAAGAAGCTCATTTCAAAACAGGGAAAATCCTCGCCTCCCCACAAAAATGTTCACTACTTGTTTCCACTCCACGAATCCCACTGCTTCCTCTAGGGATGTTTCTATTCTATTTCATTCCTCAGTGCCTTTCCAGTGTTCTCAAACTTATGAGGACTCCGAGGGCAGAATTCTGCTGCTAAAAGGCACTATCGCTACTTATAAATACACCTTTGCCAATTTCTACGCTCCCAATCAAGGCCAAGTGGCTTGGCTTGTTGAGGCTCTGCACACACTGGAACTCTTTGCAGAAGGTTCTATAATCCTAGCTGGCGATTTTAACCTCACTCTCAACCCTGCTCTTGATGCCTCTAGAGGGACATCTTCTATTCCCCAGAAAGCACTGGGTAGACTCCTGCAAGACCTAAATGACCTACATTTGGTCGATCTTTGGCGCCTGCACAACCCATCCGTGAAGGACTATTCCTTTTTTTCCAATCCACGGCAATCCTATCAGAGATTGGATTATATCTTTGTCACTAGAGATCTAGCCCCGTATTCTCTGCAATCCCGCATTGACTCTATATCGGTGTCCGATCATGCACCAGTATGGGCTAGGTTAACACTGCGCCAACTGCCTCAAAAGGATTGGTGCTGGAGATTAAACGAAGCTTTGATGGATCACCCAGATCTAGTTGGGACCGTCAGGCAGCAGATGGAGTCGTACTTTGCCATAAATGCTAATGCAGACACCTGTCCTACCATTACTTGGGAGGCACATAAGTCGGTAATTAGGGGAATTTTCATATCCCTAGCCACTAGAGTCAAGAGGGAAACTCAGGCGGAACTAGACAAAATTCTCTCAGACATAGCGGCAATTGAACGCACACGCAAGGCAAGTAGACAGTTGAATAGAAGCACTGAACTCCAAACTTTGCGAGAAAAGCTAAAAGATGCCATTAACGTCCGAACGGCTAAACATTTTCTTCACTACCAACACAGGCTCTATGCACATGGGGACAAGGGGGGTAAGCTTATGACTTCGCTGATTAAGAAACGAAAGGCCAAGTGCTTCATTTCGGTTATAAAAGATCAAACAGGCAACACACACAAATCCACCAAAGACATAACCTCGGCTTTCCTCTCATTTTACACTGGGCTATACAACCTAAACACCAATGATCCTGAGACCGCTACAACAAGCAAAGTAAATAGGATAGAAGAATTCCTTAACTCCCTCTCTCTGCCATCCCTGTCGGCGGAAGACGCTGCGACACTCACGTCCTCAATTTCTTTGGAAGAAATTAAATGTGTCTTAAATAGCTTCCCTAAAGGGAAAAGCCCAGGTCCAGATGGCTTCCCCTTACAATACTATAAAGTATTCCAATCAGAATTACTACCGCATCTCTCTAGATCCTGTAATGCCCTGCTCTCTGGGAAAAAACTCCCCCGCCAAGCACAAGAAGCACATATTACGTTGCTTCCTAAAGAAGGGAAAGACCCCCTCTCCTGTGGTAGCTATAGGCCTATCTCCCTCCTTAATCTCGATCTTAAATTGTGGGCGAAAATATTGGCCACTAGAATGAAAAATCTTCTACCCTCCTTACTTCACCCTGATCAAGCTGGTTTTGTTCTGGGCAGAGAGGGAAAGGATAATTCCCATCGCTTACTCCACGTTATCACCCATGCTAGGAAAACACGCTCGAGCCTGGTTTTGCTGGGAGTAGACGCTCAAAAAGCGTTTGATAGAGTGGACTGGTTATTTATGAAAGCTACGCTAAAAAAATTTAACTTCCCCCCTCAATATATAGAAGCGATCTTCACTCTCTATGGTTCCCCTTACGCTCGCTTAAAGATTAATGACACACTTTCCCCCCAGCTTCAATATTACGAATGGGACCAGACAGGGTTGCCCTCTTTCCCCCTCCCTGTTCATTTTAGTATTGGAATCCCTATTACAGGCGGTTCGTGCTCACCCAGACATATCAGGATTTAAAATGGGAACACAAACTATGCATTCCGCCGCCTTTGCAGACGATGTTCTGTTTATGGTGTCCAACCCCGAGAAAGGGCTCCCTGCCATTGTAGAACTCCTCTCTCGCTATGGCTCAGTCTCCGGATATAAAGCCAATCTAGATAAATCGGAGGTATTAAATGTCTCTCTCCCCCCTAAACAATCACTACAAGTATCCGCCTCCACGCCCTTTAAGTGGACCTCAAAATCCATTAAATATTTAGGTGTGCAACTAACAGCGGATCCGTCTCACATCTACACAGAGAATTTTCAGGCACTACTAACGGAAATTCGCACCATGTTAGCTTCTTATCAAGGAATGTCATTTTCTTGGTTTGGTAGACGAAATCTATTGCAGACTTATGTGCTTCCCAAGATCCTATACCGACTCCATATGTTGCCCATACGCCTCCCCCCGTATTTTTTCAAGTCATTAAGAAGTCTTTTCTCCACTTTCCTCTGGCGTGGCAAACGTCCACGGCTCTCTATAAGTTTCTTGATTAAGAAGAAGGTGGCGGGTGGCATGGGCATGCCAGATGTCTTAGGTTATTACAAAGCAATACAATTGAAGCGTTGGATTGAGCTCACTTCCTCAGAACCACCCTCACTATTCCATAAACTTTCTGTCTGCACATTTGGGCCGGCCTGCCAAGTAGACCTGTGGCTGTATGGCTCCCCAAGCCGCAGCTCCCAATCAATTGATCAAATCCTGTTAGGCGCCTGTGAAACATGGCGGGAGTTGAAAGAAACACTGGCACCTTCCCCTTCGCCTCTAAGCCCTATAGGCATTGTACCGGATTGGCTGGGAAGGTCGAAGGTATCCTGTTCAGACATGTGGCATCGCCTGACTTCACACCGACTGCTGGAGGCTGTTGGTGAGAAAGCAGAGGTGAATTTTGCAAAACTGGAATCGCTGGTCTCTGACAAATCGCTGTCCTTTCTACATAAACACCACCTGCATAAATATATGCGGGACTGGCTGACAGCTAACACAATACGAGTTGATCTCACTCCCTTCGAACGCAGCCTCATAGCTCGAAATAAATTTTTGTCCAAGACATCATATGTCCTGTCCACTTATGTCAGTCCTGTTCGGATACACAAACCGGCTTTCCTAACTTCTTGGGAAATGGAGTTGGGTGTGGCCCTCTCAGAGGAGCAAGTCAAACAGGTATTACGAAATTCTCATGGCTTTTCCACCTGTGTGCGCCTACAGGAGACTCACTATAAGTTGCTAACCAGATGGTATCATACTCCACAATGGCTCCATAAAATGAATCTATCAGATTCTGACACCTGCTGGAGATGTAAGTCTCAGAGTGGGTCCTTGTTGCACATATGGTGGCAGTGCCCAGTAATTAGTCCGTTTTGGAATGATATTCAATCAGTGATTAGACGACTTTCTTCTCCGACCTTTAAGCTCAGCCCAACTATGGTCCTGATCTCACTACAATCGACATACTATACCCCATCGAGAAATAACCTTATCGCACTCCTTTTATCAGCTGCCAATTCACTTATTCCTCGCAAATGGCTAAGCACTGATCCCCCATCAAAAAGGGAATGGGTGGAAAAAGTTAATCAGATCTCACGCTTCGAAGAATTGTCAAGCTGGAAATCCAGGACACATGCCCGTTTCCTTAAGACCTGGGCAAAGTGGAAGGAGCTGAGACTGTGAGTCCCCCCCCCACCCTCCGTCCCCCCCCCTCCCCCTCCCTCCTCCTCCTCCCTAGTTCCTGATCTCCCTCCTCCTCTCTCCACCTATCCCCTCCTTCACCTCCGCCTCCCTCCACACATGGGTCTATATTATCTACCCTATATCATCCCGCTACCCTACTCGACTTCATTAATGTATACCCTATTTTCCCTCCCTTGTTACCCCTCCCCCCCCCCTTCCCCATCCTCTCGTTGCTCTCCCTCTCTTCTTTTCTTATCTATGTCAGTCCTCTCTGTCCCTTACCTACCACCTCTTTTCATTCAATGTTCTTCCTTTTGTATTACAAGCCTAGGCTGCACTCCATATGGCTCAGTAATATTTAGGATTGATTATTCCATAAATTGAGTTTATTGATATTATACAGCCTGCACTGATACAAATGTACTATGTTGGATGTACTTTATATGACTTTGTGCACTGCTGCAAAATGTTTGCATGTATTCTCATTTGTTATACGAGAATTAACAATAAAATAAAAATATTATTAAAAAAAAAAAAAAAAAAAAGTGACATTAATATTTAGTAGATCCTCCTTTTGCAAAAATAACAGCCTCTAGTCGCTTCCTGTAGCTTTTAATCAGTTCCTGGATCCTGGATGAAGGTATTTTTGACCATTCCTCTTTACAAAACAATTCCAGTTCAGTTAAGTTTGATGGTCGCCGAGCATGGACAGCCCGCTTCAAATTATCCCACAGATGTTCAATGATATTCAGGTCTGGGGACTGGGATGGCCATTCCAGAACATTGTAATTGTTCCTCTGCATGAATGCCTGAGTAGATTTGGAGCTGTGTTTTGGATCATTGTCTTGCTGAAATATCCATCCCCGGCGTAACTTCAAATTCGTCACTGATTCTTGTACATTATTCTCAAGAATCTGCTGATACTGAGTTGAATCCATGCGACCCTCAACTTTAACAAGATTCCCGGTGCCGGCATTGGCCACACAGCCCCAAAGCATGATGGAACCTCCACCAAATTTTACAGTGGGTAGCAAGTGTTTTTCTTGGAATGCTGTGTTTTTTGGACGCCATGCATAACGCCTTTTTGCATGACCAAACAACTCAATCTTTGTTTCATCAGTCCACAGGACCTTCTTCCAAAATGAAGCTGGCTTGTCCAAATGTGCTTTTGCATACCTCAGGCGACTCTGTTTGTGGCATGCTTTCAGAAACGGCTTCTTTCGCATCACTCTCCCATACAGCTTCTCCTTGTGCAAAGTGTGCTGTATTGTTGACCGATGCACAGTGACACCATCTGCAGCAAGATGATGCTGCAGCTCTTTGGAGGTGGTCTGTGGATTGTCCTTGACTGTTCTCACCATTCTTCTTCTCTGCCTTTCTGATATTTTTCTTGGCCTGCCACTTCTGGGCTTAACAAGAACTGTCCCTGTGATCTTCCATTTCCTTACTATGTTCCTCACAGTGGAAACTCACAGGTTAAATCTCTGAGACAACTTTTTGTATCCTTCCCCTGAACAACTATGTTGAACAATCTTTGTTTTCAGATCATTTGAGAGTTGTTTTGAGGAGCCCATGATGCCACTCTTCAGAGGAGATTCAAATAGGAGAACAACTTGCAATTGGCCACCTTAAATACCTTTTCTCATGATTGGATACACCTGGCTATGAAGTTCAAAGCTCAGTGAGGTTGCAAAACCAATTTTGTGCTTCAGTAAGTCAGTAAAAAGTAGTTAGGAGTATTCAAATCAATAAAATGATAAGGGTACCCAAATTTTTGCACCGGTCAAATTTTGGTTTAATGCATATTGCACATTTTCTGTTAGTACAATAAACCTCATTTCAATCCTGAAATATTACTGTGTCCATCAGTTATTAGATATATCAAATTGAAATGGCTGTTGCAAACACCCAAATATTTAGAACTAAAAATGATTAAGATTAATAGGGGTGCCCAAACTTTTTCATATGACTGTATGTTCAACACTAGGCCCAAGACCAGACATTTCAGGTTCATGTGGGCTAAGCTTGGCACCATAGATATCAGGGCTGTTTTTTTGTTTTGTTTTTTGAAACTATGGTCCTGGGGAACACATACACAAGTATCAGGGCTTCACATTGATAGAAAGTCCTAAAATGTACACATAAAAATCAGACACATATGAACTTTACCCAAATATTTATACAATGCCAAATAATACTGCAATTCAGTGCCCAATGACACTACAATATATTGTCTAAATCATACCTCCATACAGTATCAAAAATATTATGCCCACATATTATTCCCTTTATTAGGCCTTATGGACATGACAGAGCCGTGTCCACTGAGCCAGTACAGAGCACACAGAAGAACTGAAGGTCTACACTATAAAGACAGAGAATGATGCTTCTTATGATGCCATATGACATAGATTGTTTCTTCTTGAAGCAGTCTGAAGAACCTCTGTGAGAAATCAGAGGCATACTTTAAGGGCCCCATAGATTATGGGTGTTGACAACTCTCCCAGAACGGAGGATCCCAGAATAAGAGGTAACCTCTTGGAGATCCAGAAGAGCATGCAAATCTCCCAGTTCTGGAGGAATGCTCCTGCATTCATCGGGCTCTCTGTCATTCTATACATAACATGAGCATGTTATGTGCTGGTCATGGTAAAAATGGGTTTGGTTACTATGTTTTTGTGCCCATGTCACAAAAAAGGGAGTGTGATGCACCTAAAAGGGGTGTAGTCCCGCCAAAAGGGGGTGTGATCACCCCTCGAGAATGTTTGCACCCTGTTCTCCTGGATACTGACTGGCGAATTTAATATATATTGTTAAAGCAATAAGTTTCCCTCTCCACTTATCAAGCTTAGTAACAGGATAGGTCACCAGTAAGTCATCTGTGGGGGTCCGACAGGTGTGGACAGGGATGCAATGCAGCCCATCCACTATAGAGCAGTGGTCCTGCGGAGTTGCGGCACCGCTCCTAATATTTGAACAGGAGAGCTTTCAAGTTCCCTGATCACTTCTGTAACATCTGGCACCCGGAGGTTGCTGGAACAGCTGATCTGTGTAGGGTCTGGGTATCGGACATCCACAGTTCACATATTGATAACCTATCTACTGGATAGATATGAAATATCTTTTTGGGGATAGAAAGCCCCTTTAGTATTATTGCTTATTGGTGAATCTGAGACTCTTGGACAGAATGCATTTTGCTACGACTGAGGTACTTTATTTCATTTGGTCAAACCTCAGATTACGAGACACATGTACTGGTAAGTCATGTGTTCAATAGTCCTTTATACCTAGCACTATTGATATCTATGAACGTTCTTATTATTAAGCTAATAAAGATGTCACGCTGACTCACTGAATGGCCTAACTCGCTCCTATAGCTTTGTATTTGTCCACCCCTGTTGGCAGCTATCGATAATATTGGACCCAGGGAAATCAAGTCTTCTATTTTCTCTCCCCCGACAAGACTTTCTTATACAGGAACATATTTTCTCTGTAGAGCTCCACCTTACATACCAAATTGCTGAATCTGTAACTTGCAAGGAGGGAACTGTGTAAACACGACTTGTAGCGGCGCACTTAAACACTGCACGCTGCTTTTTTCCTTCTCTTTACCGTCTATTTGCACAAACACAAAGCAAACAAATGATGGATGCTGAGATGTGGGTGTATGATGGGAAGACGGAGAATGAAATCCAGACAAAGAACTGATAGCCACTGGGAAAACATATGTCTATTCAGCGGCCATGTGACATTTCTTTTTATACTAGATATAATGGTTTGCGGCTCAGTGATTAAGTGCATATCCTGTGGTTTTGATGGACAGGACATCAAACTAGAGCACAATCTGTGTTAGCGGTGGTGGGACAGGCTCATAATTGATGGAGAAAAAAAAAAGAGAGCAGCATTAATGCATCCCGGAGAGCTTCACAGGCCCACATCTGTAGCTTTAAGGATTGTGGTTTCCAAGGGAATAGTGCTAACAATTGGGGAAAGAAGAGAGCCGTATAGAAATATATACATAAAAAAATTGTGTGATATACCTCCATATACAAAGAAGTGCTGTACAAATTGTATAATTGTATTCTTTACATGGTAAAGACAACTACAAGATTGGCAGTTTTGTGGTAGCCTTAGGCTTCTTTGAGCACACCTGAGGAACCATTCTGAGAACCGCCCTTATATTAGTATAGAACATGTCCATATCTACTTTGTTGTTATCATAGCAAACACAGGATTTATCATGAATATCATCCTATAGGTTATTTCTTAATCAATTCATAAGAAATAAAGTGACATGTGAGGTTGTCTTCTACTGGACCTATGAGTCTTCTACTGGACCTATGAGTCTAATTGTTGTGTCTGAGATACTGTTGACCTAGGATGGCTTCGGCGCTCCAGGAAATATGATTTTAGGACCTATTTTGAGCTATACAGAACATGTACAGGGGACCTGTCCGAAGCATTTATACCCCAAATCTGCCAAATAGGTCCAGGATGGTAACACTTTAAACGGCAATGATCTAATGGCTTAACTGACATCCTACAGGCTGGACACGTCATAAACTACACCAGGGGCATATGGAGTATGTAGTTAGGTGCAGTGGTCTTAGTTTCAACTGTGCTCTGCACAAGCACCAGATGATGCTGAGGGTGGATTGTGATGATGTACCTGTGAGACATCAGTCAAGCCAAGAGGGGGACTAGTCATCATGACTCTTCAGAGGAACAGCAATCCCCACCAAGTATCAGCCATAGCATCGAAGGAAATCAATGTCAACCTGTCACCACCCTAGATAACAGGTTGGTGGTAGTCTGGGGGCATAATACTCCTGAGAGATTCCCTTTAACTGCACAATACACTTCACTGTTTCCATTGCACACACAATAGATTATATTTGGGAATCAACCCAGAAAGAAATAGAACCTAGTAACAAATGACTGGCTCCCAAGTCATCTCCAAATGTGGTTGTCTGCTCCTGGACCTTTGGGGTCGAGTACTAGTGTTAGAGGCTAGGCTGACTGGATGATCCATTGGTACTTTGGAGAAGCAGTCTAGAGGATCCTCTAGGACTCTGGTAGGCCAGTCTTACCCTGGTCAGAGTCTGGGCCCACTGGAAGATCCTGTAGTACTCTGGGGGACAAGCTTTACCCTGGTCAAAGCCTGGGCCACTGGAGGATCCTCTGGTACTCTGATAGGTCAGTGTTACTCTGCACAGAACCTGGTCTCACTGGTGGATTCTCTGATAGGCCATTCTTACCCCGGTCAAAGCCTGGACCCACTAATGGATCCTCTGGTACTCTGGTGAGCCAGTCTTATATTGGTCAGAGTCTGGGCTCATTGGAGGATCCTAAGTCCCCTGCAATAGTGGACTTAAAGAGAAAGGGTTGCCAGGAAATGATTTATTGTTTAATGTTGTTTATTATCTATATCTAAAAAAATAAAAATCCTACAATTGCAAACCACCTATTGTGACCGGTGGATTTTGTTTCTTATATACATATACATGATAGCTGTGATATTCGATGTGTTGATAAGTGAGGTGGCCGATGAAACAAAATCTCCTACAAAAAATAGGAAGTCTCAGTATATTATTTGACTTAGTGGCCAGAGTCAGATTTTGAAGACTTTTTTTGTAGATAATAACATGGAAAATGTTTATAACCTCACAAAAATTCTTTAAAAATATATTTAACACAAAAATTGATGTAAAAAATAGGTCATTTTCTGGCAACATATAACCTTGCAAAATATAAAATAAACATAAAATGACATTTCAAACACAAGTCACTTTTGTTGCTAGCTACAACCAAAACATGTTAAAAGCTTTAGACCGAGGATCTATACAGGTTGTAAAACTGAGAGGTAAAACAGAACTATGCTGTACTTTTAAGGACGGAACTATCCTAAGTGCTAAAAATAAATAACATGATACAGATTGAGGAGTTGCCTTGTAAAAGTTTAGGAAAAAAAAGCAGATATTTCTTACTTGCTGAATAAAGAGGTAAATGTAAAATAAACAACTGAACCCATCGTGCTGCAATGCAGGTCGGAAAGAGCTCAATGCACAGTCAACATTATTTGCTTGTGGCTTTACAATCAGTTTTTGGATTATGACTTCACACGCCACAATCTTCTCGTTCCTAATAAGGATATATCACTTTCTTGTAATAGATCCAGTCACTTCTTAACCGATATGCTAAAATGAAGAACAATTTACATAACCGAGACACTGAACGAATGTGAATCGGCTTTACGCTTTACTAAACGTACTAACTCAAAGTGAATTCATAAGCTAAATGTTCATGAATATTCATTGAGACGATGGACTGTACAAGGTTAAAGGTTCACATTTGCCTCATAGACTGACGAGGAGCCCGGCTAATATCCATATCTAGATAATTAGTAGATTAAGTGTCCATAAGCCATCTCTGTCATGTACTAAATCCAGAGCATCTCCCAGATACAACTTCTGCCTTGCCCAGAATGCAGTTAAGTATAAAATTATCCTCTTGGATATTACTGGAAGGTTAACTATTGTAAGCCCTGCCATGTAAAAAGAAGCCTATCAATATCAGAAGCCCATTGCCTTTGCCTCATTATAGGGAGTTTATCTGATGGAGATTTTATAATGATATTGACCTACCCGTCTACGTTTTCTGTATGTGACTCTCCAGTAATATTAATAAGTTAACTTACAGAGTAATATTGTATTAAAAACATTGGAGCAAATTTATTAAGACTTGTGTTTTGTACACCAGTCTTAATAAAGACTGCAACAAGGATGGGGCATGGTTGATTTAGAAGCTCCGACCTCTTTATAACTGAGGCGCACTCCCCTGCGCCAGTCAGAAACTGGTGTGGATTTCCATTATGACCCATGCCAGAAAACTGGTATGAGTAATAATGAATATGTCCGGCCCTGTCCCAGAAAACTGGTGTAGAGGGATTGATAAATACCCCCATAGTATAGGAAAAATATAATGGATTGCAAATGTACCACCGGTGATTACAACAATATACTATCATAGGCAGCCTGTGCTATTGTATTACCCATGTATGGGGACTTGCAGCCCAACCTTCATAGAGTTAAATCATTGTATAAGGTTATGTCAGCCCCCATAGCAGTACCAGTTCACAGAGTGGGAAATAGCTTAGGCCTATTTATTTTATGACTTATTTTTTTTAAACCAAGTTTATTGTTGAATACATTTTTTAAGAATTTTTATATACATTTTTTTTTAAACCATGTCATTATCTGTATATTTTTTTAAAAAATTCTATATCTTGCACTTTTCACTCCGGCCACTAAGCCTAATAACAGAATGACACTAGCTTTTTCTTTGCGGCACTCATCTCATTTACATCACAGACTATACAGATAGCATACCAATAGAACACAACAGCTCTATAAGTTTTATAACAGAAGGTAACAGTTCTATATATCACCCCACATAACACCCATTATTGCACATACTACTGACAATAGTAGGCTTACAATAGGCTTATTTACTCCCCCTACCTGCACAGAACAGAATACTCCCTAGATTATACTCCCCCATAGACATCAGTGAGTCAGCTCCAGACCATTGCTGCCTATGGCCATGGCTATTCTGTAATATATATCAGTAAATGCCGAGCAGGCAAGATGGCAGCCCTCATAATCATGTACAGAAAATGGAACATACAATTAGAAAATAAAAACAAATTAGAAAAAAAGTGATGTTTTTCACTGGTTTTCCTAAATAAATTGGTCATTAATTCTTTTTAAATAGAATGATTATCTAATACAATACAATGTATCCAAGTCTAATTGATTATACAAGTACAGTCAAAACTAGGATATTTGAACAGCTGTATGCAAAACCCAATAGAGATGGAATGGTAATGATGTCATCCTGTCATAATAAGTTTGTGTAAACATTTGACTAGTGTTTCTAGCATACACTGGGGCGGGTTCATCAAGACTGGCATATTCCACATCAGTCTTGATAATCCCTGCTATGCCAGAGGTGTGCACTTAGTCATACATTAGGTGCATCCTCCAGCTCCATGTGCCTTAACAGAAATTTACACTGTCCCCTAATCACAGGTTCAAGAGCCTTAAGGGGGCTAAAAAAAAAAAAAAAAAAATTAAAATATAAAAAAATTCAAATCAGTTGGTGCACTGGGGGCAGGCCTTGAGCTCCCGGAGCACTGCCCCTACCATCTCTTGCCTGCGTCACACCATGTAGTGAGAGTCGATCCTCCAACTGTTATGATGTCACTTTTCCTACCTGAGCAGCAAGAGCAGTGCTCCAGGAGGTGAAAGCCCGCCCCCAGAGCACCTACTGCCTGATTTTCATATCACTTCAAAGTTGACAGCTGAATAGGCTTGGAGGAAGTGGTGGATAACCTTTAAGTCTCCAGGATATATTAGCTAGATAACATCTCTCAAGTGTCAGAATAATGATTCCTGGGCCCACCAGAGGGCAAGATTGTGAAGGCTTGCCCCCCATATATACAGAACCTAAACACATATCTACTTTTACAATATTGTTCTCATCAATGCTCGCCTCTACAATAAGTCATCAATAAGGCTGAATAGGATATATGTGAATCAACCCATAAGAACAAAACAAAAGTCACCTCCTATATGGAGTTGTCTTCCATTCCATTATTACATCAGAGCTAGAACCCCCCAACATAATTGGTCACTTCCCTAATCCAATCTGCCCGGCCCACTCTACAATTAATAACAAGTAAAAGTAATTGGTAAATTGTCTAGTCCGCCAGGCCTCAGAGGTTAGGACGTTATCACAACAAGCATCTTAAAAGGATATTCAAGGATGACAGACGACTACAAAAGAAACATATTATAAGTAGTTACAGTAAATTCCTGCAGAGTCTGCAAGTGCCTGAGGCATGAAGTCAACAATTAGTCTGTCCTGATCAATGCTTAGTGAAAGAACAAGCCTCAGAAAAGCCACATACAACAATAAAACATACTGAAGAGTAGAGAGCTCAAATAATAATGTAACCTTGCTATTGAGCGGTAGATAAGAGCTTTTCCCTATATACCTATAGGAAGGCATTCACCTTGAATCCACCTCCCACACATCTGCACTAGGTTTCCAGTAGCATTCACTGCATCCCTATCATTATGTTCTATGTCTATGTTATTATGTCTATGGTGATATTACTTTACTGCCTATAACAAAGCACCCATCCTCTCTGTTTATTCACAAGATGGCGTCTAATTCCCATGTACTCCTATTGCAGAGTTCACTCCAGTTAAGCTCTATAAGTATGTGTCATGCAAGTATATAGGGCATGGCTGTCTATTATGCTGCTTTACCTATATATAGTGGCTATGATCATTTTCTTTGGCACCAGTTATTGCACGTTGCAGACATGAGCAAGAGCTTCAGCTGTTGTTGGGACCAAATGCCAGGATCAGGATCAACCGTGCTAGTGCCAGGTTGGGTGGCTCCGAGACGGCTCATTCACATTTTAGCATCTCTAGACTTACAGAATGGTATGTGCAGAACTAACAAGCATCCAATGCTATTTACATGTCTTATTCATGAGAGAGGTCAGGGGAGAATAAACTGGAAGGTGACGGTAACTTAAAACAGAAAGTGTCGCTCCCCTGACATGACTGGTATAGTTAATACTTGTATTCCCAATGAAACTAAAATTCTGGAGCATCTCTTCTTAGAAGTCTGGGTTGTGTCATTTCTCTGTTACTCTTCCTGGAAATGTATAAATAAACTAACAACTGGTTATCTCCATTTCCCTACACACTCCATGAGCAGTCAGTGCTGGCAAGGTCAAATTGTTTAAAAATGCAACATGTTAACAAACTGAATGGTATCGCCCAGCTATCCACTTATATATACACATTTCCAGGAGGAATAATAGAGGAACTGCAATATTCTGAGTTCTGAGAAAATATGCTCCAGAATTGTTTTTTTTTTTGAGGGAAGAGAAGCTTCCTACTGTTTATGAACGTATAATACGGTGAATCCTGAAAAAGTGTACCACAAGAGCAGAAGACCACAAAATATTACACAAGGGTCAGATAAGAACAGTAAACCATTAGGTGCAGGTATCAGAGGATATCTTTATAATCAGCACTTTCTGATGTCTTTGCAAAGATGAGAAGGGTTGTGCTCTGGTTCTCTTTAAAAAGAGGTTCTTCAGCAGCTGCAATGATGCTAAACACAGTATGAACCCAGGGAACGTACAGTGAATACAATTCTCAGTACTCAGCGCCAGGGGCATAACTAGCAAAGACAGGGTCCCATAGCAAATTTTTGACTGGGTCCTCCCCAGCCCTCCACACAGTATAGTGCCCACTTTCCTGGACCCCACATGGTATAACGCAGTGTGGAGGCCAGTAAAGGGGGCATTTTACCATGTGGGGATCAGTAAATGGGGTGGTATTCTGTATGAGGGCCACTAGAGGGGATGTTTTACCATGTGGAGGCCAGGAAAGGGGGCGGTATACCATGTGGGGGCCAGTAAAGGGGGCGATATACCATGTGGGGGCCAGTAAAGGGGGCGATACACCATGTGGGGGCCAGTAAAGGTGGCGGTATACCATGTGGGGGCCAGTAAAGGGGGCGGTATACCATGTGGGGGCCAGTAAAGGGGGCGGTATACCATGTGGGGGCCAGTAAAGGGGGCGGTATACCATGTGGGGGCCAGTAAAGGGGGCGGTATAACAATTTGGGTTATTTCAAGAGCTGACCAGTAAACTCTTGTTAATAAACAGACAAATTCCAAATCCAACTCTGCTACATCGGTATCTACCAGCTGTTACTAATTAGGAAAGTTACAGTTTCGTTGCCATGTCTTACTGTACCTCCATAAAACAAGGGTGTGTATACTGTAATAAGTAAAGTTCTATAAATGGTTCCTGTATTTTTAGACACAGTCTCAACTACAATAACAAATGAAGTATCCAAGTAATACACGAAAAGCCGGGCACTAATGCGTTTGACAACATGCCCAGTCTATGAATAAAGAGTCTTAATAACATTAGCAATGTACTCATGGGGTGGAAATATCAAAGTGGATTTGTGACATATTCCTGTACAGACAGCCTGAAGGTTTTCTTAATCCTCATGTTAATGGAACCCGCATTTAGATGCAGCAGACTGTCACAAGCTGATCCCAGTTTTTGAGATTTTTTTTCATGGGAAGAAGGGTTAAAGGGAACCCACCACAGTATTTTCACTAGTAAACCCACAGAACAGTCAGTTAGGAGATGCAATATCTATGATATATGCACCATATATCTATGGACTGGAAACGAAATACTGAAAGACTATTCATGAAAGCTGCAAACACTCAGAATAAGTAAAACAACACTCACCAGCCTTATAGTGAAAGGTAAATGGACAAGGATATTCCTCTATGACTTTGAGCATGTAGGAGAAACCTTATCAGAGTTTTATGGTTTGCAGATAAAAAGTTAACCCTCTGCGTTACAAATATATCAGAAATCTGTTGGCTCATCATGCTCAGCCAAACGTGTAGAAATATGAATAAAAGTTTTCCAATAAACTTAACTACATGATGTATAATTTTCCATTTCTAAATATAAATAAATTATATATATACAGTATATATATATATATATATATATATATAAGAATGTGACTGCGTGGAAAAAATATGCCACAGATATAACACTGCAGTGAATGCACTCCTTCTTCCTAGTGATTAGTGGGGGTCTTAGCAGCAGGATCTCCCCCAGATCAGAACTTATAATATGTCCCTTTTTTTTTTTCTTAATGGCAACAGCACTTTCATTACTTACAGAACAACCGCTGTAAATTTACAGAGAGTGATCCTAATCCTTAGACCTGTGCCAGTGTATAATTACAGTGCGGTAAAGTAGCTGAATGTCAGGTGCCCGGTATTCAGAGACTGCCAGGGATCCTGCAGATTGCACCACTGGTCACATGATTGCTAGGTTCCCAAAACTTTTCAGTACTGTAGCAGAAGGCTTTTGCTGAGTCTAAATAGACTAGCACAGCCATATGTTTGGGATTACATCTGTGCCGGGTGTCAATCCATTGCAGACTCAAAAATCCTGGTCAAAAAAATCCTACAAGCTTGACTTTTTTGTCTGTAGATTTCAGGGGAAAAAATGGGCACCCAACTCATACCAGTGTAGGGAACTGCCATTTCTACTAGTATATAATGTATCTGGCTTCTTTGCCCCTGCAGTTTGGCTTCAGAGACCCCAGGCATTTAGTGCAAGTTTTGTTTTGTAAATACAGTGAGTCAGACACATGTGAGGCAGAGCTGCTGGGGGGAGAGATGTGAGCAGAGCTGCTGAGACAGACATGTTGTGTCTGGGGGAGTCTAAGAGCCACTTGTTCCTCTTTACTTCACAGTATATAGTTAGGTATGTGTTACCCCCTATATACTCACAGGACCTAGCTAGTAACCGTAGTTAGGGATCCATATATATATATATAGTTCAGGGCAGTGATAGGTTAGGCTTCCGAAGGCCAACTAGCTAGTTAGAGGCCCGGTGGCACTAGTAGTTTAGCTGGCAGGTTAAGGACTCAGTGTTAGGGTAGTCAGGCCTGCATCTACTGCCGTCACCGTCGCCCTGTTTGCTGCCTGTGAAGAATCTCACCATCATCATCATCTCCTGATCGGCTGTCTGTCATCTCCTGGAAGAATCCGAGGATCCACAGTCATCCACAGGGGCCCCTGCATCTCTTCTGTTGCCTGGAGGTATTGTGCACTGGACTCTTGCTATATATCTATATATATATATATACCCGGGTATATAACCTAAGACGGTTGAGGACTTGCTGGTTGTTGTAGTACTGCTGTGTTCTGAGTATATTTTATGTATGTATTATTACCCTGTTGATTCTTATAAAGCTACTGTTATAACCTTATGTGGTATCTGTATGTATTCTTCAGACTGTGAGATTAGTACAGTGATCCTTGTTAAGGCTACTAACTGTACTTCATGGGTAAGTCCCAGGAAGAGATCCTCCCTGTAATACAGAGGCTCTATCCTGGGTGGAGGCACTGATATATTTCATATATGTTCCCACTCTTCCCTTCAGCGAAGGCTTCAGGTCCCATTATACACACAGGTCAGCGCCAGAGTCTGTTGCGGGAGGGATAATACTCATACCCCCCCCAAATAGGGCTACACCAATTTAGTTAATGGTGTCCCTCGTGATTCGTTCCTATCCACCACTAGCCCGGGGCCCCATGTGGCTAAACTGCGGCGGAAAAAACGCAGCGTTATACAGTCTAGTGAATCCCATCCACACACTGCGGATGTGGATGGCACAGTGGACACGCGATTTCCAAAACTGTTGCGGTTTTGGAAATCGCAGCATGTCAATTATACCTACAGAAACGCCGGTAGTTTCCCTATAGGTATAATGGAAGCAAAAAGTCCGCAGAAGAAACCTTTCTGTTAAAAGTTCTGCAGGAAAAACTGTGATGCGTTGCCACCATGGTTTTTCCCGCAGCACTTTTTTGCTGCGGCCTACTATGTGGGGTGTTATCCTCAGACAGATCATTTTTCCATTCCTCTGGGCTTGCAACAATCAAGAACAACAGAATAAATGATGTGAACATAGCATAAGAGCGATATTACACCGTGACAGGGCAGATATTCTGTAACTGGAGATGGAAAAGTATAATGTAATAAATAAATATATTAAATCATTTCTGACCAGAGTGGCCAAAAAAAAATGTAAAAAATTAATATAAGCAAAACAAAAATAAATTAAATAACAGAAAAGACATAATATAACCCTCCACTTCCCCCCATAAATCACTGTAGTAATGCTAGCCCCAATTACTCTAGAACAGACATGTATTATATAAAAAAAACATTAGGCAACAAATAAACATAAATATAGATGTAGCAGAGTTAACCTGAACTTCTGCAATAGGTTACGCTAGGTTCACACCTGCGTTCGGGCAGAAAATGCGAAGAGAAAAGCACTGCTTGCAGGACTTTTCGCTCCGCATTTTTGAAATGGAATGGGGAATGGAAACCCCAGGCGGAGACCGGGCGCAGGTGTGAACCTAGCCTTAAACTTCTGCAGCATGATATCTTATCACAGAAGACAACAAAAAACAATGAAAAGTCATTGGAAAAACATTGAATTCCTTGTTTTTTGTTGATTCTGCCATAAGATATCAGGCTGCAGCAATTTAACCTATTGCAGAAGTTCGGGTTACCTCTGCTACATCAGTACATGTTAGGGTAAAAGCATATTTTATGCACTTTATGCCTCAAATTGTTTAAGGCTGAGACATCCACGTTGTGGAAAGGCAGCTTTTTTTTGTTGCAGATTTTGCTGTGTTTTTTTGAGCCAAAGTCAAGAATGGCTACAAGTGGAATAGGAAATATATAGGAAGCTCTTATACTTCTACCTTCTGCTTAATCCACTCCTGGTGTTGAAAAAAAAAATGCAGCAAAATCTGCAACAAGTAAAGCTACGTGTCCGCAATGTGGGGCCTCAGCCTAAAGAACAAGAAAACTAAAAATGTCTCCCAAACCAATAATAGTGCCATGTAGAGGCCAGATTTGACTACAGAGAGTCACAAATACTCGTCCAATCTTCTGTCTGTGTCTCTGCTGTCTGTAGGCAATTCAGTCCCACATCTGAGCACTTGCTGAGTGATCTGCATATCCATAAAAAGACTATTATCTCTGCATTGCTTCATCAGTTTGTGGCCACAAAGGTATTTTTCTGCTCCTAATAAAGCCCATTACATGGCATTATTATTAGTTTAGGAGGCATTTTGGGTCTGGCAGACTCCCTTAAAAATTGCTAAACTATTTTGGTTCCTGGGCCCAAAATAGGAACCAGATATGTATGTATTGCGTCCAAGCCAGGTGGTACTAGTACTATTTTTCCACATTTACTTTATTACATAATCAGCTTCTATTCACACATAACTAACTCTTATAAAATAAGGATAAAGCCTGTACATTCAGTACCTCCACTTTGTAACACAGCAGAGTCGGAGGCTAATCACTTTTTTTCTGTACATTTCTGAAGACAATATTAAATCTTTGTAAAAAATAAAAAATAAAAGTTCCATTAAGCATGTTGAATAGTTGATTCATGTATGTAAAATTCAATTATACCTTATGCTAGATATACACTAAAATTTCAGCGTCGATCCTACTGGTATGATCAGATGAGCTGATATGTATGCTGTGATCAGAAACTATGGTCAGAACAGGTTCAAAAATATACGAAAATGAAAAAATAAATCATGCTATTCTCCTCTATGGTTAAGGTCATTGACAGTAGTCATAAGTGTGTTCTGATCATAACATTTTTAGTAGGCAAGACATTAATCTCATGGAGAAGAGAAAGACACTTTACTAGTTTAGTTCTGACTACCAATTCTTCAAGACTCTAACAGGCTCTACTTACTACTTATTAATGAAATGCTGTTTCCTTGGTATGACTAGTAGTTCTTCTACAGTCTAGTGGAGTCTACTTACTATGGTGCTGTCTCTTAGGTATGACTAGTAGTTCTTCTACAGTCTAGTGGAGTCTCCTTACTATGGTGCTGTCTCCTAGTTATGACTAGTAGTTCTAATACAATCTAGTGGCGTCTACTTACTAAGGTGTTGTCTCCTAGGCATGACTAGTAGTTCTTCTACAGTCTAGTGGAGTCTCCTTACTATGGAGCTGTCTCCTAGTTATGACTAGTAGTTCTTATACAGTCTAGTGGAGTCTACTTACTATGGTGCTGTCTCCTAGGTCTAACTAGTAGTTCTTATACAGTCTAGTGGAGTCTCCTTACTATGGTGCTGTCTCCTAGTTATGACTAGTAGTTCTAATACAGTCTAGTGGCGTCTACTTACTAAGGTGTTGTCTCCTAGGCATGACTAGTAGTTCTTCTACAGTCTAGTGGAGTCTCCTTACTATGGAGCTGTCTCCTAGTTATGACTAGTAGTTCTTATACAGTCTAGTGGAGTCTCCTTACTATGGTGCTGTCTCCTAGGTATGACTAGTAGTTCTTCTGCAGTCTAGTGGAGTCTCCTTACTATGGTGCTGTCTCCTAGGTATGACTAGTAGTTCTTATACAGTTTAGTGGAGTCTACTTACTATGGTGCTGTCTCCTAGGTCTAACTAGTAGTTCTTATACAGTCTAGTGGAGTCTCCTTACTATGGTGCTGTCTCCTAGTTATGACTAGTAGTTCTTATACAGTCTATTGGAGTCTACTTACTATGGTGCTGACTCCTAGGTATGACTAGTAGTTCTTATACAGTCTATTGGAGTCTACTTACTATGGTGCTGACTCCTAGGTATGACTAGTAGTTCTTCTGCAGTCTAGTTGAGTCTATTTACTACTTATTAATGCTGTCTCCTAGGTATGACTAGACATCAACATAATGAACAACATAATGAACCATTTCAGGAAAAATAGCATTTTTGTAATAATTAGTTACAACATAACTTCTGCTTAATTATGCATATAAAAAGAAATTCCCGGGGGAATAAAACCTTCAAAATAAGTTTTGTGTCTGTGTTGATAGGAAGTTGTCCTTTAAAGCGATGATCTTCCCGCTGCCTGGGTAAAACATTGTCTTTCTGTGTAATGAGGCATTGAGAGGGGCTAGTGTACCTTTTTCAATATAGAGTATGCTTTCATCTACAATCTAAAAAGCCCTGGCTGGGAACAATATGTTTGCTCAGCAGCTATTTAAAGTGGAAGTGGCAGACATGTAACAAACATAGCATATAAATACACACCATTGTAGACCTACAGGTACAAAGCACAGATAACATACTGTATGCATACTACATCTGCCTGCTACATGGGGATATATTTTGCTACAAGGTCATGTCTTCCCACTAGGAGTCATGGAACAAGATAATTATATCAGCCCTATTAATATATGTTATTTGTGAGAGATATAATACTTGATGTAATGTTTAACCCATTTAAAGGGCAACTAAGATGTGTCAGATATGGAATTACTTCTACTTGTACAAGATTTTAGAACGACTCCCTGAGGGTGGGTTCACACTTGCACCGGCACTCCGTCCGCAGCGAATCCGACCTAAATATCGGAAAACTGGATAGGGACTGGATAGGGAACGGTTTGCGACGCTTTGCTTAATTACCCATTCACTTGAATGGGTTTTTAAAGCAATGCGCGGGTGTGCACTTACACCCTCTGTGCCACAAACTGTTTTTTTCGCTGGAAACAAAGTTGAACATGCAGGACTTTTGTTTCCGACGAAAAAAAAACGGCTTCGCGGCGCAGAGGGTATAAGCGCACACCCGTGCATTGCTTTAAAAACCCATTCAAGTGAATGGATAATTAAGCAAAGCATTGCAAGCCGTTCCCTATCCAGTCCCTATCCAGTTTTCCGACATTTAGGTTGGATTCACGGCGGACGGAGTGCCGGTGCAAGTGTGAACCCACCCTTAGATAGACAAACTGCATTTCTTGTGATATATTTTTAGTTCCATCGTATATAATACATATTGGATATCACCTTTGAAAAGACCATCTCTGAGAAGATCACTTTTCAATGCAGTTTTGTATGATTGTGTCTAGGAGTACTATAGCATTTCATGCCCTGTACATAGCTTTTTATTTAGAAATGTTTGTTCTTTTTTCTCTCCTTTTGACAAAAGACACCTCCTATAAAGGTTATTATCTATATTTTCCAGAATCTTGGAGGGAGAAATCGGTTATACATTGATGTGTTGATGCCAGGAAAGTACATAGAGGACAAGGGGGGCCACAAATGCTGCTGCTTTGTAGTGAAGCCTAATACCATTATACCCTGAAGACCCAGAAGGAAGTCCCCCATCCAAATTTCATAACTCAAGAACAAGACTGCCCTTTCTCCAGGGTCCTCTATGAAATGCAGGCCCTTGTATTTTAGTAAATTTATTTTTTTTTCTTATTTTTTAAATAACATAAAAAGACATGATCACACAGCATCTCCAAAAAATACCATTCAACGTTTCGTCCCCAGAAATTCCATTCAGCAGTTAAAACTTATCACACCTTTTGTGTGGCCCCAATATTCTATTAAAGTGCTGGCTGTTTATATTCAACCTAAGTCTCCTCAGTTCACCACTAACATCACAACTGAATGACTGAATGTTCATCTCCCCAACCTGCATAGGTACTACAAGGCAGTTCACATGGCCCATTGGATTGAATCAACACCTCCTTCTAAGCCCCCCTTTCATATAGACTTGTAGAGTCATCCTGTGTCTTCCCATAACTTCTCCCTCCACTGGTCCTCTACTACTCGCCCCCCTCCACCTCACAGTGATAGATGGACTGCAGATACACAGCAGACAGTTTTCAATTGCTTTTTAGAGGAATTAGAGGAGGCAGATAGAAATGAAGGAAAGGCTCACTTTATGAATACATATTATGGCCGATTTATTATGCCCCTATACATGAAAAGTGGTGTAAGAAAAACACAAACCATAGGGCAGTAAAGTCCACTGAAAGATCCATTTTAAGAAAGCAGTATGAAGAAACTGTTGTAGGGCTTACCTAGGGTGTAATAAAGCTTACCGGTGCATTCCCTATGGTTATGGTTCCCAATGGTTAAAGGGAACCTGTCAGGTCGATTTGGGACACTAAACCACCCACAGATCCTTATAGACCGGGAGTTTAGTGTACCAAACTACACTCTTTTAAATCCACCTGTGCCCTCAACTATAAAAAATAAACCTTTATTCTTACTTATAGATGAGTCCGATCAGTCTCATCGGACTCATCTCTGGTGCTCCCAGCGCCTGTACAGTTCTTTAGGGAAGCAAAAGACATACACCCCGACTGCACTGCACAAGTGCTGGAGATACCGGGCATATGCACTGAAGCTGAAGTCTACTCCTCTGGCTTCAGTGAAGACCTGCGCAGTGCAGGGAGTACAGTGGCACGGAGAGTATAAAGCTTTTTCATTTTTATGGCGGGCACTGATGGCTTTATAACAGGAACTGTGGGTGGTTTAGTGTCCCAAATTGCCCTGACAAATTCCCTTTAAGGTTTACTACTAATGTATACCACAGTACGCCAGAGCCCCGTTATTTTACTTATGCAGATGGCAGTGGGGGAGGCTGGGACTCTTGTTCCTCCTTCTTCCCTGTAGTCGATCTGGTTCTATGAAGTCACCAACTCCACATAGACTAGGGCCGCAGCTCGTAGTGGCTGCAGAGGAGACAAAAATGAGAGTGCCATCCTCCCAGCTGTCCTCCACAAAAGTAATGAATGGGGCTCCAGGGAACCGGGGTATACATTTCAGTTAAAACCAACTGACACTATTATAGTAAATGGGTCCATCAGCGCCATTTGTGTTTGCAATTTTCACTTCTGGTCCTCTGACGGACTTCGAGGCGCAGAATCTAGCATAACCATTGGGAATGTACTGGTAAGCTTTATTACTCCATGGATAATCCCCTTTAAATATAAATACATAGAAAGGATAACAAAAACATGTAACAGAAAACCAAAAAAAATTGAATGATTTTGGGTCTTTTAATGGTGTATATTTTTTTTTTAATCCAAGTTAGAAATATTTAAAAAAAAAAAAAGAAAACAGATGGTAATTTTTGTGTTCCTTAAGATATACATGGAACATTCCAGCCACAAACATGAGTTTACAATAGACAATAGAAATACCCCAGAAATCACTTGCTGCTTTACATGCCACTTTATTCCCATTCACATATAAAATTTATCACATAAGAGCACTACATGTTATCAGCTGGTTAAAAATGCAGGAGACTAGGGCAGCCAATGGGGAAGTCTATATAAACAATGCTTCCAGCTGTCCCTTAGACTGAACCGTTGGGGTTTCATAATTATTTAGACATGCCTGCTCTGTCATTAAAATTTTATCACCTACTAAAGCAAGGTAAAGTTCCTTCAAGACCAAGTTCCATGCAATACAACATGCCAATATCTTACATCTGCTAATATATACAGCCCTAATACCTGACCTATTAACGCTGGTTCTATAGAATGATCTGATGATGTTAGAAGAAATAATAAATGATGTCTTGAAGACAGAACATTGTACTGTTTGACCTTCATGGTTTACTTCCAAGGGGAAAAGTCATCTGTCCTGGTTATGTCATCAACCCAGAGGTTCAGGAAAATGCCAGCATTTCTACTGCAGATTTTTTTCTGCAATGTCTGGATGGGATTAGCCAGAATCCCATTCACTTTGCAGGTACTGTAAAAAGCAGCGTTTTTTGCCGTGTTTTTTGTATATTAGAAATTGATATATACTAGCTATGATACAATGAATAAGCTTCATTGCTAAAACTGCAATATGCCTTTATAAGACCTAATAACATGCAAATGTAAGTAATGGCGTATCTGTAACATGTAGGATAGATCTTACAGAGATACAGTATGTCTGTTTGATATATAAGGTTGATTTGCAATATTAGGATGGCCATAAACAAGACAAAAATTCAGACACATAAATAACTTCAATGACTTCAGCCCTTTTGAAACCCAACGTACACTTATAGCTGATGTAGAGTATTGATCGGAGTATTCAGGTTGTATAAGAATAAGAACATGCACCTTTCTTTTGTTCATTGGTTATACCTAGTATGGCAGCTCAGCTATGGGGTAACTACCAGCAGACATAGCAGCTTCTATGGGGCCCAACAACTGAGGGAGCCCATTTCCACTGATGCATAAGGTCAATTAGTGATAACTATGTATAATGGAATAGGATGTGGAATGTTTTTGTGTATTATCCCTGTGCTATGATGTCATAGTGGGCAATATCCTATATACTAAAAGTTAGACAGTACAAACTTAGACTAGACAGTCCTAAAACTATGCCCCTCTAAGCTAAGCCACCCCACACACACACATTTAGTAGTTGCAAAAGTGTCTAAAAATAAATGTGGTGCACAGCATGTTGGACAGTTTTTTTGGGCAAATTACGCAGTTATTCTGGCTCATTTGGCTGTGTATATTATCCCTTTACTGTGACATCATGGTGTGCATCTGTGTGCATTATCCGTGTACTCAGGGGCACAGCCATAGAAGGCGGTGAGGTTGCAGTTGCTAGCGGTCTTGGACTATGAGGCGGTTCTAAAAGCCCCTCTCCCCAAAAAAATACTACTATTCTAAATGACACAAGGTAGGTAGGGGCCCCACTACAGATTTTACAAAGGGGCCTAGAAGCTTCAAGTTATGCGTCTGCCTGTACTGTGACATCACTGTGTGCATTATCCCTGTACTGTGACATCACTGTGTGTATTATCCCTGTACTGTGACATAACTGTGTGCATTATCCCTGTACTATGACATAACCGAGTGCATTATCCCTGTACTGTGACATCACTGTGTGCATTATCCCTGTACTATGACATAACCTTGCGCATTATTCCTGTACTGTGTCATCACTGTGTGTATTATCCCTGTACTGTGACATCACTGTGTGTATTATCCCTGTGGTGTGACATCACTGTATGCATTATTACTGTACTGTGACATCACTGTGTGCATTATTAATGTACTGTGACATCACTGTGTGTATTTTCCCTGTACTGCGACATCACTGTGTGCATTATTACTGTACTGTGACATCACAGCATGCATTATCCCTGTACTGACACATCACTGTGTGTATTATCCCTGTACTGTGACATCACTGTGTGCATTATCCCTGTACTATGACATAACCTTGCTTATTATCCCTGTACTGTGTCATCACTGTGTGTATTATTACTGTACTGTGACATCACAGCGTGCATTATCCCTGTTCTGTGACATCACTGTGTGCATTATCCTTGTACTGTGATATCAGTGTGTAAGCATAGAGGTATGTTTTTTCTCCTAACAAAGGACCCTAAATAAGACTATTATTAATTTTGGATGCAGTTTGGACCTGACAGACTTCATTTCATCAAAAAAAACACAGTGAGTGGTAATGACAGACAGAATGCCTGGACAAGGATCCTCAGTGTAGACTCTGGTGCTTTATTATCAGTTTACCTTATACCTGCACTTACATTAATTCACGTAGTGTCATTATTGTACATTTTAGAGTAATGTGTTTTGACAGCGTTGAACATAACATACAAGCTCTTCGCAGGTTTCTAGTCTACTGATAGTTTGTGTGCCTTGATTTGAATATAATTTACTATTGAGTGGTTGAAAATGGCGCATCACTAATGTTTTACTATCCAGGAGATCTTTGCTAGTTGTGGTATTGATGAAGGTGTATATATGATTAAATACATACCTAGAAGAGTATCAGGAGGATACTACAACCTGTTGTATGTAGATGCATTGTAGTATTAAATAATAAATAAATAAATAATAATAGTCCTTTAATAGTCCCACAATGGGGAAATTCAGTGTGTTACAGCAGCAAAGATAAGCAGATACAAATACAAATACAACATGTACAGGAATGTTCCAAGGTGAGAGGCATTACATTAATAGCAGACAGACAGATAGGACGTAGCAGAGGAGGGGGGGGGGGATTTAACAGGCAGAGAGATATTTCAGTTCTCTGTGTGTAATGATCTCCGCTTAGGTCGGTGTTGGTTGTACAGCCTAACCGCAGTGGGGAGGAAAGACTTCCGATAGCGCTCCTTCTCACACCTAGGGTGGAGCAGTCGGTCACTGACAGTACTGCTCAGCGCGATCACAGGGAGGATGTCCTACAACAAAGAATAAAATGGGTCTCTTTTATGTGCTGGTTAACACTATAGCAGTTGCATGGCCTGCCTCTATAGCATGTATGCTTCTGCTTAATACTGATTCTTAGTGAAAAACAGATGCAACGCCCATTTTTTTTGTGGTCGTTTTGCATCCGTGGGGCAGCCATGTTCACAAGTCCCTCATAGGCTTGAGTCTATTGAAGGATCTGTGAAAATGGACAAAAATAGTCAAAATTTAAATATTTTTTGAAAGTCCGCTTTTTTTTTTTTGACAGACCGTTAAAAAT
The DNA here is from genome assembly GCA_947044405.1 of Leptodactylus fallax. Taxonomy (NCBI): domain Eukaryota; kingdom Metazoa; phylum Chordata; class Amphibia; order Anura; family Leptodactylidae; genus Leptodactylus; species Leptodactylus fallax. The sequence goes on along the minus strand of CAMRHE010000073.1, from coordinate 3,945,866 downwards.
ATGGTCATGTGTATAATCCCATTAAAATCAATGGGGGAATTCATCAACACATCTACAACAGTTTTCTGGTGTAAATGTGTGATGATACAGTGCATCTTTGGCGCATGGACCCTTTCTTAAAACAAAGATGCAACACATCCTCGCGACACATCCCTGCGATGTGGGCAGAGCAGTGCGGGGCGGGGACACCTTCTTCCGGCATACTTACATAGCTCATGCCAGTTTTCTGGTGTAAGTTATACATGAAATCTACACAAGTTCCAAACGGGTGTAAATTTCCATTATTGTGTATGGGCTGGCGTCTGAATTATTAAGTGGCTGTAGCTTCTTGATAATTACGCCTGTTGGGCCCATTATTAAGATTGGCATACAAAATGCTAGTCTTAATAAATCTGCCACAGTGTGACCGCCTGAAAGCTGTTAGAAAAATAGCTGTATATAATAGTCATACGAGGCCTAACACCTACTCATCTACTAACAAGCCTAGGTCATAGGGTATAGTATTAACTCGTAGATCACTAGTGATATCCCCTTCCCCCTGGATATTATTTATGAAGTCACTAAACCATCAGAGGTGTTATGCTAACCATCCCCTGGACTACCAGAGCCTCTGGATACCCAGATATCAAGATAAGACAGTCCGCCGGCATAGACTTCTAAACATGAATCCGCTACAGATTAACATTGGATCATGAGGATCAGAAACTGGGCACTGGTCCACTTGGTACATTGGATAACCATGCGAATCCCTATGGCACCAGGAACTCTGTACTGAATCAATGGGTCAGGAGTGGCACTGGTTTGCCATGCATTTGCACATTCCCAAGTAACCCTTAGGGCATAGTAAGTAGTTGTCTTCTGCTATGTGGGTTTCGTGTGCAAATTCAAGTTTGTAAAAAGCCATATTCTGAAACAATACTGCAATGGAGAATATCATTAGGGAGATACCGGCACAGGGAAAGCATTCACAGTAGACACCGTTAGATAGAGAATTGGGCTATAAAGTTGTCAAGCCCGTCATAATAAAGGAAACTTTGTATGCAAAATCTAAAAACAATGCTGGAGGCTGCAAGAACAAAAAAACAATTGATCAAACAGTTTACAACCGCCATCAAGTAGACTCACTACTGTATACACATGTTTCCATGTGACACGCATTTCATACTGTTCCTGTTCTTTTGCTTTATTAAGTCTTATGTTTCTGCTTATTTTCTTAGGATTCCCAAAGAATCTATATAAACAGAAACAGTTGGGACAGGAAATTGTCGCATATTCCCGCACATTACACAAAGGAAAACAAGGGTTGGGTTTTATGGGTTTATTAATCTGAATGCTACATGAATACCATGATATTCTTTATATGATAAATATGGCAGCCATATCTAAGTTTTTGTTAATAATTGGGCACATAAAGGTTTCTATGGGGTTGTTTTCACTGGACAACCATAGGCTGCGGAAACTCACTGCTAACACAATGCTGAATTTCCATCAGGGACATCGACACCTACAAATTTTCCACTGCAAATGTACATCAAACTATGGGACAAATCCACAGCGAATCCTGTATGTTACATGTGGTATAGTTGTGGACTTTAAGGCAGATTGCAGGTGAAATTCATAGCTTAAATTGTCATTTCCAAATGGATTTTTATTTTTAAAATCTCCTCCATTTTGTTGTTACTAAATATATTGTATTGTAATATATTGTGGATTTTCCACCCAAAAATGTGGATGTAAAAACTGCAGTAAATTTACCAAACATGAGCATACCCTTACCCTATGACAGTGAATATTAGCCCTGTGACAACCATGGCCACATTAAAGGGGCTTTATAGGGGCTATTCACAAGACCGATTTTTTGATGGTCCATTGTTGCCCATTTTCATGGATCCCTCCATACACTCAAATGTATGAGGGATCCATAAAAACGAGTGCCACTTGGGTGCAAAATGGACGTGAAAAATGGACATTTTTCATGGCCCTTTTGACCATTGGACCATGTGAATGTAGCAGTAAAGTTTAGACTGTATTTGGTCATTCCTTCATAAGATATTAAGTAATTGTATAAATAGTAGGTCTCTAATCTTTACTTATTATTGGCATTCCAACATTTAGAAGAAGCAGTGTCTAACTAATACACTGTACAGTATGAGTAGAATTGTAAGTATGCCAGCAGACTGCTATTTATGGCTACCCTGCTATCAAATGTATAATTATAGGGGAAATAGAGATTACGGTCAAAGTTGGGCCATAAAGGTGTCTCTGTCCCACAGGAGGAGATATACATGGCCCTGTTTTGAACTTTCAGTTGCATCTCTACTTGCTGTATTACTAGAAGACTAAAACTGCTTAATAATGTTACTTCACCAAATCCACACTCTTTTTCCAAGATCACATTGCGTTTTTGTCCCCATATTTCTTATTAACAACAATCTGCTTATTGGATATTTTCTAAAATATATGATTTTTTATGGTAACGAGAAAAACAAATTACATGGAGTTCATAAACCAATGACTTGTAGGTGTAACCTCCATGTAAAACAAGCAAATGGCCCCATTTTACTTCCATGTATTTTTACCTCTAATTTTTTATTTTCTTTCATCATTCAGATCCAAAAAAAGAAGCAAAAAAGATACATTTAGATATGCATCTAAAAGCAGCCATAATTCCCTCCCCCCTGCTGATCTCTGATAGGAGATTGGTCAATAGAGGTGATAGGAGAGAGACAGTTATTAGCTATAACCAACCTGGGGACAAGCAATAAATATATTATAGCAGGAGGTAATAAAGATAAAGCCCCTCGAGACAGACTTTGGGGTCCAAAGTGACCTATAATGGAAATCTATGCCAGTACCTCACTGGTGTAGATCCACATTCTGGCTGGAGCGTCTTCAGAAATCAGTCATGCCTTGCACCTGTCAGGGCCAATATTAGGACTGGCAGACGAAACACCAGTCTTAGTGAATCTGTCCCAATGTCTTTTATAGAAGATGCCACCACCTGCCAATACCTGAATAGTTTGGGGGTACATCTAAATGTGCACTTTGACATATTTTATTGGTATCAGGCAGTGATGAAACTTCTTATATCAAATGTAGACTCCTTGTTCATATTATTATCCTACAAGAATCCACTATGTAAATAAGTTACTGGCTTCATGTACAAAATAGGTGTACATGTCATATAATGTACATCTCAAACTACAGTACTTATCTATCTATTCTATTTTATCCATCTGTCTACTCTATCTAGTAAAAGCCACATATTTGTATATAAGAAAACCTATACTTGTATATATTGTATGATGCTCTGTCTAAAATGCATCAATTTTTGTAACTTTCACGATCCTTGTTGCTGACTTGCAAAATATAAAATAGTAGTTTACTGTTACTTTTATATTGCTGACACCTCTTTGAAAACTAAAGCAGTTAGTCATTGTAAATATGGGATATTGGTCCACATTAAACAATGCCAGCGTTTCAACTTCTTGGAATTAACAGACATGTTTTATTATTGGGACAGAGAATGACGGATAGATAGATAGATAGATAGATAGATAGATAGATAGATAGATAGATAGATAGACTAACTTCAAGCCTACAAAATATATAGTGTTCCATTAAGTATTTGAGACATATGGGTATATGTGAACACATTACTGCATATTATAAAAAAACATAACTGAATAATACAAAGCATATGCACACAGATAAGACAGTTACAGTGGACAATAAAGACATTCTCCTGCCCTTCATTTTAGCCCCTGAAGGAATGAAGTAAGTGCCATGTGTACACAGCCTGCAGAAAGGTAAACACAGGTACAGGACCGGCAGTAAAAACTAAAGTACGCTCCTCATAGAAGGAGTCATAAAAAAGACATAACTCACCAGAATATTCCTAAGGAAATCCATCATGATTCTGGGACCAAAAGTTATTTTTAAACACCAGGGAATCCTGCCTCCAGGCCAGCAGACAGAGTCCCAACAAGCCCGGCACACACCTGACGCCTCTACCTGCTCTCGCTCAGCTTTCCATGCAATGTATGAAGAGTTAAAAGGGTGGGTCGACTGCCAAGGCTGATCACAAGAAACAGGTTGTGCAGGAAATAGGTTTTAAGGCAGTACAAAAAAAAAAAGACTCGCTTGGATTTGGCGTGGGGTCTGTGTAAATGTTGAACACCTGAGAATAGCTGAGAGTCAAGTTGTCTGTTCTTTCTGCTAGCATCTGGGATTGATAGTAATGTAGATTTCTTGGCAGTCTCAAGAGGAGCCAGTAAAAGTGAAGGAAATACCTACTGTAAATGTGTTAGTGCAGGCGTATTTTTCCTATCCAGATATGAGTGGCATAAGATGACCAGCTCTGAAAATAAGAAAACTTTTACATTACTCTCTCAAGTGTTGAGAATACTGCAAAAGTACATATCGGGTTCTCCTATAGTGTTATAACTTATGTTCTTATCTGCCTTGTATCAGAAACAAAGTCTGCAATGCAAAAGATTAAATCTGCAGCAAAATTTGGAGCAAAATCCACATTTAAGGCCCCCTTAACATCATTTCAGTGGCTATTTACCTGTTAGAGGCCAAAAGAGTACCCTTATAATGTCAGATACCCCCATACACACTAGATGGTCAACTGGCCCTTATGGGTTTGGTCAATGTTATGGGCACCTTAAGGCAATGGTTTCAGCCACTGTGTGGTTACATGGAGGAAGTGATTATATGTCAATATTCAGACCTTGAATACTAAATATATATTAATGATGGCACAGCCCATGAAATGAAATATTTAGATGGGCCATTGTGTTTAAGTGGGATTGAAAAGTTAGATTATCCATCAAAATTGCCATCAATCCGCCTTCTTTCAATCTTTCTTTTGTTTAGTCTTAAAAGCCCAGTACACTGAATATCTGATCCAGTTTCAGCCATTAACTGTCTGCTAATGGACCCAACTGAATTGTATTAGGTCAGATGGAAAAGGATAGCATTCACCCTATCAATTACCTATCTTTTCTCCCCAGTTATGAACCACTAAACAGGAAGGAGGCATTCTGGGTATGAATGAAATGGATCAAAAGTGGTTTAGCACACTGGAACCCATTGGATTCTAGTACACATATAAGATATATAGGTATAAAGTAACAACAGACTCAATTAGTAAACAAATAAACTGGAAGTTACCAGCCACAAATGTGCACATACCCATAACATACCCATTATCAGTTGTCGCTCCACTTTCCCAGCCTACTGAATGACTAATCCGAGTAGAGATGTAGCAGTACATTCCCAGTCTCTGTATCACTGCCTAGCAGTTACTATATAGCACTTTATGAGTGAATGAGATTATAGGACATAGTAACCAGAGCAATCAAGATGCTGCAATTCAATATACAAAGTATCCGAGATGATGAGATAAATGTGTTTTGTAAACATGTAACCTTGTCCTCGAGGATAATAACACAGCCTGACTTCATACTACAGCTTTCATGTGTTATGTCAAATACATACACAGAATAGTCGGAATTTTTTATTAATGAACTTACAATTTTGCAGTTCTAACCAGTGGAATTAAAGTCCAGCCACTTCATTTTTTTTTTCTTACCCAAAGCTTAGAATGCTACAAAATTACAAACCGAACAAAGCTGACTACCCTCGTAGCAGGCACAGCAAAAAAGTACTGCGGTAAGATCCTCATCGGCAATGCATCGCGGTTTTTCCTGCAGTGCTTTTCACAGAAAGACCCTAGAGGTTTCCTCTGCGTACTTTCTGCTTCCATTATACCTATAGGGAAACTGCCAGTGTTTCCGTAGGTATAATTGACATGCTGCGATTTCCAAAACCGCAATGGTTTTGGAAATCACAGCATCTCCGCTGCACATATTTTTTTACAATGTGTGGATTGGATTTGCGTTTTTTGCTGCGGCGTTTACACCACGTGGGACCCTAGCCTAATACTCAGCTTACCAATTCCCCGCTGCCGCGTAGCAGGTCCCTCACTGGTCTCTGTATCCTGGCCTGTAGCGATGATGTTTCAACATGAAAATGTGACTGCTGCAGCCAATCACAGAATTCAGCGGACAATATTCCTTTTCGAAAGACGTTCTTTACTTGTAGTCCCTTTTTAGGCCCGATCAATTTGAGAAATGTCTGAGTGGCATTATATCTGCCAATGTCAGCGATGGTATACCTTTTCATTATTTACTGTATAGGAAAATATATCCGACTGTCTGCACTATCCTAGAAAGTATACATGGGAGTCTGTCACTAGAATAGGCCCTATTGAACTATAAGCACCCATATAGCCAAGGTTTGCATGATTAAAAGACTTTTTTCAGCTTCCCAACTGGTGCCTTCGTTGTTTTAGCTTTTCTCATGATATGCTAATGAGATGTTTGGTGCAATGAGATCATCACCATTGTTCTCATTGCACCAAATATGTATGCTTTCCAGCGCCCAGCTGCTTTGTCCCTGCTATGATTGTCATGTACACTGCCCGGCCTTGTCAATAAGGAGGTAGCTCTTTAGCGCCATGAGAACAATGGTGACCTGGTCCTTGTTGCACCAAGCAGCTCATTAGCATATCAGAAAAGCGCTAATATCTCACCAAAGAAAGAACCAATGAGGAATAAGAAAAAAAGTTTTATTCACCTGAACCCCGACTATCTTGCTGTACTAAAAGTTCTATAGGGACTGTTCTATGACAGACTCCCTTTAACATGGAGACCTGCTGATAACATATGCCACTATGAGGGATACAGTGGGATATGTAAAGGCTTTCTGTCCTGCGCTATTTCCCCTCCATATACAGTACACCATACATAGCTCCTGCTCATGTTGTGAACAGAGGCTTACATATTCAGATGCTTTTTTTGGTCATTTAAAATTTAAGTTTAATGCTATGAATATGTGGAAAGTTTGCAAAAGTTTCTGGTTTTATATAACCAAAACATACACTATGGTATAATAACAGACGTGTTAAGTATATAAAAGTTTTCCAAGTGAATTTCATTCACTACTATTTTTCAAAATCACTCTGAAGTCTCAGCATGTATGGTCAGATACATAGTATAGCTGGAAATAGACATATCTTCATCAAGTTCAGCCAAGGGATGGCTAAGGACATGGCCGAAGGGAAGGGGTGAGGAATGTAGATGGCAATTAAAAAAACACTAGTGACCTGCTCAATATATGTCTATCGACAGCGATATCACAGCAACTCTTTCTAGGGAGCGATATGAAATGTAGATGTAGCCCTAGCCTGAGGATTTCCAAATGTTTTCAAGCAGAACAGAAGATTCAGCACATTCCACCAAGCCTGCCGCTCTACAATAACACCATATACTATAAGGGCTGCTCAGCATTGACTATGGCACAATTGCCCCTATCTTATTGATTTCCTACTGATAAATATATAAAATATCTCCAGATCCCACCAAATACTACTATCAATCTGTCTTCATAACCAGCAATGAGGCTGAAATTTCCCTCCACAAATCCAACTCTTTTTATGTCCCTACAACTTTCTTGTCTTCCTAGACCACAACCCATTCTTTGACCTCACTGTAATCCTCCCCATCAATGGCTGCTGTGGTTATACTAAGCCTCAGGATTTACTGTAAAGTACACTCCTTAAAGGAATAGCCCTAAATGACGTGGCTCCCTCGTATGACTTAGCCATCATCTAATACCTGAAAACCGCCTCTTCCTCTTCTCCAATTACTTACTCCTGTAGCCTAAGGAATTATTACAATCAGTCTTTACAGAATTGGACATATCCTTCATAGTTATCAGATTCATGTTTCATTTGGCTACAGATATTAGGTGTACACATTAGACAAGGGCAATTCAGTAGTGTGTCTTCCCAAAAGGCACAGACGCAAAAACTACCCCAAACTGGGTGACTATGTAAAGTGACAACTGCAGGACATGCTGCAGCAGTCACTTATCCTTTGCATTGCAATAATTGACATGCTGCAGGTGGTGCAGGCCTTTTGTGCTGCAGGCTTTTTTGGGGTTTTTTTGCAGCATGTGGTTGAATTGAGATCTAGAAAAATCGTATCCATTATGCTGGTACTATATATCGCGGTGAGGACAAGACAAGTATTCTACTGGAGTATACTCACTGCCATCCAGCCTTAAGAAGACACTTTATACATCATTTTGACATGACTGGGTAAAGTCATGCCATTAAAATGCGTTTTAAGCTTTTCTATACTTTTTCAATGCTTTGGCACAGTCAGGGGCATAGCTATAGGGGGTGCAGAGGTATCTGTCACTACTGGGCCTTTTTCTCCGAGGAGTTCCAGAGGTCCTTTTGCCACATAAATTATACCTCTATTCTAAACAGTACATGGTAGGTGGGGCACCATTAAATATTTTGTACTGGAGCTGCTAGTTACACCTCTGGGCACAGTAAATTCAATAAAAAACTGAACAAAATCCATCAACAAACATCTATTAAGGCAATGATTCCTGTTGGGGTATATGAGGGTGGAGAAGAGAAACACCCTCTCAAGAATACCTCCATGCCCCAGAGCAGAACACTGCTATACTCTGTATAAATACAGTGATAGGTCAGACAAACATAATATGATATTTTCTATAGGACTTTCTGTGCAAATTAAAACAACCCCAAAAATTAGGTGAATCAGAAAATGTCTATGCACATTGGCTATCAGCTCTGCCCATAGTCATGGAGTTACGTAGACTACAGTATAAAAATAAAATAACTTTATAGGGGTTTTTAGAAAGTACCCTAATAGCAACAGCAAAGGTAAAAATAACTAACTCCCATTTTATACCCCCCACCACTCCAGCACCACCGGTCTTTGTTTACTGTGCTGCCGTGATGATGTGCTACTAGTGCATCTCAATAAATTAGAATATCATCAAAAAGTTATTTTTTTTTAGTAATTCAATTGAAAAAGTGAAACACATATATTATATTGAGTCATTACAAACAGAGTGAAGTTTTTCAAGTGTTTATTTATGTTAATTTTGATGATTATTGCTTACAGCTAAGGAAAACCCCAAAGTCGTCATCTCAGAAAATTTGAATAATTAACCCAAAACACCTGCAAAGGCTTCCTAAGCATTTAAATAGGTCCCTTAGTCTGGTTCAGTTGGCAACACAATCATGGGGAAGACTGCTGACTTGACAGATGTCCAGAAGGCAGTCATTGACACACTCCACAAGGAGGGTAATTCTGATGATATTCTAATTTATTGAGATGCACTGGTATATATACATCCACATGACCACTGTTGCCAGTTACTGTCCAGATGACTGCATGTAGGTGAGGCCAGTGACTGGATGTACATAATGTCATCACTGCAAGACAAGTACCAAAGACTAGTAAGTGTGTCTGTTTTATTTGATCACATTTGCTGCAGTTAGGGTACTTACTTAAAATAATGCTAACCCCTTTGTGGCACAAAAAAAATGTGGCATTTTACAGTCACTTCAAAGTGCACAGTGCAGAAAAATACGTCTTGTTTTTGGAAATTGCAGCATGTCAATTATACGCCAGCGGTTTCCCTATAGGTATAATAGAAGCAGAAAGTCTGCAGAGGAAACTTCTGCAGACTTTCTGTGAAAAGCAATGCGGAAATTGCTTCCGCGGCGGTTTTTCCCGCAGCGCTTTTTCGCTGCGGCCTGCTACGTGGGGCCTTAGCCTTAATAAGGTCATTGTATTACTGAACACTTCCATCTGTCTGCAGAATATAACAATAACCTTATAATGAAGCACAGATACAAACACACCGTTTTGCAAATAAAAACTGCTTCACAAATAAATATGTATATATAATGCAGTAAAACTAAATAACAAATTCAGCTCCGACTATCTAATATGCATAAAAATATATATCGTGCATAAAATGTAAGCGATAAAAGGACAACAAAGAGATCTTAATATCCCTGTTCTAATCACAAAGACTAATAAAAATCCCATTACTGCTTAAGTATTATTATTAAATAGAGAAATTATGCAAATATCTCTAAATATCTAACATTTGTCTTGTTTGTGGTTTTCACTCTCCTTAAATATTGACAATTTTTACATAGTGCAGAGACATGAGGAGACATTAAGATAAAGAGGTGTTTGTAAGTGTCCGACTTACTGACAATGCAAATGGATTTTTATATAATATTCATAAGTTTTTGTTAAAGGGGTATTCTGGTAGTCACAAACAATCCCCTATCGGTTGGGTTCCCAGTGATCACTTGGCACAGAGGTTGTTTGCTTGCCTCTTGTTACATCTGTATATATACAGTCATATGAAAAAGTTTGGGCACCCCTATTAATCTTAATCATTTTTAGTTCTAAATATTTGGGTGTTTGCAACAGCCATTTCAATTTGATATATCTAATAACTGATGGACACAGTAATATTTCAGGATTGAAATGAGGTTTATTGTACTAACAGAAAATGTGCAATATGCATTAAACCAAAATTTGACCGGTGCAAAAATTTGGGTACCCTTATCATTTTATTGATTTGAATGCTCCTAACTACTTATTACTGACTTACTGAAGCACAAAATTGGTTTTGTAACCTCACTGAGCTTTGAACTTCATAGCCAGGTGTATCCAATCATGAGAAAAGGTATTTAAGGTGGCCAATTGCAAGTTGTTCTCCTATTTGAATCTCCTCTGAAGAGTGGCATCATGGGCTCCTCAAAACAACTCTCAAATGATCTGAAAACAAAGATTGTTCAACATAGTTGTTCAGGGGAAGGATACAAAAAGTTGTCTCACAGATTTAACCTGTCAGTTTCCACTGTGAGGAACATAGTAAGGAAATGGAAGACCACAGGGACAGTTCTTGTTAAGCCCAGAAGTGGCAGGCCAAGAAAAATATCAGAAAGGCAGAGAAGAAGAATGGTGAGAACAGTCAAGGACAATCCACAGACCACCTCCAAAGAGCTGCAGCATCATCTTGCTGCAGATGGTGTCACTGTGCATCGGTCAACAATACAGCACACTTTGCACAAGGAGAAGCTGTATGGGAGAGTGATGCGAAAGAAGCCGTTTCTAAAAGCACGCCACAAACAAAGTCGCCTGAAGTATGCAAAAGCATATTTGGACAAGCCAGCTTCATTTTGGAAGAAGGTCCTGTGGACTGATGAAACAAAGATTGAGTTGTTTGGTCATACAAAAAGGCGTTAGGCATGGCGTCCAAAAAACACAGCATTCCAAGAAAAACACTTGCTACCCACTGTAAAATTTGGTGGAGGTTCCACCATGCTTTGGGGCTGTGTGGCCAATGCCGGCACCGGGAATCTTGTTAAAGTTGAGGGTCGCATGGATTCAACTCAGTATCAGCAGATTCTTGAGAATAATGTACAAGAATCAGTGACTAATTTGAAGTTACGCCGGGGATGGATATTTCAGCAAGACAATGATCCAAAACACAGCTCCAAATCTACTCAGGCATTCATGCAGAGGAACAATTACAATGTTCTGGAATGGCCATCCCAGTCCCCAGACCTGAATATCATTGAACATCTGTGGGATAATTTGAAGCGGGCTGTCCATGCTCGGCGACCATCAAACTTAACTGAACTGGAATTGTTTTGTAAAGAGGAATGGTCAAAAATACCTTCATCCAGGATCCAGGAACTGATTAAAAGCTACAGGAAGCGACTAGAGGCTGTTATTTTTGCAAAAGGAGGATCTACTAAATATTAATGTCACTTTTCTGTTGAGGTGCCCATACTTTTGCACCGGTCAAATTTTGGTTTAATGCATATTGCACATTTTCTGTTAGTACAATAAACCTCATTTCAATCCTGAAATATTACTGTGTCCATCAGTTATTAGATATATCAAATTGAAATGGCTGTTGCAAACACCCAAATATTTAGAACTAAAAATGGTTAAGATTAATAGGGGTGCCCAAACTTTTTCATATGACTGTACATTTTATATACTGGTAAGGAGCGCTGACCACAGATAAAGCAAGATGACTGGCACATGTTTAGCTCCATTTACATGGCACAATCATTGGCACTGTATTTGACAAAATGATGGTTAGTATACTTATCCTGGCACATACAGTTTTGTTACAGTTGGCATGACATGCCTGTTTACATGAGACGATGTGCTGCCACCCAAGGATTTACCATCCACATAAAATCATATTTACATGCAAACATTCCTAGGAACTTTCATTCAGCCCAGCCCAGATAAGGGGACCTTAAAGAGGTTTTCCATCCATCAATTGTTTTTCATACTGATGACCTATCCAAAGGAGAGATGACCTGTTTGCCTCCAGGGACTGGAAACTATAGCAAAGTATGTGGTTGAAAGACCTAAGTAATAGGAGCAGAGATGTAGCGTCCTGGTGCCTCTGCTATATAGTGAACTGAGCCTGCAGCTCTGGTCCCATTACTTGTGGATAGGTCATCAGTATGAAAAGCAATAGCATGATATAGGGATTCAATGAGCATCAAAGAAGGAAACCTTGTGTCACGCTTCACCCCTCAGGCCTTGCACTAGGTATAACACTATGAATCAACCTTGCCTGGAGAGTTCCTTAAAGTGTTAAGATTTTATATGATTTATAATATTTTATCTAGCACTGCAATCCCCAGTTTTAGGCTTGGGTATAAAAGAAAGACAGTTAGATATATTCTGTTATTTAGCTTTATTGCCAAAAAAAAAAAAAGAAAACCCTTTAAATCTTACTCCACTGCTGCAAATGAGAATCAGCCCATAGAACTGTATCTAGACATCCTTTTCAGTAATTGGGCGGGCAATTTCTAAGACTGGAAGCCATCACCTTTCCAGGATCGACCTTCATCACTGTAATCTGTCTCCTGATTCTGCAATAATAAAGCAGCCTCATGCTTTTAGAAGAAAAGTATTGCAGTTGAAATAATAATCCCTCTGCAAACAGCTGTCTAAATTCAGCGCCTGAAAAACTCCCGCTGCTATCAATATGGCACATTTATCAAGTTTATTGTTTACAGGGGATGTTAACCACTTTGCTGATTGAAGAGCAGACCATACTGTGCCGTGATATTCTCCTTCCTCTGGAAAAATACAACAACTCCAACCATAGAAGTTTATGAGCCCATCAGTTTCCATAGAGATTGGACGGAAATTACGCTCCAGGTTTGTTGTGGCTGTTACAGAGGTTTTAGTTTTTAATACAAAAGGCAATGAATACAATTCTTACAAAAATATACATCAAAAAGTTGTATATAATACAACAGAAATGAGATTTCCTACATGATACAGGGTTGGACTGGCCAGCAAGAGTACCACATAATCCTTAAAGGGAGTCTGTCATTATAAAAAAACTTTTAAGCTAATGGCACGTTGGAATGGCCTTAAAAAAGACCATTCTTCTCCTACCTTTCATTGTTGTCTTCTCCCAGCTGTTTCTGTAAAAATCCATTTCTTCAATTATGGAAATGATCCTCACGGAGCACCCGGGGCGTTCCTCTGTGGCCGTGAGCACCCATCGCGTCATCGCTTGTCACTGCCCATTAGTCTGTTGTGGTGACTCCCATCTTGGTCTTCTCTTCTACTTCCTCTGATGCAGTGCTGGACGGCAGCGACTGAACATGACGGGCCGCCATTTTCCGGTGGTCCATAATGCGCCTCTTGTGAAAGACCACCAGAAAATGGCAGCGGTCCAGCGCTGTGTCAGAGTAAGTAGAAGAAAAAAGATACAGAGAAGACCAAGATGGGAGTCACCACAACAGACTAATGGACGGTGACAAGCGATGACGCAATAGGTGCTCGCTGACATGAAGGAACGCCCCGGGTGCTCCTTGAGGATCAGTTCCATAATGCGATAATGGATTTTTACAGAAATGGCTGGGAGAAGACAACAATGAACGGTAGGAGAAGAATGGCCTTTTTAAAGGTCATTCCAACATGTCATTAGCTTAAAAGTGTTTTTTTTAATCATAGATTCCCTTTAAGCGGCCCAAGCTTTGGCAAAATGGGATCCAAATATGTAGCAGAGGGTCTATTTCTTTTAGGTTAATTCACAAATAACCTGTAAGACCTTATTGATGATGTTCTGAAACTTGTCAGCAGAAACCCAAACCATAGGAAACATGACAAAGTCCCTCATGTAGAACTGTGGCCCAAGTTTAAACATGGCACATGTTGATGCACCTGTTTTAGGCTACATTTTTCAACATTCTAGATATGTGGGTGTGGATTCTCATGAAAATGGGCTAAAATGTAGCATGCGACACAAAAAATGTGCCAAAATTGCAAAATTCTGACAGAAAGTAAAACAGCTAAAGGATAATATAACTAGACAGTCTAAAGATACACCAGATTTACCATCCAGCATCATCCACTGTGATAAATCTGGTGAATGTTCAGACTGCCTGTCTAAGTTTGCTCTGTTCAACAATTAGAAAATCTAATTTTATACATTTATAAATTCACTGCACATGTAGAGAGCGGTCTACTCGTTGGCTCTCCTAAAACCTCTCCCTGCCTGGCTTTGCTTGATTTACAAATCTCTTCCTATGTGCATACAGTATATATGTGTACCTGTCAATCAAGTGAAGCTGGACGGGAGGTGTTCTGTCTTCTTACACGTTCTCTCAGTGTGCAGTCTGACATACAGCATAAACCTTCTCTGTCTTCCAAATAAACAGACTGTTTTTTCTGTAGTCTAAGAATTTATTGGTCAACAGGTTGTAAATATGGTAATGTGATGATGATATTGATATATGATATGTTGTGATAAAACAGATATGCTTGCACAAGGATAATGGAGCTCAAGTGTGGAGTAGTGCAAGAGATGGCATCCCAATGTCTTGTGGGCAGGTTTCTTGCTCCCAGAATGCCTTGCTTTACCCAGAGTGCATTGTAGCTCCCATAATGCAATAGCTTCATAAGGAGAATTCAACAGGTAATGTAACTGAAAGACCACTACATGGTGCTATAACCTAATTAGACTATACATTAACACAAGTATGTAAAATGAGATTATACACTTTTAACATCAGATTCTGATCCATTGGGCAGAACACTCCTCGTCTGGTATCAAGAGATGCCACTATTAGGCTCCTCTTGTGAAAACAATACAACAAGCTCAGCTGCTGGCCTGAGGAATAGCTTACTCTCGCCAAGCTTCCACACTTTGACCTCGGCTTTACGTACATTCCCATCTTTGCTTGGGAACGTTTGAGTGATGAGGCCCAGTGGCCACTCATTCCGGTGCAACTGGCTGTCTTTCATGAGCACGACGTCTCCAGGTCTAATGTTTCGCTTGTTAGTCTGCCACTTCCTCCTTGGTTGTAAGGTAGAGATGTACTGCTTCCTCCATCTGTCCCAGAAAGCATTGGAGAGACTTTGCACTTGCCTCCATTGTCGTCTGTAAAGGTCTTTGTCACCAAAATCTCCAGATGGTGCACTCAGAACACTGGTTTTCTGGGTCAACAACATGGCAGGAGTGAGAATAGTCAAATCTCCAGAGCCGCTAGATAGCGTAGTTAATGGTCTGGCATTCATGATGGCTGAAACTTCTGCCAAGAATGTCATTAAACTCTCATGGGTGAGTCTTGTACTCCCCACTTGCAAGAAGATTGAGTCCAAGATTCTGCGTGCTATCCCTATCATTCTCTCCCAGGCACCTCCCATGTGAGAAGAATGTGGTGGATTGAAAGTCCAGGTGCATCCTTGCTCACTTAAGTATCTCTCCACATTAGTAGTGTCTAAGTTGGAGGGAATTTGAAGTTCTTTCACTGCACCAACAAAATTTGTACCTCTGTCAGAACGAATATGCTTTACAGGCCCTCTGATGGCGATAAACCGTCGAAGTGCGTTTATGAAACTTGAAGTGTCCATCGATTCAATCACTTCTATATGGACAGCTCTGCTGGACATACAAGTAAATAGAACTGCCCAGCGTTTCGCACTGACATGGATTCCTCTAGTATGCCGTGTAGCTACAGACCAAGGACCGAATACATCCAGACCTACGTTAGTGAAAGGAGGATCTGTACTGAGTCTGTCAGGTGGGAGATTGGCCATCTTCGGATTCTGAAACTTGCCACGAAGTTTGCGACAAGTAACACAGTTGAAGATAAGTTTGCTCACACATCTCTTTGCTCCAACTATCCACAGTCCAGCAGCTCGTAGATTCCCTTCAGTAAACAATCGGCCCTGGTGCTTCACTTGAATGTGGTGGTGTTGCACAAGCAACGTTGTGACATGATGATGTCCATGAATTATTAGTGGATGTTTTTCCATAAATTCCACTTTGGCTTCATGAAGACGGCCTCCTATCCTGAGCAACCCATCTTGGTCGATGATTGGATCAAGCTTCTTCAAAGCACTGTCCTTAGGAATGGATTGCTTTTTATTGAGGTGGTCTATTTCTTTGGCATAACACTCACGTTGTACTGTGCGAATTATCAAATTCTTGGACCTCTCTAAGTTGGGAGCAGTAAAAGCATGTCTACAGTGATGCCAACCTTTGCAGGGTTTCTGTCCCGTAGGTAAGGTCGACTTGTAAGACTCAGCTATATGAACTAAACAAGCAACCGCACGAACAAGTGACTTCCAAGTTGAGAACTTGCTGAAACGATGGGATTTGAAGTGTTTGTCCAAAGTCACTGTGCGCAAAACGGATACCTGAGGGCGGATTTCCTCATCGGCGTCTGGCTCTATTAGTTCAAATGCATCTGATCTGGCAACGCAGGATGTTGGATGGTATAAGAATCTAGGACCCGTAAACCATGTTGTGTCTTTAAGGTGGCTTGGCGTGACAGATCTGGTCGCGTGGTCCGCTGGATTATGATGTGTAGGCACATAATGCCACTGCTTAGGACAAGTGGATCTCCTGATCCTTAGAACCCGATTGCTGACATAGACATAAAAGCGTCGGGTTTCGTTGCAGATATACCCTAGGACTACCTTGCTGTCCGTGTAGAACTCAACTTCCTTGATTTCCAAGTTCATTGCTGTCGTTACGAGTTCAGCCAACTCCACTGCAAGCACAGCAGCACAGAGTTCTAGCCTGGGTATTGTGTGTTCACGGAGTGGCGCCAGTTTTGTCCAGCTCATGACAAATCCTATATGGCATTGATCTTCAACGTCTATAGTTTTTAGGTATGCCACTGCTGCAATCGCTTTGACTGAAGCATCGCAGAAGATGCAGAGTCTTTGTATTTTGACTTCTGTTGATGGTACGGAAGCATAAGGTCGTGTCACATGAAGGCTGGACAAAGCTTCCAGAGACTTCCTCCAATCTGCCCACAGGTCTCTTTTTCCTACAGGAAGAGGATCATCCCAATCAGATTTCTCTTGGGTGAAGTCTCTTAACATCCATTTACCTTGGATAGTAACAGGAGCTACAAATCCCAGAGGGTCATATAAGCTGTTTATGATAGACAAGACACCTCTGCGTGTGAAAGGCTTTTCTTCCTTGCTGATTTGGAAGGTGAATGCATCTACCTTTAAATCCCAGAGTAATCCAAGGCTCCGCTGCATGGGAAGGGAATCAGTGCTTAGATCTAAGTCCTTTAGGTCACTTGAGTGATCTTGAGAGGGAAAGGCCTCCATTAATTCGTGGCTGTTGGAAGCAATCTTGTGCAACCTCAAATTAGACAGAGCAAGCATTTCCTGAGCCCTTTTGAGGAGACTGATTGCAGACTCACTTGTGGGTGTGGATTTCAGGCAGTCGTCCACATAAAAATCTCTTTCCACAAAGGATCTGATGTCCGACCCATACCTTGTTTCACCCTCTCGGGCTGAATGTCTGAGACCATAGATCGCAACTGCAGGGGAAGGACTGTTTCCAAAGATGTGCACTCTCATTCGATACTCCACAATGTCTTTACAAGGGTCATTGTCACGGTACCAAAAGAACCTCAAGAAGTTTCTGTGTTCCTCCTTGACAAGAAAGCAGTAAAACATCTGTTGTATGTCAGCCATAAATGCCACCGAATCTCTGCGGAAGCGGAGAAGCACTCCCAGAAGTCTGTTGTTAAGGTCTGGACCTGATAGTAGGACATCATTTAGCGAGATACTGTCACACCTGGCACTTGAGTCAAATACTACTCTTATCTGACCTGGTTTCTTTGGATGATACACACCGAATATGGGCAAGTACCAACACTCCTCAGAATCCTGAAGCGCAGGTGCGATTTCTGCATGGTTGTTCTTAAATATCTTCTCCATGAAGGAAAAGAAATGTTGTCTTGTCTCTGGTGACCTCTGAAGTTTCTGTTTGAGAGAGACAAATCGATTGTAGACAAGTTCCCTGTTGTTGGGTAAGCGTCGTCTCTGGGGCTTAAATGGTAAAGGTGCGACCCAACTTTTTGACTGGTCTTTCACCATTTCCTGATCCATTATGTCCAAGAACAGCCTGTCTTCTATGGACATTGTGACCCTGTTGTCTTCTCTTGTCCTATGAAAAACTGTACACCCTATGTGATCTGGCTCACCATCACAGGCATGGCCTTCACAGGAAAGGTCTGCGAAAGGACAAGGCAGGGGAGCACTGTGTGGCAACTCTTTTACCAGGAAACTACTCGGACAAGGCTGGAAGAGAGAAGGACGTCCCTTTTCAAGTGTGCAAGTGAGCATACTGTTGACTGAAGTCGGCTTGTGTGCTCCTCCTAGACAGACATCTCCTACAATGACCCACCCTAGGTCCAGTCTCTGGGCATATGGAGCGTTCTGGGGACCGTTAATTAGTCCCCTAACCTTGTGGACTCGTAGTATGTCTCTTCCGAGGAGTAGGACTATTGGAGCCTCTGGGTCCAGTTGTGGTATCAGGTGAGCTATACGCTTCAAATGAGGGTGGTGTGCTGCTACCTCCGATATAGGTATCTCTGACCTGTTGTCGGGAATCTGGTTGCACTCCAGTATGGTTGGCAGAGATAAACAGGTCTGACCGTCCATGGATTCTACTTTGTATCCAGTCGCCTTTCTCCCCGCCGTCTCGACAGTACCTGCGCATGTCCTTAAGGAGTAGGGAGAACCGGGGCCTACTATGTTAAAGGTGTCAAAGAAGGTGGACTTAGCTAAAGACCTATTGCTTTGGTCATCCAAGATTGCATATATCTTAATAGCCTTATCTCGGTGACCTGCCGGATAGACTCTCACAAGGCAGATTTTTGAGCAGGACTTTCCTCCTACAAATCCTTTACAGATCTCTGTACAATGAGAGCTGACTATCGGGGTGTCTATTGCGTCAGTGTCCATCTGCTGTACTAATGGCTCCTCAGCTTGCGATGACATCTGTGAGGGTGGTCCAGGGTGTAAAGCCGTGTTGTGTTCTGTGCTACCACATTCTGTGCATTTGACACTGACCTCACAGTTCCTGGCGAAGTGTGACGTTGTAGCGCAGCATCTGAAGCAGATGTTGTTTTCCTTGAGGAAACTCTTCCGGTCCTCCAGAGACTTCTCCCTGAAGGCTCTGCATTTTAGTAGAGGATGTGGTTTCTTATGTAAGGGACACTGCTTGCTGAGATCCTTAGGTCTATTCTCTTCTTGAGAAGACTTGAACGTTCTGTAAGAAGAACCTGTGGAGGTAACATTAGTTTTGTGAACTGCCACCGGTGTTTTATAAGATTTGACACCAGGGGCAGTGGAACATGACAAAGTAAAATCAAAGCTAGGATCATTCCTAATTCTCGCCTGTTGTCTGACAAAGTCTACAAACACAGAGAAAGGAGGGAATGGTACATTGTTAACCTGTTTATAACGGGATCCATGCATGATCCACTTCTCCTGTAGGTTATATGGGAGCTTCTGAACAATTGGATTGACACCCCTGGCAGTGTTCAGAAATGCCAGGCCTGGTAGATCTCCTTCTGCTTGAGCAACCCATACCTCCATTAACAAGTCACTCAGCTCCCTGAGCTTCTGGTAACCTCCTTTACTCACTATTCTGGGAAAATTATCAATTCTCTTAAATAAAGCATTTTCTATAGCTTCTATTGACCCATAACACTCATCAAGCCTTTCCCATACCATCTTTAGGCCCGTGTCAGGATAATTTATGTTAATGTCTCTTATTCTTTTGGCGTGTTCAGCAGACTCACTCCCAAGCCACTTTATCATGAGATCTAACTCCTCACTACAAGAAAGATCCAAGTCTTTGATGGCGTTCTGGAAAGAGGCTCGCCATGACCTGTAGCTCTCAGCGCGGTCAGTGAACTTTACAAGTCCTTTGGTAACCAGCTCTCGTTTAGCAAAGAACTTAGCAAAGTCCATGGAGGCTTGGTTATTGCCGATATGAGCTGGTGTGCTGATGTGGTGTGAGTGAGGTGTATCACCATACCTTTTGGGAGCTTCTGGCCTAGGATAGTCTGTATAATATCGTTCTGAAGCGAAGGGTGATCCTTTTAATTGTAGCTGAGGCTGTGTCTTCTGCTCTGTAGATCGGTAGTTGTGGTCGACATCGCTTTGTTGCATACTTTCCTGTTTGCGGTACTGCAGTTCATCAGGGTTGGATCTCTGGTAATCTGCATAGGCTGGTTGATGAAGTGAATCATGGTTGTTGCCTGTTCCGGAATGCTGGTGGACGTATTCTGAGACGCGCCATGCTGGATCTTGTTGATCTAGGTCTGGCCCCAGTACACTGCTGTGTTTCTCAGATTTGGGGAACTCCACGGTTTCCAGGAACTCTGCTTTGGCTATTGCAGCTGCTGCCTCTTTCTCTGCGGCCAGTTTTTCCAGAGTCGCCTGCAGGCGTGCTCTCTCTGCCTCTCAATCTGCTTGCAAGCGTGCTCTCTCTGCTTCTTGATCTGCTTGCAAGCGTGCTCTCTCTGCTTCTTGATCTGCTTGCAAGTGTGCTCTCTCTGCTTCTTGATCTGCTTGCAAACGTGCGCCTTCTGCTTGCAAACGCGCTTTCTCTGCTTCTTGATCTGCTTGCAAGCGTGATTTCTCTGCTTCTTGATCTGCTTGTCTTAGCTTCAGTTGCATTTCTTGTGAAGCAAAGGACAATCTTACTTTTGCCGCCTCAGCTTCTGCACGAGCGAGAGCAGCAGATTCTTTTATTGAAGACTTGCTGGAACAGCTTGTTCGGGACCTCATCCTGAGTGAAGATGCCCTGCTGATAGACATTGCGTGTCTGCTTGCTGACCACTGAATGTCTCTGTGTGCACCTCAATCAGATAGAAACAGATTTCAGCGTGGTCTGAATTGTGTTGGAGGGTTGCACACTCGTTACTTGTGACTGTATGGCGGCTGCTGCAATACCCGTATGTACGACCATGTGGGTGATAGCGGCTCCGTATAGTCTAATCCACTATTGCTTGTGACTAGCATCTGTTTTACTGTTCTGTCTTCTTACACGTTCTCTCAGTGTGCAGTCTGACATACAGCATAAACCTTCTCTGTCTTCCAAATAAACAGACTGTTTTTTCTGTAGTCTAAGAATTTATTGGTCAACAGGTTGTAAATATGGTAATGTGATGATGATATTGATATATGATATGTTGTGATAAAACAGATATGCTTGCACAAGGATAATGGAGCTCAAGTGTGGAGTAGTGCAAGAGATGGCATCCCAATGTCTTGTGGGCAGGTTTCTTGCTCCCAGAATGCCTTGCTTTACCCAGAGTGCATTGTAGCTCCCATAATGCAATAGCTTCATAAGGAGAATTCAACAGGTAATGTAACTGAAAGACCACTACATGGTGCTATAACCTAATTAGACTATACATTAACACAAGTATGTAAAATGAGATTATACACTTTTAACATCAGATTCTGATCCATTGGGCAGAACAGGAGGAACCTGGAGGAAGCCACCCAATGGACACTTCTCCCTATCCTTAGTTTGTTTCTACACTTGAGCACTTCAGAGTAAAATATAGTTTATATACTAAAAGACTCAATTGGGATTTCATGCTGGCCAAGGTTTGAGCGCATTGATGACAACACCATGCGTAATACAATGTAAAGTGATTGTTCACAGTTACAGGGGTTGGCCATCTAATTTCTTACACTGGGCCTAAGGCTGTCCAGTTTGACGCTGTTCATAATCTGCTATTGAGACAAAGATTACACAAGTATTAACTGGTGGCCATAGAAGGTTCTTGCTGGGATCTGATGACTTTGTAAAACTTTTGGGGCTTTATGAACACTGCCTTTTTACACATCTTCCCAAAATGTCCATATGGCACCATCCAGAAAAAATGGCACCATGCTCCATCAGATGCCATATATGTATGGGTTTTTTAGATACCAGGCAATGGAAGTCTTTAATATGAATTTCTATAAGAACTCCAGTATGAGTAGAGCTCTAAGACAATACAAAGCCATAATAAGGACGTATACATGAGTCCTAATTTAAGTTTTCTCGCCCCATATTATTGCTCTGCCCTGACCTATGCTTCTATATCACATTAGTATGCCAAATCACTAATATCTCTTACCCACTATATGAATAATAAGACGTCTGCCAGCATTTCAAATGATGGATCAAATTATTGGAGCTCAGACCATACACCACCAATTGGCCTATGCAGGTCCCCTTCTTAAGTGTCTCTGAAAATTGCCCTGCATGGGTTGATATGAGGTGTATGATCTAGGCTGCAATAAATTGCTCCATTATTCAGAGATGCTGGTGGAGGACTATTTTTTTGTATATACATCCATTTGGGGAGACTGTTTCTGCCTTTCATCTTATTTACAGATATTGTAGATAAGGATTTGGAGTCCTGTAGTAATAGGGATGCAAATTTGGAATATGTACCTTGTCCCAGTTTTGCATACAGTATTAGAAAAGGTAGCTTTTTATAAAGGTCTTTAATATACATGACTGTCAAAGTGTAGGAGCATGTAAATGAGCGGATAGGTGACTGCGCCCCCCTCCCCCCCAATGTTAGGTAACCTAATGCCGCTATGGTCATTTATATGATCTATCCTTATTGTTATATGAACTAACCGAGATGCCCTACAAAAGTAGTGCATTTTCCTTTTCTATAGCACCTTATTTTAAACACTTTTGTCCGTCTCGACTGCTAGTTTATTGCTACTTTGCAGTTCTTTTTTACTGCTTCACTAAATGTTACAATCACAATCTTTCAGATACTTCTATAAATATCTCTTGGACTTTATGGAAAGAAAGTTATAACACTGTCAATGGAAGACGTCTTACGTCAGATCTAGTGAACCAATGATGAGGAAAGTTAAACAAAGAAGCAGGCTGCGCCCCATAGCCACATCAAATCACATGAAAGCTCTGTAACCACATGAACAACCCAATGCTTGGAAAAATATTAAGCTTTCTATGAAGAGTTCAGTGGAAGCATTGTACTGCATGGCATATTTACCATCAATGGGGCGAAGTAAAACAAATAAATAAACACTTAACTTTTCCATTTCCAGTTTCCTCATCGTTTGTTACGCGAAAAGAAAAATAAGATCACAACGACTTCTTCATCTTTAAAGGTGTTGTAAAGAATTAGGAAAACATGGCAGCTCCACACCTGTCCACAAGTTATATGTTGTATTGAAGCTCAGCTTTATTCACTTCATTGGAAATGAGCTACAATTTCATACACAACCCATGGATAGGTGTGGTGCGAATAGCACACATTTTTGTAATTCAGTATCCTTTAATGGTCCCATTGGACATGAGGACAGGGGAACAAGGTCCTGTGTCCCCAGTGGAATGGAGAAAATTGGAAAGGTTGCAAATGCAATCTGACGATCAGATACTTCTCACCTACAATGCTGAAAGTTTATACGTGGCTATTCTGGGACAACCCCTTTAACTCTGACATCTGCATCTGAAACCCAGAAAAAGAGTGATGGTGGACAGTACATATTGCATGGGGCATATGTGGTGATATTAGAAGTATCAGTTATGGTTTATATCTATTAGACACTTTGAGAAATACATGGATTTTCCCATATTAGTGATATTTATTAAAGGGGTTTTCCCACTGATACTGATACTTATCCAAAGGATAGTGGATAAATGTCTGATAGCTAGGCATCCCAACCGTGGGACCCAAAGTGAGCACAAAAACAGGAGTTCCCATGTGTCTCATATGGTCATTGCTTCATTTATTACAATGGGACTGATGCAGTGGTGATCTCCATTGTCTCATACAGTATATGTGAATGGACTGGAAGCAATGGCTGCATACCATCACTCTGTTCACATGGGGCACTTGAGAACTTCAGTTTTTGTGATTGCTAGGGGTCCCCAAGTGCCCCTATAAATTGAGGGCAATGGTTATTAGTGGGAAAGACATTTCACTCAAGCAGAATCTTTCATTGTCCTATATGGCTGATGGTCTGATGACTAAAAATGTTATCCACTAGAAACTATATGGATTATCCTATACCTCTGTTCTGAGTTTCCTTCCTATATTGCTGTGGGAAAAATTTCAGTATAACTTCAGTAAAACTTCAGTATAATTTATGCACTAAAATCTCATCTCGGCTCTCTCTATGTTGATAGTAGTATAATGTTGTACCGTGTTAGCCATTGAAAGTAGTGGAAGAGTGAAGAAATCAGGCGATACCTTTTAGAGGCTAACTGAGTATATTTGATGTATATTCAAATATACTCAGCCTCTAAAAGGTGTTGAGAAGTCAAGGAGGCGGTCCTACCAGTAACTGTACATACAGAGATAGCTGTCACTCACTGATAGGACCACCTCCTCAACACAAAAAGAGCACATATTTCAATAGATAAAGGACAGGTTATACTGAATGTTTTCCCTCAAAATTATACATGAAACTTCCCAGCTCCTCCTGCACTATAACATGCTACTTACAGATCCAACTGTTTTTTTTTCCCTGTGACAGGTTCTCTTTAAGAACATTTATACTTTCATTGTTGGAATATTTTTGGAAATTCTTTGACTTCTCCATTTGTGAACTGCTTCCTAAGCCAAGAAGTTCTTGGAAAATGAACCTGTTTCTCTGGAAGGTGTGTTCATTAAAATGGAGGAATGTTGGGTTGGGGCTAAAATAGTATAATTTCCATAGTGTCACCTCAGTACATTGTATAAAGGTCTCACTTTGGAATCCACCAGACCACGTCTCTTTACCTCCCGGTTCTGTACCTGAAATAATTACAGGTTACGCCAGCATATATTTATAGAATCAATGATAATTAGCAACATATCAGATTCATTCAGTGCTGTCAACCTTCTCGAAGTACAATGTGTCACAACAGAGCTCCTGTTCTACATAATGAAGAATACCATTATTTTGTGTGAGATGTAGCAGGAATTTTGGTTCTTTTAGGGTCCTCCAAAAACCAACTAAATGAATTATCATGATGCTCAAAAGAGACAATTAGAAGACAATGTCAGCGCTGCTAAATCTCTATATAGATAAAGTTTTTTTTTATCATCTTGAATTATATACTGATATATTACATGTGACACTAAATGGGTGTCAGACTTCAGAAGAAGTGAAGTCATTCACCCTCTGGTACACTTGTGACTTGGAAGACCTTTGACCTCCCAAGAAATCAACATGAAAAGCTTTTCTTGAGCAGTCCATCATTGAAACCTTAGTACTGTCCATCCTTGTATTGTAAACATTACAATATTTAGATCATTTTTTTTGTTCCCTCACTAAAGTGGTTCTACAGTTTCAATATGTAGTGTTCACTTACAAACGTATCATATGGTAGACCAGCTCACTAACCTGTTTGTTCACCTGTCAATTATCCTTTGTAATGTAAGCCATGAAGAGAACAGTGTGTTGAAGACCACCAAGTACTAAACAAGGAGGTTCTAGTAGAATCCAAAAAATCTTATAAATGTTGCTTACATGTTAAAGTCCATACGAATAAAGGAAATAAAGATCACTTATTTTATTTCGGTCCTCAAGTTTTGGTCATATCTCTACAATTCTCTATACTATATTCCCATGTACAGTACAGTCTAAAAAGATCTTGTTATATCAGTGGTATATATAGAAAAGAGAGGGTATCTGAGAAAAGATCAAAATAGGTCCGCCATGCCGGTGCCAGTCTATTGCTTTCCTCATCATGCTCTATTGGTGCTGATGGGGTCAGTGTTTGACCCCTCACTTTGTTAACAATGCAGTTCTACCTCTGGAGACGTTCTCACCAACTAATAGCAAATAAGATGGGACTGAACAAGGCTTGGCCTATTCAAGGGCCCCAAAGCAGCAGAAGATCTACCCATATGGTGTCTCAGATCTGTATTATTGTATACACCTATCCATACAACTCTTTAGAGAAATCTCATACATACAGTGTAGGAATACTTTTGCACATGTTGCTTGCTGCTCCTTATATTCTTTGTGTCCATATGACATTTTTACACTACAGACAGAACACACTTGATGCTGAGGCTGCACGTTGCGTAAACGTAGCTTTTTTTGTTTCAGATTTTGCTGAGGTTTTTTGAACCAAAGCCAGGAGTGGATTGAGCAAAAGGTAGAAGTATAAGGTAGAAGTATCCTATATATTTCCCATTCCTTTAATAGTCATTCTTGGCTTTGGCTCCAAAAAACACAGCAAAATCTGCAACATAAAAAAGCTGTGTTTCTGCAACGTAGGGCCTTAGCCTAAGGAGATAATTCACATGCTACACTTTTGCTGCAGAAACCAGTTTCATTCACCTGAACTGGGATTGTTTTGGTGGCAGGCACATGGATTTCTGCACACTCCAATAAATCTGCCTTATGTGAGCTCACGTACACCCTATATTAATGTAGGCTGAATGCACCAATTTCAATGGATCGGGCTGGCTATCTAATGCATTGATTCAAAACATTTGTGCCGTAGCACCTAGGGACGCCTTAGAAACCCACCAGGGGGCCACAACACTCTGGTTGAGAAGATGACCGAGTGTTCACGCAGCATTATCTGCATCCTTAGGACACTTTTTGGCTTTTGGGAAAAAATATTTGGTGCCCCAAAGAAAATTTTTTTCCAGGGGTGTCCTGAGTCTGAAAACGTTGGTAAACACTGATCTAATGTGTATGGGGAGTCCGGACTTTTTCCTAATTGAAGATGACAAGGGAATGAAGGATCAGGCTGTTGGATTTCAACATGCTCCATACGTTTGTTCTCAAAGAACATAAGTCGCCACCAGATGTGTCTGGCAGCTGCTTTCTTCCCTCTCCCCACTGAGAACAGATGCATATTGGCAAAGCGCTCTTATGTATGGAGGCTCAGGAGAGATAGCTGTTGGCTAAGAAAGTGTTTAGCTGATGGCTATCTTAAGTGTATGGTATTAAAGTCCTGCATGTTCTTCAAGCAAGGACAGGATACAAGTAATTCCATAATCCTGCTCACGATCTGACAAATTTAATGAATGCAAATGGCGCCTACCAGTTTTCATCTTCAGATTTTATCTTTGGTTTTATTACTGACAGGACTATAATAAATGTTGCAGAGCTGAATCCTTAACCTGCAGAAAGGTTAACAGATTGTTTTCTAATCAATAGCAAAGTAGTCAGGGAATGTCATAAGATGTGATAAATGGCTGTATAGCGCATCCCCCAGTCTGCTCAGTAGCAGCCAGCCTAGTCGTGTCAGTTGTATTAAAACGTACACACATATGGTATGACTCTCATGGGTTCCCACATCATAGAAATCTGAGCTCGAAGTGAAATTCACCTGCTATATCATATTATACATGTATTAAGCACCACAACAAGGCTCTGTACATGATGTAGAACAGGTTGACAGCTTATCAGTCTTATCCCATACAATAAGATACAATGAAACACTATTATGTCATTCAGGTAAATGACAGCCTATACTTTGCCTACAGGCTCTTACAGGTAACAAGAACTGGCCGCCTGCTCTATATACGAATGTGTCTGCCTTGCAGCGCTAATGTCAGTATATTAAGAAATTACTTCTAAAGTGGTTTCCTAATATTTTAGCTAAGAAATACTTATTATCACCATTCTAAAGATATGACTATTATGGAACACACTTCTAAAACAGTCTAATGAAAAATAAAGCAGAGCTGAAGAAGCCGTATCGGTGTAAATACAATGTGTCCTATAGTATTCATTCAGCGCCACCGCCATGCAGTAATTGCTTTCATTGTTTCATTGGCGTCATGGTCAAGGCTGCATATTCAGAAGTAATAATGGACGAGGAGGTTGTTTCCTCAATGAAAACATAAAACGAATGCTGTACTTTTACAAATAGCTACCCAACAAACTCTTGGATTTCAGGTCTTTATTTTTATATCCAGTGTACAAGTCAAAAATATGTATAAAATGCAAAGTTCTGTATGTTGAGTATACTGGGAATGATCCAACTGATGATGACAACTCCCCCGCTGTGTCATCATCCCCAC
Organism: Leptodactylus fallax; assembly: GCA_947044405.1. NCBI lineage: Eukaryota > Metazoa > Chordata > Amphibia > Anura > Leptodactylidae > Leptodactylus > Leptodactylus fallax. The sequence goes on along the minus strand of CAMRHE010000073.1, from coordinate 3,917,605 downwards.
ATCTCTATCAGCGACGTCCCCAAGGACATCTACCTGTTGTGGTTGTAGGAAATCTTCCAACACAGAGTTAACCTTGCAATCAGGTTGTCACGAGATATAGTCAATGGTTATAATGATGATAAAATGTCTATGATTGGCCCATCATGATTCTATAGGAAATTATAAATGCCTGAAGACAAAGATTGAAGTTTTGTCTTTTTCTAAGACTTTTTACATTGACATTACCATTCAGCTGGTGTTTTGTGGACTGCAAAAGAAATCTGACAGTCCGTTGTAAGTCAAAGAGATCTTTATTGCTGGGAGGATTGTCTTACTGTCACAGCTCGTGTAGAAAAGGAAGCCATGATGACAATAGTATAAGTTCCATGGCTGACATCAGTAGTGACATCCCATTTGTGCTAGGGGATCACTTCAGCCAATCACAGGACTCAGTGGTGACTTCTTTACAAACGGCAAGTGACTGCTGCGGCCTGTGATTGGCTGCATTGGTTACCTGGCCCAAACAACTGTGGGACTTGGATAAAGCCAATGGAGCTGCCACCGCTGGAAACGGAGTCCCAGGAAGAAGTGAGCACTAGTTTGTTATGTTTATCGCCCCAGTAGTAAATAATAAAATATGAGCTGGATGATCCCTTTAATATTAATGGCCTATCCTAAAAATAGATTATAAACTTTCAAGTCTCAGAAACCCCTTTAAGATGATGATTTTGCACCATCTGCTCTTTTCATAGGTGCAGAAAACATCAGGAAATATTCCAGGGGGTCAGTGATCTCTAAGAGGAACACCTCTTTAAGGCACACTGAGCACCACGTTGGCATACATGACAACTTTTCTGCAATGCAAAAACATGTATTTGTATTCTCTTATGGCTGCTTGTATTGTTACAGATGGGATATTTTTCATAGACAGCAAGCAGCTTTCTTGTCTTTGCTTTTTTCCTGTGACAGGGATCTCTTTAGCTGCACCAGGCCTGCATGTATTTGCCCTATATTTGCAGCTCAGTGTTCCTCTTATATTATGTTCTCTTGGGATTTTCTCAGCTATTTGTTTCTTATTTTAAAGTTACTCCTGGTAGAATTACATGTAAAACCAGTAGTAGTAATGGATAGGGCAGTGGCGTAACTAGGAATGGCTGGGCCCCAAGGCGAACATTTGACATGGGCCCCCCCCCCCGAATCGCCACCCCCCAACCCCCCTGTAGACCGCCCCCTCCAACCCCCCCCTCGCGCAAACCGCATTCCTGCGCACACTATTATGCGCCATAGTGGCCCCTACACACACTATTATGCCCCATATTGGCCCCTGTACACAGTATTATGCCCCATAGTGGCCCCTGCACAAAGTATTATGCACAATAGTGGCCCCTTCACATAGTATTATGCCCCATTGTGGACCACCCATGAACAATTATTATACTCTGGGGGGTTTTCAGACCCCAGAGTATAATGATCGGAGACCCAGGGGAGGATACAAGCATAAAAACCAAGGTTACTTACGTCTCCCTGGCTCTAGCGCACTCCCCGCTACTTGGACCAGATGTCGCGTGAGCCAGGCCGGCGTCGTGACGCATAATGACGTCGGCTGACGTCTGGGACGTCACCAAACAGGTCTGAAGCCTGCTGGAGCACGGAAAGGTAAGTAACATTGTTTTTTATGTTCCCTCACCGCCCCATGGCCTCTGATCATTATCCCGATATCAGTGTTTGTGGGGTTTGGCCCGCAGCCTTACTTACCAATCCCCGCTCCTGCTCACAGCTGCCTCCGCAGAAGGGGAAGCGCAGGCGGCCATGAGCAGGATCGGGGATCGGTAAGTAAATAGGGCCCGTTACTTGCTGGTGTTACTCCCCCTAATGTCCCAGTTTTTTTCGTCGGACACAAAGTCCTGCATGTCCAACTTTGTTTCTGACTAAAAAAAAAACGGCTTTGCGGCGCAGAGGGTGTAAGCGCACACCCGCGCATTGCTTTAAAAACCCATAGAAGTGAATGGGTTTTTAAGCAAAGCGTCACAAACTTTTCCCTATCCAGTTTTCCGACATTTAGGTCGAATTCGCGGCGGACGGAGTACTGGCGCAAGTGTGAACCCACCCTAAAATGTGCTGCAGCCATAATATTAGCAGTAGAAAAACTGATAGGACACCATGTGTGAAGGCTTATACAGTCATAAAACAGACTGCCCAGCAAGACCCTGAAGATATTTCAACTTTTCATGAAAGCTCAGGTAGCCTTTAATGTGCTCATAGTACAATGTACACATTTTCTATCATCACTCTGTATCTGATGGCAGGATCAGGTCTAGTGAACTGACTATATGAACACTATATAAGAACCCACACATTTACTATCATATATAATGTTTATAGCTGTCTACAGGTGACAATGTGACATTGAACGACACTTACAGCTAATCTGTATTCACCATTCAATCTCTCCAGCATTATGTGGATAGTGTCTATGCTGTTAATGGATAGATTCATCTTTCTTGTCTTATAATATGAATTATAACATGTGTAAATCTGAACAAAAAAGAATTACGGGTCCTCAGGAGAGACTTGTAAAACTTCAGCTTGTTTATTGCTTGGTAGTTCTGCAGTAGCCCAGAGGACATCACATTACATTCACTCCTACACTGAGGACGTGCGCAGGTAAAAAGCTTTTAAAATTAATCTTCATGGACTGGCACTGTGATAGGAAAGAACATTTCTGACATGTTTTGTTCTTAACTCTGTTTTAATTAGAATGATACGCCTTAGGCTAAGTTCACCCTGTTGTCTTTCTGTCCGTTGATCAGGTCTATCATATGGTCAGAACAACGGACTGAAAGGCCAGTAGAATGACAGATGCAACTTTCTTCCTTCCTGTTTATTTTTTTCAATGGAAGATTGCAGGACTTTATCTTACATTAAAGTTACAACAAACAAGATTGAAGAAAGCTTCCGCCATGTGAATGATGATGGCTGCAAACTGAGGGTGTTCTGTCTGCATCTGTCATTCTGTAGACTTTTCAGTTCATTGTTCTAATCCTGTGAAAGATCATAACAGTGGACAGAAAGAAGGCAGTGTGAACGTAGGCTTAGGTACTGAGTAAAGCAGGGACACATACAGACATTCATATCAAAACAACAGCATTGCTTGCTTTCCCATGGCCACCAATCTGACCTAGAGTATCAACACAGTCTATGTTGAAGAAGACCGGTCATCATTCCTGACATGTCGGTTTCCATATTTTTGAGAAATAATTTGGGAAAATTTTTCCTTACAACGCTGTGTTCTGCTATTTCTCTGTTATTCTTCTTAGGCTGGGTTCACATTACCATTATTAATGTCCATTGCTGTCATAGGATGACAGCAACGGACATTAACTGTGACAGACTCAGTCTGTGTCCGTTCCCATTGACATTAATGTAAACAACATGCACAACTTTTTCTTCCGTTACAAAAGTAAACAAACATGACAGAAGACAATGTATATCATGTTGTTTACATTAGTGTCAATGTGAACAGATACAGACTCAGTCTGTGTCCATTCTCTGCCACAGTTAATGTCCGTTGCTATCATCCTATGACAGAAGACAGCAACAGACATTAACAACGGTAGCGTGAACCCAGCCTTAGATATCCATGAATAAATTGACAATTGGGTGTTACCGTTTCTCTGGTCAGATGGGTGTGTCCCTGAGTAGTCTGGTACTGGCAGCACTGATTGGACAGTGTCACATTGTGTAGCGACTAGACATGGGGTAATCTTACGGGAATTGTTTTATAAATATTCGTGAGGTTCATCCATCTGGTCCGTTTCAGGCACAAACCGCAACCACATTATATTTTGGCGTTTCTTCAGACCTCAGAGTCTGAATTGTGCAGTTCAGCAGACAGGAGAGGAGCTGATAACAGAAGATACAAGCATTTCCAGTAACACGTATTACAAAGTTTCTTATATTCACTGGAACTATTAGTTTACAAAAAAAAAGAGAAGAATGGAGAATTGCTGCGCATGAGATTCATTAAATTAAGATTAGCTAAATCAACATTAATGATGCTGTTTATTTTACATTCTGATAATTATCTGTTCTTTTTCTGATAAATAGGGCATTTTAGCTTTATGTCTTCATGTTGCCATTGTACGGATTGATGAAGCTGATGGCTCAGTTGCTTGGGGACAACGAGTGCTGTAATGAAATTCTTTGAGCAGCATGACATATGTTATAAAATGGAGTGATTACTTCCAAGATCTAAGACACACTTGCTTTGTACATAATTGCGCAACATCATTTGTCCTTGTTAGCAAGTGGTATAGTCAGGGAAGACAGCGCCTTTATAGAACAAGGACAGGCTGTGTATTAGTTTTCACAAGATAGTTGACTTTCAGATGGCGCACAGAGTGATATATTTTATAGTACTGGAAACTGGGTAATATGGGTTATTTATAGACTGGTAATGACCATTGCAATATATCCCATCACATGCCTAAGGATCATTGTATATTACGAGCAGAACAATAAATTGCAAGAGCAATGTTTCTTACAACTTTTTTTTTCCCATACGGAGATAATAAAGTTGTGCTGAGGTCAATTTTACGGCCACTCACAGTCAACAATGCTCCAAAATTTTGGCATAATTTGCACGAAAAAAGTGTGTAACATGCCTTGCACCACAACTCTGAAGTGGTTTAGACACTTGTTAGAAACCTTTACAACTTAAACAAAAAAGGACGTGGCTTCACAGCAAAGGTCACGGTTTAATGGAAAGTGGGCATAGCCTAAATTGAGACACCATGTGCTAAATATATGCCAAATTTTGGTACTTTTCTGGCATAAAGTAAGCCAACTAATAGGAGGTATAAGATAGACTAGATAGTCTAATAATGCAACAGATTTATCAAACAGAATTAAAAGGAATCTGTCAGGTCAATCTGGGACACTAAACCACCCACAGGTCCTTATAGAACTGGGGTTTAGTGTCCCAAACCGCCCTGTTGTAATGCAATCCGCAGGCGCATTAAAAATAAAAAACCTTTATACTTACCTAGAGAAGGGTCCGTTCGACGCTGTTTGGTGAGATCGGTCCGGCTTATTCATGAGGCACGCCTCCCGGCGCCTGCGCTGTTATTCAGTGAAGCCAAAGATGGACACTCCGGCTTCACTCCGTAATTGCGGGACATGCGCACTCAAGCCGAGGTGTACTTCTCTGGCTTCATTGAAGAACTGCGCAGGCGCGAGGAGGACAGCGGCAGAGTGAGTATAAAGCTTTTTTATTTTTAATGTGGCCATGGATTGCGCTATAACAGGGTGATTTGGGACACTAAACCCCAGGTCCATATGGACGTGTGGGTGGTTTAGTGTCCCAAATTGCCCTGACAGATTCCCTTTAAGACTGTCTAGTCTAAGTTTGCATAGTTTTACTTTTAGACAGTATTAAAAAATCTGCCCCAATGTGCTACTGTGGAAACTTAGCCTAAGACTGACCTTAGACAACTGTCATCCAAATGCTATATTTTCCAAATATCTATTTTTTTGCACTTTTCTTAAGTCGTTGCCTTATTTGGGGTGGGGCCTTTTTATGGCTTTGGCATAGAAAAGAGTTTGGTAGGGCAAGACTGTTTTCTTTTAGATCTTAATGGTTGCCTAACCAAGCTTAGCTGACAGCACAGTTGCTTGCTCTTTGATAGGATCTTTTTTATTCCAGTTAAAACTTTAATATTAACTTTAAAAAATAATCATATACTGTATATACTGTGTGTGTGTATTTCTTTATGAACAACCCAGGATTTCTATGATTCCTGTTGACTTGTGCGTATTATAATAAAAAACAGTAGTTATGCCCTAGAATATGTATCTTAGGAAACCAGTCTTGGAGCATTGTACCATGAAAGTCAGCCATAGAGACAAGGAATATATCTGATACCTTTGCCACTGGCTGAGCAGATAACAGACGCAAGCTACTGAGACAGCTTTGGTCTCTTTCTCATGTATTGTGTGATACAAAAACTAAAATGTTACACTAAACCAGCAATAAAAATTTATTTGGCAGGTGTAAAAAAACATCTCAGCTATACCTGTACATCAGTCACTGAATCCCTTTGATCCTTTTGTCAATATACAAAGTAAATGTCGGAGATACCTTGATGTATAGAGATAGTCTGAGGTCAACTCTAGGGGAAAATGACATGGGTAAATCTACAGTAGGAGGAGAAAATATCCTGAACTGGTATCTCTGATATGCAAGTATCAGTATCTACTGCGACAACTTTGTAGAGGTCATTGTAAGATCTGACACCAAGTTCAGTAATGATCTGCTCCTATACATATTGTTATAACATACGGAGTTCTCCTGTTTGATGTACAGTGAAGACATATCCTTATACTTTTTAATGAGGACCAAAAGTCACATAGTGAATAATCTATCCGAGATCTAATCCCTTTAACATACAAACCATCCTTAAACTAATAGGGGACATTAAAATACTATGGAGAATAATGTTAATTTGAAGCATGACCCCTATACATTCTGTTCTAGATGTGAAGTTGCTTTGGAAGAACAATCTTCAATTAATGTGCATTAGGAACACAACCATTTATTAACTATGTTCAGCCCACTATGTGGTTTTTATTCTATACATACTTCCTCTGGTTTCATAAGTAGATATGCATACATATTAGAAAATCCCTATATGTGCTGAACCTTTGTTTTGATGCTGCTAAAGATTGCATTCAAGGCTGTATCCATAGCCAAGACAAAAAACTATCACCACTAAGATGGTTAGAGAAAATCTTTAAACTGCAAAATTTTGAATTATTTATATTTGCAAAAATATTTCACTTTTAATTGTCTACAAATTTAATCATGGTTATGGTCATGGTAAAACCCCTTTAAGTGACATAAAGATCCAGTGTACTACATATTGGCATCTGTTGTACAGCAGTAATACAACAAATACGTCTCTTTGTGACAATTAGAAAATAATCAAAGGGACAAGGATTTAGAACCTAGGACTATCTTTTGAGAAAAGGGACAAGAAGGCTATAATACTAGTTACTACAGAGAGCATAACTAATAATAAGGAGATGTATGTACATATACCGCACTGTGAGTTGTTTGGTCCTATTACATTCCCATCGTTACAAGATATTGTGAGCCTAGATTGTTGCCCTTCAAAAGCAAATCACTAAACAGTGTGATTAGTGATTGAATTCCTTTACTAGTAAACTATGTATCTAATTAATTATGCAATATAAAAATTGTATAATATAACTAAAAATGATTAATCATTTTATCTTTAAGTTGGAGTCTCTAACTTTTTTCCAACTCCGACTCCACCCAAAATTAGTCTCGACTCCTACTCCAAAGACCTGGTAATCATTTCTCGTATAGTTATGGCATATACACAGAATATAGAATACATGTCTGACAGGTGTAGGTCCCACCTTTATCTCAAAAACAGGGATCCTCCCATCCCATCCCTCCTGTCTCATAACTGCTGTGATTGTAGGAGAAGAACTTTCCATTCACTTCTATGGGACTTTCAAAAAGAGCTAAGCAAGCTGAACATTGGTTCTATGTATTATCCCTATTTTATACTTCATTTTCTAAATGTGAACCTCCAGTTTACAATAAAAATTCACAGTAAATGCATAGTGCACACACTTAGTATTTTATAGTACCTAGTATTTAAAAAAAAAAAAATAAAAAATCTTTCCTATATTTTTGTGAAGGAGGATCTATGCTATCCTATACTGGGTTAAAGGAGTTGTCCGGGCCGATCACCTATACGCAGGGGCGTAACTACCGGGATAGCAGCGGTAGCGGCTGCCACAGGGCCCGGGACATTATGGGGCCCCGCGGGCCCCCGATTCTTTTATTTTTTTTTTTTAAATAGGCCGTTACCTGCTGGTGTAACCCAGGTAACGGGCACTATATACTTACCGTTCCCCGAGGTCCTGCTCACAGCTGCCTGCGCTTCCGATTCTGCTGAGGTGGCTGTGCGCAGCAGCGGGGATTGGTAGGTAAGGCCACGGGCTGAACACCACAATCACTGCTATCATTATACTCCGGGGTCTTTTCAGACCCCAAGTATAATAATCGGAGGTGAGGTGAGGGAAAATAAAAAAATATATACTTACCTCTCCTATGCTTCTCAAGGCTTCGGGCCTGTTTGGTGATGTCCCAGACGTCAGCCGACGTCATTTTGCATCGCAACGCCAGCCCGCATCACGTGACGCCGGCCTGGTCCAACATTGAAGATGGCCGAAGTAGCAGGGAGTGGGCCGGAGAGAGGAACAGGTAAGTAGCATTGTTTTTTTATGTTTCTATCCTCTCCTGGGTCTCCAATCATTATACTCTGGGGTCTGAAAAGACTCCAGAGTATAATAATTGTTCATGGGTGGTCCACAATGGGACATAATACTGTGTGCAGGGGCCACTACGAGGCATAATACTGTGTGCTGGGGCCACTATGGGGCATAATACTGTATGAAGGGGGCACTATGGGGCATAATACTGTGTGCAGGGGCCACTATGAGGCATAATACTGTGTGCAGGGGCCACTATGAGGCATAATACTGTGTGCAGGGGCCACTATGGGGAATAATACTGTGTGCAGGGGCCGCTATGACCCATAATTCTGTGTGCAGGAGCCACTGTGGGGCATAATACTGTGTGCAGGGGCCACTGGAGGGTGATGCATAACACTGTGTGCAGGGGCCACTATGAGGCATAATACTGTGTGCAGGAATGCGTTTTTTTGGGGGGGGGGGGTTGGAGGGGGCGGTCCGGGGGGGGGGCCCCATGTCAAATGTTCTCCTTGGGGCCCAGCCATTCCTAGTTACGCCACTGCCTATACGGAACACAGTATAATGTCCCTTTAGTGCCCGACACAGAATAATGCCCTCCATATAGTATAATTTGTCTCCAGTGGCCACCATAATTTCCACTTTGTTACCCCCACACAGCAAAATGTTCCCTTAGTAGACCCACACAGGATAATGGCACAACACTATATTTTATATATTTTTATAATGCCTTTTTATTGGCCCCCGCACAGTATAATGCCCCCTTAGTGCCCCACACAATATAAAAAAGTGATACTCACCTACCCCCATTTCCACAGACCTGTTGGCATTTCTTGTATGGCTTGTCCTGTCTATGGCAACAGGTGCAATGATGTCATCGCCTGCACCTGTCTGCAACGAGCTGCAGACAGCATTACCTGCAGTGTTAATGGTGGAACAGAACTGATGGCTTTCTGCTTCAGCACTATTTACAATTCTATCTGTGTCCTCTCATTTTCTCAGTTGAAATTGGCACATGTCCGCAACCAGGGACAGTGGAACAAGGTGCAAAATCTGAGACTGTCTCATTGGATCCAGGATGACATATTGGGGACACTCTGCTGCCATAGGACCTGAAGCAGCTACACCATTCTCCCTATGGTTAAAGCGGCCCTGCATCAGTCCCATGTAGCCTAAAACTGGTAATCTGTATTATAGCCTTAACAATAAACATACTCAGAAAAACAAAAAAAAACCTGTTACATAAAAACACTGTTCACAGGTAAATAATGATGACCAGTAAAGCTACCGCTAAGTGTATCATACAGATACATGCTTCACAATGGGTTCCGGTAGTACAGTACAGCTAGGGTATATTCTGGGAACAGAGTCACCAATTAACTAATAATGATTTCTGCATACTGCAGTGCAATGCTATATGCTATGAGAGGCAATGATAATTTGTACTCCGGCATCCTGTCTCCTGGATGCGTGCCTACACTACTTCATCTTGGCTCATGATTTCATATATACACAGATGGACTCGTAGGCCAAGTTAGTTTATTCCCCAGCCCCGCTATGTGTTCTTCTGATGTAATGATTGTTTGCTTGCTTAAGAGCATAAAGTATATCTGTATTTGAAGATTATTTTAGTTAAAAATATTATGCACGTGGTCATAATGTGGTTCCAAGTTGTACAAAGCTAATACATAACATATAGAGGCAGATTCACTAATACTGTCTAAAGACAGCAAATTTAGACTACACCAGAGGTCTCAACCATGCAGCCAACAGTCCCCAAAGTTACCTTACTGCAATATGCGGCAGTAAGGTAAGTACTGTGGCCACTGCTGGGGGGATGTGTGGGGCCACTGCTGGGGGGCATTAAACTGTGGGGCCACTGCTAGGGGATGTTAAACTGTTCGGGGCCACTGCTGGGGTTGTATTGTATAGAATGTGTAAGGAATGCGGCCCTTCAACTTTAAATTTTTTCTATGTATGGCCCATTTGCCATGCCAGTTTTGAGACCCCTGGATTAGAAAGTCTTAAAATGTGGCAAGTTCATCACAGTGACCGATGCTGGGTGATAAATCTGGAGCATTGTTAGACTGTTTAGCCTAAATGTATATCAGCTATTAGTTGGATTAGTTCCAAACCTTAAAGGGTTATTTCCATCTTGGCAAATTGTTTCTGAGATAACTGCCCCCAATTACCAATGCCTAGGGCGGGACTTACAAGAACAGTTGCCGCTGTGGTTTTTCCCACAGCGCTTTTTAGCTGCAGCTCGCTATGTGGCTGTGTGGCCTTAGCCCAAGACAGTTAAAAAATGTAGCATAAGGCATGCATGCATTTTATTTGGCACAATTTGCACATTTTCAACACATTTGCCCTGTCATTTGCATCCAGAGATATACAAAAGTTTTTTGGGCCATGCTCTATTGTATGATATAATATGGCACAGGAAGGAGCACAATATGGTGGCACAGAGAGTGCCTGAAGATTGGCTAAGAGGAATCACATGACTGGTTCACTGATAGCAGCTACTTCTATTCTAGCTGTCTAAATGATACAATTGTGCACTTTGCAGCTGATGATATATTGACAGATGTAACTAATTTAGAAAACTGTGGTTGTAATTATACCATTCACTTCCAGCCCTTGTAAATGTTTATTTGCATCAATTTTCCAGCAATCTGTTAATAATGTTACATTACGTTTAATTTCATTCCAGGGTTTATGAGACACCTGGGCTAGAAACAAGACAAAGACGTCACTAAAAGTCTATTGATTATCAATCTGCAAAATGATTGTCTTAAAGGGGATGCGTCATGTTAAAAACATTGCCGTATCTGTGGGCAGCCTGATATATAGCAGACTGATGTATAGTTCTGTAGGAGAAGATTGAGTATATGTTAATATGATTTACCGATTGACATCTTTGCTCCATCATGAGTTACACAGGACCTGTGACAACCCTGACCCTATGTTTTATTTAAAAAAAAAAAATTGTTACATTTGTAAATATAATTTATTCAATTTTTTTTTTTTTAAAAAGCACATTATATCTGGCAAGTACATTATGCAAACTACCCCTGCAGGAGTTTGGGTCAGACTTCTGGGCAAAAGGTTCCCAGTATACCCTGCAGTGCCCCCATTTGCCCCCTGGCAGCATACAGTATCAGAGCCACAAGATATCACTAGTTTTCATAAGGTGTCATTACTCTGACTAAATGAGCACTGTCTGTTTACATAGCAATTATTGGTTTATATACAGAATATATACAGTATGCAGTAACAGTCTAGTCAGTGCTCTTTTAGTCAGAGTTGAGAGTTCCTGGGATAACTACTGTAGTAAGATCTTGCGGCTCTGGTGCAGTATTACACCAAGGGCTTATGGAAGCACTGCTGTCCATGCCAGTAGCCTCTCTTTCTTGTGAGGAGTAGGGTCATTTGCATAAAGTATTCACCAGGAATAAAACATTTTTGAAAAATAGTTTTAAGGCTAAGATCCCACGTAGCAAGCCGCAGCCAAAAAACGCTGCGCAATCACATTGCTTTTTTTTGCACAGCGTTTTTCACAGAAAGTCCGCAGATTTTCCACTTCTGTTATACCCATACGGAAAACACCAGCATTTCCGTAGGTGTAATTGACATGCTGCGGTTTTTGAAAACGCTGCTTTTCCGCTTTTTCTGCAATGTGTGGATAGGAATAGCCAGAATTCCATCCACTTTGCAGGTAACATAAAATGCTGCTTTTTCACAACATGGGGCCCCGGCCTAACAAAGTTCAATTTATAAAACGTCTCCCAATCTGCAGCCAGCATGTTATATCGCAGGAGAAGCTGAGCAGATTGATATAGTGGGGAAAGAATGGTAAGAAACAGTGGCGTAACTAGAAATGGCTGGGCCCCAAGGCGAACATTTGTCTGGGACGTCACCAAACAGGCCTGAAGCCTGCCAGAGCGCAGGAGAGGTAAATTACAGTATTTTTTATATTCCCTCACCTCCCCTGGGCCTCCGATCATTATACTCCAGGGTCTGTAAAGACCCCAGAGTATAATGATAGAAGTGTTTGTGGGGATCGCTCCCCATGGCCTCACTTACCGAACCCTGCTCCTGCTCACAGCCACCTCCACTTCCATGGAAGGGGAAGCGCAGGTGGCCGTCAGTAGGAGCAGAGATCGGTAAATAAATAGGGCCCGTTACCTGCTGGGGCCCTGTGGCAGCCGCTACGCCGCTACCCCGGTATTTACACCCCTGGTAAGAAACAAATGTATAAACAAGCAAAAAAGTTGAATCTTCCACTCACCATATCCATATGCAGATGCACAAAATGCAGGGAACGTTCTCCGGACTTTTACAGAGCAAATGTATTGGAAATGGAAAAAATAAAAATGGTTCCAGCATCCAGAAATTAAATAAAATATAACTTTTAATTCATAATAGATTAAAAAACGTAGTAACAAAAGTTACATGGAAATAGATCCACAAAAAGCCTACGCGTTTGTTACTACGTTTTTTAATCTATTATGAATTAAAAGTTATATTTTATTTAACTTCTGGATGCTGGAACCATTTTTATTTTTTCCATTTCCAAGAAACAAATGTATTAAAATAAACATAATAAACATAAAAATAAATCACAGAATTCAGCAAAAGAGTGAGATGACTTTTACCTGTGTATGGTAATGATAAAAGCACAACTATCATTGTAAACAGGATGGAGGAAACTGTTACATTGTATACTCTACTTCCTGTTACATGTTCTTCAGGAAGTTGGAATGTAAATCATATTTGGTTTTCTCTAATACAGAAGCAGAACATAAAAACTGAATGTCATTTAATAGCTATAATAGGATCGGATATTGTCCTGGGAGATTAGGCAGCCTTTTCCCAAAGGTCCAGTCTCATCCTTGGACTAAACACATGGCTCATGCACAGAGCTGTCATAGGGCCATGTGCTTGAACCCATAGGCTTATGCTTAATTGTACTGCCAAAGTGATAAAAAGCACAAAAAACATTTTTCCCTAAATTAAAATATAGAACAAATCTTTACTTCAGTAGGTAATGGATAAAGGGGGGTGGGGGATTTGGCAGCTATTTGCCACTCAAACCACCAAAGAAATAGAAAAGAGAAGAAAAACTGAGGGGAACGGCTGCTTGTAATAGCCAATTAGTCCGAGCAAGGAGATCGATTAGCAGACACGCTGTGTCATTAGCACGACTTGGCCGGCTCAATTATTGATCTGTCATGCATTGATCTGCCACATTGTGCATCAGGAGATATTAGCTATTTCCAGCGCTGGTTGTTTCAGTAAAGCTCAGGAGGCTTTTTAGATACGTTTGGTAAATTGAAAGCAGAGATCACAATGTATACAATACAGACTGTAACGGGTCACATGTATAAAGACTGGTGCGGACATAATTTGGCGGTGGAGCGGGTGATTTAGTGCTTGAGTGCTTGACAGCTTTTAGTTAGAGGCCATGACCTTACTTACTGCAAGAGAGAGTCACATTTTACAAGCATGTGCATCATTTTACACTTCAGAAAAATTTCGGACAGACAAGGCACACAAAGTACATAGGTTTTTCTAAAGCCAGTGGCGTAATAAGGCCTTATTCACACATCTGCTTTCGTGGACATGCACATTAAATTACATTGCATTGCATTACATTTGAGATTCTGAATATTGTAAAGGCATTGTCATACCTCACAGGCCATGGACCCACAGATAAATGGTGTCACATTTAAATAGTAAGTCTGTCCTGTAGGACCCCCCACTGGTCAGGCATTGACTTTCAACATTGGGAGATCCCAAGAGACTTAATGGTGCTACTCATAACTGCAACTGATCTGCTTAAAGGGTTGCTCCATGAATAAAATTCATCAGTGTTGATATATGTAGAGGTTCGACATCTAGGACTTCCACCGATCAAAGGAACAAGGGTCCCCCGTGTGAATGGAGAGTGCATGTGTGACCACCGCTCCACTCACTTCTATGGGACTGATAGAATAAGCTGAGAACACTATTCCCGAAGTCTCTCCCAGAGAAGTGAATAATGTAAAACAAAATGTTACACAAAGGAACAATTCAAAATGGCTGATGTTCCGATTCACATACATGTTAGTGTATGTACTGTCTAGTGGTCCACATCTTATATTTGCATATATATAGTGTTATATATTATATATGTAGCTAACCATACGTTTAAATTGACCATAAGTTGTATAAAGAAATGTGAAATTGATACCAACCAATGAGATTCTAGCTATTTTCTTCCTAGTACAGGTTATAAAATGAGTATATGGATATACAGTATAGTCAGTTGAATATCAGTCAGTTTTCTTATGCATTTGGCAACCTAAGAGACTCCCAGAATATACAGAGAAGAATATCAGCACAGACCGGCTGCCACAGGCCAATGATTACTGTGTGAATGGGAAAAATCAGCATGAGAAATGAGATTATACAAGATGCAGGCGTATAGTTTCATTAATGACAGAATAAAGTCATTTCTGGCGCCATCTTGCTATAAAGCAATTAGAAGATTCTACTAGAATATCACAGTGTTAGCAACTGGAAGTTAAGGACATATAGAGATGCCTAACTTGGTATTTAACCTATACTGAAAATGTAATCCTATCTGTGAGCAGCATGTTATAGAGCAGGTGGAGCTGAGCAGATTGATATGTAGATTAGTGGGAAAAGATTGAGTGTGAGGCTAAGGCTCCACGTAACAGACCACAGCCAAAAAGCTCTTTTTACATAAAGTCCACAGAAGTTTCCTCTGCGGACTTACTGCTTCCATTATACCTATAGGGAAACCACCTGCATTTACCTAAGTATAATTGACATGCTGCAACATTTTATAACATTTCCGCTACGGAAATGGCAAAGTCGCTGAGTTTATGCTATATGGGGCCCTGGTCTAAGGTTAAGGCCTCACAGGACAGGTCTGCTACAGTATGTTTGCGGCTTTCATCTGCTATTTCAAGGGTTGAAAATCACAGCTAAACTTGCAGCAATAATTGACAAGTGCCAGGTTGAAAACCCACAACACAAGACACTTTTAGGTGAAGTTTTTTATTCTTCAGTGTGGGGATGGGATGGCAGGGAACTACCTGCTGCAAATATGCTTCATGTGTACCCGGCCTTACTTGAATTTTATTTAAATCTTGGATCAATTTTGGATTTAGGAGTCCAGTGGGCGGGCCTACTCAGTGATTGACAGTTATTTCTATATGCACAGTTCTATAGGAAAAGTCACTGAGAAGGACCGCCCACTGGACTCCAAAGCCCAAAATTGAGCAGAGGTTTAAAGGAATAAAACACAGATGAACCTGAATCTTTCCTCACAAAATTATATATCTGTTCAACCCCTCCTGTTGTCTAAGTTGTCTAAGAGCAGGATTTGTATGAAATAAGCTAGTAACTACTACTCACCTGTGAAATCCCCCCGCCTCTCTGCTGGTCCCTGCCAGACTTGCAGCTATGATGTCATGTATATCCTTCATGTGACTGCTGCATCTGGGCACTCGTCTCAGCAATGATGTTTGCATGTACAGCCATGAACATTGAGGCCAGAGATTGGCTTTAGTGGCCATGTGAATAAAGTGACGTCATCACTGCAGGACTCCCAAGGACCCCACAGGGACCACTGGAACTTTGCTGCTAGAGGGAGGATTTGTTGAGTAATGTCTATTTTATAAATTATATGTAATTTCCTGCTTTTATGGCAACTTCTTTAAGATCCCAGACAGCCTTTTAACTAAGTAATATCTTGTTTGTGCGGCTAATATTGATAGCCTGAATATATAATACTGTGTATAAGCTAATCCTATAGATAACATATTATTTGCATAAATCTTAGACAGTAAGCAGATGTGTTTGCTATATATCTTTATTACCTTTTTTTATCTTTTTCAGGGTATGTTCACAGCAGCCAATGTGCCTGAATTCCACAGAATTCATAGCTTCATCATTGTTGGTAGGTTGGATTTCTGCAGTGGTGAATCCACCATAGACCTTTCCCATGTGGCCATACCCTTGCACAGATTTTTCATTGAATTTTACTACTTTACATAGCACACTAGTAAATAATAAAATACCACATGGAAACAGCAAGTTGCAGCTTCCTGACAGTTTACTTACAGTTTCCTGACTAGTTTTTTCTTTCTCTGAAATTTTTGATCACTTGATTAACAATCTACCTACAGTTCATCACAGCAGCGCCTACAGCATATATGGTACTAAATAGTAACATTGTAAGTCTACGTTCACATCTATGTTGGAGACTCCATTGCACTATGTGTCAAAAAAGTCTAACTTTTTCAATAGGCAGTTTCAGTTTTAAAAAAGGACACCCGATGGATCCCATTATAGTCAATGGGGTTCATTGGGGACCGTTGGTGTTTGCTATTTTAATGGTCCGTTTGTCTGTTGTTCTGGTTCTCCAAAGGATCAGAACAACAGACACATCGGCAAAGATGAGAACATAGCGTAAGAATAAGAACTCTGTCAATAGCAGCTTGCTGATTGTTTCTATGTGGTAGTAACAATAAGACAAAATGAACTTAAGAAGTGAAAAATGCATAAAAGGTAATGAAGTTGTAGCAAATTGTTTCTTATTTTAGAAGCCTTGAAGTTCAACTTTAAAGGGAACCTTTGTAATGAAAAATGCTGTTTGATCTGCAGGTAGAATGTTATAGAGCAGAGCTGAGCAAATTGTTTATCATTTTGTCGGAAAAGATTCAGTATAATCTTATTTATCCACTGAAATCTCTGCTCTTTTCATGTTGAGAAGTCTAGGAGGCGGTCCTATCAGTAATTGACAGCTATCTTCTATACACAGTCATAGAGGGCAGGCTGTCAATCACTGATAGGCCCACCTCCTTGACTTCTGAACATGAAAAGAGCAGAGATTTCAGTGGATATATCAGACAGACTATGCTGAATATTTTCCAAAAAACCTATACATCAATTTGCTCAGCTCCTCCTGCCCTATAATACGCCGCCTACAGATTGAACAGCGTTTTTAATTTGACAGGTTCCCTTTAAGTGAAATTCTGACTTTCCTCCAGCTTATTATTTATGACTAGTATATCACATGTTTACACATTTCCCCTTTGTAGCCCAAGCCATGAATTTCTTTATTTACCTTTTCAAAGTGTGTAACTAATTTCTTCTGCAAGTTTTCTTAGCCACATGTTAATCTGTAACTAGAAGGTCACCAATCTCATTTGTCTGGTCAAGATTGGAGATCTTGACATTTCCATTTGACTTTCCCACATCACTTCACCCCATCACAAAATGTCAGCTCCATCTTGCTGTAAACACACCTTAAAGTAAGCTAAATGTATTTGCCCGTGATTGAGGTTTACAAAAGGAACATCAGCCACATCACGAAGTCATTATCAGCCTCCGACTTAGCACCGAAACCTATGAAATTGTTAGGAGACCTTTTCAAGCAAATCAAACCTATTGAGAACATCAAACATGAATGTGTATGTGTACCTGAGATAAAATGCCCTAAGGTCACTAGTGTTGGCGTTATAAATGGCAGTACTATACTGGAAACCACACAGCTAGTATTAATATTATCTGCTGCAAAGTATAAATAATTGTGGATTGTTTAAAATATTGTTAGAAAATGTCAAATTTTCAATCATTTTAGCTATTCTGTAAAATCAAAATATAATTTTCCAATAACTCAATAATCCAGTGCCAAAGGAGTTGATGGGCAAAAAATAAGTAGCACCTATCAAGGCCTCATACCGGCTGTACATTTCAGCTAGCTGTTAGCCAAAGACTCTTTTGGCCATGAGTGCATGTGCTTTCAGTGGGGAAAAGGATGTAAGCTGCTGATGGACACCTTTGACAGAGGCTTTTCTTCCCTGATGGCAAAAAGATCAGGCATGTTGAAATTCAACATGTCCTACCCTTCTCTCTCTCCTGCCATCTGCCATCGGTAGAGGGCTGATAGGTCCTCTTACATATTAGATGGTTGTGACATCTGTGTATGGCCAGTCTATTAGAGGCACTGATTTCAATATTTACTACTGAAGACCCCGTCTTATGCAGGGCACTAACATAGTACTGGTCAAGCACCCTGCTCTGCTTGCTCGGCGCATGTGCTAGATTTCACAAGTGGACCGTGACAATGGACTCAGAAGAAAGAGCTTTGTGAGTAAAGGGCAGTGCTTGTCAGCTATCGGATGCTGCATACAGCTCGGAAAAATGTAAAAAGAAACTTTGCACCAGCAGGCATAGGCATTCCCTTGGTGCACTAATATTTTCATTTGCATATTATTTTAGAAAAATTCTAAGAAACTAAACACCAATCTTCAATTACAAAGGTGTGTTTACAATGCGGTCACAGCGCCCTACAGGCTCCTATATTTAGTTTATATAGGATTAGGGAGGCGATAAACTCCTTTAAACTGAGGCCCCACGTTGCGGAAAAGCAGCTTTTTTTGTTGCAGATTTTGTTGCGTTTTTTTTGTGCCAAAGCCAGGAGTGGATGCAGCAGAAGATAGAAGTATAAGAAGTTCCTATATATTTCCCATTCCTTTTATAGCCATTCTTGGCTTTGGCTCAAAAAACCGCAATAAAATCTGCAACAAAAAAAAGCTGCGTTTCCGCAACGTGGGGCCTCAGCCTTAAACAACTTGAAAACATGGGCCAAGAATGTCTGTGTTACTTAATATCACATTCATATAGTTCCAGGATAAGCTATCAAACACTTTTTCTATATCGAGTATAAGAAGCATAAGCAGGGTTTTCCTAGTACTGGAAAAGTCTCATTACTTTTATGATGATATCTGTGGCCTGGAATGCTGGCATGAAACCCACCTGGTCCTTTTGTGCCAAAAAGGGCAAGCATCAGTTTAGTCTATTGGATAGTATTACAGTAAGGACATTATAATGTAAATGAAAAGGAATGTATCACCACATTTTATGTTTATTAAAACTATATATATATATATATATATATATATATATATATATATAACTTTTTCTCCTCTGTTTTTATTTTCTGATTGTAGATTTTTTTTATCGTATTTTCTGTACATAACTATGGGGGGTGGCCATCATGCCCGAGCTTCTCCTGCTCTGTTAGTGACATGTTTTACAGCACAGTCATGGCCATAGGCAGCAATAGTCTGGAGCTGATTCACTGAGGTTTAAGAGAGTTTTCTAGACATGCTCAGTGCAGGAAGGGGGAGTAGATAATCTGTGACATCATCTGCTGTCAGTAGTGGATGCAATGATGGGTGTTATCTTGTGTTATCTATAGAGCTGTTATTGTCTATTGTAATGCTTTTAGATTTGTTATAGTCTATTGTTCTTTCTGACTTGTCTGTGATGTAAATGAGGTGATTGCTGCAAAGAAAACCTCTACAGAATTGGCAAGTGTGACTCTAATATTAGGTTTATTGGTCAGAATGAAAATTGCAGGATATAGTACTTTTGTATATACAGATGGGGAGACCGGAGCGCTGCGCAGTAAAGCGCAGGGATCTTGACTGGGGGCGGGCTGTAGGGGGGACCAATAACGCGCTAGGGCGCGAAGAATTGGGGGGCGGGGCTTAACCCCGTTCGAATTGACTATGCCGCGCAGCCCGGGAAGCGGCCATTCCGGAGCTGCGCGGCATGCTAACGAGCGGTCAGCTCCCTCCCCCCCCACCTTTTCACTGTAATGGCATCCCTCAATACCATCCTGGAGCAGATCAGAGCTGCTGCCGGCGTCCATGGTGAGGCCTGGCTGCAGGAGCGGCTGGCTGATATTATGCAGCCTGCCGCCCCCCCCATTAACCCTTCACTACCCCCGGAGGGCGTCTGAGCGGCGGCGGCCACGCAGGACTCGCCCGCCAGCACGTTTGAGCCCTGATGAGCCCCCTAGGGCCCGGCGACATAGGAGTCCCTCTCGGGCCCCTCCAGGCCGGGCACCCCGCTCCACTGCTCAGGGGCGGAGGTCCCGGTCTGGGAGGAATCCTGCCAGTCGCCTGGCCCCTGCGGAGGTGGAGATCCCTGCCACTGGCCTCAGTGGGGGGACCTCCACATCCAGTCTCCATATGGCTACAGCACGTGGTGCAGCGGTCCCCTCCTGTGATGCTCCAGCGGGAGGGGGACTGTGTCTTCAAGTCCCGTCGGTTCCGGCTTTCCAAGTGCCCTCGGTACAGCAGCGGGAAATTCTGAACGACGAGCAGCACGGCGCTGGCCCCTCCTTCACGGCACCACAGCCCCGGTCCGAGGTGCATCCAGTGGTTTCAAGTGCATACGCGGGTGCAGGTCAACCTTCCCAGGGATGTCGGTCGTGCTGCAGCTGTCAGCGGGATGGTTCTCAACAATCAACAGGCGCCAGCGTTCTCCTGTACAGCGACCCAGGTCAGCAGGATGCAGGACCATCGACTGGTGGGCCCACAGCACCTACGCAGTCTGGTGAGTACCATTCATTGTCGTGTCCGTTTCCTCCTATTCTAATGTCCCAGGGGTTAGGGATAGATAGGCCGGAGTCCCCAGTGGGTGGTGGTGTAGCTTCTGAGGGGATTAGGGAGCTATTGGGTAGCGTGAGGGAGCTACTGTCGCGCTGCGAACAGAGTGTTAGCGGTTCCCCTGTGGCGGCGTGGGTCCCTCCTGCGGTTCAGTCAGTAGCGTCACAGAGTGCGCCGGTGGTAGGGGCTCCTGCGGGTGTCACAGTGTCTGTCCAGACAGATAAAGAGAAGGTTGATTCGGTGAGGCTAGACGACAGGGCTCGGGGGGAGGTTTATGTGTGTTTTGAGGGTCCTCTAGGGGCGCATTTAAAAAAGGAAGTGAGGGAGAAGATTTGGAAGGACGAGTACGTCGAAATCTTCTCCTTGCTCCCTTTAGCTAAATTTAACTTAGACAAGAGTAAGAAGGAGGATAGCAAAAAAGAGGAGGAAGAAAAACGTAGGTGGCGCCTGATTCCACAGACTTTTGCTAATTGGCTTCAGGCCTTTGCCATTTTAGCGAGTGTCATTGGTGAAAAGGCTCCTGACAACTGTTCGGGGCTTTTTTGCTATCAGGACTCTATAGGTGAGGCGTATCGGGTGTATGGGGGTCAGACATGGCTGCGGTATGATGAGCAGTTCCGTCAGCGTAAGGCGGTTCGGCCCAGCATACGGTGGGACCAGAAAGATATAGGTTTGTGGCTTCGGGTTATGGCGCCAGCTCGCTTTGGCCAGTCCTTTCCTGGGGCGGCCGGTGGAACCGGCCATGGTGGTCTCAGTTACGGCTCAGGGGGGGCAGGTGCACAGGCCCAGCAACGTTACAGGCTGTGTTGGCAGTTCAATGAAGCCCAATGTAAATTTGGCTTCAACTGTAGATTCAAACATGCCTGTTCATTCTGCGGAGGGGTGTCCCATGGTGCGGCACGTTGCTTGCGCAAACAAAGGACCAAGGCCTTGCCTAATAGTGGACAAGGGGCAGACGCCGGTGAAGCTGGAAGCCATGCTTCCGTACCTAAATAGTTATGTTAACAGGGAGAGTGCAAAGTTTCTGGTAGAAGGTTTTAGGGAGGGTTTTAGGATTCCCCTGCCGACGCACACAGTCCCCATTTGTATAACTAACTTGAGGTCGGCAGCGGAACACTCGGGGGTGGTGTCCAAAAAACTGAGGAAGGAGGTGGCCTTGGGGCGCATGGCGGGCCCCTTCGCATCACCCCCTTTGGAAGGTTTAATTGTATCTCCTTTGGGGGTGGTGCCGAAGAAGGAGCCGAATCAGTTTCGGCTCATACATCATTTGTCTTATCCCAAAGGAGCGTCGGTCAACGATGGTATTGCACCCGAGCTTTGTTCGGTAGTATATACCTCGTTTGATGCAGCTGTGCATTGGGTACGGCGTTGCGGTCCAGGGGCCCTCTTAGCTAAGACGGATGTGGAGGCGGCGTTCAGGTTACTGCCGGTACACCCTGACAGCGTTAGGTTACTGGGCTGCTACTGGGACGGCGGGTATTACGTGGATCGTTGCCTCCCTATGGGTTGCTCAATATCGTGCGCATACTTTGAGGCGTTCAGCACCTTTTTAGAGTCGGTAATTCGGGATGTGGCGGGGGTTGAGTCAGTGATACACTACCTCGATGATTTCCTCTGTATAGGTCCGGCGGGCTCCGATGTATGCGCGGTTTTGCTGGCAACCGCGCAGTGGGTCGCCAGTAAGTTTGGGGTACCGTTGTCACCGGAAAAGACTGAGGGTCCGTGCACTAGATTGAGTTTCTTGGGCATAGAGCTTGACACTGTGGCAATGGAGTTCCGGTTGCCTGGTGACAAGCTGGTTGATCTTAGGGAGAGGGTGAGGCGTGCTCGTCACATGCGAAAAATTACGTTGCGCGACCTCCAGTCATTGTTAGGCAGTTTAAATTTTGCCTGCCGCATTATCCCCATGGGTAGGATTTTTTGTCGCCGGCTGGCAGGGGCCATGAAAGGGGAGTCAAATCCACGACACTTTATTCGGCTGGGGGTGATACATCGGGAGGACCTGGCAGTATCGGACACATTTTTAGACCAGTTCAATGGTAGATCACTGGTCCAGTCAGCAGTGATCGATGTGTTCGATTGTGACCTCTTTACGGATGCGGCAGGGGGCCACGGTTTTGGGGCCTATTACAGGGGGCAGTGGTGCGCCGCTCCTTGGCCTGCGTCGTGGCGTGAACAAGGTCTGACGCGGAATTTGACTGTACTTGAGTTATTCCCGATTTTAGTCGTGGTGTCCATATGGGGTGGGGCGTTCCAGGATAAAAAAGTTAGGTTTCATTGTGATAACATGTCAGTTGTGTCGGCCATTAATAATGTAACTGCGTCTTCTCCTCCAGTTATCAAGTTGCTTCAGCGTTTAGTATTGCGTTGCTTGTGCCTGAATGCATGGGTGGTGGCAGTGCATGTTCCGGGGGTTAAAAATGACGTTGCTGATTCTTTGTCTCGTTTCCAGTGGGAGCGGTTTCGTGCCCTGGCTCCGGGGGCGGAAGTGGAAGGGATTCCATGTCCTCCAGAATTATGGGACTTGGTTTGCGAAAAGCAGGGACATTGATTCAGGCATCGTTGGCCCCCGGCACCTGGGATAAGTATTCAAGGGCTTGGCAGCTTTGGGAGGATTGGCTGGGAGATTTAGGTCAGGTACATACTGATGAGGATAGGGTTGGGGCTTTATTGTTCTTGTTAAGCCGTTGGTCTTCAGATGGATGGTCCGTGGCGAAAGTTAATGGTGCGGTAGCGGCGTTGGCATTTGGTTTCAAGTTGAGGGGTTTGGCGGACTTTACCAAACATTTCTTGGTTCAACGTGCGCTTAAGGGGTTCCGCAGGGGCAGGGGAAGTAGTGACACACGGCGCCCGGTTACATTTCAGCTTTTGGAGCGTTTGGGGTTGGAACTGGGCCGTTTTTGTTCTTCGCACTATGAATGCGTTTTGTTTCACCTGGCTTTTTCTCTAGCTTTTTTCGGGGCTCTCAGGGTGGGTGAGTTGGTGTCCGTGTCGACTAAGCGGCCGGGTGGTTTACAGGTGGATGATGTGTACATGGAGGAAGGGGTCCTAGTGGTCAGGGTTCGCAGGTCTAAGACGGATCAGGCGGGGGCAGGGAAGTATCTGCGCCTGGGTGCGGTTGTAGGGTCAGATATGTGCCCGGTGCGTTGTCTGCTTGTTTTTCGGGGGTTGGTTCCAGCTTCTGCGGGCGGTCCCCTCCTGCGTCATGAGGATGGTTCGTTCCTTTCCCGTTATCAGTTCTCGGCTGTTTTTAGGGGTTGTTTGGACTCGCTGGGCCTTGACGCCTCTCGATATGCTCCACACTCTTTTCGCATTGGCGCAGCGACTGAAGCAGCTAGTTGGGGGTTGAGCTCGGAGGTGGTCCGACGTATCGGTAGGTGGGAATCGCAGAGGTATAGATCATACATACGTCCACACCTTGCACAAATGTGAATCATTGTGTTGTTGGGTATTTTCTCCGCCCTCCCCCTACTTTATTTCTTCTTTCGTAGGCCCTCCTGCTCGGTTAGTCTGGATCTTCGGCCATTCTTTTGTGTTCTGGGGCGCGGAGAGGGCCGGCGTGCGGCAGAATGGTCGGCAGCTGGGGTTCGACAGGGCTGCGGTCGTTGTACGTTGGATTGGAGTCCGAGGTATGGTGTGGAGTCGGGTCATGCCCGAAATCCACAGGTGCACGAGGTTGGATCGGTCTCCGGACATTATCGTGATACATGCTGGTGGCAATGACCTGGGGGTTCGTCCCTTTCGCGATTTAGTGAGGGACATAAAGTATGACCTGTTGAGGTTGTGGTCCATGTTTCCGGGGATTGTTACCGTGTGGTCCGATATTGTACCGAGAAAAACATGGCGGGAGGCTAGGTCTGTTGAAAGGCTCAACAAGGCCAGGATTAAGGTTAACCGGGCTGTTGCGGGGTTTGTGTCCAGGAACGGCGGTGTGTGCGTGCGGCACAAGGAGTTGGAGTCTGGGGAGGGGGAGTTTTGGTTGCGGGACGGGGTCCATCTGAATGCGGTGGGTATAGATTTGTGGACACTAGGTATCCAGGAGGGTGTTGAGAGGGCCCTGGAAGTGTGGCGGGTCTCTCACGCTTAAGGGATTAAGGCGTGCTCGCAGTGGCGGGTGGGGTCCTTGGAGTTGGTGGTCAATTGGCTAAAAGGGTGGAGTCAAAGGTAGGCTCCACCTATACATTTGGTGGTAATTGCACATTTTGGTGGATGGCCTGGCGCACGGTGAACGGTTACAGGGTAAATTGGCCCTGGGAGCTGGTACATGGAAGAAGGAGTTCGTCTTTATTCATGGTGCCGCCGAGCCAGTGATCGCGGCTGGTGGTAAATTTATGGTGTGGTTATGTTAGCGCCAGGCCGGGGGATTGATAGTTTTTTGTAGCTCCAAGGACTCTTACCCAGGTTAAGCGTTTATTGTTAAACTATTTTAAGTTATGTAAATTATAATAAGTTATACTTGTTGTTATTTATTTGTTGTTTGTTAATAAATACGGCTGCTGTGGCCGATTTAATCCAACCCTTTGGTCTTGGTTTATTTCTAAGGGGTGGGGGGTTTGAGAGCTGGGGGGCAGGGGTTGAGGCTGGAAAAGAGGGGGAAGGCATTTAGGCCCAGCAGTTTGGGTATCAAAGGTGGTGGTGGGGTTCCTAGGGGGACCCCGTTATCAGCAATGCCCAGTCAGGGGAGACCGGAGCGCTGCGCAGTAAAGCGCAGGGATCTTGACTGGGGGCGGGCTGTAGGGGGGACCAATAACGCGCTAGGGCGCGAAGAATTGGGGGCGGGGCTTAACCCCGTTCGAATTGACTATGCCGCGCAGCCCGGGAAGCGGCCATTCCGGAGCTGCACGGCATGCTAACGAGCGGTCCCTCCCTCCCTCCCGTTTTTTCTCTTTCTTGGGCTATTTTAACTTGTTTATCTTTTTGCAGGTGGTGTCACGGTGGCCTTGGCGGGTGGGGTCCTTGGAGTTGGTGGTCAATTGGCTAAAAGGGTGGAGTCAAAGGTAGGCTCCACCTATACATTTGGTGGTAATTGCACATTTGGGTGGATGGCCTGGCGCACGGTGAACGGTTACAGGGTAAATTGGCCCTGGGAGCTGGTACATGGAAGAAGGAGTTCGTCTTTATTCATGGTGCCGCCGAGCCGGTGATCGCGGCTGGTGGTAAATTTATGGTGTGGTTATGTTAGCGCCAGGCCGGGGGATTGATAGTTTTTTGTAGCTCCAAGGACTCTTACCCAGGTTAAGCGTTTATTGTTAAACTATTTTAAGTTATGTAAATTATAATAAGTTATACTTGTTATTTATTTGTTGTTTGTTAATAAATACGGCTGCTGTGGCCGATTTAATCCAACCCTTTGGTCTTGGTTTATTTCTAAGGGGTGGGGGGTTTGAGAGCTGGGGGGCAGGGGTCGAGGCTGGAAAAGAGGGGGAAGGCATTTAGGCCCAGCAGTTTGGGTATCAAAGGTGGTGGTGGGGTTCATAGGGGGACCCCGTTATCAGCAATGCCCAGTCAAGTGTCTTGGAAAATTAAAACATACATACAACAATTCTTAAAATAGGTTTAACATAAAAACTTGGTTTAAAAATAAGAAATCTTCTGGTGACACATTCCCTTTAAGAAGAGAAATGGGCCTAAAACTTGCCAGATTGAGCGGATTTTTGTTAGGTTTGAGTATTAAAGCCTGTATTTGTGCCTTAATAAATGAGCATCTTCTGCAGCGTTTAAAAAACACTAGCATCACAACTTTACACAAAAAAATTGAGTTTTTCAAACACCAGCATCACATTAACTTTATACAAAAAAGTTCAATGAGAGAAATCTGATTTGGGCTTGAACAAGTGCATTGTAGTCAGGTTGAATAACTGAGGTGGATATGCAAAGGACAGCGCACAAGTGATCATCACTGAGAGAGGATCTGTATCTGAATTTGTTGAACTTTATCACTGAGAATGTTTGTTCACATAGGTAGGTAGGTAGAGCCAAAGAGAACTAACATCCTCTGAGCATGCCTCCTTATATACCCACTCACACAGCATATGATCCCCCTATTTTTGGCCTTCACACAGTTTATGACACCTTTTATACCCTCCCCACAGTATATGACCCCTTTTCAAAGTCCACCCACAGTATATGACCCCCTGTTATCTCCCCACCCCCACACAGAGTAGTGGCCGATAATTTTTACTCGCCTGTCCATGCTCTAGACCTGGACGCCCTCCGCTGCTGCCTCCAGGGTGCGCTGTTGCCGACGCTGAAGAAGGCCGGGATGCTGTACGTTGCTTCCTGGCGTTCTTCAGCATCATGACGTCAGTGTATTGCCGCCTAGAGGAGGCAGCGGAGGGCGGCCAGGACAGGAGCGTGGACAGGTGAGTAAAAATATCGACAGCTGCTTATTGCAATAATACAATACGTAGCTGATGATGAGTGTCACCCAAAATGTTTTGGCGTGTCACCTGTGACACACGTGTCATAGGTTCATCATCACTGTTGTATTTCATCAAAGTCCTTGATTTCGGGCACCTATCACAGTGTAATAGGTGTCGTAGTTACACATTTACTTTTGACTTCAAATTTTCTAACAATCTCACACGGGCTGGTCAGAGATAGCTAGAGGGCTGGATGTGGCCCACGGGCTGTAAAATGCCCAGGCCTGGCCTAGGCTGAGATTTTTAATAACAGGCTCCAATCCATCAGTAGTGATCGGATAATTATATGTGTATATCTATATATCTATCTATAGATATATAGATAGATATACAGTATAGATATATATATATAAGGTCACTGTAAGACTGGCATAGCGAAGAAATGAATCTATGGTAGCAGCAGAGACTACTGCAGAGTATAGGCTTTGGTAAAAATGGTGGAAATTTGGAAATGTTTTCATAGCTCAACGGAATATACCCAAAGGAGTGTAGATACTGGGTATGGTATTAATTCTAGCTCTTGACCAAAGGTTTGTTCGGCCTATCAACATATCTGTAGTATGCCACTTTCAAAAAGTTTCAAACTTTTTTTGTAATACAAAGTTATACTATTTTCCAGTTTATATGCACTTACTATTTTCTAGATCTCTGCATGCAGCCATTCACTAGGAACTTAAATTGTTGACTCCCTGGGGATAAAAATAATGGTCCTTGTCAGGAGATGGCCACAAGGATATACTGTATGCAGTTGTGTACCTATGTACATCACATCTCCATTACTTTTATCCACTTCATCAACTTCCAATTGAATGACTACAAGCAGAGGTCCTGAAAACCATGCAGAACTGAGACAGAAAGTATACTGGGAAACTGCAGACCTTTTTATTACACAGTGAATAACATTTACCGGAATACCTCTTTAAGTATTTTAATCTCTGGAAAAATAAATGTGGCTAATCTGACAAAATTATGGGGTTTACTGGAAACAGGTTTTGGATATAAAAATAGAAGGTTTGCAACAATATCAAACCTAAATAGTTAATATTTAACATAAAGTACAAATACACATGTTTAATGGTATAGAGCTAGCAGGACATTTGTCATAAAGTCAATGTACAGTATGCACAATGTGATATGCTATGTACATGCTATGACGATTTATAAAATTGTGATTAGTCTTGGTTATCTGTACTTTATGTACAGTCATGGCCAAAAGTTTTGAGAATGATACAAATATTAATTTTTACAAAGTCTACTGCTTCAGTTTTTCTAATGGCAATTTGCATATACTCCAGAATGTTATAAAGAGTGATCTGCTTAACAGCAATTACTTGCAAAGTCAATATTTGCCTAGAAAATGAACTTTATCCCCCAAAACACATTTCAACATCATTGCAGCCCTGCCTTAAAAGGACCACCTAACATCGTTTCAGTGATTGCTCCATTAACACAGGTGTGGGTGTTGATGAGGACAGGGCTGGAGATCAATCTGTCATGATTAAGTAAGAATGACACCACTGGACACTTTAAAAGGAGGCTGGTGCTTGCCATCATTGTTTCTCTTCTGTTAACCATGGTTATCTCTAAAGAAACACGTGCAGTCATCATTGCACTGCACAAAAATGGCCTAACTGGGAAGAGTATTGCAGCTAGAAAGATTGCACCTCAGTCAGCAATCTATCGCATCATCAAGAACTTCAAGGAGAGAGGTTCCATTGGTGCCAAAAAGGCTCCAGGGCGCCCAAGAAAGACCAGCAAGCGGCAGGACCGTCTCTTAAAAGTGTTTCAGCTGCGGGATCGGGCTACCAGCAGTGCAGAGCTTGCTGAGGAATGGCAGCAGGCAGGTGTGAGTGCATCTGCACGCACTGTGAGGCGGAGACTCTTGGAGCAAGGCCTGGTCTCAAGGAGGGCAGCAAAGAAGCCACTTCTCTCCAGAAAAAACATCAGGGACAGACTGATATTCTGCAAAAGGTACAGGGAGTGGACTGCTGAGGACTGGGGTAAAGTCATTTTCTCTGATGAATCCCCTTTTCGATTGTTTGGAACATCTGGAAAACAGCTTATTCGGAGAAGAAGAGGTGAGCGCTACCACCAGTCTTGTCTCATGCCAACTGTAAAGCATCCTGAAACCATTCATGTGTGGGGTTGCTTCTCAGCCAAGGGAATCGGCTCTCTCACAGTCTTGCCTAAAAACACAGCCATGAATAAAGAATGGTACCAGAATGTCCTCCAAGAGCAACTTCTCCCAACCGTCCAAGAGCAGTTTGGCGCTCAACAATGCCTTTTCCAGCATGATGGAGCACCTTGCCATAAAGCAAAGGTGATAACTAAATGGCTCAGGGAACAAAACATAGAGATTTTGGGTCCATGGCCTGGAAACTCCCCAGATCTTAATCCCATTGAGAACTTGTGGTCAATCATCAAGAGACGGGTGGACAAACAAAAACCAACAAATTCAGACAAAATTAAAGCATTGATTCTGCAAGAATGGACTGCTATCAGTCAGGATTTGGTCCAGAAGTTGATTGAGAGCATGCCAGGGAGAATTGCAGAGGTCCTGAAGAAGAAGGGTCAACACTGCAAATATTGACTTGCTGCATTAACTCATTCTAACTGTCAATATAAGCTTCTGTTACTCATAATATGAATGCAATTCTATTTCTGTATGTGATAAAAACATCTGACAAACACACATAAAAACCAGAGGGCAGCAGATCATGTGAAAATATAATATTTGTGTCATTCTCAAAACTTTTGGCCATGACTGTACAGATGACGCAGAGCAGAACTTGTCATGTTAATGTGATTTGAAATAACAACATTTTTTTATATTCTGATGTCTTACCTGAGTATTATGGATTTATTTTGTATAGTATGCTGCAGAGATGTGTCATGTAGAGACCACTCCCACACATACCTGCATACAATATCCACACATTATTCATACAGCACCTACACATTATTCATACAGATCCCATATAGTATTCATACAACACCCACACAGTATGCATACTGCACCTACACAGTATTCATACAGTACCCACATAATATTCATACAACACCCATACAGTACTCATACTGCACCTACACAGTATTCATACAGTACCCACAAAATATTCATACAACACCCACACAGTACTCATACTGCACCTACACAGTATTCATACAGTACCCACATAATATTCATACAACACCCAGACAGTACTCATACTGCAACGACACAGCATTTATACAGCACCTACACAGTATTCATACAGTACCCACATAATATTCATACAACACCCACACTGTACTCATACTGCACAGTCACAGCATTTATACAGTACCTACACAGTATTCATACAGTACCAATATAGTATTCATACAACACCCACACAGTACGCATACTGCACCTATACAGTATTCATACAGTACCCACATAATATTCATACAACACCCATACAGTACTCATACTGCAACGACACAGCATTTATACAGCACCCACACAGTATTCATACGGTACCCACAAAGTATTCATACAACACCCGCACCCTAATCATACTGCACCTACACAGTATTTATACAACACCTACACAGTATTCATACAGTACCAATATAGTATTCATACAACACCCACACAGTACTCATACTGCACCTACACAGTATTCATACAGTACCCACATAATATTCATACAACACCCACACAGTACTCATACTGCAACGACACAGCATTTATTGAGCACCTACACAGTATTCATACAGTACCAATATAGTATTCATAAAATACCTACACAGTATTCATACAATACCCACATAGTATTCATACAACACCCACACAGTACTCATACTGCACCTACACAATTTTTTTAAAGCATCTACACAATATTCATACATCACCCACAAAGCACCTACACAGTATCCATGCAACACCAACACAGCGCTCATACAGTCATGGTTGGCCTAAGGGATATGCAAATTGTGTGGTTGCTTATAGCATATCAGCAATGCCTCTGAATTACTGTAATATTTTATACATTATAGTATAATATAATTATTATATTATATAGTTGTATTATTATTATCAGGCTTTATTTTTAAGACATACAGTATAATACTCTTATTAGATTACTTCATTATAGAGCAGTTGTCTGGACGCTATATGGGAGTATTATTTGAGTACAGTACACTTTGGTATTTATAGTGCTATTTAAGTACTGTACAGTATATTATAGATACTATATTGTATGGCAGTTTTATTTGTTTAGGCACTGTATGAGCACGCACTACCGTGTATAATGGGAGGTGTCCAGAGAAGTTACTATGCGTGGCATCATCCAACATAAGGCCAGCCCTGCATACAGCACAAAAACTGTATAAGGACTATAGGAAGGAAGCGGCACCAAAATAACATGTCAGCCCCTAACCCTCTCTATGACCCATAACAGGTCAATGAGTGCATTGTGGGGCTGCCAATGTCATGTATAGTAAAATTACTAGTACGCAGAACCTCAGGCTATCTGAAAAGAAAGGAAAGTCTAATAGCTATAATCTGAATGTATCATGGTATTTGTAGTCCGGATGGCATCTGATATCCTAGAACACACAGTCCATAAAACAAACCTAAAGCACCATTATGGTCTTCTGAGTACTCATTGTATGCCAAGTTTAGGCCTAATATACCCTATATAATGTCTGCATGATATTAACAGGCTACAATGATATATTATTGTAAGGTAATAAAATGCTTACAAAGCACTTTCGTAAATCCAGAGAGATGAACAGAAAAAATGCTTAGAACGGAACATTTCCACTTTACAGAACTTTTCTTTTGTTCCTCTTTATTGTTGTTCAAAGGCCTACTCCACAAACAAGAATAGAAGCCAAAGAAACAAAACAGCAGAAAGTATAATAGAGCTTATACAAGAGCTACAGTATGTGAATAACAAAGGAACAGCTGCCCTTCCCCTGCCCTTCCCCAGAACGTTATGCCCTATGGAGCAATAACACAGGAAGCACTGCAAAGGATTCAATTAGAAAAAGGCTGCTGTGTTTGCAGATGGGAAACTTGGGCCGAACATTTAACCAGGAATATGCTGCAACACTCAGTACCATACCACTTGTAACAAGTCTTGTCAATAAATTGTCATGCCCAATATAATGAGCGCTGCTGAGATGGTTCTTGAGGGAAGTGTTTCAGAAGCCCTTCCTCTGACGACTAACCAGGACTTTCTGCTATACAGTACTACTCCTAAGTACCGGCAAATCTATGGGCAACGTTATCTAAAATTGTGCAGATTAAATATATACATTGTATCTGGGCATACTGTACATAAGTGGCATAAAAAGGCAGCCATATAAGGGAACGTGAATGTTTATTATCTCTGTATTATGACACTACTGTGGCCAATTCTTAATTTTTCTGACTCCGCTGGGTGTGTAGTTACTTCTTTAACTTGGCAGAGTAAATACAGATACATCTTCCACTGCCAGAGAGATGAGTGGCTCCATCAGCCAAGGATCAACCAAGCTTCTTCTACCTGGCACTTTTATGCCTGAGCAGTGACATCTTATGCCTTCCCAGGGGTGTAACTAAATGAATGAGACTTTACATGATATTATGGCCAACCATATCACCATTGCACAATATCCCAATGAGGTTGCGTTTTTGCCAGTGCCATGGAGTCAGAGTCGTAGAGTTGGAATCGTGACGAATTTTGGATGTAGTCAGAGTCAGAATTGGATAAAAATGACCGACTCTGGCTTCAAAATAAAAAAAGATTATTTATTTGTAATTATATATATATATATATATATATATATATATAAATAGATATTTAGTTTGTTACATATTTATTAGCAATCAATCGCTGACTTTATAATGAATTAGAGGATCTACACTGCGTCTGACTGACCATGGCTGTCAGCCATTTATGAGTCGGAGACCGAGCAGGAGTTGGAGTTGCAGTTAGTGATTTGATCTACCAATTCCACAGCTCTGGTTTTTGGAATAGTTATAAGGTCATCTGGGTCCTACTTTTCCATAATGAGCCATCAAGGTTGCGCCATGGTCAAACTGATTCCCCTATTTTAGCTACTCGTGGACATATATAAGTCATTGCGTAGTGTTAACCTTATGGGTGTTGAGACTTAATAATCCATTGATAGATATTATAAACTTTCAGAATGTATAAAGATAGAAAATATGATTTCACAGTATGAAGAGCGGTCAATACATGCACATAAGTGCTAGACTTCACAGATCAATAACTCCATATAATAACCACTTGTAACAGCACTAAAAGCTACAGCACTTAACCATATTTCATTGTGAAGATGGAAAGTCACGTATGTATACTGTATGTGAGTGCTGTATGTCAAGTCAAGTACTGGACTGACCTTGCTGTCTACATTATACCTCCACAGATACATCTTGTTCATGTCCTCTATCCTGACTTCTGTTATGGCCTCCTAATATCTGGCAGAATGACATTTATTGTGATATGTCGTGTGGATATGGCAGGATGAAGAATGCTCAGGATTTCACAGAAGTCATTTCCAGGACTAAGATGACAGTAGCGCTTGTGTCTGGGAGACAACTTATGCTGACTGCTGTGTAGCCTCTGGTGCCTCAGGTAATGTGAGATATATATCAGGCTTTGGTGAATAAGTCATTGTCTGATACAGCTTTGTAATGAGCTCTGTGACTCCATGAACAATACATCAGAACTGAACCTGTTGAACTTTTAATATTCTTTCTTAAGAGAGGAATGGAGATCGGACCTGGTTAACCTGTGGCTAGCGGTTTTGGTGGAATATCTTGTCAAAAGTAGACCTTCAATAGCTGCTGATCGAATTCTGGCTGGCTGACAGTGATTTCTCCAAGATGCCCTATACAGATGGTAACTTACAAGAGTTTTGAATGGAGAAAGCAGAGTCATGTCTAGTGGTAGTTTATCTATTCTAAAAACAAAAGGATGGTTTGCTGAGATTCAACATGTCCGATCCTTCTTTCCCCAATATTATCTGTTGGGAGAAAGACCACTCATACAAATAAGACAGTTGCTGCAGGTTTGGCCAACTTTGCTCTAATGTGTATGAGGACCTTCAGCAGTACATGGTAGTGGATTCAAGTTTAATAGGACCTTTCATCACCTCCACCAACTCCAATTCTTTACATCCTTCAATAGGTGCCACTCCATTGATTCTGGCACACCTGGAAGATTGTCTCTAGTCACCACCATTCCTGAGCTATCATTGCTGTTAGTATCAGCACAATTACGCTCTCTGCTGTCAAGTGGGTGGTCCATGCCTCCTGACGAAGCTACTGGGGGTGGCGAAACGCGTGTCGGGCGTAGCGCTTCTTCCCATCTTTTTGATACAACTCCTGGGTACACCTGCAATCTTCCAACATGGCGACTGGTATGTGGTTATAGTATATTTCATCTATTTATGTGGATATGGTCTTACTGTAGTCATTTAGTATTTCACATATTATTATAGATCTTAGGTATTTAACCCTGTACAATTCATTGTATATCCTTAGCTACTAGCTTTACCTATCCATGTGCACATGGATCACTTGCACCCAAATAGCATTTGTGCATATTCTGTTTTCTATATCCATGGGCATTTAACCCTTTATAGTTCATTGCATAGTGCCTATTTTTGGGAGTCATCTTTATCTAAATGATGTAAATGTTGACTCTACATACTGGTCATGTGATTTTTCTTGTTATTTAATTACTTGCACTGCAGGATTGTTGTCCCAGGAGGGGATAGACTCTGTATACTGCACACGCTGTTTTTCATCTGCGTGCTTGATGGCACAATCTTGTGAATAAATTATATATGTGTGTATATTTATGGTATTTTAGCAATAAATTGATTATTGTTTTTCTATACATGCAGTCTCTATAAATGTCTTATAGGTTAGATCCATGTAGTTCTGCTCCAGCCGAGGACCTCCCACCTGATAGTAGAGATTATTATTGTGCTGAAAGTAACAGATATCATTGCTTGGGAATGGTGAGGGATAGAGAAAAGATTCCAACTCAGTGGGTCAGTGTCTATTGAAGGATGCAGTGAGTTGGGGTTGGTGGAGTAGATGAAAGGTCATCTTAAACCTTAACAAAACTGTCAGAAGAAAAATATCAAGAAACAAGGAAATGGAAAATCAATTAAAGCTCATAGAACTTAATAGGACCAAAGAAATGCTGCAAATTTATCCAAGTTCCACTGAATTGTACAACATCAGCTCCATCTTAGATCCAAATAGCAATATGCAGCTAATATGAACACTGAATATGCTACAGTATAGGTTGCCATCAGTGACACAGTGCTTTGGTTATTTATGATTCCAAATAGTACAGATCATAAAGACTGATACACTGGTGTGGAATGGTAAGGCAGATTATTACTATCAAGAAAGCTGTGTGTGGAAGAGGGAACGGCGCCTTTAGAGGCTAACTGAGTATATAAAGTAAGCTTCAAAGGTAGCCTGATGTAGTCATTACATGGCACACGGTACAACATTACTACTAAGAAAGCTTGTAGTCATTAGTCACTGTACAAGTCCAAGCAAAGGTTGTATACACATATCTTCCCATACTCACACTCCTAACCCTAACACAAGAAGACCAACTATAAATTATATGACAAGAATTGTTACATTAGGATCTTAATAAAGCACATTTTCAGTGGAATTGTTTTGAGTCTTTGTAGAATTTTCTGATCTTTGTGAAGAAAGTTTTATCTTATTCCTCAAATATTCAAAAAAGGAAACTAGTGACATTTTATTGCTCCTTAATCGTGACAATGAAAGAAATCTAGAAACCTATTAGGCATCCAATATAGTCATAAGGTAACCATTCTAAGATTGGCCATTCACATTAGATAGCTGTTTGGCTGAAAGCTATTCCTCCTGATCCCTCAAGCACAAGTAGACTATATGTTCAGGGGTTGACAATAAGAATCATTACATTAGAGTCATAATAAAGCCTATATTAATGTATCTGTGTCTTGCTGATGAAGGAACCAATATAGAGCAATATCTTGTAGGAAAGTGGCATTTTATTCTCTATATATAGAGTCATGGGGCAAGAGGAATATTAAATCCCAGATTTATATTTTATACTAGTCAGAATTGCATTATGGGTACAATATATCTTCTTGGGCTTCAAGCAATGAAAATCATATTTTTGTCTTAAAAAACAGGTGTAACTAAAATTCTACATATAATTAATATGCTTCAAATATCATTACGATGCTACTTAAATACATAGTAAGAGGTAAGAGAAAACAGACCAGCGCTAACTCCACTGAAAGTAACACAATGGGCCAAGTATACTAAGACTTCATCTTCATCATCTAGGTCAGGTAGGCAGTACATTACATTATATCTAGTCATTTCCTAGAATTCTGTTTGTCTGTTATAAAAGGAAACCTGGACTCTACCTTATGAGCTTGTAAATATCTCACGTTCTATTCCTACCTGGAAGTGCTGGCAGAGTCATGTACAGAGATGGTAGGAGTTGTTCATAAATGGCTCATAACTAATCCGCTTAAACATGATATGATAATTACTCCAATGTCATTTCAGATATTCAGTGTACGTTGTTTGTAATCTGCACTACGTGGAATATGGAAATCAGATTTATACATGGTATAAAAGTTTATATTTGCAATGGGCTTTATATGGAAAATCACCAATTTCTACTAGTCTAGAGTGGCCAGTCTCCAATGGTCAGCAAGCTTCAACACTCCCAGCAGGCATACAGTTCTTGAAATGTCCATAGAAGTTGTAGTTTTACAACAGCTGTAGTGCCAAAGGTTGCTGAGCCCTGTCTTAGACTGATAAAAAATCTTATTTTCTTTCACTGCCAGGTTGTAGAAAAAAAACTGGCAACTGCAATGAACATATTGTTAGAGCTACAGCGATCACATTTGTCTTGCCCTGTAATCCCATCCCATCAATGAATCAATTACCTGTTCTTGAGTACATAATAATAATAATACCAGTAATAATAAGAAGTGTGTAAATGTTGCCCTACTAATTTGATACTAAGTGAATGGCAGTATGTTCCAATGGACTCTCATATGGTACAGATGTAGCAAAGTTTAACTTGACACTTGCTATAATCCTGAATTTCTTTATTTTTTTCCCTTGCTTCTCTATTGAGAGCTGTCCCTGCTCCTCACTGTGTATGGTGTATGGGCTTCTGTGTAATCAAGAGAAAATAAGTTTGGGGTAAGGTCACGTCAAACAGTTATAGCTCAGACATTATAAAATCTACAGTAGAAATTTGCTTCTGGTATCATATGAAAAAGGAAATTCTCATGCAGGTCTACCTATAGGTTTTCCAGAGATTTCGCTGGTTGAAAACATTGTCTGTGGCTGCTTATGAATATCCCAATCCTGAATGTGCGATCCACCAGTGATATCTCTGGAAATATTATCGCTAGAACCTTAGTGTCATATGAAAGACGAGAATCTCCTATTTAATAAGACACCAGAAACAAGTTTCTATGTTTTCTAGTATTAGAGCTATAACTGTTTGACGTACCCCCCACCATTATTTTCCTTTCCACACACAAGAATTGTACACAGTGAGAAGCAGGTACAGCCCTCAATAGAGAAGCAAGGAGAAGAATAAAGAAATGCAGGATCATACAGAAAGGAGGTAAAATTTGTTAGTTTTTGATAATAAAGTATATTGCAAAATAGATTAATGACACAAATACTGCACAACTACACCACTAGATCTGTACAGTATGTCATTTGTATCATATACCATACAAGGCATACAAAAATGCAACAAAACCATCTTAGGCAACATTATTATTATATAATATACAAATATACAGGGTAGATTAAGCTGAGGAATTAGGGGGCCTATTGTAACTCTGCCGCCCAAGGGCCCACATAAAAATTTTTCGCTTCTAATGGAGACCATTTCTATTTATATGGAGTCTGACCTAGTCTTTATGGCAGTACACATAGACCATATGACATAGGGCTCCTCTTAAATTCATATCCAATATAACTTGTTACTCTTCATTTCATTTTCCTTTATTGGCAAATCATTGGGGATCCTATGCTGGAAACCACAGCACTAACAGTAGCAAAACAACTGATTATACTGCTCTAGCAGCTATGGCGGGGTAATACTCTGCAAATAGTGCAGCATTTGATACTAGGACATATCCTTATTGCAGGTATGGAGGATGTAAGCGTATGCAAGTCCTCCATTTTGGATTTCTTGTAGAGGCATGCCTGATCCCCCCTCAGAAGCCCCTATTGTGCCTTATCCCATAGCTATGTGCCAGAACTATGTTACAACTTTACAGCCAATCATGTTATGCTAAATATACTAGTCCCACTGTCTATACAATGTATAACCAAACCTACAATGTATTTAAACTACCCTTTTCCCACCATTAAAGTAGAACCCACTATATTACACAATAGCTTGTGTGTTTCTCTGAGCTGGCTTATATACCAGTTGTACTAATTTGGCCTTCAATATGGTGATATTTAGAGTGGATTGTGCTCACACAGGGGACATTAGCCCAGTCTGATCTTTTATAACAAGTCTTGTATGACTACAAATATTGTATCTTAGTACTAGTGGTAGACAGGAGCGCCCCTAAACTACAAGCAATTCCAACCATGTTGACCTGGCCATACTGCCTTTTGAACAGAAGACTTGAGTAACTAAAGATTAACTGTGATTCTGAATACCAGAAAAAAGCAGACATGACATATAAAGCACATTACAGCAAGAGGATCTCTAATAAATACAATGTAACTCTTAATGTTAAAATATAACATAGAAATGTTGCATATCAGAAAACCTGATAAAAAAAGCTAAAAAAAAGAAACACAAAATGAAGCTTTTGTGTTCCTGAAAACTGGGTTTCAATGGGACGTATTATCATATAAAAGGGGTCTTTGAACTTTTCAAAGTTATTTGAAATAATCTCATGACATGTTCAAATACAGAATAAAAATGGGTACAGATGGACAGACTGCAACAGATGGAGAGAGGACACTGCCCGCAAGGTCTTACAATCTATAAGGAAGGGGGAAGGAGACAGTAAGTGAAGGTAGAAGCTTTTCAGATGGTAGGGTACTAACAACAGGTTGTAGACCATTTTTCAGAGGCTTTTCCGGTTGCTTTTGAAGATTTTGAAGGTGGGGGACAGTCTGATGGGTTGCAGTAGTGAGATCCAAGTATGGAGGATGCACAAAAGAAATCTTGGAGACAGTTGTGTGAAGTACAGAAATGAGAGCAAAGAATGAGATCTTATGAGATTCGGAGATTATAATACTGCATATAAATATATAGCTTCACACAAGTAACTGTGGTCCTGAAAATCTTCACTTAGGAACTGTATTAATGCAGCAGTTAGCAGATCTGTGAGCAGCCAGCAAATACACAAGCACTACAGAAATCAATACAGCTGAGACGATGCTGATGGTCATCGTCATCATCATCCTCATCATGGTAGCGTGGTTAGATGCATATCGGCTATTACCTTCATAGTTGGGGGCGCTGTGGCTGGAGGTGACAGGGGGCGATCAGGTAGGGGAACTTCTGAAGAGTTGGACAGCTCCTGTTTCCTGTCAATACAAAATGAATGATTGTTACTGAAGATACTTCTTGTGTATGTAAATGGAACATTATACACAAAATTGAAATAAACCCACATTACCCAACACACATACACTGGTAGTAATGAGCTGAGGGGCTTCTTACCACAATTTCATTATGGCTTCTTAAACCGCACAAAGATGAAAAAAAAAAATCACAACCAGCGTAAACCGTGATGCAGCAAGTTACACCCAGCTTTCCCCACAAGGTGCTACAGGTAAAATTCATTTCAGGTGCTTTTCACTCAGGAAAAAGGCAGATAGATAGCTTTGTGTTTCCATGACAATCTCATTACGCCAAATTTCCCTTGGCCCTCCCTCCTGCAATCTCCCATCTGGCATTAGCTTGTTATGGACCACATTCTGTTTGTCTCTGGCTTTGCTTTATGTGGTATAAAGGATTACACAGAGCGCATATGATAGGGGAGATGCTGGAGACCAACTAAACACACCGAGGAGAAAACCGGATGACCTATTGTATCTGAGAGCGGGAGAGTGAGGGGCATGGAAAATACGAGCTATGTTTTCTTATGGCTCAGTGATTATTATGGCTTGCAGGTGCATTAAGCGCCTAGTAAAATGGATCTTTGCAGAAAAAAAGGCCCTTTCACTGAAATACAGGGACGTAGCCTGATGTTAAACTGTAGCAATATTAGGAGAAAAAGAAGGTTACTATACAGAAAAATGGCAGGATAAAATTGAAGGGTACATTCAGACAGTCTGCAATGCAATTGTATAGTATAAAGATAGTATGTAAAAGAATAGGCACTTCTGGTCAGATGATAGGTCTTAGGGTGAATTCACACATGGCACATTTTCATGAATGACCCTTTCATCTGAATGGGATTTTCTGAAATCCATGTGTTTGCAGCTAGAACAAACTCTTTTAGATGTACAGATCTCGGGAAATCACTGCCAAGATGGGAATAACAGCTCTCAAGTCTTGACCCCTAGCTCAG
Organism: Leptodactylus fallax; assembly: GCA_947044405.1. Lineage (NCBI taxonomy): Eukaryota > Metazoa > Chordata > Amphibia > Anura > Leptodactylidae > Leptodactylus > Leptodactylus fallax. Next base: position 3,876,831 of record CAMRHE010000073.1, on the reverse strand, counting down.
GAGCTTATGGAAATAGCCAAGCAGTTCCGCTCTATGCTGTTCCTCTAACTCCAATAAGGGTTAATGGGAACTATGGAAACAATGTAGCACATGTAGCTATGCTGTATCTCCAACTGTGTAGCCAAAAACAGTGAAGCTCAGCTGCATTACAATGTTTCCGTAGCTCCCATGTGGTAGTTACAGGAATAGCAGAACCACACTTCTCGGCTGTCCTGTAGAGGTTGGGACAGGGAGCAGTTACCCCCATTTCAGCAGTGATTTTCTAAGATGGAAATAACCCTTGATACTTTAAAAGTTATAGTGACCCTCTGCCCAGCAAAAAATTGACTATACCTTTAAACATGTGTATACAGTATATACTTTCCTGACACCCTCCATGCTGCTGCTGCTTCTGTTGCTCTGTTTGACTCCCCTTCTGCTCTGTTAAAATGGCCACCAACTTCCTCTGAAGCATTGTCTATAAGTTACAGACATGGCCCCGAGCCTTCAGAGCTGTGTCTATCACAGAAAAATGGAGCAGGGGGCGAGTCTGTGACTTACTGACATTGCTCCAGAGGAGGTCAGAGTCCATTATATCACAAAACAGAGTGGGAGCCAAATGGAGCAATAGGATCAGTGACTGCAGTATGGAGGGCACCACACAAGTGCACTATAGATGTTTAGTATATACTCAATTTGTATAGTAGGGTGGAGGGTCACTTGAAATAAACAGTGGCAGCAAACTTTAACTTGATTTTTTTCAATGGCTTTGATGTGAGTTATCAGTTAAAGACTGCTACATCTGTATAGACAGATTTAGTTGGAGAAATTTCTGCAACAAGTCTGCCACATGTCAGTTCACTCTTACTTGGTCCGATCAAGGTTGCTGAATGTTGTTTGCCAAAAAAAAAATCTAAATGTTTTCAGGTGTCCTCCCAAGTAATAGTAAAAATTGTGAGGATGTAACTGATGTACATTGATGCTATAAAGTAGGGCCCCCTCTCTGTTTAAATTAAAGTGAGTCTACCACCTCCCCCAAACATATTGAACTACCATCACTGTGTTCAGAGAATATTACAGTGATAATAACCTTTATTATATATGTCACTTTTGTAGATTTAGAGAAAAACAACTTTGAAGTGATTTGCAAATGAGGAGGTTGGTGCACTGGGGGCGGGATTTCAGCTACCTGGAGCACTGTTCTTGCTGTACAGATACCTTTTATCTCCTGGCTGCACCACCCCATATTGTGGGAGTACATCTTTCCATTGCTATGACATCTTCTATCCTACTTGAGCACCAAGAGCAGTTCTCCAGGAGATGAGGGCCCGCCCCCAGTGCACCAAGTGTCTCATTTGCATACCTATTCAGAGTTGTTTTTATTCAAATTCACAAAAGTGACATACGTAACAAAGGTATATTTTTTATCACTGTAATGGGCTTTGTAATGCAGTGGTAGCAGCTGAATATGCTTGAGGGAGGTGATAGACTCTATTTAAGTTGGGAGTAAGAATCAGATAATTGTCAGTAAATCCTTCTAATGTGGACAGGACCCAACAAAATTCTAATTTCCCAGAGCAGAGTACCATTACTACCAGTGGTGTAACTAAATTCTTGTGGGCCCCGGTGCAAACTTTTGTCCGGGGGCCCCTACCCCCTCCCTACAGCAAATTCTTTACAGTGATGGTTACGGGGCTCAACACAGTATAATATGCTCCACAGTGGCCCTAGATAGTATTATATGCTTGACAGTGTCCCCCATACAGCATTATATGCTCCAGAGTGCTCCCCCCAAACATAGTATAATATGCTCCCCACAGTGGCCCCACACAGTATAATATGCTCCACACAGTGGCCCCACATTGTATTATATGCTCCCCACAGTGGTCCCCACCCAGTATTATATGCTTTCCACAGTGGTCCCCACCCTGTATTATTTGCTCCCCACAGTGGTCCCCACCCAGTATTATATGCTTCCCACAGTCCACCCAATATTATATGCTCCACACAGTGGCCCCCACCCAGTATTATATGCTCCACAGTGGCCCCCACACAGTAGTATATGCTCCACAGTGGCCCACACACAGTAGTATATGCTCCCAACAGCCCCCCTCCACTTCAGTGCTATTATTATACTCTGGGGTCTCCTCAGACCCCAGAATATAATAATTGGAGGCCCAGAGAAGGTGATTAAAAATAACAAACACTCATACTCACCTTGCCTCACCTTTCTTTGGCATCCTCACTCCATCCTGCCGTCTTCAGTGTCTTCAGACGTTGCTGCTGAGGCCTGTGATTGGGCCTCAGCGGTCACGTGGGGCGCACTGATGTAATTACACCGCCGAGCCCCATGTGATCGCCGGGGCCTAATCACAGGCCTCAGTCACATGACGGAAGAGCGCCGGAGAGAACGCTGTCCCCAGGACAGGTGAGTATATGTATTTATTATTTTCAGTCACCTCCCCTGGGCTGCTATCTATTGGAAAGGGGCCTGGCAATATGCTAGGGCCCATTTCCAATAACAGAATGTGTAGCGGTCGGGGAACCAGGCTTTCACCGACCGCCGGGCCCAGTCGCAGGGGGTGCAACCGTGATCGTTACGCCACTGACTACTACCCTATTTCTTTGCTGGGGAGGCTTGGCATATAGGTTCTTAACATGCAAGACCTTTTATACAGTTTTCCACTCTATATGTAATAGAAATGCACATTGACAGCCAGACATACTCCAGTAAACCGTACAGAAAGATGAGGGATCGGAGAGGAGAGTGCCAGACATCAATCCCAACCTTTACATTATGGAAGCAGATGTCTCCCACTGAAAAACTAAATGAAGAATTCCACATGCATCCCCCTCCTCCTGGTGGAAGGAAAGGGTGACACGACTTTCTCCTAATTACAATATATCACAAAGTTTCCTATATTAACATTTACTACTGATTTATGCAAAATAATTGTAATAACAGGTACAATTTACAACATAGGTTAAAGCTTTGAAACAATAGTATAGAAAACTGATATCTGTGACATTCATTTCCATCATATTAAAGTGTTAAAAACACAGTGTGAACTACATTGTCATATATGACATAGACGGCACCTGAAAGGTGTTGAGGTCTGATAAATACGAAATACAAGCTTTTTATAGCCAAATCCACAAACAGCTGGAGCCAAATGTACAGCTCTATACTGCTTTTATCACGCTGCAAACAAGCCATGTTGCTACAGCAACAGGCCACATGGTTCCCTAGCACTACTGAGTAAAGTTGACCGATGTACCCAGGAGGACGTGGGCTATTAAAAACTGAAAGAAATGTACACGATGAAGGAATCACAGCGTTTATAACCTGCTGCAGCGCTAAATGAGCACTATGGCTATTCATTCAGGATAGGGTGGGAACCCATTGGTTGGACCCTCAATGTGTGGCAATACGCTATTACGTCATAAAATTGGAGAACCCTTAAAGGGGTTATCCATTTCCTTAAACTGATGGCCTATCAAATAGGCTATAATATTATTTCTGTGAGGATCTGACAGCGGGGACCCCCGCAGATCAGCTGCTCTGGGACAGTGTGGCTCCGGTTGTGATTGTGGTGGGCAAATTATAGTGATGGGTTTAGGTACTGCAGTGCTGGCCTATTGAAGTCTATGAGACAGCACTGTAGTACATAAAGTCACTGCTACAGTTCGTACAGTGAGTGAGCAGCAGGTTCCTGGCATTAATCGAGAGCCATACTGTCCTGAAGCAGCCGGTCTGCAGCGATCCCGAGTGTCGGACCCTCGAAGATCTAATGTCGATAGGCCATTAATATAAGAAAGTGGATGACCCCTTTAAACAAATCACATAGGAATAGCACAAGTAGCTCAGTAGGTAAGTGAAGAAACCAAATAGTACTCAATAACAACAAAACCATGCTTCTTGCTGAAAGTGCATAGCCTGGGGGAGGGGGTCACCACCCTAGTAGATATGTCCAGTCAACCATACCAATAATGACATGCAGTACAGTCACAGTATTACTGGATTCATTCTTTAATATTTCATATAGATGCAAATAATTGTAAGACATTGCACATGTAGAGCACCAGGCACAGTTCTTTGCCTTGCCTTATAAGTTAACTTATTGTCTACCGCGTCTCTTATCTATATTTATTTTATATTGCTATTGTGCTAAAATGAAATTCCACTTAACATTGCAATAAATCTTGTACAATACAAAGTTCACGCTTACCAACTCTCCCAAAACATCTGGCAGGCTCCCAAAAAATTTCAGTCTCTCGATGTGCAAAACTGATAGAGGACGGGAATCTCTCTCCTTGAGGAGAGCACCAGTGAAGGTGTGTAGAGTTTTGAATTGCCTTTTGCCCTCTACTAAGCATCTACATATCACAAGGCATTATGGGAAAAGGAGCTGGGAAGCTCATGCGCCCCTTGTTGGATGTAACAGATCCTCAATTTGCTTTTGACTTACTGAGTCTTGAGACAGCAAATTGAGGATCTGTTACATCCAACAGAGCGCGCATGAGCTCCCAGCTCCATTCCCATAATGCCTTGTGATACAAAATTGATAGAGACATACCCCAAGCGACTTGTAGCTGTAATCGCAGCAAAAGGTGGCGCTACAAAGTATTAACTTAAGGGGGCCGAATAATTTGGCACGCCCCACTTTTCAGTTTTTATTTTTTACAAAAGTTTAAAATATCCAATAAATTTCGTTCCACTTCACAATTGTGTCCCTTGTTGTTGATTCTTCACCAAAAAATTAAAATTTTATATCCTTATGTTTGAAGCCTGAAATGTGGCAAAAGGTTGAAAAGTTCAAGGGGGCCGAATACTTTCGCAAGGCACTGTATGTCCATGTTAGCTGTGGATAGACAGAGCCTCTTGTCAGTGATAACACCCACTGAGGTGCTGAACACACGTTCTCATAGGACACTTGCCGCAGGGCAGGCCAGCACCTCCAAGGCATAGAGGGCAAGTTCTGGCCACTTGTCTAATTTACCAACCCAGAAATTGAACAGGGAGAACCCATCGCTCAGTACCAGGAGACGTGTCGACAGATACTCATCCACCATGTGAGTCAAAGTATGCACTAGGAGATGGTATGGGTACACAAGCAGTTATTGTTACTGCACTAGGAGACGGTATGGGTACACACACAGTTATTGTTACTGTGCTAGGAGATGGTATGGGTACACACACAGTTATTGTTAGTGCGCTAGGAGTCATATGGGTACACACGCAGTCGCTAGGAGACGGTATGGGTACACACACAGTTATTGTTACTGCGCTAGGAGACGGTATGAGTACACATGCAGTTATTGTTACTGCGCTAGGAGTCATATGGGTACACACGCAGTCGCTAGGAGACGGTATGGGTACACACACAGTTATTGTTACTGCGCTAGGAGACGGTATGAGTACACATGCAGTTATTGTTACTGCGCTAGGAGACGGTATGGGTACACATGCAGTTATTGCTACTGCGCTAGTAGACGGTATGGGTACACACGCAGTTATTGTTATTGCGCTAGGAGACGGTATTGGTACACACGCAGTTATTGTTACTGCGCTAGGAGACGGTATGGGTACACACACAGTTATTGTTACTGCGCTAGGAGACGGTATGAGCAGACACGCAATTATTGTTACTGCGCTAGGAGACGGTATGGGTACGCACGCAGTTATTGTTACTGCGCTAGGAGACGGTATGGGTACGCATGCAGTTATTGTTACTGCGCTAGGAGACGGTATGGGTATGCACACAGTTATTGTTACTGCGCTAGGAGACAGTATGGGTACACACACAGTTATTGTTACTGCGCTAGGAGACGGTATGGGTACACACACAGTTATTGTTACTGCGCTAGGAGTCATATGGGTACACACGCAGTCACTAGGAGGCGGTATGGGTACACACACAGTTATTGTTACTGCGCTAGGAGATGGTAAAGGTACACACGCAGTTATTGTTACTGCGCTAGGAGACAGTATGGGTACACACACAGTTATTGTTACTGCGCTAGGAGACGGTATGGGTACACACACAGTTATTGTTACTGCGCTAGGAGACGGTATGGGTACACACGCAGTTATTGTTACTGTGCTAGGAGATGGTATGGGTACGCACGCAGTTATTGTTACTGCACTAGGAGACGGTATGGGTACACACGCAGTTATTGTTACTGCGCTAGGAGACGGTATGGGTACACACGCAGTTATTGTTACTGTGCTAGGAGATGGTATGGGTACGCACGCAGTTATTGTTACTGCACTAGGAGACGGTATGGGTACACACGCAGTTATTGTTACTGCGCTAGGAGACGGTATGGGTACACACGCAGTTATTGTTACTGTGCTAGGAGATGGTATGGGTACGCACGCAGTTATTGTTACTGCACTAGGAGATGGTATGGGTACACACGCAGTTATTGTTACTACGCTAGGAGACGGTATGGGTACACACACAGTTATTGTTACTGTGCTAGGAGACGGTATGGGTACACACACAGTTATTGTTACTGTGCTAGGAGACAGTATGGGTACACACGCAGTTATTGTTACTGCGCTAGGAGACGGTATGAGTACACATGCAGTTATTGTTACTGCGCTAGGAGTCATATGGGTACACACGCAGTCGCTAGGAGACGGTATGGGTACACACACAGTTATTGTTACTGCGCTAGGAGACGGTATGAGTACACATGCAGTTATTGTTACTGCGCTAGGAGACGGTATGGGTACACATGCAGTTATTGCTACTGCGCTAGTAGACGGTATGGGTACACACGCAGTTATTGTTATTGCGCTAGGAGACGGTATTGGTACACACGCAGTTATTGTTACTGCGCTAGGAGACGGTATGGGTACACACACAGTTATTGTTACTGCGCTAGGAGACGGTATGAGCAGACACTCAATTATTGTTACTGCGCTAGGAGACGGTATGGGTACGCACGCAGTTATTGTTACTGCGCTAGGAGACGGTATGGGTACGCATGCAGTTATTGTTACTGCGCTAGGAGACGGTATGGGTATGCACACAGTTATTGTTACTGCGCTAGGAGACAGTATGGGTACACACACAGTTATTGTTACTGCGCTAGGAGACGGTATGGGTACACACACAGTTATTGTTACTGCGCTAGGAGTCATATGGGTACACACGCAGTCACTAGGAGGCGGTATGGGTACACACACAGTTATTGTTACTGCGCTAGGAGATGGTAAAGGTACACACGCAGTTATTGTTACTGCGCTAGGAGACAGTATGGGTACACACACAGTTATTGTTACTGCGCTAGGAGACGGTATGGGTACACACACAGTTATTGTTACTGCGCTAGGAGAGGCGGTAGGGTCGCACGCAGTTATTGTTCTGCCTAGGAGACGGTATGGGTACACACGCAGTTATTGTTACTGCGCTAGGAGATGGTATGGGTACACACGCAGTTATTGTTACTGCACTAGGAGATGGTATGGGTACACACGCAGTTATTGTTACTGCACTAGGAGACGGTATGGGTACACACGCAGTTATTGTTACTGCGCTAGGGCGGTTGGGTACACACGCAGTTATTGTTACTGTGCTAGGAGATGGTATGGGTACGCACGCAGTTATTGTTACTGCACTAGGAGACGGTATGGGTACACACGCAGTTATTGTTACTACGCTAGGAGACGGTATGGGTACACACACAGTTATTGTTACTGTGCTAGGAGACGGTATGGGTACACACACAGTTATTGTTACTGTGCTAGGAGACAGTATGGGTACACACACAGTTATTGTTACTGTGCTAGGAGACGGTATGGGTACACACGCAGTTATTGTTACTGCGCTAGGAGACGGTATGGGTACACACACAGTTATTGTTACTGCGCTAGGAGACGGTATGGGTACACACGCAGTTATTGTTACTGTGCTAGGAGACGGTATGGTTACATACACGCAGTTTACTGTCACTGCCCTTATTATTTCTAGGCTAACTCTCCCTCACAGTGTCCGTCTCCTCTCCCTACCTTGCTGCACTGCCCTGAAAAGGACAATTATTCAGTTTAGCTAAGGCCCTGACTGTCCCTCTCTCCAGCTGCAGCCTCTACGTAGCCTAACTAGCTGGAATGGTGATGGGACCTGTGATCCTGCCTCTTATACAGAGGACTCAAATGTCCTGCCTGGCAAGTCACAGCCATGCCCATACTGGGCATGTCTGTGATGTCTGTGGGCTTAAAGCTGGTTGATTGGCTGCTCAGCAGTCAATCCACCAGCATTAGGGATGAGCCAAACCAGAACCTCAGTGCTGAAGTACCTGAACCCACGATATTCGGCACAGACCTAAACTGTGCCGTGCAGGTTCACTCATCACTAATAGCTGGTACAAACCTACAGATGTGTCCACTTTTAACATATCTAGAATTTGCTAAAGGACTCTATTTTATCATGAAGAAGTTCAATAAAGTCTAATGGAATGTCAGCAAAACCCTTGCCAGCCTATAGAGAACAGCACAACCACTGGGTGACCACATATACTGTATAGCATATCAGTTAAAGAGAGCCTCTCATGTCCTTGAAGATCAGCGGTATTATATACTACTAGAAAGCTGACAGTACGCTGAATTCAGCTTTTAGCTTTGACAGTACCCGCCCAGGTACCGGAGATATAGGTGCCGTTAGTTTTGTCACCAATATCCCTCTACTGTCAAAAGGACATGTCTTACAGCCTTGCGTCATCGCTGGACTGTGAGGAATGCCCCCGCTTACATTACAAGAGTACTGTTAGGGGGGAGTTGCGCTGAATTCATCATACTGTGGGCTTTCTAGCAGTATATAATACAGCGGATCTGTGCACCCCTGCTACCTCCTGTGTCATCCCCTCTACCTCTTAGATTGTAAGCTCTTGCGAACAGGGCCCTCAGTCCCATTGTATGAATTGACTATTTCTTTGTAATGTATCTTTTTTGTCTGTACTTGAACCCTACAAATTGTACAGTGCTGCGGAATATGTTGGCGCTGTATAAATAAAATATATTATTATACTATTATTATCTGTGAGGACATGAAAGGTCCCCTTTTATGAAAATAGATCATAAAATCATGTCGTCTTGAAAAGATGGTGATCTTGTGACCCACACATGTCTAGTCAATAGGAAAGGTAAGGAAGGACACATCCGTATCCTCTAATGCAGAGAATTATAAGCCGAAACTATTATATAACACTGCTACATGTTCAGCTAGGACATTGTATTCTATAGTACCGCGCTGGTGACAAGTGGCAGTTACAGAATCTGTAAGATATGTATATTGATATTAATGTATGCAAGCAAAGTGAAAATAATTATAAGGATTAATTTATTTTATTAAATCAGACACATGCTTCCTCTTGGGCATGACTACAATGTACAAAACTATTGACAATGGCAAAGACAATAATACCCAGTTTTCAATTTATTCATACATTTCCAGGAAGAATAACAGGAATGATACAATGTAGAGTTCTAAGAAAAGATGTTCCAAAGTTATTTCATGGGGATTTCAAGTATTTTATAAAATAGACATGTCAGGAGAACTCGGAGCTCCACTTTAAGATGTCCTAATGGATGTGCATAGTACATAGTGAACATGTAGTGTGCTATGTATAAAGGATAGACTTGTCATGTCAGCTTTACCTCTGATTTTTCAGTTGTGATAATCTCGGTCTTGCATATAAAAGTCATATCTTTATTTTACTTTATTTTCTGCCTTGACAATGCAGTAGGGTAATCCTATTACCAATGAGAACATCTCTAATTGAGACATTAATATCTTATGCTTCTTCTCTTCCAACCCTTCCCAATGACCATATTATGCAAATACAGTGTACATTACTTGTATATGCAATACTTTCCTAAGCATATGGTATAATAAAGTGTAACACTTTTATCTAATGCATCTTCTAAATATGCTGAGCAGGAATAAACCAGCCGATTATGCTTTATTAAATGAAATGAGAAATGACCTGGACTGAATCCACCACAGGTAATGATTTCTACAGAAAAGTATATCTTTATGTGTATGAGATGACAAAGTAATCATTATTTACATGGAAAGCTTCACTTCCTTGTTATTCTGTTACTCTTCCAGAATGAAATTGCTGCCTGCTGATAGCTTTATATAATCATATCATTGGAAATTCTATTTTGTGTTTCCACAGAACATTATCAGTGTGGGGGTAATAGTCTTATCAGATATTTCTTAGGAATATTGATAAATGGTGGCGGAGAAGTCATGTCTGTATAAGGATGATGGAACCTCATCCTGGGTGTAGAAGAGCATAGATCAACATGGCCACACTGTGCTAAGCTTGTTAAAGGGAGCGTGTCACCAGAAAATTACCTTTTTTTTTTAATCAACTTTTATGTTAAACAGATTTTTTTAAACAATTTTTGGTGAGGGTTTTAAAAAATGTCAATGTTATTCTCTATAGCTTAAAAAATTCCTATAAATCATGCAGTTCTGACTCTGGCCACTAAGCCAAATTATATGCTGACATTTCCTGTTTTCTGTAGGAGATTTCTTTGCGGCAGCCACCTCACTCATCAGCACACTGATGATCATGTATCTATGTATATTTAGATAAATCACAATAGGTGATTTCACAGCTTATCTATTCCCCCTCTGTGCAATGACCTCACCACAGGTCACAGAGCATGCTCAGAAAACTCTCCCGTAGAAGTCAATTGGGTCTGCTCCAGACTATGGCACATGGCCCACCTCCAGGAGACAGGAAGTCACAAACTAGTTTTGGTTTAGTGGTAAGAGAAGGAATTGCAAGATATATATACATATATATATATATATATTTTTTTTTTAATAAAGGTAACACCATGAAAAAGTAAAAACATCACCAAAAAAACATAAAAAATATGTTTAATATAAAAAGGTGAATTAAAGAATAGGTCATTTCCTTGAGACACTTTCCCTTTGACGTTTCATGGGAGTTTAACCTGCTAGGAGCTCATGTACAGTCGTACAGAACTGGGATAATCACAAATCCTGTCTAGATACCACTAGCTATGCATTCTTTCACATGGGGTAATAACTAATGCTGATCAACAATATAATAAGTCAATAAGTGCTCATTTAATGGGCCTTTTCAACTGTATGGGGATGAAAATGTGTTAACACAATCATTGGGTCCCCATACGTTTTGCATATTGTTAGCAGCACATACTATACCTTGCTTACACAGGGAGATGTGCTGGCCGCAGCAATGACTTTAACACTGCTGTACACAATAGAGAAAACTCACCTGAACTGACTGGCTATCTACCGTATATAGGGACTGCCCAACTTTTCCCTAAACAGACAATGTGAGTGGGAAGAAGGATCAGATATATTGAATTTCAACACCTGATCCTTTTGTTCTCACTAGAGATAGGCCACTATCTGGCAGAGGTTTACTCCCCTCTCTCCACTGAAAACACATGTATGTTCAGCCCAAGGAATTAAGAGGAATACTTGTTAACCAAATGAGCAGTTGGCTATTGAAGGTGTATGGGTACCGTAGGCTTGTATAGAAGATGCTGTCGGTTGAAAAAAAAAAAAGTATTTGCTCCTTTGTTGGCAGATATCTGCTGTGTGTACACTGGGCAATGATCAGGAGCTAGCTTTCAGAAGAATGTTTGTTTGCCCACGTAAAAAGTACTTGATGCTACAGGGATTTTTGCACGACTGACCCATTTTTTGACAAATTACAATTCACAAAACTCAAAACATTTCACATATTGTCATAAAAAACAAAGATATGATGTTCATAAAGGTCCTAAGGTTTGTCACACAAACAAAGGCACTTGCAGACAAATTGGTACATAAACTCCGATCCACAAAACATAGATCTGCTGTCTCAATAAGTGTTACTATAAATATGAAATAAGTAATGTCCCACTGAACGCCAGCCAAATATCTGTCTTAAATGGTCTATCTCTAAAAAGTCTCTTAGCTACTTCGCTATAATACTGTAGAGTGATATAGTACCCCATAGTGCATGTACCATACTTTACTACCATAGATCCATACTTTGCTCACATAGTTGGAGCCTCCACACAATGCTGTCTAGTTTCTAAACAGATACAGTAGTACACATGGTGTCAAATGGTGCCCACGTGGTCATAGCAGTGCCAACTACAGAGACAATTATTGCTCACATCATATAAATCAGTGTCTAGGGAATGTGGTGCATTGCCCAGAAAAATAATACCCATTTACAGTGACCACATAGCCACCAGTTACCTCTTCTTGCTCCTACATTATCTTCTCTCTCCTGCAGTATGTCCTTTTCAGGACAGCTATGCTGCCAACTTGTGGCAGTAAAAAAGCTGACAATGTCTCAGTGACATTAGTAGTTTACAATATTCCTCCTGAAGTCTAAGGCTGTACATTACTAGTGGAACTTATCAAGACTGTAGATGGGACTAGACAAGTCTATGTCAGAATATGGGTAGGCACAGCTTAAGAAAAGTCCTTGTGACTCACCCATACATGAACACGTTGTGGGGTCAATGGGGAAAGCAGATTAAGCCACTGACTTCAAAAGGAATAGGCATTAAAATTCAATACCAAGACACCATGCCCTCCTCTGGATCAACACTGTATGGTTATAGGTTGGACTTGATGGACTGGTGTCTTCATCCAACCTCACTTACTATGTAACTATGAACATAAGTTAGCTGACTTTTCTGTTTTGTGTATGGGGGGCCTTTACTGGCCTTTCCCCATTCCAAAATTACATGCATGAATAGCCGATCCAAGTGTTCATGTGTATAGTTGGTCAAGAAGAATAGCTGCAGACCAAATAACAGCCAACAAAGGTGTATGACTAGTTTTAGAATCTCTATACAGAAAATAATTCAGATAACAGTAAATTAGGAATTCACCATTATGCGATCTGCTAACATAATAGTTTCCAAACCAGACTATTCCTATTGCTGCAATTTATCTTAGGTATCTAACATGACAAAGTGGCCGGTGATTTATACACAGAAGAAAGGTCTATTGTAGAAAGTTTCTGTTTCCAATACTCAGATACTCTTAAGAGCAGAGATTCATGGCCTTTACAGAATCGCATCTTCTTATACTACAGATTGTGCATAGCAATGTGAAAGTGCGTCTAAGTCATCAGATAACACTTCTAGAGTCTGAGAAGCTGCGAGCGCTGGATTTAATCTCAGTGAAGAAAGTTAAAGGGTACGATGACGTCAGTAGGTAAATTCTTTCATCTCTCAGAAGTCATGACACAGCTTTTTGTAAAAATCTGTCTGTATCATGACTCATCGCCAGTGATCTTGCCAGTGTCTCGCTCATTCAGTGTGAATATGGTCTCATTGCGTCTCCCTCCCCTCCACAGTCTGCATTTACTTATCCTGGATCATTATACTTTGTGAAGCACTTAATCATTTTTTCATTGCGATCTCGCCGGAGCTGACGGGAAACGTCTTTATTATTAAGTAATTGATTTCTGATGGAAGCAATCACAGCAAAATCTAATAATGACTGTCGACACCAAAGCTCTTTATATATGGAATAAGAATTCTCTTCTCTCTCATTGCTTCTAACAAGAGGGTGATGATAAAGGAATATTAAGGTACTCAAAAATATTGCTTGGAAATATGTATTATTGGGTTCTTATAAAGTGCTTACCCCCGTTCTCATGGCAGAATTGGCCACTGGTTTTGCTGCAGAGTCATTAGCAAAATCAGCAGCAGATTCTGTGGGGGGATGGGGGAAGGAAGGTGATTCAAAGGCAGATGTCCTCCTCAAATTTCTCTTCATTTTCCAACATCTTAATGGAGCCTTAAAGGGGTTGTCCAGTTTCAGACAAATATTGAGAGACAAATGTTATTGTTTGTATAATGAAAGTTGTACAATTTTCCAATACACTTTCTGTTTCAATTCTTCACGGTTTTCTAGATCTCTGCTTGTTGACAATCTTACTTTACTTCCAGTGGATAAAGATCAGTTCATGGTCATGTGATATACAGTCCATGGTGATGTGATACACAGTCTATGGTCATGTAATGAGCACACAGGTGCACAGCTTGTTACAGTTACAGCACAGTAATCAAACAAGTCCTGAACGAACCCTAAAAACAGTGACGTAACTTGAGGGGGTGCAGAGGGTGCAGTCGCACTGGGGCCCAGGAGCCTTAGAGGGGCCCATAAGCACTGGCATCAGTATAGAGATTGCAACTTCCATCTAGCCCATAAACCAAGGAGACCCACAGATTACCCTGACCACACTAATGTTGATTAAACTCCTTAGCACCCGTAACTATCAAGAATTTGCTCTAAGGATGAGGTAGGGGGCCCCGCACAAAAGATTGCACCAGGGCCCACAAGACTTTAGTTATGCCACTGCCTAAAAACACACCAGTAAGGCTAGGTTCACACTTGCACTGGGCTCTCCATCATTTGGGTCTGCCAGGGGACCCGAACGAGGGAGAGCCTGTCTGCTAAAACAACGTTTACCAACAGACTATAATAGGGGGTCAGCTGGGTGTCCATTGGGTTTCCGCAGTTTTTATACTGAAACCGCTGGAGAGAAAAGTCCTCCATGCAGGACTTTTCTCGCCGACGATTTTTGGTGGAATCTGTGGTGGAGTCTCCTACGTAGACTCTGATGCAGATGTGAACGTAGCCTAACTCTGACTAAATGCAATCTAATAGAAAGCAGGGTGCTGCTTTTAGGATGGCAGTGGACCTCCTTACATACGTGGTACAATACATCTGCCCCTGAACCAGTGTGAATCCCAGAATGACAAGAGCTACCATATATTGTATATCCCCAACAATATGTAGTTTGAAATTGTGTTGCGCCACAGTAAAACCTCCTAAATGTTGCATTCATATGTGACGGTAGTAATGTTACACCAAACCACTACACTACTGTATTACATACCAAACCAATCCCTTAGCAACAAATTCAGAATTGTTTTTCAGCCCTCTATAATGTGAAAATAATATATTATTCATAACAGTATGAGTTGCTATGAGGCTATACCGTACCATTATGTGCTATATTGTTCCCCAGAAGTATTGCCGTATGGTGGCACACGATGTGCCTATGCATGGCCTATCTTTATATGTGTCATGGTAAACTTTCTGACTTGTCACCTAGGTCAGTATATTGTAGAATATCATTGATCTATTTGTCCACCTTGTTAGTTTTCAGTGGTACCGACCAATTTATACCTTATTTTTATGAATAAAGGTTAAATGTCTGACCTTGAAGTATGTATGCATTGAAGTACTATGGTAAAAAGATTTTTTAGTCCTACTGTAAATTCTATGTTTGATGTGAGACAAGGTAGTGTCCATGTAAAATGCTCTGAACACAGTAGAATTTCCTATTAGAACCTGAGCATATTGCACATCGAATGAAAGTTGTTGTGATGTGCCCCCTAGTGGACATGATGCCATTAACCTCATACGATATGATCAACTGGGTTCAATACATGAGGAAATGAGTCAATCACACTTGCTATATCTACTATGCAGAGTGGCTGTGCTTAATCCCAAGTATCTCAAATGTATCATATATTAGTGCCAAAAGTTACATAAATTTACATCCCAGTAAGGTAAGTCTGCAGGAATATGACCAACATCTCAACTATGTGACCCACATGTGTTTTCAAATAATGTAAACTTTTACTTTTCAGTATCCTACAGTGTATCTGCTACACATATCGCTACTATATAGTAGTAACTAAACATGCATGTTACATAATGTACTTGTACAGTAAATGCCAAAACATACATCAATAAGTGGTTAATACTAGTCTGACCACTAGGACTTCCATGAGAACGAAGTGTCCACTGTGGTCAAATGGGCACTGAAACCCCTTCACGTTTACCAGGTACAGTGCCACCTATGTCCATGTGCTGTGTCTGGTATTGCAGCTCTGCCCCATTAATGTGCACAGACCACAGTGGCACGGTTGGCACTGTATCCGGGATAGTGAAATGGGCTGCAAGCTGAGCATAGTAGCAAAGAAAACTCAAATTGTTGTAGAAAAAGTATTTGTCTATAGATCTCTCACGAAAAATACCTGCCTGATATAGACAATATTAAAATATAGTTTATTAATCTCAATTAAAAAGTATTCAAATCATCCACCCAACAAAGAGAGTAGTGGGGGCTACCTCAAAAAATAATGTATATTGCAGGGTGTCCTCTCATGTATGGGAGTCTGTCACACAGACCACTCTCCCCCCTGCAGTATATAATATTGACTAGCTGTGTGCGGGTGGGGGATTCAAGAGGTAAAACTCATCCAGACCCTCCAGTCTACAACATACTGTGTCCGTTAAAATTTAGCTGGTCTCATCAGTATCATACATAATACAGCCATATAGCATCATACAGTACTGCATGTGTAGCATATAACATAATACATATACACACGCGTACCTCATATATAAAAACACCCTGAACATAGTAGCCCCTTGGCTCTCATGAGTAGTGGGGTACCAATGTTTCTACCTGGCCTGATCACATAGATGTTTGGCAAATTTATTGCAATCTGTCAGCAGTTTGAAAGGACATTTTATTGGCAAAACATGTTACCATAAAAGTAGGCACATTTTTCTCCAGCATCCCTCTAACCTACCATAAGTAACTCCATCACATTGCATATTGATATCCATCATGGCGTCAGCCGAGTTACTGTCTTTGCAACACATCTGACGCTACGTTCATGTCTGTTCCAGGTATCCATCCAGAGTCCTTCAGAAATCCTGGATGAAAAAGTCCTGCAAGTCAGACTTTTACATCCAGTGATGTCAGGAAAAAAATAACCGACACTTGACAGACTCCATTATAGTGAATAGGGTCCTTCGGGATACGTTGTTGTCTGTCATTAGACGGACTGTCTTTCCATTCTTCTGGTCTTGCGACAGACCAAAAAAAAAAACGGACAGTATGAAAAGATTACCGTTTTTTTCAAATTAATGTATTTCTCAAAATTGCTAAAGGCCATACTGGTGTGTGTATGAACCCTTAGGGGATTGTAACAGCTGCCTGTAGTCCATCTTTCAATGCCTGCCGCCTCTTGGTAACTGTTCAGTAACTGCCTCAGTCACTATAAAGCTTGTCTTCAATAACTCAGTAACTGAAGACATAGAAGACAGAGAGGAGGGGGATGATACTGCAGTACGTGAGAAAGAAAAAGGAAGAGGTAGACTCGACTATTAGGGCATGTTCTCAAAAAATCTGTTGCGAATTTGCAGTTTAATATGCTGTTGATCCCAACACGGATTAACCCCATTACATGAGGCTAATCCACATGTGGAAACTTGCCATGATTTCCGTGTGTAATCCACTATAATAAGTCACACATCACTTATTGATTTGGATTTCAAACAACATATAAAAACCTGAGGGCATATGAACAGCAAGGTGGATTACGTATGAAAATAATAAAACCGGATTAATGGACAGAATATGCACAGAAATCTGTATTAAAATCTCCCCATCTAAACATGTCCTTAGAGCATACGGTACCCTGCCTGCTAGTGCTCCAGACCGAGAAGAGTCCACCCGCTGGGCACCGTTACAGAGAGTAATTGTATAGTACATTCATAAAAAGTACAAGAGAAGATGGAAAATACCCACAATCTGCAGGTAACATTTATCCAGGACACATTTACAGCTGCCTAATGGGCGATTGGGATTTGTACTTTTTATAATGACAGGTATTCTTTAACTGAGAGTCTCATTTGAGGATTTTGGAGAATTCTCTGGCTCCTTTACTGCAACTTGTAGAACACTTTCTTTGCTTCTCAAAATTATTACCTTGTATTATTTACTTTCCAGCAAGACAAATGATCCTTTAGTTATCTGAGGGCTATAGCGACAGCTAGCACAGTCACAAATTACACCTTCTATGACAGCGAATGGCTATATTGGATACAGCTATACATTTCTGGTTATAACATTTTAAACATTGCATCTTCCCATTGAGGAATATTAGAAGTGCATGAGCTGTGCCGTTCATACCTTTATCTAGAATAGACAACCCCAAGCATTTTATCTTAGCGGCCATTAAAATCCTTGCCATATATTATACAGTATATTACAAAGTTTCCAGTGCACATGTACACAGAGGGATTGACTGCAATGCCAGACACTATCCATGGACACTGCCATGTTTTTCTAATCTTGTTCAAACCATGTAACTCCCCGCACCTTACCTGTCACCTATGAAGGCACCATTGTCTTTCAGAATGCGCTGATGGGGTCTGCAAGGATCAGGTGGCTCCCAAGCTACAGACTGGCATCATCTGATTTAGAGAATAACTTTACTTAAACCTAAACATTTAAATGGGTTGTCCATTTAAAGGGGTTGTCCTGTGACATAAAATGTTTTTTGGATGTTTTGCAGGTATTGACACAAACAGGGAGCTTTTTTCCCCTTTCTCTATCTTGGTCACATGGTAAAGGGGACGTTCATTAGCTATGTCAGCCCCTTCTCCAGCACAACTGATGCAGAGATAGAGAAGGGGACGGGCATAACTAATGAACTGAGCTAATTAATTGACCCCTTCAACCACGTCAACGGCACAGAGAAGGGGAGGAATTGGTGGTTACGAGACTGGGAAAGCAGGGTCTGAAAATGGGACATTATTGTACATTACATTATTGAAAAAAAACATTAGTCAGTTCAATTCATTTTATATCTGCAAAACATCTAGGCAACATTTTTGGTCAACCCTTTTAAGTTTTTCCATGTCATACTCATAGTCATCAACCATAATCATAGGGGGGGGGAAAATAAGTCACTGGTGACATTGCACTTGTGTCTCACCAGTGTAATGGTTCCAACACAAAAAATTTGAGTCACAAATTATAGCCATGCTCTGCTACATGGAATTGATGATGCTCATGAACAAGATATTTGGGTCAAAAATTTTACATTGATGTTTACTTTTCTCATGAATAAACAGTAAACAGTCTCAGATTAGGATGCCTAGGACCCACCAGTAAAACTCATTCTGTGGGCTCCCTGTACAGCTACATGTAACTATTACCTGACACTTGTTTTCTAAAACATGGCACTATCATTAATTTTTTTTTTTTTTGCTTGCTGCCTAGTCCTTGCCTTTGATTGTTTCTGTCCTGGGGACCTGCCAGTAGCTGCTGCCTGTCTCTTGCCCTGAACTATGACCGTATTAGCTCTTTCAGCTAGGGATATGTGCCCACAGGCCTCAGTAAGCAGCAAGACTCTACAAGATTAGTGATTGGGGTCCGTGCAGTGTGATTGAGTAGATGGGGCCCAGGGAAGAAGGATACTGGTTGGCCTGACTCTGCATCTAGATGTCATCTCAGACGCTGAATGTGTCTACGGTATATAAAAATAAACTGGGTTGTTTCTTAAAAAACCCACCTGGTATATTATACCAACAAATGCTGGTTGAGATGCTGTACGATGAGTATATAAAGTACAATGAGTGTACTATGCTATGCCAGAGTGAGTTAGGGGCTGACTCATGGGTCCACCTGGTCACCTGTCAGGCAGTGCAAGCCTGACAATAAATTTATACTTGACAAGACTAAGGAGATATTATGCTAGGTTCACACTAGTGTTCGGGTTTCTGTTCTTTGGGTCCACTTGGGGACCCGAAAAACAAAAACCCAATCCACTTAAAAAGTGGTTACCTGCGGAAACCCACGCAGGCTATAATGGGGACCTCAGGTTTCCACCCAGTTTCCACTCGAAAAATGCGGAGAGCAGGACTTTTCACTTTGCATTTTTCAAGCAGAATGGGGAACGGAATCCCCGAACGGGCACCAAGCACAGATGTGTACCTAGCCTAAACATGTTACTGAGATCATACATACAGTGGTATATATAGAAGGGTCAAAAACACATATTTTTGAAAAGGTAAGAAATGGTCCTGATCTTTGTACATGTATTGTAAGTCGCCTAAGGGGACAATGTTATCCCGCTTTTATATTAAACACCATAGCTCGCTGAAACCTAATGTCCAAATGAATGGCTTTGTTTTGTCTAGAAAGCAGGCTACTGCAGTTAATAGCTGATCTGTATTTACGGGAACATTCTGTGATGGCAGGAGCCTTGATTTAATTGTAGCATAGTATATATTAGCCGCATATTTTCTAAGTCATTAATGGGTAAGGCAAGCTGCAAAGCAATGTACACTGGATGACCTTATCAGGAAAAGTTAACTGCATTAACTAATGATCGGTCTGCCAGAAAATTCTTTCTACATGGTTAAACTTGGCTAGACAAAAAAAATTGTAAACAAAGTAAATAATCCAGGGTATTTCTCAATTATCTAAGAGCACAGAGACCTACAATATATTATAATAGAGAGGTTTATTGGTGGCCAGTGATACCCTGCTCTAGGGGTTACTATAATTATTTAAGGCTCCAAAGTTGTCAATAGATGTGCCATGATATGTTATTCCTCTACGTTCTGTTTTTTTCTAGGTCGCCAACTACATTGAAATATGATAGACAATGTTGAACCACATTTCATATTAAAGGGGGAAAATTATCATTAAATACATAGTCTATCATATAGTAATGGCCTCAAGTTGAAATACTTTTAAGTTCATCATTTTCATTCTGTTTATGTAGATCAATGTTCCCTAACCAATGGTTAAAGATCCATGTGGTTCTGCAGCTGTTGGCATATGACACTATGAGCACTAATGGCACGTGGCCTAAGGAAAGGAATCAGGACATCACTTGTGGCAGGGACATCTTCCAAAACAAGACCTTGGAGCAGCAGGATCGGACCAAGTTGGGAGGTACCGAAGCATCGAGGACAGGTGAGTATTTTTGTTTTTTTCACCTTTCCCAGCCTCCTTGCAAAAAACAATTATCCTTGATAACCCCTTTAATACCAGGTTCTATTAAGACTAGGTAATGCTATTACTAGTAATGCAAGGATATTCCTGGTGCCATTAGTGCTCATAGTGTCATACGCAGATGCCAACAACTGCAGAATCATGTGGATCCTTAACCATTGCTTAGGGAACACTGATCTACATAAACAGAATGAACATGGTGAACTTAAAGGACAAGACTGGTGACGGCTCATACAGCTTTATATATGTGTAATGACAGTAACCTCTATTACAAAATTGTCTGACCATGGTATAAGCAATGCTACCTCCGATGATGCCCCTGCTACCTCTTGTGTCACCCCCTCTACCTTATAGATCAGGGGTTGGCAACCCCCGTCACGCGTGCCAAGAGTGGCACGCGAGGCTTATCTCCCTGGCACGGCAGCCCCAGTCCTCGCCCAGCAGCTTCGATCGGACCAAACATGGCCGAAACGAAACTGCTATTATTATACTGTGGGGTCTCTTCAGACCCCCGAGTATAATAAGCGGAGACTTAGGAGAAGTGATGAAACATAAAAAACAATGATACTCACCTTGTTCCCTGCGCTTCCCGGCGTCTGTGCGATCTTCTGGCGCTTCTGACAGCTGACAGGGCCTCAGAGACCCAATCAGTGGTCGCTGACGTCAGGCAGAAGCACCGAAGAGAACACAGCGGCTGCGAAGCGCAGAAAAAGGTGAGTACATTGTTTTTTTATGTTTGTCACTTCTCTTGGTCCTGCACTTATTATACTCAGGGGTCTGAAGAGAGCTATGGAACATAATACCGTGTGCAGGGGCCGCTATGGGACCTAATACCGTGTGCAGGGACCGCTATAGGACATAATACCGTGTGCAGGGACCGCTATAGGACATAATACCGTGTGCAGGGACCGCTATGGGACCTAATACCGTGTGCAGGGATCGCTATAGGACATAATACCGTGTGCAGGGACCGCTATAGGACATAATACCGTGTGCAGGGACCGCTATGGGACCTAATACCGTGTGCAGGGACCACTATGGGACCTAATACCGTGTGCAGGGACCACTATGGGACCTAATACCGTGTGCAGGGGCCGCTATGGGACCTAATACCGTGTGCAGGGGCCACTATGGGACCTAATACCGTGTGCAGGGGCCACTATGGGACCTAATACCGTGTGCAGGGGCCACTATGTGACATAATATGGTGTGCAGGGACCGCTATGGGACCTAATACCGTGTGCAGGGGCCACTATGTGACATAATACGGTTTGCAGGGGCCACTATAGGACATAATACTGTGTGCAGGGGCCACTATGGGACCTAATACCGTGTGCAGGGACCGCTATGGGACCTAATACCGTGTGCAGGGACCGCTATGGGACCTAATACCGTGTGCAGGGACCGCTATAGGACCTAATACCGTGTGCAGGGGCCACTATGGGACCTAATACCGTGTGCAGGGGCCACTATGTGACATAATATGGTGTGCAGGGACCACTATGGGACCTAATACCGTGTGCAGGGACCGCTATGGGACCACTATGGGACCTAATACCGTGTGCCGGGGCCACCATATGACATAATACCGTGTGCTGGGGTCACTATGTGACATAATACGGTGTGCAGGGGCCACTATGTGACATAATACCGTGTGCTGGGGCCACTATATGACATAATACCGTGTGCTGGGGCCACTATATGACATAATACCGTGTGAAGGGGCCACTATGTGACATAATACGGTGTGCAGAGGCTGTTATGGGATATAATACCTTGTGCAGGGACCGTTATGGGACATATACCATGTGCAGGGGCCGATATGGGACATTATTCTGTATAACGGTGTGTTTTCTGCATTAAGGATGTGTTTTTGCACATAAAACACAGGCATTGTTTTGTGCAAAAATGCACCATGTGAACGCAGTTTACTTTCATTGCTTCTAATCGGAAAGTACAGGAGCGTCCCAGGAAATAGTAGTAAACGCATGTGTCCTAAAGCATCTGGTGGCAGCACGGTTTGTGGTATATGACTTTAGTTTAGGGGTCGTCAGACTTACAATTATTGACCGGCACTCCGAGTACTTCATCTTTGATTTTTTAATTAAAATTGGCACGCCAAACAAAAAAGGTTTCCTACCCCTGTTATAGATTGTAAGCTCTTGCAAGCAGGGACCTTAGTTTCATTGTGTGAATTGACTATCTCTCTGTAATGTATCTCTTTTGTCTGTACTTGAACCCTACAAATTGTACAGTGCTGCGGAATATGTTGGCACTATATAAATAAAATGTATTATTATTATTTATTATTAACTTAAATGTATTTGAACCTGAAACCTTTACTATATGAATTACCAATTGTTCCAGAGTACCCAAAATGTAACCCCATAATAAAAATAAATCACATGTCGACCATCCCAATATTTTCATGGAGACCAGTAATGAATTGCACTGGAGCAGAGAAGCATTGGCTGGGAGTGGCAATGGATTTCTATGACTCCTTTTGTTATTTTATACCACTATACGCTGTTCGTAGAATATGTTATGAGGTTATGAGAACCAAACAAAGACACTTATTTCTAGAGGTTTACCTTTGTGAGGGTGAGGTACCCATATACGTGCCCTTCAGATTGTTTGTACCATAATGAGAATCTATCATTCCAAATGTAGTAATTCAGCAAAAATATTCCACATATTGCCTGACTTATGATTCATCCATTATCAATTAGAGAAGAAATCTGAGCTGCTAATTTAATGTGAAGCAAATTTTTCAAGTAGAGAATGGACAAATTTCTCTATGACATTTTACATTGTGTGTGTGTTTCCAACTAGGATTTTTATATTTCATTTCTAATAGACACAAATTTAATTTACAAAATGCATTTTATAAGTACTTCCAGAAGGATGAGAGATTTTATTCTAGGTGAAATGAGTTCTGATGTTATTTTAGTGAATGTGTAGAGATGTTTGCTGGGTTACCCACCTAGAAGCAAATATCATCATTTACCTTAGTAATTGAGTTACAGCTTTAATAACTGTTATAACTTCAGTGATTGCTTTTAGGCACTGTTCACATCTGTGTTGGAGGATCCATTAAATTAGCAGTACAGAAGTTAGCAATGAAGGCAGAACCTTGTATCTGTACAGTGGTAACAAAGTCCCTATGGCCCTGTACCATATATGGGACAAACACTCTGTGTGGTGTCATATGGTACCACCATAATACAGTAGTCAATGGAGCGTGACACACAGAGAAACCACTATATTGTCTCACTATTAAATAGGATAGATATGGAGATACATTCACCAGAACCCAACATATCAAACCAGTCCTGAATCAAAATGTGTATTTCCCTTGTGAATCGTTGCCTATATCGCAGAGATATCACTGTTTTTGCCAATATGCAAATAAGCTTTTTGGAGCAATGAGGATGTTGACATTGCTACAAATAGATCATTAGTATATTGATAATAATGGTGATATCCTGCTATGGAGGCACCGATTCACAAGGCGAAAACACAGTTTGAACCTTTCCATCTGTGTGGCTAGGTTGATATAATAATAGTCCTTTAATAGTCCCACAATGGGGAAATTCAGATATACTGGGTTCTGGTGACTGACTCCTTTTAAGGCTCCATACAACTTAGCACTCATCCTGACCTATAAAATAGCCATAACGTTGTACAAAATATTCATCAGAATCACTGGACATACGATAAATGTATAGTCAATGCCCTTCGGTATTATTTTCATAGACCATTTTTTTGGCCCCAGATGAGATCAGTATTGACAATAGACTATATCCTGGTAAAAAGATAAACTAATACTGTGTAACTTTTAGACAGAGCAAGGTTAGACTAAACAGACTAAACTGCAACAGATTTCAAAGTGTCTAATGTTGTTTGATAGTCTGGAGTACTTTTAGACTGTCTAGTCTAACTTTACACCACTTATTAGTTGGCTTAGTTTCCGACAAAATTTTGGCACATTGTCCAGAATTTTGGCACATTTTCTGGTGCACAGTTTTGCATGTTACGTTCCGTCCTCTTTCCAACAAGTCCAACCCACCCGTCAGACAAGGTGCAGAAACTGTTAGAAATCATCTAAAACCCATAGAAAATGAGATATAAAGCATATACATCAACCTTTTGACAAAAATTACGCCAGAATTCTGGTGCATTTTTATTAGTTCATCTGCCCCCCTTTCTGGAACAAGGACAATGTGATCTACAGTGTATACATTTAAATTATAAAAGGTAAAAATATATATATCTACACTTTAATAGTCCCTGGCGGTCTATCTGATGCAGGTGTTAGTGTTCCAAACCTCTACGTCTCATGTAATTTAATCTATTGAAGTAACAAACTGAACAGCAAAAAGCCATCCAAAGTAAAGGACAAATAATTCTCATCCTTCTGCCTTTCATCCAGTCAGTTGAACTCATTTCATGGATCTCAGTTGGAGGTCAGCAGCAGAGCGGAGGAGGATGCTCTCAGTAACCCTGTAAATTGTCCGAGGCAGTAGTGAGTTATGGACCTTACATCTATAAAAGCCTGGATCATATTCCACTAAAATATTGTATTCTGCTCTTATAGCATAAAAGCCAAAAAGTACTTATTTTCCATCCATCATGTTGTCATTTGGAAACTTTTCTATGTAATGATTCTTTTATGTCTTGCACTCCACTTTCACTCTAGATGGATCAATTGTTCAAAAAACGTTATGTACCAGGACAACGTCAATACCCCCCCCCCCCACCTCAATACAGATGCACCTTCAATGCATCAAGCAATACAAAATGCACTATAATGTACTGATGAAGGATCAAGGCAAAATGTGACTACTTATAACATGCTTTTTGCATCTATTGCTATGGGTCTCTTGAAAATTATAGAACAATAATAATAT
The DNA here is from genome assembly GCA_947044405.1 of Leptodactylus fallax. Taxonomy (NCBI): domain Eukaryota; kingdom Metazoa; phylum Chordata; class Amphibia; order Anura; family Leptodactylidae; genus Leptodactylus; species Leptodactylus fallax. The sequence continues at coordinate 3,851,074 of CAMRHE010000073.1, read as the reverse complement.
CAACTGGAGATCCGTTAATTTCTAAAGCTATTTGTCCTAAAAATAGTTAAAGAGGGCCTGTCATCATGTCTGAAAAGCCCAATGACGTACATCATCTGATGCACATTGAGCATTTTGGTGATTTTTTTATTAAATCTGTCCAGCCATTACAAAGATATAAGCCCTGTTAGTGTTGATACAAATAAGGAGTCTAGTCAAGTGGACAATAACTTTATATAACATACAACACGCAGAGAACTGGCCCCAAGAGAAACCACAGTGTTACCGCCCACTTGGTTAGTATAACCTAATTTATGTCAATATTAAAAGGGCTTATATCTTTGGAATTGCTGAACAGCTTTCAATAAACAGAATAGATTTCGATAAAACACCAAAATGTCCAGGGTGACAGCGCCTATCAGGTGATGTATGTCATTGTCACACCTGGTTATAGAGACTCTTTAACATCTATAAACTGATTGTATTATAGGAAACCCCACATTAATAATGAAGGCATTTATCTTGGTATAATAATAATAATAAATAAAAGGGATTCTAATTTTAAAAAGCAAAAAGTTACAAGAAAGTATAATGTTGGTTTCATATGTATAAAAAAAAAAAATCCCACTATTTTTAAACACTGTATGCCACTAATACATATTTCAGTATTAAAATATGCAAATGATAGAGATCAAAATGTAAATGAATACATAAGTAAGCATATTTACCCTTGAAGGAGTGTCTGAAAAACAGTGACAACTTCTACAGAAGCTGTAACAGTTATGATTTCCTATTGTCACGAATAAAAACATACATTTGAAAAGTAGGGCAAAAAAACAACTCCAACTCTGACTCCTCCTTCTTTAATTTTCCCCAGCCCGTCTCCAACTCCTTCATAAATGGCTGACAGTCATGATCAATCAGAACCAGTAAAGCTCCTCTAATTCATTAAAAAGTTAAAGACTGAAAGCAACATACTATGCATCTAATTAATTATACATTATTAATAATTGTATAAACTCCACCCAAAATTGGTCCCGACTCCAGCTCCATGACTCCAATTCTAACTCCTCAGCCCTGCTGCAGAAACAAACAACTTCATAGCAGTATGCAAAAATTTAGGAAGAAATGTCAACTGAGGCCATCCCATTTCCAGCAGGAGCTCCAGGTCTTGTCTGCTACCTCTGCCCAACACCTCCTACTGTGTGCGGACTGACAATATCCTGGATATGCCTGTATGCTCCCTGTAGTAGGCAATGCGGAAGCGAGGATGTCAGAACAGGCTAGGAGGAGGCATTGGGCAGGGGTACCTTTATTCCCCTGCACTAAATGTATGAAACATGTGGCAGAAGAAACATTGGAAATGCATATTTGATTAATTTCTCATTGATGAAATAAATGAAAAAGCTTTTTATCTAAATGTGGAAGGGAAGAAAATTCTGCAGGTGCTAAATTAGCAATTTCTGTATATTAAATATAATCTGGCAGATCTGTCACAGGTATTTGGTTTACAGTCCCGCACAAATTAAATTTATTTGATATTATTGAAACACTTCCAATAGGGCATTTATTCTTCTTATTTATGTGTGCCAAACATCACAACGCTGGATACCCGACTTATTACAATGTACTAATGATAACTTAGAGCCAAGGCACTTATTATGTTTGGAAAGAGTCCAAATGGCTAGTGAAGATCTACTCTATGTCTCTATTCAGCTCTAAATCTTTCAATGCCTCATCTGCAAAATCCTTAGCAAAGCATAAAGGTACATTATTCCGTGTGTCATGTTGTCCTGGTATACTGTACGGAAAATCCTTTGCTAACAGAGCTGAGCATTCGATGCAGCATGAATTTAATTTGTTATGAATTTGCCAAAAGTTTAGAATTTTGGCAAATCCAAAACTTTGGAATGTATTCAACACGAGTTACTGAAAGGGGTGACTGTCAGAGAAAGACAGAGAAAAATTATCACTTTAAAAAAAAAAAAATGTATAAATGATCCCACAGTGTAGTGTGTTTTTACACATTTTTGGTTACCACCGTCTCAAAGAGATTTTAAATGGGTTTCACGCATTGCTAGGCAATGGGCAGGGTTACTTGTGTGTGAAACTCGACTGGTTCCTTTTGCGATTGGTTCACTGCCATTTGTCCTTTAAGACATATTAAATACACAGGATTGTTTTTTGACATAGATTATATTTTGTCTTCCTAATGAGCAATTTTTCAGCAGTTTTGTTTGCTATGCAGCGACCTGAATATGTTCAGGTTGTTGCTTAGCAACAAAGGCCACAGCTGGCGGGTCGCACTGAGAGTGCACCAAGCTCTTATGGAGAGCCAGCTGGGTCACTCATCATAGAGTAGAAGGTCTTATGCTATGTATTAGTCCTCTTGGAATTTTCTAAGTGACACTACCCCATATTCCTATACTAGGCTCTCAATGTATTCCTTCAATATATAATGGAAAAATCAGACTTATAATTTTATCAGTTGTACCCCTGAATGGTACCCGACAATACTGACCATGAGTCATTGGATAAATTTACCACTGACCACCATATGTATCACTGACCACCATATTTTGCCAGGGCTATTAGTGAGAGAATGTGAATGTCCATAACACACCAAATTTACCAGCACCAATGGAAACTCAATTAGTTTTTTGTCTTCATTAATTAAAGAGAAAGGGGTTATCTCAAAAAGATAAGGCCTTCTATTAAGGGCATAACAAGTAACCATGGGGCCCCATAGAAAAACTTGTAATAGGGCCCCGCTCTACTATGACCATCTCAGCAGCAAGTTACAAATTTAAAAAGTGTACTATTGTGTATTATTTTGGTCTCTTAACACACAGGGATAACACACATAGTGATCTCACAGTGTAGATAATGCACACAGTAATGTCACAGTATAGGGATAATGAACAGTGTGATGTCACAGTACAGAGATAATATATACCTGGATAATGCACACAGTGATATCATAGTACAGAGATAATGCACACAGTGATGTCACAGTACAGGGATAATAAATACAATGATGTCACAGTACATTAATAATGTACAAAGTGATGTCACAGTGCAGGGATAATACACACAAAAACATCATCGTGTACACTGTGTCATCACAGCATAGTAGCAAATAAAAATATAGAATAGCAAAGAAAGTTATCAGTAATTGCATACTAGGTTTCAGCGGAAATGGGCCCCCTTAGTTATTGGGCCCCACAGCAGCTGCCATGTCTGCTACTCTGTCAGCTATATCCATGGCTTCTGTAACAAAAATATTTTCCCGACTATCAGTTGATCGCTATAGGTCTGACTCCTGGAGATTTCTAGTAATTGTGGCAGGTTCCATTTCGACACTAATGCAGCAGGCTTAATATAGTCCTGTATTTTACAGGACAGGCGACCATATGCTTTGTCCATCACAGAAGTAGACATTCTTAGCAACTCTCTGCTGTGTGGTGGTGACTTGTGTTGTTCATAGGCTCTAGTAGGGCATATGGACAAGTGTTGTCTTCCTGACATAACTCCTTGAAACTATATCCATTCCCAGTGTATTTTTGGTAAAAATCCTCCCAGAAGTGTATACTATGTGTAAGACGATATCCAACTAACACTTGAAGCAGTACATTGATTATGAACATTATTTATCTCATGATCTGTAACTACAAGATTCTTTTCCTTTGCTATTTCTTACATCTTTTGCACGCCACCTTGCTTCCAGATATGCAGCACCTTTACCTTAAATAACTTGACACTTTCTTCTAGAAAGACCATATGATAATGGCAAATTACCAATAACTGTGTTGACCCTACTGCAAAAACATTTGCCCTAGATGTTATTTGCCCCATAACCATCTCAACTAAGTCTTTTGCTAACTTTCTACCCCAAAGGCCACGTAGAATGTTTAATAAAGTTATTTTCCTTGTAAAGAAAGTAAACCATGACTTTTTTTCCATAAGTATGTCTGCTAGCAGGAGGAGGGTCATACTCCTAAGGGACTGGGAGTAGCTTGGTAATTCAGAATATCCTATGGGGAAAAATATGACCGCAATGTCAATAGAAATGATGTTGCATCTTTGCTGTAGAGTCCTTGGGGACTTTGTGAATGCAGTTTCTGCTTACTGACAAATTAAGATCTTAACTCAAGTACAATTATGTCCAATAATAGGATATAATATGTTATGAAAAGGACTTGTGCTAAAACCTAAAGCAGTCATTCTGTTATTTTCATTACAACTGCGGCTAATATAACAATTATCACTTATTAAAGACCAGAAGACTTAAAGAAAAACGCTAGAATGATATAAAGTTATTTAATGGAGATGGAGGCTGAGCAAGGTAGAGAGAGGAACGCAGTATCAGTTAGAAGGACCCCTGGTGAATACCTGGTGACTGCATGCATAAGGTATAGCATAGCAGATGGCGCTAGTCCATACAGAGATATCCAATAAAGAGCATCCAAAAAAATTGTATGCCACATAGTATACACATGTGGACAAAACTGTTGGTACCCCTCGTTTAATGAAAGAAAAACCCACAATGGTCACAGAAATAACTTGAATCTGACAAGAGTAATAATATATAAAAATTCTATGAAAATGAACAAATGAAAGTCAGACATTGCTTTTCAACCATGCTTCAACAGAATTTTTAAAAAAAAGAAAACTCATGAAACAGGCCTGGACAGAAATGATGGTACCCTTAACTTAATATTTTGTTGCACAACCTTTTGAGGCAATCACTGAAATCAAACGATTCCTGTAACTGTCAATGAGACTTCTGCACCTCTCAACAGGTATTTTGGCCACTCCTCATGAGCAAACTGCTCCAGTTGTCTCGGGTTTGAAGGGTGCCTTTTCCAGACGGCATGTTTCAGCTCCTTCCAAAGATGCTCAATAGGATTTAGGTCCGGGCTCATAGAAGGCCACTTCAGAATAGTCCAATGTTTTCCTCTTAGCCATTCTTGGGTGTTTTTAGCTGTGTGTTTTGGGTCATTATACTGTTGCAAGACCCATGACCTGCGACTGAGACCAAGCTTTCTGACACTGGGCAGCACATTTCTCTCTAGAATCCCTTGATAATCTTGAAATTTCATTGTACCCTGCACAGATTCAAGACACCCTGTGCCAGATGCAGCAAAGCAGCCCCAGAGCCTCCTCCATGTCTCACAGTAGGGACAGTGTTCTTTTCAAGATATGCTTCATTTTTCCATCTGTGAACATAGAGCTGATGTGCCTCGCCAAAAATTTTGATTTTTGTCTCATCTGTCCATACGACATTCTCCCAGAAGCTTTGTGGCTTGTCAGCATGTAGTTTGCCAAATTCCAGTCTGGCTTTTTTAAGTTATTTCTGTGACCATTGTGGGTTTTTCTTTCATTAAACGAGGGATACCAACAATTTTGTCCACGTGTGTACTCTTCTTCACATGGGAGCCTATGGATGATGACAGATCTGACCAATCTCCCTCATGTCTCATACTTAAAGGGTTATACTACCAAAACTATTTATTCTCTATCATACCTGATTGCTGGGTGTCTGACCTCTGAGATCCCAAGAACAGGGGGTCCTTTGGACTTCTGTTATCTCCGACACTCCCATTGCAGTGAATAAGAGTGCCATCCACTGTGGTCAGACTGAATGTGTAGTGTTCTTGGGTTTGGTAGGGGTCTCAGAAGGCAGACCCCTACCGATTAGGTATTTATCCTCTATCCTATGTATATAGGATAAATACTTTTTGTGGCATAACCCCTTTAATAGGTACCTGCTGGTTTCCACTTTCTGGTGATATCTGGATGCACAGATAATACCCGCTCAGCCTATCACAGTTTTATGGACAGTAACTGAGTGAGTGAACATTTCTGGGAATTTCCTGTGTGTCAAGATTGGACCAGAAAATGGAGACCAAGTAGAGAGTTGGTAAGTAACAAAAGCATTGAGGTGAGTATCATTTCTTCTTTTTTTTTAACTTGTTTTAATCCATGTTAAAAAAAAATTCCCGTCAGATATCCCCTTTAACCACATTATATACATTAAGTCAAACTACATATTTCAACTTGTGTGGTCTTCATTATTATTTCTTATCTATTTCCAGCAGAATCTATACCGTGCAGCCAACTGCAATTTTTTTGTACAGTATTTTATCAGTATTCAAGATACTGACAAGTAAAGCAATGTGGAAAATGTTCCAAAAACTACGAATACATAGCTTATGGTACGACCCCTTTATCATCCTAATGAGCGTGTCACAAATCCTGGAGGAAGACGACAAGGAATAAAATGAGACATGTCAGAGCAGAAGGTAGGTGAGCTATTAGGAACAGTGTGTCTAGGGACCTAGACTTGATAGAAAAGTCACCTAATTTTAGCAGGCTGAGATATAGTTATTTTATTTTTTCAGATGGAATAAATGACAAACCCTGGATAGGACTTTTCTTATGTTTAGCTTTTCTTTTTTATCTCTCTAACTATACATTTATAAACCAGGAAAGATTTTGCCATTTCCCAACCCAAACAATATTTTGTGCCGTTATATGGTTCTGTGGTTTGGGTCATTCATTGGGCTAAGGGACTTATCATATCCAAAGTTCTTCCATGTTATTTCAGACATACTGTATGCGACATTTACATATTGATGTGGGGGTTCTACAACCTTATCTGTTTATTTATATAAAATTGAATGTGAAACAAGAACAAAAATGTTTTCTGCTATTTTGCATTGTATTATCATCTCCTGCTGTGTGTATTATTGTCACTAGTGCTCATTAGAATACATCATTATGTCTTTTGTATCCTAAATAGGGAAATATGTGAGTAAAATAATAATCAGCATGTCCTAGGGGAATAAATAATAGTGTTTCTTCCCGATCCTGCCCTGTCCTCTGCTTCCTGGCCCTGCTTGTCAGACAGGAAGTGCATAGAAATGTCTGCTCAGCCAATCACTGGCTACAGCCTGCCTCAGCCAGTGATTGGCTGAGCAGCATACTCTGTCTGTTCAACAGGATCAGAAAATAAAGAACAATGGGGACCTCGACAGCATCAGTGAGGTCAAGTATCACTGTAATTTATTTTCTTAGGACAACTTGAGCATTATTCCCAAATTTTTCCCTGGAAAAACCTTATAATATTAATTGGGAAAAAAAACCCAGTAAAAAGTAGCATATAAGAGAAGCAATAACAAAATATAGTGATTACTGCAGATTGTCTCTGATCAGCTGAGTAACAACCTCATGTCTATCAAGTACTATACTTGTAAGTATTGCATATTACTTTTAGTTCTGTACTTGTATAATTGCTTAAGGAAACATTTTTCTAGTAGTATAGTAATAGCGTTATACAATAATAAACCTGTACAATCACATCAATGACATCAATGTTAAAATAAATGAGTTGTAAGGCAACACAATAGTTGCGATGGTTATAGAAAATTTTGCCATGTGCAAAAATAAATTATTGTAAAAATGCAAAAACTCTCTCCATTCTACATCATGAAAATTCATGACCAGTACAATAATAACGCCATTCAAATTGCCAAAAAATATGTCCCAATGTTTATTCAAAATTGTAAAATTAATGTCTTATGTAGTATTTTCTGTATTTCTAGGTCTTCAGGGTAAATTCTTCACAGAGCCTTCTCTCTCTGGCATTGACTCCAGGTTTAGTTGTATCAGGATCTCACATGTAAAAATTAAGTAAGATAAGTCTATAAGTCTGTACTGTATAAATGCATCTTTTATAATATGCATAAGTTATTGGGGAAGATATATTACCACTGGCCTCTTCAGAAATTAGGTGCATGCCAGAATGGAATTGGCGTTGATTTCCTGTAAAACAGGCGTACGTTATAATAAATACATCTCCGTCCTGGCCTACCCTAATTTCTGCCCTATTCTGCCCACATTTGCGGAATGTGGTGAGCAAGGCAAAGAATGTGTCACACATTCGGTGCAAGAATGGGTGTTGCATCAAATGTACACCACAATATTGCTTATCTACATCAGAAAACTGGTGTAGATGTATTAGTAAATTCCCCCATTGTGCCTCCATGTGGACCTATCAGGAGTTTTGGAACTTCTGTACATCATATAGTTTCAACAAAGTAGATAATGATAACCAGAATGGTTACCAGAGCTTGTTTCATTTCTGTCTGAATAAAGCTAACTTCATATCTATGTCAGAGGCTCTGTTACAAGTTTCCATCTTAGATTTTTGCAGATTGCATTACATTGCCCAGTAAAATTATGAACACCATGATGGAAACTTCATGGTCCCCAATATAGTCAATGTTGGTGTCTGTCATATGATGGATATGCAACTGCCATTTCCTATAACGAATAAAATGCACAGAAATAATAAAAAATGGGTCCAACATCATTAGAATCATGCATGTACTGTCATCTACCAATACACAGGGGACCGAAGAAAATACAGCAACATTCTAACAAATATTTCCAAAAGTGACTGTCCTCCATTTCTAAAATTCTAATCTTTAGACTCTTAACCTAGATTCACACAACCGTGGGTGAAAACAGCCATGAAAAAATGTCAATTTTTCAAGACTGTTTTGCAGCTAAGGGCCAACCATTTTCATGGATCCTTTATATATTGCAGTGTATGGAGGGATCCATGAAAACAGACAAAAATAGAGCATGACCTATATTGTGATGGTCTGTTACAATGGACTGTCAAAATATCGGTCCCCATTCACAGACAGTGAAATTAACGTGACTGTGTGATGGCCATTAAAAAAACGCCCGCCACACAGCTGATTTTCACTGTCATGTGAGTATAGGATAAGAACTACCTGAAAATCTAGAGTCTCAAGAATAAAAGTGAGGGGCACAAGTGTGAGCAACTCTATCCAACTGAAACACTTCTAATAAAGAACAAATATATAATAGGATATATTATTTTATACTTACAGCCAGCACACGAATGTTCTTCACATTAATGAATTGTTTCACAATTTTCGCACAATACACTTTGCGTAACACGGCCATTGAAAGTGAATGGCAGCTGCACTACACAAATCCCATATACACAAAATGAATATTCATTAGCGCAATATTAATGTAAATTTGGTGGCTGCTACATGCGTATCAGATTTATGGATTACATCATATTTGTCATTTCTTCATGGGGCTCATAATCTTAAAGGGGTTTACCGGGATCACAATATTTATCATATATCATTATTGTAGACTATCAATATGAGATCAGTGGATGTACAATTCTTGGCACCTCCACCGATCAACCGTTAAAGAAACAACTTTGTCCTAGTCAAGTAAATGGGACCAAACGGCAATACTCTGCATCAGGCTACTTATTAGATGGTGTACATGGAAACTAGACCAGTGGAGATGTGGCGGAGAGGATAGTGTCAGACATTCTACTAGATATTCTTCCACATGACATATTATAAGGATATAACGTTTTGTAATAACAGACACTTCTCACATTCAGAAAAGGAGTTTTTGGAAGGGTTCAGATTTTAGATTAATATTCAGATCCAGCAGAATAGTGCACAGCAACTGCTACACCTGATATCCCTGATGTTCCCTGATATATCCCTGATGATCCCTGATACCCATCTCTAAATCTAGTACAATTCATATGTAAAAAATTGTTTGTGCTTCAATATACAGTACTATATAAAAATGCTGCACAGTAAGAATGCTTTCAAAAATAGCAGGGTCAATAGTTTATTTTTGTCAATTAATGAAATTAAGTGAATGAATAAAAGACAAATCTAAATCCCATCAATATTTGATGTGACCTTTGCCCTTTTGAGAAGAAGTTCTGGAAGTGATGATATTACTCCCACAAAGCCCTGATCTCAACATTATCCAGTCTGTCAAGGATTACCAAAAAGGGGCAGAAGGTTTTGAGCAAGCCTACATCCACAGAAGATCTGTGCTTAGTTCTCCAAGATCAGCCTCCCACCCTAGTTCCTTCAAAAACTGTCTGCATGGGAACTCGAAGAATTGATGCTGTTTTGAAGGCAAAGGGTGGTCACACCAAATATTGATTTCTCTCTTCATTCACGCAATTTTGTTAATTGACAAAAATAAACTACTAACACACATCTACCTAGAACTTTTGCACAGTATGGTATCTTAAGAGTATTTTTGTTATTCCAAAAAGCAATGAGTTATTATAAACTTGTAATATGCATATACTTCTTTTGGGGTTTCATATGCTTAGTCAGTCATGTCTATTGTCGAAAGACTTCATTTCATTAAAGGGAAGGTGTCTCCACCATTTTTTTTATAAACATATATTTTGGTTAGTATCCACATAAACAATATTAAATTATTAAAATTTTTGTCCATTGGCCACTAGAGAACACACAACAGGTGGACAGTTCTTTTTTTTACCATTAAAGGTTTTATTAATTTTTTTTGTGTCATGGAATAAAATAAAGAACCGGTATAACAAGGTTGGGGTGTGGGAGGGCAGGGAGGAGTGAGAGGGGGAACAGTACTTTGGGAGGGCAGGAGAGGGAGGGTGTGGAAGGCTCTAGCGCAGCAGATAAGCATAATTTCAAACAGTTGAAAACATAACATTACAGAAAAATCTTGTCAAACAATGGAGGAGTGGGCGCCCAAACATGTGGGAAAATACAGGAGGCTGCGGTGGAGGCAGATTGGTTGAAAAAGCAAAAAGGGAGATTGACAGCAGACTAGTAGGATATGCATAATCAAGAAGGGGTGGGGAGGAAGGAAGACTGAAACGTGGTGGAGTAGTAGAAGGTGTTCCACAAGAGCCACACTCGCTGGTGGATGGCATCACATGGCCTGAGTTTGGCGACCAGATACTCCATTCCCCTGATATAGAGAATTTCCTGGAGCCAGGTTGACAGGGTTGGGATAGAGGTGGTTTTCCACAGCCTAAGAGGTGGACAGTTCTTGATTTCTGTATCTCACTTGTCAGCTTTACTGTATAGACTGGGAGAGATTGTGCAGAGTCATCTCATTATTAATGCAGAGTGGGGCAATTAATGAAAGCTCCACTCTCTATTACTTGTGGTCTAGATAGGGCAGTGACATTATATACAATACACACACATTTAGATATGTATGCACTTTTCCTGTCATTCCCTGTTTCTGGAAATGGAAGCTTCAAACCTTCACTTCCTGGAGAATGTAACAATCACTGACAACTGACACCCATTCATTGCAGCTGTCATATAGCACTCATACCCTGCTGATGACATGTGTCTCCAATATGGCCAACCCCAAGGAAAGTTAAAAATAAATAAATAGCTACAGCATTAAAAAGAACAAACACATTATTCCTTTACATATTGGGGTTAAAAACTACGAAAAAACCTTCATTCAGACAACTCAGAATAGCAGACATCATAGGACAATTCTAGGCTATATTTGGCTTGCTCAGTCTAGTGTTTTAGGCAAGTGATTGCTTTAATTATATTGATGTTAAATATAACTTTGTCTCCGTAAATGTAACTTGTGAGCACCCATGTTATTTCAGCGCCTCATTTTGTTGGGTAAATTAAGCCTCACCGTAGGTGAAATGATTCATTTATTTAAGTCTCAACATTTTGGAATGTCATTTACACTTGCATCCTGGTGTGAAAGCCTAAACCTTAGTAAACTACCATACAATAAAGTATATAGGAAAAAAAGAATAATCTAAGTTTCAATATAAGGACAGAGAATCAATCAATGTATCCAGTTGACAGATTAATAGACTGGGGCATAGCTGATTCTGCAGAAATTGGCAAGTTTGACCAACGCAAGTGTAATGGGTATGGCCACTTTAACATTGCTCTTCGCTAAGCACAATAAGAGGAAAATAGCACAACTCTTGGCTGGTGGCAAATTTCCAGAAAATCAGATCTATCAAGATTGTGCTACTAAAGTTAACATGTCTCCTGGTATTATCAAGTGGAAGTAGGATTGTTTGTGAGAAAGAAAATGTAGAAGGCTGTCTTCTAATATACAGACAGGGGATCCTATTAGATTAAGGCCATATTCACACATCAGTGATTCACAGATTCGTTCTGTCATTGTTTTCCACTAACAGCACATGGACCTATGGTTTTCATGGACATGTTTTATGATTTTTCTTTTAGCCATAGTTGATTCATTATCGACCATCCTTTAAAATTGTTATACTTTGCATTATTTGTGAAAAACGGACAGCACACAGATGGTGTGCATGAGGTCTCCATGATTTTCACGGTCCTATAGGCATTAATGGGCATGATTTTACTGAATCATGCACCAAAACTCTTTTTTATGTGGACTCATGGTCCATGAAAAACAACGGCTGTCTAAATGAATACATTAACAGTCAATAGGACCTCATGCTGCCAGTGGAAGACGCTGAAGGCAGACGCCCATGGATCATGGACATGTGAATAAAGCTCGGAATATAAAGAATACCCCTCAGATGTCAGATAATGGTCAAATTCTTCTGTTAAACAAACCATAACACATAACAAGGACCCTTAATTTCTTAAAGGTAATCTAGAATATGACAAACAAGAAGTGTACTGCACTGGCCCTAGAAGATTTTCGAAATGTGTACCCTGAGCAGGTTATGACCCACTAATTCCATTTACCTCCTCTGTGAACCGCAGTCTTTTTCACCTACTGTATAATCATGGAACAACGTGGTTCATCGATCCCTCCTCAGTCAATATTCAGTCATTGTTTGTCCCAAGAGCACCTACCTTCTATTGTATCATTGTTTGTCCCAAGAGCACCTACCTTCTATTGTATCATTGTTTGTCCTAAGAGCACCTACCTTCTATTGTATCATTGTTTGGCCCTACACTTTAATTTTTGGACATTTTGTGCTTCATTGTTTGTACACATGTGTTGAACTTTTGCTTTTGTAACTTTAATGCTTAAGAACTTGCCAAAATTATTTAAAAACATGTCACAAAAGGACAAAAATCTGTTCCTGTTTAGAGATAGTAAAAGGCTGATATGCTCAGTTTCCAATGCAACACTGTAGAGTTATAGTGATATATTTGTTCTTCGACTTTACACATATCGCCATGTAGCCCCAGCCTTAACACGGGCATGAACTGGGACACCTGAGAAAGCAACTATACACAGGTGGCTATATAAAAAGCAACCTTCTTAGTAACATTTACCCGAACTCTTGTAGAGATATCTAAAAGACTAGAACAGGGGTCAGAAACCTTCAGCACCTGTGCCAGGGGCAGCACCTCAGGCACATTTACCTGGCACAGGGTTCTCTCTTATGTCTGCTATTCCAGGTGACACAAGGGGAAAAACCATGAGGCATGGTGCCCGAATGCCTGGGTTGTGAGCTAGCCTAGTCAAAAGGCAGCAATTGCCTGTGCAATTCATTTTTGTTCCTTGAAGCAAGTGTAAAAGTATAATATGGCAGCTGAACACGCTAAAGTGGTCTTTTGTTAATTTCAACAAGGCTGGACAGATTTGTATGGATCTCCTCAACATAAAGGCCGGGCTATGTGAGGGACTGCAGACCACTCTAAGTACTCTGGTCAACCAAAATTCTCCATAGAAGGGTCACCTTTGCAAAAAAAAAGTCAGTGACAAGGTTCACATTGAAATGGATGTTTAATCAACCAGTTATTCAGTTGTGGTTATAGTTTGTGTTATATGACTTTTATGTGTGGGTCAGCATCCTTACTATTACTACATAGCACACTGGGTACCTCAACCTCGACTTTAAAAAAAAAAATCAGTGCACCACACTAAAAAGGTTGCCTACCCCTGGAATAGAACAAGGTTTGATTCAGTTCAGTGACAAATGGAATCTATGGGATTGGCGACTCCCTCATCGCTACAATCAATGAGTTAATTTTATACCAAGCAAACAACTGTATAATGCGTGGAGACTGGAGACAATTCTGTGGGAGAGACAAACATAAATTACATTATTTGAATAATTTATTCTTTGTTACATCTCATGCATAATTCCGTCCTTCACCTGCAGCTAAATGATACCGCAGCCAATGGAAGCCCTTGGTGCTATCTTTAGAAGTGATGTGTGAAGTGCTGTCGATCTCTAGTGATGCACAACCTAGAATGACACAAGGTCTATGACCTACTTAACATGCCTGCACTTTTTTGTAGAACGTGGCCTGTGCACAACAGATATTTGCCCAGGGTATTGTCGACAGTTTATCACTGGTTGAGAGTGGAGGGCGAACAGAATTTGTAAGAAAAGAATTAGAGGTGACACAAGGTCACATCATTACTGAAACATTTTTGCTGTCTGTAATTTCAAAAATTTGTATTTTTATGTTTAAAAAGTACCTTTAACCACCTCCGACAACCCCAACTCTCCACTGGTTCCGGCACAGTTGAAATTTTTCTCTAGCCGTCACCATTCCCAAGCAATCATTTTTGTTATTTTCAGCACCCAATATGCTAATTAGGCTCTCTACTGTCAGATGGGCGGTCCATGTCTTTCTGCTCCAGCCCACGACCACCCACCTACCAGTAGAGAGCTTAATGAACATACTGGGTGCTGAAAATAACAGAAATTTATGCTCAGGAACGGTGATGTCGAGAGAAAAAAAATTCCAACTGCTCCAAAATCAGTGGACCAACACTTATTAAAGGATGCAAATAGCTGGAGTTGATGGATGTTGTGAAAGGTCCGCTTTAACTGGATTGCCTCAGAAAGCTAGACAGTTTGCAAAGTGCCCAATGGTTTTCTATGCCTTTGTCCAAAATTAACATTAGACCTCATCACAGGGCATCATCAACCCCTTTCCATCATGAATAAACACACGACAACCAAAATGGATTTTATAGGCCACATCAGACAATTTAATAACAAACAATAATTATGTAACCATTTTAACTCCTTATAAAAAAAAAAAAACAGTTTAAAACATTCAGTAAGTAATTTATTAAAATATTCCTCATCCTCAATGAGGTCCAGAAGAGGAGGTCCTTGAAGTCACCAGGTCTGGCCTAAATTACCTCTCTTCTTACCTCCAGATGTTTTAACGTCAACTTGTAGGCACCTAACGCAACCTGGGTGACCAAAATTTTAACCATTCCACACTGGTTGGCTCCCCCCAACCTTCAAGCACCATATGGCCCTAAACCAGTTCCAAGGACCCCCTGCCAAAGCTGCCACAAAAGAACCACCCCCATAAGACCACACAGCCAATAACATCCATCCTGAAAAAACATCCAATCCCACCCCTGACCAAAACCAAACCAACAAAAGTAACCAAACCAGGTAAGAAGGAAGGAGGAAGGGTGGTAGATGCAAACTGTCCCTGTGATGGTTGATTCCTGGTCTTTGCAATTTAAGCACCCCATTTTATTTTGCCCCCCCACCAAGAAAATCTTTCTTTTATTGGTCTTTTCCCCATTCAAGTCCCTACAAGCCCCATGCTGATCTTTCCCCAGGTTATCCCCACAAGTACAGTCTTACTTGACTATCCAGTCATTGTGCTCACCTTAAATGTATTTATATCAATATCAGATTACTTCATGCACGAAGTGGGTCCATATTACAGGCCTGTAGGTGCCATTACTCCTGTATGATACCTACACAAGACTTTGAAGTAAAGTAAGTAAAGTTTCTTGGAGTGAACATAACTTAGATACAGTGGAGCATTCCACACTTTTTTCCTGCAGATTCTGTATGAATCCAGGACCCATAGCAGTCTCAGAATTATAATACAATTGTGTCCATGAGTCCTGCTATTTCTTCCTGTGAGAGATTCTGATGAGACCTGGTATATGACTCAAGATTTCCTGCATTTAATTTTTCCCTACAATTATTCTTTAATTCTTTTTAATGCACACAATATCTATATAAGAATATTTATCCAGACATTAGAATTGTTCAGTGACAGCTGGAAATCTCCTCTGAAAACCCATGTGCATTCAGATCCAAAGCACAGAGAGAAGTGTCAACCCTGGGACATTTACTTTTCCCACCAGTTGTACTTTGTGCGGATATTTTTCTGTAATTAGCTCCACAGTAATAAACTAATAATCCCTTCTTTATTATGTCTCTGCTGGTGGTACAGTAACTACGTAATAAAAGCGCCTGACCTTATGGTAACACATCCCTTCTTGGTGCCCTGAGGGTCACAGTTTTCTTACTTGTTGAAGTGTTGATGTTAATCCCTCTTCATTAAACTCTTCAAGATAGTCTTCCATAAAGGGAACAGCTTACATAGGGAATATGAACAAGCAACAATATCTAGATGCCTCCTTAATGCTAGATTTTACTAAAAAGCACTATAGTGATGGGCCACATGCAAATTTCACTCCGTAAAAGAATGTTATTTTGTGTAAAATGTTGAAAATTTTCCATTCTTCCATTTTTAGTTTTGTTGAATCAACATTAGACAACTTCTAGTATTCAGCTGGGAACGGTACAAAAATAGTATTTACGACTAATTTACTGGCAGCAGAAACAATTAAAGGGATATTCCCATCTTCAGCATATTTAAAGTATAAGTCCTTGTTTTGATTTATTTTTTTGCTATTGTGTCGAGGGTCTGTTTGGTAAACATTTTTATAACATACTTACTTAACCTATCTAACTTTCTTTTAATAGAAAACAGGCTGTAAAGTTCCCACTAGCAATGGACTAACTAAGAATTGCCAGGAAGGTCTGTACTGTACATCTGTACTTAATGCAGTATGTAGAGCTGTAGCCTTTACCAAAGGGGGGATGGTCACTTCAAATGGCTGTATCTTCGAATTTATACCACCTAGAAAAGTTGTTCTGGTATCACATGAAATCTGAGATATTACTAGTTAAAAACACAGTTGGGAATGTAATTTGTATTTGTAACATGAACCGCTGTATATAAAGCTCAAATTGCCAACTGTGTTTTTTAATAGTGATATCTCTACTCTGTTTTTCTTATAGCTAGAGCAATCTTGGCTCAGCTTTAATGTGATACCAAAACCTTTTTTAGGTAGTATAAAACTGGAGCTAATGCCATTTTTATTGACCCTCCCCCCTCCTTTTGGTAAATGCTACTAAATACTGGACCCAGGGGTTCCGGCCTGGCTCTTACCCCAGATCATGGGATCGGAACCAGTTCCTGACCCTGGGTCACTCCACCCCCCTCCCTCCTCTCCTGGTTTCATGTGCTATGGGGCTGGCATTACAGGGAGGTGGGAGTGGACAGAGCGACCTGGGGGTCGGAGGCTAATTCCAATCATTTGACCTTGGGTCGGAACCAGGCCAGAACCCCAGGTTCAACATGAAGAAACTGAAATTCAGAGAAATATAACTCCCTAAAAACCCCTTTAAGGACGGGTTCTTAAAACATCTAAGTGATTCAGCTTAGGAACAACATCTGTGTGAGACGTCTGTGTGCAGCCCAAACTTAAATAGGTTGCCCATTTCTATGTTTAAAAAAAAAAGTTTATTCATAAAATAAGCAAATTTTAATATATAATTCTTGCTTTCTGCTTGTGAATGGCAGTATTTTTTCTTGCATTCATAGGAAAATCTGACCCTCAAGAGTTGAGGGTTTAGTTTACCCAAATTACATCCAAAAGTGGGTGGTCTTAAATTCCCTGATTTTTGCCAGCTGTAATGTTGAGAACTATGTAGAGGCATGAAATGTCACTGGCAATTGGCCGATGGGATGGAGCAAAATAGCACCTGTATATCCTTTTGGGAATGCCCTAGCCTACTTAATGGCGCCCATAGTGGTTGTCATTACCTGTCTATTGTTGGTTAGGGTTATGAGGCTCTCATTGTAAACCTGATCAAAATATCACATTGGTTCTAAGGAACATAAAGTGGTTTGAGCTCTCTGTAATATGTAAGCAATGGATAACACTTGGCTAATGAAGGTCGACAACAACATCAGAGTGATTAAGAATATTGGGCATGTCGGAAGGGGTCAGGAATGATTGTAAGAAGTAGGAAATGATTCAGTACCTGTCATATGTATCCAGCACACTCTGGGCGCTGTTAATTCATTTTATGGTAATCCTTCCTGCTGTTAGGCAAGTGTAATTCACTGCTGAGATTCTGTCATTAGTTATTCCTACCTGGGCAATAACTTGTAGCCACCAAATGGCAATTAATGCAAAGCTGACTCATAAATTCAGACTCTCACAGGCAATATTTCTTATACTTCAAATTCATCTTGTAGTCATGCTGTTCCTTACAAACATGATGATTACTAAAATACTGTCCCAATTCTTATTTCCCACATTATAATGTCCCCCTCCAATTGACCCCACAGTATAAAGTCCCTCTGGTGGTGTACCCACAGTATAATGTCCCCCTCCAGCTGTCCAAACAACTTAATGTCCCCTTCCAGCTACCCACACAGTTTACTGTCCTCCTCTAGTTGTCCCCAGTTTAATATTTTCTTCCAGATACCCCCACAGTAGAAAGTCCCCCCTCCAGCTACCCCACAGTTTAATGTCCCTCTCCAGCTGCCTCCAGTTTAATGTTCACCTCCAGCTATCCCCACAGTTTAATGTCCACTCCACCTTCCACCAGTTTAATGTCCCCCTCCAGCTGCCCCCACAGTTTAATGTCCCCCCCAGCAGTTGCTACACAGTATAAAGTCCCCCTCCAGCTACCCCCACAGTTTAATGTCCCCCTGCAGTTGCCCCCACAATTTAATGTCCCCCTCCATCTGCCCCCATAGTATGATGTCCTCCTCCATCTGCCCTCACAGTATGATGTCCCCCTCCAGCTGACCCCAGTTAAATATCTGCTTCCAGTTGCCCCCACAGTATAATGTCCCCCTTTAGCTTCACCCAGTTTAATATCCCTCTCCAGCTACCACCAAAGTTTAATGTCCCGCTGAATCTGGGACATTTGGGAGGTATGCAGTATACAGTATATATTGATCAGTCGTAATCAAAACAACTTTAAAGGGGTTGTCCAAGACCAAAAATAAATGACCTTTCCCACATCTATCTCGAAAATGAATTCACTCCACCCCAAGCCTAAATTCCTGACTATTACCACACCACAACTTCACTGAGAAGTCTGCACCTGATAACCTGTTCTGCTTATGTAACTACAATTCACTTCTATGGGAAATACGAAAACAGTCAGATTGCCAAGATGACCCCTGTCCGCCAAAAAAAGAGCCTACAATGGCCACTCAAGTATCAGAATTGAACTATAGAGCAATAGGAAATGGTGACTTGGTCTGTTGTTGCAGACCAAGTACATGTCTTTACAGCAATATTCACTACTGGAAGTGGCCTTCAGCAACATAAAGAGCTCTGCCACACTGTAAAAATTATTCAGGTAGTCTGAGGAAAATAACAAAGACTTCAAGGTGTTGACATGGCCTCTAAATAACCCAGATCTCATTCCAATCAAGCATCTCTGAAAAAATAATTTCCATCCATGGAGGCCTCACCCCACCACTCACAGGGCTTAAAAAATCTGCAGCTAACATCTCGTGCCAAATGCTCGGACACCTTACTATGTCTTTTTGAGTCCTTTCCTAGATGGGGCAGAGTATGAGGGGACAGAAACCATATTAGGCGGAAATTATTATATTATGGCCCATTGGTGTACATACATGCAGTGGGAAGTAAATCCTCTGATTCCATAAATAGCAGAAGAACATATGATAATGGTATGAAATTATACAGATAATGATATTCCAGCTATGATAATGAAGCTTTTAGGCTCTGAGACCTCTGCTTAAAGTAGTGACAGCAATTTCTGGTCCAGCTTTTTATTTCTTCATCTACCATCGGTATAACACAATGATACCAAAGGCTAAAAATAATTCCAAGCTCCCTTTAGAAATAGTAAATTTGCCCTGTGCTCTAAATATGGAAAATGTGCTTAGCGTAATATAATCTAGGTATAACCTACATATGTCACCTTTCTGGGAAGTTATGCTTTCAATTGTCTGGCTTAATTTGTACTTTGAGTTCTCCATGGAAATAGATGATGTATAGGCAAATTATTCTTAACCAAAGGGCAGCATTTTACATGAAGAAGCTGGACGATTTAGCCTGGCATTTCCTCGACTGTACTATCGCTTTAGAATGTGGTATTGTTTGTGAAGAGCATTATAATTACATTACCATATTTCCTAGAATTCACATGTTTTCTCAGCACAATCTGTTTTCTAATTTTTGCTCAACATTTTTTTCTCCTTTGGTAAGCAAAATCAAAACAAGCAATAAGTATTCTTATTTAAAGAGGCAGTGACACATTCTTTATTGACTGTCAACTGGATTCTTTATAAGACTCAATGACTCTCTGAATATGGGCGACCCAACAACTAAAGGAGGCGCATTTCCACTGAGACTAAATCAATATGT
The DNA here is from genome assembly GCA_947044405.1 of Leptodactylus fallax. Classification (NCBI taxonomy): domain Eukaryota; kingdom Metazoa; phylum Chordata; class Amphibia; order Anura; family Leptodactylidae; genus Leptodactylus; species Leptodactylus fallax. The sequence goes on along the minus strand of CAMRHE010000073.1, from coordinate 3,830,806 downwards.
GTGTTATCTCTGTGTGTAAGGGAGACCAAAATAACCAAATCTGACCTTCTGCTTAAGGTAGTCATAGTAGGGTGGGGCTCTGTTTTGCTATGGGGCCGCATGGTTACTTGTTAAACCCCTGCCTCAGAAGGTACTGATTTGGTCACCAAATTTTCAACAAATATTGCATAAATCAATAGTAAAAGCAAATTTAATTGAATTGTATCGTTTTAGAACACAATAAAAACAACATCTGGTCCTTAGAAGGTCATAAAATAAGGTGAATACAATTTCAGATGAACAACAATAGATGACAAATGTACACCATGTCATTATTTACTTAACAAAACTAGATTACAATAAAGAAGCAGTACGTGAAAATGTAAGTACACCACTAGTGCTTCCATAGGAATTCAGCAATTGTTGATGACCATCAATATAGGAAGGCTTACAAGGCCATATCCAAACAATTTGAAGTCCAAAAGTTGAAGACCGTTAACAATATTCCCAGGAGAGGATGTCCCAGTAAATTCACTGCATAGTCAGACTGTCCGTACAGAAATTGCAAAAAAACAAAAGAGCCCACAGACTTTTTATACTGTTATTGCAGACCAAGAGCATGTCTTTATAGCAGTGGCCTTCTTCAGCAACATAAAGAGCCCTGCCACACTGTAAAACTTATTCAGGTAGTCTGAGGAAAATAACAAAGACTTCAAGGTGTTGACATGGATGTAGTGGATGTAGGCTTACTCTAATCCTTCTGTCTCTCCATGTAATCCCAGACAGACTGGATGATGCTGAGATCAGGGCTCTGTGGCGGCCATATCATCACTTCCAGGACTCCTCCTCCAGGGGGCGGTCACACCAAATATTGATGTGATTTAGATTTTTCTTTTATTCATTCTCTTAATTGTCTTAATTGACAAAAAATAAACTATTAACATTTCTATTTTTTTGAAATATTCTTACTTTGCAGCATTTTTTACACCTGTCTAATTTTTTCTCATCCTATTAGTGCTTTAAGATAGTGATACTTCTGCTTATGAATATAGCCATAAACTTTTATCCTCTTCATGGAAAATTCGGTCTTGTAGTACAGTATGATCATCCCTAACATAAAGAGTTATGCTAGAATGGTTTCTTACTTAATGGCTTTAACTTGCCTGAACACTCTCCTGTTCTTTCAACTTCCAAAGGCATTTCTAATGGACCGCCTTTAGTGTGGTGCCACATGTTGCCCATTAGTGCCCCACACGCATCAGAGGGCACATCAAATCAAAGACTGCTCCTGTCACTTCACAAGCTTTAATGTATGTGACTGTCACAGAGGAGACTGAGCTATTTCACTCCAGTACAGACTTCTTGCAGATAACTACTTAAAGGACACTCTGGCTCCAAAAAGTGATTTTTTTTTTGTCATTCTGTCTACGTACTACAGACAGTACATGTTATGCCGTATCTGCAGTATAGTTTTATGCTGCCTTCTGTCAATGGGATCCACTAACAATATCACCCATATCTCCTTGTTTCTTTTATTGAAGCTAACAAGGGGCATGTTGGTTTTCATCCTGCTGATCTTTGTTTCCCCTGGGAGAGAAGTGGTGCCAGAGGTGTCTGCTTGCAGCTTATCCACTTCTTTCTGTGACATTTTATATACTGTTCTGAGAGTGCATGTTTATGTGTGCACGGGGGCAGGGGTATAGGATTTATATGGCAGCTATGTGATGGTCAGCTACAGGTACTGTATAAAAGAATATTGAACATAAAGAAACATAAACATGTAGTGTTTTAAGATTTACTTACAGAAAATTCACAAAAAATAGTACTAGCAAATATCTTAGCAAATCTCATGTAAATGCTGTGGAAATTTTCAATGCATTTCCTCCAATTATTTGCATCCTTCAATAGGTGCTGCTTGGCTTGGTTGTGCTACAGTTGGGATTTTTTCTCTAACCCCCACTGTTCTTTCGCAATTGGTGCTGTTAGGCTTTCTACTGTCAAGTGGGCGGTAGCCATACTGCCTGGTCCAGCACCACCCACCTGAGCCTAGAGAACCTAATTAGCATATTGGATGCTGAAACTAACAGCACAGACTGCTCAGGAATGGTGGGGGCTACAGAAAAAATTCCAACAGTGCCAGAAACAGTGAAGCGGATGGAAAGAGCAGGAGTTGATGGAGGTGTCGAAAGATCCTCTTACTGGAGGTGGTTAAAACTCAAGATATAATAGATAAAGTGGTGATCATTTGGGCAGGGGCTTCTCTGTGAATCATCTGGGGAACATTGTAGTCGTAATTTTTTTGTAAATAACTTAAAACTGTGGATCTGACAGACAAATTCTGTAAATAAAGTAGTAATAGTAATAGTAGTAATCTAGTCACTTGCTTCTGGATGACAGTTCTTGGACTTCTGGTTTACTGTTCCTATGACCCCTATGAATTTTTCTTTAAAGGGAGGAAAGAGAGGAAGTGATATTCACTAAGATATTATGATCTTTACAGTATGAGAGCGCCTGTGGAGATGCACTGCTATAGACACGTAGTGGGTTTATATTTAGCTTCTGCACTGCCATGGAATGCGTGCTTAGTAGTGCCAAGGTAAACTGCTACTTTGTTTCTCCATAGACATAAATGGAAGTAACCATCCACTTCACCCCCATCAGTGAATATAAGAAATGGGAATGGTCTCAGGGAAACCTAAGTACAATACATCAATACATATACACACACAGTCCTTGACTTTCCTTTTGTGTAGTAACTTTAGTTCTTTTCAGTTTCAAATGATGGATTGACTGATTGACAAACAACATAATGGCTGTATTGCTTGTCACATTTGTATCCATTCTTATATTTGTACATATGAGAAGCTGGCCATAGGTATTTTCACAGTAGATGACCCCAAAATACGTTTTATCCTCCATAGTTCCCAGAGGAAAAATTAACTGTGTGAATAGACCCCTGTTATAATAGTTCTGACAATTTTATTATATTCATAAGCTAGGAGCCATAGCCATAACTGACCATTACATTGGTACAGGTCAATCCTGAACTTAAATTTATTGAGAGCTGCCAGGAACCTACATTATTTAACCAGTTCTGGACTGCCCATTGACTATATATGTCCAGACTGTTCACTCTTAACCCTGCAAGGATGTACCTGTATGTCCTTGCAGTGTTAAGCAGCTGCACAATTTTGTAACTAGAGCTGGAGCTTCTCTAGAGAAGGCAGGGATGGTGGGGTATTACTGTCCCTGCCTTCCCAACTACTGTGTACACAGAGTTCAATGAGCACATTGTATACAGGTTTGGGAGCCGCCATGATGCGGTTCCTCTCTAACCCAGCAGTCACATGATCCTCCAGGGGTCGGGATCAGTAGGAGCTGCCGGTTATGGTTAGGAGCTCTGCCATTATGGTTAGGAGGCTGCATTACTCTTCTAACTGGGGCTAAATGTATCAACCCCAGTTACAGGGGAAATCAGCCAAAAAAAAAAACCCACTGTAAGACTGGGGAAGAAACACAGTGGAAAAAAACGTGGCATTTTACAGTCACAGCAAAATTGGTGCTGTTAGTATCAACCCCAATATGCGAATCCCATCCCCACTTTGCGGTAAAAAACATGCTGTGGACATGCAGCGATTTCCAAAACCTTTGCGTTTTTGGAAATCGCAGCATGTCAATTATACCTACAGAAATGCCGGCGGTTTCCCTATAGGTATAACTGAGGCAGAAAGTTCGCAGAGGGAACCTCTGCGAACTTTCTGGGCAAAGCGCTGTGGGAAAAACCGCGACGCGTTGACGCGGCGGATTTTCCCACAGCATTCTTTTACTGCTGGATGCCACGTGGGGCCTTAGCCTTAAAATATCCCCCAAAGGTTTGTTATGACCTCATGAGGGGCATAATGTAAAAAATAAATAAATGAAAAAATAAAAGTTAAAAGGAAAATTAAAAAAAAAAAAAAAAAAACACCATGCCCGCTTCACAGGTTCAAGCCCTGCTCCCACAACACTGGCAGCCATATAACGGAAAAGGAAAACTATTTAAAAAGTTTTTAGTAGCACTTTGTGCTATTAAAAAAAGTGTAAAACATGCGAAAAACTATTGAAATTGAACAAATCCCTATAGGTATGGGGTTAATAATAGCAACTCCATATTACACATTTCAGCAAAAAATCCCCTTATGTAATACCTATACCCAAAATGCTAAAATTTTACTTTTATTCACAATTTTCAAATTAGATTTATAAATCCAGTTTAGACCTTGCTTTGCTAAAAAACAAAGAATTGGCAGTGGGGTATACTCCTTTACCCCCAAACTGGAGGAAAGGGGAGAATTAGTTCAGTATAGACTGATCACTCACTAGTTGAAATTGACTGTCAAATTGCCCTAGTTGGTTAACTAGTAATATTCATTCTGACTACCATTAGATATACAGCTTGTACTGAGACGCCTGAAGACATTCTCAGCATGTACCCACAACTCGATTCTTGCTGGTTAAAAATTAACTAAATCTTTCCCCCCTACATGAAGCTGCTACATGTGAAAAACAAACACGTGCTATTCCCGGATAGCACACTGACCCATTCATTACTAAGGGCCCATGCACATGACCATGAATTCCACAGATCAGTGTGCGGGCCATGAGCCTGTGCTGCAAAACATGGAGCAGGTCCTACTCTGTTCGGTGTTTGTGCCACGAACTTACCCACAAACCTAGTCCCCAATGGGAGACTAAAAACCACAGATGGCACACAGATGTACTCCGTATGTCATCCGTACTTGTGGAACAGTTACCTAGCTACCCATAGGGTTTTTTTTTTGCTTCAGTGTGTAAGGCCAAGTACACATCTGCATCTGATCTACGTTCTGGGTTTCCGTCCCCGAACCCACTTAAAACCAGGACTTTTCTCTCTGCATTTTTCAGGCAGAAACCCAGTGAACCTGGTTTCTGCAGGTAACCACTTTTTAAGCAGGTTAGCTCTCCATTATTCGGATCCTCAAGCGGACCCAAAGAACGGAAAGACAAACGCTAGTGTGAACCTAGCGTCATCTCCACAAATATGGATGACACACTGAAGCAATACTGTCCGTTTTTGCGGACATACGGCACTGATGCTGAAGACAGACTGATGACACACGGTCCGCAAATACAGAACACTGAACACTAGTGTGCGGACCGCAAAATACACACGGTCGTCTGCAACTAGGCTAACACACACATAAAAAGTACACACACATACAGGTCTGCACTATTCATAGCATGTAGTATAATGTTGTACCGTGTTAGCCATAGTTTTCAGTTCCATTCTTGTGCAGTATTCATAGCTCATGCAGTTTGTACTTTCTTCCTTGTTTTAGAAAACTTGACTTTTTCTGCTGTTTTAATATGGCGAATATCTGTTTTGTATGTTGGGATTTGCTGTACATTGTGATAACCTTTATCAATCATTAACAGTAAGGTAAGAGAACCCGCGGTATCGATTGCGATTGACCTTTACATTTCAGTGAACATCATCCTAGACAGAAGCAGCATTGCAGGCAAGTTTCACTTAATAAACCCTACAAGTGCCAAAAACAGTCAATATTTTACCTGGACACTTCTAGGCAATGCTGAAGTATTTTAGTATCTCTGTGACTGAAACATCTGGGCCCTCCATATTAACTGGCCTGTACCCACCATAAATTGTATATACTGATTAGCTGATAATGGACTACGAGACGTCCTGGTATAGCAGCTGTAAAATGGGTCCACATTAGACAAAAGCTTAAAAACTGAAACAGGCAAAAAACACCACATGAAATGATGTCATACATCAACTTGAAACCAACCCCCACCCTTACCAAAAATTTCCCGTTCCTCTATTTTTTCAACCTTTGCTCTTGGTGGAGGTCACAATCACATATCAGGACAATAGGTCAGTTGTAGCGCCATAACAAAGAGCTGTAAACAGGGAACCAGGAAAAGTAAATTTATGCCAGATTTTGTGTGTGAATACTTTAGACTTAGGACCGTAAAGTATTTTTTTTTGCATTTGCACCACTTTTTCTATCACAAACACACTCATCAGAATCTCTTAAGTCTACACTGATCACAACTATTAACATCTTCCATCACTTTTTACTTAGAAAACTACCGGCTGTGACTTGGCATTGTTTTAGCCTAAAACAGATTCATCAACAGGTCAGGCCCCCTATTAATGAATGTGGCACATGCTGCACTGCAGAGATATACTGGTGTACTGTTCACACTAACGCAAAGGCCACATATTGCTTTTTTGTTGTAGATTTTGCTGCAGTTTTTTGAGCCAAAGTCAGGAGTGGATGAAAAGGAATGGAAAATAGAAAGGAAGCCCTTAGACGTTTCCCTTCTGTGAAATCCACTCCTGACTTTGGCTAAATAACCGCAGCAAAATCTGCAACAAAAAAACTTGCATTTCTGCAACGTGGGGCTTTAGCCTAAAGCTGGCCATACAATAAGCTGTCACTTGAATGTTCATTCTCTCCTGACCCCATAAATACAGAATTGCTGTGTTCTGAACGGGGGGAGATGGGAGTTACGCCGGTGCCAGACACCTCTCACTTATTTACACTGAGAAAAAACAATGCATGTAGAAATACTTACCTGCTATTGATTGCCTTCAGAATTGGCTGTTTTATAAGTGCTACCCCATTAAAGTCATTTTTACAGTCTGAAGCATGAATGCATTGTCTAAGAGGAGTCTGAGGTGTCATGACATCTAACTCCCCTCCATTAATGACTTGCCGTATACTGCAGCTCTGCTTGAACAGATTGTCTTTTGTATATGAGCATAAGCCCAGCACAAATTCCCGTATAATTAAAGGGTTATTATTTTATTGATGACCTATCCCCAAGCTAGGTAATCAATAAAAGATCAGTGGTGGTCCAACTGTCGGGACCCCGCTGATCAGCTGTTTGAAGGAGCAATAGAAGTGGAGAAATTATATTGCATTTCCCCTATGAATATGATGTGAACAATGAAGGGGTCACAGCACTGATATGTGGGTGTCCTGCGTCCCATCTTTTATCAATGACCTATCATAAGAATAGGTGATCAATAAAAAAGAACTGGAATAACCATTTAACTACACACAATAAGAGAGATCATGGAGATCACTGTACAGCCATTAAATACAAATTTTACAATAATATATCTGACAAAGTCTTTGCAATCAGACATTAATTGACATTTCCTAGGTTCATTCTGTGGTTATGATCAGGATAATGAGAGTGATGAGTGTACTAGGAACCTTAATTTGCCGCATGTACAGTAAGCTTTTCAGATAAAGGGCTATTAATGTCCTATTATGCTGAAGGTTACTTTGCCAGATGCATCAATAGCGCTCTATGCCCCTCTCTCTGTCAACAGCAAACAGCTTTTAGCCTTCCTAGATTTACATTAGAGAACTACATGTGTACCTTTATGCGCACCTACAGACTCTCAACTGATAGGGATCCATCTGCAAAACCCATTTTCAGTTAAGTGCCATACCCAGCCTGCAGTGCTTTGTCTCCAGTGATTTATGTCTGTTAGATGGCAGCCTATGGAGATACCAACTCTCAATTTGCAAATACAATGATAGAGTGCAATAGACAAAAGGCCTTTTCCATCAACTCTGCATCAGCTCTGTTTTGTCCTCCCCCCTCCCTAACCTTATTAACTCCTTCTTTGAGTGTCTGGATGCCTGAGTTTCTGCTGAATGTTACTGCAGACTGACAAAATCACTAACGGGTAAACATATGTCACTACTGGCAACATTTCGGTACAAACTTCAGGGTCACAGCTGCTGGGCTGGTGCATCAATGGTAAAGAATGTTACACATGTGTTAACTTTGCAAAACATTCGTTGATACAGAGCATCATATTGTACATTTGTACAACTTCGTGGGCTCTTGGGTTGGGACTGGTGACATCATTGTGGCCGAAACATCAAAGTACCCTCTAAGACATTAAATGATCCTTTGTGTGTACCAATTTAAGTGGTATATCAGTGATGTATATTGGTATGCAACATTCAAATCAAGGTGAACCCTGTGATATATAGGTTCATATGATAGAGTGAGAGAAGCTGAGCTCTGTAATATTTAGGATTAAATGATAGAAGCAGGGAAGCTGAACTATGTGATATATAGGATTATATGATAGTGGGAGAGGAGCTGAGCTCTGTGATATATAGGATTATATGATAGTGGGAGAGGAGCTGAGCTCTGTGATATATAGGTTTATATGATAGTGGGAGAGAAACTGAGCTCTGTGATATGTAGGATTATCTGATAGTGAGAGCTGGCTCTGGATATGGGTACTGTGGAGAGAAGCTGAGCTCTGTTGGGTTATATGTAGGAGGTTAGTCTGATATAGTTATGATGTGGGAGAGGAGCTGAGCTCTGTGATATATAGGGTTATCTGATAGTGGGAGAGAAGCTGAGCTCTGTGTATGGGTTACTGATAGAGGGCTGCCTGTGATATATAGGGTTACGAGGGAGAGGGCTGTTATATAGGGTATATGATAGAGGAGAGAAGCTGAGTTCTGTGATATATAGGTTAATGTGAGGAGAGAAGCTGGTTCTGTGATTATAGGTGATAGGAGCAGGAGTTGGCAACCCCCGGGACACGTGCCAAGAGTGGCACGCAAGGCATAGTTCCCTGGCACAGCAACCCGAGTCCTCACCCAGCAGTTTCGATCGGACCAAACACCGCCGAAATAAAACTGCTGTTATTATACTCGGGGGTCTCTTCAGACCCCCGAGTATAATAAGCGGAGGCTCAGAAGTGATGAAACATAAAGAAAACAATGTACTTACCTTTCCTGCGCTCCGCGGCCGCTGCCTGCTCTTCGGGCACTTCTGTCTGACGTAAGAGACAGCTGACAGGACCTCTGGGGTCACGTGCCACGTCATTACTAATCAGCGGTCTCTGACTACAGGCAGAAGCACCTGAAGAGAACACAGCGGCTGTGGAGCACAGGAAAAGGTGAGTACATTGTTTTTTTATGTTTGTCACCTCTCTTGGCCCTCCGCTTATTATACTCTGCGGTCTGAAGAGACCCCACAGTATAATAATAGCTAGTGATTGGCGAAAATGATAAAAGTTAGAATGTTATACCGTGTGCAGGGGCCGCTATGAGACATAATACGGTGTGCAGGGACCACTATGGGGCATAATACCGTGTGCAGGGGTGGCTATGGAACATAATACCGTGTGACGGGGCCGCTATGGGACATAATACAGTGTGCAGGGGCTGCACCATGTGAACACAGATTTACATCAAGCTAAAAGTCCCAGTGGCCTAAGAATATAGCTGCATCCAGATACATAGTGTGTTTTCACCATAAGACTGCTGCCATACGGTGCTCCTGGACACTTACATTTACCACTAATTGGCGGCTGCACAGGTACTTTCATTGCTTCTAATCGGAAAGTACAGGAGCGTCCCAGGAAATAGCAGTAAACGCATGTGTCCTAAAGCATCTGGTGGCAGCACTTCTGTATTACGGTTTGTGTTATATGACTTTAGTTTAGGGGTCGTCAGACTTTCAATTATTGACAGGCACTCCGAGTACCTCATCTTTGATTTTTTAATTAAAATTGGCACGCCGAACAAAAAAGGTTGCCTACCCCTGTGATAGAGGGAGAGAAGCTGAGCTCTGTGATATATATAGATTTATATGATAGGATAAAGGAGCTGAGCTCTGTGATATATTGGTTTATATGATGTATAGCAAGATTTCTGAGTAAACCCAGAGTGAATCCTGACAGGACGCAATGAGAAAAATTGAGAGTCCTAAGTACAAAGGGGCACCGATGGAAATGGAATTCCTTGATACTGCACGTGATGAGGTGTAAAATGGTGTAAAAACCACTTGACAGGTTCTCTTCAAAATTCAGTACAGTTTATAAGTATGGGATTCAGTTGGTTCTCTAGGGCCCTGACACAATTGCATGGATGCATGGTGGGTAATACTGCCATAATCCCATGGCAGATTTTCCTTAAGGACAATGTGGGATGTTTTTGTCAATCTTTTTTTTTTCAGAATGTTGAAAATTCTTTTGAAGTGCATGAAAAAGGGTAGTGGTAGGAAGTCTGCCATTGGTCACCACCATCTTCATAGAGAAGAAAGGGATCCCAAACCTTAAACCCATTTTATATGTTTTATTATTACTATTTATTTCTATTAGGATCTTCTTTATTTTCTTCATTTTATCTTGAGAAACCCTTAGCTAGACTCTCATTGTCATTTATTTATGCATAGACCTATTGTAGCGCACAAGATTTTCTTTTTTTGTGTTTGTTGCTTTCATGACTCAACTGTTCTCAGGTTGTCTCAGATTTATAAGCAATAACTTGCCATACATATTTATATGTCTTAGGAATGAATACTCCCATATTGTAACATTTACTGTAAGTATATAAGAAAGATTACTTTAAAAAATAAAACTAAATAACTGGCTGGCGGATTACTCTGAGGTGTCTCCTCAGTCACAGGATTATGGAACTAATGCTGACGTGAATGACTGATTCAAGGACATGCAAAAGTGAAGTGTGCCAAAGCCAGAACTGGGGTAAAATATACAGTCAATCTATTTTCAATATGGTTTTGTATGTATTTTCAGACAGGGTGTAACAAGTAACCATGGGACCCATAGGGGCTCCACTCTACCATGACCACCTTAAGCAGCAAGTTCAAAACTTGAAAAATGTACAATTATTTTGTCTCCTTTACATACAGAGGTAGCACACATAGTGATTTTACAGTACAGATAATGCACATGGTGATGTCACATTGCAGAGATAAGTCTTAACAAGGTTGGCACACACTGTTGCTGGTATGTCGGCCCATTCCTCCATGCAGATCTCCTCTAGAGCAGTGATGTTTTGGGGCTGTCACTGGGCAACACGGACTATCAACTCCCTCCAAAGGTTTTCTATGGGGTTGAGATCTGGAGACTGGCTAGGCCACTCCAGGACCTTGAAATGCTTCTTACGAAGCCACTCCTTTGTTGCCCTGGCGGTGTGCTTGGGATCATTGTCATGCTGAAAGACCCAGCCACGTTTCATCTTCAATGCCCTTGCTGATGGAAGGAGGTTTGCACTCAAAATCTCACGATACATGACCCCATTCATTCTTTCATGTACACGGATAAGTCGTCCTGGTCCCTTTGCAGAGAAACAGCCCCAAAGCATGATGTTGCCACCCCCATGCTTCACAGTAGGTATGGTGTTCTTTGGATGCAACTCAGAATTCACTCTCCTCCAAACACGATGAGTTGTGTCTCTACCAAACAGTTCTACTTTGGTTTCATCTGACCATATGACATTCTCCCAATACTCTTCTGGAACATCCAAATGCTCTCTAGCAAACTTCAGATGTGCCCGGATATGTACTGGCTTAAGCAGGGGGACACGTCTGGCACTGCAGGATCTGAGTCCCTGGCGGCGTAGTGTGTTACTGACGGTAGCCTTTGTTATGTTAGTCCCAGCTTGTTCAGGTCATTCACTAGGTGCCCCCGTGTGATTCTGGGATTTTTGCTCACCGTTCTTGTGATCATTTTGACCCCACTGGGTGAGATATTGCGTGGAGCCCCTGATCGAGAGAGATGATCAGTGGTCTTGTATGTCTTCCATTTTCTAATTATTGCTCCCACAGATGATTTCTTCACACCAAGCTGCTTGCCTATTGCAGATTCAGTCTTCCCAGCCTGGTGCAGGTCTACAATTTTGTTTCTGGTGTCCTTCCACAGCTCTTTGGTCTTCACCATAGTGGAGTTTGGAGTGTGACTGTTTGAGGTTGTGGACAGGTGTCTTTTCTACTGATAACAATGTCAAACAGGAGCCATTACTACAGGTAATGAGTGGAGGACAGAGGAGTCTCTTAAAGAAGAAGTTACAGGTCTGTGAGAGACAGAAATCTTGCTTGTTTGTAGGTGACCAAATACTTATTTTCCACCATAATTTGCAAATAAATTCTTAAAAAATCAGACAATGTGATTTTCTGGATATGTTTTCTCATTTTGTCTCTCATAGTTGAGGTCTACCTATGACGTCAATTACAGGCCGGCCTCATCTTTTTAAGTGGGAGAACTTGCACAATTGGTGGCTGACTAAATACTTTTTTCCCCACTGTATGTTATTTCAATTTTGTTCTGTATTGGATCAGTACTGTTCCTATTAGTAGTAAATTTTCATTCACAGATACGATCACTAGCATGGATTTGCAGGATTTGTGTGTGGTCAAAATTGTGAAGAAATTTGCCCCCCCACGAGTCTTTATGACCCCTCCTGCTGCCTCATTTCCTCTGCTTCACTGTAGAGGCAAGGGAAAATGAAAAGAGTCAAAGATGTCAGATGTATCACACAATGGTGAGGGTTTTAATACCCACGGCAAAGCCTCATTAGGCTTTATAGGAAATCACTTAACACTACAACTGGCAATATGTGGCACTACTTGGCATGTTACAGCACATTATAAATTAGCAATGCATGTACAATTGTCTTGGAAACAGTTCAGATGTAACATGCTACCATCCATCTCTGTACACCGGTAATTGCAGATCATTATTAACTTACATCAATGTCACCTACTAATTATTTATAGATCACTGTGTGACACCTCTTCTCAGCTGTCAGCGTGTTATAATGGTACGTGCTATGACAATAAAGATTTTGTTATTGCACCAATAATAGGAACCATATTTTGGCACTGCATGACACCACTACCTTTGTATTATAAGGCACTAGTACTGTGCCAATGTAAATCATTGCTAATGTATGTAGTGTTTATACTACTTGGTGCTACTACTGTATGCTGTCAGTGGGTGGCACTACTACTAGATCAGTACTGTACTATGTTATAATGTGTACCAGCATATGCAGTATTTGTTTCATGTTCATGTTTCTGGATATAAGATATGTAAGATAAAACAGTAGCAGACAATAGTTGAAAAAGCTACTTACACTGAGCAATAGATATAAAGGGGTTGTCCCATCAGAGACAACCCCTTTAAAAATGCAGCCTACTCCTGGCACCCCTAGCAAAAAAAAGCTGATATAGACGGAGGAAGCATTGGCTTTGGCCATTGCAGGGGAAATGTAATGTTACATGGCGGCCCTTTAAATTAATTCTTGGAGAGGGACCCACTCTATCATGTTGATATGCCCTAATAGGGCACATATGTTTCCAGCCCACCTAAAATGGGGATAGTACAGTTATTCCAGTTAACTTCCCAGAAAAAGAAATGAACAAATGTATGATTAAATAAATAAGTGAATGAATGAATAGGTTTCATGAATAATATTATTCTTCTATGAATAGCTTAACACTGCTATAGCCAACTATACTCCTGAATGAAAATCTAGTTACCTAGTGGCCACTATTACTTAGTGCAGCCAACTGTGCTAAACAAAGCACATGATCTCCAAGGCAAGCTTCTTTGTCAGATTTACCTACCCGAGTGTGTGGCCTGATCATTAAACAGCAGGATCTCAACGCTTGTTGTCATGCATGGCGTAACTAATTGTACATCTCCGACTGTCTAATGGATACAACCAACTAACTCTGAAGAGGTCCCTGTTACATGTGTTGGATGATGGCTGAGATTCTTAGTTCAACCCTAACACAACAATAGTGTTAAAGAAAAAGTCTAACCCAGACTTTCATGGCTAGAAGTGTTCTAAGGCCTCATGTATGCGACCATATCAAAAGTCCATACCAGTCAGCACTCTATATAGATGTGCAAACTGCACTTGTGACTTTTCGTATTGTACTGTAGTTTTGACAATTTGTTTCTGTATAGTGTTCTTTATGGCACTCTGTGTGGCTACTGTATAACTTTGGAAGTATTTCGTGCATAAAAACCAGTTTTCACACGTTTCTGTATGGTTCCATGTACTCTATACAGATGTCATTTTTCATTACAGAAAGTCTGTCTCAATACCACATCTCATAGAGCATAGCATTCAAGGCATATGAAAATACTGCACCTTTTTACAAAGATGGCGACACACAAAGGTGCAGAGACCTGCTACATGGCTACCTACTGCTCTTTTCCTACAGTCATGTGCATGTGTTGGCTCTTGCTTGCTTATCGCCTTTGACACCAGCCAATGCCCAAGTTCCTTAGGCTTTCTAAGTACTCTTCCTCCACCACTCTGAGCCTGCAAAGTGTGCTTGTGCCTTCTACATTTTTTTTTTATCCTGGCTTGTATTCTTGACAACATCTATTTGTCTACTGCCTGACCTGACCTTTGCCAGATCACTGCTGTCTTCTCTGCCTTCCTCTATCATCTGACTACGATTCCAGTCTTGTGTCAGCTGTAGCAAACCGCCTTCTCTGGAGCGGTAGCAAATTCGGGATTCCCCATGGAAGAGTCCACACCAGGGTGGAGAACATACAATGACTCAGACTCCACTCAATTCTGCACCAACACTGTGACCCAGTGACCATCATTACAAGGATAAAATGACTACTGCATTACTTCTGAACCCTAATACTGAGATCTATGAACATTTATTTGATCTGATAGGAAAGGAAAAAAACTTTGTGGGGAATTCATTAAAAGATTGACAGATTTTCACCTTTCTAGAAATATTTTTGACTTCTCATAAAAAGTGTGCATAGCCTGCATGGTGTTGAGAAATGAAATTCACCAATTTCGCTTATTTCAAATGTCGCATTTCTAGGCATAAAATCACTTCACATTGATCCTAGCGTAAACCTCTTAAAAGGTGCAATATATGAACCCTTCCAACACCAGAGGGTTTGTACCAAAGTGTAAACCATCTCTTAAAATGCACAATATACAAACATTGAGCCTAAAAAAGTTGCAAGACGTTTGGAACATAATAACCAGTTAACCAAATAATTAGGATTTTACTATAAAATACATGGAATGTATATTTTTAACAAACCTATCTCATATTGGGGATTTTACTGCATGGATACCTGATTTTTTCCCTCTCCTGGCTCCAGCTGTTTGTGGCTGGCATGTACATTTTCCTAATGTTCTTTTCTTCACTGTACAATGGGCAGCCTTGCAGGCCACCAAGGACAAGAACTGCTTAATTTCTTACTGGAAAAAACTGCTGAATGGTTACAATTGTCTATCTTAACAATGTAAAAATGAGTTACATTAACATTACTAGTATAACCATGAAGCAATAAACTGCATACAAAATTCCTTTCTGCTCATAGATTGTAAGCCCTTGCGGGCAGGGCCCTCTATCCCACTGTGCCAGTTGGTCACAGTTAGTATTATCTGTTTTGTATATTTTGTGTACCGTATGTAAATCCTCTAATGTAAAGCACCATGGAATTAATGGTGCTATATAAATAAACAATAATAATAATAATAATAATAAAATAATAGAAAACAATGAGGAGAGGTTGCAACATTCTAATATCCACCCTAAGGCTAAGGCTCCACGTAGTGAGCTGCAGCAAAAAAGCGTTGTGGAAAAGTCCACAGAGTTTTCCTCTGCAGACTTTCTGTCCTTATTATACTTATATGAAAATCGCCAGCATTTCTGTAGATAGAATTGACATGCTGTGATTTTTGAAAACGCAGCATTTCCGCTGCAGATTTTTTTCTGCAATGTGTAGATGGGATTAGCCAGAATCCCATCCACTTTGCAGGTACTGTGAAACGCAGCATTTTCGCAACGTGGCCTAATGCCCTACCCTACATAATTGCTACCTATCAGAAATGTACCGATGCCCTCTAAATTGAATTTTACTATATAAAAATATGTATAAAATGACACGTTAACTCATGTCAGTAGATTCTCAGGCACAGAAGCAAATTCATTATTTGAGGTTACACAGCTCATAAAAATGTTGAAGTAAAATGTTCGACGTAATGTGGTGAATTATTAAGTCTTCATCATTTTGACATGTAATTTTCTGCCATCTTTTTTAAAGCTATGTCTTTATTACATAGCACTGTACATCATGTAGACAAGACGTTTGGTTTAATATTTATAGCTGCAGCTGCGGAGTGAGCAGTCATGCACAGCACTGATACATAGATTTCTAGATTTCCTGAATCCCAGCAGCATTCTGCCAGCATAAATGTGGGGGTCGCAAAATCAAGCGGTATATGCAACACTCCTGGGGAAAAGTGACAAGTGTCCCATCACAAACAATACGTTATCATTTTCACTTGTTCTAGCAACAAACATCTGATTCTCTGGGGGCCACTAAATCCCAGCTGCTGTTCCTTCTATGCCACTAACCCATTGGTGTCCAGCGATAAGCCTTTTTATATTGTAAAGAAGCTATACAATGGTTTGTACAATGTCATTCAGATGCAATGACGAACATATGTCAGGTTCAGAAACAGCAACCTGTTGCAAAGATTAACTGCTTCCTGCCTTGAGAGTAGTTATAAAAGACAGTTACAATAGGAATCCTGTGTTTTTCTCACCCAATGAAAGTTTAGTTATAGGGGTAATAAAACTAAACTGACGGATGATATTGCCTTCTCTTAGTACTAATCCAGAGGCCAGAGTAAACCATTCCTCCTATGTTAACATAAATCCTAAGCACTCATTAATTGCTCTATGCTCGGCCTTCTCTGTGCATTTAGGACCCCACGTTGAGGAAAAGATGCTTTTTTTGTTGCAGATTTTGCTACTTTTGGAATGACTCCAAAATGAATGGGAAATATAAAGAAAGCGCTTATACTTCTTTTTGCTCAACCCACTCCTGACTCAAAAAAAAACGCAGCAAAATCTGCAACAAAAAAGGGATTTGACACTTTGTCTGTCTCCAGCTTTTCGAAGAGGCTTCAGCAATCTGTTCAGGTGAACCCTGCAGCCTCTTCAGTGCTTACCAGTACAGTGGCTGTGCTTGGTAACCAGGTTCAGCCCATTCAAGTGAATGGGACCGAGCTGCAATCATGCAATGTGACCGATGAACGTGACATCACATGGACTCTGAGCACTGCTGCTGCTTCAAAAAGATGATCCAAAGGGGTTTTGGTCTCCAAAATGACCATACACATTACACAAATGATGGCCAAGCCTGCTGATTTTGGCAGGATGGATGGGCATGTAATGTGTAAGGGGGTATTCCTGAGTGAGAAAAGTTAAGGGAAAGAGAAGTCTGGCAAATTAGGTTTCAACACAATCCAACCTATAATCCCACAGTGAGGATCCAAGGGAAAATATATTAGAGGAAAGTATTCCAAACATTACAATGAGAATAAATCCCTGGATCATCGTCCTACCTACAGAGACCTAGTACCCATAACCTTGAATATTTTTACTTTGAAGAAAAGCATCCAGAACTAGAGATGGGCGAACCAATTTGGCACAAACCGGTTCTCATCCGAATATTCCAAATTGTTAAATTTTTAACAAAACCGAATTCTCTAAAGTTGTGTGTGCTGGAACACGAGGCATATCAGTGATGGTGGAAGTAGGGAATGGATGTGTTATTCATCACTGCATGATACAGAGGACTGAGTGCTGCAAAGCTTGCAATACAGCTAGGAGTAGGAGAATTAGAACACAGTTTAGTCAGATTAAAATAAATTAGAGGAAGATTAATAAAATAAATCATAGATAGGAGTGAGGGAGAATATCTGTATTGTGTGAGCCTGACTGCAGCAGTAATACAGACAGACAAAGGACAGATAACCCTTTCACTGCCAATAATTTAAATTTGTCAAAGTCTTGTTTTGATTTAGAGCAGTTTCATATGTCCTCAAATTGTTTGTTTAACCTAGTTTTTACTGACAAAGTCAGTCCTGTTAGTGAAAAATGTTTTCTTACGGGTTTTTTGTGCAAGAGTTTCTATTTTTTTTATAACTGTTGTTCTAACAGCAAAACACTGATTACGCCTGGCCTAATCACCCAAGAAACAATGTAATGCAGCCTGCTAATCTGAAAAATCTGTTTCCTAAACAATTTTTTGTTGCTCACCCAATAAATAGTCTTGCAGCTTGAGCTAATCTGAAAAAAATCTGTTATTTAAGTGGGGACTGTACTACCACTCATGCTGCCACAGCTACCGCCACTGACACTACTCAGCCAGATACAGGAGCATCTCAATAAATTAGAATATCTTTGAAACTTTTAATTATTTAAGTAATTAAATTAAAAAAGTGACCTCCTATATTTTTTAGATTCTTTACACACAGAGTGTTCTATTCCAAGTGTTTTATTTCTGTAAATGTTGATTATGGATTACAGGTAATGAAAACCCAAATCTAAGAAAATTAGAATATTGTAAAAAAGTTCAGTATTGTAAATTCAGTGTGTCACCTGCCAAGGTTTCCTAAGCCTTTAAATGGTCCCTCAGTCTGGTTCAGTAGGACACACAATCATGGAAGACGCTGATTATGAATTGTATTACTGAATTACTGAAATGAATGAACGTTTCAAAGATATTCTAATTTATAGAGATGCACCTGTATGTCCTGCGGTCTGGTCCATCATATTGTTCCATGCCATATTTCCACTCATGCTGCCACAGCTACCACCGCAGCCACCACTCAGCCTGGCATGTCCCACAGCCTGGTCCATCATGTTATTCCTTGCCATATTGCCACTTATGTTTCCCTAACTACCGCCACCCAACCAGACATGTCCTGTGGCCTGGTCCATCACATTCCACTATACCACACTGTTGGTGCCACAGTGTTGGCATCAAAAAACAAAAACATTTTCATTTCACTCATCTGCTCCCATATTTTTTTGTCTCCCGATTAACAACAACATGGCTTTTTGCAATATAACCACCATGTGCAATATAACCTTGGAGAAGAATCTTTCTCCAAAATAAGGGTAATTTTGTAACATTTAAAATGTTAAATGCATAAAAGCGGGTGTCAGCAAAGTGTATGGTTAAACTCTGAGTTTTCATCCTTAAGATGTGGTTCATACCAAACTTCTTATACTCGCAATGAATCTTGATCCTGAACAACCCGAACCTAAAACAAAACTAATCTTGAGAAATTCGGCCATCTCTATCTAGGACCCTCTTGTAAAATACATCAGCCAACACAAGATATTGTGGCAGCAATTCCATAGTTTTATTGTTCATACAGTAAAGAATCCCCATTTATGACAACCTTCTGAACCTTCTTTCCCCTTGACATAGTGGATGCCCCCTTGCTATACTTGTAGGTCTAATTTTAAGTTTGGGTTCACCTCTGTTCCACTGTTTCTGTTGTTTTTTTCTGTACTAGAAAATGCAGTGGCGAATCTGTCACATAACGGACACCAATGACGCCTGGTGGACCTTATCATGGTGTCATTAATATGATATTATTACTATTATTATATTTTATTTTATTCCAGAAGCCCGCTACTAGACACTAGCAATAAACCAAAAGACATATGGCAACTCATAAAATACATCTCAATGTCAATCTTTGAATTGCTTAATTGGGTGCTCTGGAGCATGGCAGTCACTACTATAAAAATATACCATAAAAGCCAAAAGGAGCACATAAAGGAAATGATAATTTGTAGTATTATATAATAATTTATAGTATGATATAATAATGTGTAGCAGTGTATAATAATTTGTAGTATATAATAATTTATATTGTTATATAATCATGTGTAACAGTATATAATAATTTGTAGTATGATATAATAATGTGCAGCTGTATATAATATTTTGTAGTAGTATATAATAGTTATAGTGTGATATAATAATGTGTAGAAGTTTATATTATTTTGTAATATTATATAATAGATTACAGTATGACACAGTAATAATGTGTAGTTTATAATATTTTGTAGTATATAATAGTTTATAGGATGATATAATAATGTGTAGTTTATAATATTTTGTAGTAGTATATAATAGTTTATAGTATGATATAATATTGTGTAGCAGTGTATAATAATTTGTAGTATGATATAATTTGCAGCAGTATATCGTCTGCATCGCTTATACAGTTCCTTAGTTTACAGCTGCTGATGAAAGTATCAAGCTATTCTATAAAGGGAAGCCATGCTGCCTAGTGTTCCCTTGTAAACGTAACAGTTTTTGAAATCGCAGCATTTCCGCTGCGAATTTTTTTATACCATGTGTGGATTGGATTAGCCAGAATCCCATCCACTTTGCAGGTAATGTAAAACAAAGTGTTTTTTGCCATGGCAAATGCTGCATTTTTGCAAACGTGGGACCCCGGCCTAAAGGGGGTTCCAGAAATAAATAAATAAAAACTGATTGTGGGCCACGATAGTGTAAAATAAATAAAAGTGATACTCACGTACCCCTGGTCCTCAGTTGGGGTGACTCATCCCCTGTTCTCTCCAATTTACAGAGGCTCAGGTCACCGCAGTGGCCAATCATTGTCCTCAGTAGTCACATGTTGGGTACTCATGATTGGCCACAGCAGTCTCCTGAGCCTCTGCATTACCACCCTGGGCAGTTCATCCATTGGAGGGAACATGCCACCTGAACTGAGGAGTGGGGGTAGGTGAGTACTTTTTATTTATTTTACACCACTCCGGCCCATGGTGAGTTTTGCATTTATCCCAGAAAGCCTTGAGGAAATTAAAGCTGAACTTAAAGTTTTCTGTCTCTTGCCCTGGGAGGATTATCATTATGCAAATGCTTCTGCAAAGTATTTTATTTCCATGAAAAATGAAAAAAAAAAAAAAAAAAAAAAAGCGAGCTTTATTGCTAGTACAATATAAAACTCACTATATGTTGTATGACTACGTGGCTGGGGTAGGCATTCAGCAATGGGATACAATGTTCTATAAAGGAGCCGCAGCTAATAGTAGCAGTAGTGTAATGACCATGATAACAGATATACTGCAAGAGCTGTGGCAAAGATTTAGTGTAAACTCAGAGAAGAACATCACGTTCTCTGCTCCCTACCTGAGTGCAGGAGCATGGACGTATGGGATTTATTTCTAAAAATAGTCGCCTCTTCTACCAACTGGCATTTAAAGCATGTTAATAACTCACCCTTGTTTATTACCACAGCATTTAAAGGGGCACTTTAGTAGTTTATCTTTTACTTCACCTTACAGACTGTAAATGCTTTTCCACATAAATGTATGTTTGTGCCCTTTTAAGTCTATGGGTGCAGATTTTCCATATATGTAACTAAAATCTAATATACACCAAAGAATAATTGCAATGTTGCATGTGATCTCATCCCGCATAGTAGATAATACATAGCTGTTAAAAAAGTGTGTTGGTGTACACTACCTGAACGTTTGCTAAGGGCTCTTCATTAGGCCTATTATAGGCTACGGTGTATTGGTGTATTTGTCAGTAACTTAAATGGAGAATGTTCGGCACAATGTTCATTGTATGAACCTAGCTAAATGTATGCACTCCGTAAGCAAACACCATAGCAACATCGGCAGCCACAATAACTAAACAATGGGACCAACTTTGGACATGGAAAACATTTAGTGTTTTCTTAGAGTTATAGACCTAGAGACCAGTTTATTACAAGAACCTACTCAATATTTTATTGAGTCATCTTCTGCTTATCCCCATTTGTAACTGGTATTGTACTGTAGATGGAGAGGCTGAGATCTGCCGCTTCAGATTCAGTTATCTGTTTCCCTGTACTAGTGTAATCCATTTATCAGGACAAACAATTCCCAGACAGTGTGTACTAGGGCCACTAACTACAAAGCTGCCCCTTTAAAGAGGATCTTTCACCACCTCCACCAACTCTAACACGTTGCATCTTTTAATATGTGTCATTTCACTGATTCTTTTGCAGGTGGGTTTTTTTCTCTAGATCCCAACATTTCTGACCATTAGTTTTAGCACCAAATATGCTAATTAGGCTCTCTACTGTCAGGTGGGCGGTCTGCGGGCTGGGAGCAGACAGTCTAGGACCACCCACATGACAGTAGAGAGTCTAATTAGTATATTGGTTGCTGAAGCTTACAGCACCGATTAAGTCACGAATGGTGGAGGCTAAAGGAAAAATTCCAACTGCATCAGAATCAGTAGAGGATGCAAAGAGATGGACTTGGTGGAAGTGGTGAAAGGTTCTCTTTAAATGCACTGATCCAATTATCAGACTTCTGTCCAATAGTTCCCTGAATAGTGCCTATTTTTCTTGTAATGAGACCACATGTGGCTAAAGCTCTCTGCATAGGTTGTCCTTCCAGTAATGCAGGACATGTCCACAACCTGTATGCCACTGTATATAAAATGTGTGCCACACTCTATTGGATGCCTTATGGGTGCCGATTTCCTCCATAGTCAAATGAAATGTCCATTGATATGAAATTATATTAACACCTACGTACAGGAGCACCAAGTATGGATTTTCTGCCATTAACTCTGGGCACAGAAAAGGACTTTGAAATAAAAAAAAATGTAAGCCATAAGGTAGCTGTACCAAGATCCACACAGTGAAAAATATATTGTACAATACAGACATTTATGAGGCCTAAAATGTACAGTATGTCAGTCTTTAAAAAAGTAGTGTTTTGGAGACAATGTGTTAACTGACAATACACGTATATGCCTTTACATGTTATACTATGAATAATTTCAGAAAAAAAAACAGAAACTGGCTGATAACAGCAAGCAAAAGAATAAGCTATTTAAAACCAGTACAGCACTGCGAGAGACAGACCCCTAAATGCCTTCACCAGTGCCAGCTGCAAGGCCAGATGGGCTTTGCTGAATTTGGGCATCCGAATTATCACCACCAGAAACTGTACAGGAAATAAATACTCGACTACCAAACCAGAACCCAAAATTAGCTTACAGGGCAAATCAGAAACAGGAGAATAATCATCCAGGCAAAGGGTCAAAAACCAGGAGAAGTCGTCAGAGGCAGAATCAGGAGACAAAACCGATATCCAATAGAAAGCCAAGGGTCAAATCTCAATGGCAAAATCAACAGGTAAACTAATATGCAGAAAGCAATCCAAGGGTCAGAAAAGCAATCCAATACACACGATTAGATTCAGAGCCAAATTACAGAACTAAATTAGCAGGCACCTGAGTCAGGAGGGAGGGGTCTTATACATGACTCCTTTGCTGCTAAGTGGATAAGCCCAGGGAACTTCTGAAACTACAGAAGCCTCCTAGGTTGACACATAACCTTAAAAGAATAGCAGCTGAACTTAACATATGCCGTACCCTGTCTCAGTAGGTATGTGCCATGCCTGAGAACTGCTGCTCTGGAAGTAGCAGAGTTAGTGAGTGCTTAGGTTCTGTGCTCCTGGGGGGTTAGTGCCACTAAAACCACCCACCATCTTCAAATACTGAGGCACAGTGGCTACCAAGCAGAGGTAGGCCTCAGAAGATGTTGGGTCAGGGTTAAGGTGGGAGGTCTCCTCCACAGCAGCATCTGTGCTGAAGAGACAGATAGCTTCAGAGCTATGATCTGATGACTGAAAAGCTGTTTGGAAGTTGAAAGATCCTCAGAACTTTTAATGTGTGTGACACAGGTTGCCCCACAAAATAAATGATTTTTTGGCATACTATGCATGACAGTTTTTCTTCCTCACTTGAAATTGGGATCAGGATCTGTCACATGATGGACACCACAATGTCCTTTTTGGGTACTAGGTTGGAACTTTTTCACGATTGGCTACTTGGCATAAAAAGGTTGAGAAACACTGTGATAGACTGCAATGTACATATCATTGACAATGCAGAAAATGTTACTAAAGACTAAGTTTTCTTTTTTCATTGTTCACACTTTTTTTTTATTTATGAGTTACATGCATTGATGACTTCTACATACAAGACACAACAAAGAAGAGGTGGTCACTGGACAGAAGATGTGCAGAGGACCCTTGAAGCAGCTATAGGATTCCATGTTTAATTACACCTTTTCCTCCACGGTTCTTTAATTCTTAAGGGTTGTCTTCCTGGCAGCGTTTTACCTAGGAGTGCGCCTACATTTGACAAGCTCTTATTAAATCTAGAAGTATGAAAAGTATGTAAAACATTTTAAAGGTCTTTCTCAAGGAATGTATTCACCATGCTGCCAAATGGAGAACAGGAAACTGTCTGCTACTAAAATATTATTTGTATTTCACTTCTGAAAAGTAAAAAGCCTGAAATAATAGCTGACATTTCATCTACGAAAAAGTTTCCTTGAACTACATTAGATTTAGCAGTAGTGTCATGTGTGTTACTGTGACTACTCATTCCTCTGTAAACCCGAGAGGGAAGCACCTCGATAATTTGTCTCTAGCTCAATTAGTCTTCCTGGCAGTTTCTGCTTTCTAAGGGAGTATGTCACCTGGACCCCTTATGTAAGAGCATTTATTAGATAGGCACATTGATTTGTATGAAGTATTGTATGTATTGGGACATTATAGAGCTACAGTTTTTTTCTTTAGAGCATCTAATAGATATTCTTGCATAAAGGGAGAATACCACCACCAAAACCACTTATATGCTGATGTAGGGCTGGTTAGTGACACAGTGAACATACCATATCACTGTCCATAGGACATATCAGTATTTCCATTTTGGGAGCAGCCGTGGGTGCCAACCATTAAAGAAAATGGGTACTTTACATGTGTGGCCCCATCCTGAGTGTACTGTATTTTCACAATGGGCACTAAGCCTAATAATAGAGGGTGCATGCACAGTACTGTATCTCCCTAGCCATGACATCCAATACAGTGCATGTATTGATGTCATCCATTTGGCTCATGTATGAGATTGCAGATAGGATTGGTGACAAGGGTTCCAGAAGGGGGAAACCTAATAACTTGCCCTAGACTGCTCTTAGTTACATCCAGAGAAATGTAGTGGTAGACTGAAGATGCCTATGTATATTAAATAATATCATCTGAACCATGAATTTCAGCATGTCCTTTCAACCTATTAATGTGTATGGGGATGGCCTGATTTCCTCTAATGACAGATGTCAGGAACAAGATGGATCAGGCAGCGAAATTTTAACATGCCCAGTCTGTTTATTCTAAGGGGAGACAAGTGTCTGACAGCAGTTTACTCCCCTCCTCCTGACACATGCATGCTCAAGCAAACCGAGCCTTCATATGTACAGTATATGAAGTCAGGACAAGGATTTGCTATTCTGGATATCTAAAGTGTACAACCAGCTCTAGTGTATAGATGTGCTCCTGCACAAGCATGGGGAGGCCACTGCATCCTATTCACAAGCCACCAGATGGATATTGTTCTGTCTCCCATAGAGGTATTTCACACCTTAAGGCTAAGGCTCCAGCCTTAAGGAGCTTTTATGGAAACGCAGTGGAAAAAGATGCAGAACAGTCTCAGAAAAGTGAATGAAATTTTATTGAATCTCATTCCCACACTGCAGAAAAACATTAATTGTTAATTTTACCTGTGAAAACGCTTTGTTTTACCCATAGATTTATATTGGGTGAGGGCAGAAATGCAAAACAAAGCAGAAAGCAGTGAAAACGCAATAATTTTTGCTGTGTTTTTTCCACTTCTTGAGTGCTGTATGAGGAAGGTACGCTGGCACGTAGTAAAAGAATAAGAATGATGTATTGTCACACCATATTGCATGTGGCAGTTGCTAATGCCCCCCAACTAGTTTTATGATGACAGGTTACCTCCTTATCTTTCAGATATATTCTAGGATCGGAAACCTTGCTGTGTTTTTCAGTGCTTTGGTTTCCTTTAAGTTCTACTCATCCTAACCTTACAACACAAAATAACTAAAATCTAGTTATTCATCCATTGAGGACAGTGTGTTGGATAAAATCCTAATCTGGATTCGTTCCACATTGCGCTTTCCAAATGCTAGGGTGCTAATTGAAAACTGATTAATGGGACCTCCCACGATATAGTCACAACCGCCTCCGCCCAGGAAAACGATGGCTCTCTATCAATGTCATCAGGAAAATGATGGAAGTGGTGCAGATGACACAGGCTGAAAATACGACATCTGAAAATACATAGGATCAAGCGAGTGATATTAGGTAGAAGTGACGGCTTTATATACATAATTGTACATTTGCATCAGAGGTTGTTGCGGTCATCGCGACAATGCAGCGAATATTTAATACAACCGCCACCTATGCTGCCCCAAACGCAGAAGAAAACATTCTGATAGTCTAGGGCGCAGCCAGCTCCTGAGGCAGCACTTTCCACACATTGTAAGCTATTGTACTGAATCTGCATTGTTTATTTTATAACTTGCTCAAGCCTATTCCACTTTGAACATAATGGGTTAAAATGAAAGCCCTCTAGATAACCTCATAGCTTGCCATGTATAATGTATTAAGATTATGGTAGGCACTACAGCACTAACCTTGAAGGCTGTGGATGCTGGGATGGAGTGTAGGGAGATACCAGAGGGGGGAAGATACTAATATGAAAGCCAACAATATCTTTCTGTCCACCACCATAGATATTATCATGGTAGACTGGCCTACTATTAGAGTATCGGGGAGCCTGCTACGGGCTCTGTCACAATGATAGGTGGTATGAAGCAAGCAATGGACATATTTGAAGCCTGTCACTTGCTGCTAGAGACAATGGATTAATTTATGACCATCGTATTAAAATTTGATGTGTGCACAAAGAAAACTCCATCATTAAGGAAAAGTGAACATGCACATGTTCTGTATAGATTAAAGGGGTTCTCCATGGTTTAAAAAGATTTTGCTCAGGTGTTCCCTGCCAGTATCTGCTTAGTTTTCTGCAGTAATGATGTGCCATTCAGGTATATCTAACCAGTGAACTTACAATCTGGCCTCTTGAATTAGAGATCTGATGCACAATATGGCGCTCACTGGCCACACCAAGCTCTACCGCCTTCAGCAGCCAACAAAACACTTTTGCCTGGCTGGTCTTAAGGGACCAGCCACCCAACCACACCACTACATTCCCTTGCTCATTGATGCTGGAGCTCTTTGCAAGTGAAGGAACAGAGACACACAAACATCAGAGAATGGAGTAACAGACATACAACAACAGTCCAAGCAGCTCTCCGGGCCCTTGGCAACAGACAGCACCCTTCCACTGGTGTGAGGGATGCAACGCCTTCCTCCTAAAGCCCATGTCACTGTTAACTGGGTCTTTGCAGATCCAGGAGCAGGCTACTGGATCAAGGGTCTCTCACCTCTCCTCCTCAAGCTAACCAACTGTTGCAAGCTGCCCGACAAGCAAAAAGGTGCTCCTCTCTCGCCTACTGCATGGAATCATCTTCTTTTCCAGTACATGGTATGGGCCTTAAATAGGATTTTCTTCCTGCCTTGGGTTCCCCTGGAACCCTGGATATCAGTAGGTGGTATCATGGGGGAGCAACACACGACTTCTCCCCCAGTATGACTCTTGGGCATAATTCTGTTACGCGTATCAAGAGTCATTGTGATATCCAGCTTTCAGAAACCTTCCTGAGCATGACCAAATGACACCTACCAGTCAACTTAAAACACAGTGCAATTCAAACAACGACACAGTAAACAACTGTGTGCACAGAGTGAACAGCGACTGAGTACCTCCCCTGACTATCTACATGAATACTGTGTGGACTAAGGGGAGAGCTGCAGCAGTCATGTACATGTAGGTCACATGAGCACTGCAGGACAAGCCAACAAAGACTGAAGAAGATCGCCAGAACATCGGTGCTGGAACAGAGGTGGATTCAATTTTATCAACATCAAATCCTGGACAAGTCCAATATTGATAGAAGTTCAGAAAACCATTTACTCTGGTTGGCTCAAAAGCACACCCAGTGCACTGCACCCATTTTTCTATGGTTCTGAATGCAAACATAGTACAAAAAATCTTTCTAAAATAAGAATAAGACAGTGTAACAAGATGAACAGAATAACTCAATTATTTCTTGGTTTTAATTGAACCAACTCTTTATTGGATTTCGAGCCCATCCAGCACTCAAAATAGTCTTATATTTGAAGTGGAATACCCCTTTAAGGCAGTTGTCACATAGTGCTGCTAAATCTTAGCCACAAATAACTATCAGCTTCAGGCTTTAAGGTTGAAGTGCTGAAATCTATGTGAACCTGGTTATCACAGTGTGCTTAGCATGCTAAGATTTTCCTTGTCTTGTCCGAGACGGCAGGATGTCACGAAAGGCTCAGTTGCTGCAAATAAATATTGAACTTTCCTAATGCTTTGTCATTGCTGCTCCTTAGGTCTGTATGAATGAAACTTTCTGGAGTATGGTGTCTCTCCCTCCACACTTCAGCCCGGCCTGATGTTATAGAAAGGATTGAGGAAATGTACAGTAGATGTATCAGAGCACCATGCGGCAATGGCACTCACTGAATATCATGGCAGCTCCACTTATAAGCTAATAGATGTCGCTCGTCTAAGCCAAAACGCTGCCCACGTCACTTGCTAGATACATACAGTACAGGTGGCACATCCCAGCTGCAGCCATGAATCATTTACTGGATATCATTTCTGACTGAACTGATTTCACTGACTATGTGAATAACGAAACATATACAAACCATGAAGAATGCTGGCGCGTAAACTCATGAGGACGAGATCATATATAGTGCTCAAACTTTGTAAAAATAGATTCAATGAAAGTATTGATGTTTAGAAGACCAGGGTAAGAGAAACCAGGCTAGAGAGAGAATCTGAGGGGTTTGTCAATATGCAAATCAGTTCTCTTTCGAGAAACAACGGTGTTGCTGTTGCTCCAAAGAGGGAAATGACAAATCCCTTGTTGCTTCAAAGCGCTCATTTACATATTAGCAGAAATGGTGATATCTCTGTAATGGACGCACTAATTCACAAGGAGAAAACACCCTTTGATTCAGGTGACCCTAACCCATCTATCTATGGGGCACAGTTGATATGCTGTATTCTGTTGACAGACTCCCTTTAAAGGGGTTTCTCAAGCTTCTGATATTGATGACTTATCCTTAGGTCTATGTAAACCTGAGTATCACAATGCGCTTAATATGCTCAAAGTTTTCCCAATGTTATTGCAGCCAACAGGACGCAATAGCACATTGTAGGTAGGTGGGCCCTGTTACAAGTTTCGCATAAGGCCCAGAAGCTTACAGTTATGCCTACATAATGAACCTACAGTTTCCTGTTTAATAATTACCAGCCTTTTATATGGCAAAATCAGGGCATTTAAATGGCAACTAACTTTTCAGACAATTTAGTCTCATTTAATAGATCATGTGATTCTGGACCAAAATGTAATGTGTTTTATTTAAACATGTTGCTGTTTTCTGCCTAAAAAAACCTCTGCAAAGTTGCTGCTACTAGGTGTGTCTCTTCTAGCTAATTTGCTGTTCATTCCCTGTTAATAGGGAAGTTCCGTCCATCAGGATTAAGACAGCTTCATAGTAAGTGGAAGGAGGAGGAATTGTTCTCTATTTAGACAGTGAATGGAGAGGGGAGGGGCTGAGATCATTCTGCAAAATCTCACATCTTACAGTGTAAGAAAAGTTTACTTATGTTCTTGTATCTACTTCATGCTGCTTGTGTGATTACAAATTAGATGCTAGTCACAGACAGCAAGCAGCTTTCCGTATTGTGCTCAGATTTTTCTCTTTCTGTGTCAGTGTATTTACACTCAATTGGACTTTCTCTGCTATTTGTTGGCTATGTTACAGTTACTTCTGGCAGAATTAGAAAGGAAGTCAATAGTACTAGTAATGGATAGGGGCGGGGGAAGACTGCTCCTTATTATACACGTCCCTTGTCTCAGGGAGAAATGTAAAATGTGGTGCAACCATAATGTGATTATTAGCAGCAGGAAAACTGATACGACACCATGTATGGAAACATATATAGTCATAGACCAGACTGCCCAGCATAACCATGCACATATTTCAACTTTTCACAAAAACTCAGGTACCTTTCAAATCTGATGGGAAATCAGATATTTGAACAGGGTTTGGTCCGCTTTTGGACAAGATTTGTGCCACCTAGTTAGTCAGTGACACGAGTGGTTAGCACTGCTAGATTTTTGCAGTGTGCCAGAAGGGTCTATACAATGGTTGCATGCTCTCCCTACATTTCTAGAAGTTTTATTCTAGTAGCTCTTATATTAGTATTATTTTTCTATGGAACTGACAATTGTAAGTGCCCAAGATTGGAAATTTAGAAATTCAGCTCCAATGGGGATGGCGGCAAGCAATATTATTGTACAGCATTATGGAATATGGCGGTGCTATATAATAAATTAATTTGATAAAAAATAATAGCGAGGTTAAGCTGAAATACATTTTAGAGGATAAAACATTTAGATCAGTTGACCAAGGGCAACAGAGAGAGATACACAGACTATGTGAGATAGTGAGCACACACATGGCACTGACTGACTTTATATTTTGTACAACTCTACAGAATATGTTGCCGCTATGTTAAAAAGGGTTAATATATAGATATCTAAATCAGTCCATCTAGTATTCTTTAAGTTGATCAGTTCCTACAATATATGTGTCTTGGTACATTAGATGATAAGCTTCATGGGTCAGAGTGACTGATGTGAATGAACAGATGCTTATGAAGTGTTACCTATTACATTAATATTATGTATACACCTTTCTGGCTACATTAACCTCAGATGGAGCAGTATACAAATTGTTACTGACATTGTGGGTTAATACCAGTTTGTCGTCTGTCACTGGCTGTTTTCTTGCGCCCTTTCACAACCCGCAGCAGACTCCAGTGCTAATGACTTATTGTTACCCTGCTGCACTCTGCATATATCTGCCTCAGCAGGTCTTGTATTTTTCACAGTACGTTTTTGCGCCCACTCCTGTTTTCACTACCCCCCTCACCATCCCACAGTCAGTGATTGTACCTACACAATAAGTAATTACAACCCTTCAGTGCTACGCTATATGTAGGGCCACACACAGATGGGTGGCATTTATTAATGGGGCTCATCTATTAAATGGCGTGTGATGGCTCAATGGAGCAAGACCATAACAAAATGTGGTTAAAGTTCAGTTATTTGTGCCATCCCCTCCCCCAAACACTGACAAGTCTAGCAGTTTTTTTCTCTCGAATAAGTGCACAGTCTGTCACAATATTGAGTAATATATAACACCTCATATGCATATACTATATATACTGCATGGGCAAAAGACTAGATCTGTCACAAGATTTACTCTTCTGATCCAGGCATGACCATTTTTAATATTTTAAAGGGGTTCTCCACTTTGCACAATCTCTCCTTGTTAAGTGGGTCCTGTGACTACAACTTGGTCACAAAGTGTCCTCCTGCTGTGCTGTGCTTTGCTTTTAACAGTAAGGGAACTTGGTAGCTGGTGCTCTATTTCCCTGCAGCGCCACCACAGGGGAAATTGAGCATTACACAGTGTTCACTCAGATCAATCGGATATGATACTATACAGGACAGGTCTTTCAGAATGATAGATACTCTCTATAATCACACTCCATTCTTGGAGAATGGAGAATTCCCTAATAGGATTTTCTATACCAGACAACTACTTTAATCCATTAATGTTTTGGTATTATTGATGGCTTTTGGGATTATGTATTCAGCAGATGAATATTTTGTCATGTTATGCAGTTTACCCAAAATTTCTTTTTGTCGTGGGACACACTGGCTATTGTTATACTACATAAATGGACTTATCACCAATACAGTAGGGTAAAATGGATAGATTGGTATGAGCAATGAAAGTTACTTAAAGGGGTTATCTGCCCCTCAATTAATTTTTCATACTGATGACCTATCCACAAGACGGATAAGCAGTATGTGATCTGTGAGGGTCCAACACCTGAACCCCATACAGATCATTTGTCCTGGCAGTAAGTTACAGCAGTGGATGGGTAGGCTGCTCCTAGTCAAGCAATACCGCTATACAGCAGAAGGGAAACAGCTGATCTGTACGGGGTCTGAGTGTCAGACTCCCATAGATCACATACTTATTACCTATACTGTGGATATATTATCAGTATGAAAAATCCCTTTAAAATAAATAATGCAATATAATAATACTAAATGTATGCACTTTAACATCAGTGGTTCCCATTTAAGCCTTACAGCGCCTCCCACACTTTATGTACTTTGGTGTAAAGCAGCTGTGTACAAAAATGTTTTTATTCTGTGTAAGAGCAGATAAGGACAAGAGCTCATATGTAAACATTGAGGACAAAGATTATTTTTGTAGCTTTAGGAAACGTCTATCTGCACGATGCGGATGGTCCGTAATAGTGTGAATGGACTGGTAGGTGTGTCAATGTGTTTTTTGTCATTTTTCTATGCATTTGTCTTGTTTTTTGGACCAAAAAAAGTGCCTTCAGGAGCAAAGTACTTACATTCGCAGTCATTTTTACCTTGTTAATGACAAGGACATGATTTTTTTCAGTTTTCAGTCATATTAATAGGATGAAGTTATCACCGTGACATCCCAGTCCAAGTGATGGCGGTTGCGCTATTTACAGCAATCTAGAAAAGCCATGGCCTATATATACAGACTTTGAACTTTAAATATGACATATACATTGTTTATGTCATACTACTGACATGGTGCGGAACACTAAAAGAATCGTCACTTTCACCATTTCCTGGGAAAGTATCAGTGGTATAGCTGACATTTTTCTCTTTTTTGATATGATAATCTGGGTGCAGTCAGATCATCACACATATACTACAGAAATATTTGACACCAGCTACACGACGGACCTGTCAGTTATTCCAAATGCAAGACATGTTTCACAGTATGTGCTGTATTCTGTAGGTGTCATATGACATTTTGTCAAATATGGCATACGGACCTACAACAAAAATGACAGATCTATAAAGGTCTAAATTGATATGACTGACAATGATGTAACAAGCTGCCATCTAGCGCTTAAGGTGAGTCCACTGTACAACAGTAGCCGACCGGTACTGTACTTATTAACTCCATCTACTGCTGAAGTAGCAAAACAAATACAGAACTATAGGGACAAGGACAATGATGTGTATGCAGTGTTACCTCCTCTCTCTATTCTGTTTCCTTGACTTGTGTAGCAATCCAATTAAAACCACGGCAGCTCGAATTCCAGCTTTTTTGGAATGCATCCTTTCCGTCGGTTGTGACATTTTTATTAGATCCAATCGCCACCGTCTCCAGGACCAAAGTATTAAAACTTAAAGCGCTAAGGCTGCAGGGTTGCTTATTCCTGTATTCTTTCCCCTTCTCTCATTCAATATTTGCAGAGTGATTGCCGAGACAAGTGACTTTTCCACCAGTGACCTTAAGGTCACTTGTCACTGTGATCCAGGATCCACTCCTGCTGATTCAGCCTCTCTCCTGGCTCCTGTCATTCAGATATAGGACAACTGAGGAGAAGGCGGATGATAACAAGTCACTTTCCAAAGTGCTGCAGCCTCATCCCAGCTGGAAGATGTCCATCTGAAGACCAACCGTCAATGTCCGTTCCCTCAGGATTCTCCTTCTCACAAATATTCCAACACAAGTTTCAGCTGACACATAGAGGAGTGTGTGAATCTCCTTCCCAGATCCATAATTTGCTAGGAGACACACACACACAACCAGGGCTGAACAGGGATGTCATGAAATCAAAGCCCAGGAGAGAGGGGGAGAAAAACAAACACACACACAACACAATGGCTCTGAGTTGGTGCTGCACCTGCCGGTTAAAATATTAACTTTCACTAGCAAGATGATGCTGAGTGTGTGTGAAGTAGGCGGTGGATTGAGGAGCATCTTTGCCTGCACAGGCTGGGGAGACCAGGATCTGCAAGGTGGGTGTTTCCAGACGGATTATTTCCTCCTCTTTCCTCATTCTTTCCCTACTCACTGCAGAATGCTGGAGATGAATTTTGTGACAGCCAGGGAACAGCTAGAAGTCTGGATAGACTTCTACAGAACTGGATTTGTGTCTGCATTGATAGGAGAGGCAGAGAGACAGCACAGATCCATTGGAGGCGGAGCAGATATCCTATTTAACCCTATCTTTTATACGTTGTATGGCTAAGTATACTTACAGATGTAGCAGTGCTGAGTTTGTGATGTTGGGATGTCTCATCTGCATTGGTGTGCGATAGGATTGCAGTTATCTCCATTACCTTAAATCAGAGCTGATGCACAAACAAAAGAGCTAAATGACAAATTCAGATCTGCTGCGTCTGCTTCTCATTATATAGGAGAGGACATTTGGGAATCCTCATTAGTATGTTATTGCTATTATGCAGTATGTGCATTAAATATTTTAGTCAATTTAACAAATATTTTTATTGAGATGATTATTTTAGGAAAGACTGACCCATAGACATAATTCATTATAGGCAACCAATAATGAGCGCTCATAACTGTATTGCATAACGTACCCTGAATCCTCCGCCCTCCCCAGTTTTCCATTCAGCTTTTGAGCCACTGCCAGACACAGGTTCAAAAGGAATGGAAAATAGAAAGGAAGGACTTATAGTTCTCCCTCCTGCTGGATCATCCACTTCTGGATTTGGTTTAGAAACACTTAAAACTGCAGTGTGTGAAACCACCCTAAGGCTAAGGCCCCACGTTGCGGAAACGCAGCTTTTTTTGATGCAGATTTTGTTGCGTTTTTTTAAGCCAAAGCCAAGAATGGCTACAAAAGGAATGGAGAATATATAGAAAGCTCATATACTTCTACCTTCTGCTCAATCCGCTCCTGGCTTTGGCTGAAAAAAATCACAACAAAATCTGCAACAAAAAAAGCTGCGTTTCCGCAACGTGGGGCCTCAGCCTAAGGCTAGTTTTAGACAGGTGTATTTAGACTGTTAAATATGGACCATTTATCAGCTGTATTTTCCAGACTGAACACTGTCCAGGGAATTCACCTGCACAGCATCATAGTCATCTATGGTCACAGCCTTACCACGGGACTACTGTCCCATACTGAAAACATGGTTATAGAATGGGACAGTAATCCCACGGTGAGGCAGGGACTCATAGATGATATGCTATGATGCTGGGAGACCAGGTCCCTGAACAATGTCCAGTATGGGAAATACAGTTGACATACAGTCTATTAACATGTAAACTGGCCTTGAACACATGAACTATGTTTGTGGCATATAGTACCATGTAAAAGTTTTAGGTGGGTGTGAAAAATTGCTGCAAAGTAAGAATGTTTCCAGAAATAGAAGCATTACTAGTATTTTGTCAATTAACAAAATGAAGTGAACAAAAGAGAAATGTAAATCCCATCAATACTGGGTGTGACCTTTGCTTTTTGGAGGAGGAGTCCTTGAAGTGATGATATGGCCCCTACAGAGCCCTGATCTCAACATCATCCAGTCTGTCTGGGATTACATGAAGAGACAGAAGGATTGGAGCAAGCCTATATCCACAGAAGTACTTACTGTAGTTCTCCAAGATGTTTGGAACAACTTCTCTGCCGAGTTCCTTCATAAACTGTTTGCAAGTACCGAGAAGAATTGATGAAAAGCAAAGGGTGGTCATAGCAAATATTGATGGGATTAGATTTCTCTTTTATTCACTCGCTTCATTTTGTTAATTGACATAAATAAACTATTAACCCTTCTATTTTTGAGAGCATTTTTACTTTGTAATATTTTACCGTACCTGCCTAAAACTTTTGAGTACTGTATTTGTAGTATATCTAATATTGTTGGGTCCAGCATCTATTTCTGTACAAACCACCTATGTCTATGTTCAGATGTATTGATTTTCTTGGCCGTATTTTTATCAGCATAAATGCCAGCAAAATACATTCCAAATAGCCAAAAAGCATTATTGGAGTGTATCAGGGTAAAATCAGACACAATGCTATGAATATGTTTCTTCAGCTGTGCAAAATACTTGTCATATGAACAGCAATGTGTATTCCATATTGAAAACAATGGGAAGCACTTTCCAGGTATATTACATGCATATTTCAGTCTATTACATATCTGTATTATATGGACTGTATTACAGCCTCATATTCCATCCTTGCTGGGTGAGGGTCTAATAACCTGAACTTGCAGCATCAGAGGAATCTATGACACTGTCATTTCGGGTCACTAGACCCACATTTGGGTGTGTATTTGTAGTTGTAATATAACCCATATAATGCAGATTTATTATGGCCATGTCTAATCCATCCTTACCCACCTTGCTGCGCTTTGAAAAACATGTGAACATACCCTTAGGGACCCCAGAATATCTGATTAATAAAGCTCTTGATCAATTAAAAATAATTACGGTAATACAGCTACACCCCTGGATTTTGTGAAAGGGGTTTTCCGGGTTTATCAGTTGATGACCTATCCTTTGCATAAGTAATTGAAGATCAGCAGGGATCTGACACCTGGAAACCCCGCAGATCAGCTTTTTGAAGTCATAGCAGTACTCTGTGATCGCCACTTTCGCTTCACAGGCCATGTGATGTTAAGTTCATTGATCACATGGCCTGTTCGCAGCTCAGTCTCATTCAAGTGGATGGAGCATATCTGTGATAGCAAGTATAGCACCTACGCAATGTACGGCACTATGCTTGGTTTTCTGTGGAGAGGTCGCAGCAATCACCTGAACACTGTGCTCTCTTGAAAGAGCTGAATGGTGGGGGTCCTGTGTGTCAGACCCTTACTGATCTTCAATTGACCTGATCTTAAGGATAGGTCATTATCAACTGATAAACCTGGAAACCCCTTTAATAAAAAATGCAGGGGTATACTTGTAGTGGATGCAGAGGTATCTGTCACACTTGGCCCTGTTGCCTGAGAAGTTCCAAAACTCAGTCTGCCACATAAGAAGACAGCAGCAGTAAAGAAATGGCACATGGTAGCTAG
Organism: Leptodactylus fallax; assembly: GCA_947044405.1. Taxonomy (NCBI): domain Eukaryota; kingdom Metazoa; phylum Chordata; class Amphibia; order Anura; family Leptodactylidae; genus Leptodactylus; species Leptodactylus fallax. The sequence goes on along the minus strand of CAMRHE010000073.1, from coordinate 3,794,147 downwards.
GGCCATTGTAACAGATTTTGCATAGGACTCAATTTCTTTGTAAAATGTGAACCACCTTTATCCCAACAGGAGTGATGGAGCTGTGACACTTAGAAATGATTTAGGCCCAGTTCACATCTGCGTTCAGGTTTCCGTTCGGGAAGTCCACTTGGGGACCCCCCCGAACGGAAACCTATACGCATAAAAAGCGGTTTACCCAGGAAACTCGTGGACCCCATAGGCTATAATTCGGTCCGTGTGGTTTCTGCTCAGTTTCCGCACAAAACATGTGGAAACATTGCTTCGTGTGGAAACCACATGGACCCCATTATAGTCTATGGGGTCCACGGGTTTCCCGGGTAAACCGCTTTTTTATGCGTATAGGTTTCCATTCGGGGGGGTCCCCAAGTGGACTCCCCGAACGGAAGCCTGAACACATATGTGAACTGGGCCTTATAAATGTTCTTTATCTATAAGAACCAACACTTCTGCACATATAGCAGCCCATATATTTAATTCTTCAAAAACTGAAAAAAAGAAAAAAGATTCTGATAAAGTAACTGCCTATCTGACTGCTCCATAAAAATGCCCTGTGTGAACCTGACCTTAGCGTTCACTCTTCTGAGCATCCTCAGAGACTACTTTTCAATCATGACCTTTTCAGGGCAATGAAGATGGCAGTAAGTGCTGGATGAGAATCTGGTGCGCTCTCCAGGTTGAGATGCTAAGTGAACCAGTCCCTAGTGGTTGATAATACCGTTGCTGTAGAAGATTTAGATTTTTATTAAAATTTGCTGGTTCCCTTGAAATTGGCAATAATAATGCTTTGATATATTATTAGCAATGTTGAGCTTCATGAATCTCATGAATACTGCACATATATTGGTATATCTATCTAACTATCTGGAGCTACTGAAGCAGGAGACTAAAATATTACTATATGGACTCTTAAAAGAGTTGTCCAGAATCTGAACATTTTTGATACTGATGACCTATCCATAAGTCATCATTATCAGATTGGTTGGGGTCCAATATCTGAACCCCAAACCGATGAGCTATTGCGGCCGCCAGAAACCAAATAACAAGTATGTGGCTGGAAGCAGCCCTGCTCTTATTAAAGTGAATGGGAGCAGTGCAGTTCCAGGCGCCACCGGTACAGTGTACACTGAAGCTCTGTACACTGTATGGGGAGATGTTGGACCCCAGCGATCTGTAAGTTATATCCTATTTTGCCCAGATGGGAATACCCTTTTAAGGCTGAGGCCCCATGTTGTGGAAACACAGCTTTTTTTGCTGCAGATTTTGCTGAGACAAAGTCAGGAGTGGATTAAGCAGAAGGTAGAAGTATAAGAGCTTTATATATATTTACCATTCCTTTTGTAGCCATTCTTGGCTTTGGTTCAAAAACCGCATCAAAATCTGCAACAAGAAAAGCTGCATTTCCACAACATGGGGCCTCAGCCTAAAACTGCTTATTTCTCATAGACTGTATTATCATATGAGTTGTTCACATTGTATGGATTTGTTCTGATATGTGAGATAACTGTTTGTATTGGATTTCGTGCAATAGATTTACCTTATTAGAAATGGCAGCAACTGATCTATTTCTTCTATAGATTGTTGTTATACTAATTTGCATAGGAAATATACCCAAGATATTTGCACATTGTCATCTCTGCAGGTACTTTTCTAGTTCCGCCATATTTCCTTGTATTTACCGTCCGCAGTAGAGGCTTTCATGTGAATAGGTCTTAGTGTTTTTGCATACAGTATCCTCAACAAACAGACACAAGTAATGGCAGCAAAGTACTGACAGATCCTTGTCATGAAAGAGTTGCTATGGAGTCACAGATGGTAAGTGCCTTTGAGAGTTTTATGCAGTCGAAAACAAAGAGGAAATCATTGCTGGGTTGTATTCATTTGCTATTATACCTGTGATTTGCCTTTCTCAAGAGCACTGTAGACCCCATCCTTCATGGCCAGGCTTGAGAGTCAGGACATGGAAGTGGGATTAAGAGGTAAACACTACTCCTGGGCCTTGAGACAGCACATGCAACCTGGCATTGCTCCGTATTATCACACTGCCTAGTGGTTTGCATATCTGTTCTATAGAGCATGGCTTCAAGTGAGAACATGAGAACACACTGTAGGCCAATTCAGAGCTCTGTTTACAAGCAGTCGTACTGGGAATATCAGCATGTGCTGAGCATGTCACCACGTCACCGGTATTGTATTCATTTATTCAAGTGCCTGACATGTGTCAGGCTTCAAAGAACTGGACAGGCTGCACAGAGTAATACATGAAGAATGAACCATTTACTGTCTACAATTATGAGGCTAGTATAAAAAAAAAAAGTAAAAAGGAGTGTTATTTTTGTCCTTAGTTCGGTTATAGACGCATTAAGAACCATTGTTATGTACATCTCAATCATTAGTAGGCATATGGCCAAATATCTGAAATACCAATGCTCATTCATAAAAAAAGATGTAAGATGTGAGAGGAGGTCCTGTACATAAAAGCTGTACCAAAACTTTATATTCTGAATTCTTTTTATAAGATGCATTAAGGTACAAAAATATAATTGCAATTGGTATTTATTAAAAAAAAGATCCATTTTTGTTCTACAGCCTGCCTGAATTCTCATACACTGCAGGCTGCTCAGTCCCATTCAATGTGAAATGAGCCAGACAAGTTCTCTGACAGCTCAGTCTATAACCTTTATTAATACACTTATCTAAGCTGACAACTTTACAACCAAATAAACTTAAATCAAAAGAGATGGCAGTTTTATAACTATTCAGGTAAGCAGAGATATGGACTACAGTCCTAGCCATAAGACAAACTGCACTAACATATGACTCACTGAATGGGGATGAGGAGCCTGCAATGTATAAGAATATATAAAACAGCTAATGCAATAAAAATTATGTGTTAGTTTATTTTTGTCAATTAACAAAATGAAGTGAATGAACAAAAGAGAATCTAAAATCGCATCAATATTTGGCCCTGATTTCAACATCATCCAGTCTGTCTTGGAGAGGCAGAAGGATTTGATCAAGCCTATACCCACAGAAGATCTGTGCTAAGTTCTCCCTGCCAAACTCCTTTAAAAGCTGTCTGCAAGTGTACCTAGAAGAATTGCTAGTTTCAAGGCAAAGGGTGCTCACACCAAAAATCGTTCTGCAATTGTTAATTGAGAACAATAAACTATTAACACTTCTTACTTTGCAACATTTTACACGGTACTGTATATATATATATATATATATATATATATACTGTATATATCAGTATAGTAATGAGAGTAAATTCAGTCTTCGTATCTACCAGAGACACTTGTCCATGTCCCAACTGTTAAATCCACATGCTCAGAATAGGCATAGATAATTTTGCAGAACTAATGGAAGAGCTATTTCCACACCGCTGTCATGAACTGTAAGCTAATTCTGTGTAAGCTATGTGAATCTCTACTGGAATGTGATCTATTTTAGATTGTGTAAACTTCTCTCACCCAGCCTGACCCTACCGCTCATATGTAGACCTGTCTGTATGTTCACCACAAGATGTTTTAGGATGAGTCAGTCCCAAAGGTGTAAGGCTTGCTGGCAAAGTACAAGCAGGTCATCCTAGAAGGCTGTCACTTCATTCACCCAGCATAACATTGAAGGATCAGAAGTCACTCTAGGAAGCGTCGCAGCTTTAAAGACGTTTCCCAGAATCAACATTTATTTCTAGAGGATATGTGATAAGTGTCTGTTGGCCAGAAGCCTAAATGCTGGGACCCCAATCAATGATCATAAGCAGGGAGGTCCCATGTCCCCTGTTTCAGCTATGTTTACCAGTGCCATAGACCTTGAATAAAGTGACCACGTCTCCATTTAAACTTCTCACTGTAGTTGTGATAGTTTTTATGTTTATAGGGGTCCCAGCGGTGGATATAACACCCTTTAAGATAAGTGTATATCAGTGTGAATAAGTAACAACTTTAAGAGCATCTATAAGATATTCAGTATGTATGTGATAGATGCCAACAGCTTGAGTTTGGTGGTGCGCACTTCTGCCATATGTCAGCTGAACTAGTCATTGGGAAGGACAATCCTTGTCTGCAGGTTACTTTAACAACAGTTACTGTCTGCTATATTGGTATTGTATTTAATCCTATATCTGGCCTTTGTTTTTAACATTAGCTGTAATCCTAAATGCTGGACATAAAGCAAAATGAAGGTTGTTATACATCTTAGATCGCAAGTATACATATGTTCTCAGTAAGGAAAGGGAAATAATATGCTGCCGACACTTCTGGTACAGACTTATCTACCTTGAGAACAAAGGATTGAGTATACTAAAAAACCAACATGCCCGATGCTTCCTTTTGCAATTGAGGGAAAATTTGGGATATCCCCATGCAAAATATTGGAGGTACAGTTGGAACAACCAAATGGTGTCATCTTGGTTGGCCAATCTTGTTGAAGTCAGTGGATTTGGCCAATGTTTGTCTAATGTATATGGCCTTTATCCTTATGACATATCTACTAGATTGTGGGAAAAACATCTGGAGCATCCCAATGGGCACTGCAGAACTGTTTTGTGTTGTTTATACTGTATTTGCTATGTCTATGCCCTTGTGTATATAGCTTAATATGTGAAACTGTGTATTGTCCTTTCAATGGGCTAATTCACTGTGGATTGGAAACATAGAACTGATGGTATAGTACAGCTAGCAGCGATCTGGAAAGGGGGTGGAGATCATTGTGGAAGTTGTTGGTTTCTGTGTTGCATCATTATTCAGTAAAGTTGTGTTCTTCTACAACCACTTGTCTCCTGAGATTTACCTGCACCTACCATCATTGGCACTCCAACTCCCATCTGACTAAGACTGAAGACCAATAGGACATGCCCAGAGGGAAGACTACTACCACCTTCAGGTACCCTGCAGGCCTCCACAGCTTTGAATGACCCAGGAGGAGAGATGGAATTTGTTGAGTCTACAACCACCGTGACTATTGGTGTATTAACTACTACTACTACTCCCAGCCTCTAGGTTCCCTGCAATGAGTTGCCGCACATCTGTAAGCCAATTGTATTCTTCTATTGCTATGCACATATCAAATGCTTATCTGAAAAAGCAGCTTGATTCTGATATAGTTGATAGGGGAATCAACATCTTAGTTATCATAAATTTTTCACAGCCATTTCTGTATTTATTTTTACCCAACTGATTTGCAAAAGGCCAAATGCAAGCACACCCAGATTGACTTATGTATTAGTCACCCTTTTAGCAAAGAACAAAAAAGGTTACAGTAGAGTTTGAAGTGGTTCTGTCTAAGCTGTGGGCAACTGTGTAAACAAATCTCTTGGCAGTCAATGAGTTACTCTGGCAGCGCCGCTGGTATACCACCTCTTTGTGACCTTAGATTAAGTGGTCTGCAAGGCATTTGCTGTTACAATTAATGCCTTGTAAATTAAATAAGACTACAGCCAGCTGAGTGAGCGACACAGCTCGGAAAAAGGTCCCCTCTTGCCAAATGTTCAGCTACGTTCTGCTCAGAATGCTGCAGCTGTTACTATTCCATTACTGAGTTCTGCTTTTTTTCCATTACCAGCAAGGATTTATGGTATTATTAACCCAATAGATGCCCACTAAGAGCTGGAAATATCAGATCCATCTGCATCATGCCTTTTTATTGTGATGCTACTGTACAGTGTACACAAACAATGTGCCCACACCCAAGGCTTAGACATTCTGTAAGAAGTTCAGGATGTAAAACATCTCGCCTGCGGTTGCATGTACTTGGCATTGTGACTAAAATTCCTACTTGGGAAGCCAGGGCAGCAGTTTACTCATCTCCCTCCATGTCAGTATGACATCAGCCAGATACAGGAGTTGAGAAAAGCTTGTAATGCTCTCATCCTCTGCATTGCAGTTGCATACTTTACCCAGCAACTTTGCCTCCAGATACTTGAAAGTCTAAAATTTTAAGAGCAGCAAATCCAAAATCAAATATTGCAATAACTTATCACTTTAGCTATTTGTCAAACAATAACCTGCTTATCCTGTGCCTGGATCTATTCATCAGACTCGGTTACTTTGTACTTGTCATCTACTGGAAAAGCTAAAATATCTTTTAACTACATTTCAGGATCTGACAGTGAATTGTATGTAAATTACTGAGTGCAACAAAGCAACATAAGAACACAATGTGGAGATTTATTAAAAACTAGCAAAAACTATGCTAAATTTCTAAAAAAAAAAATAAAAATATGCACCTGCATAATAGATTTGGTGAAAATGCTAGACACTACAGGTGCATCTCAATAAATGAGAATATCTTTGACACTGAATTTACAATACTGAACTTTTTTACAGTATTCTAATTTTCTTAGATTTGGGTTTTCATTACCTGTAATCCATAATCAACATTTACAGAAATAAAACACTTGAAATAGAACACTCTGTGTGTAAAGAATCTAGAAAATATAGGAGGTGACTTTTTTAATTCAATTACTGAAAGAAATAAAGATATTCTAATTTATTGAGATGCACCTGTATTTCTTTTGCCAACTCATGGCTGCCATATACAGATGTGTCCACCCTTAACTTTAATTTGGCCAAGTAGCCCTTTTCCCATGAAACCAATCCAATTTGCTAACAAAAGCATAGACACATATACAGTGCCTTGCGAAAGTATTCGACCACCTTTTCAACCTTTTGCCACATTTCAGGTTTCAAACATAAGGATATAAAATTTTAATTTTTTGGTGAAGAATCAACAACAAGTGGGACACAATCGTGAAGTGGAACGAAATTTATTGGATATTTTAAACTTTTGTAAAAAATAAAAAACTGAAAAGTGGGGCATACCAAGTTATTCGGCCCCCTTAAGTTAATACTTTGTAGCGCCACCTTTTGCTGCGATTACAGCTGCAAGTCGCTTGGGGTATGTCTCTATCAGTTTTACACATCGAGAGACTGAAATTCTTGCCCATTCTTCCTTGGAAAACAGCTGGAGCTCAGTGAGGTTGGATGGAGAGCATTTGTGAACAGCAGTTTTCAGCTCTTTCCACAGCTTCTCGATTGGATTCAGGTCTGGACTTTGACTTGGCCATTCTAACACCTGGATACGTTTATTTGTGAACCATTCCATTGTAGATTTTGCTTTATGTTTGGGATCATTGTCTTGTTGGAAGATAAATCTCCGTCCCAGTCTCAGGTCTTTTGCAGACTCCAACAGGTTTTCTTCCAGAATGGTGCTGTATTTGGCGCCATCCATCTTCCCATCAGTTTTAACCATCTTCCATGTCCCTGCTGAAGTATCCAAATCTGGCTTTAAACTTCTCCACAACAGTATCACGGACCTGCCTGGTGTGTTGCTTGGTCTTCATGATGCTCTCTGCGCTTTAAACAGAACCCTGAGAATATCACAGAGCAGGTGCATTTATACGTGTTGTTTACATCAGGTACTTCTAGTCCACAACACTTCCTCTCCTTAACCTCCATTTCTCATAATTCCTTCTCACTGCTCTCCAGCAGCTGAAACCCCTCCGCGAACAATATCTACTGTAGCTTCTTTCCTTAGTTACATGCACTACTTTCTCACTTCTGGTCCTGTCTACCCTGCTGGGCTTCCTAGACATGTATCACATAACCAGCCTTAATGAGGGGCCTTCTATTACCACCTGTTCTGTTTCCTGTGTTATTCTGTTTTCTGATGACTCACAAAGCTGGACGTTCCAGGACTCTAAATGGACGAGATATCACTGGAAGTTTGGAAATCCCATTTGAATGGGGACACATGACCAGGAAAAGATGCTGTGATCAGTGCAGAATCCAAAGTGCATGTACATTACAAAGTTTTCATTTGCAGCCTGTTAATAACATACATAGTCATTTTGGACAAGAAAACCCCTTCAACTTGACTTTTGCTGTCCTATAGAATAAACTATAGTAATAGTGTCAAGGTGAAGTTTGCTACATCTATATAATCACTAATAGAGTGCACTCTAAAGAAATGACTAGATATCGACAAGGATTGCTAGCCAAACACATATAGCTGTGTGCTAAAAGATCACCAATACATGGACAAAATTGTTGGTACCCCTCGTTTAATGAATGAAAAACCCACAATGGTCACAGAAATAACTTAAAAAAGCCAGACTGGAATTTGCCAAACTACATGTTGACAAGCCACAAAGCTTCTGGGAGAATGTCCTATGGACAGATGAGACAAAAATTGAAATTTTTGGCAAGGCACATCCATCAGCTCTATGTTCACAGACAGAAAAATGAAGCATATCTTGAAAAGAACACTGTCCCTACTGTGAAACATGGAGGAGGCTCTGTTATGTTCTGGGGCTGCTTTGCTGCATCTGGCACAGGGTGTCTTGAATCTGTGCAGGGTACAATGAAATCTCAAGACTATCAAGGGTTACTAGAGAGAAATGTGCTGCTCAGTGTCAGAAAGCTTGGTCTCAGTCGCAGGTCATGGGTCTTGCAACAGGATAATGACCCAAAACACACAGCTAAAAACACCCAAGAATGGCTAAGAGGAAAACATTTGACTATTCTGAAGTGGCCTTCTATAAGCCCTGACCTAAATCTATTGAGCATCTTTGGAAGGAGCTGAAACATGCTGTCTGGAAAAGGCACCCTTCAAATACGAGACAACTGGAGCAGTTTGCTCATGAGGAGTGGCCAAAATACCTGTTGAGAGGTGCAGAAGTCTCATTGACAGTTACAGGAATCGTTTGATTGCAGTGATTGCCTCAAAAGGTTGTGCAACAAAATATTAAGTTACGGGAACTGTCATTTCTGTCTAGGCCTGTTTCATGAGTTTTCTTTTTTTTTTAAATTCTGTTGAAGCATGGTTGGAAAGCAATGTCTGACTTTCATTTCTTCATTTTCATAGAATTTTTATATATTATTACTTTTGTCAGATTCCAGTTATTTCTGTGACCATTATGGGTTTTTCTTTCATTAAACGAGGGGTACCAACAATTTTGTCCACGTGTGTACCTGTACATGGCACTATTAAAATGGATTACAGACATGTTCAGTTCTGTTCAATACATCTAATGGTTATTTTTTTGTATTATGAAATTATAGACTTATCCAAAATCCCCACTATCTATTGCAAAGAAACTAATATAAGGCAATCTGGGAATCAATGCAATGAAGTCAGTTACAGATGTGTCCTTCCTTACATTTACTCTTGGCTGGACAAGACCAGATTTTCAAAACAACATGGTTTTCTGATACTTTGTCACAAAATGTCTATTCTGTACATGTGTATGTGTGATCATCCAGAGGTTGTTTTGTACACAGCCAAGGGTTTTGATAATATGTCATGACAGTATTGAATTAGTTTCATGAGAAATTCCTGACTAATTCTTAACCAAATTCCTAAGAGTAGAAACAAAGGTAAGAGAGGCTAAATCTGTATCTAGGATACATGGGCCTTCCAATCACATAAATCTGGCTACATGTTCTCCACCACATGTTGACTGCGCCCTGGCCATAATGAAGGCTATACAACATAGGTACACAGTGTTCAGGTATACAGTCCTCAATACCCTGTTTTCCATACTGTTCATCCCATATGCCAATCTTAAATAGGTTTTCCAGGATACTATTACTCACCTACCCCTGGTGCTCCATTTGGGTTGCACTTCCCCACTCCTTCTGGTGCCAGGACTGACAGGGCAGAAGTGCTGAGGATAATGTGACCAATACTGCCAGTCACTGGCCTCAGTGGTCATGTGCTCCATATCAGTGACCTCACTACTGATATTTTACCTGTACCCTACATGTGACAGCATTTCTGCCCCACCAAGTCTCGGCACCAGAGGGAACAGAGCAGGTCCTGCCCAAATAGAGCTCCAGGGTAGGTGAGTCTCACTTCTTTTTACTCATTTATTCTGGAAATTATATATATACAGTACAGACCAAAAGTTTTGACACACCTTCTCACTTCAAGAGTTTTCTGTATTTTCATGACTATAAAAATTGTAGATTCACACTGAAGGCATCAAAACTATGAATTAACACATGTGGAATTATATACTTAACAAAAAAGTGTGAAACAACTGAAAATATGTCTTATATTCTAGGTTCTTCAAAGTAGCCACCTTTTGCCAGGGCCGGTTTTAGACAAAGTGGGGCCCTGGGCAAAATTAAAAGCGGGGCCCCAAACACAGGTGCAAACAACACCATCGTCTTCCAGTCGCAACCCCCATAATAACGCCTCCTTTCTGCCAACAAAAAAGTAATAACAAGCCCCATTTTACCACACACAATTCAAATGAGCACCTTTGTACCACCTAATAGATTTTTGCACCCAGTCATCAGTTACTATAGCGCCTCCTTATAAATAATAGCCCCTGCTTATAAATAATATTACACCTTTATCAGTAATAGCGCCCTTATAAATGATAAATAGTGCCCTGTATCAGTAATATCCCCCTTATTAGTAACAGTCACCCTGTAAATATAATACTGCTCCCTTATAAATAATAGCCCCCTCATAAATAATAGTTACCCTTATAAATAATAGTCCCCATTATCACTAATAGCCCCCTTTATAAATAAGCCCACTTAACAATTATACCCCCTTATAAACAGTTCCCCCCTTATAAATAATAGCCCATCTTATAAATAAAATAGTTCCCCTTTATAATAGCCCCCTCATATTTAAGTTTCCCAATTATATATAGTAACCCACCCTTATATATAATAGTTCTCCGTTATACAGTGTCAGACTGAAGGGCCTTAGGCCCACCAGAGGAACTTGTTCTGGGGCCCCACCCAACACCTTCCTGATAATAGCCTACACCACAACTCCTTCACTGAAGTCTTACATATGTGCTGACTATCCGGTGTTACTGAGTATGTTCCCAGTATAGTCAGCCCCTATAGTACTGTGCAGGCCCCAATAACTCCATGGCCAGTTTATGCACAGTACTGTATGGGGAATGACATGGCCATGGAGCACTACACGTATGTGCAAGGTTATAGTGAGGGAGCTGTGATGCAGACATAGCACACAGCGCTGCCAGTAGAAATTTTGAGCCCCCCCACAGTATAATGCTCCACATGGTATATAGTTCTCCACAGTATACAATACTCCCCTGAGCCCTCCACAGTTTTCCCACATGGTATATAATGCTCCACAGTGGCCCCACACAGTATAAAATGCTCCCCTGAGCCCCCCATAGTGGCCCCACATGGTATATAAGGCTCCACACAGTATAATACTCCACAGTGGCCCACAAAGTATACTACCCCTTAGTGGCCCCAGATAGTGCAATAAGCTCCCCAGCAGCCCCACACAATATAATATGCTCCATACAGTAGAATATGCATCCTACAGTGCCCCCCAGTATAATGCTCCACAGTGGTCTAACATAGTATAACATGCTCCACAATGGCCTCCACACAGTATGATATACTACCCAGAGGGGTTCCCCCAGTATAATGCTCCACAGTGGTCCCCCCCAGTATAATGCTCTACAATGGTCCCACAGAGTATAACATGCTCCCGAAAAGCCCCACACAATATAATACACTCCACAGTGGCCCCACACAGTATAACCAGCTCCCCACACTGCCCCTTCCCCCAGTATAAAGCTCCACAGTGGCCCATAGTATAATATGCTCTCCAGAGGGCCCCCACTAGTATAATGCTCCACAGTGCCCCCCCCAGTATTTTGCTCCACAGTGGCCCCACGCAATATATTATGCTCCCCAGAGCGTCCCCCAGTATAATGTTCCACAGTAGGCCCCACGCAGTATAATATGCTCCCCAGAGGGCTCCCTAGTATAATGTTCCTTAGTTCCCCCCCGCAAAATGCCCCACAGTGGCGCCACACAATATAATATGCTCTGCTGATGGCCCCCCAAAATAATGCTCCACAGTGACCCCACTCAGTATAACATACTCCAGAATGGCCTCCACACAGTATAATATACTGCCCAGAGAGGTTAACCCAGTATAATGCTCCACAGTGGCCCAAAACAGTATAATATGATCTCCAGAGCCCCCCCCCCAGTATAATGCTCCACAGTGGCCCAAAACAGTATAATATGCTCTCCAGAGCCACCCCCCCATACACTGGGGTCCCCTCTGGAGAGGATATTATACTGTGTGGGGCCACCGTGGAGCATTATACTGGGGGGGGCTCTGGAGTGCATATTATACTGTTTTGGGCCACTGTGGAGCATTATACTGGGGGGCCTCTCTAGATAGCATATTATACTGTGTGGGACCACTGTGGAGCATTATACTGGGGAGGGGGCCCTCTGGAGAGCATGTTATATACTGTGGGGCCACTTAGGAGCATTATACTGGGGGGCCCCTCTGGAGCGCATAATGCTCCAAAGTAACCCCACAGAATATAACATGCTCTCCAGAGGGCCCCCTCCCCAGTATAATGCTCCACAGTGGCCCAAAACAATATATATGCTATCCAGCGGGGGCCCCATAGTATAATGCTCCACAGGGGGCCCACACAGTATAATATGCTATCCAGCGGGGGCCCTCTAGTATAATGCTCCACAGTGGCCCTACACAGTATAATATGCTATCCAGAGGGGGCCCCCCAGTATAATGCTCCACAGTGGCCCTACAGACTCCATCAGTGCTACTATTATATTATACTCTGGGGTCTCTTCAGACCCCAGAGTATAATAATCGAAGGCCCAGAAGAGATAAGGGAAAATAACAAACAGTTATACTTACCTTGTCTTACCTCTGCTGGGCCTCGTCGCGCTGCTCCGCTATCACCGCCGGCGACCGCTTCCTCTTCTCTGTGGCTGACGTCACGCATTGTGGACGTCATCGCTGAGGCCTGTGATTGGGCCTCAGCGATGACGTGAGGCAGGCTGTCAGCACGCCCCACGTGACCGCTGTAGCCAGGCCTCAGCGGTGATGTCCGGAACGCCGGAAGATGACGTCGAACGCCAAGCCAAGGACAGGTGAGTAAAAATGTTTGTTATTTTTACTCACATCTGAAAGGGACCCTGCGGCACATGACGCTGGGTCCCTTTCTGTTATTAATATGGCCGTCCTGACTCCGGGATCCCGAGTAATCAGGCTCCGGATCCCGGGGGCCCCTTTGGGGACGGGGCCCTGGGCAGTTGCCCAGTTTGCCCCCCCTAACGCCGGCCCTGCCTTTTGCTTTGATTACTGCTTTGCACACTCTTGGCATTCTCTTGATGAGATTCAAGAGGTAGTCAACTGAAATGGTCTTCCAACAGTCTTGAAGGAGTTCCCAGAGATGCTTAGCACTTGTTGGCCCTTTTGCCTTCACTCTGCGGTCCAGCTCACCCCAAACCATCTCGATTGGGTTCAGGTCTGGTGACTGTGGAGGCCAGGTCATCTGGCGTAGCACCCCATCACTTTCCTTCTTGGTCAAATAGCCCTTACACAGTCTGGAGGTGTGTTTGGGGTCATTGTCCTGTTGAAAAAGAAATGATGGTCCAACTAAACGCAAACCGGATGGAATAGCATGCCGCTGCAAGATGCTGTGGTATCCATGCTGGTTCAGTATTCCTTCAATTTTGAATAAATCCCCAACAGTGTCACCAGCAAAGCACCCCCACACCATCACACCTCCTCCATGCTTCACGGTGGGAACCAGGCATGTAGAGTCCATTCATTCACCTTTTCTGCGTCGCACAAAGACATGGTGGTTGGAACCAAAGATCTCAAATTTGGACTCATCAGACCAAAGCACAGATTTCCACAGGTCTAATGTCCATTTCTTGTGTTCTTTAGCCCAAACAAGTCTCTTGTGCTTGTTGCCTGTCCTTAGCAGTGTTTTCCTAGCAGCTATTTTACCATGAAGGCCTGCTGCACACAGTCTCCTCTTAACAGTTGTTGTAGAGATGTGTCTGCTGCTAGAACTCTGTGTGGCATTGACCTGGTCTCTAATCTGAGCTGCTGTTAACCTGCGATTTCTGAGGCTGGTGACTTGGATGAACTTATCCTCCGCAGCAGAGGTGACTCTTGGTCTTCCTTTCCTGGGGTGGTCCTCATGTGAGCCAGTTTCTTTGTAGCGCTTGATGGTTTTGGCCACTGCACTTGGGGACACTTTCAAAGTTTTCCCAATTTTTCGGACTGACTGACCTTCATTTCTTAAAGTAATGATGGCCACTCATTTTTCTTTACTTAGCTGCTTTTTTCTTGCCATAATACAATTTCTAACACTCCATTCAGTAGGACTATCAGCTGTGTATCCACCTGACTTCTGAACAACACAACTAATGGTCCCAACCCCATTTATAAGGCAAGAAATCCCACTTATTAAACCTGACAGGGCACACCTGTGAAGTGAAAACCATTTCAGGTGACTACCTCTTGAAGCTCATCAAGAGAATGCCAAGAGTGTGCAAAGCAGTAATCAAAGAAAAAGGTGGCTACTTTGAAGAACCTAGAATATAAGACATATTTTCAGTTGTTTCACACTTTTTTGTTAAGTATATAATTCCACATGTGTTAATTCATAGTTTTGATGCCTTCAGTGTGAATCTACAATTTTTATAGTCATGAAAATACAGAAAACTCTTGGAATGAGAAGGTGTGTCCAAACTTTTGGTCTGTACTGTATATATATATATATATATATATATATATATATATATATATATATATATATATATATATATGCAACTGTGGCCATAATGTCATAACTGTCTGTTGCTGAAGTAGCAGGCTGAATGGCTAGAATTGATCTCTATCATATGGTTTAGACCTGAGGCTACAGATATATAAATGATCGGTTACTTTACTCTTATTTACATTTCACCACAACCCTTCATGACTGTCATCTTGCTTTTCTGGTGCTAAATCACAGACCCACTGCACAAATAATAAAAGGTGTCTTGTGAATGACATATTCTTTCATTACACCCATCAGAAGCTGTCTCCCTAATATCCAGGCAAGCGGCAGCTGTTTGACTTGGATCTGACAGCCTTCAGGTCCTTTATAATGACAATAAAATATAATGCGCTTTAAAGTTCACTTTCCCTGGGAGATTTTCTATGAAGGCCGCAGCTTTCTGTGTGCCGTACATATGGTAAATTCTGTCTGCAAGCTTACGTTACCTCAGAGATCAGCACACACCAGGTATCTGTCCGCATACAAATAGCTTTTCTCAAGTACTTTAAGTTATGCTCTTGCTCTTATTCAGGATTCTTAAAATGCAGCTAAAAATGAAAGCGCCATGATAGAACAAGCCGTGCATCCAAATAAGGCCAGATCCAAATGTGTGGCCCAAATGCTGTACAAGAACTTTCATTCTGAAAACTGCAATATTGGTTCTATAGCATACTAGCTGTAGCATGTGCAATATAGTATAAACTATACATGTGACATCAGTTCATAGTTAGTATGGTGGGAGAAAGACATACTGTATGTCTATCAAGTCCAGGGGACGTATAGAAAGCCACCTCCCACCCAAAAAAAGCTGAGTTTACGCACTACTAGCTTCACACAATAAGCATACATAATAAGCTATAAAAACCGTGACCGTGGTACACTAGGGTTTGCAATGGGATGTCATTCACTAATATTAGTAAAGGAGTTGCAGGATCACTCAGCAATGTTTAGTTGCATGATGGGGCCCCAAGCAAAATTATATTTTTATTATAGTTTTTAGATCATGCCCCCCATGTGCAGATAAAAAAAAACCCTATTCTCTTACTGGCCCCCCACAGTATATTACCCTCTTTATTGGCTCCCACACAGCATAACGCCCCCTTTACTGGACCCTGCTGGTTTCTCACCTGTCCCTTTCTGATGTCTCTGATTTTATCTGCATGTTTCCACTCCCCCTTTTCACACCTGATCCTAATGAAACAAATGTATTGCTAGTTAGTATAAATGTAAGTGCATTGGTCATTTAGGCCTTGGTCATTTTGCCGTTTGCAAGTGCAGTTTTTAAGTGTATAGACCAGAATTAGGCCAGAAGGGAACTGAAGGTAACAACCTACTAAATGCAAACCAAACAGCCACATAATGCTTCTCACTATAATCACTGTTGTCCTTTCATACTGTAAAAACCACTCTGCCACCCCAAACCAGCCATGTCACTAAGAATATCTTTATCTCTCCATCTATCCTACACCACCATCTGATCTTCTATGCGCAGCTACTCACACACATGCAAGCTTTCCGCCCCAGAAACACACAACCTCCCCACACTCTCTCCTATTTACACCTGCTATCCCTCTCTCTGCTACTTACTCTTGGCGACATATCTCCCAATCCTGGACCACCCCAGCACTCCCCTGCTGTAGGATCTTTCCGCACAAATGGCAACAGCGCACAAAACCCCCTAAATCTTACCCCTATCTTACCCACTCCTGCCCCTCCCCACGCCCTCACCGATGCACTATGGAACGCTCGCTCTGTACACCTACCTCCCTGTTGTCCAGAGTCCCAGAATATCTAGCAGCCATAGCCTCCTTTCTCTCCTCCCGCTTTCTCAAACTCAACATGGAGAAAACGGAATTCATAATCTTCACCCCTCCACGCACGACCCCCTTACCTGACCCATCTATCAAAATTAATGGAACCACTCTCACCCCAGTCCCACAGGCCCGCTGCCTTGGGAGAACCCTAGACTCTGACCTATCATTCAAGCCTCATATTTAAACCCTCAACACCTCCTGCCGCCTCCAACTCAAGAACATCCACCAAATCTGCTCCTTCCTCACCCCTGAAACTACAAAGATGCTAGTCCACACCCTCATAATCTCCTGCTTAGACTACTGTAACACCCTTCTCCATGGCCTCCTAGCAAGCACTCTCGCCCTCCTCCAGTCCACATTAAACTGTGCTGCTCGCTTAATACACCTCTCCCCCCCGTTCTTCATCAGCTGCTCCCCTCTGCCAATCCCTTCACTGGCTACCCATCGCCAAGCGAATAGAGTTCAAACTACTAACGCTGACATACAAAGCCAACCACAACCTGTCCCCTCCATATATCTCCGACCTAGTCTCCCGCTACCTGCTCTCACGTAACCTCCGATCCTCCAAAGACCTCCTACTCCGCTCTGCTCTCATCTACTCTTCACACAATCGTCTCCAAGACTTCTCCCGTGCATCCCCCATACTCTGGAACTCATTACCAAGACACATCAGACTGTCCTCCACAGTCAAAAGCTTCAAGAAGGCCCTGAAGACTTACCTATTCAGGAAGGCCTACAACCTCCAATAACTCTACTGTCACCACACCACCACCTGTACAGTCTCTCCTGTCACCTTCTGTCTCTATCCCTCTTCCCTCATAGATTGTAAGCCCTTGAGGTCAGGGCCCTCTATCCCACTGTGCCAGTTGGTCACTGTTTGTATTATCTGTTTTGTATATCTGGTGTACCGTATATAAATCGGCAAATGTAAAGCACCATGGAATTAATGGTGCTATATAAATAAACAATATTAATAATAATAATAATAATAATTACTCCATTTACTGACTTCCATACAGTATATTGCCCCCTTTATTGGCCCCCACATGGTACCTCCTTTACTGGCTTCCACACAGTATATTACTCATTTTTTGTTCCCCACACAGAATATTGTCCTTTTTTTTTACAGCCCTCACACAGTATTTTGCCTATTTTTTTGGCCCCCACACAGTATATTGCCTTCCTTTTTTGGCCCCCACACAGTGATATGTTAGACAGCTACCAATTGGATTATTCCAGACAATATTTTACTTATCCATCCCCACTCCAGTCCAGGTGTATAAGACTGGTGTATAAGACTGAACCCTGATTAGTAGGGTCCGACACCAGACACCCCAAGCAATCAGTTGTTCTCAGCAGGATACACAGAGAATGGAGCAGGAAGCAGACAGCTCCGTAATCTGTGTAGTGGTCAGACCAGGTACTGCAGATCAGCTCCGGTTCGTTTGAATGGGACCTAAGCTGCAGTGCCTCAAACTACACTGTTCCAGCACTACACAGAAAACCGAGCTGTCTGATTCCTCCATCATTCTCTGTATATCAGCTGTTTAGAATAGCTAATCAATGATGGTGGGTGTTGTCAACCCCCACAGTTCTGATGTTAGTGACCTGTCTTTGGAATTATATTTGGGACATTTTTTTTGTCTGGAAACCCCTTTAACTTTAAGATGTGTCACATTTACTACAGAGTCTAGTCATAAACACAATTATATATCTGGGCCATAGTCTTTTTAAGTGCAATACAAATAAGTGAAGGGCCTATTACATGGAACATGTAACGGAGATCAGCCAACAAACAATTATAAAACTATAGGGGGCAGAATGTTCACAATAACTAAGGAGAGGTCGCAGCACTCGACCAAACTGCCACAGCCTCTTCAATCAGCTTATCTCTGTATAAGATGGAAGATTGACCCCTACCAACCTGCTTAAAGGGGACTTACACTCATGGACAAAATTGTTGGTACCCCTCGTTTAATGAAAGAAAAACCCACAATGGTCACAGAAATAACTTGAATCTGACAAAAGTAATAATATATAAAAATTCTATGAAAATGAACAAATGAAAGTCAGACATTGCTTTTCAACCATGCTTCAACAGAATTTTTAAAAAAAGAAAACTCATGAAACAGGCCTGGACAGAAATGATGGTTCCCTTAACTTAATATTTTGTTGCACAACTTTTTGAGGCAATCACTGGAATCATACAATTCCTGTAACTGTCAATGAGACTTCTGCACCTCTCAATAGGTATTTCGGCCCACTCCTCATGAGCAAACTGCTCCAGTTGTCTCGGGTTTGAAGGGTGCCTTTTCCAGACGGCATGTTTCATCTCCTTCCAAAGATGCTCAATAGGATTTAGGTCAGGGCTCATAGAAGGTGACTTCTGAATAGTCCAATGTTTTACTCTTAGCCATTCTTGGGTGTTTTTAGCTGTGTGTTTTGGGTCATTATCCTGTTGCAAGACCCATGACCTGCGACTGAGACCAAGCTTTCTGACACTGGGCAGCACATTTCTCTCTAGAATCCCTTGATAGTCTTGAGATTTCATTGTACCCTGCACAGATTCAAGACACCCTATGCTATATGCAGCAAAGCAACCCCAGAACATAACAGAGCCTCCTCCATGTTTCTCAGTAGGGACAGTGTTCTTTTCAAGATATGCTTAATTTTTCTATCTGTAAACATAGAGCTGATGTGCCTTGCCAAAAATTTTGATTTTTGTCTCATCTGTCCATAGGACATTCTCCCAGAAGCTTTGTGGCTTGTCAACATGTAGTTTGGCAAATTACTTTTGTCAGATTCAAGCTATTTCTGTGACCATTGTGGGTTTTTCTTTCATTAAACGAGGGGTACCGACAATTTTGTCCACGTGTGTATCTAAAAATAAAAGGTTTGATATGACATAGTGACATAACAGAAGTTTTGATTTTTGGGGGTCAGAGTACTTAGACCATTACCAATGGTTAAAACAGAGGGATGGATGTGCTCAGCAGCTGATCACTGTGCCCCTTCATTTTTTACGCACCTGGACGCCCGCAGATCAAAACTTGTAACACGTCAAAACTTTTTTCAATATACACTGGAACAAGGTTCAGCTCAACGCCTCAGTGATGCTTTAATAAGTAAATACGTTTCTTGATACACTTTGATTAGAAGGTTTTATGAGCCAAATTATAAAACTAGTGTAACTAATGTGACTGATGGAACAAGACACAGGTCATAAGCAGAAAATGATGTATCATGCTGCAGTAAACACATGAAGTTTAATGACATCCGTTCAGTGAATCATTGACAAACAGACTTAAAGCATAGCAAAATATATCCTGCTACATCTTCATATCCATCAATACATGGTGTTAATGATCGTTGGAAGATACAACAGTGACTTGCTGCCAATGGAGTTTGCTTTTCTTGTGTAATTCCATACGGTATATGACAGTGAGTAGTAGCAGATCTTGCCCCAAAAAATGGCATAGTCACAGGAAATATCTAGAGACACCGAACCTTAAACATGAATAACTATTTCCATAGTTATAAAGATCCAGTCAACATGCTATATCAAGAGAAAAGCTCATACAATGTGCCTGGCTGGATATATCTCCTTGTCACCAATAGTATGCATATAATGAAAATGAAGGTCAGCAATCCAATGTAGGTGATATCCATCACATGAAATCTTTATTGGTCATTCATGTGAGACAAAACATCACTGTGTGGCAATGCATGTAGCAAATCCTTCATCAGGCTTAAAAGCGTTTTCCCATCAAAGCAAGTTACATATATAGATAACTCGCAGATCGGTAGCGTTTCAACCTTCTGAGCATAAGAACCCTGTTCTCAAAGGATCGGTGGTTAGGCAACATGTGCATCGCTCCATTAATTTCACTTAGAGATAAACAAACACTGTACTTTGGCTATCTCCAGCAATCCAATTGAAATGCTTGCACTGCCCAAACACTGCTCTGTTCCAGAGTGGGGGACCAAAGTCACTTGTTTTCCTGATCAGTGGGGGTCTGAACGGTCAGACATCACCAATCTCCTATGCTAACTTGCTTGGGTGGAAAACCCCCTTTAATAATGAGTATATCCAAACTAGGGTAAGCAGTATGTATCATGCTGTATCAACGCTTGCTGACATCCTGTCTTCATTCATATACTTTGCTGTAAGGTTGGCGGATGAATCAGCCCAAAAGTGTAACTTAAAACTCCTCAGCTATAATGCAAAATCTGCACCTACGGGTGTTACTAGGGGCGTAACTTGAGGGGGGTGCAGAGGATGCAGTCGCATCGGGGCCCAGGAGCCTTAGGGGGCCCATAAGCACTGGCATCAGTATTGAGATTGCAGCTTCCGTCTGGCCCATAAACCAAGGAGACCCACAGATTATCCTGACCACACTAAGGTTGATTAAACTCCTTAGCAGCCATAACCATCACTATCAAGAATTTGCTGTAGGGATAAGGTAGGGGGCCCCGGACAAAAGTTTGCACTGGGGTCCACGTCGCTGGGTGTTACTACCTGTACCTTAGCTCAAACTTGGTTAAGCACTCCAATTTCTTGTGAAACCATTTCAATACAATATCACAATATGCTAGCAAAACCCTTGACAGACTGCAATTAACAGCACAAACACTAGGTGATCAAGCATGGACACATAGAATAGACATTTTTTTACATAATCTTACAAGTTCTTGTTTTTTTATGAAAAGTTGGTCTTCTTGGTTATGGTGAGTCACGAGGAAAGGTAAAAATGAACACATCTGTACCATGTAAAATTTATAACAAATAGTGTCTTCTTATGTGGCAGTCATAGTTTTGGACTCCTATCACATGCGCTATATTAATTATTGCTACACAACCAACTCCTGAATTGAATGATCAATTACAGCCGTGCCTGCATCGTTCCAATCGGTGACCAGCGTCGTGAGTGAATTGTGCCTGCATTAGTGGGCGGTGATCAATTGTCTTGACATTTGGGAGATTATTGAAGCCTCCCAGGCTTGTTACAGTAGCGTGTAATATAAACAAGTGAATTTCACAATATACTGCAATACAGTTGTATTGTAATATATTCTATGGTAGATTGGACCCCCTAGGAATCAAGTACCCTAGGGGGTCTAAAAATAAAAGATAAAAAAATAAAAGTTTCAAAAAGTACAAATAAATATTATAAAATATAAAAATATAAATCACCCTCCTTTCCCTAGATTACACATAAAAATAAACAAGCAAAAATTAACATAAACAAATTAGGTATCCCCACGTGCGATAATGGCTGAACTATAAAAATATAATGATATTTATCCTATACGGTAAACAGTGTAGTGGGAAAAAAAATCAAAACACATAAACTGACATTTTTTCATCATTTCCCCTCCCACAAAAAATGGATTAAAATAGCAATAAAAGCGTCATACAATTTCCAAAAATGATTAATAAAAACTACAACTTATCCCGATAAAAAAGAACCCTTACATAGCAATGTACATGGAAATATAAAAAGGTTAGGGGTGTCACAATACAGTGACGGAAATAAAATTGAAAATTTTCAAAGTTTTGCATTTTTGAATAGGTGTAAAACATAACAAAATTTATATAAATTTGTTATAGCCGTGATTGTACCAACCCACAGAATATAGGTAATGTTTCATTTTTACTGCATGGTGAACACTGAAAAATGAAAGTCTGTAAGAAAACTGTGCAGTTGTTTTTTACCAATTACACTCCATTCGGACTTTTTTTTTCCAGCTTCCCAGTACAGCGTATGGAAAGTTAATTGATACCAATATGAAGTAAATTTTGTACTGCAAAAAATAAGCCCTCACATGACTCTATGAATAGAAAATTTAAAAAGTTAGAGCTTTTGGAAAGTAGAGATGAAAAATGAATGTGGCTTAAGAGGTTAATATTTTGTGGCTCTTTACTTTATATGGATCTCAGTATTACTGCAAATAAATAAAATAACTAGCAAGCTAAAAAAAGAACTTTAGGATTGCTTTCCTTTTCCTTCCTATGTAATATTTTGTCTGTGGAGAGACCAGCCAGTCCCCTTGGGAATTTTCACCCACCACTATAAAGGAGGAGTGTGCTGCCTGTCTACTGAATAAATGTCACACATTTGGGCTACTTTAGGCACCAAGGTATGCTGTACTATTTGCGGCCACTCACATACCATCTGTCCAGTGTCTGTGTAGGTCAGTTATAGACTATACTATATTATACTATAAATGTACTATATATAACTTAGAGAAGACATCGGCCAGAGAGAGGTCAGAGAGGGGAATCTTAGCAGACAGAGGGTTGCGGATGGTCGACAGCAAGTTTTAGCAGAAGAAACTGACTATATAGCTGTTTTGTTAATAAAACTGATGTCTTCGTTTCTCAGCTGATCAGTGGGGGCCCCCTTGAGCCCAGCAGGCTCCAGTATCTGCTCGGGTTTGCCAGGTGCTGACGCCGGTCCTGCAAGGTACTCAGTTATAGCCTTCATTGTTTTGTAATTTGGCCATACACATGTAATAGCTGTAAGCCTAATTCTCTAACTTTACAATATATATGTACCCCTCTGCCTCCAAAGTTATCCCCCTAAAAATCAAAGAATTGTGTATGCTTGATCCCTCTTTCCCCTAATATCAACCAAAATCCATTTTTATCTAATGTCTATGGTCAGATTTACCTCAGTAAGCCCAAAACCCTCAAACTGCACCTAGTCCTATTGTGGTCTGCATCTTACCCTAATCATAAGCCAAAGACATGCTGAAAACATCTTAAAAGTACTGTCATTCCATGTAATAGATTCCATGTACTTCTATTACTGTGCCAGAGAGGCTTCAGGATTTAAGAAATTTAAGAAAAAAAGCAATATCCTGATGATGAGGTTATAACATGGAAGAAGAAAAGAACGACCAGCCGTTTTGCCCATTGACTGCACTCAGATTTATGAGAACCATTAGCAGAGCATTTGACTGAACATCCTGTACTTTTATATCATATAAAATAGTACAATAATGATGAATGCTCAGTAAGTCTCTGTGCGCCGCCTCGTTTCTGTGAGCCTTGATGATTTCTTCATAAACACGATATCGAAGGACGAGGAATTAGTCTCTCATGACATGACTATAATGAATGGCTTGGGGATTTAAGCCATTATGGTAACCATGTGGAACAGACAATAGATCCTCTATTCATTAGCTATGGAAATAATTCTTCACATATTACTGACATATTGTCACAATTTAATGCCTAATATATTTATAATAGTATGCAATTTCTTGTTTTTTATGAAAAAATTAATATCTTACAGTTATGTTGAAATATCTGCTAAAATTTGCAAAAATAGTAGCTTATAAATCCTTGTAAAAGTTCAGGATTTCAAAGGCGCTGGTGCATGTATGGCAACTTTTCAGTACTAATAGTTTATCAACGAGAAATGCTGAGAACTGTAATCTTCTAGGTCAGTGGTTGTTACTGATTTCCCCAAGGTGTTCTTGATATCCCTGCCACTATCTAATGACCATTTCTCAAAACTATTGTTAATAGTACAAGGTTAAAAAAAAAGTGTGGCAATGCATTTCTCACAGAACCCACTATTTTACCAGCATATTCTCCTACAAAAGTGTCCTTTGTTACCTTTCCTCTTGGCTAGATATATCCAGATATATATATGACCAGCTTTTCAAAACAATATGGTTTTATGATACTCTGTCACTAGATGTCTATATTACGCTTCACTGACACTGGCACTGCTCTCTGTTGTTTGGGTTTATCAGGGGACCTAAACAACTGAGAGGCGGAACACTAAAACAGCGGTTATAAACGGAGCCCGGTCCATCGTTTTTAAACTGAAAGTCCTCCATGCAGGACTTTTTCCTATCCGATTTTTGGCAGACTCCGCGACACAGTCAACTCCAAAGCAGATGTGAACTTAGCCTTATTTGTGTCTTTGTATGATTGTGTTGTGAATAGTAGCCTAACAAGGGTACTATCATGTTGGGGATAGCTGGATATTGCAGTCCTGGCATCTCCATACAAGTGAATGGAATGTCGGTCATGTAAGCACACTGGCGCTTCATTCACAGGGAGACTTCAGAGGGACTTACGGTCCCCCATTCTCCTTATAGCTAAAGGACCCAGTAGTCGGAATCCCAGCAATCTGACACTTATCCACAACTCCTTTAATAATCTGGTACTGATCCTGAGTGAATTATAGCAGTATAATTGCCAATAGCGCCATTCATAATACAGGTGCATCTCAATAAATTAGAATATCTTTGAAACGTTTATTTATTTAAGTAATTAGATTAAAAAAGTGACCTCCTATATTTTCTAGATTCTTTACACACAGAGTGTTCTATTTCAAGTGTTTTATTTCTGTAAATGTTGATTATGGATTACAGGTAATGAAAACCCAAATCTAAGAAAATTAGAATATTGTAAAAAAAAAGTTCAGTCTTGTAAATTCAGTGTGTCACCGGCCAAGGTTTCCTAAGCCTTTAAATGGTCCCTCAGTCTGGTTCAGTAGGACACACAATCATGGAAGACGCTGATTATGGATTGTATTACTGAATTACTGAAATGAATGAACGTTTCAAAAATATTCTAATTTATTGAGATTCATCTAAAAAAACACTGTGTTGCAACAATAAAATAATTCATATAGAGAATAAAACACAAAACTATATTAATAATATTAAACTTTGGGCTACATTGAATACTGGAATTTATTTTTTCCTATATCTCAGTTACTTTGCAGTTTTTGGTAGCAAGTTCTGCACAGATACTGGAGTAAACATGAAAAAGCAAACCTAACAAATTAAAAAATGTCTAAATATTTATTAGTATCCAATAAAAAACATGAATCTGGACACACAATTCCCAAATAATACAAATATAAGTACAATATGGGGAAAGACTTGTTAAGTCAAATATAGTACCAGTAACCAAACATAGGGCATGGTGGCAATGGAAATAACAATGCACTAATGCAAATATCACATATGGAATTACAAAAATAATGCTCTGAAAGGTGTAAATATATAATGAGGTGAAACATAAATTCTACCTGATAATTACCCTAACAGAGAGAGAGGATCAACAATTGACAAAACCCACAAACAATAGGGACTTGACTAAATCTGTGATATGCAAATATAAAGGATTACTTATCCACACCATGCAGACACCCAGATACAGATACTGGGCAAATAGGTAATGCCGTGAAATGTGAGTTCAGTAATTTATAGAACGGAGCACTCATGAATGAAATCAGACTAACAGATTATATAGGACCTGTCACCAAACACAACATGCTAAATGCCATACATCATTTCATAGCAGCTATGCTCCAAACAACTTTTCATATATTTATTGTAAATACGTCCACCCGATCAAAAGATATGAAAAGTAGCTCTGATGCTCCAAGTGGGAGGGAACCTTTTGTTTTACTCAGAGGAATGTAAAAGGTTACCACCCACTTGGAGAATCATACCTAGATTACATATAATCTTCCAGGGGCCATAGATTTTGGATGGCTGGATGAATAAAAAAAACATCACAATGTGCTTTTTTATGGATAGAAAACCAATACATATTGTATATGTACTTTATTCTGCTAATAGCACACATACAAACAATATATTCATTAGTCTACATACAGGTAGCCATCTTGGACTACATGGCAGACTCAGTATGGGCTAATGGGAAGTGGGTAAGGAAACTTAATCTATCCTTAAACCTATAATCTATCAAGGAGATTAAAGCACTTGTTTACTGGGAAGAAGCTCATTAAACCTATGTGAAGAGCCATTTTGGATGTCATTCTCTATCTTCGCGCTCATCTTCCGTGTGCTAGAGACTAATTAGCAGATTGCGTCTTGACAGTGAAACTTCCTTAACAGCTTGTAAAAGAGAAGTGGCAATAAGAACCCTCCAGGAAGACAGAAAACTCTACAAAAATTAAAAATGGCATATAATATAAGCTGTAAACCACACTTCACTTTAAAACACTACACGCAACCAACAACGTGTGCCATTTACAGGGAAGAAAACATCTCTCTATATGAACTTGGAAAGTTCTCCTGGTGGAAAGTCAGAGATTTATGTACTTTACAGCTGGGACTTGTGGAAATTAAGCCCTGTAAACAACTATCAGAGCTCATGCATACTGCCATATGTCAAGTCTGTATTGTAGTGATACATAGTTCAGCGCCCACAGATTGCTATGGACCCAAAGTATACCGCCATATGTCTTCTATTTCATGTGGAGGCACACAAAGGGTTTTCCTCATAGATTCATTTGAAATGTATGTGTGAAAATGCTACATTACATGATGTGTTTCATCAATCCACAGGATAGATTTTTAATGTCTGTTTGCTGGTGTCCCCACTGATCAATAGAACAAGACTTTAAAGTCTCTGTTCTGTAGGAGTTTGACTGGAGCAATGGTCACACATGCCCACTGCCACTCCATTCTAGACTGACAGAGCAAGCCAAGTACCATACCTTGAGGTGTGCATACAGAGAAATACCCTACTGATGATTGGAGAAGCAGGCATATAGGGCCGTGGTGGTGAACCTACGGCACACGTGCCTGAGGTGGCACTCAGAGCCCTCTCTGAGGGCACCCATCATTGAAACAGATTATACTGTGTGAAGGCCACTTTGCATCAGATTGTACTGTGTGGGGGCCACTGTGGAACAGATTGTACAGTGTGGGGGCCACTGTGGAACACATTGTACCTTCTGGAGGCCACTGTGGCGCATATAGTACTGCCTGGGGGCCACTGTGGAGGATATAGTACTGCCTGGAGGCCACTGTGGAGCGCATTGTACTGTCTGGGCGCCACTGTGGAGCGCATTGTACTGTGTGGAGGCCCTTCACTATTTATATCACACAGTATCTGTTTTATAGCAGACATGCGATATTATTACAGGCTGTGATAACATTGCACGGTCACTATAAAACAGATCCTGTGTGGTGTAAATTGTGAACATTAATTGTTCAAAATTATGCCAAATGCAAACTTTTACCTTTCAGTACAAAGTTGTTTTGTATCATTGCAGGCTCTGTAAAGCCCCATTCACATGACTGTATTTTGCGGGTCCATAATTGTCCGCAATTGTGGATGCACACAGTATTAAGGTTAAATTGCCATGTTGGCACTTTGTGATAATTTAATGGGTTTTGGGTTGCAGTTTGGGCACTCGGTCTCTTAAAGGTTCGCCTTCACTGATATAGGGTATCTACTGGTCTGTTATATGTTATTTGTTATGTTATCACTTGTCATTATTGTAATCATTTATATTTTTTTGAAAGAACTATATGATTGCCATATGGTGCCTCTGTATGACCCCATACTATAGAGGTGCTGTATTCTTCCCTAGTACCAATGCATTCAGAGAGAAATAAAGACATGTCAACTCACTCAGCTTTCCCAGGAGTCTGGAGATTTTCAAACCCTCTTAGAGCTTATTCACATGACAGAGCCGTGTACTCGGCCTTGAAAAAGTACAATACAGTAGGTTACCTGAGGATAATCTGTTTGAGGGATCGGCGAAAACATCCTGAGAAATTACATTTTCTATTATTTATTGAATCACAGCTAAAAAAACGGTCGTTAAATAGATCCTTTAATTTCTATGGGGTCGTGTGCCTGCGATGTGAATAAACTCACACCTTGCTCTGTTTTTTCATTGGGTGTGATCTGGGTCTTGAAGAGTGTATAGCTACTTTACTGTTTGAGCCATTGTTCTCCAAAGGAGAAGTTTCTCTTACCAAACATCAATAGTACTTTTTTATTTCCCTGCAGAATGTATTGGTATATAGAGATATAGTTCTATAAACTGTTCAGCAAATATTTTTTAAGCAGAAAATGTACTGGTTTATTGAAGTTTGGTAAAAGAAAAACCTCCCATTGAGAATAATGGAGGCAGTGGCTCAGGCACTGGAGTGGCAGCCTTGCATACATCATTAGATGTGATCTTGGGTTGTAATAAAAAAAAAACATAGAATAAAACTTTAAATAGATGGGATATCTCCCATCTCTCTTAAGATCGCTGCCGCAGAAATCCTGTGAGGCTGATACACAGCCTGAAACCATTGTGTTATGCCCCACCCTGACTCCCTGGAAGCTGTATAAAACCATAATATGTTATATGGTTGTGTCCATGAGTCCTGGGTGTAATGTTCTTCGCAAATTATAGAAAACCATTCCAACCTAAAGAAAAAAGGTTACACATAGAAAGGTAAGTATAAGGCTGGGGCTATGGGGTGACTTCTGTGCAGGCAACATAAACTGGCTATATCAGACAGCACTACTACTGATAATGATTGAGGTCGTCTTGACATCCAGCAGGCTTGGATTTATGACAACTGCGATATCACGGTAACATTCACTATCATTAGTCTCAATAAGCCACCATTTAGCCCTGGCCTAAATGGTTATACGAATAAAACATGGTACTGCATCTATATTTATACACTTGTGCCCTAATTCTGGATACTTTATAGGTAAAATAAGCATCCCCTCTATTTATCTGTGTACCTTAGTTGTCATCTGACATGCAGCAGGGATGTATCTGTAAGGTATATTACTGTATACAGCATTCAGGCAGCGCCATAAAATATACAACAATGAATATGGAGCCTATGGCAATCACCCATCATCATCAACATGTAATGTGCAGAAATGATAGACAATCAGTTCAATCTAGTTCAGTCTGATTTGCACCTGGGCCACATCTGCATATAATTAACAAGCCGCAGCGAATGAAGAACAGGCAGCGTAAATACACATTTAATTACATGCAAATACACGGCAGGTGCCAATAAATGGCTGCCTGCGCACCGCGGAGTGAACTCCCACAAATTCATGAATGCTGTAACCTGTTGAAGAGGTAAATTGTAACAAATGTAATCTTTTTACCTAGGGCTGTTTTTGCGAGTTATCCTCTCTCTTCTGGTCCTCAGTTATGTCACATGACCAGCAATAAAACTCTCCAACTGACACAGCGTCTTATGTGTGGACAAAAAGTCAGTGGAGGAAATAGGTATACATGAGTGATAATGTGCAGACATTTGGTGTAAGGTCCTTTATGTATGACACATCACCGTTCACACCAGTTTTCTGATATGAGTTATATAGGAAACTGCGCCGGTTCCTGACTGGAGTAGATCTCCATTCTGGCACACGGTTACATGCCTGATTTATGAAGATGTCACTGCCTCCTGATAACCCAGATGTACCTTGCACTTGTCAGGTCCTTTATTAAGACTAGAGTACGAAATGCCAGTCTTAATAAATCTGTCCCAACTTCTATGCATTCCTATGAGAGCCTTGATGTGAATTTCATATGAATAGAAAAACTGACTTCCTGTCCACAAAGGAGATTTAGGCTTTTTTTTGTCGCGGATTTTGCTGCAGTTTTTTCAGCCAAAGCCAAGAATGGCTGCAAAAGGAATGGCAAATATATAGGAAGTTCTTATACTTCTACCTTCTGCTCAATCCACTCCTAGCTTTGGATCAAAAAAACGCAGCAAAATCTGCAACAAAAAACATGGGTCCTCACCCTTAGTGTCAGTTGTAGAGTCTTAATGTTGGTCATATGACACACCTGAGTACCAGAAGAAAGTAGTAAGTGCACAAATATTGCCACCTGTAAGAAGAATATCTTCACTACAATTTACCAAAAAATCAGATACCTTTTTATTGGGTCCGAGAATAATTTTTTTTTTTTTGTGGGTGATATTGTAAGAGTATCTGTCAGCAGACACATCTACACTCCTTCCATTGAACATTTACTGCTGTATTAAATTCTAAATGATTGTAAAACTTAGACATTGTAAACACATGACCCCAGATGTGCCAAGATAAAGGCTGGATGCCTAGACAATTTCTTTCAATTTCCCTTCATGAGAACTGGTCAATAATAGGAATGAAAAAGAAAATCTTACGCTCCTTGACAAGGATCTCATTGCCAATGGGTGTAAACATAACAACGGCAAATTATTTGTATAAATTTCAGCTTAGTCCCCCTCAGTTGAGTGAGACTGACCTGCAATACCAGGTACAGCCCATAGACAACCCCTTTAAAGGGATTTCCCACAAACATAACCGTATTTAAATTTATAGACTGTTAAAAGGTATATGTATATATATATATATATATATATATATATATATATATATTAAACATTTTGCATAGTTTTTACATTTTCTCTTACCATATTAGTGGTGACAGTCTTTTCTCTTGATTGGTTGCCAATAGATATGACCATTAATGCTGGAATTTTCTATGGTCTAGCACTTGTCAGAACCACCCATGAATTCCTTATTGTGTCCGCGATATCTTCTCATACATGTAGTGTCCCTGCCTGATAACCTGTCCACATTAAGATGGTTAAATCTGTAAAAGTCTATAAAATTTTTAATTATTTATATTTGCCAAAATGTTTAACTTTTAATTGTCCAAAAATTTATATATGGTTATGTTCATAGGAAAACCCTTGTAAATCTCTGACCTTGTAAAAAGATGCATAATGGTAAAGACTGGAATATACTTCAGATTAGAATGTCATGTCCAAGGTCCTCCGAATCTGACTTTCTTGTGTCCGCTGTAAATAAAAGACTTGCAGTGTATTCATCCCCTACTGATAATATTATGGGACACCGACCAATCAAAAGAATGGGTGTCCAGTGTTCCCGATCACGATGAGATATCATCCAGTACGGGAGAATGCTACGATCCACCAGGTTTATCTGTCTAAGTTGATTTATTTAAAACCTCTGGTTTGATGCTTCGTTCTCAGATTCCATCAGATTTTACAGAAGAAACAGCACTGCATGCTATTCAACATGACGGATCTAGCAATGCATTGTGGTTTCTGTAATAGACAGAAACCACAATGCAGATGTGAACAGACTAGAGCCTTAGAGTATTGTAAATAATGAATGCATTTCATCCATATTCATTGCTAGTGTACTTATTGCTATTATGTATGTTTGTATAACCAGCTTCACAATTGTAAAGAGATTAATAGAAAAATGAACCTTCAGTAATAAAGACAGAGATCAGTTCTCTAGGGTAAGAAGTAGATGTCCCTCTGGGGAGCTATGCTTAATGTAAGTAATAGATGGCGCTGTGTTATTTTACAATGTGGCATTTGGAGGCCCCTTTCTAGGAAGGACAGTCTGCAAGGATATCACTTGGCTTCACCTTGGATGGTTAAATATTCATTTCTTTAAGTGACTGTGTGTATTTTTCAGGAACAGCATCTTCGCGTATACTGTGGCATTGAAGGATGAGCATTCAAGATCATCACTAGTTTCTGATAAGGTGACCTTGGAATGTGTTCTTGTTCTTCTCTGGTAAAGTTGTATTTACTTGATCCATGCAATCTCTATAGTTACTGTATTATATTCATTGGTGTTGGGATTTAAAAGGAGTGTATCTAACTCCTTAAAAAATCTATGACTTGTAGCCATATTTTCTTTTCTTCCTGCTCCCTTTCCCGTTCTTACAGGACTGGCCACAGGATCCTTGAGGCTCTTTTTAGGGCATACTTGCCAACTCTCCTGGTAGACTCCTTAAATAAGGGGAGTCCTCCGAGAAAACCTGTCAAATACACTGGACCCAAGCAGTCCTCTTTTATTTATCTGTCACATGACTACATATATTGGCCAATCATGACACAAAATGGGGTGGCCAGCACATTTTCATGCTCACGTCACAAAAGGGGGCATGAAAATGTCCCTCTTGGAAAACTGCCAGCAAATGTTGGCACGTATGATTTAGGTTTAGTATCTCCCAAAGAAGGACCTACAGTATCACATGATCTATGACATTCCATATGTCAGGTAGGGAATGAGGGGTTATGGAACATGTGATCAAAGTACAGAACATCACAGACCAAGGGAGTGGAATCATGTGACTTAATCTTGAAGTGGCTGGTATACCAGATTGCAGAGTGAAACCTAACAATAGGGGTAGAAATGGTAAGCCTATCATCACCAGCCTCTGTTGCCTGTAGGACTGAACATGCACATGCAACAGCCACAAGACATTGGAGCCTGATCATCTACCGCCCAACAAAGTCATTGCTTTCAATGGGGATCAGCCCTGTAGTCTCTCCAGAGAGAAGTGAGATGTAATCCAGTGAAAAAAGGGGACCAGACTATGGATATATAGGCAACGCATGCAATATGGTTGATTATAATACAGATTGGTCACTTGATGTTGCCACACAAGAAGAATCCATTCTAGAAAACTCAAATATTTTCCTTTTAGATTGATTGAAAGATATTTATAAAAGACTGAATAGCCCTTTAATTTTCAGTTCTAGTTACCTTTTTCCAGTGAGAAACTCAATTAAGTGTGTAAAGAGATATTTCCCTGCTCACAGCAGAAGTGTCCACTAATCTCACTAAAGAAAGCTATAATTGGCATCTCAAGATCCCAAAGTAAACAATAGCATTGTACAGAAGCCAATTAGCAAATACCATGGAGTCATTATAAGATGTATATTGTTAGCAACAGCTATAGAACTGGGTTCACATTATATAAAGTCATACAAATTGATTTGTTATCCTATTAGTTTCTATGGGGTTCAAACTGAGGCATGGCTTCCATTAGGATCAATTTACATGTCCCAAAAATTAAACACAAAATTCTGAGGTCTCGTTAAAAAAATCTATAGTGAATATTTTTTAATTCTTTTCTAGGGAGGTGTCTGCTTTAGAAAAGATGGGTTCCCCATTCAGGACCCTGAACCATAAACCAGAGCTTACATAGAGCATCTATTATTCTGGGCATTGTGTAATACTTTAGTTCCGTCATAGATCAATGAACAAATTAGTGTTGATCATCTTATATCATTGATCTGTGCTTGTCTTCCCATTCATTGGCCAACAAAATAAGGCCTTTAAAGGTCAGTTGGCCAAAGATTGAACAATTCTTTTACAAATGACATCATTTTCAAGACACTTTTCTTTTTTTCTGCTTTGATTGACTTTATTAGAAACACACTGACCATGTCTCATCTCCCTGACATTAATAGGATATTCCTATGCCTCATGGTTACATGAAGTGCATCATATACCTGGTGTAAGACAGGCCTTATGAAAACTAATACACAGAGAAATGAAGGTATTGCCTAAAGCAGTCCATCACATCATCGCTTCCATTCTGCATGAGACAAATGACAAGACGTGGCTAATTGGTTGCTTTGGGCATCATTCCAATTTCTTTTTATGTTAATTGTCATAAAGGACCCTCATTGTATCTCTCCTAGACACAGTAATATGACATATTTTAATGTAAGCTATATATTTAATAACCACCCCGGGTCCATGAACTATGAAGCCTATGAAGATTGAAAATTGAAAGCTTTCCTCCAGTTTACTATATGTCCAGGTAATGTATTAGCGACCCCACTCAGACTCCGCTGCAATTTCATAGAAATAGCGCCAATTTACATAAAACACGGAGAGGCATTATAAAGGCAAAGGGAATGTTTTATTTGCTGTGGCGTATACTACCAGGAGAACTTTAACTTCTATGACTGATTATATTGGATCCTGTTTTATGTATTTCTGAAATAAAATGTAATGTGGTGTAGAAGTTAATTTCTTCTGTGATGCCACATATGTCTAATGTCTGATGGGTATCAGTGTCACCCAACACGCACCTGCTAATGCTCACATAAAAACTCTTGTGAAAATGAAACAAATTATTAAATATATGTATGTCTTAATAAGATGGCGGGATGGATCATGTATACTTAGCAATGCTACCCCATTATCCAGTTAGGTCCCGATAGGCATTTTATTTATACACTGTATAACATGATGCTTTTTACACTCTGTATCATGGAAGTAACAATAAGGGGTACACAGAATATGCTTTTTTTCTGACACTGCAGCCTGAGGGAGCCCAATGTTCCCTTTTTCCAGTGTCTAATGCTATAAATGTTGCTTCATAGCTCAGACCAGGTTACAAATTTTACACTGGGGCCCAGTGTCTTCCCATAACTCCACTGCAGTGCACACATATATAGCAATGCTAGTACTCATCCAGCCATAGGATTGATGCACAGCGGGATTAGATGTGATGTTAATGTCTATGGACACTTTCAGACATCCCTCAGGCTCTTCAGATGACTGTTTGTAGAAAAATCAATTAATTAGACATTATATATTGGGGTACTTCTGGAGTAATTCAGTAGGTACCAGCCTAAAGTCACTCTGTGGGGGCTAGAATGAAGAGCAGTAGAGGATAATAGAGGGACAGTATACAGTGTGGGGTGCCAGTAAAAGGGGGGACTTACTATATGGGGGGCTTGTTAAGGGGGGGCATATGGGGCCCTGTAAATGGGGAACTTAATGTATGAGGACCAGTAAAGGGGACAGTTACTGTATGCGGGCCAATAAAAGGGCATTATACTCTCTGTGAGGGCCAGTAAATGGGGCAATATACTGTATGGTGGGCAGTAAAGGAGATGTTATACTGTGTGTAGGACATTAAGGAGGGTCATATACCATGTGGAGACCAATAAAGGGGGTTGTATACAGTGTGGGAGCCAATAAATGGGGCTGTATATTGTGTGGGGACCAATTCAGGGGCAATATATTGTGTTGGTGGTCAGTAAAGGGGGTATTATACTGTGTGAGGGTCAGTAAAGGGGGTGTAATACCAAGTGGGGACTTGTAAAGAAGGCATTATATTGTGTGGAGGCCAGTAAAGTGGGTATTACCCCATGTGAGGGTCAGTAAAGGGGGTATTAGACCATGTGAGGGTCAGTAAAGGGGGTATTACACCATGTGAGGGTCAGTAAAGGGGGTATTACACCATGTGAGGGCCAGTAAAGGGGGTGTTATACCATGTGAGGGTCAGTAAAGGGGGTGATATACTGTGTAGGGACCAGTAAAGGGGGCATTATACTGTATGGGGGTCAGTAAATGAGATGTTATGCTGTGGAAACTAGTAAACAAGGCATTATACTGTGTGGGGGACAGTACAGAGGCCTTTATATTGTGTGGGGGCAAGTAAATTGGGCATTATACCCCAGATACAGGACAGCAGTCCTGTGGGGAGGAAGAGACTCCTAGATTTATAGATGATATAGATGGTTGGAGTCCGGGTCCTGGCTCAGTGTTTGTTCTAGAAAATATTGTATTTGGCCAGAAAAAAAGAAAAGAAATTGGAGGCAAAAACAGAAGAACGTTAACCTAAATCTATTTCTTACAGGGCATGGGGGTTACTTATTCTTTCCCCTGTCTCTTAAATCTTAATGGACTACTTATCATAATATGGTTCTGATTAACATGAGGTTCATTAAATTTAGAATAATTTCTTAACCCTCGCCCCTCTCCATGCATGTATTAGAGATTCTGTGTTCTTATGGCTATATTGCAGTGTCATACACTGTATAATGATGGTTGATGCTGCTAATGAAAAAATCAAGATATTAAAAGCCTCATCTGCAAGGCTAGTTTAATCCAATCACCGCACATCTGCTGAGAAAAAATGAGCTGTTCCGCTGAGCTTTTTCCCATGATATAAGATTGATCGTCAAAGGGCCTCATGAGGGAAGAGATAATACTCCGGGCAAACATCCCACCTGCAGATGTTCTCAGCTCGGAGTGCCATGCTGTATACATTCACACCTTATAGTGCAGAGGCTAGTCACTTGGAGGATTATTCTGCAGCCCAGTGTCCTCTATGTTCACTACCCAGTGGTAAGAAGTGTCAATGCATAAAGGCAATCTAAAGGAGCAGTAAATAATGAACTGTGGCTAAATATTCCTAGATTATAAATATACCGTATACCGTACTGCTAGAGATTCTAAGCACAGGAGATTGTACATAGAGTAGTAATCATTCATAGGGCAGACAGTCTTGTCACCATCCCATTGCAGACCACTACAGAAAAGATACTTAATGGCCATAAAAAGGGTTCATAGGTGATACTGTATGCAGTAGGTTTGGTTCAGTAGAATTGCAGGAGGCCTAGATATTACAACAGTAAGACAGGTATAAGAATGTACATACTTTAAAAGGACACTTAGATAGATATACACTACCATTCAAAAGTTTGGGGTCAGCCAGACAATTTTGTGTTTTCCATGAAAACTCACACATTTATTTATCAAATGAGTTGCAAAATGAATAGAAAATATAGTCAAGACATTGACAAGGTTATAAATAATGATTTTTATTTGAAATAATAATTTTCTCCTTCAAACTTTGCTTTCGTCAAAGAATGCTCCATTTGCAGCAATTCCAGCATTGCAGACCTTTGGCATTCTAGCTGTTAATTTGCTGAGGTAATCTGGAGAAATTTCCCCCCATGCTTCCAGAAGCCCCTCCCACAAGTTGGATTGGCTTGATGGGCACTTTTTGCGTACCATACGGTCAAGCTGCTCCCACAACAGCTCAATGGGGTTGAGATCTGGTAACTGCGCTGGCCACTCCATTACAGATAGAATACCAGCTGCCTGCTTCTTCCCTAAATAGTTCTTGCATAATTTGGAGGTGTGCTTTGGGTCATTGTCCTGTTGTAGGATGAAATTGGCTCCAATCAAGTGCTGTCCACAGGGTATGGCAAGGCGTTGCAAAATGGAGTGACAGCCTTCCTTATTCAAAATCCCTTTTACCTTGTACAAATCTCCCACTTTACCAGCACAAAAGCAACCCCAGACCATCACATTACCTCCACCATGCTTGACAGATGGCGTCAGGCACTCTTCCAGCATCTTTTCAGTTGTTCTGTGTCTCACAAATGTTCTTCTGTGTGATCCAAACACCTCAAACTTCGATTCGTCTGTCCATAACACTTTTTTCCAATCTTCCTCTGTCCAATGTCTGTGTTCTTTTGCCCATATTAATCTTTTCCTTTTATTAGCCAGTCTCAGATATCGCTTTTTCTCAGTCACTCCGCCCTGAAGGCCAGCATCCCTGAGTCACCTCTTCACTGTAGACGTTGACACTGGTGTTTTGCCAGTTGAGGACCTGTGAGGCGATTTCTCAAACTAGAGACTCTAATGTACTTGTCTTGTTGCTCAGTTGTGCAGCGGGGCCTCCCACTTCTCTTCCTATTCTGGTTAGAGCCTGTTTGTGCTGTCCTCTGAAGGGAGTAGTACACACCGTTGTAGGAAATCTTCAGTTTCTTGGCAATTTCTCACATGGAATAGCCTTCATTTCTAAGAACAAGAATAGACTGTCGAGTTTCACATGAAAGTTCTCTTTTTCTGGCCATTTTGAGAGTTTAATCGAACCAACAAATGTAATGCTCCAGATTCTCAACTAGCTCAAAGGAAGGTCAGTTTTATAGCTTCTCTAACCAGCAAAACTGTTTTCAGCTGAGCTAACATACTTGCACAAGGGTTTTCTAAACATCCATTAGCCTTCTTACACAGTTAGCAAACACAATGTACCATTAGAACACTGGAGTGATGGTTGCTGGAAATGGGCCTCTATACACCTATGTAGATATTGCATTAAAAACCAGACGTTTGCAGCTAGAATAGTCACTTACCACATTAACAATGTATAGAGTGTATTTCTGAGTTATTTAATGTTATCTTCATTGAAAAAAATTGTGTTTTTCTTTCAAAAATAAGGAAATTTCTAAGTGATCCTAAACTTTTGAATGGTAGTGTATAGAGATAGAGATATTGCCTTTTTGTCAATATGCAAATACGCTCTTTGGAGCAACGATGGCGCTTACCTCTTTTCAGCAAGGAAAAGCCCTTTTTGTTCCAAAGACCTCATTTGAATATTGACAAAAACAGCAATATCTCTGCAATGGAGGCACCAAAGGGGAAAACACTGTATGATTCAGGTGATCCTAACCTATCTATCTGCAGGGCTGGGTTGATATGCTGGATTTTGTGGACAGACTCCTTTTAAGGCTATTTGAAAGTAGTTTCAGCTTCTAACCTTCTTGACATTGCTGATAAAAGTTAATGTGAACCAGTCATATTAAACATGATGTTTGATAACAGACACGTAGGCGGAGGAGCTGAGCAGTTGCAGTTAGGGCGCTTGTATTTCATTTACCCTGTGTTTTCTTTTTGGGCCGGGGCGGTCCTTCAGTGACTGACAGCCTCCCATGTATGCACATAGAGATAGTTGTCAGTCACTGTGTAGGACCGTCCACTGAACTCCTAAGCACATAAAGAGCAGGGATTTATATGAATAAAATACAAACTACAATTACAGTTACAATCTGCTGTAAAACATGCTGCCCGCCAATAGGACTCCATAGCAAAGGGACAGGTTTCCTTTAACAATAAAAGGCATTCATATATGCAGAGCAAATATAGATTCAGGATGTGTATTCCTTTAATCTAATGAGTTTTCCAACTAAGTCATACTGAATTTAACATATTGTGTTTTCAGTCTTGGATCAGTCTGTGCTTATGCCTTAAGTATATATATGGGAGAAAGGGAGATAAAGTTCATTGTAAAGTAGGATGTGGGTGTTAGCCCTGGAACACACTACCTATGAATCACACATATTGTAGTAAATGTGCATATCTAGATGTTAAGCAGTGGATGGTGTGTGCAAAATATTGATTTTCAACTATAAAATAAGTAGGCTGTCAGCATTACCATAGAAGAATAAAATACACTGTGGCAGATTTAATGGGCCCTTATGTAATTTTTGTGGCATAAAAGTCTTGCAACTTTTTAAAAAGGTTGCAAATGCCATTCTTACACTGCACTCGCCATTTTTCTGGCATAAATGATGACTGATATGTATAGCAGCTACCACCTGGCTATTTTTCAGAGTAGGTGCATGACCCAGTGAAGGGAGCACCCGTCATTCATGTACAATACACTGGTCTTGATAACTTCCCCACTGTACATTACAAAATCAAAATATATTGCATTTTATTATTGCCATATGAATGCAAAGTGTATCATCTGGATGGTTGGGTAATCTATTCTACTTAAGCTGGATTTAGTTCACACTTTTTCAGTATGTATTTTTGAATCTTGAACCAATATTGGGCTTTGTTCACACTGGATGCTATGTTTTGCGTCTCAATTGGCAGTTCCATCAGCCCTAACAATCATGAGAACTTTAGTCCTACATTAGTACAATGCTCAGTTATCTCTGACAGTCCCATAAATAAGTATGGAGTATGGAGTGCACATGTATGACTATTACAGTGTTAAAATGGGTGTTCTCATGATCAATTGGGGTCCCAGTTGTGGGATAGCAGTGGTCAGATCCTGCAAATATGGAATACCTTTCTTTATGGGAAAATTTCTTTAACATAACCTTTAACACAATATACACATTTGTTATCTGATGAATAAATGTAAAATGGACTACTCTACCAAATAATAGGCACCAAAAATATGCAGAGCGAAATCCAAAGGTCCAAATAAATTTCTTTATTACTTGATAAAACCACAAATGAAGTGTTTTTTTAAAAAAAAAAATCATACTAGATGTGTACTGTATGTATGTAAACCCAGGCAAAAACATGAGCGAAATCCATAATAAAAATAATAATAAATTACATAAACTATTAAAAAAACAACAACAACATAACTCAAATTTTTACAATCTTTAACACAAGTACTTTTAGTGGCTGTTCACATGGCCAGAAATGAAGAGGAATTTTAGATGGACATCTGCCCCAGTTTCCTCTTCATGTCTGTCCTTCTGGCCTCCTACGTCAAAATGTCCAAGCAGAGCACATTTGGCTCAGATCAATGGGCCTAATCATGCGGGACGTCTCACGCTGCGGGATTTTTTAATTTTGTGAGTGTCTCTCTTTGATCTCTGCCTCCCATTGAAAATAATCAGGGCGGAATCTGCCGCTGATTTTTGGGAAGAATGCGACTTCTAATCAGAGATAGATTCCTCTGTGTGAACATAACCTTATACTTGTCATCTTCATATCTCCAGAATTCATGCCAGGAGGATAATCCATGAGAAAACCCAATTATAAAACACTAAAAGGGTTGTATAAGACTCAAAGAAGCAGTGCCACTCTTATCTGGTGGTTGTACTTGATACTACAGCTCAGCTTTTTACACCTGAATGGGGCCAAGCTGCAATACCCAGAACAACCCATGGACAAGAGTGGAGCTGTTTCTCAATGAAAGCAGTCATGTTTTCCTCTCCTCAAAGACCTCCTTTTAACCAGCTAAGGCACGGTTCACATCTGCATTTGGGTTTCTGTTCGGGTAATCCGCTTGGTGACCCCCCGAATGGAAACCTATATGCATTAAAAAGCGAAACATGTGAAAACATGTAGAGAGGAAAGTGCTGTTTGCGGAGCAGAAACCACACGGACCCCATTATAGTCTATGGGGTTCGCAGGTTTCCCAGGTAAACCATATAGGTTTTTGTTCGAGGGGTCCCCAAGCAGACTTCCTGAATGGAAACCCAAAAGCAGATGTGAACCTGCTGAAACATGATTTTGAGTTGTGATTTTTAATAACATTGTTATAGGGGAGTTAGAATATTAGTTTCTTCATGCAAGTGACTGAAATTAATTCACGGAAAATAACATCTGTTCCTGTTTTGGTTAATACAGATGGTTCTGAGCAATTATTCCTTATACTCCTGAAAAGAAAGTATCACAGACAAATATTCTTTTACTAATGAAGAATAACCATCCATATTATCTATGTAATAATAATGATTATATTTAATGGATAGTCTTTATT
This sequence comes from Leptodactylus fallax, assembly GCA_947044405.1. Classification (NCBI taxonomy): domain Eukaryota; kingdom Metazoa; phylum Chordata; class Amphibia; order Anura; family Leptodactylidae; genus Leptodactylus; species Leptodactylus fallax. Next base: position 3,753,009 of record CAMRHE010000073.1, on the reverse strand, counting down.
GGAAGTACAATACGTATATTTGATAGTATTCTGGTCTTGGAGGAGTTCTGGTACTTACTGAAGAGATAGAGCTGGTGTGTGGAAATTTACTTACAGGCAGTGCTCCATGGGAAAAAAGTATGGAAATTAGGTCGGCTCCAGAAGGACGAAAACTCACATCTCACATCAGGCAAACCAGACACACAGATAAGGTCAGTGTCATAGCTGATAATAACAGGGTGTCTGGCTGCTGGGACTACAAACACGCAGCTGAAATCTGTGCAGGAACTTGACAGCAAGTCATTTTTCTGTCGATCAGTTTAAGGCTAAGGCCCCATGTAGTGGGCCGCAGTGAAAAATCAATGCGGAAAAGACCGCGGCAGAAACACATCGCAGTTTTTCCCACAGCACTTTTCACAGAAAGTCCACAGAGTTTTCCTCTGCGGACTCTCTGCTTCAATTATACCTATAGGGAATACTTGACGATTATGGAAATCGCAGCATTTCCACTGAGGATTGTTTCTGCAATGTGTGGATGGGATTTGCTAGACCACCAAACCGAAAAACGCTGCGGAAAAGACTGCAGTTCCCATGTCATACTTGCATAAAAGGGGAAATATACTAAATGTAAAGGTATCACACTCTTCAACAGGGATACCTGACAGAGCTTGTATTTTATGATTTCTACTTTTTATTCTCATTCTAAATTTGATTTACTTGAGAGAAACCTAGCCAATTTAACTTGTAATATAATGTAATGGTGTTTTTTTTATAATTTATTGATATCACTAGTGGTTAATGTCAACATGTGATGGTCCTTTATAACAATATCTGCCGAGGCACCTGAATACTTCATGGTTTTGTGCCCCCCCCTAGGCAATAGTTTGCAAGATAGAACAAAATATAAACCACTGCTATAAAGAGAGATTCATGGATTCTACCGACAGCAATGTAATAAAATGCACTAAAAACAGGATATTTAGTATTTTTGATATTTAAAAGAAAATTACTAGTGGGAAATGGGTGTTATTTATAACTAGAGGTAAGAAAAGCTTTTCTGAGTCTATCTGATAGCAGATTATTGTTTAGCTCCATAGATGATCACAACATGTAACGGGTTAAACGCCTGGTACCAGAGTTCCAGAGTTACCGTAGCGTTGATCCAGGTTGCTGCAGCAGGGTATCAGCTGTATTTTACAGCTGACATCTGCTCTGGATGGTGTGGCCAGGGCTGCTGGGCCTTGCTATCCCCACAACATAGCTGTATGCTGAAGTACGAGAAGTCACGCAAAACCTCAGTGTACACTTACTGTACATCACTTATCTATCCTATGATTTATGTATCTGTCCTATACATGGCAGAAGTGTACAAAAGTTAAAGTAGTTAAAGTAAAAAAATTGCTAGTGACCTTTCACACTGTCAAACAAATCCATGGGCCCTATTCACGAGACAGTAGTTGAAAAAATGTCCTTTAGTCCTTGTGTGATGATTCTGCCTAAATATGGCCATAACTCAGCTATATTTTGGTCTCTGGGTATAGGATATCCCTTCTTCCTTGCTTGCATACTGTGCGCAGCTACAAGCCTAGGTGCATATTGGCAGTAGCGTCTAGGCTGGAACAATAGGGCTTCATTGTATTCCTATACAGCCCTGGCTGATCAAACAATAGTGCATTGTTCACGCCTGGGCTGTTGATCAGATATGACTGATAACAGGGTATCAATTCACTTTGTCTCATCTACATACAAAGGGTCTGAACGTGATTGAATTAACTCATCAGACATACTGTCGCCGGTGACCTCATTCTGGGAGGGGGCATAAAGGGTATAAAAGATGAGGTAAGAGGTCTGTGGGAGGAGATGATGCAGGAGATTACACTAAGAGATCATGCTATGGAGTTTTGGGCTGAGACCATCACAGACTTCCACTGAGAGAGACTTTGACTGAGATGCTACTATGAGCAGGCAGGTTGGAATGCTGCTGCTGACGATGATGAGCCTACAAGAGACTGTGAGAGACTGTAAAGAGCATGCAGGCTGGATTATTGTACTGTGATGCCACATGCTAGGAGTTAATGCCACATGCCAAGAAGCCTCCACTGGTGACTCACACATGCCATGTGTGAGTGTTGGACTATAGAACCACATCAAGGACATGTGTGGTAAAGTAATCATTTCACCTTTAATCCCTTTTATTTTATTTGTACTGTATCTTGCAACTAGTAACTGTTAATGCTTGCATATGTCTGCATATCTGTTCTGATCTGTATATGTTAGATTTTAATACCGACCCATTTAGGGGTTAATAAATATATAACATTTAGAAGGCTTGTCTTGTATTTATCTGGTGAACCCGGCACTCACTGGCGGTGAGTGTGGTTTTTATATGAAAGAGGACTCAGGGTGTGGCCAAAGCGGTTTGGCGCACGGAGGATCTTTGACATTGGTGGCAGCGTGGTGGGATCTTAGGATAAACGGTGTGTGTTGGTGACCTATATCACTCACATGCTGGGGATTATGGTAATCCTATGAGACAAGCTCGGTATTAAAGCAAGCATTAAGATACAGTGAAAGTTTGATACAGTGCTGTTCCCCCTCCCTTATTCTTTTTATTCTATCCTATCTTTTATTTGGCAAATACCAGTGGATGGCTAGTGGGCTCAGTAGCAGAGCTCAAGAATTGTTGAACCAGGCTTTTTGAGATCCTGAGCGTATGGCTGAAATGGAGGCAGCCACAGCCATGCAGAGAATCGAGCAGAGTCCTGATTTTGGGGCTAGGCCAGGAAGTGCAGCAAGCAGCCCGGTCCCAAGGATTACTTCACCAGGAGGGACCATTAACCCCAGCCTTGTGGGGGGAACGGTTTCATACTGGCAAATGGCCTATCAGCAAGTAGGCACCAGTGACCCTAACACATACCTGCAGGTGTTGCGCCGTTTTTTGGAAGCTGTAGATCAAGAACAAGAACGGCAGGCTGCTGAGCGACAGGCAGAGAGAGAGTATCAGCTTGAGCTGAAAAGGCGGGAAATCTCCCAGCGGGCACAAACCGCCCATGTGCAAACTCCAACAACCCTGCACAGACCCTCCAGTTGGAAGGAGAAGCCAGGCCAGAGTTCACCACAGCCGTCTGTCGTCAGGTCGGGTGAGACAAGCTATGCCCCGGGTGGTCCCTCCCCTGTCCCAAGAACTCTGGGCACCCTAGTGACCTTCCCCAAACCCCAAGGGTAGGTGCGGAGGGGCCATGCCTGTAACCCGACAGGACATTTCAAGAAGGAGTGCCCCAACTACCCTGAGAACTTCCCTGCTTCCCAAGCCACAGCAGGTGGCCCATCTGTGTGTCTGGATGGGGGTGCAGGAAAAGGAATGCGGACTGTGGGACTATTGACTGATTTGCCTGCTAATGTACTGTTGGGAACTGATTTGGGACCTGTGATGTCCCAATATGGGGTGGGGAGCAACCCAATTTACTGTGATGGACTGTCTATGATTAATGCTGATAATGTGTCTGTCATATCTGCAGAGAGGGCCCGTAACCCCCCCCTCTGGGATACTTCCCATGGCAGTAAGTGTAACTGCTAATGAGTTGCCTTCAGCTGAGAGCAGGGAAGATGCAACTGAACTTCCTGCAACCCAGCTCAGCAAAAATGTTAGTGATGCTTTGTTTCCTCCGGTGCTAGGAACCAATGAGACTAAGTCTGTAGACACACCCACATCTGCGGGGGCGTCGCCCTCCCAGCTTGTTAATCTGTCTACCACAAATCTCATTGAGGCCCGGTGTGAATTAACAATTGCTAATGAAGGTACTGTCAATGTAATTGCCAATGCTTGTTGTGAAAATGTACAGGGTAGCTCTTCTGAGTCACTGGAAGCGACTTCTACTATTTCGCCCAGTGTATCCGATAAGCACCCAACTACTGACCAGGTGCCAGGTGGTCAGGTAGGCTATGGGGATCTCATGGCCGATCCAGGTGAGGGACGGACTGCTGGTAGTGCGGTGTTAGCCTGCAGCCAGAGTGCTACAAGGGTGGAGGGCGTTCCGACCCTTGAACCGTTGCCTACATCACCTGGAGTCGGTGCTGAGACCGCCATGACTAGCCTCACTCCCTTGAAGCCGGAGGAGTCCGGCCTCTATGAGACATACACATCTCTTCTGTCCAGTTCTATTCCAGGAGTGCCCATGGCCCAAGTGCAGATGGCATGGGGTACTGGAGATGTGATCCAAGAAGAGGGTATGTCCAATGTATTACCTGTCAATGTATTGTGGGGGGATGGTTTGGGGAAGCATGATCCCAGTCATTTGCCCAAGGTATCACCAACACCCACCCAAGTACAGGAGGAACAGGACGTAGGCCCAAAGGGGCCAGGCGTCTGGGAAGGAGGACAGGGTCCAAACATGCCTGTGCCAGAACCAGAGATGCCCCTAGGCTTGGAAGCAGAGGGGGAGGTGCAGAATCCCCTAGAACTCTCCCAACTAGCGGCTAGTGTGGGGGAGACTCTGAGAGAGCAGGCCAAGGGTAGCCAGGAGAGCAGAGATTGCCGGGATGGGATCTCTGGAATGGTTTCCCAAGAGCCTGAGGTCATGAGTGTAAAGCTACGGGATGCCCGCACTCAGAAAGCGGACCCGGAACAGGCAGGAGGTAGCCAAGTGTACGTGGCTCAGAGCCTGGGCCTTAGAAGTGTCCCTAGTCAGACTAGAGAGACAGAAGGGGCCGGCAGCTATGTAACATGCACCTCTCTTTTGTCTCACTCCAGCCAAGAGTTCAGAGAGGCTGTCCAAGCTGACCCTAGTCTGGACATATTGAAGGCGCGTGGTGCTCAACCACCCTTAGAGTCTGACAAGGCCCGAGTCTGCTGGGACCCCGGGGGGAAGGTGAGAAAGCCTTGGGGCCAGAGCCTGAGGAGCTGGAGGCGGAGGTGCTTTCAGAAGAGGGGCGTAGGCCCCTACTTCCTGCAAGCCCCATCTAAAGGGGGAGGTGTGATGATTCTGCCTAAATATGGCCATAACTCAGCTATATTTTGGTCTCTGGGTATAGGATATCCCTTCTTCCTTGCTTGCATACTGTGCGCAGCTACAAGCCTAGGTGCATATTGGCAGTAGCGTCTAGGCTGGAACAATAGGGCTCCATTGTATTCCTATACAGCCCTGGCTAATCAAACAATAGTGCATTGTTCACGCCTGGGCTGTTGATCAGATATGACTGATAACAGGGTATCAATTCACTTTGTCTCATCTACATACAAAGGGTCTGAACGTGATTGAATTAACTCATCAGACGTACTGTCGCCGGTGACCTCATTCTGGGAGGGGGCATAAAGGGTATAAAAGATGAGGTAAGAGGTCTGTGGGAGGAGATGATGCAGGAGATTACACTAAGAGATCATGCTATGGAGTTTTGGGCTGAGACCATCACAGACTTCCACTGAGAGAGACTTTGACTGAGATGCTACTATGAGCAGGCAGGTTGGAATGCTGCTGCTGACGATGATGAGCCTACAAGAGACTGTGAGAGACTGTAAAGAGCATGCAGGCTGGATTATTGTACTGTGATGCCACATGCTAGGAGTTAATGCCACATGCCAAGAAGCCTCCACTGGTGACTCACACATGCCATGTGTGAGTGTTGGACTATAGAACCACATCAAGGACATGTGTGGTAAAGTAATCATTTCACCTTTAATCCCTTTTATTTTATTTGTACTGTATCTTGCAACTAGTAACTGTTAATGCTTGCATATGTCTGCATATCTGTTCTGATCTGTATAGGTTAGATTTTAATACCGACCCATTTAGGGGTTAATAAATATAAAAATTTAGAAGGCTTGTCTTGTATTTACTGGTGACCCGGCACTCACTGGCGGTGGTGTGGTTTTAATGAAGGGACTCAGGGTGGGCCACAGCGGTGGGCGCCGGAGGATCTTTCACACCTTGTAAGGCCAATACGTCATAATACATTTTTTTATATATCTTTGTGTTTTGTTTTTTTTTGCTGTGTCTGTTCTGTTCCATATAGATGAATCCATTATACATGTATCCAAAGCATTACATATACAGTATGTAGATAGATAGATAGATAGATAGATAGATAGATAGATAGATAGTTTGATTGTGTAAATTTAGACAGGCAATCTGAGAATATGCCAGATTTATAACAGTGGCTGATGTTGGATGATAAATCTGGTGTATCTTTAGACTGTCTAGTTTAAGTTGATACCACCTTTTAGTTGGCTTAGTTTGAGCCAAAATTTTACATTATGATTTTGGCACATTTAAGCCATGGCTCTTTTCTGAGAATCCGCACCCACGTGTCTAGCAAGTTGAAAAATTTTAGCACAAACTACATATGCCAAGATGCACCCCATTGCACCAAAGATGAGTCACATTTACTCCAGCAAATAGTATGTATCTCTTATGTCTTCTTAGTATAAAATGTACCTGAATTCAAAGGGAAATTTTTTAAAAAACCTAAGACCTGATCTTATAGAAGTAAATGCTGGGATAAATGTCTTGATAACAAAAGCATATATCCTATACTGTATAAAATATCATCTACTCAGGGTCTTTTCTCAGATATATTCAGACTATCACTGAACCCTGCAGGGACTGGACTGGATTGTAAGTCAGTGTGGTAGAAGGAGCAGCTTTCTGAACACCTTATCTCCACATGCCAGGGTCACCTGCCCAGATGCTTTATTAATGTGTTTGCGCTCAGTCTTTAATGGCGCCAGCACCATACAAACCTTGGCAGGAGTCAGGGCCCACTGGGCTTAAAGGGTTTTTTCCATGAACGTAACGATATTTAAATTTGCAGACAATTAAAAGTTAGATATTTTTCCAAATAATAATAATTTAAATTTTTTTGTAGTTTTAAAGATTTTCTCTAACCATATTAGTGGTGAGGGTCTGTTGTCTTAATAGGTTGCCAATGTATACCAACATGAATAAAGGAACTTTCTATGATCTGGGACTTGTCAGAAACCCAGACAAAATTTCTTATTGTAACAAACACTGTAGGGGCCACTATGGGACATTGTATTGTTTGAAGGGGCCACTACAGGATACCATACTGTGTGGAAGGGCTACTGTGGGACATTATACTGTGTGGAAGGGCTACTGAGGGACATTATACTGTATGGAGGCCACTATGGGACATTGTATTGTGTGAAGGGGCAACTACAGGATACCATACTGTGTGAAAGGGCTACTGTGGGGCATTATACTGTGCGGAAGGGCGACTGAGGAACATAATACTGTGTGCAGGGGCCGCTATGGGACATTATACTGTGTGAAGGGGCCACTATGGAACATTATACTGTGTGGAGGGGTCACTATGGGACATTATACTGTGTGGAGGGGCCACTGTGGGACATTATACTGTGTGCAGGGGCCGCTATGGGACATTATACTGTGTGTAGGGGCCGCTATGGGACATTATACTGTGTGAAGGGGCCACTATGGGACATTATACTGTGTGAAGGGGCCACTGTGGGACATTATACTGTGTGGAGGGGCCATAATGAGATATTATATTGTGTGGAGGAGCCACTGTGGGACATTATATTATATTATATGGAGGTCACTATTAGACATTATACTTTGTGGAAGGGCCACAGTGAGACATTATACTTGGTGAAGGAGCTACTGTGGCATTATACCTTATGGGGGCCAGCAAAAGGAGCAGTTTAACGTGTAGGGGCCCAGTCTGCTAGTTACGCCCCTGGTGTGCATATACCCCTGAAGTCAGTCATGAATATTAGAAAGGTGTCTTTATCATGAGCTGTGGACATACAATAAATGTAACATTATTTCTCTATATCAGTCTATGCAAACAGTCAATATTTACAACAGTCATCAAATTGGTAAGTCAAGAACACATTAATCCATGCCTATTGAGAACTATTTATTAGTTTTGCTACAGATGTCCCTAAATGTTATTTTCATGATCTGAAAATATAGGACCATGGTGCAAATCATGGGCGTAACTACCAGTGCAGCAGACTGGGCCCAACAACTAAGGGGGCCAATTTCCACTGAAACCCAGGGGGCAATTAGTGATAACTATGGATGATAAGGGATGTGGAAAACTGACTGCATGTTTGTATTAGAATTATTTTCTTCTCCTTCCCATCCCCGACCTATTCTCTTTGGCGCTGTTCACCCCTTCCTTTATTCCTGGTTATGCACTTTTTACCCCTTTTACTTTGTAAGCTCTAATGTTCAGGTTTGCATTGTTTTATTCCTGTATTTTACTTTGTACATTTTGCATTATTGACTGTTTATACTATTGTCATTTCACTATCTGTACGTTGTACTTTATGCTGTTATACAATAAATACTTTAGAAACTATAATTATTTTCTTCATATGCTCTGATGTCACAGTGGACACAGTGATCTTTTTGTGTGTGTGTTATGACATCACTCTGTATATTATCTCTGTACTGTGATATCACTGTGCGCATAATCCTGGTACTGAAACATCACTGTGTCATTAATGTGTATATTGTCCCTGTACTGTGACATTACTGTGTGGATAATCCTTGTAGTGTGACATTACTCTGGGCATTACTGTGAGCATTACATTGTGAATTTTGACTATTCTGTGACACCACTGTGTGCATTATCTCTGCAATGTGACATCACTGTGTGTATTATCTGTACTGTTAAATCACTATGTTCATTATTCCTGTGTGTATAGGAGACAAAATAAACATACACTTTTCAAGTTGTAAACTTGCTTCTTAAGATGGTCATGTGGAGTGGGGCCCCGTTACAAGTTGTGTTATGGGACTCCATGTTTACTTGTTATATCTCTGGTGCAACAAATCATCCAAACCTATAGATTGACCTTCTAGCATAGATGAGAGTTCTGTGTAATGCATGAATAATGAAAACCTCGTAAAGGTGCCCATACACCTTGGCCTCATACCTCTTAACTCTCCAGAATAGCATACATGTGCTACATCTGGTGGTGTCACATCTCCCTTAAGAATGAAAGGCTCAGTCATTGAAATTTAACCAGTTTCAATCCTTCCTTCTCCCAAAATCATTTCTATGGCGAGAGTCAAGATGCCCCTATAGGTAAAAATAGCAAGATACTAAACCATCTCTGGCTAAGTCGTTAGTTTCGGATAGCTTTTATCTTATGTACATCAAGGCCTTTGGTGACACAAAATACAGCTGTTGGCTTATGGCTGTTACCTATGGGTTTCAGTTGGCAACCTGTGTTGGTCAGCTCCACAGGATCACTACAAGACATGATATAAAATCATTGACCTAGTAGGAAAAAAACTCAATCTATACATAAATGCAAGGACATATCAAAAGAGTGAAAGAAGGCTGGCATGATATGCGTCTGGGGTTCTTGGTGCTCAGGGGGAGCCAATAAGCCACTCTGCCTTGGGCAACGTATTTAGATACAGAGCTAAGTCTACAGATTGAATATTTTCCCCAGAAGAAGGATCGTCTAGCTACCAAAGACCTAACAGCATAAAATCCTGTAAGGATAAATAACAGCTAATGTTCTTATATCTCAAGTCACACAGCTTGTATTGAAGCTTGTTTTCCAAAAAAACCTTGCCGTATATTAATGAGGATGGTGAAATCATGGCCAAGACTTCCTTACTGTTCCTTGTACTTTATTAAGACTGTCAGGAGAAGTCTCCAGGAAAATGAATTAAGCGTCAGTACAGTTTAGTTACTTCTGTGCATCATGATTATGCCAAATTAAATAAGAATGCCGGCTAAATACTAAATAATGACTTTCATTAGGATCACGTTCAGACTCGGCTCTCCTCTAATTACCTCCGATAAAAACTTAATTGTACACAAATTGTTGTTAACAGGACGACTTAAAGTAATGCCATCTGATGCACAATGAACAAGATTCAACAAAGGTAAAGTCTGATAAATGGCCGTGTTTCATTCTTGCCTTACATGTTTTTTCAATCTCTTTGAAAATGTCAAGAAGTCTTTGTAAGTGAGCCCTAATATTACTGAGCCATCGGAATATGATTTATTGCTTAAATCCAGTTTTTCTGTTAAATATTTTATATGAATTTTTGGTGATTTTATTGTTTCCATCTTCCTTGTCACTATCCTTATTTTTAAAAATCCTGAAATCTTGCGGTTTTCACAATGGCCACTGAGCCTTATAATAGACTGATGCTTCCTGTTCAGTAGAGATTACTTTTCAGCAGTCATCCCAGAATCATCATAGGCAGGATTTCATTTACTCATGTCACCTATATATAGGTAACACCAGGTCTACCATTTACAATAAATGATGGTCATAACTCTGCTCCTCCCACTCCCTACACATTAGCCTCTGCACAGGTCACAGAGCATGCCCACAACACTCTGTAGTCAATGACTCAGCCTACAGTCTACAGGTTCCTATGGCTGCTACAAAGAAAAATCTCTGCTGTCAGCAGCAGACAAGATGGACTATCATAATCTACAGAAAACAGGCTAAAAACTACAATTAGGTTAAATGTTAATAATGATAAACCAGTTTAAATAAAGAATAGTTATGTTAGGTCCTCACTAGCATCGTGTTGTTTGTTGTTCTGGTACATCAAGAGACCAGAACAACGGACTAATGGACCGCTAAAACAGCACATACATATGGAGCCTTACAGACCCCATTGACTATGATGGGTATCCATGGTTTGAAACCACTGGATGAAAAAGTCAGAGGTGCACTTTTTTGACAGAAACTGCTACAGAGTCTCCAAACAGAGACTCCGACGCATACAGTATGTGAATGTAGCCTTAGACAGATAGATAGATCGATAGATATTAAAAATAGATTAGAATTATATAATATATATGAATATGTAGTTTTAATTACTTAAAAAAAAAAAGTATAGGTGATGCATTCCCTCCCTATAAGACAAGAAATATCAGGTACTGTACATCACGTATTCACCGCAGACAGTCAGACAGGGATTTGGATTAAGCACTTGTGTATAGTCATATTTTACTCTCTCTGTCATATGTAGATTTTGGCCTTTCTATCAGAATGGTAATGGTATATTCAATTTACGAGAGCATGGGAGCTAGTGATATCACATTAACCTATCAGTGATAAAGTATTTATCAGTCTCATTATCAGTCTCATCCCCAGACGTATTATATAAAGTCACCTTTGTTTGTAATGGAATGATCTCTTTGAAAATGGTTTATTTGTTCCCAGACTAGCACGATTGTACTTTATTTTACTGTTATAGAAATGAATTTGTTCATAAATTATTCAACGGGTTTAGCCAGCGCAGGAGTCAATAACCATTTCTGTAGGTATTCAATGTAGTCCCTGAGCATTGATTCTAACTTTTCAGTAGAGAACTTAGGCTAAGTTTACACCAAGTCCATATCCATATACTTTAAAGGGTACATTAGATTTTCAGTGGGCCCCTTTTGGAGCAACTCATGCTCACCGCAGCAAAAAAAAAAAAAACTACTGAAATTGGGTGTTTTTTTGCTGAGGGAGACCTACTGGAGTGGAGTGTAATACAGTCCATTCCATACAAGTAGATAGAACCTGTTTAGACGTCAGAAAGTAAAGAAGAATTTTAGGCAGACATCTGCCTCGGATTCCTCTATTTTCTGCCTCCCAGAGCAGAGTATTAGCATGCTCTTGCGGCTTTCCACTGCTGATTAGGCCCAAATGAATGGGTCAGTGGGGAGTCTCAAGCTGCGGCCTCCGAATCAGCTGCAGAATCCGCGGCAAGATTCAGCGTCCTGCACTAATTGTTTTCAATGGGAGGCAGAATGAGACAATAATCTGCTGCTGATTTGGGGGCGAAATCCGCTGCAAAACCAGCACCAGATTCCACCATGTGAACAGGGCCTGATTTTGTTAACAGGGCAATGAACACTTTCATCTGTATTAATGGAAGTGCTCAATGCAGAAACTGAGTTTGCCCCCACAGATATATACATACATATATAAATATATACACAGACAGGGTATAATAAATATATACAGTGATGTAACTAGCAAAGACTGGGCCCCATAGCATACGTTTTACTTAGGACCCCCCACGGCATAACGCCCCTTTTCCTTGCCCCCACACAGTATAACGCTCCATTTAAACACACTATAATGTCCCACAGTGGCCCCTTCACACAGTATAAAGTCCCACAGTGGCCTCCACACAGTATAATGTCCCATAGCGGCCCATCCACATGGTATAATGTCCCATAGCGGCTCCTTCACAAAGTATAATGTCCCATAACGGCCCCTTCACACGGCATAATGTCCCATAGCAGCCCCTTCACAAAGTATAATGTTCCATAGCGGCCCCTGCACACGGTATAATGTCCCACAGCAGCCCCTGCACTTGGTATAATGTCCCATGGTGGCCCCTTCACAAGGTATAATGTCCTACAGTGGTTCCTTCACACAGTATTATGTTCCATAGTGGCCCCTATGGTGGTCCTTGCAAATATTGCAAAAATTTCGAACCCAAAATTTTTGGGGTTCACGATCCACAAACTATTATTATACTCTGGGGTCTTTTCAGAACTGCGAGTATAATAATCGGAGGCCCAGGGGAAGTGGCAAACATAAAAAAATCATGTTACTTACCTCTCCCGGGCTCCGGTGTGATTCCCTGCTCAGTCTTCTGCCCTCTTCGATGACGTCAGAGATGTGGGTTACACCGGCATCATTATGCCTTACCCACGTGAGGTCATTGAAGAGGGCTGAAGACAGCACCGAAGGCGCACCGGAGTGCAGGAGAAGTAAGTAGCACTGTTTATTATGTTCGCTCACCTCTCCTGGGCGTCCGATCATTATACTCTGGGGCCTAAAGAGACCCCACTGTATGATAATAGCAGTTTTGATTTGGACCTATTTGGTCTGAACCAAACCGCCAGGTGATCCCGGCCTTTCTTACCGATCCCCACTCCTGCAGCGGGGATCAATAAGTAAATCGGGCCCGTTACCCGCCGGCCCTGAGTTTGAGGGTCTGTATTGATTTTGCATTTATTAATTTTAAGGTTAATTTGAATTATTTCTTGAATCTGTTTTAAAGGAGTTTTTGAGGTCATCAATTGAGATCCGCGGGGTCGGACACCTAGGACCACTGCGAATCAACTCTTTGAAGCGGCAGCGGCACTCCAAGAGTGTTGCTTACGCTTTATAGATCATGTGATGTTATGGTCATTGGTCACATGACCTGTTTGCAACTCCGTCCCTTTCAAGTGAATGGGGCTGAGCTGTCATACTAAAACACAACCACTGAAAAACGTACGGTACTGCACTTGGTTTTGTGTGAAGACTCTGCAGTGCTTTTCTGAATGTTGTGGGGGTTGGGTGTTGGACCTCCACTGATCTGCAATCGTTAGCCTACCGAAATGATAAGTCATCAACTCATATATTTATTTCTATGGTCTGTGATTGATGATTTTTGTCTTGGCTCTCCATAAAAAACTGAAGAGGAAGTTAACATCCCTGCTGTGGGCTGCTGTCTTGTCTATGCCAGGAATTCTTATTATTCAGAGTCTGGCTTCTAATTCCAGGTACATACACTACATAGAGGTAAAATAAATAAACTGAGGCCCCCTTCATGGTTCTGCTTTCCAATTTCAGTATATTATGGCCTGGAGAAAGGCAGGCTAACTAATCTCCTTCTTCCTTTTGCAATGTTGTAGTAGAAATTCTCTGCAAGCTGACATTACCTCCAGTCCACAGACCCCACTGCATCTGTCTTAATGGTAAGTATGCCCACTGGCTGTGCTAAATATTTTAATTCTAAACTGGCAGGATAATCCAGCATATGTACACAGTCATTGGCTCCATGCTAGAAATGGTTAACAGATTAAACACAGAGAAACTGCACCTGTAAATGTGTACTGAGGCACATATAATACAACATGTGAATTATTACCTGAAATCAAGCTTAATAAAAGCTTTCCTCCAGTGTGCGCTCAGCTAGGAATAAAACTGGTGGGAAGCGGGAGCGGAATCAATCTCCCGATACATGCATCACAGTAGCATTTATGGCCCAGACTCTGCAAATTGAAGGGGTAAATGCAAGCAAATTCATCACAGATTGTGACATCCATGATATACTCTATCTGACAGCAAGGAAGAATAAAAGACACACTATAGATAAGAAGTGCAGGGTTTCCAGGTCTAATGTGCATCTGCTCTGAGAAACATACATCTAATGATAAAGAATCTGATATTCTTTACTCGAGACCCTTTTAACAGTAAATATCTAACATTACCTTGGTTAGATAGAAAGGGAATCATTTCTCCCGAGAAATAACAAATGGAAGGTGAATTATCTTGAAGTTTCTAGATCCTCTTTTAGAAGTTGACTTTTAGGTGCCCAAAATTGAAGCTAAACTTATATTCATTCTCCGGGAAAGAAAATTGAATTGCTATAGAATATAACCATGATACCATAATGAATGTTATTAGTGTTGTGTTATGGCCACTTAAAGAAGAACTATATTTCTTGTGTCATATGGATACGATATTAACTTAAAGGGGTTCTCCGTGGAGCAGTAATTTACTTATCTGGTCCCAGGGATCGCAGTATGATGGACCTGGGGGTTCTGGTGACATCACGACCCCTGGTTCGTGTGATCCGAAGCAACTTTCGTCTCCTACCCCCCTCCTTTCCCGATCTTAGAGGTGAGGTGCATCCACTTTACCGGATGTGCTTTGCACTTCATTTGGCTCCTGTTCTGCAATCTGATGTCTGAAGAAGGTCTCAAAGACCGAAATGTTACATGTTCTGGGTTGACAACAAATTGTAGTATTAATATTTACATTACAAGTGTGTCAAAACTTCTTGTTTTAATTTTTGCATGGAATGAGCTCTCCATGTACTTACAACATGTGATGTAGCTTTATTGTCTACTGAACTATTGATGAGGCAGGAGGTATCTCTCAGGGATTGTCCAGGATTTGGAGCAACCAGTGGGGTTTCATGGGAGATGTGGCATAATCAGCTGTCCCCGATGCTCTGTTGTCCATCACTGGTGCCTTTTCATTCTCATTTCATGGCCACATTGCTCATGTGACCTCTGAGACCAATCATGTGACATCACTGGTTCCTCTCCAGAGGCCTCAGAGGTCATATGACCCTTAGGGCTTCCGATAATGTGGCTAGCTGATTATCATTTTTTAATTTTTTTTATTTTACACCTCCGAAATGCCACATGGGCTGCTCCAAATCCTGAACAACTGCTTTAACCTGTAGTAACAAATTTCAGCTGTGCCCTAATGGATTTAAAGTAAAAGCAGTGAAACAGCAAGATGTGGGGAAAATAAAGAGCAGGTTATCATTCACTATGGGTATTGATTTACATATTGTTTTTACGCTTTTGACTGAACAGCCACTTTAAGTATAACCTCTAGAAGTCACTGGTTTCCATGAGGGTACTTGAAACCTTTTCTAGAATATGTCATGATAAGTATGAATGAAGGGTCCATGTGAAATATACAGTGGGAAAGAATCACTTCAAGTTCACACAGAGCCCAGGGTTCAATGACTGACTAATCAAATAAGGATTCATGTGAACATTAGAAGTCGTGAATATCTATTGAGCATGTTATTAGATTTCACATTCCAGGGCCCAGAACATTCTTGATTTATACTGTATGGTTAAGGCTCGGTGTAGAAAAAGATAACATGAAAAGAGTTGAAAATGTACTGCCAAGCTAAGACTTAACACAATCTCTTGAAGGTGATTGCTCAGGGACCACTTATGTCCTTTGTGTATAGGTTTTGTAATTGCCTCCAATCCACTCAATAAAAGATCTAGAGTTTTGTCTTCAGACTCGCTGTCCCTTGGGTTCAGCAAGTTTATACGAGTCTTAAGAAAATTCCATCAAGAATACAAGGCCATCAGATCAACATTTTTAGCTAAATTGAGGCCTACTTTACATATCTCTCGAGGCCATGTCGTATCTTTGTCTATAACTTAGTTTTATTAGTAAGTGAAACATTTACACGTTTCTCACCTCAAACTTTTGTCTCCTCCTGAGAAATCAAACATGTATCTAGAAGTATTACCAACAATTATGTCTTTAGTTGTCATGTAGCTACACACAGTCTTTCATTTTACTGGTACATTAGAATTTAATATTAGTGAGAAAGTTTTATGGTTATACGCTTATTGCACATTTCCATACTAAAGGTAAAGATGTTTTTATTTCTACATCTGTCTTAATGTTACATGACCATGACCGACCAACATAGATCAAGTGATCCCAAGCAGTGGTAGACAATATTGCTGAAGTAGAGACTTACTGTAATAATAAAGAAGCTTCTTGAGTTCTAGGTTATAATGGATTGTTTCACGTGGGAGGAAAGGGACACTATTTATCGGAGCAAAACATCAACAATAAAGAGGCATTTTTTAGACTTTCTAGTCTAATAATCTTGGATTATACAGTGACTTTGGCCACAAATCCCTGCACATGACCAAAGATCGCTGGCATGTGACATTTTCCTTAACGAAAGTGAAAGATGATGTGACTGCGACTTCTGGTAGCAGATAGATTGAGCACTGCTGAATTTTTTTTCACAACATGATCCCATTCACTTTCATTGGTAAAAGAGCTGCAGGGAGACATGGTGATCTTTGGTCACACACTGGAAGCCCTCCCTAGTCTTAGACTGCATTAGTCATTCTGCCTCATACAGTTAGAATAAAAAATGCCACATATATTTTACATTTTACTGTAGAGCTAACAGGTCATCTATTGAAAAAAAAAAAGTCGGAAAATCTGTTCTCGCTCAGTAGCCTATGATGTTCTGGTTACATGTAGGGTGTTGCCTGTGTTTTGAGCCCCTTTTCACCTTTATTTTGTAACATGTCATGGATAGTCCCTTTTGTCCCCATATGTATTACACGACGACATGCAATAATGAAATAGTTAAAAAGATAACCACATGCAGACTTCAGAAAGTTACATAATTGTGACTATGACCGATCATGGATTATAATTCTATCACTTTGACTATAATGGTCTCTAGAGTCTAAGAGACATACTGTAGATTTGCTTCCCATAAGTATTGTATTTTTAAGCCTAAATAGTCAACAATCACATATGTTGTTTAGTGTGTACTAAGGAAATAGACTACAGTTATTTTTATCACTCCTCCAAAGCAAGAAGCAAATCAATACTTCTATAAAAAGAAATTGTTATTGTTGTCAGTTAGGAAATATGGCAAAACCATTCGATAGATATATATCACTTTATAGGAGCTTTTATATGAATTTAGGCTTCATTGCCCTTGATATTGTTCTATGATACCATTAAAATATTAATGTCCAAATCTAGCTTTTTTTTTAATTATTACTGTACAGTATACTGGAGATAGCACTGTTATATTGCAGCAATGGGGTCCTAACATTAAACAGTCACTGCTGTTTTCACAAACATTACAAAGGCGGTTGTAAGAAAATTTGTAATATATCTTATAAGAGAGAAATGACATTTTCTGCTCTTATCAGGCTCCCTCTACTAAAATCACTCCTCTATCTGTCTCGAAATGTACTGGAGGTCATATAACCTAGATGAATCATTTCTATAGAAGTCTATGGAGAGGGAAGGGAGAAGAGTGAGCAGGATGTTCAGGAGATAAGAGATAAAAGAGATGAAAAGACAGGCTCTAAACAGGTCATGGTGTTAAAGGACTTATATAACTTATATAATTATCCTAAAGATAGTCCATCGATATTAGACAGGAGGGGGAGTGATTCGCGACACTGCACAGATCACTTGTTTGAATGGGCCATGATGCTCTGTGTAAGGGACAGTACACAATAAAGTGGAGAATTCAGGTTTTGAGAATATGTAAGTGTATATGTAATATGTAGCTTCACTTTAAATAACAAGGCATGAACTAACACTACTCAGTAGAAGTAAAGTGCAGGAGTTCCACTCTATGTTGTACTGTTGGTTTAGAGAGTCTAATCTAAAGTAAATGTTAAGTTAGAAAGACTTTGATAAGAGATAAGAACCATAAATCTCTTCTACTACTCCTAGTTTCTAAGGAAACTCAATACTAGGAAACAGAAAGCCCATTTAATAAATAGGTTATGATAGGATTCAAGGGCTCAATATATTAAGTCAATCTAAGATATCCAAAAGTTTGTGTATGTATAACATAGTAACAGTGTGGTTGGCAAGGATGGGGTATTGGAAACAAGGCTTTTTGGGTCTTTATAAAAGCAATCTGGTGAGTTTATTAAAATCCCTTTGTGATACTGATCTTTATATCTATACAAATGTTGAAAAGAAAAAAAAAGTTGGATTGCTGCAAAACTCACCATGCAGTTATGTCTCAGGCAGATATAGAACTGATTACAGGCATGGTTAGACACTGGGTCTTGCCACAATAGGGCACAAAGTGCTTCCCCTACTGCTCTATAAAAAGACTTTTGGAGGCTACTTTTGGGTAGTGTACCTTTTGGTAAGAGATTGTTGACTGGTAGATGTGCCTCTACATTTTGTCCAGTTGAGAGATATTGAGAGGGGATACATCACTGGTTTGAGAGAAGTAGGATGGTTGTTTTGAAGAACTGCCTGCCTTCTACTCCATTCACACCTAGCTGTTAAGAAGTGTTGGAGCAGTGGTTACATGAGGGCATGTAACCATTGCCCCAATAAACATATATTTTCACTCTAATATTGTAATCACTTACAGTCATTACATTCACATATTGAAAGTTTAATTCCAACAACTCTGCCTCTGGTGTTTTGTTTTGTTTTTTTTGATTTTTTTTGAGTGTATGTAGCAGTTTTAGTCCTGGCATCTTCTTATGTGCCCTGGATGTGATGGCTACCTTTACACCCCTACCTCCTCTAATAGTTACACCCCTAAGTAAGAAGGGAGCAGTAAACTTCAAATGGTTGCCCCTGGGAACAAACAGGACCTGGACTATACACTGGTATATTTTTCAGTTCAATAAACAATTTTTGTCAGCCATTCAATGCAAGATTATTCTATCATTTCAGACGCGACTTTTCAATCAAGCTGAAGGAACGTGCACACAATGAAATCTGGAGTCCCCTTGTCAAATCTGTTTTGTGGTTTTAAAGCCAAGAATGTGTGAACACTTTGTTATTCTATCATCCAGTAATTACAACTTCTGCTTAGGGAACAAGCCCTGTGACTTTCAATGTGTTATTCTCCAGAGATTCTCACATATCAGGATATCAACCCAAGAGTATTGCGCTATATATGTACTCGCTTTCTCTCGCATACATTGACAAGCGTCATAGGTGATAGGAGAGATAAACAAAAATATTCGGGGACTAATTAATATTAACATTACATTGAAGCCTGACTGAAATATTGATCATGTGGAAATGATACTGACAGTATGTCACCATTAATGTTCTGACTAAATAATGGGGCAGATTTATTAAGACTGGCGTTTCATATACAAGTCTTAATAAAGGATCTGATAGACTCAAAGCACACCTGATTTTTCATGAGGCTCGGCTTCTTAATAAATCAAGAACTGGTGTAGATTTTCTGTATAACTCACTCCAAACATACTGGCATGAGTTATAATAAATATGTCAGGCCAAGAGGTTCCTGTCCTGGCCCACCATGCTCTCCGCCCACATTTGCGGAAACTGGCGAGCGAGGTGCAGAATAGGGAATGTGTCACACATTTGCACAACAAAGGGCCTTTCACCAGATGTTTGCCACATTATGACCCATCTATGCCAGAAAACTATAGTAGATGGGATAATACATTTCCCCCATTATGTTCATAAGTAGATTTTACATCAAATAAGAAGTACTCATGCAGTTTTTTTAGCAAAAAAATGTGACAGTGGGATCAAAATGGGTTAAAAAAGTGACTCTCCTAAACCCTGGCTCCTGTTCCGATACTGCTCTGGTCCTGCTGGTCTCCATTTCATTTACACACAAAAAAGCCTGTAAATGCCTGGTGGTCAGCCAATCACTGGACGCAGCTCTGACCCATCTCAGCCAGTGATAGGCTGAGCGGGTATTTTTTGTGTCGCCAATTGGACCAGTATCGCTCATGGATGAGCACTGTTTTATATTTATTGTAAATCCGTAAGACTTGCAAAGTTGCAATTTCTAGGAAAAGAGTATATATGGTCAGACACATCCAATAGCTGTAGGCAAACAGCTATTCATTGTACAACAAAGACCAACATTGGCTGAACATTCAATGCACAGCAGGTTCCCATGACCTTAGTTTAATGTGTATGGCGAATTGACCCAGACAGACCACCAGTAGAGAGGATTGTTTGATCCACCGCCAAGCCCGAGCAGCTCCCACAGTGTCCACCATCCACACACAAGTGGTACCTTCATTACACACCTTTCTCTACCCGTTCCATTTCCAGGTGCTTAGCAGAAGAAAATTTGGTGTCATGGCACCCATTACATCTCCTGCCATTGATGGCCAGCCACGTCGCCTCCATTTGCAATGATGTGGTGAGAAACCTGGACTGTTATGGACTGATGTATTATAAAAACACCAAAATGCTCAGGGTGGCAACACCTTTCAGATCATGTATAGTGGGGAAAATAAGTATTTGATACACTGGCGATTTTGCAAGTTTTCCCATCTACAAAGAATAGAGAGGTCTGTAATTTTGATCGTAGGTACACTTCAACTATGAGAGACAGAATCTAAAAAAAAAATCCAGAAAATCACATTGTATGATTTTTAAATAATTAATTAGCGTTTATTGCATGAAATAAGTATTTGATACAATAGAAAAACAGAACTTAATATTTCTTCTTGTTATATATGTTCTTGACCAAGTTTGCACACACTGCAGGAGGGATTTTGGTCCACTCCTCCATACAGATCTTCACCAAATCTTTCAGGTTTTGGTGTTGATTTTTGATTGGTTTCAGATCTGGAGACTGGGTAGGCCACTACATGACCTTGAAACACGTCTTACAAAGCCACTCCTTTGTTGCCCTGGCTGTGTTTCGGGTAATTGTCATGCTTCTTGTTCCTCCAAACATGATGAGTGGAGTTGATACCAAAAAGTTCTATTTTGGTCTCATCTGACCACATGACCTTCTCCCATGCCTCCTCTAAATCAGATGGTCATTGGCATGGAGCCCCAGACCAAGAAAGATTAACAGTCATCTTGTGTTTCTTCCTTTTTCTAATAATTGCGCCAAAAGTTGTTGCCTTCTCACCAAACTGCTTGCCTATTGTCCTGTAGCCCATCCCAGCATTGTGCAGGTCTACAATTTTGTCCCTGGTGTCCTTAGACAGCTCTTTGGTCTTGGCCATGGTGGAGAGGTTGGACTGTGATTGATGCAGTGTGTGTACAGGTGTCTATTATACAGGTAACGAGTTCAAAAAGGTGCAATTAATACAGGTAATGAGTGCAGAGGAGGAAAAACTGACAGGTCTGTGAGAGGCAGAATTCTTGCTGGTTGGTAGGTGATCAAATACTTATTTCATGCAATAAAATCCAAATTAATTATTTAAAAATCATACAATGTCATTTTCTGGATTTTTTTTTAGATTCTGTCTCTCACAGTTGAAGTTTACCTACGATAACAATTACAGACCTCTCCATTCTTTGTAGGTGGGCAAACTTGCAAAATCGCCAGTGTATCAATTACTTATTTCCCCCACTGTATGTCATTTAGCTTTTCAGATATGGTCACAGTTTCACTTTACATATACTTAACAGAACATCATAAACTATTTTGTTACTGACTAAACACTTACACAATAACACAATAAACCAGAGTTTATGTAAAGCAAGTTTAATAAAAAGCCTTGAAACCACATAACAATCGAGAGAACCGAAACTACCATCAAAATGTAACAAAAACTGTTTGAAACCAGTATAATGTGAAAAGTAAAATAAATTGAAAGCTTCTAAACATGAGTTAAGAAGTACAAAAACTGAGACAATTTTCATTCTATTAGCCTCCACAATGCAGCTAATTTTCATATCGTATGTCAGGTACTTTTTCCTGCCGAAAAAGCCAGCGGTAAATGTAGGTAATAGCCGCTGAAAGAAACAATCATAGCAGGTGGTGATCTGAGTGAAAATACATCACAGAAAATTGGCTCTTACACAATTTTATATGCTTTTCATGCTCCATTTAATTGCATTTTGAGAACTAGATAAATGTGGGAAGTAAAATGAATATGCGTTGTGAGCCGGGCATACAATTTGCTCATTACTGGACAATGGACTAACCAATGTACATGTTATGATCAGTGTTTTGGCGGTTGTAGGTGAATCTAGAGGAAAAGTATAGAACTTGAAATGAAGTCAGCTGTAGTGATAAAACATTAGTGGCTGTAATGTTCTTATCTTACCCCAATCCAGTGGCATCTTCTGATTCTGTCAACTGCCATTACAAAAAGTCACTGGTAGGAAATCCAGCAAGCTCAGGCCCACTATATTTGATTTTTTACATTGTTAGACTTGTCAAAACTTTGCTTTTGTACTTGAATATTCATTTTCTGACACCGACCTGGCTCTTTTGACTACTCTCTGATACTGTGGTACTGTTTCACATATGTGGCTATGCTTGACCTTTGTGACCAAATCTTTGGTTTAACTGACTATAATCATGTAGGTTTTCCAGATATATTATAAGAACTTGGTAAATCACAACTTTGTTGGTTCTTTTTGTATTCTGTGATTCATACACTGTTATTATTCCACAGTGCTCTACAGAGAGTCCCATTAGCCCCTGTATCCAAAACCATACTGCCTCTTAACACCTATTTAATTGACTAGCCAATACAGTGATGAACACTCATGCAATAGAGCAGCATGGAAACTACATGGTCAGTGGCGTAACTAGGAATGGCTGGGCCCCAAGGCGAACATTTGACATGGGGCCCCCCCGAACCGCCACCCCCAACCCCCCACCGCATAAACCGCATTCCTGCACACACTATTATGCGCCATATTGGGCCCTGCACACAGTATTATGCCCCATAGTGGCCCCTGCGCACAGTATTATGCCCCATAGTGTCCCCTGCACACAGTATTATGCCCCATAGCGGCCCATGCACATGGTATTATGTCCCATAGCGGCCCCTGAGAACTGTATTATGCCCCATTGCGACCCCTGAACACAGTATTATGCCCCATAATGGCCCCTGCACACAGAATTATGCCCCATAGTGGCCCCTGCTCACAGTAGTATGCCCCATAGTGGCCCCTGCACACAGTATTATGCCCCATAGTGGACCACGCATGAACGATTATTATACTCTGGGGTCTTTTCGGACCCCAGAGTATAATGATCGGAGACCCAGGGGAGGATATAAACATAAAAAACAATGCTTCTTACCTCTCCATGGCTCCGCTGCACTCCCGTGCGCTACTTCGGCCATCTTCAATGTTGGACCAGATCTCGCATGATCCAGGTCTGCGTCGCGACACATAATGATGTCGGCTGACGTCTGGGACGTCACCAAACAGGCCCGAAGCCTGTGGAGCATAGGAGAGGTGAGTTACAGTGTTTTTTATGTTCCCTCACATCCCCTGGGCCCCCGATCGTTATAATGATAGCAGTAATTGTGGGGTTCATGGTAGCGGCTGCCACAGGGCGCTCTGGGTCCCGGGCCCCATAATGTTCCGGGCCCTGTGGCAGCCGCTACCGCTGCTACCCCGATATTTATGCCCCTGTACATGCTGTAAAAAGATGTCTGCTTCCAGCCCCATAAACTGTGCAGTTCCTGTGGCCACAGCTTATCTTGATGACCTGTCCTAAGAATGCCATCATTTTCTAGTTTTGAATGACCCCTTTCACCTGCTCATATACAAGATAGCTATAGTCAATACGTTTATTCATTCAGCAGTTGTCTTACCTCTATTTCTATAAATATTCTTCCTCAACAACGGCTAAGCATGCACCATGTTGATTTTAATAGGCAGAGAGAGTTAAGCTGCTGCCAGAATATTTGGGTAGTACCTTATTTCCATATGCAACAAATATACAATGTGCACATTATATCCTAGTTTCCCTTGGCATACTGTATGTCATTAGGGACAGCTGGCAGGTCCTTATATTCATTACATTGTTGGTGGATCCTACCGAAAACTAAAGTATTCCTCTACTTTATTCTAATCAGCATGGTCAGTATTTCACTATAGTACTATATTTCTTTAATTATAAAAATATAAAACATAACAATATACAGAAATCAGGGGAGGACTGACCATGTATATCACAGGAAAAAAAAATTTCCAGTAAGCCGACTGTGATATGGGCCGCTGGCCCTTACCCTGACTATTGCTGCAGAGTGCAGACCGGCGGCTCTATACCTTCAGAGTGGAAGCCACCGGACTGCACTGAGAGTATGTTTTGGACAAATCTCGCGAGATGCACCCAGTGGTTTCATTCGGACCGCACAGGTCCTAACCAAAACGGCTATTATACTCTGGGGTCTCTTCAGACCCCAAAGTATAATATGCTGAGGCCCAGGGGAGGTGATCAAACATATTAGACAGTGTTACTCACTTTTCCTGGGCTCCGGTGCAGGTCTTCCGGCCTCTTCTGATCTTAGAGACGTCATGAATGATGTTAGAGACGCTGGTGTCATGACGCAAAATGATACCGGCGTAACCCTCGTGAAGTTGAGTCGCCTCATTCATGACGTCTCAAAGGTATGAAGATGACAGAAGACGGGTGCTGGAGCCAGGAGAGGTGAGTAAAACTATTTATTATATTTAATCACCTCCCCGGTGCCTCCAATCATTATACTCTGGGGTCTGACAAGTCTGAAAAAATGCTAAATTAAACAAAGAAGTAGCTGGCCCCAGGTATACACACCATTGTAGGAGACCCACATACCCAAACACACACATCCCTAAATATCAAAGCCGTATTAAAAGGAACAATGAAGCAAGAAGTGCTCCATGTTTTCTACACTCCTCCCTTTCTCAGAGCTTCTGCACTTCAAGTTGTCTCTCACATACCATTTCCCATGGAACCAGCACCAAGACAAATCCCAAAACTACCCCAAAAGGGGATCCTGATGGAATTCAAAAGTCTCAAACTAACCCCCAGTACCCCTGATCACACCTGGACTGATCTCCATCCTCTGGAAATAAACAATGAATGTAAGATTCCATAACTATTAAACTATAATAATCTTTACATATTCTTGTCATGTAAAAGATCTTTTACAAGGTTTTTTGTAAAATCCTTTCAACCCAAAAACAGGAAGAAAACAACAAGCTATAATAGTTTTCAGACTTTTTCAGGTCCATCAATTGATGACATTAACAACTAATGATTTTTTTTTTTATAAGGTTTATGTCGATCCCGCTTCATGGTGGGCATCTGAATCTCTTATTCTAGACAAATATTTCTCCTGCACATATGTACAATATAATGTCAACAGGAATTGGAGAAGGAAGTTTACCTTGTTCTTATTATATTTAATAATTACAAGTCTCTTTTGAACCCTATTTAGTCATTGTTCGAAAGACAGAGATGATAATTGTTACCACATTAGCAGTAAATAGTACATAGTAAATAGACTAGGGCATTAGTATGGACTGGACTACGAGGAGAATATTCATATCTGCCTGGAACTTTTTTAAATAGAAATAGTGAGAATTTGAGAGTCGAGTTAAAAGGAGTCTGCCAGCAATAAATTAATGGAAGAGTGAAGAAATCAGGCGATACCTTTTAGAGGCTAACTGAGTATATTTGATAGTAAGCTTTCGAGAGTGCTAGCTCTCTTCTTCAGACATGGTGTAATACTAGAAACTGAAAATTCACACTATTTATACACACACAAGACATGGATCTTCAAAAGGATCTTGGAATAACAAAATGCAATATACGTAGAGAAGTTATTTACAACAGGTCAGGAAATATGGCTAATATGGTACAACATTATACTAATAGCAATAAATTAAAACCTAATCCCAGTACCTTGTAGAGGTGGTTTTACAGTTGCCGCATATGCCTCTGTTGTCAGCACTGGAATCCGATTTTCATGTAAATCACTGTTTTATTCAATTATAAATTTGGTAACCATAAATTCATCTTGACAAGGTACTGTGAGTAGGTGTATACAGGGCAGACATCAGCAGCCAGCCAACCTGAACAGGTGCTGGGGCCCACAGCTCTTCGTGGGAGTCCACTGGTTGTCGGCAATGAGTGATTTTATCAAGATAGATGGACGCATTCATTGCCTGCTAACATCCCAGGGTGCAAGTGCTGGGAAAGGTAAGTAATAATGAAATGTTAAGCAGCTCTTACACCTTGGGGCCCTGCCAACAGAGAAATTGTGTATATGGGGCTGGGCCATTATACTGTGGGGGAGCCTAAAAAGTAGCCTTTAAACAGTGTGTGGGGAGGGTAATAGGGTCTAATATAATGCATGGGGTAAAAGGGGGATATTTTTCTGTGTGTGGACCAAAAAGGGGTTATTTTTGGTGGCAAAAGGGCACCATCATACAGCATGTGGAGGAAAAGGGCCATTATTTTGTGTTTGTTGGGGCAACTGGGGCCATTATATGGTGTGTGGGACAACTTGAGGCCATTATATTGTGTGTGGGGGTAAATGAGGCCACTAAATTGTGTATGGGGCAAAAGGGGGCAATTATACTATGTATGATGGCAAAAAGGGCCATTATACTGTGCTTGTAAGCTAACCCACTGCCACTTAGAGCAGCAGCACTGTGGATGAAATTTCTAGAGGTCTCATCCACCTTTTGCCTATAAAACCACAGTGGTTTCATACCCACAATATGTCAACTATAGCTGCAGGTCTCACCCAAGGTTTTCAGTCTTTGCAATGCAAAGGTTGAAAGCTACAGAAACTCATACAGTGGTGACTTTTCAGAGGAACACACTGCCACTACATGAGTTGTGACACCAAGGGGCCCATGCAAACTTGGAGCTGACCCTAGTGACTTTTCAAAGGAACACTCTGCTACTGAATGTGCTGTGACACAAAGAGGCCTGCTAAGACTCTTGGCCCTTGGTTTATAGCCAATTTAGTGCTGACAAACTCCCTTTGAATAGCCTACAAGACAATCTATGGTCACAAATGACTTGAATATATGTGACTGCTTCATTTTATGCACCTAATCACTTTCATAAGACAGGCCAAATCTCTGATCTGAAGAGGAAAAAAAATGGAGACATTGCTTTATTACAGACTATGGCTGAGAAATAGTCTTTATAAGAGGAGATGACCTTTCACAGAATGATTATATTAGAGCCATAAAATACTTAACTACTTTGCAGACTGCAATAAAGAGAATTAATCCATCTGAATTATCTATGCTATACAGTATGTTTTCCGCCTAAGGATTTTTCTTAAATACATTAGCCCAAACATGAAATACTGTAATAGGAAATGTTACACATAAACCTTGGAGCTCTATTAAAGGGGTTTTCTGGGGTTTTAATATTAATCAAACAAACAACTTTTCCTTAAAATAATCTGTCAATATTAAATGTGGGGGAAACTGATCACTGAGCAGTAATGAAGCCCCTTTAAAAAGTTGTGATTGTCAGGGGTACCAAAAGTCAGAACTGCATCAATCTGGTATTGATGGCCTATCCCAGGAATTGGTCATCAATATGAAAATCCCCAAGAACCCCTTTAAGCCCTGTATGTCATAAAAACTCATGTATCTAAGATTACTACAATCAAAGCGGAAATCTAAAGTTGGCAGCAGTTGCTGTGAAGCCCAAAGAACCTTAGACCTCAACCATTGGACAACCAATGATCAATTCTACACATTCCCTACTGATCAGATATAGTAGTAGGACCAAAGTGAACTATCCACACTGATGCAAATTGGTCATGAAGAACAGACCATTTTCTTGGGCGATTTGCATTCATGTGGCATCTGCTTTCACAGATCCCTCATACACTTAAAGAGCACCTTTCACCATCGCCACCAATTCTTGTGCTTAGCATCTGCTAATAGTGACTGTTCCACTGACTCCAGAGCAGTTGGATTCTTTTCTCTAGTCCCCACTGTTCCTGAGTAACAATCGCAGGTACTTTTGTTGCCTGATATGCTATTTAACCCTGCTGTTCTGTTCGGTTCTACTATACACATATAATGTTCCGGTCATTTTTGACCGGGCCTATTAAAGTCTGTATTTTTTACTAATTTAAGTGATTTATTTGAATTTCTTTTGCATTATTATACTGTATGTGAACATGGTTGTTCATAAACAAATGAAAAATGAAATCAAAAACTTAATTTTATTTTTTTTGTGTCAAAAAATGTTACATGGCCTTATTGCATTATTCATGCATATTGCACATTTGCACAAAAAAAAAATCTTTATAAAAATGTAAACTATAACTAATAACATCAAACTGTATGTAAATATATTTTTTTCAAAAAAAACAAACAAAAAAAAAAAAGTCTAGTTTTTTCTATATAAAATGTGAAATAAGGTTCAAGGTGCTAAATTTACTGTTTGCATTCGTCACAAGTATAATTTACATGTCTTTTGCATAAGTACTTTGCTCATTTGCAACATATCACATTTGATTTGTGATTACTTGATGTTGGACAGAAGGCACATCGTTTCCGTTTTAGGCTGGTTGCACTGCTGGTGGAGGCCGTGGGTATCGTCGCAGTGTCAAATCATGTCTGGCTTTCTGTCGTCTCGGTTACTGATTGCATTATCATGGTGCATTGTGCTCATCAGAATGACCTGTTTGTGTTTTTTGGGAACGTAAGAAACTACTGTTGTATCCTCAGTAAAATAAAACGTAGAACTATAAACGTTTCTCTTACTCAGGATACCTTGCGGCAGTTCTGGCTTATTTTTTCTAACAGAACCCAGCATGGTCATTTTTCTTTTCAGCAACATCTGCCCCAGTTGGTGTGATGTAAAAAAATTGTCACATGTAACATTTCGTCCTTTGAGTCCATGTGTCAAATCCAAAACTACTCGCATACCTTGATTTTTTTCAGCTCTTTCTCCAGGGTTTATTCCCATGTATACCTGAGCGTTTACAGCGTATGAACTTTTGCTGTCGCACAGAGTCCATATTTTGATGCCATACTTTGCAGGCTTACTTGGAGATGGCTGGAGATTTGTATAAAAGGCTATCGGTCAATTTTGACCGAACAGTACAAGTGTAAAAAAAGACGTGGAGCAAAAAGTAAACAAAAAATAAATAAATAAAAACTGCTATTAGTAAGAACCCCTCAAATGAGGAAAAGTCAATGAACCACAAGTTTCAGAACCGCATAATGAATATTTAAAAAAATATCAAATTTCAAATTCGGTCATTTTTGACCGAACAGAACAGCAGGGTTAAGCTCTGTAATGTCACAAGGGTGGTGTCACGCACCAAAACTAACCGCACTGATTGCTCAGGAACGGTGGGGGCTAGAAAAAAAAAATTCCAACTGTGCCAGAATCAGTGGAGGGGCTCCTACTAAATGATGTAAAAAGCTGGACTTGTTGGGGGTAGTGAAAGGTTCTCTTTAAGCCTATTAAGCGAACTGTAAAAACAGATAAAAAAAAGATCAAGTCCTGTTCAGAAGGTCTGTTAAAAATGCGGTTGCGTGATGGCCATTTGAAAAACAGCATCACATTTTTAATATTCGCATGAAGAGAGCCTACACATCAAGACAGCCATGGATAGAAAATAACAATTTCCATGACTTTTCCAGATAATGTATGCTATATAGTGATACTAGTAGGCGGCAGGAGCAGAAGTGACATGATTGCTGCCGTAATTGCTTTAGTGCCTCGTATGTGACAACTCTCTATTAAACAAAAGAACTGACCTGAATATTTACCATGTTAAAGCAATTTTCCTCTTGCACTGAATCATCCTTTCATTTTCCTCCCACAACACTAGATTTGTCACCTTCACTTGTCACCTTTTTGAAATTGAAAAATGAAACTGATTCTTCAGTCTCTACCGATGGCGCCAAAGATTTACTTTTTGTCCTTCCCGTTGTCCTGCTGTAGCTTACTGTATATACTTCAATCATACTGTATGTAGAAAAAAGGCAGTTCAAGAACATCTGATGCCAACTTTTT
Organism: Leptodactylus fallax; assembly: GCA_947044405.1. NCBI lineage: Eukaryota > Metazoa > Chordata > Amphibia > Anura > Leptodactylidae > Leptodactylus > Leptodactylus fallax. The sequence continues at coordinate 3,723,016 of CAMRHE010000073.1, read as the reverse complement.
GACATCAAATTTTTTGTGAATATGTCAGATTTAGTGTATAAATATCATCAAGAAGCGTTCACAATGTCTACTTACCCATCTACACAGATTGAGGATGACAATGAGGAAATTCTATTTTCACCTAAACATGCAGTATAGATTGACACAGCAGTCAGTAAATGGCATGTAACCCCAGCACGGTGGGTCAGTGGTTAGCACTATATCACTTGCAGCGCTGAAGTCCTGGGTTCAAATCCAACCCAGGACAATATCAGTAAGGAGCTTGTATGGGTTTCCTCCCACAATACAAAGACTTACCGATATGGCATGAAGATTGTGAGCCTTATATGGGACAGAAATGCCTGTAAAGCGCTGCAGAATCTGATGGTGCTAGAAAAAAATAAACTAAATTTTATTTTAGTAAGAAAATAATTTTCTCAGCATATTTTTGCTGTCAAGCAGAATTTGGGCAGGAGAATACAGACTCTCATACAGAGGCTTTTTGCTGTCAGATTCCTTTGAACTAAAGAGTCATGCTTCCTCAGATGCTGTATTACTTTTTTATCGCATTGCTTGTAGAAGAGACTATATCAGAAATATAGTGCTAGGTTAATGTTGTAAAATAGTTATTTGGGTACAGAGCACCAAATACAAGGATTTTTTGTTTCTTCTGTACACACTTTCTGCTTAGCTGTATGCTGAAAAGCATTAAAGGGAACCCATTTAACATTTTGTCTAATCTGTAGCCAGCATGTTATAGAGCAGGCGTAGCTGAAAAGATTAATATAAAGTTTTATGGGAAATCTTGGTACTTTTTATGATTAGGAGTCATGAGTGCAGTCCTAGTCCTCAGTGATTGGCAACTTTCTGTGCATGACTGTGTATACTGATAGGACCGCCCACTGGACTCTTCAATATAGAAAGTGCAAAGATTTTAAATGAATAAATGGCAAGTTATACTGTATCTATTAACCACAAAAAAACTGTTTATCAGTCTGCTCAGCTCATTCTGCTCCTGCATGTACAAAGTGACAGGTTACCTTTAATATGATATGTTATATATACTGTATTATTGTGTGTATCAGAATTATTAACCTTTTCTATTACAATTCTCAATCTATTTCTTACATGACCTTGACTTTGACCTTTTCCATTCTTCTTCACATGGAGCACTCAGATCTGAGCATATTTTACAGGGGTATCCAGTATGGCTAATGTCAAAGCACTTAATTCATTTTTTCTGAAGTTCAAGGAGGACCCAAAAGAAATAAGGGCATGCTATACAAAATGTCATGCCAAATACAGGGTTTACTCATCAAGCTCAGACGAACATGTGTGTGAAATATTTTATAAATTATTTATCAAATATAACATAATCAATTATATATGCCTTGCTAAACCAAGTGGAAAATTACCATATTAGACAAGTCAATTATGGCTCAGAGCTCCTTAGTGCCATAAGTGCACACAAAGGGCAATTGTGGTTTGTTTCTTTTGTTAAAAACATCCTTAATTTATTTTTTAATAGAACCCGTTTTAAGATTTAACTTTTTCTCAAAAAACATTCCATACGTTTTATTCACAATTAATAACATATGCTATAAATATAGTGATAATCTGACAAGCAATATTTAGCTGTGTTCGCTATGGATGAAAGTGCATTATACTGTTGTATATTACCAGGTGAAGTGGCTTTGCCATGAACATAACTATATTTAAACTTGTAACAATTAAAACTTAAACATTTTAGCAAACATACGTAATTTAAAATTGTGCAGATTTGTAAAGATTTTCTCTAACCATCTTAGTGGTGACATCTGTTGTCTTGATCAGTTGCCAGTGGATACGACCATGAATGCAAGAGTATTCTAAGGTCTGGCACTTGTCACCAGCACAGTCCTGATTCCTTATTGTGGCCAGGTTATCTTCTCGTACATGCACTATTCCTGCCTGATAACATGGTTCTATCCACTGGCAACAGAACACTGTCATCAGGAAGATGGTGAGAGAAAATCTTTACAACTCTGCAATTTTTTTAATTATTTATATTTGCAAAAATGTTTAACTTTTGTCTACAAATTTAAATATTGTTATATTCCTGGGAAAACCCCTAATAACTGGTTTTTCAGGCAGAAAGCAGTCACATTTTTAATAAAAGTGCATTACATGTTGGTCCAGAATTACATGCTCTATGAAATGAGATGAAGTTGTCTGAAAAGTTAGTGAGTCTAGTGACCATTAAAGGAATGAGCTTACAGTGTAAATGACCCTCTACAAAGGGTGAGTAACTAATCTAAATGTCTTAAGATGTGCAATTCGTCTATTCGTCTATATATTTATGCAGATGTAACAATTTTCAAAAAAATATTTGTTCCCAGTTGTTAAGTGTGTTTTCCTGATTGTTTGTACCTTAAATGAATAGAAAAAAGTTATTATTCACTGTAAACTTTGCTTTTGTGGTCAGCACAATGATATTTTGAAATTGATCTATTTTTAAGGATATTCGCAATATTTCAAGATACTTAAGAAGCTTCTGGAATTGTGAGAACTATCAAGAAGTTTCTAGAACTGCCCAGAATTATCTAGAACTTTCTGGGACTGTACAGAATTGTAGGTAGCTGTATAACTACAGAGAAATATATGGCCACTATAGCCCTTCCTGAGAGACGGAGAGACAGGATCTAATTGATTGGGATTGCATAGTAAGTGGGCAATGGCCATCACAGACAAAGGGGAATTGACCTAGACAGACAGGTGTGAATTCAATATCTATTCAGATTCTGATAACGACAGTATTCACACTTCACCCCACACCCATTACAGGAGGAGCTTAGGAATGTAAATGTATATATTGTGTGTTACTCTGGTACCGGGTGATCAATCTTGCTCTGCTGAATCCTCAGTACACTCTTGAACTTTAATACTGCATGGAATAAAGACCATTTTTATCAAGTTTGGAGAGACATCCTTTTTCCTTACAGTTCACAGTAACTTAGTCAATTTAGATGGCATCAAGAGGTTGCATACATCCAGCAGACGCATTTTGCTACATATGTGGCCAGTTTATAAAGACAAGAGCGAAAAAGTACTCTGTGGAAGCATCTGCTAAGATGTGTGAGGCCTACAAAGCATACTTCGACATGCCTGTTGGTGACCAATACAAACCATGGGCTCCTCATTTCACATGTGAGCACTGCAAGAAAACTCTTGAAGGTAAGTGGATAAATGCTACTCTCTTAAATAGCAGATTAACTGTGTTAATATTGTAAATATCACTAGTCATTAGTGTGAAATAGACCTAAATCAAATTCTCAATCCAAATATAATTTTGTTTGCTTATAGGTTGGTACAGGGGAGAGAAGAGAGCCATGCATTTTGCTATCCCAAGAATTTGTCGTGAACCGACTGATCACTCAACAAATTGCTACTTCTGCATGGTGGACCCTTCCAAACGTCGCACTGGAAAAAATGCACCGCCTGTAACGTATCCTGACATTCCGTCATCTATTTATACAGTCTGACTGTATAAATGAGAAGATGCAAAATCGTCTGTTTCTATAGTAAAAATGCATAATTTTCGTTGCCGTGGTCACAAAAGCGAAGTTTATGATGAATGTAAGCAATTTTTGATTTGTTTTAGACATAAGCAATTGGAATATAACATTTAAAAGTTGAGAACAAAATTTGTGTTACATAGTTACAATGATAATTATCATTGTTGAATTTTTGTTCAGTTTTAAAGAGTATTTTACAGTACATTAGGAGATAATGTTTTTCAGTTACCCTGAAAACACAGCATTTTACAATACCAGCAAAATGAATGGGATTTCATTAATATCATCCACACATGGCAGAAAAAAGAACTGCAGAAAAACTGCGGTTTAAAAGGTGCTTGTGTTTTTGAAAAACGCAGCATGTTCATTTTAGCTACAGAAACACAAGCTTTTTTCCTATATATTTCATAGGGAAAGAAAAAATGCAGAGAAAAATAGAGCAAAAATTCAATGAAAAACTCTGCAGAATAAAATGCAATGTATTTTTGCCGATTTTTTTGGCAGCATTTTTTAGCTGCGTAAGGCCTTAGCCAAAGACTGTTTTCTGTGAAGTTTTGCTGGTGCCAGGAATGCAAATCACCTACGTCCGGGGGCATATGCCTTGCCTGTCCTCACTAGCTATGTAGACTGTATGTGGTATTACCTGCAACTTCCATGGTATTGCATTTATATCTTACTTGGTGTTACTGTTTTTTTACACCCTAAATCAATAAATAAGACAATATGATATTTAAAATGTGATTTTCACCACATTTTTATTTAGGGACTTATATGTGAACTTTATGTTTTATGTATTTACTACAAGGGTTGAATGAGATTTTTACTGCTTTTTCTAATTTATCTCCTATGGAAGATTATAAGTGAGTAAGCTAATTTGCAAGGAAGTCAACATGTATTAGTATAAGAGGTAATAAACATGAATCCTCAAGAGACTGGACTGAGAAAGTGGAAGACTTTTCTTGAGATAGCCTTATTGTAGCTGTCATGTGGTTATTGACGTGTCTTTCCATGACAACACAAGAGCTGTCCTCACCATTGGGTACGCCCAGAGCACTGACTTGGAAACTAAACCACCTGTTTGGTCCCTTAAGACTTTTATTCAGAGTTCACCATCTGTCACCATCTACAGCACACAGGAATTATCCCTTCATCATTTACTTTACTTGAGACAATGCTTAGGTCTAACAGACCAAATCGTATAGGAGTCCTAAATAGACCTCAAGGTACAAAAGTGTCCACAGAGGTAATATAATATTTCTACAATAAATGGTACACTTTATTATTCCGTTTATTATTGATAGAATAGTCAGTCTATTGAGAATGTTTCATATAAAGAACCCACACAAAAATCAGAGATTTCTTATTATGAGAATGTTAGTTTTATAGCCCTTTATTGTCAAATGAATCTTTTTAGACTACCTTACTAAGCCTTAAAAAGAAGATTTTTGTTATTTTTTTGGCATAAAACAGACAAAATACTTTGAAAGACCCTATATATGTTTTCTCCAGCTAACACTAGGTTCACACCTGCTTTGTGCTATCTTTCCTTCTGAGCTGTCGCAGGACCAGAAGAACAAAAACAAAGGACCATCAAATGACAGACAACAGATCCCAAGGGACCCCACTGACTACCATCAAATTCATCGGGGGTTCCTTTTTTGCCTGAAATCACCAGACAAAAAAGTCAGGTTTGCAGGACTTTTTCGTCTAGAATTTCCGACAGACACTGTGACGGAGACTCTGAATGGAGACTCCAACACAAATTTGAATGTAGCCTTAAAGGGAGTCTATCATTGGTATATTCGATTTTTAACTGACCCCACAATGGTCGTCGGCGCATGCTCCACCCATCATCATCGAAGCAAGATGGCGGGTGTAGCATGCGCTGTCGGCTCTGTCCGAATACGAAGAGGCAGAGCTGACGGCCTATGCGCTGGATTTCAAACCAAAACAACAAAGTGTCGGCTACTCACGCAGCGAAGATGACGTCTGAAGATCCAGGGGGCACAGGGATGACGAGCCTGTGCTCTGGGCACAGGGGGAACACCCCCTGTGCTCCCTTAGCATCATTTGCATACTAGAAAAAGGAGAATAATTCAAAAACGAGTAATGACTGATCTACAAATACTGACCACACATGAACACACACAAAATATTGCCAGTGGGCACAAAAATCACCTTGAGTAGTTGTAGAAATATTGCTCAGTGGGCAAGAAACATAAACACAATCCAAAAAGATGTTACCAAAGCACCAACAAAATGTAATTTTGGTAGTAGAAATTTCAATTCAAAGGAATAATCTCTCTGGAATTTTGATCAATCTTTCAGGAAAAGTAGAGGACTTTTTAAACACATTTGAAGTTTAGAAAAAGGATTATTATCACCTTTTATTTGGAGAAGAATCTGGGCAAGATGAGTGGGACGGCCTCGGTGCAAAAGGGCAGTCATGACGTCTTATAAGCTTTTACACCCATTTAGTTGAATGAATTTTCTGCACAAGCAAAAATTGTGACAACACTGCCCCCTATGAACAACTTTGTGGTCCTGAGTCTGAGTAGGAGGTTTTGATATCTGGGTGAAATTGTATTTCTTTACCTTATGAACATTTTTTAGAACAATTACCAAGTAGAAGTTTTTGTACCTTTTTTGTAGTTTTAACAATGCTAATAGTCTTGTTATTGTACTTAGTGAACTGCTTAGTTTATGAAAATACTTTTACAAATATCCTATTATAATCGAGGGAAAGAAACGTTCTTTTAACTTTGCTGATGACCTACTTTTTTGTTTTAATTTGAATTTCTTCTTCAGATTCAGTGGATGAGCAGCAGGGGTGTAAAACAGAACAATGACAGAGCTTGCCCTTAGCAGGATGCCAAAGAGACTTTATGAATTTCATATTTAAATCATATTTCCAGAAGTTTGTTTGTACACTTTTCTTACCTTTTTCATGCAGTCATGTCCAAGGCTACCATATTTATTAACTCCTTCCAACCACAGCCATGGTCCTTTTTTTATTTTGTATTTTTTTTTCTAGCTGTTGTCTAAAAGCCATAACATTTTTATTTTTACATTTACCTACATATCTTGTGCTTGTTGTATTTTCTAATGGCATCATTTCATTTTCCATATAATGTATGGTGAAATGGTAAAGCACTATTTGTGGGGTGGACACCACTGTTTTCCGGGTTTCATTTTCACAGTGTTCACTGTGTGGTAAGAATATCATGTTACTTTTTTTCTACAAATCAGTACAATTGGAGTTATACAAAATAAAAATTTTTTATGCATTATTACTTGTCCGATAGGCCATCAGTATTATATCTGCGGGGGTCCAACAAACAGGACCCCCACAGATCACTGGAAGCAACACAGTGTAGTTTGCATTATTGTTTACATAGCGCGATCTGCGAGTGTGGGTACTGCAGCACTGTCCCATTGAAATCTATGGGACATCAATGTTAGAAACCAGATAACCCCTTTAAATAAATAATAAACTTTGAAAAAAGTTTGGTTTGCAGGGCCCTTTTTTGCAGAGCAGGCTTTAGTTCTGTACGTAAGGCGTTTTGAACATATTTTATTCCTTTTTATTTTAAAAAGTGGATTTGTTTTTGCATTCTTTAATAGTAAGGTACCATAATGCAGGAAATATACTTGCATATTTTAGTAGTTCACACATTTAGACTGCAGTGATATCTAATAGATTTTTTACATTTATTTTTATAAGCAAATTGATGAAAAGTGGTGTTTTAATTTTTGAATTCTTTTCGGTATTTTATATTTTTAAAATAACCCTATTTAAGCCCTGCCTGAGGCAGGGGCCCAAATGGAGTAGAAGCGTCGGTTTGACTGTGACATTTCCAAAACCGTTGCGGTTTTGGAAATCGCAGCATGTCAATTATACCTATGGAAATGCCAGCGGTTTCCCTATAGTTATAATGAAGCAGAAGGTCTGCAGAGAAAACCTCTACAGACTTTCTGTGAAAAGCTCTGGGGGGAAAACCATGATTCGTTTCCAATGCGGTTTTTCCCGCAGCACTTTTTTGCTGCGGCCCACTACTTGGGGCCTTAGCCTAAAGGAGTTTTCCAGCCTTTTCATGTGAATGACCTATCCTTTAGATTGGCAATCCTACTAGCCAGCCATTTACAGCAGCCACTAGTGTAGAAACTATACAATGCAAGGAGCCAGAAGCAGATTGTGGCCATGCCGGGTTACTGCAGGCACTTCCCATTCAAGTGAGCTTGAAATTTTAACCCATTCTAAACCCTTTAGTATAATTTTTTCTCTCCTTTGTACACTGATATTAATAAAACACACTGTTTTCTCTGCTTGATATTGTTTGATTTAATAAATACAGCATATTATTTATATGTAGCACAGCAGCAAAGCAAAAACTAGCACAATAAAGACCTTAATATGGTTAAACATCATGCAGTCTGTCAATTTTGTCAGTCATTCGGATTGAAAACTTTGCAATTGTTCCTGGTTAGCCACTGGAGATAGAATTTTATATGTTCTCCGCTGTGAAAGACAGATACACATCAGGGCTAGTTTTGAAACAAGAACTCTTTCCTGGGCTGCTGTTCCTCTTTTGCATGCACCTGACTGTTCCTTGTCTGTAATATATAGCAATGGCCAAAAGCTAATCATTTGTCAGTTCAGGAGAACACGTCTATGAGTCTCACCTCCTGATGGGAGCATTTCTCAGTATCCCCTTTTGTATGGAGCTTGAATGGCACAGATGACTCTTGCCTCAGATTCCAGCTGCTACTCCAGGCACATGCACAGTTCCTTCTACAATGGATATCTCACTTTAATGACTTGAGGTTAAATTTGCACCATGAGAAATGAAAATCCTTTTCTTCCCTGAAGCTAGAAGCGATTTACTGATTATGCTGCCAGTCCATAATATCTTCTCTTTTCTGCAGAAGTAGATGCCTCAATATTTTCAACATTTTATGCTAGGTATAGCATACGCAGTAAATGATATGGATGGTACATAGAGATATAGACATAGAGAAATTTTCAAAAATTAGATTCGGCAACTTCGCCAAATTTTCTGATACGATTCCATTCGATCCGAATTAAATCGCGGCGAATAAACAGCTATTTCCTGTCTGCAGAGAGTCGGGGTGGGTGGCAAAATGGCGGAACCCCTTGGATGCAGCGGTCATGTTTGACCGCTGCATCCAAGGTGTTAAACCCCTGATCGGTTACAGCTACATCAGTTACAGCTAACACCCTGCGCCATAACCGATCGGGGGTTTTAACACCTTGATCCAGTGGTCAAACATGTGGTGGGCGCTTACGAAGGGGTTAAAGGACTGTGACATCACAGGGCTGGCTGCTGATTGGCTGCACGCATGGCATTGTGGGTGATCCCGTGTTCCCAGAGTTCCTTGCCCCATGTCCTAACATGTGCAGCAGCCATTTTGAACAAAATGCGATTCGTTACCACGAAGGGTGAGGAAATCCAGATTCGATGCGAATCGAATATTTCCTGAAATTCGGATCGAATTCCACTTCATCAGCTTCGATTCGCTCATCTCTAATGGTAAGGAACTTCCAGAAAAATATTGCTTAGTAACTACTCATAGGGTTCATTCAGTTCTCTTGAACTCATTAGCCCTATAAAACCTGATCGTGAGAAGATGTTACAACTATTAACATATTTGCCTACAGTCCAGAATTTTCCAGGGTTGTCCTGAATTTTAAAAGATAATCTGTCAAATTCAGCTTGGCTAGTCTTAGTGAGTTGGTGCCAGGGCTGAAATGTACTGATTTTTCCACGCAAATTTTGATAACTATGCATCAAGATTATTCAGAAAATGAAATTAATTGGTATTTGTTTTATTGTCTTACTAACTGAACATTAAGAAAAAGTAAATATTCAAGTGGCTGCCCGATATAGACAATTTAATTTTAGATAAGAAGTCTGCTTATAGGACCTAACTAAAGTCATTTGGCCGTAATGGACCTTTAAGACCTTATTCACATGACAGTGAAAAATAACTGTTTTAGGCTAAGGCCCCACGTAGTGTGCCGCAGCAAAAAAACGCTGCGGGAAAAACCGTGGCGGCAACACATTGCGGTTTTTCCCACAAGGCTTTGCACAGAAAGTTTGCAGAGGTTTCCTCTGCGGACTTTCTGCTTCCATTATACCTATAGGGAAACCACCGGCATTTCCGTAGGTATAATTGACATGCTGCGATTTCCAAAACCGTCAGTCCGCGTGGCCACTGCGAATATTTTCCATTATACAGTGACTGTAAAACGCCTTGTTTTTTTGTGCGGTGTTTCCGCGCTTTTGGAACGGCATAACACAGCTGTTTTTTAGCTTCAATAATTTTTATTTGCATTTTCAAGAAAATAAGGTAAAGAACACAATTGACATATGTTGTGGTGCACCTTGGTATACAGTATAATATAATTTGCGAAATAATACAATGCTTCCTTCCAAGATACATTCTCAGGCTATACATCAATAAGACAGATATTTAAAATACTAACATAGTAAACTATAACTATAACAATAACTTTCGGGCACACTTAACGGGCTACCATGAATCACTCCTAGAACGTGTTCCTCATTTCCGACCTTCCCTTGGTTATAGGCCTCTGTTTGTGTGTATGTATTGACACTCAGCTTCGTCCTTTCCTGTCTCCTACTCCTCCTCTGTTCCGTCTGCCCCGATTTTAGCAAGCTAAGCCCCCATCCACACGGCACTACATCCTCCCTCCCGGGTTTCCTGTAACAGCTTTGTCCTCTTTCAGAGCGAACCTGGAATAGATCCATGCTTCCCAAATCTTCTCAAAGCTATGGAAGGAGTTATTTCCCAGTGCTAGTATTCTTTCATATATGTATGTATTATTTACTGCCATTAGCATATCCGACATAGGCGGAGGAGCTACTGTCTTCCATCTCTGCACTAACATCAATTTGGCTATGGTCAAAATTTTGCATATAAGTTTTCTGTGTGCTTTCAGTGCATTGGGAATTCCGATTATCAAAATAGCCAGGTCAGGGGTGTATTGGAGTCGGAAGTCGAGTATCTCCGAGAGCATCTCAAAAACCCTGACCCAGTATCCTTGAATTATGGGGCAATTCCCCAAAATATGGAGAAGGGATCTTCTTCCTCCACATCCCCTCCAACAATTCCCTGATTCGGAGGGATAAGCTAACTGTAACATAGTCAGGGTCCTATACCATTGTAATATAATTTTCATGGCTGTCTCTATATGTGTACTACACTTTAAGGACACATGGATCAGCCTAATTGCCTGCTGCCATTCCTCTAGGGTGATGGCTATCCCTAAGTCTCTCTCCCAATAATGGAATGGGGTAGATCTAGTAAAGGTCGAAAGTTCGTCCATTCTGTCATATAGAAAACGCAACCCTCTCACCTTGGTTGATAACCAAGTGAAAAGTGCACCACTATGGGGCAAAAGTGTCACAGGATGTTTAGACACGAAGTGCCATATTTGAAAGTATTTAAGGAAATCACTATTAGGGACCCCATATTGCTGTCTTATATCTGCAAACGGTATAGGTTGTTTAGTGTCGGAATATAAGTGAGAAATCTGCGTAATTCCTCTTGATTCCCAGTCCGAGATTTCTAAATCATCGATTACCCATGTCATCAGTGACAGAGGCATTTCAGAAATATGAAAATGTTTCATAGGGTTAGCTTTCCCGTGCATTAACTTCCATGCCGCCAATGAGGCAACCATGACCGGGGAGAAGGATCCAGGAGCTGAAATGTTCCAGAAGGGCAACCACAGCGCATCTTCCAATTTTAGAGGAGCTATAAATGCCTGCTCTATGTGTAGCCATGGGACCGCAGTGTCCATTGATTTCCACCTAGCGCACTGAGTGACCAGCGAGGCTATATAATAGTTTCTTATCAGTGGAACTCCCAGCCCTCCTGCCTCCTTTTGTTTAAATAGGAAGCTTTTGTTGATTCTGGGTCTCTTCCCATTCCATATATACTTTGAAATCACCTTTTGTGCTGTTTCAAAGAAGGAAACGGAATTGATATCGGGAGCGTGCGGAACAAATATAAAAGTCTAGGTAGTAGCAACATTTTGAGGGCCGCTACTCTGCCTATCCAAGAGGTATCTGTTTTTGACATTCGCTCCGTCTCCTCTTGTAGTAGTTTTAACATTGGTATATAGTTACTTCTATAAAGGGTCCCTAAGGATTTTGTTATCTGGGTCCCCAGGTATTGGACATTGTCTTCCCTCCAATCAAAGTCATAGTTCGACTTCAACTGATGGAGCAAAGAAGGAGGGACATTCAAAGGTAGTGCTTGTGATTTGGCCATGTTCAGTTTATAAAACGACAATTGCCCAAACTCCGTAATAGTATCCATTAAGCGAGGGATAGATATTTGTGGCTTAGACATGGTGAGAATAATATCATCAGCATAGAGTGATATAAGATGAGTTTTATGCCTTATATCAAAGCCCCTTATTCCCGTATCTAGTCTAAGTGTTTGGGCCAATGGTTCCATGGAAAGAACAAATATCAGGGGCGACAGGGGGCATCCCTGTCTGGTCCCATTTGTTATCAGAAAAGGGTCCAATACCACTCCATTGCTGAACACTCTCACAGAAGGTGCAGAGTATAGCGCCTCTATTGCTCTCAAGATAGCTCCAGAAAATCCCATAGATCTGAGTACCGAGAAGGCATACGACCAGCAAATGCGATCAAACGCCTTCTCAGCATCCAATGCGAGGATCACCGCCTCCACTCTCCTACAATCAATGTGATGCATGAGGTTCAGAATGCGTCTAGTATTATTGTAAGATTGCCTCCCTTTGACAAATCCCACTTGGTCATTATTTATCAAGCTCGGAAGACAAGCTGCTAATCTACTTGCTATTAATTTAGCATAGATTTTCAAGTCAGAATTCAATAAAGAAATAGGTCGGAAATTTTGGGGGGCTAGTGGCTGGTTTTCCCGGTTTTGACAGCGTAACCACTAAGGCTTCTTGGTTTTCTTTTGGGAGAGTACCAGATTCAATCGCGGCCTCCAGGAAGGACAGCAACGGGTCCTTCAGGATTGGGAAAAATTTTTTGTAGTATTCATTAGTGAGGCCATCAGGGCCCGGCGATTTATGAGAAGGCAGCGATTTAATAACTGACAACAACTCCTCCGAAGTAACGGGTGTATTTAAAGAGTCCAGTTGTGACTCAGTGAGCTTAGGCAAACGGGCAGCTGCAAGGAAGCGCTCAATTTCGCATCTCGTTGGGGGAATTACCGCTGTGTCTTCCGCGATATTATAGAGACCTTCGTAAAATGATCTAAATGCGTCAGCTATGCCTCTTGGGTCATATATTTTATATGCCCCATCTTTACTGTGAAGGAATTGAATTCTGGATTTTGCATTCTTTTGTTTAAGTTTTGAAGCTAGGAGTTTGCCTGCTTTATTGGACTGAGAATAATATGTAGCTTTGGTCTGTTTTAGATTTTTCTCGTATTTATGCAATAAACAAGCTGTCAGTTGATGGCGTAATGTCATCAATTTCGCTGCATTGGATGGAGAGGGGGACTTTTTATTACTGTTGTCAATGGATCTTATCTGATGGAGAAATCTATCCATCTCTGCCAATCTGTTTTTCTTTTCTATATGCCCCAGGCGAATGAACGTTCCTCTAATAAAAGCCTTGTGAGAGTTCCACAGTATATCAGGACTAGGGGCAGAAGGGGCATTAATCAGAAAGAATTCCTTCAGATCGTTCTCTAAAGTTGCTCTTAATTTCGGTTGTGACATTAAGAATTTGTTACACCGCCATACGAACGCTCTTGGGCATTCATATTTTCCTGCTAAGGTCAAGGTTATTGTTGCATGGTCTGACCAAGTGATTACTGAGATATCAGATTTTAAAACCATAGGGAGGCTGGATTGCTCAAGTAGAAATAAATCTATCCGTGAGTAACTATTATGTACAGAAGAGAAATATGTATAGTCTCTCTCTGTATTGTGGAGAATACGCCAGGCGTCAAATAATTCATGGTGCCATAGCGCTTGCGAAAAAGAGGGATGACGTGTCAACCCTCCCGAAGTGGTGTCCACCACCGGGTCCGGAGCCATATTAAAATCTCCCATCAATATGAGACATCCCTGCTTCCTTTTTTCCACCGCTTTTACCAGTCTCCCTAAAAATGCCACCTGTTTCCTGTTAGGGGCGTAGGCTGATACCAGCGTATAAGTAACATTGTTGAGAATGCACGTCAGTATTATAAATCGCCCCCCCGGGTCTGCATATTGTGACAATAGTTGAAACGCTACTGAGTCCCTAATTCCAATCAACACCCCTCTACGTTTCGAGGAATAGTGAGCATGGAATACATTTGGATACGCTGGGTGTTGAATGCGAGAAGCATCTGCTTGCAAGAGGTGGGTTTCTTGTACTGCAAGAATGTCACAGCATTGGTCTCGCGCCTCGCACCATAAGTTGGCCCTTTTTTGAGGAGAGTTCAACCCTCTGACATTCATAGACATAACTTTAAGTACCATAACATATAATTATTAATGCATTAAGAGTCTTATCACACTTGCCCACAACAAAGGACGTCCCTGCATGGTGGAGTTGACTCCGCCATTTGTATTCATTTCGCCCAGTGTGCCAGAACCAGAAAGGAAACAGACCATAGAAACTACAGAACTGATGGACAACCCAACTTAGCTGTATTAAGGAAAAAAAACAGAGAAAGAAAAAGAACAGAGTACAGTACAGCGGACCAGCAGCTGTCGTGATCTTGGGGGGATTAGTTCAACAGCAACGAACATATGGAATCCAGAATAAGTGAGTCTCTAGCTTTGTAGCCCTCTTTGCGGACGTCTTTGGGTTTTTGCTTGGCGCCAACCATCTGAAATTGGACCGGGGAAATTTTTGAGTGGAGGATCAACCATCGGAATATTCCATGCAGTTAGCAATTTTTTCCCTTCCTCCAGAGTCTTAATTACATGTACGTGATTGTTGCGAGAGACGATCACTCGGACCGGGAATCCCCATTTATACAAAATGTGGTGTTGACGTAATGCCGTAGTAATAGGGATAAATTGTTGCCTGATTTGCAATGTTGTAGCTGAGAGATCCGAATAAATGGAAATCTTGTGGTATGGTTCAGGTAGGCGGCCTGTCTTTCGTGAGGTCAGCAGAACCAGCTCTTTAGTACTGTAGAAATGTATCTTTGCCAGAATATCCCTGGGTACGGTTTCATCTAGATGTGAGGGTCTCAGAACTCTGTGAGCTCTGTCAATAGTTAAATCCATTTTCGTGAGATTCGGTATCAGAGATCTGATCATATCTTGGAGGAAAACAGTTAAATCTTTTGGAGGAATTGATTCCGGGATCCCTCTAAATTTTAGATTATTTCTTCTAGATCAATCTTCTAAGTCAGCTATCTTAGCTTTAAGGAAGGACACATCTCTTTCCACGTCGTAGTGTGCATCTATAAGAACATTATGTGATGCAGCAAATTCCGCCATTATAGATTCAACATGTACCGTACGGCTTTTTAGCTCTTGAAGATCTCTATCTAGCGGTTTCACCATAAGGGACATGTCTGTCTTTAATGACTTACAAAAGGCCATAAGCATATTTTTCATGGAAGCCTCAGTTAGCAAACTCTCTGTCGCCGGTATATCTGCAAAGAAATCAATAGATGGAGGGGTATGTTGTACTGTATATTGTCGCTCACCTCTTCTCCCTGCAGATCAGCGTTCTGAAGCCTGGGCTTTTGTTTAACCGGGCTCGCAGTAGGCGAATGCTGCATCCCTGGGTTGTGTGCAGCTGCAGGCCCCGCATCGCCATTTTGAGCAGGCCCGTTATCTGCATCCCTCCCGGCCCGCCGGGAGGGAGATCCAGGCGATCCCGAGCCTGCACTTTCCAGGAGCTGCGGCAGAGACGGGGCCGACAGAGCTCTCCGCTGCACGGAGAACGCGAGCGTCTCCTCCGGAGGGTCCCGAGAAGGAGTCGAGGCCCTGGAGGTTGTTTCTGTGCGCGGTCCGGCGCCATCTTGGTCCTCTCCCCCACCAGGCGAAAAGAAGAAATCCAGGAGTTTTTGCGGCTTCACCGCAGATTTTCGCTTCCTGGGCATCTCCAAGGGTGAGGACTCGTTGCTAGGGTAAGTTTTAATTACTCACTCCGCGGGCTCGTCGCTGGTAAGCGTCGCTCAATGAGACTCAGGCTAGGAGCTCTCAAATCATGCGACCATGTCGTATCGCGGCTAGACTCCGCCCCCCTCAACACAGCTGTTTTTTAAACCATGAATGTCTATGGGCATTAAAGGCTTATTGGCAAGATAACAACTTATCACCTATCCACAGTCTGATCGGAGGGGGTCCAACACAAAATGAAAATGAGGCTTCTCTGTCCCCCATATAAATGGAATGGGGATGTATGGCACTTGGCAATTTTTGACAGTTCCTCAGTTTGAATAGAGCAGCAAAATGCATGCTCAAACTTCCCCTTATTTAAAGAGGGGACAGCGGACCCCTGTTCTCATGAATGGTGGGTGTCCTAGTGGTCAGACCCCCACCGATCAGACACTCAACACCTATAATTAGGTAATAAGTTATTTAGGTAATAAGTTATTATCATAAGAAAATCCCTTTAGGCTAAAACCCCATACAGCAAAAATGCAGTGTTTTTTGGCTGCTGCAGAAACGCAACGGAAAAAAGGCTGGGTTTACACTACCAGCAAAGTGAATGAGATTTTGGTTAATCTTATCCATGCATGCATTTTTCAAAATTCAGCATGTTAATTTTACCTGTGAAAACGCAAGCGTTTTGCCTATAGATTTAACAGGGAAAGAAAAACTGCAAAGAAAAACGCAGCAAAATCGTAAACAAAAATGCTGCGGAAAAATAAAGCAGTGCATTTTTGCTGTATTTTTTACCACTGCGGTTCTCTACATGGGGCTTTAGTCTTAGGCTAAGGCCCCACTTTGAAGAAACGCAGTATTTTTGCCTGCTGCAGAAATGCAGCGGAAAAAACACTGTGTTGTACAGTACCATCAAAGTGAATGAGGTTAATCTGTAGTTAATCTAATCCACACATTGCCGAAAAAAAGAGCTGTGGAAAAGCTGTTTGTTCAAAAGAGTTACATGTTTTTGAAAAACGCAGCATGTTACTTATAGCTGTGGAATCACAAGCATTTTCCCTATATATTTGAATGGGGCTGAGCTGCTCACAGGTCATGTGACCAATGAATACCACGATACATGGACTAGGAAGTGGAAGCAGCGCTAAGAGAGCTTCACTGTTACTTCAAACAGATGATCAGTAGGTTTTGGGATGTCTCAATTAATGACCTATCAAAAGGACAGGTCATCAATCTTAAATGGGTTTTCCAGGTTTTTTTTAACACATATGAAGGCTTAAAAAACAGACAGTATATATTCACCAGCCCGTTCGCTGGCGATCCACAGAGTCTCTGTTCCAGTCCCCGTCTTTGTTTACCTTCTGCCTGTGCCCAAGCACGCCAGCCGATCAATGGCTCCCTTAGCACAGCACCACTCCTCAACCACTGACTGGCCGATGCTCTCCTGTGTATTATTTTAAGACACCCTATGTCTTATAAAAACAACTGGAACATAGCTTTAAATGGCTGACAAAGGGCTTCCTCAAATACCTCTTAAACCCCTATAGCTATGCCCATGACTGGAGTGGACATGAATAGGAAGAATTTTCATATATGACTGGAAATGCTCTTTGCATATGTTTCCATGACCTATGTGATACCACTCCGTTGTATGAGGGTGATCAGAATGATATTGTCTAAATAAAATGAAATCAAATACAGTAAATGGTAACTTACAATCCGCATGCCCAGATGATAATACATATCCATTACACACCCATGAGAAGTAAATATCATGCTGTAATCATTCTTTTCTATCACTGAGCTCCATTTACATTGTGTATTTTTCTTGCCATATCCACAGCCTGTCCATTAACAGATAGCTGCGGGATTCATGAGGCTAAAATCAATGATCTTCTAGATCTTTACCAGGTAGCCACTGCCGGCTTTATAAGGTGACTGCTATTGTACTCTTACTTTGTTGTATTTTCTGTGTCCATGCCCCAGGCACTGTGGAAGAGCTACTGTGATAAACTACTAAGATAGTAAAACATGATGTCATATAAAATGTAATGACAGTCCATTTTGTAACAGTATTTTTATGTCCTAGATACTCTGCTACTTTTTTTTGTAGATCATAAACACAAGTTTAATACAGATTTTTTTTTTTAACTTTTTAGTTTATGTGGCTGGGCTTAAGTATTTTCCATTCAGTCGTGCTGGGCCTAATGAAGATAAGACGTCTTAAGATGTTTTCTATAACAATTTAAAAAGAGTATTCCCATTGAAAAAGCAACATGAGATGGGCCTACAAATCTATAAATCGCTGCCTACATTCATATCCTACGGGATTGTTGCTGTCATTTATTATTATTTTCTATTCTATGGGTTCATATCCACATTACTTTCTCCTAGCGTTTTGCTGCCGTTTCTTTTGCTGTAGAAGTTTAGGTAGACTTTATCCCTTGGCTGAATACTTTTCCTTACATATACTTAGTTTCATTGGTTAGCTTTATATATATATATATATATATATATATATATATATATATATATATACTGTATATAAAATTTGTTCTCTGTTTTTATCATGACAACTTATTATTAGGTTCCAAAAAATCAATTTGGCTTAGCTGTTACAAATTGTTATTAATGGATCCTATGCAATGAATTTAGGACATTTGGCATATTTGGGGCACTAAACCGCTTGCTTCTCCACTAAATCCACTGTCCATGCACTGGATACATCAGTAGCATTCATCTTTTACTAAGTTTAAGGGTTTCTTTTAAACACCCCCAGCATGGACAGGCTTACTAAAGGCATATTTGGAACACTAAACTATTAGTCCATAAGGATATGCTGGTAGTTTAGTGTTGTAAATTCACCTAACAGGTTCCCTTTAAATAGGTTATCCAAAACTAGATATTGTTGACGTATCCTTAAAAGACCAATCGATATGGTTTTTATTGCCAACATCGTTTCTACGTAGGTGGTTCAGTGAGGTGGTATAAGGGTTAAACTTACTCATTGCCTTATTTGTTAGATATAGTTCCCCATGCTGCCCCCTTACTTGCTTCTGAGTTGCCAGAGGTCACTTATTCACTGAGGATTTCAATGTATTTGTATGGAATAGGAAAGAGTTCTGGTTCAGTGAATAAGTCAGTGACCTCCAGTAACACAGAAGCAGGTCAAGAGCCATAATTTATAAAATGATGCCACCACACTGGGCAAACTCTGTAGAAACGATGGGGCAATGAAAAAAAAAACAGCTGACTGCTTCTTTAAGATAGGTAATCAATATCAGACTAGTGGGAGGAACTGGGTACTGCCATTCAGCTCCTATTCAATTCAATGGGAGCTGAGCTGCAATAGCATGGCGCGGTATTAGACAGTGTACGGAGCTGCCTGCTTCTGGTTCAGTACACTGACTGGTAGCGATTCCAGGTGTTGGAGCTTCACCATTCTGATATTGATGACCTAAGGGAAGGTCATCGACATCTATTGTTGGATAAAGCATAATTAAATAACTGGAATAAAAATCACATAGAGGCAAAAGTCCCAGACCTATGCTCTATGGCTGAAGTACCACGTTGCTAAAAAGCAGCGTTTTACAGTACCTGCAAAGTGAATGGGATTCTGTCTAATCCCATCCACAAATTGCAGAAAAAAAAATCTGCAACGGAAAAGCTGCGTTATCAAAAACTCTTGCATTTTTGAAAATCGTAGCAGGTCAATTATACCTGCAAAAACACTGGCATTTTCCGTATAGGTATAATAGAGGCAGAAGGTGGAAAATTCTGCTAAAAACTCAATGAAAAACGCTGTTTTTTGCTGCGTTTCGCTACGTGGGGCATTAGCCTAATGAAGAAAACTTTTCCTTGGTGCAGCCTGACTATAATTCCAGGTTTCAATTCCTACTTCAAAACATAAATGTAAGAAAGAAGCCTTCAACAGGGAGTCAATGCCTTATCATCTTTCTTTCAACAAAGAATAAATCCATGTCTTTTATACATTAAAGGTCATCAAACCTTCTATCTTAAATTAGAAATTACAACCAAGAAATGACTTTGAAGTTTTGAGTCAAAGCTTTTGAGCAGAAAAATATTTCTAGAATTCCAGAATGACACTGAATTTTATGTCCAGGGAGTTAAGGCGCTTTTACACAGGCTGATTATATATATCAGGATCAGTCTTAGTTACATACAAGCAATATACACACTAAGGCCGGGGCCTCCACGTGACAGAAATGGCACGGAAAAAAAAAGCGGCATTTTACAGTCACTGTGTAGTGGATGGGATTCTAGCGAACCCCATCCCCACACAGCGGTAAAACACATGTTGCAGTTATGGAAGTTGCAGCATGTCAATTATACCTACACAAACGCTGGTGGTTTCCCTATAGGAATAATTGAAGCAGAAAGTCCGCAGAGGATACCTTTGCGGACTTTCTGTGAAAAGTGCTGCAGGAAAAACCATGATGCATTGCCACCACGGTTTTTCCCACGTCGCTTTTTTGCTGCGGGATGCCACATGGCGCCTTAGCCTAAGTGGGTTGAAAAAAGTCCAACAAGCGCAATCTTTTTATACTTATCCCAGCTGATCCAGAGGAAGGACACCATAAAGTGGAAAAAAAAAATCCTTCCTATAATCTGCAGCATTGTTCATACTGTGCTTTCTGGAAACTCAACCAAAACCTGATGTATTCCTTTGTAGGTCAATGGGATTCATCAGGATTTGTTGGAATACATCTGAAAATAGATCCATCATACTGTACATATCAAAGCTCTATCAAGAGGCGAACAGAACTGGAATTGCAAATACTTTGTGAAGTTTTTTTTATTGTTTTTACATTTTAAATTTTAATCCATTGTTTCTATAAAACTTTGGTGGACATTACAAGCTGTCAATCACTGAATAGGACTGCCCACTGGACTAATCCTCAATTTTTCCTTAGAAATTATATATTAACTGCCTCAGCTCCTCCAGTACTATAAAATACATCTGGCAGTTCTGACTGATCAGTTTGTTTATTGTGATAGGTTCACTTTAAATATAGCCCTGATCCACTTTGGAGCTGCTTTGGTACCTAATCTTCACCATTCACCATTAGCGCTAATGTATTTCCTGTGCATGTCTTATCCACCTGTTCATCAGTATTTGTTTTCTCTATGTGTTCTTCAAAAAATAGTGAAAAACATAAATTACTCCCGTCCCCCAGGTGAACCTTTTATGTTCTCGGCACACAGTGTTCCACACAAATGATTGTTTTCTTGCTGTTAATCAAAAGGATTTTTGGAAAAAACACCTGTCCGATGGGAGCATTTTGCGCTCTGATGGAAAAACGGCCATGAGAGCATGTGGCTTTGGTTGGCAAGGAAAGTATAAATCATTTAAAGAAATCACCTTACATTTAAGTCTCTTTCTTTTTTGTTTTTTCCTAAATCATAGCAGAAAGCTAAATGTAAGTGACAGGTGGTACTTTACTTCTAAGACACTAGACAAACTTTACAAAGAAAATGAAAAAGTTTGAAGGCTTATACCTGTAAAACAAAAACTAACTGAAACAGAATGAAAAACACAACTTCTGCTTAAACTATTACCAAGAATATTACTAATGCTAATGGAGATTTATTATATGGCGTTATTATTAGCATTATTATATCACCAAAACTACTGTAATGGATAATTCCTATCAGAGATTTATTGCATATCCTCCAGATGGACCCACATCCAGTCCACCATTATTGCATGGTGAGGCAGCCTCCAGGAGGGACTGAATTAAGGGGTGACTGCATATGTGCCTTTTACAGTTACTATAGAGGTCAAATATAATGGAAAAAGCCAAGTACATGTGCAGTCACCTCTCCATTAATTTTCAGCATGGATGTGGTCATGTACCCAAGTGGGATGGGGGTTCTATAGGCGGGTACAAGTCTCATAGGTGGTACATGCATTTCAGACATGCTATAAATGTCCATGATGGTTTATTTTATGGGAATACCTACATATTTATATATATATATATATATTTATATAATATATATATATATATATATATATATATATATATATATATTGTATTTACATATTCATTCAGCGTCTTCCATGATTGTGTGTCCTACTGAACCAGACTGAGGGACCATTTAAAGGCTTAGGAAACCTTGGCAGGTGACACACTGAATTTACAATACTGAACTTTATTTCAATATTCTAATTTTCTTAGATTTGGGTTTTCATTACCTGTAATCCATAATCAACATTTACAGAAATAAACCACTTGAAATAGAACACTCTGTGTGTAAAGAATCTAGAAAATATAGGAGGTCACACATATATACAGCAAGTGAACATTTGCCCTGTCAAGTTAAAGAGGTTTTCTTGGCTAAAGATGTTGATGGCCTATCCTTATGATACAGTAGATCATCAATATCAGATAAGTTGGTGTCTGATACCATCACGCACAGCAGCCACTTACTGCTTCTCTGTGTTAGCTCTGGTTTAGATCAGTGGGGGTGCTGGGTGTTGGACCTCCACCAATCTGATATTGACGCTGAATCCCTCATGATAAGTTATCTTTAGCCTGAGAAATCGTTCTATTTTCATAGTAAAATACGGTATGACTGCTGCGTAAGTGTATGTTTGTTTCTCAGCTATCTTCCACTAAGGTATGAGGCAGGCTACACAATGTAACATCTCATTAGTTTGTATGCAATTTATCACTTTTTGTTAGGTAAGTCAGGGGTCAATAGGTGTTGTGCTTTTGGGAGTTTAATACACTGATTTTCATATCTATACTGAAAAATGAAATGCTAAACTCTGGTGTCACTCATTAAAACAGAACCCTCCACAAAAGTAAAGCGGCAACAAAAATGATCAATAAAATAAATCCTCATTTATTTAGAACTCAATGCTATAAATACTCAGCTTATATATTCCAAAACAATTTTGCAATTCAATATAATCATTTTTTCTTCCCTCAGATGCCCATTTCTGCATATTCTAATACCACCAACTCCACAGCTGTCTGTGCCGTCTGGTGTTGGTGGTGACCACACTGTCCATGCAATTAATGGGCGCAACATCAATGATCACCAGTAGTAGCCAATGACAGGGCCATTAGAAACTATAGAAACTGGCCATACAGGTTCAGTGGCATCAGGTGAAGGATGAACAATCTTTCTGGGAACATTCATTGATAGGTTCACAACTAATGAATATTTTAAAGGGAGTCTGTCACCAGAACCCAACATATCACCCAGTTAGGGTTACTTGCAGAACCCAGCATATCACCCAGTTAGGGTTACTTGAAGAACCCAGCATATCACCTAGTTAGGGTTACTTGTAGAACCCAGCATATTAGCCAGTTAGGGTTACCTGCAGAACCCAGCATATCACCTAGTTAGGGTTACTTGTAGAACCCAGCATATCAGCCAGTTAGGGTTACTTGTAGAACCCAGCATATCACCCAGTTAGGGTTACTTGTAGAACCCAGCATATTAGCCAGTTAGGGTTACCTGCAGAACCCAGCATATCACCCAGTTAGGGTTACCTGCAGAACCCAGCATATCAGCCAGTTAGGGTTACTTGTAGAACCCAGCATATCAGCCAGTTAGGGTTACTTGTAGAACCCAGCATATCACCCAGTTAGGGTTACTTGTAGAACCCAGCATATCACCCAGTTAGGGTTACTTGTAGAACCCAGCATATTAGCCAGTTAGGGTTACCTGCAGAACCCAGCATATCACCCAGTTAGGGTTACTTGAAGAACCCAGCATATCACCCAGTTAGGGTTACTTGTAGAACCCAGCATATCACCCAGTTAGGGTTACCTGCAGAACCCAGCATATCACCCAGTTAGGGTTACTTGTAGAACCCAGCATATCACCCAGTTAGGGTTACTTGTAGAACCCAGCATATCACCCAGTTAGGGTTACTTGTAGAACCCAGCATATCACCCAGTTAGGGTTACCTGCAGAACCCAGCATATCACCCAGTTAGGGTTACTTGTAGAACCCAGCATATCACCCAGTTAGGGTTACTTGTAGAACCCAGCATATCACCCAGTTAGGGTTACTTGTAGAACCCAGCATATCACCCAGTTAGGGTCATTTGAATGAAATGTTGTTTTCCCCTTGTGAATTGGTGTCTCTGTTGCCGAGATACTGCTGTTTTTGTCAATAGACTAATTAACTCTTTGGAGCAATAAGGGCTTTGCTGTTTCTCTAAAGAGGTCAGATCCCAACTACTCATGTTGCCCTTTGTCTTTCCCTCCCCACCAATTGACAGGGCCAGGTAGGATGTACCTAATCTCACCTGGCCCTGAGTTCTGTTGCACTTGCCACTGTGCAGTATATGTGACGAGTACCATGCAAACATCACAGCAGTACTTCACATGTGCCGAGAATAATAAAATACGACAGAACTCAGAACCAGGAGAGGTTAGGTTTATACTTCCTGGCACTACCAAATCAGAGGAGGTGAGGATGGAGGGCACCACAGAGCAGTGTGGGGGGGGGGGGCTGACCTCTTTGTGGAAATGGCAGTGCCCTCTCTGCACTGATTCACAATGGAAAAGCATTGTTTGATTTAGGTGACCCAAATCTATGTTTCTCTAGGGATAGCTTGATATGCTGGGTTCTAGTTATAGACTCCCTTCAGACATTTCCAGAAGATGCTGGTGTGTCACAGGTCACCTAAAATGATTGTTCTTTGTTAAATTAAGCAATTGTTTTTGTTGGAATTGTCCATTTGGATCAATATTACACTAACTTTAGTTACTAGAACTTCCAAATTGGAGAACAAACACTCCAGTACTGGGATCAGTTGCCATCTTTCTCAATTTCCCTGCTGTTTTTGCCTTTTAGGCTGTTTTTTTCCCTGCTCTGCTGACCTTTTGCTAGCCATTAGAACATAAATATCTTATTCTTTTAAGATCCTTGTTCTTACATCTTCTCTCTTACAATCACTTATTGAGCAATTCTGATTTTCAAGTAGGAACCTCATCTGTAAAAAATAAGTAACTCAGCGATGTGTCCATCTGTACCTTTCTGCCTGTTTCGAAATATCCAAAGGCCCAAGGTGACCAACTATGCATCTATTTTCACTTTTCTAAACAGGCCCACTAAGTGCCTCTGACTTCTCTGATGTAGTCTTTTCACTAACACAGGAATATTTAACATGGCACAATATATGTCTTATCTCTCAAAATAATACTACATATTATTATAAATTAAATGATATTATAAGAGAAAGACTGAGATGTCTTCAAGACGACCATAAGTAATATTAATTTTTACAGGACAAAATATATGTGATAAACGGAACAAAATTGGCTAAAAGTAGGTTACCAAGATTACTGATGTCACGGGAAGCAGCACTATTTCTCTACACTGTTCCTATGCGGTTAATAAGCCTTGATCCCTTATGAGCTGTGGCATATTGCTCTTTGAAAGTGAAAGGAAAGCAAGAGAGTCTTGGAAATAAATGTCTTCTTATCGCAGTACCCTAGTGAAGCTCAAAAAAATTTGCTACATGTTCTAGTTGTGACAGAAGAGCAAAGATGACCTTTTCAAGGGCAAAGAGTGCTTTCTGCATCTCACAGAATAAAATAATTATATAGATGGATTTTGACAAGGTGACCAGGCAACCATACAGCTAAAGATCTGTCCCTAGTATGTTACACGTGGCTGCACGAGGCTTTGTCTGGTAATCTCACAGCACCAACCGAGAAATAAGACGTGAAGCTTTGCATTACATTATACAGTTCTTGCTGCAGGAAACTGAATTTCACAGTGCAGATCTCTTGTAAAGGATGTTGCGTGTTACATATTATTACAATAGCACGCATCTGATGCCCAGAATCCATTTATGAAATACCAAAGTGTAACGTGAGATGTACCGTAACATACAGAATAGCAGAAAGTCAATGAATAGCCTCGGTTTGTTAAATGCAATCAGATCAGAAAACTGGTAGAATTGCATTGATACATTTTCTCAATGGCTGTCTTGCAAGATAAGCGGGTATAGAATGTTTTTTAACCCAACTCCATCTATCTTTCTTACCACAATAATAAAAAGAACTGATATAATATTCTTTGTTAGTTTGCCTAGACTACAGTATACATTACATGATGATCTTACATAAATAGGAACCTTCTGTAATATTCTGCAGGTATAGACAGATAGGACATGTTGAATAGCCACATGACTGATCCTTTGTTTCTGAAAGAAATAAGCTACAGCCAGAGTAGTCAGTTAGTGTCTTATGCCCCTATACTAAGTGAAATAAACACGCTTGGCTGGCCGAGATAACTGTACATGATCGTGGTGTTGGGAGCGAGTTGTCCAAAGTATCATTTACCCTGAAAGTTTGGAAATACAGAGTCAGGTTTCTATTAAAAATACACATTATATTGCAGTAGGCAAATACCAAACAAGAGCCTATTAAAATTTGTTAGGGACAGAACAAAGAGTAGACAGCAGAGGCTGCTGCCTATGGTGCAGTTATTTATCTTCCTCACTGGGCACATTACTATGTCCCCCATGCAAAATGATCAGAAGGACCATACACTTTAAGCAGCTGTCAGTTAATCTAAACTAAATCCTCATACACATACATACTCAGTTTGGCTGAGTGTTCACGTGTTTTCAGTGGAGAAAGGAGAATAAATGGCTGTCAGACACATCTGACAGCAAATTATCTCCCTTAAAGAGGACCTTTTACCACTTCCAAAAGTTCTTTTCATCCTTTAATAGGCTCTGCTCAACTGATTCTGGATCTGTACTGTCAAGTGGGTGGTGTCAGGCAGAAACAGGCAAGGAGTGTGATTCAGAGCTCCAACCAGAGGCAGACAGTGTCAGAGCTGACTCCACCCTCCTGACAGTTCAGAGCCTAATTAACATATCAGGCACCAAAACTAACAGCACTGATTGTTTGGGAATGATGGGAGTAGAGAAATAATTCCAACTGTGCCAGAATCAGTGTACTGGGGCCTATTAAAAGATGCGAAGTACTGGAGTTGGTGGATGTGTAGCATTTATGGCTAAAACCATACAGTATACCATAAATCCCTGACAGCTGCAGGTCCAACATATGAGACTCACATCCATCGTAAGAATGGGGTCTATGGATATAGCTATAAAAAGAAGATGAAAATATCAATTTAAGAATTTATCATGGGGTATATTGAAAAGAAGTATGCCCAATCCTTAATCCCTGATTTATGCAGAACAAACACCGATTTAGCACTTAAAGGGCTTGTCCTATAGGACCCCAAATTTTATCTAACTGACTATTCTGCTGTTCTGCTATGTGAAAACATCTGTGTTAGGACACTGTGATTTGTGGTACAGCTATTGAATTTGACTATTATGGTGTGCACTTTTATCTGCCTTTATCAAGGATATAACTGGGTGCAGGTGAATCCCCTGGTGGGCCCCTGACCCAGGGTAGCTAGTGGGCTCCCCATAATCAAGAGTGGTATATGGCACAGTACACTCGCAGCAATACATACAGATAGGTAGCATACGACGTCTCAGCCAGATTATTTATATATATATATATATATATAATATAGGATATTTAACAATCTACCCAGTTTGTTATACATAGATGCATTGGGTGGCTGAGATGACATCTAAGCAAACCACTAGCCTGCCTCCTGAGCTCTGTTTCCTTACTGTCACTGCAAGGCCCCCATCACCAATCATCTTGCTCACAGATCTAAAGGGGCTGAAATCGAAGTAGATAGATAATATTGTCATTTATCTGTATATTGGGCCCGCACAATGAATTCTACTAGTGGGCTCTAGGCACCTCAGCTTGACACTGACTGGAAGACTGTTGGGATATTTTTCCGAGTGCCAGGGGCTGTACCAAATCTACCTTGGGTATGGTATTTAGATACAGGGCAAGTGAAATTAACTGAATTTCTTTCAAAAAGGACAATGTAACGAAAACCCTAGCAGTGACTCTGAGCACTAATAAAAGTTCAATAAATCCGCAAGCAGAAAGTGAATAGATATATCTTTTCCAAGTGTTATAGTGGTGATCTATGATTTTCTTATATGCACAAGGTGGTACTTCAAAAAAAAAAAAAAAAAAAAAGGAAGATCTCCACCTATTTATAATACTATTAGTCAAATTTTATAGTATGAATACATTTTACAGTTTTCCAAAAGAAAAGTTAAGTTGAAGTTTTTCATGTTTCTTTTTCTTTACAAGGCTGGAATTCAACATTTACTGCCATGTGACATATCCAAATTCAGAGTCCGTGAAGAATGAAAGCACAGAAAATACATCTTTGGTTATTTCAATGATAGATATTGTGCAATGTGCATATGATAGTCATTTCCAGCACTATGAGTATTTTTGTATAAACTTGTTTCCAAATGAATGGAAGATGTTTGTGCTCTGAAGTGCTGCGAAGCTAAAAAACTATGAGCAGCCGCTTCATCAATCAAAAAGAAAACATTTCAGGATGAGAGCAGCATCTGGCTGGCTGAGAAGACGTGACAATGGTCTCCCTGTATATCCCATATTAATACAGTAAGCAGTGATGATAAAGAATAAGTTTCTCTGTCCTCATGCCAATGCTGGGCTCTGTTCCCCATTTATACCGAAAGATCCCAGTCCCTTACGTCAAAACATGACTTTTGGATATGGGATGGACCCTCACTCCTTCCTAAAACCATCCAAACTACAGTAAACATTGACTTTGGAATAAGCACACAAAACACTTTATTTTGGGTGTCAAAATGGCCACAGCTTTATTTAAATCACAGAACTAAAATAATCACAGAAGGAGTCAGGTGAAGTGCTAGACTATTGGGATTCACGAATACTGTGAGATCCCCAGCTGTCTGACAAACAGCACCCGGCCAGACAGCAAAAAAGGGGCAGCACGCTCCGGCTTGCAATTCTAGCAGAGCCAGTACACTATAAGGCCACCAACAACCCTGTGCTTAACCCCTGTGCCCGCCCCTGGATGACGTTACTATTACGACATCCTTCAGGCTGGCCATTTCCAAAGCTCAGCCTGTTCACCACCATGAGGTTTAACCTCCTCTATTAGTTAAAATAAGTCCACAATAACTTGCCTGCAACTTCCACCTGACTCCTCAACCGCAAAAGTAAAGCTGTGACAGTTTACTAATGGACCATGTGACATGTAACACTTTATTACATACAACTGACTCCCTTTATAATTTTTTTCTTTTTTTTTTGCTTAATATTATTTCAATTCATTTCCACACTTATTGCCAATGCCATGAACAAATAACTTAAAACTAAATGTTCAGGCAAATACTATGCAATATGGACTAAACATGGCAAACCCCCGACTCACGAAGAGTCATCCTACAGCACACAGGAGAGGAAAAACCCCCTGTGGAGGAAACCTCTAGGGAACCATGGCTGGAGGACTGCCCTTCCCTTGGGCTTAGAAGGATAACGCCAACTTTAACTCATAAAAGTCATCTTAGAATTGTATATATGGCCAGAAACACAATTGAGGTATCAAACAAAGAAATGATACAATAACACATACATTATACAGATAAACGTGAAAAAAGCAATTGTAAAATAGTGATTAAAAGAGGGCGGGTGAGAGGGAAATGTTTCCTCCAGTCCTTGTGGTGAGAGAAAGAGAAAGAGATGAATGAGACAGGAAGTGACATCTATTCCTAAACTCCTCCCCTCCCTACAGTAACACACTAGCCACTATATACTCCTAAAGCTGAATATACACATATATATACTGCTAAAGCTGAATATACACACATATACTCTTAAATCTTAACCAGACTGTATAAATCCACAAAATTACTGCACAAACATGAAACTGCAGGAGTTATTGGTTCCCCCATCCCAAAGTCATGTCCCCCTTTGCTGATGGCTCCGGGGGTGTCTTGACTTTTGGATATGGGATGGACCCTCACTCCTTCCTAAAACCATCCAAACTACAGTAAACATTGACTTTGGAATAAGCACACAAAACACTTTATTTTGGGTGTTAAAATGGCCACAGCTTTATTTAAATCACAGAACTAAAATAATCACAGAAGGAGTCAGGTGAAGTGCTAGACTATTGGGATTCACGAATACTGTGAGATCCCCAGCTGTCTGACATACAGCACCCGGCCAGACAGCAATAAAGGGGCAGCACGCTCCGGCTTGCAATTCTAGCAGAGCCAGTACACTTTAAGGGCACCAACAACCCTGTGCTTAACCCCTGTGCCCGCCCCTGGATGACGTTACTATTACGACATCCTTCAGGCTGGCCATTTCCAAAGCTCAGCCTGTTCACCACCATGAGGTTTAACCTCCTCTATTAGTTAAAATAAGTCCACAATAACTTGCCTGCAACTTCCACCTGACTCCTCAACCGCCACAGAGAGGCCATTTGACACCTTAAATGGACTCGACCACCACCAAACTGATTAGTAATGCAAAAGCCCTCTAGAAACTTTTTATACTAGTCCCATACCATCTTCTCTACAGTACTAAGCTATGAATGTTGCTGAAAATGCAACTAAAGTGAATGACTGTAGTCAGAAACCAGTAAGGAGAAATAGACTATAATACTGAAATTACCATAAACCAGTATACTGTACGTGGGGGATTCCGCCATACCACACACATGTAATTGCCAACCATTTATGCATATAAGTATATACTTTCCACTTATGTTATGTGGGGTCCCACTCATGGTGGTAAATGTAAACAAATTATATAGATGTATACAGTATATATGAGATAACACCTCTTCAAAGAATACCTCTGCCCCTAAAAAAAAAAAAAAAAAAACTAGGACTGTCCATTTATATTCATTGGTAACCCTATACCCAATTATATTGCCAGGAAAGACATAGAGAGTATAAAGAAGGGAAGAGAAAAGTACTTGCTGTACATCAGCTTCTCCAGATACTACAGCAACCACCGAGCACTTACTGTAGTGAAAAAACCTCACCATTGTTGTTCGATGGGTCCCAACCACATCAACAGTAAAACAAGCTATTAAATGATGCTTATAATGATGAGAATAAGCCCATGATCTGCTTGATTCACAGGAGTCTTTGAAGGCAGTGAGAGATCCTCTCCTTTCATATCTCAATCATTTTCAGAGCACTTGATGACCTTTACCCTTAGCCGCAAGCACCGACCCAAGGGCACCGAGACTGAAATTTGAAGCTAAAATTCTCTCTTTTGCTGGACCTGGGCCAGCACCATCCTGATGCTGCCCGTTCCGCTATAGGAGCTACAGGACTATATAGCTCCTGCATGCAGAGCATAGGGTTATCTTGATAAGCAGTGCTGGGCTCCATTCGCTAGCTGGCTACGATAGACACTCTACTGCATCTGCTGTATCACAGTGTCGGCAAACTAAAGAGAAATATGAATTGGGCAATATAAATGGTAATATATCTTCATTAAGAAAAATTACAAGTCAACAGAAATGGTCCTTGAAGCTATAGATTTTTATCAAAAACATGCCTGCTTTATTTTTAATTTTTTTTTTTTTTTTTTTCTTCCCTCCAGCCGCAACCACCACTGGCTCGGAGGGCTCAATTTATTGCACAGACATGTGAAAACTGATAGCCATGACCCTAGGGACTTATCCTAACAGGGTCTTTTTTTTTTTTTTTTTTTTTTAATGAATAATTGGTTTTGCAGAAACCAGGTGGTCCATACCTCCGATGGTTACCTTTCCACACCTGGGGTCCATACCTCCGATGGTTACCCCTCCACACCTGGGGTCCATACCTCCGATGGTTACCCCTCCACACCTGGGGTCCATACCTCCAATGGTTACCCCTCCACACCAGGAGGCCATACCTCCAATGGTTACACCTGAGGTGGTTGCCCATTACTGGCCAAATTATAAGTAACTTCAAGGACCCATAAAATAAATAAATAAAAATATATATTTATTGTCCCTAGTGCGAATTATAATGCTAAAGTATAAAAATCAAAAAACCAACAGTAAATAACTGAATTACTTTCTGTTAAGCACATACAGTCAAGAAATGGCAAAATTAGTTTGTTAGTGTATCCCAAACCACCAGCTACAAAAGTTACACACTGGCTTGGAGGCACTTGTACACATCCCAATCCTAAGCAACCTTGCCCTATGGGGTTACATACTAAGGCAAGGCCACTGACAATAACAGTGTAAAACACTGGCCTAAAGATTGGAGGCCCAGGCAGACAGGGTCCTCTCTTCCAATTGTACTAGATCACTCAGCTAGTTAGCTATCACAGTATATGTCATAGTCAGGGATGGGAGCTGCTGCAGTATATGATGCCATAGTAACATATAATAATAGTAATCCATATACTTATCCGGATACAGACTGTAAGTCACCGGCTACACATGGAGAGTAAAAAATACAATAATCCGGTGCAGTATTTGTCCGATATCCATTATCTACATGTGTTGGAGACTCAGAGGTCAGCCTACAACATGGTGGTCACTATATCACTGTATATACATGGCTATAAAACTATACAATTCTGTGCATCCTACAGAGCAAGGTGCACCTGAGCCACCCACATCCCCGCCATGTGCTGAGCCCTCCATGAACACCTTTCAGAGCTATAAATATGATCTATAATATATTCTGCTAGAAGACTGTGAAAAAACATCTAGATAAGGCCCAACGTAATCTACACAGTCTTATACCATCCACCATTTTAGGTAATGGATCGATTTCCACATGGAAGATGAAATAGCTACATGAGGTAAGTGCAGACATTTTATAGGCAGCAGCATCAGCAGGACAACATGTATAAAGTGACTGAAGGTTGCCATATATCCTCACAGGACTCAGTATACAGTCCTGATATGGAGGTCACATATAGATCATTAGATGACACATATAGAAAGGGGAAATAATAATACCAGCATGTAACTTTTAGTGGATACAAACACCACCTTCTTGAGGGGGAAGTCCTTGGAGCTAAAAAAGTCTGGCCGCCAATCTGTTCCACCACACCAAATTACCCCCAGCCACAACCACAGGCTCAGGGGCACCATAACACACAGAATGGCAGTTTACCACATATAATAAACCACTCCCTGGGACACCACCCAGCAGGAGCCCAAAGACCAGCCAGACCAAAACAGCAATTAATCTTAGGGGAAACTAACCACCATGTTTCCCCACCACCGAAAAATTTCAACCAACTCCAAGGACTCCCTACCCCGCCAATTAAAAATAACCTGTATATGGTATAGCCAGTATACACAGTATGACTTGTATACAGCCCTGAGAAGGAGGTCACATGTAGATCATTAGATGCCATATATAGGAAGGGGAAATAATAACACCAGCATGTAACTTTTCCGTATACAAACGCCTTCCTCTTGAGGGGGAGGTCCTTGGAGCTACAAAAGTCTGGCCGCCAATCTGTTCCACCACACCAAATTACCCCCAGCCGCAACCACAGGATCAGAGGCACCATAACACACAGACTGGCAGTATACCACATATAATAGACCACTCCCCGGGACACCACCCAGCAGGAGCCCAAAGACCAGCCAGACCAAACAGCAGTTAATCCTAGGGGAAACTAACCACCATGTTTCCCCACTGCCAAAAATTTCAACCAACTCCAAGGATCCCCCACCCCACCAATTAAAAATAACCTGTATACAGTATGGCCAGTATACACAGTATGGCCTGTATACAGCCCAGAGAAGGAGGTCATATAGAAATTATTAGCTTTAACCTATCCCCAGCATGATCAGTATTAGCACAGAGATGGAGGACATATACAGGGATTATCAGTGCAGTCTCCATTAATATCACCACACTGTATATCTGATCCCTGGCTTTCAGATCATGCTGTCCCTCTCTCACCACAGGGTCTCCATTACATGTGACCTCCCAGCTCCACCATAGAGAGCCCCTCAGTCCCCCAGGACTCATGAACAATCTGCATTATACAGCAGTAAACTCAGTAAACTATGATATATCAGCCATGTCTGCAGTGTGTGAGGTAAATACATGAGGGGACTATGTGACAGGATAAATCCTGTGGTAATACTGCAGCATATACAGTATGATGTAGAATGGTGATACTAATCTAGTAGTGATGTGTAATGTGAATGTGGTGACACCAGTGTGGTGTGAGGAAATAAACCCCAATATTATACTCCCTGATTCAGCAGACACATGTTTCCTCCAGTCCTTGTGGTGAGAGAAAGAGAAAGAGATGAATGAGACAGGAAGTGACATCTATTCCTAAACTCCTCCCTTCCTACAGTAACACACTAGCCACTATATACTCCTAAAGCTGAATATACACATATATATACTCCTAAAGCTGAATATACACACATATACTCTTAAATCTTAACCAGCCTGTATAAATCCACAAAATTACTGCACAAACATGAAACTGCAGGAGTTATTGGTTCCCCCATCCCAAAGTCATTTCCCCCTTTGCTGATGGCTCCTGGGGTGTCTTTTCACTTGCACTTCATATGCAACGGATGGTAACAAATAGTTACAGAGTATATCACTTAGTGTCCAAAACAATATTGTCTTGAAAAGTTGGTCATCCTGTGCCACATGTATATGGACATGTTTAGCCAAAAGAATGGTAAGGAAGGACACATCTGTACTTTATCTAATGCTGTGAATAGAGCATAATCTTTATGTCAGGCTATAGGTTTTCCACAAAAGACAGACGCTGGGTATATTTATGGTACAGTATATGGAAATGTCATTTCAGACAGGCATGCAGGTAATTCTGGAAGAACATACAAATGAAGGAAAGATGAGATTATAGTATGACCAGTCGGTTTCTTCTTAAAGAACCACTGGCTGAAAGACAAAGTGTCTCTTTCATTACCCCTGAAATCATATATACACAGTACTGTGCAAAGCTTTAGGTAGGTGTGGGAAAAATTCAGCAAAGTAAAAATGCTTTAAAAAAAAGTGAAATGTTCATAGTTTATTTTTGTCAATTGGCAAAATAAAGTGAATAAAGACAAGAGAAATCTAATCCATCAATATTTGGTGTGACCTTTGGAGGAGGAGTCCTGAAAGTGATGATACGACCCCACAGAGCTCTCACCATCATCCAGTCTGTCTGGGTTTACATGAGGAGATGAAAGGATTGGAGCGAGCCTATATCCACAGAAGATCTAATCCCATCCAAAGATTTCAGAAAAAAAAAATGCCATGGAAAAGCCAAATTTTCAAAAATGCGTGCGTTTTTGAAAAAGGCAGCATGTCAATTTTAACCGCAGAAATGCTCGCGTTTTCCCTATAGATTTAATAAGGAAAGAAAAAATGCAGAGAAAAATGCACTGATTCTGTCCCATGGAGATCCCATGGTGTCACACACTGGCAATAATACTTGACGCCTGTAAATTGCTTGGAAAAATTCTTAAATGGATTGTCCCCAGATTGACACTTGTCACCTATCCACATTATAGGTGATACATTTCTAATTGCTAAGGGTCTCATCGCTGGCACCTTCACTGATCACAAAAACAAAGGTCCTGTGCTTGAGTTACAGTGGGATAAAAAAGTTTTTAGTCAGCCACCAATTGTGCAAGTTCTCCCACTTAAAAAGATGAGAGAGGCCTGTAATTGTCATCATAGGTAGACCTCAACTATGAGAGACAAAATGAGAAAACAAATCCAGAAAATCACATTGTCTGATTTTTTAAGAATTTATTTGCAAATTATGGTGGAAAATAAGTATTTGGTCACCTACAAACAAGCAAGATTTCTGGCTCTCACAGACCTGTAACTTCTTCTTTAAGAGGCTCCTCTGTCCTCCACTCATTACCTGTAGTAATGGCTCCTGTTTGACATTGTTATCAGTATAAAAGACACCTGTCCACAACCTCAAACAGTCACACTCCAAACTCCACTATGGTGAAGACCAAAGATCTGTGGAAGGACACCAGAAACAAAATTGTAGTCCTGCACCAGGCTGGGAAGACTGAATCTGCAATAGGCAAGCAGCTTGGTGTGAAGAAATCAACCGTGGGAGCAATAATTAGAAAATGGAAGACATACAAGACCACTGATAATCTCCCTCGATCAGGGGCTCCACGCAAGATCTCACCCCGTGGGGTCAAAATGATCACAAGAACGGTGAGCAAAAATCCCAGAACCACAAGGGGGGACCTAGTGAATGACCTGCAGAAAGCTGGGACTAACGTAACAAAGGCTACCGTCAGTAACACACTACGCCGCCAGGGACTCAGATCCTGCAGTTCCAGACCTGTCCCCCTGCTTAAGCCAGTACATATCCGGGCCCGTCTAAAGTTTGCTAGAAAGCATTTGGATGTTCCAGAAGAGTACTGGGAGAATGTCATATGGTCAGATGAAACCAAAGTAGAACTGTTTGGTAGAAACACAACTCGTCGTGTTTGGAGGAGAGTGAATGCTGAGTTGTATCCAAAGAACACCATACCTACTGTGAACCATGGGGGTGGCAACATCATGCTTCGGGGCTGTTTCTCTGCAAAGGGACCAGGATAACTGATCCGTGTACATGAAAGAATGAATGGGGCCATGTATTGTGAGATTTTGAGTGCAAACCTCCTTCCATCAGCAAGGGCATTGAAGATGAAACATGGCTGGGTCTTTCAGCATGACAATGATCCCAAGCACACCGCCAGGGCAACGAAGGAGTGGCTTCATAAGAAGCATTTCAAGGTCCTGGAGTGGCCTAGCCAGTCTCCAGATCTCTACCCCATACAAAACCTTTGGAGGGAGTTGAAAGTCCGTGTTGCCCAGTAACAGCCATAAAACATCCCTGCTGTAGAGGAGATCTGCATGGAGGAATGGGCCAACATACCAGCAACAGTGTGTGCCAACCTTGTGAAGACTTACAGGAAACGTTTGACCTCTGTCATTGCCAACAAAGGATATATAGCAAAGTATTGAGATGAACTTTTGTTACTGACCAAATACTTATTTTCCACCATAATTTGCAAATAAATTCTTAAAAAATCAGACAATGTGATTTTCTGGATTTATTTTCTCATTTTGTCTCTCATAGTTGAGGTCTACCTATGATGTCAATTACAGGCCGGCCTCATCTTTTTAAGTGGGAGAACTTGCACAATTGGTGGCTGACTAAATACTTTTTTTTCCCCACTGTAAGTGAAGCAGAGGTCATGCATGTACGGTGCTCAGCTATCTTGGTCAGTACTACAGAATGAGAGGAGTGGTAGCATGTGTGCACGACATACTGCATAAAAAAAAAAGAACATGCCAAATCTGTGAAATTACATTAGCAATGTCTTATTCTATAATTTGAGCAATTTGTATGTATAATACATATCAAGAAGATGACAGATAATCCTTCAGAGGAAACAGACACAGGCATGTATTCTTATATGACAACATGTCACCTAGCAGTCATAGAATCTGCACTGGGTTGATGTTCTGGCTGACTGATAAAGCAGTTTGTTATCTTGACAAGTGCATCTGTTTTATAGCAAAATCACTATTAGTCCTACTTACATAGTCCCCAGGTATTATCCCTGTCATACTGACTTTATTCCAGCCCTCTGTTAATATGTGTGATTAAGTCCAGATATTGAGATGATTAAAGAGGATTTATGGAAGCAGATCACAAGGCTCTAGAAAGATGACTTCTGTTTTTATATTGAATTACTGCATTTCTGAAGAAGTGACCTTCAGCTATGCCAGACAAAATGAAAGATGGTTCATCAGAACGTTCTCACAATTTTCACTATGATTATCATGTGCTTTTACATCTAGTTGTTTTGTATTTTCGTTTTTGGCCGATACTCTTAGGCTGGCGGTATGACTGGTGGGTGAGTGGGAGGCTTGAGAGACACATCATTTAGCAGGACATGCCATGGTCTCAGATCCCAAAACATTGAATGGTAGGAGGCAGAAGACAAGTTAACCCATCAATTAAAATATGACACCTTTATTTTAGTTTCATATAGACCAGCTCGGTATCAATAGGGGATATACACTGTAAGCCAATGGAGCACAAGAATGTCTTTAGTGGAAATACATTTATCTTTGAATACCCCCTTCATTGCAGTTTAAAAAACCCAAGTGTTGGCTTTATGTTAACAATTGCCATATAAAAAAGAAGAAAACTTTTGATTGACTCCCTAACCTAAGAGCCAGAAGGCTGTGTAATTGGCCTCCCTTTACTAACGCTTATGGAGAGCCTGTCTGTGCCCCACAATGTGCTTAGGCTGTTGCATACATCCATCGGAGGTCAGTGTCTGGCACTGGGTTGTTGAGGAACCATCTTAAAGGTTATCTAAAGAAATACTATAAATGACATAAAAAGCAAATCAACTGTGTAAATACGTTGCATTAGCATGTATCCAATTATAGAACAACTCATCATAAATGAATAGTACAGGTCAATATAAAAAACTTTGTACTATTATTAAAGAAATCTGCTTTATTATTAAAGAATTCTCCTAATCTGCTTAAAGAAGCAGTTACCTGCGGATACCCACGGACCCCATAGACTATAATGGGGTTCGCCAGGTTTCCGCCTAATTTCCGTCTGAAAAGGGGGAAAAAGGCGGAGAGAAAAGTGCTGCTTGCAGTGCTTTTATCTCCACATTTTTCAAGTGGAATGGGAAATGGAATCCCCCAGTGGAGAGCAAGAGCAGGTGTGAACCTAGCCTTATCTCTATGGCATTCATCTCTGTCTTTAGTCTCACCCAATAATGGCAGATTTGTTGCCTCATTCTGTGCAGTGGTAGATTCTTATCTTGAAGATATAGCTGTGTCAGAAGAGCTTTCTCACTGACAGTTTAGCAGCTGCAGTTATTTGTGTGTCTTTTCCAGCAATATCCTCCTCTATTAGGAGTACACTTTGAACCATAACTAAACTTTCAAACAACTTTTGATATTCTTGCAGCATTTGTATCATTACAAATATTATGTTATCTATTGAGCGCTGTCCCTGATACTCATTGTATATGGAGTATAGGCTTTTATTTATATATTATGCTTACCTGTATAGCGCCATCATATTCCGCAGCGCTTTACGTGATGAAAAGAAAATGGGGGGGGGGGTCAATTCAAACAGTTATATCTTGGGCATTATAAAATGTATAAACTTGGTTCTGGTGTCATATGAAAGAGGAGATTCTCTTACATATGACACTAAGGTTGTAGTTCTACCTGTACTATTTCCAGAGATATCACTGGTTGTAAATACAGTCTTGACTGGGACAGTTTTTTGCATCTACAAATAATATATTTGTATTATTTATATTATATAGTATTATTATTTTTATTCGCAAGTCAATTACATAAGAAAATAAAAAAAAAATCTAATTTCAAAGGTAACTAAGTAGACATAATACCCTCCCCCCACCCATCTTTTCTCTATGGTACATGAGTCCTAGTTACTCCAGGTTTAATGTAGATTATATATAGATCTACAGTATATGTAAACTGTAAACCTTACAAAAAGTTAAGATACATATATTCTCCAAGTCTCTGAAGTAACGAAATGTATAGAAAACCCTCTATATACATGGCATTTAACATTTCCCCCTATGAGCTATGAGATCAAAACTTGAATTGCATCAGAACCTACACTTTCTATTGGATTCCTGCTTTATGATTTGGACCTATTACAAAGGTTTAGTGTATATATATATATATATATATATATATATATATATATGTATATACACACGTGGACAAAATTGTTGGTACCCCTCGTTTAATGAAAGAAAAACCCATAATGGTCACAGAAATAACTTGAGTTTGACAAAAGTAATTTGCCAAAATACATGTTGACAAGCCACAAATCTTCTGGGAGAATGTCCTATGGACAGATGAGACAAAAATCAAAATTTTTGGCACGGCACATCAGCTCTATGTTCACAGACGGAAAAATGAAGCATATCTTGAAAAGAACACTGTCCCTACTGTGAAACATGGAGGAGGCTCTGTTATGTTCTGGGGCTGCTTTGCTGCATCTGGCACAGGGTGTCTTGAATCTGTGCAGGGTACAATGAAATCTCAAGACTATCAAGGGATTCTAGAGAGAAATGCGCTGCCCAGTGTCAGAAAGCTTGGTCTTAGTCGCAGGTCATGGGTCTTGCAACAGGATAATGACCCAAAACACACAGCTAAAAACACCCAAGAATGGCTAAGAGGAAAACATTGGGCTATTCTGAAGTGGCCTTCTATGAGCCCTGACCTAAATCCTATTGAGCATCTTTGGAAGGAGCTGAAACATGCCGTCTGGAAAAGGCACCCTTCAAACCCGAGACAACTGGAGCAGTTTGCCCATGAGGAGTGGGCCAAAATACCTATTGAGAGGTGCAGAAGTCTCATTGACAGTTACAAGAATCGTTTGGTTGCAGTGATTGCCTCAAAAGGTTGTGCAACAAAATATTAAGTTAAGGGAACCATCATTTCTGTCCAGGCCTGTTTCATGAGTTTTCTTTTTTTTAAAAATTCTGTTGAAGCATGGTTGAAAAGCAATGTCTGACTTTGTTCATTTTCATAGAATTTTTATATTATTACTTTTGTCAAATTCAAGTTATTTCTGTGACCATTGTGGGGTTTTCTTTCATTAAACGAGTGGTACTAACAATTTTGTCCACGTGTTTATATATATATACAGTACAGACCAAAAGTTTGGACACACCTTCTCATTCCAAGAGTTTTTTGTATTTTCATGACTATAAAAATTGTAGATTCACACTGAAGGCATCAAAACTATGAATTAACACATGTGGAATTATATACTTAACAAAAAAGTGTGAAAAAACTGAAAATATGTCTTATATTCTAGGTTCATCAAAGTAGCCACCTTTTGCTTTGATTACTGCTTTGCCCACTCTTGGCATTCTCTTTATGAGCTTCAAGAGGTAGTCCCCTGAAATGGTCTTCCAACAGTCTTGAAGGAGTTCCAAGAGATGCTTAGCACTTGTTGGCCCTTTTGCCTTCCCTCTGCCGTCCAGCTCACCCCAAACCATCTCGATTGGGTTCAGGTCTGGTGACTGTGGAGGCCAGGTCATCTGGCGTAGCACCCCATCACTCTCCTTCTTGGTCAAATAGCCCTTACACAGTCTGGAGGTGTGTTTGTGGTCATTGTCCTATTGAAAAATAAATGATGGTCCAACTGAACGCAAACCGGATGGAATAGCATGCCGCTGCAAGATGCTGTGGTAACCATGCTGGTTCAGTATTCCTTCAATTTTGAATAAATCCCCAACAGTGTCACCAGCAAAGCACCCCCACACCATCACACCTCCTCCTCCATGCTTCATGGTGGGAACCAGGCATGTAGAGTCCATTCGTTCACCTTTTCTGCGTCGCACAAAGACACGGTGGTTGGAACCAAAGATCTCAAATTTGGACTCATCAGACCAAAGCACAGATTTCCACAGGTCTAATGTCCATTCCTTGTGTTCTTTAGCCCAAACAAGTCTCTTCTGCTTGTTGCCTGTCCTTAGCAGTGGTTTCCTAGCAGCTATTTTACCATGAAGACCTGCTGCACACAGTCTCCTCTTAACAGTTGTTGTAGAGATGTGTCTGCTGCTAGAACGCTGTGTGGCATTGATCTGGTCTCTAATCTGAGCTGCTGTTAACCTGCGATTTCTGAGGCTGGTGACTCGGATGAACTTATCCTCCGCAGTAGAGGTGACTCTTGGTCTTCCTTTCCTGGGGTGGTCCTCATGTGAGCCGGTTTCTTTGTAGTGCTTGATGGTTTTGGCCACTGCACTTGGGGACACTTTCAAAGTTTTCCCAATTTTTCGGACTGACTGACCTTCATTTCTTAAAGTAATGACGGCCACTCGTTTTTCTTCACTTAGCTGCTTTTTTCTTGCCATAATACAAATTCTAACACTCCATTCAGTAGGACTATCAGCTGTGTATCCACCTGACTTCTGAACAACACAACTGATGGTCCCAACCCCATTTATAAGGCAAGAAATCCCACTTATTAAACCTGACAGGGCACACCTGTGAAGTGAAAACCATTTCAGGTGACTACCTCTTGAAGCTCATCAAGAGAATGCCAAGAGTGTGCAAAGCAGTAATCAAAGCAAAAGGTGGCTACTTTGAAGAACCTAGTGTAAGGGTTAAAACATAACTTGCACTATATTCTATGTCACAGTATACAGAAAGCACAAGAGGGTGGAATGTTCTGCAAACAAGACTGCATAGTTGATAGATAAGGACAGACTTGGAGTCTGGGGAAGATATCAACAGTTCTGCTGATCTCAGCAGAACTGGTATTCTCGGGAAGATAAGGAGGACATTCAGATAAGGTGAAAAGGAAAACATCTGGGGTGATGGGTAACTGAACAAATTTGTCTGGTAACGGAACTGGAAAGACCATATATGTATATTGATCACATGACTGTTATGTAACTGAGCTTGCTTTTAAAACTGTATTGAACTACGCAATAAAGTAGAAACTGTTCATACACGGTACCTGTGTACGTCTTGTTTCCCGAGCGCTCGAAACTGGTTATCTATTTGATTAGGCTTACGGTGACATCCATCCCGGGGGAGATTAACCCCCGACACTAGAATATAAGTCATATTTTCAGTTGTTTCACACTTTTTTGTTAAGTATATAATTTCACATGTGTTAATTCATAGTTTTGATGCCTTCAGTGTGAATCTACAATTTTTATAGTCATGAAAATACAGAAAACTCTTGGAATGAGAAGATGTGTCCAAACTTTTGGTCTGTACTGTATATACTGTATATATATATGTGTGTGTGTATGCAGTACAGTGCATAATTTTATTTAGGGTGGAGACAAGTGAATTGTTAACCTTTTAACCCTGTGTATCCATGTAGTAGCAAATGATTAAATTATAGATCTACAGCTTTTTCCTCATGTACAAATTCTAGTAACAAACTTAACGGTGAGTCATTGCCATGTCTCCCGATTATCACAAGATCCGTTTCTTAATCTATCGCTAGGAAACGAGTCCTTGGGGACATGGGTTGTATTCTGTGCATGTATGATATAAATTTAAAGTAGTATGTAAATTAGTTAGTATGGAAATTATTTTCCCCGGCAATAGATGCTCCATGTTAATGAGACATTCATGAAAATCTGGAAAATCAGGTTAAACAGGCTCTATTGATAGCTAAACTTGAAATAATGGTGGTGTCACTTGGCGTTCCGAATTCAGCTACAGTGGGGAAAAAAAGTATTTAGTCAGCCACCAATTGTGCAAGTTCTCCCACTTATAAAGATGAGCAAGGCCTGTAATTGTCATCATAGGTAGACCTCAACTATGAGAGAAAAAATGAGAAAACATATCTAGAAAATCACATTCTCTGATTTTTTAAGAATTTATTTGCAAATTATGGTGGAAAATAAGTATTTGGTCACCTACAAACAAGCAAGATTTCTGGCTCTCACAGATCTGTAACTTCTTCTTTAAGAGGCTCCTCTGTCCTCCACTCATTACCTGTAGTAATGGCTCCTGTTTGACATTGTTATCAGTATAAAAGACACCTGTCCACAACCTCAATCAGTCACACTCCAAACTCCACTATGGTGAAGACCAAAGAGCTGTGGAAGGACACCAGAAACAAAATGGTAGACCTGCACCAGGCTGGGAAGACTGAATCTGCAATAGACAAGCAGCTTGGTGTGAAGAAATCAACTGTGGTAGCAATAATTAGAAAATGGAAGACATACAAGACCACTGATAATCTCCCTCGATCAGGGGCTCCACGCAAGATCTCACCCCGAGGGGTCAAAATGATCACAAGAATGGTGAGCAGAAATCCCAGAACCACACGGGGTGACCTAGTGAATGACCTGCAGAAAGCTGGGACTAACGTAACAAAGGCTACCGTCAGTAACACATTACGCTGCCAGGGACTCAGATCCTGCAGTGCCAGATGTGTCCCCCTGCTTAAGCCAGTACATATCCGGGCCCGTCTGAAGTTTTCTAGAGAGCATTTGGATGTTCCAGAAGAAGAGTATTGGGAGAATGTCATATGGTCAGACGAAACCAAAGTAGAAGTGTTTGGTAAAAACACAACTCGTCGTGTTTGGAGGAGAGTGAATGCTGAGTTGCATCCAAAGAACACCATACCTACTGTGAAGCATGGGGGTGGCAACATCATGCTTTGGGGCTGTTTCTCTGCAAAGGGACCAGGATGACTGATCCGTGTACATGAAAGA
The DNA here is from genome assembly GCA_947044405.1 of Leptodactylus fallax. Lineage (NCBI taxonomy): Eukaryota > Metazoa > Chordata > Amphibia > Anura > Leptodactylidae > Leptodactylus > Leptodactylus fallax. Next base: position 3,679,219 of record CAMRHE010000073.1, on the reverse strand, counting down.
ATGAATGGGGCCATGTATCGTGAGATTTTGAGTGCAAACCTCCTTCCATCAGCAAGGGCATTGAAGATGAAACGTGGCTGGGTCTTTCAACATGACAATGATCCCAAGCACACCTCCAGTGCGACGAAGGATTGGCTTTGTAAGAAGCATTTCAAGGTCCTGGCAGTGGTCTAGCCAGTCTCCAGATCTCAACCCCATAGGAAACCTTTGGAGGGAGTTGAAAGTCCGTGTTGCCCAGCAACAGCCCCAAAACATCACTGCTCTAGAGGAGATCTGCATGGAGGAATGGGCCAACATACCAGCAACAGTGTGTGCCAACCTTGTGAAGACTTACAGAAAACGTTTGACCTCTGTCATTGCCAGCAAAGGATATATAACAAAGTATTGAGATGAACTTTTGTTATTGACCAACTACTTATTTTTCACCATAATTTGCAAATAAATTCTTTAAAAATTAGACAATGTGATTTTCTAGATATGTTTTCTCATTTTGTCTTTCATAGTTGAGGTCTACCTATGATGACAATTACAGGCCGGCCTCATCTTTTTAAGTGGGAGAACTTGCACAATTGGTGGCTGACTAAATACTTTTTTTCCCTACTGTATCTGTTTAGGCCACCTTTATTTAGGCCTTTCAAAAGAACAATAGAACTATCATTCTGTCATTCCTGTACATGGCTATCTTCATCAGTCCCAGCAGCGAGCATGCTCTGCCACCACTCCACTAAAACGTCTCCTCACTATGGTTGCAGTATGTACAGTATATAGGAATGGTGGGCTTGTGATCCCGTATAGTAACTGTTGTGGGTCCCTGAGCAATTAGACATTTATCACCTACAGTATATTGTAGGTAGTAATAAATGTCAGTTGTAAGGAATCCAAATTAATTCCTAACATGACAGAATACAGTGATGGCTACCAGCCATGGGCCATCAGAAAAAGGGATATACCATAAATGGTGCCTGATCCCTTGACAGATCACCTAAAGTAATATCTTGAAGAAAATAGCCCCTGTACTGGAAAAACATGACCACTCCTGGTATACAGAAATGATAACCCTTGTTCTCAATAGAAACAATGGGATATATTTACTTATCGAGAAATTTAGCTTGGCTAGCCTAAGTTGTGTCACCGGTTAGCTGGCTTTTTTTGCACCAGAATTTAGTGCCAAAATGTTTGTGCACTCCAGGTGTGCATTGTCACATCTTAAGTCAGATAAGGCCAAAAAAAAGTATCTAAAACCTCCTTATCGTATTTCTATCATCATAATAAAGAAGTTGCTATTCTGAGAATCCATGGGGAGAGTAAACATAGAAAGTTTGTTTCACAGTGAGTTACTCAAGTGCAGACTATACTCGAGAATTGCTGAAGGTTTCAGTTTTCCAATACTATACTATACAAAGATTGCATGGACAGTAAAAGTAAGTATTTTTTCATTCTTATTGCAATTTAATTAGCTTTTATGAACATTCCATATGCTGGATAGCGTGTACCGTAAATTTTATCTCAGCGACTCAGTGCTTGGACATCATTATTAGCAGCGGCAGGTTTTCAGTGCCATATGTTAGTACACATAATGTAATCAATCATTAGACAACGCCAAGGTAAGGTACAATATAATGAAGTACTTGTGTGGTCAAGTGCCTGGGCACTGGTTCAAAAACATTCAGGTCTCTCTTATAACTGGAAAACTGGGCAAGGTACGGTGCTTGTTTGAAGACATACTGTAGCGTTACAGAACAGCAAAGGTATATAAAATGGCACCCACTTGATATGCAGTAGGGTGAAGTAAATCTGGTTATTTGTCCTCAATAGATAGTTTAGACAGCAGTTATCGCTCTCAACCCCTTCTTCCCCCATACGCATGCACATTCAGCTCAGCATACCCATATTCAAGTGGGGTTCAGCTGATTTTATTCTTATGTACATAAATAAATTCAAGGTTGCTTTTGCTTATTCAAGATTAGATGAGGAATCAATTGTATCCAAACCAACCAAAAACTAGAGTTAGATGCTTATTGCTCATGATACATCAAGGAAGATCTGCAAATTATCTCCTGTACATAATGTACTAGTGGTAATCTAGATAGGGGCAATATGGGGCAACATGAGAACCATGATTAGTGATGAGGGAACCTCACAAGATTTAACTCGGAAATGTTTGCAAGTTTTGCCCACAACTTCCATTTTGCTCTGAACCAGAAGTGCTATTATTATACTAGAGGCCCTGGGAAGGTGCAGAAAAATAATAAACAGCTCTTATTCACCTTTGGGGCTCTGCCTCAGCATCCGATCTTCATGGAAGATGCTAGGAAAGAAGATGAGATGCCACAGCAAAGCCCCAGAGAGGATAGAAAAGGTGAGTATGACCTGTTCATCTTTTTCCACACCTCCCCAGGGCCCCTGAATATTATACTCTGGCATATGAAGAGATCTAAAATGTAATAATGAATCATTGATGGCGTACCCCATGAGTCTTGGGTTTCGACAAAACCAAAATTTTTTGGAAAACTTGTAATGAACCCGGTTCATTAGAAGTAAATCAGCTAATGATGTTTGATGATGAATATGACCCAACTGTAAGTCCAATCCTGGGTATCTTACAACAGAATAGGTAATAATTTTGTGTTTGGGGCCCATAGCTGAGACCCCACGTTACTGAAAATGAGGGTCCCATGTCCCCCATTTATCTTGAGTGGCAGTGCCATACACTGTCACTCCATTCAAAGTCTATGGAACTGTCAAAGATAGCTAAATATGATGACAAGAACAGGGGTCCTGTATCCCTTGTTTGAATACTGTGGCAGTGGTGCATGTGCGCTGATTCTCTATTCAAAGTCTATGGCACTGCTGAAGATACTCGTATACCACACTCTCCCCCTGTGATCAGACACTTTTACACTTATCATGTGGTTCGATTATTTATTATTATTTATTTATTATGCTTACTTATATAGCGCCATCATATTCCGCAGCGCTTTACAGACATTGACAGTCACTGTCCCATATAGGGCTCACAATCTACATTCCCTATCAGTATGTCTTTGGAGTGTGGGAGGAAACCGGAGTACCCGGAGGAAACCCACGCAAACACGGGGAGAACATGGGATAATCTCTTTAACGGTATGTGTTTGTAGAGACCTAAAAGGCTTACACTGAGATAAAAGTACTTAAATAATTTTTGCAATCATAATGTAATAAATAAATATTATATAAAAAAATAGCATGTGCTCACAGATGTGGCCTTTGATGAACCTAATCATATAATTTCCCCAAAATTAGGATAACACAAAACTGCAACAATTGAAGGTCACAACAGTTACCGTACACCAATAATAACTTAGACTTTTTCAATGGCATCTTCAGGTTTGTTTCACTCTTATCTTTTTCCAGCTACATTGGGAATAGGGAAGGACTTTTTTGGGAGGGCTGTTTTGTCTTTCCCCACTCAATGCAAGACTGCACAAACTAACCACACCTCACCGCTTTTGACATTCTAGCCCAAAATGGAGACAACCAGGGTGTGAATCTTTCCATCTTTTCTACAAAATTGTTTGTTCAGGGCTGCAGACAGGATAAGTAGGTGTTTGTTCAGTAGCTGTAGTATTTATTCAATGACTGCTGAACAAGGATTGAGCAAAGATTTTCCCTTTTATTCTACTAGTATTTCTCCAAGAACAGATATGATTCTAGATACCTGAACTAATTTACATAATTTGGCCTAGTATTCAGTAGCATGAAGAAATGAATTAATTAATAATAAAGCGCACTGTACGGTAAGTGCAAGAGTCAATAGTATGAAGTCAACTTACTTAAAGGCCCGAAGAAAAATTTAAGCATGTGAAAGGTCTTCAGCAGTTCAAGGACTAAAGTAGGTTACTTTGTAAATACTTATATTATCTTATAAACTTTATTTAATAAAGGAATGGAAATCTACATAAAATAAACACCATCTCTAATATATAAGGAATATGGCATATTGAATTTCATGGAGGGTCCACATGGTTTTGCTACAGTTTTCTGCTTATTTTATACTAGTATAATAGTAGGGTGTCAGGAGCAGAGATGGTTTATTGTTGTCTACAGAGGCTCTTGTTCATTTTAGCTTTACAGAGGAAGGTTCTGTTTTTTAAGACAGATAGTAGACAAATCAAGACAAGGAAATGTTGCCTACAGTAGAACTGGATAAGGAGGGTGCTGGCACATATGAGAACTCGAGAAGGAGAGTGCTGGCACATAGAAGAACTGGAGAAGAGTGCTGGCATCTAGAAGAACTGGAGAAGAGAGCTGGCACCTGGAAGAACTGGAAAAAAAGAGTGCTGGCTCATAGTAGAAATGGAGATGGCGAGTGCTGGCTCATAAAAGAACTAGAGAAGTGTGCTGGCACTTAGAAGAACTGGAGAAGAAGAGTGCTGGCACATAGAAGAACTGGAGAAGAAGAGTGCTGGCATCTAGAAGAACTGGAGAAGAAGAATGCTGTCTTATAGTAGAACTGGAGAAAGCAAGTGCTGGCTTATAGAAGAACTGGAGAAAAAGAGTGCTGGATCATAGAAGAACTGGAGAAGCAGAGTGCTGTGTCATATAGGAACAGGAGAAGAAGAGTGCTGGCTCATAGAAGAACAGGAGAAAAAGAGTGCTGACGCATAGTAGAACTGGAGAAGGAGAGTGGTGTTGCATATGAAAAGTGGAGAATGAGAGTTCTGGCACACATAAATAAACCAGAGAATGAGAAGAAGAGGGTGCGGACACATAGAACTAGAGACAGAGGGTGCGGGCACATTGGAGAATTGGAGGAGAGTGCTGGTACATAGATCTGTAGAAGAAGGGTGGTGATACATAAGAGAACTGGAGAAGAGTGCTGGCACATGAAAACTAGAGAAGGGAAGTTCTGGCATGTAGAAGAACAAAATGAGAATTCTAGCACAAAGAACTGGAAAAAAAGAGTGTTGGCACATATAAAAACTGGGTGAATCTTCTGACACAGGTGAAATGGGAAACGAGCGTGATGGTGCTTAGGAATACTTGAAGGGTGCTGGAACATATGAGAACTGGAGAGAGCCGGCACACAGTGGGAAAAAAAAGTATTTAGTCAGCCACCAATTGTGCAAGTTCTCCCACTTAAAAATATGAGAGAGGCCTGTAATTGACATCATAGGTAGACCTCAACTATGAGAGACGAAATGAGAAAACATATCTAGAAAATCATATTGTCTGATTTTTAAGAATTTATTTGCAAATTATGGTGGAAAAAAGTATTTGATCACCTACAAACAAGCAAAATTTCTGGCTCTCACAGACCTGTAACTTCTTCTTTAAGAGGCTCCTCTGTCCTCCACTCATTACCTGTAGTAATGGCACCTGTTTGACATTGTTATCAGTATAAAAGACACCTGTTCACATCCTCAAACAGTCACACTCCAAACTCCACTATGGTGAAGACCAAAGAGCTGTGGAAGGACACCAGAAACAAAATTGTAGACCTGCACCAGGCTGAGAAGACTGAATCTGCAATAGGCAAGCAGCTTGGTGTGAAGAAATCAACTGTGGGAGCAATAATTAGAAAATGGAAGACATACAAGACCACTGATAATCTCCCTCGATCAGGGGCTCCACGCAACATCTCACCCCGTGGGGTAAAAATTATCACAAGAATGGGGAGCAAAAATCCCAGAACCACACGGGGGGACCTAGTGAATGACCTGCAGAAAGCTGGGACTAACGTAATAAAGGCTACCGTCAGTAACACACTACGCCGCCAGGGACTCAGATCCTGCAGTGCCAGACGTGTCCCCCTGCTTAAGTCAGTACATATCCAGGCCCGTCTGAAGTTTGCTAGAGAGCATTTGGATGTTCCAGAAGAGTATTGGGAGAATGTCATATGGTCAGATGAAACCAAAGTAGATCTGTTTGGTAGAAACACAACTCGTCGTGTTTGGAGGAGAGTGAATGCTGAGTTGCATCCAAAGAACACCATACCTACTGTGAAGCATGGGGGTGGCAGCATCATGCTTTGGGGCTGTTTCTCTGCAAAGGGACCAGGATGACTGATCCGTGTACATGAAAGAATGAATGGGGCCATGTATCGTGAGATTTTGAGTGCAAACCTCCTTCCATCAGCAAGGGCATTGAAGATGAAACGTGGCTGGGTCTTTCAACATGACAATGATCCCAAGCACACCTCCAGTGCGACGAAGGAGTGGCTTCGTAAGAAGCATTTCAAGGTCCTGGCAGTGGTCTAGCCAGTCTCCAGATCTCAACCCCATAGGAAACCTTTGGAGGGAGTTGAAAGTCTGTGTTGCCCAGCGACAGCCCCAAAACATCACTGCTCTAGAGGAGATCTGCATGGAGGAATGGGCCGACATACCAGCAACAATGTGTGCCAACCTTGTGAAGACTTACAGAAAACGTTTGACCTCTGTCATTGCCAACAAAGGATATATAACAAAGTATTGAGATTAACTTTTGTTATTGACCAAATACTTATTTTCCACCATAATTTGCAAATAAATTCTTTAAAAATCAGACAATGTGATTTTCTGGATTTGTTTTCTCATTTTGTCTCTCATAGTTGAGGTCTACCAATGATGTCAATTACAGGCCGGCCTCATCTTTTTAAGTGGGAGAACTTGCACAATTGGTGGCTGACTAAATACTTTTTTTTCCCCACTGTATGAGAACTGGAGGAGTATTAAAGCACATATGAAAACTAAAAAAAAAAGGAAGTTCTGCCATGTAGGAGAACTAAAGGAATATTATAACACACCAGAAATGGAGAGAGTGCTTGCACACAGTAGAACTAAAGAAAGAGAGAGATGGCACATAGTAGGATTGGAGAGGGGAAGTAATGGCACATAGGAGATGTGGAGAAGGAGAGTGCTGGCACATAAAAGAACTGGAGAAGAAGAGTGCTGACATATAAGAGAACTGGAGAAGGAGTCTTCAAAGAAGAGCAATGGACGATTTAGTTTAGAAAAAAAAACAGAAATTATATTTTTGTGACTAGAAAGGTGACATGAGCCTTGAGATAAAGCTGTTACTGTGGCCATAATGGTATTACTAGATGGGAAGGAGGTTACATTATTTGGCTATATATTTTTTAAGGACAACAATACATATGTTTTTTGTCTGCAGTTTCTGACATGAAAAGGTTAACCACAGTCACATTAATGTACCATAATACACAAGAGTACCCCACTGAGATAAACACAGCCTTCTGTCCGGAGTAATAATTGCTGTTGTCCTCATTCTTTTCTATAAATAGGTAATTATGGACTGCAGGAGGTTAGAAGATCACAACATGGTCCCAAGGCCATGCCTCATAGATTGCCTTAATCTTTTCAAATTAACCCTTTGCATAAATTCCTATGTAAATCATCAAATTGTTCTATTTTGTGATTGTAGTAACCTAGTGGGTGACTGCTGCAATGCCATTCTGGCCAAGGTGACTAAAAAGCATGAGCTGCTGAATAACCTAACTCTGAATACAATGCATAACAGAGTCTTTACACTGCATAACAAACTGCAGAGGAGGTCTCACATATGTGGGAAAGCTGTACACATATACGTTATATAGACACATAGGTTCCTATTTATACCCATGGAGGTAAAGAGAATATTCTGCACAAGGGTATACCCTAAGTTTTTTTTTTTACTATGTGAGATTGCACTATTCCATAGAGTCATCGAGTGAAAAATGCATATAGTGCAGTATATGGTTTGCCACCTGTAGTTGAAAGATTCCACAGTGGCATCCATGAAAGGAATGCTTCCAAGGTTGTCAATTAGAAATCCTCTTGATAGAAACTTCGGATGGATGCTGCTAATGCCGTTTGGATCTGATTTTTTTCAGGGTTCCTTTAACACTACAGTACTGTGCAAAAGTTTCAACCAGGTGTGAAAAAATGCAGCGAAGTAAGAATGCATTCAAAAATAGAAGTGTTACTAGTTTATTTTTGTCAATTGACAAAATGCAGTGAATGAACGAAAGAGAAATCTAAATCCCATCAATATTTGGTGTGAACACCCATTGGAGGAGGATTCCTGGAAATGTTGATATTGTCCCTGAGAGCCCTGATCTCAACATAATCCAGTCTGTCTGGGATTACATGAAGAGACAGAAGGATTAGAGCAAGCCTACATCCACAGAAGTTCTCCAAAATGTCTGGAACAACCTCCACGCCAGGTTCCTTCACAAACTGTGTGCAAGTGTACTGAGAAGAATTGATGGACAGCAAAGGGCAAAGGTCACACGAAATATTGATGGGATTTAGATTTATCTTTTCTTCATTCACCTCATTTTGTTACAAAAATAAACTATTAACACTTCACTTAACAGTTTTTGCTTTGAATAATTTTCCCACACCTGCCTAACACTTGTGCACAATACTGTAAATCTTTATAATAGTTGAATTCGTAATGGCTGCTGCAATACATGTTATCACCAGGTGCAGAGCCCCAGTTCTCTTTTTATAAGAAGTGAGTCAATAAGGGTGTAGTCCCACCATAACAACTCAACACCTATCCATGCTGTGAGTTTCACCACTGGGACCTCTATATCATAAGAATGGAGGTCCTTTGCCCCCTATTCAAATGGAGCAATAAGCATTTGTGTGTGTAGTATATTTCACCTCTATGGGACTGATGACGATATATGAGTATAACGCTCAGATATCTCCAGCACTCCCATAGACTTTGAATGGAGTGGCAGTGTACATACCATAACGTCCTGTAAAGAAAAGACCCAGAACCCCGATTCTTGAGATCAGTGTGGGTACCAGCAGTGGACATCTGTGTTTGTGTGGGTTTCCTCCAGGTACTCTGGTTTCCTCCCACACTCCAAAAACATACTGATGGGAATTTAGATTGTGAGTTACTCTCTCTTACACTAGGGATCACTTTAGCAAATTATTGCTAACAGTGGGCAGACTTATTAAGATTGGTATATTGTATGCCATAGAGGTATAAAGGGATTGATCAATCTTGCCCAATGGATCACTAATGTCGGAACTCAAAACCTTACTTCTTTTCACGACTATAACATCTCATCTTATTCTCTCCTAAAAAAATAATTTCCTATGTGGGCACAATGTTCTCATTCATTTACTGCGCCAAGAATCTTCTATTGTTGATGTTTCTATAACATTTTCTTTCCTTTATTCATTCATGTTATATTATTACAAGTCACGTTGCATTTTCCATACTGTATGTAGGAAAGGATTGGAATTATATAACACATGAAAGAACGCTTTCATACAAAACTCAGTAAAATAATATTGTATACACATTTGTATAACACTTATATTCAGATAGTATCTGTTATCTTCCTGGCATACCATACAATAAATAACTCTCAACGCTAAAATCACTAACAGATTGGCAGACATATCAGACAAAAGTCTTGCTTAAATACTGCCAGAGATTTTATCTATATAACTTGAATGTAGGAGCACTGAAATTGTCATTTAGCTGTATCTATTGTGTAAAGCCATAATTCACAAGGTTTATTTGCAGTCATATGGAAAGCACAGAAAACACACAGTGAAATGACAATGGGGAACATGAAATGACAAACACAATAGTAAAGCTGAAAGAACAGACATGTTACCTTTAAAGTAAACATATAAAACCAAAGAAACATCTGGTTGCTCTAAAAATGAAGTCTACTCGTGTAATTGCCATTTTATATCCCATTAAATGTAAGAAAACGATAATCAAAAATAATAACTGTGCTAAAAAATAGTGAAGCACTTTCAGGTACTTTTCCGGTAAAGCCTACCTCTTATGGAACAGGAGTAGTTAAATATTTATATAGCCATTCTGATAAAAATAAGCACATGCCTAGAACATTTCCCAGAATATGCTGTATCAGGGCACAGAAAAGCTCCCACTTTCTAATTATTATCATGTATTTATTAACAGACTAAAGTCACGCTCATCAGCCATAACGTTAAAACCCACTGCCTGGACAAGACCTCTGAAGGTGACTATAAGTCCAAAAGTAGAGCCTCCTTTTTTTAACAGCGGATTCCAGAAGTACTTAAAGGAGTTGTCCAGTTTCAGCAAATAATTGTTATTGTTTATATAACGAAGAGTCATATAATTTTCCAATATACTTTCTGTATCAGCTCCTCACGGTTTTCTAGATCTCTGCTTGCTCTCATTCATTCTGCTCACTTCCAGTGGATAAAAATCAGTCCATGGTCATGTGATATACAGTCCATGGTCATGTGATATACAGTCCATGGTCATGTGATATACAGTCCATGGTCATGTGATATATGGTCCATGGTCATGTGACATACAGTCTATGGTCATGTGATGGACACACAGATGCACAACTGGTTATAGTCACAGTTCAGTAATCAGACATCTGCCTGGTAACAAGTCATGCACCTCTGGGTACATCACATGACCATGGACTGATTTTTATCCACTGGAAGTAAACAATTCTGTATATGACAGCAAGCAGAAATCTAGAAAACCATGAGGAATTGATACAGAAAGTATATTGGAAAATTGTAGAACTTTTTATTATACAAACAATAAGATTTATTTGCTGAAACTGGACAACCCCTTTAATTAGATAATTAAATCAACACCTTGATCATCAACATCAAATTAGTGGGGGGCTGACATCCAGCACTGCGGCTCATAAGTTGTCTGAAGAGGTTGTGTGAGCTTCATCTTCTGTGGCCAAATGAATGTAATTGAGATGTAATACTAGACACAGCCACCATACAATGCATGGTGCTGTTCTTGGTATGCAGTGAATTGGCTACAGCTCTCGTCTGAACTACTCCAGCCTCTTCAAAAAGCTGATCATAGGACAGGCATAGGGCAGACATCAACCAATCTGATATCCTTGACCTATCCTAAGGAGAGATTACCAATATCATACTCTTGGAAAACACTTTTAGGCTGAAGCCCCACATTGTCAAAGTGCAGCATTTCCACTTCGGCAAAAGATGCTGCATTTTACAGTACCTGCAAAGTGAATGGGATTCTGGCTAATCCCATCCACACATTGCAGAAAAAAAATTGCAGAGGAAAAGCTGCATTTTCAAAAACATTTGCGTTTTCGAAAATTGCAGCATGTCAATTACATCTGCGGAAATGATGGCGTTTTTTGTATATAGCTATAATAAGGGCAAAAAGTCTGCAGAGGAAAACTCTGTGAAAACGCAATGAAAAACACTATAGAAAAAAACGCATTGTGTTTCTGCCACGTTTTATTCCGCTACATTTTTTTTCTGCGTTTTGTTACTTCGGGACTTTTAGCTTTAAGGACCCACAATACCCAGCTCAGCACTAGTCAATATACTCTGTGGTAGATATCACATGAATCTGCCGAATGATAGAAAATAAACATCATCAGAACAAATAGTTATTCTTCAGTCGTCTTCCTTAAGGCAACTTAAATATCAAAGCAGAAGATAAAAAAGATTCAACAGTTTCTAAGAATAAAAGAAATAAAGAAAATTGATTTTGATATGAAGGTTTAATATACCTAAAGAACTAATGCAAGAGATTCTAGGAGGATTACCATTATGAATAAAGCATGTATGGTAGGAATACACAGAATACATACATGTACAGTAGTGTGCATAGATTTTAGAGTTATCAATGGCTACAAGAACATATAGATGTAACAACCTGCAGAGATGTACAGAATAGCAATATTCATTAATAATTCATTAATATTCATATCAGAAGATATCCAGCTACAGTTTATGGAAGCCTGCAGCTTGTCAATAAGCACCAGACTACAGACAGTATAAAATATTCTTTATTTTCATATACATTTATAGAAACTGGAAAGCAGAGCCATGCGCAGTATACTATGCCACACATAACCCCCTGCAGCGCTGTGCTATGAAGCCATAGGCACTTTGGGCCAGATTTATCATGCCTTGTGTGCCAGTTTTCTTGCACGGAAGGCAAGAAAAAGTCGCAGTTTTTTGTGCAAGTTGGGTTTTTGCACAGGGATGGCGGGGGTAGGGCCACCGGCTCCACCAGATTTATTATTATTTGCATCATTTATGGCACACAAAATGACATGCCAGTCATGAACTGGCATAAATTTCAGTGCAGGTGACCGTCCGGTGGAGAGTGCGGGTGATTTAAAAGGAGGTGCACACCTGATCATAAGTGAGGCGCACGCTCTGCCTGCGCAGGAGATAACCAGGCTGACATTGAAATCACCAGTCTCCATAAATCTGCCCCACTGTGTGTTAAAGATAGTTTTCACTAAACAATAGCAAGGCCTGATGATACTAAACAAGGCCTGATGACAATTTGTCTTGGGTAGGAATTTTGATATCATACTAAAGGGGTACAGAAAGCAAACCTAAGTCTACCCCTTTAGCTAGATCCTATTGCTTCCTATGCTTAGCCACACATATAGAGAAGTGAAGGAGCGCAAAGATTTACTAGGCTTTCTGTTTAAGGGGCTTCTGGAAACATTTACAGGTGGAGCAGAAGGTATTTTGTCTGTCATTTTTCTTCCAGGTGTAGTGTCTCTTTAAGAAAACATTTATGCTTTAAATGTCCTCGCAGTGTCTCTTTAATGTTTAATACTTCACACTATATATAGTTCACATTCACTGTATAGAATAAAACCTGATATTGTGTTCATTGCTCAATAAAAGGAGATAATTGTGAATGAATTCCCTGGTATCTTGCCCCTCGGCTCTGAATACATTTCCCATATCACATCATTTATGGAGCACTATGCGGTGACTTATATAAGTAACATATTGATCTGCCTGGGCACTCGGCAGATTAGCGTGATGGCTAGTCCTGTTTATCGCTGCTTTTCTATGGTAAGGCACGTAATGTTTCAGTCTTATAAATAATTCATATAGTATTTCTCCGTAGCTTCTCAGACTCCTTTTAAGACATTACATCAAATTTGGTCATTACTTACAGACGACATGCTGGTTTGCCAAGGCGCAGGGTACTAAATCAAGGTCACAATTACAAGAGAAGCAATAACTATAAAAGTGCAAACATGGTGCTGTCTGCTATATCTTTATGCTACACCTCTTTACTGCTGTAAATGTGAATAACTTAATAAGAGTTTATAATGCAGCAAACCTAAGGATCAAGTCTTCATTGTATACTGTACCTTCTAATGTAGTGACATGATGTAGGGGCAATACTGTAATCCAACACGACCTATCACTGCAGTTTTCCTGCTTGAACCCTTTAAGAGGAATGGACCATCAGAAAATAACTTGTTTTTAAATCAAGTTTTATATTAAACATATTTTGAGAAGTTGTGTTTTTCTAATCTATATTATTATCTATGTTTAAAAATCCTAAAAACCCTGCAGTTCTGACTCTGGCCACTAAGCCAGCTGACACTTCCAGTTTTCTGTAGGAGAATTCCTTGCAGAACTCCCCCACACACAAACACGACATAGCCCCCCTTTCCTGGCCCCTGAACATAGTATATCCCATAGTGGCCCCTCCACACACTATTATGTCCCATAGTGGCCCCTGCACACAGTATAATGTCCCATACCGGCCCCTCCACACAGTATAATGTCCCATAGTTGTCCCTGCACACAGTATAATGTCTCATACCGGCCACTTCACACAGTATAATGTCCCATACCGGCCCCTCCACACAGTATAATGTCTCATACCTGCCCCTCCACACAGTATAATGTCCCATACCGGCCCATCCACACAGTATAATGTCTCATACCGGCCCCTCCACACAGTATAATGTCCCATACCGGCCCCTCCACACAGTATAATGTCTCATACCGGCCACTTCACACAGTATAATGTCCCATGCCGGCCCCTCCACACAGTATAATGTCTCATACCGGCCCCTCCACACAGTATAATGTCCCATACTGGCCCCTCCACACAGTATAATGTCTCATACCGGCCACTTCACACAGTATAATGTCCCATACCGGCCCCTCCACACAGTATAATGTCTCATACCGGCCCCTCCACACAGTATAATGTCCCATACCGGCCCCTCCACACAGTACAATGTCTCATACCGGCCCCTCCACACAGTATAATGTCCCATACCGCCCCTCCACACAGTATAATGTCTCATACCGGCCCCTCCACACAGTATAATGTCCCATACCGGCCCCTCCACACAGTATAATGTCTCATACCGGCCCCTTCACACAGTATAATGTCACATATTGGCACCTCCACACAGTATAATGTACCATAGTGGCTGTTCATTATAGATATTGCAAAAATTTCCCGAACCCAAAATTTTGGGGGTTCACGACCCACAAACTAATATTATACTCTTGGATCTTTTCAGACCCCAGAGTAAAATGATTGGAGGCACAGGGAGGTGAAAACCCATAAAACACAGTGTTACCCACCTCTCCGGGGCATCGGCGCGATTCCTCTTCAATGACGTCACAGATGTGGGTTACACTGGCGTCATTATGCGTCGTGACGCCTGCCAGACCCACATGACATCTGTGACGTCACTAAAGAGTCCCTAAGACAGCAGGGAGTCCCGCCAGAGCCCAGAAGAGGTAAGTAACACTGCTTTTTTATGTTTACTCACCTCCCCTGGGTCTTCGATCATTACGGTAGACTTGGGTTCTGAAGAGACCAGCGAACTATTCACAAATTCCTAAAGCTGATTTTGTTTCAGTAGTAGTTAACTGCCTAGTCCTTGTCTCAGACTGTTTCTATCCTGTAAGCCCTATCTGTAGCCTGTTGACTGACCCTGGCCTTGAACTAAGGCCCTCAGGTATCAGGAGGAAGATTGGTGTTTGGGGCCCCTGTAGTAATGTTGACATGGTAAGACCAAGGACGTAAGATACTGGTCTGGCTGCCTCACTGCCTACATAATAATACACTGGTTGGTTTGTTCAAGAGAGTCTATCATCAGAACCAGCATATCAACCCAGCCCTGCAGATAGATAGGTTAATGTCACCTGAATCACATGGTGTGAATCGCTGCCTTTATTGCTGAGACATCACCCTTTTTGCCCAATATGCACATTAGTTCTTTGGAGAAAAAAGGGAGTTGCCATTGCTCTAAAGAGGTAAGTGGCAACACTTTTGTTGCCCCACAAAGTCATTTGCATATATCTCTGTAATAGTGGCTTAGATTCACAAGGGGAAAACACTATTCCATTCAGGTAACCCTAACCTATCTATCTGCAGGGGTGGGTTCTGGTGACATACTCCCTTCATCTGCCCATTTGATTATATGGTCATGCTGTATGCTGCCCATCTCTATGTAAGACAGTAAGTGTACAGAGAGTCATGCATTGCTTATACAGGAGAGTCTGGGGGTCTACAACTTCTCAGGGGCCCCTCTGGTTCAGGGACCCACAAGGGGATCCACCTGCTCCACTGAGAGCCAGGCCAAGTCAGGCTACTGCTAACTTTTCTGGAATAGACATAGACATTATTATAAACCAGTTTATACAATGCTTATGACAGGTTAGCAAACCCAATGAAAATCTTAGTATACATGTATCTCAGTGTTTCTAGGTGACATTGATTTTTGGTACATTTCCATAATGTTACATAAAACGTAATATATATGCATTCAGGCTGATCATTTTTAATGTGTCTGCAACTTTTTATTGGTATATTTCAGCAGTTCCTCCACTTTTAGCTGTGGTATTTTATGCAGACACTGCCACCTAGTGCTTTCTTTCTGCAGTGCAACAATAATTCAATCTCTGCTAGATATAGTAAGGTCTTCCTAAACAAGGGAGGTTTGAAGGAGGTAAGAAGCAACAAAAATCTCTCAATTTCTGGTGTTTTTGCAGTGGTGACTTGCGGAAGAACACGCTGATAAATTTCCATTACAGAAATGTAGTTGCATGTTAGGGTTGGTTGGTAAAATCAGGGCATTTAACCACTGCTCCTGGTGATGACCCCCAACCTGACCAGGACATAAGCCACCCAGGGACAAGACAAATGCATTGTTTAAGAAATCTGTATAAACATGGCATATTAATACCAAGGAATACAAACTTCCCAAAGTATACATACTGAAAGGTTTTATAGACACACAAGCTATCATTCCAATACCAAAAAGTTAAAGAAGTCAATGCCAAATATCTTAGAAATGTAGTGGCCTTTCCAAGAGTGGATTACTGAATTTCCCCATTGTGGGACTATTAAAGGACTATTATTATTATTATTATTATTATGGCAAAACAGCTGATAAATTGAGTTGTATGGGACTTTAGCGCCATCTAGTGGTTTATTATAAAATCACAAGCGCTTGTAAACCACAGAAAGAAGTGAACTACAGCAAGCAAATTGGCCTGAACTAAACTATACTGTATTATATTATACAATAATGTGATGCCGAAGTCCATTGGAAAATATAATGGTAAAGATATAATTCAACTACCAGGCCTGCAGCGTAGCCTTTCTTATAGTACATTTAAGTATAGTGCACATCCATTTCATGCAGTAAGATGGCAATAAAACTCCAATTGTATTAAACTAAAACTTAACATAACATTTTGGAGATGCAAAACTCTTTCTATTAAAAGGGTTGTGTAGGGTTAGATAACATGGCTGCTTTCTTCTCCTCATGTCCATTGGTCACATGGTAATGCTACAGATCAATCCCATGAAAATGAATGAGACCGAGCTGCGGCCTGGCCATGTAACCAAAGGAAGTGATGTCACTTACTGAGAAGAGGAAAGCAGCCAGGTTTTCTAATCCTAATCCACATCAGAAATAACCATGTGATGGCTAGCACTATGGGGCAGCTTTATTAAAGTGGTCTGAAAGCAAAACGGTCTTACGCTAGGTTCACACTAGTGTTCGGATGAATCTGCCTGAGCTTCCGCTTAAATCGGCAGAGAGAAAAGTCCTGCAAGCATTTTATACTGCAAGCATCTTATTCCTGCGAACATTTTAAACCAATTTTATACTGAAATCGTCGGAAACCAGGCAGAAACCCGGCGGACCCCATTATAGCCAATAACCACTTTTGCACGCAGACAGAGTTTCCGTCCTACGGGACCCCAAGCTGACCCAAAGGATGGAAACCGAGCGCTAACGTGAACCCAGCCTTAGTTGCACATAGCAACCAATCACAGCACAGCTATCATTTTGTATTCTGCTTCTGAAAAATGAAAGCTGCATTGGTTGCTATGGGCAACTAAAATAGCCTGTTTTTAACAGATCCCAATGGATGGCCCCAGATGCAAAATGGCAGTGAAAAAAGCAGGCTGTTTCATCCATTTTTCATGGCTGTTTTTTCCACGGTCGTGTGAATTTAACCTTAACTAGTTATGTCTTTAATACTCTTTAAGCTGTGTATGATAAAATATCCTGAATAACGCAGGAATAAGCAAGTACAGACTGTACAATGTACAGATTTGTTAGAATGAATACTCCGGAATGCGGCTTCGTATGTTGGCCACATACACCTTGGCATTTTTAATATTTTATTAATATTAGTATCAGGTTCTAAGCGAGGTCCAGACAGAATACAGCCCAATACAAGTCAGTGGGGCTATTCACACATCCATATTTTTCAATGGGACATGTATCTGAAACTCACTAAAAAAAAGTGCATTAAAAAAGGAAAAAATATGATATATCATCAGAATGTCTGGGAGGCTCATAAAATAAGGGAAGATCTCCCTGAGGCTCTATATTATTCTCTGTGTGACGTGGGCCTGGTATATGCCAGTCATGTAACAAAAAGGAAGATGGTTCGCACATTTTAATTTTCGTGGTATGACCCAAAATGGGGGTGTCTTACAGGAAGGGACTGTCACTCCCAAGCATATGCCAGCAAGTGCATACAGATGTTGTCCATATGCTGTAGGGACTTTTTAGGCTTATTGACTACTGTGGGTCTGTTCGGTGTCTGTGTTACATAGGCTCACCTCTTACTAGTGGGAGGATTTTCTCAGCCTTAGATTGCATTCACATGTCTGTGTTCTGTCCGTGTGCCAGCCATGTTACCCTGACTGACCACAGCCATGTTTCATTTGTGAGCAGCCTTGAGTTTGGTACACTAGTACTCCAGGTTATGATGATGTAGTAAGGTCCATTCACATAGCCAGTCCACAGGCTGTGTTTCTAAAAAAAAACATGGCTGTTTGCATATTTTTTATTATTTATTTATTATGCTTACTTATATATCACCATCATATTCCACAGCGCTTCACAGATATTGTCAGTCACTGTCCCATATAGGGCTCACAATCTACATTACCTATCACTATGTGTTTGGAGTGCGGGAGGAAACCTGAGTACTCATCATAGGCTCTAAAAGCCTCAATAGCAAAGTTTCTTTACAGGCACAAAGTACAGGTGCACAGAACAATATCTATAGATGCCAGTACCTTAAAAGTATTTAAGAAAAAAAAAAAGAAAAAAAAGGGAAAACATATAGATTCATGGCTCTATATACTACTGTTTTATGTGCCTTAAGAAAAATATTGCTGTTGTGACTTTTAGGCTAAAAAAATCCTCCTCAAGTAAAAGGTGAGCCTGCTATGTTGTTGCCTTGCATGCCAGAGGTACTGTAGAGACATATTATAAAAATTGGTGGAAATATTTAAAGGCCTCTCAGCAGCAGTGCGAGAGTGCTGGGAGCAGGGCCGCTTTAACCATAGGACCAACGGTGCACTTGCACCAGGCCCTATGGTAGCGGGGGCCCCGATGGGACATTGCATACAATGATGAAGCAGGGCGCTGTCTGCTCCCTGCTTCATCATTCATCCCGGGAGCTGCAGGCGCGATATGATGACGTCACTTACATCACGCCTGCAGCTCCCTAAAAACTCCAGACCTGAAATAGCAGGGGAGCGAGGAGAGGTGAGTAATAGTGTTGTTTTTTTTTTTTTCTTTGCTCAAGATCCCTTAGGGCCTTGAAGATGAGCTTGGATTCATTTTAAAGATGAGAATCTCCTCTTTACAATGATACCAAGATCATCATGATATCCCTTACAGATTTGGAGCAATTTGCTGGAAAAAATTATGTTTGGCATTGAGATCCCAATGCAGATCTCAATTTCCGACGTAGTTTTTAATAGAGAATCGCTCCGTATCTGTAAGGGTTATTACGATGATTCTAATCTTTAAAATGAATCTAAGCCCATCTTCATAGCCCTAACGGATCCTCAGATATGGGGTTCTAAAGTGTCTAAGAGTAGCAGACTGCAGAGACAATGATAAATCATCATTGTCTGTGCATAACCTGTATGCGACCCCGAGGGGGGGGTAGCAGCGACTTCTGTCCATGTTATCCCCTCTCCTATCAATCAGAGAACATACTATACTTTTGCCCTCTGATTGTCACATAGAGGGATAATGTAATACCCCTCTGAGCCTAATCACAGGGGTATTCTTCTGTAATAACCCTCTGAGCATACTCAGGAAGTTATTGGCACTGTGACCCAGATATTTGCCATCGTCGAGGTTTCAGCGCCAAAAGAGTTGCACCAAACACACAACACATACACAAAGTCATCAATAAAGTTTACATTTTTCACTGTCCCTGTCCATACCTGATCTTTATAGAGCAAAATACGCTGACAGGGGGGCGTTCCTCACAGTTCAGCATTGACGCTAGGCTGTGATGAATGTCCTTCTGACAGTGAGGAGATATCAGTGAATTCAGTGCACTGTCAACTTTTTAGCGTCATATAAAACCACACATTCAAGAGGACATGAAAGGTCCTCTTGAACATATTAGTGAGTCTTGCTTGACTTCTCTATCAGTGTTTTTGAGAGCACAAGCTCTTGTTGTAGTTGATGTTTGCTGTATATATAAATTGTGTACACCTTGAGCTATTATTTTATATGTGTTTTGTGTGTGAATGTAAGATTGAATAGGAGTTTTAGGTGCAAATATATATTTTAGTACATTTTTTCAAAAAATTGTTTTTGTCCCAAAGTTATATGAAGGTGGACATGGCTACTGATAACCCATTGAGACACATGTAATCTTCAGATTGTCTCCTTCCTTCCTTCCACTGCTTTTAACAGTGTATAATCCCTACATTTTATAGGATGATACTTTTTTACCATTTCCAGCTTCAAAGCAGGTTTTCGTTCTTTCCAGTTCTGGTGATTTTATGAAGATATGTGCATGCAGGTGTAGGCCTTAGTGATATGAATGAACTCTGCACATGTTGAATTCTTGTTTTTAGGAGGTTTGGTGCATATAACTTTTTGTTTGGTTTCCAACTAATATAAAAAAAAAATTTAAAATTTTTTTTTGTTTTATAAAACAGACTTTAAATCAAAATTGCATGAAGACGTCTGTTCGTATACAGTACCAAGTGGCATTTTGACAATGCTGCAGGCGTATACTTTCAGAAAATGTATAGGTATGGGGGGTTAGTATAATTTTTTTTGATGTTGCACTTTAGGTTTTATTTGTTCATCTGGTAACTGAGAAAATTGCCCTGGCAGCCAGCAGAGAAAAAAAATAAATCTGAAAACCCCTGCTAGTGAAAGGGTTAAACTGGGGGCAGATTAACGGGGATATTAAACTGTGGGGATAGCTGGAGGGGGGCATTATAATTTGTGCAAGTCGGGGATGGGGGGGCACTTATGAAACCTTTGCACTGGGCCCACCAATGTGTTAAAACGGCCCTGGCTGGGAGGTGACAGTTTCTCAGCATAGAAGGGAGTGGGAGTATTTCCTCCTGTGTCAAGACAGAAAAGTCTCCTGTCAAGAAAGAAGGGGCAAAAAAGTAATTTAAGATGTTTTTTTTTTTGTTTTTGTTTTTTTTGGGAATCATAGCTAGACCATTTTACATTAAACTTTTTCTCTAGCTAACTTAAAGATGATCGTTCACGACCTCCACCAATTCCAGTTCTTCCGTACAATTCCACCCAGGCACACAGCCTGGTGGAGCATGCGCCTCATTTATGAAGAGGTGTGCACCTTGTCATATATGTGGTGCACCCTCTGCCGACCCTGGGGTGGTGTAAGTAAAACCACTGGTGTGAGTAACGCCAGTCTTCATAAATCTGACCCACTGTTTTTAGTGCATATGATACTTGTGTATGGAAAGTACTGCAATTGTGCATACAGTATACATGCCAACATTTGCTGGCTTATGTTCCAGAGGGACAGTGTGTTGGAGAGTGCAAGACCACACTTATTTTGGGGGGAGTGCCACGCCCCCTTTTTGCGACACAAGCATAAAAATATGCAGCCTCGCAACTTTTTGTGATGTGATCGCCACATAACTTGCCGTCATTACATAGTGAACTCTTCAGGTATTTCGGGAGGTGTACCCTTACTTAGGACATATTGGGACAGTTGGCAAATATGGTGTACAGATATGTATGTCATGTGATAACCAGCTTTGCAAAATTACGTGATTTTGCAATATTCTGTCATGAGATGTCTATTCTATATGTGTGGCCCCCCAGTGGTTGTATTGTGGATTGTAGCCTGGCAAAGGTTTTGTTGATCTGTCGCATCTAGAGAGATTGACCAAATTTGTGCTACGGTAGTGGTGGACACATTTATATGTAATAAGTACCTTTTCCACAGTTTTTGCACTCATAACTCCACTTCAGCCACAAGTAAATCTGTTTATCATGTGATATACTGTAACATGTCGTGACTTTAAGGATGAGTCACGTACATGAGAATGCAGAACAATGCTAATATCATTTTATCTTATAAATACAATTACCCAGATTACTACAATGCTTTGCACTTGTAAGATTATTTGATTTAAACATGTGAGTCTTCATCTGTCAGACTGCCAGGAATTAAGTGTGCCATCTGGATTGCAAATATGCCAATTGCCATTTACTCTTAGACTAAACATCAAAGCTATGTAATATCACACAGATTTTACTTGCAGCATCATTTCATCATTGTGCTCCACTCTTCTGTTGCCTTAGTTTCCTTATTGCCATACCGGCAGTTTCCTTACTGTTTCCACTCTTGCCATACCAGTAGTTTCCTTATTGTTTCCACAAATACAATGTATGTCTTTAGGTTTGGAATGAAATAATAGTGGAGGTATATTACCAGCAACAAAGGAATAAGCAACCATTATTAACCACCAGTTATGGAATGTAAACTTGAACGGGCTAGATGGCGGTCCTACATAAAATATTGAAATCCAGACAAGAACCATCAGAGGCTGCTGATAAGAACCACCTTGTAAGGAATTTTTTTCAAGTCATGGTCATGCAGCAGTTCTTACAGCAATTCTCTAAAATTATGGCAAAAATGGCAGTTTTCCATCAATTTCAGAAAATTGTGGTAAAAACCATGACAATATCTGAATAAGTATTCCTATTCTCAATCACTTTTAGCTCTGCTTTTCAAGCCATTTCATATTCCTTTGTTTGGCAACCCTATAGTTTCTGTGCAGAGGGTGATAGTACTGACCTTGAGATAGGACTCTGCCCCCTAACAGAAGACAATCTGAAATCTTGTAGTTGTCACTCTTGCCACTGAACCTCATAATAGGATGATGCTTCCTGTTTTGTAGAGATCACTTCTCAGCAGACATCTCAATATCATCACGGCAGAATTATAATAATATGCAACACCTATATATAGATAACATGCAGTATCCCAGAGTGCTACTGCTTTAACTCTTTGTCTTTTGTGCCTCTGAGTTATGTTGGTATGTCCCATCCTTTATGTTCTATGTCACTGTTTGCAGAGCTTGTAACATCCCTGGGCACCCTCCTATACCCAAGGTTGGGGGATTGGACAGTGTTGTACTGCTACCCCCATTGAGAAACTGCTGTTTACTTCTGTTCCAGTTGTTGAATAAAACTGTTTCCTGGTTCAACTGCAACCACTGGCTTCCTGAGTCGTGTCTGCCATAACATCAGGGCCCTTCCAAACATCATCACATCATCTCAGAAAGGAGAGGTCCCTTCTCCAACTGGAAATGCCCCAGGGGAAACTACTACCACCACCATCCAGGTAGTGCTGCAGGACCCCAACAAAAGTGTACGACCCAGGAGCGGGGTTGGTTGAGTATGCTCGGCCTAGCTGGTGGCACAACATCCGCCACTTCTACTCCCATCCTCAGGTCTCCTCCATCTGGGTTGCGGCAAACACATGATCCTCCATTCACCATTGGCTCATATCCTTCTTTTTTGCACACAAAATGCAATATTTCAAGCCACAAGTCCTTTTTAAATCTAGATGTGACATTGTGTGCCATATTTTAGAGCAAACATTTTAGTAAATCTGCCCCATTTTGTAAAAACATCATAAAACAGTGTAAAAAAGACAGAACATACTGTAAATTCTATGGGGAAAACACTTTTTAGTATGGAGACCTACTGGGTGTAAAACTGCAAAAACCATTTCAACTGGTGACAGTGGAGCAGAGACAAATAAGAATATAAAAGTTTTAGGAATACAATGAAGATGATAATTTCTTTTTTCCTAATACAATACGTTACAAAGTTCAAGTCATTAAACTAGAAATAACTTAGAGATTTTATCTTATTCGTAGCTTTCTATACATGTATGATGCCAAAAAAAGGAAGGGAGTGTGCAGTGTTCTCACAGCAGAAATTTAAGAGGTGGAAACTCATACACGTCTTTGTGGTTTGTTGTAAGTAACACATAAAGGTAAATTCTGTACATTTATCATCTTAACAACCCTGTTTCATAAAGCCTATTAGGATTGATTATTAGGGCACACAGAGTTGATATATTGTATGTTGCCGATCAACTGATCACATTGGATCTGACATTGGCAGCCCCTGTTGATCAGCTGATGACCCCGGTTGCTGAAGGCAGACTCATTTCCTCTGCAGGGGAAATACACTGTAGTATTATAAGGCAACTTGGAACTGTTCTTTGCAGTGATTATTAGTTTTACATCAGCAGTTACTTCTTGCTCCAGAGAGGACTCATACAGGCTTACTGTATTGTGATGTCCACAGACTGTCACAGTGTAGAGAGGTAAACACAAGGAGGAAATGGGAAGCCAAACTATTGTCAAAATGACAATACATCACAGTAAATGACTGCATAGTCACACACGCCATATTATTGATTTTCTTTTTAGTTGTTAGGCCTTATTCATACATCTGCAGTCTGTGCTTTTCAATGACAGAACCCTACCCTGCTCATTTGTGGATGATGGGTTGTCTGCTGTCTGGGTAGGTCTGCAGAAGTCTATGGAGAGGGGATGGGGGAGGCTGCTGCTGGCTTGTTAATTGACTAACCCCCCTAACAGTCACATTAAGGGTAGCAGTACACGACCATATCAATTACAGTTTGGGACAGTATGTCGCTGGGAGGCAGGGACTCCTAGTATCATAGATAACTATACTGCGAGTCCCACTCCCAGCACAAAGTTCAACCCGGTAAATCCGGCTAACCCTTAGGCTAAGGTCCCACATTGCAGAAACGCAGCGTTTTTTTGTTACAGATCTTTCTGGGGTTTTTTGAGTGTATTCAGGAGTGGATTTAACAGAAGGGAAATGTCTAATTCCCTCCTTTATATTTTCAATTCCTTATCAAGTCACTCCTGACTTTGGCTCAAAAAACTGAACCAAAACTGCAAAAAAAAAAAAAAAAAATGCTACTTTACCAAAATGTGGGGCCATAGCCTCTATTTGCAAAAACTCTCTGAAATTTTTTTTTTTATCATAGATTTTGAATTTATGGCTCAAGTAAGCATCGCTGGCACCCTTTGTACATTTTAACCCTTTATTGATTTAGCACATTTTAACCTTAAACCAGTAGCATTCCGGCTTTCATAACTTTTTACATTTTATTTAAGTGCAGCTTTACAAGACCTTGTATTTTTTGATCAGCTTTTATTACTTCTTGTTTTTAAAAGGTGAGATGAACAGAAAACATTAATTCTGAATTTTAAGGTTTATAGTGTTTATCATGTAGAATAAATAAAGTACTGATTTTCTTTGTTGTTGTTTGTTATTATGGATTTAGTGATACCAGTTGTGTGTTTTTTATTTATTTATTTTTTCATTAACAAGGAAAAAAAATTGTCTACTTTTACATTTTTCTGTAAAATCACTGAGGTGCTGCAGTCAGCATTGACCACAGCATCTATGGTGTTAAATGGAAAGCATTCTCTCTGATTGATGGTGGGAGATGGTGATATCATAAACAGAAACTACAAGAACTACCGTACCACCTCTGGTACCCTACAGAAAAATTAAGCAGAGCTTAGCTTGTGTTTCTGTTCCAGCAGCCTCCTCCTCCCCTCTCCATAGACTTCTATGTAAGAAGTAACTCAGCCTGATACAGATGTAGCAGAGTTAACTTGACTTTTTGTAACATGATAACTTACTGCAGCTTGATATCTTATTACAGAAGACAACAAAAGCCAATGGAAAGACTTTGAAAAAAATGGTGTTAACACTCTGTGCCATGGTGATATTGAAGCGTTACGTGTGATTTTAAACATTGCTACATCTGTAAGTGAAGAAGGAAACATTCATTTAATAAGACATACTACAGAGTTTCTTATATTCACCTGTACTTTAGGAAAATACTTGGCATTTTGCTTTAAAGGATTTGCTGCTAACCTCTTGTTGTCAGATACCACAGGACACTTTCAGAGATCTTGTGGAGTCTATGCCTCAATGTGTCAGAGCTGTTTTAGCAGTATAAGCGAGGTGTACACAATTTTAGGCAAGTAGTTTTAGTGTTACGGCTGATTGTCGCATGAAGAGACAACCCTGTCCTAATTTGGAGCCTCTTGCTCTGGAACACCTGTCCTACTGTGAGGGGTTAATGGTTCCTTAAAGCTGGAAATGTTAATGTGTGTATATACTGAATGTTTCTGTTACCATTGTTGTGTTGGCTGTGTTAAAAGGAAGTCTGTCACCAGAAAACAGCATATCAGTGGTGTTTCCCCTTTGTAAATCAATCGTCCATTGCCAACATATTTCTGGTCTTTTCGCTGACCTCTATGAAGTAAGAGCAATACCGTTATTGCTCCAAATGGCTAATTTGCATATAAACAAAAACATTGATCTCATGGCACAGAGGCACCAACTCACAAGTGGAAAACATTGATTCAGGAGACCCTAACCTATCTGCGGGCCTAGGTGATATGGTGGGTTCTGTTGACAGGCTTACTTTAACTTGTATTAAGACTTGTCTGTAATCTGGAAGGCTCTAGGACCCAGAAGCAGCAAAGATGTTATTTACTTTTCCACAATCATATGGGGACGCCGGTGCGCTAATGTCTGTGTCACCAGTGATCGGCTATAATCTAGAGGGGAATATGGCAATAAGTGTGAATAAAGCATTTATGCAAACCATTAATGTCACGGGACCCATGGGATGAGCAGACATATCATACCCATCAGAGGGAAACGCTCTTTGTAGCTACTATTCACTATTCCTGAATCTGAGACCCCCTCACTGATGTGTCCCTCTGTATCTTTCCTCTTAGCTGTATAGATATATATCTAGAATACAAGTCCAGAGATTATCAGCTTTTCAGGGCAATACAGTTTTTTGATATTGTATCACAAAAGTGATATCCTATATGTGTCTCTATATGGTTACCCATTGTTTGCTTTGTGAATTGCTAGCATTTTTCAATATTGTAATAAATTGGTTTATTAAGAAGTTGGAGTCCTTAACAAAATTTGAGCTAAGTTAGGAGTTCTAAGAAATGATTTTTTTTTTTTTCAGTGACTTACCTCTGTTTAGTACAAGACTTACAGGTCCTTCAGATAACACATTATAAGTAACATATCTATAGGTTTACACATAACATACAATAAATTCAGCTCTGCTACATCTGTACATGACAATGCTATCCACTCTATATAATATAGTGATATGTCTAATTGAATACCTTATTAGAAATGGCTGTATAACCTAAGACAAATGATGAAATATTAACTCACCATAACCTTCTGTACATTGTCTGGTTGGAAATCTTCCGAGTACAAACTTTAGGTTATCCCAGAGCAGAAACTATAATAGTGTCAGATCCTCTGCAGGGTAAGTCCGAACAACTCAACCAATTAAGTGAAGCAGGACGGGAAAGTCAGGCTCAGAGCTTATCGGTTCAGCTGCTCGCTGCATGCGTTTCCATGCTGTAATGTCTACTCATTTTCTCCTATTTCAATTCCCCTAACAGTAATTTTCACAGGTTGTCATGGGAACTAATGAAAACTGATTTATGAGGAATAGAAAGAAAAAGTGCATTGAATCTCAGCACCACCTGCATGACTTTATTAATAACAGTATGGCAGCCCCTGGATGTCTGGGTATTGCTGAGCCGTTGGCTTGTAGTTTGTGTCTGGCTTTAATTGAATAGAAACTTATAATGTATGTACATTGTACAAAACTGGACATACTGGATATGTCAGTGATGCTTAGGACTATAGACTAAATATTATCACCACAAGGGCAGCTAAATACTCAATACACCAGGGCATGCCAAGGAACTATTACAAGAGGAAGATTTTGGGTAAAATTCTGGGTGTAGCAGTGCTGATGGCTATTACTTAAAAAAAATGTATTCCCTTTTTAAGTAATGCATACATTATATTGCTCCGTCCCTGTTATACCTACTAGAAATGTATCAATAGTTTAATAATTGGGAGTCTGCATTGCTTTGACTGTGTAGGAACACCCCCTCCAAATAATAACACCCAGTTGTCAATTATTCATAAACTCCTAGGAGAAATAACAGAGGAACATCACTACAGTAAGGCAACCAAATGTCAAAAGATGTTAGTGGCCATTGTGCAATCTGAATCTAAAGGACTGCATGCTAACCCATTCAACTCATATACCAGCACACTGAACTTTTATTAGCTATTCCAGCTCACTGGATTTTTCAGTCTCTTCATGAAAAAAGATGAACATTTAGATTACAATAGAGAATCACCCATAAGCCTGAATAAAATAAAAAAATATTTATAGGTGAAAAATTGCCCAGCCCTACTGTCAGACCATAGATGACCTCACATGCTACATACATTGTGGCTGGCTTATGTGGCCAAAAGTAATGTATTGTATCTTATGCGTTATCTGACAAAAAACATGGGGGCAACATTAATGTCCCCCTCCAGCTGCCCCAGTTTAATGTCCCTCACCAGCTAACCCCACAGTTTAATGTCCCTCTCCAGCTGTCCCAGTTTAATGTCCCCCTCTAGTTACCCCCAGTTTAAACTGGGGCAGCTGGAGGGAGACATTAAACTATGGAGCAGCTGGAGGGGGACATTAAACTGTGGGGTTAGCTGGAGGGGGACATTAAACTGTGGGGTTAGCTGGTGAGGGACATTAAACTGGGGCAGCCGGAGGGAGACATTAAACTGTGGGTGCACCAGGAGAGAGACTTTATACTGTGGGGACAATTTGAAGACAACATTATAATGTGGGGGAATATAATATTAGACTGTAACTGCATTATACTGTGTGGGGAGCACAAAGAGAAATGGATGGTAATGGGCGGAGTCAATTTAGAAGTGGGTGGGGCTAAACTTGTGGCGGCACGCATACCGCACCATACATTATGTCCTTGTTTCTGTCCTCTAAAAGTTGGGGGGTATGGTAATATATATCAGTGGCAGCCGCCATGTCTACAAGCAGCCGAGGGGGAGAGAAAAAAAAATCACTGACATCTAGAATCACAAATTGTAAAAAAAAAAAATATATATATATAATAATACAAAGGAAATGTTTTTAAAATATTTTAAAAACATATTTTATCATATAAAAGATTGCCATTTACAAAAAACAAAAACAAAATCCAGACAACCACTTTAGCAAAACTATGACTCAACAGTGACATTCTCTTAGCTTTTAACAATCCAAATAATGATACTGAACCCAAATACTGATACTGAACTGGTAAGGGGTGGAGCTTATTTAGAAGTGGGTGATGCAATGTTCTCTGTTTGACTTATTTTCGGCATGAAGAATTTTTGCAACTTCTGATTATTCAACAATACTGCCATATTTGAGGTCATTATGTACTATGTGCTACAATAATGTGGAGTATTAATATGGCTTGTATTTAATTAACACAAATAATAAGACATAATCTGATTATCCAACATCATTGGTCTCTTTTATGCACTATTTGCCTGTAGGATGACGCACTCACTATTCTATACACATTAGGTATTATCACAGTGTGTTCTGTAGTCTTCTTTTCAGTTGGAATGAGCTAAATTTAGCTATGTTAGAGATATAACAGTTATACTGGATTGCATTTCCTGTATTCCTAGAAGATAAAAATAAAGTTGATGTTGTGCGGCTGTTAATGTACATATCTTCATTAAGAGGTGTTGTAGGAGTTGTGAACTATAGGCTATATAGTGCTGGTTCTTATTTAGAAACATCACATTATCTCCAGCATCCATAATGAAGTCGTGCAGAGGAAAGTGATGTCATCATTCTCTGGTATGTTCAGGGAAGTATACAGACCTGGCCACATACAAAGGCAAATTAACATGTATTCACCTTTAGGGGTGTTCACGGGTAGGAATTTGATGCTGAATTTGAAGCAAAATCTGCCTCTGATTCATTTTAATTGGAGGCAGTAAATTATTTTTTTTCTGCTAGATGATTTTTTCAGCTATCAGAAAAACATGAGCATCCTGCTCGTTCTTCAGGCGGATTACACCTGAGAGCACCCATTGAAATGAATGGGAGGCAGAAGATACACCTTTACGATTGGTGCAGAATTTAACACAGAAGTGGACACGGAATTTGATGTGAAATTTGTCAAAATCCACTTGTGGAATGTGGCTCTGCCCAATAAAGGCAAAATACAGTGGCACTCTTCTCCAAATTCCTCTTCAAATTCAGCGAGAAAATCAGTGTTGGTTTTTCTCAAGCAGACAAAATTCCAGAAATTTTCTGCTTGACAAATTCAGCATCAAATTCCTAGGTGTGAACACCCCCTAAAACCTCCTACTGCTGTTTACATATAGACATACCATGGATACAAACTTGGGTGAAAACTTTGTAAATACTGCACATTTGTTCACATATCTTGCACTTATCCTGAGTTACATTGTGTATTATAGTTCAGAGCTTATTCCCAGCTGTATTCCAGTGCCTGGAAACAGTCAACATGTTTACAAACACATACCGACTATGTATGTGTGATGTTATGTCATACACTTCACCAGCAGTAGAGATGGGTGAACCTCACGAGATTTGTTTCGACAAATATTCATGAGGTTCGGCCCTCCGACCCGTTTGTGCGGCAGAAACTGGAAGTGCTACTATTATACTCTTGGGGCTCCTCAGACACCAGAGTATAATAAGTGGAGGTCCAGGGCTAACTAGTTTAATTCCCAACAGTCAGAAGATTAGAAGACAAAGAACAGGACACAGAGGCATCTTCACACATCTATGTTGCAGATCAACTAGCAAAAAGAATATCCTGTATGTGCTGTGAAATATTTTAGCTTTTTCCTCTCTAGGGAGCGATACTTTGTAGCAATTACAAGAGAGAACATTGATGCTACTTTATTTCTTGTACATAAAGATATTTACAAAGTGCTTTCAAAGGTTCTTATTCTATTATATGAAAATGTAATTCTCTACATTTTTTTGTGCAAATTTCTGCTGCAAAGTAAGTCAAAAATAGGTGGTATAAACTTAGACTATGTTCACAGCGTCGGAGACCATCTAGCGCAGCGTCCATTTAAGGGGGTGTTCACACTACTGTTGTAAATGTCCGTTGCTGTCGTCCGTAGTAGGATGGCAGCAATGGACATTAAACTGTAGCAGAGAACAGTCACAGACTGATTCTGTTTCCGTTACCATTGACACTAATGTAAACAACATGATGGAAGGTATCATCCGTCATATTTGTTTACCTTTGTAATGGAAGATAAACTCCTACATACACGACTTTATCTTATGACAGAAGA
The DNA here is from genome assembly GCA_947044405.1 of Leptodactylus fallax. NCBI lineage: Eukaryota > Metazoa > Chordata > Amphibia > Anura > Leptodactylidae > Leptodactylus > Leptodactylus fallax. The sequence goes on along the minus strand of CAMRHE010000073.1, from coordinate 3,648,378 downwards.
CAGCAACGGATGTTTACAACGGTAAAATCGCAGATGAAAAAGTCCACGATTTTTTCATCTGACAATGTGACCTCAAAACAACGGATTATTGATTATATTCAGGATCAGCTGTTATTAGTCATTAGTATAGAGAGATGAATCAGTTCGTACCGATGCAGGTTCAGCACAAATATTCCAAATTGTTTGTTTTTTACCAAACTGAACAAATGGAGATTTGTCTAAGATTAATTAAAATGGTCAGACACAAGCAGTAAAAATCCTCCAATTAAAATTAAAAAGCCAGTGATTGAATTCCTATCAAAATAAATATGTAACAAATAATACATTTAATTATACAATATTATAAATTATATTTATTTTGAAGCAGGAGTCGGTAACTTTTTTCAACTCCTCCTCCTATAATTGGTCCCGACTACGACTTCACCGCTGTGATACGTAACCTGTACAAAAGAAGATTGAAAACTGCTCCACTAATGTTCTACAGATAGACATTTTAGGCACAGTGCAGACTTTGTAGGAGTTTTTGCTTTAAACACTGCCTGCTTATGTTGTTACTGCAGTTCATGTATACTAGCACAACACATTTAATTAAGTTAATTAAGACGCCAGATAATGAGAGCTCTAGCTGGCATTGCTTATTCCCTTTTGGAAGTCAGAGGATTTCCTAAATACGTTAATGATATTATATATGGCATGTAAATTGAAAACAGATTTATTTTAATGCATTACTTTTAGGAATTATAAAATACATCATGAGCGGAGATATACATCCAATTTTCCATTCTGGGTGTATTTGCTGCTTAAACTGATAAGGTATATTACAAATGTTAATGAAGTCAACAGAGAACTTTTTAACATAGATTTTAAGGGCGAATTCATATGTGCAGATTTGTTGCAGACATTTTTGAGACTGAAAGTCTGTTCCTTATATCACTGAGTTCTTCAAGCCTCATTCTGATGAAATAGACTGTTCCCGTGAGTAGGAATTTTACATAACCAAATCTCTCATGTCTCCTCTTCAATTCTTGTTAAAGGGGTTTTCTGAGATTCAGATACTAATGGCCTACCCTTAGGCCAAATAATGCAGAAACGCGGCTAAAAAAATAATGTGGAAAAAAAACAGTTTTTCCACTGCTTTTTTGATTTTGACCTTTTCCACCCATATAAGTCTTTTCAAAAACGTTTTTCCGTGTGCGAATGAAATTACATAAAAACTCTTTCACTTTTGCTGAACTGCGAAAAGCAGGATTTTTTTTTCTGCCACATTTCTGCAACAGCCGAAAAAGCTGCGTTTGCAAAAAATGTGGCCTTAACCTTAGGACAGGTCATCAATATCATATCAGCAGGGCAGGCAGCTCCGTTCATTCTGTGGTCACTGTGCCAGGTTTCTGCAGCTCAGCGTCTATTCATTTGAATGGGAGCTGAGTTACAATAACCAAGAATAGCTACTACACAGTGTATGGAGCAGTTTATTTCCAGCTCTGTACACTGTGCTAGTTTCACCACCCATGGCTCCCAATATCTCAATATCTGGCTTAACGTGTCAGGTGTCAGTTCCTCAGTGATCTGATATTGATGACACATCCTAGATGGCTCATTAATATCTAACTCCCAGAAAACCCTTTTAATAACTCCTGTCTTTCAAGTGTTTTATTAAAAATACACTGTACATAAAATTCACAAATCTTACTATATTCCTCATAAGATCTACTAAACCTTGAGTCTTTACAGTTCTTTGACAAGAACGTCCAAAGTGTTTTATAGCCATTACTGTTAATTTACTTATATTCCATAAATAAAAAAATATCAGGCAACAAAATTCATAGTTCTAACATATAATTCTAATAACAGTATAGAATACTTGGTTGGGTTGATGCAAGGGGTGGGGTAAACACTTAGATAATAGCACATTTTTGGTGCACATCTATGCCTCCTCGTAAGGACAGTGCGGGATCTGCCATATTCATTGTCTCTTAATAAATCTGGTGCATTTCACTCCAACAATCTTCAGTTTAAAAGTTCTGTATGAAACCCCAGTTTTAATAAATCTCCCCCAAAGTGTGATTTAATGGTATGTAAGAAATTAAAGAATAGGGCTGAGCTGTTGTATCCTTGGCCCATTCCTGACACGCCATTCTTTATTTTGGTTATTTCAGATGAGGAAAGACTAGGCCATTATTTTTAAAAGGTCAGGAAGGGCAGCACTGGGTGATCGGTAGGAAAGTCTTGGGCCAGACTTCATATACTATTTTTTTTTCCTTTTACCTTACAGATATCTCCTTTCTTACCTTTTTTCAGGGCTAAATATATCTAGGTCTATATGTCAAGAGACATATCTATATGTGAAGAGGCAACCAGCTGTTCAAAACAATATGGTTTTGTGATACTTTATCACAAAATGTCTATCCTACACTAAATTCAAGCTAAGGTACAGGTGATATTGAAAAGCTACACATGAGGACCCTTAATGCCACACAACAACAAGCAATAAGGAAAAAAAAAATGAAAACATCAAGCCAGAAACATTTCCGTTCACCTGTTGCAGCATTCTCTACATAGAACTAAGTGTTTTTCCACTGCTAAATAACCCCATTCTTGGCCATTCCTTCTAGAGATACTGTAAGAGCTCTCTCTGAGCCATCCAGTAGAGTCATTAAAATCAGCAGCTGGCACACTACGTAAAGATCTACGTTATAAAAGCAATGGATGAGCCTTCCTTAACAAGGACATAGCTTTTATTTCCCATGCATCATAAATCAGATGTACATTATATGACATTGTGCTTCAGATTTCAAGTATGAATAGCAATTACTGAAGGCTGCTAGGACTCCATGTAAAGCGCAGGAAGAGATGATTGCATGTTGGAGCACACCTTCATGTGGTGGAAGGAGGAAGCCATTGAAAATTAGAGATATAGTATATACCAAAGAGACGTTCTTTATGAATACAGAGATGACAGCTTCTGTAATGAAAGACTATCTGATGAGCTCTACCTATCAAGCCTCTAGTGTCTGCTCGGCTCTAATGACTGCTTTATATTGGTCCATAATAGACATATGGAGAGACACATACTGTGTATGATATCAAACTGGAGACAGCTGATAAGCTGGAAGAAGGCAGCCAGATATAGTACATGACCTGAGAGTTGAGGAAAAGTGTACATGTCTAAGTGGTAATTATACACATGACACATTGTACAACATTTGGGTCACCAGTTCATATCCGCAATCCTTTTGGGCTCTATTGCAGATCTTTTGCATAGTCAACTTTCAGTGCCTACTCAAGGTATATGAGGCAACCTGCACATGAATGTTATAAAAAACGGCTGTGAAAGACGATGCAACATCCTTTTTATCAAGGCCATTTAGCATTTGTGGGGAAATTGTTTTCACGGATCCCTCATATTATGGCTGATTCAGTGAAAAATGGACAAAAATAGGACATGTCATTGAATATAATGTAAAAAATCAGATGTGAATAACCCCACTGAAAACATGTTTTATAAATGGGCAATGGCCGTCTTTCATTGTCATATGCATGAGGCCGCAGAATCTCATAAGTCATCTTCCACTACATTGTCCAGGTCTCATAATGGTATAGTGCTCAGTTTGCAGTGTTACAGGTGTCAATATGTGGTATGTCTACATCAATAGTTCTATGTGATTGGTTGGCATGTTATCATCTCTTTACCGTTTATATGATAGTGATTTTACAGTCTGTTCAAGAATATTAATTTCTCACTGTCTCTCATTTTTATCACAAGGCATTATGGGAAAGGAGCTGGGGAGCTCAATAGAGGGCGCATGAGCTCCCCAGCTCCTTTCCCATAATGCCTTGTGATATGTAGATGCTAAGTAGAGGGCAAAAGGCAATTAAAATCTCTACACACCTTTACTGGTGCTCTCCTCAATGTGAGAGATTCTTGTCCCTAACCCACTCATCGCCTCCCACTAAGCCAGCCAATTCACTTTGCTCTGTACTGATGAAGGACAACGATCCGGAAACAGCGCTGTATGCAGATAAGTGAAATTGGCTTAGCTAAAATCCCTTTTGCTGTCTCAAGGCTCGGTGAGTCAAAAGCAAATTGAGGATTTGTTACATCCAATAGAGGGCGCATGAGCTCCCCAGCTCCTTTCCCATAATGCCTTGTGATATGTAGATGCTAAGTAGAGGGCAAAAGGCAATTAAAATCTCTACACACCTTTACTGGTGCTCTCCTCAATGTGAGAGATTCTTGTCCCTATCTCATTTTTATCGACAGTCAAATTTTTGTCAATTTTTCAAATTTTTTTTTATTTTTATAATTTGCTTTTTGCATTTAGATTAACAGATTCTCACTTACTGTCCTGATGAGGTTGTCAATGTAACATAGAGTATATCAACAGTACAACACAATACAATGTGGATTGAGGCATCAGAGGTTCTTTGTGCACTCACAAAGGTGTACTCATTAATACAGGTGAATATATCAGATGGACCTTCAAAAATAAAGATTTCTCTAGTGCTATTATAAAAATACAAATGGCATAATTGTAGAGGTATCTTCCCCAATGTGCCTCACATTATAATGCCATTTATTATAATGTTACATTTCTGGAAAACATAATCCACTAAATTATTCTGTACTATATTATGTAGTATGTATGTACAGTATTATAGCTTTTCTCATGCGCTCTGGCAGTCAGTATATAAAGCGGACCCGTTAACCTTCTTGACATGTCTGTTTTAGAAAATACCTGCTTTCCCTATGAAATAGGAGCTCTGAAGCATCTTTTCTTAGAATTCAGCATTGTACGGTTCTATTGTTACCCCTCCAGGATATGTACAAGTAAAGGTTGCCATATTCAGTCAGTCACTGTCTAACTGATATTGACAAAGCCAGAGTGTAGGAACATTCTATGGAAAGGGGAATGATATTGACCGGTTGGACATTTATTAATATATTTCCAGGAGGAATAACAGTGGGGTGTAGTTTTACAAAAAAGTTTTCCAGAATTGTTATAAAACATACATGTCAAGAGAGGTCACAAGTTCTACTGTATTTAAAGGGGTGACAGTCCTCTGATTCTGTAGCAGTTGGAATATTTTGTCTACCCCTCATCATTCCTGAGTTATCACTTCTGTTCCTTTCAGAACAAACATATTCTTTATGGTCAGGTGGGTGGAGCATTAAGAATGAACCGCTCACTTGACTAAAGAGAGCATTAGAGTGTTGAAAGTAACAGAAATGATTGCTTGGGAATGCTGAAGGCTAGAGAGAAAATTCCAACTGCGGCGGAATCAGTGGAGCAGCGACTATTGAAGTATGTAATGAGTTGGAGTTGGTAGTGAAAAGTCTTCTTTAAGGATAGACAGCTGTATTTGGATGCTGCACTATGGAGGCTACTTCTCTCCAGCAAGCAATTTAACCCCTTTTTTCTGTTTATCATGGTGGCACAAAAGGTTAGAGACTATAATGATATTGAACACCTAGAAAACAGTTATGTATATACCGTGTGAGTTTATATTACATGTTCATGAAGCAACCTGCCCAAGAAAAGGAGCTGGAATCAATCAAATTAACAAAACCGCTTAAACAGAAAAAATGACTTACTTGACTTTCAGGCTGGCCAGCATCGCTTTATCAATCCTGCAAGAATGAAATCGATAAAGCAATTAATTATTCAGCGTTCGCTCACTGTACACAAAGCTCTACCAAGTACACATTGATTTAGGGATTATATGGAGTTGTCACTGCTAAAATCTCTAGCTGATTGATCATCCTTTAAAGCAGAGCAACTTCATCAGCACAAGCACAATGAGAGGTGAGAAAGGGATATGCGGGTCCATGACATCTGAGTTTTCTGACTAGCCAGCTACAAAGGGGTAAATTATGGCCAACCTGTGCCAAATGTATCACAGGGGAACACACCACAAATTTGGCGCAATTTGCTAGACATGTTATCCACCTCTTGGCTGACTTACTTTACTACTATTTTGTACCAAAATAATAGTGCGCATTATTAATAAATCTGGTGCATTTTATGACTTGATGCCCCTTTTTCTGTACACTAGTTAAGACTGTCTTGTGAGGCATAACACATGTCCAAAAGAGAATTACAAGTGTGTTAGATGATAAGATGAGGGTTCTGAATTGGGGGGGGGGGGCTCACTCTATTAAGTCGGAATCCCTTTCAAGAGAATCTATTGGTATTTATGCCTATAGTAAACTTGTCCATGCTAGAAACGTTTTTAAAAAGCCCTACTTACTGAGATAAATGCAATGTTTTCATTTGACTCATCTTTGGTGCTCATGGCATGTGGCTCATGCGCAGTGAAGCTGAGGGGTCTTGTACATGCGCGGAGAACACTCATTTCTTGGTAAGCATTTGTTTTTTTTTTTTAAAAAACCGGTATGGACAAGCTTACTATATAAATATTTCAGACAATAAACCACTATCCATAAGGATATGCTGGTGGTTTAGTATTCCAAATTCACCTGACAGGTTCCCTTTAAGGACATTCTGGTTATCATTTTAGTTTTTAGAGATGCTTACAATCTTTGCCATGCTTTTTCCATGACAATGATATTTTTATGAGATTTTTTTATCTGTAGAGGTCTTGAGGATATTTTGTGCAAACTATCTGTGTGTTCTACACAAGAGAGATCTAAACCCATCTGTAGAGGAGTCCCATGTACTATAAGACCATAAATCTAACCCACCAATAATACAAAGTACATTGTAGACTTCTACCTACTTGATATGCAAGGTATTTTAAGGGCATCATAAGGCTTGTCTCCTAATTTATTTCATGATATGTCTATCAAAAATTCTGAGGAAGATTTATTCCAGAAGGAGCATTACAACAAGACTGCCTGTGCTGAATACAAGAGCACTTTGTGGAGAGTGTTGTCAAGGGACACTGGCAGAGAGGAGATGTGAATCTTAATAACGCTAAGAAGTCTGCCATCAAAAAAATCTTTTCTCACATTTCTCTTTTTTTAAGTTATCCCAATGAATATAACATTTCATATAGATCTCTTTGCAATACAGATAATAAAATACTGTTAAGGGGGTTCTATCTGGACAACCCTTCAGCAAAAACTACCCCATATTCCAGCCATGACCTGCTTGGTCCAGCCAAACTGCTGAATTTGCAGGCAGACCACTGTTCTTCTCTAATCCTAAGGATCCTAAGAAGAGGGTCATCTCTCAATGATGTCCATATACCTAAAACAAATTGTCCTTCAAAAGTTTTGTAACTTCTGAAAACTGTATTCTATGCCCAGTAGACATATTATATACTGAACATGCAATAATTTGTTCTTATTTCATTATTATTATTATTGTTATTTGACTTTGGTATTTTGTGAATTTTTACGTTTGGATCATGATCTTGATGTCCACAATGCTCACACTGTATACTAATGTAACAACCATTCTGCTTGTCACATATCAGACTAAAGGTTTCTGACAACTGTTCAGATGCTTTACTAAATATGATTTTGCTTAAAGGGGTTGTCTGGAGAGTTAAGATTAGCTTACTTGATCCGATGGACTCTTGATGATAGACCTGGAGGTTCCAGCCTGGTCCCAACCCTGAGGTCATGTGATCGGAACCAGTGCTCCGCCCCCTCCCTCCTTCCCTGATCTATGATTGGTGTCAGCTAATTACCTGTGCCATGGGGACTAGCTGACTATAAAGCCAGACCCCATAGCACAGGTGAGATCGGGAAAGAAGGGAACAGAGCGACCAAGGATGGAGTGCTGGTTCCATTCACGTGAAGAGGAATCTTAGGTGGACAGTGCACTTGCAGACGGATTTGCATATCCATAAAAAAGATGAATTTCTCTGCATTGCGTCAGTCTGTGTCCAAAATGCATGTTTCTTCTCCCATTGAAGGCCCCTTCAATGCATTATTATTGGTTTGGTCAGCATTTTGGACATTCCCTTAAAACATTTGACCCAGACAAGCAGGGATATCCTCTTAAATCCTTTCATTGCTTGTATTATGAAAACATTATAGCAGTCATCATACTTTCTCATAAAAAGATGTGGCTCAGAAGATGCAGAATAATAAAAAGAGTAATAAAATACTTAAAGAGGATTTTTCACCACCTTCAACAAGTCCATCTCTACATAATTTAATAGGCACTGCTCCACTGATTCCGGCACAGTAGAAATTTTTTCTCTAGCCCAAATCGTTCCCAAGCAATCAATGCTGTAGTTTTGGTGCTTCATATTCTATTTAGTCTCTGTACTGTCAGGAGGGCGGTGTCAGGCAGGAGCAGACAAGGGGTGTGACTCTGAGCTATGACACTGGCCGCCTCTGATTGGAGCTCTGAGTCACACCCTGCCTGACACCGGCCTCCTGACAGTACAGAGCCTAATTAGAATATGAAGCACCAAAATTACCAGCATTGATTGCTCAGGAATGGTGGGGGCCAGAGAAAAAATTCCAACTGTTCCAGAATCAGTAGAGCTGTGCCTACTTGTGATTATTGTCATCACAGTAGTTGAGCTCTCAGCATTCATACACTTATTCCCTATTCTATAGATAGGGAATAAGTATCTATAGTGAGACAACCCCTTTAAGTCATAAAGACCCTAGAATCTTGTGTATGCATGCTGTGTTGTTACTTTTATAAGATGCACATGTGAGTTAGCGGGTGAAGGTTATATCTGACATCTCATACAGTTTACTATAAACACTAATCTGTGTATTGTTAACACGTCTCACATCAATACACCTGTCATAATATTTACAAGATAAAAAGACATATCTGCCATCAAATTACAACCGTAACCAGACAGAGCCTATTATATGTGAGATATTAGTAGGAATACATCAGACAGGAAATTCTTCCAGCACATGGGGAAAGGATCAATCTTGCAGAACTATATTGAACAGAACACTCCACTTTACAGTGAGTGGGTTAAAACAGCTACGCGTTTTAGACAAAACTGTTGTCCTTACTCATAACATAACACAGATATGTGCTTTTTCCACATTTATATAGTAATACAAGCGCATTTAGGATGTCATATAACACTGCATGGTTCAGAAACCATGGAATGGAATCCCTCAGTGCAAATAATAATAACATAATAATAATGATAACAATGTGCAAAATAATATATATAATGTGCATCATAAAATGCTCATGATAATGGAGACAAAGTATAGATGAATGGCATATGATGAATACAATGTTAAATATTAACCATGGATACCGAGACATTTCCCAGTGACATGGAGGTAGTATTGGGCCAAATTGTACCGACTGCGAGATTTATGATAGCCCGCCAGTGTAGAACGGTACTATGCTTAACTATGGCTGAACATATTCAGACTGTACACTTAGCATTCACTCTAAAAAGAATGTTAGCGGTGAGAGGTAACTACCTACCAAAACATATGGTCATTGTGGATTGAACATAAAGGTGGCCTTAATCTGGTGTATGTGAGTTTTTCAAGGATGTACACAGACTTCCCATGTACTGTATTCTTTACTATATAGCCTATATTTACGTGGACATTGTAATTGGTTTTCCATGTGCATAAACTATTGCTGTTGTTATTTTTTGTTGATTGTTATTTGTTCAATCTAATCCATTCCCTACTTGCTTGGAGTAATCCAAGATCTTTACTGATCTTATACTGTGATTGTTTCTCATCTATAACTACTCACTACACTACCGTATTACCCTCAGTTAGTGTGGAACATTCATGTTCATGGCATTGTGTTATAAGATCATCTATGTACTTGATATACCATGAGATTCATTCTTTCCAATTGACATCTTCTTGAGTAAATTTATATTTGTCTATTTTATAAAATTTCATGAAAACTTTAAATAAAAAAAATAAATAACTAACCATTAAATAATCTCCATATTTTTTGACTACAAGACATACTTTTCAGCAAGGAAAACCTTAACAAGTTGTTAAAATATTCCTTTCATTTAGCGCAAAGGCACCATAGATGCAAAGGTAGAAGTTGCACTTAGGCCCTTGAGCCAGGGAGTCCCTCCACTACCTACAGGGGCAATAGTATTATAAGTAACATATGATAGGTGGGGTTACAGACTTTGGATTGGTTCCCAGGGCTTCACGTTACTATATAGACATGAGCTACATGAAAGGTTCATTATATGAGTTATAATATGGTGTTTATTACTGTCCAAAGCTGCATTCATATATTGTCTGGTTTTCTTAGGGAAAAAATGACGATCTTGTTGGAAGACACACTCCTATCAGCTCAGTTCAGTAGGGGGACAATTTGCTTGTACTTTGCAATGTCTGGTTTAAAGGGCTTTTCTGAGCGTTAATTATTGGTGTCCTATCCTTAAGATAGGTAATCCATGTCTGATCAGTCGGGTTTGGCACCCAGGATCCTCTCAGATCAGCTGCTCAAAGCATATGTGTGGTTAGTGTTCCATAAAGAGGTCCCAGTGCTCATTGGAATACTGTTGTCTCTTCAAAAACCTAATCTGTCAGATCCCCACTGATCATAAAGATAGGCCATTAATATTTAACTCTTGGAAAACCCCTTTAGGCTAAAGTGCCACGTAGAGGGCTGCAGCAAAAAAGCACTGCGGGAAAAACCACAGTGGCTATGCGGTTTTTCCCACTGCGCTTTTCAGAAAGTGAGGAAACCTCTACGGACTTTCTGCTTCAATTATACCTATCGGGAAACTGCTGGCATTTCCATAGGTATAACTGACATGATGTGATTTCCAAAACCGTTGCGTGTCTGCTGCGCGTATTTTCCTGCAATGTGTAGATGGGATTCACTAGATTCCCACTTTATAGGGACTGTGAAATGCTGCTTTTTTGCTCAGCAATATTCAGAATCCTGTCTTTCTACTAAACCAAACATAAAGCAACATTGTTGATCTGCAATGATCCATGTTTGGCTCAGTAGAACGATAAGGTGGTCCAGGTTTTTCAAGATTACTTCTGACATTAAAATACAGCCATATTACTATGTGAGACTGCCCACAATTTTTTTTTGTACATAAAATATATAAAACATACATTGGTATTATTATTGTTAAAGTATAAAAATACATTATTGTATATAAAATGCAAAATTGTGATCAGTGGTGGAAATATGCTTAAAAAAATAAAATGATAATAAATAAATATGAAATATTCCTCAGCGTCCACCCTTCAAAGAAAAAAATCATCGCTGTATTCCAGAAGAGAGTAATCCCCATCAGAATGCTGCCAGCGATAGCGTCACATGTAAATTCGTGACTTCTAAGGCCACAGAGCACATTTTCACTGCTGTAGAGTTGATGGCTGTATGTTTTTCATTGCACTCAGTGACCTCAGGCTTGTTTATGACTGCTCGGCCGTGGAAACTCATGAGCTCCCTGCAAACAGTTCCTGATATTACTTCTGGCACTCCACAGTACAATCATCTACAGACAATTTTTTGTTCTAGAAGTGCTTTAGCACCAGTCTCATAAAGTGAGTTTTTATGGCCTAATGCCTTGGTTATGAGCTGCTGTTGTTCTTACATGTTTCTACTTTACAATCATAGTTAAGGCTCTGTGTACACTGGCAGATTTTCAACAAGTCAGTTCTTGTTTAGCTCCATTTAGGCTAGGTTCACACAGAGGAATCTGCCAAGGATTTGAGAGTGGACTATGCCCCGAATTTATAGCAGATTCCGTCCCAAATCTGCATCCCATTGCTTTCAATGAGAGGCAGAGATCGCAGCAGGAAGCAGAAAAAAATCAGCGTCCTGCTCGATCTTGCCACGACTCAGCAGTCGATGTCTCAATCCCGCAGCTGAATACAGCAGCAGAAAATGAGGAGGAATTTCTCTTCATTTTCCGCTGTGTGAACCTAGTTTTCCATAGAGCAATGACTGGAGCTGTATGTGACTATCATTCGGGCACATACGGTTTCATTATTGTCAGCAGTACAAGGCAATATGTCATCCGTAGGATGGGACATCAATATCAGATTGTTGAGCGTCCAACACATGGCAGATCCACAGATCATCTATTTAATAATTTATGCATTTATTTTATTTAGCTTACTTTTATAGCGCCAACATATTCTGCAGCGCTTTACAGATATTGTCAGTCACTGTCCCAAGTAGGGCTCACAGTTTACATTCTCTATCAGTATGTGTTTGGTGGAAACCGGAGTACCCAGAGGAAACCCATGCAAACACGGTGAGAACATACACACTTGCAGATGTTGTCCTTGGCAGGATTCCAACCCAGGACTGTTACACCACTGAAACAGGTCTGTGATGTCACATTCATGAATCACATGGCCTATTTGCGGTTCATTCCTATACAAATAAATATGACTGAACTGCAATACCAAACACAGCCACTATAAATTGTATGGCGCTATGCTGGATGGCAGTGAAGAGGCTGCATCTGTAGTCCAAATGCTGCAGCAGCTTCAAACTGCTGATCTTTGGGGGTGACTGCTGATCTAATACTGATGTTCTAGTCTATGGATTTCAATATGAAAGATGTGATCAGTTGATACACGAGTGCTTACTCACTGTCCACTGATCATATGCATATGTATACAGAACAATGGTTGGGAACAGTCATTCATGTTTGTGTACCCGATCCTCAGTCTGTGTGAAAGTGCCTTAATCCACTGATGAATAGATAGATAGATAGATAGATAGATAGATAGATATTCAGATAGGCGATAGATAGATAGATAGATAGATAGATAGATAGATAGATAGATCATTCCTAAAGAATGTTCAGCCTAAACTATATTACGGTTCCATCAAGCAGTAGTTACAGTAGGTACAGTAGATAGTTATTATCTATGATTCTGGTGTCACAGACAGGTCTTTTATTCGCACAGCTCTTCTACGCTCATTAATTATCATTGATTATAGACTAATGACTTTTCCAGGAGGTAACTATTACATTCAGTGACACCTGCTCTGTGGTTTACGAGAGAAACCACAATGAAGACCATTTCCCTGGATATAATGACTCATAGCTGAATAACAGCATCACTTCTCAAATGTTCAACCTGCAAATTATGTTCATAGCATAGTAACATCAGCAGCTTCTACCTACAGAGCAGAGGACGGGATGTAAAAGTACTCCAGGTACTGTATGTATGAAGAGTGTCATGTGCAACACACCAATGGGGACTGAATGTAGTGTGTTACATCTTTATTTCATGACATGGCAAGGGCTGATCTGAGGGGTCCTACCTGACCACCCACCTGCGTAGTAAATAATACACAACACAACAAATTTTATTTGGAAAGGTGAATGATCACAGATTTATTGTTGAATTCTTCATTGTGTACAGCCTGTAGAACAATGTTAGCAGAATACCAAATACCATAACACTATAACATTATGTAAAAACTCTTGAAGCAGATTCCTTGACAATAACTACTAAACTCTTACATATCATCACTTACCAAAGACCAAATGGTACCCTACAAAATCACAAGCTGCTAACCTTACCAAGCTAACCTGGCATAACCGGGGGTAACCATAACCATCTGTACAGAACTTGCATCCCAGAGTCCACCCTTTAAGAGAAGTCCAAATTTATCATGTTAGATGACCTCATCGAACTTTAACAACTCACTATGTCATTACTTGAACAATAAGTTGTCAAGGCCTAGAGATGGGAAAATCAGTTCGCAACTAACCAGATTTGACCTGAATATTCCAGATTGTTTGGTTTTTAATGAAACCAAACAATTTGGGATTCATCTTGGATGAACTAAAATGACCGTCATTGGTAAATTATTATACTCTGGGGTCACTCTCAGTTTTAAGTCTCGCCGAAAATGGCTAACCTGCCTAAGCCTTTTGGTAACTGTCCTCTAGCTCCCCTTTATCTATACCCACTTATCACCTCCTATCCTAGTACTTCACCACCCTGTATTAGTTTAACCCCTTCCTGTCCAGCCATGTCATAACGGCACTACTCCAAGCCTCCGGCCTAGCTCCATGCTAACATTTCAGTAAATAAGTATATTACAAAGTATTTGGTAGAGGGGGTGTTGTGCTTGGACCTTGTTGCAAATTTTTCTTAAAGCAGATCTCTAGTTATACACAACTTTTCCTAAATGAATAGTGCATATGAGAGTGTATATAAGAAATTGTAATATGTGTTATTAAAGAGATCTGTTTACTTCACCACTTCTTAAAGGGAGTCTGTCAAAAGGATGAAGCATATTAAACCAACAACACATGAAAATTTGTGCCTCTGTTTCTGAAATGTTCATTTATTTTGCAATGTGCAAATGAGCAGTCTGAAGCACGGAGGGTAATTCTGTTCTTCCCCACACTGCCTAGGAGTACCTCCTCCCCCCTTACTTCTTGGAGTAACAGGGCCAGGGAGCTATGCTGAAATCTCGCCTGGCCCTGTGTTCTCCTGCTCATGCCAGCACAGCAACTTGGAGTAACGGAACCACTCTCGGTGCACCAATGGAGGCAGAACATTTTCCTACAGAAAAAAAGGTGCTGCTGGTTTAATATACTTCACCTTGGTGACTTTAAGCTGCTTTCCTCTTCCATATCTTCAATCAGACTGCTTGTTTACATAGAGATCCATCTCCATATCCAACCTCACACACAGAAATCTATGGAAGGGGGAGGGGGCTGCTAGCTAACTAATTGATTTATTGCCTAATTCTGTGCAGTGTATTGTTTTATCTGGAAGATATAGCAGTATCAAAAGTGCTTTTCCTCACTCACAGTGTAGTGGAATGTAGAAATAACAATTACTTGAATGTCTTTTCCAGAACTCTCCTCCTTCCCCTCCACGTTTAATAGACTTTAATGTAGAAAGTAACTCAGCCTGATAAATGGAGAAGGAAACATGCTTCTTTAATAAGATATCTTACAACATTTCTTATATTCACTTGTACTTTTCATTTCTGAAAAGCTCTTTATAACTGGAGGTACGCTATAACCGATTGCACGGCCCTGACATATGATTCTGTCGCCTATTGACTCTCATCATAGGAACATTTATACCATGTGGATACCTTTGTACTGAAAAAGTGAGTCGGGCATCACTTTTCAGAACAGTAAAAGAAAAGATAAGCTGATACGATCCAGAAGTATGTCAAAAGAACACATTCTGTTATATACCGTGCACATAAAAGTCAATAGATATGTTCAACATATATGCTAGGACAGAGATAGGCAACCTTCGGCACTCCAGCTGTTGTAAAAAAATAACTCCCAGCATGCATACCTGCTCTGCTGCTCTTGGAACTCCCATGCAAGTGAAAGGAACATGTTGGGAGTTGTAGTTTCACAGCAGCTGGAGTGCCAAAGGTTGCTGACCCCTGTACTAGGAGATAGACATGTTTACCATAAACACCAGGATTAACATACAACACATTGGCCATACAGTACAGGTGTATGAACAAAGACTTGGACGTGTTATGATCAAATTTGAAGATTATCGGCTTTCACAATATCAGGAGCCCCAATTGTGTCACCATATGAATGGGTTCTGTATGTTTCCTCATTAAAAGTGTGTTTGTGCTGCGTAATATGTATTATTATTATTATTATTATTATTATTATTCCAGGGAGTCTTCGCCATCTGTAGTGATGTCACAGACGTTACGTGGGTCAGGCTGGCGTAACCCACATCTGCGTCGTCATTAAAGAGGACCGCGGTGGAGCCCAGGAGAGGTAAATACCACTGATTTTTATGTTTTTTACCTCCCCTGGGCCTTGTCGGTGATGTACCCCAAAAATTTTGGGTTCTGCTGAACCCAAAATCTTTGCAATACACCATTGGGGGCCACGATGGGACATAATACTTTGTGGAGGGGCCACTATGGGACATAATACTGTGTGAAGGGACCACTATGGGACATAATACTGTGTGGAGGGGCCACTATGGGACATAATACAGTGTGGAGGGGCCACTATGGGACATAATACAGTGTGGAAGGGCTACTATGGGTTATAATACTGTGAGGAAGGGCTACTATGGGACATTATACTGTGTGAAGGGACCACTATGGGACATAATACTGTGTGGAGAGGCCACTATGGGACATAATACAGTGTGGAGGGGCTACTATGGGTTATAATACTGTGAGGAAGGGCTACTATGGGACATTATACTGTGTGAAGGGACCATATTGGGACATTATATTGTGTGTTTTAATGGGAGCATTATACTGTGTGGGGGTCAGGAAAGGGGGCGCTATGATGTGGGGGGGGCCAAAGTCAAAAGTTTGCTGTGGGGCCCAGTCTTTGCTAGTTACGCCCCTGCTGGCAACCATTGATCTTTTTTATGCTGCATACAATGAATGAAATATTTAATGACAACCTCTTTACTTTCCTAATCTGCACTACAGAGCTTAAGCATTGCTACGGGCCACACCGTCACATTTTATTTCAGATATGGATTTATGTAGCTTAGGGCATGGAATAATTTTTCTTTAAAAATACTGAAACACTTAACACCCTGTGATGTTTCTTGCAAATGAGAAAAAAAAACTTTTTTGGTCTTTAATGGTCATTAAGATTAGTAGCCTGAGAGATGAATGCATCTGCTACTGTGAATATAAAAGTGCCGTGTCAAAGCTCAGCCCGGCTGGATCTTCACTTCCCATCTAATTAATGTATAAAGCAGGACATTGACATTTCTTCTGCAGCCTCCATGGAAAGTAATTCAGACTGCCTAAGTTACATTTATTGTAATATTTGCTGATTTTATGGTATCATGTAAACTGGATTTGTTGCAAATAAACAGGTTTAAGCATATATTAAAAAGGATTACCTACAGTTTAATGATTCTCTATAGAAAAGAGATATTGTAACGTCTCTGCCGTTTCGGGTCTCGGTTCCGCCCTCCGCTCGCACGCTGTGGCGAAGGAGGCGTGTTCAGTTTGGTTCTTTATGTAAGTTTCATGCTGCTCAGTCTGAACATGGTCTTAGTCAGTGTAATGGATTTCCGGCCCCACCCGTGTCTGAACATTTCTCTCTGGACTGCATAGAGTTAATCTCTTCCTGGCCTGTGTGATTGACAGCCTGTGTACTTATCAGATCTGTGGCTGGGCCCAGACTTTCTATATACAGGATGTCATTTCTCAGCAGGTTGCCGGTTATTACACTTGTGTTTTGCCTGCTCTCTTTCTATACTCCTTGATACTTTGTTACTTGATTCTCTGACCCTTTGGCTTGCCTTTTGACTATTCTTTTGGATTTTGACTTTGTACTGCTTTGCTCGTTTGTTACTGACCCCTTGGCTTGCTCACTCTGCTTCTGTGTTGTTTTTGTCTTGTCCTGTTCTCTGTGTCACTTACCCAGTATAGGGCTTGTCTTCAGGTTGTCCTTTTACCATTTAGGGTAACTGTGGCAATAGGAAGGGACAGTGGCTGGGGTGAGATTAGGGCTCACTTGTCTCTGTCCTTCCTCCCAGTCCCCTGCAGTAGTGTCAGGGTATTGCTTCGTTTGGTAAGACCCTTACAGATATTCACAAAAAACAGCTGATTTAGCCAGTTTCCCACAGTTTTCATGTGTTTTATGGGGGGTTTTTTTTGCCTTTTTTTTAATCTGAAGTTAGATGTTAATATAGAGAGTATAGTAAATTAGTGTAAAAGTCTGGTGGTGTTTTTTTGTGGTCAGAGACTCTTTTTAAGTAAGCAGCAGGCACTAGGTAAAATGTTCTTTTCTGGTGTTTTCTCATTAGGCTTCTCTACAGGACTTCAGAACACCAGGAATACATACATTTTTGTTGCAGGGTTCACTAAAGTGAAGCTAATATGGGCTCAGCAAATCCAAGCCTGCATATATTGTGGGGCCCCCACAGGGCCAGAGCTAGCACAAGAGATCTGGGGCACAGAAGCCAATACAATTAAAACCCATGGTAAAGCCACAGGCTTCATCCCTCCTCAGTGCTGAAGACCACAAGCCACTTCATGCCTGCAGCCTACAAGATGCTGAGATCACGGACATCAGCAGCCCGACACAGCCAGAAGAGATTGTCCAGGGATTGGGGTGAGTTGATTTTTGGGGTGATTTAATTTCATTTACAGTTTTTTTTAAAACATTTGTTGAAGTTGGAAATGCTGGCGCTCTCCGTATTAGTATAACATAGGCAGAAAGTCCATAGAGGAAAACTCTGTGGACTTTCTGTGAAAAGCTCTGCGGAAAAAAATGCGATGCGTTTCTGTCATGGTCTTTTCTGCAGTACTTTTTGGCTGTGTCTCGCTACATAGGGCCTTAGTCTAAAAGTGCCTGGATAAACCCTTAATGATTCAGCTGTTTATTCACATGTGCTAATTTTGATGCATTTTTTTTTCTTTTTTTTTTTTTTTTGTGGTATTTTTGGTAATACTTAGTGATTTCTATTGGGCAACATCCGCAAAGAGTTTGTATGTTCTCCCTGTGTTTGCATGGGTTTCCTCCCACACTCCAAAGACACACTGATAGGGAATGTAGATTGGGAGCCCTATATGGGACTGTCAATGTCTGTAAAGCACTGCAGAATATGATGGCGCAATATAAGTAAGCATAATAAATAAACATAAAACATACAGTGATATTATTTATTGTAATTTAACCCCTTAAGAACAATCCTATTCTGGCCATTCAAGCCTAAAAATTTTTAAAATTTTTCACTGCTACATTCCAGTAGCTACAACATAACAAAGCCGTATGAAGGCTTGCTTTTTGCAGGATGAGTTGTACTGTTTATTGGTGCCAATTTAAGGTACAAATAATTTATTAACTTTTATACCATCAGTTCTGCCATCTTATCTTGGAAAAGTTGATAGTCTCAGCAGCAATTTAAAGGAATTGTTCAGGGTTAAGATCATAGGCCATGAATACCTGATTGGTGAGGGTCCAACAACCAACCCTCCACACCGATCATCTGTATGGAGTCGCTTCTGACAGTCGTCCTATATACAATACAGGGACAGAAGTGGAAAGCTCCATCCCATGTATAGCGGCCGGATGTTGTCACTGAAGCTCAGTGGCCATGGAAGTCAGTGGGAAGTGCTCTGCAGTGATGATGCCCGGCTGCTTCCAGCCCTGTATTGTGTAAAGGACAGGCATTGGAAGCTGCTCAGTACAGCTTCACAGTGCAGGCACCGGTTGTTGGCCCCTCATCAGGTGTTTATGGGCTATCCTAAGCACAGGCCATAAAAACCTTAACCCTGGACAACCCCTTTAATTTTCTGCACTTAGACACATAAAGGTATGTTTGCTATGCTACTAACAGCCCCTGCAGTAGCATATAAGTGGTTTAGTAGAAATATTGGTGGTGGTAGACTCCACCAAACAATGATATGGAGCTAACTAGTTCCAAGCAAAAAAAAAATAAAAATAAGATCAATCAAGTTACTGCAATAGTCAGCTCTCAGTAACAAAAGGAAATGTTGCAAAGCCACAGAACTCTATAAATAGAAAACTTTGGACACCTCATCTTGCTTTGGATAAATGAATAACCTCAAAAATTGTTAAACTCTTCCATGAGCCAGATTTATCTTGATTTAAACATGTACAAAAACAGTCATATAAACATAATGTAAGGCATCAAATATACTGAACCCAGCCAAACATATCTGAGATTGATGTCCTACCCAAAGGCTGAGCACCAGCATGTGTAGCCACAGATCATCCTGATTATGTTCATGGTACATTTAGCATCCCGCTGATGTTAATACCTATCACAGTTATGTTTTCAGCAGGTCCAGAGGAAAAATTCAATCTACCCTTGACAAAGGTAATTTGACTCTGCGAAGCTGCAGATAGGAACAGCACAACTAAGCTACTTATTATCAGCAGGTCACAAAATGCGCAGGTCACCACAAACAGATCAATGCTCCCATTAAGAAAAATGAAAATATATCCAGAAGTCATGTAGCTGGGGACATGAATGCACTTAGTATAATCCAGTATTACCTTCACTATTTCTCTAACACCTTGCTTCACTCAGGTAAACCTGTATTCATCTTCAGTGTATAAAAGGGGCATTTTGCAGTGAACTTAATCTATGCTATACTTATTTCTGGATCCCACTCAGTGTTATGGTGACAGATACATCAGGGTTGCAATAGAATTGCCACTTTGGCAGTTCCCACGTGATGGAATTTCTGTTTAAGCAATTGCTACAGATAACTGACAGATCAAAGACAGAAAGCAAACCAAGTAACCTATAATCTAACCATTCTGGTTAGAAGAGTCTAAGGTACCCCAGAGGTTCTCACCAGAGTCTGTCGCAAGGCAGGTTGCAGATCATGACCCAGGTTACCAAGAACCAAGCACAAAAGTCAGGTTAAAACCAAGAGAGGAGGAATATTCCCAGAAGGGTCGAGACCAGGAGTTTACTGATAAAGTCAGATCAGCTAGAAATCAGATAACTAGAAAAGCAAGCCAAAATCAGTAACCAGAGATAGAACAGGAAATCACATAAGTTCTGAGAACGAGCCTAATGCAATATAATTGCAGGCATCTGAGAAGTCTCAATGCTAAGCCTAAATATTCCTTAGGTCAGGATTGGACAATGGGGTAGCACTCTGGTTCTGTGTCTCAATGCTGACCCAGCCAGTGTTTGACTGATAGGCATAGCAACCTTAAAGTGACGACTGTGAGCAGTACTGCCCTGAAAACTATGATGGAGACAAATATTGAGATTTATAACAAGGGTCACGTGTATAGAGCCTGCATGGAGGCACATAGATTCCCTGAAGATGAGCATTATGAATCTGTAGGAACAATCTGTGCTGCCATACAGGCCACCACTGTGACAACCATATAAATATGCCAGCTTTTTTTCCAGATTCATTGTACTGTGTTTCATTGCAGATTTCTGTGTTTGTCTTTTTTAAGTTTGCCAGGAGAGCTGAGCTGCTGTACTGATATCCAACCACTATACAAGGCACATAGCCAAATGATTCCAGCTCTGTGCAGTACACACTCTGGGCAGTAATAAAACATCTGCCTGGTAACAAGCTGCGCAACTGCGTGTCCATTACATGTTTTTATCCACTGGAAGTAAATAATGACAGCAAGCAGAGATCTAGAAAACTGGGAGGCATTGATACAGAAAGTATATTGGAAAATGGTATAGTTTTTCATTATACAGACAATAACATTTATTTACTGAAACTGGACAACTCCTTTAAGGACTAGGTTACGTTGTAGTGATTTATTTCTACTGTAGCTTCCAAAAATTAGTTATTTGGCCACCAATCTACATGCATATAACCCCTTACCAAATAGCTTATTTTACAAGGGAAAGTCTTATCTGGTCAAACAGGAATTTAGTTTTCCAGTATATGAGGACTGCTCAGATCTATTAGAGCAGCTCTGATCTGTCTCATAAAGAGGAGTCCCAATGATTTCAATATTTTCCCCCAAGTTGTATGGACAGTGAGTCACCGTGTTATCATAAAGACAACCCCCTTGGGGTCACTGTGGAGATCATAATATACTGTGTGGGGCCACTGCGGAGCATATTATACTGTGTGAGGTCACTGTGGAGCATATTATACTGTGTGGGGCCACTGTGAAGCATATGATACTATGCGGGGCCACTGTGGAGTATAT
Source organism: Leptodactylus fallax (assembly GCA_947044405.1). Lineage (NCBI taxonomy): Eukaryota > Metazoa > Chordata > Amphibia > Anura > Leptodactylidae > Leptodactylus > Leptodactylus fallax. Next base: position 3,626,835 of record CAMRHE010000073.1, on the reverse strand, counting down.
TCTGTGTCAGGGCCACTGTGGAGCACATTATACTGAGTGGGGATCACTGCGGAGCACATTATGCTGTGTGGGGGCCACTGTAGAGCACATTATACTGTGAGGGGGCAACTGTGGAAAACATTATACTGTGTGGGGGCCACTGTGCAGCATTTTATGCTGTGTAGGGCCACTCTGCAGCACATTATACTGTGTGGGGTCACTGTGGAGCACATTATACTGTGTAGGGTCACTGTGAAGCACATTATACTGTGTGTGGGCCACCGTGAAGCATATTATACTGTGTGGGAGCCACTGTGGAGCACATCATACTGCGTGGGGGCCATTGTGGAGCACATCATACTGCGTGGGGGCCACTGTGGAGCACATTACACTGTTTAGGGGCCACTCTGAAGCATATTATACTATATGGTGGCCACCCTGGAGCATATTATACTGTGTGGGAGCCACTGAGGAACATATTGTACTGTGTGGGGGCCACTGTGGAGCATATTGTACTGTGTGGGGCCACTGTGGAGCATATTATACTGTGTGGAGTCACTGTGGAGCATATTATACTGTGTGGGGGCCCACTGTGCATCGTATTATACTGTCTGGGGCCATTGTGGAGCATATTATACTGTGTGGGGGCCACTGCCCAGCATATTATACTGTGTGGGGGCCACTGTGGAGCATATTATACTGTGTAGGAGCTAGGGTGGAGGATATTACACTGTGTGGGGCCCCTTCATTATTCATCTATTTTATAGCAGACGTTATATTATCATAGGCTGTAATTACATTGCACGGTCACTATAAGACAGATACTGTACATGTAAATAGCGAAGGATTGAGGGCGCTCTCAAAAGCACCACAGTCACTTCAAACAGTTGATCAGCAGGGGCTCTGGGTGTTAGATCCCTATTGATCTCTTAGATTGTTAGGACCCCGCAGATCAGATATTTACCAGAACACACAGCTCCCAGTATTGTTCCCATGCTGGGTGCCGCGCTGCTCACGCACCATATTCTTGTTAACCGCCGTTGTGGGTACTATAGTTGTATGGTCCATGTTAATGTGTTAATGTAAACAATTCCAGGAGCTACGCTGCTCGCTTGCCATACATAGTGTAGAGGTGGATTTAGGTAGTGCACTGTTGCATATCATATGGTGGGTGAGCAGCATAGCATTGTTATTACCTATAGCAGCGCTGTGTCAGTACAGCTGATCTGCAGGGGTCCTGGCGGTGGGCCTCTAGAAACAATTCCACTATTGGGCCCTAGACATCCCAGTCCAACACTGCAGATATCCCTGTTTCATTGCAGAGCTGGAATCCTGGGTCTGAGCAGTGGGTTTGTATGTTCCCCCTTTTCATTGGTTAACTGCATGAAGCATGTATGTTCTTCCTGTGTTTGCGAGGACCATCCTTCCACACACCAAAAACCTACTGATAAGTTAGACGATTTAAGACTGTGATCCCCAATGAGGATAGTGAGTGTTGACAAACTTTGTACAGTGCTGTAGAACATGTTGGCGCAGCATAAAATAATAATAGATTTATTAAGACTGACATATTGTACAGAACAAAGGAACAAGTCATTTATTAAGAGGTTCTGGTCTCTTAATATATCATATAGCAGCTTGCACCTACAACAGAATGGAGATCTACATCAATTAGGAACTGGTGTGAGTTATAAAAAATATATTGAGCCAAGGTTCCCCAGACCCAGCCTGCTCCCTGCTATGCTCAAGTTTGCACAATGTTGTGGTGCCGAACGAAGGATGTGGCACACATTTACTGTGCCATTATATCATCCCTCTATACCAGAAAGCTGGCATAGAGGGATTGATAAATCTCCCCAATTGTCTCCATTTCCTTGCTATCTTTTACTTACTTAACATTGTACTAAAAGCTGATAAATGCAAATATTTAGTGCAATGACGCATAAAGCTTACTGCCTATACGTTCTGTTTAACAACCATAAAGTGCAAATAACAACATCATATCTTCCAGAAAGGAAATCCTTGGAGAAAACCAGTAGGGAAGGCTTCTACTGTTCCAGTCTCCTCACTAATGTGATAAGACCTTTTATGAATTTCTGAAGTCAATCATAAACCACTTATAGTTTTAAGAGCTTAATATCTTACATAATGCAAGAACCGGCCAGCATTGTCCTAATGAACTTCTCTGGAAGTGAATGCCTGATTGTGTTCCCATTTACTGTTCTGTATACCGCATGCTGTGGTGGTGTTGATAACATAAACCGCTATGTGTACAATGGCAAACCAGATCTGTATAGTCTTTACCCATGCAAATTTTAAAGTGCATTTCCCACTCAACTGAATGAACAAAAACATTAGTATTGATTTGCCCTTATCTATCACACTGTTAAACATTACATCCAGCATTTACATGCCTTGTATAAGCTTTTCTTCCACCATTACTGCTCCTCCATGGGTTGTCTGTATAGTAACAGTATGTGGTGATACAGAAATAGGTTTCACGTCGTGTGGAAAAAATGTTGCAAAGTAAGAATGCTTTCAAAAATAGAAGTGTTAATAGTATATTTTTGCCAATTACAAAATTAAGTGAATGAACAAAAGAGAAATCTAAATCACATCAATATGTGATGTCACCACACTATGGAGAAGGAGTCCTGGAAGTGATGATATGGAGCCCTGATCTCAACATCATCCAGTCTGGGATTACATGAAGAGACAGAAGGATTTGAGCAAGCCTACATCCACAGAAGATCTGTGCTTAGTTCTAAAAGAGGATTAGAACAACCTCCCTGCCAAGTTCCTTCAAAAACTGTCTGCAAGTGTACCGAGAAGAACTGATGGAAGGCAAAAGGCAAAGCTCACACCAAATATTGATGTGATTTAGATTTCCCTTTACTTCATTCACTTTATTTTGCTAATTGACAAAAGTAAACAATTAACACTTCTATTTTTGAAAGCATTCTTACTTTGCAGTATTCTTTTCCTTGAACTTTTACACCGTACTGTATACTGGATGTCATGCAGATGTATCCAACCTTACTTTAGCTCCAATTTGGTTAATGACTAATTTTTCATGCTTCTGCAGAATATGGTGATGGCAGTAATATATTGTATACCTTGTAAACCACAATATACAGAGTGACTGGTATTAATGTAGTTTGGTGATTTAGTGATCTGACCGATTGCCATAAGGAGACAGGGAGGAATCTTAAACTTAGTGGTGGATTGGGTCTGTGCCATTAACAGAGTGGATTTTGCTTGTGTTGATAGAGCTAGGTCTTTCTTCAACCCACTATGTAACAAGGAAACCAATATTGAAATATGTTAAAGGTATAAATAAGGTTCAGGAGGAAATGTTTTTAATCAAAAACTAAACACAAAAACAAGGGGGCACAATCTGAAATAAGTTTGGGGAAAGATCAGAAGCAAAGTCAGAAAATATTATTTCACTGAAAGAGTAGTTGAGGCTTGGAACGAACTTCCAGTAGATGTAGTTGGAACATATAATGTAAGAGAATTTAAAGAGGACCTTTCATGTCCTCAGGCACATGCGGTTTTATATAGCAATAGAAAGTTGACAGTGCGCTGAATTCAGCGCACTGTTGGCTTTCCCGTTATGTGTCCTGGGGCTGGAGATATCAGTGCTGTTAGTTTCGGCACCAATCTCTGCCGACTGTCAGAAGGGCATTCCTGAAAGTCTAGCTGGGCTGTGAGGATGCCCCCTCTCTCTGTACTCGACCCATAACCCTGTACTGTCAGAGGGGGCATTCCTTACTGCCTAGCGATGTTAGGACTGTTAGGAACGCCCTTCTGACAGTCGGCAGAGATTGGTGCCGAAACTAACACCGATATCTCCAGCCCCAGGACACATAACGGGAAAGCCAACAAATTCAGCGCACTGTCGGCTTTCTAGCTGTATATAAAACCGCATGTGCATGAGGACGTGAAAGGTCCTCTTTAAGCATGCCTGGAATAAACACATGACTATCCAAAGATATAATGGAAATAATATAAGGGCAGTCTAGTAGAACCATGTGACCTTTCTCTGCTGTCAATCTTCTATGATTCTAAGTTAATTCAATCGAAAATCAACATGTTATCAAAACCCTGGACAGACTGCAATGTATAAAACAAACTCTGGATGGCCACACAATTGTGAACATAGAAAAGACATCTTTTGACAAAATTTTGCTGTTTTGAAAAACTGGGCCCCTAAGCATTGAAAGAGCAGGAATTAAAAATTACACAAAATATTATACTATATATCTAAAAATATTACACAAGCAAAACAGAATGGCTGCACTCCAAGGTTTCAAGAAAAAGTGCTGCCATTTTGTTTTGCTTAGACATTGAGAAAGAGATGTCTTCTGTTGGATTTGCACCCATCTAGTTTTGTTACTGTGCTGCTTTGAACTTTGTTTTTTTTTGTTTTTTTAAATATTATACTATATATACAAAACTATATATTGCTCTACAACCTGCTGCCTACTCATCAGCGTTACAAATTCCCTTTAGGCAGAATAGCTTGTTGGAACATCAGTCCTTCTAGCCTTGCCAGCACTTCCCCATAATTTTTTCCCTGCACAAATCTGCCATATGTGGACATAACCTTATTTATATCTTTCAAGGTAGAATTTGGGATCTTTAATATTCTTAATATGAGCCTTATATAGCACTTATCTGGAACATGGCAAGAGCGTGATTTTTCTATTATATAAAGATATTCTTGCACTATGTTCTCTTTTATATATTTTATATTGTGGGGAAAGAGTATAATACCCAGCAAACATTGTCATCTCAAAAAAACAAAAAAAAAACGCACGTCACAGATCATTTATCAAATTGCCTTTGCCAAGTCAAGGTGTCCTAGGAGTGCTAACCTTGAAGAGAGCCTAGTGACATTGGATGTTCAAATTACACCCATACGGCAGCAAATAGTCATGCCTTCGCGATGCCAGACTTGACAATATACTTAAGATAAGCCTTCACAAATAAATAAAACTCATGTCTTTAATGCCCATAATACAGTACATTATATTTAGCTAGAAAAGTATTGGACAGACAAGGCCATATATTATTCAATTTGAGCAGTTAACTGTAATATGCAAATTATAACACAAGATTAATAAAATATACATGCCTATTGTAGTTATTTAAACACCATATTAAAATATTCCTCTTCACCAGATGATCTATTATTTAAAGGGGTTGTTCAACTCCATAAATTTTTCAAAAATCAGCTTACAATGATGTAAAACAACAAAAGTAATAAAACCCTACCGATCCCCTGCCGCTTCAGTGCAGAGGATTCCCCAGTGTCCTACCGTTCTCTGTTATTCTTACTTCAGCTATGAAGCATTGGCAACGCATTTCAACATTTGTGACCATTGCAGGCAAGCATTGGCTGAAAGGTGACCTCGGTAGTGCCGATACGTCATTGATTTACTGGTAATTGGTTGCAGAGGTCACATGTATTGAAACATGATCGCTGGAGCAGGAAGAACAGAGAGCAACAAGGAACCAGGGAAGTTTCAGCACTAGAACACCAGGGAAATTGGTAAGATGAGCGCTGTTGTAAGGGAATTGCCAGTTGAGCAATTCCCCAGTGCCGCTGCAGAACCCTGGGGGGAGGGGCACAACAAGACAGTGAGCCCTAAGCTGAACCCCCCACTGTCCCTGGCTAACTTTCCTATCTGTCCTAGGCGTCAGCAGCAACTGGTCGGCAGGCCCTACCTAATATAGGTGACAACACAGAACACAGACAGGACAAACAACGGACAAAGGGAGGTCAGCTAGCCAAGGGGTCAGTAACAGTCGAGCAATGCAGTACAAAATCACAATCCAAAAGAATAGTCAAAGCCAGAGATCAGAAATAGGAATGCAGGTAACAAAACAGCACAGAGTAAAGGCAGGTACGCAGAAGCAATAACCAGCGACCATGTGAGGGCTGACAACCTGTTTATAGAAAGTCAGGACCCGCCCCAGACTGGATTGGTAGACAGGCTGTCAATCACACAGGCAAGGCTGAGATTAACAATTAGAGGACCAGAGAGAAACAAATATGCAAGAGACGGGTGGGGCTGAAATTCAATTACAGACAGGAGGTATTAGGACAGTGTTCAGAATGAGCAACAAGAAACCTATGCAAGGAATCAAACTGAACACGCCTCCTTCACCGCAACGTGCGAGCGGAGGGTGGCGCAGAGACCCGAACAGGCAGAGACATTACAGTTGTATTATTCTTTTTGTCATTTTACACTGTAAGGCATTTCATGTCATGTTTTTTACATCCATTTAAAGGGATGCAAATAACAGATTAAAAGGGATCCAAATGAATGATCATTCATTTACACAAAGGTCAGTGTAAAAAAAAAAAAAAAAAAAAAAAAACTTTTTGTCCATAATGGACAAAAATATATTGCATACATTTTTTGTCCCCTGCCCCCCCAAAAAAATAGTTCACAGCCAGATCCCTTTTTACATAGATCTTCATGTAAACAGATGGGCATCCATTTGGATCCATTTTTTGCATCTGTTAAACAAAAAAAAAAAAGTGTTTTAAAACATTTTATGAGGTTAGACAACCCCTTTAACCAATTCCGGCCCGCCCGTTGACTATGTATGTCTGAGCAGTCCACTCTTAATCCTGTAAGGGTGTACCTGTGAGGCAGCTGCAAGAAATTGTACTACATCCCGAGCTCCTCTAGAGGTAATAAACCATCCCTGCCTTCCTGATCTCTGTGTACACAGCGCCATACTTGTCGGAGCCGTCATGATGCAATATGGACTCCTTTATATATGTTTCTGGTATTTCGTCTTGTCTCTCAGAGGGTCATTATTGATGGAAAGAGAATGATGGCATTGAGAAATGGTGAAGGAGCGGCCATTACATTGTGTTCTGTGCTCTTTTATAGTAATACAACCATAAATTACAGACAGAAGACTTTTATCTGTAGTTCTGTACTGCAATACTGTCAATACTTTTGATTTATCTGTAAGTTTTCTGATAAAAATATAATTTCTCTTCAAACAATAATCCAAATCTAGCTGAGCGAAAACAGAGTTCTCGCCCATAGCATAACATATAAATGGATGTCGCCTCTGGTTGTAGTGTCAGACAGCATCTATTTTCAGCAGTTATCTCAAAAAGAGCTAACTGAATTCTTAAAGGGGTTATTCAGGATTCTAAAAACATGGCTGCTTTCATTTAGAAAGAGCTCCATTTCCTCTTCTCAGGAAGTGACATCGCATCCTTTGGTTTCATGACCATGTTACAGCTCAAGGTTATATATTTCAAGTGGCCATACACTAGAGATTCTGGGTACTAAAAAGATTTACACCATTTTTTCAACTATGCTTACATCATCCTGTAATAGATGTAAACTAATGAAAAGCCTGAAAGCCTTCAATAGGCTCACGGCTGTCATAATAATAGTAATGGATCGCCATCCACTGAATCTAGTTCATGTGGGGCGAACAATATCACCATGTGCCGCCGCTAAATAGATGCCTTGGTTATGGACCAAGGAATCTAAAGAATAAAATTCCACAATCAGAGAGTAATACAGCAAAGACCCCGTGGCTCTGGTGGTTGCGAAACTCCTGAGTGTCCACCATGTTTAAAGACCTGATATCTGCCGTAGTAGTACAGTGGATTGCGGGACAGGGTTAAAACCTAGTTATTGAATTCCTATATAAATATGCAATAAACTATGTATCTAATTAATAATACACTATTAATAATTGTATAATAATACATAAACATAACTAATCATATTATCTTGAAGCTGGAGTTGGTAACTTTCTTTGAGACTCTTTCCGACACCCAAAATTAGCCCTGGTTTAAATGCACCAAATTACGTAAAAATTTACGCAAAAAAATTTGGCCCGAAGTAAGTCAACTAAAAGGTGGTTTAAACATAAACTAGACATTTCACAGGAGCACCATATTTATGATCCAGTCTCAGCCACTATGATCAATCTGGCACATCTTCAGACTGTTTAATATTAATAAATATAGACCATTGCCTGGTGCTTTAGTAAAAAGTTGTTCATCTGCATCCCATCAATGGAAGACCAAACTAGGCCAAAGCTCACAACAAAGATTGACTGTCCTTTTGTCCAAACTGGTTATTTATGTTATGGCACTATCATCCAAATGACAATTTTCCGAGACCAACCAAGAACAGCAAGCTGTGCAGAAAACAGCCGTCTGAAATTCCTAATATATGACCAGCTTTAGCGGACATGCACACACCATGGCATCTTAGATAAGAAAGAAATGACTTACATCCAGTCAAGACTCCTTGCCCTGAGTAATTTTAGAATGACTCATTGTAAGAGTCTCATTGCCAAATTACCCCACTGAAAAGTCCATCAAGCAGAGGTTCACAAGCAAGCAGACATTGAAACATGACGTACATGTAACTCAAAGCTGGATCAGCATCGTGCTGTCAGCAGAAAAGGAAAAATTGGCTTGGTAGTAGTCATACCATGATTTTTCCTATATCTGTCTGCTGGTTAGTCACATTTTTCTAAAAATATTTTGTACTTTCCTCTTCCTCGCACAAAGGTAAAAAAATGTATCATGATCTCAAAGCTTAGGGCCAATAAATGGTATTCATGGATTTCTTTATTGCACAGTTGCTATGTGGATTAATCTTCCTTTGGTAATAATATGAGTGGCCAGAGCTACAGGAAGAAGATAACCAGCACTGGGATGTTTGGATACTGTAAAACAAAACTCAAGAAAGCCTTATTAAAAATCCTGAATGCTGGGGACTGGGGGACAAAGTTTAACTTTAGAGATAAGTATGTTAACAAATGTATTATTTTTCTTTAGGAGGCGAGTTTGGGTTCAGAGGGCTTCTTGATTCTTGAAATAACCACTTTAATACACTTTAGAATTTAGACAAAATTAATGAATTACAGGTGTTTTCTTACCAATTTTTTTTATACAAACAGCTAACAATTGTATAAAAAAAAATGTACTACTGTAATTTATCAATCCCTTTCTGCCATTGTGCTAACACTGCTCGACAGTCTCTTTTGACAAGGCTCCAGAGAGACTGCTACAATCACTGCCTGTAGGGGTGATGTGTTGACACCACTAAGGTTACCATTATAGCCAGTCACTGGCTAAAGAAGTCACATGTTTTGTCGAAACAAACTCACTGGAGATGGGTAAATAGAGACTGTCAGAGCACCAGAGAACTGTCTATATCAGAAGTGGATTGGTAGGGTGAAAAATAAATAATTAAGGCTAAGGTTGTGGAAACACAGCAGAAAAAAATGCTGCGATTTACAGTACCAGCAAAGTGAATGAGATTTCGTTTCATCCACATATTGCGGGAAAAAAAGCTGCGGAAAAGTTGTGTTTACAAAAATGCATGCGAAGCACATTAGTTATATCTGCAGAATCTCAAACATTTTCCATGTAGATTTAAAAGGGGGAAAACATAAAAGAAAATGAAGCAAAAGTTCAGTGAAAAACATTGCAGAAAAACAGGTTTTTGCTCCGTTTTATTCTGCATTTCACTACATGTGGCTTTAGCCTAAAAGAGTTTTCCAGTAATAATAAAAATGTTCCAATTATTAATAAAAAAATCTTATATACTTACCTTTTAAATTCAACACCATTCCCAAGCAGAAGGTCACCAGCCCCCTGCTGCTTATTGTGGAAAAGTGGTGAATAGAAACCTGGTGCAAACACTGGAACAGATTTATGGCATTTTTAAGGAGATCTTCATAACCCTTAAGCCAGCGGACAAGACACAAACCTCCTCATAAATCAGGCTCACCCTCCGCCAGGGCCATACTCCTGCAGGGAAAATCTGTACTAGTTCATAACTGGCGTAGATTTACAGCATCATTTACACCAGATTTCTGGCCCTGTTCCTTGCATACACTTGTCATGTGCCTTTTTTGACACAGTGGCAAAGGTGGCGCTTTTTTTCTGCAAAACCATGATGGCAACTTTTTATGCCTTATATGCCCGGAAACTGACAATTCATTTTAGATGTGACATGTCTAGCTAAAATACGTCAGTGCTATGGCCAGTGATGTAAATGGTGCCTTGCCTATAAGGTAAGTATATTCGTTTTTTTTTTTTATTTTGTTTTTTTTTTACATTTGGAAACATTTTTGGGGAATTGAAAAATGTTGCATTCTATATTAGTTTTTCTCTTTTAACAGTCTATTTATTACTGGACAGTTCTGGTAACTATCTGTACAGGCAGAAGAAAGCACATAAAGATGCTCTGATTTTACTAAAATGTTTGGAGGGAATCCTGGGAGGCAGACAAATTATCAAATAAAGTACATAAAAAGAACACTAGGAATCCAGACATACCAGCTGTTACAAGAAAATGGTTGCTGCTTTGAGGCCACAAGAGTAATAAACCAGTAAAGGAGTTAATTGAATAACACCTACGTATCAAATAACTCTGAGCATGCTACACAAACCTTCTGAAAGGTCATAAAAGATCAGTGATTTCTGTATCAGTGTTTGCTGTTCTAGAACCCCCATTCATTGAAGAGATACAGTAAAACTAATTCTAATAATTCAACCTGCAAAGTCCAAAAAATTATATGCTTCATGTCTCTTTCTACTGACTGTATGGTTATTAGGGTATGGATGGAATGAAAAACAGAGGAATCTTCCTACAAGAGTATGGAACAGTTTTACCACAGATGTAATTTCTCCATGTGGCTTCTACTAGGATGTGCTTGATTTGTTGATACAAGCTAAAAGAAACAGGCAGGGGGAGCCTCGGGGTACATTAATGGGAGTCACCAGTCCCAGAGCTGATCCTATAGGCCCTTAAACTTGTGTCCCTCTGACCCCCAGAAATAGCTCCAGCCCTGAGAAGGGTAGACCCCAATCTTGCCCTCAAAACAAATTGTCTCTATTAAGCCCTATCCCAATATGTATATTTCGTCCTGGGGGCACCGAGACTCATCTGGGGTAGCACACCCTAGTAGAAGCCACATGAGGAAATTACATCTGTGGTAAGACTATTCCATACTCTTGTAGGATCACAGTATTCAGTTTCCATGGTGGCAGTCCGGTTGCATTTTTTAATCTCTTGGTGTATTTTTGTTATGATAAGTTACGTGGGATTGTTTCCCTTATAGTCCTTTTTGGTCATTGTAGTTTTAATATATTTAGAATAAAAGTTATATTTTAGCCTTTTGCTGAAATTATATAGTAAAATGAGTTACTTTTTAAAGAAGACATCCAGTAGAAACACGATCTTCCATTACGGCAACCACCACCTGATTGACTATGATACTCTACATATATTGTACGTATACTGTGCTTACTTCTTGCTGTGCAGCCTCCTGTCTGATTCTGACACCATTAGTCACCATCTTGAATTTAAGACTTCACCTGATTTCTCTTTCTCTGTGCTTTCTCAGCATTGCATCGGCAGCTCCACCATCTCTGTCTACTAGGAGGACAATGTGATTTTACCCCTCCACTTTATATTATCATACTGTATATATGATAAAAGTCCAGTATACTGTATGAACTATCATCTTCTACATTAGAAGCCTGTCTCAGCATCAACAGTAGCTAGTAGTTGTGCTTGTAGGAGTGGACACATAGGTCACCATAGACTCAAGTAGAAAAGTGTGTCATTAGAGCCTGATTCACACTGTTCTAATATAATAACTCCAGTGTGATATATAGAAATAGAAGCAGCAAGAAAAATAACAGGTGAGAGGTTGACCCATGGAATATCATAATGAAACACTTGGGAAACTTTAGTTTTGGGTGGAGTGTCTCTTAGTCAGTGATGTACTTTATGAAATTTATGGGTGTCCTCACCTGTAATATTCTAGGCTTTATAGTACAACTGACTTATTAGAGGTAATATAGCTGTTGATAGCATTTGGCACATGCGCCTCTAAAGTAAGCTTAGCCTATGTAGTAACCTACTGGTTCAAAGTGTACATTATAGCAATATATAGCAAACCACATGTGGAAATTCCTAAGCAGCTCCTGTAGTATACTAAGAAATTTACAGAACAATGGCTGGAAACATGTATGCCCAGCATCTATAATATTCAACCACTGTAAACAGAAAGATTTCTATAATAATATACAGTAATAGTAGAAAATGGTTCCTTGTGAAATGTGCTAAATCTGGTGATTAAATCCTAGTAATCCTCTATACACTTAGCAGATGGAGAAAGAAACAAGTCTTTCTTGCTACATTATAAGAATATAGGAGCTCATCTAAACTTTTAAGTATGTGTTTGATGACCAGCTTACTGACTGTTCCCATTAACAAGTATCAGAATTCTAAATGCAGCCATGGGTTATAAAACAGACTGTAATTCTCAATCACTACAAGACTAGTAAACCATGTATATTATATATTGTAATATAATAGTCAAACAAAAAATAAGTCAAATGGATCTACAGACCAATCATAGACATATACCATCATTACATATTAACTGAGCCATTGGTCTAAAGGGGGTTTGATCTGATATACTACATAAATAGATAAATACAATGAATATGAATATAATATATACTGGGTAGGTAGGGTACTTCTTGGTACAGAAAGTATTCTGGGCCAAAATGACATTAAAAAGCATCCACCCTACAGCTCACATACAATATTACCTCCCCCATACTATGAAAAAAGTGCTATATAATGCACACCGCAATGAATTTTGTTTTTATTAGTCACACCCCTAACTCCTACTACACAGCATGACATATCAGCATACAGCGTCCATATTAGCAATGCAAACCAAATAGCACCGTAAAGCATAGATACAGTACTACCCCCACTAGAAATAAATACCATAGTGCAGCACTACACACCTCCCTAAAAGATCCAATACCAGAATGTAACACAAAATACTTCACTAGAAGCACCAAATACCAATAACAGCATTGTTCCCATTCTATTTCTCTCCCACAAACAGCAACATTGTTATCTTTTCCATTGCTTCTCCAATGCCAACAGCATGGTTCTCTTTCCACCCCAAAATCACTGGCAGATGCATTGTCCCTCTTGCCATATATCCTCCATTGGCAGCAGCATTATCCACCTACCCATACCCCCCCTTACCAATAACTGTATTGACTACACCCTTCCCATCATGAATGGAAACAGCACAAGAGAAGCTTGAGGTACAGGGAGAGTTTCCTCTTTCACCTTCTTTGCGATGCCTCTTTTGAACTCCTGCTAAAGCACAGGAGGAAGGACAAGGACTTCTGACCATAATGTCACTGCAGGTCCTCCAGCCCTACAGAAGCTGCACAGATATCACAGGGCTGGCATTATTTATTAGTGCATTTTAGTATCAAGAACTAATGAGAATATTTGGCAAAATTAGGTTCAGGTTGGAATTACATGTCTTTATGTGAATTATATATTATAATATAGCATCTCCAGACTTGATATACATTCCTTCTTCTATATTGTAAAAAGGAATCCGCATAAGGGACCATCCTGTTATTTCTATCCCTGAACCATGACATTGCCTGGAATTAAAGGGAAACTCCCAGATACCCGAGGAGAAAAGGCTACACTTGGGTCAATAATGTAAGGAGGACCTTTCACCACCTCCACCAATTCTAGCTCTTTTCATCCTTTAATAAACGTCTCTCAATGGATTCTGGAACATTTGGAATTATTTCTCTACCCCCCAACCCCCCCCCCCCCCCGCCCCACTGCTTGGATTTGACCAGAGTATCTTCAATCTTACACGTTCCTTTCATCCCCCATTAATCCACTATTGGGCAACCCCCAGTGCTGACATCACATTGCCTATTGCTCCTCAGCATTGTGGTCCTTGGAGCTAGTCCGGCCAAAATTCATGGCAAAAATGTGTCTAATATAATTGTACAACTTAAGAGAAGGAGACCCAGGAAGAACGCTATAAATCCTTGTATGTGTGACCAGCTTGGTGGGCACATTCTAAGATGCCGAATAACCCATGCCTACTGAATCCTAATTCTCCTGCTGGTTTTCATACAGAATCATATACAGTAATTCAATGTTATACAAAAAGCAAAATGTTGTCACTTTCCAAGTAGAAGATTTTTTTTTCCTACACAGCACTAGCAGAATAGACCCAACTACAGCATATAGCCAATGGTAACCAAAGGGCAATTCACTTTTACAGCTTGATGTTCATTCAAGCAGCTGCATTTAGTTTCTAGTAGCTAAAGTAAGACGTATATTACACTGCATAGTACTCCTCTATAAAAATAACACAAAAATACATAACATGGAACGAATGGCCATGCATAACATAAGATGTCATTATACTCATTTTACAGCTTCCTAATCCTGTCCTGCAATATATTAGACATGATTCCCAATCTGATGTGTTACAGAAATCATTTCATGCACATGTAACAAGTCCCTGTGAGATATGAGCGGTGCCCTCTGGCATTTAGTTATCTGCCAGTGAAACTGTCCAATGTTTTACTGATGAAGAACTTGGCACACACATGATACATTTCTAGAGCAGAGAAATAATTCAGCATGCCATAACTCATGTTTACACCTGAAACTAGCAAAAATTAAAGGAGAGGCTCGATAAAAAATGTCTGCAAACTAATTGTATATCCAAATAAATTGGTCTGGAATGTTGCACCAAAGCAGCAAAGTTAGGGATTACTTCATTAAAGTTAAGTAGGCTTAATACTGTACTAATACATAATTTAACCCTGTACAGGATGTATAGGTGCAAGTTTAAAGGGAGATACTTTGAAAATGTCTACTTAAAGGAGTTGTCCCACAATCTCAACTGATGATGGATCTCCGAGGACATCACAATTATGAGAACAGAGGTCTTGTCATGTATGTTTATTTATTTTCATTGCTTATACAGCGCCAACATATTCCACAGCTCTTTTTAGACATTGTCATCACTTACTGGCCCAAGTAGGGTTCACAATCTAAATTCCTTATCAGTATGTCTTTGGAGTGTGGGAGGAAACCCACACAAACATGGAGAGACCATACAAACTCCATGTAGATGTGGTCCTTGGCTGGATTCATTCAGCTGTAAGGCAACAGTTCTAACCACTGAGCCACCATGCTGCCCCATATATGTGTGCTGCTGCACCTTTCAT
The DNA here is from genome assembly GCA_947044405.1 of Leptodactylus fallax. Lineage (NCBI taxonomy): Eukaryota > Metazoa > Chordata > Amphibia > Anura > Leptodactylidae > Leptodactylus > Leptodactylus fallax. Next base: position 3,611,744 of record CAMRHE010000073.1, on the reverse strand, counting down.
CCTCTATGGGACTGCTGAAGATAGCCATGTACAATGCTATGCTATCTTCCTCAGCCTCATAGGTTCTGAATGCAGAAGCGCACACACGACTGTTGTTCCATTAAAACAGGGACATGGGACCCCCATTCTGGTAATCGGTAAGAATTCCAGTAATAGGAACCCCAGCGAATAGACAGACACTTGTTATCCTGTGGCTAGATGATAAGTTTTAATTGTTGGCAAACCCCTTGCATCTCCATCGTTTACTATAAGCAATATATTAGGGAACTTTCTTAATAGTAATAGCAGTATATGTTCCATAACTATAATTTTTCAGTTCCCTTTAGCAATGGGAGCAGTATGTTCACTACAATTAACAAATATATTTATGGTGAGATTCACATTTGCCATAGTTTCCCGCACAGTGGACCAAAGCAACCTGCAATCCCCTGATGGAATACTGCAGGGCAGCAGTATGGAATGAGGAATCTTCTGTGGCCAAAGATCAAAACTCAACTAGAAGTTGCCATAGTAAATATAATGTTTTTATTAAAGGGGTTGTCCAGGATCTGGATAGTTATCCACAGGATAGGTCACCAGTATCAGATCGGTCGGACCTGGAAGTCACATGCTACAGTATGTGTACAGCCAAAACCAGCTTTGTTCCAATTCAAGTCAATGTTTCAAGTTTCAGATTTTCAGAGTTGGTAAAAAGTCCTCTTTAAGGTAAGCTAAAGTAGAGCTTTGTCTGATCAACCATATGCTTTAGTACAGGAGCCCCCTCTAACGATCGTTCATGTGAATGGACACCATGTAATACCCCGTTTCTGGAAGGACACAAGATTCCCCAGCAAATTCAACTTTTTTTTGCCAGGGGTGCCAGGAGCTATTACCATGGCAGTCAGCTAATCATGGTGATGACTGGTATCTTTTGGGTATATTTACACTTGACAATTTTGCTATAGCAATTTCTGCTACTTTCCCATCCATCTCAATGGGGCTTGCAGAAATCCATGCGCTAAATGCTTCCTGAAATTAAGTAATTTTTTTTTAAATTGTTTATTTATTTTAGAAAAAATAGATCACATACGTAAGCAAGTGTGTACTATGGCACATCTCATTTAAAATAGCAGAACTCCATAGGGGGTTCTGACGTCATTTCCCAATTCCCCTTTAACTTCTGCTGCCAACTAGTTTCTGCTGTCAACGTATTAGAATTGCAAGCTAGTGGAGGAGGAAGCGCAAAGTGATTGATCTGTGTGTGAACGTGTGCTTTCTCACTCGATTGCTGGATGTAGACAGTAAATTTATGCTGACTATATTAGAGGTAGAGAAAGAAGGGAGAGTATGTGGGAAGTGCTATCACTGCAGTAGAGATTTTTAGCACAGTTCACTTCCCTTTTTGCATAAAGTACATTATATTTTTTGGTTTCTATACTGTTTATGTGTAGGGTTTGAAAGGAATAGAAATTGATACAGGTGCCATAGTGTTGTAAATATAACCTTCCAGTCTAACTGTGGCAGTGGCTATTGAAATCATTGGATGGCTATATGGTAGCAATCTGGGTCCATCATGTCCAGCTAGCCCAGATTTAAAAACAGAGGGAGATCTTTCCCTTCTCCTGATAGTAAATGACCCATTAGACCACTTTATTGACAAGCTGGCTATTTACACATTAAATGGTCCCCTAAAAACAAACCAATCATAGATAGTCCTGCTTCTGGAACCCACAGTAATAACATACTATATAATCTATGGTGGAACTCAACAGCTAGCATTTATTTCTCATGTAGCTCAACCACAGGAATAGCAATATTAAGCAATTCCTATAGAAAACGGTAAGACATGGACATGTCAGAGTGAGAGACACTCTTTGTAGCTGCTCTCTTTTCTTGCTAATAGACACAGGTCATGAATGGAAGACTATCAAGTTATCCGGGGAGTAATAAAGCTTGAACTATACATTCCCTGCACTGGTTAAGCTTTATTACTGATGTACATCCTGGTCCCCCAGAGTCCTATTTATTACTTTTTAGGTGGGCTGTGATGGAGGCCAGAACTCTGGTTCTTCAGTCTTCCCTGCAGCCGCTCAGAGTCTGTGACATCACCGACTCCACACAGGCTTGGGCTGCAGCTCTGTCTTCATTTGAATGGAATCAGTCATGTGACTCAGAGATGGAGTGACTGAAGGGGATACAGGAACCTCCCTCGCAGCCCTCCGCAAAAGTAATAAACGGGGCTCTGGGAGACCAGCATGTGGATTAGTAAGAAAGCTTACTTCCTGGACAGCTCCTTTAAGAACTGGCAAATGGGTTACTAGAAAAATTTTTTTTTCTAAACCAGACAACTCCCTGAAATTGTATTATCCATCAAATTTAATGAAAAGTTAAAAAAACCTCACATTTTTCCATCATTTTGCTAGTTGACAATGCTAGCTTTCCAACCCTCCCCCAACATCTTCTGCATAGAGCATGTTGAATTTGGTCATCACCATCAATTTGTCATGGTGTCTCAGTGGTTAGCACTGTTGCCCTTGCCTGGGTTCGAATCTGACCAAGGGCAACATCTGCAGTTTGTATGTTCTCGACATGTTTGTGTGGGTTTCCACCAGGTACTCCGGTTTCCTCCCACATGCAAAAAATACACTGATAGGTAAATTGGCTCCCCGTGGGAATTGGGGATGAGTGCCTGTATGGCAGCCACTAACTCCCCTACTCCACAATGCTCCCAGCGCTTTGAGTCTCCATAAGAAAGGTTCATTACATATGTTTGTCATTGTCATAGGTTAAACACCAACAATACGTCATCTATTAAGTACATCTACCAAATATCAATTACCATCAGTGAGTTTTCAGTACAACATTTGCCAACCAAGCAAATGTCCATACAGTTACAGAAAAAAACATGAAAATTGTTGAAAGAAATTATTAACAATAACTGACCATATGAGAAAAAAAAGAAAAGTATGAGTCTCAAAATGTGAAAAAGCAGTTTACTCTAGGGCTGTCATTCAGAATGTTCCTGTACGCAAGATCCCTATACATAGACTGAGAACAATGTATAAATTATCCTTAAAGGGGTTGTCTCATGAAGACAGCTTCTATCAACATACTATAATAAAGCATATAGGTGTCATAGAGGCGAGTTTCCCATTCAGCCTCCCTCTCTATGAGCCAGATAAATCTAACCCATGCGTGCCTTACCTGGACAGCCATTCATCTGAATCACTGCCATGGGACATTATATTTTCCTACAGCGGCCAGTTCAGATCTGGGCAGACAAGGCTTTCCCCTTCCAGTAATAACTGATCTTTAGCAATTCCAGACCTGGGGTGATCAACTGATCACTACATGAGCCATCATCTGAGAAGGGGAAGCCTCAGTGAGGAAACCTATTCAGGTCATATATCAAACCTGTCTGCATTTATAAGACAATGAAGCCTTCAATTCACAACATGCTTAATAAATGCTAAATATAGAAGTGGATCTATAATGGCAATGTGCAATGAAATTGTGTATGGTTTTTTTTTTAAACTGTAGTTTTTATTAAAGGTTTTAGAAATTACATAACGACAAAATGAAAAACGAAAACGACAAAGTAAGGCAAAGGCGTAAAAGCCACAACATTTGGCCCGAACGCCCAACAATATAGAAATAAACAAAGAAAAATATATATGACAAACCGTCAAATAGCAACACAAAAAACATGGGGGAAAGGCAACAAGGGAAAGAGGGAGGGAGGAAAAAAGGGTATAGGGAAGAGGGAGGGAGTCAGAGACCATGTAGGATACAATAGGCATCCCAAGATGACCACATAGCATCCAAAGCCTCCACTCTATGATTAAGGGAGGCCGTTAAATCCTCCATGCTATGGACATTCTTCATGCGGGCAATAAGCTCCGGACAGGTGGGGGGAGAGGTCTTCCTCCAGTGGAGAGCAATAAGAGTTTTGGCAGCAGTACACAGGTATAGAAATAATTTGAAGGTCTGCTTACTTAGGTGTTTGGGGGGGAGATTAAGCAAATAGGTAAAGGGATCCAGGGGGACACCCTGAATAAAAAGGGCATCAGTAAGATATCTGACCTCTGTCCAGAAAGGGCGGATCCGTGGACACTCCCAGAAAATGTGGCATAGCATACCCACCTCTGCCTGGCAGCACCAACAAAAGGAGGGAATGCCTATTTAGAGCTCCAGACCACTTGACCATATATTTGAGAGAGGGGGGCCCATTCCTCCGGAGAGGAAAGGAGCCTGTAGATATCAGATATCAGGCCAGCCGTGGAGCTAGTGGCTCGGCAAACTTTTCCAAAGCAGTAGGGAGTGAGACCTTCAGGGAACCAAACTGGGAGGACACGAAATGGACAATTTGCTGGTAATGGAACCACTCAGAAGTAGGCAGGCATAGCACAGAGATGAAATAATAAAAAGGCCTGAGCTCCAAAGTCGCCGGATCCATCAGGTCAGCAATGAAATTGTGTATGTTATTAGCTACTGTTTTTATCATTGTGGCCATATAATATTATTGTTAGGGTCATATGTGACTATGTTACAGGATCACATGTACCCTAAGGGATAAACATAGCTTTTTTATAATGTTGCTATATACAAAAAAGATATATCTAATACTGCTAGTCCATAATACTTCTAACCGATACTTCTAGTGCATTATACTCCTCTTCTATAACACTACTACACAATACTACTAGCACATAATTCTAAACAATACTTCTACTACATTATAGTGCCACAGACAGGGGAGTAACTACCGGGGTAGCAGCGGTAGCGTCTGCCACAGGGCCCGGGACATTACGGGGCCCCGTGGGCCCCCAATGTTTTTTTTGTTTTTTTTTTAAAATAGGCCGTTACCTGCTGGAGTAACCCCGGCAGGTAACGGGCCCTATATACTTACCGATCCCTGGGGTCATGCTCACGGCCGCCTGCGCTTCCAATTCTGCGGAGGCGGCTGTGCGCAGTAGCGGGGATCGGTAGGTAAGACCCCGGAGTATAATAATCAGAGGCCCAGGGGAGGTGAGAGAACATAAAAAACAATGCACTTACCTCTACTACTCTTCTCCAGGCTTCGGGCCTGTTTGGTGACATCCCAGAAGTCAGCCAACGTCATTTTGCGTCGCGACGCTGGCCTGCATCACGTGACGCCAGCCTGGACCAACATTGAAGATGGCCGAAGTAGCAGGGAGTGGACCGGAGACAGGAACAGGTAAGTAGCATTGTATTTTTATGTTTGTATCCTCCCCTGGGTCTCCAATCATTATACTCTGGGGTCTGAAAAGTCTCCAGAGTATAATAATTGTTCATGGGTGGTCCACAATGGGACATAATACTGTGTGTAGGGGCCACTATGGGGAATAATACTGTGTGCAGGGCCCACTATGGGGCATAATACTGTGTGTAGGGGCCACTATGGCGCATAATAGTGTGTGCAGGGGTCACTATGGGGAATAATACTGTGTGCAGGGGCCACTATGCGGAATAATACTGTGTGCAGGGGCCACTATGGGGAATAATACTGTGTGCAGGGGCCACTATGGGGAATAATACTGTGTGCAGGGGCCACTATGGGGAATAATACTGTGTGCAGGGGCCACTATGCGGCATAATACTGTGTGCAGGGGCCACTATAGGGCATAATACTGTGTGCAGGGGCCACTATGGCGCATAATAGTGTGTGCAGGAATGCGTTTTTTTGGGGGGGGTTGGAGCGGGCAGTCCGGGGGGGGCAGTTGGGGGCAGCGGTTCATCTTGGGGCCCAGCCATTCCTAGTTACGCCATTGGCTACAGAATATAATATTGGAATAGAATATAGAATATATAGTCTATAATACTGCTACACAATACTAGAAGCACATAATGCTGCTACACAATGCTACTAGCACATAATGCTGCTACACAAAACTATTAGTATATAATTCTGCTATACAATATTAGCACATAATGCTGCTATGCAAAACTATTAGTCTAGCACATAATGCTACTACGGAATACTATTAGAACATAAAGTTGCCACACAATACTACTAGTACAGTATACTGCTACAAGGCAAACTCTAGTTATTCTAAAGGATGGCCATATAAAATGAGGTACTTTCAACATATTGTGAGCTACCAGTACTTCAATTATTGTGTCCACCTCAAAAGTTCGCAGAACAGAATACCCTTACACAGGGCCGGCGTTAGGGGGGGGGGGGGCAAACTGGGCAATTGCCCAGGGCCCCGTCCCCAAAGGGGCCCCCGGGATCCGGAACCTGATGACTCCGGATCCCGGAGTCAGGCCCGGACAAATCAATAACAGAAAGGGACTGCAGGGCCCCTTTCCGTGGTGAGTAAAAATAAAAAACATTTTTACTCACCTGTCCTTGTGTCCGACGTCATCTTCTGGCGTTCCGGACATCACCGCTGAGGCCAGGCCTCAGCCTTAGCGATCACGTGGGGCGTGCTGACAGCTTGCCGCACGTAATCGCTGAGGCCCAATCATAGGCCTCAGCGGTGACGTCCACAACGCGTGACGTCAGCCGCAGAGAAGAAGAAGCCAGCGCCGGCGGGGATAGCGGAGCAGCGCGAGGAGGCCCAAGAGAGGTAAAACAAGGTGAGAATAACTGTTTGTTATTTTCTCTCACCTCCCCCGGGCCCTCGCTTATTATACTCTGGGGTCTGAAGAGACCCCAGAATATAATATAATAATAGCACTGCAGGGCCCCTGTGGACCATTATACTGGGGGGCCCCTCTGGATAGCATATTATACTGGGGAAGGGGCTCTCTGGATAGCATGTTATATTCTGTGGGGCCTCTGTGGAAAATTATAATATGGGGGGGGGGCTCTGGAGATAATGTTATATTATGTGGGGCCACTTTGGAGCATTATGCTCTCCAGAGGGGCCCCCCAGTATAATGCTCCACAGAGGCCCCACACAGTATAATATGCTCTCCAGAGGGGCTCCCCAGTATAATGCTCCAAAGTGGCCCCACAGAATATAACATGCTCTCCAGAGCACCCACACTTTATAATACTCAATAGAGGCCCCACAGAATATAACATGTTCTCCAGAGGGCCCCCTCCCCCAGTATAATGCTCCACAGTGGCCCCACACAGTATAATATGCTCTCCAGAGCCCCCCCCCCCCATATAATGCTCCACGGTTTCCCCACACAGTATAATATACTCTCCAGAGGGGCCCCCCAGTATATTATACTGTGCGGGGCCACTGTGGAGCATTATACTGGGGAGGGGCAGCTCTGGAGAGCATGTTATACTGTTTTGGGCCACTGTGGAGCATTATACTGGGGGGGCTCTGGAGAGCATATTATACTGTTTTGGGCCGCTGTGGAGTATTATACTGGGGAAACCTCTCTGGGCAGTATATTATACTGTGTGGAGGCCATTTCTGGAGCATGTTATACTGAGTGGGGTCACTGTGGAGCATTATTCTGGGGGGGGCATCAGCAGAGCATATTATATTGCGTGGCGCCACTGTGGGGCATTATTCAGGGGGGACTAATGAGCATTATACTAGGGGGCCCTCTGGGGAGCATATTATACTGCGTGGGGCCTACTTTGGAACATTATACTGGGGGGACGCTCTGAGGAGCATAATATATTGCGTGGGGCCACTGTGGAGCAAAATACTGGAGGGGGCACTGTGGAGCATTATACTAGCGGGGGCCCTCTGGGGAGCATATTATACTATGGGCCACTGTGGAGCTTTATACTGGGGGAAGGGAAAGTGTGGGGAGCCTGTTATACTGTGTGGGGCCACAGTGGAGTGTATTATATTGTGTGGGGCTTTTCGGGAGCATATGATACTCTGTGGGGCCATTGTAGAGCATTATACTGGGGGGGACTGTGGGGAACATATTATTCTGTGGGGGACCACTGTGGAGCATTATACTGGGGGAACCCCTCTGGGGAGTATATTATACTGTGTGGACGTCATTATGGAACATGTTATACTGTGTTAGGCCACTGGAGCATTATACTGGGGAGGCATTGTGGGGTGCATATTATACTGTATGGAGCATATTATATTGTGTGGGGCTGCTGAGGAGCATATTGCACTGTCTGGGGCCACTAAGGAGTAGTATACTGTGTGGGCCACTGTGGAGTATTATACTGTGTGGAGCCTTACATACCATGTGCGGCCACTATGGGGGGCTCAGGGGAGCATTTTATACTGTGTGGGGTCACTGTGGAGCATTATATACCATGTGGGGAAACTGGAGGGCTCAGGAGAGCATTTTATACAGTGGAGCATTATATACCATGTGGAGCATTATACTGTGGGGGGGGGGGGGGCTCACAATTCCTGCTGGCAGCCCTGTGTGCTATGTCTGCATCACAGCTCCCTCACTATAATCTTGCACATACGTGTAGTGCCCCATGGCCATGTCATTCCCCATACAGTACTATTCATGAACTGGCCATGGAGTTATTGGGGCCTGCACAGTACTATAGGGGTTGACTATACTGGGAACATACTCAGTAACACAAGATAGTTAGAACATATGTAAGACTTCAGTGAAGGAACCGTGGTGTAGGCTATTAGCAGGAAGCTGTTGGGTGGGGCCCCAGAACAAGATCCTCTGGTGGGCCTAAGGCCCTTCAGTCCGACACTGTATAACGGAGAACTATTATATATAAGGGTGGGTTACTATATATAATTGGGAAACTTAAGTATGAGGGGGCTATTATAAGGGAGAACTATTATTTATAAGATGGGCTATTATTTATAAGGGGGGAACTATTATATATAAGGCATCCATTACAAGGGGGGAGCTATTATTTATAAGAGAGGAACTTTTTATAAGGGGGGTATAATTGTTAAGTGGGCTTATTTATAAAGGGGGCTATTAGTGATAATGGGGACTATTATTTATAAGGGTAACTATTATTTATGAGGGGGCTATTATTTATAAGGGAGCAGTATTATTTTTACGGGGTGTCTGTTACTGATAAGGGGGAATATTACTGATACAGGGCACTAGTTATCATTTATAAGGGCGCTATTACTGGTAAAGGTGTAATATTATTTATAAACAGGGACTATTATTTATAAGGAGGCGCTATAATAACTGATGACTGGGTGCAAAAATCTATTAGGCGTTACAAAGGTGCTCATTTGAATTGTGTGTGGTAAAATGGGGCTTATTACTTTTTTGTTGGCAGAAAGGAGGCGTTATTATAGGGGTTGCCCCTGGAAGATGATGGTGTTGTTTGCACATCAGCATTTGGGGCCCCGCTTTTAATTTTGCCCAGGGCCCCACTTTGTCTAAAACCGGCCCTGCCCTTACACAAAGTATTTGTCAAGGTAACATACACCATTAACCAGTACACACTGTGCAACTTTATATAAAACAAATTTAGACTCTGTACACATTGACGTTACAGCCCATTCCATCAAGTTTCTGCTGTTCTTTAATATCCAGAACAGCACAGCTTGCTATACTATTCCTTCCTGCATAGACAAAGGTTCCTGACAGACCTTATATAAGTCAGTGGGATCCATCAGGATTTGTTATACTATGTTACAGTGGGGAAAAAAAAAGTATTTAGTCATCCACCAATTGTGCAAGTTCTCCCACTTAAAAAGATGAGGCCGGCCTGCAATTGTCATCATAGGTAGACCTCAACTATGAGAGACAAAATGAGAAAACAAATCCAGAAAATCACATTGTCTGATTTTTTAAGAATTTATTTGCTAATTATGGCGGAAAATGAGTATTTAGTCACCTACAAACAAGCAAGATTTCTGGCTCTCACAGACCTGTAACTTCTTCTTTAAGAGGCTCCTCTGTCCTCCACTCATTACCTGTAGTAATGGCTCCTGTTTGACATTGTTATCAGTATAAAAGACACCTGTCCACAACCTCAAACAGTCACACTCCAAACTCCACTATGGTGAAGACCAAAGAGCTGTGGAAGGACACCAGAAACAAAATTGTAGACCTGCACCAGGCTGGGAAGACTGAATCTGCAATAGGCAAGCAGCTTGGTGTGAAGAAATCAACTGTGGGAGCAATAATTAGAAAATGGAAGACATACAAGACCACTGATAATCTCCCTCGATCAGGGGCTCCACGCAAGATCTCACCCTGTGGGGTCAAAATGATCACAAGAACGGTGAGAAAAAATCCCAGAACCACACAGGGGGACCTAGTGAATGACCTGCAGAAAGCTGGGACTAACGTAACAAAGGCTACCGTCAGTAACACACTACGCCGCCAGGGACTCAGATCCTGCAGTGCCAGACGTGTGCCCCTGCTTAAGCCAGTACATATCCGGGCCCGTCTGAAGTTTGCTAGAGAGCATTTGGATGTTCCAGAAGAGTATTGGGAGAATGTCATATGGTCAGATGAAACCAGAGTAGAACTGTTTGGTAGAAACACAACTCGTCGTGTTTGGAGGAGAGTGAATGCTGAGTTGCATCCAAAGAACACCATACCTACTGTGAAGCATGGGGGTGGCAACATCATGCTTTGGGGCTGTTTCTCTGCAAAGGGACCAGGACGACTGATCCGTGTACATGAAAGAATGAATGGGGCCATGTATCGTGAGATTTTGAGTGCAAACCTCCTTCCATCAGCAAGGGCATTGAAGATGAAACGTGGCTGGGTCTTTCAGCATGACAATGATCCCAAGCACACCTCCAGGGCGACGAAGGATTGGCTTCGTAAGAAGCCTTTCAAGGTCCTGGAGTGGCCTAGCCAGTCTCCAGATCTCAACCCCATAGAAAACCTTTGGAGGGAGTTGAAAGTTCGTGTTGCCCAGCGACAGCCCCAAAACATCACTGCTCTAGAGGATATCTGCACGGAGGAATGGGCCGACATACCAGCAACAGTGTGTGCCAACCTTGTGAAGACTTACAGAAAACGTTTGACTTCTGTCACTGCCAACAAAGGATATATAACAAAGTATTGAGATGAACTTTTGTTATTGACCAAATACTTATTTTCCACCATAATTTGCAAATAAATTCTTAAAAAATCAGACAATGTGATTTTCTGGATTTGTTTTCTCATTTTGTCTCTCATAGTTGAGGTCTACCTATGATGACAATTACAGGCCTCTCTCATCTTTTTAAGTGGGAGAACTTGCACAATTGGTGGCTGACTAAATACTTTTTTTCCCCACTGTACATAAACATAAGCCATGCTGTCAGTGTGATCTAAGCCTAATACAAACCAGTAGGCGATATCATGTTATTCCATAGTGAACATATTTCACATAGTACTGAAATGACATAGACATCAATGCCATCCTGCACTGAAACCACCAGCTCTATCTTTGTTCACCATATCACACACATAGTGGTTGCACATATCCCTTTTCCTCCAAGGCACTGTGACCACGAGATAAATCTGCCTGAGGAACCCTTCACCAGAAGGATCATATTGTAAAGAGCATTTCCAAGTTGTCTCTCTGTATCTATAGTTGTTGTATTTCTTTGCTTACTGACTTCATAGGAAAAAAAAAACCTGATCAGTACAAAATAAACCTGATCATGATGGAACTTCGCTTAGGCATCAGTCTAGGACAGTGCCTGCTATCCTTCTTGAGGACATTGTCCTTTTGTCCTGTTGTTACTCTTTAGTGGATTTCATGTTGACAGCCATTCATACAGTAACATGGACTCCCACGTTCTCAGATTGGTTCCAGGAAATCTTATACCTTCACCACATGGAACACCTGATGGCTGAACGTAATCCGCATTTTCACAATACCCACAAAATTTGGCAGCTATTGGATGCATTTGAATACTCCCCCAAATTTAAGTCACTATAGACCTCCTTATTGGCTAGCTCCCTACAAGAGGATAACATTGCTACCTTGCTTACCAACATCCTTCCGGAGCCTAGGTTTACCCCTCACTCTCCATTTCTCATCCCTTCCTATGTACTGTTTCTTTTTACTAATATTGCATCTAGATAACAGAAAGTGATCATGTTGTTTATTTCTCTATTTTTGCTTAGTAAGTTTTATGTGGTTAGAATACTATGCCCACTCCTGCTGCGACAGGAATCGCTGTTTTTCTACTTTGCCTCTTTCGTTTTTTGGAATCTGAAATACTCTTTAATAAAGAAACAATGTTAAAAAATCATTAGGCATTATGATCCCTCAGCAAATGGATCCATTACTGTGTCATTGCTGTTGCTATTGGTGGTGCATCCAAGAGCTGCCAAATTTTGTGGGTATTGTTAAAATGCGTATTACATTCAGCCATCAGGTGTTCCATGTGGTGAAGGTATAAGATTTCCTGGAACCAATCTGAGAACGTGGGAGTCCATGTTACTGTATGAATGGCTGTCAACATAAAATCCACTAAAGATAAATAAATCCTTCTTGGAAGAAAAGGTCACCTTTTGGAAAGTAACTTCCTATAGATTAATGCCGGATTTTTCTGAAACCTAGTTTCATAATCTGAGAATATAGCCAAGCCAGAACATATCCCCCTATAGCTAGAGGGTCCCATCTGCAGACAGTTGTTTCGAGGTTATTGCTTTTCATCAGTGTAGAGCAGGGTACTTGCAGGATGAGAGGTCATCGATGTAAGTCAGAAGCGGTACTTTGACTCCTTATGGAGATGTCACCTTGTGCTGCACAGGGACGTATTCAACCATAATGAGACATAGTACCCCTTCTGACCCACGACTATAACCTCTCACCCAGCCAGCCAGTATCCTGATAATGACCTCAAAACAGCTGTCTGCACCTTTTGGAGGAGATATTGGGGCTTGTCTTTATTCCAAGATTATGCTACTAGGTTTCAGGAGACCAGGCATTGTTCTATAGGGAACTACCTTCCAAAAAGTGGTGCTTGAGCAGGTTCCTGTTTCTACCACGGAGAACTTATTTGCATATTCATTATTTAGAATTCTTAACAGGACATGCATAGTCTAATAAGTCTCTGTACACCGTGAGGTGATGTCTCCCTAAAGAGCCATAGTATCCCTTGTGACCCAGAGGAAACCATGATAGTAGTGTGAAGAGAGCCTTATAGTTATATTATATTTGATTTTTGGACACTTAAAAATTCTTCTTGTTTTGACAACAAAATGAATGTGCTATCTGCACTGCTACAAAATGACATAAACATATAGAATAGAAAGAGTAGTTATATCACAATGCTTACATGCTATAATGCAATGTTTGGTGCGAATCAAGCTTTCTTGTAGCAATATACTATTATCTACTGTCAAAATAAAGCAATTCTGTCCAGGGAAAAGAGTGAGAGTTAAGAGAGAATCCTCCCCTTGGCTGGTCTGCATTGTAGCTAACACTATGGCGTACAGCACAGTCCACATAAACTGTTCACTTTTATTTCCAGAGTTACAGAATAGCAGATAACATACACTTAGTATCACAACATACTATATGTAATAGCTGTAACCTATGGCTAGCATCAACCTCATTGAATTCATAGATATGGGATCTCCATTTGGTCATTATGTCTTAATAACACTACTATACATTGCCCATACATTATGTATGGTGATATACATACATACATACATACATACATATACACACTGAGTAATGTTGTAGGTCTACCTGCAGTCCTATGCAAAAATCAGATAACACATCAAGATTGAAAATTCAGATGACAAATTGACGCCAGCTACACCTGCATCAGCCAAATCAATAGTATTAGATACATAATATAAACATAAAGAGTTAAATAATGGATGATGTGAACCCACCAGCCGTAACCCCCGAATGAAACGCTGCGTTTTCTTCTGAACATCTGTGCAGGTCTTGCTCGACCGAGCGTCTCTAGCAACGACTTGTGCACTTGAGCTGAGCAGAGCCAGAGGAGAGGGAGAAGTGGGCAGGTTGGGGAGAATAGCTCCTGCAGATTCTAGAACTCAGCCGAGCTGCTGCGGCTGCTGCTGGCCTGAGCTCTTGTGTTTCAAGCTTAGTGGGAAAGTCACTTCTCAGTTTCCTGTGCGGTGCTTCTGCCTACTGACCGACTCTGTGCAGCTTTCTTCATCTACTGAACTTTTTACTATTGAGGAGGAGTCTTGGTGCATGTGTTTATCCTCTGTTTTTGTACCCTGTAGATACTGTACATACTGTACACATATATTGTATACACATGCACTCAATGAATGTCGTATAACAGGTCAGTGTTGAGTTAATTTGTTACTATTCACCTGTGAGAATAAACGTGATTGTCCGAGCATGCTGAAATTTGTAGTACCCCTAATATGTGGCAGTATTTTGAGGATTGTAATAAAAATGTCATGAAATTTATTTTGCATATTTTTTTCCATTTTAGTTAATTCTTTCATATAGAGAGGTGTGTAGAAACACATCTGAAAAAAAGACTCCAGACCTAGTGCATGCTGTGATTTGGAAAGAAAACACCACTGGCCCAAGAGATGCAATGCAAGTGAATAAAACGCCACAAAATAATTCACTAATTCATAATTCACCTTTTACTCACTGCTAACATCTGTGCATGGCATGGCCTTTGCTTAGGTTCACCTGTATTGATCAGCTGTTTGAATGGGCTGCGGCTCTTGGCATGCTGCAGCTATTCATTGTGTACATCAGTCTGTCTACCTGTAAGCCGTCTACTTAATAGTAGTGCAGGGTAATGGCAGATGTGCCCCATTCATGTGAAATCTGAAATTCTAAGCACAAGGGACCTGACTCACTCACACCTTAAGTACTATGGGCCAAGTACACTTCTTTGTCTCTTGCCCCAAATCAACCTACTCAAGGACAGGGTAGCTGGGTTCCTGTTGCTTGTGTTCTTGCAAAGACGTGGCCAAACAAAGCACGCTACTACAGAATCGTTGTCACTAATGTTTTACTGAGGTAGCAATTGTTCAACCACAAAGTAGTTAACACAAGTTGCCTAGTTGCAGCAAGGATCAAAGTCAGGAGATAGACCCTCTAAACGCTCAGCATTTTCTCTTAGTGTGCAAACACAGGTCCAGAGGCAACACATAAACATTGCCCCCTCCAAAAACCCCATCATACTTACGTACCTTCCTCTCCGGGAACGGCTCCTCCCCTCTTCCTCTCCGCAAGCGCTTGCGCAGTCTGGAGGTGCCTGCGACACATGTGCAGTAGAGATGGCACTCCATCTCTAGTGCGCAGGCGTCAGAGGAACTTCCGGCCTCTGTATGTGCTGGCAGAGAGGAAGACAAGCGTCTCCAGCCTGCGTACAGTGAACGAAAAGGAGGAGCCGTCTCCCAGAGAGGAAGACAGGTATGTATGATGCAATGGGGGGAGTGGGTTTAGTTAGTTAATTGGGAAGGGCAAGTAGTAAGAGGGATAGCTAGGGAGACAGGGAGGCGTGTAATGGAGTGAGAGATGAGGGGGTCAGTGACAGGGAGCTAGTGTGGAAAGCTACACAGCAGGAAGTTAAACCATGTAAACAAATGCAGAAGATGTCAGGAGCTCCAAGAGAAACTCAGAAATCACTCAGAACACTGCAAAAGTTATATAGGTGCACTTATTAACCCATTAATAGCACTAACAGACCTTTTAAAAAAAAGATTTTTTTTGCCCGGAAAACCCCTTTAATGACACATACCCCTTCTGACCCACATCTATGACCTCTTATCCAGCCAGCCAGTATCCTACTTCTCATTGGTATGGAGAAAAACCTCGACTAGAGCTGTCTGTGGATGGGTCTCTCTTCCTTTTGGAGCAGTTGATCTGGCTTGGCTTTATTCCAAGATTATGCTGATGTTGCGAAAAAGTCAACGCTTGCAGCACAACCAATGGGCACTAATGGATTCTACCAATTTAATTCGGATCACGCTCCGCTTTCTTTCCAGAAACTACCGAATTGAAGTGGACATAATATCTCAACAGCAAACACATTTAAAGCAACAGTGTTACATTATACAGTGCAAGAAGTCATACTACAGCATACTACACATTATACCATGCTCAATAAGGCATACAAAGCACAGGCAAACATATATTACAGTTACACAGGCCAATCTCAAGTAAGGATCTAACAATGTTGCCCATTTAAAGCCATTTTATTGAAGTGGATAGCTTCCACCTCCTTACAAAATATTTTCATGTGTTCACACAGAGCACTAAACACAATAGGTTATCATTTCCTATTTACTGTAGCTCACTTGACACCTCTTCTATGTAGATTGGGATAGAATCTATGTAGATTGGGATAGAATAAGCAGAGTCATCTCATGATCATGAGTGGGTTGGCCGGTAATGCCAGTACTACTGTATTGTCGAAACCCTAGAATAAGCAAAACAGCAACATCATTATAAAGCTGTGTTCTCAGCTCCCCTGTCACTCCCTTTCTCCGGATGAACTTCATCATTTATAAGTAACTGTAATAATCTATGATATTCCTTTGTGAATTAATTCCTTTTTTATTTCAGCTACCATAAAATATGACAACTCTGCTGCGCTAAATATACAGTACAGACAATCGAGAAAGGATGTTTATGTCTTCAGTGTAGTATTTGTGTCCAGTGTACTCTACCCATAGAAAGTGACGGACAGCTCACCATGTATCCAAACTAGAAATGTCAATCCGAATATCTTCATGAGACCAGGAAGGCATGTAAACAGCTTGTCACGTGTAATGAACTATGTTGAAACTAGATAAACCTGAGCTCAGTTTCTCCCCCTCTATCCTACTGTAAGTGGCTCTGAATTTGTGAGCCTAGATCAAACAAATCCACTTTAGATCCAATGCATAAATGAACAGTCCATGAATGAATACCTAAGCAAGAATAATTAAACCGGTGGCAACCTAATATTCCAACAGTGTTACTGCACAAGACATAAGTGTAGATGACCTGGCTTCATCAGCTCTCATAGTATATAACCCTGAAGCAGAGACCATGAAAATAAATCTGTCTCTGAATTCTAATAAATTTAAGATGTTCCATCAGTAGATGTCAATATAAATTCAATTTGGTCAACAGATTGAAAGACCTGGGCAATGTTCTTCTCCCTAGAGTGGTTTGCACACCAATAAATCACTGGTAATGTGCAATATATTGCAGCATTACAAAAAGAGACCAAACAAATCTTAAAAAGAGACAAAGTAAGATAGCTTGGATAGAAACTAGCATGTAGTTATAACAGCCTTGACATGAATGATTGACGTTCATTTAATTTGTATATTCTGCCTAATAACAGCCAGGTATGAGACTGGTGGATGTCAGGAGGGTGATGTACTACACAAGTGATCTTAGGCATTCCATCTGCTGTGAAGCTACAACTCTCAGCATCCTCTGTTCACTTCTATAAGCGTTCCAAGAACAGTCAAGTAAGTATGCATGATGGGATTGTAGTTTTTGCTTAAGTATTGATGGTTGATGACCTTTGTACTACACTAAGACTAAGACCACATAGGATGGGTCCACTCTGGGATTTCGGGCAGGGACTCCTAGCTTGATAGATAACTATTATCCTAGGAGTCCCTCTCCCGGTATGATGGTCAGGCTGATAAATCGGGAAAACACACGGATTGAGTTTTACTGGTGAGAATCGGCTGTGCGAACCTTGGGTAAGGCTAAATTCACACGGCAAACCTTTATGCAATAGTTCTATTCAACTAAATCTGGCCTGCACAAGCTCATATACATGCTGAATAAACAATCCCATTCACATTTATGGGTCTGATGAGAAAAGGGAAGGATCAGATGATCACAAAGACTATAATTAGAATATAGATAGAACCAGCCAAGCAAAAAAGAAGGAAAAAAAATCAAAAGACACATCAGAGTATCTGCCCAAATATATTATTGCAACTAACTAAAAAGCATTAAAAACTCTGTAGAAATGCACTACCAGTACAGGAAGTATTGGTAGCTAAATGAAAATCACTAAAACCATAAAACTGACTCATTTAAAAAAAAATAACAACAAAATCTGGGTAAGACAATTCTTGATAGTTTTATTAACTTCCTTCCATCAGGTTACTGTTGCTCTCTGATCGCCAAAATAGTGTAACACGCTGAGCATAAGCACAACTACTGAGTGTGCAGGCGTAGCAGCTGTTACAGACTCCCTAAGTTAACATGGCCCAGCCTGATTCCTGAGGCCCCATCCACATGGGCAAGTCTGGGTCGGAAAATATGGTCTGTACATCAAACTCAGACAGAAGACCTGATCTCACCACGGCTCTACTGTCGGTAATATATATAGTACAGGATAGTGAAGCTGCAGGTAGGTAGACATTCCCATCATCATAGATCACTGTGATGCGGGGAGTCCAGGTTCCCGGAATGAGTTCAGACTGGGAAATTTAGCTGATGTACGGATTGGATTTTCCAGTCCAATTTGTACGTGCGCATGGGGCCTAACAGGCTACTAACTTTGTACCCCGTGTTATTACATCTTGTTTTACAGTCAAAGTTGTCAGCAAAAACACATTTGGAGCAATATGGAGAACTTTTTGTTGGGTGACACTAGGGTTCGAAAAGGCCAGTAGTACAAGGTTTTACATAGATAGGAAAGTCTATTCATGACGTCTTCTGCTGAACTGAAGACATGTTCAGGTGTTGTCTTACAAATCACATTCATGTTCACTGCTTTTACAGAAAACAAAAAACAATTTTTCCTTATAATACAGTGGCTTTTGACATTTTTTTAGTGTTTCTTTTTAACCGTATGGGGCTTACCAGTGAGTGGCCACACAATAAGATTTTAGGGCTGGTTTTGATGAGAAAACTCTTCAAGCAGGTAGAAGACCTATCACCTCTCCTGACATGTATTTTTTGTAAATATTTCTATTCTCCATAAAACAATGATTCTATAGAATCTTTTGCATACCTGAGCACTGGGCTTTTCTTCTGTTATTTCTATTAAAAATTTCTGAAAAAAATTGACAACTGGGCGTTACCATACCCTTCTCAAAGGGGTGTGTTCTTAGACTCTGATACTGTCAGCACTGATTGGATAATGTCAATGTGTGCAGTAACACTCCCCCAAATAGTAACGCTCAGTTGTCAATTTAGTCAAACTTTTGTAGGAGGAATGACAGAGGAACATAATGCAGAGATAAGAGAAAAGATGGTCTAGAATTTTGTATATTATTGACAATGAAAGTATTCACTAAAACAGATGTGTCAGGAGAGGAAACAGAACATCTTTATATGGTTTTTTTTTTTTTTTTTTTTTTACAATAAACCTCAACTGTGTTGTCCATGGTGTGAACTTTGCAGTGTGGACTATCAGTGATATAGCAGCATGTGACCAGCCTTTAGTGAGCTCTACTCTGTGCCATTGATTTCAGTGATGAATGTCAAGCAGTATCCTGTTTTGCCTTGAAATGTTATCATGTCATTTTCTTATCTCTTTGAGTAACGACGTGTGTACATGAAATACCAGTCTTGTTTTGTACGTTTCTTTATGGTTTGGGAAGTGTAGTAAACAGACAAGTGTTACATTTGTAAACTGAGATTGTTCCTCTGTTCTCAAAATAGGTTTGGTATATCAAAAACATGAGCTTGTTTATGTGAAAAAATAAAATCAGTTTCTTGGGTATTTTATTCACTTTTTTTTAAAATTCAGAAATGTTTTTTCATGAAATTTGTGCCACATCCAATCCACTTTGGTTAACCACTATAAAACCACATAGGGTGGCTAGACATCGCAATCTTTGAACATCTTCTTGCACCAAGCATGATACCAGCCTTGCCGCCCATTCCACTGATCTGTAGTTAATGTAAGTTTGGTTCAGTAGAACCACAAGAGGTCTGATATTTGGTCTCTAATGCAGATGCTTAAATTAAACCATATTACACCCATGTGAAATTGATACACAAGCTAAATTGATACACGTATAGGACCTTTCACCATCTTCACCAACTCCAGTTCTTGTAATGGACCCAGTGGAATACAGAGCAGTCATCAAGTTCCTTTACTTGAAAGGCTGCACACCAAAGGAGACGTTCAATGATTCCCCATCATATGATGTAGTCAAGAACTAGCATCGTCAATTCAAATGTGGTCGAACTTTGGTGGAAACAGCTCCAATTCCAGGGCGACCCCACTCTGCTATTGATAAACACACCATCCACCATCCACAATCAGCTTCACTCCTCTGTCGTATAAACCCATATATCACAGAGCACAGCTTCTATTATATAAACCACCTTGAAACAGCGGACCGTGGGTAGGACTCTCTTCCTTTTGGAGGCGTTTCTAGGGCTTTACTATTATTCCTAAATTATGGTTATTATGAAAACCATGCATTAATCTATCAGGAGCTAACTTCCAAAAGGAGCAAGTTCTTCTTTTTCACTGATGAAGTCTTATTTGTATAATTCTTACCTGGTGGTTCCAGTGAAGAAAGACCATCTGGTAGTTTTGTTGGCCTGACTACACAATGACACAGTCTGTATTATGCAGAGTTGACACCACTTTGTCGCTGTGTGGAGACCTCTCATAAGTCTCAGCCATTGTTCCATTTATAACGTTAAGAAGTTTTAATTTGCTGGAGATGAGTCCAGTTGCTATTCATTGAGCAAGCTGCAGCTGGTCACAAACTTATTACATATGGTATCTATTCAGATGAATGACCATGTACAGTAAGTTGGCACTTTTTGCTTCAGCTCATAGCATTTATTAATAAAGGAGAGAGCCTGGGTATGGATTCTATTGTGTGTATAATGTCAAATACCTTAACAGGGCATAGCAACAAGGGTTTGTGCATGTCATATAATGACAACCCACCCAAGGAATGCTTATTTGGAGACTTGGGTACTGGGTTTCAGATTGATGGTAGTGAAAACCATAGGTGACTGAAGGGGTCTGACAAAAGAAAGCATGACTTTATGACTCCATGTATATGTTGTACATGATCCAAGAATTCAAGAGCTTTGTGTAAAGGTAACCAAGAAGTCCACAAAGAATCACCCAGAAAAGTAATTAAAAGAAATGTTTCCTCTCAACCCTCCTTACTGCAGAGCACTCAACTTGGCAGAGCCTCAACTTTGGAGGGAGACTCAACTGCCCATGGGATATCTCACCAAAAACAAAAGGATCAGACATGTTAAAGTCCAACATGCAGATCCTTTACTCCATTGGGAAAGGCCAGGAAGGTCCCCTCGCAGTGTATGGTTGGCTGGTCTCACTGAACTTGGTGAGTTCAGCCAATATACTGTACATGTATTGTGTCTGATCAGCTTAAGTGACTATATCTAAACATTTACAGTGAGGATTTACTGATAAATCTAGTGATTGATAGTTTTTTTCTTAAAAATGTTATTTAGCATTATATTTAGTTCTTTCTAAGAAAGCTTTAACATCAGTGTTGCTTGGTGTGATGCGGGATAATGTAGCTTTATATGTTAATGGAACGGCAGCTTCTTTATGCTTCAGTAAGATACATTTATGTTACATTGTAAACCTGGCCAAGTGCCAGTTACTTTATTAAAGGTTTGGAGAAGAAGCCAGTAACCATTATAAATAACTGCTGCATAGAAAGCTTCTCCATTAGCGTTACTGAACAGACTTATTAAAAATTGGCAAAAAACCTCTTGCTTAAATGATTTATATTTCCTTTTTCGTGGAAATGTCTTGACTTTCAGGTAATGTACAATGACCAGAAGATGACATTACAAAATTGATAAGAGAAGCTCTAAAATGGAAATGAAATATTTCCAATGGCAGACGGGAAAGTCTTTGGCAGTTCAGAACAGCTGTCACATATTTTGGGTACCATTACCCGTTAATAAGGCAGAAATTGTTACAAGTCAGAGTTACTCATGACACCTCACTCCAGTGCAGGCACAGCTCTTCCTGGTGACATCAGTGCCCGGAGTGATATTAAAATCTTGACTTTTCAAGGATTTTCTCTCTTGGCATGAACTCTATATTGTTGTCTACTTAGTTGTTTTGTAGTGGTTGTTTTTGCTGGTTCATTGGTTCCTTAGTCCTGCCACTTGACCTTCAGTTCTCATTTTGATTTTTGGTCCTGACGTTACCTTGTTACTTTAGTGTGTTTTGCTTTCTCTGTCAGATTCATGTTATGTAATTGTGTGTCTGCGAGTCATAGTCTGATGTTCCCATGCCACCACAACTCTAAGACTAGATTTACAAGGCTGAGTTTCACCTTCAGGCCGGAAACGGGACTCCTAGCATCATAGTTTTATGAAGTCAAATTTATAGTTCTTAAAAATTAGAATACAGATTTGTTAGATATAGGAGGTCCTGATATATAAATGGCTCTCTGACCCTAGTGTGTGAGGGGTCCCAAAGACCTCTCTGACACTTAAGAAGAATCCAGTATTATAAAGGGCGGGTAAATGTTAAGTAGGTGGCACTGCTCCGGATTGTATATAAGGGGCCAGGAGCTTCAATTTATGCTTCTGATCATTGGAATCTTGCCTTGGAAGACAAAACTCAAGTTAGGAGTCATTGAGAGCAATTTGTGAACCACATGGAAGTTTTAATGGATTTTTAACTTTAAAAGTTGTCAGCTGCATTACGCTACAGTATGTCCAAATTTATAAAAGGAGGAAGCAATAGAAACTCAGAACATGTAGTGTCACCTTATGAATGACCTTATGGGAATGTGTATTTCCTTTTTAATACAATTGAGAAACCAGTGAAGAGTAAAGGTAGTGTTTTACTACTCTGCCATCATGTTGGTGACTTTTCTGGATTTTAAGAATGTCTGTAGTCATGAGCCTTTACTCATTGTACATGGTATGGCTAAAAACTACATCAAGGTCATTATGCAGGTAATATGAAAGGGGTTTCCAGGTTAAAATTATTCATGATCTATGTTAAGGATAGGTCATCAATATCAGATTGGTGGGGGTCTGCCACCTGGCACTCCTGTTGATCAGCTTTTCTCAGCATCTGATACACAAGAGAATGTAGCAGGCAGCTCTGTTCTCTGTGCAGTGGCTGAACCATTTAAGTGAATGGAAGCTGATCTGCAGTCACCTAGTGTGGCAACTGCACATCGAAAACGGAGCTGTCTGCTTCCTGTTACTGCTGTGTATCAGGTGCGGAGAACAGCTAATCAATGGGGATGCCAAGTGTCAGAACCCAACTGATCTGCTATTGATGACCTATCCTTAGGATAAGTCATCAATATTTTCAGCCTGCAAAATCCTTTAAACAGTTTTCCCATTAACATTTAACCCATATCCACAGGACTGCTGGTACAAGGACCTGTAGCCCCACAGAAGTGAACAGAGCAGTGGTCAGCCATGTCCTCACTTGGCGCACACTAGGGAACTTGTAAGGCCCATTATCCTGATCGATGTGATCTGAACTGTTGAACCCACAAAACGATCTGACACCCTATCCATGGGAATGAAACAATAACGCTGGGTTCACACTAGTGTTCGGGTTTCCGTTCTTCATGTCCGCTTGGGGATGAAAACAGAAACCCTACCAGCTTAAAAAGCAGTTACCTGTGGAAAACCAAAGACCCCATAGACTATAGTGGGGTCCACCTGGTTTCCACCCGGATTCTGCAGATTCTGCTTGCAGGACTTTTCTCTCCGCATATTTTAAGTAGAATGAGGGATGGTATCCACGAATGCTAGTGTGAACCTAGTGTTATCGACTTAATAGCTAATGGATGGTTTATGCATGTAATAACTATAGTATATTACTTGTTTTTAAAGCTTTCATACCAGTGGGTTATTTTCAAGCTGTGAAATGTGACATTCATGTACTTGTCACATTTGTACTATGTGGTTTCACTAGTGTGAATGTGGATTATATTAATGTACTGAAACCTGGACTGCAAGTAATCATTCTGGCTTCGGGACTGTGGGCAAGCGTGTTAGTGTGTGCAGGAAGCCCCACCCTGCATTACACCCCTTGGCTGCGGAGTCACCTTCAGCTACCAGTTTTTGGGAAATAAATTTGGTTTTCATTAGTGCAGTGAATGTCACGTACATATTGTGAAAGTACACGGCATCACAATACACTTCAGGAAACAAACAAACCTAACTTCTCACGGTCACGTACTAAAGTTTTAAAGCCGTCATTATTGTGCAACAAACAGAGGCAAAGTTATATCAGACTTTAATGTGTATGCGAGCAGAAATGAAAAGAGGAAACTGCAACACACAATTGTAGCTAAATACTTTCTCATACTAGGAGCTGTCCAAGATTAGAGCAAATAGGGATCTGTTTTTTCTCTTAAACAGCGCCACTCTTGTCCTTGGTCTGTTACTGGTATTGCAGTTTATTCATATTCAAGGGAATAAAGCTGAATTTCTGGAAAAAATTGTCATTCCCAGACAAAAGTGATATATTACATTTATTAACCTATATGGACTGCCTTGGGACTTTGGAAGTTTATAGGACATGTTCCAATGTGACAAGGTTCTTTCAGAGACTATAGTGGGCATGTAGGTGAGGATCTCAAAGCTATGAGATATTCATTACATAGAGGAATATTGTTACATGTATAATTCCTTCTTATAATAGCCTAATAATGTAATAAATAGCTGTGCCACCTCTCGGGACAAAAATTGGGTAATTTATTACTTACAGAAGCAAATTAGAACCATTGTCATGAAGACAATCTGTTAAAATAGAAGGTGATGCCGTAAACAACTGTCGGAGACCTCCATGAGTCCAACTTCTCTTAGACCGTGCGATCAGCTGTTAAAGGAGGAATATTTTCTGTATCAATTCCCCATGGTTTTGTAGATCTGTGCTCGCGATGTTGCAATGTTTACTTCCTGTGGATAAAAACCGGTCCATAGTCATGTGATGGACAGTCTATGGTCATGTGATGGACAGTCTATGGTCATGTGATGGACAGTCTATGGTCATGTGAGGAACACACAGGTGCACAGCTCGTTACAAGGCAGATTTCAAAGTACTGTGCTGCGTCTACAGCAAGCTGTGCGCCTGCGTGTCCATCACATGACCATGGACTGGTTTTTATCCACCGGAAGTAAACAAAGAATGACAGCAAGCAGAGATCTAGAAAACTGTGAGGAATTGATACGCAAAGTATATTGGAAAAGTATATAACTTTTCCTTAAACCAACAATAACATTTATTTGCTGAAACTGGACAACCTCTTTAACGTTTGGTTACTAAAAGCTTACAATGAAGTAAAATAACAAACTGAGTAATAACCACATTATCAATCCATTCTTGTACCACCACTTCCCTACCGGTGTCTGAATCTTGACCTCAAGAGCTGAAGTCCTGTTGCAAACATGTGACCACTGAGGCCAATCACTGGCTGCAGCATTTTGGCGATAGGTGCTGCAGCCAGTAATTGACTTCAGTGCTCACGTGCCCGTGTCGGTAACTTTAGCCATTCTTTACTTAGCCGTTCACAGCTTAAACAGTGCAACTAGAAATAATAATCTTTATACTCTTCAGCAAGGATCACTTTTCTTAAATCCTTCCCCATAAAACTCTGCAAAGAACTTTCATCATCAGACCATAGGATCCAGGATGCCAATACGTGTCATTTAACTTTGTCTTTTACTGTTACAATAAGCAGATGTACCTTCTTGAAGAGTATCATGTAATGTACAGGAAAAGTCTTAGTGAACTCTATGACCTCCAGAGCTAAGTGTAGCTCCTCACCAGTACAGTACAGATGGGGCAGTCAGCAAGACGGGAGACGACACAGGATTCATTCTGTCAGCGCAGCAATTATTGAAAGTTAATGGAGTTGTCAGCTCATTAGGAAAAATATCATTCCCGCTAATTGACATTATCCACTTCTATATAAAGGCAAATTATGCAATTGTAAGATTTTAGTCTCTATTTCACCTTATTTTATATGGGTAAATGTCCTTTCCTTACCAACTGGAAAAGAAATGTTTTGCAACTGTTCTGTACAAAATTATTTAGCTAAATTCTATGCTATACAAAGTTATTAGGGGCATTCACTTAATCTGTGGTCCACTGGCATTAGATGATTCTCATTTATTAAGAAGCATAGGTCACTTAATAATTGTGGCGCAAATTGGGAATTTGGGGGTCAGAAATGGTGATCTACTATACCTCAGAGCCGTCATAGATGTCATCTGTTACCCATGAGTTAGGCCACAAACATCATATTCCTGCCATAGGCAACAGAAAAAACAATAAAAATTTGCATCTATGGGTCAAAACTGGCAGCTACCAAAAATTGCACCTTTTTATTTTAAACAGGTTGGGTTTTTTAAAATGTGTCTCATTGTTTTTGAAGCTCAAAAACAACCAATAGGCAAATAAGAGATAAGGCATCTGCTTAGATATCAGTGATTAAGTGGGGGAGTTGGGGCTCATCAATGTATATCATATGTCCAGATTATTCCATAAGGCTTACCAGATATTGTGGGTAGCTGGAAAAACATGACCATTTACCAGTGTAAAACTCGATTCACACGAACAATGTTAAGGGTCATCACATGGCTACATTAAAATCAATTCAAGTGAATGGGGCTATTCACGAGACCAATTTATTACGATTAATTTTAACAAGCTGTTACTATATATATATATATATATATATATACAGTACAGACCAAAAGTTTGGACACACCTTCTCATTCCAAGAGTTTTCTGTATTTTCATGACTATAAAAATTGTAGATTCACACTGAAGGCATCAAAACTATGAATTAACACATGCGGAATTATATGCTTAACAAAAAAGTGTTAAACAACTGAAAATATGTCTTATATTCTAGGTTCTTCAAAGTAGCCACCTTTTGCTTTGATTACTGCTTTGCACACTCTTGGCATTCTCTTGATGAGCTTCAAGAGGTAGTCACCTGAAATGGTTTTCACTTCACAGGTGTGCCCTGTCAGGTTTAATAAGTGGGATTTCTTGCCTTATAAATGGGGTTGGGACCATCAGTTGTGTTGTTCAGAAGTCAGGTGGATACACAGCTCATAGTTCTACTGAATGGAGTGTTAGAATTTGTATTATGGCAAGAAAAAAGCAGCTAAGTAAAGAAAAACGAGTGGCCATCATTACTTTAAGAAATGAAGGTCAGTCAGTCCGAAGAATTGGGAAAACTTTGAAAGTGTCCCCAAGTGCAGTGGCCAAAACCATCAAGCGCTACAAAGAAACTGGCTCACATGAGGACCGCCCCAGGAAAGGAAGACCAAGAGTCACCTCTGCTGCAGAGGATAAGTTCATCCGAGTCACCAGCCTCAGAAATCGCAGGTTAACAGCAGCTCAGATTAGAGACCAGGTCAATGCCACACAGAGTTCTAGCAGCAGACACATCTCTACAACTGTTAAGAGGAGACTGTGTGCAGCAGGCCTTCATGGTAAAATAGCTGCTAGGAAACCACTGCTAAGGACAGGCAACAAGCAGAAGAGACTTGTTTGGGCTAAAGAACACAAGGAATGGACATTAGACCTGTGGAAATCTGTGCTTTGGTCTGATGACTCCAAATTTCGGATCTTTGGTTCCAACCACCGTGTCTTTGTGCGACGCAGAAAAGGTGAACGAATGGACTCTACATGCCTGGTTCCCACCGTGAAGCATGGAGGAGGAGGTGTGATGGTGTGGGGGTGCTTTGCTGGTGACACTGTTGGGGATTTATTCAAAATTGAAGGAATACTGAACCAGCATGTTTACCACAGCATCTTGCAGCGGCATGCTATTCCATCTGGTTTGCGTTTAGCTGGACCATCATTTATTTTTCAACAGGACAACGACCCCAAACACACCTCCAGACTGTGTAAGGGCTATTTGACCAAGAAGGAGAGTGATGGGGTGCTACGCCAGATGACCTGGCCTCCACAGTCACCAGACCTGAACCCAATCAAGATGGTTTGGGGTGAGCTGGACTGCAGAGTGAAGGCAAAAGGGCCAACAAGTGTTAAGCATCTCTGGGAACTCCTTCAAGACTGTTGGAAGACCATTTCAGGTGATTACCTCTTGAAGCTCATCAAGAGAATGCCAAGAGTGTGCAAAGCAGTAATCAAAGCAAAAGGTGGCTACTTTGAAGAACCTAGAATATAAGACATATTTTCAGTTGTTTCACACTTTTTTGTTAAGTATATAATTCCACATGTGTTAATTCATAGTTTTGATACATTCAGTGTGAATCTACAATTTTTATAGTCATGAAAATACAGAAAACTCTTGGAATGAGAAGGTGTGTCCAAACTTTTGGTCTGTACTGTATATATATATATATATATATATATATATATATATACTGTTCTATTCTATATATATAAGCTATACATATAGGTTCTATAAATTCATAAGGGATTCATGAAAACGGAGACCCCACAGATTCAAAACGACTGTGAAAAATATCCCTTGCACCTTGGTAGTCTGAATAGATCTTAAGGCCTTATTCACCCAACAGTGAAAAATGTCCATTTTATAAATAATGACAGTGAATGAGAATATTCTTCACATATGAGTGTTTTTGACGGACAGAAAAAACAGACAAGCTCCATTTTTGTCCATTTTGATAGAAACACGAACCCAACAGAAATCAATGAATCTTCTTTGAATAGGTGTAAAACAGATTTATAGACCAATGAAATTCATCTGTCTCTTTAAATGGTCCATTAAAAATAGAATACTTGGCCATCAAAAGGACTAGGCACAATGGGCGTGAAAAACGGACATACATGTCTATTTTTCATGGATGCTAGGTCCATTAAAAACGTAAAGGAGAAGATATGTGACGGCACTCCAAAGTATTCTGCAGATGATCACACGCTGAGCACTCTCTTCTCACCACCCACCAATGGTTACCTCACTCTGTACTGCTGAAACTTCACATCTCTACCCTTCACCTTCAAGTTCTAAGCCAATGCCTGATGAAGGGACTCATTCCTAAAACATTGCAGCAGTAACGGGTAACTGATTTGCACATTGTCTCCTTTTGATGTGACTACTTTCAATAAATCATCTGCAGAATACTTTGGAGTGCCGTCACATATCTTCTCTGCCACATGTTTTTGGGAGTTTGGACAGTTCCCATTGTGAACGCATGCTGGTTGAGTGCCGCCATGTAGCCTTCTTTACCACTAAAAACAAAAACGTAAAGGTCATGTGAATAAGGTCTAATGTTTTAGGGGACAGACACCATTGCCAGGCAGGCTAAAGAGGTCATATTGATGTACATATGTTTAGACCCTGAGCACTGATCTCGGGGAATAAAGCTGAAGAGTGATGACTTTTTATTTATTAAATCTGCGTATACTTCTTAAATGTTGTGTGCTGTTAAGTGTAATGCATAACTTTTCTTTTCAAGATCACTACTGGAAGCAGAAGACATTATAAAACTTAAAGGGGTTATCCCATTATGGACTCTTATTCTGTATCCACAGGACTGGGGATAAGTGTCCAATTGCTGGGTGCCCGATCACCAGGTCTCCCAGTGGTTAGGAGGACAGGACTCTAATGCGCCCTCAGTCCCATAGAAGTCAATGGAGCACTGGTCACACAAACGCATTGGGGCTCCATTTACAAGGAGGCCTTAAAGGGACTTTCAGTCCCCTGTCCTCCTGATCACTGGGGAAACCAGCGATCCGGCCCCCAGTGATCAGACACTACTGTCCCCCTACTGTAACACCTAGTTGTCAATTAATTTCTAAGAGGAATAACAGAGGAGTGACACAATGCAAAGTTCTAGACTTATTTAGTGTCTAATACAAATATTTAGTAAATCAGACGTCAGAAGAGCTGACAGATTCTCTTCCGTAGCTCATGTATTCATTTATATAAGCTCTATTTATAACACACGTAAAGATGAATAGATATGAAACATCTATAGAGGTTTGTACTGTGGTTGAATAATTTTGGAAATCATATTTGAAATGCAAAACCAGTCGTGAGACAGAATCCTTTCTGATACTATCCATGTACCTGCCTTTTCTAACCTGTACATCAAAGGCCAGGTAAGCTCTAGTTAGCTCCATGCTGTCTATCTCTGAGGAAGATGAACATATTCATTCATTGTAAATAGCCACAAAAGATTCCCTTAGAAGATCACAAAATATCTATTTTAATGTAAATGCAAACCTTTCTGCTCCAAACTTGTGTACCATATATTACCATTTACAAGTGGATAGAAAATAAACCCTAAATAGGAGCCATCCTTATCCTGAAAAGGAAAGTCTATTGTATATATCTGAATGTCATTTTCCTCTGAGAGCTTTCTGCTTTGTGTTGCATTGCTGGCATCATCTGTCGACATAATAGCCCGTGAAGTGAGTGCCTTGTTGGGTGTATTCATCGAAAAATGTCCTTGGAAATTATATTACCTAATTGACAATAACTGAATGCAAGTATTACTAGTTATAGTAAATTAATGTATGCATTACTTATATTTCTGTATTATTTACTGCAATGATAAAGTTTAGTTTTTTAGGCAAAGGTGTACAAGACTTCTTCTGGATAGTGGTGTGGAAAGTGAATGGTGTTTACTGGGGAAGGAAGGAACCATCAAATTTTGGAAGGAATTATTATTGCTATGGGAAGAATTTATTTATAGCAGGCATACAGTAGTCATTTTCTGCCATTAGGATTATCATCAATCCTGCTGCTAAGATTTGTCCTACTCACCCTGCACAGGCCTAAACTACTGCTGGTCTCCTGACCTGTCTGCCCAGACCTCTGTCTCCTGATTTGTCTCCTGACTACTAGAGGTTTACTAATGTCAAAAGAGATGCAATGCTTGTGCAGCATCCCAGTGGACACTACTAAATGTTTTTGCACTCTCTTTTTCATGTGCCCCTTCTGTATATAGTTCTGCAGATTCCTGTGTTTTCTCCTTTTTAGGGAGCATTCCACTGTGGAGAGCTTGGTCCAGACCAACCAAGGTTATCTGGGGTAAGGGTAGGAGACTCTGACCTAGAGTTCAAATGAATCTTCTTTGAGCAGCTGAAAACAGAAGTTGTGGGAGAGACTTTTGCAGCCTCAGATGAGAGGTGTTTAGAGATTCTTGTTAGAGCCTTAGGAGAGCGGTGCCATTGTTGTAGCCCTGAGACAGGGAATATATTAGCCTACGGAGAGGAGAGAACATGTATTATTGAGCATCTCCTTACTGTGAAAACCGTTACCAGGCTCAGTATTATCTTCTACAGCGGAACTCCTGCTGCACTACTACACCCATGAGGATCCTGTTGTTGTCTTTATCTTAGTAAAGTTACATAATTTTGTTCAACCACAAATGCTGTCCCGTGAGTCATTCCTGCTTACCATCAAGGGCTCTTCCAACCACCAGTGCCCTGAGGAAACTACCACCACCATGAGGTACACCGCAGGCACCCTCAAAAATGACACAACTTGGGAGGTGGGCTGTGTCGGTTGAGTGCTCCTGGCCACTGTTGACAACATTCTCCCCAGTGGGTTGTGGCACTTGGACCTCACAACACCAACTCAGACTGCTGACTTGCTGGAAAAGTGTGCACTCCTCTTCGGTGCTCTGCCTGGAAGTAGCCTGGTGCTTGAGCAGCACTAGCTCTGTTTACAATGGATATTTGCATGGGGCAGCAACAAGCACAGATTTGGGAATAGCAGCAGGATGAGGAGTTTAGTGGCTTTGTAGGTCTGGTACCTACTGCTGTATGTTGGTAATATTGGTCTTTGTATTGTGGTTTTTCTTCAATAGCAGTATGGTGATATTATTGAATCACTATGTAGTGGTAATGCTAGTGGTTATGATGTGGTGGTAATATTTTTTTTAAAAAGGTTTGTTAGTGCTATTAATGGGTTAATAAGTGGTTTCTGGGTTTCTCTGGGAGCTCCTAGAATCCTCTGCATTTGTTTACATTGTGTAACTTCCTGTTAGTCCTTCCCAGCTAACTTAGGCCAAAACCAAGAATGGCTACAAAAGGAATGAGAAATATATTGGAATCCCTTATACCTTCTGCTCAATCCACTCCAGCTTTGGCTCAAAAAACAGCAGCAAAATCTGCAACAAAAAAAGTTGCATTTCCGCAACATGGGGCCTCACCCTAAACCTGGCCCTGACTCGGGGTAAGATGGCTGAGGAGAATGGAGGCAGCAGTTAGATCCCTTCCACTGGGCACAGCAGATTTTAATGAGCCATTTTTTAATCATGGACAACATTTTGAGTTCAATATGTGGTAACATATAAGAGGGGGAGAAATCTAACTCTACAGAGCTGTCATTGACAGTTTCTAATACATACAGTCATATGAAAAAGTTTGGGCACCCCTATTAATCATAATCATTTTTAGTTCTAAATATTTGGGTGTTTGCAACAGCCATTTCTATTTGATATATCTAATAACTGATGGACACAGTAATATTACAGGATTGAAATGAGGTTTATTGTACTAACAGAAAATGTGCAATATGCATTAACCAAATTTGACCGGTGCAAAGTATGGGCACCTCAACAGAAAAGTGACATTAATATTTAGTAGATCCTCCTTTTGCAAAATAACAGCCTCTAGTCGCTTCCTGTAGCTTTTAATCAGTTCCTGGATCCTGGATGAAGGTATTTTTGACCATTCCTCTTTACAAAACAATTCCAGTTCAGTTAAGTTTGATGGTCGCCGAGCATGGACAGCCCGCTTCAAATTATCCCACAGATGTTCAATGATATTCAGGTCTGGGGACTGGGATGGCCATTCCAGAACATTGTAATTGTTCCTCTGCATGAATGCCTGAGTAGATTTGGATCATTGTCTTGCTGAAATATCCATCCCCGGCGTAACTTCAAATTCGTCACTGATTCTTGTACATTATTCTCAAGAATCTGCTGATACTGAGTTGAATCCATGCGACCCTCACCTTTAACAAGATTCCCGGTACCGGAATTGGCCACACAGCCCCAAAGCATGATGGACCTCCACCAAATTTTACAGTGGGTAGCAAGTGTTTTTCTTGGAATGCTGTGTTTTTTGGACGCCATGCATAACGCCTTTTTGTATGACCAAACAACTCAATCTTTGTTTCATCAGTCCACAGGACCTTCTTCCAAAATGAAGCTGGCTTGTCCAAATGTGCTTTTGCATACCTCAGGCGACTCTGTTTGTGGCGTGCTTTCAGAAACGGCTTCTTTCGCATCACTCTCCCATACAGCTTCTCCTTGTGCAAAGTGTGCTGTATTGTTGACCGATGCACAGTGACACCATCTGCAGCAAGATGATGCTGCAGCTCTTTGGAGGTGGTCTGTGGATTGTCCTTGACTGTTCTCACCATTCTTCTTCTCTGCCTTTCTGATATTTTTCTTGGCCTGCCACTTCTGGGCTTAACAAGAACTGTCTCTGTGGTCTTCCATTTCCTTACTATGTTCCTCACAGTGGAAACTGACAGGTTAAATCTCTGAGACAACTTTTTGTATCCTTCCCCTGAACAACTATGTTGAACAATCTTTGTTTTCAGATCATTTGAGAGTTGTTTTGAGGGCCCATGATGCCACTCTTCAGAGGAGATTCAAATAGGAGAACAACTTGCAATTGGCCACCTTAAATACCTTTTCTCATGATTGGATACACCTGGCTATGAAGTTCAAAGCTCAGTGAGGTTACAAAACCAATTTTGTGCTTCAGTAAGTCAGTAAAAGTAGTTAGGAGTATTCAAATCAATAAAATGATAAGGGTACCCAAATTTTTGCACCGGTCAAATTTTGGTTTAATGCATATTGCACATTTTCTGTTAGTACAATAAACCTCATTTCAATCCTGAAATATTACTGTGTCCATCAGTTATTAGATATATCAAATAGAAATGGCTGTTGCAAACACCCAAATTTTAGAACTAAAAATGATTAAGATTAATAGGGGTGCCCAAACTTTTTCATTGACTGTATTTGACAGGCTGCATTAAATGTAGAGCTACAGTCCATTAATTACTGGTCCTGACTGTGCTGGGAAGAGAGAAAAGGAACATTGATAAAGTAATACACAATTTCTAGCATTTACTATTTTTTATCCATAAATATAGGAGACAAGTACTTCAGGAAACGTTTGCTGATTGAAGCTTTTATAGGAAAGCATAGCATGGTTAGAAGTCAATGACTCCTAAAATAAAAGCATTTAAAAAGACTGTAAAATCCAGAATCAATGTCGTTATAAATACAATTTGCAATTTTCATGACCACAGCACATACAGTGTTGGCTAAAAAGGACCTGTCAGCTTGTGAACCGAGAGCAAGGCAGGTGGTTTGGACTCCGCAACCAGGAATGAACGCACACGCGGTAGTTCAAGAAAAGAATATATATTTACTATAAGTTAATAAAGGCTATTTGAAGGTAAAATGACAGGGATAAAGACAAGCAAAATATACAATATAGCATGAACAATTTCAAGGCAAATTCTGCAATGGTTTCTACTTTTACTCTGTCCACTTCTGCAGTATGGACACTGAATGAACAATATACTCAAAACTATCCCTAACTGACCCTGACATCACATTTGGGTGCACCCCCTTTTCCCCAGTGGTCCAGGTGGACCACTTACAGTCCGTAGAAGCGCGCGGTGGGGCCCAAAGTCGTTCCTTTCTTTTATAGTGAAGCGTCCTCTCCTCACTGTTATCAGGATCTCAGGAGAAATGAAGTCCTCTTTAACAGGGAAACCCAATGAATGCAATGTAATCCAACAGCAGATTCCACTCAGCACACTGACAGTCCTGCCGAATCCATACACTGAGCTGGGATGTAAGCCGGGATTTAGCAGGTGCTGTCCAGTACATCAACAGCACTGCGAGTCTCTATCTGTGGTATCCATATACACAGTCACAATGTCAGTCTCACTGATCAGCCACTGAGCACAGTTCCTTTCACGTGGACTCACTAGTCCTGTTGTCTCTTTACACTCTGTTTGTCTCTGGACCAAGATACAGCTTAGCTGTACAGAAAAATATCCACACCAGTTCAACACAGCACAGACACCTGTCTCCCTTGCCAAGATGGCTGCTGCTCTCTGTCTCGTCACTTCCTGCTTCTCTGCTCACACTCTGTCTGCAGAACAGGCAGGCTGACATAAAAGGGGGGGGTCTCACTCCAGCATCATGTCACAATTACAATAGCTGCTGTCTTAAAGGAACAGAATCACAGAAATACATTCAACATTAACAATTTATACAGACAAATAAAGCTTAGGACAACATTGGCTGTCTCTTACAAGCTCTCCTGATATCTCTATTTTACTAAATAATCACATTCCCCATGACAATTCTGGAGCATCTTTTCTTATAACTTATGTTGTTATTCCTCCTAGAGATTTATGAGTTAGTGGACAACTGGATGTTGGGGTTGTGCATTATCTGGCACTGACCAATTAGTACTGACAGTACCAGACAGTGCATGGGCACTCCACTGTGACAAAGATTATAGTAATATCCAATTGTAGATTTCTTTATACATTTCCAGGAGGAGTAACAGAGGGACAACACAACAAAGATATCATAAACATATCATATTTCAAAGGGAGATGCATACATCTACTGAAACAAACATGTGAGACGATCTGATATTATTATTATTATTATTATTATTATTATTGTTTATTTATATAGCACCATTAATTCCATGGTGCTTTACATTTATGGATTTACATATGGTACACAAAATATACAAAACAGATAATACTAACAGTGACCAACTGGCAGTGGGATACAGGGCCCTGCCCACAAGGGCTTACAATCTATGAGGGAAGAGGGATAGAGACAGAAGGTGGGGGTAGAGGCTGCTCAGGTGGTGGTGTGATGACAGTAGTGTTATTGGGGGTTGTAGGCCTTCCTGATTAGGTGAGTCTTCAGGGCCTTCTTGAAGCTTGTGATTGTGGGGGTCAGTCTTATTTGTGTCTTGGTAATGAGTTCCAGAGTATGGGGGATGCATGGGAGAAGTCTTGGAGATGGTTGTGTGAAGAGCGGATAAGAGCAGTGCGGAGTAGGAGGTCTTTGGAGGATCGGAGGTTACGTGTGGGCAGGTAGCGGGAGATTAGGTTGGAGATATATGGAGGGGACAGGTTGTGGATGGATTTGTATGTCAGCTTTAGTAATTTGAACTCTATTCGCTGGGCGATGGGTAGCCAGTGAAGGGATTGGCAGAGGGGAGCGGCCGATGAAGAACGGGGGGAGAGGTGTATTAGGCGAGCAGCACAGTTTAAGGTGGACTGGAGGGGGGCGAGGGTGTTAGCTGGGAGGCCATACAGAAGGGTGTTACAGTAGTCTAGGCGGGAGATTATGAGGGCGTGGACTAGCATCTTTGTAGATTCAGGGGTGAGGAAAGAGCGGATTCGGTGGATGTTCTTGAGTTGGAGGCGGCAGGAGGTGTTGAGGGTTTGAATATACGACTTGAAGGATAGGTCAGAGTCTAGGGTTATCCCAAGGCAGCGGGCCTGTGGGACTGGGGTGGGTGTGGTTCCATTAATTTTGATAGATGGGTCAGGTAGGGGGGCCGTGCGAGGAGGGGGTGAAGATTATGAATTCTGTTTTCTCCATGTTGAGTTTGAGGAAGCGGGAGGAGAGAAAGGAGGCTACGGCTGCTAGACATTCTGGGACTCTGGACAACAGGGAGGTAATGTCTGGACCAGAGATATATATTTGGGTGTCGTCAGCATAGCAATGGTAATGGAAGCCATGGGATTCTATGAGTTGGCCAAGGCCTAGGGTGTAGATGGAGAACAGGAGGGGTCCTAGGATAGAGCCTTGGGGGACACCTACAGAAAGAGGGCATGGAAGGGAGGTGGTGTGCGAGTGGGAGACGCTGAATGTGCGGTTGGTGAGATATGAGGAGATCCAGGAAAGGGCCAGGTCTGAGATGCCAAGGGATGAGAGCATTTCTAACAGGAGGGAATGGTCGACTGTGTCAAAGGCAGAGGAGAGGTCGAGGAGGAGGAGGACAGAATAGTGACGCTTGGCTTTGGCAGTTAGAAGGTCATTAGTGACCTTGGTTAGGGCAGTTTCTGTAGAGTGATGGGGTCTGAAGCCTGACTGTAGTCTGTCAAGAAGCATATTGGACGAGAGGTAGGAGGATAGTTCGAATAGATAGATCCTCTGTAAGGGGGCGTTCACACTACCGTTGGATGTCCGTTAAAAAAAAAAAAAAAAATGGATGCCTATCATAACAAACATTAACGGACACTAACTGATGTTAATGTGTCAGTTTTTTAAACTGATCCATTTAATGGACAAATTAGCATTAGTTAGTGTCCGTTAGTGTTCATTTTTATACTGTCCGTTTTTTTGCTTTTTTTTTTTTTGCTTTCTGAGCATGCGCAGAAAAAAAAAAACGGACAGTATAAGGAACGCCCATCCATTAGCCATAGACATTAATGTTAAAAAAAACAAAACAAAAAAGAAACAGATGCTTGCCAACCGTCAGAAGTCTGTTATTTTGAAAGAACACAAAAGTCCTCCAATCCGGGTTTTTATGTCAGTGGAAAAAAAAGGACATGTGACGGATTTGGTGTAAACCAACACTAACAGACAACAGATAAAATTCCATTGAAATCAATGGGATTTTTAACGGATTTATGACGGTTTAGTGTCCGTTGTTAACATTTGGTAATGGATGCTAGCAATGGACCCTACTAATGATAATGTGAATGCCCCCGACTCTATTACATTGCACTGACCAGGGAATGTTTCATATTGATGACCTATGCACAGGATAGGCTGTCAAAAAAAAGAAAATCCCAGTAAACCCCATGTGTCAGATTTGTTTCCGAAATATCTACAACTGAGGCAAAGTTGACATCTATGCTTGACTGTCCGTTGTACTGATCCGTTGGCGGACCACCACAATAGCAGATACTTATGGAGCCCGATGGACCCCATTGACTATAATAGGGTCTATTAGATGTTGCTGTTTGAAACTGAAATTGGCGGACGAAAAAGTTGTGCGTGCATTACTTTTTCATATGCCAATTTCAGGCGGTTACTGCGACATTGAGATTCTATTAAATTTTAATTTTTTTTCACAGACCGTGAGTAAGTGAAAAATAAACAGAGGCATGCTCTATTTTGGACCAAAATTTAGCAAAATGGTGCCAATGCAAGTCTGTGGGTGAGTGAAAATCATGGACCGCACCTTGCTGCCATCAAGTGTTCTGTCCCTTCTATATGGATCCAACACAGTACAAAATATAGGACCTTATCTATAAAAAATGGCTCTGACGTGAAAAACAGATTAACCTCAGACAAAAAACATGTCCATAAAACAATATTTCCGTGTGCTGATGTGTGAATAGGCCTCATTACACATCTCCCTGGATTACTGACCCTATATAATGAGGGAGAGCCCTGTTTTTGAGAAGTGCTAGATCACAAGATTGTGTTATGTCCCTTGTGACATTTCTTTCTTTGTTAATTCCTAGTGTCTATTCGATGATGCCAGACCTGTCATTTCTTTCTTTTAAGTGGATAATGGTCTCTTCAGCACACTCAGAGTGTCGTATTATCCTTGAGAAGTGCTCTATCCCGTGCTCCTATGATATTGACCTCACTGCCCTAGCTTGAGCCGCATTGTGGTCTTACAATGTTATTCTGCTCACAGTCTCCGTTTCTACTTTACCATCCACTATGATCTAGGCTGGACTGGGGAGCTGCTTTAGTTAGTGCTACATTTTACCTTTCCATTCCAGCCCTCCTCTTCTCATTTATATCACAGTCATAAACTTCTAATTACAATGAATAAGGAGGAAAATGACCCTTTTAGCCTTTACCCTCATCAGAAAAAATGAAATCCATCTCATTTCATAGGGCATGATGTGGTCACAGCGAAATGAGGAAAGTAGATACAGAATAAAAGGGAATTCTTCTATAGATCGGAACAAAAACTGTGAGGCTGGATTCACACGGGAGCAGATACAAAAGAGAGACGTACAGTATCAGTCCTTTCTTTGTAATTTTCCTCATTGGTTCTGCATCCAACCCTCGCTTTGGCTAAAAACCAGCTTACAAGAACTGTATGAAAAATGCAAGCGAGAATCCTGACATATTACTTTTGTCTAATCTGTTTTACTTTTTTGATTGTAAATTTTTTTTTAAATATATTTTCCCGGCATGTACACTACCAGGAGCCATGCTGTGCTAGAACAGCTAATCTGCATAGGTCCCAGGTGTTAGCAGATCAGCTGTTCTGGGACATCAATACTAGAAAGTGTATAACCCCTTTAATCCTTACCCTACCTCTGGCATACTATTATGGTGGATGTTGGTTCTTTAACCATAGCTGCCGGGCCTACACTGTATAATGCCCACGACCAGTGTCCACAGTGGTCGCAGGTATTAACTCTACTGATGCCTTGGTCAGGTTTCACCATTTTACCAGCAGTGCATGGACCCCACTATTTTGCCTCAGATCGCCATCCCACAGAACGAGATCTGAGGGCTTTCCAGCTTCCTGTAACATAGTACAGAATATTAAATTGTACTATTATGAAGTACAATTTGTCCTGCAAAAACAAAGCCCTGACATGGCTCTGAGAACAGAGAAATAAAAAAGCTATGGCTTTGGAAGGTGGGGACTGGGGAGTCAAAAACAAAAATGGCTGCAGTGGATAGGGGTTAAAAGAAGCTCAAACAAGATGACAGGCCCCATAATAATGTACAGAAAATAAATTTAAAAAAATTTACAATCCTAAAAAGTGGATAACCTCTTTTATAGCATTCTCAAATATGCTTTACAGTAGCAATATGGACCCCAGACGCAATAGTCTGGAGAGGTTC
Source organism: Leptodactylus fallax (assembly GCA_947044405.1). NCBI lineage: Eukaryota > Metazoa > Chordata > Amphibia > Anura > Leptodactylidae > Leptodactylus > Leptodactylus fallax. Next base: position 3,572,182 of record CAMRHE010000073.1, on the reverse strand, counting down.
ATTGTGGTCTTTGGGGTAGTTTTGTAGACATTCTGTGTGGCCTGTGCAGAGGTCATTTTGCAGGGAGGAGGAGCAGATAAGCAACATTACCTAGTGTGAATCATGGTCCTATACTAGAGATGTTATCTTTCATTGTAACCCTGCCTGATAATGAGATAAAGAAAAAGAAAGAACAGCATACACAACACATAGGGGCAGATTTACTATTGAAAATGTACCAGAATTCTGCCGCCAATTTGTGCCAAAAACCTAGCACGCGTGCTTTACACCACATTTATTAACTGTTTAAGACACATTCTGTGCCTTACCTGACCAGGAGGTAGGGCTTATTAGAAAGGAGCATGGATTGTCTGGAAAGGTATGGGGCTTAAGATGCAACACTGCAACAAATATGTTAAATGTTTTTTTTTATTTTTTAGTAAGAAACTAAACCATAGATAGTTGATGTACATTTAGGCTAGACAGTCTGAAGATGCGTCAGATTTACAGTATCTTTATTATCATTTACAGTAACATTAGACAGTTTGATGTATCGCGTGCATTATAAGTATGAGTAAATCTGACCCAAAGTGGCAAACTTTTATTACATTTCAATGTGAAAACTGCGGGATCATATATAGGACATGAAAAGAAAAGTTAAACTAAACATGTCCCAGATACAACATAACTGGATTATTTATTTCAAATGTTATTGAATATATAATTGTATAATTGTTAACTTATTAACCCACAGAGACCCCCACAGATCACGTCAGAAGAACCATGGCACTAGCGGGAGAATAGTCAGCCTTTCACTTTTGCACCAGACACTTACATGCATGCTGTACCCCCAGAGGCGTAGCTAGGGGTTCAGCACAGGGGGGCGAACATGTCCAAGTGGGCCCCCACTTGGACATGTTCGTATACCGATACTATCAGTATACGGTGAGTGTATACAGTCATGGCCAAAAGTTTTGAGAATGACACAAATATTATATTTTCACATGATCTGCTGCCCTCTGGTTTTTATGTGTGTTTGTCAGATGTTTTTATCACATACAGAAATATAATTGCATTCATATTATGAGTAACAGAAGCTTATATTGACAGTTAGAATGAGTTAATGCAGCAAGTCAATATTTGCAGTGTTGACCCTTCTTCTTCAGGACCTCTGCAATTCTCCCTGGCATGCTCTCAATCAACTTCTGGACCAAATCCTGACTGATAGCAGTCCATTCTTGCAGAATCAATGCTTTAATTTTGTCTGAATTTGTTGGTTTTTGTTTGTCCACCCGTCTCTTGATGATTGACCACAAGTTCTCAATGGGATTAAGATCTGGGGAGTTTCCAGGCCATGGACCCAAAATCTCTATGTTTTGTTCCCTGAGCCATTTAGTTATCACCTTTGCTTTATGGCAAGGTGCTCCATCATGCTGGAAAAGGCATTGTTGAGCGCCAAACTGCTCTTGGACGGTTGGGAGAAGTTGCTCTTGGAGGACATTCTGGTACCATTCTTTATTCATGGCTGTGTTTTTAGGCAAGACTGTGAGAGAGCCGATTCCCTTGGCTGAGAAGCAACCCCACACATGAATGGTTTCAGGATGCTTTACAGTTGGCATGAGACAAGACTGGTGGTAGCGCTCACCTCTTCTTCTCCGAATAAGCTGTTTTCCAGATGTTCCAAACAATCGAAAAGGGGATTCATCAGAGAAAATGACTTTACCCCAGTCCTCAGCAGTCCACTCCCTGTACCTTTTGCAGAATATCAGTCTGTCCCTGATGTTTTTTTCTGGAGAGAAGTGGCTTCTTTGCTGCCCTCCTTGAGACCAGGCCTTGCTCCAAGAGTCTCCGCCTCACAGTGCGTGCAGATGCACTCACACCTGCCTGCTGCCATTCCTCAGCAAGCTCTGCACTGCTGGTAGCCCGATCCCGCAGCTGAAACACTTTTAAGAGACGGTCCTGCAGCTTGCTGGTCTTTCTTGGGCGCCCTGGAGCCTTTTTGGCACCAATGGAACCTCTCTCCTTGAAGTTCTTGATGATGCGATAGATTGTTGACTGAGGTGCAATCTTTCTAGTTGCCCAGTTAGGCCATTTTTGTGCAGTGCAATGATGACTGCACGTGTTTCTTTAGAGATAACCATGGTTAACTGAAGAGAAACAATGATGGCAAGCACCAGCCTCCTTTTAAAGTGTCCAGTGGTGTCATTCTTACTTAATCATGACAGATTGATCTCCAGCCCTGTCCTCATCAACACCCACACCTGTGTTAATGGAGCAATCACTGAAACGATGTTAGGTGGTCCTTTTAAGGCAGGGCTGCAATGATGTTGAAATGTGTTTTGGGGGATAAAGTTCATTTTCTAGGCAAATATTGACTTTGCAAGTAATTGCTGTTAAGCTGATCACTCTTTATAACATTCTGGAGTATATGCAAATTGCCATTAGAAAAACTGAAGCAGTAGACTTTGTAAAAATTAATATTTGTATCATTCTCAAAACTTTTGGCCATGACTGTAGAGGTATATAGCAGCTCTACACAGGGCTCTGCAGACGATTTAGGTGAATACAGGGCAGTAACATTTAGTGACTTACCGGTGACGTCTCTGACTAATCGTTCACATTCCCCATCTTTTTTTTATCTGGACGGCCATGACCACTTCTTCCAGTCTCTGTATAGTTTGCAACACAGACATCTTTGGCTCCTCACTTTTCCAGGCACCTGACCCACATTGTCCTCACCTGCACACCCATCCTGATGCTACCCCCAATTATAAAATATATAATATAACCCCCCATAATGAATAATACACCCAAGTGCATCTTTAAATTAATAACTTCCCTGTGTAACCCCTTTAAATAGTGCCCCTTATTAATAATGCCCCAGGTGTTTCCTAATTGAAAAGGGAAAAAAAAAAAAAAAAAACAAGGGAAAAAAAAATTATTGGGGTTCCAATACCCGGAACCCCCAGGATCAGCTGTTTGAATGAACTGTGGTACCTGTGTAAGCGCCATGATAGCTTCTCTGTTTACACAGTGTCATTCTTTTCATAGCGGCCATGTAATGTAACTACAGCCTCGTCCTATACACGTCTATGTGTCAAGGCTGGAATGGCATCACACGGTCACTATAAACAGACAGCGTATGATATAAACAGGTGCCATAGCCCCTTCATACAGCTGATCAGTGGGGAGTCATTTATCTCTTATTGATGTTTTATTCTGAGGATAGACCATCAATAAAAATGAGCTGGAAAACTCCTTAAGGCTTAGGCTGTGTTCACATGGAGTTTTTTGGCAGCAGATTTTGACACGGAATCCGCCTCAAAATCCGCCTGAAAAAACTCCTCCCATTCATTTCAATGGGAGTCACCTCTTCCCACGGATTCCACCTGCGATGTCCGCGGCTCGAGCCGCGCTCCTGATTAGGCCCATTCATCTGGGCTTAATCAGGAACGGTTAGTCACGACGGAATGCTGATGCACGGCATCGGAATCCCGTCGCGGCTGACCACGGCGAAAAGTCCGGGGGCCTACGGCCCCATGTAGCATCCCGCTGCAAAAAACAGCTGCGGGAAAAACCGCGGCGGTGACGCATCGCGGTTTTTCCTGCAGCACTTTGCACAGAAAGTTCACAGAGGTTTCCTCTGCGGACTTTCTGCTTCAATTATATCTATAGGGAAACCGCTGGCGTTTCCATAGGTATAATCGACATGCTGCGATTTCCAAAACTGCGACTGTTTTGGAAATCGCAGCGTGTCCGCTGCGCATATTTTACTGCAGAGTCGGGATGGGATGGAGGCCCCATGTGGCGAAAACCCACATAAAAAAACCGTGGCATTCTAGCAAATCCCATCCACACATAGCGGAAAAATATGTGCAGCAGACGCACTGCGATTTCCAAAACCGTTGCAGTTTTGGATATTGCAGCATGTCAATTATGGAAACACCGGCGGTTTCCATTTAGGTGTATTGAAAACAGAAAGTCCACAGAAGAAACCTCTGCAGACCTTCTGTGAAAAGCGCTGTGAGAAAAACCACAATGTTACCGCCATGGATTTTCCTGCAGCGCTTTTTTTGCTGCAGCCCGATACGTGGGGCCTTAGTCTTATTAAAACCCAAGTGCCACTTTAATTAAATTAATTGACCCTCATATTATGCCCCTGATTCTCCCTGACATAAATACTGCACCTCTAATGACCCCTTATATCAATGACCACCCCTTATGTTCATAATACCTCCTAATATAAATGATGCCCCCTAATGGCCCCTTAAATAAATAACCTCCCCCTTGTATTAATAATACCCTGTATTAACCCTTATATAAATGACGCCCAATCGTCATAATGCCCCCTAATGAATCCTCCCTTCTAGTTATATTCCCCCTCCTAACCACCCCTTATACTATTAATATACCCACAAAAAAAAGTCATACTCACCTGCGATGATGATGAACGGAGCCGCCGCTTCCTCTCAGTCCACCCACAGGACGTCTGTGTCTGAGCGCGGGCGGCGCGATGTTGTGACGTCATCGCGCCGCCCGTGCTGAGAAGCAGACCACAGACGAGGTCTGCTTCTCGGCGTCTTGTAAACCACAAGCCTGTATTGGCTTGTGGTTTACAAGTCAGTTAAGCACCAGGAAGCATTGTAACTAGATCGGTGTCTGCAGACACCGATCTAGTTAGAAATAAAGGCTGTATTAATGGCGGCCCCGGGGTGGGCCCCAGAAATTCAGTGGGCCCGGGGCAGCCGCCCCCTCTGCCCCCCCCCGCTAGCTTCGCCTCTGTGTACCCCTGTCTCTAGTACTTTATGTCATCTCAAGCTCAGTCTCATTTACTTGAGAACTGAGCTGCAATACTGTTTACCAAGCACAGGCAGATGTACGGAAGCAAGGCTGTGTCTGATACTCCAGGACTGTGGTGCTTGCCCTTTTATCCTGCTGATTGGTGGGGGTACAGGGGGACAGAAACCCACTGATCACACATCAATGGCATAGCCTTACGACAGACAATGTAAATAAATAGAAAGCTACTATAACATTAAAAAACCACCCACATAGTGGGCTGCAGCGAAAAAACATTGCAGGAAAAGATGTGGCGGAAATGCATCGCCACAGTGCTTTTGACAGAAATTCTGCAGAGTTTTCCTCTGTGGACTTTCTGCTTCAATTATACCTATAGGGGAACCGCCAGAGTTTCTGTAGGTATAATTGACATGCTGCGGTGTTTACACCACGTGGGGTCCCGGCCTTAAGGCTGAAGCCCCACATTGCGAAAATGCACTGTTTTTTCCACTGTGGAAACGCCGTGGGAAAAAAAAAGCTGTGTTTAACAGTACCTGCAAAGTGAATGGGATTCTGGCTAATCCCATCCACCCATTGCAGAAAAAAATCTGCAGTGGAAAAGCAGTGTTTTAAAAAATGCCCGCCTTTTTGAAAATCGTAGCATGTCAATTATACCTACAGAAAAGTTTTTTCTGTATAGGTATCATAAGTGCAGAAAGTCTGCAGAGGAAAAATTTGCGAAAAAGCAATGAAAAATGCTGCAGAAAAAAACATGATGCGTTTCTGCCGTATTTTTTTTTCTGCGTTTCGCTATGTGGGGCCTTAGACTAAACTGAGACCAGACATTGCGGAAAAGCTGCATTTTTTTTTTTTTGCAGATTTTGGTACTCTTTTGAGCCAATGTTAGTAGTGGATTTAGCAGAAGGGAGAAGCGGTTCCTTTATATTTCCCATTCCTCCTGAAGACACTCTTTGGTTAAAATTAAATCATATTTAGACTGAGGCCCCACATTGCGGAAACGCAGCTTTTTTTGTTGCAGATTTTTCAGCGTTTTTTTTGTGAGCCAAAGCCAGGAGTGGATTGAGCAGAAGGGAGAAGTAGAAAAGCTCCCTTTATATTTCCCATTCCTTTTGTATCCACTCCTGGCTTTGGCTCAAAAAACCGCAGCAAAATCTGCAGCAAAAAAAAAAAAAACTATATTTCTGCAACGTAGAGTCTAGCCTAAAAGCATTTAATTGGAAAAACTATTTTAATGCCATTTCATTAGTTTTTGTTGTCTTCTGTGATAAGATATCATAATGTAACAGTTTAACCTATTGCAGAAGTTTGGGATAACTCTGTTACATCTGTACATATAAGAAGAATAAATCCACTTTGTGGAGAGTGCACTGAATGTACCTATTCCATGTCATTGTGATTATACCAAATCTCCTGCTTTGTATTTCCTTTCAATTATCTTCCAGAAGGTGGTGCTGTACTAACAACCATGTGGTAATGTAACATTGGAGTGCTGCAGGCATAGGTAACCAGCAGATATTTCTGAAGAATCTGGCACACAATATGAAAAAATTAAAATAAAATATTTGTTTTTAAAGCATGTCGATATAGAAAATGCAATTCTGGATTTATTGGTGAATTTGTCAAACAATTTTAAGGCTTCACACAAAATGACCTGTTATTTCTTTTACTTCAGGCTATTACAGTTTTGTGGTTACGAAGTGCAAGAAAATGTATTTTATACAAAATATTTTTTCGTCTTTTATGCATTTCTTAATTTTTTTAAATTAAATTTAGTTTTTTTTTAATGCTGTCAAATGGGTTGTGCAATACAAATGACAGTAGTTAAATTGAACATGCATTTTAGAGTAACTTTGTAAAGTATTATCTGCTTGCAATAGCACCCCCTAATGTTCCAAATGTGTAAGCCTGTGTTATTCTAGTGAGTCTCTGTCACGTATGCCTAACAGAATACAGTACAGCTTCTGCTTCCTCAGTAATAGGGAGAGAGCCCAGCATGGCCAGCAGCTTTTATAACAATAAAAGGTATACATTCAAGCAGTGAGGGAAAAGCAAGCAGACTATGAAATGGCTTTTCCCCTTACTGCTGCCAGGGTTCTCTATCTGGCTGCTGCACCTTTAACATCACCATGCCAAGCTGGGAAGCTTTTGCAGTTTCAGTGGCTTCCTGCTGGGTCCAGCAGCTGAGGAGGCCTATATGAGACCCTGCCCTCCTGAGACAAGTGCCGACTAATTTAGTTTGCTATTGCTACTTTGGCTATCCATTTTGTGTGTGTTCCTATTTGCTTTGTGACCTCTGGCTTGTTCCCTGGATTCCCTATTTGCCTCCTGATTCTGCTTTGACGTTCCCGGTTGGATTTGTGACCCTTGGCTTGTTTCTCAGATACTGCTCTCGTCTCCTGATTTTGTCTATTACGTTCTCTTCTGGTTTTTGATCCTGCTGTACAACTTCTCTTGTCTCCATGCCAATGCGTAAGTTTTAGTGGACATTGTTTTGGTTTCTGCAGCAGTGCATTTATTATTGGTACATCTCTCTGTCTGATGACAATTCAGATTCCCAGATTCAGCGCAAGTCCATCTTGTCAAGGACGAGCTCTGGTGAAGGCGTCTGGGGATCGGTCTTGGCTCGCAGAAGTGTGCTTATTTTAAATAGCTGTCTCTACTGCTTGCAGTTATCAGCCAGTCTCCTGCTATTTCTTTTATTGTGGCCTTGCATCTGCATCTAATCATAACAACTGCTTGAAGTCTGTATTGGGATATCTGCCTTTACTGTTACAAATGCTGCTGCCCATGCTGGGCTTTCTCTCTTAGAAGAAATCCTATCCAGTCTATGATATCCCTGCTTCTTTTTCTGAGGAAACATCAGAAGCTGTACTGTATTCTAATGGACTTCATGACTAACAAATATACACTAGAAAGACATGCACAAATCCAAACCAAAAAGTGCTAAATAAGATGTCTTTTTTCAGTTATGGCACAGTAACGTTGACCATGCACATCAAACAATTGGGGTTTCAATTGACTGCCCCCCTTTAATCAATTAAAACAATTCATACACTACAATACATACTGTACTCATACAGTGTAATAAGTATTATACAGTTCATATTACGTTACAATATGGGCTGCATTCAGACAGTATAATTAATATTACATGGTCCATATTATGGCAGAAAATCCTGTCCAGAACGTGGGTCTAATGATGGTCAGCTTTAATAAAGAATACAATGTAGATGTGAATTGATAGACTGCTGGGTGTAGCATTTTTAACTTCATAGATTATTTAATGGGTGAAATGTGTTACAGAAATGACTCAAGGTACTCTAGTCTGAGACTAGATGAGTCTACATATTAGATGTCTGGCAGTGAAGGCAGAAGATGTATCAGACAACTACACAGCCAAAGATATGGCCTTCACTCCAGATCTCTAAAGGTATATCATGCAGGTGACTGTGATGGTTTATGGTTGACTCTCTTCAGCCAGTATCAGGATCAGTCAGTATCCCATAATACATATAGTGTCACAAGTCATAGTCTGGCAGTGTTTACTGCAGACATCTGATAATTTGTGTGACTTGGAGAGATATTGCAGCTGTCAGATACATGCCAAAGGCATTGTGTGAAATAGAAGTGAATGCATTTCCCCTTCATTATTAAAAGAAACACAAAGATTAAGACTCAAGGCATGAAAGTGAACCGACCTGGTATTCAGTTAATGTGCAAGGAGAGTACGTTGTCATATCAGGATACTACTGGACCATGACGCAGCTGTCTCTAAGACGTTGCGATTGTGCATTAGTTTGCATTCATCAAATTGAAAGATTGCGATGTATAGGTCAGACATCTGCTTTACCAAACATGGAATGGCAATCTCTCTGTAAATAAAATGTCTCTCAATTCTGACCCAGACTAATGCCCAGGTAATTGCTTCACTATGCTTTACAGCAGCAGCTATCAAACACTTTATTTGGATGCGATTGATTTTACATAGTCACATGTAATTCTTCACAATGTCACATTAGAATTATATCCAGCACTAAAACCGCAATGATATTAGCAGTTAATCACAATACACAGTTCTGTTCCCCTTCTGTTTAGCTAATGACTGCTTGAGAAGAGGAGACATCTCCATGTACAGACATGGTAGACACAACAGCATACATTTATATATGAAACTTGTACTAGTATGTGAATGGAGCTCCTACCAGGATTTGTAGAGCACACATGTGTCATGTGTATGTATGTGAGCATAATGTGTATGCATATTGCTGTAACCTATATGTATACACAGTATGTGTGTGTAATATGTATGTGTATAATGTGTATGCATATTGCTGTAACCTATATGTATACACAGTATGTGTGTGTAATATGTATGTGTATAATGTGTATGCATATTGCTGTAACCTGTATGTATACACGGTATGTGTGTGTAATGTGTATGTTTGTGTATATAATATGTGTGCATATTGTTGTAACCTGTAATATGTATGTATGCACAGTACAGTATGTGTGTGTAATGTGTATGTACTGTATGTGTGCATAATGTGTAGGCATAGGGGGCGTTGGTATAACCTATAATATGTATGTATATACAGTATATACAGAAGAAGCTGTTATAGTGAAGCTTGAGTAAGTTGTAGTGGTGTAACATGTAGGTACTGTATGTATGTATGTGTGCATAATGTGTAGGCACATAGTTGTAACCTGTAATGTGTATATATACACAGTATGTTTGTGTAATGTGTATATACTGTATGTGTATAATGTGTATGCATATTGTTGTAACCTGTAATATGTATGTATACACAGTATGTTTATGTAATGTCTATATATGTGTATAATGTGTATGCATATTGTGGTAACCTGTGATATGTATGTATACATAGTATATTTATGTAATGTGTATATATGTGTATAATGTGTATGCATATTGTTGTAACTTGTAATATGTATGTATATACAGTATATACAGAAGAAGCTGTTATAGTTAAGCTTGAGTCAGGTGTAGTGGATGACCTGATTTTATTTCTCATTTGATGGGTATTTTGGTTTCCTTGTAGTGTGAGAGTGTGAACCAGAGGGCGCTAGTGAGCGACCCAGAGCCAGGCTTGAAAAGGTCCTCAGCCACACCCATAGGTGGGGTGTAACTCCAGAGGGAGAGCTGCTGAGGAGACCTGCAGGGAGCAGGTGTGCGGTGGAACCAGTCGGAGACGGACAGGCGGTCTGTCCCAGGAGGACTGGGTTTCCAGAGAGGACTCTGCTTGGGCTGAGTGTGAGTCAGGCTGCTTCTTGCCCCCAGAGGCTAGTCAGGGCTCAAGCAGTGAGATAGTGCCCTATGTATGGGCTAGGCTGTTTATTATTTTGTTCCTGTACCATTTGTAAAGCTGAATAAAGCCATTTACGTTGGATTAACACTGCCTGATATGCAGCTTCTATTGGCGCCCAGTACCACCAACACTGCTGTGGATTCCAGGAGGCTGCCACCTTTGAGGCTAAATCCCCCCAAATTGTCACAGTAGGTAGAATAAAAAGTGCTCTGTGGCTCAGTATTTTTCAGTGGCTTCACTATTGTGTTCATAAACTGTCATTCTCTGTTGTAGAACATTTGGTTGATGTGATCCTTGTGAAAAGACTGGACTCGAACCCTCTGAATTCATTACACATCCAAGACAAATAAGATAAAAGATATTTATCCATTCTGCGAGCACCTTTATTTTTTGCACTGTTGAATGGACATTCCATTGTTGAAATTTCTTGATCAGCCCCTATAAAATACATGGTGCTGTAGTGCTCACCCAAACACTACAAACAAACAGATGCTCTGTGAGAGTCTAGGACAGTGATGGCGAACCTTTTAGAGACTGAGTGCCCAAACTGCAACCCAAAACCCACTAATTTATCTCAGAGTGCCAACACAGCAATTTAACCTTAATACTGTGTGGCTCCACAATTGCGTACAGTTACGGACTTGCAAAATACAGTCGTGTAAATGGGGTTTTATAGAGCTTTCAGTAATACAAAACAACTTTGTACTGCATTTGGTACTTTTGAACAATTAATGTTCACTTTTTACATCTCACTGGATCTGTTTTATAGTGACCATAGTGTTACACATAGTGACTGTGTAACATAAATAGTGAAGGGCCCCCTGACGGTGCAATGTGCTCCACAGTTCCCCCAGATGGTACAATGTGCTTCTCAATGGCCCCCAGACGGTACAATGTGCTCCACAGTGGCCTCCAGACGGTATAATGCACTGCACAGTAGACCCACATAGTACAATATGCTCCACAGTGGCCGCCAAACAGCAAATTATGCTCCATAGTGGCCCCCACGAAGTCTAATATGCTCCACAGTGGCCATCACTCATTATAATATGCTCCTCAGTGGGACCCCACACAGTATTATACACTCCACAGTGGCGCCCACACATTATTATATGCTCCACAGTGGACCCCCACACAGTATTATATGCTCCACTTTGGGCCCCCACAGTATTATATGCTCCACAGTGAGCCCCACACAGTAGTATATGCTCCACAGTGGGTGCCCACACAGTAGCATATGCTCTACAGTGGGCCTCCACACAGTATTATATGCTCCACTACACTCTGCAGTCAGTGTAAGCTGCGGTTCGGCTGACCCGCAGCCTACATTGACAGCTTTCAGCTGTATGTGCACATACAGCTGAAAGAAGCGATCGCTCACTAACGGGGAGTCCTGTACCTGATTCCCCGTTAGTGAGCGATCAGGGCGACGGCGTGCATGCCAACAGAGAGGGCTCTGCGTGCCCTCTCTGGCACGCGTGCCATAGGTTCGCCAACATGGGTCTAGGATGTCGGATACACAGCAATCAGATATTGATGACCAGCTCCATTCTAAGGATAGGTCTTCGATATGTATGCCTGGAAAACCCCTTTAATGTTTGGAGGACATGCCACATTGAATCTTTGTTCCTGGTGGGGGAAAGCCTAGCTATAGTTTTGCCTCTATTAGGTCTATCACTGGAAAGACTGACTTGAAACGACACTTTCCCTGGTGTGGGCAGCCATCCTCATCTTCATTACAGAGGGTTCCATTTGCCAGATTGGCACTGATCACCTATTGCAAGCAAATCTTTAGAGCAGGGGTCTCAAACTCTATTTACCCGGGGGCCGCTGGAGGTAGAGTCTGGGTGAGGCTGGGCCGCATCAGGTTTTCCACACCGGTAATATGCTCCATATTGGCCCCTGCACACGGTATTATATGCTCTACAGGGGCCCCCACACAGTATTATATGCTCTACAGGGGCCCCCACCCAGTAGTATATGCTCTACAGTGGCCCCCACCCAGTATTATATGCTATACAGTGGCCCACACACAGTATTATAAGCTCCCAACAGCCCCCTCCGCTTCGGTGCTATTATTATACTTTGGGGTCTCCTCAGACCCCAGAGTATAATAATCAGAGGCCCAGGGAAGGTGATTAAAAATAACAAACATTCATACTCACCTTGCCTTACCTTTCCTTGGCATCCTCTCTCCATCCTGCCATCTTCAGCGTCTTAAGGCCCTCTTCCGACGTCGCTGCCGAGGCCTGTGATTGGGCCTCAGCAGTCACATGGGGCACACTGACGTCATTACGCGGCCGCGCCCCATGTGACTGCTGGGGCCTAATCACAAGCCTCAGTCACATGACAGAAGAGCGCCGGAGAGGACGCTGCTCCCAGGAGAGGTGAGAATATGTGTTTATTATTTTCAGTCACCTCCCCTGGGCTGGCATGTATTGGAAAGGGGCCTGCAATATGCCAGGGCCCCTTTCCAATAACAGTATGTATAGCGGTTGGGGAACCAGGCTTTCCCCGACCGCTATCATAATGGTCCGGGGCCCGGCCATTTCCAGCTGTCCGCGGGCTCTGTACCCTGCCGCGAACCCCACAAGCCAGTAACGATCGCAGTCGCAGGGGATGCGATCGTTACTGGCTCGTGGGGTTCGCGGTAGCGGCTGCCACAGGGCTCCGGGGCTCCTATTGTCCCGGGCCCTGTGGCAGCTGCTACCCCGATAGTTATGCCCCTGCTCCGGGGTCTGAAAAGACCCCAGAGTGTAATAATAATAGTAGTATTTGAGGCCCGCGGCCTCACTTACCGATGCCCGCGGCTTCTCACTGCAGCATCCACTTCCTCTTCTGCATCCCATAGCAGAAGGGGAAGTGGAGGCGACCACGAGCAGACGCGGGGTAGGTAAATAAATAGGCCATTACCTGCCGGGGATACTCCAGCAGGTCACGGCCTATTTATATAAATAAAAAAAAACTTATCCTCCCCCTACCTGCGATGCCTTGATGCAGCCGCCGCCTCCTCTTGTCCGAGACGTCTGTGTCTCAGCGTAGGAGGCGCGATGACGTCATTATATCGCTGCCTGCGCTGTGATGCGGACGTCTCGTAAACCAGCCCAGGACAGGCCCCGCTCAGCGTTGTTTTTTTTAAAGCGGCCTGTCCTGGGCTGGTTTACATTAGATAGTAAAAAATGCCGCCCCCCAGACAGTGCGCCCCTGGTGCCATTCGTATCAAACTCGGGCTGTGCTAACATTAAACTTTGATATTGAGGTGGGGGCCGCAAACTATTGTCCCGAGGGCCGCGAGTTTGAGACCCCTGCTTTAGAGAGAAGGCAAACTGCAACTACAGAATCATTTTATTAGACCAGGTAGGGGCAGGTTAGTAAACATTTTACATGTCTAACAATGCACTGCATAATGTTTTAATTTAATCTAATAGATGTAGAGTTGACATATGTCATGGTCATACATATCCACGGACCATAGTCATTGACATACACTGTAGAAAGGTTACTTTGTTCAAGGCGGTATAATTAGATATCTCAATTTATTTAGTGTTGAGCGATACTTAATATTCCTTTTGCAAATGTTATTGTGACTATGTGTGAAATATCCAGAAGGCATCTTAAACAGACTTCCAGCAATGTTGACAAGGTGGCAATGACTCACTTGGGGACTGTAAATAATGGAGCTAGGCATTGCTTGGCAACTTCTAAGAGGGACGGCTAATAGTACACTATATGAACAGGCTATTTGATAGCATGGTCAATATAAACCACAGAACATATACAGTCATGGCCAAAAGTTTTGAGAATGACACAAATATTATATTTTCACATGATCTGCTGCCCTCTGGTTTTTATGTGTGTTTGTCAGATGTTTTTATCACATACAGAAATATAATTGCATTCATATTATGAGTAACAGAAGCTTAAATTGACAGAATTAGTTAATGCAGCAAGTCAATATTTGCAGTGTTGACCCTTCTTCTTCAGGACCTCTGCAATTCTCCCTGGCATGTTCTCAATCAACTTCTGGACCAAATCCTGACTGATAGCAGTCCATTCTTGCAGAATCAATGCTTTAATTTTGTCTGAATTTGTTGGTTTTTGTTTGTCCACCCGTCTCTTGATGATTGACCACAAGTTCTCAATGGGATTAAGATCTGGGGAGTTTCCAGGCCATGGACCCAAAATCTCTATGTTTTGTTCCCTGAGCCATTTAGTTTTCACCTTTGCTTTATGGCAAGGTGCTCCATCATGCTGGAAAAGGCATTGTTGAGCGCCAAACTGCTCTTGGACGGTTGGGAGAAGTTGTTCTTGGAGGACATTCTGGTACCATTCTTTATTCATGGCTGTGTTTTTAGGCAAGACTGTGAGAGAGCCGATTCCCTTGGCTGAGAAGCAACCCCGCACATGAATGGTTTCAGGATGCTTTACAGTTGGCATGAGACAAGACTGGTGGTAGCGCTCACCTCTTCTTCTCCGAATAAGCTGTTTTCCAGATGTTCCAAACAATCGAAAAGGGGAGTCATCAGAGAAAATGACTTTACCCCAGTCCTCAGCAGTCCACTCCCTGTACCTTTTGCAGAATATCAGTCTGTCCCTGATGTTTTTTCTGGAGAGAAGTGGCTTCTTTGCTGCCCTCCTTGAGACCAGGCCTTGCTCCAAGAGTCTCCGCCTCACAGTGCGTGCAGATGCACTCACACCTGCCTGCTGCCATTCCTCAGCAAGCTCTGCACTGCTGGTAGCCCGATCCCGCAGCTGAAACACTTTTAAGAGACGGTCCTGCCGCTTGCTGGTCTTTCTTGGGCGCCCTGGAGCCTTTTTGGCACCATTGGAACCTCTCTCCTTGAAGTTCTTGATGATGCGATAGATTGTTGACTGAGGTGCAATCTTTCTAGCTGCAATACTCTTCCCAGTTAGGCCATTTTTGTGCAGTGCAATGATGACTGCTCGTGTTTCTTTAGAGATAACCATGGTTAACAGAAGACAAACAATGATGGCAAGCACCAGCCTCCTTTTAAAGTGTCCAGTGGTGTCATTCTTACTTAATCATGACAGATTGATCTCCAGCCCTGTCCTCATCAACACCCACACCTGTGTTAATGGAGCAATCACTGAAACGATGTTAGGTGGTCCTTTTAAGGCAGGGCTGCAATGATGTTGAAATGTGTTTTGGGGGATAAAGTTCATTTTCTAGGCAAATATTGACTTTGCAAGTAATTGCTGTTAAGCTGATCACTCTTTATAACATTCTGGAGTATATGCAAATTGCCATTACAAAAACTGAAGCAGTAGACTTTGTAAAAATTAATATTTGTATCATTCTCAAAACTTTTGGCCATGACTGTAGATAGATGAGCATTAATTCATCTATTCATTATATGGATCTGATTTAAATTCCTGGGATTAGCTCCTCTAATTCTTCAAATTGAATTCCTATGAAACTAAATATGTAACATACTCTGCATCTAGTTAAGTATACTATATTGTGTTAACCTAGCCTTAGTCACATTAGATTTTGTCTGTTTGAATTGCATAGACTTAGATTTATGGTAGGACACATTATCCAATCTCTTGTACGCTGTAGATTTCAGCCTGTAGTGATCTAATGCTACTTAACATTTTTTATGAAACAGATTCTTTTCTTACTGTTTCCTATAAGTGTTAGTGCATTCTCAATACTATCTTGCCTTCTTACTGGCAATGCACTTAGGACAAATTATCTCTAATCAAGGTGCGGACATGGATATCTGCTCGCTGCTACAGTGTCTGAGGTTGACCTAAGGTGTACAATAGATGGATAAGTTGCACTGCGCTGATTTTAGTGGATAGTAA
The DNA here is from genome assembly GCA_947044405.1 of Leptodactylus fallax. NCBI lineage: Eukaryota > Metazoa > Chordata > Amphibia > Anura > Leptodactylidae > Leptodactylus > Leptodactylus fallax. The sequence goes on along the minus strand of CAMRHE010000073.1, from coordinate 3,556,247 downwards.
TACACTTCTATTAAGCACCGACTTTGAATAGAAACTTGACCCCTTCCTGCTACAGCCATTTATTGTTTTTGTGGTTTTGTTCATTTTTTGGTTCACAGAGCCATATAAGGGCCTGTTTTTTGTGGTACAAACTGTACTTCCTAATGGCAACATTCAATATCCTGTACAATGTAATGTATTGCAGTCTATGGGAAATTTACTACGGCATTATTGATCCCTGACACAAGCATGGTTCTATAGTAAGTTTCTTTGGAGGAAGGCTCCCTGCTGCCATGGTAACTGAATGCAGTGGTGAACCTAGCCTCTTTGCTGCCTGAGGCGGACTATAGAAAGACGCCCCCCCCCCCAAAAAAAAAAAAAAAAAAAAAAATTGAGTTTCCATGCTACTAGCTTCACACACTGTTATCGTCGCACAATATACACAATACACAAAGTTATAAATAGTTTTTAAGAATTCTTCTTCCTGTATTACTTCAGTATCAGATCAACAACACGGCATTAACAATGAAAGTAACCTCACACATCTTCTGCTTGGTGGATGGACGAGCCCACGTGGCCCCCATTCTCTATAATAGGAGCCCCGCAGATAGCTGAGTACTGGACTTCGGGTATCTTTGGCACTCCCATTGAAGTGAATGAGAGCCACACAGGTTCGTCCATCCACCAAGTGACACACCTATATACTGTATATGGCTGCGGTCAGGCTGAATTCCCACCTAGTGGGGGGAAAAACCCAATTCTCAGGCTCAGTGGGGGTCTCAGCAGGCAGACCCCCATCACTCAAGTATTTATCCTCTATCATTTAGGTGAATACAGTGCAGTAACATTCTGTGATTTACAGGTGACGTCTCTGACTAATCCTTCACATTTCCCTTCTCTTCCCTTTGGACCGCCGTGACCTCTTCTTCCAGCTGTGACTTGTCTCTGTAAAGTTTGCAACACAGACATCTTTGACTCCTCACTTTCCAGGCATCCGACCCACATTGTCCTCACCTACACAAAGCCCCCATTCTGCTGCTACCCCCAATTATAAAATATATGCTATGACCCCCCATAATGAATAATACTCCCAAGTGCATCTTTATATTAATAATGTCCGTGTGTACCCTGTATAAATAGTGCCCCTTATTAATAATACCCCAGGTGTTAACTATTTAAAAGGTTTTCCAGATCATTAATAAACTAATCAGTGGAGCTCAAAAACCCAGGACCCCCACTGATCAGCTGTTTGAATGGTACCTGTGTAAGCGCCGTGACCGCTTCTCTGTTTACACAGTGTAATTCATCTCATAGCGGCCATGTAATGTAACTACAGCCTCGTCCTGTACATGTCTACAGTATGTGACAAGGCTACAATTACATCACACGGCCACTATAAACAGACAGCGTATAATATAAACAGGTGCCATAGCCCATGTTTATAGCGCCCCATTTACACACACTATAATGTTCCACAGCAGCCCCTGCACACTGTATTACACAGTATTATGGCCCGCAGCGGCCCCTGCACACTGTATTATGCCTCGCAGCGGCCCCTGCACATGGTATTATGCTCCATAGGGGCCCCTGCACACAGTATTATGCCCCGCAGTGGCCACTGCACATGGTATTATGTTCCACAGCAACTCCTGCAAACAGTTTTATGCTCCCTAGTGGCCCCTGCACACGGTATTATGCCCCATATTGGTCCCTGCACACGGTATTGTGCTCCATATTGACCCCTGCACACGGTATTATGCTCCACAGTGGCCCCAGCACACGGTATTATGCTCCATAGTGGCCCCTGCACTGGTAGTATGCTCTATAGTGGCCCCTGCACTGGTATTATACTCCATAGTGGCCCCTGCACTGGTATTATCCTCCAGAGTGGTCCTTGCACTTGTATTATGCTCCATAGTGGCCCCTGCACTTGTATTATGCTCCATAGTGGCCCCTGCACCCGGTATTATGCTCTATAGTGGCCCCTGCACTCGGTATTATGCTCTATAGTGGCCCCTGCACTTGTATTATGCTCCAGAGTGGCCCCTGCACAGGGTATTATGCTCTACAGTGGTCCCTGCACAGGGTATTATGCCCCATAGTGGACCACCCATGAACTATTATTATACTCTGGGGTCTTTTCAGACCCCAGAGTATAATGATTGGAGACCCAGGGGAGAATACAAACATAAAAACCAGTGTTACTTACCTATCCTGGACACCGGTGCACTCCTTGCAGCTTTCGGCCCTGTTTAATTGCGCACACCCGTCATGTGATCAGGCCGGCGACGCGACCTGATGACGTCACCAGAGGCCTCAAGCCTGCTCGGAGTTACATCGGATCGCAGGAGGTGAGTAACATTGGTTTTTATGTTCCTTCACCAACCCTAGGCCTCCAATTATTATACTCCAGGGTCTGAATAGACCCCGGAGTATAATAATAGTAGTATTTGCGGCCCGCGGCCTAACTTATCGATGCCCGCGGCCGCTCACAGCGGCATCCACTTCCCTTTCTGTGTCCCATAGCAGAAGGGGAAGCGGGGGGCGGCCACGAGCAGACGCGGGGTAGGTAAATAAATAGGCCATGACCTGCCGGGGATACTACAGCAGGTTTTTTATATATATAAAAAAAAGTTATACTCACCTGCGATGCCTTGATGCAGCTGCCGCCTCCTCTTCTTGTCCGCAATGTCTGTGTCTCAGCGTAGGCGGCGTGATGACGTCATTGTATCGCCGCCTGCGCTGAGATGCGACGTCTTGTAAACCAGCCCAGGACAGGCCCCACTCAGCTCTGGTTTTTTTTTTAAAGCGGCCTGTCCTGGGCTGGTTTACATTAAATAGTAATAATGCCGCCCCCCGGACAGTGCCGCCTGGCGCAGCCGCCTCACTTCGCCTCATTAGCGGTGCGCCCCTGACTGAATGGCTCCTGCAATCTGGTCATGTACAGGGCCGGTTTTAGACAAAGTGGGGCCCTGGGCAAAATTAAAAGCGGGGCCCCAAACGCTGATATGCAAACAACACCATCGTCTTCCAGTCGCAACCCCTATAATAACGCCTCCTTTCTACCAACAAAAAAGTAATAACAAGCCCCATTTTACCACACACAATTCAAATGATCACCTTTGTACCACCTAATAGATTTTTGCACCCAGTCATCAGTTACTATAGCGCCTCCTTATAAATAATAGTCCCTGCTTATACATAATATTACACCCTTATCAGTAATAGCGCCCTTATAAATGATAAATAGTGCCCTGTATCAGTAATATCCCCCTTATCAGTAACAGTCACCCTGTAAATATAATACTGCTCCCTTATTAATAATAGCCCTCTCATAAATAATAGTTACCCTTATAAATAATAGTCCCCATTATCACTAATAGCCCCCTTTATAAATAAAGCCACTTAACAATTATACCCCCCTTACAAATAGTTCCCCTCTTATAAATAATAGCTCCCCCTTATAATGGATGCCTTATATATAATAGTTCCCCCCTTATAAATAATAGCCCATCTTATAAATAATAGTTCCCCCTTATAATAGCCCCCTCATATTTAAGTTTCCCAATTATATATAGTAACCAACCCTTATATACAGTGCTGGCCAAAAGTATTGGCACCCATGCAATTCTGTCAGATAATACTCAATTTCTTCCAGAAAATGATTGCAATCACAAATGCTTTGGTAATAATATCTTCATTTATTTTGCTTGCAATGAAAAAACACAAAAGAGAATGAAAAAAAAAGTCAAATCCTTGATCATTTTACACAAAACTCCAAAAATGGGCCGGACAAAAGTATTGGCACCCTCAGCCTAATACTTGGTAGCACAACCTTTAGACAAAATAACTGCGAACAACCGCTTCCGGTAACCATCAATGAGTTTCTTACAATGCTCTGCTGGAATTTTAGACCATTCTTCTGTGGCAAATGTCTCCAGGTCCCTGAGATTTGAAGGGTGCCTTCTCCAAACTGCCATTTTGAGATCTCTCCACAGGTGTTCTATGGGATTCAGGTCTGGACTCATTGCTGGCCACTTTAGAAGTCTCCAGTGCTTTCTCTCAAACCATTTTCTAGTGCTTTTTGAAGTGTGTTTTGGGTCATTGTCTGCTGGAAGACCCATGACCTCTGAGGGAGACCCAGCTTTCTCACACTGGGCCCTACATTATGCTGCAAAATTTGTTGGTAGTCTTCAGACTTCATAATGCCATGCACATGGTCAAACAGTCCAGTGCCAGAGGCAGCAAAGCAACCCCAAAACATCAGGGAACCTCCGCCATGTTTGACTGTAGGGACCGTGTTCTTTTCTTGTTGATGCCTTTTCCCAAAAAGCTCTACTTTTGTCTCATCTGACCACAGAACATTCTTCCAAAAAGTTTTTGGCTTTCTCAGGTAAGTTTTGGCAAACTCCAGCCTGGCTTTTTTATGTCTCTGGGTCAGAAGTGGGGTCTTCCTGGGTATCCTACCATAGAGTCCCTTTTCATTCAGACGCCGACGGATAGTACGGGTTGACACTGTTGTACCCTCGGACTGCAGGGCAGCTAGAACTTGTTTGGATGTTAGTCGAGGTTCTTTAGCCACCATCCGCACAATCTTTCGTTGAAATCTCTCGTCAATTTTTCTTTTCCGTCCACATCTAGGGAGGTTAGCCACAGTGCCATGGGCTTTAAACTTCTTGATGACACTGCGCACGGTAGACACAGGAACATTCAGGTCTTTGGAGATGGACTTGTAGCCTTGAGATTGCTCATGCTTCCTCACAATTTTGCTTCTCAAGTCCTCAGACAGTTCTTTGGTCTTCTTTCTTTTCTCCATGCTCAATGTGGTACACACAAGGACACAGGACAGAGGTTGAGTCAACTTTAATCCATTTCAACTGGCTGCAAGTGTGATTTAGTTATTGCCACCACCTGTTATGTGCCACAGGTAAGTAACAGGTGCTGTTAATTACACAAATTAGAGAAGCATCACATGATTTTTCAAAGGGTGCCAATACTTTTGTCCACCCCCTTTTTTATGTTTGGTGTGGAATTATATCCAATTTGGCTTTTTGACAATTCTTTTTGTGGTTTTCCATTGAAGACAAATTAAATGAAGATATTATTACCAAAGCATTTGTGATTGCAATCATTTTCTGGAAGAAATTGAGTATTATCTGACAGAATTGTAGGGGTGCCAATACTTTTGGCCAGCACTGTATAATAGTTCTCCGTTATACAGTGTCAGACTGAAGGGCCTTAGGCCCACCAGAGAAACTTGTTCTGGGGCCCCACCCAACAGCTTCCTGCTAATAGCCTACACCACGGCTCCTTCACTGAAGTCTTACATATGTGCTGACTATCCGGTGTTACTGAGTATGTTCCCAGTATAGTCAGCCCCTATAGTACTGTGCAGGCCCCGATAACTCCATGGCCAGTTCATGCACAGTACTGTATGGGGAATGACATGGTCATGGAGCACACACGTATGTGCAAGATTATAGTGAGGGAGCTGTGATGCAGACATAGCACACAGGGCTGCCAGCAGGAATTTTGAGCCCCCCCCCCACAGTATAATGCTCCACATGGTATATAGTTCTCCACAGTATACAATACTCCCCTGAGCCCTCCACAGTTTCCCCACATGGTATATAATGATCCACAGTGACCCCACACAGTATAAAATGCTCCCCTGAGCCCCCCATAGTGGCCCCACATGGTATATAAGGCTCCACACAGTATAATACTCCACAGTGGCCCACAAAGTATACTACCCCTTAGTTGCCCCAGATAGTGCAATAAGCTCCCCAGCAGCCCCACACAATATAATATGCTCCATACAGTATAATATGCACCCCACAGTGCCCCCCAGTATAATGCTCCACAGTGGTCTAACATAGTATAACATGCTCCACAATGGCCTCCACACAGTATGATATTCTACCCAGAGGGGTTCCCCCAGTATAATGCTCCACAGTGGTCCCCCCCAGTATAATGCTCTACAATGGCCCCACAGAGTATAACATGCTCCCGAAAAGCCCCACACAATATAATACACTCCACAGTGGCCCCACACAGTATAACCGGCTCCCCACACTGCCCCTTCCCCCCAGTATAAAGCTCCACAGTGGCCCATAGTATAATATGCTCTCCAGAGGGCCCCCACTAGTATAATGCTCCACAGTGCCCCCCCAGTATTTTGCTCCACAGTGGACCCACGCAATATATTATGCTCCCCAGAGCGTCCCCCAGTATAATGTTCCACAGTAGGCCCCACGCAGTATTATATGCTCCCACCGCAAAATGCCCCACAGTGGCGCCACACAATATAATATGCTCTGCTGATGGCCCCCCAAAAGAGTGACCCCACTCAGTATAACATAATCCAGAATGGCCTCCACACAGTATAATATACTGCCCAGAGAGGTTACCCCAATATAATGCTCCACAGTGGTCCAAAACAGTATAATATGCTCTCCAGAGGCCCCCCAGTATAATGCTCCACAGTGGCCCAAAACAGTATAATATGATCTCCAGAGCCCCCCCAGTATAATGCTCCACAGTGGCCCAAAACATTATAATATGCTCTCCAGAGCCGCCCCCCCATACACTGGGGTCCCCTCTGGAGAGCATATTATACTGTGTGGGGCCACCGTGGAGCATTATACTGGTGGGGGACTCTGGAGTGCATATTATACTGTTTTGGGCCACTGTGGAGCATTATACTGTGGGGCCCCTCTAGATACCATATTATACTGTGTGGGGCAACTGTGGAGCATTATACTGGGGAGGGGGCCCTCTGGAGAGCATGTTATATACTGTGGGGCCACTTAGGAGCATTATACTGTGGGGCCCCTCTGGAGCGCATAATGCTCCAAAGTAACCCCACAGAATATAATACGCTCTCCAGAGTGCCCCCTCCCCAGTATAATGCTCCACAGTGGCCCAAAACAATATATATGCTATCCAGAGGGGGCCCCGTAGTATAATGCTCCAGAGGGGGCCCACACAGTATAATATGCTATCCAGAGGGGGCCCCCTAGTATAATGCTCCACAGTGGCCCTACACAGTATAATATGCTATCCAGAGGGGGCCCCCCAGTATAATACTCCACAGTGGCCCTACAGACTCCGTCAGTGCTACTATTATATTATACTCTGGGGTCTCTTCAGACCCCAGAGTATAATAATCGAAGGCCCAGAAGAGATAAGGGAAAATAACAAACAGTTATACTTACCTTGTCTTACCTCTGCTGGGCCTCCTCGCGCTGCTCCGCTATTACCGCCGGCGACCGCTTCCTCTTCTCTGCGGCTGACGTCACGCGTTGTGGACGTCATCGCTGAGGCATGTGATTGGGCCTCAGCGATTACGTGAGGCAGGCTGTCAGCACGCTCCACGTAACCGCTGTAGCCAGGCCTCAGCGGTGATGTCCGGAACGCTGGAAGATGACGTCGAACGCCAAGCCAAGGATAGGTGAGTAAAAATGTTTGTTATTTTTACTCACATCTGAAAGGGACCCTGCGGCACATGACCCCCCCCCCTTTTTTTTTTTTGGTCGCCCCCCCCCCCCGCCCCCCCCCCCAGCGGCCCCCCCCCCCCCGGGGCCCCCCCCGGGGGGGGCCCCCCCCCGCCCCCCCCCCGCCCCCCCCCCTAACGCCGGCCCTGGTCATGTGGTCCCTTTTGGCTGCTGCATGGAAAGTGAAAGTAAACGTAATCTTTCAGATGTCATGGTCGTCATCTGACTCCGGGATCTGAGAGGCCGAGTTTTTAGTGAATATGTCAGCAGAGCCCCGGATCCTGGGGGCCCATTCACATACCTCCCAACTTGCGGGACGGAAGGGGACAAAATACGCGGCGCGCTACGCGCGCCTGGGCAAATTTAGATCCACCCACTTCTACGTTGACTCCAACCATTCTCATCTATTTTTCCATGTGCCCCCACACAGTATAATGCTCCTATAGTCACCCTAACATTATATGCCCCCACATTATAATGTTCCCCTCCAATTGCCTCAGAGTATTAAGTCCCTCTCCTCATGCCCCAGTTTAAACTGGCGGAAACAAGAGGGGGACATTAAACTGGGGCAACTGGAGGGTGACATTAAACAGTGGGGGTAGTTGGAGGGGGACATTAAACTATGGGGCAGTTGGAGGGTGACATTAAACAGTGGGGGTAGTTGGAGGGGGATATTAAACTGGGGGCAACTAGAGGCAGACGTGTGCCCCTCCAGCTACCCCCCCCCATGGTTTAATGTCCTTCTCCAGTTGCCCCCAGTTTAATGTTACTCTCCATCTGCCCCCCCAGTTTAATGTCCCCCTTTATCTGCCACCAGCTTAATGTCCCCCTTTATCTGCCACCAGTTTAATTGCCCCCTTAATCTGCCTTCAGTTTAATTGCCCATTCATCTGCCACCAGTTTAATTGCCCTCTTCATCTGCCATCAGTTTAACTGCCCCCTACATCTGCCTTCAGTTTAACTGCCCCCTACATCTGCCCCTAGTTTCCCCCCTTTGCTCACACATGCTGTCTCTTCTCTCCTCCTTATCTTCGATCACTCTCGTTCCCAGCTTTCTGTGTAACATCCAACTGTCCCGCAGTATCCAGAAAAGCTCCACCCACACAAGAGTCCGATCACATGCTCATGACATCATCAAAGGTCCTTTAGCCCACTAGGATTTAGCATCTACCATTTAGCCTTTACAATACCCTAATAAAGTTTGTTAACAGCAAAACACTTCAGGGGCATAGTGGGACAAACTGTAAGCTATCCGGGACCGCGGGACAGCAGTGTAAAATTGGGATTGTCCCGCCAGATGTGGGATGGTTGGGAGCTATGCATTCAGGTCCTTTAGGAAATGTTGTGAAGAGGTTAATTTATACATTATTGGTAGAATAAAATAACAGATATTGCTTGGTATTCTTTTGCATATGATATTCACCATCTCCACCAACTCCAGTTCTTAGCACCTGCTTATAGCTGCTGCTCCGTTGATTCTGGCACAGTTGGAATTTTTTCTCTAGCCCCCACCATTCCCGAGCAATCACTGCTGTTAGTTTTTGTGCCTGATATGCTATTTAGGCTCTGTACTGTCAGGTGGGTGCTGTCAGGAGGGTGGTGTGAGACAGGGGGGGTCGTGATTCAGAGCTCCAATAAGAGGCAGCCAGTGTCAGAGCACAGGATCACACCCCCTTGTCTGCCCCTGCCTGACACCGCCCTCCTGACAGTACAGAGCCTAAATAACAGATAAGGCACCAAAACTAACTGCACTTATTGCTTGGGAATGGCTGGGGCTTGGGAAAAAATTCCAATTGCGTTGGAATCAGTGGAGCAGCAGCTATTAAATGGTGCAACAAGCTGGTCTTGGCAGAGGTGGTGAAAGGTTCTCTTTAAATTAGGGCTACACACATACTTTTGTAGTACAACTGTTACGATAACTAATTTCAGGCCACATAAATGTCATGTGAAAGACACTCGTACATGCAACTTTTATGATTTTATTTTTATCAAGAAATATATCAATAACAAATAAATTAAGTGAAACCTGTTGTGTGACAGTTGATATTGAAGATGTATGTGTATAGTCCGAGCCTAAGGCCTCATACACACTGCAGAATCATGTGCGCAAAGCCTGTAAGAAGGCATATGGAGTTCCTGCATTTCTGTACTACACTTTATGTACAGTACTACTATATGTTGCTTGTGTAGTGGAAACCTCCTTAACACAACATTCAATGGGACATATTTTTTTGTCAGATTAATGCACAGTATTCAGCAGGTCTGATGTATTAAGATTGATAAGACTGGCTTATGAATCACCAAAGAACCCAACTGGGGGCCGAGAGATTTAAATAGAGGCTGCAACCTCTTCATTAGTCAGTCAGATGTCTCAGCACCAGACTAGAAATCTACACCAGTTTGGAATTGTTGTAAATTTCCATTATAATGCACACTAGAAACCTGTGGTGAGAGAGGCACAGATCGGGCTTTTGGTGCACCTTTGGCGCAAGAAAGAAACTTTTGCCAAATATGCGCCACAACTGCATCCCTCTATACCAGAAAATTATTCCTTCTAATGTGTGTACGGGTTATATTATACAAGCCAATCTGATATAAAAAAACGACTGATGGCATTCAGGTAGGAGACAGAGAACCACAATAATTTTGGAAACTTGCAACTTATAATTCAGTACAGACAGATCACATTTTTGATCATAGCAATATACTTTAAAATCAAATCACTACATGTCTACAGTCATTGCATTACAACATTAGCGGTGCCAGTTCACCAGCACACAATACAGTACATTAGAATTCAGTAATGTACCTCTCATTGTGCCATCATAAGTGTTTAATAAGATCAACATGATTACAGGATCAGTCTTGAAACCAGAATTGAAAATTAATTTAAAATTAGATTTTTCTGTAAGGCATGAAATACACTCTATTGCATACGATTTAGTACATATATATTGTATATACTACCTTACTTTCTTTGGAGCTCCCTTGTGATCTTTCAACCTACACTGCACCAAAATTCCTGTGCACATCCAAAGCTTCATATTTATTAACTATTCCAGACAATTTTTGTACCTTAGGGGTGTGTCTTAGCTGAGAGGCTAGGGGCTTAGTGGAAGGGGAGGGAGCTTTGGTTTAGAGTATACTGTCTAATCAAAGGCTAGCATCTGATGGGGAGGATGCTAGCCTTTAAATTATAAGTGCCATATAAATAATAAAGGAGATTCACTGTACAGTGATTTATATGTTAACTCCAACTCAACCACCAACTCCACCTCAACCACCAACTCCACCTCTTTTCATCCTTTAATAGGATCCTCTCCACTGATTCTGGAATTGTTTCCTTAGGCCCCACCATTACTTAGCTAGTTTTGGTGCCTGATATGATAACTAAGCTCTCAAATGCAGGGTGTCCAAACTTTTTCCAAGGAGGGCCATATTTGGTGAGGTGAAAATGTGTGGGGGCCGACAGTTCAGTCTGACATTCTTTTAGGCCGGGGCCCCACGTAGCGTAAATGGCACAGCAAAAACCGTGGCGTTTTACAGTACCTGCAAAGTAGGGGGGATTCTCGATAATCCTATCCACACATTGCAGAAAAATTATCCGCAGCGGACATGCTGTGATTTCAAAACCCGTTGCGTCTTTGTAAATCGCAGCACGTCAATTACACCTACGGAAACGCTGACGTTTTCCATATATGTATAATTGAAGCAGGAAGTCTGCAGAGGAAAACTCTGCAGACTTTCTTTGAAAAGTGCTGTGGGAAAATCCGCAATGCATTTCCGCTGCGTGGGGCCTTAGCCTTAACCATTAAGAGAACCTTTCACATCCTCATAGCTATATGGTATTATATACCGCTAGAAAGCAGTGCACTAAATTCAGCCCATTGTCGACTTTCTAGTGGTATATAATACCGCACATCTATGAGGACATGAAAGGTCCTCTTTAACATTAAATGAAAATGAATTGTTTTATGAATTTTTTATTGCAAATGGCAAACTTTTAGTCTCTTCACACAGATCTCAAAATTTAGCCCCCATCACTGCCCCCACACAATATAATGGCCCCATACTGTGTAAGCCGTGTACCGGGGTGGGCTCCCCAGGATACAGCGAAGTCACGAACAAAGGAAAGCGACTCAAACTCAATTTAGTAAAAACAAGATTTTTCTTAGTGTAGTAACACCCCTTTACCAAAAAGAACACTCACAATTATTTACATACACTCAGTCAGTAAGCTGAGGCCCTGGTGTTGTATAGCGTGGTGCCCTCTAATGTGCGCCTCCAATATACTCCAAGCTTTTACCTATCTGCAGGCTGCAACTAACCAGCCGCTTGTTACCTTTTTATCACCCTAGTCACAGGAACAATTCAGTGAGTGTGATAGGGGCACCGGCGGTATAACACAAGAGCTTACAAACTTATCAAAATACCTCTATTCCCCACAAACAAAGAATAACTGAGTAAATATCATAGTAGGTCAGCTTGCAAGCCAAAGAAATATGACAATGTATAAAATGTCGCTTCTAGACTTCCTCAGAAGCTCCTCTCTGGGAGTTACAAGTCTATGGAACTCTCTGAGTCTTAGTCCTTACTACCGAATAGGTAGATAATTCACCAGTAGTGTGGCCTGTGAAGATGAGTATGCCTAACTAGTCTAACTACAGGCCCTTACTCAGGCCCGAGCAAAACAATGTGATGCAGTGCGTGCACGATTACTTCTCTTACTGATCCAGGTTTGTTGTGTACCTTTTAGCCTTGGTGTAGAACAGCTGGAAGCAGGGCTCATCCAGAAAACATGCAATCTCACTGACAGGGCCACTTCTCACCCAGGTCCTTGATATCAATCTTCAACTTAGGATGTTGTCTGAACAAACCCTGGAACAGTCTCTGCTTCAGCACCCCCTTGCTATATTTATGATCTCTTATAAATCCTTCTCTCACTTCAGTCCTTTTTCTTCTAAAAGCTCAAAGCACACTCCTAAGATGGCTGCCATACACACTCTACTCCTCCTTCTAGTTTCACCTCTGCAGAACAGGGTCTCCACGTTACTACTCCAGGGAATTACAGAATCACAGTTCTTCCCATTTCTGAGGTAACAGTGGCCTCTTGTGGTCAAACAAACAAATGTCAGTTTATAAAAAAATAATAAACTTATCCATAGAAACAGGTACATTCATAACATGAGGGCTGTTTCCCCATCTTACAACTGTATGCAATGGGACCAGTGAAGTGGCTACTATTTGGGGGGAATAGTGAAGGGGCTACTGTATAGGCTGTACAGTGGCCACTTTACCAGTCCCCCCCAATAGCAATATTAGGTCATTACTTACCTGTCTGCACTACTTTGAAGTCAATGGAGCCATGAACATCATGAACAACACACAGTTGGCATTTGTGTTCAGTCTGCTTTTCATGTTGCAACAGAAAATGGTTGCCACTTTTCAAGGATGTGAAAATCAGATCAACTATGGACAAAACACATTATAAACTTGGACCTTGTGTGAAGAAAAACTGACCATGGACGTATGAGTAAGCTCTTATACAGAGGCATTGTGCTCATCTGAAATTGGCCATAGTGTGGACAGTATAAGGACCTGATTGAAGTTGCGGGATCTGAGTAGCTCGGGTCAGTCTTCTCACCTGTTACTAACGTTACTGAGAACGTTTCCTGAGCGTCAGCAACTTAAAAATAGCTTCAAGGTCACTAAGATTCTACTTTGACGTTTGTCATTCTCAACCAGTTGCAGCATTGATTTCAACTTCATACAGATAGCAATGGGATAATTCTACAGTGGGATTCTGTGCATTTCCAAGGGCATGTAGTATTGTTTTTGTGACGGAGATGAATTGCCGTATTTAATGCTGTTCTTTTCTCTTTAGGACAAATGTACGTAAATTGCTATTTCAGTCAATGATATATTGTGATGCTGTTAAACATTGTATCAAATACAAAAGGGGAACACAAAGAAAACTGTGAGTAATATGGAAGCAATAAAACACATACACTACTGACAATATACATAATTAAATCCATTTTTAAGAAGTTTTTAAGAAGTGTGTTTAAACCCTGCTCTCACAAACCGACCGTTCCCAAACTAAAAGCCATAGTGTCCCCATAACAGTGCCATGCCAGAGCCCTCCATAAATAGTGCCAGTCAGAGGGGAAAAGTCCCCAATGATTAGTACCCGTGTGAATGCCATATAAATAGTGCTAGTTGGAAGGTCCCCATTATAAGTGGCAGTGAAATTACCCAAAAAATTAGCATGTTTAAACCCAAGAATAAAGCTAGATTCACACGACAGTGAAAACTGGCCATGTAACATCTGTCAAAATATAGCCCATGTCCTATTTTTGGCTATTTTCACCGATTCCTTCTATACACTGAAAGACGGCCATGAAAAATGGATGTTTTCTCGGCTGTTTTGCACCACTTCCATTTACATCTAGCCTAAGACTCAGCTTTTCCTCTACCTAGACTCTCTAGTCTCTCTGCTTGCATAACCATGTGCTATTAAAATTTCCAGATACCAGTAGGAGGAGAATTATCAAGATCAGTTTTAGTACGAGTACACCAGACGTTATAGGCTAATTTATGAAGAGGAGCATGTCTTAATGCAGGCCCATCCTCTAGCAGGGTCGTGGGCCGGCACCGAAATGTAAACCAGTTTGCAGCTGGCATAGATTTCAGGCCTCATTTATGCCAGTAAATTGGCGTAAATGGTCATAAATCTGACTTCACCGGTCACCTCACAGGAAAATGGTGAGAGTGGTATAAAAGAGAAAAAGAGAAAAAAAAAAAATCACGGTTTTCTCTGTAATCTCTGATTTATGGAAAAATTGTGGCATTTCCATGACTTGTATATCAGAAAACTAGCGTACTAGCGTACAAGGCATCATAAATTTCCCCCTTGTTCTATTATTTAAAAGTTATACCATGTACATTTTTATTTATTTGACATACTGTATGTATTCACAGGTACAAAACTGAAGATGATGAAATTCAAGAAAAACACAATAAGGCTTTTGCAATAATTTATTAAAAATGGCAGATATGTAATTTCCCTCTATTTTAAAGGGGTGTTTTGACTCATATTTTTATTAATAGTGCTACTGAGGGGCCTATAAACATAACAAACCAGAACTCAGCTGTCCCCGGACCTACGTTTCCAGTAGCAGCAGCAGCTCAGGTCTTCAGGTTACCATTCAACCAGCTGTTTGTACCAGGTGACTACTGCAGCCAATCACAGGCAGTCATGTGCCGTTTGTGAAGAGGTCACCACTGAGGCCTGTGATTGGCTCCAGCAATCCCCCAGCACAAATGGGATGTCACTGCTGACGTCAGGTAGGGGACCTGTATACAGACGAATGGAGTTGCCACCATTGGAAACGGAGAGGTGAGTAAGGTTTTTTTTAATGTTTATGGACCCCTCAGAAGCACTATCAAATAATAAAAATATGAGTTGGCCAACCCCTTTCATACTCTAAAGGAGTTGCCTGGAGGAATAACATTTTTTTTAATAAAGGGGACAGAATGGATTACAAAAATAAGATAAGTAATACTCACTCACTAATCCCCGATCAAACTCTTACTGGGTTCTCATGTGTACAACAGCAAATTCAGAATTGGAGTTGGAGCCTTTGGGCACCCCGACATGTCCCTGTTGCACCCGAGACTCATATATATATATATATATATATATATATATATATATATATATTTATAAAAACAGCTTTTACAAGGAAATGGTGCATCTACTGGACTATCTATATAGGTATAATGGTGCTCAGCATAATATCTCTTGCTGGTTTGACATGATGTTTCCTGGTATCAGCCTCCCTTTAATGCTAAAGTCCTATGCTGCGGAAACGCAGCTTTTTTGTTGCAGATTTTGTTGCGGGTTTTTGAGCCAAAGTCAAGAGGAATGGGAAATATATAGGAAGCTCTTATACTTCTACCTTCTGCTTAATCCACTCCTGGCTTTGGCTCAAAAAACTGCAACAAAAAAAGCAGTGTTTCTGCAATGTGGGGCCTCAGCCTAAAGAGAGTCTATCACTGGAACCCAGCATATCAATCCCTGCAGATAGATAGGTTAAGGTCACCTGAATCAAATGGGGTTTTCCTCTTGTGAATTGGTGCCTTTGTTGCCAAAATATCTAAATTTTTAGTCAATATGCACATAGGCTTTTTTGAGCAACCAGGGTATTGCTGCTTACCTCTTTGGAGCAATAGTAATGTCCTCTTTGCCCCCAAAAACTCATTTGCATATTGACAAAACAGGGATATGTTAGCAACAAAGCCATGATTCACAAGAGGAAAACACCCTAACCATGTATTTGCAGGGCTAAATTGATAAACTAGGTTCTGGTGACTGACTCCCTTTAAATATAGAAGACAATAAATTGCAACAATTTATAGACATATAGTTTTCAATAAAATGTTTCATATAAAATACAAGTAGAAATATATTTGCAAAAAAAAAGATATTACTGTACAAAAGCTTGCTGCCTGCATCCAAATAAATAAGTACTATGAAATCGCAGTCCAACAATATGTATAGGGTTTCAGACTTGGCATACTAACGAATACTGATATCGCATATGAAGAATGAGTAATTCACAGCAGCGCTAATGGGAAGCTGCTGGCATAAGATACACAATACCTTCCACATTTTACATTACAGCCAGAACCGAAACACTTCATTTGTATTCATAGTGCTAAGCAGAATTACAGCCAGCATTAGTCTATATAAGGACATTTGTAATATGTGAAAATATTGAATTATACTAGAATTACATGACTCACATTCATTGTGAATCAGCTGCACTGTTCTCAATTACTGTCCAAACCACAAAAAACATTTACATTGTACATTTTACACTGTGTATTCATTTATTTTATTAAAATATACCCATTTATTACAGCTATATACAAGTATTTTACTAGACTAAGATTAAGCTTACAAATAAAGAAAATAAAGGTCTTTATTCCAATACATCTTATATGACGAACAAGGCTACTTAGCAAAAATCTGCTAACAAAAAGGAAATCATGGCTGAGGTTCTGACAATTCCCATAGAAAGTTCCTGCATTCATGGTCATATCTATTGGCAACCAATCAAGACAACAGACTGTCACCACTAAGATGGTTAGAGAAAATCTTTACAAATCTGCAAAATGTCTAATTATATTTGTAAAAATGTTTAACATTTAATTGTTTACTCATTTAAATATGGTTATATTCATGGAAAAACCCCTTTATTTCCTACTAACTTACATTTGTTAGGTTAGCAAGCAGTAGGAATGGAGATGTATAGCAGTTGGTCTGCAAGTTCAGACTACAGACTTTTGTAGTCTATCACCATGGAAACATATAGTTCTGCTATGGATGCTGCAGAGCTGTAGACACAAAATTACTATTTGCAGGTTCATATTTTATTTTAAATGCAGTGGAACAAAAAAAAAAAAGTTAAATGTGGACACAACATTTTCCCTACTAGTGCAAATAACTTTTTCTAACTTTGTGTCATCTGTGTTTTCTTTCAAATGGATTCTTTACTACTGAGGCTTCTCAACCTACAGCTGATAGACCTCACATCCTATTTGGATAGGTCATCAATTAAAGACTGACAGACTGGCAGTCCCTGTGCTGATCAGCTGTCTGAAGAGACCACAGCACTTGGATGAGCACTGCACCTTCTTCAGTGACAGAAATGATCACAAATGCTGTTTTCATGTTGTCCTCACCACTTTCCATTGAGTGGACACAACGAGGATGTGCTGTGGAAAGTTTTGTCATCATTTACACCAGTTATCAGGCATAAGGGATGCTTGAAAGCTACCCCAGGTACAAGCTAATATGGATTATAGTTAGGAGCACGGACTGCTGTAGGTGCACCTGGTATGTGAAGAAGCCTGCAACTCATTGTAATCAGTCCAATTCTCTGGCAGCACAAAGATCGTCAAGACCAGCGTACAATACACAAGTCTTGATAATCTCTCCATAGAGTACAATGGTACACCCAATGATCTAAAACTGATAGCACCTGAAGTTGAAGAACAGCAAGCAGATGGAAGGGAAGCAAGAAGAGGAAGCATGTGGAGGAATTTGGAATTCAAGAGGCCTGGTGTGAAGTCTGAGTTACTGAAGTATCTGGTTTATGGTCTTAATTAACTTAGCAGTGTGATCCAAGCTCTATATTAATTAATGGACCTCGTCTGGTCTAGGAATCGTCATCATTTTAGGAGTCTAGACTGGGGTCTAAGTTAATTAAGGGGTCTGGCCTGGGGTCTAAATTTATTTGGAGTTCTTGTCTGGATTAAATTAGGGGTCTGGTCTGAGGTCTAAATTTATTTATGTTGCTATAGCAGCTGAGGATGAGCAGAAGAAGCTAGTGGTCAATAAGTCTTAGCAGTCTAGGCTAGAAGGAAACAAAAAAAAAAAAAACATCTACAATCAGACAAAGATATTACCTGATTCACAGGATTTATAGAGGAGCTGTCACCACTCCTGATACATCTGTTCTAGTAAATGGTGTATTTGACATTTTCTGCATCTTCTCAAAAGCAAATGCAATGGTATCATCCATTTACTGTTATCCAGAATTAAAACTGTTAGCACAGAAATGTGGTGACCAAAGGCACAATTTGGTAGGGTGGAGGTGAAGAAGATGGGTTCTAAATTTGGAGAACAGCCCAGGGCCTATGGTTTGCTTAATGGGGTTTTCTGGCCCCTAATGAATGTTTACTGCTGTTGAGCTATCCAGTAAACATTCAGGATAGGTCATCAGTATCTGATCTGTGGAGTCCAACACTGCTGGCTGCAGAGGACGGGGAACAGAAACAGCCCTGCTTCTATTCAAGTAATAGGAGCAGGGCTGCAGTTCCCCGCCACCACCGCTATAGAGTAGATGGACTGCAACTCTATTCCTATTACTTGAATAGGAGCAGAGCTGTCTCTGCTCCTTGTCCTCTGGACAAATTTCCAGCACCTGGACACTGCCATAACAGCCCCCTCACATATCAGGTACTGATCACCTATCAATTGTATAGGTCATCACTGTTAAACATGCAATAAGGGCCAGAAAACCCATTTAAATAGGTTGTGCAGGACTTCAAAAACATGGCTGTTGTTATGATAGTGTTTCTGGAGCAAATGTTTAAATCTTATACAGCGATAAGTGATGGATCCCAAGCAGCCTAACACCTTCGCCAGTGCCAGCCACGAAGCCAGATGAACTTGTGCTGAATCTGGGGCCCAATAAACTCTCCACAAACTGAAATCAAACCAGAAACAGCGAACTTACAAGGCAGATAAAAGTGACATCATGAAAGAAGTGACATCATTTCCGTTGGTCACATGTCCATGCTGCAGCAAGGTCTCATTCATTTTAATGGGACAGAGATGTCGAAATGTCATGTAACCAACAGACGTGAAGACGCTTCCTGAGAAGAAGAAAGCAGCTATGTTTTTAAAGTCCTGCAAAAACCCTTTAAGGCATCATTGAGTCTGAGTCTGAAGTTATGTGTTATACTCTTATATTGGATCCCTACTTATTGCTAAACCATAAAGTGTAGATGAGGGAGGTGAAGGAATAGAGCATTATATGGCTGCATTATATGGTTGCAGCGGTATTAATAATCTTTAATAAAGACTTTGTAATAAGTTTGAAATATGAGTCCTTGTAGGGATAATAGAGGATTCACAGCATTTTCAGTTGATCTACTAGTGTACAATTTTCCTTTAACACATATATAAAACTGTAACATCTGTCCTCTTCATGATGTGTTTTCTCTCTAGTTTGCTGCAGTTCATAGTGACCATATGTGCAATGCTAGTAAACAGGAATATGTAGTCTCCCATTTGCACAATGCATAATTTACTACTGCAACTTTGTAGCAGTTTTAGAGCAGGTTGTATAATCCTGTAACGGTAGAATGTAACAATCTGTTGATTTTCATTAGTGTCCCTGAGGTTTTAATAAACGTAGTTCTAGAAAAATGAAAAATCAAAGTAAAAACGTCTGTAATATATGGTGGTGTTCACAGGAAGGCGATTTCCACACTGCACATATTGGCATGAAATCCTATTACTTGTCCTGTGGAGGCTTCATCTTTTAATAACTATCTGTGATGACACTTGAAATGTTGTATCAAGGAGTGTTAGCCTGGGGATAACCAAAACTACATGCTAACAAATGATGACAAATTTATGGCATTCTTTAAGGGAAAAAGATCTGAAGATGTCCTTAGAACAGATGGAATGATAGGATCTTATGTTTAGGGTTTTTATGCGCTCCATTCATACCTCCCTAGAGGTAGCCTGTTATAAGGTACTGCTACCACAGTACTGTATATTACTGCAACTGGGATTGCATGTTACCCATCTGTGCTGCCGCAGAACGAAAAAGAAAGGTAAGTTGTCCCACCTACTTTCTCTCTAGGACCAACCCTAGGTAGCAATAATTAGCATAATTGATGGTATAAGAACCCCCCTCTTTCACTACTCCCTTTTGTTTTATTTTGTCCTTGTTTTTTCCTGTGTGGTCCACAGGGGGGTTTTCCTTTAAAAACAGGCTTTTTTATTTTTCTACAAGCAAGAGAAGATTCCCAGGCTATGTCTGAAGTAGCATCTATACGTGTCTGTAGGCTCCTCTGATTCAAAGAAGAGGATGTGTCATGGTACTTGTGTAATGTGGCTAAAGCCGCCATGCCGGTTCAGGTCCACCGTCTTCAGCGTTCTTCTATATGAAATGCGCATGTCCAGGCCGGCTAGAGCAGGAAAAATAGGAGAAGATGCCTTACTAACGTTGAGAGCAGTACCGATGTGGCCATTGCGGACTTCTGATGACGCAGGCAATGTGACGTCACTATGGGGGCAGAGTTCCAGATTGGGATAGCCCATTTAACCTGCTGATGGTTGATGGCCTGAATGCTGTGCCTGGCAAGTCGGACCCTCAGAATTTTAAGGTAAAAATGCCCTCCTTGGGCTCTGCTTGCAATACTGTATATGCAGTGTTTGTATGCTTGTTTCTGAGGTTGAGCAGATGACTGATAAGAAGGCTGAAAATTTTTTTTTTGTTTTTTAAATCGTGTATTGTAATTTCTAGCAGAAAAAATCAAAAAAATTCAAGTAAGAATTTGCTGAAAGGTTTGAGTCCTCTAATTTATCTGAGAAGGATCTTCAGACGTCAGAATCAGATTCAGACATGGCGATTTCTGAGAATATTTAATTGTTTAAAAAAAGAAAATTCTGTTAAGTTAATTAAAAATGTTTAAAAAATCATGGAAACAGGTCAGGCTGTGCCATCTGGACAGGGAGAGTCTGTTTTATTTCCCCAAAAGAAAGGCTACAGTCCTTCCGGGGTATCCATTATGGAAATGTAATGGAAATTTCCAGCTAGAAGATGCGAGTTTTCTTCCAGGTTTAAAACCATGTACAGATTAGATCCTGGGGAATGTGAAACTTAGAAAGAGCCTGCCAGAGGTGATCCAGCAGTTGCAAACCTCTCAAGAAAATCCTTTTTTCCAGCAGGATTCATATCTCCTCAAAGATCCAATTGATCGCAGAGCTGACATTTTTCTGAAAAAGGCATATGTACTGTATCTCTAGCAGCTTTATCTAAAGCCGCCATGGCAGCTGCTCTTGTGTCCAGGACTCTGAGATTATGGTTAAGACAGTTGGGAACAGATATTCAAGATGGTGTTCCAAGGGAAGAATTAATGGAGCAACTTTATTCACTTAAACTTGTGGCAGATTTTTTTTTTGCAGATTTTCCCATGGATGCTTTAAGATTGGCTGCAAAGAATTTGGCAGTTACCAATGTGGCAAAAATAGCTTAATGGTTAAGACCATGGACAGAGGAAGCCACATCAAAATATAATGTATGTTCTATACCTTTTCAGCCTGGAAGACTTTTTGGAGAGAAATTAGATCAGCTCTTGGAAGCTAATAAGAAGGCAAGAGCTTTTTTCTTTCCACAGTGCAATAAAAGCTCCAAGACTCGCTCTTGTTATCAGTGAAGATACAAATTATTCCTGAAGAAGGGAAGCAATAGACAAATTGATCATGGAAGACCCTATCAGAAATTCAGATCCAACACCTCGGAAAAATTGAAGGGAAAACACAAAGATCCGGGTGTGAACAAACAGGGTTTTTGACATAAGGAGTGGTCAAGTTGGCGGATTTACAAAAAAATTTTTTCCCACATGGTGCCGCTTACCACAAGCAAGTGGATATTGGATTTTATAGAAAAAGGTTATGTAATAGAAATTCTCCATGAACCAAAAGATCATTTTTCTTTTGAATGAACAAGAAATTCCACAGTTTCTCCCTCTGATTCAAGAATTTTTTGCAAAAAATGCCATAGAAGAAGTTCCAAGGGAAGAACAAGGTTTTGGAACTTATTCAAGAATTTTTCCAGTTCCAAAAGTCGACGGTTCTGGGCAACTGATCATAGACCTCAGGTCTTTAAACCGTTATGTGAAGAAAATTCACTTCAAGATGGAAACAATAAGGAAAGTTACAGCAACCTTACAAAAAGGCCAAGTCTTGGTATCTCTAGACCTAAAAGATGCATATCTACATGTTCCCATCCATCCTATGTCAAGAAACTCCTGAGGATAGCAATCAATCATTCAGGATCAATCAATCACTACCAATTCAAAGCACTCCCTTTTGGCCTAACCTCCTCGCCAAAGTTTTTTTTTTTTTTTTTTTTTTAATAATATTTTTTTATTTTATTGTTGATTCTCGTATAACAAATGAGAATACATGCAAACAGTTTGCAGCAGTGCACAAAGTCATATATAGTACATCCAACATAGTACATTTGTATCAGTGCAGGCTGTGTAGTATCAATAAACTCAATTTATGGAATAATCAATCCTGAATATTACTGAGCCATATGGGGCGCAGCCTAGGCTTGTAATACAAAAGGGTAGAACATTGAATGAGAAAAGGTGGTAGGTAAGGGGCAGAGGAGACTGACATAGATAAGAAAAGAAGAGAGAGAGAGCAACGAGAGGATGGGAAGGGGGGGGAGGTGTAACAAGGGAGGGATAAATAGGGGATACATTAATTACTTCAAGTAGGGTAGCGGAGTGATATAGGGTAGATAGTGTAGACCCATGTGTGGAGGGAGACGGAGATGAAGGAGGGGATAGGTGGAGAGAGGAGGAGGGAGGTCAGAAGCTAGGGAGGAGGAGGGAGGGGGAGGGGGAAGGGGGGGGAAGGGGGGGAAGGGAGGGAGGGTAGTGGGGGGGGAGAGGGGGGGTGAGGGAAAGGGGGGGTTTGAGTTCGGGCTCACAGTCTCAGCTCCTTCCACTTTGCCCAGGTCTTAAGGAAACGGGCATGTGTCCTGGATTTCCAGCTTGACAATTCTTCGAAGCGTGAGATCTGATTAACTTTTTCCACCCATTCCCTTTTTGATGGGGGATCAGTGCTTAGCCATTTGCGAGGAATAAGTGAATTGGCAGCTGATAAAAGGAGTGAGATGAGGTTATTTCTCGATGGGGTATAGTATGTCGATTGTAGTGAGAGCAGGACCATAGCTGGGCTAAGCTTAAAGGTCGGAGAAGAAAGTTGTCTAATCACTGATTGAATATCATTCCAAAACGGACAAATTACCGGGCACTGCCACCATATGTGCAACAAGGACCCACTCTGAGTCTTACATCTCCAGCAGATGTCAGAATCTGACAGATTCATTTTATGGAGCCATTGTGGGGTATGATACCATCTGGTTAGCAACTTATAGTGAGTCTCCTGTAAGTGTACACAGGTGGAAAAGCCATGAGAATTTCGTAATACCTGTTTGACTTGCTCCTCTGAGAGGACCACACCCAACTCCATTTCCCAAGAAGTTAGGAAAGCCGGTTTGTGTATCCGAACTGGACTGACATAAGTGGACAGGACATATGATGTCTTGGACAAAAATTTATTTCGAGCTATGAGGTTGCGTTCGAAGGGAGTGAGATCAACTCGTATTGTATTAGTTGTCAGCCAGTCCTGCATATATTTGTGCAGGTGGTGTTTATGTAGAAAGGACAGTGGTTTGTCAGAGACCAGCGATTCCAGTTTTGCGAAATTCACCTCTGCCTTCTCACTAACAGCCTCCAGCAGTCGGTGTGAAGTCAGGCGATGCCACATGTCTGAACAGGATACCTTCGACCTTCCCAACCAATCCGGTACAATGCCTATAGGGTTTAAAGGCGAAGGGGAAGGTGCCAGTGTTTCTTTCAACTCCCACCATGTTTCACAGGCGCCTAACAGAATTTGATCAATGGATTGGGAGCTGCAGCTTGGGGAGCCATACAGCCACAGGTCTACTTGGCAGGCCGGCCCAAATGTGCAGACAGAAAGTTTATGGAACAGTGAGGGTGGTTCCGATGAAGTGAGCTCAATCCAACGCTTCAATTGTATTGCTTTGTAATAACCTAAGACATCTGGCATGCCTATGCCACCCGCCACCTTCTTCTTCATCAAGAGACTTATAGAGAGCCGTGGATGTTTGCCACGCCAGAGGAAAGTGGAGAAAAGACTTCTCAATGACTTGAAAAAATACGGGGGGAGGCGTATGGGCAACATATGGAGTCGGTATAGGATCTTGGAAAGCACATAAGTCTGCAGTAGATTTCGTCTACCAAACCAAGAGAACGGCATTCCTTGATAAGAAGCTAACATGGTGCGAATTTCCGTTAGTAATGGCTGAAAATTCTCTGTGTAAATGTGAGACGGATCCGC
This sequence comes from Leptodactylus fallax, assembly GCA_947044405.1. NCBI lineage: Eukaryota > Metazoa > Chordata > Amphibia > Anura > Leptodactylidae > Leptodactylus > Leptodactylus fallax. Next base: position 3,532,025 of record CAMRHE010000073.1, on the reverse strand, counting down.
TGTTAGTTGGACACCTAAATATTTAATGGATTTTGAGGTCCACTTAAAGGGCGTGGAGGCGGATACTTGTAGTGACTGTTTAGGGGGGAGAGAAACATTTAATACCTCCGATTTATCTAGATTGGCTTTATATCCGGAGACTGAGCAATAGCGAGAGAGTAGTTCTACAATGGCAGGGAGCCCTTTCTCGGGGTTGGACACCATAAACAGAACATCGTCTGCAAAGGCGGCGGAATGCATAGTTTGTGTTCCCATTTTAAATCCTGATATGTCTGGGTGAGCACGAACCGCCTGTAATAGGGATTCCAATACCAAAATGAACAGGGAGGGAAAAAGAGGGCAACCCTGTCTGGTCCCATTCGTAATATTAAAACTGGGGGAAAGTGTGTCATTAATCTTTAAGTGAGCATAAGGGGAACCATAAAGAGTGAAGATCGCTTCTATATATTGAGGGGGGAAGTTAAATTTTTTTAGCGTAGCTTTCATAAATAACTATCAAACGCTTTTTCAGCGTCTACTCCCAGCAAAACCAGGCTCGAGTGTGTTTTCCTAGCGTGGGTGATAACGTGGAGTAAGCGATGGGAGTTATCCTTTCCCTCGCTGCCCAGAACAAAACCAGCTTGATCAGGGTGTAGTAAGGAGGGTAGGAGATGTTTCATTCTGGTGGCCAGTATTTTCGCCCACAATTTAAGATCAAGATTAAGGAGGGAGATAGGCCTATAGCTACCACAGGAGAGGGGGTCTTTCCCTTCTTTAGGAAGCAACCTAATATGTGCTTCTTGTGCTTGGCGGGGGAGTTTTTTCCCAGAGAGCAGGGCATTACAGGATCGAGAGAGATGCGGTAGTAATTCAGATTGGAATACTTTATAGTATTGTAAGGGGAAGCCATCTGGACCTGGGCTTTTCCCTTTAGGGAAGCTATTTAAGACACTTTTAATTTCTTCCAAAGAAATTGAGGCCGTGAGTGTCGCAGCGTCTTCCGCCGACAGGGATGGCAGAGAGAGGGAGTTAAGGAATTCTTCTATCCTATGTACTTTGCTTGTTGTAGCGGTCTCAGGATCATTGGTGTTTAGGTTGTATAGCCCAGTGTAAAATGAGAGGAAAGCCGAGGTTATGTCTTTGGTGGATTTGCGTGTGTTGCCTGCTTGATCTTTTATAATCGAAATGAAGCACTTGGCCTTTCGCTTTTTAATTAGCGAAGTCGTAAGCTTACCCCCCTTGTCCCCATGTGCATAGAGCCTGTGTTGGTAGTGAAGAAAATGTTTAGCCGTTCGGACGTTAATGGCATCTTTTAGCTTTTCTCGCAAAGTTTGGAGTTCAGTGCTTCTATTCAACTGTGTACTTGCCTTGCGTGTGCGTTCAATTGCCGCTATGTCTGAGAGAATTTTGTCTAGTTCCGCCTGAGTTTCCCTCTTGACTCTAGTGGCTAGGGATATGAAAATTCCCCCTAATTACCGCCTTATGTGCCTCCCAAGTAATGGTAGGACAGGTGTCTGCATTAGCATTTATGGCAAAGTACGACTCCACCTGCTGCCTGACGGTCTCAACTAGATCTGGGCGATCCATCAAAGCTTCGTTTAATCTCCAGCACCAATCCTTTCGAGGCAGTTGGCGCAGTGTTAACCTAGCCCATACTGGTGCATGATCGGACACCGATATAGAATCAATGCGGGATTGCAGAGAATACGGGGCTAGATCTCTAGTGACAAAGATGTAATCCAATCTCTGATAAGATTGCCGTGGGTTGGAAAAAAAGGAATAGTCCTTCACGGATGGATTGTGCAGGCGCCAAAGATCGACCAGATGTAGGTCATTTAGGTCTTGCAGGAGTCTGCCCAGTGCTTTCTGGGGAATAGAAGATGTCCCTCTAGAGGCATCAAGAGCAGGGTTGAGAGTGAGGTTAAAATCGCCAGCTAGGATTATAGAACCTTCTGCAAAGAGTTCCAGTGTGCGCAGAGTCTCAACAAGCCAAGCCACTTGGCCTTGATTGGGAGCGTAGAAATTGGCAAAGGTGTATTTATAAGTAGCGATAGTGCCTTTTAGTAGCAGAATTCTGCCCTCGGAGTCCTCATAAGTTTGAGAACACTGGAAAGGCACTGAGGAATGAAATAGAATGGAAACACCCCTAGAGGAAGCAGTGGGATTCGTGGAGTGGAAACAAGTGGTGAACATTTTTGTAGGGAGGCGAGGGATTTTCCCTGTTTTGAAATGAGTTTCTTGAAGGAACGCCACATTTGTGTGCAGCTTACGGAGTATGGTAAAAATCTGAGATCTCTTATTCGGGGAGTTTAGGCCATGGGTGTTAAAGGAGGTAAAAACTAATTCGGACATGGTGATTCTGAGACAATGTGAGTCCAATGGGTAAGGAGGGTGGGGGATAGGAGAGGCCGAGGGGCGGGAGAGGAGGGGTATTTGAAGAAACAGAGGTTAGGTGGGAAGGTTTGGGTAGAAAGACAACCAGTCGGGGGAAGGGGGGGGGGGGAGTAGAAAGGGAGAAAGAAGAAAAGTGAAGAAAGCTTAGAGAGAAATAGAGGAGAGAAAGAGTACAAGAGCTAGGTTGGGCCCAAGATAATGCGCCCGTCAATAGATCAAATATTTAGCGGCAACGCCTGACAGCCGCTAAGCTTTAAACACTTACTCTGTCGATCTAAAAAGGATAGGGGAAACGGAGATGGTCCCAATCGTGACAGCCGATTACCATACCTTACAGGAGTAGCTACGTATAGAGGCGTGTAGCAATGGGGACTACATACAGGCAACAGTGTGTAAAAGATGTAGAGGTACACAAGAGATGCGAAAGTTGGAGACATCCTACGGACATGTCTGGGCGGGCGGGAGGTGGACAGTATGAGAGTGCGAGTAGGCTCAGGGATAGTTGCCATAATTGCGCCGAAATGATAATACAACATTAACAACCGAATCAATACAATCCGAGATTACATAAACATCTCCAATGTGGTTATACCCAAATCCCTTATGGGGGTCTATCCCAGCAATATGGTTAGGGTGGTGCACACACCCCTATGTATTAGGGCGGCATAACTTTCCGGGGCATCGGGAATCCCTGCACGGCACCCTGCTATCCAAAGAGCCCACAAACCCGTGTGAGAGCCCCACCCCCCACCCAACCACCCGCCACCCCCGATATTACGTTGGTGGTAGTTCGTAGTTAGTAATAGTTAGCTGTTAGTAATGGTTTTTGTGGTAGCCCCTGATAGTTAGCGATAGGTACTAAGTAGTAACAGTTAGTTAGTAATGATTAGTACTTGGTAGTTAGTAGTTAGTAGCAAGTAGGCGTAATTAGCAGGTTCCCTGACGTGCCCAGTATACACAGTGCAACATGAAAATTTGGTTCACTGAGTGAATATGCTCCATACTAAAGTAATGAACCTCTTCCCCAACCTGGGCTCCCCCGCCATCCGAGACCACGGGGCCCCACGCGCCTGCGCTCCTCCAAAGCTCCATAAGCGCACTACCAGACCCCGAAATCCCGGACGGGGGGTGGAAAGCCCCACAAATACAATTGTTAGTAAAAAAAAAAACCCACCCCCAGACATGTACATCAAGCAACCCAAACAGTTGGACATCTCAGTGGACCGGGGGGGGGGGGGGTATGGTAGAGAGTGTCAGAGCTCCAACCCCCAGTTTCCCGGTATAGGGTGCCCGTCACTCCCACCGTGGGCGCTGCAGGGCCCATCGGGCACAAGGCAAACTTCTGGGATAGGTCAGGAGGGAGTGGAGGTAGTGGAAAGTATGAGGGGGTGTGGGAGGATAGGTCCAGGGTAGAAGGTACCTTCAACCGCCAGCAGTCCTGGATATGAGTGTAGGATATAGGTACTTCACATTTGGGCCAGTCCAGTGGGGAGGAATGGTTCCACAGCGAATTATCAAGAGGTACCTTTCACACACAAGTCAGCTCCACGCTGAGGAACAGCTCAGTGGTAAGATTACCGACATCAAGCGGATTCTTGTATGTGTCTCTTCAAGGAGGGTTTCCTAGGTTTTGGCGACCTGAGACGCTGTTGCAGGCCTTCCTGTTCAAAGCTGGGCAGTGACGGCCAGGAGTGCAAGTCGTCCGGGAGGGACAACCATGAGGGAATCTCCATAGGGGGTATGTCGAGCAGGCTTTGGAGAGATCTTCTGGGGAACGTATGACTATCCTGCGGCCTTGCTTAAGGACAGACAACCTGAAGGGAAAAAGCCAGGCATACTGAAGGCCTCTTTCCCGTAGTGCCTCCAGCAGTGGACGTAACATCCGACGCTTTGCCAGGGTAGAAGGCTCCAGGTCCTGGTATAGGTGAATCTCTGTTTGGGCATGCATAAGTGGCCTTTTTTCCCTTGCAGCAGCTAGTATAGCAGACGTGTCCGCGGAGGACAGCAGCCCGCAGATTACATCCCTCGGTGGGTCAGCAGGGGAGGGTTTAGGTCTGACCACTCAGTGGACCCTTTCGATTTGGACCGAGGCTGCCTTTTCTGCACCCACGAGGGATACAAAGATGGCCAACATCACCTCTCTCAGATCCTCAGAAGCGGGAGTTTCCGGAAGGCCCTTGAGGCGCAGGTTCCTCCTGCGGTTACGATTCTCCAGATCCTCCAGAACATCGTATGTTCTATTCAGGTGGGTATGATGATCGGCGATACGTTGGGCCAGCGAAGAGGAGTGAAGAGTAATCGCTGGGCACGCCAAGGAGTCTACTCTTTTGCCCACGGAGTGTATGTCGGCCCGTATGTCAGAGAGCTCCGCGAGCACTGGGGCGATTGCTTGTGCCAGAGCCTTGCGAAGGAAGGACTTGGTAATCATCCCGGAGATAGCGTCTGTCCGGTCAGTACCTGACGCGCTGTCCATATCTGAGTCCTCTGCCGCGTCTCCCGAGTGGGCCTCTTCCAGCGCCATCTTGCGCGCCACTGTAGGAGAACGCTGGACTTTTTTGCGAAAGAATTTATGCACCTCCGCTGCGTTATTCTTGCCCGTGGGGGTACCTGGTAGTTCCCCGCTTCTTTCTCTCAGTGTCTTGCCCATTCTTGTCCTCAATTGAGCGTTTTAAGGCAGGTAGTGGCTTAGTGTCTGACGGAGCTGCAGGCTCAGACGTCCATCAGCATCGACGGTTAGGCTCCGCCCCCCTCCTCGCCAAAGTTTTTACCAAGGTGGCAATAGTAGTAGTAGCAGCTCTGAGACTGAAAATGATTCAAGTCTTTCCCTATGTAGATGATTGGTTGATAGTCGCTCCATCAGAATCCTCTTCTGCAAGATCACCTCAATATAGTCATCATGACACTCAAAGAGCTTGGTTTCCAAATCAATTGGAAGAAGTTTCATCTATTGCCAGAAACTTCAAAAATTTTTCTAGGTTTAGTAATAAACACAGAGTTGTAAGCACTTTTTCTTCCTCAGAGGAGAATTCAAAAAATTCAAACTGCAGTAAAGATATTAGTCAAGTCTCTTCTGTCTACAATATAACAAATCTTGAGAACCTTGGGTTTATTAGAAGCCTCAGTGAATGCAGTACCTTGGGCTATGGTTCACAGCCGAAGCCTTCAGCACTGTGTGCTTCAGCATTGGAATGGGGAAGTGAAGAGGATGCGTGCAAAAATAGTCTTAGCCACGAAACAAGATCTGAAATGGTGGCTCAATTCTTGAAGAAGGGAAACCTCTGGGCACAAGGCCTTTGGGACAAATTAGACAGACGCCAGTCTTCAAATTTTCAAGAGATGAAAGCTGTCAGGTTGGCACTGCTACACTTCAAACTGTTAATTCAGAACAAATCTGTCCTAATCCAGACAGACAACCAGGTAGTGGCCTACTATTTGAACAAGCAGGGTAGAACCCGAAGCAAGTTTTTGATCATGGAATGCAAGAAGATTTTTCAATTGGCAGAATATGCCCTGCTGGACTTAATAGCACTGCATATAAAAGGATCTCTGAATACCAGAGCAGTTCTTCTGAGAAAACGCTCAGACCATGAGATTGGGAGTTAAATCCCAAATACTTCCATCTTCTAACAGAGAAATGGGAAATGGCACAGATAGATTTGATGGCAACCAGAATCAATGCAAAACTTCCAGTATTTTGTTCTCTGAGTCCTCAGGATCACCCGTACGCGGTGGATGCGTTCTCCATGAGTTGGAAACACACATTTCTTTACGTCTTTCCTTCAGTCCAGATTATACAGAAGCTACTGCAGAAAATATTAATGGAGAAACCAGAAACAATAATAAAAATGAAACACTAATGTTGCATATCTCAAAATGGTATGAAAAAGATTTAAAAAAAACCTAAAATCTGACTGCGCCTACCTTTGTATACATTTTTTTTATTCTCCCAATGCATGCAATATAAAAGATATGACAACTTGCAATAAGTGTTGATTGAAAATATCCTTCTGGGTTTTTTTGTGCGGATTCTACGTAGATTTTGCATGTCCAGACAACAAATTCTGTGTAGTCTGATCCGATTATATCCGATCAATTCTATGAGGCCAAAATCAGCAGCAGATTTTGCCCTGATTCTGCGTCTCATTGTTTTCAATGGGAGAGAGAGATCGGAGCAGGATGCTAAAAAATAAGCGTCTTGCTCAATCTTGCCGTCTCAAAATCCTGTTCATGTTCCACCATCTGAGCATAGCCTATCCGTTTACACAAACCTTCACAGGGGTCGCAAACTTCTATCATATTTAATAGTGATTACACATCTCTTGCCACACAGTTGTAAAGAACAAGAATAAAGATGGCAGTGCAGCCTCCCTGACTGTACACCTAGGTGAAAGAGATGGTATTGTCTCTAGCTGCTGATGTGATGCTGTGCTGAAGCATTATGGGTTTGATAGCGAAGTAGACAGAAAATTGGATTGCAGGGACATGAGTACAATATACATAAAGGAAGTTCACAGTGTGAAACACAGGGGTGCAGCAATGAAAAAATGTTTTTGTTGGAGTACAGCTTTAAAATAAAGCAATAAGATTTTTTTTTTTTTTTTTTTTGCTTTGGGACAATATAAAAAACTTGGTTGTGATATAGCCTTTAAGCCTAAAAATAACTTGGATTTTAAGGGGTTAAGTAAAACTTAAATGGGTAAAGATATCTTTTCACAGTACTTTTACCACGAAGGACAAACATCCTAACTGATGAGGGTCTGCCGACACCTGAATTATTAGATTAGGAGTCAAAAGTCTCCAAGCTCAGCCTACCCTACAGCCGCACCAGCTCTCTGTGACGTCACTGACTCTGTTCTATTTCAGTTGCTTTGACATAAAATAGAGCCAGATCGGTCATGTGACTGAAAGTCAGAGTGTTAGCATGGAAGGCAGAGGGATGAGACTTCTGCCCCCCTTTCCCTCGCAAATCTAATAATTGTGGCACCAGGGGACGCGCTTCTGAACAGTAAGGATGATTATCCAGTGCAGTGAATACACTGTGGAAAATTATTTCTCTCCACATTACGCCTTTAACAAGTGGGCGGCATAGAAATAGAGCATGACAAATCAGGGTATTCTAATAGACATTATTTACTTGTTGCATTCAATCCCCATATAGTGATCAGTTATAACATTACAAATTGTGTAGGTCTCTTCCTGCCACCCCTTTAATGGTTTTAATGGCTGATTGGTGCATGAATCTTTTTTTCATGTATTTATTTATTTTTTTTTATAGATAATACAGTTTTTCACTTCGATCAATTATTTGGTAGCATATTACGTGCAGCACTATTGTTTCTACTTAATTGCCTTGGATAGCTTATTGTAGGGGCAGGCTGCAAGCGTCTATGTTTAACAACAATTAGATATAGTAATGGTTGTTATTCTAAGTAATTAGGATTTAACGTTAATATACCGCACCATATACCGCATTATCCAACTGAGGGCATCAGAGATGCTAATTGTCAGAAGCGAAAGGACAAAAAGAACAGAACACTGGAAATCACTGGAGCTCTATTTATAGTAAGGTGCATGTGAATCTTATGTACTAAACATTTCCATAAACAGAACATGTATTGCTTCCTGGAAACAAATAGGTTTCACATTTCCACCCATTGCATAGTGGGCTCTGGTTCTATTCATCTGAATGGGAGAAGATCTGTAGTACTGTGGATAGGTAGGAGTCCGACAACCAGTGGTATAAGTACCGGGGTAGCAGCTGTAGCTGCTGCCATAGGGCCCGGGACTTTAGGGGGATCAGCGAGCCCCTGATACTTTTTTTTTCTTTAATAGGCCATTACCAGGTAACGGGCCCTTTTTACTTACCAATCCCCGCTCCTGCTCACGGTCGCCTCCGCTTCCCCTTTTGCATTCCATATCACGTCGCTGGGGCCCTCTGGATTGCAGAAGGACAAACCCCAACAAATATGGCTATTATTATACTCCGGGGTCTTTTCAGACCCCGGAGTATAATGATCGGAGGCCCGGGGGAGGTGAGATAACATAAAAACCAGTATTATTCACCTTTCCTGCTCTCCAGCATGACTCCCTGCAATCTTTGGGCCTCTTTAGTGACATCCCAGACGTCATGTGGGCCAGGCCGGAGTCATTATGCATCACGACGCAGGTCTGGCCCACGTGACGTCTGTACTCAGATTGAAGAGGGCCGAAAGCAGCAGGGTGTGCACCAGAGCCCAGGAGAGGTAAGTACCACTGGTTTATATGTTTGTCATCTTCCTTGGGCCTCTGGTCATTATACTCAGGGGTCTGAAGAGATGTAAGAAGTATAGTAATGGGTGGGTGGTCCACCATGTGGCATTATACTGTGTGGAGAGGCCACTGCAGGCCATAATACTGTGTGCAGGGGCCATTGTGGGACATAATACTGTGTGCGGGGACCACTGTGGGACATAATACTGTAATACTGTGTGCAGGGGCCACTGTGGGACATAATACTGTGTGCAGAGGCCGTTGTGAGACATAATACTATGTGGAGGAGCCGCTATGGGACGTTACATTGTGTGGAGGGGCCGCTATGGAACATTATACTGTGGAGGAGCCTCTATGGGACATTATACTGTCTGGAGGCCACTTTGGGACATTATACTGTGTGGAGGCCAGGCCATTGTGGGGGGACCCAAGTCAAAAGTTTGCTGGGGGGCCCAGTCTTTGCTAGTTACGCCCCTGTGGACAACCCCTTTATTTACAAATCAAACAACTTTGCAAATAGTCAATGAAGATATTGTACTAGTTTGTGATTTTGGTTCTCCCTGGCTGAAGACTACATTACATCATGTGTTTTTTTTTCCATCTGCCTGTTTGTAGCTAACACAGAAGAGAGTAAGGCTACATTCACACGACCGAGGTATAAAATGGCCGAGAAATATGGTCTTACACCCAAGGGGCTCCCATTTTCACAGATCCCTTATACATTTTAGTGTATGGAGGGGTCCATGAAAATGGATATAAATAGGACATGACCTATATTTTAATGGTCCATTACAACTGACCATCAAAATAATGGTCATATGAATAGCCTCCATTTACTTGAATTGAATGTAATGCTGCCGTGTGATGTCTGTTAAAAAAAATGGATGCTACACGGCCATTATTCACTGTGTGAATATAGCTTTAGGCCTTCTGCACACGACAGTGACATTTTGATGGATCTAATGTCCATTAAAAACGGACATTAATATATATATAAGTATAGAAATTATATTACACATGCTACATGCACACAACAGTAAAAAAACAGACATCGAAAAGGGATGAAGCTGTCAGTTTTCCATCAGTGCGTCACTCAATTTTCATCAGTTTTCTGTCCGTCTGTATGTTTTTAAAGTCCTCTTTGCATCAATTTGCCATCCGGGATGAACTTCATTGGTCTATTTTTTTTTTTTTTATATATAACCCACTCCTCCATTTTTAATGGCAGTATATGTCCCCATTGACTACCATTGTTCTACAATTAAATGTTAAGAAAATGGCTGTTACACATCTTTTTTTCACATTCATGTACATGGGGCCTACTCTCAGACAGATATTTGCAGACACTTTATTCATTTGCACTGATCCTTGACTCTTGCTGACCCAACCTGTTATGTACCCACCACATTCAGCTGACACTGGATCAGCCTTGAGAGACTCTGGCCTCTGTTAGTCCTTGAGTAAACTTTTACTGTATAGATAGTGTATGGATCATTTACTAAATCAGTGTATTAAGGTACCATCTGGAATGCTCTCTATTCATCAATATCCACACACATCAGTCTAGGAAGGTCTGCATCAAAAAAAGCAGAGGCGGATACAAACAGAAGAGTTTCCTTCTGCATATGTCATAATTAATTTCTAATAATAATAATAGTCCTTTAATAGTCCCACAATGGGGAAATTCAGTGTGTTACAGCAGCAAAGATAAGCAGATACAAATACAAATACAACATGTACAGGAATGTTCCAAGGTGAGAGGCATTACATTGATAGCAGACAGACAGATAGGGCGTAGCAGAGGAGGGGGGGGGGATTTAACAGGCAGAGAGATATTTCAGTTCTCTGTGTGTAATGATCTCCGCTTAGGTCGGTGTTGGTTGTACAGCCTAACCGCGGTGGGGAGGAAAGACTTCCGATAGCGCTCCTTCTCACACCTAGGGTGAAGCAGTCGGTCACTGACAGTACTGCTCAGCGCGATCACAGTCTCATGCATGGGATGGGACTTCTTCTTCTGCATGGAGCTCACCACGGACAGTATCCTTCTGTCACCCACCACCTGCACTGGGTCCAGTGGGCTCCCCAGGACAGAGCTGGCCCTTCTAATCAGCTTGTCAAGTTTATTTCTGTCCCTGGTTGATATACTGCTCCCCCAGCAGGCCACTCCAAAGAAGATGGCTGATGCCACTACCGAGTTGAAGAAAGTTCTAAGAAGTGCCCCCCGGATTCCAAAGGCTCTCAGCTTCCTAAGCAGGTAGAGCCTGCTGTGGCCCTTCCTGTACAGGGCCTCCATATGATCTGCCCAGTCCAGCTTATTATTAAGGAGCAAACCCAGGTACTTATAGGTGTTCACAATCTCGATGCCCGTCCCCAGGATGTCCACTGGTTTAGGAGGGCTTCTGCCTTTGCGGAAGTCCACCACCATCTCCTTGGTCTTCCCCGCGTTAATCTTCAGGTGGTTCCGGTGGCACCAGTCCACAAAATGCTGGTTCAGTTCTCTGTACTCCCTGTCATCATCATCTGTGATGAGACCCACTATTGCGGAGTCGTCAGAATACTTCTGTAGGTAGCAGCTGGATGAGTTGCACCTAAAATGACTCACCTAAAACTGCAGTGTACAGTGTGAAGAGGAAAGGGGCGAGAACCGTACCCTGAGGTGCCCCCGTATTACAGATCACGGTACCTGACACACAGTCTCGGGCTCTCACGTATTGAGGTCGATTTGTGAGGTAGTCTAGGATCCAGTATGGTAAAAAGAAAAAGAGATGAGGGCAGATTTATTATGTAGTTTGTGGCAATTTTTTTTTCTATCGATTTTGAGCCTCTTCATGAATGCGAAAGTGGCGCGGGACCTGTGCTACATGTAATGTAGTTTACGTCAGCTTACTGGCACAAATGATCACTGAAATCTACACCAGCTACAAACTGACATAGATTTCTGCTCAGGCACAAGGCCCGAGAGAGGAGCAGTCGCATTCATGAATGGAGCAGCTCTTTCACTGTTGTCGGGGATATGAATATGTTGTTGAATACACCAGTCTTCATAAATATTGGTTGGAAAAATAATGCAGACTGCTAATGTTCTAGGAACTCAGGAAATCTTCTCCTTTCCTGGAGTCTCCTGGACTTTTTGTTTTAAGGTTAACGGTTAACAAGTATATCTATAACATAGCATACAATGGTAGGATTTACTTCGCATGGAATCCATATGCAATGACACAGGGCCCAGAGGGAACATGCTGGGTGGAGCTGATAGGTGGCATTGGCAGGACTTTAGGCCCAAGATAGTCACCGGCCTTTTAACTCTGTCTGCCTTGGTCTGGTCATAGAGGCTGTGTCCTTCCTACGAAACCCTCCCACAGGCCCTAGGGTGTTGCAATGAAGGGTATACCCAGGAGAAGTTGGTGGTTATAAATCCATTGACATGGCTATGAACACAGAAGCGGCATTCGCATTAGCAATTCTGGGACAACCCCAGATCCAAGTTCCCTTCCTAGGGCACTTAATTGGTGCCTGTAAAACAGCACACTTTTGGGAAAATACAGGACAAGTTTGGCCATGGCTAGCTCATCACTGTCTGCCAATGGCACTCCTCTCAACGCATAAGAATAATATTTGCAAGGCTCTAGGAGCCCGATGGTGTGGCATTTCCGCAGCAGCCAAGAACGCTGTATTTCCGCAACACGGGGCCTTAGCTTAAAGGTATATTCACACAGTTTCCCACAAGGATTTAGGGCATTTTTGCAATAGAAACTCTATCAAGATGTCTCCAATTCATTTCAATGGGAAACCATGCCCTCTGTTCATTTGGTGCGTTTGTTTTAAAAATAAAAAAAAGATAGGCTGAAAAACCTTTTCAAATCCTTTTCAAAACCTCATCCAAAACTGTACAAAACTCATGGTTGTTCAGAGAAGTTTTTGAAGTGGATTTCTCTATGTCCAAAAATTCTGTGTAAACATGTCCTATTCCTAACTATTCTGTACTAGAGTCAACTTTAACAGGCCTCACTTTGGCTAAAGGGCTGCTATTACATCTTGTGGGATACTACATATAGTACAGACCAAAAGTTTGGACACACCTTCTCATTCCAAGAGTTTTCTGTATTTTCATGACTATAAAAATTGTAGATTCACACTGAAGGCATCAAAACTATGAATTAACACATGTGGAATTATATACTTAACAAAAAAGTGCGAAACAACTGAAAATATGTCTTATATTCTAGGTTCTTCAAAGTAGCCACCTTTTGCTTTGATTACTGCTTTGCACACTCTTGGCATTCTCTTGATGAGCTTCAAGAGGTAGTCACCTGAAATGGTTTTCACTTCACAGGTGTGCCCTGTCAGGTTTAATAAGTGGGATTTCTTGCCTTATAAATGGGGTTGGGACCATCAGTTGTGTTGTTCAGAAGTCAGGTGGATACACAGCTGATAGTCCTACTGAATGGAGTGTTAGAATTTGTATTATGGCAAGAAAAACACAGCTAAGTAATGAAAAATGAGTGGCCATCATTACTTTAAGAAATGAAGGTCAGTCAGTCCGAAGAATTGGGAAAACTTTGAAAGCATCCCCAAGTGCAGTGGCCAAAACCATCAAGCGCTACAAAGAAACTGGCTCACATGAGGACCGCCCCAGGAAAGGAAGACCAAAAGTCACCTCTGCTGCGGAGGATAAGTTCATCCGAGTCACCAGCCTCAGAAATCGCACGTTAACAGCAGCTCAGATTAGAGACCAGGTCAATGCCACACAGAGTTCTAGCAGCAGACACATCTCTACAAGAACTGTTAAGAGGAGACTGTGTGCAGCAGACCTTCATGGTAAAATAGCTGCTAGGAAACCACTGCTAAGGACAGGCAACAAGCAGAAGAGACTTGTTTGGGCTAAAGAACACAAGGAATGGACATTAGACCTGTGGAAATCTGTGCTTTGGTCTGATGAGTCCAAATTTGAGATCTTTGGTTCCAACCACCGTGTCTTTGTGCGACGCAGAAAAGGTGAACGAATGGACTCTACATGCCTGGTTCCCACCGTGAAGCATGGAGGAGGAGGTGTGATGGTGTGGGGGTGCTTTGCTGGTGACACTGTTGGGGATTTATTCAAAATTGAAGGAATACTGAACCAGCATGGTTACCACAGCATCTTGCAGCGGCATGCTATTCCATCCCGTTTGCGTTTAGTTGGACCATCATTTATTTTTCAACAGGACAATGACCCCAAACAAACCTCCAGACTGTGTAAGGGCTATTTGACCAAGAAGGAGAGTGATCGGGTGCTACGCCAGATAACCTGGCCTCCACAGTCACCAGACCTGAACCCAATCAAGATGGTTTGGGGTGAGCTGGACCGCAGAGTGAAGGCAAAAGGGCCAACAAGTGCTAAGCATCTCTGGGAACTCCTTCATGACTGTTGGAAGACCATTTCAGGTGACTACCTCTTGAAGCTCATCAAGAGAATGCCAAGAGTGTGCAAAGCAGTAATCAAAGCAAAAGGTGGCTACTTTGAAGAACCTAGAATATAAGACATATTTTCAGTTGTTTCACACTTTTTTGTTAAGTATATAATTCCACATGTGTTAATTCATAGTTTTGATGCCTTCAGTGTGAATCTACAATTTTTATAGTCATGAAAATACAGAAAACTCTTGGAATGAGAAGGTGTGTCCAAACTTTTGGTCTGTACTGTATATACCTCTATATACAATCAGAGATACACAGAGATATAGTATGTGCCCATAACAAAGTATTATATTCATAATACATGCACATGCATGAGGCCTAAAGACCAATGTACAAATCTCAGTTCTTGGGAACCTTATCCCTCCCCTGTATATGACAGTGGGGAAGACTATCATAACTATAGTGAAATCTCAAGCTCTAAACTGAAAATTCCCTTTGAGATATCAAAATCCTCTATTCCTTACAATTTCTCGCTAGCTGTCCATGTACAGCAATAGTATGTGGCAGTATCAGTGACAGCCATACTATATAGCATGTGGAGCATCTTCAGCTGCCCATGGGACCTCAGCTGCCTGTGTCTGAAGATTGTTGCATCTGCCAAAAATCACAGTGTACAGCTAACACTATATACATTTTTAATGGACGTTCACTTATTGAATAGAATAAATTAAAATGAATTTCCCTCCCTGAATAATAGTAAGGGAGAGATAGGCAGCTTTACACTTGAGCATGTCAGCTTACACTTTTGCAACAACCAGAGGCATTTAGTCTTCATGTTACTCATTTGCTGTATGTCCAGGGACAGATGATTCCTAAAAAAAAATATTAACAGGGCCCTACGTGTACATTTTCATTGTTTTTCAGTAATTTATTCTTGTGCTGGGGTATGACTAATCCACATTACAGTCCCAAAGCCCAATAGTCTTCTGTAAATTTCCTACTGGTAGATCCTTTTTAAATAAAATTTTCTCCATGAATAACTATTACTGTTCCCATCTGTGTTTATACATTTTAAAACATATTTAAAGCCTATTTTTCAGGTGATATTTGGTGCTCTACAGTGCTTGATAGCAGTATATAATAGAAGGAAAGATACAGAGTACTGTGATAAATAGATGTATATAGGTGTGTATGATGCAGAGCTGCATTTCTGAGTAAAAAGCAGAGCAAATCCAGACAGGACTCCTATGAGAGAGTCCTGATTACTCCGCCCACACAGCAATTAACAGCTTTCTGTGTACACACAGAGCGCAGGAGAACTGTCAATCACTGTGTGTGGGCGGGGTAATCAGGACTCTCACTGTCTCTCCTAGGAGTCCTGTCAGGATTTATTCTGCTTTTCACTCAGAAATCCTGCTCCACATCATACACACCTATGTATCACAGTGCTCAGCTTCTCTACCTTTATCGCATTGGTCGGCAACCCCTGGAAAGAGTGACTCACAAGCATTACTCCCTGGCACAGCTACTTCCTCCTCTTTATGTGGGTGACAACTAATGATTGCGCCTCCACCATTCAGTCAGCATCCCTCACTTGCAGACATCAGTCCGGTCCATAAATTGGCGGAGGGGGGAGGAACATGTGACTATACACGTCACTCAGCCTCTTCTTTTGAAACACACTGCACTCTTTGGAGGAAGCTGAGTCTTTAGTTAAAACCCACATGGCGAAGAGGAAGAAGTAGTTGTGCCAGAGAGGTAAATACAGAAGCATACTGCGTGGAGGCTCTAATGGGACTTTATGCTATTTGATGGTAACTAAAGGGGCATCGTACTGTGTGGGGCCACTAATGGGCTTTATACTTTTTTGGAGGTCAACAGTGGCGTAGGAGTCAACAGTATGGGGACTCTAATGGGGCATCACTGTGTGGGGGCAACAATGGGGCATCATACTGTGTATAGAGATATTCTTCTGCACTATTTTGTTAGATTTTTTTCTTGACACTAGGTTCACACTAGCTTTCGCCCTAGGTGGGCCTCTACAAAAGCGATCACATACGGAGCCAAACAGAACTCATTAACTATTATAGTATCATATAAACTGAAACCGCTGGATGGATGAAAAAGTGAGACTTGCAGAACTTTTTCAGCACACTGCAACCGAGTCTCCAAAGCAGATGTGAATGTAGCCTTACCTGCAATGGATGCTTATAACAGAGCATACAATGCAAACATGAACACAAATCTGACCAGGCTAACACAGCTGTAATACAGAGGTAATCTACTCTCTGTATTACACCTGCAAATCCAGTAGGGCCAGAAACCTACGGCACATCGAGTACATCATCCTTGTTTTTTTTTTTCTTTATATTTAAATTGGCATGCCGCAGAAAAGGAGGTTGCCTACCCCTGCTCATATACAGTATATATCATATTCTGCTGTCAAACACTAAAGGGCACAAAAAAGCACCTGAAAGGTATGCTGTAACAGGAATACCGGCCCATAATGTACCCTCCCATTGACTGTTGGGAGGAGATGTAACTAGTCTTTGGTCGAAACAATCAATATTACAGACTGTTGGAGACAGGCAGATTCTTGTTCACTCCAACTTAAAGGAAAACTCTACCTATGAGCAGCAATTTTACTATAATTTTAATTTAATCTTCATACCATGGTAAATAACTTTGTTTCTTCATTTGTAAGCCTTATGAGTTATATTATGATTTTTTTTTCTCCATTCACATTTTCTGTTAAAAGGGAACAGTGCATTGCAAGAGCTCGGATATTTGTTACATAAACAGATCTTACCAGTTGTGTTACATGTCTGACAGCGGGATACATATAATTTGCTCTCTGTTTCCAAGCAACTATGGATGGAGAAATCCATATGTAATAACCCAAAATCAGTACCTCAATAGTAAATCTGATTGTGATAACGTAATCAATCTTTAAGTGAAACCGCACTTAACAAACTGTGCAGAAAAGACTAAAAGGATATTGGGGATGGGGAGGGTGAATTATTAAAACTGGCGGTTCCTACACGAATTTTAATCCATTCGCCACTGACACTACTTGTGCCAAATTATTAAAAGGCCCCATTTATGAATAACTCTGGTGCACATGGGGAGGTCCTGTGTACCTAAAGTGAAATCTATGCCAGTCAAGGACTGGAGCAGATTTCTGACATAACTCATACCAATTTTCCGACCCAACTAAATCCTTGCCCTGCTCCACCAAATGTCTAAAAAAAATATTGCGTTATAACCTGCTTTTATGGCACATCTTAGGCACAAATCATTGCCATTCATTAAGATGCCACTGCAGTGCCAATTAAATTCCCCCCATTATTTCCTTAGTTAGTCTCATAAAACAACACTATTCCTTCTCCTTAGATGCTAGGAATGTCAAGAAACAATATTAAACACATATTCTTTATCTAAAATAAGAGCAGTTCAATGTTTTAAGTTTATTTTACTGATGCAAGAGACATGGCTATCATCAATATTGTCATTTACGTAGATATTCTTCCCTACAAGGATTGCTTCCAGAATAGGGTATGATGTTTCGTAGAGGCACAATATGGCATCTCAAAAAGACCTTAAGGGTCCATACCTGCCTAACAATAGTGGAGATATCATATGTACAGTACATCTTGTACACTTGCACAAGAGGCATCTAGGTAAAGGGCCTACCAGCATAAAATATAGTGATTCCAGATTGCATTTAAAGGGAATCTGTCAGGGCAATTTGGGACACTAAACCACCCGCACATCCATATGGACCTGGGGTTTAGTGTCCCAAATCACCCTGTTATAACGCAATCCATGGCCGCATTAAAAATAAAAAAGCTTTATACTCACCCTGCCGCTGTACTTCCCGCACCTGCGCAGTTCTTCAATGAAGCCAGAGGAGTACACCTCGGCTTCAGTGCGCATGCCCTGCAATTATGTAGTGAAGCCAGGGTGTCCGTCTTTGGCTTCACTGAAGAACAGCGCAGGCGCCGGGAGGCGTGCCTCATGAATAAACCGGACTGTTCTCGATTGGACCCTTCGCTAGTATAAAGTTTTTTTTATTTTTAATGAGCCTGCGGACTGCATTACAACAGGGCGATCTGGGACATAAAACCCCAGGTCTATAAGGACCTGTGGATGGTTTAGTGTCCCACATTGACCTGACAGATTCACTTTAAAGGACTGCAGTTATTGTTCCCAGTTATTGGTAGGATGCAATAGTGCAAAAATTGTCACATTGGAGGCTTAGTGTTAGAAAGTCATCAGAGAGGACCTCTAGGAACTCATTTAGGCTGCGACGTATTGTAATGGACAATAGCAACAGACACTACTGATGGTCACCAATGGTAGTGTGAACGCCCCCTTAGACTAAGGCTGTGGCCCCATGTTGCAGAAACACTGTTTTTTTTGCTGAAAATTTTGTTGTGTTACTTTGAGCCAAAGCCAAGAATGGCTACAAAAGGAATGAGAAATATATAGGAAGCTCTTTTACGTCTATCTTCTGCTAAATCCACTCCTGATTTTGGCTAAAAAAAAACACAGCAAAACCTGCAACACAAAAACCCTTTGTTTCCGCAACATGGGGCCTCAGCCTAACAAGGTAGCCAGGGGCAAAATATGCACAGGCAAAGTCGTGACTTGGAGTTCTTGAGACCCAATGCAAAATATGTAACTGGGCCCCGACTTACCATGTACTATCTATAATCTTGGTGTCTTCTTATGTTGCATAGAGGCCTGTGCACAGGAGCCATCACCTGTCTATGGCAGCTTCAGGTGCCTCCACTCTTATTTTAAGATCAAAAATGGTGTCAAAAAACTATACCTGCAAAATGTGAATTGGGCCCAATGTTGTCTTCACATATACAGTTTGTGAAGCAGTTCCTTTAAACTAAATATACCGTAGAAGTGATTACAAAACATAGAACTGTACACGACTTCCTACTTTTTCTTCTCCCTGCATGTACTCCACCAACATCCTGGCTTTGAATGCTAAATGAATAAATAATAACAATACAGAATGTACGGTACACCCTACCAATATTCTGGAACACTGCAAATATCTCAGGAATTTTACAGACCAAATAGAACAAACCAGGTTGACATATTCACAGGGTGATCTCAAATTCCAAGTGTATAACAGAAACTGTTTATATCATATTGGGAAAAATGATTGCGCCAGCTGAGGTCATATTAATTTCTTGGGTGCTAATTAAATTGAGAACAACAGAAACCAAATACTAAAGTGAATGTAACAAATACAGAAATAAAACAATATTGTATCTTCCATGTACACGTGCTGTGACATTTGTATCCAATGTGTAAGTATACAAAGACCCATAATATTCCAACAGCACAGAGACTGTGTCCTTCACGTCACCTCCAAATACAGCTCCAAGGATCATACATTCATCTGCAATAAAAGCTCTGAATCCTTCAGTGCTTCCAAAATGCTAATATCTGCATTGTTAATATGATTTAAAAGCTCTCGACTTATTGCACTGAAATAAACAGTTTGAGTTTTGCTGCAGTTTATTCAGAATTACAATGATAATATTTTTATAAGTATTTTTTTTATTTTTCTATGCATAACTAAGTTAAATAATTTTGCAAAGTGATGAAATGTATTGTATGTTCAAGACTATAAGACTACACTTCAATAAATGCATACATGTTAAAGCGCACATCCATACAGTCATGATTTTAATAGGGCTTGTCGAAGTCTTAATTTTAAAGACCAACAGCAAATGGGGGCAATAAAACATAAAAAAATGTACTCGCCTCTTACAGTTCCTGTTTTTCTAGTAGTGGCTTTGCACCGTTCTTGTTGACATTCACGGATGACGTTCTGTTTGTGTCAGGTGACTGCTGCAGCCAATCACAGGACCTCTTCACAAACAGCAGTGACCTCTTTACAAACAGCTCATCACTGCTGCAGCCAATCACAGGACCTCTTCACAAACAGCTCATCACTGCTGAGGCCAGTCAGCCACATGCAGTTTGCAAAGAGGTCTTCCCTGGGGCTTGTGATTGGTTGCAGCAGTCACCTGCCGGTAATGGAACGTAATCTGCTGAAAATAGGCAGGACTTGAAAATAGGAGCTAGTTCTGGAAAAGGGAGAGCTCGGAGTGGTGAGTACTTTTTGTGTATTTTCTTCCCCCCCATTTGCTGCACATATAGATCTTTAAAAAATACTCAGACAATCCCTCAAACAATGATACAGATATCAGCTATCATTATTTTAATAGTATACCATAAATTGACAAAACAGAATCACCCGCAACCTGTAAGCAAAATTTCCATTGAGGTCAGAAAATTCAGAAAAAGAACAAAAATCAATGTAGGCTATGGAGTCAGTAGGAGAAACCAGCGACTTTGACTCCTCTATTTTTCCAAAGCCCAACTGAAACTCTGGCTCCTGCTCCGATACCGACTCCTTCATAAATGGCTGAGAGCCATGGTCAGACACAGTAAAGATCCTCTAATTCATTAAAAAGCTAGTGATTGATTCCTATGAAAGTAAATATGTAACAGACATCTAATTATACAATATTAATAATTGTTTAATATAATTAAAAATAATTAATCATTTTATTTTAAAGCCAGAGTTGAATCAGTAACTTTTTTCCAATTCCAGTTCAACCCAAAATTCGTCCCCACTCCAACTACACAACTTTGACTCCACAGCACTAAAGCCAAGTAGAAAAGCAGAAGTAAGAAGAAGCCAAGCATTTCCTATCAAGCCCTGTAGTAACCTAACAGTTTACTACAGAGGAGCACAATCTATAACAGTGCCCCCCACCTTCAGGGGTGGATTTAGGTTACCATGTATGAAGAGCTGTATGAAGATTGTGGTGCTACCCCACCCGTCTAAAGTTTTTTAAATGGTCTGGCACTTACTGCCTAGATACAATAGTAGAACTAATGTTACTGCATAGATACAGGACCAGACATAATAACAGGTGGTCCCTATGATTTGCATTCTATTTTGTTTGGAAGGCCATGTTTTTTTTTCACAGTCAAGCCACTGATGACAGATGGAAAGTGTTAAATTTGTGTCAATCAATCTGGTAATTTAATATCTGTAGTTTTGATCTGATGAATCAGAACAACAGACCTAAACACAGTAGAGTGAAAATAGCCTAGGAGAACTGATACTGTGCAGTGCTCATATATACAGGATGAAGCAGTGGAACTCTGCAGTGCCCATATATACAGGAAAAGAGAGGAGATACTGAGCGGTGCTCAGGAAAAATGGAGAGATATTGTACAGGATAATAAAGTGGTATTGTGTATGCTAATATATAAAGGATAAAAGAATAGATGATCTGAAATGCTCATATATACAGGAATCAAAAGTGGCACTGTGCAGTACCTATATATACAGGACTACACAAAAGGCAGTGCAGTGCCCATATATGCAGGGTAAGAGTAGTGGTACTGAGCAGTGTGCATATATGCAGGATAACAGTAGTGGCACTGTGCAATGCCCATATATTTCCACAATGCCTATATGGGCAGGGTAATAGAATTGCTATTGTGCAGTGGCCATACAGTATATGCTGGGTAAGAGCAGTGGTATTGTGCTGTGGGCATATTATGCAGGGTAATCGTTGATTATAGTGTTAATCTGTTTTCCTTTAGTCCCAACAGAAGCACAATATGGGGTATTCCTGCCCCTGCGTGCTGGTAGGACAGGCGGAACTTTTAATTAGCATAAATTATGCATGACTACTTATCCTATAAGAGGGCAAAGAGACCTCCCCCCCTTGTGTAAGTTATAAAGTAAAAAATTTCCAAATTTAGGGAGGGAAGCTTGTGCTGCTGTTGGGACTAAGGGAAAACAGATTAACATTATAATCAATGATTCCCTTACGTCCCACAGCAGCACAATATGGGGATATAGCAAGTAATTTCCTTAGGGAGGGTTTCCCTGCTCTACAATACTTAGGACTGACTGACCAAAGGCAGTCGCCACAGAACTCCGACCATCTAGATGATTATGTTCCATAAAGGTTAGGTGAGATGACCAAGAAGCAGGCGCACAGATCCGATCCAGAGTTAAGGCTCGGTTCTCAGCCCAAGAGGCCGCTACATCTCTGGTTGAATGGGCTGTACAAAATTCGGGTGGAGCTAGCCCCCGAGCAAAAAAAGAGACTTTGATTGCCTCCATGATCCACCTAGACAAGGTAAGCTTGGAAGGCTTGAGACCTTTGTCTCTACAATACATGTTGACAAGGAGATTCTCGCTCTCCGAAAGGACCGTGTGCGTAAGAGGTAAATCTGGAGACACCTCATAACATCTGGTGTGTGCAGTTTTTTCTCCTCTTCAGAGGAAGGGGAAGGAAAGAGCACAGGTAAAGAAATTAATTGATTAATATTGGCGTGGGAAGGCACCTTAGGGTTAAACCCGGGAAGAAACCTAAGTTAGACCCTATCCGCAAAAAAGGATATATAAGGTTCCTTGTAGGAAAAAGCCTGGAGATCACTCACCCTTTTGGCTGAAGTGATGGCTAATAGAAAGGTGGTTTTAAGGCAAGACATTTAAGATCTAGATCCTCCAAAGGTTCAAAAGGAGGACCACAAAGACCTGAAAGAACAGTGGAGAGATCCCACTGGGGAACCAGGGCTGAGACCACCGGTCTAAGTCTGGTAGTGCCCTTAAGGAATCCAACAATAAGGGAGTCTTGGGACAAACGTCTGCCTAAACAGGCGGATAAGGCTAAAACATGTACCTTCAGGGTAGCAGGAGAAAGGCCTATATCCAAGCCGCCTTGAAGAAAATACAGAATTTCTGCCGTAGTAGGGTTTGAACTATCAGCTTCTCTTCTGGAGCACCACTGCTTGAAGATGTTACCTATCCTTTGGTAGCTTTTCTTGGTAGACTCTGCTCTGGCACAGGAAAGGGTCTTCAAGACGGCTTCTGACAGTCCACTAAATCTCCGTAGGGACTGGACAACCTCCAGGCTGTCAGGTTGAATCTCCTCAGATCCTGGTGCTTCTGAGTTCCTTGGGAAACCAGGTTCTGGGTGGGGGGAAGCCTCCAATATGTCCCTCGACTCATGTACATGAGCTGGGCAAACCAAGTCCTTTTTGGCCAGAATGGTATGATGGCTATCACAGAGACTTGGTCCTGTTTGACTTTCATCAATACCCTTGGTATCATGGAAAGTGGAGGGAAGATGAACCTCCAAGGGATGGACAGAGCATCCACTGCCAAGGGATAGTCCTCCTGATACAGTGAGCAGAACGTCTCTACCTTGGTGTTGAGTCTGGTTGCCATGAGGTCTACTTCTGGGAGACCCCACTTCAGGGTAATCTGATGGAATACATCTGGATTGAGAGACCATTCTCCTGATACGACAAGACCCCGACTCAACTGATCCGCTACCATGTTCTTTGAACCTTTGATGTGAACTGCGGATAAGTGGGTCAGATTTTTCTCTGCCCAGGTAAAAATTAGATCTGTCTCTCTGAGGAGAGACACTAATCTGGTGCCCCGTCTGTTCAGGTACATTACGGTTGTCATGCTGTCTGACCGAACCTTGACTGCTCTCCCTCCGAGGAGAGGAGAAAAAAATGAAGTAGTGCCAGGTACACGTCTCTGAGCTCCTTCCAATTGGGAGAGGTCTTTTTTTTTCTAGACTTCTCCAAACTCCTTGTCCGGTCTTCTCGTACAGGTGGGCTCCCCATCCCACGAGGGATGCATTGGTAGTCAACAGGGTCCAACTAGGTTGGACCGTGGACAATCTGTCTTTCAGGTGTATCCACCATCTGAGGGAAAAATGGGTACTGGGAGATAGCTTGATCTTCCTGTCGAGATCGAAAGGAATACGGTTCCAGGCTCTTAGTATTTCCATCTGGAGAGGATGCAAATGCCATAAAGCCAAGGGACTGCAATGGCTGAGGATAACATCAGGCCTAGGACTCTCATTGATGTTCTGATGGACACTAGACGAGTCTTGAAGAGAAACCGGACCGCTTTGATCAATCTTTCCTTCCTTGCAGGTGTTTAAGGAAATCTCCATGCGGTCTTAGTCGAACAGATACCCCAGGAACTTCCTGCGGGTAGAGGGAACTACTTCTGACTTCTCCCAATTTATTAGCTAACCCAAGCTCTGGAGAAGGGACACGGCTATCAGTAATTGCTGGAGCAGAATAGATTCTGACTGGCACTTTATTAGCCAGTCATCCAGGTATGGCACTACCAAAAAGGCCCTGCAGCCTGAGAGAGGCGGCTATAGGGGCCACAACTTTGGTGAAGGTATGAGGAGCTGAAGAGATGCCAAAGGGCAGGGCTGCGAACTGAAAATGCTTCCTGTGGCCGGAAACTGAAACGGCGATTCTGAGAAACCTTCTTTGTGGAGGATATATTGGGACATGCAGATAGGCATCCTTTAGATCTAAGGTGACGAAAACTTCGCCCTGTTGAAGAAAGGATGTAACGGACTTTACGGTCTCCATGCGAAAATATTTTTTCTTTATGAAGCGATTCAGATATCTTTGGTCTATAATCATTCTCCAGTTGCCTGATGGATTTGGCACCAGAAAAACTTGGGCGTAGACACCGAATGCTTCCTCCAAGGGGGGGGACCTCTTCCAAGGCCCCCTTGCGGATGTAATCGTGAATGGAGCACTCCAATATATCCTGCAGAGCCGCAGGAAGGGAGCGGGTTAAGATGAATCGATCCTAAGGGGGATGAAGAAACTCGATCACGTAACCTTGCTGAACAACCTGCAAGACCATGGGTCTTGAATTTTTTCCTGCCAGACGGTGTAGAATTGGAAAAGACAACCTCCAACAGGAGTCTCGGCCACAGGATGAGGCCGAGATTCTTTGTGTCCTCATCCTTAGAAACCTTTCGTCCCGATCCCCTAGGCTGATACCTAGGACGTCTGTGGAACTGAGTTCTGGGTTGAGGCTGATAACCTCTACCCCGGCCAGAAGGGCTTGACCTGCCTCTAAAGGCCTGAGGAAGACTCTTATCCCTTTTTACCGGCCAGGTGTTTCATAATCTCTTAAAGGCCTTTGTCAAAAAGCTTACTCGGCCTCAAAATGGTAGCGAACAGAGGTTGAATTTGGAGGCAATATCCGCTCTCCAGGGTTTCAACCATAACGGCCTTCTAGCTGCCATAGAAAGGGCCAAAGATTTGGCCGCCAGCCTTAACTGATGCAGGGAGGCTTTAGCTAAATAATCTACCAACAAAAAAACAGAGCTCAAAAAAGCTACTAATCATCTCTGAAAACTCCAGAGTCGATGTCTCTTGTAAGCTGGGCTAAATCAGCCCGTAGCTTGCCTGAGACTTCATTAGAGGCAATAGCCACGGAAGTCTGACCGGAGGCCAGAGAGTAAACCTTCCTGAGAGTACTCTCTATGCATCTGTCTATGGGGTCCTGGAGGTTAGATCCATCATCCACCGGGACCACCGTACGACGGGATAACTTGGTCACTGCCGCATCAACTTTAAGTGGGAAACCCCACCGATCCCGCTGGGACTCCGCAATAGGGAACAGGGATCTAAATTTCCTGGAATATATGGGAGCTTTTTCCGGATATTACCATTCTGCAAGCATGAGTCTTTCCAGTGACTCGTCCACTTGGAAGGCCCCCTAGAGGCGGAACAGGAGGCTTCCCCATCAACATCACGGTCGCTTGACCAGATGGAGTTCATCAGTCTATTTATCTTCTAAAGTGGAAAGAGAGGTCTGCTGGAATCTTCCAAGGTATCATCAGATGAAAGCGTCTCAACAATCACCTGGAGATCTTCAATAGGAACCAGAGTCTGCTTCTCCACACGAGGTTTCTTGGAAATCTGTGAGATGGAGTCCAGGACTTCCTGCAAGGAGTCCTGCATCTATTCCTTGACCCAAACAATGTCACGTACAAATGGTTCATCGGGGGGGATCCACGGCACTGACGGCAGCGGGAAAACTCATACCCATCCGGCAAGGGAGTATTACAGTCAAAACAAGACAGATGCTTGCGTTTGGAGGATCTTTTCCTTCTACAAACGTCACCATCCACACCAGAGGTTGTGGAGGACATGTATAAGGAGACCAAAGTCACCAGCCAGTAAAGACAGCTAAAACAAATAGCAAGAAAATACCTTTGGAGAATCAAGTGAATCAGACAAAGACAGAAGCGCTTAGCAGCCAGCAAATCATCCCAAAGTATAAGAAGCCGGACTCAGAGAGGAAGAAGCCCAACACTGCAAAGAACTATGGGGCTTTAAAGAGGGGAAAACGGGGGCAATAGAAAGCCTCACAAACTTTCCCCTTCAAATTTCTGCAGCAGAGCTGCTACAGCAATAAAGCAGCTCACAAGAAGAGAACAGGAATAAAAACGCAATAGAATCCATATAAAAATATACCTTTTTCAAATTTCCGCGGCACCGGAAGTAGGCGGCAGCATAGGTACGGCGAGAAATTGCGTCCCCGGAAACCCGGCACGAAAGAAAGGTTCTGGGAAGAAAAAAAGACCGACGTCACTTCCGGTCGCGGCAAAGCGCGATGAAGCCTGCAGAGCAACGGAACTCTGACGCGTGGACTAACAAGGCAGCAAGAACCAAAGCTGCCAAGAAGAAACTCCTTTCAACAGAGGGAAAGAAGACGACAGTAACAGTAAGTAACGAAAGAGAGAACAAACTCTATGGGAGGCCAAAGAGACCTCCACCTGTCCCACCAGACAGGACAGAAAAAAACACAAGGGGGGGAGGTCTCTTTGCCCTCTTATAGGGTAACGTAGTCATGCATAATTTATGCTAATTAAAAGTTCCGCCTGTCCTACCAGCACACAGAGGCAGGAATACCCCATATTGTGCTGCTGTAGGACGTAAGGGAATGTAGTTTCAATGGGCAATGTCCGTATATGGCCGCGATGCCCATACTAAAGGTTAAAGCAGCAAGATAAACTGGCAGATTTTTTCTCAGATTTTGCCTTTTTTTTATCCTCAGTGCACCCTCTATGGCAGGGGTAGGCAACCTTTTTTGTCTGGTGTACCGATTTAAATTAAAAAATCAAAGATGAGGTCCTCGGAGTGTCGGGCAAAATTTGTAAGGCTGACTACCCCCTACACTAAAGTCATATAGCACAAACCATAACACAGGGGTGCTCCCAGCCACATGCGTTTACCGATATTTGCCTTGATACACCTGTACATTTCCATTAGAAGCAATGTAAACAGAGGCGTGGCTAGGGATTCAGCCCAGGGGGAACAAATACGTCCAAGTGGGCCCCCAACTTAGGTATAGCGATATTATCACTATACAGTGAGCATATAGTGGTATATATCGGCTCTACACAGGGCTCTGCAGACGATTTAGGTGAATACAGGGCAGTAGCATTTAGTGACTTACCAGTGACGTCTCTGCCTAATCGTTCGCATTCCCCATCTCTTTCATCTGGACCGACATGACCATTTATTCCAGTCTAAGTAACGTTTGAAGCACAGACATCTTTGGCTCCTCACTTTTCCAGGCACCTGACCCACATTATCCTCACCTGCACACCCATCCTGCTGCTACCCCAATTATAAAATGTATAATATAACCCCCCGATAATGAATAATACTCCCAAGTGCATATTTAAATGAATAACTTCCCTGTGTACCCCCTTTAAATAGTGTGTCTTATTAATAATGCCCAAGGCATTTCCTAATTAAAAGTTAAACAAAAGGTAAAAATTAATTATTGGGGTTCCAATACCCGGGACCCCAGGATCAGCTGTTTGAATGAACCGTGGTACCTGTGTAAGCACCGTGACCCCTTCTCAGTTTACACAGTGTCATTCATTTCATAGCGGCCATGTAATGTAACTACAGCCTCGTCCTATACACGTCTATGTGACAAGGCTGGAATGACATCACACGGACACTATAAACAGACAGCGTGTGATATAAACAGGCGCCATAGCCCCATCATACAGCTGGTCAGTGGGGAATCACTTATCTCTTATTGATCTATTCTGAGGATAAATCATCAATAAAAATGAGCTGGAAAACTCCTTAAGTCTAAGCCCCCACGTGGTGTCCTGCAGGAAAAAAGCCCTGTGGGAAAAAACGCAGTGGCGACGTTTCTTCCTGCAGCGCTTTGCATAGAAAGTTTGCAGAGGTTTCCTCTGCGGACTTTCTGCTTCAATTATATCTAAACCGCTGGCGTTTCCGTAGGTATGCTGCGATTTCTAAAACCACGGCTGTTTTGGAAATCGCTGCGTGTCCGCTGCACGTATTTTACCACAAAGTGGGGATGGGGCCTCATGTGGCAATAACACCACGGAGAAAAAAAACGACATTTTACAGTTCCTGCAAAGTGGATGGGATTCTAGCAAATCCCATCCACACATTGCAGAAAAATATGTGCAGAGGATACGCTGCAATTTCCAAATCCGTTGCGGTTTTAGAAATCGCAGTATGTCAATTATACCTACAGAAACACTGGCAGTTTCCCTATAGATATAATGGAAGCAGAAAGCATGGATTCTAGATAGGTACATTTGTTAATGTGTGGGGATCTTGGTGCAATTTACTACTAGTGTTGAGAAATTTGTAGGTTGAGTATATATCTTTTGTTTTTTTTTCTCTATATACTAGGTTTTTAATATTGGTAATGATTTAAACAGCATGGATTTTCATGTGAAGTCGACTAACTAGTATATTTTCGGATGGAGCATTACCTGATGCCTCTATGGAATTGAATGACGCACAACGTGAGTTACGTGACTTATTCTTTAAGAGGATTAAAACTTGGTGGAACAAAGCCACTTTGGAACAATATCTATCTAAAAATTTAATCCCTATGGGTCTTAGGATACACCTATTTCTCTATTTTAGTGTTGAAGTTGAGACCTTTAGGAAGAAATGGGAAGATGCCTGCAATGTATGCTCGAGAACCTTTATTGAATTACTGATTGGACTTGATAAAAAAACACATGAAATGCTGGAGACATAAGTTAAATCTTTGGCACACCTGATCACATGAATAAATGGGAACAGCAAATACAGATGGACTATAAGAAATGGGAGACAGAGATACAAGAAACTAAAATGAAAAAATATCAGCGGGATGTATCTGACCATATGAATAATAAAGTGTACAAATGGAAGAGAAATGGCAGAGATAATCGTGCTCACTCTATTTCTATACAATCGGAAGGAAGCAATAGCACTCAGCACTCCTCAGTAAGTCGTAGGAGTAATGAGAATAAACGGACATGCAACACACATCATATGTCACACAAGAGGAAATATGTGGAACATGAAAATCCTGAGGCTGTAGCAGAATTGAAGGTAATTAATCTGTCTGAATATTCTTTAACAGATGCTCAGGAATCAGTCCTAGCTTTAGGATTAACGTTTTGTCCTGCTGCACCGTTGGACAAATTCACTGCTATAAAGGATGTTTTTCTATTTGCTAGGAAATTACTCCTTAAAAAGTATTTTTTTAAAGGGAATGCTACCTCTTGTTTCACAGCCCAGGAGGAACTGGAGGCACTCCAGATTTTAGAGGACCTTCTCCTAGAACAAAATGACCATCAGGTGAGTAAATTTCCCTCTACAATTAGAAAGAGATCCACCTCATTTCCGCCTTTAAATTTAAGTCCTCCTGTAGAAATATTTGTGAAATCAGTTTGTGAGGTGATTATGTCTATGCCTACGCATAAGAGTTCTGACAATTTGAGTATGGCACAACCCGCCGATAAAGGCGGAAAAGTGGCGGTGTGGCCTTCATTGGCCTATGAAAAAGAGGCATTTCGCCAACTATGTAACACTCAATGTTACAAAAAACTTGACGGTAACCCTACTGTAAGGGAATTGCCAGTTAAGCAATTCCCCAGTGCTGCTGCAGAACCCTGGGGGGAGGGGCACAACAAGACAGTGAGCCCTAAAGCTGAACCCCCCCCCCCCACTGTCCCTGGCTAACTTGCCTATCTGTCCTAGGCGACAGCAGCAACTGGTCAACAGTCACTACTTAATGTAAGTGGCAACACAAAACGCAGACAAGACAAACAACAACAAAGGAAGGTCAGCTAGCCAAGAGGTCAGTAACAGACGAGCAACGCAGTACAGAATCAAAATCCAAGAGAATAGTCAAAAGTCAAGGCCAGAGGTCAGGAATAGGAATACAGGTAAAAAAAACAGCAAGGAGTAAAAGCCAGAACGCAAGAAGCAATAACCAGTGCCAATGAGAATGTGAGCAAAGAATAAATAGGAAGAAAGAACCCGCCCCAGACTTGATAGGAGGATAGGCTGTCAATCACACAGGTAAGGCTAAAATTAACTATTAGTGGAGCAGAGGAAAACCAAGGTGAAGGAGACGGGTGTGGCAGAAAATCAATTACATAGTCTAGGACAGTGTTCAGACTGAGCAACAAGAATCTTAAGCAAGGAATCAAACTGAGCACGATTCCTGCTCCGCCACGTGCGGGCGGAGGGTGGTGCAGAGAACCGAACAGGCAGAGACATTACACCTACTCAGACCTTTAGAAAACAAATCGAGGAGGGCATTACAATTTAACATCATTACACAACAGATTTTTGAGGGTTTAATGGTAGATCATCCTGTTACACCAACAATTTATTTCCTCCAAAAGGTCCACATAAATAAATCAAATCCACCTGGACGTCCCATAATGTCTGGAAGGGGATGCTTATGTGAACCTATATGCAGATTTTTGGACTACTACTTGAAACCGATTGTATTTACCTTGCCTTCTTTCATTAGAGATTCAGCAAAGGCTTTGCAATGATTGGAAGGTATCACTCTTGAACATGATATGTTTCTGGTGATGGCAGATGTCAAGGCTTTGTACACCTCAATCTTGTGTATTCAGGGGATTTAAGCTGTCAAATTCTATCTGATGGCTAATGGGATGGATCAAGACCTTATGAATCTTCTTCTTGTTCTTTTGAAGTATGTATTACATCATAATTTTTTGTATTTAAAGACCGCTTCTTTCTCCAGACCCAAGGTGTGAAGCGGTCGATCACAGGCCAAACGGATCTGCGACACAAATCAAGATCAAGATCACGTGATTATAAATTCAATGATATTGAGCGTGGTTACATTCGAGCCTGGTTGGAAACAAGAGATAACCTTTTGTTTTTCAAACAATGTACTCAAAAAAAGGATCAAGTAAGATTAATTACGAATTTTAATAGTAGATGGAGAGAATTGAATACTACCATTAAACAGTTTTGGCCTATACTTAAGCAAGACAGAGAATTACAAACATTCCTGTCTAATGAGCCCTGTTTAATTGCTAAACGTAATAAAACTCTTGGTGACTATCTGGTTAAAAGCCACTCCACTCCACCAACGTCTAAATTTATATTTTCAAGTAAAGGCCCAAAATGGGGTTTCTCTACATGCGGGAATTGTTCTGCATGCAAATACATGGTAAAAGCAGATTATTTTTGTGATTCTCAGAACATGCAACAGTACAAAATCGTACATACCATGAACTGTCCATGTGAAGGAGATGTCTATTATCTAACATGCCCATGTGGATTGATCTACACACGTGGACAAAATTGTTGGTACCCCTCGTTTAATGAAAGAAAAACCCACAATGGTCACAGAAATAACTTAAAAAAGCCAGACTGGAATTTGCCAAACTACATGTTGACAAGCCACAAAGCTACTGGGAGAATGTCCTATGGACAGATGAGACAAAAATCAAAATTTTTGGCAAGGCACATCAGCTCTATGTTCACAGACGGAAAAATGAAGCATATCTTGAAAAGAACACTGTCCCTACTGTGAAACATGGAGGAGGCTCTGTTATGTTCTGGGGCTGCTTTGCTGCATCTGGCACAGGGTGTCTTGAATCTGTGCAGAGTACAATGAAATCTCAAGACTATCAAGGGATTCTAGAGAGAAATGTGCTGCCCAGTGTCAGAAAGCTTGGTCTCAGTTGCAGGTCATGGGTCTTGCAACAGGATAATGACCCAAAACACACAGCTAAAAACACCCAAGAATGGCTAAGAGGAAAACATTGGACTATTCTGAAGTGGCCTTCTATGAGCCCTGACCTAAATCCTATTGAGCATTTTTGGAAGGAGCTGAAACATGCCATCTGGAAAAGGCACCCTTCAAACCCAAGACAACTGGAGCGGTTTGCTCATGAGGAGTGGCCAAAATACCTGTTGAGAGGTGCAGAAGTCTCATTGACAGTTACAGGAATCGTTTGATTGCCTCAAAAGGTTGTGCAACAAAATATTAAGTTAAGGGAGCCATCATTTCTGTCCAGGCATGTTTCATGAGTTTTCTTTTTTTTTTTAATTCTGTTGAAGCATGGTTGAAAAGCAATGTCTGACTTTCATTTGTTCATTTTCATAGAATTTTTATATATTATTACTTTTGTCAGATTAAAGTTATTTCTGTGACCATTGTGGTTTTTTCTTTCATTAAACGAGGGGTACCAACAATTTTGTCCACGTCTATATGTGGGGATCACATCATGTCAATTACGAGTCAGAATTCTTGAACACATTCGTGACATAAAAAAAGGCTCTGGAACCATCGATCAGACTTTACAACTGAACTTGAAACCAGTGGCCAGACACTTTCGGGATCATCACAAAGTAGGAGAGGTGAAGGTTCAGGTAAGAGCCATTGATCAAGTCTATTTGGGTATACGACGAGGTGATATAATGAAGCAGCTTGAAACCAAATGGATTTTGCAGACTCTAACCCCTAGGGGACATAATGACAAATTGGGATTTGGATGCTTTTTATAAGATCTAGTTATGGTAAGATCCCCTTACCCTATATACCTAATACTTAACTATTTATTTAGTGTAGTGTTTTTAATATTTTTTATTCCTACAAATAGTTAGTGGTAGTTGTTTTGGGTGGGGATTTCTTTTGTGCTTTTCACACATAAAATGCTATAATGATGTAATGGGACATAATATGATTGTTTTCCCTTTTTTTCTTTTTTCTTCTCTTTTTTTTTGTATTTTGCAGTAGACAATAAGGATATTTTGTGGAAATACATTGATATTAATTCTACATAAGCAAGAGAGATGAAGAAGGTTCCCTGCAATAAGATTATGCCACCTCAAGCATATATACAACAAGAGTCTTATATAACGTTAAGATTGAACAGGTTTATGTTTTATAGTTACAAGGGCAAAATAGGTGTAATTGTTAATTTCCTTGGGGTTCTGCAACATAGTAGCAGGTAGTTGGTACAAAATAAATACATATTTTTTCACATTTTTCACTTTTTTTTTCATTGCCATCTTACTGGTTTGCAATATAATTTTAGTCTGATTTTATGACATTTTAATTTCACTGTTTTTCACCTCACAATATTTATTCACTTCACCTTTTTACACAATATTACACACATTTATTATTTTATTTTACACAATTTTGTTGTTGGTAAATTTTTTTATATAAAAGAATCTTTATTCTTTAGAGTAATATGCATCAATATGTCTCTTTACATATTGACTCAAAAAATAATAACAAAATAATAAAAAGATTCTTTGCCACTTATTTTGTGCACTGTTGTGTAATTTTTGAATTAATTGAATTTATTGTGTTTACTATAGGGTACATTAATAATGGTGCACTGTCAGCAATACAATGTATAATTAATAACACATTATACAGTATATATTAGTTCAACACCTACTATCTGGCTATTGTATATTTTTATAATTTATTATTTTCATATTTTTGACCAATGAATTATATTCTGGTAATTCTTTATATATTCTCATTAATTTATATATTTGGCTTAAAGGCTACTTTACAGCGGTTTATGTTCTTGGAATATGTGCATTAGCAGCATATATAATGTGCATGCGCGCGCTATTGATATTGTTAGCAGAACCTTGGATGTTTTACACGTATGTGCGTGATCCAGTTATATTATATCACGTTAATTACCTTTTGTGTGGCAAACTTGACGCACATGCGTGCTGGCTATTCCTAAGATATTGTGCTATTCACCCTTGTTGTGTACTCTGCAGTGTGACATCATCATGTGAGTGTCTCGCGAGATTTGAGTCACAGGGACGTTTGCACATGGTTTCAGTGGCGCCAGTGATTTAGAGATTACATTCAGGTATGTGTACACTATAAAAGTTTGACCACCCGACCTCCACTTTGTAGCCCCCTGACGAAGATGGAGGCAAAACGTATGTTGGGGCTCAAAGTGGAGGTCGCAGTGTTGATCTGCCAGCAATATTTTCTAGGTAATTGTATATGATCCTCTAATGCATTATATGAGTTTGTAAGCTATGGGGCACTAGTGTATGTATTTACATAACTTGATACTCTACTTAATTTATTTATATGTATATGCTCCTTGGCATTGTACTACATGCATATGAATCTCTTTGGGGATCATGCTATTTAATTAAACTGATGTTTAATGTACAGTATATTCGACTATATTGTGGACCACACTGCGACCTCCAATTCTCTTCAGATGTTTTTAAATGCTTTTATAATTTTTTTTTGTGTTTTTTTACTTTTTTTTCATAAATAAAATTAATACTTAATATCTTATTATTTTGAGTCAGTATATTATTTGATGTCTTAGCATGGATTCCAGATAGGTATATAATGGAAGCAGAAAGTCCGCAGAGGAAACCTCTGCGGACCTTCTGTGAAAAACCACAATGCGTTACTGCCGCGGTTTTCCCTGCAGTGCTTTTTTGCTGCGGCCCGCTACATGGGTCCTTAGTCTTAATAAAGCCCAAGTACCACCTTAATTAAATTAATTGCCCCCTCATATTATGCCCCTGATTCCCCCTGACATAAATACTGCACCTCTAATGACCCCATATATCAGTGACCACCCCCTTATGTTCATAATGCCTCCTAATATAAATGATGCCCCCTAATATAAATAACCTGTCCCACTTGTATTCATAATGCCCCCAATAGCCCTTATATAAATGACTCCCCTTATGTTCATAATCCTCCTTTCCTTATAGCTATAATTCCCCCTCCTAACAACCCCTTATACTATTAAAACACCCACAAATAAGCTAAAACAAAACAAAACAAAAAGTTATACTCACCTACCTGTGATCCTGATGAATGGAGTTGCCACCTCCTCCCTGTCCACACACAGGACGTCTGCATCTCAGCGCATGAGGCGCGATGCTGTGACGTCATCGCACCGTCTGTGCTGAGAAGCAGACGTCTGTCTGGGTTCTCGTTGTTTTGTAAACTGCAGGCCTCATGTGGCTTCCGATTCACAAGACAGCCAAGTTGCAGGAAGCGTTTTAACTAGATCGGTGTCTGCAAATACCGATCTAGTTTAAAGTAAAAGATGTATTAATGGCGGCCCCGGGGTGGGCCCCACAGAGTCAGTGGGCCCGGGGCAGCCGCCCCTCTGCCCTCCCACTAGCTGAACCACTGAATGTACCGTAAGTACATGTGTAACTCACAATTAGTGGTAAATGTATATGACTGGGAGCAGTGAGGAAACAGTGAGGAAACCCCGGCCACCAGTACTTTCACTTTTCTGTAAGTGAAATGTGGATTAATTTCAGCCACATTTAATTCCTGGCTGTGCGGTAACAGCAAAACCACAGCCAGTAATGAATGGGTGCCACACTTACTCCAAAAGTGAAAGCACTGGTGCCTGGGAACTGGATTTGGCTATAGCCACATCTAGGTACACAGTGTGTCACCACCTGAAAAGAAGCACCCTTAGACCTCCTGCACATAAACGGCATGGATGTGGTTTTCACTGGCCTATACATTAAAAATGAATTGACAGCGCCACAAATGCAGACAGAGATAGGACCTGCTCTATATTTCGTAGCTCTTCAATTTGGCCTGCACACACAGCCACAAAAATGACGGCTGTGTGTATGGGCCCATTGAAATGTATGGGTCCATACTAAAAGTATGGTCATGTGCATTACAATTTAGTAACTCCATGTGCCTTATATTATTATCAATTAATCCCATCTTGTCCCTCACATTAACCCATGTGTCCTTTACATAAAGGTTACTGATATGTGAGAGACATGGAGGTACTAATTACACATCTTCATTACTGAGGACCTTTATTAGTACCCCCATATGTCTCACATATTAGTAACCCTTATGTGAGGCACACAGGGGTTAATGTGAGGGACATAATGGGGTTAATGGCTATTAATGTGAGGCCCATGCACAGGGCAGGAGCTCATCACTGTAGCAGGCAGGATCCTTGTGCTGTACAATGATGAGCTTCGTCTCCTGGGCTTCTCACTCCTCTCATTGATGGGCAGAGAGGGCAGTGAGAGAAGTAGGATCATCCTATACCTCTGCTGTAGTAGAGCACTGAAGGGATGCTCTCTCTTCATTTAATTCTTGCAGGTCTCGTGCTGGCTGCTGTGCCAGCAAAATATGTTGCCGACCCCTGCTCTATGGTGTGTGCAGGCACAGGTGATCCAGCAGTACCTCAGCTTTAGAATGCCTGTCACATTTGCTGGCCATAGATGGCACACTAGTTGTTACTAGCCAGTCATAGTGGCAGAATCACCATTCATCTCATTAGTTACCACAAGAGCTGCAAGTGACAACATGGTACAGGAAACTTACATTTGGCATCATATTTGTATTGAGTAGCCCAAGGTTTGCATCTCTTCCAAACTGTCATATTCTGAGCCCAAATCTTCTGCATAAAAGCAAATGTATTTGTCAGCACACTTTCTCCTGCATGAGATAGTGGATATTTTTAGATCAATGAAAATTCAGCATTCTGTTGGAAGGTGTAGAGATGGAAAAGATACAATAAGTAAATAGAAAAAGAAGGATAATGAATGTGCCCTGCAAGCAAAGGCTTTGACCTAGATTAATGAAGGTTGCTAAGATTCTGCTTGTTCACATAAATGGAAATACAGAAGTAAAAGGGTAATAATAGACCTTGACAGCCATATGAAAAATGTAAATGAGAGGCGATGGCAGAAGGATTCATTGTAGTAAAATGTTCTCCAGCCCACATTCGTGTCTGACATCAGTGCAGGCTGTGGATATATCTGTGCTGTACTGTTTAATGTCACTTCTAAATGTTGTTGGTTATGTGATAAAACACATCAATTATGTTGTTATTAAAGGAGCACTCCGGCAAAAATACTCTTTTCCGTCACTGCACCCCTCACTTAATTGTCTTTCACACTCCACACTTTTATGTACATTGTACGCATATCTCTGTAGTTCACCATCATTTCTACTTGTGATCAGACACCATCTTAATTATTAGATTTCTCTTTCTGTCTTTCCTGCTATCAATACCCTGATGTCTAGAGACAACTAGAGACAATATCATCTCTGCCTGATGGGTGTCAGTGTAATTTTCCTTTTCTCTATTTTTCCTAAATAATATAAAAGACCATCAGTATACAGTTAGGGAGGTGGAGCTATGATCTCCTCCACTACGGCTGTGTGACAGAAGCCTGTCTAATCATCAGCAGTAACTGTGATAGGAGTGTCTATCCCCTCTGTGAAGAGCCTATGTGGAACAGTCCATGTATAAAGGAAGTTCTGGTGTGACAGTGAGGCAAGCTATTCCTTTTAGGTCACAATAAGATCACATGACCCACGTGAAGAGAAGGAGCCCATGAAGTTCCATCTACAAAGCAATTTAAATAAATAGGTTATTGCTGGCTATATATTGGGGGAATAGGTAAATGATACAAAATATGTGTGATGCTTTCAATATTCTGTACAGTTATACACAAAACAATCTAAACATACATACCTGAGTATAATGGCACATTCACAAGATATATCACAGAGCTCAGCTTCTCTCCCTCTATCATATAAACCTACAGTGGGGAAAAAAAAAGTATTTAGTCAGCCACCAATTGTGCAAGTTCTCCCACTTAAAAAGATGAGGCCGGCCTGTAATTGACATCATAGGTAGACCTCAACTATGAGAGACAAAATGAGAAAACATATCCAGAAAATCACATTGTCTGATTTTTAAAGAATTTATTTGCAAATTATGGTGGAAAATAAGTATTTGGTAAATAACAAAAGTTCATCTCAATACTTTGTTATATATCCTTTGTTGGCTATGACAGAGGTCAAACGTCTTCTGTAAGTCTTCACAAGGTTGGCACACACTGTTGCTGGTATGTTGGCCCATTCCTCCATGCAGATCTCCTCTAGAGCAGTGATGTTTTGGGGCTGTCGTTGGGCAACATGGACTTTCAACTCCCTCCAAAGGTTTTCTATGGGGATGAGATCTGGAGACTGGCTAGGCCACTCCAGGACCTTGAAATGCTTCTTAAAAAGCCACTCCTTCGTTGCCCTGGCGGTGTGCTTGGGATCATTGTCATGCTGAAAGACCCAGCCACGTTTCATCATCTATGCCCTTGCTGATGGAAGGAGGTTTGCATTCAAAATCTCACGATACATGGCCCCATTCATTCTTTCATGTACACGGATCAGTCGTCCTGGTCCCTTTGCAGAGAAACAGCCCCAAAGCATGATGTTGCCACCCCCATGCTTCACAGTAGGTATGGTGTTCTTTGGATGCAACTCAGCATTCACTCTCCTCCAAACACGACGAGTTGTGTTTCTACCAAACAGTTCTACTTTGATTTCATCTGACCATATGACATTCTCCCAATACTCTTCTGGAACATCCAAATGCTCTCTAGCAAAGATCAGACGGGCCCGAATATGTACTGGCTTAAGCAGGGGGACACGTCTGGCACTGCAAGATCTGGGTCCCTGGCGGCGTAGTGTGTTACTGACGGTAGCCTTTGTTACATTAGTCCCAGCTTTCTGCAGGTCATTCACCAGGTCCCCCCGTGTGGTTCTGGGATTTTTGCTCACCGTTCTTGTGATCATTTTGACCACACTGGGTGAGATCTTGCATGGAGCCCCTGATCGAGGGAGATTATCAGTGGTCTTGTATGTCTTCCATTTTCTAATTATTGCTCCCACAGTTGATTTCTTCACACCAAGCTGCTTGCCTATTGCAGATTTAGTCTTCCCAGCCTGGTGCAGGTCTACAATTTTGTTTCTGGTGTCCTTCCACAGCTCTTTGGTCTTCACCATAGTGGAGTTTGGAGTGTGACTGTTTGAGGTTGTGGACAGGTGTCTTTTATACTGATAACAATGTCAAACAGGAGCCATTACTACAGGTAATGAGTGGAGGACAGAAGAGCCTCATAAAGAAGAAGTTACAGGTCTGTGAGAGCTAGAAATCTTGCTTGTTTGTAGGTGACCAAATACTTATTTTCCACCATAATTTGCAAATAATTTCTTAAAAAATCAGACAATGTGATTTTCTAGATGTGTTTTCTCATTTTGTCTCTCATAGTTGAGGTCTACCTATGATGACAATTACAGGCCTCTCTCATCTTTTTAAGTGGGAGAACTTGCACAATTGGTGGCTGACTAAATACTTTTTTTTCCCCACTGTATATATCACAGAGCTCAGCTTCTCTCCTCTATCATATAAACCTATATATCACAGAGCTCAGCTTCTCTCCCTCTATCATATAAACTTATATATCACAGAGCTCAGCTTCTCTCCCTCTATCATATAAACCTTTATATCAGAGAGCTCAGCTTCTCTCCCTCTATCATATAAACCTACATATCCCAGATCTCAGCTTCTCTCCCTCTATCATATAAACCTATATATCACAGAGCTCAGCTTCTCTCCCTCTATCATATAAACCGATATATCACAGAGCTCAGCTTCTCTCCCTCTATCATATAAACCTATATATCACAGAGCTCAGCTTCTCTCCTCTATCATATAAACCTATATATCAGAGCTCAGCTTCTCTCCCTCTATCATATAAACTTATATATCACAGAGCTCAGCTTCTCTCCCTCTATCATATAAACCTATATATCACAGAGCTCAGCTTCTCTCCATGTATCATATAACCCTATATATCACAAGCTCAGCTTCTTTCCCTCTATCATATAAACCAATATATCACAGAGCTCAGCTTCTCTCCCTCTATCATATAAACCTTTATATCAGAGAGCTCAGCTTCTCTCCCTCTATCATATAAACCTATATATCGCAGAGCTCAGCTTCTCTCCCTTTATCATATAAACCTATATATCACAGAGCTCAGCTTCTCTCCCTCTATCACATAAACCTATATATCACAGAGCTCAGCTTCTCTCCCTCTGTCATATAACCCCATATATCTCAGAGCTCAGCTTCTCTCCCTCTATCATATAAACCTATATATTACAGAGCTCAGCTTCTCTCCCTCTATCATATAACCCCATATATCTCAGAGCTCAGCTTCTCTCCCTCTATCATATAAACCTATATATCACATAGCTCAGATGCTCTCCCTCTATCATATAACCCTATATATCACAAAGCTCAGCTCCTTTCCCTCTGTCATATAACCCTATATAACACAGAACTCAGCTTCTCTCTCTCTATGATCGATCATATAAACCTATTTATCACATTGCTCATTTTCTCTCTCTATCATATGACACTATACATCACATAACTCAGCTTCTCTCTGTATATGCTTGATCATGTAAACCTATATATCATAAAGCTCAACTTCTCTCCTTCTGTCCTCAGATATGGGCATAATTCACTTGACAAGTGATTTAATCATCATTATTCTGATAAGGTAACAGGTAGTATTGAACAAAGACCTTTCTACAAACAGCTGGTAGTGATCAAACTTTGCATGGTGATCAAATTCTAGTGACCTATGAACTATAACAAATCTAGACCTGTGCAGACATTCAGCACTTTTATAATGAACCTTATACTCTGCTGAACAAACATTTACTGTCTAGATTACATGGGTCTCGCTGTGATATGGCTCAGCTAAACGTTAGACTTTCAGCAACTGTGAGAGACAATCTACAAAGAAATAATAACATAACACAAGTAAAATGTCTCCA
Source organism: Leptodactylus fallax (assembly GCA_947044405.1). NCBI lineage: Eukaryota > Metazoa > Chordata > Amphibia > Anura > Leptodactylidae > Leptodactylus > Leptodactylus fallax. The sequence goes on along the minus strand of CAMRHE010000073.1, from coordinate 3,491,122 downwards.
ATGAATCAGCAAGTCAGCTGTACAGAAAGCACAAAAATTGTATGAGAGTGAGAGCTGATGTGGGAAAACGCAGTCCTGATGACAGAAGCTTAGCTCTAAGCCAAGAAGAATTTTCACTTTGTATATTAAAGGTTCATTCCCAGAACACTGCTCCCAGCATCAAAGAACTGAGAACCCAGATAATCTGAACAGGAGTCCTGCGCTCTCTGCCTGACAGATGACATGGTTATAGGGTGTCCTCATTATAGGCGACATAATACAGATATTAGGGCAGCCTTACTTTAGAGTAGTGTATCAATACCGGGGAGAATATGCTCCACATAGAGAGTGCACTGAGGACACAAAATCAGCCAAGAAGACGGAAGTGTTATCAGCGCAAAGATACTGAGATCTAATTGAAAGTGTTTATTAGATTTAGGGCACTTAGTAGGGATTTCCTGTGGTATCAGGATATCTGTACATTACACTATAGTAATTGATGTCTCCTCTCTGCTCTGAAGTGGTGCTATCTACTTTTATTCAATGGTTTTCACATAGCAGTTGCATTTTTTTCTATATGTTGTGATGTTGCATTACATTTTTGCTCCATATAAAAAATATGGTGTTGATAGGCCAAACCATGACTCGGACTTCAACTCCTCTATTTTTCCACAGACTGACTCTGACTTCTGCTTTGACTCTGACTCCTTTACATATGACTAACAGCCATGGTCAATCAGAAACTGTAATTCATTAAAAAGCTAGTGATTGATTCCTATGAAAGTAAAAATGCAACAATCTATTCATCTGAATAGTTTGGCAAAGCATTGGGAGCACTGAGAAGGCACTGGCTTGACTTTAATGTGTATGGGTTCATTTTTTAATGGTTAAAAATATAGATTATCTGATATACTCCAAGTTTTTATCATTATTACTAGATTTATTATAACTTATAAATATGTTCATGTTCTGTTCATTATCTAACCATGCAGTGGTGTAACTAGGGTCCCCAAACAGTAAAATATTCTCAGTAGAGGCCCCAGATAGTATTATATGCTCAACAGTGGCCCCACACAGCATTATATGCTCCACAGTGGCCCCCATACAGCATTATATGCTCTACATTTCTCCCCCCACACACAGTATAATATGCTACCCACAGTGGCCCCACACAGTCTAATATGCTCCACACAGTGGTCCCCACCCAGTATTATATGCTTCCCACAGTGGTACCCACCCAGTATTATATGCCCCATATAGTGGGCCCCACCCAGTATTATATCCTCCCTACAGTGGCCCCCACACAGTATTATATGCTCCCCACAGTGGTCCCCACCCAGTATTATATGCCCCCCACAGTGGCCACCCAGTATTATATGCTCTACAGTGGCCCCACCTAGTATTATATGCTCTACAGTGGCCCCCACCCAGTATTATATGCTCTACAGTGGCCCCCACCCAGGTTTATATGCTCTACAGGGGCCCCCACACAGTATTATATGCTCTACAGGGGCCCCCACACAGTATTATATGCTCTACAGTGGCCCCCACACAGTATGATATGCTCTACAGTGGCCCCCACCCAGTATTATATGCTCCACAGTGGCCCCCACCCTGTATTATATGCTCCCAACAGCCCCCCTCCACTTCGGTGCTATTATTATACTCTGGGGTCTCCTCAGACCCCAGAGTATAATAATCGGAGGCCAAGGGAAGGTGATTAAAAATAACAAACACTCATACTCACCTTGCCTTACCTTTCCTTGGCATCCTCGCTACATCCTGCCATTTTCAGAGTCTTCAGGCCCTCTTCCGACGTCGCTGCCAAGGCCTGTGATTGGGCCTCAGCGGTCACATGGGGGCGCACTGACGTCATTACGCGCCCGCGCCCCATGTGACTGCTGGGGCCTAATCACAGGCCTCAGTGATATGACGGAAGAGTGCCGGAGAGGACGCTGCGCCCAGGAGAGGTGAGAATATGTGTTTATTATTTTCAGTCACCTCCCCTGGGCTGCCATCTATTGGAAAGGGGCCTGCAATATGACAGGGCTCCTTTCCAATAACAGTATGTATAGCGGTCGGGGAACCAGGCTTTCCCCGACCGCTATCATAACGGTCCGGGGCCCGGCCATCTCCAGCTGGCCGCGGGCTCCGTACCCTGCCTGGTCCGTTCGCGGTCGCACACCCTGCGACCGCGATTGTTACTGGTTTGTGGGGTTCGCGGTAGCATCTGCCACAGGGCTCCGATGCCCCTAATGTCCCAGGCCCTGTGGCAGCCGCTACCGCTGCTACCCCGATAGTTACGCCCCTGTAACCACGGTATTTATGTAATAATGTATAGATGGTATAAATATATTCGACAAATATATTCGACATGGAGACATTTTATGGCAGTCTGGCAGTCCGGGGCACTCCCAAGAAAATTGGGGTGGGGCATACAATCTCCATTTTATGGGATTGAAATTTTGGGAGGTATGTATATTTCTGACTTGCCCATAATTTTAAAGGGACTGATCAACCTTTTGACTGATGAAATATCCTCAGATTGGTGGGGTCTGACACCTAGCAGCCCCACTGATCAGTTGTTCACAGCACCCTCTAACATTAGAATTACAGTGGACTAAGCAGAAAGCAGCTCAATTCCTATTCAAGCGTAGCCCAGCACTGCCACTACACAGTGGACAAAACCATCTGCTTCCAGCTTCATCCACTGTATAGGTTCAACACTGGAAGCTCCCCATATCAGCTGGTCCGTGTGGATTCCAGGTGATGCCACCCCCCACTGATACTGATAATGTGATTTAGGTGTTTAGATTGTTGGTGTTTATAATACCAATCTAATATTTGTAATTGGTCATATGAAGTCTATGAGTTCCTCCTCCATAAATCATCCAGTGGAATCTATACCATAAACAAGCCTGGAACGTTCCATCAATAAAGTATAAAAAATGTAGTTTTTATTCTCTTTTTTGTGGTATTAAAGTAGTAGGGATATAATGCTCCAAGCATAATTCTGCGAAACGTTATGGACTTAGCAAGCGATACATGGAAATGCATGTAAAATGGACATCTGTTAAACCAATTTCATCTATCTCTTTTTCCTTTGGCGACAGTAAATTAAATTCATGAACTGTCAGCGTCGATCCAGTAAACATTAGGGCTCGCCACCATATTTCTTCAATGTGGGAGATACAGGAGAAATAATATGACTCCAGGCTGTATAAAAGAAGGGCCCAAGATTTGATATTATAATAGATGCCAGACTTTGCAGGTTGGCAGATACTCACCATCTGGTAAAAGAAACAGCAGTGGGATTTCAGTGGCAGAAAAACATCACTGGGTTTTGTGATGAGGTTATTATTATGGATGGGGACATTGAAGGTTATGCAAAAGCTGAATAATCACCACCAGGCTGATCAAACTGACATCTCTTGTTCTGTGGGCAGCTAATGAAAGCTTATTATGCCCATGTCCTGTGTATGACAACTTGTGACAGGTCATTTTATTATGCACAGTCAAACGTTTAGTCTAGACAAAGCAGGACAATCTTGTGCAATGCCTAATCACTTTACTATCTAAGTGAATAAGGGAATCTGACATGTGTTCCTGTTTTCTACTACTATAGAGAAAAATAAGACTATACCATGCATAGTTTATAATATAGAAAATAAAATATAGTATAAGGAGTATTGTGCTTCTCTTCATTTTGCAAGTACCTTTCTGTATATGGCATAGTTTCTCTGCAGAAAGTCACTAATATCGCTATCTATTGGTATGACAACTGCCATAATTCTTCTTCTCCTTATGCAAAGTGCACCTGCCTACAGCTAGGCATAAAAAACTAGGGAAATGTAGTTTTACCAGACATACCAACAGAGGGATTTTCTAGGACTACTTTTTGATGACCTATCCTCATCAACATGTCATTGGTGGGGGTCCAACACCCAGGTCACCCAGAGATAAGCTGGTTTTAGAGGCTGCTGGTGAGCACTGCAACCTCTTCATATTAAGCACAGAGTTCAAACAGATGATCTGTGGCGGTCCTAGGTGTCGATCCCCAACCGATCACATATTGTTGACCTATTAATGTAAACCCTTTTAAAGAGGACCTTTCACTACCTGTACTCCTGTTAGTTTCTTCACAGTTAAGCTACATTCCTTACACTAAGCCATGAAAAAAGAACTTTTTTCACAGCCGAGTGCACATTTGAGGGTAGTCCAATTTCACGGTTCCCTCATAGACATAAGTCTAATGAGGAATCAGTGAACTTGGCCCAAGAAATACCTAATTCTATTTTTTCTTGGATCATTCACACAGACCATTAAAACAATAGTTGTGTGAATAGATCTGTTATAGGCTAAGGGGTTGTGTGCTGTCCCATGGCCAAGGAACCCTGTCATGTGAATGAGCCCCTATGTTCTCTACTGACAGGTGGGTGGTCTTGGACTGGAGCAGAAACACAGGGACTGCTCACATGACAGAACAGAGCGTAATTGTACTGAAACTAACAGCAATGATTGCTCAGGAATGGTGGGGGCTACAGAAAAAAATCCAACTGTGCCAGACTCAGTTAGAAGGGTTGTAGGAGAAGATGAAAAATTAAAAAAAAAAAAAAAAAACATACTCACCTGTCCCTAACTCTCTGGTGTACCCCTGCGGCGCGCGGGGGTTTGTTCCGGCGGAAGTCCACACCACAGAAATCAAACAGCAGCCTCAGCTGCCTAAGGAAAGGATCCGAGACGTCACTCACATACTGTACGTCACCTGTAACTTCCAATTCCTTTCCTTTAGGCAACTGAGGCCGCTGATTGGTCTCAGTGGTCACATGCGGCGAGGACTTCTGCCAGAACAAGCCACCGAGCACTGCTGGACCAGACAGCAGTGGGAGGCACCAGATATAGGTGAGTATGAGTTCTTGTTTTTTCTTCATTTTTTACTTTCCCCGGCCTCCTGGCAAAAAGCTGTAATTCCTAGACAACCCCTTTGAAGGATGCAAAGAGTTAGAGGAGGTAATAAAAAGTTCTCTTTAAGGATGAGATCCCCCATTGCGGAAACACAGTTTTTTTAATGCAGATTTTGCTGCGTTTTTTTTTTTTTTTTATCCAAGGAGTGGATTGAGCAGAAGGTAGAAGTATAAGGACTTCCTATATATTTCCCATTCCTTTTGTAGCCATTCTTGGCTTTGGCTCAAAAAACCGCAGCAAAACCTGCAACAAAAAAGCTGCATTTTCACAATGTGTAGCCTCAGCCTAAAGGGATTTTCTGGCCACCTGGTCATTCTTGACACTAATGCCCCATCCTCGGGATAGATTTTACAAGGACATGCCCAATGTGCCAGGAATAGTTTTGAAAATGTCGGACTATCCCAAACAAATTGCACAGTATGCTGACCAGAGATAGCAAAATTACACTAAAATTAGAGGGGGTTCAACAATGTTAAAGTTGTCTATGTGTTAGTCATGTTCTAACTTACCTACATGAACAGGTAACATAAAAGGATGAGGAATGTGACCAGCGTACTGATGTGAATGGAATGTTATCACTATTATACTGAAGTATTTTACATTACGTGGTAGGGACATGCCAAGAATTTTAAAGCACTTAATAAAGGACTTAACATATTAATTTTTCTCACTTTACAATGAGAGAGAAAGCAATTGTCTGGTTGCAAAGGTTATTAATTGGACATGTTGGCAATGCTTCACTATACACAATACATAATGTAATTTACCGTTACTAATAAATATAGATGCTATTAAAACACTGATCAAATGATGTATGTAATGAATGCAATGCAGTTATTTGCATGCCAGTAAAGTACTAAAAGAGTGGCTGCACATATGTACATGCTTACAAGCCTCTTGCGGGAGTGTTTAGAGAGTACAGAGAATCTCTGTTTGCTTGACAGTAATAAACAGCAGCATAACAAGCTGCAGGGGGAGATAAAACACTCCGGTGAATCAGAACAGAGGGAACATCACAGGAAGCATACTGACATGTATTGATCAGCACCGCAATGTTCAGCAATGGGACTGAGCTTGGAAATTCTATGAAAACAAGGCAGTCATTTCCATGTACATCAGAAGTTACACATGCCTACCCTATATTAGCTAACATAGCCTTTGGAAAACTGTAATTGAAAAGGACAAGGACAGGTCTAAGACAGGCCATGCATATAAGACGTCTTACATGAACTCTTTACACATGCACAGTTGCCTCAGCCAAGGAGTGCATGTGTACTGAATGAGATAGAGGAGAAAGCTGCTGCCAGACTCCCCAGGTAGAGTTGAGAGTCCCACCATATACATTAGATAGTCCTCCCAAGACGTTGTATGGGGTGACATTCTTTTAATGTGTATGGTCATCTTAGGAAACATCATCAATCCACTCAGGTCAATAGGTTTTAACGTATTCATGTATTTTCTATCAATAATTTCTAGAAATACAGCCAAACATCATTCACTGTGTCAGTAAATTATTCGTAGTTAAGAACAATTCCACTACAAATCACTATATATCATACTATACTATACTATATATAATATTTCAATCCTTATAAATGAAAAAGATTATATCAACATTATGTAAATTTTAAGGACAGCAAATTTAAGTTGATTCTAAATTGTGAATGTCTACTTTAAAGCGGTTTATAAATATAATGGTTATCAATATCAGATTTATGGGAATCCCTCACCTGACACCCCCACCGATTAGCTGAGAACTGGTAGACAGCGAATGAAGCGGGAAACAGACAGCTCCATTCTCTGTTTAGTGACTGAATTGTATCACTGCAGCTTAGATCCCATTCAAGTAAGTGGGAGCTGAACACTAGTGAACTGCTGGGGCCACTACACAGAGAACAGAGCTGTCTGCTTCCTGCTCCATTCTCTGTGTATAAGCTGCGAAGAACAGGTGAGTGATGGGTGTGTCAGGTGTTGGACCCCCACCAATCTGATATTGATATTTTATCAATAACAGATATCATCAATTGATAACAACAATATGTTTAGCTTGGAAAACTTCTTTAATAAGCAATTTTCAGGGAGATGTGAACATTTATGTCAATGCATACCTCACCTATCCTCCTGAACACCAGTGTCATCAAAGTAACCCCATAACGCTGCCATAGGAGTGCCACCTGCATAAACACCATATATATACAGTATGGTGTGGTCTCCCTGTTAAATAGCAATTCTCAGCTCTATTTAGGGAAATCTTTAAAGCAAGTCTGTCAGAGCAGTTGTCGCCATGAAACTAATCACAGCAACGATAAGAGGTGTAAACACATTAGTAAATATATAGTACCCCTACTAATGAGGACTAATTAGTGAGCAAATATTAATTATCCAACATGCAAATGAGACACAAGTGCTCACTGGGCAGTCCTGATCAGAGCAAGTACTCAGGATCTCCTCCATATTCCTTGCACCACCCCTCTGATTTGATTGACAGCCTGTTTGCAGTGTCCAGCGTATGTACCATGCAATTCTGGGACATCAACCTAATTTGCTATAGGGGCATTAGTGGGCACCACCAATTTTCTAGCCTACAGTAAAATAGCAGTATTGTCCAAATACGATGAGCAGAAAGACATTTGACATATTCGAAGTGAGTTTATGCAGTGAGTGCATGTACTATACGTGTGTATTTAGTGAATATGTGTATGCACACCATTTGTGTGTATGTGCATGTATGTAGCAGTGACTGGTTTACATGTGTAAGAAACAAATGTTTGTGTATACTGTATGTTTGTATATAGTGAGTGTATGTACTTACTAAACACTTGCGTGGGCTGCTGTCATTTGTCAGCCAGGGCTAGTTTTAATACTAGTTAAGCCATGATGTAAATGCAAATTTTTGCAGAAGTGGAGTATTAACTTGGTTGTGATATGCATAAAGTTGTTCATTATAAAGTCACCTAAATGCCTTCAAATGATTTTTTCATATAGATGAGCTGCCCACAGCATACAGCAGTTCTTGCAAACAAAACATCACTCTAAGGTCAATGACCTAAAAATATATCAGATAAAATGGTGCTGAAATTAAACAGGGTATACTGTATATTAGGAAGTGTTTTGTATTGATGCATACTCTTATTTGCCAATACAGGTATTTAAAAAAAAAAACTGGATAACCCCTTTAAGTCTGTTTTAGGGCATTCATTGGTTGAGTGAGGGTAAGACTAGCAAAAGCTTTAGGAATTAGCATAAAATGTTGGGAAGAATTAGTAGAAGTTTGATTTCAATAACCCCTTAGTCCTTAATTTCTTTATGGTTACTTTGGTAAAAGCAGTTATAGGCAAATTATATAGGGCGCATTATACCTGCAACCATGGCTAGAGTCATATCCCAGGCCAACTAAATACATCCTCTACCTAAGACAAATGAACAAATGAAAGAGAAATTCATAGACATCAATGTTGGCTCAGTGGGCTCTATCATATATATATATATATATATATATATATATATATATATATACACACACACAGTGGCTTGCTAAATTATTAATACCCCTTGAACTTTTTCACATTTTCTCACCTTACACACCACAAACTTAAATGTATTTTATTGAGATTTTAAGTAATAGACCAACACAAAGTATCAGATTATTGTGAAGTGGAATGAAAATGATACATGGTTTTCAAAATTTTAATAAAATAAAAATCTGAAAAGTGTGACGTGCAAAAGTATTCAGCCCCCTGTACTCTGATATCCCTAAATAAAATCCAGTGCAATCAATTGTCTTCAGAAGTCACTTAATTAGTTAATAGAGTCCAGCTGGGTGTAATTTAGTCTCAGTATAAATACACCTGTTCTGTGAAGGCCTCAGTGGTTTGTTAGAGAACACTAGTGAACAAACAGCATCACGAAGACCAAGGAACTCACCAGACAGGTCAGAGATAAAGTTGTGGAAAAGTTTAAAGCAGGGTTAGGTTATAAAAACATATCCCAAGCTTTGAGCATCCAAAGGAGCATGGTTCAAGCCATCATTCAAAAATGGAAAAAGTATTCTACATCTGTAAACCTACCAAGACATGGCCGTCCACCTAAACTAACAGATCGAGCAAGTAGAGCAAAGAAGCAGCCAAGAGGCCCGTGGTCACTCTAGAGATGCTGCAGAAATCCACAGCTGGTGGGAGAATCTGTCCACAGGACAACTATAAGTCGTGCACTCCACAAATCTGGCCTTTATGGAAGAGTGGCAAGAAGAAAACCATTGTTGAAAGAAAGACATAAAATGTGCTGTTTGCAGTTTGCCACAAGCCATATAGGGGACACAGTAAATATGTGGAAAATGGTCATCTGGTCAGATGAAACCAAAGTTGAACTTTTTGGCCTAAATGCAAAGTGCTATGTGTGGTGGAAAACAAACACTGCTCATCACCCTGAACACACCATCCCCACTGTGAAACATGGTGGTGGCAGCATCATGTGTGGGGAGGCTTTTCTGCAACAGGGACAGGGAAGCTGGTCAGAGTTGTTGGATGGCAAGATGGATGGAGCTAAATACTGGGCAATCCTGGAAGAAAACCTGATGGAGGCTGCAAAAGACTTGAGACTAGGAAGGAGATTCACCTTCCAGCAAGACAATGACCCTAAATATACAGCCAGAGCTACAGTAGAATGGTTTAGATCAAAGAATATTCATGTGTTAGAATGGCCCAGTCAAAGTCCAGACCTAAATCCCATTGAGTATCTGTGGCAAGACATGAAAATTGCAGTTCACAGACGCTCCATCCAATCTGGCTGAGCTTTGAGATATTTTGCAAAGAAGAATGGACAAAAATCTCAGTCTCACTTGAGACATACCTCAAAAGGCTTACACTGTAATTGCAGTGAAAGGTGGCGCTACAAAGTATTGATATAGGGGGGCTGAAGACTTTTGCATGTCACTCTTTTCAGATTTTTATTTGATTAAAATTTTGAAAACCATGTATCATTTTCCTTCCACTTTACAATTATCTGCTACTTTGTGTTGGTCTGTCACTGGAAATCTCAATAAAATACATTTAAGTTTGTGGTTGTAAGATGACAAAATGTGAAAAAGTTCACAGGGTATGAATACTTTTGCAAGCCACTGTGTATATATATATATATATATATATATATATATATATATATATAGTGTGTGTGTGTGTGTGTGTGTGTGTGTCATTGCTTTATGCTGTATTAGATAGTTTAAAGGCATGATATCTCTTATATAATTGAGAGCCTTGTCTTCTTCTTCACTTGGAATATCTGCTGTGATCTACTCAGGTAGACAGTACTATTTATAGTTCTTTACACTGAAGTGTTCACAGCAGAGAAGGTTAAGATGGCATGGAGCAGGATACATTCTAACTTATGGTATATTCAGTGAATGTGCCACTTACAGTATTGTAAAGATCGTCTCTGGGTGATAATAAGATATATATCTTTTTAGAACATACAGTCAATCTTTCAGGTATTTTGTGGACAGAATAACATAAGAAGCTTATACAGATTGGGAATATTCTGTAAATTATGATCATCCATTCCTGGCACAGAATGACTATATTAGGGATTTGTTACTTGTGCAAAGTCCTAATACGTAGTTGATGTGACCCAGTTTATCGATACAGTATATTACATACAGTGGTGCACACAGACAGTAGAGGGTCCCTGTGCAGGAACAGTATATGGGCCCCTTGTTATTCTCTATCTTATCATAAAGCACAACCCTTATGTCTCTCTAACAATACCTTAGTAATTTTTAACCAAGAAATTCAATAGTTCAGGCAATTGTATGAATGTAAATAGACAGTAGGAAGTTGCTTTAAGGTGACAGTGGGCTCCCTAACCTCCTGGGCCTACAATGGTTGCATTAATAGTATGTCCACCCCTGATTACATGGTCGTAATATCTTCTCCTGCAGGAGAAATGTATGACATTTTTAAGACATTGGTGTGCCCAGTGTAAAGGCTTCATGAATTCCTTCTTCCCCTTACACTGAATAAATACAAATCACTGATCAGACCTTCTAAACAAACACAGACCCTGGCCAGAGTCTCTAAACAAATACACACCCTCAGACCAAACCACCTATATAAAGACCCCTAGACAAGGGGCCCTCAATACACACACTTAAATACAGACCATCTAGACCCCCTTAATAAAAATTCCCAAGCAAGACCCCAGAAACTTTGCATAGCAGCTCAAACTCCCTTCCTTGTTGTGCTATATTCACAAGAGCATTGTGGTATCCATTGTTCTGGTCCATCTGGTCTGTAGAGTTGGAGATAAACAAGTTTGAAGTCTTATGCAAATGAAACAGTTGGTCACTGTGGGCGGGCTCCTGGAGCCCTGCTCTTTCTGCTTAAGTGGGATGGGTGATGTCACAGCAGCAGGAGGATCAACTCTTGCTGCACAGGACGGCACAGGCAGAAGATGGTAGAAGTCTGAGTGGCAAAAGCTGCGTTCCAATGCAACAACTGCCTCATTTGCATAACCCTTCAAAGTGTTTTTTTTCCAAATCTACAAAAGAGACACATATAACAAAGGTATGTTGTATATCTCTGTAATGTGCTCTATTATAGATGCAGTTCAGTATTCCTGGGGGGGTAGTAGACCTCCTTTAATTACAACTAAATGTAACTTGTATGACGGAGATCACAAGGCTTTTCATTGAAGGAGTAACCACCACTACCACCTTGATAATATTGTCTCTGGATTTAGTACTATGACATTAAAGTTTAATTGAGCTTTAACATAATGGGGCGCTTTCATTCATTTGCTTGGTATTAAATTATTTTGTGAACGCTAGGATGCATGCCTTGCATCTTTACACTGCTTCCCTTTAGTGCTTTCTTGGCTGCATACTCTTCATTTAAAGTACAAGATCAAAGCACTTAGAATAAAAACCCTGAATCGACTTCTTCTTCTGCAGATTAGAAAGTATGCTAGTACAATAAAGATGTCAGTTCTGAGGGCCTGCCCAGTGACCTGGATACAAGTAGGGGATGTTTTTTGGAGATATTTCAAGAAAGCTTTCCTAAGACACTTGTCCACATGTCACAGCTATTGAAGCAAGAATTCTGGAACAGATAAGCAAGTGCTTCTGAAAGGAAGTCACAGATTCATATAAGGGCAGCGTAAGAAGTCTTCTCGTCTCTAGAACGCTCTCATGCAGTATTTTGCTAATGCCACGGAGCAGTTCTATGTAGAGGTTGACACTTAAATTATGCTAATACTTGATTTATTTCAAGGGGCTGATTAATGCTCCTTAGCATTCACTTCTAGTCCTCCTGTAGCTCAGTTTAAGCACATTATCAATTCCTGGAACCTTGACTGAGTACAGAAAATGAGTAGCCTAAGCGATAACTGCTTTCAGGAATCAATTAAACTAATGCTGATGAACGTGATAAAGACATTACCGCTTATTGAAATCCTGAAAGCTCAATGGGTACACCATGAATCTACAATGTAAGAAGGGTTTATACATGAAGAGAGGGTTCCGGTTACTTCTTGTCATGTTTACACATGCCATTTACGCAACATAGTCTTAGTAGAATGGTTCACGGGGAATCCAAAATCCACTCTCCACTAAGGTCAGAGACCTGAAATGAGTTTACGACTTCATTTTGGTATGCCCTGGATCAAGTCATGATGGAAAAACTGAACATGGGCTCATACTGATCTAAGTGGTGTGCTCAATCCCAATTCTATTTACTGTATTTTGTGTTTGAGTATAACTGATATTAAGGAAACTTCCTCTGTGTATCTTACTTATTAACAACCTGGCCATACATTTTAGAAAGATTTAGGAAGCTGTAAGCCAACAGCTATTTATCCTAGACCTTTCCCCATACACATATATGCATGTATTCTCAATGGGGAGAGGTAAGTAAACCACTGCACTCCAATGGCACTTATCTCCCCATCCCCATCGGGAAAAAGGCAAGACAGCCTCATACACATCAGATTAATATCCAGCCCTGCCAAAATCGTTAGGTTCAGTTGAGACTAATCTAATGTGTATAACCAGATTTAGGCTTTGTTCACACCTTTCATACAAGAGTTCTGGCTACAATGGAACAATGGACTCAGATGGTTCCTATTTTTATAGACACAGGTCTCCCTAGAAAAAGAAACATTGCATGCACTCCTTCTATTACAGACAAAAACATTGTTGGCTGGCATGGTTATTGGGGGACAACATATGGCTGACAGGCAGTGGAACTGTGAGATTAGGTTCTATTTTAAGGAGCCTTAAAGGGGTTCTGTCTCCAAAACCCAGAATATCAACCCAGCCCCATAGATAGGTTAGGGTGACCAGAATCAAACAATATTTTCCTCTTGTGAATCGACATCTCTGTTACCGAGATATCACCATTTTTGCTACTTATATCTATGGAGCAAAAGAAATCCTGTTGCTCCAAAGAGCTCATTTCCATATTGATAGACAATGGCAATATCTCGGCAACAGAAGCACCAATTCACAAGGGAAAAAAAAACATTAGATTCAGGTGACCCTAACCCATCAGCCTGACTGGGTTCTGGTGACTCCCTTTAAAGTGGTTATGCCACAAAAAGTATTTATGTTCTATCCATACACTAGAGAATTGATATCTGATCTCTGAGGGTCTGACTGCTGAGACCTCCAACAAACCCAAGAATGATGGGGTCCTTTTCCTCCACTGTACTTTCAGCCTGACCGTAGCCAGACCGAAAGCGGAAGCGACTAGTGATGGACACCACCAGTCATGTTAACATATAACCTGGCTGCGAGCAGGGTGAATGTGCAGCGGGGAAAAGACCAGTTCTTGCCTCATGGCATAATCCCTTTAAGAAACAATCTAGACAAAACCATTACCATGTTATGCTTAGCGCAGACCATGACTGTATTCTGCCTTTGGTGCTCTTTGAATCCCCATTTCACACTGACCTTTCAAGTCCCGCGTTAGGCATAACACATCATAAACATAACATAACATAAATGTCTTACTTGGAATAATCCTTTTAGTTTTATTGTGACCGTTGATAGGTGATACAATCAGTCAATGTAGCCCTTTGACTATAAAAGGATGTGTACTGGAACCTAAACCTGTATACAGTAGTAACCATCTATAAATAGTTACATTATATATCCACTATCTATTGTACTGAAGAGAAGAGTCCAGAACCAGCTCTCAATGCATGCACTATAATCCACTCCTATTTAATGGAAAACATACGCCTGCTTTAGGGTCACCAAAGGCAAGCCTTTGCTTTCGAGTATCAGGTTGGCTTAGTACGTATCCATGATAGGAATCCTTTTCTATTTAGAACCTCTTCTAATGATCCTGTTAGGAGAAGGTTCTCATGCCATCCATTAAGTCATTGGAGTTGGTTATATGATTATTCTGTAAACATAATGCATGTAGAATGGGAAAAAAATAAGATTTATTAACATTTAGAAGACTCTTGGATATAGACATTGTGCAGCAGGTCATGAATACATACATGAATTTCGGAGAAACTGTATCCAAGATATACAATTTCAAATATGCCAAATGTCGGAGTTTTCACTGCATATTATTCACTTCCTCCAATCCAGGAAATTGATGCATGGTCTGAAATATTTAGCATCTGCTCATTTTATTCCACACTATGTTTTGTATTACCTAAGGCAAGTATATGAAGGATTAAAAAGAGAAAAAAAATGACAGGATTTTCACAGAAAATAAAAAAGATATGTATAACAACTATAGAGAGGAAACTGGCTCATTGATCTTGCAGAGAGCTCATGAAAACATAGCCAATCCCACTGGAGATGTCGACTCTAAAGGCGCCATTCCAGAGCAGAATACTAAATGAACCGATACTGGTAATTTGTAGCCTTTCATGAGTCCAGTCTTATATCCAAATGTATATAGTTTGACTGTGTCCAAAAACTTCTGCTCCAAAATTGTTATTTCATTGTGAATACAAGTATTTACTAAAACAGGATTGGTGACAGGTCTTCATTAACATACAGTGAGGAAAAAAACTATTTAGTCAGCCACCAATTGTGCAAGTTCTCCCACTTAAAAAGATGAGGCCGGCCTGTAATTGACATCATAGGTAGACCTCAACTATGAGAGACAAAATGAGAAAACACATCTAGAAAATCACATTGTCTGATTTTTTAAGAATTTATTTGCAAACTATGGTGGAAAATAAGTATTTGGTCACCTACAAACAAGCAAGATTTCTGGCTCTCACAGACCTGTAACTTCTCCTTTAAGAGGCTCCTCTGTCCTCCACTCATTACCTGTAGTAATGGCTCCTGTTTGACATTGTTATCAGTATAAAAGACACCTGTCCACAACCTCAGTCACACTCCAAACTCCACTATGGTGAAGACCAAAGAGCTGTGGAAGGACACCAGAAACAAAATTGTAGACCGGCACCAGGCTAGGAAGACTGAATCTGCAATAGGCAAGCAGCTTGGTGTCAAGAAATCAACTGTGGGAGCAATAATTAGAAAATGGAAGACATACAAGACCACTGATAATCTCCCTCGATCAGGGGCTCCACGCAAGATATCACCCCGTGGGGTCAAAATGATCACAAGAACGGTGAGCAAAAATCCCAGAACCACACGGGGGGACCTAGTGAATGACCTGCAGAAAGCTGGGACTAACGTAACAAAGGCTACCGTCAGTAACACACTAGACCGCCAGGGACTCAAATCCTGCAGTGCCAGACGTGTCCCCCTGCTTAAGCCAGTACATATCCGGGCCCGTCTGAAGTTTGCTAGAGAGCATTTGGATGTTCCAGAAGAGTATTGGGAGAATGTCATAGGGTCAGATGAAACCAAAGTAGAACTGTTTGGTAGAAACACAACTCGTCGTGTTTGGAGGAGAGTGAATGCTGAGTTGCATCCAAAGAACACCATACCTACTGTGAAGCATGGGGGTGGCAACATCATGCTTTGGGGCTGTTTCTCTGCAAAGAGACCAGGATGACTGATCCGTGTACATGAAAGAATGAATGGGGCCATGTATCGTGAGATTTTGAGTGCAAACCTCCTTCCATCATCAAGGGCATTGAAGATGAAACGTGGCTGGGTCTTTCAGCATGACAATGATCCCAAGCACACCGCCAGGGCAACGAAGGAGTGGCTTTTTAAGAAGCATTTGAAGGTCCTGGAGTGGCCTAGCCAGTCTCCAGATCTCAACCCCATAGAAAACCTTTGGAGGGAGTTGAAAGTCTGTGTTGCCCAGCAACAGCCCCAAAACATCACTGCTCTAGAGGAGATCTGCATGGAGGAATGGGCCAACATACCAGCAACAGTGTGTGCCAACCTTGTGAAGACTTATAGAAAACGTTTGACCTCTGTCATTGCCAACAAAGGATGTATAACAAAGTATTGAGATGAACTTTTGTTATTGACCAAATACTTATTTTCCACTATAATTTGCAAATAAATTCTTAAAAAATCAGACAATGTGATTTTCTGGATATATTTTCTCATTTTGTCTCCCATAGTTGAGGTCTACCTATGATGACAATTACAGGCCGGCCTCATCTTTTTAAGTGGGAGAACTTGCACAATTGGTGGCTAACTAAATCCTTTTTTTCGCCACTGTACTGTATGCTCAGTATGCCAAAAGCTCTTGATAAATGACTATTGGTAAGGGAACACTATTCAGTGGATTCAGTTTAAGGCTGAAGCCCCACGTTGCGGAAACGCAGCTTTTTTTGTTGCAGATTTTGCTGCGGTTTTTTGAGTCAAAGCCAAGAATGGCTACAAAAGGAATGGGAAATATATAGGAAGATCTTATTCTTCTACCTTCTGCTCAATCTACTCCTGGCTTTGGCTCAAAAAACCGCAACAAAATCTGTAACACAAAAAAGCTGCGTTTCAGCAACGTGGGGCTTCAGCCTAAATGTGTAATGGTATTGCATTTCCTAGGGGCCCATAGACTATGCATTGCATCATATACATCGTTCTGCAGATGGCACAGGCCCAGCCAATGCTAGCCTGAACCACATAAATAATAGCACAAATAGTGGCAAAGTTATAGTCAGTTACTAGTTATAGCTTTCATTTTTCAGACTGGAAATGCTTTGGGCTGTGTGCCACATGTGTTTATTCCATGGGGGAATTTATTAAGACTGGTGATTCTTACGTCACTCTTAATTCATTCCCCTACAAGTGCATGACCTTGCGCCTCTAGTCGCACCTGATCTCAAATCTCTGCCGGTCAGGAACTAATGGCAGGGGGAGGAATCTCTGTCTGTGTCACAATGACAGCAGCATTTCATTTCCAGGAGCACAGGAAGGGTCTAATATAGAGACATTCAGAATTAAAATAATATGTAATTCGTTTAATTTATTTTATAGCTGAAAAACAATGATGAACTTTATTTTAACATCACGGCTGCAGCATGCGGAAACACCCAGCCCACATGAAGTGGCCAATAATCGCATTAATAGGCAGGTAAAGCAGAGGTACTGGCCACTGTGTGTGGACATGGTTTCATCTGCACTTGGCAGCCTTGGCATTAGAACACAGTCATTGTGTCACCGGACAACCACATCAGCAGGTCTTTTGCAACACAAAACCATTATGCACTAAAAGTACTACAAAGGAAGTCAGTCACGTGCCATTTGTGAAGAGGTCACCACTGAGGACTGTGACTGGCTGCAGAGGTCACCTCACTGTTGACGTCAGCCAGCCACTGCCGCGAGAAATAAATCACAGAGAGGCGAGTACATGTTTGTCTTTATTTTATTGACCCCACTTACAGCACCTATAAACTTTAAAAAAGGGACTTGGATAGCCCCTTTATACCCACAAATAAATAACTGATGATTATTATTATTATTATTATAACAGATTATTTTCTGTATACTGACTATATGCAATAACGTACCTACCATAGAGGCAGAGTAGGCAACTGCCGACAGGCCCCTCTCACAACACTTTGATCTCTTTTGATGTCTGCAAATCTAAGTATCGTAAGTTCTTCCTCGCTGCTTCATTTACTGGGATTTATGATAGTCTGTCAGACATGTCCCCCCTACCCTGTTATACCCTGCTTTATATGAAAAAGCAGCAGTAAATCAGTATATAGTCAAGTGGAGAAAAACGTAGGGTTACAGTATTCCGTCTGTCAGCTGGACTTGTAGACTAGGTAGAGGTTAGCGCACCATTTTTATGCTTCAAATTCATTTACTTAAAATATCAAATGAAAATATATTATTTTCCAATTCTACTGTCTTCTTTTCACTTGTTCTTTGGAAGACCAGAGGGTCAAATTTTGACTTTTGGGCTTCATGATTTCTATTTACGCCCATGCTATTGTAAACCAAAAGTGATATAGAAAATAATAATCTAGAATCTCCTGATGTCCTAATATTTCTACTTATGATACTATTCATCTGCCTCCTTTCTCTGCCAATCCCTTCACTGGTTACGCATTACCGCATAAATTCAATATAATAGTTATGACATACGAAGCCATCCACAATCTGTCCCCTCCATACATCACTGACCTAATCTCCCGCTACATCCCCACATGTAGTCTCCGATCCTGACAAGACCATCTTCTTTGCTCTGCTCTGCTCTGATTCAATCAATGCTCTGAACCGCCTACAAGATTTCACGGGTACATACTCTGAAACTCATTCCCACGACTCATAAGACTGTCCCCCACAATCGAGACCTTCAAACACAACCTTAAGATTCAGCTCTTTAGAATAGCATACAACACACAGTAACCCTGCTGCCACTGTGCCACCACCTATTGTGTCCACCTACCTTCCCATATATAGTGGGGTAAAAAAGTATTTAGTCAGCCACCAATTGTGCAAGTTCTCCCACTTAAAAAAATGAGGTCGGCCTGTAATTGTCATCATAGGTAGACCTCAACTATGAGAGACAAAATAAGAAAACATATCTAGAAAATCACATTGTCTGATTTTTTAAGAATTTATTTGCAAATTATGGTGGAAAATAAGTATTTGGTCACCTACAAACAAGCAAGATTTCTGGCTCTCACAGACCTGTAACTTCTTCTTTAAGAGGCTCCTCTGTCCTCCACTTATTACCTGTAGTAATGGCTCCTGTTTGAAATTGTTATCAGTATAAAAGACACCTGTCCACAACCTCAAACAGTCTCACTCCAAACTCCACTATAGGTAATGAGTGAAGGACAGAGGAGGTCTACCTATGATGACATTTACAGGCTGGCCTCATCTTTTTAAGTAGGAGAACTTGCACAATTGGTGGCTGACTAAATGCTTTTTTCCCCACTGTATGTTGATGCTATACAAGTAAGAGACATAAATGTTAGTTCTCATACACTGCACTTGCTATGGTCTGGTCCGAACATGATAAGTATTTTAATTTCTCCTGAGCCATAGTATATCACATTGAAGGATCGATGGAGAGACTGCACCAGCTAGAAAAGGGTTCTTCTGATAAAACAGGAAGTGCAATCTATCCTTAGTCAATAACTTATAGTCTAAAGATACCAAAAGAAACAGCTCTGTGATAACACAAATTGGTCAGTAGCTGCTGCCAGTGTACAGCACTGCAGAGTAACAATAGCAGTAAACACTCTTATCACAAAGCCAAAATGATAAATGACACAAGCCCTTGCAAGCAATGCATACATCACCCAATTGGGATCTATCGCTGTGAACTGACCTTTCCCTCTCGATGCTCCCTGCAAATCTCTATTATGTATAACTGAGAATCCCATTGATTTTTTGGTGTAGTCTAAATGTATTATTATGACCCATCTAGATCACACATCCATAGCTGATTTCTTAGGAAATAATGAAGGAGTCTTAAACAGAAAGGTCAGCTGCCTTATATTATGGCTTCCTCTTCATTGTTATAGAGATCAGTAAACCTGCATCTGACTAGTCATACACAGCATCCGGTAGCTGTAAAATCCCTATG
The DNA here is from genome assembly GCA_947044405.1 of Leptodactylus fallax. Taxonomy (NCBI): domain Eukaryota; kingdom Metazoa; phylum Chordata; class Amphibia; order Anura; family Leptodactylidae; genus Leptodactylus; species Leptodactylus fallax. The sequence continues at coordinate 3,471,242 of CAMRHE010000073.1, read as the reverse complement.
ACATGGTCAGGTCAGTGTCTACAATGTGTACTACTGAGGACAATATATGTATAGTATCAACTATATAGTATTACATCTTACATACACTGTTTAATATTCTGTACATGACGCGGTATCGCTCAGTCCTTCCACCAATCTCCCAACCACTTCACCTGTAAAAATGAGACTTGACACCGTAGTTGGAATGAATTGGCCACAGCAGCCATTTTATTAACAAACATACATATAAACATTGTAAACAATATATAAACCAATCGCCAGTTCCCCACTCTAACTCTTTTGACAAGGAGGTCCTCGGAGCCCACATTCTGGCCTAACCTTTATATCCCGTTAAATTGTTTACCTCCAGCCGTAAGCCCAGCTCGGAGGCACCAAATCACCCCACCAGGGTGAAGGATCTTCAACTTACAAGATCCCCGCTCTCAGGCCAGCTAAAACCGCACATAGCCAAGCTATTCCTTTTGGGGAGTCCAGAGCCTTATGAGCTCCCTCCCCAACCAGCCATCCACATCCTTTGTCTCCAACTCCGAGGAACCCCGCCAACAACGTCAAGTCTTGACACCTTAAGACTTGGCGTCCCTCCACACCCCTAGAGCTGTTTCGATCCCTTCCTGAATGGCTAGGCACCACAAATCTGTACCAACGGCATTAAGATGCACCCCATCTCTCCGCCAAAAACCCCCTTCACCAGCCTCCAGCTCCCTGTGCCTAACTGCCACACAGCCGTTGCGTTTGAAAAACCGCGCCACCGCCCTGTTTACCTTGATCCTAGCTCTGTTGATACTTTCCACACACCTGGCCCCTCTCCAAGTATGCCGATACACAACATCTGACTACACCGTCACTAACCCTGGAGCCAGCGCCCACAAACGCAACATATCAAACTTGATATCTCTGATGAGCTCCCTAAACGGCCTGGCCCCCAAATCATTCCCTCCAACGTGTAATACCAAGACATCCGGTGACCTATCCAGTCTCGAGAACCTGTGGAACTCGGGCAAAACCCTGGACCAAGACATCCCTCGGAATCCCAGCCACCTGACCACTACACGCTCCCTCGGAAACCCCAGTTGCCGACCTTCCGGGCGGACGGCGGCCCGCAGCGCCCCCCAGAACACGTAGGAGTGACCCAGGATCCACACCAGTTCCCGCACTCCTTCACCTAAAAGAAAACAGACACAAATAACAATGAGAACCATGCCCCCCTCCCACGTGGGTAACCTCCCCTCTTCCTTCCCCCAAACCTGCTTGCCTGCCTTACAACCATGCCGGCCTAACATATGACCAGAACCGAACGGATTCCCACCGCCCAATGCGTTGCACCACCTCATCGCCCAGACCCCTGCGTGCCGCCTCTGTCGCCGCTCCGATGCAGAAGGAGTGCCCTCCGAAATCCCCCCGGCTGATGGCCGCACTTCCTTAAACACTTCTTAAACACTGCCAGGAATTGAAACCGAGACAGGAACGTCCCATCCCCGTGCAGCAACAACGGCTCCCCTGCCACTCGCATTTCAGGTAAAAACGCTCCCAAGCACCTGACCGGGCACATCTCTACTCCCGGGACCGTAAACAACACTACCTTTGCCCCCTTACCCGTCTGGTCCGTCTTTGACCGCCGAATTCTGAACTCCACCCTATCCTCGTAAAGGTCTACATCCTCCGCTAACAACCCTCCCACCCGCCGAACCGACGGGCTCACCAACTCTCCCAGTCTGTGCGCCCCAAAGAATGCCAACGAGAATGCCAATTGAAACAAACGAACCTCGCCCGGTGAGCGACACACCTGCTCCACCGAACGCCCCAATTCCTGCAACAACTGGAATGACACCGGCCTCCGTTGATCTCTAGACGACCATCCTCGCCGCCACCCCTTGAGCGCCTGCCTCACTATGAAGGCCTTTGTCACATCCAACAGTCCCCGAGCCCGAAAACCAAAAGCCAATCCTGCTATCAGTCTATTTACCCGAGATACCGACCAACCTTCCTCCTTACACTGACCCACCAATAGAAAAAGCAACACATCCTGACCCCTCACCTGAGATTCAAACCAGCCTTTCCATTCCTCCCACCGTTCCCAAGCTGCCTCATAGGCCACCCATGTGCCCTCAGCCAGAGAAGAGTGAATCAAACCACATGCCGCCCGGACGGCAGCTCCCAAAGATCCGCAGGCCATGCGTCCCCCTCCATCTCCGCCTCTGGTGCCAGTTGACGAAAACGCTCCCACTGCAGACGAGACAACGCATCAGCAATACCGTTATCAACGCCCGGGACGTGCTCCGCCACAACCCAGGCATTCAATGATAAACATAATAACACTAAACGCTGCAATAAACAAACTACCGGCGGTGAGGATGCTGTCAGTCTGTTAATAGCCTGCACCACCCCCATATTATCACAAAACAGGCGCACCTTCTTATTCTCAAACCGGTGCCCCCACGTGGCCAAAGCCACCACTATGGGGAATAACTCCAATAATGCTAAGTTCCTACCCCATCCCTTGGCTCTCCACGAATCCGGCCAGGAACTCACACACAGCGTCCCTGACAATACGCCCCAAAACCTACACTCCCCGATGCATCGGTAAACAACTCCATCCCCCTGGAATCCACCACTTCTTCTATTACCAGCGACCGGCCATTGTATTTGGCCAAGAACGCATCCCATACTGCCAGATCGTCCCGAAGCTCCCTCCCCAGGCGCACGTAATGATGGGGTACCGCAACCCCAGCAGTCGCCGCCGCCAATTTCCTACAAAAAACCCTCCCCATGGGTAAAATCCGGCACGCGAAATTCAGTTTTCCCAACAGGGATTGCAACTCCCTCAAGGTCAACTTCTTCCGCCGCTTAGCCCCTTGCACCTCCAAACAAAGCTGCCCTAACTTGTCCGGAGGCAAACGGCATTCCATTGCCTCGGCGTCGATCAATATCCCTAAAAATGTCAAGGCCGTAGCCGGCCCCTCCGTCTTTTTCGCCGCCAAAGGGATCCCATACCGCCTCGCTACGCCCTCTAACGTGCGGAGCAAGACCGAACACGCCCTCGACCCCGCCGGCCCTATACATAAAAAATCATCCAAGTAGTGAATGACTGATGACCATCCCGCCTCCCTACGGACCACCCATTCCACAAACGTACTAAACGTTTCAAAATAGGCGCAAGAAATAGAACAACCCATGGGCAAACACCGGTCCACAAAATAATTCCCTTCCCAGTAACAACCTAATAAATGTAAACTATCTGGGTGGACCGGTAACAGGCGAAAGGCGGATTCCACATCCGCCTTCGCCAATAACGCCCCCCGTCCGCATTCCCTGACCCACTTAACCGCCGCATCAAATGAAGTGTAGACCACTGCACATAGGCTAGGGTCAATACCATCATTCACCGACGTTCCCTTGGGGAACGACAAGTGGTGAATGAGCCTAAATTTTCCAGGATCCTTTTTTGGGACTACCCCCAGTGGTGATACCCGCAAATTGGGAATAGGAACCTCCCTAAACGGACCCGCCATACGCCCTAACGAGACCTCTTTCCCCAACTTATCCTCTACCACCCGAGGATGCTGGTACGCTGACCTCAAATTCCTTCTGGACACACCCAACCCCCCTTCAACAAATGGAATCCTAAACCCAACCGAAAAACCTTCTAACAACAATCGTGCCGCCTCAGCCTCTGGATACTCACTTAGCTGAGGACGCATCGCGTCCAGCACTACCGGAGTCTGCCCCTTTTCCAGCACCGTCCCCCCCCTTGGATTTTCCCCCTTTAAAACAGCGCGACGCCCCGTGACTCCCTCCACAGGAGGAGCATTCGTGCTTAAATTTGCACTTTGCCCCAAACTTGCACGAACCCTCATTAAAGGCAAAACAGAGTCCCTTCTGCGATGCAGCCGAGCGCCCCGACGCATCAGGACTCCCGGCTCCCGCCTGAAAGGACTGCCCTGACCGAACTGGAGCTGTCACCCGTAACCACAGCCCTATATCTTTGTGGTCCCAGCGTATGCTGGGCCGCACCGCTTTACGTTGACGAAATTGCTCGTCATACCGTAACCACGCCTGACCCCCATAAACTCTATATGCCTCCCCTACGGCGTCCATGTAGCAAAAAAGCACGGAACAATTCTCCGGCGCCTTTTCACCAATGACGCTCGCTAAAATAGCAAACGCTTGCAACCAATTCGCGAATGTACGGGGGATCAACCTGTACCGCCTCTTCTCCTCCTCCTCCTTCTTAGACTCATCCTTTTTGGCCCTGTCCAGATTAAACCTTTCTAGCGGGAGTAAGGAAAAAATTTCCACATATTCCCCTTTCCAAATCCTATCCCTCACTTCCTGCTTCAAATGGGCCCCCAGCGGCCCTTCGAAACATACATATACCTCGCCCTTGGCTGAATCATCCAACCTCGGCGCTTCCTCCCCTTTTTCCTTCCCAGGCGCCTCAGCCACCTTCTCCGCCCCCTGACCTACAATAGTCGCGGCCCCCCCGGCCTCAACTACCGTGGACACCGCTGACAACCCAACCCCACTACCCAACGACCCACCGATACCACCCCCGGCCCCCACACTACCCCCCACCTGCGAAACCCATGCCGACACCGGGGACGGTGTCAGCGGAGCTTGCCAACCCCTAACCACCTGCCCTAATAAACTTAATACCTCCATAAACCCCCTGCCCACCTCCCCCGGGTGACTCACCACACCCTGGGGCGGTAGCAAGGGAGACAAGATGGACGTACACTCACCTGACTGCCTGGGTGCTGTGGTACCCGCAGTCGCCAGGCCTGTATCCGGACGAATCGAAATCCCGCCGCCGTCTGCGTGGTCCAAATCCGGGAACACTAATGCTGAAGACACACGTGGTGCAGGCCCTCCCCCCCCCCTGGAGGAGGAGGCCGACGAAGCAGGTGACTGTGCCGCCTCCCACACGCTGCCGACAAGGCCCGAGGAACCCGGCCCGGCGTCTGCCAACCGCTGAGGGCCTGCCGACAGCAGCCCCGTCTCCTGAGGTAGCACTTCTTGCCGAGCAGCCTCCGAGGGAACGATACCCCCTAGAGAGGCCGCCGATCCCGCTCCTGCCACCCGGTCGCCGTCCTGGAAAGGCGGGGGCACGGCCTGCCGCCCCCGCTGCGAGCCCCGCCGCCCGCCTGGATTCCTCCCTCCCCGGGACTGCCTGGCGGCAGCGGACCTACCGGCATCCCGGGTTGGAGGGTCCCTGGAGGGGCTCCTTCTGCGGCGCTGGGCTCGTGGGGCCTCATCGGGACTAAGGCGCGCCGGAGGCCTGGTCCTCCGCGGCCGTCTTCGGTCTTCAGGAGGAGACACCGCGGGCGACTCCTCCGGCCCCTGCAACATGCGCTGCAGCTGTGCCTGCAGCCACTCCGCTCCCTGGACCTCCGCAGAAGCCCGCAGCTGATCGATCAGACCCTCGATTGCCGACATCGCGCTGGAGATCCCACAAAGGTAACGTGCGGAGATCTACTGTCCCACTCTTCTCCCCACGCGACTGCTTCATTTTCGCGGGCTTCTTCTTTTAAACCCCCGCGGTTCACCGCCCCTAGTACCCCCCCTACCCTACTTCTCCTCTGCTCTGCCAATGGCTGCAGTCCGCTCGGGCCCACGTCATGTGAGGCCTTCCCATAGCCTGCGTCCTCAGTCCGGCCTCTTCTGGCTGCCCTGCTAGATGATGAAGCTAAATACCATCCTATGTAACAGAGGAATCAAACCAAGACACAAGGAGGTCATGGACACTACACATGGGCTACGTGAGCTGAAAAAATGACAAGTCTAAAATAAATAGACACAGCTTCTTTCTGCAACACGCTATGATGGTACAAACAGTACTTTATCTACTCCTATATTATAATATGCTGCTGCTCATTGTCTATATACAGTAGGGCACCTCAATGACACTTATGATGGGCATCATATATTCTCATTCTTACAAACCCTCAATGCATTCTAGATATTAGATGGGGTAATAGATGAGGGTAAGCATTACCACTGAAAGAGATAATGGAAGGTTCTGTTACTTACAACATTTTAGAATATGGGTTGGTATAAAGGGAGTCTGTTAGATCCAAAATTTCAAGTGTGACACGTATGGACCTTTAATTGGAGAATAAACGTACTTTTATGGCTACAAATCCATTAAGCAATGCAGAGATAATCATCTTTTTATAGTTAAGCAAATCAGTCTGCAAGTGCACAAGGGGCGGGGCCTGATTTACCAGATTTGTTTTAGACAACTGTAATGCAGACAGAGGCTAAAAATGTCAATTACAGCTAAAGTGGGAGACATTTCAGAGAGTATTTGCAACTATATATAGGCAAATTTGGTAGATCAGTCCCCGCCCCCAATGCACTTGCAGGCTGATTTGCATGCCAATAAAAAGTTGGCATCAAGCTTGATCAGTTTGTGTGCAGAAAGGTGTATTTCTGCTCCCATTAAAGGCCCCTAGATACCACTATTATTGGTTTGGAAGGCGCTTTGAACCTGACAAAATCCTTTTAAAGCCTGATGAAGCCTCTGATCAAAACATGTGTGAGTCACCACGCTCATGTTTGTATATATGTTTTCTTCCTCATTCCTCATTTTTTCTCTTTGCTGGACATCTTCATTTATGCCTCACAAGATGATTAGATTTTCAAGACAATCCTGTTTAGTAATATTATATCACAAAGTAATGCTCTGTATGTGTCTATGTGTGGCCACCTAGTGGTTCATATGTGAACTGCAGCCTTTTAAAGGGTTTTGTTACCATGTCACCATATTGTATTCAGTTGGTTTAATAAGAAATTGGATCCCTTAACCAAATTTGAGCTATGGTGACGGTGAACATGTGAAGATGTAAGTAAATGGAGTGTAATACCATCCTTATTCTGCTGAATTAACAGTGCTATACTGCCTCTAATAAATAATGCTATGTAGTGTCTGCATAATATGGTGAACACTTATTACCTTCCCAAATATTAATACTTTTATCACAGTTGGAACCATTAACTCCAAAATAAAATAGCACAGAGGAACATTAAAGAAATTGTGCAGCTGGAAGCTCAAAATGATATGAAATAAGTAAGCCCAGTAGGAGATTACCTGCTATGTGCTTTCCTTACTGCTCGCCTTTGCTGTTTTTAGCTTCACTCAATCAGAACAAAGCTGTGATCTGTGACTACAAGTTAGCTACACTGCCAATGGTGTCTCTGGGGTAGTCAAAGACACACCTCCTGTCTTATCATTGGTTCAGGGTGCAGCTGTGTCTCTTCATACTGACTCAGGAGCTCAGTAGTAAGTAAACAGGTAGAAAGATGGTTTATATTATACGCAACAGAGAAATTTTTTAGGGTTGTTACATCAACCTGTCTTTTTTAGCTTGGCTCAATTAGCTGTGATTTGTGATTACAAGTCAACTCCAGTTCCTAGAGTAAGTCTGGGGTAGTCTGAGACACACCTCCTATCTAATCATTGGCTCTGTTTTTTCATACTGACCGCTGTGTATAAAAAAAAAAGTTTATCACAGGCTCAGCAGGAAGTTGGCTGACAGAGAGATGTTTCATCTTACAGCAAGAGCAAAACAAAAGTACAGACTACTAAACCCCACTGAGAAAAGATTACCAAGGAACGGCCATACATATGAGGAGAATGGCGCTTAGTAAGAGAAAGCTTGGAGACTCACTTTAAAATGCAATGCAATCTGCAGGTAGCATGTCAGAGAACAGCAGGAGTTGAGCAGATTTATATATAGGTTTTTGGGAAAAGATTCAGTATAACTTGCCATTTATTCATTGAAATCTCTACTCTTTCTTTGCTATGAAGTCAAGGAGGCAGTCCTATCAGTGATTGACAGCTATCTCTGTAGGCATAGTCATAGAAGAGAGCCTGTCAATCACAGATAGGACCACCTACTTGACTTCATAGCAAAGAAAAAACAGAGATTTCAATGAATAAATGACAAATTATACTGATTTTTTTCCCAGCAAACCTATATATCAGTCTGTTCGACTCCTCCTGTTCTATATATGCCAGCTACAGATTGCATTGCAATTTCCTGGTGACAGCTTACCTTTAAAGCAGATAGTGAGAGGTGAAGAAAAAGTGGCAAATTCCCATAAATGCTGGGAGATCCAGGGCAAATGTCCCAAGAAGTACTTGATATTTTCCTACATATGTGCAATTTCTAAACCCATTACTGTACACGGAAATCTCTGCAGACTCTCAAAAATACATTATATCAAGTGACATAATGACAGCCATGAACAGTGTTGCGGCTGCCTACTGTATCAAAGGAAGCAGCCCATTATACAGACCACTGTGGAGCGATATTACGCATGCAGCCATTAGTAGTCAAAAACAATTTGTTATATGAACATAATAAAGAGAGCTAATGTATGCCGGGAATCAAATGCCAGTCCTGAAGCATATATATATATTGTTGATGTAGAAACATTTCCACATTGTTTATCATGTACATAAATCAACTTTTTCAATAGTTGCACAATATAAGGGGTAATGTTGTGTGATAGCATAGCCACAGGAGATGCTGTAAAATCAACATGTCCTATAATAATAGTAATAAGTAATCATTTCATCGCCTTGTATTCTGTACCAGTTAAGTGGCACTGGATTTTCTTGTGCCATCAGCAGCAGTTCTCCTCCAACAGATGTGCCAGCTGAACAAATGGGATAACTTTCCATCGCCCTGTGCATTCCTTAAAGGCATCTTTCTACGTATTCAACAGGTACATGCTCATAAGCAACAGCTTTCCAAAATGACTCTCCTAAAGCATTATTATGCTTTCCCTGCTATTGCTAGTAACCAGAATTATTCACATAATACATAAAGGGAATTCCAACTTTATCATAGTGCCCAGTGGTACTGCCCAGGCACACATAGCATGAAATAGTGCCAGCCATCATGAATACTTAAGTGCCCCATTTTAGTTGCTTACCAAGCAATATACTACCCCTAAGCAAAGTAAAAATAGACTGCTTACATCCCATAGGGTATTCCCTAGCAGCAGGTGTCAGCAAAATCCTGATATTTCACATAGGTGCGTCTAACATACGACAGAGGAATTTTTCAGGGGGCTGTTAAATAAATCCCCCTTTAAGCCATAATTCAGAATAGTATCAGAACATTAACCCATTGCAATCTAACTTCTATAACCAAAGGCAGAATATGCAGGCACAGATTCAGCAGCAATAATCAATGCACAAGACCAACATGGATATGCATGAGTTTGGTAGGTAAAGAGTTAAAGAGACAAGTGCAATATGCCAGTATGCATGTAAATACCTAGGATACAAGTCTAGAGGAGAAGGTCCCCTTGACTCTGTGTAATGAGGAGCATATGTAGCCAGCCTTACCTGGTGGCAGGAATCCTTGTCTACAAATTAGAGGCTTGCTTCCTTGCACAGGACACACAGGGAGCTTTATTCTGCCAGTCTTCCAGATGAGCAGAGCTGAGATGGAGCTGTTACTCTCTGCTGCTAGTAGGAGAGATGTGCTTGTCTTTGCTAACCTGCTGTTTGAATGCTTCACGGGTCTCTGTTGGCATGCTCTCACACACAACCAAACAGCCACCAGGGGGCCATACAGGCTTGTGCACACTGCTGCAACCCTGCTGCTTTCCTAATGCTCCTATGTGTATATACACACCATACAGTCAAGTGCAAAATGCACCTGCTATTTATAAAGCTTGATGTATTGGATGGACAGATAGATTTTTCAGCACTCAAAATTTTCATTTTCCTATTTTCCTTTTTATTGTACTTGCAGGCAGGAGTAGTCTGATGAATTCATTTGTCACTAGGGCTGGACAAGTAATCGCAAAATAATCGGAACCACAAGTCCGTGCGATTAATGGATGAGAACTTGCTCATATCAATTATGCCAATTATTGTGCTCCCATGCCATCATGTCACACACTGCCAGAATGTGGTAGGATAAGCCAACAACTGTATGCTATTCCACCAGGATTGCTGATATGGGAATAACCAAAACCAAAATTCAATAGCATGACACAGCATGTAAATGGGGGAGTTATATATAAAAAGGAGGGTCCTAAAATCGTAATTTAAGTAAAATTCTCAATTAATTGTGATTTCCTACTGATGACCTATCCACAGGACTTTACCACCATATGATACTTGATAATCAACAGAGTTCCTGTAACATAGTAATTGCTGAACCCGCAATAAGGGATATAGCTATATGGGATGTACAGGTAGAATTGGAGAGTGATAGGGCCCAAAGGACACTCTAAGACACCAGTAATATAGATAGCACCAGTGGGGTAACTAGGAATGGCTGGGCCCCAAGGCGATCATTTGACATGGGCCCCCCCCCGAACCGCCACCCCCAACCCCCCCCCCCCAAAAAAACGCATTCCTGCACACACTATTATGTGCCATAGTGGCCCATTCACACAGTATTATGCCCCATAGTGGCCCATGCACACAGTATTATGCCCCATAGTGGCCCCTGCACACAGTATTATGCCCCATTGTGGACCACCCATGAACAATTATTATACTCTGGGGTTTCAAAGACCAAAGAATATAATGATCGGAGACCCAGAGGAGGATAGAAAAAAAAAAAAAAAAACAATGCCACTTACCTGTTCCTCGCTCCGGTCCACTCCCTGCTACTAAGGCCTTCTTCAATGTTGGACCAGGCCGGCGTCACGTGATCCGGGTCAGCGTCGCGACGCAAAATGACGTCGGCTGACATCTGGAACGTCACCAAATAGGCCCGAAGCCTGGAGAAGCACAGGAGAGGTAAGTACATAGTTTTTTTTATGTTCCCTCACCTCCCTTGGGCCTCCGATATACTCGGGGTCTGAAAAGACCCCGGAGTATAATGATAGCAGTGATTGTGGGGTTCGGCCCGTGGCCTTACCTACTGATCCCTGCTACTGCACACAGCCGAATCCGCAGAATGGGAAGCGCAGGCGGCCGCGAGCAGGACCCCGGGAATGGGTAAGTATATAGGGCCCGTTACCTGCTGGGGTTACTCCAGCAGGTAATGTCCTATTAAAAAAAAAAAGCATCAGGGGCCTGCGGGGCCGCGTAATGTCCCGGGCCCCGTGGCAGCTGATACCGCTGCTACCTCAGTAATTACGCCCCTGGATAGCACATGGCACAAGTGGGGGGCACCATTACAGATTTTGCATTGGGACCCAGTAGCTTCAAGTTATATCATTGCCTGCAATGTGTACAATCTGTAGTATGCGGGCCCCCTTGCTGTTCAACTGCCAATTTAAGAGTAAGGAGCTTATCATAGTGCCCCTTACTATTACTGTCTAGTCCAGGGGTAGGCAACCTTCGGCACTCAAGCTGTTGTAAAACTACAACTCCCAGCGTGTATACTTGGTCTGCTGTTCTTGGAACTCCCATGGAAGTAAATGGAGCATGTTGGGAGTTGTAGTTTCACAGCAGCTGGAGTGCTGAAGGTTGCTGACCCCTGGTCTACTCATTTCTTGTTCTGATTGATCAGAATCCATTAGTAATTTTAAAGAGGATCTGTCACCAAGTAGAAAATGCGTTGGTTTTTTTTGTAAACCTGTCTACCCATCCATTCAAAAGCTATGACCCCTGGAATATTATATGTAAAGTAGCTCTGATTCACAAAGTGGACGGTACCCTATAATATTTGTCAGAGAAATAAAAGGTTGCTGACCACTTGGAGAAAAAGAACTAATTTACATATGACCTGCCACGGGTCGTACCTTTTGAATGGGTAAACTGATTTAACAAAAAAAATGGCAAACTGATCAGGAGCATAGTGGAACCAAATGAGGCACAGCAGCCAAACGAGGTAGATGGCTCAGTGGTTAACCCATTAAAGGGAGCCTACCTCCTCCCCCAAGCATATTTTGCAGATATAGAGAAAAACAATTTTGAAGTCTCGTGTAAATAAGGCAGTTGGTGCACTGGGGGGTGGACCTTCAGAACTGGGAGCACTGCTCTTGCCATTCAGACCCCCACCATCTGTTGTTTATCACTGTCATGTGCTTTGTAACAAGGTGGTGGCCGTTGAATGTGTATGGGGGAAGTGGTAGACTCCCTTTAAGTGATTTGGATATTGCCCTAGTAATACCAGACTGTCCAGTTACTGCTATATGTACAGAAAAGCTATTGCTCATCATAATACATACTATAGAATCAATAGATTGATATTAAGCTAATTGCCCCTTATGTGACTATTACTAAAGTACCTCTTGTTATACAGTATTGCATCCATGTACTTGGTAGAAGCATCTAAATCTTACTGACAATTTAAATGTAAACCTCAGTTATCACACCTTGCTACTTCTTGTTGTTGCCACAATTCACTGACATCCCAAACAAGATAATACTTAAAACAAATATGGTATCTGGATTAGCATTGGCAGGATAGTGTGACCATAGTTATGCTCCAAAATGTAATGCAATTTATTTAAAAATGTTGCTGTTTTTGCCTGAAAAGTTTATCTAAAGTTCATGCCACTAGGTGTCTCCCTTCTTTCTAATTTTCTGTTCACTCCCTGTTACTAGGGAAGCTCTGTCTGTAGAAACCATCAGGCTCAAGATGAGTGAGTTTAGGGAGAGGGGCAGGTCTGTCTTCACAGCTTTTACATGTCTACACAAAGCTTTCCTTGCCTGTACAATAGAAAGGATTATGCAGATTCTCACAGCTCAGAGTGAGTTTAAGGAGAGTCTACCTACTTCTGATTAGTCATAGACATAGACAGCAAAATTGTGCTCAATTTTCTTGTTTATTGTGTCAGAGATCTTTTTAACTGTACCATAAGCTGGATTTGGGGTACAGTGTCTCTGGATCTCTTATATTATGTTCACTTGGACTGAGCTGTTGGTTTTCTATTGTACAGTAACTTCTGGCAGAATTAAATATACAGAAACCAGTAGTAGTAATATGGATGGGTAGGCAAGCTTCTGATTGTACACATTCCCTGCTTCAGAGAGAAATGCAAAATGTGCTGCAGCTATAATGGTAGGACACCATGTATGAAGGCTTATACAGCCAGAGAACAGACTGCCCGGTAAGACCTTGGAGATATTGCAACTTTTTAAAGTTTAAAGATAGCACTCATTCAGCTGGGAGTTATTCCTTTCCCCCACCTATAAACAGAGAGGAATTTAAGGGATTGTTACATTAAAGACACTAGGAGAACGCACACAATGACCAGGAGAACAGGAGACTGAAAGTCCCCATGCCACCTCCATGTGAATGTGATGCCAGTTCGCTTGCGTGATGGGTGCTTCTTACACTTCTATGGTGCTGCCAGAGATTACAATGCCAGCATAACAGTGAATGGAGAGCCAATCACACAAACGCACTGGTGTGTCATTCACACAAGGGAGGCATTGGAAACTTTCAGTCCCCCATTATCCTGATCACTTTGGGTCTGACTTCTGGGGATAAGGGATGAGTCTTTAATGGAACAACCTCTTTAAGGTGACAATGTATGTAACTCCTAGGCATACATCCTACCAGAATTTTCAATTGGCAGTGGGAGGTGCAATGTCCAGCCAGTTGCCAAGTCCAGAACAATACCCAATACAGTTCCTGCTCTGACTTCAGGCATTGTCATAATTAGATACAGTCCCTCCCATAGAAAAACGGCATCCAATTCAGTAAACAGTAGCTGTGTCACTTTTTCTGGCTTCCTAAATATGTACTTAACCATATAACATGACATACAACTGTTAAAAAGCTGCAGCTAAGACTTTAAAACTAGGTTCATTTTGTGCAGATATCATCCTTCCTACTACACAGTTGTTTTATAACTGAATACATAGAATCAGGATGCTGGTTAGCAGAAAAGCCAGTCTGAAATATTGAAGAGCTTCATTCCTAGGCATTTAGCTTCTACATTGTGCTTAAAACCATTAGAGGAACCTTTAAATGGAGTCTCTCACCTGTACGGCGTCACTAGCAGTGCTGCATCTCATTGATGTCCTAATAGGCACAGTAGTACCCACAGCACCAATACCCAAGTACCAATTCTAGGCTTTCATACTTCTGTGATGGTGGGCATAACAATACTCTAAGAACTACTAAACAGCTATCTGTTTATTAGGCTATGGTCAGCAATTCTGGAGCAATTTTTCTTTGAGTTTCATGAATGCTCTGCTAAAAGATTATCTTTAAGGCTGAGGCCCCACGTTGAGGAAAAGGTGTTTTTTTGTTTTAGATTTTGCAGCAGTTTTTTGAGCCAAGCCAAGTGTGGATTGAGCAGAAGGGAGAAGTATAAGAACTTCCTATATATTTTCCATTCCTTTTGCAGCCACTCCTAGGTTTGGCTCAAAAAAACCCAGCAAAATCTGCATTTTTGCAATGTGGGGCTTTAACCTAAAGGGGTTTTCTCATATCAGTGTTTCATCTGCCCTCCTGTTTGCTCTCCTCTCCACTTGGTTTTCAGTTCGATCTAGCAGCGTGCTCCATGCTTTTTCTAAACTGCAGATTTACAGAGACATTGGTCAAAAAGTGTTCTAGCCTTTATTAGGGCTCAGCAAGTGAAAGCACTTTGTAGAGAAAGGGAATAGAATATAGGTGGAGGGGAACATTGAGTCACCAGCCCAACCAGAAATGTGTTCTATAGCCTAGGCAACAAGTTGTAAACACTGAGGAGTTATAATGAGCTGTATCTAACAAACGGAGCAAGATAGATAAAGCAATGTATAGGGTAACATAAAGGTTAGTACCAGTACCACTGCACAGTGGGCAGAGCTGTCTGCTTCGAGCTCCGTTCACTGTATAGTTTTAGAGGCTGTTGGGATCAGCTGATCAGTGGGCATGCCACATGAATCTGTTTTCTTTTTTCATTGCATGAAATTGTATAAAAAAAACTATGTATTTTTTTTTATCCATTAAATGGATCTGCTAAATGGATGTAAAAAAAGTGATGTGAATGGAGCTGCATAAGTAATATTTATTATCAACTAAGCTGATGGCTGTAAATCTAACAATAGTATGACCTTGAAAAACAATGTGAGCCGAGTGTGGGGATAAGTCACAAATAAAAGTCACAGGCAAGGGAAAGATGCAGCAGGGAAGAGACACATATACTGACATAAAGCAGAATAAAAGATATGGCCTCAAGTTGGAGTGCACACAGTCTTCTCTAACTAGAGGTACAATACTTGTGGTGGTTATCCTTCCATACTGACAGTCTCTTCCCTGTTGCAGCTATACAATTGCCACAGTTCAGCTCTGAGTCCACAGCACACACAGCCATCTTGTAGTCCACTTACTTCTTAGTATCTCTGTGCCTTCATTTTGTTGGAACACTTCTCATTCTTGATCCAACTTTACACAGGGGTTTACTCTCTTACTGGTATGTGTCCTTTTTCTGGTGGTGGGAAGGTCAGCCATTTTTAATATTATTTGTTTTACCCACCTGAGCAACGCAGCATCCGCACACAATAAAAGCAATAACAATGGCGTACAACTCACCAAGTAGCTGACTGCTTAGGATTCACTGTACTGTGATATAACCGCAGTTCAGTGAATACTAGTGAGAAGGTTGTCAGGGTATCTTCCTATTTATTTTTTCACAAGGTATGAGTTGGGGTTTGAACCTAGATCATGCCCTGCTTGAGCTACAGCCTCAATTAATGTCTATGGTAGGTTTTTCTCTTAGTAACGTTTGACATTGTATAGTTACTACTGAAGTTTGGTAGGAGAAAAACCTCTCAGCAGTAATAATGGAGGTAGTGGCTCAAGCAGTAGCGTGCCTGCCTTGTATACATCATCTTGGGTTCAAAACTCTCATCACATCTAAGGGAGAAATATATAGAGAGTAAGGCTAGGTTTACATCTGCATCGCAGACTCTACCAAAAATTGACAAAGAGAAAAAACCTGCACAGAGGACTTTTCTCTCCACCGGTTTCAGTATAAACCCAACAGACCCCATTATAGTCTATGGGGTCCGCAGGTAACCACTCTTTTAGCGGACAGGCTCTCTGTCGTTCAGATTCCCCAGCAGACCCGAACGATGGAGAGCCCAATGCTAGTGTGAACGCAGTCTAAGACTTAAAATAGATGGGAAATACCAGCTGTAGTAAGTATTTATTTTTTAAAGAAATTACAATTGATAGTGCCATAACCGTAATGAACTACACAATAAAATGCAACATTAATAAATGCAATATTTAATGTGATCACTAACTGGCGTAAAAAAATTGCTTATTTTATTTAACCAGAAACAATCTTGGGTCTAATATTACTATATGAGTTCTGAGTATATTTTTCTTTACACTTTTATAAAGGTCACGCCCTTGAAAACATCACTCCTACTTTCCTAATTCAAGTTCTCTCACATTGACACCTCTGTATGTAGATGTCTCTGCAGAAACAGTTGAGCAAGTGTCAGAGGGTTTTGTCTCTCCAGATTGATGGATACAATCAGAACGCTTCCTATTTGTATACGCCATTACAGACAGAAATGTTAAAATGAAAATGTAAGAAACCCTTACGGTTATATGCACATGAACTTGTGCACGTGCGAGGGCTGTGGTATAACAGCACAATATCCATGCGCTGCTCATGCCTCCCCATTCACCTCCTTTAGTGAGCATGGGCACAAAACGGACAGGTATAGGATCTGTCCTGAGTTTTTCCCCATACATGGACCAGTGATAATGAACAGGCGTGTTTATGGGGCCACAGAAAAAAATGGATCAGTGTGCTAGCAGTGAAAAATAGGTAGCACAATGAGAAAGCAAACATTCATGTGCCCGGAGATTTTTTTATATCTTTTTTTTTTTTGTATGGAAAAAAAGTGCAATGTTCTTTTTCTCTCTTTCAAAAAACATTAAGCTTTTGGAACGAGGTTTCCATTTTTATTTTAACATTGATAGATACAAATGGACACTGTTCAGTTTATCTGTCAGTCTGGCAGTTTTAATGTCCATTGTTCTGGTGTGGTCACCACAACACAAGTGTGAAAGCAGCCTTATGGTTTGTGCTGTACAGCGGTGCACAGAGGCTGTATGGTTTAGAAATAGGAAACTTGTATCCAGGGGCGTAACTTGAGGGGGTGCAGTCACCCCGGGGCCCAGGACCCCTAGGCGGCCCATAAGCACTGGCATCAGTATTGAGATTGCAGCTTCCATCTGGCCCATAAGCCAAGGAGACCCACAGATTACCCTGACCACACTAAGAGGGCGTTCACACTACCGTTGGTGACCGTCAGTAGTGTCCGTAGCTATTGTCCGTTACAAGATTTTAGCATCGGACACTAGCTGAACCGTCAGAAATCCGTTAAAATTTCCATTCATTTCAATGGGTTTTTATATTATGTCCGTTAGTGTCCGTTTGTGTCCGTTTACACCAAATCCGTCAAAAGTCCGTTTTTTTTTTCACGGACAAAAAATCCTACATGCAGGACTTTTTGTCCGTTTGAAAAAAACGGATTCTTGATGGACAGCAAGTGTCCGTTATTTTTTTAACATTGAAGTCTATGGGTAACGGACTTATAATGGACAGTAACTGATAGCCGTTATTTTATGTCTGCTTTTTTCCTGCGCATGCTCAGAAAGGAGAAACAAACAAAAAAAAAACAGACAGTGTTAAAAAACGGACACTAACTGATGCTAACGGACACTAACTGATGCTAACGGACGCTAACTGATGCTAACTGATGCTAATGTGTCCGTTTTTTTAACTGAACCATTAATTGGATCAGTTAAAAAAACGGACACATTAACATCAGTTAGTGTCCATTATGATAGGTATCCATTTTTTTTTTTTTTTTTTTTTAACGGACACCTTTATAACAGACTCCAACGGTAGCGTGAACCCTGCCTAAGGTTGATTAAACTCCTTAGCAGCCGTAACCATCACTATCAAGAATTTGCTGTAGGGATGAAGTAGGGGGCCCCGGACAAAAGATTGCACCGGGGCCCACTAGACTTTAGTTACGTCACTGCTTTTATCACCTCTATGCTGTGCTGTACAGACTGTATGTGTTGCTGTATGTAAAGAAATATGTATTAGTTCTAGGGTAGAAAACTGCATACATGAAGTCTGATGTCAAATTTTTCTCCCAACTGCATACAGAATCCCACAGAAAAAAAAAATCTTTTGTACGAAATTGGAAGCAAGCCCATACTCCAAACAGCTTGAAATTTGTACAGAGCCATAATATAGCCATATGCATGAACCCTTATAGATAGCACATAGTGTCAGCTACATTGTACAGCACACTTAATATACCTGTTCTATACTGCCATATTCTTCGCTCCTGCCTCCTTCATTGCCAGCAGCCATGAAAAAAGAAACAAGAAGCCTATCAGCAGCTGTTCCTATGCCAATCTTTGTGATTTTCCATTAGTGTACAAGACAGGACAATATTGGTTAAAATTCTAACCCCTCTGTGGTCAAGAAAGTGAACTACCCCATAGCCGTTGTATTTCCAATTATGGAAAACTGAAAAACCAATTTGGCGTGTGCACTGTAAAAGGACCTAAGATTTAGTAGCCTCTTATTAAATTAGATAGAAGCAATTCCAAGTTACTAACAAGGGACATATTTCACAATTGTAATTCTAAATAGTAACATGCTGTAGGATATCTACATGTAAATTTAGCGGCTTTGCTGCAACTGCAATATCGAGTTATCGCTACAGAAAATAAATGATATATTTTACTCTCCATTAACATGAGAATGAATGCGCAGCAGAAGAGTGTTATTCTCATTTTTCTCTATGCAGAAAATGAGTTTTCTGTTTCATTTCTTATGCAGCACGCCTGAAAAAATAACAACAAATTGATGTTAAATTTAAGAAACCTTGGGGTCGATAAGCCAGCCTTCTTGATGCCTGGAAGCAACAGGCCTCAGTAATGGGTTTATTTTATGTCAGACTGAGTTTGGCAGTGTAAATATAATTCCTCTAGAGCTATTTATTAGGAGGAAAACCATTTACTTATTGAAAGTTGTAAATTATAGTATACCGCCATATAACAAAACAGCCAAATGTCCACACAGCAGCGACATGAGCTGCAATATGAACTAGAGCTGTCTATAATATGGAAAATGACAGGTTTCTTTGCAATGAAAACTTTTGCTGATCTGGACATTATTGTGGTAATGCTAATAGTGTCCATATTTCATGATGATATTAACCATGTGGGCACTTTATGATGTAAACAGGTCTCAGTGTGTGGCAGTAGTCTAACTGCAAGATCCTGAAGACTCCTACATGTAACTAAATAAATACATAATAATTTTTATATGGAGTAACATATTGTAATGTTAATGGTGTGGACACTGGTATACAACTCTATACTGTAGTTGGTGTATTAAAGGCTAGGGCATCACATGCATACACCGTACTATGTATAATTCGTTGCTAACATTTTCACAGAAA
This sequence comes from Leptodactylus fallax, assembly GCA_947044405.1. Taxonomy (NCBI): domain Eukaryota; kingdom Metazoa; phylum Chordata; class Amphibia; order Anura; family Leptodactylidae; genus Leptodactylus; species Leptodactylus fallax. The sequence continues at coordinate 3,451,873 of CAMRHE010000073.1, read as the reverse complement.
CGCATTGATAAAAAGTGCAACCGTAGAAAGTGTCATTTTCATGGTCTCAATATAGGACCACAATGCAATCTGGCAAAACATCAGATTAGAGTCCTGCCAGGAAACACTTTTTTCCTGCAGTACTTTGTGAAAGCTGCGATATGCGAATAATACTGTATTCCAACCTGTAGTTAGAGATGGGTGAACCTCTCAAAATTTGTTTCGCTTTGGGTTCTGGTGGTTTGGGACCAAAATTAGTTTTTTGGTTGAACAAGTTCAGTACAAACCACACCTTAAATTGGCTTAGATACAGGAACACTCTCAGGACTCTATCTATCCAATATCTAACTCTCTAAGGCAAACACAGCTGAAGCTATGTCAAAGTGAATGTGACATGTTTGTCTATGGAAAAATGGATGGTAAGCAGTGGATACAGACTCAGAGTTAACCATACTGACACTGACTTTTACACATTTTAATATTATTTTGGGTAAAGGTGCTTGTCCTTGGTTTTTAGACACACATTGTAGTTATATTGCAAAAAGCAATGGTTTTCTAGAAAAATTAGCCCCTTTTGATGACGTTAGGTTCACACTAGTGTCGCTTCTCAGTTGTTCTGGATCGTTGTATCAGGGCGTCCTGTGGATATCTCTTGATAAAGGCTCTGTCAGGGGCCAGAATGCCGATGTAACATTTGAGATCTGGATTACTCCTTATTCATATTTTGGAATATTGCTATCTATATCTATTGAGTATATCTTGCTATGTCTGGAGGAAGTGCATAAGGTGTAACTGAATGGAGTAGATCTGTACACAGTGTTAATAAACAGTATTAATCTTCTGCATTGCCTTTAGAGTGCAGTGGTTTTTGTATGTATTACTACAGCAGTCAGGCTGACACAGTACAGATATTCTCACTCCTATCTATGATTTCTATTACTAATCTGCTTGTAATTTATTAAATCTGACTAAACAGTGTTCTAGTTCTCCTACTCCTAGCTTTGTATACTTTGTGTGCTCTGTATCATGCAGTGATGAATAACACATCCATCCCCTACTTTCACCATCGCTGATATGCCTTGTGTTCCAGCCCACACAACCTTATATACTGTATATGACATGAGCTCTGTAAGGTGTCCACCTACCACTAACCATTGGCTGTCAGGTGGTGCCAGTGACTCACAAGACACGTGTCTCTTCTGTATTTTTACTGTGCAATACATGTGGTGGTGGTCATGTTAGTTTGTCCGAAAAAAAAACGTCTTTTATTTGATTTAGTTAAAAACTGAACAACTTGGAAGATTCGGGTCGAACCCTGCTCGTAAGAAATCGGTTCACACTTTTCTCTACCTGTAGTGCAAGATTATTTTTTCCATTATCTTTTGGCTAAGGATCCAGCTGAGAGTCTTTGTTTGGGTACCAAGTGTCCCTGACCATTGGCCTGCAGGTAAGTGATACAGCCTGTCAGTGGTGAACCATTGATGCTCTGATCAAACTGAGCCATTGACTGATCTACTTCGGTGTGGGGAGAATGTCAGGGATCAGGGGCCCGAATGGAGACTGTGGGCTGGATCCCAAACTAAAGCAAGTATGCAGAGTTTGTTGTTTTTAGCCTCTGCAGGAGTTAAACAATTGGAATCGGAAACTGGAGATTCCTGCAGCACTATAGATACATACGGAGTGTTATAGACTATCACTACTGTTATATAAGTAATGCCAGGGTAATAAGTGTAATTGACAGGGTGACTGGATGAGGAGACTTTAAAAGGGGGAGATAACCCTCAAAATAGGATGACTTGATATCTCTGAAAAAGATCTGCATGTTTATGAGATTTGGTGCTGCTATACATCACTGGGAACCTGACATAAAACAGTGCACACTATGGAATACATATGGCCCTTATGTGGTGCTTTATCAGGTACTGAGTTTCTATCAAAAACTCTAAACAGAGTCAGATATCAGTGTAGACTGTGTACAAATAACTCCAAGTAACTCAAAGTACAGTCATAAACATGAGGCATTACAATTTTGAATGTGATATGGTCATCTACTAAGATGACATTTCTCAAGTCATGTCATTTTCACCACAGAGCAACCACTTCCTTTGATGTGTTTTTTTTTTTTTTATGCCAACCATTGTTTTCACTTGCATGTAAGAGGAAAAGTTGCAAACCTAGCAGGCACAATTGTATTATCATGTACAAACCTCTATGTCTATAATGTCTGTCTCAAATTGTTTATAGTGGTGATTTTCACAGTGAAGCAGGGAAATAGTCTGATAACAGCAAAATGAGGCATTTCTCTCTGATAATATATATATACAAAGTAAAAATTACAGTGTCTATTTAAATACATGCTTTTTATTGATAAAACCAAAAACTGAGATTGCCCTTCTGACATTACAGAGCTTAAATAGCACGTCAGGCACCAAAACTACCTGCACTTGTTGCTAGGGAATGGTGAGGGCTAAACAGAAAATTCCAGCTGTACTGGAGTCAGTGGAGCGGCGCCTATTAACAGATACTAAGCACCTGAATTGGTGGAAGTGTTAAAAGGTCCTCTTCAAGTGTGGACTCCTCAAACGTATATAGTCAACAGGCTGTCCAGGAATAGTTAAAATACCATGCTAACAAGCATACAAACACTATATGAAAGATCATTTCTCATTTTTGATTACATTTTCCTTTTCCAATCCTAATATGTCAATCTCTTCTCATGTATTCTCACATATCTATGTGTATAATCCCTTTATGTACATATGTTTGTAGATATGACAATCATTGCCTTCTCCTGAATATGACTCAGTGAAATGACGATTACCATCTATTGTTCATCATACATAATTACTGGCAACAAATATTACAGTGTAGCCGACTACAACTCCCACTACTTCTTTGTCACATATCTTACCCTATTCAGGAGCTTCTCCAGCTGACACAATTCTGTACTGTGTCTTTGAACAGACTGTTGATATAATATTACTTTACAGCCACAATCTGCAGACAAGAACAAGTTTTCATAGGAACTCTCGACATCCTGATCAGCTGACCAGCAAAGGCACGTTTATAGGCTATATACATCTTTTAAAAGGTAATTATTGACACATTGACTTGTGTAAACTGTATTGTAACATGTAGCTTACATCAGTATATGTAAAAAGATGATGCAAGCAGCACTGAACGACAGCGTTTATTGTCAATCTGCGCTCATCTGTCTAAACTGGGCTGTGTCAACTTGCACACTGAAATTTACTTGTTAAAATACAATGCTATAAAGGACACCAAAGAGTCGAATCCAAAAAGCGTTGTGGAAAAAAACGTGACAGAAATGTATTGTGGTTTTTCCCTCACCACTTTTCACAGAAAGTCTACACAGAGTTTTTCTCTGCGGACTTTCTGCTTCTATTATACGTACCTATATGGAAAACACCAGCGTTTCCGTAGGTATAAAAAACACAACGTTTTTTGAAATCTCAGCATTTCCGCTGCTGTTATTTTTCTGCAATATGTGGATGGGATTAGTCAGAATCCCATCCACTTTGCAGGTACTGTAAAACTCAGCGTTTGCGCTACGTGAGGCCTCGGCCTTAAAGACAAAGGCACTTTCCTTTAGTAAAGTATATTGTAAAGTTTGTTCACTTCATCTACGCTATGGATTTATGAAATATAAAAGTGTGGTCTGGTACAAAAGCTGAATGATAAATGGGGATCACTTATCCAGGGGTGAATGTAGACTTTCTGCAGCCCAAAGGAAACTTTAAGACTAAGGCCGCAGCAAAAAAGCGCTTTTCACAGAAAGTGAAACCTCTGCAGACTTTCTGCTTCCATTAAACCTATAGGGAAACCACCAACGTTTCCATAGGTATAATTGGCATGCTGCAATTTCCAAAATTGTGCCCGCTGCGCATATTTTTCTGCAATGTGTGGATGGGATTTGCTAGAATCCCATCCACTTTGCAGGGACTAAGGCTCCATGTTGCGGAAACGCAGATTTTTTTTTGCTGCAGTTTTTTTGATCCTAAGCCAGGAGTGGATTGAGCAGAAGGTACAAGTATAAGAGCTTCCTATATATTTCCCATTCCTTCTGTAGCCATTCTTGGCTTTGGTTCAAAAAACCGCAACAAAAACTGAAACAAAAAAAGCTGCATTTCTGCAACGTGGGGCCTCAGCCTAATGGAGTAATACAGAAATCATTACTTCAAGTTACTGGTTCTAAAAGCTATTGATTCATGGGGTGGCTTCACACATGACTTTACCATTTTGGCTAAATTTTTGTTAAAGAAACAATGGAGTTATCTGTTTAGTAAAACCATAGAATTCAATTAGGGTGTACTTTGTGTTTTTTCATGACTGTAGATGGCTTACTAGAATGAGATGATCAGTTAAAAACAGCTTGAGAACTTTGCAGGAGAGACAAAGAAAGTACAAAAAAAAAGTTTCTGTTTGGCTACACAGACTGATTCTACAAAAACCTATGTGCAGGCAGTAAATGGTGCCCTAGGTAAATCATTCACTTTAACTCATGGACGGTCCACCCCTGCATCTACTTTCCCCAAATACTTATACTCTGTACGTAGTGTAGTGTTCATTGTGTACAAGTGCTTACTATATCCATTACTATATCTATTGGAGTAGAAATTCGTGTTGTATAATTTTTACCATCGGTATACAGTACTGAAAGCAGATCTCAGTTTTTATGAATTAATGGACTGCATAACTTTTGAGGTCTGTATCCTGTATTTAATGGGCGTGCGTGGACAACTTGTCCTGTGTCTTAGTTTTGTGGATGCAGCAAAGTGAGTGTCTTCTTTTACCGTGTATTGAATTGAATTAATTGTATTTAACCTAATTGTATTTCATGTAATGTATTCTGCATTTCTTCTAATAGTTTATTAATGGGCGACTGCACAGCATCACACTGCACATCATTTTCCTTTCCTACAGCTAACAAATTTATCTGAATTGTAGCGTAGCAAACATCAGTTCATACCATCATCCTCAATTTTGCGTTAAAGGGGTATTCTGATAAGTATTATTTTTGTATAATGAAAAGTTTCAATTTTTCTAATGTATTTTTAATATCCTTTATATATCAATATCTCTCCTTGCTGTCATTCAGTACAAACTTTCCTTGTTTAATCCCAGAGCATAAAAATCTTTCCTGGTTATATGAAAGACACAGGTACAGAGAAGGTTACAGCACAGTTATCAGAGCTTTGTCTTTAACATCTCCCACAGGAGGAATTTTTCGATTTTAGTTTTTCGGTTTTGACTCCCCACCCCCTTTCCAAAACCCATAACTTTTTTATTTTTCCGTTCTCAGAGCCATATTAGGTCTTATTGTTTGTGGGACAAATTTTTCTTCATGATGCTACCATCTATTATTCTGTACAATGTACTGGAAAGCTGGAAAAAATTTCAGAATGTGGTGGATTTGAAGAAAAAGTGCATTTGTGAGAATTTCTTATTGGCTTCATTTTTACGGCGTTCACTCTGCAGCCAAAATGACGTCACCTGTATTCTATGTTTCGGTACGATTCCGGTGACACCAAATTTATATGGTTTTATTTATATTGTAACCCCTTAACAAAAATCTAAAACTGTGCAAAAAAATTTTTTTTCTGAAAAAAATTCTGACACCCGTAACTTTTTTATACTTCCGTGTACGGGGATGCATAGGGCATCTTTTTTTTGCGGGGTCAGGTGTACTTTTTAGTTATACGATTTTGGGGAATTGCTATTGCTTTGATCACTTTTAATTCAAATCTTTTTTTTTTTTTACCGCTATGGCGTTTACCATACGGGAAAAATATTTATATAGATTTATAGCTAACCTGCTGTTTTCGGACACAGGGATACCTAATGTGTATGTGTTTCAAGTACTTTTATACTTTTAATGCATTGCAAAATAATGACACTTCTATTGCAGGCGACTATGGCAGCCGCTCAGCTGTCAAGCGGCCGCCATATTTAAATATCCCACATCCGCTGTACTGTTACGGCGAATGTGAGGAAGGGGTTAAACAAGCCATGCACCCATGTGTCCGTCATATGAGGGCTGTGGAGTTGATAGGCCAAACCACCGACTCTGACTCCAACACCTTTATTTTTCCACAAACCAATTCCAACTCTTTCACAAATGTATGACAGCCATGATCAGTCAGAATTCGTAAAAATCCTTTATTTTATTAACCCTTAGGAGACGCAGACATTTTTCATTTTTGTGTTTTCGTTTTTTACTCCTTACATTCCAAAAGCCATCTTTCTCATTTTTCTGTTTACATAGTCTTATGAGGGATTGATTTTTACGTGACAAGTTGTACTTCAAAAAATACAGTACCGCCATTTTCTTATGTCTTTTTTTTTTTTATGGCTTCCACTCTGCGGTAAAAATGCTATGCTAGTTTTATTCTGCAGGTCAGTACGATCACGGTGATGCCAAATTTATATAGTTTTTTTTATATTTAATAACTTTACAAAAATTCTAAATTTTGAAGAAAAAAAAAATTCTTTGAGTCACCATATTATGACACCTGTAACTTTTTAATATTTCAGTGTACAGAGCTGTGTAAGGCATCTTTTTTTTTTTGCAGGACAATATGTAGTTTTTATTGATACCATGTTGGGGAATGCATGCTGTTTTGATCACTTTTTATTCCATTTTTTTAGGGAGGTAATTTGGCGAAAAAACGCCAAATCAGCCATTTTGATTTTTTTTTCCCCACTACGGCATTTACCGTATGGGAAAAATGTTTTTGGACTTGGGGATGCTTAATGTCTTTATGTTTACTTTTATTTATTTATATTTATATGTGATCTAGGGAAAGGGGGGCAATTTAAACTTTTAGATTTTTTAAATTTTTTTTTATATTTTTAAAAACTTTTTTTTTCAGCCCCCCTAGGGGGCTTGAACATGTGATCTTTAGATCACCTGTGCCATAGACTACATTACTACTGCATTGCAGTCTACGGCAAATTTGCTATGTAGCTACATTACTAAGGCAGACTTCAGTTGTTACATTACTATGGCAGCACTTGGAGCCTTCAGAAGGCTCCCGGTTGCAATGGTAACAGGAAGCCTCCCGCGATCGTGCCGCAGGGGGGGCCATCCCTTTACCGAACATAAAATATAAAGTGGAAGTAACCACTCAGATGCCGTAGTCGCATTTGACCACGGCTTCTGAGTGGTTAGAATGCCCGTGATCAGAGTCATCTCTGATCACGGGTAATGCTGCTGGGTCCCTGCTGTATGAAACAGCACAGACTTGGCAGCTAGTGCGACCTAGTGTTTCAGAGCGGCCGTCATATTTAGTCACGTGCACCAAGACGTAACTGTACATCCTGGTGGCGTAAGGGTTAAAAAGCCAGTGATGGCTTTCTATGAAAGTAAATATGTAACAAACTATACATGTAATTATACAATATTAACAATTGTATAATATAATTAACATTAATGAACCATTTTATTTTAAAGCTGGTAACTTTTTTCTTACTCCAACTCCAGCCAAAATTGGTCCTGACTCTAACGCCATGACTCTGACTCTGCAGTCGTGAGGAGCAGGACAGATTTTTATCCCTCGAGTGGTACATAATGAAAGTTCTTATTGAATGACTACAAGCAGACATGTAGAAAGTTGTAAGATTTTGATACAAAAAGTGTATTATAAAATTGTAAACTTCATTATACAGTGCAATATTTGTTTCTTTAAACCAGAAAACCCCTTTAAGAAAATTATATTACAAAGCATTATCTTGGGAACCCTAAACCTTTCCTTTTCTATGCTGAGATCCCACACGACAGGTCCACTGCTAAGTTTTCTTCAGCCTTATAGATATACTATGTGAATTTAGAATTTTAATGTGTAGTCAGAGCCAGCTTCAGTTGTGTGTGTGGGCTTTTAGGCATTAGACCCTTTTACAGCAACTCATGTGGCAGCAATTTGTTCCTCTAAAAGTCGCAGCCACAGAAAACCCCTGAAATTGGTGGGTGGTCTTTGCTGTGGAGCACCAGTTAGAATCGCTATAGCTCTTCCTCTGTTGGCGAGTTTGCAGCAGCTAACCTGCTGTAACTACTGACTGTGTATCCCAATTATTTGGGACCTAATGTTGTAACTCTGCAGTCTCAGCTGTTCCTGTGTGGAGTATACTCACACAGGGTGTGGGGGACATCATTGCACACATTTTATAATAAATCATAAAATATCTAAAACTACTAGCAATACTAATGTTTCAGCAGCACAAAATATAATGCCCTGTATAATGACCCCTTTGTGCCCCTATACATTATAATGCTCCCCCAGTGGTACCCGAACACTATAATGGCCTCCTTAAGCACCCAGACAATGTACTGGCCCCCTTATGCACCCAAACAGTAAAAGGGCTCTTTATACCCTTAGACAGTATAATGATCCTTTATGCCTTTTCTTGTGGTGCAGGGAAAGGGTGGTGAATAATGATGAAATACATTAGCAATGCAATGATCACTTCCATCGGTGGGCTCAGTGGACCCCCAAAGTGCTATGGGGCCCCAGCATTTACCACAATTCACTGGGTGCTGATGCCAGCCCTGAGTGTAGTGTACTGTGGGCATGGTAAGCACAATAGACCTCTATGGGACCTTGGGTGCTTACTGTATGGAGGTGAATGCATTTAACAGCATATCTTCATAAGCAAATTATATGTTAATATATAAATTAGTTGCATACAGTGCTGAGGGGATAAGAAGAGGACACCCAAAAAGGGACAGAGGAATGGCCTACAGAGGGCGCAAGATGATGTGAAGAGAACACAGTGCAATACTTTATTTAGCTCAGGTGTGGCAATTTGATTGGTGGGCAGTGCCTATGACCCAGGTAAATCTACGTATAGTCAACTCACTTGCATACTTTACACCAGAGTCTATTATATAGAGTAAAAAAAAAGCTTCCTCATCACATTTTTAGCTTCGAATCCACTTACGGTATTTTAAGCATGTTACTATGTGTCATGAGTCTGGTGAAAATATTCTCTCTTTATGCAAGTTGAATATACTGAAGCCCCATTGTCTTGTTCTGAATAATACTATGCATGATTAACATTGCTATGTTATGCATCACATCCTCTCATACAACGTCAGTATTTCAACCTAAGCATGAGTGACCGGGACTCCAGCAAACACGTCAAGACTACTCAACCACATGAGAGTCTGCGTTGTTCTTCAATCTCTATGTTAAATAAAACAGGGCTGGCAAAATTAGCAGCAGAGGCACTTATCATGAATTATATATCACACCTTGTTCTTGTCTTCCATTCACGTAAGCTGCATTTTTGCAGCTCCAGCACAAAAACAGCCTTTCTGTGCATGATAAGAACATAATGAACTGTTCTATTACGAAAACTTTAGTACGCTTTCTCACATTTCCACAGCTTTATTAAGAAATTTAGGTCAGTTTAGCTACTTACAAAATAAAATCAATTTTCATCTTGTGAAGGCTAAGTAAGGGGATTCTTTATTAATGCAGTTACGCCTTATTTGAATTATGGGTTGTTTTAATGATTTTCATTTTTTTTATTCATATTATGCCATGAAAAAAAAAATGCAGATTCTAAAACCAGCCTTTTTAAGGATATCTTTGAACTGTGTTTTTGTTCATTTGGATTTCAGTGTGTTTCCGCACCAATGTGTATGCAGCAAATCATTGCCTCATTGACGTAAAAAAAAAAAATCCTCATTAACATTCATGACCACAGATTTTTTTTAGTACTCAATTTGAAATCCACATGTCAGGTAGCAACACATGGAATGGAACTACATACATTTTAGATTGTTGGAACCCACAGCATTCACTTCATTGGGGCCTCAAGACTCCTGTTCCACCTCTCCAGCACAACCACAGTGAAGAATAGTATATAAAGAAGCAGTCAAGCATGTGAACTGATGCTTCATGCAAACACTCTGGGAGTTAGAGACACTATAACAGCTCTGACGTTGCTGCTTATTCCCATAGTGTTTGTATGGCATGCCAGCACTCAGGCTTGACCGCTTCTCCATGCAAGGTAATTGCAGCCCCTGAGCAGAGCAATGTGGTAAGATTCTTTTTAAAACCTTAGCCCAGCATCATCATCATTTCTGAGACAGGTAAGAAGTTGTTGTCAGCCTCCTGAGAGGGAAGAAAGTGCCAGGTTGGAAGAGAAGTTGAGGTTTACCAGAGCCTCACAGCCTGGACCCTGCATTAAACAGGTAGTCGGGGTACCAATTGGGACTTAATCATATCATCCATATAATGGAAGAGACAGAGTATAGTTATATAGGAATGGAGTTATCAGGCACTGGACTTCACATCCATTGTTGGGCATCTGCTTTCTGAGAGAAACCATTACCAGGCTCAGTATCGTGGAACTGCCATGGTACTACGACACCCAGCTGGGAAGCTGCAATGGTTGCAGTTTTCTCTGTTAAATTACATCATTTGGTTCGACTGCATCTACTGTCTCCTGAGTCATTCCATCAATGGCCCTTGTGTCTACCATCTACTGGCTCAGGAGAGGAGAGGAAACCTCACAACTAAAAGTACCCTGGGGAACTACACCATCATGAGCCCCCCTCGACATTGCCCCAACTTGGGAGGCGTGCTGGAGTAGTTGGCTGTGTGTCCTTGGCCTACAATTGAGAATGCTACCACTACTGCTCCCTTCCCCTGGTTCCCTCCAGCAAGTTGTATGCTGAAACATCAGCTGTGAGACATCCACTGATCAGAAGGTGATGGCATATCCTAAATAGAGTAATGAAATGTGTTTCTTTGGAACCACCACAGGAAATAATTCTGAGGGTCCATTCTTCATTTATACAGACCACATGCACATCCACTTTTAGTAATTGTAACATTGTATGATGCAGATTATATAGTTAGGTCTAGAAATATTTAGACAGTGACACAAGTTTTTGCATTTTAGCTGTTTACCAAAACATAGTCAAGATACAGTTATAATAGTACAGCTTTAATTTGAGGGTATTTACATCCTAATTGGAGAAAGGGTTTAGGAATTACATCTCTGTAATAAGTTGCTGCCTCTTTTTCAAGGGACCAAAAGTATTTCGACAATTATCTCAAAAACTATTTAATGGGCTCATTATTTCGTCATCAATGAAGCAGGTTTAAAGGGGTTGTCCAGGCAAAAATGGACAACCCTTTTAAAATTTAAATCAGCTGGGGGCAGTGAAACAAATAAAAAAAATGCATACTCACCTTTCCACGGTGCTTCAGTGTCCTCCCGCACGTCCTGGGTTCTTCTGTTCCAGCAGCATCTCCGATGAATGGCTTTTGCGGTCACATAACTGCTGAGGCCCATTAGCAGCCTCAGCTGAGGCCCATCAGCAGCCTCAGCAGACCTCAGGAAGAGGACCCATGATGTCACATTGCAGGCCCTTCGCTGATTGGCCTCAGCGGTCACGTGACCGCTGAGGCCAATCAGCGGCTTCAGTGGAACTTTGGAAGACTCCGCCGGAGCAGAAGAACCAGGACACGCGGGAGCACATCGGAGCACCATGGACAGGTGAGTATGCATTTTTTTTTATTTGTTTCACTGCCCCAGGCTGATTTAAATGTTAAAAGGGTTGTCCATTTTTGCCTGGACAAGCCCTTTAAGGTCTAAAGTATATCCCAGGCTGGAAGCTGTTTCTGTGAACCCACAACATGTGGTCATAGGAGGTCTCAATGGAAGTGAAACAGACCATTATTAGGCTGAAAAAAATCCATCGGAGAGCACACTGGTGAGCTTGGGAACGCAAAAAGGCCTGGACGTCTCCAGAAGACGAAAGTGTTGGATGATCACAGAATCCTTTCCATGGTGAAGAAAAACCCCTTCACAACATCCACCCAAATAAAGAACACTCTCCAGGAAGTAGGTGTATCAGGTGTAATAGTATCAGTCTACCATAAAACAAAGACTTCATGAGAGCAAATGCAGAAGGTTCACCACAAGGTGCAAACCATTAATCAGCCTCAAAAATAGACAGGCCAGGTTAGACTTTGCCAAAAAAAACATCTAAAGAAGCCAGCCCAGTTCTGGGACTGCATTCTTTGAACAGATGAAACTAAGATCAACCTGTTTTTGAAACGTTCATTCATTTCAGTAATTCAGTAATACAATCCATAATCAGCGTCTTCCATGATTGTGTGTCCTACTGAACCAGACTAAGGGACCATTTAAAGGCTTAGGAAACCTTGGCAGATGACACACTGAATTTACAATACTGAACTTTTTTACAATATCCAAATTTTCTTAGATTTGGGTTTTCATTAGCTGTAATCCATAATCAACATTTACAGAAATAAAACACTTGAAATAGAATACTCTGTGTGTAAAGAATATAGAAAATATAGGAGGTCACTTTTTTTATTTAATTACTGAAATAAATAAACGTTTAAAAAATATTCTAAATTATTGAGATGCATCTGTATACAATGCAATTGCAACTCAGTTATTTCATTACAAATCCAATGTGGTGGCAGAGCCCGAATCATGGAGATTGTGTCACTGTCCAAATATTTCTAGACCTAACTGTACATATAGATGTAACCAAATTTTAACATGATTTTTAAAGCATTAAGTAAACAATTGCTAATCACTTTTACTTAACTTTTTTCTGTGCTTTTAATGTTTTTTTGTTGTACGTTAAAACTGTGCAGTCATCAGATTCAAGTTGGATATGGCTACATCTGTATCTGCTTTTGTTGTCCCTGAGTAGCCCTATTCTTTTTTTACAGTACTGTAAAAATGGGGCTGTCCTACCCAATTTATCCCTTGATTTGGTGTCATATATGCCAACCTCCAAGTATTTATCCATTATAAAGGATTCTGTTCACACTTGTTTCCCATCATATTTTTTCTGTAACCACTTGCCCTCTGCATACACAATAACCCTGATATTGAGGTGGCATCTGTTCTGTATGTTTACCAATGACATTTTGATGCTTTTGTTTCCCCCCATATATGACTCTAGAACCTATTTTCGGACTTCCCAGGTTTGGCTCAGCCTCTGGTCTCACATTTAATGACTAACACTAAAGCTCTCAACTTGTCACTGCCAGCAGTATCACAGCTTCAATCTAAATTTTCAGTGTAGAGTATACACTTATTCAGGGCACAGTGGGGGCCTTTTCTTAATCAGGGGGTGCAGTGTGAGCATTATAATCAAGGGGTACAGTGGGAGTATTTTTTATAATCAGGGGCCACATTGGGAAAAAAAAAATTAAACAGTAGTTGAAGAGGGTCATTCTTAAATCAGGGGGCACAGTAAAGGGATTTTTTTTTAAACAGGGCACATAATGTAGGTACCAGGTACAATATTAACAGTACTTGGTTCTTGTTCCTCCATATTTATTTTCATGTACTGTTCTTGGTTCTTGTGCTATTCAGTTGGTTCAGGTACTGTATGTTTTTTTAGCTTAGTTCTCATGTGGATATAGTAAAATACATACAAACATGAACATAAAAACATACATACGGTATATATAATCTTTCTTATGACATGAGAAGGGCACAAAAAGCAGATTCTGCACCTGACATCCTCCAACATAAGGCTGGCTATGCTGACTGGGACATACAAGAGTTGAGGAGTTGAGTGTAAAAAACACACAGCAGAAAGATGCAAGGTTTCATTGTTTTTAGAAGAAAGAAAGGTAATTTTTCAGCTACAGCTAAACTGTACCTCAAGTTATAAACAACTTTTCATAAATGAAAACTGTATATGAATAGAAGACACTTTCTAATATATGTTAGTAAGGATATTTGTTTCCTTCACTACTTACAGTGGGGAAAAAAAGTATTTAGTCAGACACCAATTGTGCAAGTTCTCCCACTTAAAAAGATGAGGCCGGCCTGTAATTGACATCATAGGTAGACCTCAACTATGAGAGACAAAATGAGAAAACAAATCTAGAAAATCACATTGTCTGATTTTTTAAAAATTTATTTGCAAATTATGGTGGAAAATAAGTATTTGGTCACCTACAAACAAGCAAGATTTCTGGCTCTCACAGACCTGTAACTTCTTCTTTAAGAGGCTCCTCTGTCCTCCACTCATTACCTGTAGTAATGGCTCCTGTTTGACATTGTTATCAGTATAAAAGACACCTGTCCACAACCTCAAACAGTCACACTCCAAACTCCACTATGGTGAAGACCAAAGATCTGTGGAAGGACACCAGAAACAAAATTGTAGACCTGCACCAGGCTGGGAAGACTGAATCTGCAATAGGCAAGCAGCTTGGTGTAAAGAAATCATCTGTGGGAGCAATAATTAGAAAATGGAAGACATACAAGACCACTGATAATCTCCCTCGATCAGGGGCTCAACGCAAGATCTCACCCTGTGGGGTCAAAATGATCACAAGAACGGTGAGCAAAAATCCCAGAACCACACGGGGGGACCTAGTGAATGACCTGCAGAAAGCTGGGACTAATGTAAAAAAGGCTACCGTCAGTAACACACTACGCCGCCAGGGACTCAGATCCTGCAGTGCCAGATGTGTCCCCCTGCTTAAGCCAGTACATATCCGGGCCCGTCTGAAGTTTGCTAAAGAGCATTTGGATGTTCCAGAAGAGTATTGGGAGAATATCATATGGTCAGATGAAACCAAAGTAGAACTGTTTGGTAGAAACACAACTCGTCGTTTTTGGAGGAGAGTGAATGCTGAGTTGCATCCAAAGAACACCATACCTACTGTGAAGCATGGGGGTGGCAACATCATGCTTTGGGGCTGTTTCTCTGCAAAGGGACCAGGACGACTGATCCATGTACATGAAAGAATGAATGGGGCCATGTATCGTGAGTTTTTGAGTGCAAACCTCCTTCCATCAGCAAGGGCATTGAAGATGAAACGTGGCTGAGTCTTTCAGCATGACAATGATCCCAATCACACTGCCAGGGCAATGAAGGAGTGGCTTCGTAAGAAGCATTTCAAGGTCCTGGAGTGGCCTAGCCAGTCTCCCATAGAAAACCTTTGGAGGGAGTTGAAAGTCTGTGTTGCCCAGCGACAGCCCAAAAACATCACTGCTGTAGAGGAGATCTGCATGGAGGAATGGGCCAACATACCAGCAACAGTGTGTGCCAACCTTGTGAAGACTTACAGAAAATGTTTGACCTCTGTCATTGCCAACAAAGGATATATATCAAAGTATTGAGATGAACTTTTGTTATTGACCAAATACTTATTTTCCACCATAATTTACAAATAAATTCTTTAAAAATCAGACAATGTGATTTTCTGGATTTATTTTCTCACATTGTCTCTCATAGTTGAGGTCTACCTATGATGTCAATTACAGGCCTCTCTCATCTTTTTAAGTGGGAGAACTTGCACAATTGGTGGCTGACTAAATACTTTTTTCCCCACTGTATTAGGCTGTTCTGTGGCTCCTTAGCCACAGTCTGACTGCTGGTTTATATCATATACGTCTCCATATTCAGACTCACACATACATCTCTATGGAGAAGGGAAAGGTGCAGTAGGAGGCTCCTGATGACTGGTTAATTGATTTGTTGCTTTATTCTGTGAACTAGTAGCCTCATATCTTCAAACCTAGCATTGTGGAAAGTGGATGGAATAGTAGAGAGTAACAACAGCAGCTAATTTGAGTGTCTTTTCTATCCCCCTCCCCGCTTCATAGACTAATATGTAGAAAGTAACTCTGCCTGAAAAGTGGAGAAGAAAACGTTTCTTTAAAAAGATATACTACAATATTTCATATATTAACCTGCAAAGCTGGAGGTATGCCACACAGTGTAACAATTGCAGTTTATAACCACATTCAGTACGGGGCTACTGGTGCTTTCACATCAGAGGTATAATGTTTGGCAGGAGTCTAAGTGATCCATAAATATTAGATGTTGTTTTGATGTTCTGATTGCTGAAAAATATTTTACTTGGAAGACATTTCCATAACCATAGACACGTATTGCCTTGCCTGTAGATGTCTATTCAGACAGAAGTGCAGGCACACAGGTCTGGCTTATATTAGGTGAATGGTAATCTTCTAAAAGGATCTGTAAGACAAGAGTATCTAATTCTATTATAGCCATTACTTTAAATGCTAAAATGTCAGAAATAAGCACCGGGTGATCCCACAGTATGATACCTGGATAAAAAAAAGGAGGTCTGATAAGTACTGTTGCATTTACCAAACCTATTATTTTTGTGTTACAGACACAACACTGGCAAAAAGCATGAATACGTGGTTAAAGCTGCTCCTGCCTGCTGGACCAGTGACCAATTCAGTACTAGACGTACAAATGCTCAAAGAAAATAAAATCAGAATGTTCAGAGTGCTGAAATGAAGCATGAAAGAAGTTAACAACGTTCTCTTTTAAGCAGGTTCTCTTTTAGGCACAGGATCGAGTGAGAGTGAAGTTTGATCTTTCTCTTTAATGTTGCTTTAAGATGGTCCGCTAGCACTGGGAATACCTTGTTTTCCTCCCTTTGTACATTTGACAGTTTGACAACTTGCAATATAATATATAGTCCTGCGGGTATACTGTGTCAGATAAATGAACTGCAGGTAGGAATAGAAGGTTCAAATTCTCTCGTAATGAGGAGACTCGTTTTATTGTTGGTCACTAGAAGAGATTACACTACAAGAGATTGGAATGATCACACTCGTAGAAAATCATTCTGATACTTGCAGTGCCAATGACAATACAAAAAGTCATAGTTTTTGCACAAAAAAAAGCAAGTCTTTGTTTTTTGCAATATCCTCGCCACTTTCCCAAATAGGAGGTATGGCGAGGGCATGCAGGGATGGGCCATCGGTCGAATTATTATCATTTATGGCACAAATCTGGTGAAAACACTGGGGGAAATGTATGCCAGCTATGACCTGGTCTACATTATCCCTCAAGGTGCAAGGCCCCTGTTGAGGGTGCGTCTCATCATATATAAAGTGCATCCTCTGCTTACGATGGAGTTATGAAGACTGGCATTGATAACTCCAGTTTTAATAAATTTGGAGTTATTAGACAATGGAGTTGTCACAGCCTCATGACTTATGTTATAAATGGCCTGATGTAAAATCTATAATTGGGCTCCCAAGTATTATCTTAATAGCGTTTATTACTGCACCCTTTACACCTATATCTATAGGTGCGCCCCTGGATTTGAATAAGAAAAATATTTCTTGGCACAAATTCTTAATATCAGTTGGATCTTTTTACTAAAGAGGACCTTTCATGCCCTCATGAATATGCGGTTTTATATACGAACAGAAAGCCGACTGTTGGCTTTCTTGGTATGTGCCCCGGGGCTGGAGATATTGGTGCTGTTAATTTCGGCACCAATATCTCTCCACCGTCAGAAGGGCGTTCCTCACAGCCTAGTGTCATCGAAATTAACGGCGCAGATATTTCCAGCTTTCTATTCGTATATAAAACCACATATTCATGAGGACATGAAAGGTCTTCTTTAACTTAGAAGACAATGCATTAATACAAAATCTCTAATCTTCTTCAAACCCTATGAAACTCATTGCCACAAGATCTTGTGATGGTTGAATCATTGAACAAGTTCAAGAGGATCCTGGATGCCTTTCTTGAAAAATATAACATTCCAAATATTGGTTACTAGATTACTAGACACAGGATGGTCATCCAGGAATGTTTTTCTCATATTTGGAGCGAGACAGAATTTTTTATGCCATATGTGGGGTAATTGGTGTCCACCTCAAGATTTTTGCATTCCTTTGGATCAACATGGTAGAATTGTAGATTGGACTTTATGGATTTTCTTCAACTTTTTCAACTATGTATGGTAACTGTTAAAGGGGTTGCCTAGTGGATGCATTTATTCTTAAAAAATGATCAGCATGGCATAACTTATAAAGCAGTGATAGTCACCTCATCCATTCCCCGCACTTCCATTGTGATGCTGCTTGTGTATTTGCTGGACTTCACCTTTAATATTGTTTGCTCTGGTACTGTATTTCCTTATTCCTTAGGTTTGTCAAACATCTTCTGTACCTGAAGTTCAGCCAGCAAAAAGCATAACTGGTTGTCTGTGTCTATCATTTCCTGCATGTTGCACCCAGACAGTAGAATAACCCCTCAGCGACCCCCACACAGTATAATGCCCCTTTAGTGGTCCCAACACAATATATTGCCCCTATAGTGGCCTCCACAATGAAATCATGTCAGAAAGAAGATTATAAAAAATATTCACCTTGCTATCATTTCAGCTGGGCTGTTTCTCCTCCACCTTGTCCTGTCTCCAGGTCTGTACCACAGATACGATGACATCATCAATCACCTGCCTCCCGCGGAGGCTGAATAGTGGACAGGGAGGTGATGGCTCTCTGCTCCACCATTGTATTCAACTCTTTCTGCATCCTCAGACTTAAAATGGGGACATGCCAGCAGGACTGCACCTTAAAACACTAAGGGAGGAATCTCTGTGTGCTATATGTCATGCAATGTTACCGCCCACTTGGCTATTAAAACCCTAATTTGCATCGACACTAATAGGGCTTAGATCTTTCGGCGACTGAACAGATTTGAATAAATAAAACACAAACAGGGTGACAGCGCCTATCAGATCCTATTGGGTTTTTCAGACCTGGTGATAGGTCTTCTTTAAACTATACTGGCATCAGATCAAAGATCCTACTTGTTTTCATGTAAAACTGATAAAAATTATAAATGAAACTCCATAAGTCTGACTTTTTTACTATTGATGCTTTGCAGTACCATTCCTGGATGAGCAGAATAAATGACATATTGTATTCCGTCTCTTTGTAATTGTAGCTTGGCAACAATTTCAGATAAAATATTGAAGCA
Source organism: Leptodactylus fallax (assembly GCA_947044405.1). Lineage (NCBI taxonomy): Eukaryota > Metazoa > Chordata > Amphibia > Anura > Leptodactylidae > Leptodactylus > Leptodactylus fallax. The sequence goes on along the minus strand of CAMRHE010000073.1, from coordinate 3,433,089 downwards.
ATGTTTATGCAATGGAATACCAATGATGAAAGATTTTATTATGAACACATCATGTTTTCACCCATGGGGTGGGCAGCATCGACCATCAATACTATGCAGATAGTATAATTTATTAAAGAAATAATTCAAGAGAATATCTCCTATGATGGAATATATAAGTATTGGGCCAGTGCTTGGAAGACAAACACAACACGGCTGAATTACTGTGGTAGGTGATAGATGATACATCAAGGAAAAGAGATAAGAATACATTTTAATCCCTGGATGAATAGGTCTGAATAAGAAGATTGAAGAAATACAACCCAGGGGGCCTGAATGAGTCTGTCAACATGAGCTGAAAGGACATGCCTGCCTTTTATTTAATATTTGCCCTGTGTACTCTTCCTATTGAATTCCATGCTCTGGGCATTCGTACCTTTTATTAGAATAATGGTTATGGAAATTTCTATGTGTGAAGTTGCTTCAAAGCTACACTTTTTATTTATGGATCATATAATATCAGATCAAATGGGAATATATCCTTCACTTATATTGTAATATCATAACAAAACATAAATACCAATTTTTACAACAACAGGTCTATTATTTATGAAGAAGTGTTTGTGTTTTTTTCATTAAAGAACTATTTTGTATTATTATTAATATGTTAAACGACAAACAACCAGGGGACATGCAGGTCTGCATAGGTATCTATAGGCACATGGTAGGGATTATTTGCAAATGTGTCATCAAGCATTGACCTCACTGGGCTTCAGCATGTGCAGTGGCGTAACCAACGCCGTAGCATCCATAGTGGCTGATACAGGGCACACGACCATAGGGGGCCCGGTGGGCCCATGCTGCTTTTTTTTTTTTTTTTAATAGGCCACTAATAATCCCAGCAGGTAACTGGCCCTATTTACTTTCCGATCCCCATTCCTGCTCACGGCCGCCTCTGCTTCTCCTTCTGCCCTACAGGGCGTTCCATATCATATTGCTGAACAGCATCAGGACGTCGCTGACAGTGACGTGATATGAGAAACACGGAGCTTCCTGGAGGGCTAAAGGGCAAGCAGAGGCATCTGTGAGCAGAAACGGGGATTGGTAAGTAAGGCCACGGGCCATTTGTTGGGCAGACCCTGCGAAATACATAGTGCAAGATTCACCTGCCGATTCCATTTGGAGCGAATACATCCGAACTGAAACTGCTATTATAATACTCTGGAGTCTCTTTAGACCCTGGAGTATAATGATCGGAGGCCCAGGTGTTACTCACCTCTCCTTGGCTCCGGTGGGGCTCCCTGCTATCATTAGGCCTCTTTAGTGACATCACAGACTGAGGTCTGAAAGGACCCCAGAGTATAATAATAGTTCATGGGTGGTGACCCCAAAAATTGCTGGTTTACCAAACCTGAAATTTTTGGAATATTTGCAACGAACACTGTAAGGGTCACTATGGAACATAATACTGTGTGAAGCGGCCACTATGGGACATAATACTGTGTGGAGGGACTGCTATGCATAATACTGTGTGGAGCTGGAGCGCAGAGATTGACAGAAGTGACCACAAAGTTGCCTAATTATAAATAGAGATGCACTGAAGAAATATGAAATATGGATATATGGATATCCATTAACATAGCTGTATAAGGGCTTTTTTTTTTGCAGTGATGTGTTGTATTGATTTTGGATTTTGTTTTAACAGCTTTCTCTGTATGGTTAAAATTATGTTAACTTTATTTTGCTGCTTCGTACTATTGAAGTAATCCCAAACTTTTGCATTGGTGCCAAGAGCTTCATGTTACGCCTGTATCATAATTTCCCTGTGCACATTTGCCATACAGCAGAGTAATAGACAGGTTATGCCGCTCCACCTTCTTCTTCAAAAATGCAGGTAGGTATTAGGGTAGGTATTCTCACATTTTTTTTAATTTTTATTTTTTGTCCTATTCCCAGAGAAGCCCTTTAACTTTACACCTAAAGAATTAACTACACTGTGTTAACTTGATTCTTTCAATGGCTTTTGTTGTCTTCTGTGGAAAGAAATCACACTGCAGCAAGTTAACAGGCTGCAGAATATCAAGGTAAACTTGTTATTTATGACATTATTTTATAATTATTATTGCTTTAAATTACAAGTTAAGGGATCATGCAGTTAAGCAAAGGTCACTATAGGCACATGCTAGAATGTGTTAAACCAAAATTTATTGCAAACTTTATGGAAATCATGCCACAACCCAGATGGAGGACACCGGAGAATGGGAGTTGTAGTGGCGGATGATATGCCACCTGCTAAGCCGAGCACACTCAACTAAAGACTCCAGGCCCCACTCCTGGGCCGGAGACCATCGAGGGGGGTCCTGCAGCACTACCGGATGGTGGTAGTAGTTTTTTCCCCTGGGGAGCTTCCAGTTGGAGAGGGGACCTCTCCTCTCTGAGCCGGTGTGATGTTGGTCAGAAGGGCCCTGATGGTAAGGCAGGCACGACTCAGGAGGCCAGAGATGCAGTTGAACAGGAACAGTCTATTCAGCAACTGGGACAGAAATAGACAACTTCCAAATGGGGTTAGTAGTAGCACAGTGTCCAATTCCCCCAGCCTTGGTTATAGGAAGGTGCCCAGGGATGTTACAGGCTCTATGGCAGGCTTCTCCAACTACTCCTCCTTTTGTGCCTCTGCCAGCTATGGATACTGGGGATGGTGATACAAGGAGTCCTGACAGGGATCTGGTTACCTGTAGACTAGGCCCGAACACGTTCCTCCCATCAGGGTCCTCTCCTGCTCCTCCTGGCATGACACTGATAATGTCCAATAATCCAGACAGCAATTCTCCCTTACTCAGGGCTGTCTCTAGTTGAGCCTGGGGCAAATAACAATCCTCCTAGAGGGTGTATAGGCGGCTGTTGAGCTCCAGTGCTGGTGTTCTCACTGCACAGTCCAGCACGAACTGCACAGGATGACTGCTGTCTCTAGACTGCACACACTGAACTGAGGGCTCAACGGTCGTTGTGGAGACTAAGGTCTCCTACAGTCCAGTGGCCTGTGATTGGCCAAGGCTGAACCAAGGGCAAGGTTTGAAACACTGGGGGGAAAACAACAGGGAAAGCTGCAAAACAGTATATACATGTGACATAGAACATAGAACACAGAGGACGGGACATACCAACACAACCCAGAGGCACAAAAGACAGTGTCATCCAGCATTGACCTCCCTTGGCTTCACCATGTGCCATGGTATCCAAACATAGTCTCATACAGAATCCCCTGATGGAGGTCAGCAGGGCAGTACTAGAGAAGGTGGTCATTGGTGAGGAGCTGGGGCACAGAGTTTGATCGTGAGTGACTGCAAAGCTGGAGAAATATAAAATATGGATATATGAGAACACAGACAATTTTCATTTTCCTTATTTATGCCCTGCCAAAAGCCATAACGTTTTTTTAACTTTCCATTAACATAGTAGTATGATGGCTTGTTTTTAGATTTCACTGCGACCTTTGTTGCAAACTGATTCACTCATCTCTATTCAGGATCACTTGAATAGTACAGTGCTGGCCAAAAGTATTGGCACCCCTGCAATTCTGTCAGATAATACTCAATTTCTTCCAGAAAATGATTGCAATCACAAATGCTTTGGTAATAATATCTTCATTTAATTTGTCTTCAATGGAAAACCACAAAAAGAATTGTCAAAAAGACAAATTGGATATAATTCCACACCAAACATAAAAAAGGGAGTGGACAAAAGTATTGGCACCCTTTGAAAAATCATGTGATGCTTCTCTAATTTGTGTAATTAACAGCACCTGTTACTTACCTGTGGCACATAACAGGTGGTGGCAATAACTAAATCACACTTGCAGCCAGTTGAAATGGATTAAAGTTGACTCAACCTCTGTCCTGTGTCCTGTGTGTGAAACACACAAAACTTGGACCCTTGTGATATTTTTTTTTTTTTTTTTTTTTTGTTTTTATCTGTCTTTGTTCTGCTTGAAAATGGGATCTTTTGTGTATGAGACAATCCTTTGTCTATACAAGAGAGGAAATTCTGCAGCTCAGAGGCACAGAGGAGGGCATACCATCTGGTCACACATCCCCCGTGAGTTTGGAGAGAAAGGGGTGAGGGGAGAGAGAGGAACTCTTAGAGGACTAAAGAGGCGTTACCCCAGCTGTTCCCTCCATCATTGGGCTGTGAGATCTCTTGCACAGATGGATGAACTCGCGCTCCCAGGCAGCATCAGGAGTTTCGGGCGTGCAGCATGATGCTACTTACAGAGACTTGGCTCACTGAAGTTACTCCTGACCCTCTGGTCTCCTTGGATGGTTTTAAACTCCTTCGGGCAGACAGGACAGGGAGAGCGGTAGAGGAGGAGGGGGCTGGCAATGTTTGTGAATAATAGATGGTGCAATCCTAGGCACATTGTGATTAAGGATCAAACTTGCTGTAAGGACATTGAACTATTAGCTGTGAGCATGAGACCTTTCTACCTACCAAGGGAACTATCACATGTCATCGTGATAGCTGCATATGTCCCCCCTCTGCGAGCTGCGCTGCCTGCGGGTCCTACAAGCCACGCTGAGCCAGTTACAGTCTCAGCACCCCCAGGCCCTCTTTCTTCTGTCGGGTGATTTCAACCATGCCTCTCCATCATCCACACTGCCCAGTTTCACACAGTATGTAACCTGCCACACAGAGACAACAAAACACTGGACTTGTTCTTTGCCAACGTGAGGGAGGCATACAACTCATCAGCCCTACCGCCCCTGGGGAGATCGGATCACAACCTAGTACATCTCCGACCTGTGTCAAGCCACTTGTACGTAGAGAACCAGCTGTCACCCGCACAGTGAGGATATGGTCCGAGGAGAGTGATGAGGCTCTGAGGGATTGTTTTGACACAACCGCATGGGAAGTTCTGCAGGATTCTTATGGGGAAGATATAGAAGGACTCACACACTGCATAACGGACTACATTAATTTTTGTGTGGACAACACAGTACCCACAAAAGTGGTGAGGTGCTTCTCCAATAACAAACCATGGATTAACTCTGATATAAAAACACTACTTAAGGAGAAAAGATGGCATTCAGGACAAGAGATAAGGAGGGGTTGAGGGAAGTACAAAAGGAGCTGAGGCATCAAATCAGGCAGGGAAAATCCAGTTATAAAGAAAAATGGAAAAGCAATGGAAAGAAGCATAAGGGGGGTCTGGGGGGGCTTAGTCAATTTCGGGTCATAAACAGTCTGTCTGCCAGATTGAGGCAGATGTTAACTGGCTTAATGAACTAAACCTATTCTTCAACAGATTTGATCACACACCAGCTCCTCCCACCCCAGCATGTCCTTCAGCTCCCCCCACCACATGACTTCTCCCCATGCGGCCACTTCCCAACAGACCAGTAAATCCAGAAATCCATCTTTATCTGGCCACAGTCTGACCTTCACACGGGCCCAGGTGAGGAAGGAGATGAAAAGATCAAGGCGAGGAAAGCCGGAGGGCCAGATGACATCAGTGCAAGGCTAATTAAGACTTGTGGGGACCAGCTGTGTGGTATAATTACATATATGTATAATATGAGCCTGAGGCAGGAAATAGTCCCTGATTATGGAAATCTTCTTGTGTGGTACCAGTTCCAAAGAAACCCCACCCTATGGACCTCAACGACTACAGACCTGTAGCACTGACATCCCACCTGATGAAGATCTTGGAGAGATTGGTTCTCACACATCTCCGCCCTCTAGTGGCCCCGCTATGGACCCCCTCCAGTTTGCTTATCGGCCGGGCATTGGGGTAGATGATGCCATCATCCATCTTCTGCACAGGGCTCTGTCTCACCTGGAGAAACCAGGGAACACAGTGAGATAATGTTCTTTGACTTCTCCAGTGCTTTTAACACCATACAGCCCAGGTTATTGAGGGACAAGCTGGGCCTTGCTGGAGTGGACCACCACCTCTCCAACTGGATCCTAGACTACCTCACAAATCGACCTCAATCGTGAGGCCCGAGACTGTGTGTCAGGTACAGTGATCTGTTCGGGGGCACCTCAGGGTCGGTTCTCGCCCCTTTCCTCTTCACACTGTACACTGCAGATTTTAGGTGCAACTCATCCAGCTGCTACCTACAGAAGTATTCTGACGACTCTGCAATAGTGGGTCTCATCACAGATGATGATGACAGGGAGTACAGAGAACTGAACCAGGATTTTGTGGACTGGTGCCACCGGACCACCTGAAGATTACGCGGGGAAGACCAAGGAGATGGTGGTGGACTTCCGCAAAGGCAGAGCCCTCCTAAACCAGTGGACATCCTGGGGACGGGCATCGAGTTGTGAACACCTATGTACCTGGGTTTGCTCCTTAATAATAAGCTGGACTGGGCAGATCATATGGAGGCCCTGTACAGGAAGGGCCCAGCAGGCTCTACCTGCTTAGGAAACTGAGAGCCTTTGGAATCCGGGGGGCCTTCTTAGAACTTTCTTCAACTCGGTAGTGGCATCAGCCATCTTCTTTGGGTGGCCTGCTGGGGGAGCGTATATCACCAGGGACAGAAATAAACTTGACAAGCTGATTAGAAGGGCCAGCTCTGTCCTGGGGAGCCCACTGGACCCAGTGCAGGTGTGGGTGACAGAAGGATACTGTCCGTGGTGAGCTCCATGCAGAAGAAGAAGTCCCATCCCATGCATGAGACTGTGATCGCGCTGAGCGTACTGTCGTGCCGACTGCTCCCCGTGGTGTGAGAAGGGCGCTTCGGGTCTTTCCTCCCCACCGCGGTTGGCTGTCCCAACCCGCCTAGCGGAGATCTTACACACAGAGCTGATTCTCTCTGCCTGTTAAATCCCCCCCCCTGCTCGCCCTATCTGTCTGTCTGCTATCTGTAATGCCTCTCCCTTGGAATATTCCTGTACATGTTGTATTTGTTTTGTATCTGCTTATCTTTGCTGCTGTACCCTGAATTTCCCCATTGTGGGACTATTAAAGGACTATTATTATTGTGTGTACCACATTGAGCATGGAGAAAAGAAAGAAGACCAAAGAACTGTCTGAGGACTTGAGAAGCAAAATTGTGAGGAAGCATGAGCAATCTCAAGGCTACAAGTCCATCTCCAAAGACCTGAATGTTCCTGTGTCTACCGTGCGCAGTGTCATCAAGAAGTTTAAAGCCCATGGCACTGTGGCTAACCTCCTTAGATGTGGACAGAAAAGAAAAATTGACGAGAGATTTCAATGAAAGATTGTGCGGATGGTAGCTAAAGAACCTCGACTAACATCCAAACAAGTTCTAGCTGCCCTGCAGTCCGAGGGTACAACAGTGTCAACCCGTACTATCCGTTGGCGTCTGAATGAAAAGGGACTCTATGGTAGGATACCCAGGAAGACCCCACTTCTGACCCAGAGACATAAAAAAGCCAGGCTGGAGTTTGCCAAAACTTACCTGAGAAAGCCAAAAACTTTTTGGAAGAATGTTCTCTGGTCAGATGAGACAAAAGTAGAGCTTTTTGGGAAAAGGCATCAACATAGAGTTTACAGGAAAAAAAAAGAGGCCTTCAAAGAAAAGAACACGGTCCCTACAGTCAAACATGGCGGAGGTTCCCTGATGTTTTGGGGTTGCTTTGCTGCCTCTGGCACTGGACTGCTTGACCGTGTGCATGGCATTATGAAGTCTGAAGACTACCAACAAATTTTGCAGCATAATGTAGGGCCCAGTGTGAGAAAGCTGGGTCTCCCTCAGAGGTCATGGGTCTTCCAGCAGGACAATGACCCAAAACACACTTCAAAAAGCACTAGAAAATGGTTTGAGAGAAAGCACTGGAGACTTCTAAAGTGGCCAGCAATGAGTCCAGACCTGAATCCCATAGAACACCTGTGGAGAGATCTCAAAATGGCAGATTGGAGAAGGCACCCTTCAAATCTCAGGGACCTGGAGAAATTTGCCAAAGAAGAATGGTCTAAAATTCCAGCAGAGCATTGTAAGAAACTCGTTGATGGTTACCAGAAGCGGTTGTTCGCAGTTATTTTGTCTAAAGGTTGTGCTACCAAGTATTAGGCTGAGGGTGCCAATACTTTTGTCCGGCCCATTTTTGGAGTTTTGTGTAAAATGATCAAGGATTTGACTTTTTTTTTCATTCTCTTTTGTGTTTTTTCATTGCAAGCAAAATAAATGAAGATCTTATTACCAAAGCATTTGTGATTGCAATCATTTTCTGGAAGAAATTGAGTATTGTCTGACAGAATTGCAGGGGTGCCAATACTTTTGGCCAGCACTGTAATTCAACACGAATATTCCAAATTGGTTTTTAACGAAACCAAAGAATTTGGAATTAGTCTCAGATTAACTAAAATGGTCGCCACCGGTTAATTATACTCTGGGGTCTCTTCAGAATAATAGCTGAAGGCCCAGGGAAGGTGACAAAAAAAAACAAAACATTGATTTTCATCTTCCGTTCCCTCTTCTTGCGACATCTGGTGTTCTTCTGTGACATCATGCACCCGGGGTCACCGCTGAGGCACAAACACATGGGCATGCGGAGCGTCATGCAAGCCCCATGACCTCTTTACTGTTTACATTGCACGCAATGCAATGAAATTACAGCCTCATCCCAGTCACTTCAATGAAACAGGTGGCATACAAAGTAAACAGTGAAGGAGTCATGGCACTGGCACAAGTCCCGTGGCCTTTTCAGATATCTGATCAAAGGAGAACACCCACTGATCTCTTGTTGATAACCTGTCCGTGGATAGGACATCATTAAAAATTAAATTAAAACCCCTTTAAAATATGTTTAACATAAAAACCTTATTTAAGCATCGGGTCATTTTCTCATGTTACGTCCCCTTTAAATGCAGAACAGTTCTGCACATTGGTATGGCTTGGTGAAAACATGGACTTGTATTTTTCAGCAAGGTAGAAAAAAGTATTTAGAAAAGGCAATGGATTCACTTTAGTTGGCTTCTTTCAACAAGAGTTTGATATTCCCAGAGTCTTACAACAAATGATGCCTTTCGGGCACTGCCAATAACAAGACTTTGAAGATGTTTAATGACACCTCAACACCATTCAGCTATAACTGCCTGTAAGGAACTGGTACACATAGAGACTAGTAGAGCCTAGGAGACACTGTATACAGATCTCTGAAGTAGCAGATGTAATACCTTTGGCAACAAGAAAGTAATTAGACAACAAAAAAGATTAACTGTATCCCTTTGGGTTGAAGTATGTTACTACATCAATTGTCTATGCTAATTCATAAAGATAAACGAGCTGTCACACCGAAAATCAAACGATCTGGATTTTTTTTCTAATTAACAGAGTTGCTGCCAAAATGCATTAAAAGCTTCATTGGAAAATTGTTTGAAGAATCCACATTGAATTTTTGACCTCCGAGTATCTCAATTAGCTAATGTTGTCATCTGGGATTTAGGGAATGATAGGGATCATAAAAGAAACATGAGGAGTAGTATTTATGTTGCATCCTTAAATTCATCATGTGTACCAGACTTGATATTCCCTTTGAGCAGGATACATCAGGCAAAGAGTCAGTAGAGGTCATGTACAAAGTGTAAAAATACAGAGGCACAGAGCTTCCTCTTCTTCTCAGGATGTATTAGAAAAGGGGTCTGCTCAGTGGCGTAACTAGGAATGGCTGGGCCCCTAGGCGAACATTTGACATGGCCCCCCCCCTCCCTGAAACGCTGTCCCCAATCACCCCCCCTGGACCGCCCCCCTCCAACCCCCCCCCCCCAAAAAAAACGCATTCCTGTGCACACTATTATGTGCCATAGTGGCTCCTGCACACAGTATTATGCCCCATAGTGGCCCCTGCACACAGTATCATGCCCCATAGTGGCCCCTGCACACATTATCATGCTCCATAGTGGCCCCTACACACAGTATCATGCCCCATAGTGGCCCCTGCACACAGTATCATGTTCCATAGTGGCCCCTGCACACAGTATCATGCTCCATAGTGGCCCCTGCACACAGTATCATGCCCCATAGTGGACCCTGCACACAGTATCATGTCCCATAGTGGCCCCTGCACACAGTATCATGCCCCATAGTGGCCCCTGCACACAGTATCATTCCCCATAGTGGCCCCTGCACACAGTATTATGCCCCATAGTGACCCCTGCACACAGTATTATATCCCATAGTGGCCCCTGCACACACTATTATTCCCCATAGTGGCCCCTGCACTGATTATTTTGCCCCATAGTGGCCCCTGCACACACTATTATATGTTCCATTGTGGACCACCCATGCACAATTATTATACTCTGGGGTCTTTTCAGACCCCAGAGTATAATGAGCGGAGAACCAGGGGAGGATAGAAACATAAAAAAACAACGTTGCTTACCTGTTCCACACTCCGGTCCACTCCCTGCTACTTCAGCCTTCTTCAATGTTGGACCAGGCCAGTGTCACGTGATGCGGGCCGGCGTCGCGACGCAAAATGACGTCCGCTGACGTCTGGGACGTCACCAAACAGGCCCAAAGCCTGGAGAAGAGTAGTAGAGGTAAGTACATTGTTTTTTATGTTCCCTCACCAACTCTGGGCCTACAATTATTATACTCCGGGGTCTTTTCAATTGTGGTGTTCGGCCCGCGGCCTCACATACCGATCCCCGCTCCTGCTCACAGCCGCCTCCGCAGAATCGGAAGCGCAGGCGGCCGTGAGCGGGACCCCGGGGAACGGTAAGTATATAGGGCCCGTTACCTGCTGGGGTTACTCCAGCAGGTAACGGCCTATTAAAAAAAAAAAAAAGCATCGGGGGTCCGCAGGGCCCCGTAATGTCCCGGGCCCTGTGGCAGCTGCTATCGCTGCTATCCCGGTAGTTACGCCCCTGGGTCTGATCTTTTTTAAACCAGAAACAGCACCACTATTGTCCATGGGCTGTGTATGATATTGCAGCTCAGCTCCATTCCCTGCAATGGGGAATAGCTGCAATACCAGAGAGAAATTCATGGGAAAAAAGCTGTACTTGTCAAAAATAAGACCCCCTTTCAAATCATTTTATCCATTTCTGCTCTCTATCATAAATGTATAATGGAGCTAGGTGGGTTGTTCCTATGAACTAGTGTAGATTTACATCACTGGAAAGACACAGAATCAGATATGAGTGGAATCCAGGCCATTCAACCACTTACGTATATGTCACTCTCACACACAAAAGAGACTACAGCATTTTAGCAGCTAGAATGAAGGAAGGGGGTCACTAAACTGGTCCACTGCAGTATGATCACGTAGTTATGATAGACTGTCACAGACTAATAAAAAAATAATACGCTTAATAAAACCCCCATGTCTGCCACTTTACTACTTCTATTAGGTAAACAAGATACCTATAATCCTACACTGCTCTGCTTTGCAGAATCTAAGGTCACCCCCAAGGTTTTCACTAGGGATGAGCAAACCAATTTTCTTAGGATCAGATTAAACACAAAATTTCCAAAAGTTTAAGGTTTGCCTGAACATGAAACTACAGGGTTTGTCATCCACAAAACCCTATTATACTCTGGGGTCTCCTCAGACCCCAGAGTATAATAAGCAGAGGCCCAGGGAAGGTTAGGGAAAATAAACACTTTTACTCTCCCTGCCCCACCTCTTGAAAAAAACGGGAGAACTAGGCACAAAATTTCAGGTGAGGTTTGCCCATCTCAGTTATTCATGGGATGCCACCGAAAGGTAAGATGGACTTAGCTGCTTGGAACCCAGGTTGCAAAGCCAAAACAAGGTGGCAAAAAACAGGTGTACTTGCAGGCTATGGACCAGACTAGAAACCATAATGCGGGCAAGATAGTAATACACAAGCCAGGGTCAAAAACCAAGAGAGTGCACGGACAGCCAAAACAAGAGCCGAAGAAGTCCAGATCACAGTCAAGTTCAGGAGGTCACAGTTAAAGCCAAATCAGGATAGAGGGGGATAACCAAGAGAGTGAGTAAAAATCAGTAAACTAGGGGGATCAACAGAAAACTGAGAAAAAAGTCATTTCTGAAAACAAACATAGACCCTAGAAAACAAGAGCAATCTCAGTCAGATGATAGGTGTTAGAGCTAGGTTTAAATACCATGCTTCAGCCCTTGATCGGATGCTGAAGTACAGCCCTGAGTGACTCTACATCTCAAGCTAGTGACTGACTCAACCAACCTAGCCAAGGTTTGACTGGTATACATAGCAACCTTAAAGCAACAGCAAGTGGCAAACGCATATGCTGCACAAAATCTCACTAAGTAGCACTGCACTGAAGAGAATGATAACTGCTGGGTAGAGAAGTGCAGATATTTAGATTCCTCACAATCAGGTCTTCTGGCAGGACTAAAAAGAAGTGTAAAATAGTTTAATAAAGTTTTTACATTTTTATGTACAAAACTAGTAAAGTATAAAATAATTATATAAATTTGGATTCTCCGTAACCATACTGACCCCAACAATAAAGTTAATCCCTTAACACACGCCGTATTGTTACGTCACGCTGAGCATATAGTTAATGCTCAGCGCCATAATAGTATGGCGTTGGAATGCCACGGGCACAGGAGCTGTGCCCACCACATTACCTCTGGTACTCGGATGTGTTACACAGCTGAGGCCTAAGACCAATAGAACTTCTAATATATACTATGCTTAATGATCCAGGAATCACTATCACATATAAATATATCAAGAACATGCAGTGCATAATAACCTAGTACACTAGATCAATAGTCAGCAGCTAGAAAACAATAAGAGAAAGCCACCACATAAATGACAGGTTGTTTCGTAATGATGGATGGCCACTATACCCCACATAATCTTCTAACTGTGATTCAGTCATGTAATCCATAAAAAAATCAGTCCTTGTCTACCTTCTGTCTATATATGATGAGTACTTCATTTCCACAAAATGAAATGAAAATAGTCCACTGCTTCCATTCACTATTTGAATCTTTGGTCCACCTCCTGAGGAAGTCAACGCAAAACGCGCATTGAGGCGGCGAGGATTTGCTCCCTGTCTCATGTTACCCGCATATTAATCAGTGAGTATAGCTATGCAAGCTATGTTGTAGATGTTGAAGGGGGCTTATGGCAAGCACTCACTAAAGGGGTTGTCCGGGATAAAATGATACTTTAACACTAAACACCCTCCCCCCTCCTAACTTCTAACTTACTTACTTTATCAAAAATGTATATTTACCAATATCGCTGGGTTGGTCATGTGACCGCCCCAAGCACATTTTCTGATTTTCAGGTGATGTTCCGTTTCCCCATTTCCAGAAACAGAACGTCACCAATACTATCTCCCCCACCTCATCATATTTACCTGTCTTCATGTCCACATCTTCTAGGCACAAAACGAAACTTCCTTCAGAGGCGCTGGCTCCTCCTCTTCTTCCCACGCCTGCGCAATAGAGCTGGAGTGCAGGCATGCTGACACTCTGGCTCTATTGCACAGGCTCTGGCAGATGTGAAGAGAAAGACAGAAGGAAGTGATCTCCCAAGCCCAGAAGATCTGGACAGGAAGACAGGTAAGTATGATGGGGGGAGGGGGTGGGCTAAATTAGTTAGTTAGGTAGGGCTAGTAGTCCACAGGATAGCAAGGGAAACGGAGGGGGTGTGATTGAGTGAGAGAGGGATTGGAGTGAAGAGCAATGCATCATGGTAGCTGTAGGATAAAAGATAAAAACATGAAGCTACCCATGTAAACAAATGCAGAAGATACCAGGAGCTCCCACAGAAACCCAGAAGTCACTCAAAACACTGCTAAAGGTATTTGGGTGCACTTATTAACCCATTAATGGCACTAAAAAAAAGATTTTTTGCCCAGAAAACCAAGTACAGTTACAGGTAAACATAGGTACTAATAGATTTATCCGGGAGTAATGCATTATTATCCACAGTATACCCTGTTTTGAATAACAAAATGTCTGTTATAGCCATTTGAAAAAAAATGTCTATGTAAGTGAGATATGTGCTTGTACGGGTGCAATCCTTGTTTTCTTTACCTTACTGGGGTGATTTTTAGCTTGTAATGAAGTTTGCTATTTATGAATAGATAATAAAATTATATTTTTGTATGAAGTAAGAGCTCCATCTTTGTATTGTTTGTTGGGTAAATAAATTTCAGTTTTCTTGTAAATTTAAAGGGCATTAGATATATTGGTATTCATATTATTTGTATTTGTCCTGGTTGGTAGCAGCCCAGATGTGTCTGGCCAATAATAAAACCACAACCAAAAAGATGGATCCGTTCGTGATGTCACCAAAAGGGATTATGGTGTCCTGGTAACCTCTGGAATATGGCTAACAGCAACCATCCGTCTTAAATATCTGCAGCAGTTCATGAAGGCCATTGGTCTTCTTTGTCTCCATATGTAAGCGCCACCATTCTGGATTTGATCATTTCAACACTAAATAAATGAATGCAGCTATACCTAATTCTCTTATTGTCCAACTTTTCTTATTTATTAAAAACTATATGAATTAAGCCTAAAGTTCACTTTTACTCTATTATATTTCCTAATAAAAAATATAAAAATATATTTATTTTTGATAGGAAAAGATTAAAAAAAAGCCTCTTTATTTATAAAAACCAAAAAGTTCAATTTCCATATTTAACCCTCTTGGGGCTAGCATGTCTAAATTGAAAATCCATTTTGTTTCTGCCCTGGACATACAGTGGGGAAAAAAAGTATTTAGTCAGCCAACAAATGTGCAAGTTCTCCCACTTAAAAAGATGAGGCCGGCCTGTAATTGTCATCATAGGTAGACCTCAACTATGAGAGACAAAATGAGAAAACAAATCCAGAAAATCACAGGAAAGGGTTAAGATACTCTGGTTATTCAACTGTGTAATAATAGGGACATTAAAATCTGAAATATTCTCCTCTACCTGCTTCTCTTTTATCATTAGGGTTATTTGCAACCTCCAAAGTCTAAGGTTTTACATAAGTGATCTCAGATCTCCTGATTTTGGCTTACACTGATGCAAAACACTGAAGTGTGAATAAGGCTTTAGATGGGTTTGTCCTAAAGGATCATAGTGGACTTATACAGTAATATAAATGCAATTGTCCCATACCGGAGTAATACATATTCACATAGTTGTACAGTGGTGTTGTTGCCTCCATGTTTGTTTAGGCAACATGTACCCAGTTTTATATGAAGAAATTTAGCTTCCAAGATCTTCTAAAATCAACAATAAGTTTTTATATCTAATATTAAAAGTTCCTGCTGAAGTTGTGGACGTTTCCTTCTGTAACACTCTGATTTCATATTATTTTTGTCACTAAATATAAAGCAGAGATAAAATGTAATGTCACAGAACGAAACCTAATTGTTACTTACAAAAAATAATTACTGGTTTATACTACAAGCAAATGTTCAATTCAGAGCATTGATGTAAAGGGAAATAAAATTTTACCATCATAAAAATTTTGATACTTTGTTACAATAAATGTGTGTACATTTACAGTGAGAGATGCCAATGACAGATATGACAAACATTATTATGTGATACTGTACCATCAAAACCTTCTGTTCTGTACAAAAGAAAATATTGCAGAAGGAAACACGCATTGCTTTAGAAGTCCATAAAGGAACTAATGAAGGAATATTATGCAAAAAGATTGTCCTGTACATATCTGCAATGAAATGAGCAATTCACAATCAGGTTGAGAATGTCCAAAAAGTACAGATTATAGTAAATTGGTGAGGCTAACTGTGAGAGTGAAGGGAAATCCCCCGCACCCGGGGGGTGTAGCGCTACAACACAGGAACTATCAACTTCTTCTCCAAACCATCCCCTGAGGAGCACCCTTTTTAGGGATGTGAAACGCGTCTGAAGGAGTCACATTTAGGGCAATTCAGGGTCAGCAGCGAGACCGCCCTTGTAAGGGTAGTTTTTTTCTGGGGTGTCAGGGCTTGGTTAGAGCTAAATCTCCTGCACCTCTTACTCCCTCTGCCTTTGAAATTTATATGGCGCCAAGATATATGTTTTCCACCACCCACTAGAACTGGTAAGAATGTTCCATTATTGTTTTTTTAGGACTGATATAAGTTTTAAACGATTAATTAAATGTTAAGTTTTATGAATTCTGACTATTGAGGATCTATGCTTACGTTTGTTTGTGAATTGGAGATCCGTGAGGAACAATATATTGGGTTCCAATTTTTTGTGCTTATGTTTTATTTTTTTCATGTGACCTCTGCAGCCAACCACTGCCTTCAGTGGTGATGATGGTAGCAGAAGACTGTTAAGACCAGTGATTTACAGCAGGTCATGTGGGTATACAGTACATCACCACTACAGAAAAAACAACAAAGAGTAGTGGGAACCCCCAGAGTCAAAAAGGTAGACCGGCAGGAGAATTATCAGGGGCCTCCACTTATTATACTCTTTTAGTTTGTTCAAGACTAATCCCAAATTGTTCAGTTTTGTTAAAAACATAACAATTTGGAATATTCTGGTCAAATACAGATCATTACGAACCGATTTGCTCATCTTTAGACCTTGATTATAGTAGACTTAGAATCATGGGAGTCTTTTTATAGCCAATATGGAATTCTATTAGATTTATTGATGTTTGATAGCATGTATTACCTCTCCAAAGAGAAAAAAAATTACTTACTACCTTAGAAAACTACGTGAGTGGGCAGTTGTGTACTACTTGAAATCTTTGTCTGGTTGCTAAGTAGCAAGTTGAATATAGAAGTTAGAAAAATAACATTCCCTTCTACAAGATCAATGAAAACGAGAGAGCAAACCAAACCAGGGCTAAAAATATGTCAATTGCAATGTTTAGTTCAAAGGACATCACATGTGACTGAATCTAAGTTCACACCTGCGCCTGCTCTCTGCTGGGGGATTACGCTCCCCGTTCCACTTAAAAAATGCGGAGAGAAAAGCACTGCAAGCAGCGCTTTTCTCTCCACATTGTTCGCCCTTTTTGGGTGGAATCCTGGCTGCCCCCATTATAGTCTATGGGGTACGTGGGTTTATGCGGGTAACCGCTTTTTTAAGCGGATTAGGTTTCCGTTCGAGGGTTCCCCAAGTGACTCTCCCAAACGGAAACCCGAATGCAGGTGTGAACCTAGAGTCAAAGAACTATTTGCAATTTTTGTCATATAGTGGAAACTCTGCTCTTTCAGCTATATGCAATTTCAAGAAATTTCTGTGCACAAAAAGTTGGAACACCAATATCGCAGAATGAAAATTCTGTTATTTAATTTCTGGTGAATTATGTTTGAATATAGGTGTGAAGATTTCTGCAGATGAGCCATGTTAACCAGGGTAACTTAGTAGGGCTGTCCAGGCTCTTACAGCAATTCTGATAGCATATTACAGCACTGATCCAAGTGAGTGTTTTATTATATACCTGAAGGGATAATGCATAGGTGAGACCATCCTTCAACTGACCTTGGAAATAGTGAATACTCATTAAATGAAATGTGGGGAGAGTCAATTCTCATGGGGTAGTGCCATGAATAAAAACGCTTATAATGGAACTCCCTGTAGTTCAAAATATATAGGTCTGTGGCATGTCATTCTGATAAGGTCAATATACCCTTTGTGGGCCAGATGACCAGGTTCCGCAGGTAACTGTTGTTGTTCTAATTGATATGAGTGCTAGCGGCGAGGCATTGACACCAGGCACAGAGTTGGTATGAACCCTCTTTCTTAGCCGAATACAGGATCGCACTGACATACTTTATTAAGGCAACATAAGTTCATATAGCAGCAAGTATAGGAAAGGGTTAACATAGCAACGTAAGTTCTCATGTTCAATCCTAATTGGTGTAGTATATCTTGAATGCATAGTTCCAGGGAGCTGTCTTCTGGCAGCAAGCCAAGCACATGTCTTCTTGGACACAAAGGATTCTCACTTTGGAATGCAGACACCGTCTGGTAGTGTAACATTACATTACACTGAGTTTCAAGCATAAACAACCACATCTAATATTCAACTTTAAGGATAACAATGTTTTTTACACTCAGTACACCTTAAGAAGAAATGAAATTAAAAAACAGATATAAAAGTATTTCGATTTTTTCCCCGCTACGCTGTCACCATATGTGATAAATATTCTAATATTTTAATAGTTCAGGCATTTTGGAGTGCAGGGATACCTAATGTGTTTATGTTTACTTTTGTTTATTTGCTTTTATATCTGATCTAGGGAATGGAGCGTGATTTGAACTTTTATGTTTTTTTTATTTTTTTATACTTTTAAAAACTTTTTTTTTTTACTTTTATGATCAGACCCCCTAGGGACCTTGAAACCTAGGGGGTCTGATTGCTCATACTATTCACTGCAATACTACTGTATTGCAGTGAATAGCAAAATGCCTTCACTTCTATTAGACGTTGCCTCTAGCAGTGTGCAATAGAGCTAATGCAATGATAAGCCTGGGAGCCTTCAATAGGCTCCTGGCTGTCATGGCAACTGATCGCCGCCCTCCGGTGGCATTCTGGAGGGCAGAGATCAGTGAAAAATGGCGGCGCCTGCGCAATTTAGACGCTGCCGTCCCGTTTGATCACGACATCTAAAGGGTTAATAGCCACGATCGGTGCAGGCACCGATGGCTGCTGCTAGCGGCGGGTTCTGGCTGTATTATACAGCCGACATCCGCCCTGTATGGAGAGAGCTCAGCTCCTGAGCTCTCTCCATACATCCTCATGTGACGCAGGACGTACTATTACGCCCTGGGTTGCTAAGGGAAAATTCCCTCTGGCCAGAATTGTCTACTTGTGTTCTTCAGGTATAACTCAATTGAGTCTATTGAGGGATCCCTAATAATGGACAAAACAAAACATGTCCTATTTTTTGATGGTCCATTAAAATTGTCCCTCAAAAAAATGGACATGTGAACAGACACAATGAAATCAATGTGTTCTCAAAATTCCCATCCAATGGTTTTTGATGTTCCTGTGATTAAGGCCTAATAGTAAATTTGTCAGGCTGAGGCGCCCCTGCCCCGGCCCACCTCGGTCTCCTCTCCACTCACCACTTTTAGAAAAAGTGGTGAGCAGGGTGCAGAAGGAAAGATGTAGTCCATCTTTGGCACAAGAAAGGGCCATACACCAAAATGCATAACATTTGTACCCATCGATGCCTGTAAACTGGTGTAGATGGGTTAGTAAATTCCCCCATGTGTGCCCCTGTGATAAATCTGAGCCAATGTTGGCCAATATGTATCTCACAGCTATATTAAAATATCCATACAGTGTCAGGTCCTAAGGTGCCTCCTCATATCTCATATCTACACCTTGTCTTGGACGCTATTTCTGTTCCGATGAGACTGTGTGTACTGGATATAAATGCTCTGCTGTGTTTTGTGTTATCATTTAGTTAGTCAGTACATGGTTTTCTTGCTGTAACCTTCCTCCTCAAGTCAATGACACTTGCTTGGTGCTAGTGTATAACTTGGGGCACTTTCTATTCCACATTAAACATTTCCATGTGTTCTGCCCTTGGCTCATAAGCTGAAAACAGAGCTGGGGGCCAGGACTTCCTTGGCTGTGTTTATATGCAATAGTAATAAAATCAGGTAATGCAAAGTGACGTTGTCCCCTGTAGATCCATCTCCGTCATACTGAAAAAGAAAAATCTGCACACATTATTAAATGGTTGTTAATACCTCTAGAGAGCATTGTACAACCCCCTCAAATCATTATGTGCAGATTATTATGCTTTATATTATATACATTATATACATCTAATTATCTTTATCTTTTATAATATCATTAGCTATGGAAGCCAGGACTGGAAATATGGAGATGGTGACAATACAGTACATGACATATTGATAAGTTATTCTTTAACTGTGCATCCTTTAGTAGGTAATGCTCTACTCATTCTGGTGCAATTGAAATGTTTTCATTTCCATTCCTGAGCAATCTGTGCTGTTAGTTTCAGCACCTAATATGCTAATTAGACTCTCTACTGTTAGGTGGGCGTTAAAGATCCTAATTAACATATTGCATGCTTAAACTAACAACACAGGTTGCTCAGGAACAGAGGGGGCCAAAGAAAAAAATCCAACTTTGCTGGTATCAGGACAGTGACACCTATTAATGTGACGAGATGGAGTTGGTGAAAGGTGCTCTTTAGGTAGAAATCCTATAAAAACTAAAGTGGGAGATTTATTAAAACTCGTTTAAAGGAAAAGTTGATTGTTGCTGCTTAGAATTCTTAGATATTTTTGCTAAATAAATCAGCAATGTAATTGGTTGCTGTTGCCATATGCTCCACTATTGAGAAGTTTATATTTTATAATAATTCTAAATTTAATTTTATCTTTTTTTTTTCTATTTTATTATGCAACTAAATTATAGGAGGTGCAGAGGTAGCATTGCCTACCGGGCCCTAGAGGCTGAGGGGGCCTGAAGGCCTCAATACAGCATAATAAGAAACCAATATTATACACATGATTTTTCATCAGGGCCCAAGATCTTCTTCTTACATATCTTAACACATGGTAGAATTCTTGTTGTCTTTTCCTCTACAAGTTTTGATTTGTACAATGTATAGGGCTTTTATTCAGTTGAATGATAGTCATATACACCTGCATATGATGAGATGGAGATGACAGTATTGGTGGTATCTGAAGCTGAAAGCTTAATCCAAGCCTCAACTTTCTGCTGCAGTTTTGCACACATGAATAACCTTATATACAATGGAGGTAATCAAATGCAAGGCCTCACGGTGAGGTTTCCACGATCATGCTGAAAAAGAAGTATCTGTCACTGCCTCCCATTGAACACCATTGGAGGTAGATTTCAGAAGACCGCCTCAAATTCCTCTCCAAATTCCTTTGTGTGAACATATCCCTCTTAAAGTATATTGAGTAAATTTTTGGCTCCACTGATGCTTATTTTTCTTTTTCCAAAGTAGTCTTAGAGGCTATAAAGGTGGAACTTATCTTCATCAATAATTTAACCGAAAGAGTTAACATACTACTGTGTACTGATGCCACTACCATCCCCGCTGTTTTTGGTCTCCACTGGACTGGAAGTGGGGGTTCTCATTTGTCACAGGCCATTCTTGAGGCCAGTAACTGGCTAAAGCAGTCACCAGATGACAAATCAAACTTCATCACTTGGAGGGGGCAGGAATTGGTAGGGATGATATACAAAGGGCCATTTAACTTAAACAGTTTTCTACACACACAATTTTTCATATATCTGGGACAAGTCCTTTAAGACTTGTTCAGGTGCCAGAGAGTGAAGAGGAATTAAAGTGGACTTCGGCCTCAGATTACGATTAATTTTTTAACCCTCAGACTCCCCACCGCAGAAATCAAAAGCAGAGGTTCAGCTGACTGTCTCATGCTGCAGGTTCTGTGGCTGATCAGCTGTGGAATCTGCGGTAAGATCAAGCAGGACACCTATTTTTTCAGTGTCCTGTTTTGATCTCTGCCTCCAGTTGTTTTCAAATCAGGGCAGAATTTGGTCCTAGTTTTGAGGCAGAATCTGCTTCAAAATCAGCACCAAATTACTATGTGCGAACATACACAAACACATACTATATAATAAAAAATATAAATGAGACTAATATATTTATAATTGATGCTTCCTTTTTTTCGTCGTAAACAAAGTTGGACGAAAAAAAAACGGCTTCGCAGCGCAGAGGGTGTAAGCGTACACCCGCGCATTGCTTTAAAAACCCATTCAAATGAATGGGTTTTTAACCAATGCGTTGCTAACCTGTCGGTACCGATGCTAATCCCGTTCCCCGAGATTTTCACTCGGATTGGCAACGGACAGACTCAAGCGCAGGTGTGAACCCACCCTTACTGTTGATACAAGTTAGTCTAAATATTATACAATAGAATTTGCTTCATGCTTGGCTGAAAGGGTTTTCATAATACAGTGCCTTGCGAAAGTATTCGGCCCCCTTGAACTTTTCAACCTTTTGCCACATTTCAGGCTTCAAACATAAGGATATAAAATTTTAATTTTTTGGTGAAGAATCAACAACAAGTGGGACACAATTGTGAAGTGGAACAGAATTTATTGGTTATTTTAAACTTTTGTAAAAAATAAAAAATTGAAAAGTGGGGCGTGCAATATTATTCGGCCCCTTTACTTTCAGTGCAGCAAACTCTCTCCAGAAGTTCAGTGAGGATCTCTGAATGATCCAACGTTGTCCTAAATGACTGATGATGATAAATATAATCCACCTGTGTGTAATCAAGTCTCCGTATAAATGCACCTGCTCTGTGATAGTCTCAGGGTTCTGTTTAAAGTGCAGAGAGCATCATGAAAACCAAGGAACACACCAGGCAGGTCCGTGATACTGTTGTGGAGAAGTTTAAAGCCGGATTTGAATACAAAAATATTTCCCAAACTTTAAACATCCCAAGGATCACTGTGCAAGTGATCATATTGAAATGGAAGGAGTATCAGACCACTGCAAATCTGCCAAGAGTCAGCTGTCCCTCTAAACTTTCATCTCAAACAAGGAGAAGACTGATCAGAGATGCAGCCAAGAAGCCCATGATCACTCTGGATGAACTGCAGAGATCTACAGCTGAGGTGGGAGAGTCTGTCCATAGGACAACAATCAGTCGTACACTGCACAAATCTGGTCTTTATGGAAAAGTGGCAAGAAGAAAGCCATTTCTCAAAGATATCCTTAAAAAGTCTCATTTAAAGTTTGCCACAAGCCACCTGGGAGACACACCAAACATGTGGAAGAAGGTGCTCTGGTCAGATGAAACCTAAATCGAACTTTTTGGCCACAATGCAAAACGATATGTTTGGCGTAAAAGCAACACAGCTCATCACCCTGAACACACCATCCCCACTGTCAAACATGGTGGTGGCAGCATCATGGTTTGGGCCTGCTTTTCTTCAGCAGGGACAGGGAAGATGGTTAAAATTGATGGGAAGATGGATGGAGCCAAATACAGGACCATTCTGGAAGAAAACCTGTTGGAGTCTGCAAAAGACCTGAGACTGGGATGGAGATTTATCTTCCAACAAGACAATGATCCCAAACATAAAGCAAAATCTACAATGGAATGGTTCACAAATAAACGTATCCAGGTGTTGGAATGGCGAAGTCAAAGTCCAGACCTGAATCCAATCGAGAATCTGTGGAAAGAGCTGAAAACTGCTGTTCACAAACGCTCTCCATCCAACCTCACTGAGCTCCAGCTGTTTTCCAAGGAAGAATGGGCAAGAATTTCAGTCTCTCGATGTGCAAAACTGATAGAGACATACCCCAAGCGACTTGCACCTGTAATCGCAGCAAAAGGTGGCACTACAAAGTATTAACTTAAGGGGGTCGAATAATTTGGCACGCCCCACTTTTCAGTTTTTTATTTTTTACAAACGTTTAAAATATCCAATAAATTTCATTCCACTTGACGATTGTGTCCCATTTGTTGTTGATTCTTCACCAAAAAATGTAAATTTTATATCCCTATGTTTGAAGCCTGAAATGTGGCAAAAGGTTGAAAAGTTCAAGGGGGCCGAATACTTTCGCAAGGCACTGTATGTGGCTAGAAACGGGGCCTATCTCAAGTTAGCCCTATCTACCTATTGCATGGGTTATGGGAACCACTGCAGGGCTCACTTTCATGACAGACACTGGGACATTTGCAAATGAGGTGGGGGAACCAGCCCCACAACAACAATTGTCAGAACAATGGGTAATACCAGCATACAAACCCCAAACCCAATTCTTTCTTTATAGTTCCCACCACTCTTAGAGTCCATTGTTGTGCTGTAATGCTGCACATATTCTGTATATAGTTTCAGTGTTTATTGTCTTCACATGTGGGTGGCAACTGAGAATATATTTTAGTCTTGTTAATCATCTGTTTCACACTATATGTTGTAGAAAGCTGAGGAATATTTAATTATAAGGTTTATGTATATTCATTTCGCTCATACTGTTAGTATAACCACAGTCATTTTCTGAAAGTCTCTAAAATAGTTGCAAAACTAAAGACATCTACATATCCCATTATTATACTGCAGGGGTCAGCAACCTTCAGCACTCCAGCTGCTGTGAAACTACAACTCCCAACATGCTCCATTCACTTCCATGAGAGTTAGAAGAACAGTAGGGCAAGTATGCATGCTGGGAGTTGTAGTTTTACAACAGCTGGAGTGCCGAAGGTTGCCTACCTCTGTTATACTGTATAAACCATTGTGGATTTATTGCTTTTTTTTGTACAGATTTTAGGTTGGATCTATTCACATCTTGTCAAAGTGATGGAACTTCAACAGAACCCATTTTAAGTTAAAATGATCTGTTAGGTGCCATGTATCAATAGAGAATTAGTCAACAGCCTTTTCCAATGTATAGGAATCCTATCAGGAGAAGAGCACTTTGGTGTACATTACATAATCTTGAAACCTCTTTTAACATTACATATACAACTATGTTAAATATATTAGGTTTAAGTTGTAAATCTGAGGCTGCACTACTGAAAGATTTCGATGATGCATGATAAGGGACAATTGCCCTCTTTCCAACTTATGGCCTGATGCTTACTTCTTGTCTGATTTTTTTTCTTGATACATCACATGTTGTTGGTACTTTTGCATGTTTCTACCAGTGATAATAGCTTGATCACCTTTTGTCATTGATAATGGTCTTGAGTCCAGTTGAATACTTGTAAATTTCTCTTCATAATACTTGCATATGAAAAATAAGGCTACTTGCACATTGCAGTGTATCTTTGCTGTATACATACTCATAGATTCTCATTTATTGATGTAGGGCAAAAGAGTACATGCTTGAAATCCAGGCTAATATATATATATATCTACAGTACAGACCAAAAGTTTGGACACACCTTCTCATTCCAAGAGTTTTCTGTATTTTCATGACTATAAAAATTGTAGATTCACACTGAAGACATCAAAACTATGAATTAACACATGTGGAATTATATACTTAACAAAAAAGTGTGAAACAACTGAAAATATGTCTTATGTTCTAGGTTCTTCAAAGTAGCCACCTTTTGCTTTGATTACTGCTTTGCACACTCTTGGCATTCTCTTGATGAGCTTCAAGAGCTAGTCACCTGAAATGGTCATCCAACAGTCTTGAAGGAGTTCCCAGAGATGCTTAGCACTTGTTGGCCCTTTTGCCTTCACGCTGCGGTCCAGATCACCCCAAACCATCTCGATTGGGTTCAGGTCTGGTGATTGTGGAGGCCAGGTCATCTGGCATAGCACCCCATCACTCTCCTTCTTGGTCAAATAGCCCTTACACAGTCTGGAGGTGTGTTTGGGGTCATTGTCCTGTTGAAAAATAAATGATGGTCCAACTAAACGCAAACCGGATGGAATAGCATGCCGCTGCAAGATGCTGTGGTAACCATACTGGTTCAGTATTCCTTCAATTTTGAATAAATCCCCAACAGTGTCACCAGCAAAGCACCCCCACACCATCACACCTCCTCCTCCATGCTTCACGGTGGGAACCAGGCATGTAGAGTCCATTCGTTCACCTTTTCTGCGTCGCACAAAGACACGGTGGTTGGAACCAAAGATCTCAAATTTGGACTCATCAGACCAAAGCACAGATTTCCACAGGTCTAATGTCCATTCCTTGTGTTCTTTAGCCCTATCAAGTCTCTTCTGCTTGTTGCCTATCCTTAGCAGTGGTTTCCTAGCAGCTATTTTACCATGAAGGCCTGCTGCACACAGTCTCCTCTTAACAGTTGTTGTAGAGATGTGTCTGCTGCTAGAACTCTGTGTGGCATTGACCTGGTCTCTAATCTGAGCTGCTGTTAACCTGCGATTTCTGAGGCTGGTGACTCGGATGAACTTATCCTCCGCAGCAGAGGTGACTCTTGGTCTTCCTTTCCTG
This sequence comes from Leptodactylus fallax, assembly GCA_947044405.1. Taxonomy (NCBI): domain Eukaryota; kingdom Metazoa; phylum Chordata; class Amphibia; order Anura; family Leptodactylidae; genus Leptodactylus; species Leptodactylus fallax. Next base: position 3,407,300 of record CAMRHE010000073.1, on the reverse strand, counting down.
GGGCGGTCCTCATGTGAGCCAGTTTCTTTGTAGCGCTTGATGGTTTTGGCCACTGCATTTGGGGACACTTTCAAAGTTTTCCCAATTTTTCGGACTGACTGACCTTCATTTCTTAAAGTAATGATGGCCACTCATTTTTCTTTACTTAGCTGCTTTTTTCTTGCCATAATACAAATTCTAACATTCCATTCAGTAGGACTATCAGCTGTGTATCCACCTGACTTCTGAACAACACAACTGATGGTCCCAACCCCATTTATAAGGCAAGAAATCCCACTTATTAAACCTGACAGGACACACCTGTGAAGTGAAAACCATTTCAGGTGACTACCTCTTGAAGCTCATCAAGACAATGCCAAGAGTGTGCAAAGCAGTAATCAAAGCAAAAGGTGGCTACTTTGAAGAACCTAGAATATAAAACATATTTTCAGTTGTTTCACACTTTTTTGTTAAGTATATAATTCCACATGTGTTAATTCATAGTTTTGATGCCTTCAGTGTGAATCTACAATTTTTATAGTCATGAAAATACAGAAAACTCTTGGAATGAGAAGGTTTTCCAAACTTTTGGTCTGTACTGTATATATACTGTATATAATATATAGTATATCAGTGCTTCTCCATACAGAGGCAGCAAGTAAAACAACAATGGAAGTATAAGTCAGAGGTAAATGGTGTACTGCAAAAATCAATGTGACACAAGCCTAACATGTCTTACTTCTCACTTGTAATTGACTTTCCATAAGTAGAAATGTGATGAAAATCATGATGGTGTCAGGGATTTGAACAATTCCTCAGCCACACAAGCACATGTGACCCTCACCCTGGATGTGATCCTACAAGGGGAAAACAACTTCTACACTCACTTCCACACCTATCTATTGCACTTGACTACAAAGGCGTGAAGTGACCCCCAACATCCACACAAACAGATGCTACCATCTGCTACTTATGGCAGATAAAACATCGACACAATTCCCACCTGTACTCTCTAGCACCACACGGTGAACCTCGAGTTCACTGCCATACAAAAAGGTAAAAAAGTTAAACAGTAATTTCCCTTTTCAGGATTGAGGGGGTGTCTTGGGCGCAAAGACAATGTTATTAAATTTTAAGACTTAATCTATACACCAAAGTACAGTGCTTACAGTTACAAAAGAAAAAGCTGTTACAATAAGACACACACACAAGCAAAACAGCATATAAATAAAATGGAATAAGATAAAGAAACAATAGATATGAAAATGCTATCCACTCCTGTTTAACTCTTATGTTTTACAAATGATGTCAGTGTTCTATAAATATACATGTATATATTTCTATTTGTAACCAAGGTATTTTACTATAGATATTTATAGGCTACTCTGTAGTTAACTCGAGTGATTTATTTTTGTTGTGGTGGTGTTACTGGTTGCTTGTTTTGTCTTCTTCCTTTTTCTTTTATGTAACAACTGATTTACTAACAGTGTATATTTATTTGTACCTCAGATGTCTATTGATAAAGGTCAGATAAATGAACGAAACGTCCGGTTTTGAACAGCCATTTGTACTACTAACATATTATTCCAAAATTACTAATACAGAATTAACTATATAAGAGCTGGTTCACATCTGCCCCCAAACGGAAACCTATAGGCATAGAAAAGCGGTTTACCTAAGGAAACCTGCGGACCCCATAGACTATAATGGGGTCTGTGTGGTTTCCGCACGAAACATGCGGAGAGGAAAGTGCTGCTTTCTTCGTGCGGAAACCAAGTGGAAACCACATGGACTCCATTATACTCTATGGGGTCCGCAGGTTTCCTTAGGTAAACCACTTTTCTATGCATACAGGTTTCCATTTGGGGGGTCCCCAAGCGGACTCCCCGAAAGGAAACTGAACGCAGATGTGAACCGGCCCTAAGACTGACAAGTGCTGTGGACTCCATTCTACATTGTCTATAGGATAAAGAAACAGACCTCTTTTAGATTGGTCAAGGGAGACAGGTATGGAGATAAGTGAAAATAATTTGGGCAAGTCCAGGTATTTGACAAAAGGGTCCTGTCCATTACTAATTTTGTAGTAACCCAACCCCCTTTTGGGAACCTCCCTCCTGTGGCTGGTGCTGGCTAACTACCAGTCAATAGCGATATGACTTATTTTGTGGAATATGCCATAACTCTGGTACCTCATATCGGAATAACATGCCCGGAAAGTGATAATGTTTTTACCTGTCCAGGCATACCAAAGATGAAGATAAAATCATAATCCCTTCAGCAGATATGTAATTTTAGGTGCTTGAGATCAGAGAGTGTCTGTGTTCCCCAGTCATATTCTTATATGCAGATGGTTATAATACGTGAATTATGACATGCATGTCATAGTTTTACTTTGTTCCATATACAGAGTTTTGGACTTGCAGGATTCAACACTGAAAAAACGTAGTTGAGGTGTCTGGTCTGAGACCCTTCACAAAAGCATTTGGCTTCTTGACATTCACCTGTAAACAAGTTTGGTTATCTACAATTGAAATAACATCCTGGACCTATTTAGTTACCTACATTCTGGAATGTGGATTGAATTAACATATACAGATGGCACACTCCTACCTAAAACCAGACATAACTTCAGCAATGAAAAAAATTTTATAACTACAATACAATTGGATACATAGTCAACTACTGGGACACTAAAGCACAAGCATATCCTTATGAATCTGTGGTTTTGTGTTCCACACCTGCCTATGCTAAGACTATATGCCCCAGAGGTGTTTAGTGTCCATGACACTGGCATTTTTAGGCTCTAGCACCTGGACTTCCTACATAGAGTATACTGTGCGCCCTTGGCTCACCGCTGAGGCCTGTGATTGGGCCTTAGCGGTGACATGAGCATGGTGAGCATCATGACATCAGGACGCCGCAAGGAGGCAGACACAGAGTGCCGGATGCCGTGAGAAGGCCCAAAAGTGGTAACGGAAGTTGAGTATAAATGTTTTTTTTATTTTAGTCACCTCCCCTGGGCCTCCACCTATTATACTCTGGGGTTGAAAGAGACACCAGAGGATAATAATTTACCGCATTGCATTTCGCGGCAACGATTTAGTTTGTCTGAGACGAATTTCAAATTGTTTGGCTTTTTTAAAAACCGAACAATTTGTAATATTTGGGTTGAATCTTGTTCATTACAAACTGATTAACCCAGCTCTATTGGGCACTTTTTAAAGTTCTCTAAGCACTGTATGGTGCTGTTACTTGGGGACTTATGACATTGTTGTTTGTCATGGAATATCTGTTACTCTTTGGAAGCTGTATAAATATGTATGCAGTAAACCAGCCCAAGCAAGGCAACCAGGATTTTAGCATTCAAAGGGTTTTTCCGGGCAAAAAAATATTTTTTTAAAAAAGGTCTGTTAGTGCTATTAATGGGTTAATAAGTGCACCCAAATACCTTTAGCAGTGTTTTGAGTGATATCTGGGTTTCTCTGGGAGCGCCTGTCATCTTCTGCCTTTGTTTACATGGTTTTGCTTCCTGCTGCCTTAGCTAATGCAATGCATTATGGTAGTTGTAGACTCTCACACTATCTCCCTCTCGCTCCTCCCCCCTCCCTCTCTAACATCCCCTCCCTGTCTCCCTAGCTATCCTTCCCACTACTAGCCCTTCCCAACTAACTCAGCCCACCCACCTACCCCATTATACTTACCTGTCTTCTTCCTGTCCATACTTCCTTCTGCGGGGAACGGCTCCTCCTCTTCCTTGACTCTGCTAGCGCCTGTGCAGAAGTCCCAACACTGTGCTGTAGCCTTCATTTCATCTCTATTGCGCAGGCATGCGCGGCACATTCGGGCTCCCACGCTTGTGCAATAGAGATGGTGTGCCGGCTACAGCACAAAGTTGGGACTCCGGCTCTTTTGTGCACGTGCACGCGCGGGCAGACATCACAGAAGGAGGACAAGTCGTTCCCCACAGAAGAAAGTCTGGAAGGAAGACACATAAGTATGAGGGGGTGGAGTATTGGTGACGGGGGTAGGGTGTTTAGTTTAGTGTAGGAATTTCTATTTATCCCGGACAAACCCTTTAACTCTATGACTATATGAAAGGGAACAGTTCAGTGCGAGTCTCCCTCTCAAGCCAATGTATCTGAGAGGTAGAGTTAATAAAACCTACACAATTTATTTATGTTTTTCTAAATTGCAAATACTAAAGCAAATACAAAAAAAATCACCGAAAACCTAGAATTTTTTCATCTACTACCAGAACTTCTAATTTTGCATTGAGATTAAATTATTGTCTACGTCATCTCACGTCAGTGTATTTGTAGATAAATGATACTGTGCACCACTGCATACAACAATACATTCTACCTGACAGCAGTAATGGCTTCCATTTTTTGCTTGGATGATCTCCCTTTTAGATTTTTCACTTAAGCAGATTATATGTCTTCTATCCTTATAGCATAGTGCAGTGTGCAATCACTCACCACAGGCAAAAAAGTGAATGGTTTCCCGTCTAGACCATCTCATTATTCATAGTCTTTGTAAATGTCTTTTACCAAGCTGTAGATGAAAAGAAAGGCATTGTGGTAAATAACATAAAGCTTTTTAGTGTCTAAAGAGAATGACAAATAATATTATAGTCCTGTACTAGCTGGGAAATATTGACATTGGAATGGATTTAACCCCTTAAGGACCGGGCCAATTTTCGTTTTTTTGCATTTCCGTTTTTCCTCCCTACATTCCAAGAGCCATAACTTTTTCATTTTTCAGTTCACATATTCACATGACGGCTTATTGTTTGCAAAACAAATTGTACTTTCTAATGGCAAAATTCAATATCCTGTACAATGTACTGGGAAGCTGGAAAAAAAAATCCAAATGAGGTGGAATTGGAAAAAACGTATTTCATATAGGTTTAATTTTTACGGTGTTCACTGTGTGGTAAAAATGACATGTTATCTGTGGGTCAGTATGATGACGGCGATACAAAATTTATATAGTATTTGTAATGTATAGATAACTTAAAAAATGAAGAACTTTAAATAGAAAAAAAAAAATTGTCGCCATGTTCTGACACCTGTAACTTTTTCATATTTACAAGTATGGAGCTGGGTATGGCGTCTTTTTATGCAGTACAAGATGACATTTTTGATGGTTTGATCGCTTTTTATTCAATTTTTTTTTTTATGATCCAAAGTGTTGAAAAAACAGCCATTTGAAAATTCGGGCATCTTTGAGCGCGGGGAGACATACTAATGACAAGCATTAATTGCAGCATCTAAAGTGTTAGCTGTTGGTCCTGGCTGTATTATACAGCCGGCATCCGCCATGTATGGAGAGAGATCTGAGCCCTCTCCATACATCTCCATGCGACCAAGGACGTACTATTACGTCCTTGGTGGCTAAGGAGTTAAGCAATGGATTTTTACCTATGCATCTACATATTTAAGCTCTTCCCGCAGGCATTTTTCGATTTTCATTTTTGACTTCCCACCTTCCAAAAGCAATAACTTTTTTTATTTTTCAGTTCACAGAGCTGTATGGGCTTACTTTTGGTGGAACAAATTGTTCTTCGCAGTGGTATCAATTAATTTTCTGTGCAATGTACTAGGAAGCTGTAAAAAATTCAGAATAGAATTAAATTTTACGATATTCACTGTGCAGCCAAAGTGACACTTCACCTGTATGCTATGGGTTGGTATGATTACTTAAATACCAAATTTATATAGTTTTTTTATGATTTAACCCCTTAAATCCAAAACTTTGCAAGAAAAAAGTCTTCTTCAAGTTGCCATATTCTGACACCTGTAACTTTTTAAATATTTCCATGTAAGGAGATAAGGCATCTTTTTTTTTGTGGGCCAGATGTACTTTTTATACCAATTTGTGGAGTGCCTATTGCTTTGATAGCTTTTTATCAATATTTTTATGGAAAGTGAAACAGTAAAAAATGGCAGTTCTTTTGATTTGTTTTCATACTATGGTATTCACCTTATGGGAAAAATATTTTTAAATTTATAGACCGGGCATTTTCTGAAATTAGATACCTAATGTGTTTGATTTTACATGTACTTTTATAAGTGATCTAAGGAAAGGGGGGTGATATGAATTTTTATTTCTTCTTACTTTTGTTTGCTGCTATGGGGCATGTAAACTTTGGTGGCCTGGATTGCTCACCACTGCTTTTATTTTAGACTGGAGTGATCTAGTGGGTAATGGACGATTTTCACTTACCTCTCCAAGCTCCCGTCCAGTCCTAGCGTTGTCTCCTGGCCATGGACAGGAACGGGAAAGGTAAGTGATTAACAGTAAGGACTCATGTTTCAGGCACCCCTACAGTAAGAGCTCCTGTTACAGGCCCCCATACAATAAGGGCCCTGTTACAGATCTCTATACAATAAGTTCCCCTGTTGCAGGCTCCCATGAAGTAAAGGAACCACATTACAGGCCCCCATACAGTAAGGGTCCCTATAGTAGGCCCCCATACAGTAAGGGCTCCTATTGCAGGCCCTTCATACAGTAAAGGACTCTATTACAGACCTTAATTACTGATTGTAACAGGGGCCCTTCCTGTATGGAGACCTGTATTGGGGGCACTTACTGTTTAGGGACCTGTAATAGGGACAGTATACTGTATGGGTTCAATAAAAAAGGCAATATATTGTATGGGGGCCAAGAAAGAGACATTATACTTTGTGAAAAGGATCAGTAAACAGGGAGTTATTCTATGTGGGGGCTATACCTTTGCTGTAGTTTGGATGAATGGAGGCATATATTTAACTACTGCCTTTCGAGAGCTAGGCAGTATATTGAGTGCACTTTCGGGACTTTGAGCAGCAGGTGGTGGGTGTTCCAGACCCCTCTTCAATGATCCTCACAACGTGACACTGTTTATCCAAGCCTGTGTCATCCTCCACAACTTTGTCAAGATTCATGAAGCTACTTATGATGGTGTCCTGGAGCAGTTTGTGCCGACGTGTGACATCTTTCAGGACATTACCATGCATGGGTGACCTGGAGCAGCTGGACTGTCTATCCTGGAACTTTATGTGGACTGCTTCCTATCACCTGCAGGAGCAATTCCCTGGCAGAGAGATGCTAGATACGGTGGCAGATAATATTTAACTTTTGCTACTGTTGCAGGACTGTTGTTGTTCCTGTTTAGTTAGTTAGTTTCCTGTTTTAGTTTAGAGTAGAAACTTGCAAGAGAATGAGGACCCTTGATGTGGGTTGAAAGCTTAAAGAGATTGTCTAGGCAAAACTTTTATATTTTAAATAGGCCGGGGGAGGTGAAAAAAAAAAATAAAAAATCATACTCACCTGTCTCCGGTGCTCCGGAGTCCTCCCAGAGTGGTTCGGTCATTCTACTGGGCTGTCTTCTCAAAGCGAAACTGCTCACTGGCTGTGAAGTCCCAGATTCTTCCAATGAAGCCACTGTTTGGCTTCAACGGTCACGTGTGGCAAGGATTTCCGCCAGAAGATAACAATGGACCGTGAGGACCAGACCGCACTGGGAGGCACCGGGACACCTGGTAAAGGTGAGTGTGATTTCTTTTTTTTTCACCTCCCCCATATGAAATTATCAGAAGTTTTTAAGTAGTGCATGATCATTGACTGTAGATTACTCTTGAAATTCATTAAGCTGATTCACCACTATTTGATCCACAAAGGACCATCCTAGATTGTGGCTAGAGTCCTGAAAAGCGCTTATAACAGGAGGACCATCACTTTCCACAGTCACATCCGATTGTGCATTGTGCAGTCTTTTTACTGCAAGTAGATGCACAAATGGTAGAATGCCAAAGGTGCAAAATTCAAGACTTTTTTGTGCAAAACTGATAGAGACATACCCCAAGCGACTTGCAGCTGTAATCACAGCAAAAGGTGGTGCTACAAAGTATTAACTTAAGGGGGCCGAATAATATTGCACGCCCCACTTTTCAGTTTTTTATTTTTTACAAAAGTTTAAAATAACCAATAAATTTCGTTCCACTTCATGATTGTGTCCCACTTGTTGTTGATTCTTCATCAAAAAATTAACATTTTATATCCTTATGTTTGAAGCCTGATATGTGGCAAAAGGTTGAAAAGTTCAAGGGGGCCGAATACTTTCGCAAGGCACTGTATATTTTTGAAAACGAGGGGCTCCACTGACATATTGTCATTATCCGAAACATCTACGTTGGCTTCCGTGAAATTATATTTGGAAGAGGAATAAGTAACCCCATTAGTGATTCTATTTTTCGATACTCATTTTTCAAAATAAATTTAGCTATTTTGGCTTTAAATCTGCTCCCCACATAAACATGATTTGTGGCATAATCCTCCATATCACGATGTAATTCTGTTTTTTTTTTTTTTGTTAACAATAGTTGCTTCCAAGAAATTATGTGTGTCCAGTAACTTTTTATTGTCATCAACATGTGCCGGTAGTGAAACATATTGTTGAACCGATGTTTATATATCTTTAATCTGTGACTTCAAAAGATTCAGTTTGTCCTGTTCATATTTGACAGTCAGTCCCATTAGATTTAGGGAACAGATGGATAAGATGATGTTATTCCACTCCTCCACAAACTTATTACCATAACTGGAGTTTGGTAGTTTCTTAATGTGTAAACCTCAAGGCATCATTTGCTTCTCAATATAATTCTGTGAAGAGGTGGAGTCCCACCATATCCTCAATTGTGTATTTTGTAATCTGTCCAACTCACGCATTAAGAATCTGTGGTGAACATTTGTATCATGTACATGGGCATCTCAATAAATTAGAATATCTTTGAAATGTTTATTTCTTTCAGTAATTAAATGAAAAAAGTGACCTATATTTTCTAGATTCTTTACACACAGAGTGTTCTATTTCAAGTGTTTTATTTCTGTAAATGTTGATTATGGATTACAGGTAATGAAAACCCAAATCTAAGAAAATTAGAATATTGTAAAAAAGTTCAGTATTGTAAATTCAGTGTCACCTGCCAAGGTTTCCTAAGCCTTTAAATGGTCCCTCAGTCTTGTTCAGTAGGACAAACAATCATGGAAGACGCTGATTATGGATTGTATTACTGAATCACTGAAATGAATGAACATTTCAAAGATATTCTAATTTATTGAGATTCACCTGACAATTTATGTTGTTTAAACATTATGGATTTTAATGAGGATCAATAAATTGGATTTTTAACATACTATGACCACGCTGGATCGATGCTACATTTGTTTTTCCACTATTTCCACCCAGAGACAGCCCAGTGTTCTTGGTTCTGTGCATGGTAATTCATAGGATCCTGTTCACATGGAACAATTGCATTACTGGATTGACTGCAATCATTGGATACACTACTAGGTGAGCTGATGACACACATACATTTTTGTTTTCCACAGTTTCTAATGTAGGAAAAACTAACTGGCACACCACATTACAGGAGTGTAACCTAAGCTTTAGGGATTTATCTGACAACAAGCATTTGGACTGTTTGCATAGAGGACTAGCAGAAATTTTCTGGACTATAAAACAAGATCTGTAATGCAATGTAGAAAAGTAGTTAAAAAAATGTACAAAGTCGTATATATATGTCAAACAATTATGTCAGTGGGGTTTCAGGAAATTGGACCCCCTCTCGGACCCTAAATGAAGGGCTCCTGGCAATAAGTAAATGGCCAGATCCTATTGGCTTTGATCAATCTTTGCATAGGGTCCTGGTTTTGAGAAACACACTAATGTATTTTTCTGACACATCTATCTTGTATTTCAGAGAATGTTGAAGCCCAATAAGTGTCTTCTTCTGAAAGTGTTAACATTTATGTTCCTTTTTATGAAGAGTGATACATGTGGAAGAGATATCTGGAATTGCTTTGGTTACATATAGTGTTAATGTGACTCTGACAGGCTTCTTCTGCAACCTAGTTACTAAGCTTTGATGTTAGTGGCACTGATGCAGATGAAAAGGTAATTAATTTTAAACCTGCATAATTTTATAGAAAAAGACAACTTTTAAGCAAGAAACACACACACCTGAGTTATTTAATCATTCTAATTACCAATCAGAAGGCTATACGTTCCAACTGTCCTAGAATGTCCAGGAGGCTCTCAAAAAAAGTGGTGACCTCCCAGAGTCCTGGACAAGTGGGCAAATATCCCAGACCATTCTCCAGGAGACCCATCACTGAATGTTGGTAAGCATGGATAAGGCTATGAATTCAAGTATATATGCAATACGCTACGTTCAAATCTTCACTTTTATTTCCATTCTTCTAGTCTGTTGAAGCACCAGAAGAACAGAAAAACAGACAACAATGGATGCCGAAAATGATGGTCATGAACAGAGCCCAAGGGACCCCATTGACTGTAATGAAGTTTGTTGGGTGTTTGTCTTTTTTTTAAGAAATAGCTATACCAAAAAGTCAGGTTGCAGCAATTTTTCATATTGTGATTTCTGATGGATCTGCACTGGACAAACACCCAATACAGATGTGAATGTAGCCTTAAAAATTAAGTTACTTAGATATGTTACTTACCCATGAAGATTAAGTATAAAGGACAAAATAAATCCCTCTTCACTAGGTATTTCACTTATGTGCTTTGTCATGTGGATAGTAAAATAGAAAACACTGGGATATTATGTTGAAGGGTTCATGAGAAAATCAATGAGGTTGTATAAATGTCTGCTTACAGCGTCACGCTTGACCATGGGTTGTTTCTGGTGTAACAGATCGTTCCAATATAATAAAACGAAAGTAATGAAATGATAACTTTAGGTTAACTCACACATATAGTACAGAATTACAGAAACAGCATTACTTTATCTGTTCTTATATTCTGAATCACTGTATAAGCAGGAGCAATTCCATTATAAGAAAAACTGAGACATAATGGGAAATTCTAAATCCTATTTAGAATAAATAGGTGTAATATCTGTCCTATACTATACCCGTATAGCACAGTATACCAGCCTCTAATAGGAAATAGCCACAGCAAATAATTAATTCCCCAAAGTCATGTTAGTAACAAAAAAAGATTAATAGTATTGCATTTCAATGTATTGTAAAATCGCTTAGCAAAGCCTGTAATAGAACTAATGTAATGACAAGCCTGGGATCCTTCAATAGGCTCTTGGCTGTCACAGTAATGCATCGCTGCCCCCGGATCTTGTTCTGAGGGATGGCAATTTACCCTAAAATTGCTGTGTCCATGCAAAAATGGCACCTCGGTTATGTTTCAAAAATGGCACCTCGGTTATGTTTGACTGAGGCATTAGTAGAATTAACACCCGTGATCAGTATAATAGAGCGGATACTCAGCGGCTATGGCGGCCACTCAGTTCCTAAGCATCAGCCATATTTTAAAGACCCGACATCCATCATACTATCACAGCGGATGTTGGGAAAGGGTTAAAAGGGTTTTCCCACAAAAAAAACATTTATGACATATCCACAGGATATGTCATAAATGTCTGAAACATATGGATCCCACCAACCTCTGTGCCTCGCTACTTTCTCATGACATTGCTAGGAAGCCTTTCAGCTATGGTCAAACTGTACGGAAACACTGTTGCTCTGAGCGATGCTGTTTCCATAACTCCCATTGAATACAATGAGAGTTACAGAAATATCGTAGCTCACAGTTTTACATTGTTTCCATAACTCCAATTTACAGCTGTGCTGTTTCCATAAAGCTCCGCCAAAGCTCAAAAGTCTCCTCGGCAAGGTCACAAGGTAACATGGAGGCTGGGGGGCTCATTTCAGAGATAAGTGCATCAATCGCATATTTATGGCATAATCTTTGGATAGTACATACAATACAGTACAGTACATGTAATACATTACAATAGCAGCAGTAGGGATCAGTAATTGTGCCTGCTGCCTACGCAAAGTAATGTGGCTATGCTCCTGTGTAGGGTGATTACTGATCCCTGCTGGAGCTATGGGGATGTTTTCGTTGTAAAAGGACAGCACTCAGTAGGTAAGTGTTTCTCTCCCAACCACTGTCATTGTCACTTCTTTGTGGAGGACACTCAGGAGAATTAGCCTGTGTGGGGGCATTAATGGGGAATTATAAGTATCCCACACAGTATAATGGTTCGTAATGCCCCTTACATAATATGATACCATGTTAGTGCCCCCCACATTATATAATGGTCCATAGTTCCCCCACATAGTATAATAGTTCATAATGCCCCTACACAATATAATGCCATGTTAGTGTCCCTCATACAGTATAATGCTCCTTAGTTCCTCCACATAGTATAATGCCCTATATAGTATATTGATCCTTATTGCCCCCACACAGTATAATGCCCCTTAGTGCTCCACGCATTACAATGCTCCATATATTATGTGGGGACACCAATAGGACATTATACTTAACTGTTAACTAATAACCCCATTTATCTTTCATGACATTGTGCCTTTACGCCAAGTGAAGGTTAAATTAATATGAAATAGTTTTTCATACTTTTTTTTTATTGTCAGACATCTTATCGCCCCCAAAAAACAATACATTAGTGAAGAAGTTGCAGAGCAACATAGCTTTTGGACCCATGATGGGAGTTGCAGCACAAGTCACCCTGTGGCCCTAGCCTAAAAGTCTGCTATGGTGAATGAATAGTTAAAATATTTGGTAACATTTTACAGATTAATGTTTTAAAATCCTGGCATTGCAATAAGATAACATGAGGACATATGGAAGCTAGCAGTTACCCACCCAGCACAGTTTATCTGACATAGTCTTTCATTAACATGTGGATGTAATGCGGTTGGTGAAGTATCTAATGCCGCAGATAAATTGGGACATCCTGAATTTTTCAGAAGTGTAACATATTGTGAAATTTGAGGTTTGGAGAGGGTCACACGCAGAGCAAATTAGAGAAAGTGCGGCACATGTGACATCCCCTGCTAAGAAACAGGTGTAGCAGAAAATCTATTGTGAAAAGCTACCAATTACATCCTCAGGGAAGATTATGGTAAATTTCAAAAGGCTCAAATGCCACTGAAGCATTTATTTCCACAAGCCTTGCTCAAGCTTCACATTAATGATTAGCAATTATGTTTTCCTGTGATGTCGTCTCATAATCTATTGGTATTTCAAGGCCATAACAAAGGTTCATCTAAGACAACTCAAGCTCGAATTTGCTGCCTCGCTGCCTTTATTCTGGCTCTCACCATGTAATTTGTTAAGATAGATAATATACTGTATAATAAAAATATAGCATAAATTATGTGATATACAGTGTCTGCTGTATGTTCATGCCCACATGTGCAGCAGTGATCAAGCTACTGTACATCTTCGTATTATTCATCCCTCCGCTGGCATTAAAGTAAAAGAGTAACCTTTTACTGATTTTCAGGATAATGAAAATGAGATTCTACTCACTAATTCACATGCAGCTGAAGTTCTGAAAAGTACTGATGGGAATAAAGCACTTGGGGTGAGATAGAAAATGTACTATTAGTTCTAGCAGCCACTCTTTGACTGTGCCTCTGCTTTTATCTTTCTCGGCTCCTCACCCCTCCCCACTCCATAGACTTCTATGACAACATGTACAGATGTAGCACTCTTTAAATTGAATCAACTGACATAATGAAGCATTATAATCACACAACAAAGCTCTTGGGGTAGGCTATTCCACATATTCACAGTCCTTACAGACAGAAGAAGCCTTCTTGTCTCTGGACAGTAAAATTTTTTTCTCCAGATGGTGGGAGTGCCCCTTGTCTTTTGAGGGGATTTTACATAGAACAGCTTTTCTCCATGTTGTGGTGCAACTGTCTTAATTAACTTAACTGTAATGTTAACATTACTACATATGCAATTTGATATTTCAGTGTGCTGGCAGTTCCATTTGGGCAGACCAAGATAGAATTCAGCAGAGATTCCAGAGTGAATTTCAGTTTAGGAAAAATGCCTGGTAAGTGAAGAATAAGGAATTTTTCTCTGATAAAATATATTGGCCTGTATTATGGATTTATGCAAAGTTTGTTGAAAATTTAGTGACCATTTAAAGTGGACCTTTCATCACCTCCACCAACTCTAGTTTTTAGAATTTGTTAATAGACTCTGCTCCACTGTTTTCAGAGCATTTGAAATTTGTTTCTCTAGCCAACACTGTTCCAGAGGAATAAGTGAAGTTAGTTTTAGTGCCTGATATGCTACTTAGTATTGTCAGGTGGGCAGTGTCAGGTAGAAACAGACAAGGGGGCGTGATTCTAGAACTGTAATCAGAGGCAGCCAGTGTCAGCGCTCACAATCTCATCGCCTTGCTTGCTCCTGCCTGACACCGCCCTCCTGACAGTACAGAGCCTAAATAGCATATCAGGCACCAAAACTAACACTACTTATTGTCTAGAGATAAAATTCCAACTGTGCTGGAATGAGTAGAGCAACGCCTATTAAATGATGCAAAGAAATACTTGTTCAACAAGCAGCTATTCCTTCAAACTCCTCTATGCATTGTCCATGCATGGCTTTTTAACAGGAAAGGGAAACTAAAAGGAAAAATGGATTCCCCTTACGTCCGACAGCAGCACAATATGGGGGGGGGGGGTATCTCTGCCCCTGTGTGTTGTTTAGGACAGGTGGAACCTTTAATTAGCACCAAAAAGGTGTCTCCTACTAGCCCTATAAGAGGGCACAAGAGACCTCCCTCCACTGTGTTTTTTTCTGTCCTGTGTGGAACAGGTGGACGGAGGTCTCTTGTGACCTCCTGTTGCTAGGGGTTTTATTTACTCCTGGCTTACCTTTATGGGGTACCTCGGTCCCAAAGAAAAAACCTCCGGGCCTTCGCCCCGCAGCGCAGCGTTATCCGGCATCCATCTGCAGGCAGCGTGATCCCGGAAGTAAGCGGGGAACCTCCTCGGCCGGAACTTTTCTCCGGTCCCGTGTTCCCAGGGGAAGGAAGCCTTTGCGCACCACCGCGCCCTACTTCCGGTTTTCTCGGAAAAAGTGCGGTAAGTTTGGAAATTTTAAATTTAAAGGCAAAATATAGATTAGATTTTTGCTGCTTGTATTTTGAGCCTCTGGCTTAGGCTTATGTTCCATTATGGCGTTTGACTTGTATTGGTGCTGTATAAATGTTTCTTTGTTGGCTTCCTCCCCTCGCTGCTGGATTACATTTAAAAGGTCTGATTGCAGTCCTTTATTTGTTGAGATGAGTGGTTTCTAGCTCCTCTGCTGCGGGTTGCGGTGGCTGTTTTTTTTCTGACGGTTTTTTTCTCTCTTCAAGTGACCGATTTAAAAAAAAAAAAAAAAAAAAAGGTACCCCTTGGTTTTTTATGCGATGCTTGGCGATCTTCCCTGTTTCAGTGTCACGTGGCTGTTTGATGTTTCAGATGTCATCTTCTGCATCATGTAATGGCAATGCGCTTAGGAGGAAAAATTCCTCTAAACTTGAACACCTAACGTGTTTGGATTGCAATACCCCTTTACCTGACGGCTATGATTTTACCCGCTGTCACCAGTGTCGCGGACCTCCGCTGGAAGTACCTTCTATAAGAGGTTGTTACTTGGGTAAAGGACTATATGAGGAGTCTCTTAAGGAGATTCGTTCTTCCATCGCCCAAATTGCCAAGAGACCGCAGATTGAGACACAATCTTCCTTACGGATCTCTGATGAAGATTATCAGATAGTGGACGAGACACTCTCATCTGACAATTCCACTGAAGATCCCAGCAGGCCGTGCTTCCACTCGAAAAATTAAGCCGGCTGCTGAAGTCCATCCGGTCTAAGGATCGTGATGTTGACGGGGAAGCCTCCACGTCCACCTATAGAGGGCCTAGGGTCTTCCAAGTGGACCAGACATTACAAAAGTTAATGTCCTCAGAGTGGAGAAGTCCTGAAAAACCTCTTGTTGTTCCTAGGAGGTTCAGCGCTTTATTCCCAGTTGCTCAATGGGATCAATGGGGTCCTCCTCCCAAGGTGGATATGGCGGTGGCTAAACTGTCCTGCTGCACTAAGGTACCATCAGATGATGGAGCAAATTTGCACGACGCCATGGCAGGCGCTTCGACAATACCTTCAAGAAGGCTTATTCAGCTGCCTCGCCCAAGACCGCTGTGGCGGTTGCGTCCTGTGAAGTGTCAGCCAAATTATGTACTGACCTGGTCCACCTCGAAAGTGACCGACTCTGGAGTCTCCAGAGACGAGCTGCTAGGGTTTCTAGGCTCAGTTTCCCTAGCAGCTGAATATTTAACGGAAGCCTCCCACCATCAATTAAGGCTGGCGGCCAAATCCCTGGCACTTACCAAGAACACTGCAGCAGGAAGACCTTTATGGTTAAAACCTTGGAGAGCTGTGTTCCCCTCAAAGTATAATTTGTGCGCATTACCCTTTGAGCCGGGTAGAGTCTTTGGCTGTGCCCTAGACGAGATCCTAGAGGGCTTGGCCGACAAGAAGGGTAAAACTTTACCCCAGGCCTTCAGAGGTAGGTCTGGCTCTGGCCGTGGTAGAGGCTATCCGCCTCGTCGTGGAAGGCAGTCCAGAGAGGCTCTAGTTATTCCTCTAGAGGCGCCGGCCGGAGATTCCGAAGTCTGATGATAAAAAAAAGTCAAGCCTAGCTTTTGACATCAGAAGCAGTTTTCCTGTGGCCGAGATTCCTGTTGGAGGTCGTGTCTCCCACTTTCTCAACTGCTGACAGGAAAAAATTCGAGACCCATGGGTCCGGTAGGTAATCCAGAGAGGTTATGCAATCAAGTTCCTCCGTCCTCCTCAGGATCGGTTTGTGTTAACTCGCAGCCTCCCTACAATGCAGCAGACTACATTGGAATGCTCCATCCGAGAGTACATTCACAAGGGAGCCCTGGTAGAAGTCCCTTCTCTAGAAGAAGGATCCCGTGTCTATTCTCCCGTCTTCCTGATGCCAAAACTGGCAGACAAGTGGAGAATGATCATAGACTTAAGGTACCTCAACCGCTTCATCAAAAAGAAGCGCTTCCATAGGAAAACCATAAAGTCTGTCACCACCTTTCTCCTCTAAGGCGATGTTTTTTGTGACTTTGGATATAAAAGATGCCTATTTGCATATTTCTATTTACCTCCACACAGAAGGTTCTTTTCTAAGGATTGCCGTAGTATTTTCCGGCCACAGGAAGCACTTTCAGTTCACAGCACTACCCTTCGGGATCTCCTCTGCTTCCCACACCTTTACAAAGGTAGTGGCCCCCATAACGGCCGCCCTCAGACTTCAGGGGATATTCTTGGTGCCTTATCTAGACGACTGGTTGATAAAGGCCCAGTCAGAGTCTGTTCTGCTCCAGTAACTACAGACAGCCTTCAGAGTCTGTGATGGCTTATAAACTGGGAGAAGTCAAAAACGATCCCTTCAACTCGAAGGAAGTTCCTCTGAGAAAACTACTTCCTAGATTCAGTCCGCCTGCAAATCTCCTTGACACCAGCAAGGAAGGAGAAGCTAGTTGCGGCAGTCCGGCACCTCTTCAAAAAGCCGATAGCCTCCATCAGAACATTGATGAAGATCCTGGGCTTGATGTCTTCCTCAGTGGAGGCAGTCCCATGGGCCTTGTGGCACTTACGTCCCCTCCAGAAGGAGTTACTAGAGGCTTGGGATTGCTCCCTTCTTACATTCAGCAAGAAGATTCGACTCTCCCCCAGGACCCGTCTTTCCCTCAAGTGGTGGTTGCACCTGAAAGACGGAAGGTCCACGGTCCAACCTTCTTGGACCCTGTTGACTACAGATGCATCCCTCTCGGGATGGGGAGCCCATTGGACGAAAACTCCATAAAGGGAGTCTGGAGCCCTCCTGAAAAAAGGACCTCGTCCAACTGGAAGGAGCTCAGAGCCGTATATCGTGCCTTACTCTATTTCTTGCCTCTTCCCAGGGGAAGAGCAGTCTAAATCCGGTCAGACATGACCACAGTGCTGTACATGAACAGACAGGGAGGCACCAGATCACCAACCCTCCTTAGGGAGGCAGATCTGATATTTACATGGGCAGAGAAAAATCTAACCCATTTATCCGCAGTTCACATCAAGGGCTCCCTGAACATAGTAGCGGATCGGTTGAGTCGGGGTTATGCCGTATCAGGAGAATGGTCACTCAATCCAGAAGTCTTTCATCAGATTACCCTGAACAGGGGTCTTCCAGAAATAGACCTCATGGCAACCCGACTCAACGCCAAGGTGGAGAAGTTCTGTTCCCTTTACCAGGAGGACAATCCCTTGGCAGTGGATGCCCTGTCCATCCCTTGGAGGTCCAGGCTGGCGTACATCTTCCCTCCAATTCCAATAATACCAAAGGTATTAATGAAAATCAGACAGGACCAAGTCTCTGTGATAGCCATCATTCCATTCTGGCCAAAAAGAGCTTGGTTTTTCCCAACTCATGGAGATGAGTCGAGGGATATATTGGAGGCTTCCCCCCATCCAGAACCTGATTTCCCAAGGATCTCTGAAGTGCCAGGATCTCTGGAGATTCAACCTGACAGCCTGGAGGTTGAGCAGTCCCTACAGCAGGATAGAGGACTGTCAGAGGCCGTCCTGAAGACCCTTTCTTCTGCAAGAGCAGAATCTACCAATAAGAACTACCAGAGGACAGCCAAGATTTTCATGGAGTGGTGCTCCAAGAAGGGTATTAATAATCTAGAACCTTCAACGGCTGATATTTAAAATTTTCTTCAGGAGGGTTTGGATAAGGGCCTTGCCCCTGCCACTTTGAAAGTGCAGATTGTGGCCCTCTCCGCTTATTTGAACAGACGTCTGTCTCAGGATCCTCTGGTTGCAAGGTTCCTTAAAGGGGCAATGAGGCTAAAGCCATCAGTATCATCCCCAGTGGGACCTTGCGGTAGTCATTACAGGCCTGTGCGGTCCTCCATTTGGACCCTTGGAGACTACGGAGATACAATATTTAGCCTACAAAACCACTTTTTTGTTGGCTAGTATATCTGCCAAAGAGTAGGGGTACTCCAGGCCCTCTCTTCTAGAGAACCGTACATTTCGTTTTTGCAGATAGGGTACACCTTAGGTTTGCCTGGGTTTATCCCTAAGGTCCCCTCATACTATAATAGCAATCAGCTAATTTCGTTACCTGTGTTTTTCCCCTCTCCAACCTCTGAGGAGGAAGAAAAGCTCAACACCTTAGATGTGGTAAGGTGTCTGTGGATTTACCTATTCCACACTAAACCGCTTAAGAAGGCCGAAAGCCTACTAATTGATATGCAGGGTAAAAACAGAGGCCTCAAGGCTTCCAAGCCTACTCTATCCACATGGATCAAGGAGACAATTAAGTCTTCCTTTCTTATTCAGGAGTTATTCCCTCCAGTCTTTCTACGGCCACTCGACCTGGGTTGTCGACTTCTTTGGCTGAGTATCGGTCCTTACCATTGGACCAGATTTGTGCGGCTGAATCATGGTCATCTCAGTTGACCTTTTGTTAAACATTATCATTGGACATCCGCAGTTTCCAGACAACTGCCTTTGGTCAGTCAGTCCTTGACGTTGTAAGGCGAGAAAACCCTCCCTAGGGGAATTACTTGCTATCTCCCCATATTGTGCTGCTGTCGGACGTAAGGGGAATCGTTGATTGTAATGTCAATCTGTATTCCCTTAGTCCAGACAGCAGCACAAGGCTTCCCTCCCTAGAAGCTTGTTTCCTGTTACTTTATAATTTACACAGTGGAGGGAGGTCTCTTGTGCCCTCTTATAGGGCTAGTAGGAGGCACCTTTTTGGTGCTAATTAAAGGTTCCACCTGTCCTAAACAACACACAGGGGCAGAGATACCCCCCCCCCCCCATATTGTGCTGCTGTCTGGACTAAGGGAATACAGATTGGCATTACAATCAACGATTGCGCATGATAAAAAAACATGTCCAATCCTTCTTTAACTCAGCATATTCTGTTGAGAGACAATTGGGAAATCTCCATCGTCAGATTATCCTGCCAAAATCAGCAGGTTTGGAGAACTTCTATATGTATGGGCACAGGTATAATTTTGCTTGTGGATTTTCCATGAACAGAACCATATTTAAATTTGTAGACAATTAAAAGTTGAAGATTTTTGAAATTTAAATAATTAAACATTTTGCAGACTTTGAGATTTTCTCTAACCATCTTAGTGGTGACAGTCTTCTGTCTTGAACAGTTGCTCATGGATACGACCATGAGTGCAGTAACTTTCTGTGGTTTGAGACTTGTCAAAAACCCAGCCATGATTTCCTTATTGTGGCCGGGTTATCAGGCAGGCACACTATATGCATGAGAAGATATGCTGGACATTATAGGCCATGATAGGGAAATCTATCTGAGTATAGATAGCTTCTACTTTCACGGTCATATCCATTGGCAAACAATCAAGACAACAGTCACCGAGCACTAAGACTTACAGAAGTAGTACGGTTTAACTTGTGTTTCTGCAGAATGATATCCTATCTCAGAAAACACCAAAAGTCATTGAAAACCTATTGAAAGAGTTAAAGGGGTCGTTCCACAAAGTAAAGTTCTTCAGGACTTTCGTCCTGCTCAACATTCAACCTGTGCACTGCCAGGCTGAATGTGGGTGCAACGTCTAACGGTTGGCACTCCCATTCACTTCAATGGGAGCGTCGGAGATAGTCGAGTGCTGCACTTTAGCTATCTCCCGTACTCCCACTGAAATGAATGGGAGAGCCAACCATCACCAGTTCTGCCCACTGTGCTGAAATGAATGCGTTATGAGTCAAGGTAACCTTTGCTACATCTGTATATGTGTAAAAATGTTTAACTTTTAAATGTCTACAAATTTAAATATGGTTATGTTCCTGGGAAAACCCCTTTAAATACCCAACATAACACTTGTTTAATGACAATGTGGGGGCTGGCAGTCTCCCTTTAACCACTAAGCCACTCTGAAACCTCAGCATATATCATTTATCCCTAAATAGTCTTTGTAGAATGTCTGATGCAATAGATATAGAAAGATGGTTGAAGAAGGAAGGAGAAAAAAAAATTGCTGTTGTTGCTGTGGGCACCAATGCACTTAGAAACCCAACTTTAAGAACTCTGTGTTTACTTGTGAAGAGGTTAAAGTCTATAAAAGGTAGATAATGGTCCTCTCAGAGTATGTATAGACCTGCATGTAAGAGAACTGTAGCTCTACAATGGAAAGATCTCCTAGATGAAGCACTTAGCTCAGACGGACCTCTAAAACCCCTTCAAAGCACTTAAGCCTTTAAACCACCCAATTAGATTCGTCTCCTAGGTGTATAAATTGCTCTCTACGAGTCTTTTGTAGCTATATGATTCCAACATGACTCCTAAACAGAAAATCACTAGTTTTGTGGGTTTTAAGATTTACCAGAAAGTGCGCACACTGGAAAACATGACTAAGGCCATAGAACTTCATATGTACATCCTGCCAGAATGGTTAAAACTAAAGGAATAACTAATATATTATTGGAAATATTGGATTATATAATATTCTTATCTTACAAATTAATCATAAATTTCTAGGAAGAATAACAGGGACAGCACAACTCAGAGAAAAGATGCTACATAATTGCACAGGAAATATATGTATTTACTAAAACTGACATGTCAAGAGAGGTGACAGATCCTCTTTAAAGGGAGTCTATCAGCACCAAAAACATTATTAAACCAGCCCCAGTACCTTGTAGTGCTCAGAGGTGTAAGCACAGTGTTATAATTCTTTTGTAGAATGATTGCTTGATTTTGACAAAAAAAAAAACAAAACAAAACTGTTTAAATATTTAATGTTTTTATTTATTCATTTTACTTTTATTCATATGTAAATGAGCTAAGAGTGCATCAAGGGAGTGTTCTGGAATGGCTGAGCTCCAAATGTTCAATACCCCTCCCAGCAACACTAACATAATTGGAAGTTTCCCGCACCTCCTCTAAGTGCAATTGCTAGCTCTACACCCTGTATAGCTATACCTGATATGCTCCACTGCATGTTGTAGTATGGAGAGAGCTACCTCACATGTAACTGTCAAAGATGTGCATACATAGCAGCAAACTCCATGGGGAGCACTGACTCTATGCTTGGGAAGTGATGCAAGGCAGTGGAATTTTATCATTTTTGTGTTTTGTATGTTGTAAGCAGCATTTCATTTTGCAGAAGGAGACTTTGTTTTCCAGGATGACTGCTGATGTATACCACTGACTGTCTGGAGACAACAGTTCAATATGTGATACCTATTACAGCACAAAAATATCACTATTGAGCCTTGGAATTCCAGTAAAACCAGTTTAGACTGCCACTTGAGTTTTTAGTATGATATATAAGGAAAGTGAAGGTAATAGTATAAACAGGATTTTTCATTGAACTGTAAGGCCATGATTGAATGTATTAAGATATGCTCACTTTTCTACATATCTCTATATTGTATTTATAGCAGGCAATATTATTATGTGCAATTACCTAATATGCTACGATCATACTCTCTCTACAAGTGGGAATAATTCAGGTAATATGTGAGGTCTGCTGAATTTTGTACATGGACCCCGGAGAGTTCCTTGAAGTTCAGCATGTTAGTTGTTGGATGGACAGTTATTTACTACATTGGCCCCTGTAACCTCCTTTCTCGACTAATTCCTACTGTTTTTGCATCTTTCCAGTGGAGACAGCTATAATGGTTAGTGCACTGTGTATTATGCATCTGCTTTATTGTTTTCAATTTACACATAGTGTTATACATGTAACTGTTACATTCCCCTTCAATGAAACAGGGGACTCAATGGTTTGGTCCAGCTAGCGCATGACTGGGTTATGGGAGAAAATTAGAAGTCTTCACCCATCTTCCAAAGAGTGAGGAGAGAAAACGCAAGATCCTTTGCTGCATCCCTGAGACAGGGAGTATTAAACAGGTTGTGTGGGCAAAAAAATATTTTTAAAATAGGCCGAGGGAGATGGGAAAAAAAAAATTTTAAAAACAACCACTGGTTGGCCTCAGTGGTCACGTGCGACAGGGACTTCCACTCGAATACAACAATGGACCGGCAGGAAGCCCCTGTTTTTGCCCGGACAACCCCTTTAAGCTGCATATAATTACTGAGAGAATTTTTAAGATGTTTAGTGCCATTTGTGTGGGATCTAAGGACTTTTTCATGTCAGGCCTTTTTGCTTAAACGCTGTTGTGCCACAGGACAGACAAAATAATCCTGGGTAAAAAACAAGAGAGAGAGAAAGAGGAAAGACTGGCACATATAATATACCTATATATAAGCAATGGTTGCTGGAAGGTCATACCAGGTCTACAGTGGAACAACTAAGTAAAACCTGTACCTTCATTTTGTGTGGAAAAGTTCCCTCCCATGGGTTGCTGCATTCTTATTTATAATCTACGGTATATTCCTTATTTATTTCTTTTCTTTTCTTTTTCTTTCTTTTTTATGAGTTGGAAGGGACCTCAAGGGCCATCGAGTCCAACCCCCTGCGAGTGCAGGTTTTCCTAAATAATCCCAGCTATATGTTTATCCAGTTTCCACTTGAAGATTTCCATTGATGAAGAGCTCACCACCTCCCATGGCAACCTATTCCACTCCCTCACTACCCTCACTGTCAGAAAGTTTTTCCTAATGTCTAATCTGTATCTCCTTCCCTTTAGTTTCATTCCATTGCTTCTTGTACTTCCTTCCGCTAATGAGAATAGGGTAGATCCCTCTGCACTGTGACTACCTTTCAGATATTTGTACACACACCTTTGCTATACATATGCAGTTCTCAATGCAGGCTCAGCTGATCACCCTCCTTATGTGTGTTGTAAGGTTCACCAGCCCTCCACCAAGCCCCAGTCACAATGAAACATATACAGATGTAGCAAACACCAGTTGTACAGATGGCACACTATTCTATTTAAGTAAGTTGCAACTGTTAGGATTCTTAGTGTGTATTCTCCCTACTGCAATACTGCTCGCTGCTGTTGCTTTAACCTTCGTCAGGCTGCATAATTTTACAACATTAACAGGCTGCCTAGGAATAGGTACAATTGAACCTACTCAGCCGGACGAGGGTTAAGGTTGCCATACTAATGTGTGAATCTTTCACTGACTCTGCCATTAGTTAGAGTTCTGAGTTGCTGAACCAATCTGCAACTGAGAAGGGATATTTAACCCCATTCCTGACATCCGCTATAATAGTTAAAATGTAAATAAAACCATATAAATTTGGTATCCCTGGAATTGTACCGAAACATAGAATACAGGTGACAAGTCATTTTGGCTGCAGAGTGAACACCGTAAAAATGAAACCCACAAGAAAGTCGCACAAATGCACTTTTTCTTCATTTCCCCCCATTCTGATTTTTTCCAGCTTCCCAGTACATTGTAGAGAATAAAAAATGGTACCATTACAAAGAACAATTTGTCCTGCAAACATTAAGCCCTCATATGGCTTTGTGAACGGAAAAATAAAAAAGTTATGGGGTATGAGAGGAAGGGAGTCAAAAACAAATATCGAAAAATGTCATGGATGGGAAGGGGTGAAAGTCTGTTCAGAGCTTGTTATGTGCTTGTTATTAGTTAATTGTTACTAGCTAGGTTTCTGTGTGCTGAACATATCTGTTGGTTTGCTGTCATTGACTTGTTTACTGGAAATCCACTTGCTTACTGATTTTGGCTTTGACTGTCAACTCTCAGATTTGACTTTTGCTTGGGCATGTTTAGTTTGCCCTCAAATCAGCAGCAGTCTTCCAGATTCTGCCTCCCATTGTTTTTAATGGGAGGCAGAGATCACAGCAGAACACTGAAAAAATAAGTGTCCTACTCGATCTTGTCATGGATGCTGTGACTCCCATTCACCTGGGCCTCATTTGCAGCTCTGCATCGGCATTCTGCTGTGGAGAGCCAGCGGCCAGAAAATGAAGTGGAATTCCTTTTCATTTTCCACCAAGTGAACACCCTCTTATCCCTTTGATTCCGCTCTCCTTGTTTGACCTGCCTGGTTTGATATCAGATTGAAGAGCATCTATTTCTTCCACTAAGCTTCTGGGGCGATAACCTGGGTCCAAATCCAGCTCAAGTCCAACTAGCTTTGTGGAAGGCTCTGATGAAGACCTTTAGAAACAATAATCAACAGCATGCACTCTTGAGAGGGGGGAGAGAAAGACAAGCCCCGATGAGCATTTCGCCTAAGCTTCGTTTGGGGGTGTTAAACGTGCAGCGCAGCACATCTTTTCTCTCCCCTTCACCCCCTGTTGATTATTGTTTCTATTGTAAGTAACTTTCTGTAGTTGTCTCTTATGCTCTGTATACATATTTGGATATTATGATCCTCTAGGATTTTTTCTGTAGCAGGGGTAGTATATGGTTAATGTTGTTAATCATCATTATTTATGCATCTCTATGGGGGAGGTGTTTCATTATGTGGGTTTTCTAACCATCCTGTGTATATACATGTATTTTATTAATGTCATTTACTAATAAATTATATTATTTATATATCTTTATCAAT
Source organism: Leptodactylus fallax (assembly GCA_947044405.1). Taxonomy (NCBI): domain Eukaryota; kingdom Metazoa; phylum Chordata; class Amphibia; order Anura; family Leptodactylidae; genus Leptodactylus; species Leptodactylus fallax. Next base: position 3,381,934 of record CAMRHE010000073.1, on the reverse strand, counting down.
TTTGGTGCTTGGTCTTTTTATGTATTGACTATTTAGCCTTCCAGCACATTGTTTTCTAAAATGTGTTACTTGAAAATGTTGTGTGTTGTATTTCAAGAAACCTAGTAGTATCAGGACACAAAATCTTTTTTGAACATGAAAAGAAATTTACTTACAAAGCACTTTTTTTTTATATTTTTGGAAACCATAAGCTGCTTCCCCTGCTCTACAGGTGCTCAAGCCAATTTACCCCCCCCCCCCCATTTTGGCTATTGGACCCAGTATTGTGCTTATGACACCTGACCGAATAACCAGGGCAAAGTTTTATGTAATGCACTGTAGTTGAATAAAAATAACAATGAAATGTATAGAAGTCATTTTGTAATTAAAGCAGATTTACCTTCTACAACATATTTGGAATATCCACTGGATATTCCATAATGCTTTATAAATGCAGGTTTTGTAAAATACCATAAACACGCTCTATTTTGTAAAATACCATAAGCACCCTGTGATATACAAAACCTAGACTCCATGTCTCCAGGCCACAGATCCAAAGGGGTATGGTTTTATGAAAATATCTTCCCTGGGGAACCTCTTACAGTTGCCCCGATAAATTCCTCAGGTGCGCTAAGCCAAGGCGCACGTTTCAAGCCCACACAAGGTACTGTTCAAAGTCTGGAAAAGGATCTAGACACTGATCTCCTTACCCAAAGGGGATTGGGGTGTCATCCTTGGTGTCTACATGATAGGGATTTCGCCACGAACCCTATCATACCTCTTGCCTGACTCTATGGTCATCGGGCGAGAAGATATGATGAAACATGGTTATGGGGATTTTAGGATGGAGGGCAGGTCTCCTCCTCCTGGTGACATCACTTAGGGAGGAGACCAGGTTAGTTAAATGTTCTCAAACCAGGGAAAGAGGGGTCTTTTGTTATCCTGGAAAAGATGTCAGACCATGTAGAAGAAACTGTCTGTAACTTGCTTAAGGAAGAGTCCTGAGGCCTACCATACGGGAGCCCAGAGAAACTGACTACAAACTTGTGCCGATATTTTTCTATCTTTTATTTCCGATTTTATTTTCTGTTCTGTATTTTTCTTTTACCTGTATTTGCTTGTTTGCATATTGCTGTATATATTAGTGCATAGTACTGACCCACTTGGGTTAATAAATATAATAACATTTATAAAGCTCGTTTCATATTATCCTATGAACCCTGTCAACTCACAGGGCATGAGTGGAAGGTAAGAAGGGTGTTCTCAGGTTTGTAAGATATGATAAGGAACCTCTATTTTGTAAAATACCATAAGCACCTTCTATTTTCTGAAATACCATAAGCATCCCCATTTTGTAAAACACTATAAGCTACCTCTATTTTCTAAAATATCATAACCACCCTCTATTTTATAAAATGCCTTAAGCACCCCCTATTTTCTGAAATACCATAAGCACCCCCTATTTTGTAAAATATCATAAGAACCCTATATTTTGTAAAATATCATATGCACCTTGTATTTTTATAAAATACCATAAGCGCTCTCTTTTACTGTATGTCTTTTTTAAAATGCCCTTTAGTTTTCAGGAACAAATAACCACACTAGAACCAAAACCAAACCATGAATTAGCCACCAAGTCATTGAAACTTTGGCTTCCTAGACGTTACCAAAGCCTATCTTTCAATAAATTTGCTTTATATTCCTGTATATAAAAAGGACTCCCTAACTTTATTACCTTCCAGTGATTGCAAGTTCTAATAAACAGGATCATTCACCTTTTCTTCTCTATTTATTATCTAGTACAGAAAAGGCTTTTGATAAGGATGGTACATTTTTGGCTCACTGAGCCGACCTTGAAGTCCAGCTTGAATCATGTATTTATCAGTAAGGTTTGTAATCAGTGCACATTCAGTCTAATGTAAGAACAATTAACCCGGCCACTATGCTGGATCATATTGCCCAACTTGGCACAACTAGTAAACAGCAAAAGGGAGATAATTACTGTATACTTTAGATGTTGTTCCGTTCAGGACAAATTGCTTAATAACCCAATTAAGACTCATTCTTTATCATAAAATACAAGTATTATATTGCCATGTTATGGTGCTTGTCCGCCTTAGAATACTTTTATGGCAAAGATACACTATCAGGTTTTGTTCATGCAGGTTTTTAAAGGGATTTTCTGGGCAAAAAAAAAAATATATATATTTTTTTAAATGTCTGTTAGTGCTATTAATGGGTTAATAAATGCACCCATATACCTTTAGCAGTGTTTTGAGTGATTTCTGGGTGTCTCTGGGAGCTCCTGGTTTCTCCTGCATTTGTTTACATGGTTCAGCTTTCTGCTATGTAACTTCCACGCTAGCTACCTCTCACCTCACCCCCCCTTCCTCTCTCCCTCCCTCCCATACATCCCCTCCCTGTCTCTAGCTATTCCGTTCACAACTACTAGCCCTTCCCTACCTACTCAGCTCAAACCCTGACCCCATTATATACTTACCTATCTTCTTCTTGCAGGACAGCCCATCCTTCTTTTCTGACTGCCGTGCATGCTATAGACCCAGCGCTGCTCTGTAGCCAATGATCCACCCAGGGGCGTAACTACCGGGGTAGCAGTGGTAGCGACTGCCACAGGGCCCGGAACATTACGGGGCCCGGAGCCCTGTGGCAGTTGCTACCGCGAACCCCACAATCACTGCTATCTCAAAAGACCCCGGAGTATAACGATCGGGGGCCCAGGGGAGGTGAGCGAACATAAAAAACACTGTAACTCACCTATCCGCCGCTCCGCAGGCTTCGGGCCTGTTTGGTGACGTCCCAGACGTCAGCCGACGTCATTATGCGTCGCGACGCCGGCCTGGATCGCGCGAGATCCAGTCCGACATTGAAGATGGCCGAAGTAGCGCACGGGAGTGCACCGGAGCGAGGAAGAGGTAAGTTGCAGTGTTTTCTATGTTTCTCTCCTCCCCTGGGTCTCCGATCATTATACTCTGGGGTCTGAAAAGACCCCAGAGTATAATAATCGTTCATGGGTGGCCCACTATGGGGCATAATACTGTGTGCAGGGGCCTCTATGGGGCATAATACTGTGGGCAGGGGCCTCTATGGGGCAAACTACTGTGTGCAGGGGCTACTATGGGGCAAACTACTGTGTGCAGGGGCTACTATGGGGCAAACTACTATGTGCAGGGGCTACTATGGGGCAAACTACTGTGTGCAGGGGCCACTATGGGGCAAACTACTGTGTGCAGGGGCTACTATGGGGCAAACTACTGTGTGCAGGGGCTACTATGGGGCAAACTACTGCGTGCAGGCGCCACTATGGGGCAAACTACTGTGTGCAGGGGCCACTATGGGGCAAACTACTGTGTGCAGGGGCCACTATGGGGCAAACTACTGTGTGTCGGGGCCACTATGGGGCAAACTACTGTGTGCTGGGGCCACTATGGGGCAAACTACTGTGTGCAGGGGCCACTATGGGGCATAATATTGTGTGCAGGGGCCACTATGCTGCATAATACCGTGTCCAGGGGCCACTATGGGGCATAATACCGTGTGCAGGGGCCACTATGGGGCATAATACCGTGTGCAGGGGCCACTATGGGACATAATACCGTGTGCAGGGGCCACTATGGGGCATAATAGTGTGTGCAGGAATGCGGTTTGTGTGTGTGGGGGGGTTGCGGGCGGCGGTTTGGGGGGGTTGGGGGCGGCGGCTTTGGGGGGTTGGGGGTGGCGGCTTGGGGGGGGGGCCTCATGTCAAATGTTCGCCTTGGGGCCCAGCCATTCCTAGTTACGCCACTGGATCGACCCCTACTGCGCAAGTTTCTAATGTGCTCCCACGCCTGCGTAGTAGAGGTGGATCATCGGCTGCACAGAGCAGCTCTGGGTCTATAGCACGCATGGCAGTCAGAAAACAGGGAGGAGCCGTCCCGCAGGAAGAAGCCTGGAAGGAAGAAGATAGGTAAGTATGATGGAGTGGATGGGGGGGAACTAGTAGTGGCGTTCCATTTCCTGAAACGGGGAAACTGATCATTACCGGATAACCAGCAAATGTCCCTGGGGCAGTCACATGACCGCCCCAGGGATATGGGTAACTATATATGTTTGATAAATTATGCTATTTAGAAAGTAGGAGGAGGGAGGGTGTTTAGATTAGTGTAGGTATTTCAGTTTATCCCGGACAACCCCTTTAAGCCAAAACCAGATGTGGAAAGAACCTTTTTAGGTGAGACACAGGCACTTCTCCTATTATACTTTTTAGTCCACTACTGATTTTGGCTTTAAACTGCATCAAAAAATCCTGAATGTGTACCCTTGGCCTTAAAACAGTTGGCTAATTAATCAGCCAAATCAGAGACCCATCTATACGCTTTGGAAGTTGTTTCAGGGTTCTTGTCCCTCATCGGTACAGGACAGGGTTCTAGCTGGCTGAATGAGATGAGTTAGGACTCAGGTACATCACAGTGATTCATGTCCATGTGCTGTCCGAGACTACACATAGACAGCAGTCTAAATAAAAACAAAATACCACAGAGGGATAGATCAATCGAAGAGAAGCCACATAAAAAAACATTAAAAATTGTGGTTTATTCATCCATCTTCAACACAATGTTTCAGCTGTATGCCAGAGCCTTTTTTAAAATATAGAGCTAAAGTAGCGCATTGAAAATGAGTGAATAAACCACAATTTTATAGCATTTTGTGAGTGCAGCAATTTCCTTTGGATTTACTTTACTGCATTGTATGTAACCCTTGCTCAAGGTCAAGTTGCTTGCATCGACTACTTGACTTGATAGATAGATACATAGATAGATAGATAGATAGATAGATAGATAGATAGATAGATACAGTGCTGGCCAAAAGTATTGGCACCCCTGCAATTCTGTCAGATAATACTCAATTTCTTCCAGAAAATGATTGCAATCACAAATGCTTTGGTAATAATAACTTCATTTAATTTGTTTTCAATGGAAAACCACAAAAAGAATTGTCAAAAAGCCAAATTGGATATAATTCCACACCAAACATAAAAAAGGGGGTGGACAAAAGTATTGGCACCCTTTGAAAAATCATGTGATGCTTCTCTAATTTGTGTTATTAACAGCACCTGTTACTTACCTGTGGCACATAACAGGTGGTGGCAATAACTAAATCACACTTGCAGCCAGTTGAAATGGATTAAAGTTGACTCAACCTCTGTCCTGTGTCCTTGTGTGTACCACATTGAGCATGGAGAAAAGAAATAATACTTGGTAGCACAACCTTTAGACAAAATAACTGCGAACAACCGCTTCCGGTAACCATCAATGAGTTTCTTACAATGCTCTGCTGGACTTTTAGACCATTCTTCTTTGGCAAATTTCTCCAGGTCCCTGAGATTTGAAGGGTGCCTTCTCCAAACTGCCATTTTGAGATCTCTCCACAGGTGTTCTATGGGATTCAGGTCTGGACTCATTGCTGGCCACTTTAGAAGTCTCCAGTGCTTTCTCTCAAACCATTTTCTAGTGCTTTTTGAAGTGTGTTTTGGGTCATTGTCCTGCTGGAAGACCCATGACCTCTGAGGGAGACCCAGCTTTCTCACACTGGGCCCTACATTATGCTGCAAAATTTGTTGGTAGTCTTCAGACTTCATAATGCCATGCACACGGTCAAGCAGTCCAGTGCCAGAGGCAGCAAAGCAACCCCAAAACATCAGGGAACCTCCGCCATGTTTGACTGTAGGGACCGTGTTCTTTTCTTTGAAGGCCTCTTTTTTTTTCCTGTAAACTCTATGTTGATGCCTTTTCCCAAAAAGCTCTACTTTTGTCTCATCTGACCAGAGAACATTCTTCCAAAAAGTTTTTGGCTTTCTCAGGTAAGTTTTGGCAAACTCCAGCCTGGCTTTTTTATGTCTCTGGGTCAGAAGTGGGGTCTTCCTGGGTATCCTACCATAGAGTCCCTTTTCATTCAGACGCCGACGGATAGTACGGGTTGACACTGTTGTACCCTCAGACTGCAGGGCAGCTAGAACTTGTTTGGATGTTAGTTGAGGTTCTTTAGCCACCATCCACACAATCTTTAGTTGAAATCTCTCGTCAATTTTTCTTTTCCATCCACATCTAGGGAGGTGAGCCACAGTGCCATGGGCTTTAAACTTCTTGATGACACTGTGCACAGTAGACACAGGAACATTCAGGTCTTTGGAGATGGACTTGTAGCCTTGAGATTGCTCATGCTTCCTCACAATTTTGCTTCTCAATTCCTCAGACAGTTCTTTGGTCTTCTTTCTTTTCTCCATGCTCAATGTGGTACACACAAGGACACAGGACAGAGGTTGAGTCAACTTTAATCCATTTCAACTGGCTGCAAGTGTGATTTAGTTATTGCCACCACCTGTTATGTGCCACAGGTAAGTAACAGGTGCTGTTAATAACACAAATTAGAGAAGCATCACATGATTTTTCAAAGGGTGCCAATACTTTTGTCCACCCCCTTTTTTATGTTTGGTGTGGAATTATATCCAATTTGGCTTTTTGACAATTCTTTTTGTGGTTTTCCATTGAAGACAAATTAAATGAAGATATTATTACCAAAGCATTTGTGAGTGCAATCATTTTCTGGAAGAAATTGAGTATTATCTGACAGAATTGCAGGGGTGCCAATACTTTTGGCCAGCACTGTAGATAGATAGATTATAGACAGTACAGTCATGGCCAAAAGTTTTGAGAATGATACAAATATTAATTTTTACAAAGTCTACTGCTTCAGTTTTTCTAATGGCAATTTGCATATACTCCAGAATGTTATAAAGAGTGATCTGCTTAACAGCAATTACTTGCAAAGTCAATATTTGCCTAGAAAATGAACTTTATCCTCCAAAACACATTTCAACATCATTGCAGCCCTGCCTTAAAAGGACCACCTAACATCGTTTCAGTGATTGCTCCATTAACACAGGTGTGGGTGTTGATGAGGACAGGGCTGGAGATCAATCTGTCATGATTAAGTAAGAATGACACCACTGGACACTTTAAAAGGAGGCTGGTGCTTGCCATCATTGTTTCTCTTCTGTTAACCATGGTTATCTCTAAAGAAACACGTGCAGTCATCATTGCACTGCACAAAAATGGCCTAACTGGGAAGAGTATTGCAGCTAGAAAGATTGCACCTCAGTCAACAATCTATCGCATCATCAAGAACTTCAAGGAGAGAGGTTCCATTGGTGCCAAAAAGGCTCCAGGGCGCCCAAGAAAGACCAGCAAGCAGCAGGACCGTCTCTTAAAAGTGTTTCAGCTGCGGGATCGGGCTACCAGCAGTGCAGAGCTTGCTGAGGAATGGCAGCAGGCAGGTGTGAGTGCATCTGCACGCACTGTGAGGCGGAGACTCTTGGAGCAAGGCCTGGTCTCAAGAAGGGCAGCAAAGAAGCCACTTCTCTCCAGAAAAAACATCAGGGACAGACTGATATTCTGCAAAAGTCATTTTCTCTGATGAATCCCCTTTTCGATTGTTTGGAACATCTGGAAAACAGCTTATTCGGAGAAGAAGAGGTGAGCGCTACCACCAGTCTTGTCTTATGCCAACTGTAAAGCATCCTGAAACCATTCATGTGTGGGGTTGCTTCTCAGCCAAGGGAATCGGCTCTCTCACAGTCTTGCCTAAAAACACAGCCATGAATAAAGAATGGTACCAGAATGTCCTCCAAGAGCAACTTCTCCCAACCGTCCAAGAGCAGTTTGGCGCTCAACAATGCCTTTTCCAGCATGATGGAGCACCTTGCCATAAAGCAAAGGTGATAACTAAATGGCTCAGGGAACAAAACATAGAGATTTTGGGTCCATGGCCTGGAAACTCCCCAGATCTTAATCCCATTGAGAACTTGTGGTCAATCATCAAGAGACGGGTGGACAAACAAAAACCAACAAATTCAGACAAAATTAAAGCATTGATTCTGCAAGAATGGACTGCTATCAGTCAGGATTTGGTCCAGAATTTGATTGAGAGCATGCCAGGGAGAATTGCAGAGGTCCTGAAGAAGAAGGGTCAACACTGCAAATATTGACTTGCTGCATTAACTCATTCTAACTGTCAATATAAGCTTCTGTTACTCATAATATGAATGCAATTATATTTCTGTATGTGATAAAAACATCTGACAAACACACATAAAAACCAGAGGGCAGCAGATCATGTGAAAATATAATATTTGTGTCATTCTCAAAACTTTTGGCCATGACTGTACACAGATAATAGTTAGTTATATATTTACATACTTGATGGATAAGTAGATAGATATAAGGAAGGAAAGAAAGACATACAGAGAGATGCTACATACTGTAGTTTCCGCTATAATGATATAGGTTGAACTATCAGGACACATTTGATGTTCTCCTGTTGTATGTGCGGAGACAATCCGGGCTCTAAACAGCAGGCAGTCTAATGAAGCACATCATCTTTTCATTTACACAAAACAAGCTGAGAAAGTGCTGTAATTGCTCCGTTGCCTTAACAACCTTTTATGAGTATTTAACAGACCTATTTTTTGTCACGGACATCAGCATATTATTGGTTTTCAGCTAAATCCAGCTAGTTTTTATAACCCAGAAAAGACACAATATAGACAATGAATGTATTTTGTTGGGTATTAATGGGGCAAACATGGCTAGAATCTTGGCTAGGAATTTAAAATAGACTAACCAGTAATATCATAGTGGTTAGGTATCAGGGTATTAAGAGATAGCCATTCATGAGTTGTACTGTATTCCCTGTATCAGGTCTCTTTGCTACACTAATGTAAACACACATACACACACTCTCCCGCTTACTTTCTAAATTACATACTTTAGCAAAAAATGTATATTTACCCATGTCCCTGGGGCAGTCATGTGACCACCCCAGGCACATTTTCTGATTATCCGGTGACATTGCATTTCACCATTTCTGGAAACAGAACGTCACCAATACTACCCCACCCCATCATACTTCCCTGTCTTTTTGCCCAGACTTCCTTCTGTGGGGATGGCTCCTCCTATTCTTTGACCCCCTGCAGGCACGTGCGCAATAGTCCCGGCATTGCGCTGTAGCAGAGACTCCATCTCTATTGCGCAGAAGTGGGAGGCTGGAGGAGCCTCCCCCGCCTGCGCTGTAGAGATGGAGTGCTGGCTACAGTGCAATGCCTGAACTATTGCGCACGCACCAGCAGATGTCAAAGAAGAGGAGGAACCATCAAAGAAGAGGAGGAAGTCTGGACAGGAAGACAGATAAGTATGATGGGGTGGGGGGGTGGGCTGAGTTAGTTGGGAAGGGCTAGTACTGGGCGGGATAGCAGGGAGGGGGGTGTGAGAGAGGGAGGGAGAGGGAGTGAGAGGGAGGTAGAGTGAGTCAGCCTACAACTACCATGATGCATTGCATGACCTAAGACAGCAAGAAGTTACACCATGTAAACAAATGCAGAGCATGCTAGGAGCTCCCAGAGAAACCCAGAAATCATTCAAAACACTGCTAAAGGTATTTGGGTGCACTTATTATGCCATTAATAGCACTAACATACCTTTGTTAGAAAAAGATATTTTGCCTGGAAAACCCCTTTTTAAAAAAAGTAAATTTGATTAAATAATTTATGAAATTGCAAACATATGCAAATATTTTATTGCAATTATACTAGTGGTATTATATTATACCATCTAATTTGGCACTGCCATGAGATTTAGATACATATTAACCACTAGTGCTTAGGGTGATAACAGAGGGCTTCCATGGCGAGCCACATAGATTAGGGTTACAAGCCACATGTGGCTCTTGAGTTATTGGTTGGGGACCACTGGTTTACATGTGACTCACTTCGATATAAGGATATAGTCGCATATTCTTGGTAACATTGTTACTGACAGTTTACTATCATTTTTACATTTTATTAGCTATTTTCTTATGTTATTTCTTCAATGAAAAAAAAATAAATATTGATGACCTATCAATCAGCTGTTCTCCGCAGCTGCTAAACAAAATAAAACAGGAAGAAATTCATCTCCCATTTACTTGAATGGGAGCTAAACTGCAGTGACTCAGTTCACCACTACACAGAGAACAAATCTGTTTAATATAGACGCAGTATAGAGATGAGTGAAGCTGCAGAAGTGAAATTCGATCCGAATTTCAGGAAATCATCGATTCACCTCGATTCCGGATTTCCTCATGCTTCGAATCGCATTTTTTTATAAAATGGCTGCTGCGCGTTAGGACAAGGGGCAAGGGACTCTGGGAACGCGGGATCACCCACAATGCCAAGCGTGTAGCTAATCAGCAGCCAGCAGGACCTGTGATGTCAAAGCCCTATAAAAACCCTCGGCCATTTTAGGCGCAGTCATTTCACATCACTCTTACTGCAGGGACAGACGTCGGCAGGAGCTAGGGAAAGAAAACAGAATTTCAGGGAATGAGGCTGAGCTTTAGAACTGTAGGGAAAGGATAGGGAGGAATTGAAAGAAGAATTGGTGGTTTAAACTGGGGTGGTTGCAGCGTCATTTACAGCAAGAATTTTAATATACATTGCAGCACTCACTGCCGTTATACTGCTGCTCATTGCTCATTACTCATACCTGTGTCTTCAAGGTGGAACACAACAAGCCTTTTGCAGTGCAGTACAGCAAAAAAACAGTGAATTATCATCCACTAATATCTGCAGTTATTTGTTCTAACGCCTTTTGCAAGGCATTTATTATAAGGGGCTTAGTCACTGTTCTTCCTGTGGAAACAAATAAAGGGCATATTTGACATTTTGTTCCCAGTATAAAGTTGCAGGCCATTTTTCAATACAGTATTGTCAAAAATAAATAATTCAATAATTCTTAGCGGTTATTATCACTTATTTAAAGGTGTTTATTAGTGTGGATACAGTATTTTCAAAAATCAATAATTCTTAGTCACAAATCTCTGCCTTTATCACGCTATTTTTTATAGGTGTTCATTAGTGGGGAAATAAATAAAGGGCATATTTGCCATTCTCTTCAAAGTAGAAAATTACAGGCCTTTTTGCCCTGTATTTATTTCCTTTGCAATTACGTTTTTTTCATCAAACAGTATGTGAGACAGAGAAGCGAGAGGCCATGCACAGGGGAGGGCCTAAATGTTTCTGGTGCAGGCATAGGTCGCAGCAGAGTAAGGGGCGTGGCAGCTGGGATCACTTACAGAGGCCTGAGCTCCCAGTGTCAAGTAGCGGTCATGTCTTGACCAGTAACCCAACGGTTGTAGACTGGTTGACTTGGTCATCCCCTTCATCCCAAGTCACATCAGACACCCCCAGCCAAGAGTCGGTGGGTTCGTCAGACACAACCCTTAGTTGGCATGGCCCGACAGCAGGCCCTGTGCCCTCATCTGTCCTCAACCTGCCTCTGTCCTTTTCTGTTCCCTCAGCTAGAGAACTACTCTATGCTGTGGGCTCAGATCCACTATACAGTGAGGAGGAAGTACTAGAGGACAGTCAGAAGCTACTGCTCAGCCAAGATCTGGAGGAGACATCCGCCGCTTCCTCCAGTAGGCGGGCAAGTAGTGATGAGGAGAGTGGCGTGGGAGCTGGTGTTGAGGGAGACATCAGTGACCTGCAGACAGTAGTGGATGACAATGTAGCCGATCGTAATTGGGAGCCAGGTGACGAATGGGCTTCATCATCAGCAGCAGAACAGGGTTGCAGCTTGCGCATGAGGCAGCGGCAGAGTCAGCAGGGTGGCAGCAGTGTGAGGTCAGGAGCTAAACGTGCCCGGGGTAGACCACCCGCTTTGCAGGAGCCTATCTGCCCGGAAAGCAGTAGTGCAGGGGTTCACGGAGGCAGTGGTTGTAGAAGTCAGTTAGTGTTAGTGTTATAACGCAATACATGGCTGCATTAAAAATAAAATGCTTTATACTCACCCTGCCGCTGTACTCCACGCGCCTATACAGTTCTTCAATGAAGCCAGAGGAGTACTCTTCAGCTTCAGTGCGCATGCCACTGTGGAAAATGACTCAGCTTATGTATCCTCCATTTTAGATTTCAGGGCCATGTGGACCATGCCTGTAGCCATTTTACATTCCTCTTTGTCCTGAGAGCTCATCCTCCACCACATGGCTTAAGGGGATGAGCCCCTCTTTTGTTTCTTATCCAATAGCCATGTGCCAGAACTATTTTACAACTTTGCCACCAATCATGTTATGTTAATTACAGTAACCCGACCTGTGCTTTGTCTACACTGTACTTAAAAACCAAATGTTTCCCTTCATTAAAGCAGAACCCACTATATACACAATAGCTGTGCATATGTGTGTCTCACTCTCTCTGAGCTAGCTCATACATCAACTTTATGAATTTGCACTTCAATACGACGATACTTAGAGAGGATTGCGCTCACAGAAATTGGCGTCCCCGGGTGGGCCAGAGGTAAATTACTACACATCCGGACAAAACAGACGGAAAGGACAATGGGACAAGGAGAATTTGGAAACTGGTTTAACCCTGCTGTTCTGTTCGGTCAAAAATGACCGAATTTGAAATTTGATATTTTTTTAAATATTCATTATGCGGTTCTGAAACTTGTGGTTCATTGACTTTTCCTCATTTGAGGGTTTCTTACTAATAGCAGTTTTTATTTATTTATTTTTTGTTTACTTTTTGCTCCACGTCTTTTTTTACACTTGTACTGTTAGGTCAAAAATGACCGATAGCCTTTTATACAAATCTCCAGCCATTTTAAAAAAAAAATAAAGGAGTTCTAATCTCATTTTGGTCTATATAGTTCATCTACTACTATTTATCAATTTATCTAGGTCCTTTTTGTCCATGCAGAGTTACACATACATACATTTTCAAAAGTTTTGGATTTGCCACATGGACTCAAAGGACGAAATGTTACATGTGACAATTTTTTCACATCACACCAACTGGGGCAGATGTTGCTGAAAAGAAAAATGACCATGCTGGGTACTGTTAGAAAAAATAAGCCAGAACTGCCACAAGGTATCCTCAGTAAGAGACGTTTATAGTTCTACGTTTTATTTTACTGAGGATACAACAGTAGTTTCTTACGTTCCCAAAAAACACAAATAGGTCATTCTGATGAGCACAATGCACCATGATAATGCAATCAGTAACCGAGATGACAGAAAGCCAGACATGATTTTACATTACAATGCCACAAAAGGGGCAGTTGATACTCTAGATCAACTCATAGGCACTTACACCTGTAAACGCAAAACTAATCGGTGGCCAATGTTTGTTTTTTACAACATTCTTGATGTGTCGGCGTACAATGCATTTGTGTTATGGCGTGAAATAGACCCAGATTGGAACAAAAATAAACTATATAAAAGAAGAATTTTTGTTAGAGGAGTTGGGAAAATCACTGGTTAGCCCATATATTGAACAAAGAAAAGTAACACCCAGAGATGATGGAGCTGCAGCCATTTTCCACAGGATCCAACAGCATGTTGAAGAAAGTGAACCAAGGGCTTCCGCTAGCACTGCGACGATTCCCACGGCCTCCACCAGCAGTGCAACCAGCCTAAAACGGAAATGATGCGCCTTCTGTCCAACATCAAGTAATCACAAATCAAATGTGATATGTTGCAAATGTGCAAAGTACTTATGCAAAAGACAAGTAAATTATACTTGTGACAAATGCAAATAGTAAATTTAGCAACTTGAACCTTAATTCACATTTTATATAGAAAAAACTAGACTTTTTATTTTTTTGTTTGTTTTTTTTTTTGAAAAAAATATATTTACATACAGTTTGATGTTATTAGTTATAGTTTACAGTTTTATAAAGATTTTTTTTTGTGCAAATGTGCAATATGCATGAATAATGCAATAAGGCCATATAACATTTTTTGACACAAAAAAAATAAAAATTAAGTTTTTGATTTCATTTTTCATTTGTTTATGAACAACCATGTTCACATACAGTATAATAATGCAAAAGAAATTCAAATAAAACACTTAAATTAGTTAAAAATCCAGACTTTAATAGGCCCGGTCAAAAATGACCGGAACATTATATGTGTATAGTAGAACCGAACAGAACAGCAGGGTTAAAAGCAGTTGCAGGGTAAGAAGCTTTATTCTTACTGTCTCCACTTTCCACTCCTCCTTGTATTATGTGCCCTCTCTGGATGCCGGGTGAGTTGTAAGAAAAGTAAATCCTCTGGTCATTTTAAGAACCCTGTTTATAAAGTATCTGTATTTGAAGAATAACTAATGTAGACATTTTCTGCTGTGTTTTTGGTATATATCTCATTTGGTTTGTTTATGTGTTGGACCCTGTGGAAAGTTATTAAGGAAAGATTAGCCAGGAAAGATTAGCCCATCGCCCATCTCCTAAGTTAAGATAGAGGAGAAAGTAGTAGCCTGGGGATACTGTATGAGTTCCTTGAACGTAGTTAACACTTTTTTCAGTGCCGAGAGATATCCTTTGAGGTTTTAAGGCAAGACGTTGCCTTAATTAAGTGCCGGGCGCCCGAGAGATATCCTTTTTGGAGGTTTGCGTATAAGAAGTGTGTCGTTAAGCGCTGGGCGCCCGAGAGGTACCGGTACCGTTGTTTGTACCCTTTGAGGTTCGACACAGAAGATAAGGCAAATCATGGGGAATTTGCCTGGGCGGTGTGAGGCTGATCCTAAGAATAGAGGAATTCCAGCTATAGAGATTGTGAGAGTAAAAGAGGGTGCTGACGTAGTGAAGGGGTGATCTATTAGGCAAGTGAAAGCGACAAAACAGCAAGATAAGTGATAATGATAGGATGTGAAAAGATAAGTTTCTGAATGTTGAAAAGTGGAGTAAGTGGAGTGAGATGGAGAAAAGTGGAGTGACTCTCAGAAAACAAAGTGTTTCAGCAAGTTAGTAACTGAAGGTTTCAGAGGAAGTTGAGCTTGGTGAAATAAAGTGTGTTTGGATATTGTTTAAAGATTCCTCAGACTGGTGAGGTAGCAACTGTTGCTTTTGTAGTCCATCCCCCTTAAACAATAGAAGGCCTAATCTAGAGTCTTGTGTACATGTTTGTAGAAGAAAATCTATTGTCTCAGTGAGTTAGAAGTAACTCGCATATCTGTTTTGTAATGTTTTTTTTTTTTGTTTATAATGCACATCGAAGGAATTTATGAGTGTGACGGAATGAATGCTATGATTTGCAAGAAAGTGTATGATAGAGTCATGTATATGATCTAGAAATCCTGTATCTACTTAGGATTTGAGTAGATGTCTGACTAGTTGAACAGATGTTGTTTGGTAAGATGAATTGGGAGATCTAGTGGCCACAATATAAATTGACTTTGAAATCATATTATAAGCTCTCCCATTTCTTCTGCCTGCTTCACTGATTGAGGATATTTTGTGTATTTATTAAAGTCATTTAATTGTTTGTAATTGTGGAGTGTGTAGGAGCTCAAGACTAGTTTTACTTGTTCTGGATAGTCTGAATGAGTTGACAATTTAAAAGATGGAAGGAGAGATCAAATCCAACTATGTGTGTGCTAATGAGGTGGGGGTTGAACTTATTAGACACAGGAAGGAATGTCATTGTCTTTGAAGATGTCTGAATGTTTATTGCCTATAGCATGTGCTTAAATGTTGGAATATGTTGAATCCAGACATTTTGCCTGGAACTGCAAAGTTCCAAGATGGGAGACCCAAAGACAGACAGGAGGATTCTGACAATAACCATCAATAGGAAATAGGTACTCCAGTAAGCGTGCATTTAATATCAGTACCTGATAAACTGAGGCCAGCCCCTATGATCTCCCTACAATTGCCTGAGAGGAGAACTTGTGAATTGTTAGTGGATACTGGAGCTAACAAACCTGTTTTGCATGCTGACAATGTTTTTTTTCCCTATGAGATAACTTATGATTACCACTAGATTCCATGTCAGTGAGTCTGTCTCAATTAACTTGGTGGGATCAGACGTTTTACAAGCCCTAATGGCTCACATTGTGTATGAGCCAGATGGGACGGTCTCACTGTTACCAGTAATGTCAGAAGACACCTTATGTTCCATACACTCCCTGGTTTTCCTGACAAAGCAAAACAATGCAGAGGTAGTTAGTGTAGAGGAACATCTAGGTTGTGTGCCCCATTACCTCTGGCAAAAGGAAAAACAGATATAGGCAAATTGCCAGTACCTCCAGTAATGGTCACATTGCATTTACCTTGAAGGGTAAACAATATGCCTGGACAGTGTTACCACAAGGGGCGCAGCATTCTCCCAACCCTGTATACTGCAGGGCGTGGTGCTACTCCAGTATGTGGATGACCTGCTCTTATGTTGCCCCTCCTAGGAGATATGTACAAGCATCAGTATCTCGGTTGTGCTTTTTAGCAGAAAATGGATGTAAAGCATCTAAGTCCAAATTGCAGTTCTGCCTTACTAAAGTTGTTTTTCTAGGTCATTGCATTTTACAAGGAAATCTGACCCCTGATAGACTTCAGGTCATACAGGAGCCTAAACCCCCGAGTGGTGTGGCACAACTTAGGACATTCTTAGGCCTTGTGTCCTACTGCAGACAGTGGATCTGTAATGTATCCCTGTTAATGCAACCTCTCTATGACTGTATTACTAAACCAGAACAGGCAGTGGAAAACTTCCACTCCATTAAGTTGGCACTTATTTACGCAAGTTTTAGGACTTCCTAATTATGACGAGACTTTTTCTCTTTACTGTACAGAAATGTCGGGACAATCAACAGCAGTGCTTACTCAGACTCAAGGACACCAACTAAGACCAGTATTTCAATATTCTGCTAGATTAGACCCAGTGTCCAGAGGAGAACCTTCTTGTGTTAGGGCAGTAGCTGCAGTTGAATTGTCCCTGGAGAAAGGTGCAGAAATCGTATTAGATTTCCCTGTCACAGTACTTACTCCTCACGATGTACATGGCATATTGGCCCAGCCTAAGCACATTTCAATGGCTAGACAACTCAGATTATAGTGTGCCTTACTTATGCCTCCTAATGTCCAGCTTGCACGCTGCACAACACTCCATCCCTATACCCTGTTACCAATAGATTCAGGGGGGGAAGAGGAAGGACAACAGTGAAACAACCTGTACACACATGTATTTTCTGATGAACTATATATAACTGATGCAGCAAGAAACTGTAGGATTTGGTTATGTAAATGCTGAATCTATTGCTAACTCTGATTTTGAGTTCTTTTGTAGATGGCTCTCGATTTGGGAAGGATGGCAAATTCTATACCAGATATGCCAGTGAACATGAGGTAAACAAGCAGAACCATTACCCCCACAGGTCTCTGCTCAAGAAACTGAACTGAAAGCACTCACTGAAACGGTATAAAATAGCTGAGGGTAAGCCCGCTATGCCTTTGATATAGAATAAGACTATGGTCCGATCTGGAGAGTAAGAGCTTACCTTAGTTCTAATGGTATGCTTATAAAGGATTTCCAGGCTATTCAGGAGCTGATGGAGATCATGCTGCCACCAAGGCTGATACAAAAGAGAGTAGAGATAATGCAAGGACAGATGCTGCCACCAAACTAGCTGCAAAAAAGCCTAGGGAACATGCCTCAACACTGGTGGTCACCATACCAAAGCAAGCTTCTCAGCTCTCATTTCAGGTTCTAAAAACATTGCAGGACCAAGCCGGTCCAGAAGAAAAGAAGACTTGGGAGCAGCAAATTGCAAAAGAAGATGAACAAGGCCTGATGGTCAGTGGTAAGAGAGTATGTTTACCAAGAGCATTGTTCCCAATGATGGCTCAAGCAGCTCATTTTCAAGCGCACCACTCAAAAACAGCCATGTGTGACCTGGTGAGCAACGGTGGGTAGCTCCAGGTTTTAGCACAACTGCAGCCAGATACGTGCAAACCTGCATGACGTGCTACGCACAATGTGGGCCAAAAAGTAAAGGTTCCTTAGAAACACACCCCAAAGCCCTTGTACCCGTTTCAGAGATTGCAGGTTGACTATATACAGTTACCAAAGGTGGGAAGGTATGAGTACGTGCTTGTGTGTTGATCTCTTTTCAGGATGGCCTGAAGCACTTCCGGTACAGAAAACCACCGCTAAAGCAACTGCAGATAAACTACTTAAAGAAGTAGTGTGCAGATATGGGATCCCCGAGACCATCGAAAGTGATAATGGCACTCACTTCACTGGACAGTTCTCTTCTAGATCCAAACCATGTACTGGGAACACATTCCCTAAAGCCAGGAGACTGGGTGGTGGTAAAGAGACACGTGAGAGCCTTGATCCACGGATTGATGGTCCTTTCCAAGTGCTTCTGACAACATCCTCTTCAGTCAAGTTAGAAGGAAAGTCGACGTGGATCCACGCTAGTCACTGTAAAAATGTGACCTGCCCGGAAGAGGACTGAAAGGATCAGGTACCTACTGGTGATCCTAGCCCTGGTGACACAACCTGTGGGCTTGTTCTAAAAGAAGAATGGGACAATAAATTGATTAAACACCATAAGGTGTTATCTAGGATGAGTAGGAAGAACCCAGGGATTGTTGGATCTGTACTCACAGCCCTGGTTCTCCAAAGACTATGTTTTATCTAGCACTCCCTCTTGACCTAGATGAGTTTTTCTCTTAATGACTCCTGTTTTCATAATGTTTCGTGAAGTCCAGTGACTTATAAGGGAATGGACATCAGTAATAATCACTTTGTTCCAATTCCCATAGCAGGTTGGGTGACCCTCCCATGGTTACAGCTAAACCTGACAGGGAGACCAAGCAAGTGGTATCAGAGGCGTAGCTAGCGGGGGGGCAGAGGGGGGTGGCCACCCCGGGCCCACTCACTTTTTGGGGCCCACCCCGGGGCAGCCATTAATACATCCTTTATTTCTAACTAGATCGGTGTCTGCAGACACCGATCTAGTTACAATGCTTCCTGGTGCTTAACTGTCTTGTAAACCGCAAGCCAATACAGGCCTACGGCTTACAAGACGCCGATACCACAGACGATGTCTGCTTCTCAGCACGGGCCGCCCGCGCTCAGACACAGACGTCCTGTGCGTGGACAGGGAGGAAGCGGCGGCGGCTCCATTCATCATCGCAGGTGAGTATGACTTTTTTTTTTTTGTGGGTATATTAATAGTATAAGGGGTGGTTAGGAGGGGGACATATAACTATAAGGGAGGATTCATTAGGGGAAATTATGACGATGGGGGTCATTTATATAAGGGTTATTACGGGGTATTATGAATACAAGTGGGGAGGTTATTTATATAAGGGGCCATTAGGGGGCATCATTTATATTAGGAGGCATTATGAACATAAGGGGTGGTCATTGATATAAGGGGTCATTAGAGGTGCAGTATTTATGTCAGGGAGAATCAGGGGCATAATATGAGGGTCAATTAATTTAATGAAAGTGGCACTTGGGCTTTAATAAGACTAAGGCCCCATGTACCGGGCTGCAGAAAAAAAAGCGCTGCAGGAAAAACCATGGCGGTAACATTGTGGTTTTTCTCTCAGCGCTTTTCACAGAAGGTCTGCAGAGATTTCCCTTGTGGACTTTCTGTTTTCAATACACCTATATGGAAACCGCCGGTGTTTCTGTAGGTATAATTGACATGCTGCTATTTCCAAAACTGCAACGGTTTTGGAAATCGCAGTGCGTCTGCTGCACATATTTTTCCGCTATGTGTGGATGGGATTTGCTAGACTGCCACGGTTTTTTTCGCCACATGGGGCCACATCCCATCCCAAATTTGCAGTAAAATATGCGCAGCGGAAACTCTGCGATTTCCAAAACAGTCGCAGTTTTGGAAATCGCACCATGTCGATTATACCTATGGAAACGCCAGAGGTTTCCCTATAGATATAATTGAAGCAGAAAGTCCGCAGAGGAAACCTCTATGAACTTTCTGTGCAAAATACTGCAGGAAAAACTACGATGCGTCACCGCCACGGTTTTTCCCGCAGCTGTTTTTTGCTGCGGGATGCTACTTTGGGCCTTAGGCTGTGTTCACACGGCGGAAAATTTTCCGCCCCCAGAGTTTTCGCCGTGCATCAGCATTCCGTCGCGGCTAACCACTCCTGATTAAGCCCAGATGAATGGGCCTAATCAGGAGCGCAGCTCGAGCTGCGGACACCACGGGCAGAATCCACGGCAAGATAGGTCATGTTGCTTTTTCCCCCCCGGGGGAAAAACGCCACTGACCCCCATTGAAATGAATGGGAGGAGTTTTTTAAAGGCGGATTTTGAGGCGGATTCCGCGTCAAAATCTGCTGCCAAAAACTCCGCGTGAACACAGCCTAAGCCTTAAGGAGTTTTCCAGCTCATTTTTATTGATTATCTATCCTCAGAATAAATCATCAATAAGAGATAAGTGACTCCCCACTGATCAGCTGTATGAAGGGGCTATGGCACCTGTTTATATCACACGCTGTCTTTTTACAGTGACCGTGTGATGTCATTCCAGCCTTGTCACATAGACGTGTATAGGACGAGGCTGTAGTTACATTACATGGCCGCTATGAAAAGAATGACACTATGTAAACAGAGAAGCTATCACGGAGCTTACACAGGTACCACGGTTCATTCAAACAGCTGATCCTGGGGGTTCCGGGTATTGGAACCCCAATAATTTTTTTTTCCCTTGTTTTTTTTTCCCTTTTCAATTAGGAAACATCTGGGGCATTATTAATAAGGGGCACTATTTAAAGGGGGTGCACAGGAAGTTATTAATTTAAAGATGCACTTGGGGGTATTATTCATTATGGGGGGTTATATTATATATTTTATAATTGGGGTAGCAGCAGGATGGGGGCTTTGTGTAGGTGAGGACAATGTGGGTCAGGCGCCTGGAAAAGTGAGGAGCCAAAGATGTCTGTGTTGCAAACTTTACAGAGACTGGAAGAAGTGGTCATGGCCATCCAGATAAAAGAAACGGGGAATGTGAAGGATTGGTCAGAGACGTCACCGGTAAGTCACTAAATGTTACTGCCCTGTATTCACCTAAATTGTCTGCAGAGCCGATATATACCAGTATACGCTCACCGTATACTCATAGTATCGGTATACGAACATGTCCAAGTTGGGGGCCCACTTGGACATGTTCGCCCCCTGTGCTGAACCCCTAGCTACGCCTCTGAGTGGTATGATTGGAAAAAGGAAAAATTTGAACATAAATCCAAAGTCCCATATCATGCCGGTATCATTCCCACAGAAGAGCTTAATATTAGCCTTAGTCTGCGAAGCACCTCTATTGTAAGGTCAGGTAAAGTGGATTTCATTTTTAAGAAAAAGATTAATTCCCCTTTACAAGATAGTGACAGATGGTTCACAGAGGGAATAAAGGGTTGTCCAGAGTACAATTCCTCAATAGAATGGGGACTAGTTAAGGATAATCAGGGGTGTCTGATACAGAGCACCGGACCCCAAAGAGACATAGAGACGGGGGGTAAGTGGTGTGCAAACCCCCCCCCCCCCCATGCAGCAACTCTTTAGCTACCTCTATTGCCTAGTTCAGCTTCGGAGAGCATGCATATTGCCCAAGGATGTATATCTAGTATGTGGTCATCAGGCACACAAGTGGCTACCCCCAGGGGGAGAGGGGACTTGCACTCTAACTAGACTGACACCAGCCACCTTCATAATTACCCATGAACATGTGAAACCTGAGATAATACCCCGTCATACTTTGTACAAGCGTGCAGCAGACAATCATCCTAGGAAAGATGGGCGACCCCATGTGGTTTCAATGGGTATAAGCAACAGAATCATCAGCACGATACTCTTGTATCCCATGATTATGCAAACTTGGGACAAGTTAGTAGAATCCACCGATTATCTAGATGAGCAGATATACACCATTCTAGGCCTGTTGAATGCCACTAATATGATACAAGGACAACTCATAATAGTCAGTAATCAACACACCATAGTCCTTGACTATCTCACAGCAGCACAGGGGGGAATGTGTCAGATTATCAGACCTTCCTGTTGCCACTATATCAACTCTGAAGGGAATCTTCAAGTGTGGGCAGGAATTGATAAGGTCAGAGAATTTAGAGAGAAATGGATCAAAGAACATTACAGGACACAGGACAGTTGGTGGTCAGATACCTTTTTATTCTTAAATCCTGCCAATTGGTTTAAGAGATTAGGTGGATGATTTATGGGAATATTTCAAATATTATTGCTGTGTTTTTGTATCTATTTGACTATAAAGTTTAGAATATGGCTTGTAAAGAAACTTGCTAGAAAGAGGTGCAAACCCAGGACAGTGGGTTTGCAGGTTGTAAGGCTGGTTGGACACACTGACAGACATGACAGTGAAGGCATCCCTCTGAGTATTTTAGACCAATAGGTATGTAAATGGTATAACATATCCATGGGGAATGAGGTGAAGTCTCCATAAAAGTCCTCAGAATCTGATTAGCAGATCCTAATGTACCCTGGGTATGGGTTATATCATTTACAAAAGGAGGGAAATGTGGAGGATGACTCAGCTTATGTATCCTCCATTTTAGATTTCAGGGCCATGTGGACCATGCCTGTAGCCATTTTACATTCCTCTTTGTCCTGAGAGCTCATCCCCCACCACATGGCAAGGGGTGGGCCCCTCTTTTGTTTCTAATCCAATAGCCATGTGCCAGAACTATTTTACAACTTTGCCACCAATCATGTTATGTTAATTACAGTAACCCGACCTGTGCTTTGTCTACACTGTACTTAAAAACCAAATGTTTCCCTCCATTAAAGCAGAACCCACTATATACACAATAGCTGTGCATATGTGTGTCTCACTCTCTCTGAGCTAGCTCATACATCAACTTTATGAATTTGGACTTCAATACGACGATACTTAGAGCGGATTGCGCTCACAGAAATTGGCATCCCCGGGTGGGCCAGAGGTACTACACATCCGGACAAAACAGACGGAAAGGACAATGGGACAAGGAGAATTTGGAAACTGGTTTAAAAGCAGCTGCAGGGTAAGAAGCTTTATTCTTACTGTCTCCACTTTCCACTCCTCCTTGTATTATGTGCCCTCTCTGGATGCCGGGTGAGTTGTAAGAAAAGTAAATCCTCTGGTCATTTTAAGAACCCTGTTTATAAAGTATCCGTATTTGAAGAATAACTAATGTAGAAATTTTCTGCTGTGTTTTTGGTATATATCTCATTTGGTTTGTTTATGTGTTGGACCCTGTGGAAAATTATTAAGGAAAGATTAGCCAGGAAAGATTAGCCCATCGCCCATCTCCTAAGTTAAGATAGAGGAGAAAGTAGTAGCCTGGGGTTACTGTATGAGTTCCTTGTACATAGTTAACACTTTTTTTAGTGCCGAGAGATATCCTTTGAGGTTTTAAGGCAAGACGTTGCCTTAATTAAGTGCTGGGCGCCCGAGAGATATCCTTTTTGGAGGTTTGCGTATAAGAAGTGTGTCGTTAGGCGCTGGATGCCCGAGAGGTATCGGTACCGTTGTTTGTACCCTTTGAGGTTCGACACAGAAGATTAGGCAAATCATGGGGAATTTGCCTGGGCGGTGTGAGGCTGATCCTAAGAATAGAGGAATTCCAGCTATAGAGATTGTGAGAGTAAAAGAGGGTGCTGACGTAGTGAAGGGGTGCTCTATTAGGCAAGTGAAAGCGACAAAACAGCAAGATAGGTGATAATGATAGGATGTGAAAAGATGAGTTTCTGAATGTTGAAAAGTGGAGTAAGTGGAGTGAGATGGAGAAAAGTGGAGTGACTCTCAGAAAACAAAGTGTTTCAGCAAGTTAGTAACTGAAGGTTTCAGAGGAAGTTGAGCTTGGTGCAATAAAGTATGTTTGGATATTGTTTAAAGATTCCTCAGACTGGTGAGGTAGCAACTGTTGCTTTTGTAGTCCATCCCCCTTAAACAATAGAAGGCCTAATCTAGAGTCTTGCGCTCACACCCCGCAATTACGCAGTGAAGCCGGGGTGTCCATCGGACCCTTATCTAGGTAAGTATAAAGGTTTTTTTATTTTTAATGCGGATTGCATTACAATAGGTCGATCAGGGACACTAATCCTAGATCTATAAGGACCTGTGGGTGGTTTAGTGTCCCAGATTGAGCTGACAGATTTCCTTTAAGCCACATGGCCATATGTTCAATCTGTGGGCAGAAGGTGAAGCCTGGCCAGGGTGCCAATGTTGGCACCACAGCCCTGCATCACTGTATGGCCTCCTCACGCTGCTGCCACCTCCTCAATCTGCCACTGGGTCACTGTATGGCCTCCTATGGCTGTTGCTACCTCCACATATCACCTTGCCACTCTGTGGCCCACTCACGTTGCTGCCACCTCCGCACTCTGCCACTGGGTGACTGTATGGCCTCCTCACACTGCTGCCACCTCCTCACTCTGCCACTGGGTCACTGTATGGCCTCCTATGGCTGTTGCTACCTCCACATTATATTACCTTGCTGCTCTGTGGCCTACTCACGCTACTGCTACTTCCACCCCTGCCACTGGGTCACTGTATGTCCTCCACACGCTGCTACCACCTCCTCACTCTGCCACTGGGTCACTGTATGGCCTCCTAAGGCTGTTGATACCTCCACATTATATCACCTTGCCATTCTGTGGCCTACTCACGCTACTGCTACCTCCATCTCTGCCACTGGGTCACTGTATGGCCTACTCATGCTGCTGCCAACTCCACATTGTCGCCTTGTCACCAGCAACTTGGCCATGAGATGCTGCTTCCGCCTCCACATTCTCACGCCATTGGTCCTGCAACAATGTCCACCTCATCCTTCACTGTTTCCTCAGCCTCCATAGCAGGGACAATTCACAGTGCTCCTCTAGCATACCACAGGGCACAGCGGTGTCATGCTGTTCTACACCTTGTTTGCCTGGGCAAACAAAGTCACACAGGGGAGGAACTGGGTCACTGTATGTCCTCCTCATGCTAGTTCCACTGGGTCACTCTGACACTGGGTCACTGTATGGCCTCCTAAGTCTGCTGACACCACCACAATGTAACTGGGTCACTGTATGTCCTCCTCATGCCACTGCCACTGGGTCACTGTATGGCCTCCTCATGCCACTACCACTGGGTCACTCTGTGGCCTCCTCATTCTGATGCCAATGGGTCGCTCTATGGCCTATTCATGCTGCTGCCACAAGGTCACTGTACAGCCTCCTCATGCCGCTGCCACTGCTGGGTCACTGTATGCCCTCCTCATGCCACTGCCAACTCCACATTATATCACCTTGCCACTCTTTGGCCTCTTCATGCCGCTGCTAACTCCACATTATGTCGCTTTGCCACTCTGTGGCCTCCTCATGCTGCTGCCGACTCCACATTATGTCACCTTGACACTCTGTGACCTCCTCATGCTGCTTCCAACTCCACATTATATCGCCTTGCCACTCTTTGGCCTCCTCATGCCGATGCCAACTCCACATTATGTCGCTTTGCCACTCTGTGGCCTCCTCATGCTGCTGCCGATTCCACATTATGTCACCTTGACACTCTGTAGACATTTATGTGGAATCAGCAGACTATGGTGTAAAAGAAGTGTGCTCTTTCACTCTGCACGGTTCTTTCTACCTGGCACTAACATCGACCTGTAAGGCTGAGTTCACGCTTGAGTTAGTTGGTCAATTTTGGCCCCGTAACTGGCCAAATAAGTGAAGTGTGCAGAGGTACTAAGAGCAACGCCTGTCATGTGCGTGTCATACTGACTCACAGTATTGTTTCACTACCACAGTAGGCTCCGTATGCATGTTACTGTAAGGCACAGTGTTCTACACCACTATGCAGGCTCTCTGAAGCCAGGAAATAGGTGTTTTTAACGATATTTGCTGCGAATTGATTCAGAACGAAGCAAATTTTTTAAAAAATTTTAATCGAACTGCAGAATCGAACTTTTGAGAAATTCGCTCATCTCGAACGCAGTATCAAAATAATGAAGTCAGTGTCACTATAAGACGTGTCTGTAAGATAGTGAATTCGGAACCCCTTGGTTCAAAACAGTTAATAAAGTTTTTTCATTTCTATGTACTGTTTATATAATAACTATATTACAGTTGTACCTGTAGTGGTGGTTCTCCTTTTATACAGCTGTTCATGAACAACGTGCTACTGCAGGATATTGGGCCACAGACATCATGTCATCATACTCGGCGGAGCTAACAGCCATTATATTGTATAAGCCCTGCCAAAGGGGTAGACTAACTGCTAAGCTGAATTCCTATGTGTTAATGGTCCATAGCATATGTACTAGGGAGGGTGGGGGAACAAAGATCGGTGCAAAATAAGTCCAGTTTGTTGCCATGGACACCCACTAAGAGTGTTCAGTCCTAGGCTGTGATATACACAAACACTATGCAGACCTTACATAGGTGCTACTCAACTTACAGGCCTCCTATACTCCCATATTTGGAACAAATCGCTGCTTAAGAAATCCACCCTTGTTGTCATTAGACTTAACTTATAGGCTTTCTTATTTCAAATTTCTATTGTGCTTCTTATCTGTGAGAAGACACTAATTACCTCCCTCTGTACCAATTGAGGTCACACCTTGTTTGTTGTAGCTATTGCAGTAAAAGTATCCATACCCTTATTGCTTAAGACTCTATTCCAAAGAGCCTGCTCTACTGGCCACCCACTTCTTATTTATTTAGCTTACTTGTATAGTGCCAACACTAACTGTATACTGTATTCCACAACTCTTTACAGATATTGTCAATCACTGTCCCATATAGGGCTCACAATCTACATTCCCTATCAGTATGTCTTTGGAGTGTGGGGAGGAAACCCACGCAAATACGGGGAGAACATACAAACTCCCTACAGTGCTAACCACTGAGCCACCATGCTGCCCTTATGTTCACACATATTTCTAGCATTTATAAAAAAATATGCTAAAGAGAACCTCAATTGCCTCAGTTTATGTTTATAGTATCTGATCATTTTTTCTCACTGTTAGTTCAGTGACCTGTACTTTATAATAATTTTGGCATTACTGTAATATAAATCAGCGCTCCATGCAGAGCAGCCAATCAGAAGAGACAGAGCTAAAATGGGAGGGACAGAGCAGCAGACTGAACCAATGATGAAACAGGGGGTGTGTCTCAGACTTTTTATAGGTACTGAAGTCACAACAGCTTTGATCCAATAAAGATGAAGTAGCAAGCAGTCAAGCAGCAAACGCTGAAATAAAGAACTATTCAGTAAGCATCTCTCATCGATACTGTTTATTATTTTTATGGTTATTCAGTTAAGAAAAAAAGACGTCTATGTGGAGACCTAATAGCAATGTACTAAGAACTTTCTAATTATCTTTTTCCTAGGCTTGTAACTTTAACAAAGAAACATCTTCTACACCTCAAGGAAAGAACATTTTACCAGTATAATAGACATGGATTCTTTACAGTAAGAGAAGTGAGACTATGGAACTTACTGCCACATGATGTTGTGATGGTGAATTTATTGTCCCTGGATGACTTTCTTGAACAGAAAATACGGGTTTTAGATTTTTGGTAAAGACAAGTTGATCCAGGCTTATATACTGATTGCCAGATTTGGATTTGGGAAGAATTTTCCCCCCTGGCAACGTAGGGTTATAGGTTGCACTTGATGGACCTGGGTCTTCACCCAACCTCATCTACCATGTTAGTATATACAGAACTCTAAGTCAAGTAGATTTTTTTCACTAAGGCATAAAACTTAGCTTGATGTACTTTCATGACTGTTTGTGGATTGAACTTTTCCTGTTAAAGTGAGGGCAGATATACAAGTTATTTTTTTATATTTCATTCTACAATAAGTGGGAGTATTTGTATAAAACACATATTTCTGCCCAGTAGTGGTGGGTTGAAAAAGAAAAGAGCATTTTAGAAATAGTATTTATCTAGAAAGCAAATCATGGCAGCAGAATCCTTTATATCTGGAAGTTATGTTTTGACAAGAAAATTATTTCAGATTAAAGGATACATTTTATCTAAGGTTTCCATAATTGATTTTTTTTTAGCTTTTATTAGCATAGTAATTTAATAACATACAATACATGAATACTGCATTTTGACAGGGATCTGCTTTGGCCTGTCCTAATATTGTCATTTCTATATGCAGTTTTAGTGCTTAGTGCTTCCAGTCTGATAACATTCTAAGTACTATGCAGTGTATTACTGAAAACTAGATTTATTATATTAGGAAATAATATGCAAAATTCTGCCTTATAGAGCTTAATGTGTCACTCATTGTACACAAATTCAGCATCATTGTATTTTCATAACTTTTTTCTGTTTAACCTATTTTTCAGCAATTTTTTAAAGCCATGTCCAAACAGAATGTAAGACACAATACAAAATTAGAATAAAATTAAAGCATAACTGAAGCCTATTGACAGCAGCTAGCCCGATGGTCTTCAGCAGGTCTAGATTTATGTTGGCTAAGGGTAAAAAAATATGGTATTGGTCCCATCTGAAATCTGGACCCTATGAGATTTATGGAAATTACCAAATCATTAAAGGGGTTGTCTAAGACTGACAATTAAAGAGGTTGTCCAGTTTCAGTAAATAAATGTTATTGTTTGTATAATGAAATGATATACAATTTTCCAATATACTTTCTGTATCAATTCCTTACGGTTTTCTAGATCTCTGCTTGCTGTCATCCATTCTGCTGACTCTCAGTGAATAAAAATTAGTCCATGGTCATGTGATGGACACACAGACGCACAGCTCTGATTACTGTGCTGTGAAGAGTTGTGCACTTGTCCACATGACCATTGACTGTCCATCACATGACCAAGGACTGATTTTTATTCACTGGAAGCAAACGATTACAGCAAGGAGAGATCTAGAAAACGTAAGAAAATGATACAGAAAATATATTTGGAGATTGTTTAACTTTTCATTATATAAATCACAATATTTAGTTTTTGAAAGTGGACAACCCCTTTAAATTCCCTTTCGATCGTGTGAAGAAATACTAGACTACAGCTGCATGGGTACATTGAATGTTTCAGGGGAGGTTTCAATATTAAACAAAGTGATGGCACAAGAGTATTGTAAGGGAATTGCCAGTTGAGCAATTCCCCAGTAGCTGCAGCAAAACCTTGGGGTGAGGGGCACAACAAGACAGTGAGCCCTAAGCTGAACCCCCCACTGTCCCTGGCTAACTTGCCTATCTGTCCTAGGTGACAGCAGCAACTGGTCGACAGGCCCTACCTAATATAGGTGACAACACAGAACGCAGACAGGACAAACAACAACAAAAGGGAGGTCGGCGAGCCAAGGGGTCGGTGACAGTCAAGCAATGCAGTACAAAATCACAATCCAAGAGAATAGTCAAAGCCAGAGGTCAGGAATAAGAATACAGGTAATTGCAGAAAAGGAGCTATCAGGGACAAAGTCACAAGACAGAATCTTAATAGCCAGCGACCATGTGAGGGCTAACAACCTGTTTATAGTAAGTCAGGACCTGCTCCAGACTTGATTGGTAGACAGGCTGTCAATCACACAGGCAAGGCTAAAATTAACTGTTAGAGGAGCAGAGAGAAGCAAGGTGCAGGAGACGGTGTGGCTGAAATTCAATTACATAGGATAGTGTTCAGACTGAGCATCAAGAACCATAAGCAAGGAATCAAACTGAATACACCTCCTGCGCCGCAGCGTGCAAGCGGAGGGGTGGCGCAGAGACGTTACAAGTATGCTCCGTATTGCACTCCTGTATACGTCAATCAAGTCAAGTAACTAAACGTCATGGTCTCCTCCAAGGACGTGGGTTGAGAATAATAAGCCAAAAGGTTTTAAAATTTTTCTTGCAAACCTTGCTGGATTATTCCATTGAGAGACTATGGATTCCTGGCACAAACAGTGTTTCCCCCTAGTGAATAGGTGTCTCTGTTGCCAAGATATAGTTGTTTTTGTCAATATGCAAATTGAGCTCTTTGGAGCAATGAGGAGGTTGCCATTGCTCTGAAGAGGTAAGCAGCAATGCCCTCATTGCTCCAAAGAGCTTCTTTACATATTGACAAAACTGGAGATATCTCACTAAAGGAGGCACAGATTCACAAGGGAAAAACATCAGTTGATTCCGGTGACCCTAACCTGCAGGGCTGGAATGATATGCTGGGTTCTGGTGATGGACCTTTTGAATGACTATTCCCATCTTAGAATGTTATGGCATATCACTAGGATCTGATCATTCTGAAAGGTGGTGTATTGACCTCTGAGACCCCCTGCCAATCTGGGGAATGAAGGGACAGAGTCATGGCACTCAACTTACCTCCATTAATATTTATCACTTCTGCGGACAAGGGGAAGCTTAAAAAATGAAGTGGCAAAGCTTTTAATAAAAAACAATAGATAGTATTTTTATCTTCTGTAATATGGCCACCTGTGGAAAGAAACCCCATACATAAAACTACCACAAATAGTGTAGAACTATAAACAAGATATAGAGTACATACAAACCTGCCTTATACATGCTCCGGCTGGATGTAAACCAGTATGGCATAATCACTTATTCAGATTTATTCATCTATATGCTAAAGTATTACATTACATGATCATATATTATATCACAGCCTTCAGAAGTGAATAATGCGATTTCTGTCAAACTCATAGTAAATCTGTATACTAATAATGATCTCAGCCTGCAAATCTCTCTCTATTTGCAGGATACATGACAGAACACAAATGACCTTGTTTTCTTCTAACCATATGCTCTGAAAGCAATAAGCCCTCTGGGGATGATTCAGTGAAACCTTACAGCAGCAAACCATTAAAAAATATTTATCTAGAAAATGATGCTGCATTTTAAAAACTCAACACAACTCAAAGAATTGAGCCGTGTTTTATCCCATGTTATTCTAATGAATTATTAAATCATCAGTGGCCTGTAAAATCATAGATTCTGATTGTAACATTTTTCCCAGAATAATGTTAGCAGGGAAACATTCTTGTCACACATTTATTAATTTATAAAAGTTCTCTGCCTTTAGCAAATATCTATTAAATATTTAAGAAAGTACATTTTAGGTTTATGAACACATAATACATTTGTAGGGCAGGAAGAATAATAAGCTAGATTGCCCTAAATAGCTGGATTCTCTTGTAAGGCTACATACACCTACAGTACAGACCAAAAGTTTGGACACACTCCATCATTCCAAGAGTTTTCTGTATTTTCATATAAAATTTGTAGATTCACACTGAAAGCACCAAACTATGAATTAACACATGTGGAATTATATACTTAACAAAAAAGTGTGAAACAACTGAAAATATGTCTTATATTCTAGGTTCTTCAAAGTAGCCACCTTTTGCTTTGATTACTGCTTTGCACACTCTTGGCATTCTCTTGATGAGCTTCAAGAGGTAGTCACCTGAAATGGTTTTCACTTCACAGGTGTGCCTTCACAGGTACAGGTTTAATAAGTGGGATTTCTTGCCTTATAAATGGGGTTTGGACCATCAGTTGTGTTGTTCAGAAGTCAGGTGGATACACAGCTGATAGTCCTACTGAATGGAGTGTTAGAATTTGTATTATGGCAAGAAAAAAAGCAGCTAAGTAAAGAAAAACGAGTGGCCATCATTACTTTGAAGGTCAGTCAGTCCGAAAAATTGGGAAAACTTTGAAAGTGTCCCCAAGTGCAGTGACCAAAACCATCAAGCGCTACAAAGAAACTGGCTCACATGAGGACCGCCCCAGGAAAGGAAGACCAAGATTCACCTCTGCTGCAGAGGATAAGTTCATCCGAGTCACCAGCCTCAGAAATCGCAGGTTAACAGCAACTCAGATTAGAGACCAGGTCAATGCAACACAGAGTTCTAGCAGCAGACACATCTCTACAACAACTGTTAAGAGGAGACTGTGTGCAGCAGGCCTTCATGGTAAAATAGCTGCTAGGAAACCACTGCTAAGGACAGGAAACAAGCAGAAGAGACTTGTTTGGGCTAAAGAACACAAGGAATGGACATTAGACCTGTGGAAATCTGTGCTTTGGTCTGATGAGTCCAAATTTGAGCTCTTTGGTTCCAACCACCGTGTCTTTGTGCGACGCAGAAAACGTGAACGAATGGACTCTACACAGTGTCGGACTGGGATGTCTAGGGCCCACCAGTGGAATTGTTTCTAGGTGCCCACCATCAGAACCCCTGCAGATCAGAGGTACCGAGACAGGGCGGCTAAAGGTAATAACATGCCGGGAGTCATGCTGCTCACCCACTATACCATGTGCACCACTGCACTACCTAAACCTACTGCTACAACTTGTATGGCAAGTGAACAGCGTGGATCCTAGAATTGTTACCTTTACCTGTAGCCGCACTGTCCTGGAAAAGCTGATCTGCAGAGGTCCTGACTGTTGTATCATCGTAGATGTAATATTGATGGCCTATCCTAAGGACAGGCCATCAATATTAGGAAGATGGACAAATCCTTTAAAGAGGTTGTCGAAGGAATTGGAACTATTTTATTATAAAAGTAGAAAAAGTTCACAAACACTGTCACATACGAAAAATACCATACAAAAACCATAAACAGAGACAATACATAAATCCAAAACATAGCATAAATAACATCAATACAAGAAAACGTCAAGACAAAATTAAAACCGAAAACATGCGCAAACCAGCCCCCATCCATTCCGTCTTTTATTCCGCCTTTCACTCCGCCTTTCATTCTGCCTTTCACTCCGCCTTTCATTCTTCTTCAGCCATCCGTCAGTCAAAACTCTAATTATCCTAAAAACAAAGAAAAACAAAATGAGCAATGTACAATGAAACATATAACGAAAACATATAACACTAATAAACCCCAACTGAAACTTACTATGAAATTTTTTTTTTTTTTTTTTTTTCCCTTCACCACACCCGGCCAGCACCACGCCCCATGTCCTCCCATGTCCGCATAGTCCTGGTGCTGGCACCACCCACCACCGAGCCCCTGAAACCCCGACCTGGCTCTCCGCCTCATGTCCTCTCATGTCCGCATAGTCCAGAGCCAGGCCGGGCACACGAAAACCTATAAACCAAACCCTCCACCCCCAAAAAGAAACCCCCCTCCCAAACAACCTACCCCCCTAAAAAACCCCTTAACTACTAAAATGGAATTATGAAATGGAATATGGAAAATGAAAATGGGATATGGAAAAAAAAATGGAAATGGAAATGGGAAATGAATATGGGATATGGAAAAATGGAAAATGGGAAAACGGGCACAACACATGACAAACGACAACAACAACAAACAACAAGTACCAGACAAATAACCAATACCAGACAAGCAACAAAACCCACCATCCTACATAACCCACCATCCTACATAACCTGTTAAGATTACCCTCCCTCCCATGAACCTCCCATGGGCCTAGGGTCGGTTATCCTCAAGCCTCTTACCCTTCTATCCGTTTTTCCAAAACAAAAATGACTATGCGGTGACACGCCAGCCCTCCACCAGGAAGAGAGCACAGGAGGCCTGTCCCTGTCTACTCGCCCTACCACTATGTCCCTATCTATCATTCTGTCCCTACCCTGTCCCTACCTGTCCCTCCCTATCAGAAAATAATAAAACCCACCCCTCGTGCCAACCTTGCCCTACCTGTCCCTATCTGGCCCTAACCTAACTCACCTACTTTGAATCCCTTATTCTAACCCTCAGGGAACAGAAAAGGTGAACCCCCTCCAGAGGGTACCAGCCCTCTCTGCACCCAGCCCCTCATACTCCCGAGAGCGCACCCTCACCAGGTCCACCATGATGTTTTTAACCACCTCCACCTCTGGGAGGATTTTGCCTCTCGTCGATACTAAACACCGTGCTGACCATAGGTGAAACCTGACCACTGCACTAACTACAAAAAGTGTTTGGCAGTCCCTGCCCTCCGGGTGTTTGAATGCCCCATAGGCCCACTCGGCGTAGGAAAGGCCAGCCAGCTGCAGCCAACCGGTGGAGGTCCCCACCAATTTGCAAACCCTTATATTGAAGGGGCACTGAAGCAGGAAGTGCTCCATGCTTTCCAGCATGTCGCCACACTCCTCCCGAGGGCAGCCTCGCTCGTCGGAGTTCCAGTACTTCAAGTTCCCCCTCACATATAACTTACCTAGGAGGCAGCGCCAGGTCAGATCCCAAAACTTCCGAGGAAACCTTTTGGAGTTAAGAAAACGCAACCCTCCCTCTAAGGTTTCCCCTGGGCAATCTTTGAGCGCCAGAGGCTTCTGGAAGCGGGTCAACAGGACCTTGTCGTCAAGAAAACGTCTTGACTGAGTCCTGATCTCCCACGCCCCCAGACCCCACCGACGAATCACTTTCAGGACCAGGGAAGCATAGGCCGGGAGATATCCATGGGGTGCACGAAGATCTTTCACTTGCCCTCCTGACTCCCATTTCTGGAAGAAGGGCCGAAACCACCCCTGGCAGGAGGCTACCCACGAAGGAGCCCCCTCAGAGGAGAGGTTTGGTAAATTGATCTTAAGAAAGGTGTTCATTAAGAACACCACGGGGTTAACCATATTTAACCCCCCTAGCCTCCTTGTGCGGTATGTAACCTCCCTCCTGATTAGGTTGAGCCTGTTCCCCCATAACAGTTGGAAGAACAGGCAACAGATCCTACTCTAACAAGACTCTGGCAAGGCACAGACGCTACCTAGATAGATCACCAACGGGAGCAGGAAGGCTTTGGCAAGATGAACCCTTTCTCTCAGGGTCAAAGACCAACCCTTCCAGCAATCAACTCTCTGGGCGACATCCTTAAGCCTACCTTCCCAATTTTGGAGTGGGTAATCACCCTGGCCAAAATGGATGCCTAAGATCTTTACAGACCCCTGGGGTTCTGGGAGGGTGTCCGGGAGAGAAAAACCAGGCTCTCCCCCTCCCAGCCAGAGGCTTCCACATTTATTCCTGTTTACAGCTGATCCGGAAGCCTCCGAGTAACTGTCCACTTCAGACATCACCCATTCAAGCTCCTCCCGTGACGAGACAAGAACGGTGACATCATCCGCGTAGGCTACTGTCCTCAAAGGGGAGCCAGTGCCCTCCAGGTCCATCCTGACTCCCGCCACCGGCCCACCATTAATCCGTCTAATCAGGGGATCAATGGCGAACACATACAGTAGCGGGCTCAAGGGACATCCCTGTCGGACTCCCGACCCCACCTCAAAAGGACGACCAACCCAACCATTCACAAGCGGGAAAGACTCAGCCCCAGCGTATAAGGTCTGCAGCCACTGAATGAACCCCCCAGGCAGGCCATACCTCGAGAGAGTTGACCACAAATACTCATGATTCACCCTGTCAAAAGCCTTAGCCTGATCTAGGGACAGCAAGTACCCCTTCCACCGACCTGCCCTACTCTGCTCCACAGCCTCCCTGACACTCAGGACCGCACTTAAGGTGCTACGACCGGGAACAGAGCAGTGCTGAGCCGGCGAGAGGAGCCGGGACACAAACTGTACCAGCCGGTTGAAAAGTACCTTCGCCAGAATCTTTCGGTCCGTATTGAGAAGTGCTATGGGCCGCCAGTTCTCAATATGGCTCGGATCCTTACCCTTTGACAGAACTATAAGGGCGGACCTCCTCATTGACTTCGGCAGAGTGCCCGAGGATAGACACTCATTAAGCACGTCAGTCAAGAGGGGAGCCAAAGCTCCTTTAAAGGTCCGATAGAACTCAGATGTTAAGCCATCTGGGCCAGGTGACTTCTTGAGGGCAAGACCCTCAATAGCCCTGACGACTTCCTCTTCCCTTATAGGTTCTATCAAAACACCAAGAGAAGGGTCTTCTGCTGACTCAGGAATGGCTTCAGCCAAGAAACCTGAAATCCGATCCCGATTCAGTTCCTTCTTTGCCAAAAGGTTCGAGTAGAAGGACCTGACGACCTCCAAGATCCCTGACCTGGATCTTGTCAGGGATCTTGTACTGTCAATCAGGCCTGTTACTGTCTTACAAGTCACTGACATCTTACAGTTCCTGTAGGGGTCGGGCGAGCGGTATTTCCCGAAATCCCTCTCAAGAACCAAAGATGCGTGCCTATCATACTGACACCTTTTAAGCAAAGCCTTCACACCGGAGATATCCTCCTGGCTACCTCCGGTCGAGACCAGATGTTCAAGTCTCTTCCTCAGTGCACTGTACATGCGGTACATGTCCAGTGACCTGAGGCTTGAGAGCCGGCGGAAAAATCCCGCCACCCTTTTTTTGAATATCTCCCACCACTCTGACCTAGTACCTTCAAGACCCAGTAATAGTACCTGATCCTGAAGAAACTCCTCAAAGGCTTGTCTTACAGCTGCCTCCTCAAGGAGTGACGAATTCAGCCTCCACAAACCTCTTCCTCTCCGGAGGGTCTCTGAAATATTCAAAGAAAACAAAATTAGACAGTGATCGGAGAACTCCACCTCCACCACGGACACAGGGGTGGTGACGGAATTCTCCTTAAAAAAAAAACCTATCTATCCTAGACCTAACACTACCTCTCTGAAAGGTGAACCCACGGTGACCTGGGGAATGCCTGATGTGGATATCCTCCAGGCGAGCTTCACTCACTATGCTATTTAACGCGGCGCCATCATAGGGCAGTCTATCTCTGGTACCTCCTCGGTCTTGGGGTCTAGTTATGGTATTAAAATCCCCACCAAAGATGACTTGTTTGCCCGTAAAAAGAAAAGGCTTAATCTTCATAAAGAGGCTTTTACGGTCCCACTTTGTCTGGGGACCGTAGATGTTAATGAGGCGCAGGCTTTGCCCCTTCATGAAGACGTCTAAGACTAGGCACCTTCCCATTTCGAGCTCGATCAGTCGCTGGCATTTCACCTCTGCGGTAAAAAGCACCGCCACTCCACTATACGGCTCAGCCGCAAGAGACCAGTAGGAGGGCCCCCTGCGCCACTCCCTCCTTGCTCTGTTTATCTCTGATAGAGTACAGAGCCTGGTCTCCTGCAAAAACAAAATGTCAGCTTCAACCCGGCCAAGAAAATCAAAGGCTGCAAACCTAGCCGTATCAGACTTAATGCTGGCCACATTAATGGTGGCCAGCGTCAGTGGAGAGGGGACTGCCATTAAGACCGATTGAGCTCAATGACCTTCAGCTTCCCACCCCCTTTCCTCCTATCACCACCACCCCTAGATGAGTCTGAAGAGGACCCGCGACTTCTCCTCGTCTTGCGGGTCCTCTTCTTACATTGGGATTGGTCCATCACCTCCCCCGGTGCGGTTTGGCCAGAGGAGGGGTGGACCTCCCCCGCAACTTCTCCCTGAGGAGTTACAGTGGTGGCAGAGACAGTAGCAACTTCGGCCCTGGGTGCATCATCTCCTCCTCCAGGCTCCAGGCCAGCCTCCCCCCCAGAGGGCAGGGGGGCCCCTCCCGGAGGGAGACTCAGCAGCCCCTGACGGCTCCACCTCTCCCTCTGAAGCCTCCCCTGAGGCCGACGCATCCTCACAGAGGGATTGGTACCGGTTGGGACCTACCACTAGAGGGCCGTCGAGTCTGCGTTCCTTCGTCGGGGGGGGGGGCAGATGTTTTTGCCCTCACTTTACTCGGTGACTTTCTCCGCTTGACCGTCTCTCCCTCCCCAGCACTGACGTACTGAGAAGAAGACGACTGGTCAGCCTCTTCCTCCCTCTGCAGTCTCCTCATCTCCTCAACCAGGGTCGTGCCCACTGCTGCCTCGGCATCAGGATCCGGCCCAGCAGAGCCAGGGGCAGAAGGAAGGCACATAACTCCCTCCCTCTGCTCCCTCCTCCTCTCGCGCCTCCTTGCCCTTGATGGTGGCTGGGCCTTCTCCCTTTGCCTTGGCAGACTAGTCTCTCCTCCCCCACTCACCCCCCTCCGCAGCAGGGACAGCCTCCTCAACTGCTCCCGCTTGCCGAAGGGTGGTGTTGGCGAAAGACCGTGGACACGCCCCGATCGGGTGCCCAAGGACACCACACAGGTGGCAACGCACCCTGCCACAGGTCGCCGCGAGATGGCCCACCTCCCCACACATGGCGCACTTCTGCACACGGCAGGAGGCGCTCAAGTGTGAGGGGCCACCGCACCTGTGACAGAGTTTTGGCTGCCCCTGGT
This sequence comes from Leptodactylus fallax, assembly GCA_947044405.1. Lineage (NCBI taxonomy): Eukaryota > Metazoa > Chordata > Amphibia > Anura > Leptodactylidae > Leptodactylus > Leptodactylus fallax. Next base: position 3,344,003 of record CAMRHE010000073.1, on the reverse strand, counting down.
AGAAGACAAGGATCCTGTCTTTCCCAAGGAAGGTTGAGGACGGGATATGCATCACCGAGTTATCCTCGTGTCGCAATTTGACCATGAAGGTCCAGGCCCCCGACCATATCCCGAACTCGTCGAGATTTTTCTTTGGGAAGTCCTTGACCTCCCCAAACCTGTTCAGCCAGGTCATGATGTCCATATAAGAAAGTGACTCGTTACGAGTTAAAACGGTCACTTTCTTAATGTTATCCTGGCGTGACACCGCCCACACCATAAAGTCACGCCAGGCGGGCTCGTCCTTCACCAGCCTATAGTTTCCCCAGAAGGTTTCTAAGCCCTCCGGGGTAACAAAGCTGATGTCAAACTCCGAGGAGCCGACAGGATGAATCAGGGCAAAGATGTCGCTTGCCCTGAAACCCATCCCGAGTAGAAGTTCCACGACCCCCCTCCTCTGGGGACAAGGGCCGGCTCCCCCCCACACGAGACGGGCCACGTTCCTCCGTGTCGGCCCCCTACGCCCGGGTGTAGGGAGAGTCCATCTGGTCTCACCTCCTTCCTCTCGGAACTTCCCTAGGCCAAAACGCTCGATCCAGAACCTAAGGTCTCTCGACTGCCCATCTATGGTCATTGTGGACTGGCCCGCCCGTAAAGCCTCCAGGAGCTGCCGTTGCAAATCGCCGTCCCTGGAGCCGGGCGGAAGACATGATGCACCCCCAGGGGCCCCAGAAGCGACGCTGGCATAGGAGCGTGGGGGCCCGGAGGCCGCAGCAACCTCCACTGCCGGAGTACCAGCGCCACTCCCAGGGACCCCCGCAGAACTACTTAGCCCAGCCACGGCATCCGGAGCACCAGAGGCGGCAACAGTCCGCCCTGGCATAGCCGCCGCGGACTGGGTCACTCCAACTGCAGCAGAAGGAACAGCGGCAGAGAGGACAACAGGAGCAACAATATCAGGAGCAGTGACAGGAGTAACAACAGGAGTAACAACAGGAGCAACGACAGCATCAGGAACAGCATCAGAAACAGCAGCAGAAACAACAGCAGGGACAACAGCAGGGAAACAGCAGAAATACCAGAAACAACAGGGGCCACAACAGAAATATTACCAGCAGTAGAAACACTTTTTTTAGCAGCAATGGTAATAGCCCCTCCTCCCGCAGCCTCCCCGACTACAGGCTCTTGGACCCCCATGCATACTACACCACCTTCTTCAGGAATACTACTAATTACCCCTTTTGTCCCACCCGCTTTCCCCTTTACCTTACCTGTCTGCTTAACTAGCTTCTCCACTCGTCCATCATTCACACCTGCAGTCTTCCTTCTTACAGCGGGGCCGGCTGCACCACTCGCTGATGGCTTCCCCGCTTTTACCTCGGCCTCCGCATCCACAGTCACCCCGGCACCTGATGTTGTAGGAGGACACGCCCCCTTAGCCCCGGAAGTGACCTCCGCATCACCGGCTTCATCAGCACTGGAGGAGGATGAGCCACGCCCACCTGCCACTCCCCCTTTCCTACACCTTACTCTGGGGGAAGCCATCGATATTTTAAAACCTCCTACCAGGGAGGGAGGTTTCCCTACGCCACTCCCCTCCGCAGGGGGGGCTTCTTTGCCTTTGCCCTTGTCCGCAACTATGAGCGCCTTGTCCGCAACCATGAGCTCCTTGTCCGCCACCACCTGAAAGGTACTATCAGGCGCCATTTTGACTGCTGGCACCCCGGGCACCCCACCACTTGGCGTGACCCGAGGTGCCTGCGCCTCCCTTTTCTCTCCTGGAGGCATCGCAACCTGGGCTGAGGTCCCGGCATGATGCTCCCCAGGCAACGACCTGACAAATTTAAATGTCTCTATCTCTCTTTTTTTTTTCCTTCCTTGCCTTCTTCCTGGTCTTGGCTCCTTTTCCCGCCTCCTCCCCGTCCAAATCTGACATGCTGAATGCTAATTGGTCCATTCTGGACGGGGACTCTAATTGGTAGATTTGCCTCATCAGCTTCCCGCCTTCTCCCGAGGCTCCGCCCTCCTCCTCCTCCTCCGTCTCGGGCAGTGGTTGGTTCTCTGGGAGTGTGGGAGATTGCGTCACTTCCTGCCCTGTCATTCTGACTTCCTGTCTTGTCATTCTGACTTCCTGCTTCACTGCCGGCACTGATGCCTGCGTATACGTGGGTATCAGGCTGCCGCTACTAGGGACGGCTGCCCGACTATACTGTACCGCCATGCTGTCATCCGACTCCAGGTCTGACTCACAATAGTCGTCCTCTCCCGAGCTGTCTGAGGACGCGGGGCCATCCTTCAACAACCGCTCCTGCTGTTTGCGGAAGAAGCGGTCGTCGTTCAGCAGCTTCTCTCTGAACGGCCCCGCGCCCTCCAGGATCTCCGCACACCTGGCTTCCAGGGTCTTAATCTGCTTTTTGAGGCTCTTTACTTGCCTGCTGAAAACCGGGCGGTCCTTCCTCGAGGCCCTGTCGCTACGGGCACGAGCGCTTTGCAGCTCTCCACCCATAGCGAACAGGGACCTCCGGGCCCGGTCATACTCCTCCAGGACCGCCTCGATCCTCCGGCTGTAGATGGCAACCTCTTCTCCAGCTTTCCGGATGCCCCATCCTGCAGGTGATTGAGGCAGCGATGACGGTAAGGCGTCTTTTCTCCTGCTTGCAGGGACCCTTCCAGAGGAAACCGCATATCCTGCGGCCGTAGCCCCCTTCGGACCGGCTTCACCCGCCACTGCCGCTGATGTTACCGCCGTGGCTGATGTCGCCGTCTTCACGGATCCACCTGCCGGGACTGCTGACACCCCTGTCGCCACTGCTACCCCTGCCGGCGTCGCCTGCTGCATGGGCGTCGCTACTCCCGATGCTGTTCCTGATGCTGCAGCCGCCAACGTCGCTGCTGCTGCTCCCGATGCTGTTGTCCTGGTCGCCAGTCTCATTGAGGCTTGCTGCCTCTGCGACCTCCGCCTGCCCTGCTCTGCTGGTGCTGTGTCGGCAGACATTCTCCTGCCCCCCCGCCTGTAAGGTCCGGGGGGGCAGGAGCTCCACGCTCCATGATAAGGCTCCCTTCCGCACGGGGAAGGGAGTCGGAGCTACGGTCTGTAACAAACAAAAACCGAAAACCACACACAATAAACGGTCTCCAAATATCAAAAGCCACGTAAGCCTCTGAAGCTCAGGAGCTCAAACAGACAAGTCTGACTCCCACGGTTGCCCCGAAGGAATTGGAGCAACCCATGTAGCTGGCGGGAGGTGTAAAGTAAAAAATAAGTAAATTAAAAAGCATACTCACCTGTCCCCGGCGCTCCATTGTCTGCTGCCAGTGTCCATTCAGTCTCATGCCGGCGACTCCTTGCTGGGAGTCCTGCACCTCATGTGATCGCTAAGACCAATTAGGTACCGGATTTCCAGAAATGAGGCGCCGCCATGAGACCGAACAGACACAGGCAGGGGACAACGGGGTGCTGGGGACAGGTGAGTATACTTTTTTAAACATTTTCTTATTTTTACACCTCCCTGGTGGCCGACACAGTGGTCGCTCCAGTTTATGGACAACCTCTTTTAAGGGGTTGTCTGGGCCAAATTTTTCTATGGTCACTTCAATGGTCCCCCCACATAGTGGCCTCTTCACTGGTCCCCCATACTGTATGGGGAATAGTGATGGGGTCAATTTATTGTGTGGGAACAGTGATGGGGGCTAACATCCTGTGGGGGGGACATTAAACTGTGTGATGCATATTAAAGGGGTTGTCCAGGGTTAATCTTTTTTATAGCCTATGCTCTGGATAGGCCATAAATACCTGATCGGTAGAGGGCTGACACACGGCCCCATCAGCTGTTCGGAGCCACTTCCGGCACCTGTTCTGTACACAACACAGGGCCGGAAGCAGAAAGCTCCATCCGCTGTATAGCAGCCCGGCGCCTTCACTGCAGCTCAGCTCCTACTGACTTCAATAAGTGCTGAAATACAGTGAAGGTACCCAGCCCCTATACAGTGGACAGAGCTTTCTGCTTCTGGCCCTGTATTGTGTACAGTACGGGCATCAGAAGTGGCTCCATACAGCTGATCGGTCCGGGGTCAGCCCCCCTACAGATCAGGTATCTGTGGCCTATCCTGAAGATAAACCATAACAAATTATGCCTGGACAACCCCTTAATATACACCCCTAATGCACCACACTTTAAAGACACTGTCCAGTATAATTTTTTTATTTTTTATAATTAGTCTGGGGGAGGTGAATCCCCCCCCCAAAAAAAAAAAAAAACATGCTAAACATACTCACCTGTCTCCGGTGCTCTGGTGTCCTCCCAGCACGGTCCGGTCCTGCAGCTCCGCTGTCTTCTTTTTGCCGGAATTCCTCACTCGCTGTGATGTCCCAGGTCCCTTCCCTTAGGCCACTGATTGGCCTCAGGGGTCACGTGACGTCACAGATAGTCACGTGCAGAGGGAACGTCAGCTGGAAGAAAACAACAGAACTGCAGGACCGAACTGCGCTGGGGGACACTGGGGACAGGAAAGAAAGTTTGTGGGGGGTTTTTTTGTTTTGTTTTTTTCACCTGCCCTGGCGTAATTAAAAAAAAAATGAAGGAGCCACTGTATGGAGTATAAGCTCCACAGTGGCCCCCACCCAGTATTATAAGCTCCATAGTGGCCCCCACCCAGTATTATAAGCTCCACAGTGGCCCTCACCCAGTATTATATGCTCCAAAGTGGCCCCCACCCAGTATTATAAGCTTCACAGTGGCCCCCACCCTATATTATAAGCTCCACAGTGGCCCCCACCCTGTATTATAAGCTCCACAGTGGCCCCCACCCAGTATTATAAGCTCCATAGTGGCCCCCTCCTAGTATTACCGTATAAGCTCCACAGTGGCCCCCACCCAGTATTATATTCGCCCAATAGCCCCCTCCGCTCCGCTTCAGTGCTATTATTATACTCTGGGGTCTCCTCGGACCCCAGAGTATAATAATCGGAGGCCCAGGGGAAGTGATTAAAAATAACAAACTCTCATACTCACCTTGCCTTACCTTTCCTTGGCATCCTCGCTCCATCCTGTCGTCTTCAGCGTCTTCAGGCCCTTTTCCGACGACGATGCTGAGAACTGTGATGGGGCCTCAGCGGTCACGTGGGGGCGCACTGACGTCATTACGCGGTCGCGCCCCATGTGACCGCCGGGGCCTAATCACAGGCCTCAGTCACATGACAGAAGAGCGCCGGAGAGAACGCTGTGCCCAGGAGAGGTGAGAATATGTATTTATTATTTTCAGTCACCTCCCCTGGGTGTCCTGCCCTGACATCTATTGGAAAGGGGCCAGTAATATGCCAGGGTCCCTTTCCAATAACAGTATGTATAGCGGTCGGGGAACCAGGCTTTCCCCGACCGCTATCATAGTGGTCCAGGGCCCCGGCCATCTCCAGCTGGCCGCGGGCCCCGTAGCCTGCCGGGTCCGGTCGCGGTAGCGCCCCCTGCGACCGCGATCATAACGCCACTGGTCAGGGGCCCGATCGGGATGGTCAGGATCCTGATCGGGCCCCCATGACATGAGGACTAATAGTCGGGGCTCGGGGCCCACCGGTGGATTCACCGGTTTCCCGGTGGGCCAGTCCAACCCTGACTCTACATGCCTGGTTCCCACCGTGAAGCATGGAGGAGGAGGTGTGATGGTGTGGGGGTGCTTTGCTGGTGACACTGTTGGGGATTTATTCAAAATTGAAGGAATACTGAACCAGCATGGTTACCACAGCATCTTGCAGCGGCATGCTATTCCATCCGGTTTGCGTTTAGTTGGACCATCATTTATTTTTCAACAGGACAATGACCCTAAACACACCTCCAGACTGTGTAAGGGCTATTTGACCAAGAAGGAGAGTGATGGGGTGCTACGCCAGATGACCTGGCCTCCACAGTCACCAGACCTGAACCCAGCCGAGATGGTTTGGGGTGAGCTGGACCGCAGAGTGAAGGCAAAAGGGCCAACAAGTGCTAAGCATCTCTGGGAACTCCTTCAAGACTGTTGGAAGACCATTTCAGGTGACTACCTCTTGAAGCTCATCAAGAGAATGCCAAGAGTGTGCAAAGCAGTAATCAAAGCAAAAGGTGGCTACTTTGAAGAACCTAGAATATAAGACATATTTTCAGTTGTTTCACACTTTTTTGTTAAGTATATAATTCCACATGTGTTCATTCATAGTTTTGATGCCTTCAGTGTGAATCTACAATTTTTATAGTCATGAAAATACAGAAAACTCTTGGAATGAGAAGGTGTGTCCAAACTTTTGGTCTGTACTGTATACAACCAATTTTATTTGAAAATTAAGGAATTTTGTAAAATTTTTAAAAGTCGCACCTAAGGGTTTTACTCACTCTCCTCTTCCTCTGCCTTCCACTTCCTGGTTTCAGTGACAAGGGCAGCTTAGTCTATGTAATGGACAGTTCAGACCAGCAGGGTGCTTCAAGACTTGTACTAAACTGCACGCTGCACTGAACAAGAACATTTTAGCCCTTTTCAGGGATCAGCAGCTAAGTGCACTTTGCAGAGCTGACAGAAGACTCCGTTAGAGGTGGCCAGAAACAGTGACTTATGTCATGAGCTCGACCACTGCTAACAGATAGCAGAGGTGGTCTAATACCTAGGCAACAAGCTGTAAACACTAAGGAGACTTATTTAGCAGTATCTGAGAAACAGAACAAGATAAAGATATGTACAAGGCAAATACTTCAGTTGCCTTAAACTACAAGTTTAAACATGGTTCTAGAGATGGGAATTCCACTTTTAGGTATAAGGTTACAAATGAAGGATATTAAACTTGTCTGTGTTCAGTCATGAAAAAAATGGCTGTTTTTGGGCTACTTTCACACAACAGTTGGTCATCCATTGTTTTGATCCACCAGTGGATCGGATAAACAAGCATTCTAGTTTACCAAATCCATAATCAGACTTCAGTGTTAAAATAAATATGGCAGATCCCTACTCCCTTCTTTCTGCTCATTAACTTGAATGGCGAATCTAATGTAACAGTTTGCTCTATAGCAGTGGGAGGATCAAATCACACTGCGCAGGGAGATGAGCTGAATGCAGGATGGGCGTGTTTAGTGATGATGCAGCAGTGCTCAGTAAGGCAGGGTTCACACTACCGTTGGAGTCCGTTATGAAGGTGTCTGTTAAAAAAAAAAAAACGGACACCTATCATAACGGACACTAACTAATGTTATTGTGTCCATTTTTTTAATTGATCCAATTGGTTCAGTTAAAAAAACGGACACATTAGCATCATTAGTGTCTGTTAGCATCAGGTAGTGTCCGTTTTTTAAAGAGGACCTTTCATGTCACATACCGCTAGAAAGCCGACAGCGCGCTAAATTCAGCGCACTGCCAGATATCCTGGTATGTGCCCCGGGGCTGGAGATAACGGCGGTGTAAGTTACATGGTTTATTGTTAGAAGGGCGTTCCTGACAGTCTAGCTGCTCTGCGAGGAACGCCCTCCCTAACACTTCTCTTCGTTCATAGACTTGTACTGAGGGGGCGTTCCTCACAGCTCAGGGAGGACGCTCCTCGCAGAGCAGCTAGACTGTCAGGAACGCCCTTCTAACAATAAACCATGTAACTTACACCGCCAATATCTCCAGCCCCGGGGCACATACCGGGAAAGCCGGAAGTGCGCTGAATTCAGCGCACTGTTGGCTTTCTAGCGGTATGTAAAACCGCATGTGTCTGAGGACACAAAAGGTCCTCTTTAACACTGTTAGTTTTTTTTTTTTTTGGTTTGTTTCTCCTTTCTGAGCATGCGCAGGGAAAATAAACGGACATAAAATAACGGACAGTAACTGATGGCTATCAGTTACTGTCCGTTATAAGTCCATTACCCATAGACTTCAATGTTAAAAAAATAACGGACACTTGCTGTCCATCAAGAATCCATTTTTTTCAAACGGACAAAAAATCCTGCATGTAGGATTTTTTGTCCGTGAAAAATAACGGACTTCTGACGGATTTGGTGTAAATGGACACTAACGGACACAATATAAAAACCCATTGAAATGAATGGAAATTTTAACGGATTTCTGACGGTTCAGCTAGTGTACGATGCTAAAATCTTGTAACGGACAATAGCAACAGACACTAATGACGGTCACCAACGGTAGTGTGAACGACCCCTAATAGAAGAGAACTCCCCCTGTGCTCCAAGATTCTCATTTGAATAAAGAATAAAAGAGCTTTTTCTCTGCATCCCTGGAGCTCTGAAACATAAGAACGGTATGGTTTTTATTCTGCTAACAGCATCTACAGCACTATGGGAGCAGTTTAAAGTAGCTGGGGGCAGTGATAGACTTCCTTTAAGTCAAGTTCTTATTTTAGGCTGAAGCCCCACGTTGAGAAAACACAGAGTTTTACAGTACCTGCAAAGTGGATGGGATTCTGGCTAATCCCATCTACACATTGCAGAAAAAAATCTGCAGCAGAAAAGCACAGCATATGAATTATACTTGCAGAAACACATGTGTTTTCCATATACAGTAGGTATAATAGGATCTGGAAGTCTGCAGATGAAATCTCTGCGAAATTGCAATGTAAAACGCTGAAAACTATTATAACCTATTATAACCTGGAGGTAGGTAATCTAGGATCCACCATTTAACCCTTTCCTGACATAGTAATAGTGATGGCAGGTAATCTGTTAAAAGTACTTTGGATGTCGGGTCTTTAAACATGTTGGCCACCTAGGAGCTAAACAGCCATCATAGCCACTGTATTATACAGAGGAGACCTGGTGGCAATGCCAACAATCAGTGCCTGCACTTGCTACACTTCAATTTAGATTTTTTTCATAAAGGATTCCAACAACTTGGTAAAGGCTTTTCTATTAAAATTGGCCTTGAAAAATGGATGAAAGAGTCTGTTTTTCATGGCTGATTTTAATACATGGGGCAGACTTGAGTCTATTCAAGCATCCATGAAAATGTTACAGAAAAAAAAACCGGATATAAAAATAGTGCCATAGGTTTTCTTTGTTTTGAAAACAATCCCACATGCCCATTTTCAATGTGTGTCTGAATAGAGCCATAGCGCTTTCTTCATAACTCCTGAGTGTTTTAGAAATGTAAATTACAAGGTGATTCCATGGTTCCATTAGTACATAAAGTGGTCATCTAGAATAAGAAAACACGACTGCTTTTTTCTTTTCAAGAAGTGACATCACTTTTGTTAATCACATGGCTGATGGATGTGATGTCACTTCCTGAGAAGAAGAAAGCAGCATGTTTTCTCATCCTGGATAACCCCTTTGTAAGGGAATTGCCAGTTGAGCAATTCCCCAGTGCTGCTGCAGAACCCTGGGGGGAGGGGCACAACAAGATAGTGAGGCCTAAACCTGAACCCCCCACTGTCCCTGGCTAACTTCCCTGATCTGTCCTAGGTGACAGCGAGCAACTGGTCGACAGTCCCTCCATAATATAGGTGACAACAGAGAACGCAGACAGGACAAACAACAACAAAGGGAGGTCAGCAAGCCAAGGGGTCGGTAACAGTAGAGCAGTGCAGTACAAAATCACAATCCAAGAGAATAGTCAAAAGTAAGCCAGTGGTCAGGAATAAGAATACAGGAAATAGCAGAAAAGGAGCTATCAGGGACAAGTCACAAGACAGAATCAATAGCCAGCGCCCATGTGAGGGCTGAAGACCTGTTTATAGAAAGTCAGGACCTGCCCCAGACTGGATTGGTAGACAGGCTGTCAATCACACAGGCAAGGCTGACATTAACTATTGAGAAGCCGAAAGAAACAAGGTGCTGGAAATGGGTGTGGCAGAAAATCAATCACATAGTCTAGGACAGTGTTCAGACTGAGCAATAAGAATCAAACTGAACACGCCTCCTGCGCCGCCGCGTGTGAGCGGAGGGTGGTGCAGAGACCTGAACAGGCAGAGACGTTACACCCTTTAATAATAAATAATTCTAATATATTTTAATCCGCTTGACCTGGAAAATATGCCAACTTTCATTTATTCGAGCTATGCTTCATAAAGCTAGCTATTGCACAAACAGTGTTTCATGTGAGATTTGTACATTTGCTGAATAGACATCCTCTGTGGTGATTCCATCTGTTTTTGCCAGGGGTTGTAATTGAGTCGTTTCCAGATACTCAGTAACATTTTTTGTGAATATTTATGCATCAATAATACATTTGTATTATGAATGGCGCAGCTTTACTTACATTTCCACTTTTTTCTTACTCATATATTGAACATTGTATAAGAAATATTTATGGTATCAATAACTTAAATGTATATTGGGTATTCTATATTTGTAAGTATATCGTTTGTGAGTAAGGTAGGATGGTTATAGAGGGAGGCAAAATGGGTAGTTGTCATGAGCAAAGGACATCCAAGAGCTTCTTGGATCAAGCTCTTAGTAATTTAAGATGACCCCATCATCGTCTTAGACCACCAGAGAACTTACAATTCACTGACCTTGACCACCAGGGATTTTAAAATGACAAATTATAAGAAAAATTGGCCAAAAACAGTAATCATGGAGTCCTTTGTTGCTTGTTGCCCCAGGCCTATTGTCTGTAATGACTTTGTATATATTGTAATACTGTTTGTTTCATCAAAGTTACACTTTAAGGTTAGACATACTGTACACAGCACAGCCAGAGGAACAATACAATCCATTGTAGTCTATAGTACTGTATCAACACATTGTCTGGAAGAATTTAGTCCTTACATGTCAGATAGGATGTATCACTAACTGTGTAATTTACATGAAAGCAGCACCAAGCTGAGAAAATAGTCAGTTTGCTAACGCAATTTGAATCATTACCAGCAACAGTACAGTTTGTGTGCATTTAATAATGTATAGGAATAACGTATACGCTCATTCATGTAGCGAGTCTTCACAGCTGCTTTGATAATCAGACATTTACATAATTAGGATACAGTAAGTGGAGCCTATGGGGAAGCCCAGCACTGCATATGCACAGTTTTATGGCATATCACAATTTTCATTTGCCTTAAAAGGGGAATGGCTTTCAATAAAACTGGTTTACTAGTATATAACATTGTTTGTCCGTGAAATACAACCCAGAGTTGTTTTGTAAAGCACACAGTTTTCTCCCCCATCTGAACAGTGGACTAGCTGTTACTGTTGAGCTTGTTGTGTTTAAGATCCATGTAATGTTTATGATAGATAGGCAGACAGATAGATAGATAGATAGATAGATAGATAGATAGATAGGCAGAGAGATAGAGAGATAGATAGATAGATAGATAGATAGATAGATAGATAGATAGATAGATAGATGTTTAATATAGTGCAACTGTTATACTGCCATATATTTAGATATGACCATGATAGTGTGCCATATATGACATTTAATGTGTTAGTGAATCACCTATTATGCACTGGAATGTAGCCAAAGGGGAAAGCAGCTTCTATGTATTATGTGAAACAATGTTATGTACACTGTACCAAAGGGAGTCTGTCAGCAGGAATTGGTGTCATACTAATGACAGTACCTTGTAGGGTGGCTTCTACACTTTTCACAGATGTCTTTCTTGTTTTGCATTGCAGCTACATTTACATAAAAAAACAGTATTTTATTCTTATGTAAATTAGTTGAAAAGGGCTTTAGGGGCATTTCTTCTCTCTGCTTTAGAAAACCACCCCTAACTACCATCCAGTTCTGTCCCCTCACTGCTTCAGTCACAATTTATTTGCAGTTAGGGGCAGTTATCTAGAGTGGAGAGCAAAGCCCTGGCAGGAGAAGAAAAGCATACAAATAAAATCCTGATGTGAAAGATCCTCAGTGCGCCAACACCGCTTTGGCCCACACCTGAGACTTCTTTCATAAAAAACCACACTCACCGCCAGTGAGTGCTGGGTTCACAAGATAAATACAAGACAAGCTTTCTAAATTTTATATATTTATTAACCCCTAAATGGGTCGGTATTAACATCTAAAACATGCAGTTTAGAACAGATATGTAGATATATACAAGCATTAACAGTTACTAGTTACAAGATACAGTGCAATAAAATAAAAGGGAATAAAAGTGAAATGATTGTTTTACCACACATGTCCTTGATGTGGTTCTGTAGTCCAACACTCACACATACTCTGATATGTGTGAATAACTAGTGGAGGCTTCTAGCATGTGGCATCAACACAGTATTCCAGCCTGCATGCTCCTCACAGTATGTCCCAATAGTCTCTCAGTGTCTTGTCTCAGGGGTAGTCTCAGCCCAAACTCTTCTCACTGACCTCTTACCTCATCTTTTATACCCTTGATTACACCACCCAGAATGAGGTCACCGGCGATGGCAAGTCTGATTGATTAATGCACTCAAGTCCAGATTCTTTGTAAAGAGCTGAGACCAAGTGAAATGATACAATGTTATCAACCATGTCTGATCTACCAGCCCAGGCTGAACAATGCATGTTTATTTGATCACTCAGGCCTATGTATGAATTCAATGGAGCTATTCTGGGATGGATACAAAGCCCTATTGTTACAGTGTTGCCACTATTGATAACATACAACTAGGATTAGGGCTGCGCACATTATGAGTGCATGGAACTAAGAGAGAGATACGATACCCAGAGATCAAAATACAGCTTTGAGTTATAGCCATATTTAAGTGGAATCATCACACCTGATTTTCATGAAAATGGAGCTGTAATGCAGAATAAGAAAGACATTTTCGGAAAGTGTAGAAGCCGCCCTACAAGGTAGTATCATGAATTTGATACTGATTTTTCTGCTGACAGACTCCCTTTAAGGGCACAAGCTGTTGGGTTGGGCTGGATTGCATTGGGTTGGATCACATGAGGTGAACACTAGTGCACATAGGTGCCATGTCGTACCTCTCTAAGTATGAGTAGCATAGGATGCAACACCTAACTGAAGTGAGGAGATGATGGGTAGTACCTGGAAACTGTGGGGAACCTGTTCAATTTAAGGGGGTTTTCCAGACTAAACATATTGATGGCCTATCCTACAGATAGGTCATTTATATGAGATCTGTGGGGGTGTGACACCTGGCACACACATCGATCAACTGTTCTCAGACCATGTGTTACAGATCATCTCTCATTCATTTGAATGGGACCTAAACTGCAGTGACTAAGCTTGGCCACTACACAGAGAACAGAGCTGTCTGCTTCCTGCTCTATTCTCTGTGTAAGGGTGCCAGGTATAGGTGCCAGACCCCTACTAATCTGATATTACATTGTTACATAGTTAGTATGGTTGAAAAAAACATAATGTCCATAAAGTTCAACTAGGGGATGGGAAAGACCATGACAGTCTACTCATTTCCATAAGCATCAATGCTTTTTTTTCTCTGAAAAGGCATCTACGCTGTTTTTGAAGCTGTCAGCTGTGACCAGCTCCTGGGGTTGGCTAATCCACAGATTCACAGTCCTTACAGTGAAGAAGATTTGTTGGCTCTTGAGATTAAACCTTTTGTTCTCCAGATGGAGAAGGCGCCCCCTGGTCTTTTGAGGGGTTTGATGTGGAACAGCTTTTCCTCATATTTCTTGTATGGGTCATTTATATATTTATACAGGTTTATCATATCTCCTCTTAAACACCTCTTCTCCAGACTAAATAGATTTAAAGGGAGTCTATCATTAGAAAATCACCTTTTGAACTAATGCACTAAAGCTTGTGTAACAGACCACCGCAAAATGGCGAACCGAGCTTGCACAGTCAGTTCTGCCTGAACCCAAAGTGTCAGAGCTGACTGCGCATGCGCGAGATTTCATCCCCGTATAGCGCAGCGTCGAATGCCTACGCAAGGCAGAAGATCAGAAGATGAAGAGGGGCGTGAAGAGAATTAATTAAGGGGCGGCGAGAGGTTATGACGCGGGTTTGCTTGGAGCACAGGGGGGAACGCCCCCTGTGCTCCCTCAGTGTAATTTGCATATTCCAGTAAACGGATTTTTACAGAAACAGCGGGGAGAAGAAGAGAATGGTAGGAGTAGAATAGCCTTTTTAAAGGCTATTCCAATGTGCCATTAGTTCAAAAGGCGATTTTCTAATGATAGACTCCCTTTAACTCCTTTAGTCTCTCCTCATAACTGAGGACCTCCATGCCCCTTATCAGTTCTGTGGACCCCTTGTAGAACCTTTTCCAACTCTAGGACATCCTTTCTATGAAATGGTGCCCAGAACTGAACTGCATAATCCAGATGGGGTCACAGCAATGATTTATAAAGTGGTAATATTACATCCCTGTCCCGTGAGTCCATACCCCTTATAATACATGACAATATCCTGCTGGCCTTAGAAACAGCTGATTGACATTGTGTGCTGTGATTTAATTTAAGATCTACAAGTACACCCAGGTCCTTCTCCACCAGTGACTCTCCCAGCATTACTCCCCCTAAGACATATATCATATGCAGATTATTTTTACCCAGATGTATAACTTTATATTTATCCATATTGAACCTCATTTGCCATGTGGATGCCCAAACACTCAGTCTATCGAAGTCTGCTTGTAACCTATGTACATCCTCCATAGACTGTTCTGTACTACATAGCTTGGTGTCATCTGCAAAAATAGAGACAGCGCTATTAATCCCATCTTCTATGCACCAAGTAGAATCATTATGGCGCTCTCGCTCTGGAAAATATCAGACTGAAGAAGACGTGATGACTCAGTAACATATAGTTAAAGTGACAGTAGTACAAAACACAAAGCAGCAACGGGTCATCAAAACAAGCAAACAATGTTATAATTCACATTTACAATGTACAGAAAAATGCATGTACAAACCAGAATACAAGACACACTCCTTCATCCTTCATGGGTAAGGACCAAGCATAAATTGCTCACCTAAGACCATACATGTGGAAAAGGATCACTTCCACCACCTTACAAACCTAGAAGTAGATCCATCATTTCTATAATGCTTCTTGCTCTGTTTATTCTGAATGATGACGTATGATCATTTCTATTACATTGTCTGAACTCTTTATTATCATTACATCATACATATATTCTCATTATGTATATGATGTAATGATAATGAAGATATGAGCAAACTGAATTCGACTGGAATTTTCCAAAAGTTTTGTGTTCTTAGAGAATTGCCTGTTGAGTAATTCCCCAGGGGCTGCTGCTGAAACCTGAAAAGATGGGAGTGACAGAGACAGTGAATTCTAAACTTAACCCAGCCCCTATCCTTACCTTGCCTCAGCTACCCTAGGCGGTAGAGGACAACTAGGTGCCAGTCCCTACTCTGGATAAGTGTTACACAGAACAGGACAAGACAAACAACACAGAAGAGGAGTCAGCAAGCCGTGGTCAAACAAGAGAGACAAACAGTACCTAATCGAAATCCTAAGAGAAGTCATAAGCCAAAAAGCAGAGGTCAGTAATATAAGCAAGAGCAAGGACAAGGCTTAGCATGGTCAGAGACAAAATAGCCAGCAACCATGCGTGGACTGATGCCCAGTTGAATGAAGTCCAGAACTCGCTCCAAGCTTGATTGGCAGGTAGGCTGTCAATCACCAGCACACAAAAGTTAACTACAGAGAACAATAGCACTGGCTGAACTGACACACTGCAACAAATACTCAGATGTGCACAAACAACAGGAGCAGATGATTATATATAGACACACCTTCTGCGCCGCAGCATGCGGACGGAGGATGGCGAAGAGGTCCGAACAGATGTGGACGTAACAATGAAACTTTTGGGGTTTGTCATCCAGGGGTGGAAGCCCAGGGGAGGTGTAAAAAATAAACAAACATTTCTACTCATACAGCATCCCAGAGTGTCACTACTTCTATTGTCTTTATTTTATGTGCCTCTGGTAGTGTTATTTTTATGTAATATCTGTATTTATGTTCTGCAGCTTCCCTTATGTGTTTTCCCCATGGTTCACCCCACTGTTGGTACCCCTTCACTTGGTTCAACCCTGGCCACTCCCTGGCCAATCACAGGCCACTAGGTGGGGTGTGGCAGAAAAATGTCTCCAGAGAACCGTTAGGGCCTCAGTTAGTAGTCAGAGTTGGTGATTACAGGGAGTGTTGGCACTGTGACACTGTGACCTGCAGTTTCTAACAGGCCCTGAGAGAGAGGAGATATACAGCCCAGCACTCTGCCAGAGACAGCCCTGAGACAGGGATCATCAGTCTGTCTGTTGAACAGATCGTGTGCCAGGAGAAAAGAAGGAGTCCCATTTGCCAGGAACTCTATTCCCGGAGCCACCTCATAATGGTGTCTGGGCCCAAGGGACTGCCTTTCTGCCAGCCTCCAGACCCATCTACTGGCTGAGGCTAGGCTTGATATAGAGTTGTTGGAGTGGAAAACAGCCTGGGCATCCCTCATTTCCAAGCCTGGGTGAACCTAACAGTCAGGAGACTACTACCCCCATCGAGAAACTGAACCTGTTCACAGTTTTACAGTTTGCCACAGTAAAGTTATTCTGTTCAACTGCACCACTGCATCCTGAGTCGTTCCTGCGATTACCATCAGAGCCCTTCCGAAGACCATCACACCGACTCAGTGTAAAAGAGGACCCCTCTCCAACTGGAAGAGCTAGAGCCCCAGGGGAACAACTACCACCACCAGCAGGTACCACACAGGACCCCCTCATCAGTGTATGGACTGGAAGATGGGTTGTAAGAGTTCGGGTGAGGGTACTTGGCCTACCCGATGACATCACCATAGTCACTAATACTCCCATCCTCTGGTTCCCTCCATCTAGGTTGCGGCACTCACCTTCCCTCACCTCTTCTGGACCTTCTAGCAGCGTCCATCTCTCTCTCTCTCTCTCTCTCTCTCTCGTTCTCTTCCAGCCTCTTTGGTCAACAATCATAGGCCTCGGCAGTCACATGCGGCACACAGAGCATCATGATGTTAACACCAAGACCAGAAGAGGACCAAAAGAGAGAGGCCTAGATGTGGTGAGAGAAGATGAGAATAAAAGTTTGTCTGAAGAGACCATAGAATATAATGATTTTATTTCCGGTTCTATCCGAACAAGTACGGTAAAAACGAACCAGAACAAACCCGAGAAGAAACAAATCTTCAGAGATTCCCCTATCTCTAATTCTCATTTTTATAAATGAATATGTTATTGAACTAGGAACTGGCATATGACGCGGTCGTTGAATCATCATAGCCATGGAAATTACAACTGTACATACCAAACTGTATATTACAGCTGAAAGCTGTAGTAATGTGAGACAAGTTTCAGCCAATAGTATATAATAGTATATAACTTCTGCTACCATATGAAGTCAATGTATACACGGTGCTGGTTTATATTAAGCAGTGGATGTTGAGTAAAGACGTTCACATTTGTTCACCTCTTGACTGGGTTTGGAAGGTGAATTAGAAATGTGATCGGAGCAGATGTTACTTCCCTTACCACAATGCCCTTGGCAGGTCATACAATGTGCTGTACTCACTCATGGAAACACTGCCTATGGTATGGTAAAATCATTTTAAAACTGGAGTAAACTTTGTAATTGGAAAAATGTTGAAAAATTATATTTCATATATCATCATATCATTGTAATGATATAATCATATTTTTATTTAACCGCTGTGAGTTTAAAAAATAAATAATAATAATAATTCAACCAAATTTTAAAACTCAGCCTGGATCAGAGGCATACCCAGGAATTTAAACTGTGGGAGGGTTTTAGCCAGGTGTGGGGGGAATGGCTTGTATATGGGCAGGGCATTTGGGGATGTGACCACTCTTGAGAAGGGATGTCAATGAAAACGTTGAATTTTTTGCTGCTAAGCTCCACCGAGGACATGCCCCCACCTCCAACATGTGATTCACAAATAGTACAATCCTCATTTAGTACGTCCCTAAATTAATACCGACCACACCCACAGTTCTCTTAACAAATGCAAGGTAATTTATACATGCATCAGTCTGATGGGAAAAAAAACTATTTTGGATCCCTTGAACTGAAGTCTATGGATACACTCTGCACTATCAATTGAGAAAGTTCAAGAGGTGTAGATTATTGGGATATATGTATGAGGTCACATATATAATGGTGTATTACACCAGGTCCTGTATATCTGCACTGTGTATAATGATGAGGGCCAGCTCTGTATATAATGACCAACAAACAATCACCAAATAATATACAAGGATACAATAACAGTTATACCACAATATAAAGTCCAAAAAATACCGCCAGACCATGAACACATATTATCACCACATATTGACTGAATATTAACACCATACTGATAAAACACTCTATACCAAGACCTACATTGACACCATACAATCACCATGTACCTGTTCTACAAAGACATTCTGTTGACCGTGTAAATGAATATAGCAATATCCAACGACTTGTCTTGTCAGTTTCCATTTCCTTCTTCATATGGCACAAACCTACAATAGGAGGACTTTTCCTGACCATGAATTCTCTGAAGAATTTCACATATTTGGCTCCTCACTTTTCTAGTATACTCAACATCTATTCTCAGCCTACATACAAACCTCCCATCAATAGTGCGCCGAAGGTAAGAAAGCAACCCTTTGGAGCCCCACATAGTAATTGTATCCCACCTTTTGTGCCCCCTATAAAACCTGCATTATAAGTGTCACTTTTACAGTAGCTCCCCACACCGTATAGTGTCTCCTTTAGGTTCCACACAATATGTTCTGTTTCTTTTTTTTTTTTTTTCAACTGTTTATTTTAAAAGTTTTTGTCATATAAAAAGAATAACAATATACAAGAAAAATAAGGTAACTGAAGGTAACAAACATAGGACAAACGAGGATTACTTAGCATTCTCAATAAATTACAAGGCTTTAAACAAACTGGCCAGAAATGGCCCCAAAAAGGCCAAGGAATCCGACAACAAACAGGGGTAGACAAGACAGGAGGACAGAAGGGTGGCAGATGGACATCCAGGGAGTAAGGGGCCACACAGCAGCTGAATCAGAGAGGCCGGGCCACCCAAAACTCATCCCACGGTTTCCAGATCAGGCAGAACCTCTCCTCCTCATTATTAAGAAGGGCCGTCAGGTACTCCAGGGAGCGCGCATCTTTTATCCTAGCATATAACTCCTCCAGGGCCGGGGGGCCGGATGCCACCAGTGTTTCGCAATCAGACATCTAGCGGAGGTGAGGAGGAGCAACAGGAGCTGAAGAGCGGGCTTGCGCAAAATATCAGGGGGGGGGGAGGTTGAGAAGGTAAGTCCTAGGGGACAGGGGAAGACTAACACCCAGGACCCCCTCCAGAAGACCCCGGACCTGGCCCCAATATGGCTAGAGCAGGGGGCAGTTCCAAAAGAGATGGAAAATGTGTGCGGGACGAGTGCCACACCGCCAGCAGCAGTCCGGGACATTCTTGTCAAAAGAGTGAAGTGCAGCTGGGGTATGATACCAATGCATTAACATCTTAAAAATATTTTCCTTTCGTGTAACACATCTAGAAGTCCTGGGTGCTCTACTCCATATGAGGGACCAATCATTATTCGATATGGGTGTCCCCAAATAGGCCTCCCACCGTGACATATAAGTATGTTGGGGCAGAGCATCTGGGTTGGGGTTCGAAAGAAGGCGGTATATATCAGAAATAAGCCCTTGTTGTCCCAACACCCGTTTTACAAAGTTTCTCAAAAAGCGTAGGGATGGGTGCTGTGGGGCCTTGAAAAATAGAGGAGGCCAGATGGGAGACCTGGATATACGTGAACTCACTGGACTGGGGCAGGCCAAATCCGGACTGGAGATCAGCAAATGGTAAAAGAGCCCGGGTCCTATAATCAATGATGTCAGCGTACCGAAAAAGGCCCACTCTCAGCCAAGGACCCGCTACCGGCCCAGTGAGTCCAGGCGGGTAATTAGGGTGAAGAAGGAAAGCAGTCATGGAGGAACACGAGGAGGAGAGGGGAAAACGGGATACACATGTGCGCCAAATATCTCTCGTGAGTGCCATAGGGCCTAACAGGGCACTCCCGGGGGGGGAATGAGGACCAGTCCAAAGGAGGGAATTAGGATGTTGCGGAGCAAGCCATAGCTTCTCGATCTCCATCCACTTAGAGTAAGCCTGGAGGGTGGACCAAGCCGGGACCCTGCGTAGGTGGGCCGCCCAGTAGTATAAAACTAAATTGGGGAGAGAAAGGCCACCTCTCTCCCTAGGGGTCATCATAAGCTGCCTAGAAAGCCTGTGTCTCCCTCCGGCCCAAACAAATCGAAGGATTGAGCCCTGCAGCGCCCGGAGGTCCCTAAGGGGCACAGGGACTGGGAGGGTCTCAAAATAATAAAGCAGCTTAGGCAGGATAGACATCTTCACTGCGTTGATCCGGCCAAAGAGAGACAGAGGCAGTACCAACCACTTAGTAAGGAGGGCCCGAATGTGTCTAAAAAGGGAGGGGAAATTTGCCTGGTATAATTGGGAAAAGGATCCAGTTAAATATATGCCCAAGTATTTTAGCGAGGAGGACTGCCATCTATACCGAAAGGCGGCCTGAAGGCCAGCCAAGCTAGACGGGGGAATTCGAATAGGTAGGGCCTCCGTCTTTGAAGTATTAACCTTATAACCAGACAGACAGCCAAAGCGGGAAAGGAGGCCATGGAGGTTGGGAAGGGATACATGGGGGTTAGTAAGGGTCAGGAGGATATCATCAGCGAATAGGGAAAGTTTGAATTCTCGATTGCGTACACGGACCCCCGTAATATCGGGACTCAGACGGATGGCCGCCGCCAGTGGCTCAATACAGAGTACAAAAAGAAGAGGAGATAGAGGGCAACCCTGTCTAGTGCCGTTGTGTAGACGAAACGGGGGAGACGAGGCGTGAGGAAGCTTGACAGTGGCCGACGGGGAGGAGTAAAGACCCTTGATTGCTGTCAAGAAGGGACCCGCAAAGCCAAACGTGGCCAGGGCCTGAAATAAAAAGGGCCATCCCAGACGATCAAACGCCTTTTCCGCGTCCAAGCTGAGTACCAAGAGTTCGGAACCGGAGCAAGATGCCACATCTATAAGATTGATGGTTCTCCTGGTATTATCACCTCCCTGGCGGCAAGGTACAAAGCCCACCTGATCTTTATGGATCAGGGAGGGGAGGCACATGTTAAGTCTGGACGCCAGAATCTTGGTAAACAGCTTGAGATCCGTATTCAGAAGTGATATGGGCCTGTAATTCCTGCAATCTAGGTGGTCCTTATCAAGTTTCGGGATGAGGGTTAGAAAAGAGTGTGAAATAGAATCAGGGATTGGTTCGCCCGACAAAAAGGCCGTAAATAGGGAAACAAGATGCGGGATCAACTCTGCCCCAAATACCTTGTAGTATAGGTAGGTGAGGCCGTCAGGGCCAGGTGATTTCCCATTAGGGAGTTCTTGGAGAATTTGGGAGACCTCATCCGTTGTGATAGGTTTGTTAAGAAGAGCAAGGTCTTCCGGGGAAAGAACAGGCAAATTACAGGAAGACAGGAAGTCCTGCAATAATACTGAGCGCGTCGCAGGATCAGGGGGTAAGTCCGATGGGAGGGAATACAGGTCTGAGTAAAAGGCATGAAATAGATGCGCAATCTCACTAGGGTCGTAGACAACAGCCCCGTCAGATCGCCGCAGCGCATAAGCCGATCCCCTCTCCGTTCGGTCTCGTAGTTGACTAGCCAAAAGCTTATGGGGTTTGTTGGCCCTATCATAGTACCGCTATGTGTAAAGTGTAAAGCAGTAACTTGGTGGTCTTTTGAAGAAGGGTCTCCCTAATCTGGGCCCGAAGATCTATCAAGGTTTTGAGGAGGGACCGCAACGGGCTAGACGCCATGCGAGTCTCTGCATATTGTAGACGGAGCCGAAGCTCCTCAAGCCGTGCATTAGCGTCCCGTTTTAGCCGGGTGCCCAAGGCAATACAATGTCCCTTCATCACAGCTTTATGGGCCTCCCACAACGTCGCCACGGAAGATACAGATCACAGATTAAGTTCGAAAAACGTTTTTAGGTGAGTACGGAGCTCCTCACGAGTCTGCGCCCTCTGAAGGAGACTCTCATTAAGTCGCCAATGGCATATTCTGGTGCGGACCGAGCCAGCACGCAATACTAAGGAGATTGGCGCATGGTCAGACCAAGTGATGGAGCCGATCGAGGCATCCCGAAGAAGGCGCAGAGCCGGAGCATTCCCAAAAAAGTAATCTATTCTGGAATGGGTCTGATGAGGGGCCAAATAGAACGTGTAAGACCGGTCAGTTGGATAGTTAATCCTCCAGAGGTCATAGAGAGAATACCGACGGATTATGCGACGGAAATGAGCTGAAAGTCTACGCCGGGAGAGGCGACGGGAAGTACCTGACAGGGAATGGTAATCCATAGAGTCCGAAAAAGACATGTTAAAGTCCCCTCCAACAATAAGGGCAGCAGGGGGTAAAGCTTCCAATTTATTAAGGACCTTAGTAAGGAAATCAGGTTGGGAGGAATTAGGGACATAGAGGTTACAGAGGGTGATTGGCTGGCCCTCAAGCCTACCGTGGAGAATCACAAACCGCCCCAAAGGATCTAGGACGGAGGTAGTGACCTCCAGGGGGCATGATGAGGAGATAAGAATGGCAGTCCCTGATCGCTTTTTAGAGTGAGTGGCCGAATAAATTGTTGGGAAAAAACGCAAGGCAAAGTTAAAGTTACAGGTGCTGTCAAAATGGGTCTCCTGGAGAAATGCTATATCAGCCTTAAGGGCACGCAGTTCCGTCAGGGCTAACCTACGCTTCACATTGGAGTTAAGGCCTTTAACATTAAGGGATACAATTTTAGCCATATCTCAGGATAAAGGGAGGGGCGCAAGGGGGAAGAGGCCTACCACAAGGAGTCAATGAGGGTGCGGAGTCCCCGGAGGAGCAGAGTCTCGTCCAGGAGGCTTGCCGACGTCTCGTCAGGATGAGTGAGGACCACACCTGGAGTACACAGAAAAGAACGAGAGGGGAGGGGGAAAGACAAGACAGAAAGCAAAACAAGGAAGGTAAATTACAATAAAACAACACCATTACCGGGAAAAAGATCTCCCGGTAGGGACTATGAGGGTATACAAGGGTTTAAGACCAATGTAAATCTGCCTATAACAAAGTGCCGTGTAAGCAGTTAAAAACCACGGCAACGTACCCCTAAGGGGTGGGAGGCAAGGCTGAGGGGCCAGCTAGCAGCAGAGAGCCAGTCAATCAAGCCAGGATAGACTCCCGTCGGCCTCCCCTGCCACACATATAAAATAAACTTTAGCAATACTAATAAATCGAGCCAATAAGATAACTAAGAGGAAAAACCAACTACACTTAAGAAATGTGCTGGAACCAGCATTAACTAACACAGCATCAATCCTGTACGGAAGCAAAAAAGAAAGTCATCAAAGGGCCAGGTTAAATCAAAGGGGGGGGGAACCCGCCATGACAGACGGGATGACCCAGTGCCAGATGCTGAGTCCGGATATGGCAGGTGTCGTCTTCTCATCTGGACAGTAGTCCAAACCGGGGCCGGATTTGGGGAGAGGGTAGCAGAGTCCCAATCTTCCAGCGTAGGAAGTGGAACATCCAGGGCAGCACAGAAATCCTTCAGGTCGGCATGAGATTTCAAAGTGATAGTGTGACCATTTCTCCTGACAATGAGAGCAAAAGGTGATCCAGGACAGGTCAGGGTAAAGCTGGACCTTGGCACCGTCAAAGTCAAAATCTTTGTTAGAGCGGGCCTGGGCCATAATAGCTTCCTTGAGTTCAAAGTCCTGCACACAGCAAATAACGTCCCTTGGTGCAGCGGTAGCGCCTTTGGGACGAAAGGCCCTATGTGCTCTGTCCAATTTGATGCGGTGTTCAGGTGGCTTACCCAAAAGCATGTTAAAGATGGCCTCCAGAGTAGCCTTTAAATCCTCCTCCCCCGTGGCCTCCAGGAGACCGCGGACTTTGATGTTGTGCCTCCTACCGCGGTTGTCCAGGTCCTCTAGGTGGCGAGTGGTTGCTTTAAGAATCTCGGATTGGGTAGAGACCACATCATGCATTTGGGAGACATAGTTACGGGTCTCATCCTGGGAGGACTCCTGTGTATCCACTCTGACAGCTAATTGGCGCAGGTCAGTGCGCACCACGGAAAGTTCTTGCTTAGAGGTGTGTTTAACCTCATCAATGAGAAGTTTGAAGTCTTGCTGAAAGTCCTGCCTGGTAGGCAATTGCTGTAGTATAGATTGCCACTGTAAGGGAGGTTCTTGGACAGATTGAGGAAGGGGGTGGGGGACCGGCGTGGGACCCGATGACAGCGTGCCCCCTGGGCTCTCCACCACCGCCGGTCCCGCCACCCCTTGAGCACCCAAAGGGAGGTGTAAATTCGGCATGGTAGGCAGGGGCGCAGGGCCAGGGGGGGCCCCCAGGGGGGAGGAAAGTTCAGTTTGGTGGTCCGGCCACTCTGGGACATGGTAATGTCCTGCTGGGCTGTGAAGGTGGGGGGGGAGGGCTGCAGCAGACAGTACCTGCAAGTTGGCATCCCGCCTGCAGGATGCATCTGGAGATGGTGCCTGGGCCACGTGAGGAGGAGTCCCCAAGATGGCGGCCGCCTGAGGCCTATCCTGGAGGGAGTGCCGGTCCGGGGAGCAGGGAGACAGGTCAGGAGGAGCTGCGGAGGAGTCAGCCGACAGGGGACCGCGCGGAGGAGAGCAGGAGTCCCGGTGAGTGCGGGGGAGGGAGACAGTGCGTGCTGTCGGGACCCGCGCTGAGGCCCTGGGATGCCGCTGGAGGAACGGGTCCATGGTGGAGGGACCCCCGCTAGCTGCTGGGACCACTGGGGGCTTTTTTGCAGGGAGCTTCTTCCCCATATAGCGGCAATTTAGCAGGCTCGGTGAGCGGTAAGTCAGGGGAGACGGGAGCTCGCAATTATGCGACCGTCTCCATCAGCGTTCAGGCCATGCCCAATATGTTCTGTTTCTAGTGCCGCCATACAGTAATGGTGCTCTTGAGCTCCTCTTAGTGACCCCTCTTTTAATGCTCCAGCTCTCTCTACTCTGAGCTAAATGTCATGGGTTACAGTATTCATACCCCATAGTGGCTCCTGCACACAGTATTATGCCTCTTAGTGGCCCCTGCACACAGTATTATGTCCCAAAGTGGCCCCTGCACACAGTATTATGCCTCATAGTGGCCCCTGCACACAATAGTATGTCCACACTGGGGCCCCTGCACACAGTATTATGCCCCATAGTGATCCCTGCACACAGTATAGTGGATCACACATGAACAATTATTATACTATAGGGTCTTTTCAGACCCCAGAGTATAATGATCGGATATCGGGGAGGTGACAAACATAAAAACCAATGTTATTTACCTCTACCAGGCTCCAGCGCACTCCCTGCTGCTTTTGGCCCTCTTCAATGTTGGTACAGTTGTCACATGGTCCAGGGCGGCATCGCAACGCATAACAACGGTGGCCTGGCCCACGTGACGTCTGGGACGTCACCAAAGAGGCCCGAAGACTGCTGGAGAATGCCGAAGTGCAGGAGAGGTGAGTAACACTGTTTTTTAAGTTTGCTCACCTACCATGGCCCTGGAGTTCATCCAACAAATACTCTTGCTGCGGGCCCACGGCCTCACTTACTGATCCCCGCTCCTGCTCCACTTCCCCTTCTGTCCTCCAGGGGGCCCCAGCGACATGATATGGGATGCAGAAGGTGAAGCGGAGGAGCGTGAGCAGGAGCCAGGATCGGTAAGTAAATAGGACCCGTTACCTGTTGGGGTTACACAAGCAGGTAACGGCCTATTAAAAAAAAAAAGCATAGGCCCCGGGCCCTATGGCAGCCGCTACCGCTACTACCCTGGTATTTATGCCACTGGTACTGTGCCTCAGTCCCAGAAAGCCCTGCCTCCCATGTGATGGTTATGTGGGGAGTAGGATTTTCAGAGACGCAGACGCGGCGTGCAAACGAACAACCTGTGGCAGCATTCACCAGAGCACCGAGGACAGTGGAGTATGTTTTTTTTTTTTTTATGTCATCATGTCGATGTGACCCACATGACCACTGAGGCCCAAACACATGCCTCAGTGGTCTCTGACATAATTCATGATAGCAGTTCCATTTCAGACCATTTTGGTCTGAATGAAACAGCTGGGCAAACCTTGCGAGACAATCCTCACAAGGTTCGCCCAGCAAATACTCTCAGTGCTGCCCTCTCAGGGACTTGGCAATCTGATGTCTGTGGCGAGATACTCATCTAATGGCAGACGCGGCACTGGAAAAAGTTAAAGCATTGATTTAACATAATGTATTGTGTCTTAAAAAAAGCCAAGGGACAGGGCTTTATTACATTTGGAGCAATAAAAAGGTTCCGCTTCCGTTCAGCAACCCCCCCTCTCAAAAATGTCTCTTCAACTAACTGCATCAAAAGCAGCTAGTGACGCTGGCACAATCCAAATCTTGCGCATGTGCTGTGCGCCATCTTTATTCTCTTCCTGCCCCCCGCTCGTTCAAGCATGTGCGCAGCATGTGCAGTGTGCGCCACCTTTATTCTCTTCACGAATGAGCGAGGTGCAAGAAGAGAATAAAGATGGCGCACAGTGCATTTACAAGATTTGGATTGCGCCCATGTCACTAGCTGCTCTTGATGCAGCTAGTTAAAGAAACATTTTTGAGAAGGGGGGTTGCTGAACGGAGGTGAGGCATTGAACTCCTGATGACATGGCTGTCAAAAATAAGAGGTATGCCTGGAATAGCCTTTATAAAAGCTATTTGAAGATATGCCCTTTAAGAGAAAAGAACTTCACTAGGTAAAATCTGGGTCTATCTCTATAAATATGGATTCTTCAGACATATCTGCTTTTAACATCTTTTGCATGTTTTTGTTCAGGAGGACAGATAGATAGATAGATAGATAGATAGATAGATAGATAGATAGATAGATAGATAATTATTCTTAATACATAGCATAACAGTTCATTATCTGCCAGATGTCCCAGAAAAGGGAAAATTGGACATAATAAGTGAATAATATAATTATTAGTTTGCTGGACAGAAACTCCATTCATGCATTTATGTCAGCGTCCTTGACATAAAGAGAGTCTCCCACAATGCCTCCAGCATCTTCCTTCTTAAACACAACCCCAGATCCATCCGCCTACACACTCCAGATGGCAAGTCCAGGGAAAGTTTGAAAAAGATGCTGTCACCGAGATATGAGAGAGATGACTCCCGTTTCATCTTGATATCATTATTATTATTAGTTTGTCTCCGCAGCTTCATTTGTATGTAAAACAGATGAGGTCTGTGAGACGCAAGGATTGACTTATATTCACACAGTGACCTCTGCTGTCCAATTTATCTGTAGATTAAGCAGAATGGCATCCTATCATTTGTCTCTACCATGTGCTTACTGTATATAGTGTTATTATTATTGATGATATGCAATTACATCTGTAATAAATGGGAGACCGACCCTGTATGACGGGAATTTATTTTTATATCTTTTATTATGCAAATAACTTAATAATCTCATAAATATAGAATTCCCACATGTATTTACTGACATTGAATACATTGATCGATATGTACTATACATTGCCATTGGCACAGATTGTTGGAAATTTTGGGGACTTGCTTATATATATTTTTTGGCAGCAGCTTGTTTGATAAATATGATTTATAAAACCATGCTTAGCTTTAGTGTGTATGCATATTGCTATGTTATTGCTCTGTACATGCTCTGGGAGACCAAATAGGGCACCTATAGAGATCTGTGGGGCTCTACTCTGTCTCTTTATGTTGCCTTATCCCTTGCTTCTAGAGAACAAAATCTCCTTTAAGAGTTTGTCTGACCCCAAATCAACTTTTCATACTGGTAACCTATCCACAGGATAAGCCATCAGTATGTGATCTGTGGAGGTCCAACACTCCGCATAGATTAACTGTTCCGGCAGCGCCTGAACACCCGAAGTTATAATAATGGACGGAGAGCAGATGCTGGTTGCTGCTATTCAAGTAATAGGAGCGGCACAGCAGCCCCATCCACTGCATAGTGGTGGTTCCAAGGAATTGAAGCAGTGCTCCTGCTATACATGATCCATCCACTGCTATAGCTTGTTGCGCCCAGAAACTGCCTAAACAGTGGATCTATGAGGGATCTGAGTGCTGTAGCCCCGCAGATCACATACTTATGACCTATCCAATGTATAGGTCATCCATATGAAAAATCGATTTGGGATTGGACAACCCCTTTAATATGGTGTGGTATGGTGGCACTCTAAAGTGGCACAAAGGGTGTATTTTGGCACCATGCTACCCATCCATAGGGACTACATGCTGTCATTTGGATTTCATGCGCATGGCTGTGCCATATACATGAGTTCTTACTAAAGTAAGAAAGTATTAAAGTATCATCAGACTCCTCAGCAAAAGTTAAAGCAGTACTCAGAATAGATAAATGACAAACATTTGTAATGCCCTTTTCTGATCAAGGGACTCAAAGCACAGTGAGCATTATGGAGTTAAGGAGCTGCCAGAAATGTGCTCATCCTTAACAATAGCTGTTTGTACATGGAGCCAATTTACCTATTAGTATATTTATGCCATGTTGTAGGAAACTCCATGTAGATGTTGCCTTTGGTCAGACCCAGTATTGTAAGGCAACAATGCTAACCACTGAGCCACCATGCTGCCCTAAAGAAGCCAGGATTTAGACTTGATTTTCCAGTAATGTAACTACTTTGCGAAGCAACCAATTTGTAATGTTATTATTAATTACAAATATTTTAATAATATCATATTTATGATATCAATAATAAAATGAGCAAATTGAGCAAACATCACATGAATTGCAATGACAGTATTGAAGTAAATTCTCATCTTTAGAATGTTATAATAGGTTATAACAAACCTGAAAAGAAACCTGGAAATGTGTCACAGGTCTCCAACCTACTACGGATCATGTATAATACTAGTGTCTTTTGGAATTTTTGGGTGCCTTAAGTACCATGACTCAGGCGTGACTATTACCTCTATGCACCTCCTATAGTCAAACCCCTGCATGTGACACAGAGTAATTGATTAAGTGAGTGATTTATTGCATGTACTTTTCATCATTGTTCTGTAGAGATACTGCACGAAAGTAGATGTGACTGCATGTTATCCACTAAAATGCTAGAATTAGAATTACATTTCTCATTGCAACTAAATTTTATGAAAATCATCATATGGTTTATCTTCTGTTCATCCATCATGTGCTGGAATTTGCTTACCCAACACGTCAGGCTCTCTGTCACCATAAAAACTATATAAAACAATCGGAAACTCTACAATCTACAGTAATTCTGCTGCTACACCACTACTGTATGAACAGCTTTTGCCCCTATCTATTGTCTCCTAACCCATTCCCTTGTAGAATTTAAAGGAGTTACCTGTTTCTAATATCAATGGCCTATCCCAGGTGTCAGACCACCGGAGTATTAAGACAGTGTAGGAGAGCCGCGCTGCTCACTCGCAATACAAACTGTAGTGGGGAGTGTAGGCGCTGTCCCATAGACTTCAGTGTCAGACCCCACACTCCTAAGGACAGGTCATCAATCTTAGAAAACAGATAAATCCTTTAAGCTTTCTTGGGTAAGTCCCTTTCTCTTTGTGTACCTCAGTAAGCTCGTGTCATGAGTATTGTAATGGCTTGTTTTTATTGTCTAATGGTATATTTTTTAACCATTTTATATTCCATATGCACAGACATGGAATTATTAGTGTTTTAAGACAATAAATAATAATATAATGATTATACATTGATATGAGTATTTTATAATGAGATATTATTTTAAGCAATTTTCCAATATATTGTTATTTGTCACTGATAGGTGTTTATGGCACTTTGTTAATTATCTTCAAAGGAATTTTCAGCGCCTTATATTGCACAGTGTAGGCAGAAGGACCAAATTCCAAGCTGGAGGGCTAGGTCAAGTAGGATGGAACCTCGATTCACCCAGGTATATAATATCCAAAAGCTCTTTATTTGAATCCAAACACTGTGTAAACACATATATTTACACTCAGGGGTTTAGTTTCCCAAGTAGCCCTGTAGTAAAGCTGTCTGTGCCTGGATTGAAAAAAATATATATATTATACTTACCTAGCGATGAGTCCGATGAGTCTTATCAGATTCAACTCTAGTGTAATCCAAGGAAATACATCTCAGCTTCACTGTGCACCCGAAGACCGACAAAGTAACTCTAAACCAAATATCCCCCAAACTACAGGCATCATCTGCATGGCAGATATTTGCCTCTGTAAGGAATGACATTGGTCATCAGAGACTTTTGTGCTGAATTTATTTGACTTAAAATAATGTTGAAACATGAAAATTGTTACAGAAATCGTTCCATACAGTGACTGGTTTTATTAGTATTTTCTCCTTTATCACCTTGCAAAGACATGACATTTCCAAGCTGTGTACGGCTAACTGGGGGGTGCTCATTCCCTCAAGGGTGCTCATGATGAGTCATTTGTCCACCTCAGAAGCCAGCTCTGAAATTACTGCAGCTGCAGAACACTTTGGAAAGCAGAAATTTTAATCACTATAATGCTTTGTGAAGTCGTGCATTAGAATTGGACAGTGTTGTGTTGCTCTTGGACGAGTGGGAAAATAGGTTTTCCTGACCTACCTATAATTACAGAAGACAATTATCGCTCCCTATCTGAGCCAATAAGACTCATGTGCTCTTTGCAGGCTAGACACTTGCCAGTTTGGTTTCAAGCCAACAGAACATCAATGGTGCAAACTGCAGCTTCCAGTGTCAGACTGAATACAAACAGGGAGTAAGAGGAAAGACTGCGCCACCAAATGAATCATGATAGAAAGACATGTTCATTGATGTTAGGGTTTACCACGAATTGCGGCAGTTTTACAATGCAGTCTTGGCCATGACGCATGTGAGTTTCCTCACAATTGGACATTATCACTGTCCTTGTGACTTGTCTAAAGGGTATATCCCTACTCTGTCTGAGTGTACAGGGACTTTGACTTTGACCCTGGAAGTGCCAGGGTGCAGAACAGCCAAGAGAAGACATCTCAGAAGTAACAGGCAAGTTCAGCCCAGGGTTGTGGAAGGCAACTGTTCAGTGTGAGACTGAGTTCAGCCAGGATACCTGCAGCCCGAGCTGCCCATAGTAATGGTAGTCACTGTAGCTGAAAGTGGAACCTTTCTTCAATTGAGATGAAGTTGCTCAGGAAAAAGTTTTGCTTAAAGCATCCAGTGCAAGCGTGTTTACCCCATCTTGTTTACCCGATGTCTACCCCATCATCCCCACTGAAAGCTACCCATTGCCCACACAATGAATAGATAAATAATACTTATAGTGTATTTATAATTAATACATATAGTGCTCAGACAGTACATTACAGTATCCAAATAAATAGATAAATAGTCCATAAAGGAAAAACTATCCAGATACCCAAATACACAGTGCATACAGTATGGAACTTTCTTGCATCATAGATGCACCACATTGTTAGTCCCGCTCCTTGCTCGCCACTCTTTGCAATATTGGTCCGAGTGGGATAGAGAGCAAGGAAGGCCTGGGCAGGGATGCATCAGCTTAACAAATTTATTATAACTCATGTCATAAACTGATGCCAGGCTATGTCAGAGACTTTATTAAGACTAGCATAAGAAGTGCAAGACTTGATAAATTCACCAACAATATCTAGAAAGAAAAGTTCCTGTAGTGCTTAGTGCGCAGTTCTATGCAGTGCCTAAATGGCATTCAGTCTCTATACACAGTAATACATGGCGCTTAAAGGGAATGTATCATGAGAACAGACATGTTTCTAATCAAGTTTTATGAGAAACATGTTTTTAAAGAATTTTTCGTGAGGTTTTTAAAAAGTTTCTAACTTATTGTCTATATTTTAAAAGATTCCTAAAAATCCTGGAGTTCTGACTCTGGCCACTAAGCCAAAAAATGCAAAGAATTCCTGGTTACCATAGGAGAATTCTTTGCAGCAGTCACCTTCCTTACCAACACACTGATGATCACAGCTATCATGTATATGTAGATGAGGCACGGAATAAGGAATTTCACATAAAGGATTTCAAAGCTTATCTACTCCGCAGCAACACCAGCCCACCAGCCAACCCCCCCCCCCCCACTTGCATATGTCTATAACCCATGGTCTATACTCCGGAGACAGGAAGTCACACACTATTTTAGGCTTAGTGGCAAGAGTTGTAATTGCAAGATTTTTGGGATTTTTTTTAAAATATAGATAATAGCATGGAAAATTAAAAACAACATCACAAAAGATTCTTAAAATATATGTTTAATATAAAAATACATCATTTCCTGGTGACGCTTCCCATTTAAAGAAGAAACTTCTGGACAGAGAAACCAGGTATGGTCTCAGAGTATGTCGGGGTTATTTACTATAAGTAAGTACAGAGGATTACATGGCACTCTGTAACCGACACCTTCACAAGTGGAAAATGCAACTGGAGTTAGTCTTCAAATTGACAATACAGTAGTGCAGGTTACTAAGGAAAATGAAATAATCCTTCTGTATAGGTCCCATGATATATGGAAGATAAGAGTCTGAAGCCTTTTCTCATCTTCTTAGCAGAAAGGATAAACCTAAAGTAACTGAGAAGATAGCAATGTGGCCTGGACAATGACCTATATAATGAGAACAGAGATCTCGCCCACCTCATCATTGCTCTCCCTGTAATAGGTAGGTCTAATCTTGACTCCAATCTCAAGCACTTTTTGTCAGAGTTCTGTCACTGACACTCATTATATTGAGCAGACATTGCCAAGAAGGAGCTATAATGTGATGCATCAGCAAAAGCAGGAGGAAGTTAAGAAAGAGCTCAAAGAATATGATGTCACTGCTGCTAAATAACTAGCACAGGATTCCGCACAGCAAAGATGAGGAGTGGGAGGATAGAGCTGGAGCGCATTTTCTACATTATATTTTATAGGGCCATTTTCTTCAAATAATTTGTCATATTATCCTTCTGCAATTCATATGAGTTTTCTAAAGGCAGAGGTCTGCTTTATGTAACCACTATATATATCTCCCATGTTAGTGATCCCCTCTATTAATCTGCAGAGACGCTCTCCCTCTGGAGGACCCAACTGGTTACTGCATATACTGATAGTCTATTGAATTCAATAGGCACTCTGTAATGCTTAAAGGGTCTGTCCAACCCCTTTTGAAAGTGCATTTGCTGCAAATAGTGACAATAAAATAAAGAAAATGTAATAAGATAGCATAACTCATCTGGTGCTCCATTTCCAACATCGGCATCTGCTTTCAGAGGTGACTTCTTCACAAATGGCACAGGACTGAGCGGTATCAGCAGTGAGGTGCCATTTGTGAAGTGGTCACCAATGAGCCCTGCAATTGTTGTAGCAGAATACCTGTCCTCAGATGGGACATCACTGCAGATGTGAACAGGGACCTGCTTTTCTCACTTTTTTGGAGTTGTACAGTATGTCTCACATGACTGTGAGGAGAAATTTTGGACAGGCCTCATAGCTACAACGAGAACCTTCAGCCAAAACCTCGCAATCTATAGGAAGAGAGCAGAAACCAACACTGGAAATGGAGGACGTGGGAGAGATGAGGAATTTTTTAAAATTTTATTGCCCCTGTTTGCAGCTCACAGTGAACTTTTTATGGGCATTGGAAAATTCCTTTAACCACTCCATTTCTAAGCTAATTTCCCTGGTTCACATTTTTGGGTTTTTTTCGTACCTGCGATTCAGTGCTACTTAAAAAAACTTCTTAAGGCTAAGGCCCCACACAATGAATCACTGCAAAAAAAACTTTTTTCACAGTTTTTCTCCGTGGACTTTCTGCTTCTATTATTCCTAAGCGTAAAACGTTTCTGCAGGTATAATTGACATGCCGTGATTTGCATTCCATGGCATTTCCACTACAGATATTTTTCTGCAATGTGTGGATGGGATTAGCCAGAATCTCATTTCGCAATTAATGTAAAGTGCAGCATTTTGGCTACAAAAGGAATGGGAAGTATATAAGACGTACTTATATTTCTATCTTCTCCCCAATCCTCTCCTGGCTTTAGCTCAAAAAACCGCAGCAAAATCTGCAATAAAAAAAGCTGTGTTTCCGCAACGTGGGGCCTCAGCCTAAAATAGTTTTCTCTCTGCATTACAGTAATTTTTATTTGGGCTCCACAGTTCTGCAGCTGCATGATTTTGTGCAGCTGCTTAGCACTGTAAGGACGTACTGGTAAGAGTGGATGTATAAAGTCTATGGGCCGTTCAGAACTGGTTAAAGTTTACCTCCAATTATAAAGCAACTTGTCATAAATGTAATACATTTGAATATAAGAAACTTTGTAATATATCCCTTTATGCCACAGCCTATTTTCGTTTTTCCATTTTTCAATCCCCCCCATTCCATAATTTTTTCATTTTTCGGTCCATAGAGTCACATGATGGCTTATTGTTTGAGAAACAAATTGTACTTTGTAATGGCACCATTCAATATCCTGTGCAATGTACTGGGAAGCTGGAAAAAAATTCAGAATGAGAAGGAATTGCAAAAAAAACGCATTTACGCCAATTTCTTTTGGGTTTAATTTTTATGGCATGTAATGTTGTACATGTTGTAATGTTTAGATACCTTTTAAAAAAATAAAAAAACTTTGCAAAATAGAAAAAAAAAATTTGTGTTGCCATATTGTGACACCTATAACTTTTTTGTATTTATGTGTATGGAGCTCCATGTGTATGGAGCTGGGTAAGGCGTATTTTTATGTAGGACAAGATGGGATAAATATTTAAATATTTTATTAGTTCGGGCATTTTGAGCGCCGGGATCCCTAATGTGCTTATGTTTATTATTGTTTATTTATTTTTAGATATGGCCTAGGGAAAGGGGGGTGATTTAAACTTTTATATTTTTTGTGTTTTTTTTATACTTTAAAAAAACGTTTTTCTTTTACTTTTATTTTCAGACCCCCTAGGGACCTTGAACCCTAGGTGGTCTTGTCACTCATACTATTCACTGCAATACTAATGTATTGCAGTGAATAGTAAAATTCCTTGACTTCTATTACTCGCTGCCTACTGCAGAGTGTAATAGAGCCATACTAATGACAAGACTGGGAGCCTTTAATAGGCTCTCAGCTGTCATAACAATCGAGTAAAGATGGCAGCACCCATGGTGCCTGCGCACTTTAGATGCCATGGTCACATTTGACTGCGGCATCTAAAGTGTTAACAGCTGCGATCAGTGACAGCACCGATCGCTGCTGTTAGCGGCAGGTGCTGGCTGTATTGTACAGCCGGCATCCGATGTGTATGGAGAGGGCTCAGCTCCTGAGCCCTCTCCATACACCCCTTCACACCTAATCACATACATGTATGTGATTTTGTATAAAGGGGTTAAAGAAATATGTTTCCTTCTCCACTTAGGCTTCTCTCTTCCTCATTATCAGCCTGTTTGTTTACATAGAATCCATATATCCAGCTAACACAGAACTCTATGGAGAGAGGAGGGGGGTTAGGAGGCTGTTAGTTGATTTATTGCCTCATTCTATGAACTGATAGACTGTTAACTTGAAGAATAGCAGTATTAAAAGAGCTCCCTGACTCAGAGTAGCAGCAGCAATTATCTGTATGTATTTTCCAGCAGCCATTTCCTCTCTCCATAGACTAATATGTAAAAAATACTTCAGCTTGATAAATGGAGAAGGAAGCATATTTCTTATGTAAGCTATATTATAAAGTTTCTTATATCCACATATACTATCCATTTATGCTTTATAATTGGAGGCACACTTTAATGAGACTGCTGCTGGGACAATCATATACCTGCCCATCTAATATGTCAGCTCATTGTTGGTGGACCTCAATGTGGGACAGATTTGTCCTAGCCATACTTCTACAATTTAAAAAAACTGCATCTTGTGAATTTTCATTAAAGTGTACCTCCAGTTATAAACAGCTTTTTGTAAATGAACAGGTTAAAATATGAAATCAAAAAGAAGGTCAAAAAGTTTTTTTTTCTCCACTTTCCAGGCAGTTACTTTCTCCATATTAACCTATGAAGAGGGGAGGGGGATAGAAAAGACACTCAAATAATTGCTGCTGTTATACTCTGCTGCTCCTTGCTTTTTTAACACTGCTAAATTGTAGATAAGAGGCTGAGAGAGCACAAAATGAGGCAATAAATCAATTAACCAGATGGCAGGAGGATCTCACTCCCTCCTCCCCCCTCCATAGAGTTGTGTGTGTGAGATATAATACAAGCAAGCAGCCAGATTGAAGATAAGGAACAGGAGAACAGCTTAATAAGTGGTGAAGGGAACAGATCTCCTTAAGATATATTACAAAGTTTCTTATTTTCACCTGTACTATTAATTTATGAAAAGTTGTTAATAACTGGAGGTATGCTTTCATAGCCATCATTTGTGTGAGGGTAAGAACACATGGTTAGGCTGTCACACAGCCACCACCCTGCCCACCACGATTTTGAAGGTAATACCACAATTTTATGCACAAAATTATTTAGCTTTTGGCCACCATGTGAAGGCACATGCTTGCATCATGATCTACATTAGAAACTGTAAACATTTTTATTTTTGATACCTTTGCTCTTCTATTATTGTTTTATATGTATATACCATATTTTTCGGACTATAAGACACACCGGATCATAAGAAGCACCTAGGTTTTAGAGGAGGAAAATAGAGGAAAAAAAATGATTGGGGAGGGGATCTGCTGCTGACACTGTTATGGCAGAGATCTGCTGCTGGAGGGCCACAGGTTGTGCAACACTCTTGTATGGGGACAGCAGTGTTGCACAACCTGTGTGGTGCTGCAGCTGTTGCCGAACTACAGCTCCCATCATCCCAAACTATCCAAGCATGATGGGAGTTGTAGTTTTGCAACAGGTGCAGTGCCACATTGACAGGTGGCCCTGCAGTAAATTTCCCTATGTTAATGTGGTTCACACAAGTCACTTGATGGAGGCACATACGGGTGGCGCAGGCTTTCTTCTCCTAACGTGCCTGCACAGCCTGGCCCCCACACAGTACAATATGCTCCACAGTGGCCTCCAGATGGTGCAATGTGCTCCACAGTGGCCCCCACACAATACAATGTGCTCCACAGTGGCCCCCACACAGTACAATACACTCCACAGTGGCCTGGTGCTACTATTATACACTGGGGTCTTCTCAGACCGCAGTGTATAATAATTGGAGGCCCAGGGAAGGTGATTAAAAATAGCAAACACTTATACTCACCTTTCCTGGGCATCCTCGCTCCATCCAGGTGTCTTCAGCATCCTCTTCGGTCCTCTTCTGTCTGTGACTGAAGTCATGCATCCCAGACATCACTGCTGGTGCATGTTATTGGGCCTTAGCAGGCAAGTGGGGCGCAATGACGTCATTACGCCAGCATGCCCCACGTGACTCCTGGGGCATGTGACCTCAATCACATGCCAGAACAGCATACTGGGAATCGTCGGAAGCCCAGGAGAGGTCAGTATAAGTGTTTGTTATTTTTACTCACCATCCCTGGGCAGACTATGTGTATAGCGATCGGGGAACTAGGCTTTCCACAATCGCTATCATCGTGCTGAAAGCGCCCCTCACCCACTACATTTGGACTATAAGACGCACCCCCATTTTCCTCCCAAATTTGGGAGAAAAAGTGCGTCTTATAGTTAAAAAAATATGGTATTTGTTTTTTCCTAGTGCAAACTTATTTTTCTAGGTTGTAAGCTTTTCTTGGTTGTATGCTGCTATCCCATTCCTTGGAGAGGCTTCCATTAAAATATCTTGTGAGTATTGCAGTGTCTAGTAGAACACTGCTAAAGAGTTAGCCATCGTTTGATTGTGTTTTTGCACTTTAAGGCTGAGGTCCCACGCAGCTTTTTTGTTGCAGTTTTTTGAGCCAAAGCCAAGAATAGTTACAAAAGGAATGGGAAATATATAGGAAGCTCTTATACTTCTACCTACCGCTCAATCCATTCCTGGCTTTAACTCAAAAAATCCACAGCAAAATCTGCAACAAAAAAAGCTGCATTTCTGCAGCATTCTTTTTTCTTAATCGGCCGCTACCCATTGAATTATTGCAATAATTTACTCACTTATTCACGCTCCTGTCCAGGTCAGCCTCCGCTGCTGCCTCTAGGTGGCACTGGCTGGTGGAGGCTGGCCTGGAAAGGAGCGTGGATAGGTGAGTAAATTATCGGCTACTACCTATTGCAATAATGCAATAGTTAGCAGCGTAACATATCACTGTCTGCTGGCCAAAATAAAAAGGGGCCATATACTGTATGGGGACCGATAAATATGGGGGTGATATACTGTGTGGGGGCCATATACAGTGTGGGGCCATATTATGTGTTGGTGCTAGAATGCCACGTCACATGACATAGTTTTGTTCTGTCTTCACCTGGAAGTTCCCCACCACTCTATAGCTGGAGCGTGCTGTGTACCTTCCAGCCAAAGACAGAACAAACAGCTATAGGGGTCATAGCAGTTGCCCTTGTGACTGGGTCTCTCATAGGACCCCTCACCACACTACCATCTCCAGGTGTAGGGAATTTCATACTTACCTCTTCTTCCTGCAAAGAGCAGACATGGCGCCTGGCTGTGTAGGATATTGTAATGGCGCATACACAGCTTCTGGACCAGTACCATCCCCATGCAATAATAGTATGGTGATCTGCTGGAACAGCTCACTTACTTTGATGTACTATTATGGCATGGGATAGGAACATTTACTATTGTATCCATTTATCTTAACACATTCAGTACGGCGCAAATTTTTTAGGCAGTTGTGTAATAAATTCTGCAAAGTAAGAAATTATAATTGTCAATAGTTATTTTTTGTTAAATAACAAAATGAACAAAAAGAAAAATATAAATGAAAATAATATTTGGTGTGACCATTCTTTGGAGGAGAAGTCCTGGAAGTGATGATTTAACCCCTACAGAACCCTGATATCAACATTATCCAGTCTGTCTGGGATTACTGAAGACATAGAAGGATTTGAGCAAGCCTACATCCACAGAAGATCTGTTCCTATTTGATGCTGTTTTGAAGACAACGGTCAATCACACCAAATATTGATGGGATTTAGATTTTTCATTTACTCATTCACTTCATTTTTTATTGACGAAAAAAAAAACTATTAACCCTCTATCTTTGAAAGCAATCTTACTTTGCAGCATTTTTCTATGACTGCCTAAAACTGCTGCACAGTACTGCATGTGAAAAATAATGCAACTCATGGATCTGAAAATAAGTGCAGTTAGAAGTCATGTTCCTTTATGTTTTACTTTATCTTATATAGCTATTATGTGTAGAAAACATAACTTCCTAATACTTGCTACATTTGCAGTCTAAGGAGTGTGCGGTGTTAGCTAATGAATAAGGATGATTGCTATAGCAACCCCGGGTCAGATCAGTCCACTATCCATCTGCAGTGGCAGATTTTATTCTGTGGTTAATATTTACTAACATTTCCTCGAACAAGCATTTCTCTGTTTCCACGCTTCCAGCTTCATTGCTTGTAAATGAAACATCAGCAGGTGGCAGCATATGTCAGTTATATCTCCAAGCGCCGCACTCCGAAGAGGTTATCTGTGTACAGTCTATTACAAAGCAATGGAGAAAAACAGGTCTTATTCTTTATTTCTAAGTGAACGTTTATAAAATAAAGACTGGTAATATGTAAACATAATAAGATGTAAATATCTGTATAGCTGGAACAACTGTTCCCAATAGAGTCCCAGGATTTGCGCTCCTCTATGGATAAACCACAACAGGTCTCAGGCTTTATTTAAGATTACGCGTTTCGGGGTTTTAAGGCGTTCAAAAGAGCACACCCCTTCATCAGATCTACATAAATAATGATAAGAGATAAAATAAAAACACTTATTTCAATTACAATCAATAAAATAGTAATAAAACATAAAACAAACATATAAAAATTTATAGTAAAAAATCATAAGCTAATATTATAACAAGATATTATAACAAGAAAGACATAAAAGATGTACTATAAGATCATAACATAATCAGATGATAAAAGATCTAACTGTTGGTTACATTATTAACACACTTGTTGGTTACATTATTAACACACTTATTACTTTATAGTCTCCTATGTAGAAACATAGTTTATATCTGTATGTATGCGTATGTATATATATATATGTATATTATTTCATAATAAAAATGTCGGGTATATATTCAAATTGCCTTATACAGACCATTATAAATACAATGGATTAATGGATGGTATATAAATTTATCAAGATGAATAAATCACTTGCTATGGACACTAGAAAATATTGTATACGATGTGTACAGTCAAAACAAATATATAGTAACTAAAAGCAAATTGTGTAAGAACAGGTAGTTAGCACGAACAGGTGATTAGCACGTGTAACCATATCTGTAGTAAAGATGGTAATATAGCCAAGGGACTTGTCTTTATAGATACCTTTCATATAAATATCTGCAGTACTAAAAATTGCAACAATATACATAATCAAAATGGTAGCTAGCATGGACAGGGGGTTAGCGCGTATAACAATATATATAGCAATATATATAGTAAAGAAGGTAATACAGCAAAAGGATATCTGCAGTGCTAAAAGTTGCAACAATATACATAATCAAAATGGTGGCTTATCTATATATATAGTAAAGATGGTAATAAAGCCAAGAAGAAAGGGGCTTATCTTTATAAATATCTTTTGTATAAATGCCTGCAGTACTAGAAATTCAAAAAATATACATAGTCAAAATGGTGGCTTATCTCTGTGAATGTCTTTTGATTGAAATGCAGTTACACCAATTTGCAGCAGTATGTATACTCCTGATGATGGTATAGTTAAAATGAAGAGTGCTTACCTCTGTAATATTGCTTGTGCAAAGAGCCAGTGTTGTGTGCAGGAAATGAGGGTTAATTTATAATGTGTGGCATGTGTGATGCCAGCGCAGGTGTCTAGAGTAGCTAAAAAAAAAAAAAAAAAAAAAAAAAAAAGGGGGTTGAATAAATGGGTAACAGATTATGTAAATGAATAATGAAATTGTGGTCCTAGATAAAAAAAAAGGTTATATAGATGGGTTATGTAAATGGATGATGGAATTCATGAAATAGAACTGTGTATTGGATACTGAAATGACTGGATACAGGTGTCATATGGGAATGAATTGATAAAGGAGAGGAAAAAAAAAAAAAAGAAAAGGGTTTGAATAAATGGGTTACAGATTATGTAAATGGATAATGAAATTGTGGTCCTAGATAAAAAAGGTTATATATAGATGGGTTATGAGTTATGTAAATGGATGATGGAATTCATGAAATAGAATTGTGTATTGGATACTGAAATGACTGGATATAGGTGTCATATGGGAACGAATTGATAAAGGAGAGAAAAAAAAAGGGGGTTGAATAAATGGGTTACAGATTATGTAATTGGATAATGAAATTGTGGTCCTAGAAGTGTAGTAATGAAGTGGGATGAATTTTGGATGTGAAAGGTTTAGGTGATTATTTCGGTGGCTTCGTTCAGACCATAGGGATTTAAAGTACTGAGCTTGTAAATCCAATACATCTCGCGTTTTTTTAGAGTGTCAAATCTGTTGTCTTTTGTGATAGGGATTTGTTCTATTATGGTAGATTTAAATGATGAGAATTCCCTATTGTGAAAATATTTGGCATGTTTTGAAACACCATGTTTAATATAACCCCTACATGAATTGGATCTATGATTGTTGAGTCTAATATGGAAAGGGAGTGTGGTACGACCAACATATTGCAGACCGCATCCACATTCGATCAAATAAATCACAAATTCAGATTCGCAATTAAGAAATTGATTAATTTTGAATGTTTCACCCGTTGAATTACTTTTAAATTGTTGTAAATTATGGCTCAGAGTTGAACAACATTTGCATCTACTTTTTCCACATTTAAAGTTTCCATTTTTCTTTGGTATATTATTTGTACTGGTCAGAAGATGCTTCTGACGGAGCTTACTGGGGGCTAGGATATTTTTAATAGTTTGGGCTCTTCGAAATGTGATGGCTGGGTTGTCTGGTAATGTTTTACCTATAATTGGATCTTTTTTCAAAACGTGGCAATGTTTATTTAGAATGTTGCGAATTGTTTTATGTTGAAAGCTGTATGTAGTAAGAAAATTATACTGCCATTTTTCATTATTCTCTGTTGGTGGAGGTTTTGGTTTTAAACAGTCGGATTGAGTAAGCTTGTTAGCTCTTGATTTAGCCGCTGTAATAACGGATTTGGGGTATCTTTTTTCTAAAAATCTGCTTGTCATAATTTTACTCTGTTCAAGGTAATCCTCAGTTCGGGAACAGTTCCTCCTGAGGCGTTTAAATTGACTGAAGGGAACGTTGATTTTCCACTTCTTATAATGGTCACTATGGAAGCTTAAAAGGCTATTGCCATCGACTTTCTTAAAAAAAGTTTTTGTATGAATTACCGTATTTTCTTGACTGAGTACCAAGTCAAGGTATTCAATTTCAGTGTATGAATAGGAGCTTGTGAATTGCAGACTTAAATCGTTAGTGTTCAGGTGTTTAACAAAATTTTCTAGATCATTTGTAGATCCTTTCCAGATAAATAGCAGATCATCAATATAACGTGTATAGAAGACTATATTATTTGACAAATTATGTTTTTTATAGATAAATTGATCCTCAAAAGTGCCCATATAAAGATTAGCAAAGCTGGGAGCGAATTTCGTACCCATCGCGGTGCCTTTGCACTGTTGGTATAGAGAACCCTCAAAAGTGAAAACATTATGTTGCAAGATAAAATAGATACTGTCTAAAAGAAATTTCTTTTGTATAGATGGTAATGACATATCAAGGTCAAGGTAATGGGCAACTGCTTTAAGACCTTTTAAGTGTGGAATATTAGAATAAAGAGAACTCACATCTAATGTGACCCAAATATAATTTTCTCCCCATGTAAGGTATTTTAACCGAGAAATTAATGTTGAAGAATCTTTCAGGTATGATGGTAATTTAAGTACGTATTGTTGTAAGTGATGATCTATGTATTCCGATAGATTGCAGGTGAGGGAGTTGATACCTGATATAATTTTTTTAGCTACTCTAGACACCTGCGCTGGCATCACACATGCCACACATTATAAATTAACCCTCATTTCCTGCACACAACACTGGCTCTTTGCACAAGCAATATTACAGAGGTAAGCACTCTTCATTTTAACTATACCATCATCAGGAGTATACATACTGCTGCAAATTGGTGTAACTGCATTTCAATCAAAAGACATTCACAGAGATAAGCCACCATTTTGACTATGTATATTGTTTGAATTTCTAGTACTGCAGGCATTTATACAAAAGATATTTATAAAGATAAGCCCCTTTCTTCTTGGCTTTATTACCATCTTTACTATATATATAGATAAGCCACCATTTTGATTATGTATATTGTTGCAACTTTTAGCACTGCAGATATCCTTTTGCTGTATTACCATCTTTACTATATATATTGCTATATATATTGTTATACGCGCTAACCCCCTGTCCATGCTAGCTACCATTTTGATTATGTATATTGTTGCAATTTTTAGTACTGCAGATATTTATATGAAAGGTATCTATAAAGACAAGTCCCTTGGCTATATTACCATCTT
Organism: Leptodactylus fallax; assembly: GCA_947044405.1. Lineage (NCBI taxonomy): Eukaryota > Metazoa > Chordata > Amphibia > Anura > Leptodactylidae > Leptodactylus > Leptodactylus fallax. The sequence continues at coordinate 3,300,402 of CAMRHE010000073.1, read as the reverse complement.
TACTACAGATATGGTTACACGTGCTAATCACCTGTTCGTGCTAACTACCTGTTCTTACACAATTTGCTTTTAGTTACTATATATTTGTTTTGACTGTACACATCGTATACAATATTTTCTAGTGTCCATATCAAGTGATTTATTCATCTTGATAAATTTATATACCATCCATTAATCCATTGTATTTATAATGGTCTGTATAAGGCAATTTGAATATATACCCGACATTTTTATTATGAAATAATATACATATATATATACATACACATACATACAGATATAAACTAGTTTCTACATAGGAGACTATAAAGTAATAAGTGTGTTAATAATGTAACCAACAAGTGTGTTAATAATGTAACCAACAGTTAGATCTTTTATCAACTGATTATGTTATGATCTTATAGTACATCTTTTATGTCTTTCTTGTTATAATATCTTGTTATAATATTAGCTTATGATTTTTACTATAAATTTTTATATGTTTATTTTATGTTTTATTACTATTTTATTGATTGTAATTGAAATAAGTGTTTTTATTTTATCTCTTATCATTATGTAGATCTGATGAAGGGGTGCGCTCTTTTGAACGCCTTAAAACCCCGAAACGCGTAATCTTAAATAAAGCCTGAACTTCCCGCACTTTGAGACCAGTTGTGGTTTATCCATAGAGGAGCGCAAATCTTGGGACTCTATTGGGAACAGTTGTTCCAGCTATACATATCTTTCACCAACGGCTTCAATCCTTCGGATAGTCGGTAACCCCAATTTGAATGCGATCCTGATCTACTAGATTCCCTAATACGATCTATGTCATCTAACCATAATTGGGTTGGTTCAAATCCTCAACTACTCCCATGCATGAGACTGTGATCGCGCTGAGCAGTACTGTCAGTGACCGACTGCTCCACCCTAGGTGTGAGAAGGAGCGCTATCGGAAGTCTTTCCTCCCCACCGCGGTTAGGCTGTACAACCAACACCGACCTAAGCGGAGATCATTACACACAGAGAACTGAAATATCTCTCTGCCTGTTAAATCCCCCCCCCCCTCCTCTGCTACGTCCTATCTGTCTGTCTGCTATTAATGTAATGCCTCTCACCTTGGAACATTCCTGTACATGTTGTATTTGTATTTGTATCTGCTTATCTTTGCTGCTGTAACACACTGAATTTCCCCATTGTGGGACTATTAAAGGACTATTATTATTACTAAGGAATAACTGAGGATTTACCTATATATATTATAGATAGTGGTCTCCTCCTCGGAGCGCATACTTTCCAACCATTTATTCCTTATATGTGTAAAGATGTAAATATCTGTTATATATATATGATACGTGGCCCCTATGTCTGAATGCTGAATGGCATGTGATGGGTGGGGTCTGAAACTCAGGACCCCTCTGGGTCAGCTGTTTGGAGACATAAATATCTGATAGATGTGGATCCAACCTCTGGAACTCAAAGCCATGTCTAGAACAGTCAGCCAAATCCAGGCTGTAAGCAGCCGGTCAAGGTGAGCTATGATGAATCTACAACTCCCATATGCAGTTCTATTCAATTGTCTCCATCCTTATTTATTCTATTATCTTCATCAGTCATCAGTTAACAGAATTCAGAAAAACTATTATTCTTAGTAGTCATAGAAGCAGCCATAGTGCTAGTAATAGTAATAGAACAAGTAATAATATAACTATTATGATTATACATTGAACAACATACAATAATTGCAGAATTTTTCATACCATACCATACCAAAAAGGAATTTGTGTTATGGTTGTTACTTTGTTATAGACATTAACAGGTCCCAAATGATTTCAGAAAACCGCATATCAGATGTGCTCCAGGTCCCAGGAGAAAAGAACGTCAACCATATGTAGTTACATTTCAGTAATGCCAATCACTGGTCTTGTACTATGCTTCTCAACTTACCTTCTGTGCTCCTATTGTCTAGTTCACTTACATGGTATACTACTGCAATAAAGAATATAATTATAAAAAAAAAAAGATACAGTGGGGAAAAAAAGTATTTAGTCAGCCACCAATTGTGCAAGTTCTCCCACTTAAAAATATGAGAGAGGCCTGTAATTGTCATCATAGGTAGACCTCAACTATAAGAGACAAAATGAGAAAATAAATCCAGCAAATCACATTGTTTGATTTTTTAAGAATTTATTTGCAAATTATGGTGGAAAGTAAGTATCTGGTCAATAACAAAAGTTCATCTCAATACTTTGTTATATACAGTGCCTTGCGAAAGTATTCGGCCCCCTTGAACTTTTCAACCTTTTGCCACATTTCCGGCTTCAAACATAAGGATATAAAATTTTAATTTTTTGGTGAAGAATCAACAACAAGTGGGGACACAATTGTGAAGTGGAACGAAATTTATTGGTTATTTTAAACTTTTGTAAAATATAAAAAACTGAAAAGTGGGGCGTGCAATATTATTCGCCCCCTTTACTTTCAGTGCAGCAAACCTACTCCAGAAGTTCAGTGAGGATCTCTGAATGATCCAATGTTGTCCTAAATGACTGATGATGATAAATATAATCCACTTGTGTGTAATCAAGTCTCCGTATAAATGCACCTGCTCTGTGATAGTCTCAGGGTTCTGTTTAAAGCGCAGAGAGCATCATGAAGACCAAGGAACACACCAGGCAGGTCCGTGATACTGTTGTGGAGAAGTTTAAAGCCGGATTTGGATACAAAAAGATTTCCCAATCTTTAAACATCCCAATGAGCACTGTGCAAGTGATCATATTGAAATGGAAGGAGTATCAGACCACTGCAAATCTACCAAGACCCGGCCGTCCCTCTAAACTTTCATCTCAAACAAGGAGAAGACTGATCAGAGATGCAGCCAAGAGGCCCATGATCACTCTGGATGAACTGCAGAGATCTACAGCTGAGGTGGGAGAGTCTGTCCATAGGACAACAATCAGTCGTACACTGCACAAATCTGGCCTTTATGGAAGAGTGGCAAGAAGAAAGCCATTTCTCAAAGATATCCATAAAAAGTCTCGTTTAAAGTTTGCCACAAGCCACCTGGGAGACACACCAAACATGTGGAAGAAGGTGCTCTGGTCAGATTAAACCAAAATCAAACTTTTTGGCCACGATGCAAAACGATATGTTTGGCGTAAAAGCAACATAGATCATCACCCTGAACATACCATCCCCACTGTCAAACATGGTGGTGGCAGAATCATGGTTTGGGCCTGCTTTTCTTCAGCAGGGACAGGGAAGATGGTTAAAATTGATGGGAAGATGGATGGAGCCAAATACAGGACCATTCTGGAAGAAAACCTGTTGGAGTCTGCAAAAGACCTGAGACTGGGACGGAGATTTATCTTCCAACAAGACAATGATCCCAAACATAAAGAAAAATCTACAATGGAATGATTCACAAATAAACGTATCCAGGTGTTAGAATGGCTAAGTCAAAGTCCAGACCTGAATCCAATCGAGAATCTGTGGAAAGAGCTGAAAACTGCTGTTCACAAACGCTCTCCATCCAACCTCACTGAGCTCCAGCTGTTTTCCAAAGAAGAATGGGCAAGAATTTCAGTCTCTTGATGTGCAAAACTGATAGAGACATACCCCAAGCGACTTGCAGCTGTAATCGCAGCAAAAGGTGGAGCTAAAAAGTATTAACTTAAGGGGGCCGAATAATTTGGCATGCCCCACTTTTCAGTTTTTATTTTTTTACAAAAGTTTAAAATATCCAATAAATTTCATTTCACTTCACGATTGTGTCCCACTTGTTGTTGATTCTTCACCAAAAAATTAATATTTTATATCCTTTTGTTTGAAGCCTGAAATGTGGCAAAAGGTTGAAAAGTTCAAGGGGGCCGAATACTTTCGCATCTCCTCTAGAGCAGTGATGTTTTGGGGCTGTCGCTGGGCAACACGGACTTTCAACTCCCTCCAAAGGTTTTCTATGGGGTTGAGATCTGGAGACTGGCTAAGCCTCTCCAGGACATTCAAATGCTTCTTACGAAGCCACTCCTTCGTTGCCCTGGTGGTGTGCTTGGGATCATTGTCATGCTGAAAGACCCAGCCACGTTTCATCTTCAATGCCCTTGCTGATGGAAGGAGGTTTGCACTCAAAATATCACGATACATGGCCCCATTCATTCTTTCATGTACACGGATCAGTCGTCCTGGTCCCTTTGCAGAGAAACAGCCCCAAAGCATGATGTTGCCACCCCCATGCTTCACAGTAGGTATGATGTTCTTTGGATGCAACTCAGCATTCACTCTCCTCCAAACACAACGAGTTGTGTTTCTACCAAACAGTTCTACTTTGGTTTCATCTGACCATATGACATTCTCCCAATACTCTTCTGGAACATCCAAATGCTCTCTAGCAAACTTCAGATGGGCCCGGATATGTACTGGCTTAAGCAGGGGGACACGTCTGGCACTGCAGCCTTTGTTACGTTAGCCCAGCTTTCTGCAGGTCATTCACTAGGTCCCCCCGTGTGGTTCTGCGATTTTTGCTCACCGTTCTTGTGATCATTTTGACCCCACGGGGTGAGATCTTGCGTGGAGCCCCGGATCGAGGGAGATTATCAGTGGTCTTGTATGTCTTCCATTTTCTAATTATTGCTCCCACAGTTGATTTCTTCACACCAAGCTGCTTGCCTATTGCAGATTCAGTCTTCCCAGCCTGATGCAGGTCTACAATTTTGTTTCTGGTGTCCTTCCACAGCTCTTTGGTCTTCACCATAGTGGAGTTTGGAGTGTGACTGTTTGAGGTTGTGGACAGGTGTCTTTTATACTGATAACAATATCAAACAGGAGCCATTACCACAGGTAATGAGTGGGGGACAGAGGAGCCTCTTAAAGAAGAAGTTACAGGTCTGTGAGTGCCAGAAATCTTGCATGTTTGTAGGTGACCAAATACTTATTTTCCACCATAATTTGCAAATAAATTCTTAAAAAATCAGACAATGTGATTTTCTAGATATGTTTTCTCATTTTGTCTCTCATAGTTGAGGTCTACCTATGATGACAATTACAGGCCAGCCTCATCTTTTTAAGTGGGAGAACTTGCACAATTGGTGGCTGACTAAATACTTTTTTCCCCACTGTATCAACACTTTCCCAAAGCAGCCATCTTTTGTTTTTGTATTATTGTATTGTTTTTTAACTCCTCTCTTTCCAAAAGACAGATGCTTACTGTTTCACATAGCCGTATGAGGACTTGTTTTATGCAAGAAGTTGAACCTTAATATTACACCATTTAATATACCATGAAATGTATTGGGAAGATGGAAAAAATGATTAATGGTGTGGAATTGGAAAAAAAATGCAGATTTTGTTTTTTACTGCACACACTGTGCATTACCTTTATTGTGCCAGTAAGTGCTATTATGGCAATTCCAAGTAATAGCTTTTGCTGTTTTAATACAGTAAAAAAATATAAATGGCTGTGAAAAAAATTAATTTCTTTACATCACCATATTCTGACACCCATAACCTTTTTACAATTTCCATCTATGGAACTGTATAAGGTCTCTTTCTTTACTAGGCAAACTATAGTTTATATTGATATAATTTGGGGAATGACTGATGACTGTTCTATGACTGTAGCGAGCTGTGCAGCTGTGTGTCCATCACATGACCATGCATTGTATATCACATGACCATGGAGGAATAGATACGAGAAGTAACTGACAAGCAAAAGGTTAACAATGTTTTGAACTTTTGACTTTCAGTCTCCATATCTCACCATCCAGTACAGCTTCTAATGTGAGACTACCATCATTTTATAGACAATCATCTTGGCTATCTCATATATAAATTTGACTTGCAACTATTTAGCATATGATGAGTTATGTAGATTCTTGTTATGTAACTGCATTGTTATTGTTTTGCTCCTGGTGGTGGAAACATCTTTTTCTTCTTGTATACTACAAATTACAACCTGTTCTCACATTCCCTAATATCTCAATGTTTTATTAGGTGGATTCCCAAGTAAAAAGGTCACTGGTTCAAATCGAGGATCAGCCATGAAGAAAATTTCCCAAGAAAAGAGAAAACAGCATCATCCAGCTCATCGATAGCGATCTCTTGGTCAAGAAAATTGCCAAACTGCATCATGTGAGTGCCATAACAGTTGGAAGAATACTAAATGAAATCCGTCCATTCATTTAAAAGCCAAGAGGTGGACGTCCAGGCAAAATATTGGAGTCAACAAGTCGGCTCATCTCAAGGTCTATCAGTTCTGGTATGACAAACATGATAGTGGAGGCGGCTCATATGCTTCATAATAGTGAGATCACAGACGTCCATGCAAGCCCTGTGTGACGTGCGTTACACAAGTCTGGAATGGTGGCCTGAAAATAGTGAAGAAGCCTCAACTTCAATATTGTCATAAGAGGTTCAAGTTTGCAAAAAATTATGAAAAATGTACAGTAGAAGATTGAAAATGGGTGATTTAGAGTGATGAGACAAATAGACTGGGCTCTGATGGATGCAAATGGGTCTAGGAGAAACAAGGGAAAAGGGGACTAACAGATCAAGAAATTGAAGGAATGGTCAAGTTTGGTGGAGTAAGCCTAACAATATGGGGTTGTTTCACAGCAAAAGGTGTTGGATACTTGACCAGGATCAATGGTGGTCTCAATGCTGAGCTATATGTGAGTATCCAGCAGGACAACAGCCCAAAGCATATGTCAAGATTAGCAAAGAAATGGTTGAATAACAATGAAGCAGACATATTGGATTGGCCTCCACAGTCCCCAGACCTCAACTCAATCAAACACTTGTGGGTAGAGTTGAAGCGTCAGTGTATATTGGAAAATTGTAGAACTTTTCATTATACAAGCAATAATATTTATTTGCTGAAACTGGACAATCTCTTTAAGGGGAACTTCTATACTTTTATAATTCATTACTTTGGGAATTTATGGATGTGGTGATACTAGTTATATTTGTTTGTTAATGTTTGTTTGGAAAAGTGGGAGCATCAAATTATTATTTTTTTATATTTCTTATATATTTTACTTTTTTTTGCTTATACCATAGACTGCAGTATTCTAATATTGCAATCTATGGCAAAATTGTTATCTTGCATGAAGTGCGCATGGACAGTGAAACGAGGTGTATTTTCCTCAGCTTCAAATGTGCATTGCTTATGTGCTGCTCATATCTCTCACCCTACCCAGTTTGCCCTGAGTATTTATTGGACAAATCTCACGAGATTCGTCTGACGGTTTTGTTCAGAGCAAACAAAACTGCTATTATTATACTCTGGGGTCTCTTCAGACCTCAGAGTATAATGATCAGAGGCCCGGGGGAGATGGGCAAAGATAAAAAGCAGTGTTACTTATCTCCCCTGGGCTCTGACATGGGTCTTTGGGCCTCTTTACCGATTTCCCAGACTCACAGAGGCCTTTTATTGGACCTGAGCAGTCACATGGGTCATGTCAGCATGACGGTGCATAATGACCCCAGCTTGACCCATGTGACCACATGGCATCATTGAAGAGGCTCAAAGAATGGCACTGGGAACCAGGAGAGGTTAATAAAAAAGTTTTTCATTTTTGCTCACCTCCTCGGGTCTCTGATCATTTTACTCTGGGGTATGACGAGACCACCAGAGTATAATAAAAGGTCGTGGCTGGTAAACCCCAAAAATTTCTGCCGAATCCGAATATTTACAATGAATACTGTAGGAATCACTATGGGACATTATACTATGTGGAGGGGGTTGCTATGGCACATTATACTGTGTGGAGGGGCCACTATGGGACGTTATACTGTGTGGGGGCCTTTATGGGACATTATACTGAATGAAGGGGCTGCTATGGGACATAATACTGCATGGAGGGGCCACTATGGGACATTATATTGTGTGAAGGGGCCACTGTGAGACATTATATTGTATAGAGGCCACTACGGGAAATTATACTGTGTGGAGGGGCCGCTATGGGACACTATACTGTGTGAAAGGCAACTGTAGGACAAAATATTGTATGGAGGCCACTATGGGACATTATACCTTGTGAGGGTCAGCATAGGGAGTGTTATACCAAGTCAAAAATTTGCTATGGGCCCAGTCTTTGCTTAGCTATAATGCCCCTCACACAGAATAATGCCCCCATAGTTCCCCCACACAGTATAATGTCTCCTTAGTACCCTTAATGTCCTCATAGTGCCCCACCATTACCCCCATACAGTATAATGCTCCTTTAGTGCCCCAACACAATATAACACCCCAAAGATGTCCCCACTCAGAATAATGTCCCCATAATGTCTCTGCCAGCCATGGGAGGTGTAGATGGCCCACAAGGAACACTCCTTCTTTATACCAGCACAATGACAGCAATTGAGAGAGAGAGTGATATCCCAACTTCTGTCCCCTTTGCACTGAAGGAACACAGTAACACTAGAAGGCCCAGGCACTTGAGTAGCATAGGCACCGGGGACAAGAGACGATCCCTGCTGCTACTGTGATCCATCAATGTTACAGTGGCAGTATCCAGGATATCACTCTTTCCCCTGACTGCTGTCATTATGGTATCTCTACATGTCTGATAAGCAGGGCTCCAGACAACTTGTGACCTTGATCTGGGTTTTGACTGCTGTCCGCTGGCTGTGTACCCAAACTATATACAGTATGAATCTTCTCAGTTATTCCTGCTCTATAACATGTTTCTCATACATTAAATAGAATTGTTGACATGTTGCCTTTAAACTTTAGGCAAATATAAGTACAGTTAAATGGCCACCTTTGTCATACATTCATAAAACATATGGCATTTCCACATGATATGCTATAAATGTCTGATAGATGCAGGATCCACCTCTCGGTCCCGCACCTATTTTGAGGATTGGGTCCTTTTCTAAAACCAGACTTTCTAATAAGTTATGAAGACATTAGACACAATAATGGCATCGGCTGCAGCATCCAGATAGAGAAAGAGCATTGATTGCACAGCTCTCATCATTCTGTTCTACTCAAGTTACAGTAACAGGCAGGCAAGTATACTTGGCTGCTTCGGCAACTCCAGACGTGAATAAAAAGTGCTCCTCACATACACAGCCACCTCTCCATTCTTTCCCTACCTGGATATTCTGGCTGATAATTTCTTCAATATGTCTGGTGACCAAACTCCCTTCTCAAAATAGCTGCAGGTCCTATGGGGTGAAACCTACACCTATCATAAATTTATGGCATATCCTTTAGATGTGCCATCAATTTCAGTAATGGGAATATCCCTTTAATTCTATTGGGTACCAGAAAAAAACATATATCAAAAAGGTTTGAACAAACAAAATCCCACCAAAGAATTATTGTGAAAATGCATAAAATGTAAGTTTTTGTTTATTACAAGCCCAAACAGTGCCACAAAAAATTGAGAAGGTAGCCTTCAAGGTATATTTCCTTCTTGGCAAAACATGCCTGAGATAGGAATACACGCCTGCCTGTGTACTGTTTCCAAAACTCCCATAGAGGAAAACAGCGTAGACTTTGAAGTTTACATAACTTTAGGAGTTCGACAAATACAGTAGTTCACTATGCGACACTGTTTCCATAACTCATATTAATCTCTGTAAGAGATCCCAAAATGGCATAGAGCACCTCTATTTGGCTGTCTCCATAACTCCCACCCACCCTGGAGGAGACAGGGCTATCCCCATCTCCAGTGGCGTAGCTAAAGTCTCATGCAATCTTTTGTCCAGGGCCCTCTACCTCATCCCTACAGCGAATTCTTGATAATGATGGTTATGGCTCCTAAGGAGTTTAATCAACCTTAGTGTGGTTAGGGTAATCTGTGGGTCTCCTTGGTTTATGGGCCAGATGGAAGCTGCAATCTCAATACTGATGCCAGTGTTTATAGGCCCCCTAAGGCTCCTGGGCCCTGGTGCGACTGCACCCTCTGCACCCGCTCAAGTTACGCCCCTGTCCATCTCAATCATGAGAGGCTGAGATGGGAATAACCTTTTCACGTCTTCTTTGGATTGCCCTTTTATTTGCTGGGGGGTATACTTAGTAAATTGTGTTCAATAACAAATATACTACTTTCTGTTATCTTCATGAATTGAATATCTGGTATAAAGAGGACATGGTTACCATTTTATTTAAAAAAAAAAAAATCAAATCAAATATACCCAGACTCAGCTCTGTTATATGAAAGGTGATTTCTATCAATCTAGCAGACAATATTTTCTCATTTCCTTCGACACTTCTGTTAATACTCACTAGATTTTAGTTATTTTAATTATACAGAATGTGGAGTTTCATGTACCGTCTTATAGAAATGACTTTACATAAGAATATAATGCAATAGGAGATAATACAAATTGGTAGAAAACAGTTTGAGAGATTATAATTGAAGGATTGAAAGAATCTTACTGAGATTATGCAAATGGAATTAACCAGTGTAGATTCTAAGGAGCCAAAATTGAAGTCTGTCATTCTCAGTCTATATCAGTCACTTTGAAGATGGTAACAATATGTCTACACTGACAGAAGGCATTAGACTATTGCATGTAATTAACACAGGCATCGGTTCACCATGGAAAGAATTTAACAAAGTGGCAAGTTAGGCGGGGATATAGTGAATGACCGTCGCTGTGGATGAATGTTAAGTAATGTATCTGGGTCAATGCAATAATTAGAAGTAATGAAGTGTCTTCATTTTATAAAACTGTTGCTCATTAAAGAAAACTGTAATATTATTCACATATATTTATCGAAATGTTTCTATAGAGGAAGTGGATAAGGAGATACATATCGGGGTGGGGGGTAAATGGCATTATAAATATCCTTTAGAAAGGCAGACCCTTTAATTTAAACTTGAACTAAACCTTTTAAGAGGTTATCCAGGCCTGGATATTGATGGTCTGGTCATCAATATCAGATTGGTGGGGGTCTGACACCCAGGACTCCCACAGATCAGATGGTTGAAGAAGTTGCAGTGTTCGAATGAGTCCTGTGACCTCTTGACTGAAAATAGACCACAGCGCCATACATTAGTAGAGGTTATGCTTAGTATTGCAGCTCAGTCCCATTCAGTAGCCATGAGGAAGTAATTAGACATCCAGCTACTCATGTTTCAATTTCTTTACTAGAAACAAAAGACAGGTAGACACCATATATCCTCTATTTGGTTAGGGGTGTATTTGGTTAGGATACATGAACAATCAGATTCACTTACATGGAGTCAGGGAAATGCAATAATGTAACACGGCCACTACACAGTGTATGGAGTCATCTGCTTCTGAGTTTATACACTCTGCTAAGAACAGTTGATCAGTTGGGGTTGCAGGTGCTGGACACTTACCGATCTGATATTAACAACCTATCCTAAGCATAGGCCATCAACATCATCCTTCTTGGAAAACCCTTTTGCAATACTACCTCAGTGTAACTGAGGCTCATAATAAGACACACAGTCTCTAGCAGTGCTCCTTAACCTGTGGGACATCTGTACTGCACTGGGGCTAAGAACTATTGGTGTATATTACATGCTGCACTGCTTGCAGGCCCCCCTATGCAGGATGGGTGCCTATGGCCCTCAGAGGCCATGTTTACTTTAGAAGTGTAATGAGTGCCCAGGGAGCAAGCAGTGAGATGTATTTTTCAATTAACACTCGCTTCAAACTTCTCCAGACGCAGAGTGCTGACTTCACAGCAGGTCCCAAAGCAAAGAGGAAGCATGGAGCAGACTCGTGAGAGATGACTGCAGTTCACAAGTCACTCTCTGGGTGTCACTAACTACAGTGAGCGCCTTCATCAGTATATGTGGAGGCCTTTACATTACATGGGGGGCACTGTGGGGGCCATTATGTTACACATGGGGCACTGTTGGGTCCATTATTTTACAAATGGGGGTACTGTGGGGGCATTACGTAACTGCTATAAGTCATTTATCTCTTGGTGATTTGGTTTTGTTTGGCACCTCCTGGACTCAACCTTGGCCTTGACTCTCTGCCCCCATAGGTTTTCTGGTTTGGGCTTTACCCTACAAGTGCACCTGTTTTCTGAAACATAATTCTGTGGCTGCAGCTTGGGTCCCAAGTGGTCCATCCTGCCTTGCAGTGGACTCTTGTGAATACCTCTGAGATTAGTCTTAAACTTGTTGAACTACAAGTAGCTTATTTTGCTTGCGGTCTGTTGATCCTATCAATTACCTTCTGTATATTGGGGAATTGCCTAAATAACAATTCCATTACTTTTTAGGGGATTTTTTAAGCAGAAAGTCTATCACAATTATATCACTAAGTCATACATATGTGTATGTGCAGCCACCCAGTGGTTGTATTATGAGTGCAGCCTTTTTCTAGGAATTTGTTAACATGTCACAACTTTGTATTAAATTGGGTTTATAAGAAATTGGAGTCCTTAACCAAACTCAGGCTTGGTCAAGGGTGAATCTATCTGCATGTGCAATGCATGTGGGATCTTTGTGATATGGTTCCTAAATACAGTCATGTGCACAAGGACTAAAGTGGTTGTATGACATTACAAAAAATTCTGCTTTTTTCCAATATAGAGTCAAGCCGGACCAAGTGAATGCACTGTGTTAGTCCTGATGTCTTCTTATCTTTAATACATTAATGGGCTTCCTTCTCTGAATACCAGTCCTGATAGGAGCTGTGGAAGAATTACAATAATAAATTGCAGAATGCCTAAAACTTTAAGGATATGAAAGGTCTTTAACTCTGTGTATGCAGAAGAATTAAAAATCTGTAACAGCAAAAACCTGACTCGGTTCCTGAAACATAATAGAATTAAGCCCTTAAAGGGTACCTGTTCATCTGTTACAAAGAAATAAGCCCTTATAGTGTTGCTGAAAATGAAGGTCATCTAGCCAAGTGGGCGTTAACGCTGTGGTTTATCTGGGGACGGAGTCTCTGTGTGCTGTATGTCATGCAGTATATCACCCACTCAGCTAGTACCCCGTTTCCCTGAAAATAAGCTTTAGCATGATTTTTCAGGATTTTTGGAGTATGCTAGTTGCAGTAAATTAAAAATAGTGTCCAGGCAGCTATATATGTAAAAAAGTAACTAGAATACAGCAGGGCAGATACTTTAGACCCTTCATCAAGGAACGCAGGCACCCCCAAAGGAAAGCAGACACTCCCAAAAGAATCGGACATTGACCTTAAGGGAGCTATCTGTATAAGATGGCACTAGTGAGATAGTTCTCTACAACAATAAGGGTTGACTGCTGGCAGTGCCGGACTCTCACAAACAGATCGGGTAGTCCCGCTGGCATGACTTCACTCCTGAGCCCGAGCACTGTGGCTGCTTCTGGTCAATAGGGTTAGCCAGCCGCTATACTTGGCTACAGTGGAACGCTGCTGCAATGTCAAGGGACGTGACATGCCTCTGACAGAAGTGACACAGATCTGTACAGTGCTGGCCAAAAGTATTGGCACCCCTGCAATTCTGTCAGATAATACTCAATTTCTTCCAGAAAATGATTGCAATCACAAATGCTTTGGTAATAATATTTTCATTTCATTTGTCGTCAATGGAAAACCACAAAAAGAATTGTCAAAAAGCCAAATTGGATATAATTCCACACCAAACATAAAAAAGGGGGTGGACAAAAGTATTGGCACCCTTTGAAAAATCATGTGATGCTTCTCTAATTTGTGTAATTAACAGCACCTGTTACTTACCTGTGGCACATAACAGGTGGTGGCAATAACTAAATCACACTTGCAGCCAGTTGAAATGGATTAAAGTTGACTCAACCTCTGTCCTGTGTCCTTGTGTGTACCACATTGAGCATGGAGAAAAGAAAGAAGACCAAAGAACTGTCTGAGGACTTGAGAAACAAAATTGTGAGGAAGCATGAGCAATCTCAAGGCTACAAGTCCATCTCCAAAGACCTGAATGTTCCTGTGTCTACCGTGCGCAGTGTCATCAAGAAGTTTAAAGCCCATGGCACTGTGGCTAACCTCCCTAGATGTGGACGGAAAAGAAAAATTGACGAGAGATTTCAACGAAAGATTGTGCGGATGGTGGCTAAAGAACCTCGACTAACATCCAAACAAGTTCTAGCTGCCCTGCAGTCCGAGGGTACAACAGTGTCAACCCGTACTATCCGTTAGTGTCTGAATGAAAAGGGACTCTATGGTAGGATACCCAGGAAGACCCCACTTCTGACCCAGAGACATAAAAAAGCCAGGCTGTAGTTTGCCAAAACTTACCCGAGAAAGCCAAAAACTTTTTGGAAGAATGTTCTCTGGTCAGATGAGACAAAAGTAGAGCTTTTTGGGAAAAGGCATCAACATAGAGTTTACAGAAAAAAAAAAAAGAGGCCTTCAAAGAAAAGAACACGGTCCCTACAGTCAATCATGGCGGAGGTTCCCTGATGTTTTGGGATTGCTTTGCTGCCTCTGGCACTGGACTGCTTGACCGTGTGCATGGCAATATGAAGTCTGAAGACTACCAACAAATTTTGCAGCATAATGTAGGGCCCAGTGTGAGAAAGCTGGGTCTCCCTCAGAGGTCATGGGTCTTCCAGCAGGACAATGACCCAAAACACACTTCAAAAAGCACTAGAAAATGGTTTGAGAGAAAGCACTGGAGACTTCTAAAGTGGCCAGCAATGAGTCCAGACCTGAATCCCATAGAACACCTGTGGAGAGATCTCAAAATGGCAGTTGGGAGAAGGCACCCTTCAAATCTCAGGGACCTGGAGAAATTTGCCAAAGAAGAATGGTCTAAAATTCCAGCAAAGCATTGTAAGAAACTCATTGATGGTTACCGGAAGCGGTTGTTCGCAGTTATTTTGTCTAAAGGTTGTGCTACCAAGTATTAGGCTGAGGGTGCCAATACTTTTGTCTGGCCCATTTTTGGAGTTTTGTGTAAAATGATCAATGATTTGACTTTTTTTTCATTCTCTTTTGTGTTTTTTCATTGCAAGCAAAATAAATGAAGATATTATTACCAAAGCATTTGTGATTGCAATCATTTTCTGGAAGAAATTGAGTATTATCTGACAGAATTGCAGGGGTGCCAATATTTTTGGCCAGCACTGCATGTGAGAGCCCATCCACCAATGGCACTTGCTAACTCTAATTGATTTGAGAGTAAGGTGGTCTAGTAAGTGGATTGTTTTTCATGGAAAAAGATAAGACATCCGCTGAAATTAAGCCCTAACCCATCTTTTGGAGCAAAAAATAATATAAGACCTTGTCTTATTTTTGTAGAAATACGGTAGACCCTAATTTTCATCAATTCTAAAAAGACTTATATCTTTGGAATAACTGAATGGATTTGGATAAATGAAACACCATGATGCTTAGGGTGACAGCATCAGATGATGTATGTCATAGGGCTTTTCAGATCTCGTGACAGGTTCTCTTTAAAAACTGCCCAGCACTAGTAAGTGTAATAAAATAGCAAAAAAAAGTTATACCAGTTTACTCCATAATGATTCTTACTTCCCCATCAGTGTTTGTTTTCATGAGTGCTGCACTGAGATGCCCGTATACACCAAGTAACTGCTGCAGCCAACTGGCCTCAGCGGTCAAGTGTCATATACCACTGAGGCCAGTAGTGTGCCGTACGGTGATGTGGTGGTGTATACAGGCATGTCACTGCTGCAGCCAAGAAGACGGGACAGACATAGATACATAGGCTACAATGGAGAATAACTTCATGTTACTGCTATATGGTCTTTTGAATTTCTCAGTATATTTCCATTCTAGTGTGATCAGCAAAGTTGAGTCATTTAAGCCAGATTACTGGAAATACACAACAGTGACAACCTTTGTTTAGAGTGTTCAGGCAGCATGTCTTTAGCAACTAGGCTGTCTCATGTCTCAGCTCCAGGCCAAATTGATATAGAAAAAGGAAGGGAGGGGGACAAGGAGGCTTAGCAGTACTCAATTTATCAAGCTACATCCCTATTAAATATTTGTAAAACTGAATTTAAAGTGGATAAATGGTTTCAAACGATAAAACTTAACTTTTAATATCTTAAAATAAAAAATACACAAAGGACGTCCACTAGTCTACTAAAAGACAGATCAATGTGGTCTGTGCCTGTCTATTCAGAGTTTATTCAGGGTTTAAATGTTAGACAGTATTCACACTCTCCAACTTTCCACTGGACCTAGGGTGTAATTCGATACTTCCACCACCCTTAGACTAAGGTTATAGTATCACGGCTGCATCATAGAACAGGTCAGTATTTTGTCAGTTGCTCTTAGTACTAGGAAAACCCAAACACCTGTCCCCACACACAATTTGTAAAGCCTCACTGACTAGACTCCCGCACAGCCATGATATACCTCCACAACCATAGTCTGTAGTATGTACAGGTCACAGTAACTCCATTTCCTGTCATTAAAATATTATAACCATAAGGGAAACCACGATATTCTGACCCTTATGCTCAATAAACACCTATATTGCAGCCATTACTGATATCCCCTATGTTGACTCCAGGGATATACAGCTACCATTTAAATTAGTGACTCAAATTCCACCAACTAATCTCCAGGCTACTCAGACTGCCCCAGTCTCCTGTCAGTCCTTCATGCCCCCAAGTAGTAAGGCTCATGGTCAACTAACTCAAAAATAGAAAATAAACTTGCTCTACGCGTTTCCCCTGTGTTATCTGTATCAGGTTCGTCAGGAGCTAATACTAATAAACTTATAAATTGGTCTAAGCTGCTATAAATTTCAAAATTGCAGTTACAACTGCAGTTCCTGGAGCACTGATGGTGCGCTCCAGTGTATAGAGGAGCCGACGCCACACTGAGCCTTGCCTGCTTTATAAAGGTCAGCCCATTCATTCGGTGCCACCCCCTTTCCTCATGCTGTCTGCAGTGAGCCAATATAAATCACTAGCTCACTCCACCTGTCACGCCTCCTAGGGGGTGTGTCCACCTCAGTCCTCTATTGTGTTCATGTGACTGCCGATCATGTGACCACTGAATGTAAACAATTCCAGTGATCCAGCGCTAGACGGTGAATCTACTGATTCACATTTGATCTTCACCTAATCTACATAAGCTGCTGATCATCTTGTCGCTGCGTCTCAGCAATTCCGATGATCAAGCACCAAGCGGTAATTTTGTATACTTAACCTCCATTCCTCCATATACCAGGTCATGACACCAGAGGGGAGATATTCAAAACAGGGTTAAATCCGGATCCATATTATCCTATCACAACCGTACTCTAAAGGAGCCGGAGGTTAGGCATAACCCCAGACCGTGACAGCGGATGGATAAGAAATCTACCTATCATAGTTCACATATAGTGGGCTCTCCCTAAATCTACCTATCATAGTTCACGTAGTTCACATATAGTGGGCTCTCCCTAAGGGCTCTTAGGGAGAGCCCACTATATGTGAAACCATTTATTTTCTGTGAGATATGAAGTAATAGGGAATGGTGTAGAACCCGCTGTGAGACTGTGAATTTAAAGTGGGAATCAGAGTCACCCAAACCCAACTCCCTTTGTAATACTTGATGAATACATGTGAGGTGATCTCCAACCACCATGCTTTACAAGATTAAAGGGTTCTATAGAGCACTTAAATTACTTTGTGAGAACCATTCACTTGAAGGATAATTGACTTTAAATAACAGAACTCCGGAGAACCAAGCCATATAAAGTATAACCAAGATCTATGCATTCTAGTACTGTAACCTTCCATTGCTGAAGTCTTACATTCAAAACCAACCAAGAACATCTTCAAGGAGTTTGTATGTTCTCCCCGTGTTTGTGTGGGTTTCCTCCAGGTACTCCAGTTTCCTCCCATACACCAAAGACATACTGATAGGAAATGTAGATTGTGAGCCCTATATGGGACAGTGATCACAACGTCTGTAAAGTGCTGCAGAATATAATGGCGCTATACAAGTAAATAAATAAAAAATTCTATAGAATCCTTCCATTCAATTCAGTGGTGACCTGACATGAACTCATTTTTTGCAGGATGCAACCAGGCCTTGTTTTGTTGGTTGAGGAAAAATGGTTTGTTAGTACTGGTGGGTTGTATGTACTGTATATAGGTGCTGGACAGCTCTCCTGATTATATAGTATAAGCGTCATTAATAGGCTGTAAACCATGTGAGGGTGTGAAACTAGAGGGCGCTGGTGAGCGACCCAAAAACAGGGTTGAAAAGGACCTTGGTCACGTCCATACCTGGGGGCTTCACTCCAGAGGGAGTGCACACAGCAGGAGAGTGCTGCTGGTAACCTGCAGGTAGATGGTGGACCAGTTAGAGACAGACAGGTGGTCTGTCCCAAAAGGATTCTACAATGGACTTGGTTAAGCTCAGTGTGAGCCAGACTGCTGAGGAGAAACCTCAGCAAAGCTTCTTGCCCCCAGAAGTTGGTCAGGGCTCAAGAAGTGAGGTATTGCACTGTACGTGGGTTAGGCTGTTTTGTTATTTTTGTTCCTGTTTACTTTTACTAGCAGAATAAAGCCATTTCTTTTGGATTGCCGTTACCTGCTCTGCGGTTTATTTGACACCCAGTGCCACAAACACCTCTGTAAAGTCCAGGAAGCTCCTACCTTTGACGCTAAACTACCCCCAATTGTCACAGCCAGCATAGGGCACCTCACATTACCATGGTGCATTTCCTTATCTGGGTGCAATTAAAATGCTGGCTATCAATCCCCCTCATGAATAGGAGGTGTGTGAGTGGATGTTTTATTTTGCACTTATGTATTCTCTACCATATAGCACTTAGGCCTGTCTGCATCCTGCAGTGAACCATTGCTTCACTTAACATCAGGTAAATATGGCATCTCTTCAGTGATATGATTTATTTTAATGTCTCTTTCAGCGTATTATCAGACATGACAGTGATCTTGCTTATCATATTTATAAGGCATACAAAACTTAGTAGAGAGCATATATAACCAATACTGTGAAAGCATTTGTTCATAAGTAAAGTAAGTATTACTACTATTAATATTATTAGCACTACCTCTTATATAGAATGTTATAGCATGGAAAAAAACAATCTATACAGAAAACTATTGGAAACACAACGTGACACTCAGCCATTAATAAATCAATTAACGTTATTTCATCTTTGGGTTGCAGATTTGCATACATAATACAATTCCCCTGGAGATTTACTAAGAACATTTGATGTACTTAGTCTCAGTATGAGAACTAAGGGTTGCCTTTCCAACTCCCTATTTTGTATGCAAAGATGAAGAACACAGTCACAGTTTCAGTACCACGGACAGGTCATTACAAGCACATAGAGCCAGTAGAAACACTTGATGGTATTTGGCAGCACTTCCCAAACTGGTATCTCTGTTCACACAACTAATGTTCACAGCCATATAATGGATGTGTTTTTTTTAAAAGCCATCACACAATCGTATTAAAAATTCACATGAATGGGGCTATTCACACAACCAATTTGTTGATGGTCTGACCATAAAAAGAACATGTCCTAGAACATGTCCTATTTTTGCCTGTTTTCAAAGATTCCTCAATAGACTCAAATCTATAAGGTATCTATGAAAATGGGTGCCCCATGGATAACAGCATATACATGGTTCAAAAGAGATTTTGGGGGTAGTAGACTTCCTTTAAAGACCATAAACTATTGAAAGAGTTACTTGTCCTGACATCTTTTTGCAAGTAGATACAAAGCTGAAAGTTAACAATAACTAAGGCAGAGCTGTACTAAATGCAGGCACGACATCTTAAGTAAACAGACTGCATAGAATCCTTTCAGAATGAAACAAATTGGCCAGGTTCCTTGCCATACATTGTAAAGTTAATTTACATGTCTCTTCACAATGTGCAACTTCACAGTGGCAAGCCGGGCATTGCCTAAATGTATTCTAGTCGGTAGAGATTAGCTACAGTTTTCATTTGGGTTCTTCCTATGAAATATGTTTAAAATGAACTTCTTAAAGTGCCACCAAACCTAAAAATATCAAAGGCACTAAGAGACCGAGTACTATACTTATGAACACAGCTAAAGTTTTAGAACCACTTCAAATATTATATTGAGGCATTAAAAACATAGAAACAATATGTTAGATTTAGCAAATCATATATTTACAGCCAGGAAACAAATTTCCTGTGTCAGCTCGGGGCCCCTTAGGTCTGTGAGCTGGGTATGTGTGGTCACTCAGCAGGAGGCCTCAGGTAGCAGCAAGAGAATTAATGATGGGGCCCCTGCAATGATCACAACAAGTCAGGTCCTGGGGAGAGAAGATACTATTAGGACTGCCTCTGTGCCAGATGTCACCCAATGCATCCACATAATAAACCTGGAGCTTTGTTAAGAAATCTATACAGTTAATTAAATGGATGTATAGTCTGAGATGCTATACAATGCTTACCTTATGTAATACAGTGCATATAGTGTGTTGTATACCACTCATACAGGGGAGGGGGAATCTGAGCCCCACACTGGCTTAGGAATCCTATGCTGGCTCACAAGCTCACCCAGAATTAAGCCACTTTCTTTCAGGTTCGATAATAATGCATTTTCATGGATAGGCACAATTGCCATTCAGAACTTTGGAAACCAATGTAAGGAGGTGAAGGCTAACCTCTTTAGTGAAGCAACCCTAGATGAATAACTATAAATGACCATATGTAGTGTCCCCAACCACAGGTCAGCATCCCTGAAAAGTGGTGTTTGTTTGATGGTGGGTTATATTGTAGTCGTTTTCCACTTGTATTGTGTAACAGTTGGTAATGCAAAGTGTATAGTGTTGTGTTTCCTTTACAGGCACAACATGTGCAAGCAGAACGCTGGTTTCACTTAGGTGTTGCATCCCGGTTTAGTTGTTGAGCATTTCCCATGGTACAGCCCCTTGCTAGCTGCAGCATGATGTTTGAGGAAATGGTGCACTTTATAAGAGCGGCCTTCACTCTTTTACAGGGCAGTCAACATGGCAAGTCTATTCAATTGCTCTGTCCCATCATCATGGGAAGTGACTACTAGGTCAGAGGCCTAGTCTGTGAGCGTGGCTGAGAGCAGACCTGTGAGAACAAGAGAGATGCACACAGGCTGATGTGAGTGAGTCCCGAGTGACTACTAGCTATATCCATATATATCCATTACTTGTCTTGGCAAATGCAATAAAAAAAGTAAAGTATCAGTTCCAGTAAAAATAAGAGTGTCTGGAGGTTTTACTTCTAACACAACTACACAACAACACCAATATCAATAGCATTACACAATAGCACTACACAAATTCACACTTTCATTCACATATCTTGTCCTCCACCTACAGCTCCAAAAACAGGGTGCTCTTAATCTGAGAAACAACAGCTCCAAAGGATTGAATGACTCAGGGCAATGACTGTCCTGACTCTGTTCAGCTCAGGAGAAAGGAAAAAATGGTGCACCAGAAGGCAGTGAATGCCCCGAGTGCACCATAAGCCTCATTTGCATATTTGCTAAATGACAGTTTGCCTAAAATAACAAAGGTATTATTTAAACTTATTACCTCTCGTGGGAGTGTTTGATCCCAGCAGCTGGACCCCCCCACCAATGACAAGAACAGGGGTCCTTCCATATAAATAGAGCTACATTAGAGAATGCATTTTGGTGCTTCATTTATTTTTATGGGGCTGCCATAGAAAGCTAAGTGCTGTACTTGGCTGCCCTTCATCAGTTCCATAGACATGAATGGAGCAGCAGCAAATAGGCTTGACCACAATTCCATTTATAATGGGGGGGATAGGACTCCTATTCTGGTGATCAGTGGGGTGTCTCAGCTTCTAGTCCTGCATGGTCCAAGCTCTTTTCCCCTATCCTGTGAATAGGTCATAAGTTTACATCTTTATACAACTCCTTTAAGATATAATCATGTCTGAAGTATTTTAATATTATAGTCAGTTCTGTGTGCTAATAGTAATTTTACTAAATCCTCCAAATACCATAGCTAGTACATAGATCTACATGGTTATTGTCTCTTCTCTTCTGGCTGTGTAAGTGTTATAGCACTTATATGCTATTTTCTTGATCTGTGAACCCAATGAACATTGAGGTCCCTTCCATGTAGGAAAAGGTTGCAGAGCATGTGATTATAGGAAGATTTACAGACAACATATATCTAATGTAATAGTTTCCTTTACTGTGGATAAAAGGAGAAATGCTCTATGTACTGTATGACGGCATTTCTAGCACCATCTTAGTCTACAGTAGTTACTGCAGGTGAAATGTAGTACTATATGGATCCATTATAATAAATATTTCAATACATGGCTACCATAGTGGGCGGCGTTCTATGCAGTTGACAGCAGGAGACCACCTTTAGATCATGCCCCAATAAATCGTGTTCACATTATACCATTATGGCACAGAGGAACATTGCTGCATTGTGAAATGATGGCTGTATTGTGCTGGTATTGAAAGTCATTGTGCTTTGCTGTAAGCAAACTTCTATGACTATATATAAAATATCACCAGGCAACTGTGCAGCTGGGGCAGTGCCAAATACAGGGCTGATGCCAAAGGTACCATGACTTTAGTGTCTATCTGAAAGAAGTTAGAAGAGAAAAGACAAAAGTGAATGACACTGCATTTTTGCAATACATAGCCATGCTAAAAATATACGATATTTGATATAGATACATAATATTGGTACATGTCAACCATGAAATATATTCTTTGCTAATGGTGATGGCAGAGGTGGGTGAAGTTTCCACAGCTGTTGATACAAATATCCACAAGACTCATGTATTATACATGAGTCAGTGCAGAGGCAGACTGCAGCTGCCCACAACCTGCTCTCCACTCCAGACTACTGATTAAAACATGAAGGAAACTCTTCTGCTGCTATCACTTTCACTGTACGACCCCTTTCACTAAAGGAGCAATAAATAAGGAGATGCTAGAGTCAATTAGGAATCTATGGGCAAATATTAGTGGACATACGTTTTGCATCCGAGTGCCGGCTCTTAAAAATAGAGCATTGGGTTGGGTAAAAAAAATATGTTTTCTGTATTTTTTTTAAAATGGACGGTTAAAAATGGATGAACATATTGAAGGAAAATGGATGAAAAATATGTGACACACTGATAGAAAATCAATGTATAAAACGTTTTTGATGTCCGTATTTCTCAAAGTTTGTGTGCATGGGGCCTAAGGGTGCACTTTCCTGTTCCTAATAAACACTTTAGTGATGTTATCAGAATTCATTGACTATAATCAATGACATCATATCATACAATGATATCGTTGGTGATTTTATACGTTGGAAAGTTTTGCAATTTATGAACATAAAGTTCGTTGCCTAGCACGGTGATTCCTAACCTTATTACCAGGGCTGTGGAGCCAGTAGGTCAAAGCATCAACTCCAACTCCTCTATCTTCCACAGCCTATCTCCAACTCCGACTCTGCTGCAAAACTCCTCTAATTCATGAAAAAAACTACGAAGTAAATAAATATGCAACAAACTCTGCATCTACTTATGCAATATTAATAACTGTAAAATATAATTAAAAATAATTAACCATTTTATTCTGAAGCTGGAGTTGGAGTCAGTAAATTTTTTTCAGCCCTGCTTATTACTGGAGAAGAACCCCTGAAAATGTTTCTACTCCTGGGGATCCCCAATGTCATTCCTGCCTAATGAAGCATGGTTTATGGGTGGTAAGGGCATTCTATAATATAACATGACATCTTTGGCCAGGCTGAAATCACTTTCCTTTACTATTGTAAAAGTCACGTCTTGTTGGTGTGTTCTGGAGAACCCCTGATCAAGGCTCAAGGAAGGTAAACACTTATCTAGCACATAGAAGAGTTTGGCAGTTGTAAGAATGGTTGGTGTTGCTTAGAGCAAGTCAGGTAATTCCTGCTGAAGATGTCACATAAGCGGTGCTGTATTTATGAAAGTATAAGGCGGTGTTTTATGGTGCATATGTATGACAGCTCAAACTGATACATGCACAAGTATAAACACACACTGTATTCCAGCACTACATACTGTACAACTTAACAAAATGATAGATGACGTAAAAACAGCAACATGTGCACATTTCATATGTGCCTGAATAATAACTAAGGCTGCATCTGTCATCATACATAAGCAAACCCAAAGCATGAGTAATCCACCCAAAGCCTAAGGAAGGAACATCCTGTACCCATTGACAGGAGAGTTAAAACTACAAGATCAAAGTGGACAGCCCTGCTTTTCTTGTGCAGGGAAAAGGCATCATTTGTGGATGTAGCATCCTGTGCACTATGAGCAATCCCATGGGAGGTGGCGGTGATGATTTCATCATGCTGATGAGGCTGCTTCCCCCTCCCCCTTCAGTTACTGAGAGGAGAGACCCAGCCTGAGCTCACCAGCTCCTGTCACGCTGTTCTGTTTACGCTGTTACATAGAGGGAGGCCTGCAGCATATCGCAAAGGAGGATACCCAGTCCCATAGCACAGACACCAAGGACTGAGAATGGGAGGCATATGTTCTGCTATGGAATGCATACACTGGATTTACCCCTACTCCCCCCTGCAGTGAAGTTCCAGTGCATCATCCCTGTCCTTGCCTATAGATCCTCTCCAGCCCTTATGTAGTCCTAATGAGGTGAAGCTGCAGCAAACCCCTCCTAACATTCTCCTTCTCTGCAGGTAAGATGGCTGTGCTCTGTGCATGTAAACAATTCATTCTAGGCTGTCTGACTCATAGAGAAAGTGAGGAGGAAACGTGCTTGGTGTGATCCAGCGGGCTATCTAGATAATTAGAGGGGTGGGCACCATATATCTCCTCTGATTTAGGCTACGCCAGGCTGGGTCGGGAGAATGCGCTGCAGCTGGATTGTTACTTTCATTAACTCTGCATTTTTGCAGTAGAATAACTTTTTAAAGTTCCCAGTTATAGATCATGTGATATGTCCATGGTGCTGAAATGAAGGATTCTGCAACCATAGCCAAGGGTTATTGACCACCCTGTGTTAAGTTAGGACCCTCTTAGCTACTCTCCTTCACGTTACTAGCAATGAGTGTAATGGTACTATCTAATGTTTCATCATATATCTTCACTTTCTGGTTTTTCCAAAGAATTTCTGTGTTGTATTTTATAATACGTCAATAATGCTAACCTTGACATTGAGGTCACTGGTGAAGACAAGGTCCCTGACACTCTAAGAACCACAAAGGGCTTTCATGATACTTTATGAGTTTAATTTACTGATCTGTAACTTAGAAATAATGTTAAAGCTAATACTTTCAAGAACTGATGGAATAATACGTATATTAAATATTAGTTATTTTAATTCTCCTATAGAAAGCCCTACCATCTACCATGACATGTCTACTGCTTATAATGAATTAAACATGACAATGGTGCATTACGCATTTCTGAAATTGCTTCTTGTCGAAATCCTACGCTCTTGCTTTTTCATTTTGACTGATTGTCTCTTTGTGCCATTTTGCAGTCATTTTTGGTCCATTAGTGTTTCTGGTAAGGAAAAAAAGTGATCCCTTCCTACATTGATTTAGCTAAGAATCAATTTCATCACCAGATCCTGCAATCTCCGTACATACTTTCATGGTTGTCAGCTCTGTGACGCACTTGGTAATCAAGCTCACGCTGTAAAGAAGCCAGAAAATGGCAACATGCAGCGGAAACAACCTAATAAAGTGCTATCACATTTGCCTCTGTCTGGCAGCTAAAGAGTTAATGAATGGAGACTCTTCCATTAGGAAGCATTACCCAAGGCAAATGTCAAATGTCCCACAACCCAAAGAGGCACCAGATTTGAAGTGATGTCAACAGGGAATGTAAAGTCCAGTCAAAGGTTGATTTTGGTAAACTCATTATATTGACATGTACAAGAAGCTTACCCAAAGATGGTGTTTAACTAGCTATACACCATAGAGTAACTTTAGCTGGACCTGCCATTTTTGGTGAGACAGGCTAACCATCTAATGTATATGGAGGCCTTGTAGTTCTCCCCTGATGGCAGGAAAGGGTGATTTCAACATGCCCAATCCTTTTATTCTCAGGAGGGATAAGGAGCCTCCAGAGGTGTTTGGCAGTTACTTATTGAGAACACATGCAAACTTGGCTTGGTTAAGTAGGCCAAGCATGCACGCGTATGGGTATTTGGAAGTTATAATTGTTGGCCAAACAAACATTTTGAGTCTAAAGCTCTAGATGAGGTTATATAATCATTGTAATATGACACATGTATGGCCACATATTGCATAAGAAGCAATGAAACATGCAACTATTGTCTTGACAAATGTAACTTTGTATAATCTTCAAAAATATTCCAAAAATGTTTGCTATTTTGAGGTTCTTTGACTTTTTTCTAGTGCTAATTGTAGATAATCCTGTGTGTACGTGTAACAGTCAGCGAACAGTCAACATTGCCCTTTTTCTGCTTGAATGGACAGCATTATATTGATTTTCTCTTGAGATGGAACAAAATTTAATGTGAGCTAGAGTAGTATCATTAAATGACTTCCTGAGAGAAGCCACGTCTGCTGCATTTCCAGAAATAGACCTTTCTTCCATATTGTTAAAATAGAATTATTCACAGTAAAAAAAATCAGCTTACATGAGCTTCAAAAAATCATTCTCATCTACCCGATACCGCAGTAGCTTCAGTTTACGTGATCACAGCAACTTGATCGGAATGACAGTCTTAAAGACTAAAGACTGGAAGTACTTCAGTCTTAACCAAATAATCTATATGTGGCTGAATACCAAAAGTTATGGCTACCTCGCTTTCTGTAGTCAGTTATACTATCTTATACCCTAATGGTCCTAATGGTATACCCTAATGGTTATACCCTATGGGTCCGACTGCTGGGTTCTCCAGTAATGAGATGAATGGGGGACTAAGGGGATATTCACAAGCA
Source organism: Leptodactylus fallax (assembly GCA_947044405.1). Classification (NCBI taxonomy): domain Eukaryota; kingdom Metazoa; phylum Chordata; class Amphibia; order Anura; family Leptodactylidae; genus Leptodactylus; species Leptodactylus fallax. Next base: position 3,273,604 of record CAMRHE010000073.1, on the reverse strand, counting down.
TTTGATGCTGAATTTGTCACACAGGAAATTTTGCTTCAGGAATTTGAAGCAGATTTTTTTCTGCTTGACAGAAACCGACACAGATTTTGATGTTTTTTTTTTTCATTTGAAGCGGAATTTGAAACTGTATTTTGCCTATTTTGCCTTTATTGGGAAAGACGACATTCCAAATTCCGCTAATGGAGTTTGACAAATTCCACGTCCAATTCTGTGCCAAGAGAAAAGGTGTATTTTCTATCTCCCATTCATTTCAATGGGAATTCTCAGGCAAAATCCGGCTGAAGAACCAGTAGGACGCTTATTTTTCAGTAAGCTGAAAAAATCAGCTACTGCCTCCCGTTGAAATAGAGGCAGATTCCATCTCAAATTCAGCTTCAAATTCCTACGTGTGAACATCCACTAAGTGTTCCCCATTTCTCTTGTGTGACCGGTGTTCCCTTCACTGCTATGGGACTGCCAGAGTTTACAATCCCGACATACCCATTACAATGTTTGGAAAGCCAATCACACAAGAGCACTGGTGCTTCATTCACGTGGAGGAGGCATCAGTATCGTAACTATAGCACATGGGTGAGTTAAAGAACTTACTATTAGCCGCAGCACCATGTTTCTGCTTATACATCTTATTCCCTCTCATTTAGCTCCTCTTCCCTCTCCACACTCCACATGTTTCTATAGGCAGCTATAATTTAATATTACATTTGGATGACAGTCCATCATGGAAAACCACAAAGGATTCAGCAAAGATTTTAGAGTGATTAAAGAGTTTTTGACAGAGAAAGAGAAGAAACAGAGCCTGAAAAGTAGAAAGAAGGATTTTTCTGTGATAAAATCTATTACAAATTTTCTTATATTTACCCATAGTATTGATTTATTTAAAGTTTGATGAAAAGTTGGTGATCACATTTTAATGTATGGATCCCTGGATATTATCACTGAAAATGTGACAAAATAATGACACAGAGACACAGGATGTCATAAAACAGGACTTTTATTTGCTCAGAAGAACTGGCCTTTCATTTGTCATCAACCATTTAAATTACCTTAAATAGGTAAGAAAAGATTTAGAATATTTAACACTTCTTTAAGAAACTAGTTTTCTTTGTCTTCAACTCGAACCCCTATTCCATGACTTTTGTAGAACATTGATGGACTTTTGTAGATAAAGGGGTATTCTCATCTCCTTGGTCCCCAACTCCCTTGTCTCTGGCTTCTTGATATGTTCAAGATTCCGAAAACTTTCAAATACTGCTGTTCTATGCTGTTTCCATAAGTCTCATAGAAGTAAATAGGAGTTACGAAAACAGCATAGCACAACTGCATTTGGCTGTTTTCCTAACTCCTACTGGTCCCTAGTTACTGGGCCTTTGAGCTGTGTTTTCCCATCTCAGCCAATGTTGTCTTAAATGTGAATACTCCTTTAAGGGGGCTCTCCAAGACTGACACTTGATAACCTATTCTTAGGATAGATCATTAATTTGAGATCAAGCTTATGGCTCCCTACATTGTACAGTGGCCCAGCAGCACTATTGAAGCTCAGATCCCAGCACAGTCATTGCAGAGTATATAAAGTTGTCTGTTTCCAGCTCCATATACTCTGTTAGTATCAGCTGATCTCTGTAGGGCTTGGTGTCGTACCCGCATTGATATAAAATTAAATATAGGCTATTAAGTGTCAGTCTTGAAGAAACCCTTTAAGTTGCTCATTTACGCAACTGCAATAGTACATGAATTTTTATAAAAATTACTATATACTTGAATGTTTAGCAAAGCAAGTACTATTGACTGTAGTGTAGTAGCCATATTGTTAAGTGAGTTAGTATTAGCGCACATGCTGTGAGTCAGTTCACTGTAATAGTGATATCATGAAACAATTCTTAAGTACAGGTACATCTGAGAGTGTAATAAGATTTAATGCATTTTTCATTACCATGCCTACACTATATCATTGTTTCCTAGCTAGTGACTCATGTTACTAGACTGCTACTACCGGAATTTATGGCATGGCAGGCACTGAGGCATCAATTGTGAACTGTCTTCAGAGAAATTCAAATAAGAGAGAATTTTTTTGCTCCCTACATAAAATGATGGTAATTTACTCTGAAATTCACCACTCTGGACACCAATTTCTGGCATCTTTTGGTTGGTTTGCTGCTTCACTTTTCTTTACAGAGGTTGTCCAAAGCAAGCAACCCATCTAGGGTAGAAAAATTCTCCATTTTTGGACCACCATAAGGTACTGTCTGAAACAATGTTAACTTTTAAAAGTTTAGCTTAGAAAAAATTTTCTGTGGTGCACAAAAGTCATAGATGGTGGGGTGAGAGTCATCAACACTAGTGTAAAGGAAAAGTGGACCAGTTGTCCATATCAACCAATCAGGTTATAGCTTTCATTTTTTCAAGGTCTTTTTCATAAACTTTCCTTAGGAAGTTACTTGATTTTTCATCTTAAATTTATTAGGAAATTAAGAATTTCAAAGGAGGCTATAGAGTTTAAAGATGCTGCTCACCAATAGAATAGGTCATAAATTTGAGATTGATAGGGGTCCAACTTATGTGCCGATCACTGTAGTGCCTGAAAACTACTAGTACAGCCCGGCTCCCATTTATTTGAATGAGATCTGGGTCGTAATAGTGATGTTTATCCACTGCACAGTACATGGAGCCGTCCACTAAGAGTTTATCGATGCAGGGCCCTGGTGTCAGACCACGAGTATTGGACAACCCCTTTAATTATAACTGTATGTACCCTAATAAAATAAGGGCACAGTAAAATACTTGCATACAAGTATACAAGAATCCCGTCCACTGTTTTTGGATAAGGCATGCAGTAAGAAATGTTTAAGAAACAGAGACCACTGTTGGCATCTGAAGGCCACATATGGATTTTGTTCTGGACTCTTTGGGTCAGATTTATAAAGACTGGTATTTTCTACACCAGTCTTCATATTGCCTGTGCTGGTGGAGAATACACCTCATTTATGACAAGGTGCAGGCATCCTCATAAATCAGGAGCAGTCTCTGCCGGGCCATGTGCCTTCACTGAAATGTATGATAGCTACTATCTCTCTTAGATTTCATGCATCATTTATACCACTAAACTTGCTTAAATGATCATAAATATGGCAAGGTCAGCAGCCCCCAGCACATCACATCTCTTGCCATATCCCCCCGCTTTCAGGAAAGTAATGAGGACTGTGTAAGAAAGAAAAAAATCACAATTTTTTTTTTTTTTTTTTTAAACCTGACTTTGCAACTTTGCAATTTGCAACTTTTTCTTGCCTTGTAAGTCAGAAAACTAGTGTGCAAGGCCTGGTCAATCTACCCCTATGAATGTCTTATTCAGTCACTGTACAGTATGCATTGGCTTTGGTCCTTGGACCTGCATATATTTCTGCTATGGATGTAAAATCATCTAATGCTGGCTCAGACCTAAAAATGCATGCATGGTACTAAAGTGAGCTGTAAATGTCAGTGTTCATTAAACTGCAGCCAGCTGTGAGCTTCTTATGTGCAAGTACCGAATGGCTTTATAAATAATTACTTCTCAAGCTTAACTATGTATGAATGGTGGAACAGCAGCACCGACTATAGCCAGTGACACAGGGGTCACATACATTTGTATCACAGGGAGCAGAAAATAGACTTGTCCATGAAGGGGGTTTAAAGACAAATGGTTTTATTGTTCACTTTATAATGTTCATTGAAGTCTATGGATGTGTCTGACATATGCATTGGGATATTTTTCCAGCCTACACCACAGACATACACACCAAAAGAACCTCACTGGTTATCAGTCTGCAACTTTTTGTGAAACAAACAAAGGTGAATGCATCCCATTGAGATGATCTGTTCTCTTCGGCAAAAGAGCGCCTGAGATGATGGGTCTTAGCTAAGTGGGCATGGGCTAGCAAACATTTTTGTCCTACTACAGACAGGGCAATGGAAGAGTCTCCTGCTCTAGCCTGTTGTCTTACAACCAGACACAGAACTGTCAGGGAGTAGAGGACATGCTTGAGTTCCGGGGACATAGAAAGGATTTCTTTTGGGAGATGTTTTTTGTACATTTTCTTTATTTAGTGTTCCTTTAAGAAGCTCCTTCATAAAGCTCAATACATTGTACCACTGGTAACACTGGGTTTTAGAATAGTGGACATATTTATTTGAGAAGTGGTTTTAATCTTCTACAACCTGTAATCTTCTTGTTATTATATTGACTATATTGATTTTTTTGGCTACTGTATTTTTCATCCTTTATTTTTTAACCCCCTTACAGGAGTTGACGCTCGTAATGGAGACTCAGTCTTTGGAGCAGCAAATCCAAAGTGTGGAGCGCAACATTGCTTTCCTAAAAAAGGAACAACTAGAAATGTTGCATGATCTTCACCTGGAAATTCTCCGCTTACAGAAACGTTGTACAGGTGAGCTGTTGCTGTTTTTTTTCCTAAATGGGCTATCCTGTTTTAAAAAAAATTTGGCCACAGGCAGGGGACAGCTTAAAACATAGATGGAGCAATACTAATGACTATCCCAAGGAACCCCGATGACGTCACATCAACAGCTTGTGAACACCACAGCCCATCATTGGCTGGGTATTTTGAAAGGTAAGTACAGCTCCATTTGTTGTTTTAAGCTATCCCCTGCTTGTAAGGGATTTATTCTTAAAACTGAACAAACACTTTAATACCAGTTCTGGTCTCCTGTCTTTGGATCTGCAGCTGTTCTAGCATTCCATCATAGCCTGAGGCTGTCAGGACATTATAAGATTTGTAGTTTAGCAACAACAGGAGAGTCACAGGTTAAATTCCACTTTCTTGTATGATGTGACAATGGCCTTATATCATTATTTGTCTGGCACTGATGTGGTATGTTAGAGAATATGAGATGCAGCTAGTGACAATTGATGATATTATGACGCCTGCTGGGTCTGTTACATTGTGTTCTGCATCATACTGTTTGATGTTCACTATTATCATTTACCTGTACAGTTGCTGAGAGTAGTATTAACGCTGCAGCAGACATAGCAGCCGCTACAGGATCTGCTACGTCTTGTGGGGTGGCAAGTGCAAGGGTCATGCTAAATATTGGAAATTACTCTCAACGACAAAAAATAACGCACCCAGATAGAAATGTTGTATTGCATATTTGGCATGCAGTTATGTCTCATTCAGTTATGTACATGAGTACAGGTGTGGTCTAGACACTGGGTCTTGCCACAAGAGGGTTTAGTGTAAGTGCTTCCCCACTGCCTGCCATTTTCACTGTTAGGAGGTGTTGGGAGCAGTGGGTACATGAGGGATCGCACACATGGAGAACAGGCTCCGGATGGCCCAGACAGACCACCTGCAGAATAGATTGTTTGATCTGCCAACAAGCATGGGCAGCTTTCACAGTTTCCTTGAGCATCATCCACCATTACACACCTCGGTCTCTGCTCCAACCATCTGCACTTAGCAGAAGGAAATTTGGTGTCAGTGCTCATCACATATTCTACCAATAACAGTCAGACCCCGTTTCATTTCACTCTTTCATTTTCAGTGATAGGATGAACAAGTAACCTGGTCTGTTACGGATTGGAACATTATTGCCTTTAATGATGAATCCAGGTTCTGTTTGGGATCCGACAATGGTTGATTTTGAGTATGTAGGCCTCATGGTGAGCGCTTAAATACTGCCTTCGCTTCTGAGCGACACACTGCTCCAATTTCTGGTGTGATGATCTGTGAAGCCATTGGGTACCACAGTTGGTCACCCCTGTGGGTGAAGCTGTGTGAGCTGCTCATGCTTGTCGGCAGATCAAACAATCCTCTCTACTGTGGGCCTTTCTGGGTAAACTTCAGTCTGTTGTGTGTACAAGTTCTAGTGGTGATGAAAAAGACATTAACATCTCAGCAATACAGTTGTGCTAAAAAGTTTACATACCCCGGCAGATTTTTTTGGCCTTTTTTCAGAGAATATGAATGATAACACAAAAACTTTTTCTCCACTTATGGTTAGTGGTTGGTTGAAGCCATTTATTGTCAAACTTCTGTGTTTTCTCTTTTTAAATCATATTGACAACCAAAAACATCAAAATGACCCTGTTCAAAAGTTCACATACCCTGGTGATTTTGGCCTGATAACATGCCCAGAAGTTGACACAAAGGAGTTTGAATGGCTACTAAAGGTAACATCCTCACCTGTGGCCTGTTTGCTTATAATCAGTGTGTGCATAAAAGCTGAGTGAGTTTCTGGGATCCAGACAGACTGTTGCATCTTTCCTCCAGCCACTGACGTTTCTGGATTGTGAGTCATGGAGAAAGCAAAAGAATTGTCCACGGATCTACGGGAAAAGGTAGTTGAACTGTATAAAACAGGAAAGGGATACAAAAAGATATCCAAGGAATTAATAATGCCAGTCAGCAGTGTTCAAACTGTGATTAACAAATGGAAACTCAGGAGCTCTGTAAAATTCAAACCATGGTCAGGTAGACCAACCAAAATTTTAGCCACAGCTGCCTGGAAAATTGTTCGGGATGCAAAGAAAAACCCACACATAACATCAGCTGAAATGCAGGACTCTCTGAAAACTATCGATGTGGCTGTTTCAAGATGCACAATAAGGAGGCACTTGAAGAAATATGGGCTGCATAGTCAAGTTGCCAGAAGAAAGCCATTACTGCGCAAATGCCACAAAGAATCTAGCCTTCAATACGCCAAACAACACAGAGACAAGCCTCAAAACTTCTGGAACAAGGTAATTTGGAGTGATGAGACAAAAATCGAACTTTTTGGTCACAACCATAAACGTTACATTTGGAGAGGTGTCAACAAGGCCTATGATGAAAGGAACAACTTTCCTACTGTAAAGCACGGAGATGGATCACTGATGATGTGGGGATGTGTGAGCTTCAAAGGCACAGGAAACTTGGTCAAAACTGAAGGAAAGATGAATGCAGGACGTTATCAGCAAATACTGGAGGCAAATTTTCACTCATCAGCCAGGAAGCTGCTCATGGGACGTACTTGGACGTTCCAACATGACAACGATCCAAAAGACAAGGCCAAGTCGACCTGTCATTGGCTACAGCAGAAGAAAGTGAAGGTTCTGGAGTGGCCATCTCAGTCTCCTGACCTCAATATCATTGAGCCACTCTGGGGAGATCTCAAGCGCGCAGGACATGCAAGACAGCCCAGGAATTTACAGGAACTGGAGACTTTTTGCCAAGAAGAATGGGCAGTTTTACCATCTGAGAAAATAAAGAGCCTCATCCACAACTACCACAAAAGACTTCAAGATGTCATTGATGTTAGAGGGGGCAATACACGGTATTAAGAACTAGGGTATGTGAACTTTTGAACAGGGTCATTTTGATGTTTTTGGTTGTCATTATGATTTAAAAAGAGAAAAAACAGAAGTTTGACAATAAATTGCTTCAACCTACCACTAACCAAGAATGAAAAAAGTTTTTGTGTTATCAGTCATATTCTCTGAAAAAAGGCCAAAAAAAACAAAAAATCTGGATGCAGAACATCCAGGTTAGAGGCAGTCCAGCAGCCTCCTGCTACAAATTTCCCCAATAAACTTATCCTTTTGCACTAATATTGCAGTCACTTGCATATATTATCATTACATTCAAACATAGAAAGTTTCATTTAATTGCATCATTTCTTGGCGCGTTATATTTTGTGTCATTGAGCGTATAATTGCTCATATTTGTGAAAAAATGTATAAAGGATATTTTTATATGTAGGGTCAAAATTATTTAAATGTTGCATTTAAGATGTTAAAGTGTTGTACATGTAAGCTATGTAACGCAACTTAAACCAAGAATTGGCATTCTTAGCGACAGCGCTAATCTCTTGACAGGTTAAATGAAACACACAAACTCAACCTCTTTAGGCCCGGGGCTCCGCAGCTGTAAATTGTGTGTAAAAATAACAATAATTCAATTCCCGTGGGCAGGGTCAACCTTAAAGGTGTACAACTTGAGCAGCTGCTGAGGGGGCACAAAAAACCTGGCACCAGAGGCTTAAAGGGGTCTTCCAGTATTATAAAATGTTGTTATTATTTGAAGGGGCCACAACATTTACACAAACTCTGCAGCCTCTTCGTTGCTCAGACTTACATAAAGCTGTCACACAATGGCGTAGCTCCAGATGCCCAATGCAAAATCTATAATGGTGCTCCTATTTACTATATGCTATCTATAATACTGGTTCCTTCCTATGTTTTAGGAAGCCCTTTCGTCCCCCTCAGGCTCTAGGGCCCGGTAATAATTGCTGCCTCTGCACCTCTGTAAGCGGTATTAAAGTTTCCCTATTCACTTCAATTGGGAAACTGTAATATTGTACACAGACAATACAGATTGTGATGCATTTCACAAGTATGAGCACTTAAGAGGTCATCAATTTTTTGATAGCTTGAAAATCCCTTTTATTTTAAAAGGTTTTATAAGACTTGATATTGATAGCCCATTCTTAGGATAGGTCATAAATATCAGATCAGTGGAGGAACAACATTTGTCACCAAACTGACCATCTGCACAGCTGCTGAGTCTGCACAGTGTACAGAGCTGAAAGCAAAAACTCTGTACACTATGGAGTGCCTGTGCCAGAGTACTGCTGCTCAGTACTTCAAGTGAACGGGAACTGAGCTGCGATAGCACTGCACGGCCATTATGCCACTACACAGTGTATGGAGCTGTCTACTTATGACACCTTACACTATGTAGATCCATGGGCATTGGTGGTGTCACTGATCTGATATGGACACTTATCCCCTATCCATAGAAAAGAGAATACGTATCTGATTCCTGGGGGCCTGAACGCCAGGTTCCCCAATAATCAGGAGGATGGGGGAATGCAAGTCCCCCTAAAGCCTCCCTACAGATAGAGCTTCAGTGCACTAGCGTGACCAGTGCTTCTATGGGGCTGCTGGAAATTACAGTCCCTGAAGCCCCATTGAAGTGACTGGAGTGCCAGTCATACAAGTTCACTGGCGCTGTATTCACAAGGAGGCTTTAGGGTGACTTAAGGTCCCTCATCTTTCTGATCACTGGGGACCCGGCATTAGGGCCCCCAGTGATTTCAAATTTATCCCCGTCCTGTTGATAGGGGATAAGTGTCAATAACGGCACATCCCCTTTAATGACCTATCCTAAGGACAGGCCATCAAGATCTAATCTTGGACAATTTTGTTATTTATATTCTTTGAATCCTAGCTAGCAATTATGGTTATGGTATGTTGAACAAAAAGTATGGGGAATTTCATGCAAGTTGAGTTTTTTAGGAAGAACGCAAGTGTTCATGTAATTTCCCTATGGTCTATGAAAACTGAATGTAATATTATGTGATTTTATACAATATGACATTATGATTTCAATATTTTACCATAAAAAAACCTTTCCCCTAAATCAAAGAAAATTGTATGTAAAATGGTATACAGTCATCACATGCCATTTGTCCCCATGAAACTCCATTCTTAAAGACATTTTCCTTATATAGAACAGCATACGGTAATATGGATAAGAAGCTGATAGACTAATAGAAGCTCTTGTGTATGTCTTGTGTATACCTTCTCTAGTCTTGATTCCTTCTTTCCCTCTGATATAGTTTTTCTAATGCAGGCTGCATTTCCCATCATACATCTCTTTATAGCACTGCCCAGATAGGTCAATTATTAAGAATATGAGCTATTGCAGATAGGAAAGTGACATTGAACCTTCTAAATTATTAAATATTTTTGGATATCAGGTTGTAAAACAGGTTTGGATAAGATGGGATTGAGATGGTGGATCTCTGATGATTTCATTTTAGCATTATAGCAGTATAGCATTGACCATTTTATACACGTATCAACTGAATACAAAACAAAGTACAAGATAACGGTGCATTAGTAAGCACATAGATACGACACTATTATACTACATCTTACTAAGTACTTAAAGGAAACACATCCAGAGAGGTTGGTTCTACCTCCTTTCAAGTATATTCTGTATGAAGTTCTCCTTCCACTAGGCCACAAAGGACCATATGTGACCCCCAGGTTGCCGATACCCCAGCATTGCCTAGAGTAAATGAAGTTGACTACAATAAGGTTTTAGTATCCATGAGGCCATACTACCTTTCTCATATACTATACAAAATAACAGCTTTATATACTGGATTGATAGCATGGCTGTCATATGGTATAATAAGACATCAATGAGATTCATGTTCTGTAAATTACAAATCACACAAGATGCATTTTCTCCCATTTACCACCTGAGCACACTGATGTTCAGCCAAGGAACAGCTGCCATGTGTAAATCCCCAGGAGTCCCTACCATAGACTTTTATTTACTGTAAATCTTCCTACTGGCACATGGGGGGGGGGGATCTTTGTGACACAAAAGAGCTTGTACTCCACTTTATGTATGCAAAGATAGCTATTACATGATACAGTACATTACTTGATTTTATCCAGTAGATAGATGGATACATTAAAAGCGGTATTATTTCTTCACAAACATGTATTCCATTTTATGTACCATGCATCGACATATCTTGTGAATTGTGTCTGAAAATAATATTTTAAAAACCTGCTCCTTAGGTTATGAGGACATAGAGACCTGCTGTTATTTCCTATACGATGTCACTGAACACAGAAAATGACACATATAATCTCCAACAGCCATTATACCGACCATTATTCATTTAGTATATCATGTAAAAGTAAAGTGTGATCTTGCCCCCGGATATCGTCCTCATGTATTAATAGATGAGTTCTGACCTTACAGAGCTCATAAGGAAAATGTCTCTAGTAATAGTAATGTCCCTCACTGTGACAACAGTGGAGGTTTTAGTTACAGTATACTCTAGGTTGGGATTAGCCATAAAGGCGTTGTTTGACTCTTTTTTTTTATGTTTACTAAGGCTGCTGAAGGGGTCACAAACTTAAATATATTTACTCACCTCTCCCCCTTTCCAGCAGCAGCTCCAGTCATAAAGGTCTCCCGGCTGCCGTCAGCAGTGACATCCATTAGGTGACTACTACATCTGTTTCTAGTGGCAGCTTGTCAGGGCTTTAATTTACAGGTGCCCGGGCGGGTCATGCCAGGTGATCACTGAAGCAAAATGGGAGCTCTGGCTCATTTCAGTTGCATGTAGATTAAAAGTTGATTTTCTTGGCAGGAAGATTGCACAAAAAATGTTTATTCACTATGTCACTGCCACTACAACAGCATATATGGTTTAGAAGAGATTTTGGTGGTAGTAGAATCAATTTAAAGGGGTTAAAGGAGTTGTAATGAATTCAGAATTTCATTTCTGTATACATCCAAAACAGGGGCGGACACAGACAGCTGAGGGCCCCTGTGCAAAAACAGTTATGGGCCCCATTATTTACAAAACATCCCAGCATAGAGCGCCCCCTTAGGTGTCACGAACAATCCACCAGTGATCATTAGGCACAAAGCTCATTAAGGGTGGGTTCACGCCTGCGCTTCAGTCCGTTAGCTGCCAATCCGAGTGAAAATCTCGGGGAATGGGATTGGCATCGGATACCGACAGGTTAGCGTGGGTGTGCACTTACACCCTCTGTGCTCCGAGGCCATTTTTTTCGTCGGACACAAAGTCCTGCATGTCCGACTTTGTTTCCGACGAAAAAAAAAGGATTCGCAGCGCAGAGGGTGCAATCTGACACCCGGAGAATGGGAGTAGTAGTGGCAGTTGCTGTGCCACCTAGCAGGCCAAGCACACTCACCATCCACTCCAGTTCGGATCCTGGGCCAGACAAAGTCGAGGGGGTCCTGCAGCACTACCAGATGGTGGTGGTAGTAGTTCTTTCCCCCGGGGCACTTCCAGTTGAAGAGGGGGACCTCTCCTACCTGAGCCAGTGTGGTGTTGTTCGGAAGGGCCCTGATGGTGAAGCAGGCACCACTCAGGAGTCAGCGGTGCAGGTAACAAGTAACAGCCTTTATTTGGCAACAGGAACAGCAAGGCAACGGCAGCTTCCAAATGGGATTAGTAGTCCTACAGTGTCCAACCCCCAGCCTTGGTTCTAGGAGGGTGCCCAGGGATGTTATAGGCACCACAGGATAGTGTTCTACTACTCCTCCTCTCTGCCTCTCACAGCCAGGTACACTGGGGATGGAATTACAGGAAGTCCTGACAGGGATCTGGTTACCTGGAGTCTAGGCCCAAATATAGTTCTCCTGTCAGAGTCCTCTCCTGCTCTTCCTGGCACGGTACCGAAAGTGGTCAAAAGTCCAGACAGCACTTCTCCCTTGCTCTGGGCTGTCTATAGATGAGCCTGGGGCTGGTGATTTCCCTCCTGGGGCTATAGAGGTGACCGTTGGCCTACAGACCAGAGGCTGGTGGAAGATCAGCTCTGCACACCTTCTCTGGTCAACTGCATGCACTAGACTGAAGACCAACCGTCGCTGGGGAGATAAGACCTCCCTACAATCTGTGATAGGCCAGGGTTGAACTAAGGCAAGGTTTTTGAACACTGCAGGGGGGGAAAATGCTGAGGGAAAAGCTGCATAACATATAACACAAAACACTTAACATAGAAGACGGACTATACCAACATAGCCCAGAGGCACAGTAACAAACACACAAAAGCAGCTGCCTCTGGGATGCAGCACAGGCAACAGTACCCTATTTACTTACCGATCCCTGCTCCTACCCACGCTGCCTCCACTTCCCCTTCAGCCTTCCAGGGCGCTCTGTGCATTCCACAACATGTCCGGACGTCGCTGACCTCCTGGATGCTGAAGGGGAAGCGCAAGCGGCCATGGCCGGAGCAGGGATTGGTAAGTAGGGCCACAACACTTAGAGTATTTGTTGGGCGATCCTCGCAAGAATCGTCTCGCAAGGTTCGCCTGGTGGCTTCATTCGAACCAAACATGTCCGAAATTAAACTGCTAATATTAAACTGTGGGGTCTCTTCAGATCGCAGAGTATAATGATCGGAGGTCCAGGGGAGATGATGAAACATAACAAAAGTGTTACTCACCAATCCTGGACTCCGGCACCGGTCTTCGGACCTCTTCAATGACATCACAGACAGTCCAATTAAAGGCCTCAGCGGTCATGTGGGTCACACGAGCGTCATGATACACTAAAGACCTCAGTGGTCTGTGACGTCATTATACTGTGGGGTCACTATTGGACATTATACTGTGTAGAGGGGCCACTATGGGACACTATACTGTATAGAGGGGCCACTATGGGACATTATACTGTGTGAAGGGTCCACTATAGGACATTATACTGTATGGAGGCCACTATGGGACACTATTGTGTGTGGAGGCCACTATGGGGCATTATACTGTGTGGAGGGGCCACTGTGGGACATTATATTGTACGGAGGCCACTATGGGATATTATACAGTGTGTAAATTACACCCAGTGGGGGCCAATAGAGGGAAGGTTTTACCATGTGGGGGCCAGTAAAGGGGTCGCTATACTTTGTGTGTGGGGGGAGAGGAACAAAGTCAAAAGGTTGCTATGGGGCCCAGTCTTTACTAGTTAGATCCCTGGCCCTGTGCACTTTGTTAGGTGGAGATCACCAACTAAAACCACAATGTTTGTAGCTCAGTCATTCTTGGTGATAAATCTACAGTAACTATAAGTATTTTCACCTCTTTTATCCTCCATTTATATGTATTAATGCATAAACATAATCGTTTTCTTATCCCTAGTCCCACGTGTAAGCTCCATAATTGTTTTACCCCCTCTAATTAATTGTATTCTCATTTACATTACAGAGGTATCTTTGATGCTTACTTTGTCTTGGTTATATATAGTTATTGCTTATCTTTCAACCATACAAATGTGTATTTATTCTACAGATACTGTAGTGCAGACTTGTATTAGAAATACAGTACCCGCAGGGTTTAAGGTTCACTGCAGATTGTGAAAGATTTCACTTGACTAATGTAAGAATTCTACCTACAAGGGCAAGCCTTAAATAATTCACTTTTCTGAGATGTACCGTGGAACCAGAATAAAATAGGGCTTATATGTTCCTGGAGATAGGATTAAAAATAGTAACATATGAATATAGTATTGGCATTATAGTAGTAGCATTAGTTTTATAATCTAAAGATAAATTCATGCAGTTCTTAAAGTGATGATTGTCCATCCAGTAAAAGAAAAAAAGGTTTACCAAAAGAAGCGGTACTTATCTCAATGATCCCATGCTATTCCTGATCCAACGATTCCCTGGGACCCCGACTAGTCTCTACTACCTGGTTTCGTTAGACCAAAAGTAATAAGGACCTTCAGCCAAATACTGGATGAGACAATTCACAGTTGTGGTCAGTGATTGGCTGAAAGGTTATTTCCTGTGAATCCAGAGGGGCCAATAGGCCAATAGGTAGCAAGCAACCAAGGATCCACGGAAGTGTCGGAACAGGAGTGATGGGGAATTCCCTTGGCTACCATTGTCACTACATGGAGTCAGTTAGCATTTTTCCTCCATTGTGGGGTTTCATTTACTTTGCTTTACCACTGTAGGCAGCATTTATTTATTTACTTTGGTGTATGTATTTGACCAAGAACTTTGGAATTTATGAGTAGTCTAGTAAGTCCCCTGATGATTGGTGCGTTACTGTACCAGGAAACGCGTAGGGACTAGGGATTTATAGGGTCATGTTAAGGACAGCTTGGTACTGCCCTTGTTAGGGCAGGATTCAACTTGGGTGTAAGGGAAAGTCTTAGGGGGGAGGAATAGGGACTGCAATTCTTCCTCCTGTGATGCACTATCACCTACTGGGTTACTCCTGTCTTCAGATATTGGTAAGATCGTTTCATTATTTAATTGTGTGGCTGCCATTATATACAACTAAATATGGTGGTGATTTCATGCATATCCGCTATAACGTTGGACTCCATGGAGTGGCTAAATTAATTATGATGTTTGATATATATTTTTTTTGGGACCTTTTTAATATTTATTATTAAATGTTAAGTTTTATTAGTATTTTCATCAGTGCTTTCTGATAATGATTTCATTATGGATTGCAAAGCCTGATTCACCCCTAATACCACTATACAATAACTCCCTTTTTCCCCCTGGCCTTTCCCCGAGGTATTTGTTTGGTGGAGACACGCCCAGTTTCGCTGTCTCAACGATTTCCTCTGTAACCGGAGGGTCTTCACCAAAGACTATTTTGTCAGCACATTTTGTGATGCCGGAGATTGGGAGGATATGCGCATGCGCGTTGGATTGATTTCGCGCATGCGCGGTATGTTTGGCTGGAGATCGGGAAAGTATGCGCATGCGCGAGATTTTTATTCTGCGCATGCGCAGTATGTTATATATCGCTCCTAGTATAACGGGATGACGTTGTCTTACGTATGACGTCATCATTATGCGCTGCTTTTAGCGCGATATTCAAACATCATCTATGTGAATTTGGGCACACCTGGTTGATAGGTGGAGTCCATTACTATATAAGTTACTCTGATATGCTGGGATCTTGCTACCATTGTCACTACATGGAGTCAGTCAGCGTTTTTCCTCCATTGTGGGGTTTTATTTGCTTTGCTTTACCACTGTAGGCAGCATTTATTTACTTTTGTATATGTTAATTGACCAAGAATTTTGGAATTTATGAGTAGTCTAGTAAGTCCCCTGATGATTGGTGCGTTACTGTACCAGGAAACGTGTAGGGACTAGGGATATATAGGGTCATTTTAAGGACAGCTTGGTACTGCCCTTGTTAGGGCAGGAGTCAATTTGGGTGTAAGGGAAAGTCTTAGGGGGAGGAATAGGGACTGCAATTCTTCCTCCTGGGATGCACCATCACCTACTGGGTTACTCCTGTCTTCAGATATTGGTAAGATCGTTTCATTATTTAATTGTGTGGCTGCCATTATATACAACTAAATATGGTGGTGATTTTTGTTATAACGTTGGACTCCATAGAGTGGCTATACTATCTATGATGTTTAATATATTTTTGGGACCTTTTTAATATTTATTATTAAATGTTAAGTTTTATTAGTATTTGCATCACTTTTTAAAAAATGTCACCAGCTAGGCCAAAGCCTTTAACAGGGTATTTCAATTCTCAATTTTACTGTATAACAAGGATTAAAATAGCAAATATTATATACTCACATATCCATTCGGCCAGGGAGAGTCTCCATTCGGCTCCTGGTTTTTGTTTACTGCTTCTTGCACATGAGCACATCAGCCAGACATTAGCTGAACGCTGATACTCCATTTTCTCAGCCATTGATAGGCCAAAGTTCAGGAATAACTGGCTCCTGAACAGATACTCTCTACTGGATCCCTGGCCAAACAGACAGGTAAGTATATACAGTAGTATGTGTTATTTAAAAAAAAAAAAAGAACTGGAAACATGTACACCATCGTGGTCCTTTTTATATTTATTATTGGATTGAAAACATTTTTCGAATAGGGTTTTTTTTTAGAAATTTTGCTTGCTTTTTTTTCTACAGCAGCAGTTCTCAATCTGTGGGTCAGGACCCTTTTGGGGGTCGAACGACCCTTTCACAGGGGTCGCCTAAGACCATCGGAAAACACATATTTCCGATGCTCTTAGGAACCAAGACACTGCTCCTCTATCAGTCTCCATCTCCCAGAGAGAAGGCAGGGAAGGTTTATTACCGTCCATGCTTTCCCGATCGCTGTGTACTCAGGGCTCAATGAGCACTATATACATAGCTATGGGCGCTGCCATGATGCGGCTGCCCTCTGACCCGGCGGTCATGTGATTCGCTGGGAGCAGAGTGTTTTAGAGCTGCTGAGTCCTAGAGGACTCAGATCAGCTGTATAGTTATGCGGAGGAGGCTGTATTCTTTTTGCAACTGGGGCTAAATGTACCAGGGGAAATCAGCCTCCCCAACCAAAAAAAACAAAAAAAAATTGTGATCAGATGTCCCCAAAGGTTTATTATGATATTATGACCTTATGGGGACACAATGTTAAATAAATAAAATGAATAGAAAAGTTAAAAAAAAAAAATTTAAATAAAATAATTTAAAAAATAAATAAAATAATACGTCAAAAACACCCCTTATTACAGGTTCTAGCCCCACCCCTGACGACACCATTCAAAATAAAAATTACCGTTACAGAGAGGAAAAACTATTTTATAAAGTTTTTTAGTAGCACTTTGTGGTATTAAATAAAAAAAATAAAAAGAGAAACAGATCCATTTTTCCTCCTCTTTTGTTTATATTTTCCCAGATATAAAAAAAATTTTAAAACATGCAAAAATCAAAACAACATAAAAATAAATCCCTATGTGTCACCGAAAAAAGATGCAGGAATTAGTTGAATAACCCAAATGATAAAAATGTTACAGCCCTCAAAACCGCACATACAAAATACCCAAAAATGTGTCGGGTCCTGGACCAGAAATAGGCCCGGTACTGAAGTGGTTAAAGCAGCTACTCTGTTAAAAGCAGCTACTGTGTTGAAAGCAGCAGTATTGGAGGTAAAACGACACTTCATGAATTATAATTACTGGGTAAATGTAAAATCATGTACTGTAAAATCATCAACTACTGCAAAAAAAAACATTTTTTTACAGTTATGAAGTAGCAACGAAAATAATTTTATGGTTGGGGAACACCACAACATGAGGAACTGTATTAAAGGGTCATGGCATTAGTAAGCTTGAGAACCATTGTTCTACTGCTTTTACTTGCTCTCATGTAGTACAAACTGCTCTGTCCCTTTATCAGAGGTCCATCTGAGACGCTGTCTGGTCTAGTTCTGTGAGTGCTATCTCTGTTGTCCTAAGTGCTCATAAACACTCATTTAAGATCAATTCCTATCACGCTGATAAGAAATCAAATAACATATACTATGACATTTTAATGCTAGTGAATGGCATAGCTGATGTCTCCCATAATCCTTAGATGGCAGCAGCCATAGCAGAACTTGCTAGAGTTTTGATGGATGATAATGTAGATGACATAATTATATATCATACTACTATTAAAGGTCTATAATACTGATGGACTTGCCTTTACAGTAGGATATTAAATATCACACCAGCAGGGATCTCACTCTTGCCACCCTGCAGATTACCTGAAAGAAGGGGCAGTGTCCCTTGTTTCATTGTTTAGGGCACAGCGCCATGGTTTTGGTAGTGTCTGTGCTGGGTATTGCATCTTAATCCAAGTTATTTGTATAGGACTCAGCTGCAGTGAGAAACCATTACTGTCAGACCCGTACCAGTCTCATATTGATAGCTTATACTAACAATAGGCCATAAATATTATAGCCTGTAAAACCCATTAAAATACTGTATGATGATGTGAACTTTAGGTTGTCTTAAATAGACAGCTTCGGCCTTCAGGGAGGCTTAAAGATGTGTTCAGGTCTAGTTACCAGTCATATTGGAAAAAAAAAAAAATTTGTAGGCAAAAATATTGTGGGTGCAGTGCAGCATCCTCATGGAGTGTGTGTGCACTTATTATATGTGCATGGCATAGCTGTTTGATATGGTGGGATCTTTGCATTTGAGCTTATTTTGCTGCTGTCAGAATTTACGGATTTCATCACTGCATGATACATCAGACTAATTTAAACCAACTTGTCAAATTTGATTGTTACCATAGAAACCAATAAGATTTTGTCTCTCATTTTGTGCATTGCAGTTTAACTAAAACAGCCAATTGAAGATTACATATTAGTTCTATAATGTTTTCTGACAACATGGTGTATACAATGTATACTTTTCATTTGTAGCTACTTTGGTTTACCCCTGTGGATATACTACATACAGTACCTAGCAATTTTCTAAGCAATTAACCGCAACATTTTGGAATTTTTGCAGTATTTAAATTCAGTAGCTTTGCCATAGGGAATAATAAATACGGGGCTGTGTAGTATGCTGCATTTTAGCTCCTTTATGTTATGTATTAAAAAATACAATAAGATATGTATCAAAACAACTGAAGAAAATATGCCCAGCCTGATAGCAAATGAAAGGGATTATCCACTTTCTAATATTGATGGCCTATCCAGCATATATAGTGCACCTGCTAGACATTGTCAGTGCCTTAATTATAAAAAGAATAAATAATATCACAATACTATGCATAAACAATGCTGTCATACAATACAATAGATAATGTTACCATACTGTACACATAAATAATACATCCATATAACAATAGCCAAGTGCCTTTGGTGATTACGTCATCAGAATTCCCCATTAAAAGTGCCATTATTATAGATAGCAGAATGTCCGCTATAAAAGCTGCCAGCATAGTTCTCCACGTAGTATATTTGGCAGGGTTCTCAGTGCAAAGTGGGGACCGTTCTTAGTTTTTCTAATTCTCTGTACAATCCTGCTGCTTTGGCTGCAGTCTTTGAACAGAAGAGATTCTATAATTTAACATTAGCCACAGCTCTTACTGTGTGGATTTGTATATTGGGCACTTTATAATTTGTGAATGCAAAAACAATTAGTTTAGATCCAGTAATTTCTTAGGAAGGCATTAACATATAAAATGTAGAAACAATGAGGGGATATACTGACCCATCTATACCAATTTTACAGTGTAGATGAGTGTAAATGTGCCACTTTGGCACACGGTACTTTCTTATTCCAAGGATGTACCACATAGTTCTTTCTGTTCCCACCATTACATCACTTTGCAAAGTTTGCCCATTACTTTGACTTTAATTTCATTGAGTTTATTACACTTTATGCACAGAAATGTTTCATGTAGCGAGCCTGGGCTGCAAAATGGATAGGAAAAGGACCTGTCCTTTGGTTTGCCTCATGCTCACAGCCCCCCTACACAGACCTATGATAATATACAGGCATGTGTATGGGGTTAGGTGGCTAGCACAATGACAAAGCACACATCCATGCACATGGAGCCTTAGCATAACATTATCATGTGTACTGAAATGAAATTATTATGTGTCTTATCCCTGCACATTAGGAAAAGACACATGATACAGAGAGGAGACCGTAATAATCACTGACTTATCACATTATGAATGCTCTGCTTAACCAGTCACAGTGGAGGTAGCCTCTTTCCAGGTTTTGCTATGGTGCCCTATTGTTACTCGTCATGCTCTTGCCTGCGGTCATATTTCCTTCCTTACTACTACCCTCCATCTTGTTAACATGCAAACAGTAGGTTAACAAATAAGGGAGTATATGAGAGCAGGGTCAGACTACACGGTGCTTGTTTGTAGTCTGTCACCGTGGAGATATATAGATCTGCACAGGCACTTAGACTTAGCATAGTCTTTAAAGCTGTAATTATAGCAGAAGCTGTAAAGTTTAGAACAGTCTCGCTGTGTGATGCCTCGAAATGCCCTTTTGCTGTGTATTCATTTATTTTTCACTGACTGTTGCTGGAATGTAATCAAACAATTACGCGGCAGTAATAAGGGTCATGTTTCCCTGCACTGTGCACTTTGCGTGGACCATTGATTTTCCTGAGAAGTAGCCATTATGAATTACTTGCTTTATATAAATGATTTAACAGTAGCAAAAAGAGACATTATTGTTCTATGCTATGCGCTCGAATAACTCTCAGTCTACTACTGGTCAATTATTTCTAGTGTCCTGCGCTCATAGATACCACTGCATTAAGAATTTACTTACAGATATTTTATATTCCACAATGTAGATTATTGTTTACAAGTGAGCAAGAAAACGGAAACCAGACAGTAGATACCTTATTTTATATTGCAATGAATTAGGGCAGATACAAATGGAAAGTCTTCAGTTTGTAGTCATTAATAGGGGAAACTCTATTGTTCTGATCCTAGAATCCAAATCACAGACATTGTGTTGGTAGTGTGAATGTAGTCTTACATATTTTTATTTAAAGGGGACCTGTCAAGTATATTTTTGTGCTAAACTGGTCCACAGCATTATGTAATGACCTTGCGTGTCATTTTCAGCCTCTCACTAAGATTTTTGTTGCTGAAAAGTCAAGTTATAAGATTGTACAATATTAAATTTACCTTAACTAGTCATGGGAACAGCTTCATCTAGTCATGCAGTCATCACACAAAATCACATCCTGTGCAGTATGACTAACATATCCCTCATTGTCTGACATCAGCCTTATACACTATCTAACAGCAGACCTAACATTTAGTGCTAGGACTGCATGACTAGATGAAGCTTCTCGCCAGTGACCAGTGTCAGACTGAGGTTCCTTGGGCCCACAAGATAAAAGTATTCTGAGGGCCCATTCTCCAACAACCCATAGGGATAGACAACAATACCCTTCAAATGTGGGTATCTTCTTCTGGATTATTATTGTGTTAGAGCCTGGGCCCACCAGAGGATCCTCAGGTACGCTAGTGGGCCAGTCCATCACTACCCATGACTAGTTCTGGTAAATTTGCAATGGACAATCTGAGGTTAAAGCTTATAACTTGACTTTCCAGCAACATAAATCTTAGGGGCACCATAAGAAAGGTTATTACTTAATGCTGCACATGCTGAGACCAATTTAGGGTGGAAAAAATGCCTTATAGGTTCTCTTATATTGAAAATAGCTTGTACATGACATTACATGTATATTGAAGATACATGATTTGTGATGCAATTCTTCAGTAGTAAAATGATAGAAAGGCAATAAATGGATAAGTTTTGAGTAATTAAAAATCAATTTAGTACAGGTGGCCATATAAAAATAGAATATGCATTACTGACCATAGAAAACCAAGGAAATGAATTGGGTGGTTTGGCACTATAAGTGCAGATGAGTAGGTACTCTATCATTGACAAGTCTTAGTTAAGAAGACCTTTCACCACCTCAACTGACTATAACTCTTTGCATCCTTCAATAGGTGTTGCCCCACTGACTCCTGCACAATTGGATTTTTTTTTCTCTTGCCATTACCGTTCCTGAGCAATTGTTGCTGTGAGTTTCTGCGCCCAATATGCTAATTCATCTCTGGAATGGAAGGTGGGCGGTCCTGTACTGGAGCAGACAGATAGCTTGGGACTGTCCACCTGATAGTAGAAACCTAATTTTGCTGAAATTAATGGAAAACAATGGATTGCTTGGGAACAGAAGGGGCTAGAGAAAAAAATTCTAACTGTGCTATGATCAGAAGAGTGGTAGCTATTGATGGATGCAAAGAGTTGGTCAGGGTGGTGAAAGATCCTCTTCTTACATATAGCACTTATTTGCTGAATTTAATGTTTCTGTTATTTCTACTGCAGCATTTTCAGATTAACAGATCAGATAGGATTGTCCTGTTATATAGAAAAAACAAAGCAGCATCAACTGTAGTAGGCCATTGATAATGGGTAAGATGCAGGGGCGTAACTACCGGGGTAGCAGTGGTAGCGACTGCCACAGGGCCTGGAACATTACGGGGCCCGGAGCCCTGTGGCAGTCGCTACCGCGAACCCCACAAACACTGCTATCGTTATACTCTGGGGTCTTTTGAGACCCCGGAGTATAACGATCGGGGGCCCAGGGGAGGTGAGCGAACATAAAAAACACTGTAACTCACCTCTCCGCCGCTCCGCAGGCTTCGGGCCTGTTTGGTGACGTCCCAGACGTCAGCCGACGTCATTATGCGTCGCGACACCGGCCTGGATCGCACGAGATCCGGTCCGACATTGAAGATGGCCGAAGTAGCGCACGGGAGTGCACCGGAGCGAGGAAGAGGTAAGTTGCAGTGTTTTTTATGTTTCTATCCTCCCCTGGGTCTCCGATCATTATACTCTGGGGTCTGAAAAGACCCCAGAGTTTAGTTCATGGGGGTCACTATGGGGCTAATACTGTGTGCGGGGCCCTATGGGGCCTACTGTGTGCGGGGCCCTTGGGGCAACTCTGTGTGCGGGGCCTTGGGGCAACTACTGTGTGCATGGGGGGGGGGGGTGGTTCACTATGGGGCATAATACTGTGTGCAGGGGCCACTATGGGGCAAACTACTGTGTGCAGGGGCCACTATGGGGCAAACTACTGTGTGCAGGGGCCACTATGGGGCAAACTACTGTGTGCAGGGGCCACTATGGGGCAAACTACTGTGTGTCGGGGCCACTATGGGGCAAACTACTGTGTGCTGGGGCCACTATGGGGCAAACTACTGTGTGCAGGGGCCACTATGCTGCATAATACCGTGTCCAGGGGCCACTATGGGTCATAATACTGTGTGCAGGGGCCACTATGGGGCATAATACCGTGTGCAGGGGCCACTATGGGACATAATACCGTGTGCAGGGGCCACTATGGGGCATAATAGTGTGCGCAGGAATGCGGTTTGTGTGGGGGGGGGTTGGGGGCGGCGGCTTGGGGGGGGGCCCCATGTCAAATGTTCACCTTGGGGCCCAGCCATTCCTAGTTACACCACTGGTAAGATGCTATCATAACTGTGACATCAGTGAGGTAAGTTTCTGTGACATCACAACTGTGCTTCAGTCAGGTATACTGCTGTGACATCACAAGTGAGTTTCAATCAGATGTGTAACTGTGACATCAGCAATAAATTTTAGTCATATGTAATATTTCTATAAAATAAGTTGCTGTGACAGCATAAATGTTATATCACAGATGTTTCAGTCAAGGTATATTATAATAATACAAGTGATTTTGGTTGGGTAAAAAACAGCTGACAGCTTACATGACATCACAATTGGGTTTCTGACAGGTACAGTGACATCACAAGTTGTCAGTCAGCTATGCTCAGGGTTGTACATATATTGTACTAGCACATGGCTCTTTCGATGGTGTCTACCTCTGGATTTATTCCAGGAGCATCATAGTTTATTGTGTGGTTTCAGTCATTTACATTCTGCACAGTCCTGGGGAACTGATAAAATAGCTGACTTCTTCACAGCGAACTGAATTAGTGAGAGACACAGGACTTGTCATGTCTATAACCTGCATCCCAGAGCGCGAGTTTCTATAGCGACCAGACTGAACATTTATCTCCTTTACCATTTGGTTTGGTTCATTTTTGCCCTTGCGGTGACTCCTGATTTATCTAGTCTTACGTAGCCATGTTCCATGTTTGTCTGTATAATGATTCCTGCAAGTCACTATATTTTTCAGTGTTTTGGCACTTTTATTGGTTATTGCATTAGATCATTGGTTTTTCTACAGCTTATAAAAGATAAAGAAAGCAGCTCCCAGAAAATTACTTGTCTGTGAATTCAGGTATTACCTTCCTTGCTTCTTTAATATCCTATATCTCAGCGATTTCAATTGTTCGGCTCCATAGACAAGGAAATGTGCCTGATAAAAATGGTAAAAAATCTTATAAGCTGTTCTACTAAGGTACATCACCAACCATTGTACTGACACACTGCTATCACTTATGCACTTATAAGAACTGTAGTTAGGCGATTTTAGGCCAGGGCCCCACAGAGTTTTGGCTGTGGTGGAAACGTTGCGGCAAAAAAAAGCTGCGTTTTACAGCACCTGCAAAGTGGACGGGATTCTGGCTAATCCCATCCACACATTGCAGAAAAAAATGTGCGGCGAAAAAGCTGGAAAATCGCAGAATGTCAATTATACCTGTGGAAGCCCTGGCGTTTTTCTTATTGATATAATAGGGGAAGAAAGTCTGCAGAGAAAAACAAAGGCGCAATGAAAAACGCTGTGGAAAAAAACACGATGTGTTCCGTTGCGTTTTTTCCGCAGCATTCCTCTACATGGGGCTTTAGTCTTAATCAGGAATGAAGGCACCTCTGATATTGACAAGTTTATGTCTGCATGCGTACTTTCCAGATGATCCCGTGCCATAATTAGAGATGAGCGAATCGAAGCTGCAGAAGTGGAATTCGATCCCAAGTTCAGGAAATCTTCGATTCGCATGGAATCCGGATTTCCTGATGCTTCGTGGTAACAAATATTTAGTAAGGACCTTTGTGACATCAGACGGTCACAAGATATTCTCTAGTGATGTGATTGGGTAGGCGTGTCTTTGCTTGTTAGCAGATCCTTACACATGAATAAAAGTTGTCTGTGCTGGACAGAGAGAGAGAGAGAGAGACATGATCGTGGCATCCAAGGGCTTCCGCCTTTTTGCCACCCACCCAACCACCCTGCCTCTCTGCAGACAGGAAATAGCTGTTTATTCACCGCGAATTAATTTGGACCGAAGAGAATTGTATCGGAAAATTCGTCGAAGTTGCCGAATCAAACTTTTGAAAACTTTGCTCATCTCTAGCCATAATAGTGATAAGAGTTATTGACTATTATTCACAGGACTGAGTCGATTCATGGCTGTATGTTTCAAAGATCTGTCTTTTTCACAGGTATAATCATCTCAATGGACAAGTCAGGTCCATGAAAATGGTCCCAAGGGTCCGATCCGTAAACAAATTAGAGTAGGTTCCATTTTTTAACGGATCAGACACTTGGGTCCATTTTCAGAAACCTGCAGCTCAGCTTGCATTTGAATAAGGCCATACTCAGTGACTTCAAGCAGCCACTGCTAGGGATTGTTGGATTTTTTGGCCTATAAAGGACTGAGGAAATAAGCAGGAATTCCATGCACCTACCCTGTGGATACAGAGAGCCATTGTGGTTGAAGTGGGGTGTAAGTGGAAGCAAGTGGTTTAACCATTAAATGACATTGAAGGGAACCTGTCACATAAATAATTCTACAGTCTATAGGCAGCATGTTCTAGAGCAGGAAAAGCGGAGTATATTTGTATATTTTTCTGGGAAAGAAAAATAGTATAACTTGTATTCTATTCATGTATCTCTTGCTCTTTTTGCGCTTAAGAATGGACATTTGGTCATGAGGGCAGTCTTATACAGTGATTGACAGCCCTCCATGTATAACTGTACTTACAAAGATAGCTGTGATGGGATCAAAGATAATGCAAAGAAATGATAGATTATACTGAAGTATTTCCTGCAAAACTATATATCAACCTGTTCAGCTGCTCCTTCTCTGTACTATTCTGACTGCAGATGAGCTATGTTTTCCATATGATAGGTTCCCTTTAAAACACCATTTTAAGAAATTCTGTTATCACACAACCTTTCGCATGACAAAACAGCTAGAATCAGCAATCTGTATAAATTTCATCAGATATTTCAGGTGGTTAAACAAAGGAAGACATCAGGTGAGAAACCTCATACAGTAGAAGAAGAAAACAATCAGACAACAGCAATGCTTCTAGGAAATACATCTCATGAGGATTACAGTAATACCTCGTACACTCGCGTTTCCGAATTTGCGAATTCACAGATTCGCGATATTTTTTTGGCAACTAACATATATAGATTTTGCTCTTTTTTTCTCAGATCTGTGAAATTTAAAAAAAAAAAAAAAACACCTTCGCTATTGGGTAGTAGCGTCCTGTTCGTTACGTACCCGGTAATTAGTTTCATTTTACTGTGAGTGTATAAGAAAAATGAATGAATGTATTAATATACAGTACTGTACAGTATACTTTAGTATACTGTACAGTATTATAGGGTAAAGTTTATTGATATTTAGGGGTTAAACATTAGAAACTGGCATTGTAAGCGCTTCTAAGCGCTTGTACCAAACTTTCGCGATTCCTCGCGATCCGCGACCGGTTCTGGACCCTAACCTCGCGAATGTACGAGGTATTACTGTATTCATCCTTGTAAGAAGACACTAGAGAATCCACATTTAGCTGGAGAGTGGAGTGGAGACGTTTCTGGGAAATGGGACAAAATATTATAAAATGATATAAAATTATCTATTTAGTTCAGGTATATTGTATTGGTTTGTTAAATGTCCTTTTGTATTTATATACTTTCAAGCCAAAAGCATTGTATATTTTTGACGGAATTTGCCAATTTTAACTGGATCTGCTAGCTGATAATGTGCCATCTGTACTAAGGTCGGATTTTAGGGTTGCCTGATTATTTTGTGTCTCATACTAGCCAAACTAGAAACCCCTTCAGAAGGAAGAGGAATCTACATTATGTGGACAAAGGTACAGGGACACACCTGATGCAGATGGTGCAGTTTCTGTCTGCATCCATCATCATTGACTTTAAGGCTCAAGCCCCACATAGCGGGCCACAGGAAAAAAGCACTGCAGGAAAAACTGTACCGTGGTTTTTCCCACAGCGCCTTTCACAGAAAGTCAGAGAGGTTTCCTCTGCGGACTTTCTGCTTCCATTATACCTATAGGGAAACCGCTGGTGTTTCCATAGGTATAATTGACATATAAACCGACATTTTTTTGGAAATCGCGGCATGTCCGCTGCGAGTATTTTTCTGCAAGGTGACAATGGGATTCACTACAATCCTATCCACCTTGATGTGACTGTAAAACAGCGCATTTTTTTTCCGCTGCGTTTCCATCGTGGCCAAACTGTGGCGTAATATAAAAAACATGGCAGAAGCTTTCTTCCATCTTGTTTACTTTTCAAACAAAGTAGAAAGCTTCTGCCTTGTTTTTAATATTAAAGTCAGTGCACCGTCTTCATCTGTCATTTTATTACTTTTTTCAGTCTGTTCTAATCTTATGACAGATCAGAACAACAAAGTAGTGGAAGTATGAATTTCGCCTTAACTGTACATTGATTTTAATGACTGTCTGTAGCCAGTCCACATACACTGCACACTGCCATTGCATAGGCAGCACAGTCCACAGTCACATTCACACAGCCAAATTGCCACGGGACTTTCATGATGGCTAAAGTCCCAAACCTCAGAACAGGGCCACAGAATGAAATTCGCAGAGATGTCTATTCACATTGTTCTACTTTGTATAATTTCCAAGAAAAGCACCTGGCAAGCAGTAAACTGAGTGAGAATAAAAGTGAGAATAGCTGATCGGTGGGGGTGCCTTATGTCGAACTGCCACTGATCTGATATTGATGCCCTATCCTAAGGACATTATCTGCAGAATAACCCATTAAACCCTGTTAATTGTGCAGATCATTACCTAGCTCTGATCTCATCCATTGACTACTATGGCTTTTTAAATATTCCATGAAGATTCATCTATAAACATTCTTATCCTTAATTCCTTTTTTTGCAACTCAGGATTTTGCAGGCTTTGGGCATAATACTTGAAGAGAACAATCAATTCTCCTACATCAGCAAAGAGCTCGAAAACTCAAGACTTAAATCAATGGGATTTTCCATTTTGATTTCCCAGCCTGAATAGTCTTCTGTACTTGTAGAACGAGGTCACCAGATCTTATCTTCAGATGCTATATGAGGAGCTTTGTGCGGATCCCCTGCTGTGACTTTAACCACCATAAGCTTCCGCAGTTTTTCGCTAAGAATTAGGAAGCAAAGCATATGATTAGGCGTTAATCACATTATGATATGTTCATGCCTTCAACGTGGTCTCAGTCACTTATAAACTACCCCGCAGAATCACGGAATTCAGGCTGAAGTCTTTATCATGAAACCAATTGCCTGAACTACCCAAATGAAATCTTCTACCCATCCAGCTGGACGTGACTAATGTCTTAGCCGCGCAATATGTTAAATTGCCAGCATTCTGCTGTACTGAGGGAATTTTGTCAAGATGAAATCTGTCTTCCATGAAATGTTATTCTCTGAGGGCAGTCTGATAGAGCAGGAAAATAGCTATTACAGTCTCCTATTGATTGCCTATATTTTTAAGTGGTTTCCACCACCAATTCATTTGCATGCAAGATCTTGCATACATTATACCAATTGCTACAAGGCTCAGTTGAAACAAGGCAGTAAACTAGAAGCTTTGTGTAACATGAAAGCCACTAGACCTATATTTGTTTCATAAACTATGTCTACATGTATCAGTCTGGGCATTTTTCATGGATAGTTTTTGTATCACTTTTTTGGAGTATGTTTTGTGATAAATGCAGGAGCAGATACATCGCCTGTGCGGCCAGTTCAGGAAGGGCAGTACATAACTACCCCCAAATACTGACCACAATAATAGAACATGTGATGTAAGGGGGGTTGCTATATGAGTCACAACTACACAGGAGGAGTGGGCTCCCTCTGTTTGCTGTGCTAATACTTTAAAAACTTACATGGGGGAGTAGCTTAGTATGGCGCACTCTCTCTACTCTAGTCACCTGTGTCAAAGTCCAGCATTACTGCTTTCAAGGCCAGTTATTTCATACACCAGGAGAGTGATGCTGCTGAAATTAAAGGGGTTGTCCAGTTTCTGTCCCATTAAAAAACAAATGTTATTGTTTGCATAATGAAAAGTTGTACAATTTTCCAATATACTTTTTGTATCAATTCCTCAGTTTTCTAGATCTTTGCTTGATGTCATTCTGCTTAATTCCAGTTGATAAAAATTAGTCCATGATCATGTGATTTACAGTCCATGGTCATGTGATGTACAGTCCATGGTCATGTGATGAACACACAGGTGCACAGCTCGTTACCAGGCAGATTCCTGATTACTGTGCTATGACTATAACAAGCTGTGCACCTGTGTGTCCATCACATGATCATGGACTGTATATCACATGACTATAGACTGTACATCACATGACTATGGACTGTATGTCACATGACCATGGACTGATTTTTATCCACTGAAAGTAAGAAGAATGAATGACAGCAAGCAGAGATCTAGAAAATGATTTTAGAGTTATAGTCTCAAGTTACAATGGATTCAGCTTACACCGGTCATCTCTCTGCACCTGGTTGGGGGATCGCTGAACCTCCAAACCAGGGAAACTTTATGAGCAACCTTTTCAAACAACAATGCTAGTAAACCAAACAGCAACCACATTGAATATTATGGGTGACTATAGGATGATGATGATGACGACAACTGTGTTCTAAACAGATATAAAGCTGTCAAGGAAGATAAAAATAATAGGTCACCAACTGAATCAATCACATGAAAATAATCAACTTTTTTGTGTAAATGTATATTGTTTTTTTTTAACTGTACTTACGTATTATTTTTGTGCTTTTTTAGAACTAACTCAGGAGCTTGAAGCGAAACAAGTGGAAAGCTTTCAGCAAGGTACGTAAATGTTCATGTTCATCTCTCTCTGTCTTTTGCTGCCTACATCATACTCATTTTGCCAAGTTTTATAAATGTACTCCATTATACGCAGGTATATTAGGTGTTAGTCATAGCCATAACCAATAATATCTCTAGTGGTCGTTGATGTTATTTTAATGGTATGGAGTGGAGAAAGTGGTCATGGAAATATCTTTAATGGTCTACAGCAGGAAAAGAGATGACATGCAGCTATCAAATAGGTAAATAGATAAAATTAAAATAAAATTTTGGCTGTTTGAATTTGCCACTAGATGGAGCTCTTTACATACAATATACAATCCTTTGCTTTCTATAATAGCTACATCTTTATGTAAATCACTCCACCTTGCGGCTTCTGCAAATAGAAAGATCGAACTGCTGGTAAAATTCTGTCCTGCTGTCACCACCATTGTGGTGGACCATTTATCCAGTAAAGCTTTTTCTATGTTGCAAACCTCTCCAGGAATATTACACATTTTTGTGTCACTGGCAAACAGGCAAACCCTACCTTGACAAAGGACTGGAGCGCGCTTCACAAGCATTAAGTTAAGGATATAAAATGCTGAGCACAACGGCAGCTGTGGCTTTCTTGAAGTGGCTGTGCCTTTAAGTGCACTTATCCGCTATCCACAGAATAGGGGCTAAATGTCAGATCGCTGGGGATATCCAACTGCCTGGTCCCCCAGCGATCAGGAGAATGGGGAACCGAAAATGTCCCCCATGCCTCCTCCTTGTGAATGAGGCACCAGTTTGCTTGCATAACCAATGCTCCATTCACTTGTATGGGGTTTTGGGCACTTCTATTGACTGCAGTCCTTGCAGCCCCACAGCAGTGAATGGAGCAAGTATGCTGGCATACAATTCTCAAGGAGGCTTTAGGGGGACTTTCCTTTCCCTGTTCTCCTGATCGCTGGAGGACCCAGCAGTCAGACCCCCAGCGATATGATCCTTATGTGTCCTTAAGGATAACAGAAAAGACCAGCTATTGGCCACAGATTTATTTAATGTTGTAATTATAACATAATATGCCATGCTCCACTATTGTATTCAACTCTATCTGCATTCTGAGGATGCATATAGAGTTCAATTCATGACACACCACCACTACCCCACTGAGAGGTGCCCCTGTTGTCATAGGGCCCAGTGCATGCATGCACATCATTTTCTCTATTGTTAAAGCGGCACCAGTGCCTATGACCTTTAGTAGTGCAAACTATTCCTTAAAGTGTGACTATCATTTCAGGTGATTTTTCAGAAAAAGTTGTCATGTGCATAAATGAAGAGCTCAGCTCCAAAATGTGGCTGGAGACGATCTGCTATGATGTCTCCCCTACACAGCACAGAAAACTGGAGATTTTGCCCTAGCAGCATGGGAGGTATTATACATTAGTAGGAGCAGTGTAGGTGGGTAGCTTTCTTTCTTTCACCCTCCCATTCTCCTTCATATATTGACCTGACATGTAGGACAACCCCACTAAAAGTCTGATTCACAATAAAGTCTCAGCAATACCCCACGTCATAATCCTCCTCTGCTTTGTGATGATCCTATCTCATTTTATAATCAAAACTGCACAAAAAATGTGCCAGGAGACCATTTGCTGCCCCACCATCTCTCCTCACAAACCTCTGTGTCTGTAAGGCAGTGGAAGAGTGAAGAAATCAGGCGATACCTTTTAGAGGCTAACTGAGTATATTTATAAGTAAGCTTTCAGGAGTACTCGCTCCCTTCATCAGACATGGTGTGATACAAGAACTGAAAATTCACAGATTTTTATACACATGGTTTTCAAAGCATTTTAGAGTCCTTAAAAAAATGCAATCTAAGTAGAGAAGTTATTTACAACAGGTCAAAAAAACCGTCTGGAAACTTGTGGTGCGTGACGGAGGGATCAGTAATTCTTGCTTTTATCTGTTTGCTATCAGGAGGTGATTTGTGTCCCTCACAGTTCATACATAGTGTGACTTGAAGCTGGCATGAATATTGAGTTCACTTCAGTTCAGTTCAGTATGATCAAGAAGTTTCCAATCCAGATCCAGAATCAGGTAAAAGGACTTATCCCACAAGATCCCAGACCGGGCTGCTTCTATATGCTCCCAAAGATACACAAAGATGGCAACCCTGGGAGGCCTATCATTTCTGGCATTGGGACACTGACAGAAAACATCTCAGGTTGGGTGGAAAATCTCCTAAAACCCCTTGTCAGGGATACTCCAAGCTATATCCAGGACACCACTGACCTTCTTAACAAACTGAATGCCCTGGGCCCTCTACCTGAGGGTACCATTTTGGCCACCATGGATGTGGAATCCCTGTATACCAACATTCCCCACAAGGATGGAGTTGCAGCATGTCGGGTACACCTGGCAAAACAAAACCTCCCAACAGAACCAGTAACGCAGCTCATACAATTCATCCATAGCCACAACCATTTTACCTTTGGAGAGGATCTATATCTACAGCGAATGGGAACTTCAATGGGGACCAGATGTGCACCCCAATATGCAAATCTCTTTATGGCAGAAATGGAAGGAACATATTTATCAACATGCACCACCAAACCTATGATTTACCTTCGTTATATCGATGATATCCTTGTCATCTGGACTGCAGGTGAGGAGGCCCTACTTCAATTCCATAATGACTTCAATGACTTTCACCCTGACCATCAACCTTAAACTTAGCTATTCAGGGAGTGAAATTCACTTTCTGGATACCACAATATACATCAAAGACCACCGGCTACTCACATCGATATACCACAAACCCACAGACAGAACGGCCTACCTGAGAAACGACAGCTTCCACCCCAAGCACACAAGACAATCTATAATCTACAGCCAGGCTATATGATACAATCGTATTTGCTCCGACAAAACAGACCTGGACAAGCACCTCCTGGATCTCAGGATGAAATTTCTCAGATTGGGATACAAACCAAAAGTAACAGACAACC
The DNA here is from genome assembly GCA_947044405.1 of Leptodactylus fallax. Taxonomy (NCBI): domain Eukaryota; kingdom Metazoa; phylum Chordata; class Amphibia; order Anura; family Leptodactylidae; genus Leptodactylus; species Leptodactylus fallax. The sequence continues at coordinate 3,240,747 of CAMRHE010000073.1, read as the reverse complement.
AATTAAACAAAGCGGCAGCCATTAACAGAGACAGTCTGCTCACATATAGAGAGACCCAGAAAGATGCCCGAGTGCCCCTAGTAGTCACCTACAACCCACAGCTGGAGATCCTACGAAGGATTGCCAAGGAGCTCCAACCTGTGCTACATAGGGACAACAGACTCAAGGACATATTTCCAGTACCCCCTCTCCTTTCCTTTCGACAACCACCAAACCTGAGGCGTATTATCGTCCGGAGTGCCCTGAAGACCCCAACTGAAAATGGCACCTCACCTTGCCTACATAAAAGGTGCATGACCTGCAAGCAAATCCACACCACTGACAGTGTACCTATCACACAGTCACAACAGGTGCACAGAATTAGGGGGACATTTTCCTGCAGGTCTTCCAATGTGGTGTACCTCATAATGTGTGTGCAATGTCCCACCACAGGCCTCTATGTGGGGGAAACAGGGCAGAGACTCAGTCAACGAATGAACTCACACAGATCCAATATTAATAACAGCAGAACCGATCTCCCAGTGGCCGCACATTTCTCCGGAGAAAACCACTCTATTGAAGATTTGCGGGTTGTGGTTTTAATGGGACATTTTAAGACGCAGGAGAAAAGGAAAGAATCGGAGTACAAATTTATGCAAAAATTTCAAACTCTGCAATTTGGACTTAATATTCATGCCAGCTTCATGTCACACTATGTATGAACCATGAACTGAACTCAATATTCATGCCAGCTTCAAGTCACACTATGTATGAACTGTGAGGGACACAAATCACCTCCTGATAGCAAACAGATAACAGCAAGAATTACTGATCCCTCCGTCACGCACCACAAGTTTCCAGACTGTTTTTTTGACCTGTTGTAAATAACTTCTCTACTTAGATTGCATTTTTTTAAGGACTCTAAAATGCTTTGAAAACCATGTGTATAAAAATCTGTTTTTTTTTTTTTTTTCTACCACTCCACCACAAAAAAAGAGAACAACCAAACCAAAACTCATATTTAATTATTTTATATTATAATCAAACAACAACCTCTCCCTTCCTCCTCTCTCCCCCTCCCCTCTTTAACAAACACAAAACAAAACAACATAACATTCAATTAAAAACAAAAAAAAAAACACAACAAAAGAAAAGAAAAGAAAAAAAAAACAGCAAAAAAAACAACCCAAAAACCCCACCCCCTCTTTTTTAAAAAAAAAAAAAAAGGGGGGCCCCCCCCAACCACCCCCTTTTTACACCCCCCCCCCCCCCCCCCCACACACCCCCCACAAGCCAAAAAAACAATATTTCCGCACACCGAAAGGGGGGGGCAAAAATTTATAAAAATTTTCTTAAAAAAAAAAAAAGAACCCCGGGGGGGGGACAGGCCCCGAAATAATCATTGGCTAATGACACAGAGGAAATGAAGGCCCAACTCCACACATACTACTGGAAACTTCAGGATATGCTTATTAACAACAAAAAGAAAAAGCTCCACAGACTGAGACAAAAAGGCCTCATTACTACAACCGCAAGTACTAGCCCAGCTCAGCAAAGCTGTGTTGTGAATCTTTCCTCTTATGAGCCAAACAAACACGAAAAGTCAGTTCTCTCCAAAGGTCTCTCCTTCTGCCCCTCGGCACACACTGACCATATCCAACTCTGCAATGATATGGAGGAGTTTTTCAGAAAAATGAGATTAAGGGAATATTTTTATGACAAAGACCTTCCATACAGCAGCGACTCTGAGATGGAACAGCCCATACGGAATCCTACCAAAAAATCTACCTGGACCCCACGCCCTGGAGCTAATGCAGCACTGGATAAATATATTGACTGTTTCAGAAGCAAAGTAAAATCAGAAATCCTGGAGAAACAAAAGAAACAGGCGCATAACCTAACCCTGCAGGAACAGAAGGCTATTACTTCACTGAAAGAAAATCAGGATATAATACTAAAACCGGCTGACAAAGGGGGCGCAATAGTCATAATGAACACCTCAGATTATATCCAGGAAGCAAACAGGCAACTGTCAAATCCCATCCATTACTCCAAACTTGGAAGTGATCCCACAGAGGCCTATATGAAAGAACTAAAGAGTATGATCAAGAAGTTTCCAATCCAGATCCAGAATCAGGTAAAAGGACTTATCCCAAAAGATCCCAGACCGGGCTGCTTCTATATGCTCCCAAAGATACACAAAGATGGCAACCCTGGGAGGCCTATCATTTCTGGCATTGGGACACTGACAGAAAACATCTCAGGTTGGGTGGAAAATCTCCTAAAACCCCTTGTCAGGGATACTCCAAGCTATATCCAGGACACCACTGACCTTCTTAACAAACTGAATGCCCTGGGCCCTCTACCTGAGGGTACCATTTTGGCCACCATGGATGTGGAATCCCTGTATACCAACATTCCCCACAAGGATGGAGTTGCAGCATGTCGGGTACACCTGGCAAAACAAAACCTCCCAACAGAACCAGTAACGCAGCTCATACAATTCATCCTTAGCCACAACCATTTTACCTTTGGAGAGGATCTATATCTACAGCGAATGGGAACTTCAATGGGGACCAGATGTGCACCCCAATATGCAAATCTCTTTATGGCAGAAATGGAAGGAACATATTTATCAACATGCGCCACCAAACCTATGATTTACCTTCGTTATATCGATGATATCCTTGTCATCTGGACTGCAGGTGAGGAGGCCCTACTTCAATTCCATAATGACTTCAATGACTTTCACCCAACCATCAACCTTAAACTTAGCTATTCAGGGAGTGAAATTCACTTTCTGGATACCACAATATACATCAAAGACCACCGGCTACTCACATCGATATACCACAAACCCACAGACAGAACGGCCTACCTGAGAAACGACAACTTCCACCCCAAGCACACAAGACAATCTATAATCTACAGCCAGGCTATACGATACAATCGTATTTGCTCCGACAAAACAGACCTGGACAAGCACCTCCTGGATCTCAGGATGAAATTTCTCAGATTGGGATACAAACCAAAAGTAACAGACAACCAATTAAACAAAGCGGCAGCCATTAACAGAGACAGTCTGCTCACATATAGAGAGACCCAGAAAGAAGCCCGAGTGCCCCTAGTTGTCACCTACAACCCACAGCTGGAGATCCTACGAAGGATTGCCAAGGAGCTCCAACCTGTGCTACATAGGGACAACAGACTCAAGGACATATTTCCAGTCCCCCCTCTCCTTTCCTTTCGACAACCACCAAACCTGAGGCGTATTATTGTCCGGAGTGCCCTGAAGGCCCCAGCTGAAAATGGCACCTCACCTTGCCTACATAAAAGGTGCATGACCTGCAAGCACATCCACACCACTGACAGTGTACCTATCCCACAGTCACAACAGGTGCACAGAATTAGGGGGACATTTTCCTGCAGGTCTTCCAATGTGGTGTACCTCATAATGTGTGTGCAATGTCCCACCACAGGCCTCTATGTGGGGGAAACAGGGCAGAGACTCAGTCAACGAATGAACTCACACAGATCCAATATTAATAACAGCAGAACCGATCTCCCAGTGGCCGCACATTTCTCCGGAGAAAACTACTCTATTGAAGATTTGCGGGTTGTGGTTTTAATGGGACATTTTAAGATGCAGGAGAAAAGGAAAGAATCGGAGTACAAATTTATGCAAAAATTTCAAACTCTGCAATTTGGACTTAATATTCATGCCAGCTTCATGTCACACTATGTATGAACCATGAACTGAACTCAATATTCATGCCAGCTTCAAGTCACACTATGTATGAACTGTGAGGGACACAAATCACCTCCTGATAGCAAACAGATAACAGCAAGAATTACTGATCCCTCCGTCACGCACCACAAGTTTCCAGACTGTTTTTTTGACATTTGTAAATAACTGGAATATTCTCTACTTAGATTGCATTTTTTTAAGGACTCTAAAATGCTTTGAAAACCATGTGTATAAAACTCTGTGAATTTTCAGTTCTTGTATCACACCATGTCTGAAGGCAGCTAGTACTCCTGAAAGCTTACTTATAAATATACTCAGTTAGCCTGTAAAAGGTATCGCCTGATTTCTTCACTCTTCCACTACTTTCAATGGCTAACACGCCCCAAAATTTTTTTTTTTTCTAACTAAAAAAAAAAAAGAACCCACAAAAATAAAAAATTTCTCCCCCCCCCCCCCCCCCCCCCCCACAAAACCAACAAAAAAATTTAAAAAAACCCCCTGGTGAAATCCTTTTTTTTTTAAAAAAAAAAATTTATTTTTTTTTTTTTTTTTTTTTTTTTTTTTTTTTTTTGTTTTTTTTCTCTTTATTTCTTCCCAAACAATTTATAGGGAAATGTAGACTTTTTATGGTAAACTTTGTTAAGGTGACACAGACTGTTCTGTTCAGCAGTTTCCTACATGTAGAAACACGACTCAGGGAAAATATGTGATGAATAATGCTTTTCTATCTTTCATCTTTTTGATTTTATTATGCATAGGCCAGTGTCCCAGTCACTCATTATTGTAGCTAGGTATGCAGACAGGAAGGCGCATAGCACGCTGTTATGCAGTGCTGAGGTTGCAGCATTTGGTGAAATAAAATTTCCTAATGGAATGGTTACCTCCTTAGACCCCAATGCAGCAAGGATTCTTCACAATTCTTTTCCCCTCAAACAAAGGGCCCTGATACATTGGAATTTGTAATAACTCATACCAGTCATGTATTGACCAGTTGCCTGCCAGCTCATAAAATTGTAACATGTTCATTACTTTTTACAATAAAAGAAAGCAAGGACTACAACATAATTAAATCCTAATTATAAGGTGGTGATCAGTATTCTACCTCAGATGTGAAATCACTGCTCGCCGCTCCCCACAGGCACTGTTGTCTCTTTTCTACTTGCCGTGGTAGTCTCCCTCACCTTGGGCAATGGTTGCTTCTTCCATCCTCTACCAGCTTGCTTAGGTCGTGTGCAGTATGGGCCAGTATTCCTTCCCAAAAAAATCCCCAGTACCCTATGGTTATATAAAGCACTTCTCCGCAATAAAAGATGCCTGAGCAGTTCGGTTCCTAGTGTCCATACTAAGGTGTTTGGATAACTTTTGTTGTTTGTCTTTTTGTTTCCTGACCTTTCCCTATAAAGCTGCCTTTTCCCTATAAAGCTGTTCTGCCAGCCCTGACCTCTGCTTGTTTTTCATATTTGAACCTGTGTCATCTGCCCTAATCTGTGCCAGTCAGACCAACGTGAAAGAACCACACCTGCCCTGACCTTAGCTTGTCCTCTGACCATATCCCTGCCTGTCCCTTCAGTGCCTAACACCATAGTCTCTTCTTGACTCATCTTGGTCAACTGCCACTAAACTGAGAATACCTCTGAGGTAGCAACTGGGTGGTTTCCCATAGCAAAGACCATACAGAGTTAACGAGTTAAAGCCAGGATCCTTTTAGACAATGTCCTCTAGTGTAGCTCCAAGTCAAATCTGTTTATGTGTTATATAAGGCAGGGATCCTCACCATCCAAGAGCCAGAACCTTTTTATGTGGAATGGTAAAGAATTAAACTTCTACCCTTGTTTTTGGGGTTTTGTTTTTACAGCATTTTAACATGCGCTAAAAACATGATGTTACGTCTTTTCTTCAGGTCAGTATAATTACAGAAAAACAAATTTATGCTAGGTTCACACTAGCGTTTGAGTCTCTGTACGAGACTCCGTCCTACATTCCGCTTAAAATCAGCGGAGAGAAAAGTCCTGCAAGGAGGACTTTTCTCAATGCAGTTTTCGGCGGAAAGCGGGCAGAAACCCGACGGACCCCTTTATGGTCTATGAGGTCCACGGGTTTCCACGTGTTACCGCTTTTTAAGCGGACAGGGTTTCCGTCTTTCGGTTCCCCAAGCGGACCTGAAGGATGCAAACCTGAACGCTAGTGTGAACCTAGCGTTATATAGTTTTTGTTTTCTTTTGATACTTTTGAATCAAACTTTTATACTTTTGTATACTATCATACATAGTGCTCAGACACTGTAGCTACGCCTGCCTTGTTTATAAAAAAAAAAAAAGGGGGGGGGGTGCATTCATATAGTGCAGTTGGGTGTAGTTAATAATGAATCAAAACTGCATTGGAAAAAAACTTTTAGGCTAAGGACTCTTAGGCTACGGCCCCACGTTGCGGAAACGCAGCTTTTTTTGTTGCAGATTTTGCTGCATTTTTCTGAGCCAAAGCCAGGAGTGTAATGACCAGAAGCTAGAAGTATAACAGCTTTCTATATATTTCCCATTTCTTTTGTAGCCACTCCTGGCTTTAGCTCAAAAAACCGCAGCAAAATATGCAACAAAAAAAGCTGTGTTTCCGCAACGTGGGGCCGTAGCCTTATTGTGGAATTGCTGCTTTTTTTATTACAGATTTTTCTGCAGTTTTTTGAGCCTAACCAGGAGTGGATTTAGCAGGAGGAAGATGTATACGAGCTTCCTTTTAGTCAAACCTGGGTTTGGCTAAAAAAAAAAAAAACGCAGCAAAATTTTCAACTAAAAAGCACCTTTTCCACAACATGGTTTTTGTGCAGTTTTTTGGTGAAGTCCCAATTTTACAGGCAAAACACTTTTTTTTTTTTACATGTTTCACCTGTAAACTACACCAAAAACTGCATCAAAACTGCAGGCAGTTTATTTTGATGCAGCTTTAACTGTACCCAAATGCACTATATGAATGCAACATATGTCTTAGAACTCCTGCCTTTAATCTAAGACCCTAGCAAAGAACCAGGCTGCTAGTGCTATAACAGCTATACTTCTGAAAGGTACACACAGGATGTATAGAGAAGTTGCATGGGGGCCCCAGACCTTTTGCATTTATTCATCGTAGTATAATGTTGTACCATGTTAGCCATAGAAAGTAAAGGGTTGTGTGGTGACTTGTTATCTGTGGGGTAAGCTGTATTTTTTTTTTACCATTTTTGGGTACATATGACTTTTTATTTATTTTTTTTTCTTTTGGGGAAACAAAGTGAGCAACAGAAGTTATAGGACTGTTTATTTTTTTCTTTGTGATAGTTTAACCCCTTCTCGACATTCACCATAATAGTACGGCGGATGTCGGATGTTTAAATATGGCGGCCGCTCGGGAGCCGAGCGGCTGCCATAGCCGCTGGATCTCTGCTAGGGTTATTTTGTTATTTAATAGCTAGGGTTATTTTGGTTGTGTCTTTTTGGGCTTTTTTTCTTAGATTTTTTATGTTAAATAGGAAAATACGTTTTTTAATGTTTAATATTTGTGGATTTTAAAAATAAAAATCTTTATTTCACAGTGTTTACTTTTTATTTTAGCCCTCCTAAATAAAGTATTTATAGTAAGCAGATTCTTAAATGTGTAAATGTGCAAGAGATGAGCAGTAGAAAGTTAAACTAATATCTCCCTCTAGGTGGCTCTCTAGGTTAGAATTAGATACAGTATTATGGTGAAATATATAGTGAATTGTACTCAAGTTCTGTAAAAACAGATGCAATGTATATAATACCTGAATCCAGAATGTATAGTTAATTTTCATATATTTTATAAACTAAGACCCCAGTAACAGCATTATAATATAAAACAGGTAATAAAGAAATAAATGTTATATTTTCCACTACTATTCTGTGTGTATTCTAGTCTGTGGATTTTCAGTTTCTTGTATAACACCATGTCTGAAGAAGAGAGCTAGTACTCTCGAAAGCACACCATCAAATATACTCAGTTAGCCTCTAAAAGGTATTGCCGGATTTCTTCACTCTTCCACTACTTTCTATGGCTAACACAGTACAACATTATACTACTAGCCACTATTTCTATGACATAACATAAAACAGCAAATACATATTATTTTCATATTGCATAGCTGTACTATGCTTTAAAATACAATATTATCCTTTAAAATTGCAAGCAAAATTATTACATAACCTTCTTTTCCTCCACCCTAGGGAGCTTTAAGACAGTGTTCACACAGTGCTTTTAAAATTAGTAACTGAATGATTTTTTAATACCAGTATTGAATAGCACATCTTACTATGCCAGTAAACTGCTTGGACTGATGATGATGCTAAACACCCATCATGACCGCTCTGTTCATTAACCTGCTTTGTGACTTCTTTAAGAAGATCTTATGGCAGTCTATATCCAAAAAGTTTCATACAGGCCTCATATGAGGGGTGTCACTAAAACAGGTACCAGGCCAAACCAGATGAAGTGGACATGGGAAAATCATACCACCCCACTTTCGGGGGGACATAAAGAGGGACAAAATCTGGCCTCCACACAGTATAACGTCCCACTAGTGACCCCATGCAGTATAATTCCCCCTCCAGTGGCCCTCTCCTAGTAAAAATGTCCCCCTTGTGGCCAAACAGAGTATTATGTTTCCTTTGTGGTCCCCACACAGTATAATGTCCACCATGTGGTTCTCACACAGTTTAGTGTACCCACTGTGGTCCCTACAAAGTATAATGTCCCCTTTTGGCTACCACACAGTATAATATTCCCCGTGTAGCCCTTACACAGTATAATGCCCCCTTGTTGTGGCCCCAACATAGTACTATGCCCCCTTATTGTTGCACTCACAATATAATGCCCCCTCATTGTGGCCCCCACAGTATAATACACAAAACCAAAATAATAATACTCTTAATACTGACCTTGCACCATTTCCACAGAGGACAATCTTGTCTCTGTTGCTGGAGACTTGGGAACAGCAGACACAATGTAGTAATGCTACTAAATTGTCCATGTCTGTGTCTAAGCTGTCAGCAGGGCTGAATAGTGAAAGAGCCGACAGCGTCCTGCGTTACCATTGTTCACAACTCTGTCTCCTTGGGTCGCAGATAGAGTTGAAGCCAGGACATATTTCCCACTGTCTGGGACAGCATCCCAAATCCAGGACTGTCCTGCTGAATCCCAAACTGTTGGTAGGTATGGAGAAAAGTATTTTCCAAAAGTTCCCTTTGGCCACATTTATATAGGTGCATTCAGATTGTGAAATATGGACCGAATTATCATACACTGAGCAGGGACCTGGACTCCAAGCATCATAGTAATCCGAAATGCTAGAAGTCCCTGCCTCCCAGTGGGACTACTGTCCCTTACTGTAATGATATTTTAGGGGCATAGCTGTAGGGGGTGCACAGTGCAGTCGCTACTGGACCCTGTACCCAGAGGCAGCCACAAAGGTCCCTCTGTCCCATAAAATTTACCAGTGTTCTCAATGGCACAAGGTAGGTAGGGGCCACATTACAGATTTTACATTTGGGCCCAGGAGTTTCAAGTTATGCCTCTGGGGACAGTAGTCCAGTGGGGAGGCAGGGACTAGAAGCATCATAGATGATTAAGATGGGTAGCTGCTTAGTGTTTAGTGCAGGAAATATGGCTGATATACACTTCATATCAAGGAATAACTACCATGTGTAGCTAGTCTTTGGCTGCTCTGATCTATATTTGGAGCATTAACTCTCCCATCATTAAAGAGGACCTTTCACGTCCTCATATATATGCTGTTTTACATACCGCTAGAAAGCTGACAGCTCGCTGAATTCAGCGCACTGCCGGCTTTCCCGGGATATGCCCCAGGGCTGGAGATATCGGCGGTCGTAGTTTCACCGTTCACCGTCAGATGGGCGTTCCTGACAGTCTAGGTGCACTGTGAGGAACGCCCTCCCTGACAGTGCTCGTTCATAGACTTATACTGACAGTTCCTCACAGCTCAGCGTCATCGCCGGGCAGTAAGGAATGCCCCCTCTGACAGTAAAGCGCTATAGGCGAGTACAGAGAGAGGGGGCGATCCTTACAGCCTTGCGATGACGCTGAGCTGTAAGGAACGCCCCACCAGTACAAGTCTATGAACGAGAACTGTCAGGGAGGGCGTTCCTCACATCACAGCTAGACTGTCAGGAACGCCCTTCTGACAGTAAACCGGGAAACTAAGACCACCGATATCTCCAGCCCCGGGTCACATACAGGAAAGCCGGCAGTGCGCTGAATTCAACGCGCTGTCGGCTTTCTAACGGTATGTCTAGAGGGGTTGTCTCTGCAAAGTTTGGTAAAAGGATTACCTTGGAATATACACTTGGGCGTGAAAAAAGGACTTCTTCACGGCCGTGCACACAGCCTTGTGGCATGGAGGAGCTCCGTTCTGGCTCATAGAAGTGAGTCGTACATGTGGGACCCTTCTTCAGGATGCTGTATGTCCCAATAGAACGTACCTACAGTATACAGGGATTGTCTTCATGTAGCAGTCCCCTTGGCAAAGTATGAGAATAAGACGTGCATAAGGGAATTCCTGATATTATAGGCTCCTAATATTTTATACTCTTTAAAACACAATATGCATAGATCTTTAAGGCTTGTGAGTTTTACCATGTACACAGAGTTTCTTGGTCTGAATACTGGGAAGTCCTATAATGTAGTGTACTTTGCTGCCACTTAGTGTTGTGTTAGCTGCAGAAGACGTTCAGTATATTAACAGATTAACTCCCGGTAACTCTTATTAGACTGTGTAAACTGTGACTGTGTCTTTTGCAACAAAGAGATCAGCAAAGCAGTGAGATGGCAAACACATAATGGATATTATAAAAAGCAGAATGTGTCATATTAACTTAGTAGTTAGAAAGGTGCAGAGTTGTTTTTGACATGAAATGTTACATTTTTGCTATAGGGTCTGTGGATTTGTAGGACATAATGCAAACCCACCAACATTATTTCTGGATTCAACTCATGAAGTTTGAAGGAAAGGTGTTTCAGCATGTGACCGATATATTGGCAGAATAGGGTTCTCCAAAAGCAGTAGATAAGGTAGAGAGGTGGCTATGCATAATAAGTCTTCATAGTAGCTTTTTGGTAGTAGTAAGACACTGGAGTGTTTCAGCAACTCACCTAAACTATAATGGAAAGTGAAAAGGAAGACTTTCATTCCCCTAATACACTCGTGTCAAATACAAGGCATTGTATTTGACACATGGAGTTTGACCCTCCCCCCTGCCCTGAGAGGTGGAAGATTAGACATGTATGGTATATACTGTCTATATGCTATGTCTCAGATGGTAACACCCTTTTACACCTTATTAAATCCCATGGGATGGTCCAAAAATGTGGCACTAGGACCATAATAGGTTGTGTATCCCTTGTCTAGGGCTCTGAGAGGAGCAGTGCTGTAATATAGGAAGTAGGCCATTTTTCATAGGTAACCTCTTCGTAGAAGGCTGTACAGTAACTTGATGAAGTTCCTGTGTTTATAACCAGGGGGTAATAATGTACTGGTATTATTGGAATCATTATTTTATAAGTATATCCTGTCATATGAAACTATAAATATTAACTGTAAAGTAGAAGTATACTCTTGTTAGCCGGCACCAGACACGTATCAGAAGCCATTTTATACTATACGTCTATATCCTGCTTTCTGCTATTAAAAAATACAATATATGTAAAAGCTTTTCTAATTACAGGTTCTGGGATATTTTATCCATTACATATTTTACCTCCTCCTTTCCCAGGCATGGAACACCTTATGGCATGAGAACACAAGCTTACACGCTTAGCGCTGTATACCTGCAGGAAGACTTTTGGCTATAATATAGAAGATAATTAATAGAAGCAGTACATATTAAGTCTTGTTTTAGCAGGTTTCTAAAAGGTGTCTTCTTTTAACATTTAAATGTTGCATCTGTGACTCAATTGAAAGAGAATTATTATGTCTGTTGTGTTGGGCGGAGGTATCTGATGGGCTGGTGGAGCCACTCCACATAGGATGGAGGATGTATAACAAGTGAAATGGCTTCATTCCAGAAACTTACTGTTGATATTTCTCAGAACTAATAAAATTATTTACCTGCATGATACTGATATGAAACTGGATTTGTGATTTTTGATAGATTAAGTAGTTTAATTACTATTCGCTGATATAGGAAGGTGATAGGAGAGCTCCTACTAAACAGGAGGGTCCAGGGTACAGCTATAGGGGTAGTGGAGGTACCTGGAACCTGGGGGGACCCAAAGGCCTCTCTACAACATAAGAATACACCTGTATTATAGATAGTTCATGGCATGTGGGGCCCTATTGCACATTTTGCATTGGTGTCCAAGAGCTTCAAGTTACACCTTTGGAAGGGTCCTAGGTAATTCCACCAGACGCCAGTGCTTTGGCCCATTTGACATACCACAATGTTGTCTGTATCCCCTGATAACATTGGCAGAATAGCCTACAAAAAAATGCATGATTAGCTCACTAGCAATAGACTGCTATGCTGGACTGTCCTTGCCGGGGCAATTACTCAGCTTTATTGGCTACTATGGGAACACCAAATCAGGGATATAAGACCATTACCAGCCTTAATAGACCAGAGAGTGTCAATGTGCACCAAACCATAGTTCTGATGCGACATACTAAGTTTTCAGAGGTAGACACTTATGTACTTAGTCACTGTAGCTATTCTCACATTTTAACACAGTTAATAAAGGTTGCATTTTAGCACCTTTTTTTTCTTTCTATGGTGAATTATTTCCTACTTTAATCTTTTATCGGCACAAAAAAATATTTCACATAATATTGTATTTTATATAGAAGCTTTGGCCATAGTTTTGTCACAACTACCACTTCAATGGAGCTGAGTTAGAATAGCATGTAGCATGCCAGTCATAAAAACTGGCTGTGCTTACGAAGGATGCACCAGAAAACTGTACGCCTCTTAATAATTTTAGCAAATCTCAGGTGGTCCATGCACCAGAAACTAAAATCTAAACCAACTAGCAGCTGACATAGAAAAACAAAACAGCGGCACTACAAGATAGCAAAAATCTGTGAATCTCTTTATTCCAATGCATTTTTGCTATCTTGGAGTGCTGCCATTTTGTTTTTCTATTGTTGGAGGGGATATGCCAATCTCCTAGGTTTTGCACCCATTGACTGTTGAAAGGTTGTATACTCTCTTGTGCTGTCTTCAAGTATTTTTTCTTATAGCAGCTGACTTAGATATCAGGCTTTATTAATTCCCATTTCATTCCATAAATAATAACTAGGTTGGGCCGTAAAGGCCGCATCCATATAACGACCCTGCCCACTTTATGAAAAGTAGAATGACCTCTGGAAACATTGTAAAAAGGAACAATGTTTGGTGCAAAACTGGTATATGCCAAAAATTTTGCCTTTTTAACACCAGAAAACTGTCATAAATGCAGTGATAACTTCTCACCAATATGACCAACTCCGCCACAGTCATATTTACTGCATAATCCACTTTAATCCATTGAAGTATATGTAAGTATGTAGGTACATTTTGGGACTATACTTTATCATCTTTGGATATGTTATAATTTCTGTAAAACCCATTCACATATCTAAACTGTGAAGTGAAATGGTAGAAAAAGTGTTATTGTTCGTGCCCTCCTAATACCTTTTTCTACTTTTACAGATCAGCTTGAGTTTGAAATGGAGGAAAAGTGCAGAATTTTGGAAGCCAGGTACACCGAAAAAGAACAGCTGAACCTCCAGCTGAAAAAGGATCTCTATCTTCGAGAGAATCGGGTTGCGGCCTTGAGATCTAAACTGAGGGACAAAGAAAGGCGGTTCCTGGAGGAGCTGAAACGAAGAAGTCACAGAGTGACCATATTAAATACAGAACTGCATAAACAAACTGAAGCCGCAGCTTATTTATCTTTCCAGTTGCATGCCTCCAAGCAAAAACAGCAAAGCTCACAAAAAAGCTGCCAGATGACGTCACGGCCAATGGACATCACTGGAGTTAAGCAACCTCACCATGAAGGAAGAGTCAAACGGAAGGTACATAAGAACCACAATGTCTGGAGGCCTGATTGTTCCTTAGGTATCGATATGTCTGGAGTCTATTTTCAGAAAGATCAAATGACCAACTATGATGAGTTGGAAGCTATGCCAGACCCGGCTCTATTTTTGTACCCTAAGAAGTATGTGCATCCTCACCGGCAGAGATCAGAGACAAAATCCCACTTTGATAAAAGTGCTTCAGGTCATGCTGGTGGTCTGGCAGCTGGAACTCAGTGGTCGGAGAAACTCTCATCAGATAATGAGGATATGGCACCTCCTATTCCTGTTGTCAAAGCAAAACATCCAAAAAGTGAGAGAGGAAAAAGGCGGGCATTGGCCCGACAAGACTCACGGGATTCAGAATAAAACAGTACACCTATTATTGAGTCCCATATTACCTATTGGAAGGACACATAGCAGAACCTTAGACTGGCCGAAAGATAGAAAAAGCGGGTGCATATATATATATGTCCAACAACATTTTGGATCTAAGGGGACATTCTTTTTTTGTTATTGTCTTCCTGTGTTTGGCTGCAGTTCTCTTCCAATGCCTAATGGCAGGGTATTTCCTGCTGCCTGTGTACATTGGACAACATATTTCCTCTCAATGCCCTTCTTTTAATAGTTTTTGTGACCTTCTTTTGTTACAATTCTATTTTTATATCATTCATTTCCGTTCTGAAGGGATTGGTGAAATATAATACAAGTAACAATAACCATAATGCTCCAAAAAGAAGAGTTCATAAATCCTACAAATTCTTAACCTCATAAAAGCAAAAGAAAGACTATGCACTACTCTAGGAGGATAGTCCTGCTTTCCCAAATACAGTATTTGCATATTTTTAGGACTCACACAGTAGGTCTCCTTGCTGCTTGGCCTTGCTATCTACCATAGGAGGTAAAGGTTTCATTGAGCCCTGGTTCAGGATAATCTCAACATGGTAAATACAAATACTGAATGTTCTTTTCCATTTAAGGAATTTCAAGAACTAAAAATTTCTAATTTTTATTAGAACGGATGTCACTACAAAATCGTAATACGCGCTCAAGGAATTCAGAAATCAGGTGAATGAACTACAGTATGATTTTTCTACCACGAGGAAAAAGATGTTCTATTTATTTTTACATCGGCCGAAACTGTATATTGAAACACTCCGGTTTGCACAATTGAACAAGAATGAGCTGGTTTCTCAATATCTGATTTACATCAATCCAATTTTTTAGTACATACCAAAGTAATAATTACATCACAGCAAGCCGAAGTCACATTTCCTGTAGAGCTTTATGCCATGTAGACAGTATTATTACGCTTAGACTTACGTGATGACGTCATTGATGGCTAGACAAGAAGACACTTTACTTATTCATCAGCCTGCTGTGTTCTGGCTTCATCTAATCTTTATAAAGTAATTACTTTCCTTGCTCCATCCTTGCATTTCAATCTCCATTAAATTTTCATCCAGACCTTGCTTTTACCTTACTCATGAAAATCTTATAGCAAATGCCCAACATGCACATGATAAGACAAGGCCTCCCTCTAACTAGTTTTTAAAGTGATTTTCTCATTCATTGATTTATCCGCAGGCAATGTGGAAACATTAAGCTATTACCTTTAGAGCTGCTTTGTGAATATATCATTTTCATAACTCTGCAATTTGCATATATGTATATAAAAAAGCAAAGAATGATTTTCCATTTAAAAATGTGCTACTTGATACTTTGGATTTGGTTGTATACTTTGACAGGTTTCTGAAAAAGGATTGTCAGAATGTCTCAAAAGCAAGGTCACATACATACTCATTTCTACCTAAGAAGGTCATAGAAAATGTACCTGTCCGCATATACATCCGCATTTCAGAAGATAACCTTGTCTTGTAATATGCATGACCATGGTCCTCATTGATGGCTCCAGCTTTCATTGGAAGTTGTTATTGAAGGCCTACCATATACTGAATGAAGGACAGGAATGGCAGCAGGAGTGAGGGTCTGTCAATATGCCCATGAATGCTCTGAGAATGTTGGGAGCCAACAAACATGTTCTCCTCATATTTTAAGACACCGTTTATCCATATATTGGGCCTAGTTTAGTACCATTACAGATGAGTTATACAGTCATATGAAAAAGTTTGGGCACCCCTATTAATCTTAATCATTTTTAGTTCTAAATATTTGGGTGTTTGCAACAGCCATTTCAATTTGATATATCTAATAACTGATGGACACAGTAATATTTCAGGATTGAAATGAGGTTTATTGTACTAACAGAAAATGTGCAATATGCATTAAAACAAAATTTGACCGGTGCAAAAATTTGGGTACCCTTATCATTTTATTGATTTGAATACTCCTAACTACTTTTTACTGACTTACTGAAGCACAAAATTGGTTTTGTAACCTCACTGAGCTTTGAACTTCATAGCCAGGTGTATCCAATCATGAGAAAAGGTATTTAAGGTGGCCAATTGCAAGTTGTTCTCCTATTTGAATCTCCTCTGAAGAGTGGCATCATGGGCTCCTCAAAACAACTCTCAAATGATCTGAAAACAAAGATTGTTCAACATAGTTGTTCAGGGGAAGGATACAAAAAGTTGTCTCAGAGATTTAACCTGTCAGTTTCCACTGTGAGGAACATAGTAAGGAAATGGAAGACCACAGGAACAGTTCTTGTTAAGCCCAGAAGTGGCAGGCCAAGAAAAAAATCAGAAAGGCAGAGAAGAAGAATGGTGAGAACAGTCAAGGACAATCCACAGACCACCTCCAAAGAGCTGCAGCATCATCTTGCTGCAGATGGTGTCACTGTGCATCGGTCAACAATACAGCACACTTTGCACAAGGAGAAGCTGTATGGGAGAGTGATGCGAAAGAAGCCGTTTCTGAAAGCACGCCACAAACAGAGTCGCCTCAGGTATGCAAAAGCACATTTGGACAAGCCTGCTTCATTTTGGAAGAAGGTCCTGTGGACTGATGAAACAAAGATTGAGTTGTTTGGTCATACAAAAAGGCGTTATGCATGGCGTCAAAAAAACACAGCATTCCAAGAAAAACACTTGCTACCCACTGTAAAATTTGGTGGAGGTTCCATCATGCTTTGGGGCTGTGTGGCCAATGTCGGCACCGGGAATCTTGTTAAAGTTGAGGGTCGCATGGATTCAACTCAGTATCAGCAGATTCTTGAGAATAATGTACAAGAATCAGTGACGAATTTGAAGTTACGCCGGGGATGGATATTTCAGCAAGACAATGATCCAAAACACAGCTCCAAATCTACTCAGGCATTCATGCAGAGGAACAATTACAATGTTCTGGAATGGCCATCCCAGTCCCCAGACCTGAATATCATTGAACATCTGTGGGATAATTTGAAGCGGGCTGTCCATGCTCGGCGACCATCAAACTTAACTGAACTGGAATTGTTTTGTAAAGAGGAATGGTCAAAAATACCTTCATCCAGGATCCAGGAACTGATTAAAAGCTACAGGAAGCGACTAGAGGCTGTTATTTTTGCAAAAGGAGGATCTACTAAATATTAATGTCACTTTTCTGTTGAGGTGCCCATACTTTTGCACCGGTCAAATTTTGGTTTAATGCATATTGCACATTTTCTGTTAGTACAATAAACCTCATTTCAATCCTGAAATATTTCTGTGTCCATCAGTTATTAGATATATCAAATTGAAATGGCTGTTGCAAACACCCAAATATTTAGAACTAAAAATGATTAAGATTAATAGGGGTGCCCAAACTTTTTCATATGACTGTATATTGCATACGGCTGTGTCCTTTAACCTATTTGAGGCAACGCATACACTCCCACTATATGTGATGACATTGTTGCACTGTGTTCTTCCATCTAATCATTAATCATACAGCTATAATCCGTGTGGTTGACGGTAACAATAATACACTTAATATTTCACATTATAAAGAGCCAAACAGGTTCGGTACAGTCACATGAGCTTTATATTCTATATTGATGATGCCAGTGTATCTGTGAGAATTACCATGACTGCAAAGCTTGCCTCATATTAGATGTATTTGTAGAGATTTTAACCTTTTACTTTTATTTACATTGTTATAGCGACTTTACAATGGTTTTATAATGTGATAAATTTTACTTAGGCTCAGAGCACAGTCTTAGCATTAAAGGGAATGTCACCAAAACCCATATCATATCAACCCAGCCCTGCAGATAAGATAGGTTAGGGTCACTGAATCAAACAGTGTTTTCCTCTTGTGAACTGGTGCATTCAATGTACTGTTTTTGTCAGTGTGCAAATGGACTCTTTGGAGAAATTGGGTGTTGCTGTTGCCCCAAAGAGGTAAGTGGCAGTGCACTCATTTGCATATGAATAAAAATAGCTCTATCTCAGCAATGGAGACACTGATTCACAAGGGGCTGGGATGATATGTTGGGTCTTGGTGACATACTCCTGTAAAAGGGGTTGCCCACAATATCCACAGGATAGGTAATAAATGTCTGATCATTAGGGGTCTGATCACAAGAACTGTGAATGGAGCAAAGATTGTGCATTCACACTGTTCAGTAAGTCTCTAAGACAGACTGACATAGTAAGTACAGGGTTCCACTGTCTTTTTGAATCCCATAGACTAAGTCCCACAGACATGCACGACCACCACTCCAATAAAACAGGGGAAGGACCTCCAGCAACTAGACAGTTATCACCTATCCTGTGGATAACTGATTGTGGGGAAACTCATTTAATTGATCAAAATTGTATCCGCTTTGCAGTCACCAATATGGACAGCATAGGAGCTTATTCTATACAGTTTTATTAATAAAGGGGTTTTCTGGGCTAAAAATATTGCTGACTTATCCTAAGGATAGGACATCAATATCAGATTGTTGGTGGTCCAACAACCAGCAATTTCATCGATCAGCTGTTCTCGACAGCTAAAACAGACAGTGGAGCAGGAAGCAGACAGCTCTGTTCTCTGTGTAGTGGTCAGACCAGGTTACTGCAGATCAGCTCCTATTCACTTGAAAGTCAGCTAAGTTGCAGCTAGTCAGTTCCAGCACTAAACAGAGAACAGAGCTGTCTGCTTCCTGCTCCATTCTCTGTGTATCAGCTGCAGAAAACAACTGATCGATGGGGCAATGGGTCTTGTACCTCCACTGATCTTATATTGATAATATATTCTTATTTGTAGCCGGAAAAAAAACCCTTTAACTTTAATGAATAAACTATATGCAATAAGCTACAAAGCTCTCCTTACTGGGGACTGCAGGCAGACACAATGTTATCATTCAGTTTTAAAGGGACACTAAACCACCAGCTTATGCTAGATAGGTTAGATACGTTAACTATGTCCACCCCTGGTTTCTTTAAAAAAAAAAAAAAATGCATTTAGTTCATAGAATCCACCATTTGTGACAAAATTATCTCTGGTACTCTTGGCACATGTGCATTTATGTGATTAAGTCAAGGTTAGTACACCTTGGATTCACTGTGCACACACTGCATATCAAGCACATGCGCAGTGACACTGACTGACATCACGCCATCACAGACTGACATCACACCAGTGTTAGGAGCACTAGAGATAAGCCTGATGCAAACAGTGGACTCATTTCTTTTTTCTTAAAGAATCTGAGGGCAAAGTTGGTTGGGGAGATTAAACCACTAGAGTATAATGGCATACTGGTGATTTAGGCCTTAGTCACATGACAGCTGTTAATGTCTGTTTTTGAAAGCTGTTCTCCATCTATTTTGCATCTGTTCCATTACATTTTTCCGTTTTTGATAGCCGAATGTCATCGACTTGGCATTAGTTTTTAGTGAAAAAAATGGATGAATTTCATTGGTCTTTCCTTATTGACCCAACCCACTAATCCATTTTTAATGGACATAAAACTGACATCAATCTGTTTTACATCAGTTAAAAATTGATCCATTGATTTCTATTGGGTCTGTGTGTCTGTTAAAATGGACAGAGATAGACCATGTCAGGTTTTTTGACGGCCATTAAAAACAGTCAGTCAAAAAAACGGACATGTGAATAGACAAATTCAATTCAAATCAATGTGTTCTCAACATGGATATGTGACGGACCTGCTGACAATTTCGTTTTAAGGGGATGCAGGGGATTTGATGCTCTTTATCAGGAAAAAACTGAGCTTCAACCTCAATAAAGATATATTATGAAATGAATCAGCACAGGATGTTGGCCCTATGGCGCTTCTCTGTAATTTTAGCCATGTTTATATATTATCAGAGATCCTTATCTGTGACAGTAGATTTATAATTAAAGAATGATTCACCCATTTTATTATAATTTTCCGATCTTCGGTAGAGTTTTATTACAGCCTATCTGTATTATCTATAAGCGTGAAAATCTGTATTTCTCCATAATGAAAATCCAACTCTGTGATGTTTGAGGGGTTATAAGGAATTGAGTGATGAGGTAAGATAACACTTACTGTCATAACTAATCTTTACATATTTCTAATCCTATTCTGTAACTATCTGACTATTGGCTGTATCTGTCTACTTTATTGTATATGCCCACGTATCCATGCAAGAGATACCTAAAAAGTGATACAAAATATAATTTAATAAATTTTTTACGACTATGCAAAAACTGTTAATACATTAAGTAATAGGCAGGCTGCATCTAATGAAACAAGTTTCCAAGATATTAGGCCAGATTCACACAAAAGAGGTGCAAAATGGCCGTGAAAAAAAGTCAATTTGTCACAGCCATCTTGCACCCAAGGGGCACCCGTTTTCATAGATCCCACATACATTTTATTGTATAGAGGGATCCATGAAAATGGCCAAAATTAGGACATCACCTACATTTTGACAGTCCATAACAATGAACCGTCAAAATAGCCCCCATTCATCGACATTGAATATAATGCTGCCATGTGACATCTGTAAAAAAAAAAAAGGATGTCACACTGCCATCATTCACTGTCATGTGAATGTAGCCTTAGATAGTGTTTACATGACATTAGATATATTGTAGTGCTTTGATATTATAAAATAGCACATTATGGTGCAGATGCATTAATTCTGTCTAAAATTTAGACAGTGCAGACTTAGATTAGATGATTTAAAATGTGCCACATTTATTACAGTGGATGATGCTGGAGGATAAATCGTGCATGTTTAGACTGCCTAGTCTACGTTTATGCCACCTATTCATTGGATTACTTTGTACTTGAATATTTCTGCAATTCTTGCACATATTCACACATCTTAAACTTCACACCCATTCTGTTTTTCAAATAATCAGCCTCGCTCCTTTTTAGACAAATCATAAAAATTGTCTAAAACTCATAATAAATGTGGTACATGTAGGTCAGTGTTTGGCATAAATTAAAGGGAAACTGTCAGGGTGGCCTGGGGCTCTAAGCCACACACAGGTCCTTATGGACTGGGAGTTTAATGTCCATATCACCTTGTTGTAAAGCCATCAATGCCTAAACTAAAAATAAAAAAAACTTTATACTCTCCCTTCCGCTGTACTGCTAGTTCTTCATTGAAGTCAGAGGAGTACACCTTGGGTGCATGCTCAGTGAAGCCACGGTGTACATCCCCAGATTCACTGAAGAACTGCACAGGTGTTGGGAGCACCAATGAGACTCATCAGACTCATCTCTAGGTAGGTGTAAAGGTTTGTGTTTTTTTGTGATCAGGGATGGCTTTACAACAGGGTGAATTAGGACACTGAAACCCCGATGTATAAGAAACTGTGGGAGGTTTAGTCTCCCAAATCAAACTTAAAGGTTCCCTTTAAGACAAAATCTGAAATTGTTAGCTTTGTAAATATACCCTATCCGGGGAAGATTTACTGATGAAAATCAACCAGAATTCTTGAAAAACAAAAACTTTTTTAGTGACAAAAAGTTGGCCTATATTCTGTGCACCACATTTATTAACTCTTCTCAATACCCTAGAGAGGCTTAAAATAACAAACACTGTATACTTACTGCTCTGTTCAGCCGGGGATCCAGGAGAGGGTCCCCGATGTTCCTGACCTTTGACCTGTCCATGATCAATACAGCCAATCAGAGGCTGAGTACTGATGTTCTGTTTAATCAAAGCACCACCGATTGGCTGCATGGCTCATTTTCAGGCAGAATATCAACAAAGACCAGGGATCTGAACAAAGAGTCTCCACTGGATCCCTGGCTGAATGGAGAGGTAAGTACAGTATTTGTCATTTTTAGCCTTTCTAGGGAATAAAAAAGACATTGGAACATCCCTTTAATTACTATACTATATAGTTACTATAGTAAAGAACACTACTACTATGCTTTTACAAATATGAAATTAGGAATATTAAAATTTAAAAAAACATAATTCCACCATGTTTGCAAACAGCTTCTTCCTGCAAACTCAGTACTTCTGCAAGAACTTGTAAGGTTTTGTGGGTTGTGGAGGGCATCTTGGAACATATTGACCTTTTTGTTCTTATGTTTCTTTCAGTAAAAGCAAAATATTATATACACAACTATTAAAGCAATAAATGTATAGATAGAAAAGGTAAAGCCATGTAAGAAAGGCAAAAGCCATTGCATGATAAATATATAAATAATAACAATAATCATTTTACTTTCATAAAGGTTAGACAGCTTATTGCAGTCTGTAGCTTAGAGTTTGTCTCAAGACATCCTCTTTTCACATTGAATCTGTCCCATCGATCACCCATGGGCCCATGCTTAGCTGATATCACCATTGGAAGTTGACTGGATTGACATTTTTCCTACAGAAATCCTGAAAAGAAAGTATTCGAGTGAAGGGCCAGCCATGGGAAAACATGAGAGACTGTTTATGACAGTGACTGACCTCAGACTGTGACTCCTTATGTTCGAATAGGGTATATGAAAAGTGGTTGTCTTCATGATGTTGTCATTAAATGTTGAGGTTTACTCACTGGACCACCAGTAGTCCTCCAATATGCATATAGGGATGAAATAATGATAAAATGATTAGTATTTTCTAATGTTTTTTTATTTTTTATGTTAATCCTCATCTTCACTTGTCCTTTCATTTCATTAAATATAATGATACATGTGCATTCTAGGTTCAGACCTTAGATAAAAGCTAGCAAAGTCTAGGATTTGTCAATCAAAACCATCTGAAACCTGGTTGTGTCATCATCAAGCTGGTAGTAGCCACCTTGCTAAGGCACTCAGTGAGTTTCTAACCTATATCTCCTCTAACAGTGAATATGAACAGTTAGTAATTTAGGGGAAAATATTGAGCATTTCATCTGGATCTGACAGGGCTTAAAAATTGTTTCGAAACCCATTACAGACAAAAAAAAAATCTTGCATTTAATAACTTTCCATAATGTCCATACAGTATATACTATATTCAATTTTTGTCCGATACTTACAAGAATTTTTAAGCAATTTTTGGCCACTGGATAATGATCAGTTGGTGTGATAGGATACTAAAACATTCTGTTGGATATTTCTAAGTTCTTATAAGACATTCTGGCTGTCGCACATGCTTGTTAGACATTTAGACTGATATAATGACATATAAATCTGTCTGGGCACTTCACCAGGGTACAGCTGTTCCAGTTCAGTTGTACATCAAAGAAATTAAGATAATGCTGTAATCTGTTTGTTGTATAAAAGTAGAGACACACCATCCATGAGGCGAGGTGAACATCTTGCCCCAGGCGGCACTACTTCCTGATTGCAGGGGGTGGCAATTTTCAGATAATATAAGCGGCTGCCCTGCATTCAAAAGAGTGAGGCTGGCTTCAACAGTTCTGGGAGCTGTTTCTGGCAAGAAAGCACATTACTAAGAGAAAGGTCAAAATCACTAAATTATTGCATACAGTAGTCTGATATTGCCTGCTCCACAACTGAATACAGCACTGGAGTGCACAATCTCATCTATAAACTCATCCATCATTTGCACTCAATTCAAGTGTATTGTTTGTAAGCATTCAACAGTCCTGTCTCCAAACTTTTGGATGTACTATATTATAATAGTTCTCTCCAAGTGTGGGAGTATGGAGGAACAAGTATGGGTTGTATTATATATCTCTAGACAGGACACACATGTACACATATGAGTTGACTTCAGATATTAAGAGGTTGCCCAGCTAGAAATTAAAAAAAATTTCAAAATACTTTAAAAACTTTTATTAAATGCATTAAAATCATTACATTACTGATTCCCCGCCGCTCCTGTTCCAATAGTCTCTGTGCTCCCTGACACAATGTGACCACAGTAGTGGGTCACTGACGCTCCACAGCTACATTTTTGTATCAACAGAGAACAGAAAATGCAGAGACAGACCCAGGATGAATGAAAACGAGAGCGGCAGGGGATCGGTAAACTATCACTTTTTAAAAAATTTTTAAGCATTCTCGGCCAACTTTTTTAACTGAATACAGCACTGGAGTGCACACTCTCACCTATTAACTCATCCATCATATTACTATATATTAAATGTATTTGTTGTTATTTTCCATTGTTTTGTGTGTCTATGTTGGATAGCAATAAAAGGATGTGACACCTATAGTATATTACCGATGCACTGATCTGATTGTAATTTCCGATCTCTGGTTAAGGTGATCATATCCATTATATTTCTTTAAATTAATGTGCTGCTAGTGCAAAAAGTGGAATAAGTCATATCAATAGCTAAGTAGGTGATATCTAAGAGTTTTTTCCAATGGATATTATTTACAACCAATTACATTTCTGGTTTGCGGTACGAGATCATAATTGAAATTGTAAAGAGGATGCAGCTATCAATGTTATTACAGATAACAAAGCTATTGCTTTACTTGTATAGTATACCGTATGTGCTTAGGCTAAATTTGGTTAGAATTGTTGGGTTGTACCATTTCTTGCATTTGTTCTTTAGATTTAATGTGTTCATTGTGTTTATGTAATGTTAATATTTTTATTAATTATTTTGACTAAAGTGCAACTTTAAATTCTATTTATTTGTCCAACATTCCAATTCAGACCCCTTTTCTCTGAACCAGAAGCATGCTGGTGATCCTCTTGGCAGATCATATAAAGTGCGTTACACAGAGGGGGCACCATTGTGTAAAGTTCCACACAGGATCTAAAGGATTTAAAAGCTGCAACTGCAGTAAATATTTAACATTACAACACTTAAAAGGGTTTTCTCTTCTCTCATATATCGCATATTCCTAGAGAATGCCATTAAGGTCTAATCGGTGGGAGCCAATAGGAAGCCATTTGGCTTCTAAAATACCCAAGTGGAACTAACAGGTGACAAATTGTCGTGACATTTTTCATGTGCTGCTATTTCATCCTACTGATCGATGAAGTTCACAGCCATTAACTCTCACCAATCGCATAATGATGGCATATCCTAGTATTTTGGCACCAACATCTATACTTGGAATATCCTCTTCGCTAGTTTAATGTACCATGACAACAGTGACTGGAGTTTCTATGATACAACTGAAAAATACCCAGTGTTATATTTCCCAAGATTTTTAGACTTGTTGGATTGAAACATATGAGTGGGTTTACCACTGGTAAAAATGCCCCCAAATGTGTATCACTGCTATGTAATGAAGATGTCTTGAGTGCCTTAGTGTTTGGTGAAAGTGCCAGTGCTGTACATAGCTAGCAAACGTACATAGAAACCAAGAGCTGGCGATATCTATCTGCTGCTCACATATGCTATATGTAATCCAGAGGATTCTCACACTCATTAAATGGACATGAACTGTTGTTAAGAAGATCTAATCATTAATGTATATGGATATGTACATTTCAGTAAATATATATTGTTAGTAGATGGACTTTTTTTTTAGAAGATGTGTTTTGCTCCTTTTGCTATTTTTCAGCTAAATAAACATATGCCTCGACATCTTTTATGCCTCTGTGTCTTACTTATACTCTCCATAATTACGTTCGGTAGTGTAGACACCAGTGTGCTATCTATGGATTCTACCATGCCGTAGACCTTCCCTCTATTACTAGCATAAGTGAATACAGTGCATTTAAACCAATCACTCTCTAGTAATGACTTCTCTGATTGTAGTCATTTTTTCCCCTCATATTCTCCATATGGCCCTCACCACTATGAAGACTTGTTCCTAAGGACAGGGAAATAGTTGAAAGCAATGCTTGCCTGGGTTTCTGGGAATGATTCCTGGAAGCCTGGTGCTGACATTACCACTGGAAGGCCCCTTTTCCAATCTGGGCCCAATCAAGATTGTTACACCATTATCCTACTGCATTATTACAACGGTTAGCTATATAGCATACTATATATTGCCCATATGTATAAGAGAACTGTTGACAGCTATGTTCCCTGATCCCCTATAAACATGCATGACCTGATGGGCTTACTTGTTAATTTGATAGCAAAAGGAGAATAAAACACTACCAGCCATGTCTAGCAGTGGCTTATTTTATATGGGACAAGCTCAGACTGGCCTACAGATCAACAGGTGAATTTCCCGAGGGAGCCTGAGGCAGGTGGGCTCCCAGGTCACCCTGGCATGACATAGTACATTCAATGTACTTCATACAGATACTCATCATACAGCTCTCAACCAGACTATGCATCAGTGTAACATACTAGGTAGACACATTGGGCAGATGAAATAACTATGAGGAGTTGAGTCAGGCCAACCAGTATCCTTCCTCCCTGGGCCCCATCTTCTCAATCACACTGCAGGGGTCCCAATCACCAATTATCTTGCAAGGCCTTTCTGCTGTCTGAGGCCTGATGCTTTGTGGGTATGTATCTCTGGCCAGGCAGCAGATACTAACAGGACCCCAGGACAGGAACAATCAGAGTCAAGAACTAGGCAGGAAGCTAGTACAGGAAATTACATTTGTGCTGGCGCCATTTTAGGAATTTGTGAATGAGTGTCAGATAATATTTGTGTGTAGCAGTAGAGTGGGCCCCCAGAATCAATTTAGCATGTAAGCCCTAGGCACCTCAGTCCAACACTGCCTGGGGGTACAAAGGATATGGCATATTGAGAGTGAGCATTGTATATGTGGTTGTTCATAGCTAAAGGCAACCTGTCAGCTTATTTTAACTCCCCAAATAACCATCAACACTAGTGGTGTCCTTATAATACCTGAGTTCAACTTCTGAAAATTAAAGGGGTCGTCCAAGATAAACTTTTTTTTTTTTTTATATTAGGCCGGGGTAGGTGAAAAAAAACAAAAAACATACTCACCTGTCCCTGGTGCTCTGGTGTCTCCCAGTCCTGCTGTGCCAGGAAGCCCTGCAGTACGTGACCATTGAGGCCAATCAGCGGCCTCAGCAAAGGACACAGGACAATATTTAATGTGATGTCTCGGGTCCCTTTTCTTAGGTCGCTGAGGCCGGTGATTGGACCCAGGACTTACACCGCAAAAAAACACTGGAGCAACAGGAACGGAAAATGCAGGGAAACACCGAAGCAACATGGACAGGTGAGTATGTTTTTTTATTTTTTTTTCACCTTCCCCGGCCTAATAATAAAAAAGTTTATCCTGGACAACATCTATAATTTCTATTCCATATTCACATTAGGGTAGGTGATTCAAATATAGGGGGTGGAGCTAACAGAACAAGTCAAGCTCTCCATGTCACATCACAGCCCTTATGCTGTAATTGCTGTCAAGGCTCCTGAGCTGTAATTGTGGTCATGGCTCCTATGCTTCAATGTTAGCAAGGCTGCGAGACATCAACCACAGATTAGGGGCTGCAGTGGATTGAAGAGCTTGACTTGTTCCATTAGCTCTCAACCCCCTTGACTTGGAACACCTACATGTGTTGTACAATGAAAAGAATGAACAAAATGAAAGAAGAATTCTCCATATTGTATTTAGCGTAAACATGCAAAATGCAACAAAGTCCAAAGCACAATCAAAGTGAAGGGCTCTAAGCTTCATTTCAGTGTAGAGAAGCATTAAAGGGAGTTTGTCACTAGAACCCAGCATATAAACTCCGCCCTAAAGATAGATATTTTTGGGTCGCCTGAATCAAACCTTTTTTTTCCCTCTGTTACTGAGATATCACCATCTGAGGGCCGGGTTGATATGCTGAGTTCTGTTGACTGACTCCCTTTTAAACGATCTCCCAGTGGCCGCACATTTCTCAGGAGAAAACCACTCTATTGAAGATTTGCGGGTTGTGGTTTTAATGGGACATTTTAAGACGCAGGAGAAAAGGAAAGAATGGGAATACAAGTTTATGCAAAAAATTCAAACTCTGCAATTTGGACTTAATATTCATGCCAGCTTCATGTCACACTATGTATGACCTGTGAGGGTCACAAAGGACCTCCTGATAGCAAACAGATAACAGATCCCTCTGTCACGCACCACAACTTTCCAGATAGTTTTTTTTGACCTGTTGTAAATAACTTCTCTACTTAGATTGCATTTTGTTTTGGGCTTTTTTAAGGACTCTAAAATCCTTTGAAAACTATGTGTATAAAAATCTGTGAATTTTCAGTTCTTGTATCACACCATGTCTGATGAAGGGAGCTAGTACTCCTGAAAGCTTACTTATAAATATACTCAGTTAGCCTCTAAAAGGTATCGCCTGATTTCTTCACTCTTCCCCTCCCTTTTAAACATCAATGTTTTGTCATGGAGACCTTCTCCAGCTTAAAGGGGTTATACCATGAGGCAAGAATGAGAAATCCTTTTCCCTGCTACCCTGCTGCACATTCAGTCTAACCACAGCCAGATGTGACTTGTGGTGGACGGGGCTCCCATTCACTTCAATGAGAGCATCAGAGATAGCCGAGTGCTGAAGGGGGAGACATTAAACAGGGGGGGCAGATGAAGGGGGAAATTAAACGTTGGGGGCAGATGAAGGAGGATACATTAAACTGGGAGGCAGATGGAGGGGGAAATTAAACTGGGGGGCAAATGAAGAGGAAAATTAAACTAGGGGGCAGATGAAGGGGATATTAAAGTTTGGGGGAAGATGGAGGAGGGGCAGATGAAGAAGGACATTAAACTGGGGGCAGACGGAGGGGGACATTAAATTTTGGGGGCAGATGGAGGAGGGACATTAAACTGGGGGCAGATGAAGAGGGACATTAAACTGAGGGCAGTTGGAGGGGACATTAAACTTTGGAGGCAGATGGGGGCAGATGAATAGGGACATTAAAGTGGAGGCAGATGGAGGGGGATATTAAACTGGGGTGGCAGATGGACGGGGACATTAAATTTTGGGGGCAGATGGAAGGGGGACATTAAACTGGGTGGCAGATGAAGAGGGAGGGCCATTAAATTGGGGGGTGCAGATGGAGTGGGACATTAAACTTGATGGGAATGGGTGGAGTCAACGTATAAATGGGTGAGCTAAATTTGCCATGGCACACTATGCCCTTTGAAAGTTGGGAGATATGGTACACTGTGGCTATCTCTATACTGGTTTCCTACACTCTGATGTCAGGACAGTGAATGTGGCAGGTGCAGTTCAGTGTCAGAGTTCTCTCTGACAGCGAACTCTTTATAGTGCCTCCTATACCCCCTCCGTGACTCTCCCGTGCCGTTCTCCACCCCTTTTCTAACTTTCAGTTGCTAGTATCTATGCTGTCATAGTAATTTCACTATTGAGATTTGCCTGTGGCTGGTCTCAGTACTTACATGGTGATTTTCCTATAGACAACAATACAGTAGTATTGCAGTCTATTGCACAAGCAATCTAATGATCGCAGTTTCAAGGCCCCTGTGCCGAAATCAGTGAAAAGGCACCTATTAAAGGATGGAAAGAGGTGGAGTGAAAGGCATGTTGACCTAGACATTCTCACACAGCTGAACACTTTCTATCAGTATCAAATCTAGGACTGAGCTTTTAGTTTGGAGTACAGCATACATTTTCATCATCGGTATCTTTAGTTCACTGAGGATTGTTATCAGAGTAAGTGCTGTTTCCATTTCTTGACAAATTACAGAAAAAGTTGCATTTCCCTATGCAATGATAGACATCTACATTATATACAGAAACTTTTTTTTTAATTAGGCCAGGTGAGTTAAAAAAAAAAAAAAAAAAAAAACATACCTGTCCCTGATGCTCCAATGCCGCCAAGCACGGTCTGGTCCTGCTGCTCCAATGTTTTCGTGCGACAGAAGTCCTCGCCAGCTGTGATGCCCCAGTTCCCTTTCCTCAGGCTGCTGATTGGCCTCAGCGCTCACATGACAGCTGAGACCAATCAGCAGCCTAAGGAACGGACTCAGGGAATGGACTCAGCAGTCTCAGCAGTCATGTATGGGGAAGAAACCACCAGACGAGCAGGACTGCACAATTTCTTGAAAAAATATGTATAAATATGCAAATGAGGCTCAAGTGCAAAGAGACCACCCACCCCATTGCAGTTGAGCTTAATTTGCATATATATATATATATATATATATATATATATATCAATTTTTTTGTCCCAAGAAATGATGCACTATTGTATTATCTAAAGGTGTGATAGAGCTCAGCATAATGTCATCTACAATGCACTGTAGCTGCAACCCATGCAATGTTTCAGCTCTAAGCACTAGAGGCTTTCTCATGGGTGAATAAAGTACATCTCCTCCTTCTACAATGACCCTTGGAGTGCTGATTTAAATTAGTTTTTTTTTTTGGGATATCTGTGGAAGACATAGTTGACTTCTTTGGGCTTAGCACCCATCCTATTGGATTATCTGCTGCTACAACTTTCCAATTTTTGGTTTGATATTGAGTTTCCTATTGTCAGACTCCCAACCTATCTGATCCCATTAGCATAATATATCCTTGTTATGCTGCTCACAAACCAGTTCTAGCTGTCACACCATTCTATGCACTTTTCACCCCGTACTAGAGACTGAATTCCAGTTTGGTGAGTTTATGTAGATTGATGAAATGTTTCCTCCAAAATAGAAGATTTTTCTCTACTTGATATATACAGTTACATTTCTCACCAAACAAATGGATCCTTTAAGCCTAAATTAGTCTTACTAAGATGGAGTACAGAATTTAAGAAATCTCCCCTTAGGCTATATTCACACAACTGAGGTGCACAAAGCAGTGCAAAATGTCCACTTTTCATGGCAGTTTTGCACCCGTTTACACGGATCCCCCATTTGAGTGTTTGAATGGATCCATGAAACCGTCAAAAATAGGACATAACCTGTATTTTGACAGTCTGTGACAATGGACCGTCAAAATAACGATTATGTAAATGGCCCCCATTCTCTGACATTGAATCTAATGCTGCTGTGCGACATTCGTTAAAAAATTATATGTGACACAGCCATTATTGACTGTCGTGTGAATGTAGCCTTAAAGGGGCTGTCCACGAATTGGACAACTCACAGATGAGGCCAGGGAAGTTGAAATATAAAAAAAAAAATCATCACACAGACCTGTCCCTGGCTTTCTCTGGTGTCTGTCGCCGATGTCCGTTCAGGTGCACTGTGCATTTGCTGGCCAAAGTCCTGAACCACACGTGACCTCAGTGGTCTCAGCGGTGGCTGGAAAAGACCTGGTGACATCCCTCACATATGTCTTTGGGCGCTCTCCTGTGTCACATGCAGCACAGGACTTCGTGCTGCAGGTGTGCTTAAAAGAATTGTAACATAGTCAGGAATGGGATCTCTATTAGGGATTCATACAAAACAGAGCAACAAGGGAATACTGGAGGTTCGAGGGTTGTTTTTAAACCCACCATCATTGTGCCAACTACATGACACCCAGGCTCTGCACTCATCGGCTATTCTGAGCATAGTATATGCTTCCAGTTCTCTACATGGGTGAATTTGGCCAATATACACAGTTGGTCAGGAAAGCTCAGCAGTAGGGGGTTACGTTATGGCATTTTTTTTTGTTAATTGTCTACTACCTATCGTATTATTCCAACAGGTAGCGGCCAATATTTTACTCACTCATTCCCGTTCCTGTGTAGGCCCACCTCCACTTAGGCCTACAAGGGTGCTGCACAGTACAATTCGATGCTGAAGAACATCATGATGTGACATCCGGGCGTTCTTCAGTGCCAGGGCATTATGTGCAGCACTCTCTGAAGGCTAAGGAGGAGGCGGTGATGAACAGGAGCTGAATGTAAGTAAAATATTGGCCACTACCTGATGGCATAATCCAATAAGTAGCAGCCTAAACTGTCACTTTGTGCAGGCCAAAGAAGTGGAAAGATGTGTGGGGACCAAATACAGGGGACAATATATTGTGTGAGGTCCAAAAAAAGAAGACAGTATTCTGTGTGGTAGGACACTATACAATGTAGGGGGCGAGTAAAGGGAGAAATATACTGTCTGGAGGCCAGTAACATGGGTAATATACTGTGGGGGTGAGTAGAGGAAGTATTATACTGTGTGGAGGGCCAATAAAGGGGGATTTTTTAAACTACCTACACATTTTGATTAGAAGGCCCTTACTGGGGGCCCTGAAATGACAAGTATGTCCCTGTTTGTACACTATTTATGGAGCTGGAAGCCAGGTGTTGAACCTCCAACTATATCAAATTAATGACCTAGCCTAAGGATAGGTCATTTATTTTTGGTCTTGGATAACACTTTTTTAGTTGCAGACCAAGGCATGTACTTGAGCAGTTATTCATGATCTACAGTACAGTTACAAGTCACAATGTAGAGGATGAAGTAAAAATTGAATTCAATAAAATCCATTTTTTTGATCTATACCAAAACTTTATCTAGCATCACCATATATTCTCCTGTACTCAACTGCTTTATAATTGTACGCATTCATTACATGAATATTTTGGTAATATTTCCCGGTTAATGGATGCTCTAGGTTATTAATAAGTAATATATTGATGAATACTTCATAACATTGACTTTTAATGTACCAAAATAAAGCTTGGATGTCTTCCTAGTACTACTACCTAGTGTTTTCATGCAATAAGAAGAGATGGATAAGATAAGATAATAATCCTTTAATAGTCCTACCATGGGGAAATTCAGTTTGTTACAGCAGCATAGCTAATACAACCACAAAAAAACAATATATACAGAAGCTCCAAGGTAGAGGCATTACAGTGATAGTAGCTCGGTGTTGGTTGTACAGCCTAACCGCGGTGGGGAGGAAAGACTTCCGATAGCGCTCCTTCTCACACTTAGGGTGGAGCAGTTGGTCACTGACAGTACTGCCCTGCGCTATCACGGTCTCATGCATGGGATGGGAGTTATTCTCCCGCATGGAGCTCACCACTGACAGTATCCTTCTGTCACTCACCACCTGCACTGGGTCCCGAGGGCTCCCCAGGACAGATCTGGCCCTTCCAATCAGCTTGTCGAGTCTATTCCTATCCCTGGTTGATATACAACTCCCCTAGCAGGCCACTCCGAAGAAGATGGCTGATGCCACTACCGAGTTGAAAAAGGCCCTAAGAAGTGCCCCCTGGACTCCAAAGGCTCTCAGCCTCCTAAGCAGGTAGAGCCTGCTGTGTTCCTTCCTGTACAGTGCATCCAGGTGATCTACCCAGTCCAGCTTATTATTAAGGAGCACACCCAGGTACTCATAGGTGTTGACAATCTCTATGCCCGTCCCCTGGATGTCCACTGGTTTAGGAGGGTATCTGTATTTACAAAAGTCCACCATCATCTCCTTGGTTTTACCAGCATTAATCCTAAACTGGTTCCACTGGCACCAGTCCACAAAATCCCGGTTCAATTCTCTGTACTCCCTGTCATCTTCGTCTGTGATGAGGCCTACTACTGCAGAGTCATCATAATACTTCTGTAGGTAACAGCTAGATGAGTTGCACCTAAAATCTGCAGTGTACAGTGTGACATAATAGACAGTTGATTTTCCAGCTTAGTAGTAGTGAAAGCTTTACCGCAGATATTTACTTCCCAAGTTGTACACCACAGTTTGGTTAAACTAGGGCACTTGTCCATCAAGTTCTACCAGAAAAATGAAGACAAGTTTGTCTTCTTCTGTATTATTGAATAGTTATATACCCCACTTTTAAGGGCAAAGAAACAGTTCTGTGGTGGAAAAAAAGTGCCATAATAAAATAATTTTTATGTATTATTTTATTCAACCAATATGAAAACTATTCTGGAAAGAAACATATTTGCAACTGCTTTATATAAAATAGGAAACCGAACTGTAGGAGAGATAGTATGAAGGATTTGGCAGTGAATTGGTCGGGTCCTGCTGCTCGGCTGTATTCTTTTGCCAGAAGTCCTTGCCGGCTGTGACGTCCCTGGTCCCTTCTGCTGAGGCCGCTGATTGGCCTCAGTGGTCACATGACTGCTGAGACAATCAGTGGCTTAAGGAAGGGACCCGGAGACGTCACAGGTAGTGAGTAGTGACGTTCCGTGTCCTTCAGTGGCCTCAGCGGTCACGTGAGGCGGGGACTTCCGCAGGGAGAAAACAATAGAGCTGCAGGTCCGGACAGTGCTGAGAGGCACCGGAGCACTGGGGAATTTTTTTTTTTTATTTTTTTTTTTTTCACTTCCCCCAGCCTAATTTAAAAAAAAAAAAATTTAGCCTGGACAACCCCTTTAAATTATGGTGTTTTACGCAAAGCATCTTGAAGTACTCTGCTAGTAAAGGAAAATAAGGGAAATGTTATTATTTATTTTAGTTTGCTTACTTATATTCCACATGATAGACCCATACCTCCCAACTGTCCAGGATTCAGCGGGACAGTCCCGGATTCCGGGTCCTGTCCCGCTGTCCCGGTCGGCAGGAGGTATGTCCCGGTCTCAACTCATCTGCGTCTGGAGGGCTCTGATGAGTTAAATACAATGATGAAGCAGGAGCTGTCCGCGGATAGCTCCTGCTTCACCACTCTGTGTGAAGCACATCCCTTTGTGCTCTGGCCCCAGGAGCTGTAGGCGCGATGTGATGACATCACTCACATTGTGCCTGCAGCTCCCTGAACACTCTGGAGAGGGAGACCTCAGACAGAGCAGCAGGGGAGCGAGAGGTGAGTATCAGTGTTTTATTATGTTAAACTTTGGGAGCAAATGGAGGGGGAACATTAAACTGGAGGCAGATGAAAAGGGTACATTAAAATGGGGGCAGATGAAGGGAGACGTTAAACTGGGGACAGATGGAGGGGGGCAGATAGAACATGACATTAAACTGGGGGCAAGTTGGAAGGGGACATTAAACTGGGGGCAACTGGAGGAGGACATTAAACCGTGGGGGTAGCTGGAGGGGGACATGTCTGCCTCTAGTTGTCCCCAGTTTAATCTCACCCTCCAGCTACTCCCATGGTTTAATGTCCCCCTCTAGTTGCCCCAAGTTTAATGTCCCCCTCCAGCAGCCCCCAGTTTAATGTCTCCATTCAACTACCTCCACGGTTTAATGTCACCCTCCAGATGACCCAGTTTAATGTCCCCCTCTAGTTTCCCCCAGTTTAAATTGGGGCACCAGGAGAGGGACTTCATACTGTGGGGTAATTGGAAAGAAACATTATAATGTGGGGGCATATAATGGGTGACTGTAGGAGCATTATGCTGTGTGGAGGCATATAGAAAAATGGATCAGAGTGGGTGGGGTCAAGGTAGAAGTGGGTGGAGGAACATACTGTCCCTCTTTGTATCCTTTGAAAGTTGGGAGGTATGTAGACCCCAGAACATAAGAATTTCACTTTCACTTTGACATAACTTTGGCTGTGTTTGCCTTAGGCTAGCTGCACCCATGAAACTCTGTTCATGGGTTACCCAGATTTACCGGCTTTAACTTCATGCCTGGAGCGGGATTCCTATGATCCTAGTTATCTGATGGTAGGAGTCCCTACCTCCCAGCAACATACTGTCCCATACCAATTACAGCATGGGAAAGTATGTCACTGGGAGGCAGGGACTCCTAGCATCAAAAATAACTATACTGCTAGGAGTCCCGCTCCCAGCATGAAGTTCAAGCCGGTAAATCCGGCTAACACACGGACAGAGTTTCATGGGTGAAACTCAGTCGCGTGCAGCTACCCTTAGAGAGATAGAAATTGTAACTGCCTAAATTGGGGTGGTTTAAAACATATATCTTTATTCATAAGTTTAAAAGATACATCAAAAACGTAAACTCATATGCTCACAAGGACAATAAAGAAACGACGCTAAGTTGTATATTAGTAAACCGTGGAGGATCAAACTATGTGTCTTTGGCTAGGTTCACACCTGCATTTGGATTTCCGTTCGGGGGGGTACGCTTGGGGACTTTTTGCTTGCAGGACTTTTCTCTCCGCATTTTTAAAGTGGAATGGGGAACGGAAACCCCAGGTGGAGAGTAGGTGCAGGTGTGAACCTAGCCTGAAAGGGATGTGATCTATTATATTATTTCAGATCACCTCAGTGAAAAAAACACACTGGAGAAGATCACACATCTGCGTTCGGGCCATTCCGTTTCCCTCTCCGCATGAAAAATGCGGAGAGAAATGTCCTGCAAGCAGCACTTTTCTCCGCATTTTTGGAGAGGAAAACGGGCGGAAACCATACAGACCCTATTATAGTCTATGGGGTCTGCCGGTTTCTTAAGGTAACCGCTTTTTTATACGGATTAGGTTTCCATTCGGGGGGGTCCCCAAGCGGACTCCCCCAAATGGAAACCCATGCGCAGATGTGAACCGGGCCTAAGACACATAGTCCGATTCCCCACAGTTCACTAATATACAACTTAGTATCGTTTTAGTATTTGTCATTCGTTTATTGTTCTTGTGAGCATTTGAGTTTATGTTTTTGATGTATCTTTTAAACTTATTAATAAAGATATACATTTTAAACTACCCTAATTAGGCAGTGACGCTCCTACTATCTGGTTATATATTCGTCTGGGCTCAAAATATTCTATCTCATACAGTGGGGGAAAAAAGTATTTAGTCAGACACCAATTGTGCAAGTTCTCCCACTTAAAAAGATGAGGCCGGCCTGTAATTGTCATCATAGGTAGACCTCAACTATGAGAGACAAAATGAGAAAACATATCTAGAAAATCACATTGTCTGATTTTTTAAGAATTTATTTGCAAATTATGGTGGAAAAGAAGTATTTGGTCAATAACAAAAGTTCATCTCAATACTTTGTTATATATCCTTTGTTGGCAATGACAGAGGTCAAACGTTTTCTGTAAGTCTTCACAAGGTTGGCACACACTGTTGCTGGTATGTTGGCCCATTCCTCCATGCAGATCTCCTCTAGAGCAGTGATGTTTTGGGGCTGTCGCTGGACAACACAGACTTTCAACTCCCTCCAAAGGTTTTCTATGGGGTTGAGATCTGGAGACTGGCTAGGCCACTCCAGGACCTTGAAATGCTTCTTACGAAGCCACTCCTTCGTTGCCCTGGCGGTGTGCTTGGGATCATTGTTATGCTGAAAGACCCAGCCACGTTTCATCTTCAATGCCCTTGCTGATGGAAGGAGGTTTGCACTCAAAATCTCACGATACATAGCCCATTTATTCATT
The DNA here is from genome assembly GCA_947044405.1 of Leptodactylus fallax. NCBI lineage: Eukaryota > Metazoa > Chordata > Amphibia > Anura > Leptodactylidae > Leptodactylus > Leptodactylus fallax. The sequence goes on along the minus strand of CAMRHE010000073.1, from coordinate 3,203,596 downwards.
ATTGTACAAGGATCAGTCGTCCTGGTCCCTTTGCAGAGAAACAGCCCCAAAGCATGATGTTGCCACCCCCATGCTTCACAGTAGGTATGGTGTTCTTTGGATGCAACTCAGCATTCACTCTCCTCCAAACACGACGAGTTGTGTTTCTACCAAACAGTTATACTTTGGTTTCATCTGACAATATGACATTCTCCCAATACTCTTCTGGAACATCCAAATGCTCTCTAGCAAACTTCAGATGGGCCCAGATATGTACTGGCTTCAGCAGGGGGATACATCTGGCACTGCAGGATCTGAGTCCCTGGCGGCATAGTGTGTTACTGACGGTAGCCTTTGTTACGTTAGTCCCAGCTTTCTGCAGGTCATTCACTAGGTCCCCCATGTGGTTCTGGGATTTTTGCTCACTGTTCTTGTGATCATTTTGACCCCACGGGGTGAGATCTTGCGTGGAGCCCCTGATGGAGGGAGATTATCAGTGGTCTTGTATGTCCCCCATTTTCTAATTATTGCTCCCACAGTTGATTTCTTCACACCAAGCTGCTTGCCTATTGCAGATTCAGTCTTCCCAGCCTGGTGCAGGTCTACAATTTTGTTTCTGGTGTCCTTCCACAGCTCTTTGGTCTTCACCATAGTGGAGTTTGGAGTGTGACTGTTTGAGGTTGTGGACAGGAGTCTTTTATACTGATAACAATGTCAAACAGGAGCCATTACTACAGGTAATGAGTGGAGGGCAGAGGAGCCTCTTAAAGAAGAAGTTACAGGTTTGTGAGTGCCAGAAATCTTGTTTGTTTGTAGGTGACCAAATACTTATTTTCCACCATAATTTGCAAATAAATTCTTAAAAAATCAGACAATGTGATTTTCTAGATATATTTTCTCATTTTGTCTCTCATAGTTGAGGTCTACCTATGATGTCAATTACAGGCCTCTCTCATCTTTTTAAGTGGGAGAACTTGCATAATTGGTGTCTGTTTTTCCCCACTGTATATATATATATATATATATATATATATATATATATATATTATCTAATAGAGATAGAAATTGGATAGATAGGTTCCTAGAAGCCCTAAGAATATTGTACACTATGTTTTAAGCCAATTTAAAGTGTGGTTTGTACCAAACTTGTTGATCCTGAAACGAACGCAAAACGAGTCTTAAAGGAGTTGTCCGGGATAAAATGGAATTCCTACACTAATGTAAACACCCTCCCCCCACCTACTTTCTAAATGACATACTTTAGCAAAAATGTATGGTTACCCATATCCCCAGGACGGTCATGTGACCTCCCCACGCACATTTTCTGATTATTCGGTGACGTTCCGTTTCCTCGTTTCCGGAAATGGAACATCACCAATACTCCACCCCATCATACTTACATGTCTTCCTCTCCAGACTTCCCTTTTGAGACGGCTCCTCCTCTTCTTTGACTCTTCTTTGACTCGTGCGTGCACTCCATCTCTATTGCGCAGGTGTCGTAGGCACCTCCAGCCTTTGCATGAGGCAGCAGAGTCAAAGAAAAGGAGGAGCCATCCCAGAAGGGAAGTCTGGGGAGAAAGACACGTAAGTATGATGGGGTGGAGGGTTGGGCTGAGTTAATTAGTTGGGAAGGGCTAGTAGTGGGTGGGATAGTTAGTTGGGAGACAGGAAGGTAGTGTGAGAGAGTGAGAGAGGAAGGGGGAGGAGTGAGAGGGATGTAGTGTGGAAGCTACACAGGAAGCTATACAGCAGGAAGCTACACCATATAAACAAATGCAGAGGATGACAGGAGCTCCCAGAGAAACCCAGAAATCACTCAAACACTAAAGGTATTTGGGTGCACTTATTAGCCCATTAATAGCAATAACAGACCTTTTTAAAAAATAGGATTTTTTTGCCTGGAAAACACCTTTAAGGGGATCACTCATCTCTACTGATGATCATACTCCCTACTGTTCAAGTCTAAGCACAAAATTAAAAAAAAATAATTTAAAATAAATGTAAAAAATATAACATTTTAAATTTCTCCCCTTTCCCTAGATCATGACTAAACATAAATAAACAATAACAAACAAACACATTAGGTATCCCTGCGCCCCTATGAATGCTGTAGTAAGAAAAATTATCAAAATGGCCGAACCACTGTTTTTTTTTTCTGTTTTGCCTCCACCCATAAATTTAATGAAAAGCGATCAAAACTTCAGACAATTCCCAAAATGTTATCAATAAAAGCTACAAATTGACCTATAAAAAAGATGCCTTAGACAGCTCCAAAAAAAGTTACAGGTGTCAGAATATCAAAGAAATTTTTTGATTTTTCAAAGTTTTGGAATGTTTAGAAAAATACCTATAAAAATACTTATAAAAATTTGGTATTGCCATGATCCTTCAGAATATATAGACAACATATCATTTTGGCTGGACAGTGAACGATATAAAAACAAAACTTTTAAGAAAATCACAAATATGCAACTTTCTAATTCCACTCTCTTCTGAATGTTTTTCAGCTTTCCAGTACATATCATGGAATATTAAACAGTTCCATTACAAAGTACAGTTAGTCATGCAAAAAGTAAGCCCTATGGCTTTCTGAACAGAAAAATAAAAAAGCTATAGCTTTTGAAATGTGACAGAATATTTTATCTGATGCAAATAACACACACCAAAAAAACCAATGGCCTTTGTTCAGGCACACAGCTAAAAAAAAATGTATTATTTTTATCACTATGTGATGGGACAGCTAAGTTAAAGTCTTGGCCATGTATTATAGTGCTTTGCACCTTTACAATGTTATATTCAATCTGTAGAAACAAATAGACTCATATTCACCTGGAATACAAACACTACCTACATTTAGAAACTAAAATAACTTGATCAAAGTCTATTCCGGAGCAGTAAATAGAACGTTGCACTTTGGATCTTTGAATAACATCCTGCAGCAAGGGTAAAATTATAGTGTAGTTTAGTTATTTTCCAGTATTATGGCCTTTTGAGGTGGCTGTCTGGGGCATGAGGCTAATGGGGGCTCATGGCCACACAAACCTCTCACCAACACAAACAAATGTAAGCCACTTAGAAGTGTCCTGCAGAGGCAGTAGAATTTTACATGTACTTATAAATACACACGGCTGCATCTAGTCTTCTCATAACCAAGGGGGCAGCATCATAGTGTGGGCAGTGTGTGTCTACTACCAGCATAGTAAGAGAGCCTACTGTCCTTTCACAGTGAAGTCCAACCTCCTGTACCCTGTAGCCATTAAAAATAGAATTACCTTTGCCTACACTCACCTCATCCCTGGGTCTGGTAACATCCCAGGTGCATGCTGCACACACTGCATGCACAATGTATAAACCCAACGTAACACTGGGAATTGATAGAGAATGTGCATTCCTATGAATTATTATTCAGCTGATAATCAGCCCATTTAATAGGCCCTGAAAACTTTAGCCTGGTGGGGGGGCCCAAAATCTTCATACAGCCCAGAGATCATGGTAGTCTTAATCCCCTGGTCATAGCAGTACTAGAGTCAAAACATGATCACTGCCAGTTAACACAAGGATAATAGCTAGCAGTTAACACGAGGATAATGGCCTCCACACAGTATAATGTTCCCCTATTATGGCCCCACAGTGTAATGTCCCCCTTATTGTAGCCACTACAGTATAATGCCTCTCTCATTATGGCCCTCACATTACAATGTCCCACTCATTGTGGCCCCCATACACAGTATGATGTCCCCTTTTTATGCCCCCCACAGTATAATGTCCCACTCATTATGGCCCCACAGTATAATGTCCCCCTCATTGTGGCCCCACAGTGTAATGTCCTTCCATATGGCCTCCCACATTATAGTGGCCGCTCCATGTGGCTCCCACATTATAATGTTTCCCACCATGTGTCCCCCACATTTTGATGTCCCCCTTCATATGGCCCCCGCATTATAATATCCCACTCCTTGTGGTCCCCACATAAAATTGCACAAACAGAAAAAAACTAATATCTCACCAGTCCATCGCAGTCGACTCCACAACCAACAGCTTCAGGGTGCAGTAGGTACAACAGAGTGACATCACTAAACCTGCCTGCTTCCAAGCATCTTGGGAGCTAAGACAGGGACTAAAAGGTGAAGCAGGGGATGGATGGCAACCAGCTTCACCAGGGTACTCAACTCATCTACATTTGGGTGACGCAGATGATTTGAAGCCAGAACATACTTCCCACTTCCCAGGACAGCACATAGAATTCAGGACTGTTCAGCTGAATCTGGGATGGTGGCGAGGTACTCGTCACTTATCCCAAATCTACTGATATTTAGAACATGTATGCCTGAAGACGAGACCAGCGATACCAAAAAGCCTTATTGGTTCAGACCAGTGGCGTAACTAGGAATGGCTGGGCCCCTAGAAAAACATTTGACATGCCCCCCCCCCCACATTCCTGCACAAATTATTATGCTCCATAGTGTTCCCTACACACACTATTATGCCCCACAGTGGTCCCTGCACACACTATTATGCCCCATAGTGACCCCTGTACACAGTATTATGCGCCATAGTGGCATCTGCACACACTATTATGCCTCATAGTGGCCCCTGCACACAGTATTATGCAGCATAGTGGCCCCTGCACACAGTATTATGCGCCATAGTGGCCTCTGCACACACTATTATGCCCCATAGTGGCCCCTGCACACACTATTATGCCCCATAGTGGCCCCTGCACACAGTATTATGCAGCATAGTGGCCCCTGTACACAGTATTATGCGCCATAGTGGCCCCTGCCCACACTATTATGCCCCATAGTGGCCCCTGCACACAGTATTATGCAGCATAGTGGCCTCTGCACACACTATTATGCCCCATAGTGGCCCCTGTACACAGTATTATGCGCCATAGTGGCCCCTGCACACACTATTATGCCCCATAGTGGCCCCTGCACAAAGTATTATGCGCCATAGTGGCCTCTGCACATAATATTATGCCCCATAGTGGCCTTTGAACACAGTATTATGCCCCATAGTGGCCCCTGCACACATTATTATGCCCCATAGTGGCCCCTGCACACAGTATTATGCCCCATAATACATAGTGACCCCAGAGTATAATGATCGGAGACCCAGGGGAGGATACAAAAATAAAAACAATATTACTTACCTCTCCCTGGCTCCGGGGCACTCCCCGCTACTTTCGGCCTGCTTCAATGTTTGACCAGACGTCACGTGAGCCAGTCTGGTGTCGCGATGCATAATGACGTCGGCCTGGCCCACGTTACGTCTGGGACGTCACCAAGGAGGTCCGAAGCCTTCTGGAGTGTAGGAGAGTTAAGTAACTTTGTTTTTATATGTTCCCTTCCCTCCTCTGAGCCTCCGATCATTATACTCTGGAGTCTGAAAAGACCCCAGAGTATTATGATAGCAGTGTTTGTGGGGTTTGTGGCCCGCGGCCTTGCTTACCGCAGAATGGGAAGAGCAGGTGGCCGTGATCAGGAGCGGGGAGTGGTAAGTAAATAGGGCCTTTTTTTATGTTAAACTTTGGAGGCAAATTGAGGGGGAACATGAAATTGGTGGCAGATGAAGGAGGCACATGAAACTGGGGGAGATGAAGGGGGCACATTAAACTGGTGGCAGATGAAGGAGGGACATGAAACTGGGGGCAGATGGAGAGGGGCATTAAAATGGGGCAGATGAAGGGGGGACATTAAACTGGGGGCAGATGAAGGGGGAGGCATTAAACTGGGGGCAGATGAAGAGGGGATATTAAACTGGTGGCACATGAAGGGGGGCATTAAACTGGTGGCAGATGGAGGGGAGACATAAAACTGGGGAGAGATTAAAAGGAACATTAAACTGGGGGCAGATGAAGAGGGGATATTAAACTGGTGGCACATGAAGGGGAGTATTAAACTGGTGGCAGATGGAGGGGAGACATTAAACTTGGGAGAGATTAAAAGGAACATTAAACTGGGGGCAACTGGAGGAGGACATTAAACCGTGGGAATAGCTGGAAGGGGACATGTCCGCCTCTAGTTGCCTCCAGTTTAATGTCACCATCCACCTGCCCCAGTTTAATGTCCTCCTTTAGTTTCCGCCAGTGTAAACTAGGGCACCAGGAGAGGGACTTAATACTGTGGGCAATTGGTGGGGAACATTATAATGTGGAGGCATATAATGTTAGGGCGACTATAGGAGCATTATACTGTGTGGGGGTAGAAAAATGGATGAGAATGGGCGGAGTCAATGTAGAAGTGGGTGGGGCTAAATTTGCCATGGCAAGTATAGCGCGCCGCACATTTTATCCCTCTTTCTGTTCTTTTAAAGTTGGGAGGTATGCTTTAATAATGTAAGCTTTGGGGCCCCCTATAGTCATGCCCCTAATTTTCTGCATGTGGAGCCATAATGTTGCAAAATGTAGAGGTAGAACCATGTCAACGTCAGGAGTTCTGGCATTCAAAATGGGGCTTAGGATGGGTTCACACCAGCGTTGGCTCTCTGTACAGCGATTCCGTTCCCCTCTCCGCATGAAAAATGTGGCGCTTTTCTCTCCGCATTTTTCGCCCTTTTCGAGTGGAAACCAAGCGGGTAACTGCTTTTTTAATGCAGATGTGAACCTAGCTTTAGTCTGCAAAAAGAGCTGTACATATGGAAAAAAAATTAGGTTGCATGTATGATAAAATACACACACACACACACACATATATATTCTTTGTATTCATCACATTTGTTAGTCTGTTTCACTAAACAATCCAATCCTTTTCTGTGACTAGCCTGAGCCAATTATGTAGCTCTGTGGACAAAAAAATAGCTTTGTCCCTTTAAGGCGTTCAGTGACTCAGCAGACAGCTAGGTTTTTGTCCTTCAGAGGCTGCCGTCGCTGCAGTCTGATCTGGAAGGTCGGGTGGCAGAGGTTACAGCTGCACCACGTGTGTATGTGTTGAGCGGCCGGCTCTGTCCTTCCAGCCTCGAGATCCACCTCCAGCCCCAGTACAGAGGACATGGTTAGCAAGACGGAGGAGCCCGGCGTGCAGAGCTCTGCTGCCCCCGCACACAGCCCGGACAAGCGGCCCTGCTGCGGTAAGGAGCGTGCAGTGTGCACAGCGGTGTACAGTGTGACTTATAGGAGACTCTCACCATGAGAAGTGTAAGCTGACACTCCAGGCAGAATCCTCAGACCTGTATTACCTCCTGTATACGCCTGTCACCTGTGGCGTGTTACCTTAGTGTGTGACAGATCAGACAGGTGGAGGGCACCCATGGCATTCATACAGTACTGACACGATATGGGTATTATGCATTCATTTTACCCCCTGCCACAAGATGACTGTTACATAGGATCAGTCACTAATCTTCATTTTCCCCACATTTCACCTGGTTTGTAAAATATTTCCAAAAATATCAGATGAATCGTTCCTATGAGCTTTCACCCATGCAATCAGATCGGGCCATTCAACTAGTTTAGGGGCATCAGACAATCCCCATTGCACATGCGGGTTAGTGGGTCCCATAAAATATGACGTTGCGTGGCATGTAATGCTAGTGTTGTGGCTTATCATTGCACTATACTGTAGTAGCTGCTGATTGTGCACACGTGGAGGGGGATGAAGTGTTAATTTTACACTTACATTCATTCCTACTTTTTTACATTACAAGGTATTTTCCCTAGACATACTCTATAATAATGTGTCATCTATAAAACTTTTTAATAATAATAGGCTAGGGGGCGCACTAGTGCTTATGAATGTCCTGGAATCTGCAGTTTTAACCACTATATTCTCTTTACTGGGGCTTCATGTATAAGAGTATAATGAAACATTGTATATTATGTCAAATACTCTTTAAATGTAGCAATGTAACACTGTACTGGATCCTAATATGTATCCATGTGCCTGCCTAGCAACTTGCTGTCCTGTTATATGGTGTCCTTGGAAGCAGTGCTGCTATGAGACGCTTACAGTGCCCTTGTATTCCCTGTGCTTCCTCCACTGATCGCTTTATTTGCTGCCTGTGATCACGTTGTAAACAGCCGCTTGTCCTTGGTCTGTAGAGCTGGCAGCCGTGTGGAGCACTGCAATGTCACAGGCCTGAGCTTCATGTATTTCACAAGTTACATTACTAAAATGTAAGGCATTTCAAGGAATGTCACATACAGCGAGGTGACAATTTCCATTGCTGAAAATTGATCGTTGTGGAGATGGAAAAAGTTACAGACTAAGGCTTCAAAATAAAATGATTTTTAATTATATTATGCAATTAATATTGTATCATTTGTTAGATATATAATTTGTTACACATTTCATAGAAATTCAATCACTGGCCTTTTAGGCTAAATCCCCACGCAGCGAATCGCAGCAGCAGAAATGCGTTTTTTTCTCAGCAGGGTATTTCAGAGAAAGTCTGCAGAGTTTTCCTCTGTGGAATTTTTGCCTCTATTATACCTATTCGGAAAACACCAGAGTTTCCTTAGGTATAATTGACATGCTGCGATTTACTAAAATGTGAGTGTTTTTGAAATCGCTGCATGTCCACTGTGGATTTTTTTTTCTGCAATGTGTGGATGGGATTAGCCAGAATCCTATCCGGTTTGCAGGTAATGTAAATGCAGCGTTTTCACAACATGGGGTCCCGACCTTAATGAATTTGTGAAGGAGTCAGACTGTTGAAAAACAGAGGGGCCAGAGTCCATGGTTCGATCTACTGACCCCACAGCCCTGACATTTAGCAACCTTTTTTGCTCCATAGGAGTCACCTGATAATAACCAAACATAGATGTTTCCAACGGCGTCCATAGCGGTTCCAGTCAAACGATATGAAAGAGGCCTGTGCAGGCATCACATGACTCCTGGCAGAGCTGTAGCGTTCAGGATGTGCATCCGCTGTGGATCATTGCACAGGAATTGTGGGAGGAAATTTGTCATTGATCCAGTTTAGCCTTCCAGGCCTGCAGAAGGTGTATAATTCATTCCAGTAGATTGTGGGTCCATGTGATTCCCTGTGAGGGCTCCACTATAAAAATATTGCTGCATTTAGGTATTTCCTTGTAGGTCGTGATGTTAATATTACAGCAAAGTGTGATGGTCTGTGTTTCTGCAGATTATTCTTTTGTAGAGGGCAACGCTCCATTTTGTCGTCAGAAATACAGATTGTCAAAATTACTAATAAATATCAATATATTCATAATGACTTCACCAGAACCATGGTTTTAAGGTTTCCATTTATTTGTATGGTTATCACATTGAGTTCTTATATTGTGAGGGTGTATTTGTGTCAAAAAGGGATCAAATTCAGAGGGCTTTTCTTTTATAAGGCGCCTGGATCCAGTCCTGTGTTTGACGTTAAATGTACAGCTGATATGGCCCCATAACAAGCTGATATGGCCCCATAATAAGCTGATATGGCCCCATAACAAGCTGATCTGACTGATCAGTAGTACGCTCACCATGAAACTCTACGGTGATCTAACTTTGGGTGCAGTATTATGGGTCACTTGTAACTGGTTTAAGGCCCTGTACACACAACCATAGTTTGTTTCTGTATATTATCCGCAATAATTGTGAATAATATGCAAACATATTTATTTCTGTGGGCTCATATACACATCCGTAGTTGTAATGGATGTGTGTAGAAAAGCACTGCAAACTATAAAGCTATTCCTGCCTGTTCTAGCAGCTCAATCCATTTGTTCAAGTGTATGGGTCAGTGATGAACATGATTGGCACACAGACACCAATCCGTGTGCCGTTACATTTTTACAGACCCGTACTCTGCGTTTCACCTGAGGGTGTGTTCACAGGTTCATGGTTTTAGAGGCGAGGTTTTGGTCCTTTCTTTGTATTTGTCCTCCTTTTATGATTCATTTCTGGGTCATCAGTAGGTTAGGGTCTCAGCCTGGTTAACGGTGAACTTGCTGCAACATACAATAGCACCGTAATGGTGAAATCTCATCTATGTGCAGCAATAAAAGAACAAAAAAGCCTAAAGTGACCTGTGCTGTGGATTTCCACTCCTCAGGATGTAAATGTACGCTGCTGGTTTGTCACCCTGCACATCCCAAAGGTTGAAAGCAACAGGAGTCCCCTGGCGATTTGTGCAAATACCACCACGTTTTAAGCTATGGCCCCACGTTGCAGAAACGCAGCTTTTTTTGTTGCAGATTTTGTTGCGGTTTATTGAGCCAAAGCCAACAACGGCTACAAAAGGAATAGGAAATATACAGGAAGCTCTTATACTTCTACCTTCTGCTCAATCCACTCCTGACTCTGGCTCAAAAAACCGCAACAAAATCTACAACAAAAAAAAAACTGTGTTTCCGCAACGTGTGGCCGTAGCCTTAGATGTTTTTTGCATAGGCGGCTTTCAGGAAACCTGCTGAATTTTCACGATGGGAATTTATCAGCCTATCAGACCGTATGATCCCAGCCGAAGGGATATTTTCAGTGCATGTGATATTATGCAAAACTGCAGAAAGCCCCATCTATAGGCACAGGCTGGAAATATGGCTTGAAGGACTTGAAGTTATAGATGTGCTATTATAACTGGATATTGTAGTGTGTGTGTATATATAATATTGCATGTACTGAAAGACTTTATGGTAATATTGCCCTGGTTATAGAAGAACTGTATTTCCTTAGCACACATTTCACATGTCCATTGTATGTAGTGGCTTTAGTATGCTGTGACAGTGTGTTGGCCGCCATTGCTGTCCAGTACGTGTATACACTGGAGGTGACAGTGACGAGAGCACTATGGGAGCACGCACTACACAGCTTCCCCTAGCGTGTCTATGACGTCTGCTTCCAGAGCTTTAATCAAGGTCACCTTCATCCGACCAAACCATTTTTTCACAATTTTAGGGGGCACGCCACTACTACTTGCAGCAGTTTTAATCGTTAGTCCCGTCCGCTGTTGTCTGTATTCCAATGTAAAGCAGTCGCTGACTGTCGTTTTATACATATTCCTACTGAGTATTAGAACATTGCACGACACGTGTCATAAGTTGGTTATGTAAGTGAAAACATCCCCGTATTCGTTCTGATACTTGGTTGCGCCCTATAACCTCGGAAGTTGCTGCGCGCCATGTTGTGGCTGGCAGTGGAAACAGGAAATGAGCGCTAGGTTACAGAGCGGACAGAGAACTTGACGTTTAACTGGTTCAGTGCCGTAGTGAGAGGTTACCTAACTCCGCAGCCGCGGATATGGGACATTTCCCTACTTTGCAGACATGATGAATAAGGGGGTCATAGCTGTGGTGAGGATAGAGAGTTGTGTCCTTCTGGAGACACTGGCCATTGCAGAGAGAGGCACACAGTTACATTACATCCATGGTATGCCATAGCAGGAAGTCCCAGCACTTTTTTTTTTTTCAAAGCATTGTCGCAATAGCATCACTTTAAAATTAAAATAAATATTGCGTCAAAAAACAAATATGTGCCACACCCTAAGCCCCCATGCACATGTGCGCTAGCTCATTAATGAACGTATGGGTCCATGGAGGACACACCGTTATCATTCGCCGTCCGGGCTGTTTTTCATGGACCAGTACTGTAGGCTGACAAGGAGTCCAACCCATAAAAAATTGTTTGCCAAAAGCTTTACAATGGTGTAAAATCACAAACCAAATCCTCTTCTAGTCCCCTCCAGTCTCTTTAGACACAGCCTTAAGCAGTGACGTTACAGCGTGGAAGTGACTGCCGCACCGTGCACATGACCATGATGTATGGATATGGCGGGGGGGGGTCTGGAAAATAAGTATGACCTAGGCAACCTTCACACAGGCAGTATTTATAAGGGTACATTCACACTACCACCATTACAGTCTGTTGCCCTGATTTATCATTGGATCAGGGCAACAGACTGTAATGCCAACAGAATGACTGATGTAACCTTGGCCTGCATCTGTCCACATTCCTCTGTAATGTAAAAAAAAATTAGAATATGAACGCTTTCTACTTTCTTGTTGGTTTCCGACGCACGAAAAAGTCCTACAGTTACAACACTATATCCCGAAAAAGTGAACAAGACAGAAGCAAGTGTGCATCTGCGTTACAATGAATGGGGCTGGACGGTGGCAGAGGGTTCTCTATCAGCATCAGTGTTTCTGTCTTGTACTACAGTCCATTGCTTTATCCTGTGAAAATGCTGTAGTGTGAATGTACCCTACTGCAAAATTTGGAGCACATCAAAAACTTGGATCATGTGCCTCATTTTCCATTATACTGGTAGTTTCTGCTCCTAACTCAGTCTTGTTGACTTGCATGGGACAGAGCATGCAGTAAATTTTAGTGGTTTCCTGACCTTTTACACAATATATGGGATAAGCTAGTTGAGCTATGGACGCTCCAGTCAATTGATCAGGAAAACTGGAAATCAGATCGCCATTGATGTACTATTTATGGATTCCTGTGGATGTCAATAAAAGTACTTTGTTCTGTTACTTTGGTGCCTTTGTTGCAGGTTTTTTTTTGTTTTTTGGTGGGAAAAGTAGGGCTACATGAACAACTATGGACACCTCTGAAAAAATTATAAGTTAGGGCTTATTCACACGTTTGCTCTCAACAGGTATGTGTTGTCCATGTTGTCACAAGCAGTACACAGTCCTGCTTTATCTTCGGGTTGTGTGCTGACTGATTCATATGTGAAAAACAGATCAATTTATTTGACCATACTTTAGAATGTTCATGGGTCCGTAAATAACAAGCAGCACACGGAGAGCGATCCATGAACAAGGATGAAGCTTTGTGGTCGGTAAAATAGAGCATGTCACATAATTTTTGCACAGAGCATTGGTCTTAGTGTGGTCTTAGCTGTATGTGCAAATGCACAAGCTGTCAGTATAGGCCGAGGGACAGCGACATACACTGACTACAGAGTGTGACCACTGCCCTGACGCAGGCGCGATGACGTAAGTCATCAGTGCTTGAAGTCAGAAGAAGGAGGACGCTACTTACCTGCTGTTCGTGGGACTTCAAGTAAGTGGCATATAATGCTGTGCGGGGGCCCACTGTGGAGCGTATAATGCTGTGTGGGGGCCCCTTCCCTATTTATATCACACAGTATCTGTTTTAGAGCAGACATGTGATATTAGTACAGGCTGTAATAACATTGCACGGTCACTATAAAACAGATCCTATGCGATGTAAATAGTGAACATTAATTGTTCAAAAGTACCAAATGCAAACTATTACCTTTCAGTACAAAGTTGTTTGTATTATTGAAAGCTCTGTAAAGCCACATTTATACGACTGTGTTTTGCGGGTCCGTAACTGTCTGCAGTTGTGGATCTGCAGAGTATTAAGGTTAAATTGCCGTGTTGGGACTTTGTGATGATTTAGTGGGTTTTGGGTTACAGTTTGGACACTCGGTCTCTAAAAGGTTCGCCATCACTGCCCTAGATCAATTTTTTCACATCTTTTTATATGTAATTTTTTTTCTACACACAGTATTATGTTTGGCTGTGTTCACAGCTGGGTCAGAGGCTCCATTCAGAATCTCTGGTGCAGCGTCTATCTGCACCAGAATCAGTTAAACTTGATATGTAGTCGCTGAGGACATTCTTTCCTTTGTTTAGGCCTCTAGTCTGTGAGTCCAGAACATCCACTGTTTAAGAGTCTCTGGCCCTTGTGATACCCAGTACTGGCCTGGAGCCAATGAATCCTTGTAGCCCATGCACCACCCTTTAGCATTACATTCAGGCTCTGCAGGCTGTCCAGCCCAGGTCCCTTTTTATTAATAGTAACTTCACTGCACAAGTGGCAAGTTGGGAAACATGCAGGGTGAGGAGCGCTCGTCCTTTATAATGCATATGTTATAATGTTTCCAACTGTTCTCCTCAAGGATAATGGGGAACAATATTTGTTGTCAGATCTGTGGGCGCTGCCTTCAAGTTCTTTCTCAGAAGCTGGGCACTCCGCCGGACGGTGAAGCGGCGTCTCTTTTACAAGATTCTAATAAGAAGACAAAGGGCCCTGTCCAGGACGTGGCCGGCTGTGATTATTACAATTGTCAGTACGGGACATTGGGTAAAGATGAGCTGCAAACTTCAGTGTCCTACCCAGACAGTTCTGAGGAGCTTTATGAGCCGCCTGCTAGCCATGACTCCGAGGAAGACGAGGGAATCTGTGGTTGTGAAAACTTTCACCCCCCCTTCCTGTCATTCAGGACGCTCTTCAGAGTCCTCTCACACGTACAATGTCTTTCACAGTGACCTTCCAGCTGGCATTATGGATGTGCCAGGCCCCCATCCCTCCCTCCCGGCCTGTGCTGCTCATGGCTTGAACTTTGCTACACAGCAGCTAGAGAGTCCTGGAGGAACAGCTGACCTGCCCATGGATTCTGCAAAGGCATATAAAGGAATTCTGCAAAGTGAAAGAGGCGCATGTTCCGATGATTTCTCATCTTCTAGCAATGGTAAAGGACTAGATCAGAGGAGAACTGGATACCAGTTGTCGAGGGAATACAGAATGTTTCTCATTACCAGATTAACCCCTGGTTTGTGCTGCCATATTCATGTTCGAGAATGTCCAAGTGCTTGGACCCTGAAGTTGTTATACATAGGTGTTTCTGAGGGCTCTGTTCTTATCACAAGAATGGAAAACCTTTTGACATCTACCTCCAACAGATTTTCAATATACGGTTTTAGGGTCCCATTGTTTGTTTATCTTATTTAAAAAAAACCCTGGGGAATCGGTTTTGGGCATAGTCAGTAAAGCTGGGTTCACATCTGCATCAGAATTGCAGAGTCTGCTGAAAATTGGCGGAGGTGTCTTTTTTTTTCCCTCTGGCGCTCTCATTTTTAAAACCGCGGACACCTGACGATCACCATTATAGTCAATGATGTGTAACCGCTGTTTTACCGGTCCACCTCTCTGACGGACCCAAATGACAGAGAGCCAGCACTAGTGCGAACCTAGTGTAAAACGTATAAACTCTGTCTTATATCATATTTAACCATTTTATTTTTATTAATCTTGCATAGCTTGTTGCATGTTTAATTGTATAATGTAGGATAGTTGTCAAATGTTAACTATATACGTATATGTTCTAGAGCCGTGTTGGCGAACCTGTGGCACATGTGCCAGAGGGGAGTGCTCAGAGTCCTCTCTGTTGGCATGCACCCCGTCACCCTGATCGCTCGTGGGATTCCCCATTAGTGCACATACAGTTGAAAGCTGTCAGTGTAGGCCGTGGGACCGCGGCTTACACTGACTGCAGAGTGTGGCCTCTGCCCCGACGCAGGTGTTATGTCGCTCATCAGTGCCTGAAGTCAGAAAAATGAGGACACTCTGCTTTTCGTGGGACTTCAGGTAAGTATCATATACTACTGTCTGGGGGCCCACTGTGGAGCGCATTGTACTGTCTGGGGGTCCTTCACTATTTATATCACACAGTAGCTTTTTTATAGCAGACGTGATATTATTACAGGCTGTAATAACTTTGCACGGTCACTATAAAACAGATCCTGTGCGATGTAAATCGTAAACATTAATTGTTCAAAAGTGCCAAATGCAAACTATTCCCTTTCAGTACAAAGTTGTTTGTATCATTGAAAGCTCTGTAAAGCCACATTCACACGACCGTATTTTGCGGCTCCGTAACTGTCTGCAATTGTGGATCCGCACAGTATTAAGGTTAAATTGCCGTGTTGGCACTTTGTGATAATTTAGTGGGTTTTGGGTTGCAGTTTGGGCACTTGGTCTCTAAAAGGTTCGCCATCACTGTTCTAGGGCTTTGTTCCTTTTCTTGGCCAGTTGTCGAAGGTTCTCAGAGTCTGCTGTTTGATCCTGGTCTCCAATCTTCCTCATTGCCATGGAATATGGGACATCTGTCTCGTAAACCTGAGTTGTCTCAGTAATATGGCTTAAGCACTAGACTTGTTCCTTGCTGTAATCCTCACTTGTAAGAAGTGGCAGATGTTCTTTCAGCCATGATTCTGCTTCATTAGCATCAGTGTGCTCCTGTGTAATGAGTGCTGTCACCTCTAGACCATATTGACTTCCTCTGACCTGTTCTTGAAGTTTGACACCGTTTTCTGGATAGTTGCCTGGTCTGTATAAGTCAATTGGCAAATCTTGACATTTCTCCCCATTTTAGGCAGAACAGACTGGTGGAAAGTTTCTCTGCCTCTAAGGCCTCTTACTTATAGACAAGAATGAATCAAATACAGCTATTTATGAATTGGAAAAATTGATGTTTCCCCCCCCCCCCAATTCAACCGTATGCCAGCTGAACAGACTCCAGTCTTTTTGCCTCCCTTGGGTTGCACTTGTTTGGTTGTTTTTTTTTATTTTTTGTTTTTTTTTTTCCTCTAGGTAAAAAAATCTGCTTCTGACTTCCATTGAAATGAATGTCAGAGTTAGGAGATGTTTTTTGAGGCCTCAAAAAACTCAGCGTGAACTTACCCTAATACAACTGTATGCAATGAAATGTAGGCACAATATCAGATACAGCCATTGGACAAGAACGGCGTTGTTGTTCAGTAAATAATATAAGGAAAGGTTATTTCTTCTAATCTTACAAATTTTTGAATTGTAATCTTAAGGTTACTTTATCAATCAGATCGTCCTGGCCATATTACAGAATTATGTGACGTTATAGAACAGCCTTTAGGGTGTATTTATATGCAATATATTTTTTTGCAGACCTTTATGCAACTACATATCAGTTTCATTTATCTGAATACAGTTATTTTTGTAGAAAGTGCATGGACTTCTGAAGGCCACATTCACATGAATAGGATAGGTGCAGAAATTTCTGCATTAAATCTACCATGTGTGAATACCGTGCAGACATTCCTCCTGTTTTAGGAGTATGATAACCAGTATTTATGTGTATCATGAAGAAAATTTTATATACAGTAATACCTCGTACACTCGCGTTTCCGAATTTGCGAATTCACAGATTCGCAATATTTTTTTGGCAACTAACATATATAGATTTTGCTCTTTTTTTTCTCAGATCTGTGAAATTAAAAAAAAAAAAAACACCTTCGCTATTGGGTAGTAGCGTCCTGTTCGTTACGTACCCGGTAATTAGTTTCATTTTACTGTGAGTGTATAAGAAAAATGAATGAATGTATTAATATACAGTACAGTACAGTATACTTTAGTATACTGTACAGTATTGTAGGGTAAAGTTTATTGATATTTAGGGGTTAAACATTAGAAACCGGCATTGTAAGTGCTTCTAAGCGCTTGTACCAAACATTCGCGATTCCTCGCGATCCGCGACCGGTTCTGGACCCTAACCTCGCGAATGTACGAGGTATTACTATATAGCAAATGAAGCATAGAGGAAAATGAGATCTGTTTTGTGACTTGCGTTGCTTGGTATTTGTTGTTGGCGCGCTCCTCTTATTAGCGTTGCAGAAATAAGACATAATATCCTTTGTTTGGATTATATGACATTCCTGAATCGTGGTTTGTTGGAGCATGATATGTACATTCCCAGAGACTAGCACAAAACACTAATCTGGTTCCATAACCAAGAGGCTCTATAGACTCGCTAAACCCACAGAGCCTGTTCTTCCCTCTGCCTCGGGTTGCGGACACACCCAGAGCTGAGCATTTTTTAAACTTTTGTGCCAATTTTGAAGATAGTCTGCTCCCCTGATATAATTAACCCCGCAGTGTCACAGCACATATTTTACAGTTCTATGCAGAGTATTGGCATGATGTGCAGCTTACGTTCCCGATAGCCTTGGATATCAGACTCTCCGCAGGTAATTTAGGTGTTTTGTCTGTATATGATGCTTCAGTATGCGTGGCTGTCTAAGTGCATGAGCTCTGCATGTCTGTGCTGCTGTGAACTTTCTGGTGTTAATCACATGTGTGTCTCAAGGATATGGAGATACAATTTTATTTAGACAACATACAATATAAATATTTTATATCTAGTGCATGATATAAAGAAGATAAAGCTACTCACTGGAGCCAACATATTCCACAGCACTTTACATGAATTAGTATTTGATGTTACAATATGACAAATAATTAACATATCAAACGCTAGGAGTGAGGGCCCTGCTCACAAGAGCTTACATTCTATGAGGAGATAGGGGGACACAAGAGGTCAGAGGGCTTGTTTGGTATAATGGTCCAGCCGTCTTCTAATAAATAAGGTCATATATAACTGAAGCTCTATGAGCCATCACTAGCTGATATCTGTGAATATACAGATACTAAGTGCATGGAGTGCGGGGTAACTTCTAAATGGAGGGGCTGGGATCTGAGGAATAGAGTAGAAATAATATAATATAGAAGGTTATTTGGAAGTTGTTCATGCCAATATATCTAGATTCCCATTACCCAACTTAGAAAATTATTTAACAGTTTTATTTCTTTTTGTTCAGTTAGGTATCTGAAGGGTACAGTCTTCTCAGTCATGCCAGTGCGTTAGGCCTAATGCACACTTTGCAGATTTGATCAGTGTTTTGTGTTAGAATTTTGAAGCCAGAATCAGATGTTGATGAAAGGAAAAATTTGTTGTGTTTTTTATTTATGTGGAATTAATAGTGTAATTGCTGCGGGTTTGCTGCAGATTTCAGCCTATACATTATACAGGGTAATATCCGCAGTAAAAACCCCACAACATATATTAACAGCAGATTTAGAATTTGCACCGCAGGTCAATTTATGTTATGGATTCCACTTGGGCCTTTTCTGCAGCGTGTGGAAGAGATTTGTGCTTTTGTGTAAATGCTGTATAACATGAGATTTCTCCTTTAGTACTGCCATTTTATGTGTCTGGATAAGTACAAGTTGATAGAATTACTTAGTGTTTTATCTTGTCATCTGGAGCTGGGATATTCATCTAGTCGTGCAAGCACTTCAGCAAATCTCCTATATCATTATATAGTTATACATGACAGTAGTAAGCGCCACCCTTCACTCGAAATTTCTTTGGTTCACCTTTCTTGAATTCTCCCTTCTGTTACTGTGATACTCAGTTTATCGGCATAAGACCTTGTTCACACTGCTCTGAGTCTTTACAGCGAGAAAAACACAGCATGCAACTATCAAAACGATAGAGGCCTCCCCATGGTCTCTATAATATCTTCAGTTCATTTTATTTTACTCTTTGGTAATTTCAGCACTTAAAGTATCAGCATGTACTAGATTTTTTATTTTTTTTTAATTTAACACTGAATTAAATGGATGTCCCAGCAGTATAAAGTGGGTGACCCACCTCAGCCAGTGATTCACTGAGCAGATATCACCAGCTATTTCCTTCCGTGTCAAGACAGGTGCGGGAAATGATATGTAGCAGGGACTCCATTGGAATGCTAGTGACAGGGGATCAATGGAGGTCAGAATAAGCTCTTTATTAAGGCCATTTATAGCTCCCTAATACCCATTTTCATAATTCTGGAGAACCCCCTTAGGCTGAATCCAAACGGTAACGAAAAGCTGCATTTTTCGGTGAAGATTTTGCAGTGAAAATTCCAAGAACGACTTGAAAAGGAATGGGGAAATATAAAGAAAGCTCTTGTACTTCTCCCTTCTGCTAAATCTACTCCTGGCTTCGGCATAAAGACGTGTGACACGTGCTCTTTTTTTTTTTTTTCTCCACGTGTCAATAGTGCATCTCTAGCGCCAAAGATGCCACACATACAATTCTCCATCTTGTTCGCTCTTAGCGCAAATGCAGGAGGGGACAGGGACACCACCAGCTGACATAGTTAAAGAGGAGCTTTCACGTCCTAATGTATATGCAGTTTTACATACCGCTAGAAAGCTGACAGCGCACTGAATTCAGCACACTGTCGGCTTTCCCGGTATGTGCCCTGGGGCTGGAGATATCGGTGGTCTTAGTTTCACCGTCCACCGTCAGAAGGGCGTTCCTGACAGTCTAGCTGGGCTGTAACGAAAGCCCCCCCAGTACAGTGCTATAGACAAGTACTGTCAGGGGGGGTGTTCCTCACAGCCCAGCTAGACTGTCAGGAACGCCTTTCTGACTATGGGCAGAAAACTAACAGCACCAATATCTCCAGCCCCAGGGCACGTAACCGCATGTATCTAGCAGTATATAAAACCGCATGTGCCGGAGGACAAGAAAGGTCCTCTTTAATATAACTCACATCAGTCTTCTGGCCTGAGTTATACAGGATACCTATGCCAGTTCCAGAGCAGTCTAGACTTCTATTCTAGTGCAAAGGTGTGCAACTGATTTATGAAGAGGCGGAAGCACCTTGATTAAATAGGGGTGCCTTGCTCCTTTTAGGCCCTTTATTAAGACTGGAGTACGTAACACCAGTCTTAGTAAATTTACCCCATCTTTAGACATTTTTACTTTCATAACTTCAGGATCAACATTATTTCTAGCTAATAACTTAATAACTTGATTTTCATGGACCATATTTCTGTGTCATGTTTTTGATCTGTATCAGGTTTCTAAATCCCTGAATATTTGCAGTCTGAAGGCGGTTATAGCTGGGCTTTGTAAGAACTTGGAGGCTAAATATCAAGTTACAGGACACTGTACACTACTTTCCAAGCCCTTCAGCATTTTCCGTAATTGATGCTGTTTTATAATTCTTACATCTTGTGTTATGAGGCCCAGCTATATGATTTATATAAAAAGTCACAACAGTAGTAAAAAGATTTAAAAAAATAAATAAATAATAGATGATTTTTCTGTTCTACCCATGGGAAACATAGGAGCCACAATAACATTTTGTTTCATTTGTGTATAAATTGAACTTTTAATGTGATTCATGTAATGAGTAAATGTTGTCTTGAAGCCATGATTCTCAAACTACTTCAGGCCAGGGAGCCCTAGGCCAACTATTTAATAAGACCAGTCCATGATACTCATTGGGTGTCAGTTGCCTCCACAACCTGACCATCTAGGACACAGGTGTCTTTCCATGCCTGATATCAGATTGAGCTGGAGGTTATACCTTGAGAACCCCTTTAAGGCATCTACCTGGCTACTGTTTTCTAAATATTATGTCGTTCTGATTTGATGTGGATGTATTAGAACAAATCTTGAACCGTCTACTCACTTGTTCACGTCCCTTGTGGTCACCGTTAAAGTGTCCTTTCTTTTCCCTCAGAACATCCCAGCAGCATGACTTTGATGAATGGTGATGGGGCACACGAGCATCAAGCAGAGGTGGAGCCAAAGCAAAATGGACATGAGAGCGGTGAACAAGCAGAGGATGGAAGTGAGCAGGAGGTTATTGTTATTCAGGATACTGGCTTTACGGTGAAGATACAAGTCCCTGGGATAGAGACATTTTCAATTCAGGTAACCAGTCACGGCTTCCATTTTCCTTCATCATGCTGCAGTTCTCTGGAAAGGCATTAATATGTGTAATGTTCTATCTTCAGGTGTCACCTCAGGAGATGGTTCAGGAGATCCATCAGGTTCTTATGGACAGGGAGGACACCTGCCATAGGACATGTTTTTCACTTCAGTTAGATGGAAATGTGTTGGACAACTTTGCAGAGCTCAAGACCATAGAAGGATTTGAGGAAGGTTCTGTTCTGAAAGTTGTTGAAGGTGGGTCATATGGCAAATGTGTTTTCAACCAATAGGTTGTAGACAGAGAAGGGTGTTCAGCTATAGCTACACTTTTTGAGACTTTTACTTTGTGGCCAAACTCAGCAAACTTGTCCTCTCTTGTATGTGGGGAATATTACAACACATACTCTTAGAAGTAGCCAAAGGTATACAACCCCTTTAAGCAATTTGGTTACTTTAATATTGACCCATTTAAGCAGAAAGTCTTTTGATCTTTTTTGTGCGATTCAAGCTTATACATGTTAATGTGTGTATTACATCTTTTCAACTAGAACCATACACTGTACGTGAGGCCAGGATCCATGTTCGTCATATAAGAGACCTTTTGAAAAGCCTGGACCCATCTGATGCTTTCAATGGAGTGGATTGCAACTCTCTGTCATTCTTAAGTGTCTTTTCAGATGGTGACCTTGGAGGTATGTCAGATTAGATGCCTAGTTTTTCAGATCTGCACTTAAAGGGAACTGTCATATGGAAGATGCTGTTCAGGCTGCAGGCAGTTTGATATAGAGCAGAAGGGGCTGAACAGATTGCTATGTAATTTTGGTGATGAGTTTCAATATAACCTGTCATATCTATTGAAATCCTGACTCTTTCTAAGTCAAGGAGGCGGTCCTGTCTCTGACAGCGATCTCTGTATGCACAGTCGTAGAAAGAAGGCTGTCAGTAGGACCGCCTCCTTGACTTCTCAACATAGAAAGAATAGAGATTTCAATAGATAAATGACAGGTTATACCCACAAACACGTGCCGATCGGCTCAGCTCCTTCTGCTCTATAACATGCTGCAGATTGGACAGTGTTTTTCAACTTTAAAAGTAGATCTAAGGAATTCTAAAACAACTTGTTTTTGTTTTTTATCTTTGTTGTAATGATTAAAGGGGTGTTCCCGTGAACATAATCATAGCTATATTTGTAGATAAGTAAAAGTTAAACATTTTTGCAAATATAAGTAGTTAAAAATTCTGCTGAGTTTTAAAGATTTTCTCTAACCATCTTAGTGGTGACAGTCTGTTGTCTTGATCGGTTGCCAGTGGATACGACCAAGAATGCAGAAACTTTCTATGGTCTGGGACTTGTCAGGAATCCAGCTATGATTTTCTTATTGTAAGCTGGGTTATTTGGCAGGGACACTACACGTATCAGAAGATATCCCGGCCACAATAAGGAAGTCATGGCTGATTTTCTGACCTTAAAAAGGTCCTGCTTTCATGGTCGTATCCACTGGCACCTGATCAAGACAACAACTTGTGAACACAAGATATTCAGAGAAAATCTTTAAAAGTCTGCAAAATGTTTTAATTATTTATATTTGCAAAAATGTTTAACTTTAATTCTCTACAAATTTAAAAATGATTGTGGGAATACCCCTTTAAGGTTTTTCTCACACTTGACATACTGACATACTATAAGTCAGGGGGATCTATGACAAGATGACTGAACAGTAGTCATGATGCCCCTATGAATAGTTTGTGTTTTTTTTATTTCTTTCCTCAACCCAGCTAGTAAAGCAGTGTGTAAGATGCTATATGTGTCTTTGCTGTAAAGGGGTTTTCTGGCCCCAAATGTATGTTTCATACTGATGACCTATCCATGCTATCTGATTTGTGGGGGTCTGACATCCGGACGCTGCAGAGATCATGTATTCCGGCAGCCTCCAGTTGTCTAAAGCTACTACAGTAGTCTGAGAGCAGAAGCGGTCTACTCCTATTCAGATAATAGAAGCGGAGTGGCGGTTCCCCAATGCCACCACTATCCAGTGGAGGGGTCTGCAGCTCCGCTCTTATTACTTAAATAGAAGCAGATTGTGTTCGCTTAATATCTACTGCAGTAGCTTCTGGCAGTCGGAAACTGTGAAAACAGCAGCTCTGTGCGGTGTCTAGGTGCACCTCCACATTAATTTTGTGTTGGACACAGGAGAGCGTTTCCTATGTCAATGTGTGCCCACCTTTGTGTGTAGTAGTATAATGTTGTACCGTGTTAGCCATTGAAAGTAGTGGAAGAGTGAAGAAATCAGGCGATACCTTTTAGAGGCTAACTGAGTATATTTGATAAGTATTGATAAGTAAGCTTTCAAGAGTCTAGCTCTCTTCTTCAGACATGGTGTTATACAAGAACTGAAAATTCACAGATTTTTATACTCTATACACATGATCTTCAAAGGATTTTAGAGTCCTTAAAAAAACCAAAACAAACTGCAATCTAAGTAGAGAAGTTATTTACAACAGGTCAAAAAACAATCTGTAAAGTTGTGGTGCGTGACGGAGGGATCTGTTATCTGTTTGCTATCAGGAGGTGATTTGTGACGCTCACAGTTCATACATAGTGTGACATGAAGCTGGCATGAATATTAAGTCCAAATTGCAGAGTTTGAAATTTTTTCATAAATTTTTACTCCCATTGTTTCCTCGCCTCCTGTGTCTTAAAATGTCCCATTAAAACCACAACCCGCAAATCTTCAATAGAGTGGTTTTCTCCAGAGAAATGTGCTGTTGTAAATAACTTCTCTACTTAGATTGCATTTTGTTTTGTTTTTTTTAAGGACTCTAAAATCCTTTGAAGATCATGTGTATAGAGTATAAATAATCTGTGAATTTTCAGTTCTTGTATAACCATGTCTGAAGAAGAGAGCTAGACTCTTGAAAGCTTACTTATCAATACTTATCAAATATACTCAGCCTCTAAAAGGTATCGCCTGATTTCTTCACCTTTGTGTGTGAATGAGCTAGCTGACTGACTTATTTCACTAGCTAAGCTAGCCATTCTGGCTACTCACTGGGTGTGACAGGAAGGGGCTGGCTTAGCTGTTGAAATAGTAAGCTCCTTCATATATGGCGCTGGTCACATGCCGACACAGGAAACCATGTCAAACATTAGCTGCAATTGGAGTTGCTGGGAATCTGTACCGAGGCTGGCAGTGGACACCTCTGCTAATTCAAAGATGGTAGTAAGCGATAAATCGATCTGTTTTAAACACAACACCATATTGGGGGTTTTTTTGCAGCTGGACAACCCCTTTAAGAAAAGAAACCATAATTATTCATCCTTTTATTTGCAGAGAGTGGAAAGAAGAAAAAGAAGGGCACTGAACTTGAACAGATAGATTGTACCCCTCCTGAATATATTTTACCTGGAAGCAAAGAGAGACCTTTCTGTCCCCTGCAACCACAGAACAAGGACTGGAAGGTGAGTGATAGCGTTAATGGTGTAGTGCTGTGTGCAGAAGTTATGGTAGATTTAAAGGGTTTTGCAAAGAGAATAAAAAAATTTTCTTTAAAGGGTTTGAACATGGGGGCACGAACATAACAAAACATTACTTGCTGCAATCCAATATCCTGATGCTTTTGTTCAGACGCTGCTCTTCACTTTCTGGGCTCTGACACACAGGAAACCCTAAAGGATGCAGTGATTGGCCGAGTGGTCAGCTCCAATCATTTCTTGTGGTCAGGAGACACCAGGAAGTGGAATGTAAGGGTGTGTTCACACGGCAGAAAATGAAAATCATTTTCTGCCACCGGAATTTTCGCCGTGGTGTGCCGCGGCGGGATGCCGATGCAGTGCCAGCGGCATCCCGCTCCTGATTAGGCTCGGATGAATGGGCCTAATCATGAGCACGTCTCGAACCGCGGACACCGCGCGGAATCCGTGGCAAGATGGGTTATGTCGCTTTTTTTTTTCGCTAGAGGAAAAAACCGCTACTGACTCCCATTGAAATGAATGGGAGATGTTTTTTTGAGGCGGGTTCCGTGTCAAAATCCGCTGCCAAAAAACTCCGTGTGAACACAGCCTAATAGGGCTGCATCTGATTCCAAGCAGCAAGGAATCCAGAGAGGTCTGTAATGTTATGTTAGGCCGCCCAAGTCCAGTTGTGTTTTGGAATATTTTTTAATTCCCTGGAAAACCCCTTTAATATCTTACTCTGTTCTCTTTGAGGCTAAGGCCGCACGTATCGTGTCCCAGTTTAAAAATGCTGCGGAAAAGACCAAGGCGGAAACACATCGCATTTTTTTTTCTGCAGCGTGTTTCACAGAAAGTCCACAGAGTTTTCCTGTCCCTGTCCCTACTATACTTATACGGAAACCAACTGAGTTTCCGTAGGTATTATTGACTTGCTGCAATTTATAAAAGTGTTTTGTTTTTTTCTGCTGCGCATATTTTTCTGCAATATGTGGATGGGATTAGCCAGAATCTCATCCACTTTGCAGGTAATGTAAAACGCAGTGTTTTCGCAACGTGGGGCCCAGGCATTAGGGTAGTTTCACATGCAGATTTTTGAGGCAAAGTCTAGGTGGATTAGAAACGGATAGGAAGTATAAAGGAAGGAAAAAACAATGGGGGAATTTCCTGTATTCCAGAATTCTGGTGTAAAAAAAGAAAAAGTCACAAAGCAGGAATCTGCAACTTTCTTAGCTCATTGTGCAGAAATTAAAAAGTCACAAAAATTGTTGCTGGCTCATTCCAATCAGTGGGTGGCATTAAAAAGTGGAGTAAAGTTTCAGGACAGATGTGTCAGACTTAGAGATGCATCTAAATTACAGTCCAATATCACGCAATATTTGCCACAAATTCTGTCAACCCAGACTCCAGCATAACTGACTCCCTCAATAATAAACTTTCCCCATAGAGTGTGTGAAACCATCTCTGTAGTAAATAGTAGGCCATTCATTTTGATGGCTGTATAGTACTGCACTTTCAGTAGTAGTCACCAACAAAATCAGCCAGTGTCCCCGGGTGAGTGAGAATCTCCCTGTGTGAAAAAACTGATCTGAATGGTAGCGATTATGTTGGTTATGAAAGCATTTGTCCTTTTGTTTGGACTTCTGTATTTTAATAAATTGTAAACCCATGTATTTCTTACTTGGAATTTTTTTGGGTTCAGCTGATTAAAAAATTAAATTGTCATGAAGACAAAGCATTGTAAGTGGCCATTATTCTATTACTTAAGAGTTTTCCCATCTCAGGATTTCAGCTGTCCTCCGGTCTCCTCTCCCCTCCACTTCCGGGTTTTCAGCTCGGTCCAGCAGCGTGCTCATGCTTGTTATCTCTGGACTTTCATCCACAGATAAGAAACATTGTTAAAGAAACTAATCTAGCCCTTATAAGTGCTTAAAAAAACTGAACGCCATATGCAGAGAGAGAAGGGAATATCGATGGTCAGAAGGCATCATCCTGACCTGTTATCAGGGCTGTAACCTAGGCCACTAGCTATAAACAATGAGGAACTTTAGTTGTATCTGGCAAACTGGGCAAGATAGATACAGCAATATATTGGGTAAAACCCTTCGGTTAGCTTTAGCTACAAGTCTGAATATCATCCTTGAGACTTGTATATTCCTTTTAAGAGCAAGTTAATATTTTGCCAAGTATTACACATTCTACAACGTTTTACTATGGGTTTTTTCTGCAATGTATTAAATATTAATAAGTAGCACATGGGACTTGAAAGCTTCTTGGGATTTTTTCCAGCTGATTCTGACTGTTGGATTTTTGTTGCAGCCTTTGCAATGTTTAAAAGTGTTCACAATGAGTGGCTGGAACCCCCCTCCCGGGAACAGGAAAATGCATGGGGATCTGATGTACTTGTATGTCATAACTATGGAGGACCGTCATGTCAGCATTACAGCATCTACCCGGGGATTCTACCTCAACCAGTAAGTATCTCAAATGTGGTTGTCTGAATCAGATATTTATTCTCCCATTCATAAAAATGGAGGACGACACTTCTTATATTTTAAGCTTTGTCCTTATTTTCGTTTTTCACTTGGTTCAGTGTGTCAGTTGTTGGCCAATTGTACGGAATAGCATAATAGACTGTTACATTTCATGATGTAAAACAGTATACTGCATGTACATTTTTTACTTTACAATGTAAATATATACATACACACATAATATATATATATATATATATATATATATATATATATATATATATATAATATATTTTTTTTTTTTTTTTTTTTTTTTGGTATACAAAACAGGGTGAGAATATCCTTCAATCATGATGATTGTTTTATATGGGCACCGGCTAAGAGCAGGACTGTACATTTATAAATGCAGGGGAACATTTCCTAATGCAGAATCCATCTTAACCGAAGTGCATATTCCACATCTGTTGCTGCCCCTGCTACCTCCTGTGTCACCCCCTCTACCTCATAGATTGTAAGCTCTTGCGAGCAGGGCCCTCAGTCCCAGTGTGTGAATTGAATATTTCTTTGTAATGTATCTTTTTTGTCAGTACTTGAACCCTACAAATTGTACAATGCTGCAGAATATGTTGGCGCTATATAAATAAAAATTATTATTATTATATTGGTTGTGCATTGTAGCATTCAGCCTATTTCTTTTATGGCCATCTATTTAATTTCCCTTTCAAATTTCATAGGAGTTTATGAAATTCAATCTTTTGACTAAAGCAAAATTTTAAATTTTAAAATTTAATCTTAAATCGAGTTAACGTTCTTATCCTAACTATTGTACAATCTTGGTCACATTTGCAGATCTACAGCGTACACCTTCAATCCCAAACCAGCCAATCCCAGCTTCCTTAGTCACTCTTTGGTGGAACTGCTCAACCAAGTCAGTCCTGTATTCAAGAAAAATTTTGCTGCACTACAAAAGAAAAGGTAATGATGCTATGTACATTTTTTTTTTATAGTTTATACTGGATATCACACAGATTTCATATGGTTTTTGTTCAATGACCCATAGACCTTCGTTGGTGTGGTGAACTTGCATCAGTGCAAAAAAAAAAAAAATAATAAAAATAATGAAATGAGTGTGCTGCTTTTTTTTTTTTTTTCCTTTTTTTTTTTTTTCACAGATATTCTGTGAAAATAATACTTGTCTGAATAAATACATTGAAATAGCTGGGTATATAGGCCATCTGTGAAAAATATGAATGGCATACATTGGTGAAATCCAGCCTTAAAGTGGCCATAATTATTAGATGAATGTCTGCCTACTGTGACAATTTCAGTGGGCCAGGTGACCATCTAATGTTGATTAAACTCTCCAAATATCAGATATCAAAGTGAAAAAATTTTGGGCAAGTTGCATTTTAATGTGCCAAATCCCTTTGTTCTCCAGAGAAATAATTGGTGATCTGTAGGTTCCTGGGTGTTGGACCTTTGCAGATCTAATCTTGATGGTCTGTCATAGTCCATCAATGTTAGAAACTGGATAACCCCTTTAAATTGAGTGTGTCCCTATATACTGAGTGTGCCATTTTTTTAGCACTAATTTTCAAGCCGTACTGGACTTTTAGCATCAACAAGGCAAATTGAGAGACAGCCCATCAAATAGCGACTACTAACATTGCTATAATCACTCCCTGATACTATCCAACCAGTATCAGACTGTGTAGAGGCACACCTCTCTGACAAGGAAAATGGTAACTCCCAGCTGTCAATCTATTCATACATTTATAAGAGATATAAGAAAAGGGGTTCCAGAATTATTCCATGGCGGATGCAGTTACTTATGATAGCAGATATCTGTAATGACTCTGTAATGCCCTCACATAATTGTCATCCTTTATAAAATCAGCTTATTGCATGTTATACATTACTTCTATTTACCACTTACATCTATAGAGTGAATGCTCTGTTCTGTGTGTGTTTATTGGGCATGAACCAGCAGTGCCATGAAATAAATGCTGTGCCAGACTGTATGTGCGGCACCTGCCTCTCTGTGCGGAGTGTAATTCGTCTGTGCTCCTCCTGCCTGTCCTATCTATTAGTCTGACATTCTTGTAGAGCAGCGAGGAATTGTTGTGCGGGGTTGTTGCTGAAACTCTGCGGGAGACAAGTGGATGTGATGTCTCCCTGCCTAAAATCTATGGGATTATCTCATTAATTGGCATCATTAGTGTACCCCAGCAGGGGCTGAATAGATAGGTTTCCTGTTCTCATTCTGATCTATCACAGAGGGAAGAGTCATTTTGGATGTATCGTCAGTGTATCTGGTACATTGAGGATGTCCGTACAGGGCTGATTTAGTTAAATGCTAGATAATGACAGAGTGGCTGATTTTTAGTCTTTATTCCTTCGCAAGTGAACCCCTTAAAGTGGGGATTCCAATGAAAGCAACCATATTTATATTTGTAGAAAATGAAAAGTTAAACACGGCAAAATTTTTAATTACTTAGGTTTACGATTACTTATGATTTTTTTATTTTTTTTTGTTTTGTTTTTTAAACTCTTTTAAAAGTGCGCTTCAGACATAATAACAATTACTTATGTTTAAGATTTCCTCTTGGCAGTGAAGGTTTTTTTTTTTTTTTGTTGATCGGTTGCCAATGGATAAGACCATGAATACAGGAACTTTCTATGGTCTGGCACTTCTCAGAAACCTCATACATGTAGTGTTCCCTATCTGTCCACAATAAGGAAATCATGGCTGGGTTTCTGACAGGTACCAGACCATAGAAAGTTCTTATATTCATGGTCATATGATTTGGCAACCGATCAACACAAAAGCCTGTCACCACTAACGCTAGGTTCACACCTGCGCTCGGGTTTCCGTTCTTTGGGTCCGCTTGGGGCCGGGTTTTCGCCCGAAAAATGCAGAGAGAAAAGTCCTGCTTGCTATTTTTCAATTGGAATGGGGGACGGAATCCCCAAATGGTCACAGAGCGCAAGTGTGAACCCAGCCTTTAGATAGATAGAGAAAATCCTTAAAATTCTGCAACATTTTTACTTATTTATGTTTTCAAAGATGTTTGAGTATTAATTGTCTACAAATTTATATATGGTTATGTTCATAGAAAACTCCTTTAAGGTTGTGGCCAATATTGTGTCTTCATGATACAGACGTTTTTTCACTTATCATAACCATATTCTGAGAGGCATTACATTTTTTTTTTTTTCTTCCATGAATGTAGTTATAATAAAGAAGCTGGGTTACTGATTACATTTCATAGGTGGATAGGATTTTTTTGGGCTGATTATTATGCAATATAAATTACATGGTGAGCTATGATCACTTTTGTGATGCATTGCAGTATTACTGTAGTGCAGCATGTTATACCTGTGAGCGTTACACTAACAGCCTACCTCTTAGGACTTTCCTCAGACACAGTAGGCCTGAGGACCTTTAGTCCCTCTTGCTACCATGGCAGCCCATTGACTGTGAGCTTCCTTTCTCTGTCAAACCACATAGGTGCTGCAGTTCCTTGACCACAGAATCTAAAGGAGAACTTAGTTATATCCAATTCCTACTGTTGTAGTGTGACATGCTCTACATATTCTAGCCGGTACCCTCTGCACGACACACTGCTTTAGTATTGATGCCTGAACCATAAATTTATGTACATCACAGGACGGTATTAAACTACATATTTAGTAGAAATATTATTGCGAGGAGTGACAGGAGGATACGCCTATGTACCATGCATAACAGACCATGCATCTGTAATTGAAAAATTGTGTCTGATTTAGATCCGAGAATTCTGAAAGCATCCTTAAAGTCTGTGCCCACCAAAGCCCCCTTAATAGAGACTTAATTCTTTTTATTCAATTATTTCCAGGGTTCAGAGACATCCTTTTGAACGGATCGCTACCCCATTCCAGCTCTATAGCTGGACAGCCCCACAGGTAGAACACGCCATGGACTGTGTTAGAGCAGAGGATGCGTACACATCCCGTCTCGGTTATGAGGAGCACATTCCTGGCCAGGTAATGGGGGATTTTATCGTATATATTGTTTTTATTTCAATACGTGTGCACCGGTTCTTTCCTTTCCCCTACTTTATGGTTACATTTTATTAGGTATGTAGTAAGGCAATACACACTATCTGTATAAGCTGTAATAGTTTTGGTGGGTTCCCTCTGAAATGCACAACTGATGGCGTTTACTATTTCAGACCAGAGACTGGAATGAAGAACTTCAGACCACAAGAGAATTGCCCCGCAAAAACTTGCCTGAAAGACTGTTAAGGGAGAGAGCGATTTTCAAGGTGGGTGATTTTGAAGAATTTGGCACGATAAGCTATTATTAATAATACCTGTAGACCACAATTTAGACATCTCCAGTGTATCTGTAAATTAGAGTCTTTGGTACTAGGTATGTGTCAGGTTTTTCTTGCCTTTTTATCATGTAGCATATAGTTTATTTGTGTGTGAGTTTGCCATATAGAGTTAGGTCAGGACAACATGGCAAGGCTGACCGGGTGCCTTTTCCTTGACTGTACTTCAGTTAGATATAACTGGCACAGTAACCATTGTATTATATTAATGCATGACTGTTTTAGTCCCATTGATATCCAAGATCAAATAAATTAAAACCTGTAGTCCTAATGCTGTTACCTTCTTTAGGCACGCTCTTTATGTAGGCACAATCAAAAACGTGAAGTCTCTCATGAACATCCAAACCTATTATATGATTTAGTATAGTCACAATAGACATTACCTTTCCACTATTATTTTTCTATGGTTTATATACTTTCAATTGTCTTTTTACAGCTGAACATAGTTGTACCTGTTGCTTACAGCGCTTTTCTTGCAGGTGCACAGTGACTTTACTGCAGCTGCTACCAGAGGTGCCATGGCCGTCATTGATGGGAATGTCATGGCCATTAACCCCAGCGAGGAGACAAAAATGCAAATGTTTATCTGGAACAATATCTTCTTCAGCTTGGGATTTGATGTCCGAGATCACTATAAAGATTTTGGTGGGGATAGTGCTGCCTATGTATCACCCACAAATGACCTTAATGGAGTAAGGACATACAATGCAGTGGATGTAGAGGGACTATACACCTTAGGGACAGTGGTGGTGGACTATCGAGGTTACAGGGTAACGGCGCAATCCATTATCCCAGGGATTTTGGAGCGGGAACAAGAGCAGAGTGTTATTTACGGGTCCATTGACTTCGGCAAAACTATTGTGTCCCACCCTAAGTACCTGGAGTTGTTAGAAAAAACAAGCCGGCCACTTAAGATCCTAAAACACAAAGTCCTTAATGATAAAGAAGAGGAGATGGAGCTGTGCTCCTCAGTAGAGTGCAAGGGGATCATTGGCAACGATGGGCGTCATTATATTTTGGATTTGCTACGCACTTTTCCTCCAGACCTCAATTTCCTACCTATAGAAGGTGAGGACATGCCAGAAGAATGTAAGAAGATGGGATTTCCCAAAGAACACAGACACAAGTTATGCTGCCTACGTCAGGAGTTGGTGGACGCTTTTGTGGAACACAGGTAACATGGTTCTTGTGGTCAGAAGTGTAGGTGTGGTGTAGTATATAAAATACTGCTATGTTAAAGACCAACATTTTAGGACATAGGGAGATTAACATCTTCCGTACCGCCCATAGACTATATACGTCCAGAAGGAATTCAGCAACTGCACAAAATCGTGCAGCTTCTGAAACGGGGAGCCGGCTGTAACTTCAGCCAGAGCTCCCAGAGAGAAGGCAGGGAAGGTTTACTACCGTCCCTGCCTTCCTGGTAGCTGTGTATACAGCGCTATGGGCGCTGCCATCTTGCGGCTCCCCTCCAACCTGGCGGTCATGTGATCCACCGGGATCTGCGTCTGTTAGAGCTGAGCTACTGGGTCCTACAGGACCCAGATCAGCTCTATAGTTATGTGAAAGCAACGTGTAGGAGGCTGCGTTTCTCCTGCAACTGGGGCTAAATGTACCAACCCCAGTTACAGGGGAAATCAGCCTCCCGAAAAAAAAAAAGTCATCAGATGTCCCCAAAGGTCTGTTATGACCTTAAGGGGACACAATGTAAAAAAATAAATAAATAAATAAAAAAGTATAGAAAAGTAAAAAAAAAAAAAAAAAAAAAAGTAAATAAAATAATAAAAAAAAAATATATAATACGCCAATAAAATGCCCTTATTACAGGTTATAGCCCCACCCCCCGACGACACCATAAAAAATAAAAATTACCGTAACAGAGAGGAAAAACTATTTTATAAAGTCTTTTACTAGCACTTTGTGTTATTTAAATAAATAAAAAAAAAAAAAAGTAAAGTGAAAAACAGACCCGTTTTTCCTTCCTCTTTTGTTTATATTTTCCCGGATATAAAATAAATTAACACACATGCAAAAATAAAAACATAAAAATAAAGCCCTATGTGTCACCGAAAAAAGACGCAGAAATTAGTTGAATAACGCAAATGATAAAAATGTTATAGCCCTCCAAAACCACACATACAAAAAACTTGAAAATGTGCCTGGTCTGGAAGTGCTTAGGGAGAATTTATCAGAAAATGACCTAAGTCATATTTTATGTTATCCTGTTGCTGTTATTGTTCATGCCCTGTATATGGTCTACATGTTACTATCTGACAAAAAAAAAAATCCTGATAACTTCTCATTCAGCCTCATAATATGCTGACACTTCCTGTTCTGTAAAGATCATGTCTCAGAAGTCACCTCATTGTCATCACAGGCAGGTTTACAACGAAAGATAACAACTATATACAGATAACACAGGATTACATATGCAAGCAGAGATTTTGAAAGTTCCAGGGAAATATGTTAGAACATTGCATAATGTTATTATACAGTTACTAAACCTAACACAAAGAGCCGATTACTTAGGCGAGTTTCACATTTGCATTGATTACACCGTTCATGCAGAACTTTTTTGTCTGCAATTTTAGACAATTGTGAGACTGAGTTGCTGAGCAGATCCTCTGATGCAGACAGCTGTCGCCCTGGGGTAGCCCTGTTATTGAAAACATTGGCAACTTTTTAATACGTTATCTCTGGAATTAGCCAAAAGTCACACAGTACGCCTTAAACTAGACGTAAGCTCCACTTTCCAGGTTTAACCTTTTAGACCAGAAGATACTTAGCATACGCTATGCCCATTTTCATTGTGCCACATTAACACGTACTATGCTCTTTCAGATACCTCCTGTTTATGAAATTGGCTGCCATGCAGCTCATGCAGCAGAAGACCTCCTCACAGGAGAGCCCCGCTGCCCTGGAAAATGGGGAACCTTCAACCTCATCTGATTCCTCAGCCACAAGTGAGCCTCAGGAACAGAGCCAATCTGCAGACAAGACAGTGGACAGTATAGATGGAGAGTCCCAAGTCAAAGAACTAGCAGAAACTGTGGCATCTGACAATGAAGCTGGTACGTATAATAGTAGTGAACGACGACACCCATGACTGTATTGGGCTCTGTTCACATTGGAGTTTAGGTGCCTCCATCGGCGCTCTCAATTTCAATGGCAAAATAGTGCAGCATGCAGAGAAAGTAGCATGACAAAACCTTAATGGAATGGCTTTTGTTATAAATTGAAACCTTGGTGTCAATCTGAACAGCGCCTAAAATTCAGATGCTAGCAAAAACTACGACTAAACTAAAGTTGGCCTCACAGATTATATTAATGGTATCTGAACCCAAAGAAATTGGCTGACCACCTAAGGTATACGGAGGTGTTCAGCTTCCACCATTGGCAGATGGGGGGGGTAGGCTGCTTGTTATTTAACACATCTAATACTTTCGTTCTCAGATAAAATACTCTTGCCAGTGATGCCTGACAGCATCTTGCTCACCTTCCCCCACATGCAGAATACATGCACACTTGGCCGAGCTTTCATGTGTATGGGGAAAGGTGGCCTGAGGATGAATAGCTGTCAGCCAGGCAATTGACTAGCTGACATCTATCTAAAGCATATGGCCAGTCTAGGTTGCATTTACACCTTCAGGTCTTTGCATTCAGTTTTTAGTTTAATTGTATTTACTGCGTTGCATTAAAGTTGGATTTTAAACTGCACACATGGCTTTTTAGTCTGCCATTTTCAGACGGTCACTGCAACAAAGGCTCCGACATAGGTATGGACTTAGTATTTTATCAATTTACTTCTCCGCTCTTTCTGTGCTTAGAGACACAGTCACGGGGTCAATGCTATTAAATAATTGACTGCTCTCCATGTACAACTGTGCTTACAGAGATGGCTGTCAATCCTTGATAGGACTGCCCACTGGACTCCATGAACCTATCTAAGCATAGAAAAAGCAGATCTATAAATGACGGGTTAATTTCAATCTTTTCTCAAACTATACATGTGCTCAGCAACTCCTGGTCTATAACATGCGGTCTGCGGATTAGACTGCATTCTCATGGTGACTTTCCTTTTAACACATTACATGGCATTGAATTGAATGGTGTAGAACACATTAATGTCAAGTTAACATTTGCTCCATCTCTGTAAATGAAAGGGTCTACAATTTTAATTCTTGTTTTAGTAAAAGTGATCTCCGCTACTCAAGTCTCCTATGTAGCAAGAAGTCAGCCAGAATACAGTGCCTGTGTCAGTATAGCGGCAGAAGTCATGTAATGTAGCAGTATAGAATGCGTTTGAGTGTTTGTGAAGCTTTTTGATACTATTGGATGTATTTGTCGTGATTTTGTTTTTGATTTTTAGTGGATCTGAAGAGCAGGGAAGTCATCCGGAAGGCGTGCCAAGCTGTGGGTTCAGTCAGTGAGACGTCTTTTGATATTCGTTTTAATCCAGATATCTTTTCTCCAGGTAATAAATATTGAAATGGAGAAAAAAAAAACTAAAATAAAAAATCCAGTGAAAAACAGAGCTTAGTCTGAATGTGTCCTAATACACAATTAGAATCTGAAAAATAATCTTTCTCGCCAAGTTTAATGGAAGTCTACCATCACTAAACTAGCTTCCAGGCCACTTTTATGCTGTTATAGGGGCACATGAGCTGTCTGGTGTCCATGTTTTTGCCTAAGGGACGTTCCCTATCATAAAAATTGACAGGTCCAGATGGGCAGTGACCACAGACAAAAATTAGTGCTCTATCAGGCATTGCCGCACCCTGGGTGCACCGAATAGCTTATTTGCATATGGATTAAAAGTTAATTTTCTCAGCAGCCGTATGTCGCTAACTGCTTCTGCAATAGTATGGAGCTGGTTTAGAGGCAGTAAACCATCTCCCCAGATAGGAGCACTTCAAAAAATGGAGTAGTAAGGATTTATACTATTTTATTTTTTTCCTCACTAACATATGTCGTATATCCATATGTTATATCCATAGCTGTTCCTTGGTGACACATATTAATAGGGATACCCCTTTGACGCCATTGAGATTCGTCATTTGTAATTCTTTTGTCTGAGTTTATGGTCTCATTGTCGCATCCAAGGGGACAACAGGTCATTAACCCCTTCTTGTATCGGCTCTCTGACTACAGGTGTGCGCTTCCCTGAGTCTGCACAGACGGAGGTTCTGAATCAGAAACAATTGCTGAAGGACGCAGCAGCTTTCGTATTGTCTTGTCAGATTCCATGCTTGGTAAGAACTTCTCTACAGAGTTGTGTATTAGTGTCAGCTGTCAAGTAGTGAATACATGAAAATGGCATCTTCACCTTCCAGCAACCTGCAGCTGCTCTAAGCACTCCCTGTGTTATCAAAGATAGGCATGATAGACATTGTCCAACCTGTGTGGTAACGCTTAGTGCTGCAATATAATGCTGCCATCTCAAGCTCAATGCAGGAAGCATTCAGTGCTATTCTAGACATCTAACAGACCTCATTGAAAAGTCAGTGGCATCTGCTGTGTGCCACTGAGATCTCTTGTAGACGACTCAAGCACAGAACACGGACTTCAGTTATGATCAGATGCAAATATGTCAAAACCCGTAGATATTCTACAGTGACAGCACATAGTTTGGTACTGCTGTATGTTACTGTATGGTTGTCCACTGTCACCTTATTACATCATACATGTGAAAATCTTTGGATCTTTTGTGAACATTTGACTCTTTTCACAGATCAAGGATTGTCTTGACCATAATGTAGTTCCCATGGACGGAGTGACCCTGGCAGAGGCAATGCACCAGAGAGGAATTAACATGCGCTACCTAGGCAAAGTTATAGAGATTGTCAAGAAATTTCCTATCCCATGCCAGCTAGATCATGTCTATGTGAGTAGATTTTATTTATCTTACATTACTGTAAAAATCAGATCTAAGTTTTCATCTTAAGACAATATTATGAGAAGTCAACTTTTAACATACATAGATTATACCTAATTTTTAATAAACTTTGCTAAAAGTAGTACGGTGAGTGTACATGGGGAGTAACATATTTCTTTATATGCATTATGTCTTGCATTCTGCACTTTTAGCACATTTCTATTTGTTATGATGCCTCCCATACACAGAAAGTAGAGGAGAATCTGCTCCATAACTCTCTTGCATACATGAAGATTCAACAAGATGATATATTACATTATAGAAAGTACTGATGTGATTTAAAGCACTTAGGATAAAATACAAAGTTATCTGCAGCAGTTCTTTTTATGCTGCTGTCTCTCCACACTTAGCTCCTACTCACCCCTTCTCCTCTCCGTAGACTTCTGATATGATCTGTAATAGCAAACCTTTGTGACCTTCTGTCTTTCAAGGCAGAATTCAAAAGGAAAATCTCAGTTTAGGAAAACTGCCTAAGTGGAGAAAGAAGCATTTTTCTCTGATATGTTACAAAGTTTGTTGTATTCACTTGTACTATTGATTTATGCAAAGTTTGCTGAAAAGTTAGACCTTTAAATACTTAGCCGTTGTAGCAGTACATTAGCTTACTGATGGCCATAGTTCCTAATTTGCTGCTTTACTGATAGTTAGCACACATGTGGCTGCCGCTCTTTTTGTAGGTAACAAATCTACTTTTAGCTATTAAAAGTTGAAGGGCATTTCTACAACATTGTTACCCTTGTACCCTTGCTTTATTTGCCATAGTTTACAATGCAGATCTAAAGATGTTTTTGTCCTTCTACTACTTTTCTAGAAAATACTAATTAGTGAAGTGATCACCAGGTCTGCAAAACACGTCTTCAAGTCCTACCTGCAGGTAAGACATCAGTAGTATACTTTTATAAGACTTGCCTTAGTTTGTAGGTCCTATTCGGATCTGTCGGAACATACCTACCGACCCAGAATACAGTCAGTTAGACTCGACTAGCACACTGTCATGTTGATAAAACCTAATGGCTATGTGTGGTTTGTTTTGTTTTTTTTTACTATTGCATTGAGGTTAGATTCTTGTACATAAAGCTATTTTCTACCTGATGTGTGTGTGTGTGTATTTGTCTTATACAATTCTATAGGTGTATTAACAGCTGGAAATAATTGCTGATATCATTAGTATAAAATGTTATACAAATTACTGTACGTCCTTTTGGTTCTGTGCTACAAATCCCTAGACACTTTTATGTGCCGCCATATGGTGCCTCTTCATAGTATTGCATTAGTTATTCTCTAGAAGCAGTGCTATACATCAAGAAACTGATAGCTAACCTTCACATATTGTTCATTTCATATAGAATTTGCCAGAAACATAATTGTAGGGATAAAGAGGTACAGGAGGGCTTAAGGACTGCTGTGGGTGCTATATTACGACTCCATGCAATTTTTTTATCAAGCTGTAATACATTTGTGTGCCTGAGCCCCTAGTGATAAATTCATATGTAAAATCTCAGTGTGATTTATTCCTAATCCTAATTTATTCTTTATGACGACTGTAAGGCAATAGGGTGGTTTTCATTTCTGCTCTGGTACCGGAAGTGTCTCCATGCTAAACCTTTCTCTGTTGATCTCTTCAGGGAGTAGAGCTGTCTGGTCTCTCTGCTGCCATTAGCCACTTCCTGAACTGCTTCCTCAGCTCCTTCCCCAACTCCATTGCTCACCTTCCCACTGATGAGCTGGTCTCCAAGAAAAAAAACAAGAAGCGCAAGAACCGGAACCTCACCAGTGCTGACAACACAGCCTGGGCCAGCGTCACCCCTCAGGAGCTATGGAAGAACATCTGCTCCGAAGCCAAAGCCTACTTTGACTTCAGTCTTGAATGGTAAGTGAGCACCAAAATATCATGAGAATTGTCCAGATAACTAGAAACCATTAACAACCCAAGAATAATCTATCAGTACTATTCCACAGTAGTAAAACTTAGATGGTCTTTTCTAGTGAAAATGTGGACCATGCCGTGGAGATGTACAACCTCCAGAAGATCAGCCTTCTCCGAGAAATCGGTATCAAAGTTGGCATCCAGGTATGTCTTTTCCCATCCGTTCAGTACCCTATTATCCAGTTGACTGGAAAGATCACCTGCTGAGCCTGTTGTGTTTTTAAAGGGGTTTTTGTGTCTCCTAAATTGATGGGATATTCCTGGGATATGCCATCACTTAATCGGTGGGGGTCTGACCTCTAGTTGAGAGGGATATAGCAGGTGTATGCTAATTCCTTTTCAAGGCTGTGTAGCAGGAGTCAGGTCCAATTTTGGGTGTAGTCTGAGCCAGATAAAAGTTGCAGACTCCAACTTTAAACTATATTCTTAATATAATTATTAAACTGGTTGTCCAGGATAAATTGATCTTTATAATCTAAGCTAAACTACTACTGCACATGCCGGTACTCCGGCTCTATAGCGCAGGCGTTGGTGGCCAGCAGACTTCAAGAAAAAGAAGTGCCGGCCACCCAGAGGAAGTGATGTCCCGTGCCCAGAAGGTCCCTAAGTATGATGGGGTTGGGGGGAGGGGGTTGAGTTAGTTAAGAAGGGCTAGTAGTGGGTGGGCTATCTAGGGATAGAGGGAGAGGGATGGGGGAGGGAATCAGCTCTGAGTGGCCCAAGGCATCATGGTGGTTGTAGGAGAACAGAACAGGAAGATACCCATGTAAACAAATGCAGAAGATGCCAGGAGCTCACAGAGAAACCCAGAAATCACTCAAAACACTGCTAAAGGTATTTGAGTGCACTTATTAATCTATTAATAGCACTAAGTGCCCTTTTTAAAATTTTTTTTTTTTTTTTTTTGCCCGGAAAGCCCCTTTAATATTGTATAATTAGATACATAGTTTGTTACATATTTACTTTCATAGCAATCAGTCACTGGCTTTTTAATGAATTAGAGGATCTTTACTTCTTCTGCCTGACCATGGCTGTCAGCCATTTGTGGAGGGGTCAGGCTATGAAAAATTAGGAGTCTGAGTTGGTGGTTTCGCCTACAGACTCCATAACCCTGTTCCCTTTACGCTGTTTTTATTTTACTCTGGCCCCAGCTATCCTGTGAAGGGAACTGCAGCCTGGCCCCAAGTGAATAGGGCCACTGAAAAATTAGGAGAGACAGCACTACATGAGCAAGGTGCCCGCCTCATTCTCAGGACTGTTGACGTCTCAGAGGTTGGACCTTTGCTGATCGTAAAGTGATGGGATAACAATTATGTACTTCCATACGACCCCATGTACTTTCTGTAATACTGCAGGTTATGATTACTTTTCTCACTCTTTCACTTGTATGAATCTGTAGGAACCAGTCTCTGTATACCTGTATATAAGATTTAATATACACTTCGTTTATGGATTTATACCACATGGATTTAGAAAACCGCCATGTGCCTTAGATTAGTTTATGCTACTACT
This sequence comes from Leptodactylus fallax, assembly GCA_947044405.1. Taxonomy (NCBI): domain Eukaryota; kingdom Metazoa; phylum Chordata; class Amphibia; order Anura; family Leptodactylidae; genus Leptodactylus; species Leptodactylus fallax. The sequence continues at coordinate 3,162,702 of CAMRHE010000073.1, read as the reverse complement.
ATAACTACTACTTTTTTGTTGCTATTGTAACTATTTGACTACTAGAGCACACAGTGTATTGCAATTGACTATATTATGAAACACTGTAAGTGACTTATTTTTTTTTTTTCCCTCGCTCTCAATGTCAGGTCCTACTTAAAGAGTACAACTTTGACAACAGACATAAGCCCACCTTTACTGAAGAGGATATTTTGAATATTTTCCCTGTGGTGAAACATGTAAATCCCAAAGCATCTGATGCTTTTCATTTCTATCAAAGTGGACAAGCTAAAGTGCAACAGGGTGAGTGCTTGTATATTGCTTGTGACTTGGTGTGGAATTTTTGACAATAATGGGATCTTCACACAGTGGAACTTAGTGCTGAGTTTGCGGCGGGTTCTGCCTTGGACCAGCCTGCATTGATTTTACTGGGATGCAGATTATATATATATATATATTTTTTTTTTTTTGTCCTCTAGCTGATTTTTTTCAGCTAGTGGAAAAAATAAGCGTTATGCTCGATCTTCTGATAACTCCTATTGGAGTGAATGGGAGGCGGGAAAATACCACCAGGCAGGTGTGGAATTTGCAAATTCTGCCACAGAATTTGGTCAAGTGGAAAAATTCAGCTTCAAATTCCTGAAGCTGAATTTTTCAGCTAGGAAAAATTTTGCCATGTTAACATAACCTAAGGGGTCGTCCAGTGAGTACACTGTCCAATAATCTGTAACCCTTAGATTCTTCTTTTTGTATTCATGTCGCACACTTATGAAATGTCAGAATGATGATTTCCTTATCTTTACCACAAATGTCCGCAGGTTTCCTTAAGGAAGGGTGTGAACTTATTAATGAAGCCTTAAATTTGTTTAATAATGTATATGGTGCAATGCACGTAGAGATCTGTGCATGCCTACGACTACTCTCCCGACTTAACTACATCATGGGTGACTACTCAGAGGTAAGTACCATTTCTTTTATTTCCGGTAGTTATAGGGAGCCCAGTAGTGAGAGAAGCAAGAAAGAAAGCTCAGATGTATGTACGGCTAAACAGGTTACTGCATCTATAGTGATCCAGAGTGATCAGATTTCTCCCATAGAGCCAGGTCATGTTTAGGTGGATTTCCTATTAAATGTGACTTTGGAAACATATACTCAATGGTATAGATTTTCATGAATACATTACTACGCTGGACACATGACCGTCAATATAAGACATACAAGTTACATTGACATCTGTATATGAGGCAGTTTGACTTCACTTTTTCTTTTGTAATTCAGTTTTGGGGATTGAGTGATATAATTGTTATTTTTTTTGTTTTTTTAACTTTTACACGCAAGGCCTTAAGCAATCAGCAGAAAGCAGTACTGATGAGCGAGAGGGTTCTGGGTATTGAGCACCCCTGCACCATCCAGGAATATGTGAGTATATACTGTAATACACCAGTCTGTCTCACTAGGGTTGCCAGGTCTTCTGTTCTACTTTGTTTCTGATTTTCTGTGTATTTCTAGTGTCCTCACTGACTTGTGTGTTTTGTTGCAGATGCATCTAGCTTTGTACTGCTTTGCAAATAACCAGCTTTCCATTGCATTGAATCTACTGTACCGAGCACGGTATCTCATGTTGGTTGTGTTCGGAGAAGGTCACCCTGAAATGGCACTCTTAGATGTAAGTAGTTTCCTTAGTACCCAATGTGGTAAAATGTGGTTTTATAAATATCATTTATCTCTTGACAGGATAAGAGATAGATGTATGGTATTCCAGAGGTTTGACTGATAGGACCCCCCACAGGTTGTAAGAATGCAGGTCCCCAAGTGCCCAGTGTGAACATTATTGTGCATGTGACCACCACTCCATTCATGTCTATGGGGCTGATGGGGATGACCATGTACAGTGGTCCATCATTCCTATAGGAGTGAATGTAGTAGTGGTCACAATTACATACTCTGCTCTATTCACACGGGGGACTCAGGATCACAATTCACGTGATCGGTGGGTGTATTTTTATTACCTCTTCTTCTGTTTATAGGTGATAAATGTTTATGGGAACCTTTCACCACCTTCAACAACTTGCTTTTTGTATAATTTAATAGGCACTGCTCCACTGATTCCAGCACAGTTGGATTTTTTTCTGTAGCCCTCTCCATTCCCGAGCAATAAGTGCTGTTAGTTTAGGTGCCTGATATTTTGTCTAGACTCACCACTAGATGGGTGGTGTCAGGCAGAGTGGTGTGATTCTGAGCTCCGACGCTGTCGGCCTATGATTAGAGGTCTGAATCAAACTCCTTTCCTGCTCCTGTCTGACACCACCCACCAGACAGTGCAGAGCCTAAGGAGCATATTGGGCACCAAAACTACCTGCATTCATTTCTTGGGAACAGTGGGGGCTACAGAAAAAATTCTAACTGCCCCAAAATCAATGGGGCACCGCCTATTAAATGATTAAAACATTGTGATAAAAGCACATATTCTTGTGTGACTCAACACGGCCACATTGTCAACCATTAGGTGTGATGCAGCCACAGGTCTCACCTAGCCCTAGCTGTAAATGAATGAATTAGATACCCACATTAAACCTGCCCATGCACATTTTTTGGTTGCCAGCTGTTTACAGGCTGGGTTGTTGCCACGTTTCCCAAAAGTGGCACAGTTCCATCTAGAATGCTGATTAGATAATACATCTGACAGGGAATGTAAACCTTACAAATCTTGTTTCTATGTCCATGGCTGTAGAATGTCTGTAATTTCTTTAAAGAAATTACTTTATTACTAATAAACTACACATGACAAGACCTTTTGTGAAACATCTCCTCTAGTGGTAAGCTTTTCAGGGTTCTGTGACTGCTGGTGTTCCCATCCCCCTCCCAGAATCTTATAATATTTAATGCTAGGTTGTGCCAGTGCACTCCCAAGACAGGTAGCATTACTTTGAAGTCAGTGAGTGAATGTTCAGTGAGAGGACGATCTCTTTAAGTCCACGTTCTGCAAAGTACAATAAACATAGTGTCATATGAAAGCAGGTTTAGTGCAAATGCCCTCCGAGAGTAATGTTTGTTTTACTTCCCTGCTCTTGTATAACCAAGTTTTTATTGTCTCATCAGAGTAACATTGGCTTGGTGCTTCACGGAGTAATGGAGTATGACCTGTCGCTCCGCTTCCTTGAGAACGCACTTTCCATCAACTCCAAATATCATGGCGCCAAGTCTCTCAAGGTTGCACTCAGGTGAATAGACCTCTGATAGTTTATATCTGGATTCACAGGACTAAAACCATTAGAAATAGTATTTAATACACTTACCACTATGTACCTTTTCAGTAAATTTCCTGAATATACCTTATTGGTGTCCCTTCGGGCACACTGCCGCCTGTTCTGAGCATCGGCCTGTATCCTATTAGCTTGGCTGGCTTTGCTCCATATGGTTGCCTCAGCTGTAGCGTCCCATGTGCAGCTGTGTGTCTCTGTGCCCAGTGTCAGATAGACAGGAGGCTATGTAGGGACACTTTTTAGAGAACAAAACTTAAATGGATGCTTCATTTACACTGAGGAAAGAGTAAGTTCATTTTCACTGGGAGTGGAGACTACATAGAAAATAAGTATAATAAAAACATCTGTACCTCTTCTGCGTTTTTTAGATCCACTCCTAGTTTTTGCTTCAATATTGATGGCAAATACTGACCATGTGAAAGTGGCCCATACCTTGAGAATTCTGATGGAGGCCCTCTGTAGGGAATTTTATTTGTGGGTTTTTTTTTTTTTTTTTTAGAGATGTCAATACAATTCTCTGCCAAAAAGATATGACAATAAAGAAAAGAGTCAAAATAGAGCAAGCCAATATTAACAAGGATAACAAGTGTCACGAATGTGTTAACTAGTCCGTACCTATAAATGTTGGCAATACCTCCATTCAGTTACTGACGCGAGATCATCTTCTACAGTGTTAAGCTACCCTACACATCTTCCTCATCTTCGCTTCTTTGTCTTATTTCTTGCAGTCACCATCTTGTTGCTCGTGTGTACGAAACTAAAGGAGAGTTTCGCTCTGCATTACAGCATGAGAAGGAAGGATACACAATATACAAGAACCAGGTGAAGTGTCAGCAGTGTGTACAAGTCTTCTCTGTGTTATTAAGGATGCAGCAGTTTCTAGGAACTAAAAACTTAAACCTTAGGCCTTCCTGCACATGACACTTACTATCACAGCTTTGTATATGGTATATTAATGATTCTGCTTCTGTTATTTCTACTTTCAGCTGGGGGAACAACATGAAAAGACCAAAGAAAGTTCCGAGTACTTGAAGTACCTCACCCAGCAAGCTGTAGCTTTACAGCGTACAATGAATGAGATCTACAAGAATGGGTCCAGTGCCAATATAATGCCTCTGAAGGTGTGTGATACGTGTCTTCTGTGTGTCTTTAGAGGATGACTTCTCAGTCCTCAGGTTGAAACGTTCTGGTTTACTAAATGGCTGTATGAAATAAGAAAAGCAACAGCACCACTGTTGTCAATGCATATTGTGTGGAGTTAAAGCTCAGCCCCATTTACTTGGTTTATTATGGGGAACTAGTTGGTGGTGGTGGTGGTGGCTGTGTTTTTTTTTTTTTTTTTTTTTGCAGGATGGCATCAAGAGGACCGACCTTTCACCACCTCCACAAAGTCCAGCCATTTGCATTATTTAATAGGTGCTGCTCCTCTTATTCTGGCACACTTGGAATTTTCTCTCCAGCCGCCACTGTTCCCAAGCAATAAATGTGGATAGTTTTGTTGCCTCATATACTATTTAGGCTCTGTACTGTCAGGAGGGCGGTGTGATTCTGAGCTCTGATGCTGGTTGCCTCTTATTGGAGCTCTGAATCACGCCCCCCTGCCTGACACTGCCCACCTGACAGTTCAAAGACTAAAGAGCATATCAGACACCAAAACTAACAGTGCTGATTGTTTGGGAATGGTGGGAGCTAGAGAAAAAATTACAACTGTGCTGCTACAGATGCTAAAAACTGGGGTTGGTGGAGGTGGGGAAAAAGGTCCTCTTTAAAGGGGTTGTCTAGCCATTTTTAAATTCCTCCCCCCACCCCCCCCAAAAAAAACTGCTTAGAATACAAATATGTTATACTCGCTGTACAATCTCCTGCGACTTCCGTTCTGAGGCGTCACTGTCTTCTGCTGGTCTCAGTGGTGTTGAAAGGTCAGTACTACAGACAGTTCTTGGCTGCAATAGTCACATATCTGTGTTGGAATGCATTTCCGACTTTGTTTCCGACGCCAAAAAACTGGCTTCGCAGCGCAGAGGGTGTAAGCGCACACCCGTGCATTGCTTTCAAAACCCATAGAAGTGAATGGGTTTTTAAGGAAAGCGTCGCAAACCTTTCCCTATCCAGTTTTCCGACATTTAGGTCGGATTCGCGGCGGACGGAGTGCTGGCGCAAGTGTGAACCCACCCATAGAAGTCTGTCTTTAGTAACCATATACTCTAAGAGATTATGATGTTGACTCCTATTGTTTCTTGTCTTCTAGTTCACAGCTCCGAGTATGGCCAGTGTCCTGGATCAGCTGAATATCATTAATGGAATCTTGTTCATCCCACTTAGGTAACTAACATTTCCTGTACATTTATTCACTTTTATGGGTTTCAAAGTATGAGCAAGAAACAGAACCTACAGACATAGAAATCAAACAAATGGGGCTCGCCCTGCTTGCATAGTTGAGCCCCTTGCTTTTCTGAGTGCTCTCTCCTTACACCTACAAGTGGCAATATTATAACAGTAAGTATAGTACAATACAAGTACTTAAGATCTTAACACTTGGTAACGTGATGTAAATGTGGACCCTCATGTAACACTGCTTTTTATATAGTCCATCAATTAAGAAAAAAGACATCGACCTCACATCCCAGTATTATACATTGATCTATGCTTCTCAGCAAAATCTCCAAAAACAGTCCTCTCTTAGTATAGCCACTTCACGGCGACCTCTATATAGTGGGTCCCCACTTTGCTGGGTGTGGTGCTGCAGTGGGAATATTACAATACACGTGATACCCATGTTCATACTTTGTAACACGGTGTAAGTCTGGACCCCCCATTTAACACACCTTTTTGTATAGTTTCTGTTACTTGTGACCACTATGTATTGTAGCTTTTCTAACATGAATATTTTTGCAGTCAAAAAGACCTGGAAAATCTGAAAGCTGAGGTCCAGCGGCGTCATCAGCTACAAGAAGCCATCAAAGGAGCCGACAATCCAGAGACTGAAAACAAAGAAACGGAAACCTCAGAATCCGCTGAAACCAGCGCAGCCACAAGTGATACTGCAGAAACACAAACCTCTGCTTAGCTCTGTCTCTTCCCTCTCAGACGTCACTTTTAAAACTGTAATCCCTACACAGGGTTTTTACCAAGACCTATAGGTTATAAAGCGCGTCTTGGCGATCTTGTTGCACAGGTACAAATGCCGATAATTCACAATGCAAGGAACTAATCCATAAACCATCAGTGAGTTTGTGTCTGCTGCACTGAGACCCCTCCGTCCCTAAGCAGCTGTGCACACAGGAGAATCAGGGGCTTCAACAAGCTCGATCCTGGGACTTCAGTGTGTGTGCAAATTAAGTGTGTGTCCATGCGAAATCCATTTCTGCATTTTGTGTTTGTACCTTATAGGTAATCGCTCTGCTTAGAGGTGACCGAATATTTCTCAGGTCAGTTACTAATGTGGACTGGGACTTATTTCACAGGAAAGACTCCTTTTAGAGAAAATCAAAGCCAGATCTCCTAAATTCCTAGCCACAAGGTTGTGGTCTGAGCCAATAGATGCAGTTTGTGGCCCCAGAATTAAGCCATACACACAATGGGAAATGACCCTAGCATATTCCATAGCACATTTGGTTGAAACAGACATGGATGATGTACAATTTAGGACTTCTTCATTTTGTAAGGGGAGACTATTGGTTGAACCATTTGCTTTTCAGCTTTTTTTTTTTTTTTTTTTTATTATTAACTTTTGGGTTTTATATAATTTTTTTATGGTGATTCTTTGACACGTGTGATTTAAGTATGCCTGTATTATTCATGTTCATCACAGATTATCCAGTGACGCAGTATCTGCATTTGTCGAAGGACAGCAAGAAGCCCCTCGTCCATGCTCTTGTCACCCAAAAACTAGTGCCTGAATGTATTACGTTTGGTCAAACTGCATTGCTCCAAAACTGAGGCCCTATCTTGAGGAAGGGGCAGGTTCCTTGTTTTTCCTGCTACGTCCATTTGTAGACATATCATGACGACTTCATTGCTCGTTTTGAGATATTTGTCCTTTTTAGACCAGTCTGAAGTGGTTCGTTTTCATGATGTCATATTTAATGGGCCACAAATCTACAAATCATCAGGCGAATATTTTATTGCCATTCATTACATATGGGTTTGTTATGGCTGTGATGTCGAGTGCTCATTCTTCTTTGTAACTAAGCAGCATTTGATTGTAAAGAACATTTTCACTCTTATCTGCCTTAAATCCCAGAATTCTGCAGTGTTCTCTTTGCACTCTGTGTAACAGTAATGTATGGTCATTTGACCTCTCCGTCCGTCTGAGAAAAGTTGTATAGAAAGGTGGGCTGAGTGCTCGCCTGTGCTAGGTTTCGTTAGGCCATATTCACACATGTATTTTATAATCTAGAAAACTGGGAACAGATTCCAAAAATAGTAGTAGAAAAGCTTAATACTTTGGCATCCCTTGCCTGTTTGTCCAACCTTGGCGGAAAAAATTGAACTAGTGAACTTGTGCAGGCCAGGTCTTGTGATTACACGTATAGTAAATTCACATTTGGCTTTCTAAACCCTACTTAATTTGTATTTTTTTTTCTGGTAATTTTTTTTTTTTTTTTTCTGTTTTCACACCAGGGTTTTTTTGTGTGTGCAGTTTTTAGAGTCAGCACTAGAAAAAGGATGCAGCAGGAAGAAGTTAAAGTCCTTCCTTTTTATATTTGTCATTACATTTAAATCCACTTCTGGCATTGGCTCAAAAAACAAAATCAAAAAAACTTTTATAAAAAGCACTGTGTGAAACCACCCTAAAACCCCCATTTTGCCGAGCATCATGGGAGAGGAAGCCCTTGTCATCAGGAGAAACCATGTCTGGTAATCTGATTTGACAGTTTGACATTTTTAATGAATAAAGTATTAACTTTGTAGCTTCTATATTTAGATTTTTTTTTTCAGCTTTTTTCTTTTTGTTACATTGTCTTCAATGTCTGCCTGTGTGACTTTATACCATTATATTATAGTAGGTTCTTATGTTGTACGTTTCCTTAATTTTATATTGTTTTGGATCCTGTTCTTACATTAACTTTTGACCTCCTTGTCCTGCATACAAATGACAGTAAAACTTTAATCCAGTGTACTGGGGGATTGAGAGCTTCCTATGGCTAAACTGGCGCATTACGATAGGTTGCAGGATTTCTGGGAAGGCGCCTGGTTTAGCATATTCACTGACTACTGTTCACTTCCAATCCCTGTTTTGTAATTGTCTAAATGCTGCTCTGTACTGTTTCATGGTAAGTGTATTTTTTTGGAAATAACCTTAACTTTAGTAGACAGCAGTAGGTAAAAGCACTGTTGTCCTTTGTCCTAAACAGCATATTCCTAAAATTTGAAAATTTTAGCCTTTAATAAATTGATGATAATGCATTTCATGGTGTTCTGGTTTTATTACAATTTTTATTTTAATTCTTATATTTATGGCTCAGCTGGTGTCACGCCAAAAAAATATTCAGATGAAAAATCAAATGCTCTTCTTTTGCAATATATATTAAGGGATCAGTACATTAAGGTGTGATTACTACACTGTGTTCCAAATTATTATGCAAAAAGTGTTTAGGCGTGATAAGGTGAGAATTTTTTTGTTTGTCAGTTAAACTCATTGATGGTGATGTGTGTCAGGGCTCTTTATATCACTGAAAGCAATTGCAGACACCTGTGCTAATTAGTTTGGCAGGTGTGTCCAATTAAAGGCAAGACTACTTAAGAAGGCTGTCCCACATTATTAAGCAGCCTACATTTTCAGCCAAAATGGGAAAGAAAAAGGATGTGTCGGCTGCTGAGAAGCAACAAATTGTGGAGTGTTTAGGTCAAGGCATGACTACAATCAACATTGCCAAGACACTTCATCGTGATCATCGCACAATCAAGAAGTATGTAGCTGATTCACAGCACACACGTGTGCGTGCTGATAAGGGAAAATTGAGGACTCTTTCCAACAGGCAATTACGTCAGGTTAAAAGAGCAGCTTCAAAAATGCCTTGTCATAGCAGCAGACAAGTTTTTGAAGCTGCTGGTGCCTCCAACGTCCCCCCGAACAACAAGATGCAGGGTCCTTCAGAGGTTTGCAGCTGTGCGTAAGCCATCCTGTCGACCTCCTCTATCCACTGCACACAAGCAGAATCGGCTCCAGTGGGCCAAACAATACATGAAGACTGACTTCAAAACTGTTTTGTTCACCGATGAGTGCCGTGCAACGCTCGATGGTCCAGATGGATGGAGTGGAGGATGGCTTGTTGATGGACACCCCATGCAAACACGGCTACGGTGCCAACAAGGAGGAGGAGGAGTAATGTTTTGGGCTGGAATCATGGGGAGAGAGATTGTCGGCCCCTTTAGGATCCCTGAAGGGGTAAAGATGAACTCCATAATGTATGTGGAGTTTCTCAAACAGCACTTCCTGCCATGGTTCAAGAAGAAGAACCATGCATTCCGCAGAAAGATCATTTTCATACATGATAATGCACCGTCTCATGCTGCAAATAACACATCTGCATCTCTGGCTGCTATGGGCATAAAAGGGGACAAACTTATGGTGTGGCCCCCATGCTCCCCTGACCTCAACCCCATTGAGAACCTCTGGAGCATCATCAAAAGGAGTGTCTATGATGGCGGGAGGCAGTTCACATCTAAGCAACAGCTCTGGGAGGGTATTCTGTCCTCATGCAAAACAATTGAAGCAGAAACCATCCAAAAACTGACAAATTCAATGGACGAGAGAGTTCAGAAGCTTCTTTCGAACAAGGGGTCCTATGTGCAAATGTAACATCACCTCGAATAAAGTTTTGGCTTGAAAACTGTTTGATTTCAGTTTGTAATAACCTGCTAATGCTTATAATTTCATAATGACCATTTTTTTGTTCTTAATAAAAGCAAATTCTGCTGTGCATAATAATTTAAAACATGCATTTTGAGTGTTTTATTTTTTTTTAAAAATATACTGTTATCATAGGCAGTTTTCAAAAACCTTTCAATTATACTCGAATAGTTGATGACTGGAAAATTACGACTGCAATTCATATAGGTAATTTTGGAAAATATGAGAGAATATTATTTGCATAATAATTTGGAACACAGTGTACATTGTCATTTTGCCTGAACAATAACCTAAAAAACATAAAAGAAATATTGAAATAGAAATACAGAAAATATACAGTACAGACCAAAAGTTTGGACACACCTTCTCATTCCAAGAGTTTTCTGTATTTTCATGACTATAAAAATTGTAGATTCACACTGAAGGCATCAAAACTATGAATTAATACATGTGGAATTATATACTTAATAAAAAAGTGTGAAACAACTGAAAATATGTCTTATATTCTAGGTTCTTCAAAGTAGCCACCTTTTGCTTTGATTACTACTTTGCACACTCTTGGCATTCTCTTGATGAGCTTCAAGAGGTAGTCACCTGAAATGGTTTTCACTTCATAGGTGTGCCCTGTCAGGTTTAATAAGTGGGATTTCTTGCCTTATAAATGGGGTTGGGACCATCAGTCGTGTTGTACAGAAGTCAGGTGGAAACACAGCTGATAGTCCTACTGAATGGAGTGTTAGAATTTGTATTATGGCAAGAAAAAAGCAGCTAAGTAAAGAAAAACGAGTGGCCATCATTACTTTAAGAAATTAAGGTCAGTCAGTCCGAAAAATTGGGAAAACTTTGAAAGTGTCCCCAAGTGCAGTGGCTAAAACCATCAAGCGCTACAAAGAAACTGGCTCACATGAGGACCGCCCCAGGAAAGGAAGACCAAGAGTCACCTCTGCTGCGGAGGATAAGTTCATCCGAGTCACCAGCCTCAGAAATCACAGGTTAACAGCAGCTCAGATTAGAGACCAGGTCAATGCCACACAGAGTTCTAGCAGCAGACACATCTCTACAACAACTGTTAAGAGGAGACTGTGTGCAGCAGGCCTTCATGGTAAAATAGCTGCTAGGAAACCACTGCTAAGGATAGGCAACAAGCAGAAGAGACTTGATAGGGCTAAAGAACACAAGGAATGGACATTAGACCTGTGGAAATCTGTGCTTTGGTCTGATGAGTCCAAATGTGAGATCTTTGGTTCCAACCACCGTGTCTTTGTGCGACGCAGAAAAGGTGAACGAATGGACTCTACATGCCTGGTTCCCACTGTGAAGCATGGAGAAGGTGTGATGGTGTGGGGGTGCTTTGCTGGTGACACTGTTGGGGATTTATTCAAAATTGAAGGAATACTGAACCAGCATGGTTATCACAGCATCTTGCAGCGGCATGCTATTCCATCCGGTTTGCGTTTTAGTTGGACCATCATTTATTTTTCAACAGGACAATGACCCCAAACACACCTCCAGACTGTGTAAGGGCTATTTGACCAAGAAGGAGAGTGATGGGGTGCTATGCCAGACGACCTGGCCTCCACAGTCACCAGACCTGAACCCAATCGAGATGGTTTGGGGTGAGCTGGACCGCAGAGTGAAGGCAAAAGGGCCAACAAGTGCTAAGCATCTCTGGGAACTCCTTCAAGACTGTTAGAAGACCATTTCAGGTGACTACCTCTGGAAGCTCATCAAGAGAATGCCAAGAGTGTGCAAAGCAGTAATCAAAGCAAAAGGTGGCTACTTTGAAGAACCTAGAATATAAGACATATTTTCAGTTGTTTCACACTTTTTTGTTAAGTATATAATTCCACATGTATTAATTCATAGTTTTGATGCCTTCAGTGTGAATCTACAATTTTTATAGTCATGAAAATACAGAAAACTCTTGGAATGAGAAGGTGTGTCCAAACTTTTGGTCTGTACTGTATACTTCAAAAGTCCCTAGCATCTTTTACCGTATTAAAGGTGGTGTTCAGTTTAAGACACACATTGAGAGACAAATGTTATTTGTATAACGAAAGTTCTACAATTTTCCAATATACTTTCTGTATCAATTCCTCAGTTTTCTAGATCTGTTTGCTCTCATTACTTCTGCTTACTTCCAATGGATAAAAATCAGTCCATGGTCATGTGATGGACACACAGATGCACAGCTCGTTACAGTCACAGCACAGTAATCAGACATCACCCTGGTAACGACCTGTGCACCCATCACATGACCATGAACTGATTTTTATCCACTGGAGAGAAGCAGAATGAATGACAGCAAGCAGAGATCTAGAAAACCGTGAGGAACTGATACAGAAAGTATATTGGAAAATTGTATAACTTGTAATGACTTAAAACGTTTATAACTTATGAATTATCTGAAACTAGACAACCCCTTTAATACAGCTTTCAATGTTCCTTTGTAGGGATAAAAAAAAAGTTAGAAGAGAAAGCCCTATGTGGATGCATAAAGATGTAAAAGAAAGCATATAAGGCCATGTTCACATCTGTGCCAGGTGTCTGTCCTGCACAGATGTCAGAAATCGCCAGCCAAAAAAAAAACCTGCAAAAAATTAACCAGAAGACTAGCCCCCTTATAACTATACCAAAAATAAAATAAAAAAAATTGGTGTGGTCTTGAACTAAACTGTAAGGACAGGTTCATTGAGAAGAATTTGAGGTGATCTCTCCAAATGACGGATCTGTGGAACCCGAAGCTCTGTAGGTTTGCGCTGTGAATTGCCTCAGGGGCCTTGCACTGTGCTTTATGTGTCTGAATCTGTAGGCTTCAGGAGGATGCTTGGAGCAGGAGCGTACAGAAAAAAATGAAGTGCCCATTGAGCATAATGATGTTGACAGGTATCTCCTGGTCCTCTGCTATATACTAATGTTTGCTCAGCTTGGCAAAGCTCAAACGTGTCGCATACACTGACAACTCCTGTTGAGGGGGGCATTGGTAGGTCCTTGTACATATAATTTCATAGCACTTCACCTTCTAGGTGCTGGACACAATACACAAAGCATTTACTAGGTAAAGAAACCCCTCTGCGCTATAACAGGAGTCCTGCCTCAGACTCTACAACCTGGAACTTCGTCTAGTATCCAGTAGGTGAAGCAGAGGAACGGTCACCTGTGTCCGTTCCATAGACCAACCTTTTGGGTTGAGCTAATATGTGGGGACCTCATGTACTCATTCCATTCAGAAACTGAAATCAAACATACAGTCCCTCACCTGCATTATTTATGTGATGTCCCATTTTCTAAACTTATTTGGATATATATTGCATACATTTACGGACTGAGTTATAACTAGTGCAGAGTCTGGGGCAGCACTCTTTGAATCCCTATCTCAGGCCCTATACTGCACAATAAACCAGTTCATCTGGATTGTTCCTTTAAGGACCCAGGGAGTATGAATGGGAGAAATACTATTGCATACCATTGAGTCTCCATTTATTATCACTGGGGTCCATGACCACTGCTCCGCTCACATCCATAGGACTAACAGAGCGAGTGCTCCATCATAACCACAGAAGCAAATGCAGCTATGACCACACATGCCCACTATTGCTCCATTCACACAGACTAGAGGACCTCTGGTCTTCTGATCATTGGGGGTTTCGGACCCCTAGTCGTGATAATACAATGTTGCATGTGAGTCTTAAAGAGGTTTTCCCATGAACTTAACCATATTTTTATTTGTTGAAAATTAAATGTTAAACATTTTTGCAAATGTGAATAAAAATTTGGCAGACTTTTAAAGATTTTCTCTATCTTCGTGGTGACAGTGGGTACAACCATGAATGCAAGAACTTTCTATAGTTTGGCAATTGTTAGAAACCCAGCCATGATTTCCTTATTATGGCAGGGTTACTAGACAGGGGCAATACATGTATGAGAAGATAACCCGGCCACAATAAGGGAATCATGGCTGGGTTTATGGCAAGGGCCAGACCATAGAAAGTTTACGCATTCATGGTCGAGGGAATATCCCTTTTAAAGGCTAAAGCGCTGTATAAAATATACCAATGAACATTCATCTAATGTTCCTATCTGCATACTGTTTTACCATGCTGTCATCCTGAACAATATAGATTTTACCTTTAAAGAAAATGGTTTCTGATGTCCTGCTATGATGCTTAAAGAGAAGGTCTAATAGCATGAAATCACTTTTTATATAGTATCCTGTACACTAAAAAAAAAAAAAAAAAATCCACCCTCTAAATGGCTCATTTGTTCTGCAGCCATACCAGTCATACCAAAGAGAGTGCATGTGACCAGTGTTAGTACAAGGGCTTTATATCTGAGTCACCCGTTTCCTAGGTGACATAGATGGAATGATAGCGTACCAGGATGGATGGAGATTGAGGACAGGGTTGTCAAGGAAACCTTCATTCAACTAGTTAAAGAGCTCTGACTTGTTCAGAGAGAAGTATTTCTGGCATAAATCCAGCTGGCTGCAGTTTCGGTTCAGAATTGTGTTGTACAGGCAGATTCCTCTATCTTGGTATTTCTGATGATTGAGCAAATAATATGAACAAATCCCAAATACAGTTTTGTTGACTTCACCCTTAGGGAACCAGGAGAAAAAAAATTTAATGGAAGATTTATGATTTTTTTTTTTTTTTATTTTTTTAATTATTTTACTGCCATAGAACTTCATGGTACACAATTTGTTTTTCTACAAATTGTTTGTTAAAAATTGTTCATAGGGGGAAAACCCACCATTGCATCATCCATTTCAGATCTTGAGATGCAGTTTGTTGCTGGCTTCATACTTGGCTCATGTGAGTGTTACCCTTAAATGGTCACTAACTTTGAGATAACTTGGTCTCCTGTAATAGAGCATGCGATTGTGATTCTGGACCAATATGTATTTTATCCAAAATTTTTGCTGCTTTCTGCCTGAAAAAAAAACTCTCTAAAGATGCTTATACTAGGTGTCTCCATTTTAGCTAATTTGCTGTTCAATCACTGTTGCTAAGGAAATCCAGTTTTTAGAAACCAGCAGGCTCAAGACAGGAACACAGTCTGTGGAGGGAAGGTGTCTCTTCACAGTGAATGGAGGGGGGCAGGGCTCTCTTCACAGCCTCTGCATGTTTCAACACAGCTTTTCCTGTCTCTGCACTGCAGAGGAGTCTGCAGCTTCCCACAGCTCATAGTGAGTGTAGTTACTTCTGTTTATTTCTGATAGGATGTTAGGGCCGGTTCACATCTGCGTTTGGCTTTCCATTCAGGGAGCCCCCGAACGGAAACCTATACGCATAAAAAGCGGTTTTCACCTGGGAAACCCTCGCACCCCATAGACTATAATGGGGTCCGTGTGGTTTCCGCTTGATTTCCACAGGAAACATGCAGAGAGAAAAGTGTTGCTTGCTTTGTGCGGAAACAACACGGACCCCATTATAGTCTATGGGGTCCGCAGGTTTTCTTAGGTAATCTCTTTTCTATGCGTATAATCCCAAGTGGACTCCCAGAACGAAACGCCGAACACAGATGTGAACCGGCCCTTAGTCATAGAAAGCAAGCAGCTTTCCTGATTGTGCTCAAATCTTTTTTTTTGTGTGTCAAGATATTTTTAGCTGCATCACAAGCTGTATTTGGAGTTCAGTGTCCATGACTTTCATATATTATGCTACTTTGGGCTTTTCTTCGCTATTTGTTTGCTATTTTACTGTTACTTTTGGCAAAATTACATGTAAAGAAACTATTAGTAGTAATAATGGACTGGGGAGGAGTGGCAGACTGCTCTGTACTGTACACACCCTATACCTCAGAGAGCAATGCAAAATGTGCTGCAGCCATAATGGGTCTACTAGCAGCAAACAAAAAAAAGATAGGAAAACATGCATGAAGGCTTATACAGCCAGAAGACACGTTGCCCAGCAAGATCCTGCACGTATTTCAACTTTTGATGAAATCTCAGGTACCTTTTAATACGTGATAGCTATGTGTTCTTTGTGACTGCAATAACTAGTTCTCATGAACTAATGTAGTACAGTATCATTATTCCTTTATTGCCTGCCATTTCTGTGAACACTATTGCTGCCCACACAGTCTTTTGCTTTCTATATCGGCTTGTTCATTCTCTAACCTTTCAATATAGAGGAGTAAATCTTTGGATATCATCAATGAAATGCAGCTCTGTGACACCAGTGGCATGTTATGGTAAAGTTCTTACAGAAAATATCAGGACTTAAAATATCAGGCTGATAAACAAGAGCGGTAGAACTCACTGTTCAAATCCTATACAGTGCTGAGAGAGAGGTCCCAGACACCCACACATCTTCACCAATGCCAGCTGCAAGGACAGATGGACCCCAAATTCAGAAAAGTCTTAAGTTATCACCACAGAAACCGTAGGAGAAATAAATGCTCCACCATCAGAAATCAATACCAGAACCCACAATTAACTTACAAGGCTGATCAGGATAGTAAATGTCCAGGCCTGTAGTCAGCTCAAGAGGAAAGATCTGTGCCAGAGTCAGGAAACTGGCCCTTGGCTTGATACCAGAACATCGCCTGTTTTCTAGAGATCACATCAGAATCAGGAGACAGGCGGTTTTCAAGCTAAGAGTTGGTTCCTAGAGATCAATATAACACAAAGAGTCAGGAATGAAAGTTAAAATAATTGCAGGCACCTCGCTGAGGAGAAAGGAGCTTTAAATATGCCTCCTTAGCTGCTAATTGGATAAGACCAGAGGACTCTGACATTGCAGGAGCTTCTCAGGTCTGTATGGTAACATTAAAGCAATAGTAGTAGAACTGATATTCCTGAAACAGCACTCATGCAGCACCACATAAGGACACTGCAACCACCATGTTTGACTGTAGGCACCCTTTCTTTTGTACTCCTCACCTTTATGAAACCATCAGTTCCAAAAACATTTATCTTGGTTTCATCACTCCAGATTATAGAGCTCCTCTAGTTTTTTTTTAGCATGGGTCCTGACAAATTGAAGGCAGATTTTTGTTTGTGCATGGGCTTCAGGAGAGGCTTCCTTTCTGGGTGACATCCATGCATGTCATGCCATATTGTGTCACAGAAAACACTCACCTCAGTTTGGCTTTCTACTTTAGCTAACTGCAGTGAACTTGCCTGGCCATGTTCTTCAATCTTTCTCATCGGAAGATGCTCCTGTCTTGGTGTTAATTTCTGTGGACATTCTGGATATCTCTGTGAGACAGTTGCAGTTCCATGTTTAGTTTTATTAATCACTTTTGCTACAGTATTCTGACTGATAACTAAAGTTTTTCTGCTCTTGTACCCTTCATCGTTCTTGTATAAAGAAATTTTCTGTGGTGCCTTTGCTGACAGCATGAAATTGGAAAGGGTTTTCTTTAAGTTATGCCCTTTTATAGCCACCTGTCTGCTGGACACACGTTTAGAGAAGAATTAGACTCGCCTGTGGTTGAATTCTTGTTTATTAGAATTTTGTAGTCTAAACTTTAGCTTTGCTCTTAAGAATTTCATTGGGGTGTACTTATTTTTGCAACATGGTCTTGAATGAATTAGATTTTTTTTTTGTGTGTGATCAAATTAACAAATCTTCTTTACAATTAATGGCCCACATTTG